>CM042697.1:357857168-362657168 GCA_023614405.1 Avena insularis
TGGGAGAGAGAGGCGCGGGCGGGTCCGGCTTCCTTTGTGGGGGGCCCCACGCGGGGTCTCTACTCGATTCGCCCCACCTGTCGGTGGCCGGGCGCGGGGCGGCGGCGGCTACAAGGCCGGGCCGGGTTGGGCGGCGGCCTGCCAGCCGGGCGCCTTTTTTTGATCCTTTATCTTTTTCCTTTTTCGCAAATACTAAAACCTCCGTAACTTTTCCGTACGATCTCCGAATCGGGGGATTTTTGTTCCTAAATTTTTGTAAAATCGAGGGGAACAACCTAGGGTTAAGGGTTGAGTGAAACCACTAGGCTACAAGGGTGGACAACACAAGTTCTACTAAAGCCTCCCGCAGGAGCCTCGTAGTAAAATAGAGTAGGGTTTAGAAAATAGCTTTGCCGAATCTTTTCAATCGATGGTTTTGCATGGAAGAGTATGATGCAACGCATGAATGATATGCAGAACCAAATCTAAAATTTGGGATGTGACAAGACTAACCCCCCTTAAGATGAATCTCGTCCCCGAGATTCGGCGCGGCTAGCAAATAGGTGTGGGTAGTCCTCTCGGATGTCATCCTCACGCTCCCAAGTGGCTTCCTCTTCAGTGTGGTGGCTCCACTGCACCTTGCAAAACCTGATCGTCTTAGTACGGGCAGTCCTCTCCGCTGTCTCCAGAATCTTGACCGGTTTCTCCTCATAGGTCAAATCACTCTCAAGTTGAACCTCCTCTAGCGGTACAGTGTCTCTCAATGGTGTATCCGCCATCTCCGGATGGCACTTCTTCAGCTGGGATACGTGGAACACATTGTGAACAGCGGACAGAGCCTCTGGCAACTCCAACTGATAAGCAACTTCTCCTTTGCGTGCTAAGACCCTGTACGGTCCAATAAATCAAGGTGCCAGCTTACCCTTAATTCCAAATCTCTTGATTCCACGAAGTGGCGACACTCTGAGGTATGCTCTATCACCTATCTCATACACCACTTCCTTGCGCTTACGTCAACAGAATCTTTTGCCTTGATTGTGCTACCTTCATTTTCGTCATATGATCAGTAGCATCCCAATTGTCTAACAATTGTAATGCTACTTGATCTAGTAATATAATGGCTACTTCAAATATATAAATGTTGCATCATAATTATATCATGCTCATGTCATCATGCCACCTTGCATTTGAGCATCAGATAAAATCCTTTTTGTTTTGGTTCTTCTCTCATATGCATTGTAAATTGTATTTGCCTCTTGATATTGTAGTTGGTTCTTGATATATTGCTTAAATGCCCAAGTGGAGTTGGGGAAATATCTTTTATTAACTCCACCACCTTTCTTGTCATCACCCCATTATTCCACCATTCCACCATATATGAGCATTGCAACTTATTGGGTTTTACCTCTAGCTCATGTGGGTTGGGATGGATCCAATTCTTTTTCCACATGCTCTCATTTTAGCATCATGTTGTTTTCACATTGTGATATATGAGAGCCACATGGCCACCTTTGCATGCCTTGTGAGTGGAACCCTTTTTCCTAGCTTCCATATGGATTATCATGGAATTATGCTCATGTTGGAATATTTTTGGGACTATTAAGCATCTAGTGGCACATACACACTAGCAAGTCCCAATTATAATCAAATGTGATCATCTCCATCTACTCCACTTAGAACTTTCTTTTAAATTCTTTTGCTTAGGCCATACTCCACATTTTGGAATGCATAAGAATAATGCCATGTAAATAATATTGTTTTCACAAAATAAGCATGGTATTAATTATTTATGCATGGCCCATGCAAGTACCACCTCTTGCTTGTCCTTTGTATTTTTATTGGAATTTTATTTGAATCTTTTTCCCATATCTCTCTCTCCCTCCTTTTAGCTTGATATTATTTGATCATGCTTAAACCACATCACCACATCCCTCTCTTTTCTTGTCTTGATCTTGTTGGAGCTTGGCATGTGCTTGTCTTGATCTTGACAAAAGCAAACCCTAGCTACCTTACCACTCCCTCTCTCTCTCCACCCCTACCCTAACCTCTCTCTTTAACCCTCTCCCTAAACCCTAACCCGAGCTACCCCCCCTCTCTTGCCTTCTCTCTCGGCCCCTCTCTACCTGCCCAGGGCTACCCCACCTGGTCACCCTGGCCCCACCTAGCTACCCCATCCCCAGCAAAACCCTAACCCGAGCCTCCCCTACCCAACCCTAGCTCCAACCCGAGCTCCCTCTCTCCCTCCCTCTCTCTTTTCTCTCTCTGCCTGAGGGCCCCTCCAACCGAGCCTCCCCACCGGCCTACCGACCCCACCTGGCAGCCCCCCCTTCACCACCTCGCCCTGCTCCTGCCCCTGCCCGAGCACGTGAGTAGGAGAGGGGGAAAAAGGTGGCCGAGCCACCTTTTCCATCTACCCCGCTCCCCCATGGCACCCACGCCTCTCCCGTTCCTATCTACTCCCTCTTGGCTCTCCTCTGGCCTCTCCAGATCTGGCCGAGGCGCCCTGGCCATCCCCCTCCCTCTCCACCGACCCCAGCTCCCTCTCGCCGGACACCGTCGGCCGCCACCACGTCCCGTTGATCCAGACGTGCAGACCGTCCGTGGAGTGGCCTGGTAGACCGAGGAGATCCCCTGCAGGAACCCTGTACACGGCGACGAGGAGGAGACGGGCCGGACCTGCTGTACGCCATCGACACCGAGCCAAACCCTAACATCGCCGTCCGTCTGCGTCGTCCCTGATCGACCGCTCCCTGCTCCGATCCGTCTCCACCGACCAACCCTCGGTGAGCGTACGAAGCCCCCAGACATCCTCCTAGCCGCCTTCGCTTACCGTAGACGCCGGACGATCCGTCGAACGCCCTTGGTGCGCAGACGAGCGCGTGTGCCTGCTCGTTGCTGCATCGCAGAAGGACATCTAGCCGTGCCCCGCTCACCCTGCATCCACCCCCGCATAGCCCAGTGGTCACCGCCCCTGCGTGCAAGCCCGTGTCGCGGATCGAATCCCCAGTGCCGCTGTCATGCCGCTGTCAGCTCCGTCAGAGAAGAGAGGAAGAAGCACAAGATGCGCGTCTTTTTGCGATAACCCCATTGCTTATGCCCAACCTGATCGCAAGATAGACCCACTGTCACCCCTCTTTTTGCAAATAGGTACCCAGGCTTTTGATTCTCAACTCAAGCTCCTCGCGACGCCACGTGGTCCAACTCGGCCTTGACATCGCACGTGGGGCGAAGTCTGGCCCCGCCATTCGCTTAGGCTAGATTAGCTCGCGGTGTTAAAAGCTTTCGTATCTGTCCCAAGCAGCTGGACCCATCGGATGTTGTCTGGGCTAACTTCACTGGAGTATAAAAAGTATTTTCTGTATCTGTTTAAATTCAAACTTTTTCAAATTAATTCAAATTCAAAATTCAAATCTGTTTTAATATAACTTTTCAAATATAATTCCAAATAAACAAATAATATATGTTTTCAAATCAGAAAAATATGAGGAACTCAAATATGCTATTCAAAATATATTTTGAACATTTAAAATTCCATGTTGATTAAAATTACAATAAAATGCCCTTTTATCTTAATTAATTAATAACTTTTGTTTTATAACTCCAAATTTAACAAATAATATGTCTAAAATGATTAGCTCGACGAGACCTTTCTGTTTATGCATTCCTTTATCTGTTTGGCAGCATGCATCATATAAATATAAAGTATACAGCAACTAATTGAGTATAAAATATGACCAAAACTCAATAAAATGATTTATTTTTGTATTCTACACCTCACCCATGCCATGCTACTTTAGTTCCATGCAAATTGTGCATCATTCATCATGGCATGATTGTTTGCTTGTCGCATTTTAATGCATATGCTTGTGCACTTTATTTATGTTGGCCCTTGTTTGTTTGGTTCTTCTTCGAATAGACGCTGAGCAGGGGATATATCAAGAAACACAGGAGCACTACCTAGATCCTTCTCTCGCTTCAACTGAGCTGCCAGGCAAGCACTACCACATGCTTGCATACATATAGTACCTATTGCCTCTATCTTATTCTTGCATCATTGAGTCGCGATTGCATTAAACTGAATCCCAAGTATTGCATAGCCTTTACTTTTAAACCCCACCGAAGCTTGTCCCTCCATCCCATGAGCCATTACTACAGGAGTTGTTTGAGCCATGCGAGTCGTAGAACAGCATGTGTAGGGTATGTGAGTGTCTGTTGGATAACGAGGTGCCTAAACAACTTAACCTGAGTAGTAATGGGATAACTAATGAAAGTGGCATCGGTGGGCCATATTTGCTATTTGGTTTTCAGGCTCACTTGTGTCCCGTAGGACCCCGAGTACTTGATTCCTGTTCCTTGAATATTCGCGCTATCCACATCCGGGAGGCTTATGGACCCCCCTGAGCCAGAGCTTGATTCATCCTTATTTCTTGGGGCCACAAACTAGTTTGAGGTTTTATTTACTATCTTGTACTTATGCCATGCTTTACTGCTTTTAAATTTAAGCGAGGTACGCTGTCTTTGTTAGGGCGTGACCGTTTTCTGATCGACAAGCCCACCACATTTTCGGTTCCCAAATAAGCTACCGCTCCATTAAAACCTTGAGTCCGTCTCAGAGCCGGCCAGCTTCGCTATGGTAGCTTAATGGGTGGCCCCTGAAATATTTCTAAATCTGTGATCGCTTTGTCGTGAATGCCTCGTTGGGTTTTGTTTTGGTTTTTCCGAGGTTGATCGAGTGTGTTGTTATTTGTGCACCGCAGGTAAAACTTTCTCAAAGCCGTGTCCGCGGTTATGGACGACTTGGAGCACAGTTTCTCGATCATAGACAAGCATAACTAAAGTACCGCTTCTAAATTGACTAAATAACTGACTAGTAAATAGTGCAACACTCATGGAATGGTTAATAAAACTGCCAACGGATGGGGGTTGTTCGTCCGCTTCCTCGCTTGAAGCGGGAGGAGGATGGATCTGTGGATATTACCGTTATAACTGTTGTTATTAATTCACGGACATCCGTCTATCTCTGGTTAGGCGGATGGTTAGCAGTATCTATAGAATTGTTAGGGTTTATCTTTGCTGCAATTCGCCACCCAAAGTTGTGTCCCTTTAGAGGCATAAAGACTTGCCGAAAACCCTAGGGTCTCACACGATAAATTGTTTGATTCGATGAACAGTAAACTCGCAAGATGGATCTGGGTGGAAGAGACGGACGATGTGGGCAACAATCATTCGTTGTAGAGATTCCGGGAACGGGATCCATGAGATCTGTGGCGGGGATGCTTATTTATGGGGCATCTTATGCCGATTTGCTTCTTATCCGCATCGGATTTTGTCTTCCGCTTCCACCGATACTGCTGATTGATGTATGAGGAGATATCCTAAACTATTATATCTATCTAGGATATTTGATCTTGCCGTATGTATGCTGCAATATTTCCTTTCTTTTTAGATGGAATGACTCTGAGAACCATTGTATGGTGGCTTGCATACATACTCATTTGTGTATGTAGTTGATCCCTTCGCCTGCCGATTATGCCGCCCGTTCTTGTCCCGATGTTTGGAAATGGTTGGGACGGCCGAAAGGTCTACCTGTGAGTGGCATTTGGGCCCCACCGTACTATTTCAACCATTTCTGCTCATCCAGGCTTGTAACTAGGAGCGTAATTCACCGAGGTAGTTACAATTGGTATCAGAGCCATCCCGCCCTTCAGGGTCTCAGCCAAATGGTCGTTGTCTGTCTAGCAAATATTTTTGGTAGTTATGTATACTAGGGAAAAACAAAACGTGAGAGTAGGACTGCTTCCACTTTTCTTCTTACCCAACCACCACCCTTTTCTGGTAAGGAAGTGTAACGTTTTCAATCCTCTTCTAAAAATTCAAACTAGGATTCACGTGTTCTGGGTTTCCGTAGTACCATAGGTTGTGTGTTTGTGTGTGTGTGTGTGTGTGTAATTCCTTGTCTATCTGTTGCATCCAAGTTGTTATCATAATCTGCATTTTGGTTATCAACTGTTGGTACATTCCATACCGACAGGCTTTTGCAAATCGACGCGATCTATCTGATTCGTTGTATACCGCCACGATCTGTCTTACTTCTTGTTATCCGACGTTATCTTGTTTGGGGTGTTCGTTTCCGTAGTCGCAAATCTTTAGGTTCATCGTGAGAAGAAGGGGTTGGGATATGTGTTATACTTATTCATGTGCGGAGTAATGATTTGAGTGCGGGATGGAGTCGCGACCATACCACTACTCTTATCATTCGCTCTTGTATATTAAATTGGTAGAGTCACTAATCTCGATTCGTTAAGTGATTTTGCGCATCTATTGGTATTTTAATGCCGAAATTTGTGGAAAAAATTTCTTTGATATATTTGTGTACCACACTCCTTTTCAGTCGTGTGCGATATGCTTAATATCTTCTAGGTGCTTTGAACTTTGTTGATATTTTAATATCATCTTAGTAAATTGTATCCTTTAATCTTGATTAATTCCATCTTGGTACTATTTTGGATTATTATTATTCTCCATTATAGTACTGACTTGTGTTTTATATCAATCACAGGATGGCACCACCACGCCGTTCTGAGGAGGACATACAACCTGAACTGGGGGCAGCGTTGTCGAGCATCGCTAATGCCTTGGCAGCAATGCAGCAGAACCAGCAGCGTTTTGAAGAAAGTGTCAGGAGGAATGAGTTTGTTCCGCTACCTCCACCTCCCAAGCGAGGAGACATCAAGAGCTTCCTGAAGTTCAACCCACGCCAGTTTGATGTTTCTGATCAACCACTTGATGCTGATGATTGGTTGCATGAGATGTCAAGGCTGCTGATGACTGCTGATGTTCCTGAGCAAGAATGGGTAAAGTGTGCTACTCACCTTCTGAAGGGAGATGCAGCTCTGTGGTGGGAGAATTACCTGAAGTCAAACCACACTGGTTTTCAGCCTACTTGGGGACAGTTCACTGGAGCTTTCAAAGAGCAGTATCTGTCAGAAATTGTCATGGAGAGGATGAAGGAAGTGTTTCTCAACCTCAAGAAGGGCAATGACAATGTCAACACCTACATCAGGAACTTCATGAACCTTTCTCGTTATGGTGGCGATGAGATCTCTGATGACAAGAAGAAGCAAAAGAGGTTCAGGCAAGGGCTCAATGCATCGATTAAATATGCAATCACACATGCAAGGCCGGCATCTTTTTGGAACTTCAGCATACAGCTCTGCAGGAAGAGGCAAGTAGGCAAGTGTTTGAGGAGTCAAAGAAACACAGCCGTGATGCAGCAAGCTCTTCAGCTATGTCAACTCCTTCTAAGCGTCGTGTCTGGGTTCCTAACACCCCACCGTCGCTCCCGGCTCCTCCAAGACCTTCAAGCTACGCGGCAAGGCCACCAAACTTCCTCACTGCTGCTCCCAGGGGCTACAACCACCACTACCCTGGAGCGCCTGGCGGAGTCCCTGGCTACGTTGCTCCACGTCCACCTGGTGCTTGTTACACTTGTGGAGACACTGGGCATCAAAGCTGGAACTGTCCGATGAAGAACAAGGCTCTTCCTCCACCACCTCCAAGATCTGCGGCAAGCTCTCCTATGGTTCGTGCACCACCACCTCGGGCTCTCAATATCAACACCAAGCCCGGGTCTACTGTTGCTCGTGCCAACTGTGTCAACGCCGCTCAAGCTGAGCATGCACCTGGAGTTGTGATGGGTATGCTTCCCGTTAACTTAGTCCCTGCACGAGTTCTGTTTGATTCTGGTGCATCGCATTCTTTTGCGTCTCACAAGTTTGCGCATGAGAATGAGTTAGTTATGGATCCTCTCCTTAAGCGGTTAATGGTCCTCTCTCCTGGAGCAAAGATGGCAGCTTCTAAAATCAGCCATGGCAATCAAATTGAGATTGGTGGCTCTTTGTTCTCGGCTTCCTTAATTGTTCTGGGCAATTCTGACATTGATGTCATCTTGGGCATGGATTGGTTGACAGCAAATGCAGCTGTGATTGATTGTGCTGAACGCTCGGTTTCTCTGAAGATTCCTGAAGGCCATATAGTCTATTCTCCAAGTCTGACTCGCTATCCAGCTTTTCTCTTTGGCGGCTCAAATGATGATGCTATGGAAGCTATTCAGAGTGTTCCGTGGTCTGTGAGTTCAGATGTCTTTCCCAAGAGTTGCTGGTATGCCTCCGGATCGTGAGGTTGAGTTTGTTATTGAGCTTGAACCTGGTACCGCTCCTATCTCCAAGCGGCCTTATAAGATGGGTCTGCTTGAGTTGGCTGAACTCAAACGTCAGCTTGATGAACAAGAGAAGTTGGGTTTCATTCAACACAGTACTTATTCTTGGGGTAGCCCAACCCTCTTTGTGAAGAAGCGAGACCAGACTGATAGGCTTTGTGTTGACTATCGGGCTCTCAATGCTAAAACCATCAAGAATAAATATCCCCTTCCGTGGATTAATGATCTCTTCGATCAGCTAGCTGGAGCTGTGGTATTCTCTAAGCTTGACTTGAGAAGTGGTTATCACCAAATCAAGATTCGCAAGGAAGATGTTCCTAAAACAGCTTTCACCACCCGCTATGGCATGTATGAGTACACGGTCATGTCTTTCGGTCTCACCAACGCACCGCCACCTTCTCGAGGCTCATGAACTCGGTTTTCATGGAGTATCTTGATAAGTTCGTGGTCTATCTGGATGACATCCTAGTCTATTCTAAGTCACAAGAAGAGCATGAAGAACACCTTCGTGTGTCCTAAACAAGCTTCGTGAGAACCTGTATGCAAAGTTCTCCAAGTGTGAGTTTTGGCTGCCTCAAGTAACCTATCTTGGTCATGTCATCTCGCCAAGGGCATTGCGCCAACCCGAAACTGAAGACAATTGTTGAATGGCTTCCTCCTGTCAATGTCAAAGAAGTGCGGAGTTTCCTTGGTTTGGCTAGTTATTGCGCCGCTTGCTCAAAACTTTTTGAAGATAGCGAAGCCTCTTACCGATCTCCTCAAGAAAGGCAAGAAATACCTTTGGACTCCTGCATGTCAAGCAAGCTTTGAGACACTCAAAGAGAAGCTCACTTCCACACCAGTCTTGGTTCCTCCGGATACATCCAAGCCGTTCCAGATATTCTGTGACGCCTCTTTGCATGGATTGGGTGCGGTCCTTATGCAAGAAAAACAAGTTGTTGCTTATGCCTCTCGACAGTTGAAGACGCATGAGATCAACTATCCTACACATGACCTCGAGCTCGCAGCAGTTGTCTTTGCTTTGAAAGTATGGAGGCACTACTTGCTTGGCAAACTGCTAGAGATCTTTTCTGATCACAAGAGTCTGAAGTATATCTTTACTCAGCCTGATCTCAACCTTCGGCAGAGGAGGTGGATTGAAGCAATCAATGACTTCGATTTGACATCAACTACACTCCGGGCAAAGCTAATGTCATGGCAGATGCTCTCAGCCGCAAAGCTTATGTCAACAACCTCATGATGGAAGAACAACAGCCTCTCTTGTGCGAGGAATTCCGTCAGCTCAACCTTGAAATTGTGGAACAAGGGTATCTCCTGAACCTTCTAGCAACCCCTCTCTTGGAAGAAAAGGTTCGCTCTTCTCAGCTTGGTGATCCGCACACCAAAAAGATCATCTCCAGGCTTCAGCTTCCGAAGTATGAGTCCTTCCACGTCGATGATCAAGGCACGCTTTTCTTTGAACACCGGATGTTTGTTCCGAACTACCCGGGTTTGAGAGAGCAAGTTCTCAAGGAGGCGCATGATTCTGTTCTTTCTATCCACCCTGGCAGCACAAAGATGTACATGGACTTGAAAACACAATATTGGTGGCCTGGTTTGAAACGATATTGTGCCAAGTATGTCTCGGAGTGTGATGTCTGCCGCAGAGTGAAAGCTGTTCATCAGAAACCTTCCGGTCTTCTATAGCCATTGAAACCCCCGGAGTGGAAATGGGAGAAAGTAGAGATGGACTTCATCACTGGTTTTCCAAGGTCGCAGAAGGGCAACAATGCAATCTTTGTTGTCATTGACAGGCTTTCTAAAGTGGCTCACTTCTTCCCCGTCAAGGAAACCATTTCTGCAATTCAGTTGGCTGAGCTCTATATCAACAGAATTGTCTCTCTGTATGGGGTTCCGCTTGAGATCAGTTCAGACCGTGGAAGCATCTTCACTTCCAAGTTCTGGGAGAGTTTCCAAAATGCTTTGGGAACAAAGTTGAACTTCAGCACAACTTACCACCCTCAGTCGCAAGGACAGGTTGAAAGGATCAATCAGATTCTGGAGGATATGCTCCGTGCTTGCGTCATCTCCGTTGGCATGAAGTGGGAAGAATGTCTTCCTTATGCTGAGTTCTCTTACAACAACAGCTTCCAGAAAAGTCTAAAGATGGCACCATTTGAGGCTCTCTATGGTCGCAAATGCAGAACTCCGATTGGTTGGTCAGGTGCAGGAGAAAGAATTTTGTTTGGCCCTGACATTGTGACTCAAGCGGAGGAGAAGGTTCACATCATTCTTGAAAATCTGAAAATTGCTCAAAGTCGCCAGAAGAGCAATTATGACAGGAAGCACACGGACATGGAGTATGTCCCTGGTGATCTCGTTTACCTTCGTGTCACTCCCATGAGAGGCACGCACCGTTTTGGTATCAAAGGAAAGCTGGCTCCTAGATACATCGGTCCATTCAAAATTCGTGGAAGAAGAGGAGAAGTTGCTTATGCTCTTGAGCTCCCGGAAAAACTCAAGGTCCATGATGTTTTCCACATCTCTCAACTCAAGAAGTGCTTCAAGGATCCCGGCAGGACCGTGGACCATGAGCTTATCAATCTCCAAGAAGACCTGTCTTATCAAGAACACCCCACAAAAATCCTTGAAGTTGCAGAAAGAAGGACTCGCAACAAGTCCATCAAGTTCTGCAAGGTGCAATGGTCGCACCATTCCGTTGATGAAGCCACTTGGGAACGTGAAGATGAGCTCCGTGCCAAGTATCCTACCCTCTTTGTGTCTTCTTCTTCTTCCTAGAATCTCAGGGCGAGATTCCTGTTTAGTGGGGGAGAGTTGTAGCATCCCAATTGTCTAACAATTGTAATGCTACTTGATCTAGTAATATAATGGCTACTTCAAATATATAAATGTTGCATCATAATTATATCATGCTCATGTCATCATGCCACCTTGCATTTGAGCATCATATAAAATCCTTTTTGTTTTGGTTCTTCTCTCATATGCATTGTAAATTGTATTTGCCTCTTGATATTGTAGTTGGTTCTTGATATATTGCTTAAATGCCCAAGTGGAGTTGGGGGCATATCTTTTATTAACTCCACCACCTTTCTTGTCATCACCCCATTATTCCACCATTCCACCATATATGAGCATTGCAACTTATTGGGTTTTACCTCTAGCTCATGTGGGTTGGGATGGATCCAATTCTTTTTCCACATGCTCTCATTTTAGCATCATGTTGTTTTCACATTGTGATATATGAGAGCCACATGGCCACCTTTGCATGCCTTGTGAGTGGAACCCTTTTTCCTAGCTTCCATATGGATTATCATGGAATTATGCTCATGTTGGAATATTTTTGGGACTATTAAGCATCTAGTGGCACATACACACTAGCAAGTCCCAATTATAATCAAATGTGATCATCTCCATCTACTCCACTTGGAACTTTCTTTTAAATTCTTTTGCTTAGGCCTTAGTCCACATTTTGGAATGCATAAGAATAATGCCATGTAAATAATATTGTTTTCACAAAATAAGCATGGTATTAATTATTTATGCATGGCCCATGCAAGTACCACCTCTTGCTTGTCCTTTGTATTTTTATTGGAATTTTATTTGAATCTTTTTCCCATATCTCTCTCTCCCTCCTTTTAGCTTGATCTTATTTGATCATGCTTAAACCACATCACCACATCCCTCTCTTTTCTTGTCTTGATCTTGTTGGAGCTTGGCATGTGCTTGTCTTGATCTTGACAAAAGCAAACCCTAGCTACCTTACCACTCCCTCTCTCTCTCTCTCCACCCCTACCCTAACCTCTCTCTTTAACCCTCTCCCTAAACCCTAACCCGAGCTACCCCCCTCTCTTGCCTTCTCTCTCGGCCCCTCTCTACCTGCCCAGGGCTACCCCACCTGGTCACCCTGGCCCCACCTAGCTACCCCATCCCCAGCAAAACCCTAACCCGAGCCTCCCCTACCCAACCCTAGCTCCAACCCGAGCTCCCTCTCTCCCTCCCTCTCTCTTTTCTCTCTCTTCCTGAGGGCCCCTCCAACCGAGCCTCCCCACCGGCCTACCGACCCCACCTGGCAGCCCCCCCCTTCACCACCACGCCCAGCTCCTGCCCCTGCCCGAGCACCTGAGTAGGAGAGGGGGAAAAAGGTGGCCGAGCCACCTTTTCCATCTACCCCGCTCCCCCACGCCACCCACGCCTCTCCCGTTCCTATCTACTCCCTCTCGGCTCTCCTCTGGCCTCTCCAGATCTGGCCGAGGCGCCCTGGCCATCCCCCTCCCTCTCCACCGACCCCAGCTCCCTCTCGCCGGACACCATCGGCCGCCACCACGTCCCGTTGATCCAGACGTGCAGACCGTCCGTGGAGTGGCCTGGTAGACCGAGGAGATCCCCTGCAGCAGCCCTGTACACGGCGACGAGGAGGAGACGGGCCGGACCTGCTGTACGCCATCGACACCGAGCCAAACCCTAACATCGCCGTCTGCCGCCCCTCGATCGACCGCCTCCGCCCGATCCGTCTCCACCGACCAACCTCGGTGAGCGTCACGAAGCCTGAGACATCCTCCTAGCCGCCGCCATCAGACGCCGGACGATCCGTCGAACGCCCTCGGTGCGCAGACGAGCGCGTGTGCCTGCTCGTTGCTGCATCGCAGAAGGACATCTAGCCGTGCCCCGCTCACCCTGCATCCACCCGCATAGATAGCCGGTGGTCACCGCCCGCGTAAGCCCAGTGTCACGGGATCGAATCCTCAGGTTGCACAAGGCTGCCGCTGCTGTCACGTCTGAGAAGAGAGGAAGAAGCACAAGACGCTGCGTTGCCCTTTTTGTCGATATAACTCATTGTTTTGCGCGCCCAACCCGCAGTCCGCATAGACCCACCTGTCAGCCCCCAGTCTTTTTGCAAATAGGTACCCAGGCTTTTGGATTCCTCAACCCGCGCTCCCCTCGCGACGCCACGTGGTCCAACCTGGGCCTTCGCTGTCACGTAATGGAAGTCCTCGCCGCTTTGTCATTCGCTTAGCTGGATTAGCTCATGTGTTAAAAGCTTTTATCGTCTCTGGCCAAGAGCTGGACCCACTGGACAGTGTCTGGGGCTAACTTCACTGGAGTATAAAAAGTATTTTCTGTATCTGTTTAAATTCAAACTTTTTCAAATTAATTCAAATTCAAAATTCAAATCTGTTTTAATATAACTTTTCAAATATAATTCCAAATAATACAAATAATATATGTTTTCAAATCAGAAAAATATGAGGAACTCAAATATGCTATTCAAAATATATTTTGAACATTTAAAATTCCAAGTTGATTAAAATTACAATAAAATGCCCTTTTATCTTAATTAATTAATAACTTTTGTTTTATAACTCCAAATTTAACAAATAATATGTCTAAAATGATTAGCTCGACAAGACCTTTCTGTTTATGCATTCCTTGATCTGTTTGGCAGCATGAATCATATAAATATAAAGTATACAGCAACTAATTGAGTATAAAATATGACCAAAACTCAATAAAATGATTTATTTTTGTATTCTACACCTCACCCATGCCATGCTACTTTAGTGCCATGCAAATTGTGCATCATTCATCATGGCATGATTGTTTGCTTGTCGCATTTTAATGCATATGCTTGTGCACTTTATTTATGTTGGCTCTTGTTTGTTTGGTTCTTCTTCGAATAGACGCTGAGCAGGGGATATATCAAGAAACACAGGAGCACTACCCAGATCCTTCTCTCGCTTCAACGGAGCTGCCAGGCAAGCACTACCACATGCTTGCATACATATAGTACCTATTGCCTCTCTATCTTATTCTTGCATCATTGAGTCGCGATTGCATTAAACTGAATCCCAAGTATTGCATAGCCTTTACTTTTAAACCCCACCGAAGCTTGTCCCTCCACCCCATGAGCCATTACTACAGGAGTTGTTTGAGCCATGCGAGTCGTAGAACAGCATGTGTAGGGTATGTGAGTGTCTGTTGGATAACGAGGTGCCTAAACAACTTAACCTGAGTAGTAATGGGATAACTAATGAAAGTGGCATCGTTGGGCCATATTTGCTATTTGGTTTTCAGGCTCACTTGTGTCCCGTAGGACCCCGAGTACTTGATTCTTGTTCCTTGAATATTCGCGCTATCCACATCCGGGAGGCTTATGGACCCCCCTGAGCCAGAGCTTGATTCATCCTTATTTCTTGGGGCCACAAACTAGTTTGAGGTTTTATTTACTATCCTGTACTTATGCCATGCTTTACTGCTTTATTTAAATTGTGCGAGGTACTGCACACTGCTTTAGGGCCGTGACCTGTTACCAGTATCGACAAGCCCACCACATTTTCGGTTCCCAAATAAGCATACTCCATTAAACCTTGAGTCCGTCCTCGTAGCCGGGCCAGCTTGCTATGGTAGCTTAATGGGGTGGCCCCGAAATATTTCTGAATCCTGTGATCGCTTTGTCGTGAATGCCTCGGGTTTTGTTTTGATTTTTCCGAGGTTGATCGAGTGTGTTGCTATTTGTGCACCTCAGGTAAAACTTTCAAAGCCGTGTCCGGTTATGGACGACTTGGAGCAGCTCGATCATAGACAAGCATAACTAAAGTACCGCTTCTAAATTGACTAAATAACCGACTAGTAAATAGTGCAACACTCATGGAATGGTTAATAAAACGCCAACGGATGGGGGTTGTTCGTCCGCTTCCTCGTCGGTAAGCGGAGGAGGATGGATCTGTGGATATTACCGTTATTACTGTTATAATCATTGTTATTAATTCACGGACATCCGCTCATCTCTGGTTAGGTGGATGGTTAGCAGTATCTATAGAATTGTTAGGGTTTATCTTTTGCTGCAATTGCGTCACCCAGGTTGTGTCCCTTTAGAGGCATAAAGACTTTGAGTACCCTAGGGTCTCACACGATAAATTGTTTGATTCAGATGAACAGTAAACTCGCAAGATGGATACTGGGTGGAAGAGACAGACGATGTGGGCAACGATCATTCGTGTAGAGATTCCGAACGGGATCCGTGAGATCTTTAGGCGGGATCTGCTTATTTATGGGGCATCTTATGCTGATTTGCTTCTTATCCGTACTGGATTTTGTCTTCCGCTCACCGATACTGTTGATTGATGTATGAGGAGATATCCTAAACTATTATATCTATCTAGGATATTTGGATCTTGCCGTATGCTGTAATATTTCCTTTCTTTTTAGATGGAATGACTCGAGAACCATTGTATGGTGGCTTGCATACATACTCATTTGTGTATGTAGTTGATCCCTTCGCCGATTATGCCGCCTGCTTGTCCCGATGTTTGGAAATGGTTGGGACGGCCGAAAGGTCTACCTGTGAGTGGCATTTGGGCCCCACCGTACTATTTCAACCATTTCTGCTCATCCAGGCTTGTAACTAGGAGCGTAATTCACCGAGGTAGTTACAGTGACCTTCTCCTCAGCGTCCTTGATCAAATCAGGTCCAAACAACTGGCGTTCTCCTACTCCATCCCATAGCAATGGTGTTCGGCACCGTTTCCTATACAGCACGTCGAACGGTGACGTCTTGATGCTGGTTTGATAGCTGTTGTTGTAGGAAAACTCAGCATATGGCAAATTCTCATCCCAACTAGAACCATGAGCCAAAGCGCAAGCTCTCAGCATGTCTTCCAAAATCTGATTCACCCTCTCGGTATGTCCATCAGTCTGCGGGTGAAACGCTGTGCTAAACTCCAATCTAGTGCCGAGTGACTCGTGTAGCTGGCGCCAGAAGTGTGAGGTAAATTGGGTGCCTCTATCAGATATTATACTCTTGGGAACTCCATGTAGGCACACAATTCTGTCCATGTAAATCTTGGCCAACCTTGCACTTGTATAGGTCATCTTCACCGGTATAAAGTGGGCTACCTTGGTCAAATGGTCGACCACTACCCAAATGGAGTCATATCCTGACCTGGTCATGGGCAATCCTGTGATAAAATCCATTCCCACTCTATCCCACTTCCAATCCGGCACGGGCAGTGGCTGTAGCAGTCCTGCTGGCTTCTGGTGTTCCGCCTTTACTCGGCTACAAACGTCACATAGGGCAATATGCTCTGCGATGTCTCCCTTCATGTTGTTCCACCAGAATCTGTCCTTTAGGTCCATATACATCTTCGTATTGCCCGGATGTATGGAATACGGCGAGTCATGAGCTTCCTGCAGAATCAACTTCCTTATCTCCGGATCGTTGGGAACGCACAAACGATCTCCATACCACAAGGTTCCTTGCTCATCCTCGCGGAATTCCCTTGCTCGACCCTCCTTCATCTTTTCCTTTACTTCATCTATCTCTTTATCTCCCACTTGAGCTTTCCTGATTCTTTCCTGTAACGTTGGTTGAACTTCCATTGTTGCCAAGTATCCTTCAGATACTACCTCCAGCCTAAGGTCCTTGAATTTCTTGCACAAATCCTCGGGCAATTCCCCAATTGTCAATCCATTGGCATAAACCTTCCGGCTCAGAGCATCTGCTACTACATTGGCCTTTCCTGGGTGGTATTGCAGATTCATATCATAATCCTTGATGAGTTCCAACCATCTCCTTTGCATCATGTTCAGTTCCTTCTGCGTGAATATGTACTTCAGGCTCTTGTGGTCATTGTACACATCACAGTGTTTTCCCATTAAGTAATGCCTCCATACCTTGAGCGCATGAACCACTGACGCTAACTCCAAGTCGTGTGTGGGGTAATTCCGCTCATGGTGCTTGAGTTGTCGCGAGGCATATGACACCACTCTCCCATCTTGCATCAGCACACTCCCAAGTCCCTGTCGAGAAGCATCGCAGTACACTTGGAAATCCTTCTGAAGGTCTGGTAAACACAGAACAGGCGCGGTCACTAGTCGATGCTTCAGTTCCTGAAAGCTGGCTTCACACACATCCGTCCATTCAAACTTTCTCTCCTTCTTCAGAAGTTCAGTCATCGGCTTAGCAATCTTGGAAAAGTTTTCAATGAACCTCCTGTAATATCCAGCAAGTCCCGTAGCTGCGAATCTCTCCGCATTCTTGGGTGCTTCCCACTGCCATCGCATCACTTTGCTTGGATCAACAGCGACTCCTTCTCCTGACACTACGTGTCCAAGAAACCCAACGGTGTTAAGCCAGAATTCACACTTGCTGAATTTGGCATAAAGCTTGTGTCCCTCAGCTTCTCCATAATCAGTTGTAGATGTTTCTCATGCTCAACATCATCCTTGGAATATATCAGTATGTCATCAATAAACACCACCACGAACTTGTCCAAGTACTCCATAAATACCTTGTTCATCATGGTCATGAAATATGCCGGGGCATTCGTTAGTCCAAAAGACATAACTGTATACTCATATAAACCATACCTAGTGGTGAAGGCGGTTTTTGGTACGTCCTCCTCCCGGATCTTCAATTGGAAGTAGCCTGATCGCAGATCAATCTTGCTGAACACCTTCGCTCCTTCCAGTTGATCAAACAAATCATTTATGTTCGGCAGAGGGTACTTGTTCTTGATGGTTACTTCATTCAGCGAGCGATAGTCCACTACTAATCTCTTGCTGCTGTCTTTCTTCTCCACAAACAGAACAGGTGCACCCCATGACGACGAACTAGGCTGAATGAATCCCTTGTCCAACTGCTCTTTCAGCTACTTTTTCAATTCCTTCAGCTCATCCACATCCATCTTATATGGTCTCTTTGCTATAGGTCCTGTTCCCGGCATCAGGTCCATGAGAAACTCTACTTCCCTATCAGGTGGCATTCCTGGCAGCTCTTTCGGAAACACGTCGGGGTAATCCCTAATCACTGGCACAGTATCCATGCTAACCCCCTTAAGAGAATTCAACTTACACCTTCCCGGTCGCACTGCCGACTTGAATCTAATTCTCTTACCATCCGGGGTTTTGAGTGAAACAGCTCGCTGTGCATAATCTACGTGTCCCTCATGCATAGACATCCAATCCATACCCAAAATAACGTCTAACCCCTGTGATTCCAACACTACCAAATGTGCACTGAAGTTGTGTGTTCCAATCCTCACAGTTAAGTCACGGCATCTCACTCTAGCTATCATATCTCTTCTAGGTGAACTCACTCTAATAAACCCTTTCATAGACTTCGTAGGTAACTTATACTTATCCACAAAAGCCCTTGATATGAATGAATGCGATGCACCAGTATCGAATAGTATAAGTGCAGGGTGAGTGTTGATTGGAAACTTACCAATCACAAGGTCAGGCTCATCTGGGATCTCCTCCACATTCATGTGGTTCACTGTGGCCTTCTCGTTGTTGGTTGGCTTCAGTCCCTTCCTCTCCGGACAGTTGTCAGCATAGTGTCCCTTCTGTTTACACTTGAAGCATGTCACCTCACTCAAATCCTTCTTCACAAAGTTGCGATCACGGTTGCCGTCATGTCCACCGTGTCCTCTAGAATGGTGAGAGTGTCCTCCCTTGTGGCTGTGGTGGCTGCTCTTGTGGTTGTCATGGCGATGTCCATCGCCTCCATGGTGGTGGCGGTCATGGCTCCCATGGTCACTCCCTCCATGCTTGGAGTATCCATCATATGAAGTGCGAGACTTGTGATGTGAACCAGAGTGATGATTGTTGCTCTTTCTCTTGCGGCTTTCCACCTGCTTGTGCTTCCCTTCCAAGATCCTGGCCTTGTCCATAAGCTCCTGGAAAGTGGGGCAATAAACCACCAGTAGTTGCACTGAAAGCTCATCAATAAGGCCATCCAGAAATCTCTCCCTCCTTTTTGCATCAGTGTCAACATCCTCAGGTGCATAACGGGACAGGTTGTTGAACTCCTCAATGTACTCAGCCACGGTGCGATTGGTTTGGCGCAAGTTGCGGAACTCCTTCCTCTTCAGGCTCAGAACTCCTGAAGACACGTGGTTGGTCCTGAAACCTTCCTCAAACATTGCCCAAGTCACAGTATCCAGCGGGTGGGTGATCTGAAAGGTGTCCCACCAAGAAGCGGCTGGTCCCTCTAGTAGGTGAGCGGCAAACCTCACCTTCTCAGCATCAGTGCATCCAACAGTTACCAGATCCTTGTTGACTGAACGCAACCAGTCGAGAGCAACCATTGGTTCCATTGCAGTAGAGAACTTAGCTGGCCTTAGCCTCAGAAATCTGGTGAGAGCATCTCCCTGAGGCTAGTTGTTTCCATTGTTGTTGTTGTTCTGAGCTGCCATGAACTGAGTCATAACTTGGGTTAGCTGTGCCTGAGCTGCCATGAGCTGCTCCAACTCAGTGGGTTGACGGCGGGGAGGCATCTGCGGTTCAGCACAGGTAAGTTTAGAAAGAATCATCTACGATAATAGGATTCTACCCATGCATATGATCAATCAACAACAATAGCAGACAATCACAAGCAAGCAACACATCAACAAACAAGTGATCCAGCAACATCCCAGGGGTTATCCTAGCAGTATATACCTACTGAAATAGTTTTACAAGAGTTGGCAATGGTTAACTAAACAGTTGATCAACTAAACAACAAAAACAGCAATCTGCCAGAACAGTCCAGCAGCATTCACGAATTTTTCTACCTGACTTAAACTCGTCAGAAAATTATTCTGATTTTTGCACATACAGTACAGAGAGTTTCGCACCAGCCCTATTTTTTTCAGATTTTTCCCAGCTACCAGAAAAATATGAAAAATCGTACAGTACTGCTGTATCAGCAGAAAACTGCAGCGAAAATAACACAGATAGTAGCCAAACTTGCCATAACTCTTTCATAAAATTCGCACAAATAATTCCTGGGATATTGGAGTACACAAATAAGCAACTAATCTCTCTTAAACTAACAGAAACTAAGTTTCACATCGATCGAGACTAATCCTAATGATTTTTACCTAACGAGGACTAATTGGTGGACTTCTATCTACTTCTTGAAGAGGTTGCGGTAGGTCCTTGCACTCATGCGTTGGCGCTTCGGTCCACGGTTCAACCATGGCGGTGGAGTGTACACTTCTCCTGAATCATCACTTGAGATCTCAAACTCCACCTCTTCTGGATCCTCCTCTTCTTCTCCACTCTCTGCTGCGACTGCAACAGCTTCATCTCCTCCACCATCATCGTCTCCATCATCATCATCCTCGTCCTCATCATCATCATCGTTCCCACTGTCATTATCATCCCCATTGTTTCCACCATCTCCATTGTCATCATCAGAGGGTGGATTCAGCTGTGCTTGGAGAGCGGCAATCTGGGCTGTCATAGCTTCAATAGTTTGATCTCTTTCCTGGACGGTCCCTTGCAACTGTTGTATGTTCTAGGTGTTCTCCTGCATAGTACCATGAAGATGAGCTATGGTTGCATCTCTGGCTATCAGGGCATTCTCCAGAACTCCCACAGCTTCATGCAAGGTGTCAATCTCCTGTCCTTGGACCACCATACCATTGCTGGCGAAGTCTGCAATCTCCTTTATCATCATCACTTTCTCAGCTAGAGCTCCATTCTCCGTTTCCATGTCCTCTATGTGCCTCCGACGGGGCGGCATGTTGTTCCTATCACCCGGGGTAACCACAATGTGCCCATCTTCATCACGCCTCCCATAGTCACGGTAGGGTGAATCTGCTGGCAGTAGTGTCGGACTTGATGGCATTAGCGAGACAGGGCTTCATGTATGGCCAGGTTGATTCCAAGTCCCCAGTTGCAGTATGTCTTGGTGTAGATCAGATGCACTGGATTTGGCAAGGCGGCATCCCTGAATATGAAGTTAGTGATCTCACATGCATCCTCTCCATATCCATAGGTGTACAACCTTCTTCCCTTGAACATGGGCAGTGGCAATCCCAATGACTGCGAGAGCTGTGCTAACTGCCTTGCAAAGGGCCTTGGTGACTCCATGGTTGCATACTCAGTCCTGACTTCTCCCATCTATCAAGTAAAAGAGGAAAGTGTGAGAATAGAATATGGTAAGAATTTATGAGGGTGAAAGGCATAAGATGAAAGACAAAGTTAATATAGGCTTTAATAAATCTAAGGCTTCCTAATCCAATCCTAGGTCACGATCCTACAGTCGACACACGGGCTCTGATACCATCTTGTAACACCGCGGTTCTGAAAAGACCGTGGCTTCTATGTGACATGCCAATCCCTAGATCGGTTCATTGGCCCACAATAGAATAAGATGAATAGCATAGCAAATATCCGTGTATCATGAATAACGAAGATCCAGAGTACCATTATTACAATAAAAGCTTAGCCCAAGGCTAGCTCAAATTATTCAGGTAGCAACATAAATAAAGTAAATCCTCCATTCTTCAAATTGCCCACAAGTGAACAAGTGTCGAGTGGAGTACCGTGGCCTATATCGATTACTCGAAATCAGAATATCCTGCAACATAAAACGTAGCAACCCCGAAGGGTCAATACATGGAATGTATGGCAAGTAGATCTAGTAATGGAGACAATAGTACTAATATCTACATGCATATTTGGCAAGTGGAGCTGTGTCTGGCTTGCATTTGCAAATACCTTTTTGTCCTACTTTCATAAACAGTTTTTGATTTCCTTTGAAAAGATCCCAATTAAGTTAACCCAACAACATTAAAACAATTAAGAAATTGGAATGAGCGAGAAACATGTCATGGAATCAATATCAAGCAACTCAGTTGTCCATAACCGGGGACACGGCTAATCGATTAGATTATACACCCTGCAAGGGTTAGTACACTTTACCCATGTGACTTGGCCAGCCCAGCTCGTACCATCACTCTCATTTTGGGTGATGATAGGGAGAAGTCCAAGAAGAGACTGTTCGGGAAGTAGCACCCCAATCCCGACGCGCACCGGTCCAACCTACCAAAATTCTACTTCTCTGGATACGCGGGTTTGAGTTACCACAACCTACTAAGTCCAACCAACCGCCCATTTCATTATTGGCACATGGTTGTACACGTAAGCTACACAATAAAGAAGCCAATCATTCTCTCTTGATACCTGGGTGCCTTTCCGCAATGAAACCACCAAAAATTATCAATCCCATCACACCTAGGAGATTTGTTGATTAAGTTGTTTTAGTTTTTGCAAACCAACTCATTTAGAAACAACTTTCAGTGATGTAACCCAGCCCTCGTTCATCATAGCATGGCTAAGCACATCTACCAACGGTGGTTCATCTACAAGGAAAGCCCTACCACATAATAGGACATAGCATAGAGATAGTATCATCCTACACATGCATCTACAAAATACACGACAATGCATTGAAAATAGTAGGACGATATCATGAACAAAGTAGCATCTACTTGCCTTGGTTGTAGCGGTCGGAAAAACAATCCACACACGAGCAAGCGTTGCACTCGTCACAATCTACACGATACAATTGCAATCATAAACAAACAATCCACAAACATATGCAACAAAGATGATGCATGAAAGCGTGCACGACAAGTGAATTGGTGCTACAGCTGCACCACATAATCCTATTCAATAATACTACCGATTGCATGCATGGAAAATAGTTTTAGCGCAAGGAAAGCTATTACGCAAAAAGTAATGCTCAAAACTAGAGCTAGAACTCAAATAATTCACTACCGGTAGTATACTGTTTGTAAAATCTTGGGAAAATTCTCCGCATAGGCTTTGCTATTTAGGAACAGTACCAACTAGAATTACTCAAAAAGGAATTATAAAACTCCCCGAGTAATTAAAACACTGCAGAAAGCCACTAGACAGTTTCTGCAGAAGTTTTCACTGTAAGCCTATCCTTTTAATTCACGATGAGATTCCCCTCGTCCTACTGAATCCAGGGACATATCATACGCAATTTTTGGAGTTACAGATCTTTTTCTACGAATTAATTACTCCAAAAAGGCCATTAACTCATTTGATTAAACTGTACTAAACCTTGCTGCAAAAGTGTGAAACTAAGGTACAGCAAGATTCTACACGACTTACTGAACCTACACATATTTTATTTGCAATTTTTGGCTCAGCGGTTTAATTTCTACGCAATTTACAAGTTTGTACCAAAAACTGTCAACTAAATTGATTAAAGAAAATACCCAGTCAACTGTGTCTGTTGACTGGTCCACGTGGCTGCTGACTGGGCGTCTGACTAGTCAACGCCTGGGGGCTGACCGGTCAACGGCCGATCTGGACCGCTGATCTGAGATCCAACGGTCCCAAGAGATGGCGGCCACGGAACGGCGAGACTAACGGGCGGCGCGACCTGAGCTTTCGCGTGGAAGGGAGACGGCGTGAACGGTGGCGGTCACGGCGGGCGACGGCAATGCGGCGATGGCGCTGGCGGCGAGGGATGGCAGCGGCGCGGTACTGGCGCTGGCGGCGTGCTGGCGGCAGGCGTGGGCGTGAAGCGAGGCTGGCAATGGCGGCGGTAAGGCGCGGTGTGTGGCGAAGGCCAGTCTGTGGCTGTGTGTGTGCGAGGCGGGCGACTTACCGAGGCAGGAGGCGGGCTGCAGCGAGGCCTAGGGGAGGCGGCGGCGGCTGGTGGGGAGAGAGAGGGCGCGGGGTGGGGTCCGCGTCCTTTTGTGGGGGGCCCCACGCGGGGTCCTACCCGGACTCGGCCCCACCTGTCGGTGGGCGGCAAGGGCAGCGGCCGCTATCCGCCATGGCGGCGTTGCTGTGTGCTGGGCCGGCGCGGCCCAGCAGGCTGGCGCCTTTTTTTTTTGATCCTTTATCTTTTTCCTTTTTCGCAAATACTAAAACCTCCGTAACTTTTCCGTACGAGCTCCGAATCGGGCGATTTTTGTTCCTAAATTTTTGTAAAATCGAGGGGAACAACCTAGGGTCAAGAGTTGAGTGAAACCACTAGGCTACAAGGGTGGACAACACAAGTTCTACTAAAGCCTCCCGCAGGAGCCTCGTTGTAAAATAGAGTAGGGTTTAGAAAATAGCGTTTTGCCGAATCTTTTCAATCGATGGTTTTGCATGGAAGAGTATGATGCAATGGCATGAATGATATGCAGAACCAAATCTAAAATTTGGGATGTGACATAACACTAGAAGAGTTTCTTGATAACATCAAACGTCACACCATAACTGTGTGATTATAAAGATGGGTTCAGAACTACTAAAGTGTTATGTTGAGGCCCATGGATCAAGAGTGTAATTTGTTCATCCCGATGACGGATAGATATGCTCTGGGCCCTCTCGGTGATATCACATTGATTAGCTTGCAAGCAAGTGATTTGATCACTAGAATGTTGTATCATGGGAACGAGAAAAGAGTGCATGTCAATAACGAGATCAAACTAGGTATGGAGATACCGATGATCGAATCTCGGACATGTAATATATCATGAAACAAAGGGATTAAGATACTAGCGTAAAAGGTTCCGACGATCACAAGAAAGTCATTGTTGAATGTGTGGGAGTCAGTATGGGTCTCCAGATCCCGCTTCTGATTATTGATCGTAGAAGGGTCTCGATCATGTCCGCATTATTCGCTAACCGTAGGGTGGCACACTTAAGAGACACCAACATCCAATTGGAGCAAAAAGTTTATGCCGGAAAGAATAACAAGCGCAGGAATTTATTTCACTAGATACCGAAACAGGTTTTCGGGTGAAATTGCAGAAAGTGTTTTTGCATGTGAAATGAAATACTAGCAAGGGGTTATATGTGAATGTTTGTCATTAAAGTAATTGACAAAACTCTGAATAAATAAATGGAGTTTTATTTAATGAGAGTTTGCATTAAATTTGGTGGAAATTTAATGGGAATTTGAGTGGGATTTTGAGTGGAGGGAATTGAAAGGATTTTTGTGAGTGGAGTGTCCACCCACATGAATGAGGGGAGGTAAAGGGGGCAGCCCCATGCGCCGGCCACCCCCTTGGGGTTCCCCCTCTCCTATAAAAGGCACCCCCTCATCACTTCTCACTCACACCTCCTCGTGAAGGATCTCTCCCCCCTGTAGTATTTATCCCCCATGGTCTCGGACTAGCGAGATACATGTTCCCGGTGTCTATTCGGCAAGAAAGAGTTATGCTTCCGCTGCATCGCTGGAGCGAGGAAGCGGAGGTTGCTCGGTGCCTCGTACATGTGTGTGAACACGGATGCGCTGCTGATTTGCGGCGCTAGGACTTCCTCTCGATCTTGAGATCGACAAGAGATCGTCTACATCAACCATGAGTTTTACTCGTTAAGCTTTGTCGGTCTTCAAGGGTATGTTCTCTATGGATATACATCTGCCCATTATTTGTATCTAGTAGATAGATCTTGGTGCATAGTTGTTCCCATCGTAGGAATTTTTTGTTTTCTATGCTGCGAAACCTACACTATTCATACTGATCATGTTGCTATTAAGTATCTTATGACAAAGAAGGACGCTAAGCCTAGGTTATAAGGTGGGTGTTGCTTTTGCAAGAGTTTGATATGCATATTATGGATAGGAAAAGGTGCTGATAATCCTATTGCTGATAATTATGTCGTTTGGAAAACATTTCTTTTAACCCTTTGCCTGTTAATGATAGTTTTCCAAATGAGCAGTTAGCTGCAATAAGGGTAAGTCCACATGAGAGTCCTTGGTATGCTGATTATGCTAACTTTATTGTTTCCAAGTATTTTCCTACAACCTTTACAGCTCAGCAAAGAAGGAAATTCTTTTATGATCTAAGGCATTACTTTTGGGATGACCCACACTTATATAAAGAAGGAGTAGATGGCATTATGCAAAGATGTGTTCCAGAATTTGAACAACAAGAGATACTGAGAAAATGTCATGGCAGTGCTTATGGAGGACATCATGCTGACAAAAGGTTTTACAATCTGGATTTTATTGTCCTACTCTTTTTAAATATGCAAGGAAGTTTGTCTTATCATGTGATGAATGCCAACGAGTAGGTAACATCTCTAGATGCAATGAAATGCCTATGAATTATTCTCTTGTTATTGAACCTTTTGATTGTTGGGGATTTGACTTTATGGGGCCTTTTCCTCCTTCAAATGGTATACTCATATTCTTGTTATTGTTGATTATGTTACAAAGTGGGTATAAGCCATACCTACAAACAGTGCTGATGGTAAGACCTCTTTGAAAATGCTCAAAGATGTTATTTTTCCTAGGTTCGGTGTGCCTAGATATCTCATGACTGATGGAGGCTCTCATTTTATTCATGGGGGTTTTAGGAAAACTCTCGCTAAGTATGATGTAAACCATAGAATTGCTTCAGCTTATCACCCCCAAACTAGTGGGCAAGTAGAACTTTCCAATAGGGAAATTAAATCTATCTTGCAGAAGATTGTCAATAGATCTAGGAAAAATTGGGCTAAAAAGTTGAATGACGCTTTGTGGGCTTATAGAACTACATATAAAAATCCTACGGGGATGTCTCCTTACAAAATGGTCTATGGGAAAGCTTGTCACTTGCCTTTAGAATTAGAACACAAAGCTTATTGGGCAGTGAAAGAGTTGAATAGAGGTTTTAGACTTGCTAGTGAGAAAAGACTGCTTGACTTAAGTAATCTAGATGAGTGGAGAGGTGAAGCTTACGAAAATGCTAGGCTCTTTAAGGAAAAAG
This sequence comes from Avena insularis, assembly GCA_023614405.1. Taxonomy (NCBI): domain Eukaryota; kingdom Viridiplantae; phylum Streptophyta; class Magnoliopsida; order Poales; family Poaceae; genus Avena; species Avena insularis. The sequence goes on from CM042697.1 coordinate 357,883,863, forward strand.
TAAAAAGATGGCATGATAGGAGAATTCTAAAAAGGGAGTTCCATGTTGGTGAGAAAGTTCTTTTGTATAGGTCTCGTCTCAGATTTTTTGCAGGGAAACTACTCTCAAAATGGGAAAGACCTTTTGTTATCAAGGAAGTGTACCGTTCAGGTGCCATAAAAATTTCTTCTCCGAAGGATGACACAACACAGGTGGTTAATGGTCAAAGACTAAAACATTATATTTCTGGAGATTCTTATAATGAAGATGTGGATGTTATTCAAATGGTGACTCCAAAAGAATTTATCAGAAGCCAAACACCAGAAACTGCAGAGTTCGTCCTTGAATAGGTAAAAGTGGTGAAAACAGAAGGTTCGTAAAAATCCAATATTTTTATGTATTTGATGTTTTTAATACATAAGGAAGACTACGAGATGGAACAGAGGAGGAACCGGAGGCCGGGGTGGCCAAACCCACCCTAGGAGCGGGCCCACCTTGCCCCGCGCCTGGAGGGGGTGTGCTACCCCCGAGCTCCGCCTCGGCCTCGTTTCCGTATCAGAACCTTCCTTATGCCTTGAAACTTCATAATATATAACCCCCCGGGTTCCCCGAGGTTCTTGCATTGTGTTCTCGTCTTGTTTTTGTTTCGACCTGCTTCTGTCAGCAAAATTCTCAGATTTGGAGCCTCAATGTCTTCCTCTGGATCACCCATGGAGGATTCCTCTATGGACGTCCTCAACCCGTACATGTATGAGTTGAGGATTCATCCCAAAGAGTTGATCCTCAAAGAGGGGAAGATACAGATGAAAGAATTTCAAGGCCCTAAAGGAGAAGGCGGTTTGGAAGACAGAATGGAAGCATTGGAGCAGGAAGTTTTCAGGTACAAGAAGATGGCAGAAGGCGAAGTGTATGTTATTCACAAGATAAGTTCAGAACTCATCACCAAGCACGAGGGAGAATTTGCTGAGCTCCGAGAAGAGATCTTCTCACTCCGTTAGACCACCAATCAATTGCAAGCACATCTCTATGACATACAGAATCAAAACTGTGAGTATGAGGCTAGATTTGATCGCATAAGATCTGTTGCTAGTTTCAGGATTGCAGAGACAGGGACATCCTTTTTGGATGGGGAACCTTTGCCTAGGAAGTTTTATGATGACAAGAGAACACCGTCACCACCAAAGGAGTAATTTGTCATCAGGTTTGGCATCCCCTTGGCTTGTTCCAAGCTTGGGGGAGTGCCGCAGTATCACCACCATTATCTTTTATCTTTTACCTTTTTGGTGGATTCATATCTGTGGTAGAGATGTGACCTTATAGTTTGGTTTGCATGTGGAAGTATATCTCCTTTAGTTGGTTATCTATGTATCCCTTGGTGTGAGTGCCTTTATTGGAATATTAATGAGAAGTCTCATCTTTTACTTTTTGCACTTATTATTTTAGTTTACAATCTCTATTATATGATGGATCTTGTTGATCAGTATTGGCATCACTTTGGGGATCATCAAGCGGATCTAAATTGGTTTTGGCAAACCGAGCTCTGGTCAGTAGCAATAATTTTGAGGTTTGAAAGAAAAAAAGAAAGAAAGAAAAAAGCTTACAGGTATTTTGTATCAATTGTTTTATTTCTTGTTGGCTCATAAGCTTAGTATTATTTATTTAAGATTCTTTTGTGTCTTTAAGGAAGATTGCATGTTTGGCTTTATTACCTGTATGTTTGCTTGTTTCTTTCAACTCTGCTGCTTGCTACCCAGCCTTGCTATCCAAAAACCTGTACTGAGAGGTAACACTTCTCATGCATCCAATCCTTTAAACCAAAACTTGCACCATTTGTGTCCACCATATCTACCCATTAGCATTATTTCTATTTCAAGTAAATTCTCAAGCTTCATATATCTTTCAAATTAAAAATTCTTTTGTTATGTGAAAACTAGTTAGTAAAGCTCCCACGAACTTGATAGCACACCTTATTTTCTTGCCCCTAATAAACTTGAACCATTGTGTCATCGAAGTTGTATATGCTTGCACCTATACGTTGGGATTAGCAGAACCGTGCTGTCACGGGGAACGCTTTCAACACCTGTATATATCTACCCCGTTGATATCATGCTCTTTTGTTTATGGATGTCGTTGGTGTGAAATAAAAGGGGAGCTTGTAAGTCCATGGAGTTATGAATGTGTGTTAGAGAAACGCCTGGGCCGCTAGCCTAAGCCATGCCTAATCATGGTGGAAACTTGCAGCATCACCATAGTGAGCAATCTATGAAGCTTTCTTCTTATAAAAAAAGAGAGACATTTTGAAAAGAGGAAAGCGAGAAAAAAGCACCATTTTCCCATGGTAAATATGAGATTGCTAAGATGCTCATTGTCTTCTTGCCTTGTCATTTTAATATGGGATAGCTCATGTATCATGTGCAGGGGGTACCCCGTTGGCGGTTCTCTATGATACACATGTACTTACTATGACAAGAACTTACCGGTAACTAAAGCCGAGTAGCATGAGGAGCAGCCCTCGTACTCAAGGGACATGTGATTGCCAACATAAGAATCTTTACCTAGCCACGCCACCAGGGGGTGTGACCACCCCGGAGCCCGTCTCCGTCCCATTTTTGCCCAGTACCTTCCTTATGTCGTAAAACTTCGGAATATATAATCACCCGGATCTCCTAAGGTCCGTATATCGTGTTCTCGTCGTGTTTTTGTTTTGATCTGTTTCTCTCAGGCAGATTCTCAGTTTTGGAGCCACAATGTCTTCCTCTGGATCACCCAAGGAGGATCCCTCCATGGACATCATCAACCCTTATATGTATGAGTTGAAGATTCACCCCAAGGAGTTGTTACTGAAGGATGGGAAGGTACAAATAATTCAGGGACCTAAAGGAGAAGGCAGTCTGGAAGATAGCATGGAATCATTAGAGCAAGAAGTTTTTAGGTACAATAAGATGGCGGAACGCGAAGTGGACGTCATCCATAAGATAAGTTCAGAACTCATCGCCGAGCACAAAAAGGAGATTACCAAGCTTCAGAATGATATCCTCTCGCTCCATGGGACCACCAACCAATTACAAGCACATCTCTATGACCAGCAAAATCAAAACTGTGAGTATGAGGCTAGGTTTAAACGCATAAGTTCTGCTGCTAGTTTCAGGATTGTGGAAACCAAGAAATCCTTTGTGGATGGGGAGCCTTTACCTTGGAAGTCTGACGATGACAAGATAACACCACCACCAAAGGAGTAATTCGTCATCAGGTTTTGGCATCCCCTTGGTTTGTTCCAAGCTTCGGGGAGTGCCACGGTATCACATTATTATCTTTCATGTTTTTACCTTTTTACTAGAGTCATATCTTGAATAGAGAAGTTATCATATAAGATGGTTTGCATTGTGGAAGTATCTCTCCTCTAGTTGGTTATCTATGTATCCCTTGGTGTGAGTGCCATTATGGAATATTAATGAGAAGTTTTATCATTTACTTTTTGCACATCTTATTTTAGTTTGCAATTTCTGTTATATGATTGATCTTGTTGTTAGTATTGGTATCACTTTGGGAGCATCAAGTAAATTTAGTTGGTTTTGGAAACCTAGCTTTGGTCAGTAACAACACTTTTTGAGGATTGAAGGAAAAGAGAAAAGTACTTATGGATATTATATTATTTTCTTTCTTTCTTGATTGGCTCATAAGCTTAGTATTATTTAGTTCATATATTTTGTGTTTTCAAGGAAGATTGCATGATTATTTATATCACTTGTATGTTTTCTTGTTTCCTTCAACCCTTATGCTTGCTACCCAGCCTTGCTAGCCAAAAACCTGTATTGAGAAGGAATGCTTCTCATGCATCCAATCCTTAAACCAAAACCTATGTCATTTGTGTCCATCATATCTACCTATTAGCACTATTGCTATTCCAAGTAAATTCTTAAGTTTTATCTATCTTCCAAATTAAAAACTTATTTGTCATGTGAAACCTAGTGATTAAAGCTCTCATGAACTTGATGGCACACCTTATTTTCTTGCCCTTAATAAACTAGAACCATTGTGTCATCTAAGTTGTATATGATTGCACTTATAAGTTGGGCTTAGCAGATCCATGTTGTCATGGGGAACGCTTTCAACACATGTACATATTACCCAGTTGATATCATGATCTTTTGTTTGCAGATGTCGGCGGTGTGAAATAAAAGGGGAGCTTGTAAGTCCAAGGAGTTATGTATATGTGTTAGAGAAACGCCTGGGCGGCTAGCCTAAGCCATGCCTAATCATGGTGGAAACTTGCAGCATAACCATAGTGAGCAATCTGTGAAGCATCCTCAGTAAAAACCTATGCAAATAGCAAATAAAAAGATCGTTGAGACGCTCACTATATGTTGCCTTGTCATTTTGATATGGGATAGCTCCTGTATCATGGGGCAAGGGGTACCCCGTTGGCGGTTCTTTATGATACACATATACTTACAATGACAAGAACTTACCGGTAACTAAAGTTGAGTAGCATGAGGAACGGCCCTCGTACTCAAGGGACATGAGATTGCCAACTTATGATTTGTCAAGCATATACTCCATATTTGTTCACTTTAACCTTAATCACCTCAAGATGCTTATGATAGGGGCAATGAGATCTCAAATCTAGTAAGTACCATAATCTTTTGGAAGCTCTTTATGAAACTTGAAATCCCTACTTCCCTTTACGAAGGTCCTATCTTTTACTTATTTATTGAGTCAGTAAACATATTCCTCTCTATCTCTAGCAAGCATTTGAGTTGTTCTGATTCATTCATTCATTTGATGATTTATTCAATCATGTTTCTTATCTTCCTTGTTTGGCACAAAGCTCTTATCTGAATGAATATTACTTTGAAAGCTATCGTTGTGAAAAGCCTTTTTGTTTGAGCAAAAGATTCTTGTTATAAACTTCATTACAAAAGCTTTGCTTAAAACTAAGTATGATTTGTCAACTGTTCTCTGACCAAGAACAAAGTTTGCCATTACCAACTATGATTTTTTTATCCATCTTTATTGTGACTCCCATACTCGTTGCATGTTAAGTTATATATTGGTGAGTTGTTTTCTATTATGATCTGTGTATTGGTAAATGTGATACTTCTTGTCTGTATTATTTTATCGACACATCACTCCATAAACCTGTGGTCATGTTTACCGAGCTCAGTTTTCTCTTGGGGACAAGTGAGGTATAAGCTTGGGGGAGTTAATACATCCATTTTGCATCACTATCTTATATCATAATTTGCTGTTATTCATCGATATATTTATTATTAAGAGGTGTTACTGATGTTATTTCATCTATTTTTGCATGGTTGGATGACTTCGGAGGATGAACTGTTGAAGTCAGGATTCTGATGGAAAAAGCGGTGTCGAGATGCAATATTCGCGAAGATCAGAAAATTCTAGAAAATATATGGAAATTCCTATTTTTCCAGAAGACGAAGGAGGCCAAAAGGGGAGACAGAGATGGGCCACAGGGGACCCAAACCACCCCCTGGCGCGACCCCTAGGCCGCACCACCAAGTGGTGTGGCCACCCTAGCCCACCTCTCGCTTCGCCCTTTCGCCTATAACTTCCCCCTGAAACCCTAATACTCGGGGAGCGGCCACAGAAAGATTCCGCCGCCTCTGCGGGGCGGAAACTATAGAGAGAGAAAGAGCTCTCTAGCAGGCAGAATTCTGCCAGGGAAATTCCTTCCCGGAGAGGGGAGATCGTCGCCATCAACACCGTCATCAATCTAGACTTCATCGGGATCATCATCATCCTCACCACCATCTCCACCAGCACCATCATCATCACTCCGTACCGCTATAACAATTGGGTTGAATCTTGCATAGTTCTTAGTGGAAACTTTCCCAGTGTTGATTACTTATTGTAGTTGATGCTATTGAGTGGAACCATTGAATTATTGTTTATGTTCAGATTGTTATTCATCATCATATCATCTCTAATGTTGATCCATATGATGTCTCGTGAGTAGTTCGTTTAGTTCTTGAGGACATGGGAGAAGTCATGTTGTTAGTAGTGGAATTGTGTTGAGTAATGTTCAGTGGTTTGATATTTAAGTTGTGGTGTTATTCTTCTAGTGGTGTCATGTGAATATCGACTACATGATACTTCACCATTTATGGGCGTAGGGTAATGCATTGTGTATTTGGCTACTAATTGTGGGGTTGCCAGAGTGACAGAAACCTGAACCCCCGTTAGGAAATCTTTGCACAAGGGAGTGTAGGATCTTAGAGTTTAATGTTGTGGTTAGGTTTTATCTTAATTACTTTCTTGTAGTTATGGATTCTTGCAAGGGGTTTAATCACAAGTATGAATTAGTCCAAGTAAGGTTGGTACATTAGAATAGGTTCACCCACACAACACTTTATCCAACCCAAAAAGATAAGTCAACTATATGAAGCGAAAGCACTTGACAATATTCCCATGTGTCCTCGAGAATGTTTGGTCCTTATAAGTAATACAACCGGCTTGTCCTTTGCTGAAGAAAGGATTGGACCACTCGTTGCAATTATTATTGTTTCTTTTTATTTACTTGCACTTTATTTCGTGGCTTTATAAAAAACCCATAAAAATCCGTTTACTAAGTATTTACAGAGAATTCCTGATCCAAACTACTAGTCAACACCTTCTGCCCCTTGTTGGGATCGACACTCCTATTTATTGAAAGTACTATGAGACACCCCCTATACTTGTGGTTCATCACAATGTAACATTCTAGATCTATAAAATTCATGGGCATCCTACTAGTGATTGTTGGTGGAGGTTTCAGAATAATAGGGATCACCGAGATGATGACACTCGTGACCGACGTGATGATCTAGATCGTGGTGATAAGGCTGCAAATATGGTGTCCTATTGTGTGGACACAAACTGGTATACTGACACTGGTGCCACAAATCATGTTGCTCATGAGATGAACAAGCTCTCCTTCCAGGAAAAGTACACTAGGCGTGATCAAGTCCACACAACAAATGGTAATTCTATGCAAATCTCCCATATTGGTTATTCAATGTTACATACTCCTCATAGTTCCTTGCATCTAAAAAATATTCTTCATGTTCCAAATGCCTCAAAAAATCTTCTTTTAGTCCATAAGCTTACACTTGATAATGATGTTTTTCTAGAATTTCACCCATATTATTTCTTGATTAAGGATCAGGACACAAGGAGGTTTATCTTTGAAGGTCCATGTCATGATGGTCTCTATCCACTTGTGCCTCTGTCTACTGGGTCTACCAAGCTAGCTTTCATCACAATAAAGTCGTCACCTTCTACATGGCATCGTCGCCTAGGACATCCGTCATCCTTTGTGGTGCAATAAATTCTTAGGAAACATCATATTTCTCATTCCCATGAAATAAATCCATATATTTGTGATTATTGTCAATTAGCTAAGAGCCATCAATTACCATATCCGGTCTCCACTAGTGTTTCCACTGTTCCTTTGGAACAAGTTTTTCTGATGTATGGGGACCAGCACCTGCCTCTGTTGGCAAACATTCATATTATGTAAGATTTATTGATGATTTTAGCAAGTTCGCCTGGATATATTTGTTAAAAAAACATTCTAAAGTGTATCAAGATTTCCTTAACTTCCAGTAACTTGTTGACAGAAAATTTTATAAGAAAATCATTACCATGCAAACTGATTGGGATGGTGAATATGAAAAACTCCATGTTTCTTTCAAAAAGTTGGCATTACTCATCATGTCTCATGTCCTCATGCTCATCAACAAAATGGTTTTGTTGAATGCAAACATCGTCACATTGTTGAAGTAGGACTAGCCCTCCTTGCAAATGCATCTATGCCTCTCAATTTTTGGGATGAAGCTTTCCTCATAGCCAATTTTCTTATCAATCTTCTTCCCAACAAAGTTATCAACAATTCTACCCCTGTTGAACGTCTTATTCACACAAAGCCTAATTATGAGTCTCTAAGAGTTTTTAGATGTGCCTGTTGGCCTAATCGACGTCCCTATAACAAACACAAACTAGAGTTTCATTCTACCAAATGTGTTTTCTTAGGCTATAGTCCTCAACATAAAGGAGTCAAGTGTCTAGACACCAAAATAGGCCGAGTCTATATTTCTCGCGATGTTGTCTTTGACGAAAATGTTTTCCCTTTTGCTGATCTACATCCATATGCTAGTAGACGTCTCAAAGAAGACATACTCCTATTGCCACCAAATAATGGGGAGATGCATATTGATGATCATATGAATTTGCACCTTACACCTAATGTTACTAATCCTGGTCTAGCACCTACAGTTGATGTTGTTGCAGATGATGTTGTGGTGCCGCAGGAATCGGGTGGAAATTCTGCAGAAAATAGTGAAGAAAATGATCAAAACAATGAAGAAATCGGTTCAGAAAATCACAGCACTAGTATCCACCAAGAATCTGCCTCAGATCATGTTCCTGACACTCTGCTCGAGGAGGATTTGCATGTAGCCAATGAAACCATATCCCGCCGGTCTTCTTCTATCGCCAACACTGTGCACTCACCAGCTTCGTCCTCTGTGCGGTCGGCACCCTCGTCTCCCGTGCGCGTGCAGCAGTAGAATGTGGATTCCACGCCACGCCAATCGCCGCATGACGCTGACTCGCCCCACGAGGTCCCTGTCTCCCCTGATGGTGCAAGCGACACAGACCCGCGTGTTGACACGGACTCCGATGGTGGTAGTCCCACATGTGCTAGTGGAGACACCGATTCGGCTGAAGAAAACAACAACATCAATAGTTCAGGATCATCTGCGGTTTCGTCTCTGCGGCCAGTTCTTTCAGTTGGACCTCGCACGCGTCTTTAGAGGGGGATAAGAAAACCAAAAGAATATACGGATGGCACCATTCACTATGGTCTCTTTACATCTACAGGAGAACCGTCCAACTTTCTGAGGCTCTCTCTCATGATCATTGGATTCAAGCTATGAAAGAGGAATATGATGCTCTCTTGACAAATAAAACTTGGAGACTTGTTCCTCCAAATTCAACAAAGAATTTAATTGATTGCAAATGGCTGTATGATGAGTGCATATTTGCATCATGTTTTACATTGTTATTTTGCATTGTATATGTAGGATTTTAGTATTTTACAGCGTTCACACGCACTTTTTATGTTTATTTTCACCAGATGGATCCAAAGGACACAATTCTTGGAGAAGTTTTACTGGAGAGAAAAGGAGCCAAAAACTACGTAAATCACTTATTTGGGAAATATTAATAATACCAGAAGAAAACACGAAGCGAGAAGCGGAGACAGAAGAGTTAAAGACTAACTATACGATGGGCCGCCGTATAGTTGGCGCCGCCTTCGCCTCCTCAAATAGTTTCACCCCGTGCAACTGGTTCGAAGAGATGACATACAGAACACCAAGAAATCGCCAAAACCTAACCTCTGGAAGGCATCTGGAGGGGGAACTTGCCCTAGGGATCCATCTTCGACCTACACAGATCTGGGAGGCCAAGGCATCGATCTACATCTTCAACGGCCGCTGCATCTTCATCACCACCATCATCTCCATCCATCCCATCTAGATCTTGTTGTAATTCTTGCACTAGTTGTGGATTTATAAAAGTACTATTCATCAATGATCGCTTCCATTACCATTACTATGATGATGTTTGCCTCCATGTCTGAGTAGACCATTAGTTCTTGGGGAGATGGAGAAACCCTAGTATGAGATTGGAATAAGATAAAGTTTATTATGATTTTCATCGTTGTGACCATGTGTTAGATTGTCTACATATTGATGTTGGGAGAAGTCGACCTGCCTCATGTGGGGACTTGATGTAGGGAACTACTTGTTGGTAGACGAAGGGATGTTAGCACTTATAGTGACTATAAAGTTGTTGGCACTCCTTACGTATCAACTTCACTGTCCATGCCATGGGATACGTCCCGCGGGATTATGTCCCTGATGACCCACAAGTATAGGGGATCGCAACAGTCTTTGCGGGTAGTATTACCCAATTTATTGATTCGACACAAGGGGAGCCAAAGAATACTTGCAAGCCTTAACAACTGAGTTGTCAATTCAGCTGCACCTAGAAATAGTTCTTGCTCACAGAAGTTTATCAGTAGCAATAGTTTGGTAGTAGAAACAGCAAAACAATAGCAGCAGTAAAACAAGAGCAACAGTAACAGTAGCAGCAAACAGTAGGATATGAGTGCGGTAGGCATAGCGATGGATGGACGGGCGTTGCATGGACGAGTCTAAACATGTAACTTCAAGATCTAGGGCATTTCAGATAAATAAGAACAAGCATCCAAGTACTAAACAATCCTAGGCATGTGCTCCATATATAGTCATGCGTGCTCGCAATGAGAACTTGCACAACATCTTTTGTCCTGCTAGCCCGTGGTAGCGGGGCCTCTAGGGAACTACTGGCAATTAAGGTGCTCCTTTTCATAGAGCACCGGAGCAAAGCATTAACACTCCGTGAACACATGTGATCCTCACACCACAGCCATCCCCTCCGGTTGTCCCAATTTATTTCACTTCGGGGCCTTTGGATCCGGACAATGATATGTGTACACAACTTACAGATAAGATCACAAACAATCCTATCATAATGATTCAATAATAAGTTCAGATCTGAGATCATGGCACTCGGGCCCTAGTGACAAGCATTAAGCACAACAAGTTTCAACAAAGTAAAATAGCACTAATAGAGATCCTAGGCACTATGCCCTAACAATCTTATTCAATTACAAGATAGAACTCAACCCATCCCTACCATCCCCATAGCCTACAGCGGGGGATTACTCACTCATGGATGAGGGAAACATTGATGGTTGATGGAGAGGCATTGGTGATGACGATGGCGATGATCCTCTCCAAATTCCCCGTCCTAGCAGGGTGCCAGAACGGAGTTTCTGAATCTGAATCTTGGTTTCTGGTGGTGGGGGCGCAGCAGAACTCTTTCTGGAAAAACGTCGAACCCCCTCAGTTTTTAGATCAAGGGGTAACTTATAGGCGAAGAGGGAGCCCGAGGGAGTGCCTGGGGTGGCCGCACCCCCTAGGTGCGGGCTAGGCCCACCCGCGCCTGGCAGGGGTGTGGGCCCCCCAGGCCTCCACTCCGTCTCGTACTCTGGCTTCATGGATCTTCTGGTGAAATAGGATTTTTGGCATATTTTCCGGGATTTTTCCTGATAGTTCATTTTCTGCACACAAACTAGACACCAAGGTAATTCTGCTGAAAACAGCGTTAGTCCGTGTTAGTTGTATCCAAATCACACAAGTTTAGAGGAGAAACAATAGCAAAAGTGTTCGGGAAAGTAGATATGTTTTGGACGTATCAACTCCCCCAAGCTTAGATTATTGCTTATCCTCAAGCAATTTAGTTGAAAACTGAGTGCGATAAAAGAACTTTCACGAACACATTTGCTTCATAAGATGTAAATATTCTCAGCACAGGAGTAGATACTTAAACCATTCATAATAAGAAGTATGCATCTAAGTATACTCAATAGTCATTGCAAGCTATGAATAGAAACCAACTCAATAATAATAAGTAGCATGGAACATAAATATAAGCAACATTACAATGCTCATAATAAGGTATGATAGAGTGGTATCTCGCTTGCCTTTGTTTGTGGAGCACAATATAAATGCCAAGGCACCTCTGAAGTTCAAGTGAAGACTAGAAGTAAAAAATATCAGAGATACAAGCATCAAAGTCATGACATAATTAACCAAGTTTTGAGACAAACACAAGAATGACAACTATGCTCTCGAGAAGGTGCTCATAGAATAAGTGGAGACTCAACAAGGAAGTGAAAAGGTTTTGAATAGTTTGAAAGGCTTCCTAATGCTGAAAGGAAGGTACTCATTAGCTTGAGCTCTCATTTCCCCTATCATAGGCATCTTTATATGGTTAAGGTGAAAGTGAGGTCCAAACTGAGTTATATGCTTGACAGACCATAAACTGGAAATCTCAAGTCCCTTGAGTACGAGGGCCGCTCCGCATGCTACTCAACTTTGGTTACCTGCAAGTTCTTGTCATTGTACATACATGTATATCATAGAGAACCGCCAACGAGGTACCCCTTGCACATGATACAGGAGCTATCCCGTGATCAAAATGACAAGGCAAGCAGACAATGAGCATCTCAGTGATCTTTTTATTTACTATGTGCATAGCTTTTTATTAAGGATGCTTCATAGATGCTCATTATGGTGATGCTGCAAGTTTCCGCCATGATTAGGCATGGCTTATGCTAGCGGCCCAGGCGTTTCTCTAACACATATATATACTCCATGAACTCACAAGCTCCCCTTTTATTTCACACCGTCGACATCCGCAAACAAAAGAACAAGGTATCAACTAGATATCTATCCATAAGTATTGAAAATGTTCCCCGTGACAGCACGGTTCTGCTAACTCTCAGCCTATAATTTGCAAGCATATATCTTTCATGGACAAGTCACAATGGTTCAGGATTATTAAGTGCAATGAATAAAGTGTGCCATCAAGTTCGTGAGAGCTTTACTAACTAACTTTCTCAAAACAGAACAACATTTTATTTGGAAGAAAACAAGGCATAACGAATATGCACTAAAATAGCAAATGATACTAATAGGTAGGTATGGTGGACACTGTTGGCAATATTGGTTTTGGGGAGTTGGAAGCACAAGTAGAGCTCATACTCAGTGCAAGTGAAGGCTAGCAATAGAGAGGGAGCGACAAACGAGAGAGCAATAACTGTCAAAATCATGCTTGCAACAAAACAGGACTAATTATGGCATGAAACTGATACAAAAACTCTGAGGCAAAATAAATCATCGAGGCTTACTGACTATTGTTTAGTCATATGCATGCGTGATCATGTGCCAAGTCGATTCACATGAAACTTTTAGAGGAGGATACCACAATATCATACCAAAGTATGAATAAAACAATGCAAGCAAACATTCATATGACATGCTACAAACTATTAGCAGGCTAGAGCTAATCACTGGCAAGCAAGAACTACTAAGCATCCATCAGTAACAGACTAAGCATGCTCACCATGATGAGTATATGTACAAAAATGAAAACAAATAGAGTTTGTTACCAGCCTCTTACCACACCTCAAGTTGTCTTAATCTTCATTATTGCCCTTCACTTGTGTGACTTGAATAATAACATGAAACCAAAATCCACTGAGGACGGCTGAACCCTGCAAAGAACTCACAAAACCAAAGAAGAAGAACAAATATTTTTGGTGTTTTCAATTTTTTTAAACAAGCAAACAAAGCAAAAACAAACCAAACAAAGCAAAATCTTTTTGGATTTTTCTTTAAGGCAAACCAAAGCTAGAAAACAAAGAAGCAAACTAAGAGAAACAATGAAAATACTTTTGGTATTTCTATGTTTTGAGAAAGCAGGAACAAAAACCAAAAAGAAAGTGAAACAATGGATATACAAAGAACCGAAAGAACATGATATATAGATGAGTGTGATGTCGGTATACCTCCCCCCTAGCTTAGGCTTTTGGCCTAAGTGGGGCTCAATCCCATGGTGCCCAAGAAGGTGCACCTCCGTAGTACGACGAGGAGGCTCCCTCGTCCTGGTACGAGCTCGAGGACTCCCCTGTGTAGTATACAGAGTTGTCGTATGAGGGCGCATCCCCATGATAGTGTCCATGGAAGCCAAGAATGTGCAGCTTGTCATCCATCTCCTCCTTGGAGCGTGACAAAGGTCCCTGAGAAATACTGAACAAAGTGGTTTGGGGGAGAGGGATCTCTCTCTTCCCCGTTAATAAACAACATTCTATAAACCAAGCTCTCAAGGGTAGAGCCAGTAGTGACAAAGTGGTGCGCCTTCATGGCAGCAAGATCAAGCCTCTGAGGAGCCAAAACTGTATCATTTGGATCAACAGCAAGGTCCAAGGCAGCAACAACATGCACAGCAATAATTCCCCCATAAATGGGTCCCTTAGCAGCTAAGCGACGAGAAATGAGAGAACCAAGATTGTACTTAGTTTCATTATTGAGCGCAGCAGCTATGAATGCCAAATGATAGTTGGAAATATTACTAGCGTTCTTCCTACTAAGAAAACTAGTGGCAAGATAGTAAGCAAAGTACCTGATGGCTGGGAGTTGAATATTTCTTATCTTTCCCCGTTGGGCTCTACGGTCATCATCATTGGTTATCCCGCGATAGAGCTCCAACAAATTGGCGGGTTGAGCTGGAATCTTCTTTGCCGACCTAGCTGTGCCAAGTCCTAGAGCCTCACAAAATTTCTTCAATGTCATGTTGTAAGACCTGCCATAAATTTTGAAGGACACATCTGGTTTGAACAAGCTGTTAGTAAAAGAAAAACTCTCCACAAATGTTTTAGTGAGCATTGCATATTGCACGCTCTCATCCTGCATAAAGCTTGTTAGTCCAGCCCTCCAAATCAAGGTTGTAAAATCATCAAGAATCCCAGCAGCCCGCAAAAAGGTTAGGCAACGAAAGGTGGAAGGGTGAGCATCCCCCTCATCTCCCTCGTCGCCAAATCATGGTGTAATGATATCCTCATTGTATGAGGGCCTGGCTCGGGAGGATGATATTGAAGGCCTTGCCCTCCTAGGTGCATCACCCTCAAATATCTCTCCAAATGTGTGGTTGTCCATGACCACTCTTTTCTGAAATTTTTAGACAAACATCAAACCAAGTGATTTCCAAGTTGATAAATGATAACAAACTACTATAGGAACTTGCTAGAGAGATACACATGCATTAAAATGAAATCTCTAAGCATATAAAAAGCATGCAAGATCACACAACCTGTCACCTATAGCAGCAAAATACTCAAGATACAATCTACCAATCACAAATCTAATTAGACAAGTAGAGGAGGCACATACCAAGGAGCAATCCCTCCAAAAATTAGCAACAAAGATGGGCTGAGCAAGGAGATCGAAAATCGCGAGCAAGAACAACAGGAACTCGAGCTTGAGAAAGTTTTTTGGTGTTTTTCGAGAGAGAGAAAGAATATGGCGGGGAGGACACACCTTGGAGGGGCCTAGGTGGGCCACACCCCACCCAGGCGCCACCAGTAGGGAGGTCGCGCCTACCAAGGGTGTTGGTGCCTGGGGTGGCCCCCTGGATCACTCCAGGTGTCCCTCTGCCCCTTTTTTCGAGGAAAAATATATTCTGAATTTTCTGTGATTTTCGAGAAACTTTATTTTTGGCCAATTTTCAGGGTATGAAAATTGATTTTCTCGCAGACACAGTTTTTTTTAGAAGAAGCAAAAGCAAACCAAAAACCAAACTACAGAAGTTCTAAGACACTCTAACAAGCAAATGACTTACAAAACCAAAGCTAGCAAAAGAAAAGGCAAAGAATAGGAAGGAGAAAAGTAAAAGAAAGCAAGAATAACCATAGAGAAAACATTATTTTGTTCATTAAAATCCTTTTGTTAACAAGGTTGATCAAGTATTGTTACCAAAACAATCTTATATGAAACAAAACTTTGTATTCCACAAGGTGATTATGTTACATCATACTTGATACTAATGGTCCCAATCATAATAGTTTCAAAATTTTCCTGTGGAATGGGACAATATATTTCTCCAACCTTGATGCTCTCAACATTTTCAATGGAATTAAGGCAATAGCTTTTAGCAACCTTCTTGGGGAAATAGAAAGTATGCTCTTTGTCATTAATATTGAATGTTACTTTTCCTTGATTACAATTGATGACAGCACCTGCAGTATTAAGAAAAGGTCTCCCAAGAATAATAGACATATTATCATCTTCAGGCATTTCAAGCACACCAAAATCAGTTAAAACCAAGAAATTATGAGCTACTTGCACAGGAACATCCTCACATATACCAACATGAATAGTAGTTGACTTATTAGCCATTTGCAAAGATATATCAGTTGGTATCAACTTTTCTAGCTGGAGTCTCTTGTAGAGAGAAAAAGGCATAACACTAACTCCAGCTCCCAAATCACATAAATCAGTTCTAACATAATTATTCTTAATAGAGCAAGGAATAGTTGGTATACCTGGATCACCAAGTTTCTTTGGAACCTTACCATTGAAGGAGTAATTAGAAAGCAAAGTATAAATCTCCTCGTTAGGAATCTTCCTTTTATTATAGACAATATCCTTCATATACTTTGAATAAGGAGGCAACTTAATAGCATTAGTCAAAGGAATTTGCAAAAATAAGGGCTTCATCCACTCACAAAACTTGTTGTAGTGTTCTTCCTCCTTTGACTTGTGTTTCTTACCTGGAAAAGGCATAGGTTTCTGCACCCAAGGTTCTCTCTCACTACCATGTTTCTTAGCAATAAAATCTTCCTTAGTGTACCTAGTGTTCTTAGTGTGCTTCTCAGGTTCTTACTCAACTTCCTCCTTATCGGGAGCATCGTTTTTATCACCACTCTCAGTTTCAACATCAGAGATAGATATACTAGTAGGATCTACAGCAGGTTCAAGGGGTTCCTCAACTATTTTGTGTTTATTTTTCTTTCTCTTACGAGGACTTCCACTACTCTCACCTTGTTGAGAATCCTTCTCAATTCTTTTAGGGTGTCCTTCAGGATATAAAGGATCTTGAGTAGATATACCACTCCTAGTTCTAATTCCCATAAGCATGTTTATCTCCTGAGGCATTAACTAGCATATCCTTTTGTACCTTAGCAAGTTGATCAAGTTAGGCTTGAACCATTTGAAAGTGTTTACAAAGCATTTTAATATCATTAGAAGTTCTTTCCACAATATCTTTCAACTCTTTAATAGCTCTAGAGTTTTCCAATAAATGATTATGAACTTGTTTATTAAAATTACCTTGCTTAACAATAAAAATGTCAAGTTCCTCTAGACATTGATCAGGAGGCTTACCATAAGGAATATCACCTTCATCAAAGCGTTGGAGAGAGTGTACCTCAATAGTGGATGAGTAGGGAATTGGCTTACATAGTTCTTCTATAGCAGGTATATTCTTCACATCTTCAGCTCTAATACCTTTATCCTTTAGACATTTCTTAGATTCCTTCATCACTTCATCATTTAATGCAATAATTCCCCTCTTCTTTGGTGTTGGTATTGGATCTGGTTCAGGCACAACTGGTTCAGGAATAATAGGCCCAGGTGTATTTAGCTCAGTTGAAGTCCAATCATCATAATTCTTGTTTATCTTAGCCATTAATTCTTTAGCATCTGTACAAGTCCTTTTCCTGAAAACACAATCAACAAAGCTATCTAGGTATGTCCTAGAATCATCAGTTAGTCCATTATAATAAATATCAAGAGGCTCATTCTTCGGCAATGGACATCCAAGATGTGCATGAATCAAGGAACAGAACCTTGTCCATGACTCAGGCAATTTATCTTCTTCTCCCTATTTAAAATCAAAAAGTCTCTGCAAAGCATCATGTCTAGCACTGGGAGGAAAATATTTTTGGAAGAAAGAAGCAATCAAACAATCAAGGTTATCAATGGAACCAGAAGGTAATCTATTAAACCAAGCCATAGCTTCTCCTTTTAGTGAAAAAGGGAAGATCTTAGTAACAAAGTACTTGCGCATCTTAAAATAATCAGAGAATAAAGCACTCATAGTGGAAATCTCATTCATATGAGCCACATCACTCTTATTTTCAGTCCCACAAAAAGGTTCTTTCTCAACAATGTCTAAATAGGATAAATCAAGAGAGAAATCATAATGTTTGTCTTTGATATCTATGGGAGAGGTGGCAAACTTAGGATCAGAGGAAAGTTTAGGAATAATGGTACGTCTAGCAAGGAGACTCTTAATTGCACTAGTACCATGTGTGTTTTGGCACTCTTCAAAAAATTCATCAGTGAACTCAATGTAACCATCATTAATATCATATCTCTCTCTAGACTCAGGTGAGCTAACAGGTGTAACAGTGTCTTCACTAGGAGTTTCAGTATTTCCTAGACTATACATAGTAGCATCTAGGAAAGGACCTAATGAACCACTCGCATCAAGCATAGTAGAAGTAACATCATGAGCACCAAAAGCAGTTTCAGACTCAGCAGCAGTAGTAGCAGTGTGTGTAGCATGAGTATGTGGTGGTGGTGTGACAAGCTTACTTATAACAGATGGTGAATCAAGAGCAATAGAGGTGTTTAGGACTGTACCTCTTCTTGTATTGGATGGTAAAATAGGAAACTTTCCATCACGAGACTTCCCCATGATGAAAGGAGTAGAAGTGAACAATAATAGATCCAAGTGAACTTACAAATAAAGCTATGCTCCCTGGCAACGGCGCCAGAAAATAGTCTTGATGACTCACAATTATAGGGGATCGCAACAGTCTTCGCGGGTAGTATTATCCAATTTATTGATTCGACACAAGGGAAGCCAAAGAATACTTGCAAGCCTAAAAAACTAAGTTGTCAATTCAGCTGCACCTGGAAATAGTTCTTGCTCACAAAAGTTTATTAGTATCAACAGTTTGGTAGTAGCAACAACAGCAGTAAAATAAGAGCAACAGTAACAGTAGCAGCAAACATTAGGATATGAGTGCGGTAGGCATAGGGATGGATGGACGGGCGTTGCATGGACGAGTCTAAACATGTAACTTCAAGATCTAGGGCATTGCAGATAAATAAGAACAGGCATCCAAGTACTAAACAATCCTAGGCATGTGCTCCATATATAGTCATGTGTGCTCGCAATGAGAACTTGCACAACATCTTTTGTCTTGCCAGCCCATGGCAGCGGGGCCTCTAGGGAACTACTGGCAATTAAGGTGCTCCTTTTAATAGAGCACCGGAGCAAATCATTAACACTCCGTGAACACATGTGATCCTCACACCACAGCCATCCCCTTCAGTTGTCCCAATTTCCGTCACTTCTGGGCCTTTGGATCCGTACAATGATATGTGTACACAACTTGCAGATAAGATCACAAACAATACTATCATAATGATTCAATAATAAGTTCAGATCTGATATCATGGCACTCGGGACCTAGTGACAAGCATTAAGCACAACAAGTTGCAACAAAGTCAAATAGCACTAATAGAGATACAAGGCACTATGCCCTAACAATCTTATTTGATTACAAGATAGAACTCATCAAATCCCTATCATCCCCATAGCCTACAGCGGGGGATTACTCACTCATGGATGAGAGAAACATTGATGGTTGATGGAGAGGTGTTGGTGATGACAATGGCGATGATCCTCTCCAAATTCCTCGTCCCGGCAAGGTTCCAAAACGGAGTTTCTGGATCCGAATCTTGGTTTTTGGTGGTGGCGGTGCAGCAGAACTCTTTCTGGAAAAACGTCGAACCCCCTCGGTTTTTAGGTCAAGGGGTAACTTATAGGCAAAGAGGGAGCCCGATGGAGGTGCCTGGGGTGGCCACACACCCCTAGGCGCGGGCTAGGCCCACCCGCGTCTGGCAGGGGTGTGGTCTCCCAGGCCTCCACTCTGTCTCGTACTCTGGATCTTATCGTGAAATAGGATTTTTGGCATATTTTCCGGGATTTTCCTGATAGTTGATTTTCTGCACAAAAACTAGACACCAAGGTAATTCTGCTGAAAATAGCGTCAGTCCGTGTTAGTTGTATCCAAATCACACAAGTTTAGATTAGAAACAATAGAAAAAGTGTTCGGGAAAGTAGATACATTTTGGACGTATCAGTCCCTTAATAGCGCGGTAATTCAATTGATATTGATTGCTGTCTACTGTGGTTATGAGGATGATTTGATAAATGGTTGCTGCCTCTTTGTCCAAATACGGAGTTCCTCCCACACATACATAGTTGAGAATGTTCATGATGATAATCTTTACCTTAGCCCTTTATAATGCTAGTGGAGTATCCGCCAATCCTGAGAACGCTTTCTCCCACTAAAGTTTCAAATCTCTTTTATATACGATACTTATTTTCTATATTCAATTTTATTTACTTTACTCGTTGTTCTCTTATACCAAAAACCAGAATACACCTTTTTTACATATTACTCGCATTTTATGTTGTCACTTAGAACTTTGCTTAACATTTCTATTTTTAGTATTTACTTCAAGAATTCTTAGACTTCAGACTCCTGATCCCTGTGGGATTGATATCTTTATTTTGAAACTAGCTACATATGATATGTGCACCTGCAATCATCAGTGTATCGTGTGAAAATAAATGCAGATGGTACAATTGACAGGTATAAGGCGCGACTTGTTGCTAAAGGGTTCAAGCAAAGATATGGTATTGACTATGAAGATACCTTCAGTCCCGTTGTGAAAGAAGCTACTATCAGACTTGTTCTGTCGGTTGTTGTTTCTCAAGGATGGAGTTTAAGACAGCTAGATGTCAAGAACGCATTTCTTCATGTTGTTCTGGAAGAGGAAGTCTATATGAAACAACCTACAGGAACCCCGCATTACATATGCAATCTTGACAAGGACCTCTATGAACTGAAGCAAGCACCTCGAGCATGGTACTCAGGCTAAGTACAAAGTTACAAACTCTTGGCTTTGTTCCCTCTATAGCAGATACTTCATTATTTCTCTATAAGAATTCTGGTGTTATGATATTTGTGTTGATTTATGTTGATGACATAATTGTTACTAGCTCATCAGATCAAGCCACCTCTGTGCTGCTACATGATCTGAAAGATGATTTTGCTCTCAAGGACTTGGGAGATCTTCACTTCTTCTTGGGTATTAAGGTAAAGAAAATTAATGATGGCTTACTGCTCACTCAGGAGAAATCTGCTGCTGATTTAATTGCAAGAGTTGATATGAAACAATGTACACCATATTCTACACCTTTATCTTCTGTTGAGAAACTATCACTCCATGAGGGTACTCTCCTTGGTCCTGATGATATTACAGAATATAGAAGTATTGTAGGTGCTCTGTAATATCTAACATTGACACGACCTGATATTTCATTCTCAGTCAATAAGGTATGTCAATTCTTACATGCTCCAACAACCTCTCATTGGACAGTTGTAAAGAGAATACCGAGATACATTCAAGGGACTCTGGAAGTTGGACTTGTTTTTACCAGTCCTCATCAAGTCTGCTTAGTGATTTTTCTTATGCAGATTGGTCTGGTTGTCTTGATAATAGAAGGTCTATAGGAGGTTTTGCTATATCCTTTGGACCAAATTTGATATCTTGGAGTGCTAGAAAACAAGCCACAATGTTGAGATCAAGTACTAAGGCTGAGTATAAAGAATTAGCTAATGCTACAGCTGAACTAATATGGGTTGAAGATCTTCTTAGGAAATTGGGAGTTTCTTTAAAAGAAAGGCCATGTTTATGGTGTGACAATTTGGGAGCCACTTATCTGTCTGCTAATCATATCTTTCATGAAAGGACCAAACACATTGAGATTGATTTTCACTTTGTTAGAGAAAGATTTGCAAACAAGTTGTTAGATATCAGATTTATCTCTATCAAAGATCAAGTGGCAGATGGCTTTACAAAAGCACTTTCAGTAAGATATCTTGACAAGTTCAAACGTAATCTCAACCTTAGACAAGGTTGTGATTAAAGAGGGTTATTAAACATAATTATTAGTTTCAGTTTTATACATGTATTTTCTGTAATGTATCAATATGGAGTAGTACTCCAATTGTACAATACTACAACTTCTTGTACTGATTGGATCTAGGGTATTTGTCCAGGTCATATATAAACACGAAATCAGTGCCAGGCCACGCACTGTTCAACACCTAACGATTTTGTCAATGGCTTCGCTTTATATGTTGTTTTCACAGTAAATTTGGAAAGAGTGCAATGCAAGAGTTTTCCAAAACCACTCTATGACCTCCACTATGATAACTTCCAAGATAAAAGAGGATATGGTGGGTTGGAGCCTAGCCAGGGCCAAAGAGCTTAGCAGCATAATGCCGCGAGAGAATTTCGTTTTTGGCCATTAGCCCTTTGGCAAGTTTTATGGACCGTAAAACCTCTAAAAGTCTTTAAATGGAAATCTTTTGTCTTGCTTAAAAAATGTAATGGAGAAGCAACAAATAATCTATCGACGACCGATCAGTTAATTATTGGGCAATTTACTACTATGTCACTATCTCTTGTCAAAATTTGTCAGTGCAACTAGTTGTAGCTGACTTTGTAAAATGCTACTAACTTCGGCTATTTTTTATGTTTAGGACGCGTTGTTAGTTTTCGCTGGCTAGTCATCTCTTTGACTCTTTTCACATGAGGAATCTCCTTTATCCTTGTCAAGAGAAACAATACAAAAAATTGTCTATTTTTCTAACATGCGGATCCCACCTGTAACATCCCAAAAATACTAAACTTGGATCATCAAACTCTAATCCTCAAAATTAGGGTTAACAAAAACTTTTCTAATTAAAATTATGAATGCATGCATATGTGTATGCATCGATTTTGAAATTCTTTTAAACCACCTTGTTTGATTGTTTCATTTCTTGTAAAATGTTTCTTAGGTGAAATAAACATCATCTAAAACATTTCCCACACTTTTCCTAAAGACAAGTAAATCAAAACAAATATATAAAAGGAATGGTCATTTTGACCAATTTAACTCCCATGCCTACTTTGGCTGTCTCAAACTTTCATAAACTAACAGAAACTTTTCTGGATCTTTGCACCCCTTGAATGTACTCCTAACAAAGTATCAAGGCCCACTTTGTGATCATCCAGAAACTTTCAAATGCATAGTTTAAATGACAATTCAAAATTGAATCTTTATCATATGGGAAGATCCCACTTTTTCAAAAACCACTTAAAAAAGCTCAACTTTCAAAACCCAAGCATCTGCAGACTCACCAGCACCAATCTAGCAAACCCACCAAAAATCATTTCAAAATTCAAAACTTGATTTCATGCGGCCATTTCATCAAACAGGTTGCAGACACAAATCAAACAAACATCAAACACTATTGTGAGCAGTGATTCTTGCCTAACTGGTTCCCCATTTAGCTCACAACCAGCTCAGTAGATCATCTAGCAAGATTAACCAAGCACTAGCACCACTGTGAGCTTGCCATTGCCATCAATGGTGAACAAGCACCCTTGCCACCCCATAGTCGACAGCAAGCTAGGAGCAGCAGCAAGCCTAGCCAGCATGTCTGGGAGGCAGCCCACCGTCCACCACCACTCACTGTCCCAGCCGCGAGCATTGCCAAGCCCTGGACCACACGCACAGACCGCGCCCATACCGCTAGAGACCATGCCGAGCGTGCGCCAGAGCACCACCCTCGACCGAAGCCCAGAGACCGCGCGCCGCCCTCGCCGCGTGCATACACAATCCCCACCGACCCAGGAGACCGCCAGACATCCCCGTTCACCGCCCCGTGACGCACAGCCACCGCTCGCCGTCAAAGACGTTGCCTCTGCCGCGCAGAGCGTCGCATGTTCCAGACCAAGCCGCACTGCCCCACGCCTCAAAACCATGTCATTGAGCATCGCCAGGAGACACCGCACCGTCCCCTACCTTCGCCCATTCCAATAGCCGCCTGTACCATCGCCCCCGACGAGCTCACCGTGCGCCCCGACGGTCCCCTCGCTCGACTATAAATAGAGGCCACTCCGCTCGATTTCTTCACACCATCTCACTTCCCTCTCCTCACTGATCGTGCCACACCGTTCTCAGAGCAAGGCAAGCACCACCTCTCCGGAATTTCACCAGAGCCCGCCGCCTCTGGAGAATAAGGGAGCCAGCGATTGGAGCCGCCCCAGGAGAAGCCACCGGTACCAGGAGATTCGTCGTCGTCGACTTTGTCGTTCGCCCGCCTGGCCAACCCTCGCCAGCACCCCGGTGAGCCCCCAGCACCCCTCTCTGGCTGCGCTAGGTTTCGTTCTCCCCGGCGTTGTCTCACGTCGACGATGACTCCTAGCCGTTGGATTAGAATCAGATCAAACGACCCACGTTGCCCCATACCGCTTTGCCCAGCCCCTTGTCACTGACGAGTGGGGACACCCACTTAAGCAGCCCACGGGAGCACTGCGCTTAGCAGGCCGGCCCATTATCGTTTCCCGCATAGCCCAGTGATTTGAATTAGATCTTTTTATTTTTAATTCAAACACACTTCTGTACCCATTTTCAAAAATCAATCCAGGTCGATTCAGTGCACCATTTTGAATGAAACCAATTTTGTTAGAAAGGTCTGTGAATGCTGAATCCAAGCCCGTTGGATTCAAGTCATTTGGATCTGTAGATCATCCTTAGTAAAAATAACAAGGCAGAAGCTTTTATGCATTCAAACATTTTTGAAATTTAAACCATAATAGCTTTTGAGTTGATTCCAACTCTCAAAAATCACATTTAACCATATCTTTCAGAATATATAAAAATATATAGGTTAACTTGCAGAAATAATGTTCAAGTAATAAAAGAATGCTACATTGGCATTTCTAGCCACTTTATTTAATTAAAATAAAAGGGTAAAACCTTATTAAATTGTGACACCACTTTAAATCACATTCCCATGGACTACAATATGTGGTGATGACATGTTTCAACATGATCCCATGTTTGGTTTGGAGAATATTAAATCTTAAGTAGTTTTTCAATGAGTAGAAATTACTTTTCTAAAAATAAAAGGAATTAAACCAAGCCTGAACCTTGTAATGTTAGAGATGATGCTAGATCATCTATAGGACCCTTGTGTGTGATGATTGCAAGTAGTTAAGTATTGTTTGGTGATTGTGTACCTCATATTTATTCATAGACGCTAGTACCGACCAATGATACAAGGAGGAAGGAGGATACTACGAAGAAGAAGCCGAGGAGGACTTCAACCACTGCTCTGCACAAGGCAAGCTAACACTTGCAATTTAGCAAGCTCATATTGACACTGATGCAAGCCTAATACTACTAGCTGAATGTGTAAGCTGAGACTATACCTATGAAAGCCAATACTTGTTACTATGCCTACTATATGCCTTAAGCATATGTGATCATACCCACTTGATAAACCAATCCTAGTTTTATTTGCAAGCTTCTTACTTTATTTCTTTATCAGAGCGTACTTAGAGTTTGCTTAAGAGTTTGGTAGATACTAGAAAGTTATCTGAAGGTTGCATAAAGAGCATAAAATTTGGCCTAAGTTAGAAACCTTGATATCATCCTAAGATATAAGGTTGTACTTAGTTGAAACTGCACTAGTTTACCACCCCTCATTAGTACTACCCCCACCTGTAGATGCTAGTGCTAAGCATAAAACTTGATCAACTTTAGATGGGTTTACTTGGTGGAAAAATGGTTATGAAAACCTTGGAATGATGGATCATTCTATTGAAATGTTTTGGACTTGTGTTTCCAAACACTTGATGATTTTGGTGATGAAAATGTTGAGGCATGAGCCTTAGCCTTTTATAAAACTGATGGTTGTCTGGATGCGATACCATTCCAATTTTATCGTACAACCACAATACCCGAAGATTGGGTAGGGCTTGACTGGAAACTTATATACCTTAGTATTAGTTCCCTCACGGCCAAGGTCTGAGCTGAGGCTACCTTGTGAAGATTGTCCACCTGTGCAGTACCCAAGATGACAGTTGGTCATGGTTGGGAGGCCAAACTCACAGGAGAGGTGCTTATACTAGGGCGTGTAATTGAAAGGTTAGGATTGATTATCCGCATCTTGAGTATGGTGAATTCAGGATTTGTTCTGACGGATGTATCGAATGTTGTGGTGAAAGTGTACAATCTCTGCAGTGTCAAACTATTCGAATAATGGCGTCATGATTATGGACAGTTGGAGTGGCCATACTGTTCCCCCGTCAGACTTTTCAAAATGACTTGTGAAATGAACTGAGACTTTGACTTGACCACAACAGAGTTGTGACATGAGTTACAAGATCCCACTTAGGAGTTATAAAATTGTGACTAGCTTTGGAACTTAGTAGAGATAAATCTGGCTTTTGCAAGACAACCCTAGAGCCTAGTGTCCTATTATCCAAAAAACCCTTTACCTGTTAGTATTAGTTTGCGAATACTTAAAGAGTACTCATGGCTTTGTCCCTGGCTATTCCCATGGCCATACTATGAAGAGGAGTATCTTGAGGATGGACCCCCGGAAGGTTACGACAACTAGGATCATCTCCCATCGTCAGCATTGCCTGTGACCCCGAAGATGGAGCTTCGCCTACGCTACCGTTATTATTACGTATTCCGCTGCTTGAAGTTGTATTAAGAACTGGATCATGAGATCCCTATTGGTGTAAGAACTTATGTATCGTTTGTAATGGATGATGTACTATGGTATCCAATTCTGTTATGTCTCGCAAAAATGGTAATCCTGGGATTGCGATGTATGGCATAACAGGCATCTGGGATTAAAAATCTGGGTGTTGACAAGTTGGTATCAGAGCCATCCTGACCATAGGAGACCCTAGTTAGACTGGACGTTTAAACCAAAAACTTAGTTTCAAAACCAAAGAAAACAAATATTTACAAAAACTTATTCTCATTCTTATCCCTTTTATTCTTTCATAAAAATTCATGTTCCTCAAAAACTCTTGCAAAATACATAAAATTTTGACACACTTGATCACCCTGCTAATCTACTCATCCTCTATTCTTATAGATGGACGTGAAGTACAGCAAGTTTTATCAGTTGGGGAATGGAGGAGACCTTATCTTTGAGAGGGATTTGGACCAGCTTTGAACTTGGAGCGTCCGCACTCGAGTTCTTCGGAGCTCAGCTCAATGATCAAGGAGGAGAAGATCTGCAATGGCTAATTGTTGCAAGTCTCCGAGGAAAGATTGAACCTCCCACTGCGGAGGGAATTCAGTTTACCTTGAGGGAAAACAACTGGCTCGATGGACTTGCCAGAGCAATGCATGAAGCTCTTTCCCGTCTGTGTGGGCAGAGCATCAATCAGATCAAGGGTACTCGCTTTGGGTTTTGCCCAAGGCGTGATGCAAATGGACAACCACTGGAAGCCCCATACCACCCCGAGCTAAAGACTCAATTAGACCACCTTAGCTTCATGATGTATGATCGTCAGCAGGAGTTGGACAACTGCCGTGACTACTCCAACCACAAGTCCGCCATCATCAAGACAAAGGATCAGACCATCGCCATGCTAGCAAAGGATCGCAAGTCTCGCCGCCGTCAGCTCGACAAGAAGGAGCGCATCATTGCCCGTCTTCGCCACCGCATCTCATCTTTGGAGGAGACCATCCACGAGAGAGACATGCAGTTGGAGGAAAGGGAGAATGCCGGAGAGGATCTTCGTGGAGACCCTTACTCCTATCTTAGTGATGACGATGATTTTCTGGAGGATCAGGCCATGGACTTCTTCACCGATGAGGATGATTTCGCCTTCATCGATGATGATGAAGATGATGAAGCCACAGACTCCGAGGAGTAGTAGCACTTGAGCACTAGCGTAGTGAGTAGTATTCGGTCCCACTGTATCGTAGTTTCCAGAATGGTTCTTAAAACCATCTGTTTTTCTTTGTTGTGGTATGTGTTGTACTGTGTGATATGAATGAATGAATGAAAAAGCAAGTTGCTAGGAAATCTGAGTCAAACCTTTAAAACTTTTCAAAGTCCCCGAAACCTTAGAAATTTCCCTCTTTTCTCATGATCTATCTAAATCTTCGGATGCCACGTGGAGGAAGTGGTTCAGCCCCGGACCCGATGTTGCGAATCGCAAATGTTGACTTGTGACATGGTTGAAAGAGCGGAACGTCAAGCCAACCTAGCCACTCTGCAGCAGATAGCCCAGCTAGCCCACAACAACCAAGGCCACGGAAATCAGGACAACCATGGATCTAAGCTCAAGAATTTCCAGAATACCAACCCACCTGTTTTCACTAAGTCCGAAGAACCCCTAGACGCCGATGATTGGCTGCAAACCATGGAAAATAACTTAGAAGTAGCCGGAGTGGAAGCCAACGAGAAAGTTCTGTTTGCCACCCATTATCTAGCCGGAGATGCCAGGGCATGGTGGAACAGTGGTCGTGCAATGACCGGAGGCCAGATGATGACCTGGGAGGAATTCAAGGTCAAGTTTAGCAGAACCCATGTGCCACCAGGTTTGATCAAGAGAATGAGAGACGAGTTCAGAGAGCTGAAGCAAGGAAGTATGACTGTAGTGGAATACCGTGACAAATTTTTGTCATTAGCTAGGTATGCCCCGGACGAGATAGACATGGAAGCCAAGAACAAAGAGAGGTTCCTGAATGGTCTGCATGATGAGATGCAGACGGTGTTAGTCAATATCCCCTTTGCGGATATTTAAGCCCTTGTCGACTCTGCCATCTAGATGGAAGGAAAGATCAACCAAGCCAATGAGAACCGCAAGCGTCACATGATGCATCAGCCAGGAACCCATCAGACCCCAAAGTATCTCCCCAACCCATCTCCAGGATTTGCCCCAAGAACCAACAGACCTCCGATGAACCGTCCGACCTATCCCAACCGTGGAAACCCTAGACCCGGAGGAAATCACAACAACCCCGGCAAATCTAGCAATTTCACCCGTGCCCCACCCAAGTTCAACACCAACAATGCTACCACCAACCCCAACACTGCCCCGAGGACTGGAAGCAATGTTGTGCCTGTCGCAGCCAAGGACAAGTCGCAAGTGACTTGTTATGACTATGGAAATAAGGGTCACTATTCCAATGAGTGCCCCAACAAGAAGAATGCTACAGCCCCCAAAGCCAATGCCCCAGCTCAGCAACATCGTCGTGTTCAGCCAGGGAGAAGATTTGCCCCAGGGAATTCACTCAACCGCAATGGCCGTCTTTTTCTCATGCATGTTGAAGAAGCTCAGGAAGCGCCAGACGTCGTGCTGGGTATGTTTTCTGTTAATTCAGTACTTGCAAGAGTGTTGTTTGATTCTGGTGCATCGCATTCATTTGTCACCAAAGAATTTGCATGCACTAGTAAAATTCAACCAACCAAACTGAAGCATGTTATGATTGTTCAAATTCCCGGATCAACCACCAAGGCTAGGCAAATTTGCAAAGCCATCCCTATCTGAATCCATGGCATAGTTTTTTATGCTAATCTGATAGTACTCGGAACTAAAGGTTTGGAAGTAGTACTAGGAATGGATTGGATGTCCAAACATAAAGGATTGATTGACTGTGCCAAGAAAGCCATAACCATGACCAGTATAGCCGGAATATCAGTCAAACATATATCTGAAACCTTACCTCGTCAATTCAAGTGCAACAAGAGTATAGCCCAACCTACCATTGACCAAGTCCGGATAGTCTGTGAATACCCCGATGTATTTCCAGATGTTTTGCCCGGTATGCCCCCAGATCGGGATATCGAGTTTATCATTGAATTAATCCCCGGAACAGGACCCATAGCCCAGAGACCCTATAGTATGAACCCGTCGGAACTAGAAGAACTGAAGAAGCAACTGGATTCCATGTTGGAAATAGGATTAATTCAACCAAGTGCGTCACCATGGAGATCACCTGTCTTGTTTGTGGACAAGAAGGATGGAGGTAACTGTTTGTGTACGGATTATCGGAAGTTGAATGATGTCACCATCAAGAACAAGTACCCCTTGCCCAAGATAGAAGATTTGTTTGATCAGTTGACCGGTGCCAAAGTGTTTTCTAAGATTGATCTTAGAACTGGCTATCATCAACTCAAGATTCGTGCGGAGGACATTCCAAAGACTGCCTTTACCACCAGATATGGATTGTATGAGTATACAGTCATGTCTTTTGGATTAACCAATGCCCCCGCTTATTTCATGAACCTCATGAATAAGATTTTTATGGACTTCCTGGATAAGTTTGTCGTTGTTTTCATCGATGACATTCTGATTTATTCCAAATCAGAAGAAGAACATGAGCTACACCTAAGGACCATTCTTGGAACCCTTAGAGAGCATCAGTTGTATGCAAAGTTTAGCAAATGTGAATTCTGGTTACAGGAGGTAGGATTCCTCGGTCACATTGTATCATCTGGAGGAATTTCCATTGACCCTGCCAAAGTAAAAGATGTAGAAGATTGGCAAGCCCCAACCACTCAAACCCAAGTTCGTTCATTTCTCGGATTGGCGGGATATTACCGCAAGTTCGTAGAAGGATTCTCAAGTATCGCCCGACCCATGACCCAATTGCTGAAGAAGGACAAGAAGTTTGACTAGACCGACAAATGTGAAGCGAGTTTTCAAGAACTCAAGAGGAGATTGATTTCAGCCCCAATCTTGATCATGCCGGATATCTCGAAGCCCTTCGATGTGTATTGTGACGCATCCAAGATTGGTCTCGGATGTGTGCTAATGCAAGAAGGCAAAGTTATATCTTATCTATCCCGACAATTGAAGCAACATGAGCAAAATTACCCAACCCATGACCTCGAACTCGCAGCCGTAGTTCTAGCCCTGAAGACATGGAGACATTACCTGATGGGAAACCGTTGTGAGATTTATTCGGATCACAAGAGCCTAAAGTATATATTCACTCAGAAGGAGCTGAATATGAGGCAGAGAAGATGGATTGAGCTAATCAAGGATTACGATCTGGACATTCACTATCACCCTGGTAAAGCCAATGTGGTAGCCGATGCCCTTAGCAGATTGCCGTGCCGCTTGAACTCCATGATTTTGAAGGAGCAACCAAGTCTGCACAAAGAGATGGAAGATTTTCGGATGGAATTAGTAAGTGAAGGATTTCTGGCTAGCATAGAACTCCAGCCCACTTTGATCAGTCAGATTAAAGAGGTGCAGAAGGAAAATGCTAGTATAGACGGAATCAAGCGTCGTATCGACACAGGCAAAGTACCCGAATTCACCGAAGACGAAGAAGGAGTTTTGTGGTACAAAGGACGCCTTTGTGTACCATCAGATTCTGAGTTAAAAGAAGTTATCTTGAAGGAGGCTCATGATACTCTTTATTCTATCCATCCCGGAGGAACTAAGATGTATCAAGATTTAAAGGAGCAATTTTGGTGGCATAAGATGAAGAGAGAAATCGGAAGCTATTTCGCCAAGTGTGATATATGTCAGCGAGTCAAGGTAGGACATCAAAGACCCGCTGGATTGTTGCAACCATTGTAGATTCCGGAATGGAAATGGGATTCTTTAGGAATGGACTTTATCACTGGACTGCCTACTTCTAGTAGGGGAAATGACTCTATCTGGGTCATAGTGGACAGATTGTCCAAAGTCGCCCATTTCTTGCCCGTCAAAACCACCTATCAGAGTTTGAAACTAGCGGAGTTGTACATCGCTAGAATCATCAGTTTGCACGGAGTCCCTAAGAACATAGTATCGAATCGAGGAACTCAGTTTACCTCGAGATTCTGGAAGAAAGTTCAAGAAGGTTTTGGGAACCCGCCTAGATTTCAGTACCGTGTATCACCCTCAGACCGATGGACAAACAGAGCGAGTAAATCAAATACTCGAAGATATGTTGAGAGCCTGTGTGTCAGAATATGGATCCAAGTGGGAAGACTGTCTGCCGTTTGCAGAATTTTCCTACAACAATAGTTACCAAGCCAGTTTGCAAATGGCCCCATTTGAATTCATGTACGGAAGAAAGTGTCGCACCCCTTTGAACTGGTCGGAAGTAGGACAGAGTCAGATTTTTGGACCCGACATCCTACGAGAAGCAGAAGAGAAGGTTCATAAGATTCGTGAGCACCTCAAGACCGCCCAATCCCGACAGAAGAGTTATGCTAACAAGAGACATCGAGACCTCGCCTTCAACATAGGAGATTTTGTTTATCTGAAAGTGTTGCCATTGAAGGGAATGTAGCGTTTCCAACTCAAAGGAAAGTTAGCCCCCAGATATATCGGACCTTTCAAAATTCTGAACCATCGAGGTGAAGTGTCGTATCAATTAGAGCTACCCGAAGAGATGTCAGCCGTGCACAATGTGTTCCATATCTCATTACTTCGCAAGTGTCTCGAAGTCCCCGAGAAGACCGAAGTGTTCAAAAATATCGATCACCGGACCATAGAGATCAACGATGACCTGACCTATCCCGAAGTACCCATCCGCATTTTGGAAGAAGCTTTTCGAACTACCCGAACCCGAAGCATCAAGTTTCTCAAGATTCAGTGGAGCAACCACACAGAAGAGGAAGCTACCTGGGAGCGCGAAGATCACATCAGGACGGAGTTTCCCGATCTCTTCAAATCCTAGGTAATCTTTTTGTCCTTTTTCAAATCTCGGGATGAGATTTTGTTTAAGGGGGGAAGGTTTGTAACAACCCAAAAATACTAAACTTGGATCATCAAACTCTAATCCTCAAAATTAGGGTTAACAAAAACTTTTCTAATTAAAATTATGAATGCATGCATATGTGTATGCATCGATTTTGAAATTCTTTTAAACCACCTTGTTTGATTGTTTCATTGCTTGTAAAATGTTTCTTAGGTGAAATAAACATCATCTAAAAAATTTCCCACACTTTTCCTAAAGAAAAGTAAATCAAAACAAATATATAAAAGGAATGGTCATTTTGACCAATTTAACTCCCATGCCTACTTTGGCTGTCTTAAACTTTCAGAAACTAACAGAAACTTTTCTGGATCTTTGCACCCCTTGAATGTACTCCTAACAAAGTATCAAGGCCCACTTTGTGATCATCCAGAAACTTTCAAATGCATAGTTTAAATGACAATTAAAAATTGAATCTTTATCATATCGGAAGATCCCACTTTTTCAAAAACCACTCAAACAAGCTCAACTTTCAAAACCCAAGCATTTGCAGACTCACCAGCACCAATCTAGCAAACCCACCAAAAATCATTTCAAAATTCAAAACTTGATTTCATGCGGCCATTTCATCAAACAGGTTGTAGACACAAATCAAACAAACATCAAACACTATTGTGAGCAGTGATTCTTGCCTAACTGGTTCCCCATTTAGCTCACAACCAGCTCAGTAGATCATCTAGCAAGATTAACCAAGCACTAGCACCACTGTGAGCTTGCCATTGCCATCAATGGTGAACAGCCGAGCACACCCTTGCCACCCCATAGTCGATAGCAAGTTAGGAGCAGCAGCAAGCCTAGCCAGCATGTCTGGGAGGCAGCCCACCGTCCACCGCCACTAACTGTCCCAGCCGCGAGCATTGCCAAGCCCTAGACCACACACACAGACCGCGCCCAGACCGCTAGAGACCATGCCGAGCGTGCGCCAGAGCACCACCCTCGACCGAAGCCCAGAGACCGCGCACCGCCCTCGCCGCGTGCATACACAATCCCCACCGACCCAGGAGACCGCCAGACATCCCCGTTCGCCGCCCCGTGACGCACAGCCACCGCTCATCGTCGAAGACGCTGCCTCTGCCGTGCAGAGCGTCGCATGTTCCAGACCAAGCCGCACTGCCCCACGCCTCAAAACCATGTCGTTGAGCATCGCCAGGAGACACCGCACCGTCCCCTACCTTCGCCCATTCCAATAGCCGCCTGTACCATCGCCCCCGACGAGCTCACCGTGCGCCCCGACGGTCCCCTCGCTCGACTATAAATAGAGGCCACTCCGCTCGATTTCTTCACACCATCTCACTCCCCTCTCCTCACTGATCGTGCCACACCGTTCTCAGAGCAAGGCAAGCACCACCTCGCCAGAATTTCACCGGAGCCCGCCGCCTCTAGAGAAGAAGGGAGCCAGCGATTGGAGCCGCCCTAGGAGAAGCCACCGGTACCAGGAGATTCGCCGTCGTCGACTTTGTCGTTCGCCGACCCGACCTCGCCACCCCGGTGAGCCCCCAGCACCCCTCACTGGCTGCTCTAGGTTTCGTTCTCGCCGGCGTTGTCTCGCGTCGACGATCACTCCCAGTCGTTGGATTAGAATCAGATCAAACGACCCACGTTGCCCCATACCGCTTCGCCCAGCCCCGTGTCACTGACGAGTGGGGACACCCACTTAAGCAGCCCGCGGGAGCACTGCGCTTAGCAGGCCGGCCCATTATCGTTTCCCGCGCAGCCCAGTGATTTGAATTAGATCTTTTTCTTTTTAATTCAAACACACTTCTGTACCCATTTTCAAAAATCAATCCAGATCGATTCAGTGCACCATTTTGAATGAAACCAATTTTGTTGGAAAGGTCTGTGAATGCTGAATCCAAGCCCATTGGATTCAAGTCATTTGGATCTGTAGATCATCCTTAGTAAAAATAACAAGGCAGAAGCTTTTCTGCATTCAAACATTTTTCAAATTTAAACCATAATATCTTTTGAGTTGATTCCAACTCTCAAAAATCACATTTAACCATACCTTTCAGAATATATAAAAATATATAGGTTTACTTGCAGAAATAATGTTCAAGTAATAAAAGAATGCTACATAGGCATTTCTAGCCACTTTATTTAATTAAAATAAAAGGGTAAAACCTTATTAAATTGTGACACCACTTTAAATCACATTCCGATGGACTACAATATGTGGTGATGACATGTGTCAACATGATCCCATGTTTGGTTTGGAGAATATTAAATCTTAAGTAGTTTTTCAATGAGTAGAAATTACTTTTCTAAAAATAAACGGAATTAAACCAAGCCTTAACCTTTTAATGTTAGAGATGATGCTAGATCATCTATAGGACCCTTGTGTGTGATGATTGCAAGTACTTCCTCCGTTTGGGATTATAAGTCCCGCGCGGATAACTAGGTTGCCAATTTGGACAACAAAACATAAATATTATAGTATAAAAATTATACCCTTAGAAACTTTAGAGGTTATATTTTCTAATGGTATAATTTTTGTGATATATAAGTTATGTTTTGTTAGTCAAATTAACAACCTAGGTATGCGCGTAGGACCTATAATCCCGAACAGAGGGAGTAGTTAAGTATTGTTTGGTGATTGTATACCTCGTATTTATTCATAGACGCTAGTATCGACCAAGGATACGAGGAGGAAGGAGGATACTACGAAGAAGAAGCCGAGGAGGACTTCAACCACTGCTCTGCATAAGGCAAGCTAACACTTGAAATTTAGCAAGCTTATATTGACACTGATGCAAGCCTAATACTACTAGTTGAATGTGCAAGCTGAGACTATACCTATGCAAGCCAATACTTGTTACTATGCCTACTATATGCCTTAAGCATATGTGATCATACCCACTTGATAAACCAATCCCAGTTTTATTTGCAAGCTTCTTACTTTATTTTTTTATCAGAGCTTACTTAGAGTTTGCTTAAGAGTTTGGTAGATACTAGAAAGTTATCTGAAGGTTGCATCAAGAGCATAAAATTTGGCCTAAGTTAGAAACCTTGATATCATCCTAAGATATAAGGTTGTACTTAGTTGAAACTACACTAGTTTACCACCCCTCATTAGTACTACCCCCACCTGTAGATGCTAGTGCTAAACATAAAACTTGATCAACTTTAGATGGGTTTACTTGGTGGAAAAATGGTTATGAAAACCTTGGAATGATGGATCATTCTATTGAAATGTTTTGGACTTGTGTTTCCAAACACTTGATGATTTTGGTGATGAAAATGTTGAGACATGAGCCTTAGCCTTTTATAAAACTGATGGTTGTCTGGATGCGATACCATTCCAATTTTATCGTACAACCACAATACCCGAAGATTGGGTAGGGCTTGACTGGAAACTTATATACCTTAGTATTAGTTCCCTCACGGCCAAGGTCTGAGCTGAGGCTACCTTGTGAAGATTGTCCACCTGTGCAGTACCCAAGATGACAGTTGGTCATGGTTGGGAGGCCAAACTCACAGGAGAGGTGCTTATACTAGGGCGTGTAATTGAAAGGTTGGGATTGATTATCTGCATGCTGAGTATGGTGAATTCAGGATTTGTTCCTGACGGATGTATCAAATGTTGTGGTGAAAGTGTACAATCTCTGCAGAGTTTTAAACTATTCGAATAGCCGCGTCCGCGGTTATGGACAGTTGGAGTGGCCATAATGTTCCCCCGTCATACTTTTCAAAATGACTTGTGAAATGAATTGAGACTTTGACTTGACCACAACAGAGTTGTGACATGAGTTACAAGATCCCACTTAGGAGTTATAAAATTGTGACTAGCTTTGGAACTTAGTAGAGATAAATCTGGCTTTTGCAAAACAACCCTAGAGCCTAGTGTCCTATTATCCAAAAACCCCTTTACCTGTTAGTATTAGTTTGCGAGTACTTAAAGAGTACTCATGGCTTTGTCCCTGGCTATTCCCATGGCCAGACTATGAAGAGGAGTATCTTGAGGATGGACCCCCGGAAGGTTACGACAACTAGGATCATCTCCCATCGTCAGCATTGCCTGTGACCCCGAAGATGGAGCTTCGCCTACGCTACCGTTATTATTACGTATTCCGCTGCTTGAAGTTGTATTAAGAACTGGATCATGAGATCCCTATTGGTGTAAGAACTTATGTATCGTTTGTAATGGATGATGTACTATGGTATCCAATTCTGTTATGTCTCGCAAAAATGGTAATCCTGGGATTGCGATGTATGGCATAACAGGCATCTGGGATTAAAAATCGGGGTGTTGACACCACCACTTTGTCTTGTCAGCAGCGACGAAAAAATATCAGCTGTCCGAGCCCGGCCCATGGCAGTGGCACGATCCGGGTTGGGAACCACTTCATATATGATTGTACCCATTCATCACAACGCGTCAATTTGGATAGCAATGTAATATCCATGGCAAAGACATAAGTATGAGACAAGTTTGGATCAAACGTGAGACAAAATAATATTGCACAACAGGTCTTTGTTGAATCAACTAGAAAGGAACTTGGTGCACAAACTCTAAATTTATTAGATAATTACAGATAAAACACACCAGGTAGAACATAATTGGCAGACTTTCAATGCTTTTCTGTCTGTCCATATTTAGAATCTAGCTCCGCCCCGGTCTTCCTTCGAAAGTGTGCCCATTATCGTGAAAGAGGGGACCAGTGCCATCAACCCGACGAACTTACAGTTTGAACTCATCGAGACATTTTGTCCATATATCTTGGCGATAAATTGTTGGCGGACCGGTGTCATCCACGACATGGATGGTGCATCGATGCTTGAAGGAGCCTGGGGATTCATGGTTGTTCAGGACGATCTAGACATCATATAACTTTGGAATGGTGCAGGGGTCGCTTCGGTGAATCACTTGAGCCCTAAGACATTTGCGGTGCCATGGAGCTAGACCAGTGAGCTATTACGCTTTCTTCAAAGGATGGCTGCTTCCAAGCCCACCTCCTGGTTGTCATCGCTCGATCACTTCCTTTTCCACTAAGTGATTGCTTCGGGACCTTAGCGTATGATCTAGGCTTTTTCCCTCATGAAGAGATAAGATATTGTTACTGGGCTAGGATGTTCATTTGGAAGGATCTCGGATGAAGCTCCAGAGTTCTTGACCAGTGGAGTCAAGTGGAGAAGGCGTTACCTGAACTGAAAACAGATTTTTTTTAGCAGGAATTGTTGTTGTTTCAGCGCGGTAACGAAGGATGTCTTTCTACCCGCACTTGACCTCGGAAAGTTGTGGTGTTTTCTATCTTAGAGTCCTATAGCCACATCTTCTCGTCAAAACGCAAGTTGTCTATGGGCGGAAACAGATCCACTATCTCACCACCGATGTTGTTGAGGAGTCGGTCCAGCGCCTCCGGCCGGCTCCTTGGCGTTTAAAAGGGAGACCCCTAAAGCTTATCCTACCTAGGTTTAGCTTGACTCCAGCCATGAGACGTGGATGTGGAGATTATGACTGATTCAATTAGAGACTTTTGTTGAGAGTGAGGAAGCCTGAGTATGGTAAGAATTGGATTTCTTAGCTAAGAAAAAACACCACTTATCCCCCTAGTGGACACATCTTCCCCTTTTTAGTTCACTTTATAGATAAGTAAATTTGCTTCATCATGCCAAATAAACACTCAACCTAGTGGAGTGGTAGCATTCCTTGCCTCGCTCCATGCGATCATGGGTTTGAACCCTGTAGTGGCCACTCTTCCTTGGGGGTTTTGATGATTAAGTCTACAAGTTCATTGGTGCTCGATGATAAGGGACCAAATTGAACTCTTTCTAAGGGTTTTAATGATTACGTCCGCAAGTTCGTTGGCGCTTGACAATAAGAGCCGAAGTTGAGGGAAATTTATGATATTTGAAAAGTTCGATGGCCTCCTTTTCGCCTTTTCTTGTTCAGTTTCGTTAATACAACTGAAGATTTCAATTTTTCCAGATATACGTGCGCGCCAAGTGCACTTTTATAGATTTGTCATTTTTTAGAATTAAGGAGACTACAAAAGAGGCAGTAGGAAATCCTTACTGATCAACTGATAGAATTTGCATTTTATTCATGGATGGACAATATATGGTGCTTACAAAATGCATGGGCTCCATGCTAAACTAACCCTAAACTGGCACAAACAAAACTAAATTAAAAGTGACACTAACAGACATGATGCCGAATCTATAGATGACACTTCCTGCTCGCGCTCCATCTGTTGCTCCTCACCTCCTACAGCTCCTACGCTCATGTTGGTTTCGCACCTCTTCGATCCTACTCCGCTTTAGCGCTACTGGCTTCTGGAAGTGAGAAGGTGGACGTAGCGGCCCAAGAGAAAGTATTCCTTGTAGTTTTTTTTCAAAATGGGGAGTGGAGCCCCGGACACTGCATCAAGTGATGCACACAAACCATATTGTTTGGTAAAGGTCATTACAAAGATCATACAAATCGGAACCGCCAAAACAAAACACTGAGCAAAAAATGATAATTGTATCGCCAGCTCTCCAACGAGATCTATCAAACCCCTATCTACCTGTTTTGACCCCGTCCCATGGTCACCCATGTTGTTGCCACTCGCCAAGAGAAGCTGGAGTGCCTTGGCGCGGCAGCACGAACTCAAGCAAAAGGAACCCTAGAACCACACAACATATCCACGGAGTTGCGCCCATGCACATGTTTCGGATGTCGCCACCTTCATAATCTTCCGCCAACCCGTCGTCAGCATGAAGATCTATGCGTAGACTATCGCCACACCAGCCACCGACACCACCTCGGTGCCATGCAGCACCACCCCACGTGTGATAGCCGCTCCACCCGTCCTGCCGCTTCCATCCAACGCTGCTCCACAGGCGATGCTCCTAGGAGAGAACGCGATACCGACACCGGAGCACCGCATCGCCCGACCCGAAGATCTTAGGGTTTCCCCCGGATTAGCACGAGTGAGGTCGACACAAGGTGCACGGCGATGCCTTCATCAAGGTAACGACGTGGTAACGCCGCCATAGCCTGCCAATGGCTCGGTTTTCACCGGCACCTAGGTCTCCCCGCCTCGCAGCTGGTACTGGAAAACGGATCTTGAGATCTGCCAATCCAGCCGCAGGCCAGCCACCTTCGACGGAGAAGATGACCACCTCCACCAAACCCGGAGCCTCCGCCCCGGGCGCCCTCATGATGCAAAGTAGTCCGTATAAGACCTCTGGATGACACCTGCCAACGTCAAGGAGGTGAAAATGACCGATCTAGGAACCCTAGATCTCGCCACCACTCGTCGCCTAGGAACCGCTGCCATCAGAGCTCACTGGCCACCTCCCACCCGCCATCACTGCTACCGATCCGCTAGAGCGTCGCAGCCGTTGCCTGGATCTCAAGCCTCTGCCGCCATGGAAGCGAAACGCGAGAGGGCTAGGGACCCGCCGCTTCCTCGCCACTGTAGCTTTGTTCGGCGACTGATCCAACGAGAGGAGGGGGCGAGCGGGATGGGATGGCTGGTCAGGGGCACGGGTGGCGACCCGGTGCGGCTGTGGTGTCGCACAGGGTCAGGGAGAGCGATCAGTGTCAAGGACGTCTCGATCCTTTTCCTTTCCTCGTAGTTTGTTGAGTGGTTCGCATGGGTTAACACCCCAGCTCATATATGCAGTGGTATCATGCCCGTACATGATACATACATCGAGGAGATTTACAAAGATGACCTTCATTGTGTTGTATGCTACCATCAACATGTATGTGGGGTAACGACGGCATAGCATGCGGCGAGGAAGGAGGCAATCGTAGGCTAGGGACCCCCTCTCGAAGTAGGCCCAAATGTGAAGGGTGTTGTCGTTGTCCACGCCCGATGGGTATAATAGCTCCTCGGAGGTGGGAAGAAGGAAGAAGTTGGACATGGTAGTGGAGGGCATGGAGATCTTTTGCTTGGAGGGGAGGAAGGGAGATGGCGTGGTGATTTGGGAGTGAGGGGGAGAAAAGGGGATAAATAGGAGGGGAGGTGTGTGGATTATGGGGGAAAGGATCAATGCAACCATCAATGAGGTTGATGAAGACAAGACGAAGCCTACATGAC
Source organism: Avena insularis (assembly GCA_023614405.1). Lineage (NCBI taxonomy): Eukaryota > Viridiplantae > Streptophyta > Magnoliopsida > Poales > Poaceae > Avena > Avena insularis. Next base: position 357,923,990 of record CM042697.1, read on the forward strand.
ATTTAACTGATGCCCTGATTTCCTGCCGCGAGCACTTGATGGCACAATTATAATTTTTAGCGTACATATAGTGAGTTAGTGGAGAAGAAAGACGTCGTATAATAAGGTCTTTGGGAGTGGAGTACATGAGGATTGCATTGTTTCTTAATAACTAAGGATGTGTGACATGGACATGGAGAAAAATAGCACAACTTCTCCATATTTTGGGCCTTAGTTTGGGATATAGAGTTGGAAAGGATTTAGTACCAAAGAAGATGAGGATATCAAATCGGTTGAAAAATAGTGTTACACGAACCAAATTAGCACTGAGTCAATGACATGTATAGTTTTGGACCATATGGTGATGGGGATATGCCTACCGGGGTATACCCAGCAGGACGTTTCCGACTGATCCAGGAACTGGCGAGTGGGCCTGCAAGACGGCGACTGGATCAAGACCTGGCGTGGATCCAAGCGACTGGAAGCTGAAGGCCCAGGAGAGTAGATAGGTCTAGTGGGATTAGGTTAAACGAGTACCGAAACCTTAACTGATTTGGTTGAGATATGTAAACCCTAGGGGAGGGTGAGTCTATATAAACCTCCCTACAGGGCGTGTAAACGTACGTTCCATCATCCACCCTAGCGACTCGCCGCCTAGCCGTCGAGCTCGCCCCATTGTACCTCCATTATAATACAATCTAGCAGGAGTAGGTCTTTACCCTCCGGGGGGCCGAACCTAGGTAAAACCTTGTGTCTCCGCCCTCATCTTGCACCGCAGATGGCTGGCCGCCCTTGCCCTTCGTTCTACTACTCGCTGCCGATTGCAGCATCTGCCGTGGTCATTCCCACGATAGTGGCACCCACCGTGGGGCCTGGCCGGTCTGGCCGGTGTTCTGCGGCGAGATCCAATCTGCCCATCATCAACGAAGTCGCCGCCACGGCATGATAGCGATCGGCGAGATGCTCCAGATCTTGCCGAGCAGCTACGTCCCGGCGGCGCGACCCGTCACGCACAGCATGATCTTGCCGGTCGGCACGATCAGCCTCTTCGTCGGCCTCACCGACGTCATCATCTCGGAGGACTCGGCTCGCAACCGCGAGTCGCCGCCACGTGACCGGCTCTCCGAGAGCCAGGTCCACACGATCCATCGCCTCGCCTCCGAGTACAACTCGGCCCACAGCAACGTGGCCGAAAACTCCGTGGCCGCGAAAGACGCGGCCCTCAACAACGACGCCGACTCGGCGACCCCAGCGTCACTCGCCGGATCCATCACCGCGGCTTCGCCCGCAGGCTCCATCACCCAGGTCTCCAATGTGGGAGACTTCAAGGATCCCTCCATCCTTGGGATCTTCAACTTCGACTCCGGGTCGGAAAACTCCGCCGATCTACGTGACGGGACCGGTCGCCACGCCGCGACCTACATGGCGACTGGCACCGATCCGCCGGAGGATCCCTTCTCCACCCCGATCCCTCCTAACGCCACGGCAACGGAGGTCGAGGAACTCCGCCTGAAGCTGGCGGAGGCAGTCCGCAAGGAGCAAGCCGAGCGCGAAATTTTTTGCCTCGAGCAGGTGATGGCGCAGGAGCTGTCGTGCTACCACCAGCAGCGAATCAAGTCGCGCCTGAACCCCACCGTCTAGGGGCTCGGCCACGCGATCTGCGAGAACGCGCCACCAGGAGGAAGCGCCCGGCCCCCACCAGGGTCGACGGCGATGGGCGCCCCACCTCCACCCAACCGCGCACCCCCCAGGGATCAGCCGCGGATAGTGGTCTCCTCACGGGAGCGAGACGTGAACGGACTACCACTGTTCTCCACCCCAATGGACAACCTCATGGCGGGCCGAGCAGCGGCCGACAACATCATGGCCACCGGTGACGGCGCCCTACAGATCCAGTACGTCAGGGCCCTGCTCGCAAAGGCGGCCGAGCAGCAAAACGCAGGCGCCGACTCGCAGGGTCGGATGTACTCACGTTCTTCGGGCAGCAGAGCGGCCTCAAGCGGCCGCCCATTGGCGGAAAAAACCCTCAATTGCCCGCCACCCGAACCACTGCAGCTCCAACACCGACCATTAACGCTGCACTTCTCCCTGTGACCCCAGGCCAGCGACCAACTTCGTCGCCGCCAACGGTCAGCCTGTCGACGCCCGCACCCACATCATCAACAACCAAAGCTGGCGCGCACGCCAGCCCGACGACCTGCGACACACCCTAAACAATCGCCGCGACGGCGAGCCAATGGGGTCGCTAAGCCGACTCGGGCCCCGGTGCTTCGGACCAATGATTCGAGCCGAAAAATACCCGGCGAACTTCAAAGCGCCGAAGGAAATAGAGAAGTATGACCCTTCGTACAACCCCTCCGTGTGGCTGGACACCTACCTCATGGCGATGGGGATCGCTGGCCACACCGACCTACTAGCCGCCCGTTACCTCCCCCTGATGATGGAGGGAACGTGCAGGCAGTGGATCAACACCCTTCCTCAGGATAGCATCGACTCCTGGGAAGAGATGCGAGATGCCTTCGTCGGGCACTTCGAGTGATCCTACACCCGCGCCACCACCATCGAGGACCTGGAACGATGCGTCCAGGGACCCCGCGAGTCGACCCGCAACTGGGTCCAGCGGTGGCAAGAACTTTGGTACAACGCGGTCGGCATCCACCCGGACACCGCGATCCACTGCTTCAAGACCTCGTGCCGCTACGATCCCTTGGTCGCCAAGCTCAAGCGACATTCCCGCACACTCGACAACATACCGGACCTCCTTGAGATCGCCAAAAGATACGCGCAGGAAGACCCAAACCAGGAAACCAACGACGAGTCGGGAGGCCAACGCCGCACGAGAGGCAACGACAACGGACGACGGTCCTACCTACGCTACAGCAACACTCGCCTCACCGGAAAACGCCGCAATGACGGGCGAGTCGACTTCGTCGCCAACACCGGGCACGTGCAGCGCGAGCCCAAGAGCTTCCGCCACAACGGAGGGCAACGCCGCGACGGCGGCAATTACAAGGCGAAACCAAGGTTCGACCCTGCGGCCCTCCTTAACCAACCTTGTGCGTTTCACAGCAGGGAAGGGAAGCCCGCCACGCACACGACCGCCAACTGCCACTCTCTCAAGGAGATTGAGAAGGCACGGCGAGCGCGGAAGGACCCCGACAACAACCCTCCAAACGGCGGAAAATTTGGCAGTGTGGTCGGCTCGCTCCACACCTTCACAGGCTTCAACACGAAGCGCGAGAAGAAGGTCATCGCCCGCGCCGTCGCCGTCAATGCGGTGGACCAGGTGGATGTTCCCTAGTTCCTCAACTGTTCGGAGCAGCCCATCACCTGGAGTCGCCAGGACCACTCGCCGCGCATCGAGTACCCAGGCCGAGTTGCCCTGGTGGTCAAGCCCAAGGTGGGAGACTACTGGCTCCCCAAGACATTGATGGACGGCGGCAGCTCCATCAACATCCTGTACCTGGACACCTTCAGGCGACTGCGGCTCCCGCAGTCGATGGTCGAAACAACCTACACCATGTTCCACGGCATCGTCCCCGGTCGGAAGGCGTACCCGATCGGCAAGGTCACGCTGCCAGTCACCTTCGGCACACCAGCAAACTTCCGCACCGAGCGGATCGTCTTCGAGCTGGTACCCTTCGATAGCCCCTTACCATCGCTGCGTCTGGGCGCCAGCGTCGCCAAGTTCATGGCAGCGCCCCACTACGCGTACAACGCGATGAAGCTCCCAGGGCCGCGCGGCGTCATCATCATCAACGGCGACCCCGACATCGCCGCCGAGTGCGAGGCCAAAGGAGTCGAGCTCGCCGACGCCGTCATTGCGGCAGAGACCAACCACGCCAACGAGCTCGCCAAATACGCGAGCGGGGTCAACAACGACGACCCCACCATACTCAAGAAGCCCAATTCGGAGGGCGTCAACACCTCCGCCTTCGAGGTGATGACGCACACCCGCACCGTCGAGCTGGTTCCAGGCGACTCCAGCCAGACGGTGACGATCGGGACGGGCATGATCCCAGCATAGGAAGGCGCGCTCATCGAGTTCCTCCGTGAGAACAGGGACATCTTTGCATGGAAGCCCTCTGACATGCCTGGTGTCCCTAGGGAACTCGCTGAGCACAAACTCAACGCCGACCCCAAAGTGCGACCTGTCAAGCAGTCGCTGCGGCCCTTCAATGAAGAGCGCCGTCGAGCCATCGCCGAGGAGGTGCGGCGTCTACTCGCTGCAGGCTTCATCCGGCCAACAAAATACCCCAAGTGGCTAGCAAACCCAGTCCTGGTCGAGAAGAAAAATGGGACCTGGAGGATGTGTATTGACTACACAAACTTAAACAGCGCCTGCCCGAAGGAGCAATTCGTCCTCCCGCGGATCGACCAAATAATCGATTCGACCGCGGGTTCGGAGTCGCTGTGTTTCCTCGACGCCTACTCTGGGTACAACCAGATCAATATGGCTGTCGAGGACGAGGAAAAGACGGCGTTCATCACGCCATTCGGAGCCTTCTGCTACACTGCCATGACCTTCGGCCTCAAGAACGCCGGGGCGACCTACCAGCGGTGCATGCAGGAATGCCTTGCAAGCCAAATTGGCCGCAATATCCACGTCTACATCGACGACGTGGTAGTGAAGTCCGCTCGCCAGGGCGATCTACTCGCCGACCTGGCGGAAACATTCGCCAACCTACGGAAATACAAGATAAAGCTAAACCCAGGCAAATGCACCTTCGGTGTACCAGCAGGGCAACAACTGGGGTACGTCGTCTCCAAGCGTGGGATCGAGGCGAACCCCACCAAGATCGACACAATCGCTCAACTCGGCAAACCCGAATGCCTGTGTGACGTGCAGAAGCTGGCCGGGCGAGTCGCGGCTCTCAGCCGCTTCATCCCCCCTATACCGCCTGATGCGAAAGAACCCCACCTTGCAGTGGGACAAGGAGGCGGACGACGCACTCCGCGACCTCAAGAAGGTGCTACTCGCAACACCGCTACTTTCCGCCCCCGTCGACAAAGAACCCATGCTGGTCTACGTCGCGGCTTCCGAGCGCATCGTCAGCGCCGTCATGGTCATCGAGCGGCCAGAGGAAGGAAAGGAGCACCCGGTACAACGACCGGTGTACTATATCAGCGAGGTCCTCACCGAGTCACGCCAGCGGTACCCGCAATACCAGAAACTGGTGTACGCAGTCTTCAGAGCACAACGGCGACTGCCGCACTACTTCCAGGAGCACCCGATCACGGTCGTCTCCTCAGCACCGTTGCAGGACATCATCCGCAACCGTGAGGCGACCGGGCGAGTCGCCAAGTGGGCCGTCTAAATCGGCGTCCACAACATCAAGTATGAGCCACGGAAAGCGATCAAGTCGCAGGCTCTCGCGGACTTCATCGTTGACTGGGAAGAGGCCCAGCAGCCGGAAAAGCTGTCGTACCTCCACTACTGGAACCTGCACTTCGACAGCTCCAAGAACGCAGACGGCGCAGGAGCAGGGATCATGTTGACTTCCTCGAAGGGTGACAAGCTCCGCTACGTCCTCTGCCTCGACTTCACCCCCTGCACCAACAACATGGCCGAGTATGAGGCACTACTCCACGGCATGCGAGCTACCAAGGAGATGAACGTCAACCGCCTACGCTGCTACGGAGACTCCGACCTCGTTGCTGGGCAAGTCGCTGGCACCTGCGACGTCGTCTCTCCCACCATGGCGGCGTACCGCCAAGCAGTGGACAAGTTGGGCGGACACTTCGCAGGCTACTCCGTCGAGTGGATCGACAGGCGAAAGAACGAGGAGGCCTACGCACTCTCTCGCATTGGGTTGGCTCGACTCGCACCACCCGCCGGCGTCTTCCTCGACACGATCACTAAGCCGTCCGTCTCTACCCCAAGGGAGATCGACATTGGAGTCCCGCTGCAACCAGAGGCATCCTTGGTCGCACTCATTGCCGAGCCAGAAGACTGGACTAGGCCATACATGGCCTACCTGGAGGGAGGCACCTTGCCGGCAGACGAAACAGATGCCCGGATGATAACGCGACGCTGCAAATCCTTCGTCATCATCGACGGCGAGCTCCACAAGCGCAGCGTAACCGGCGTGTTCCAACGCTGCGTCCAACCCGTCGAAGGACGCAAGATCCTCCACGACATCCACTCCGGCGACTGCGGCCACCACGCCGGAGCCCGCTCCCTGGTCGCAAAGGCCATGCGACACGGCTTCTACTGGCCCACCGCACACGCCGACGCCGTCGACGTCGTCCAGCGGTGCGCCGGGTGCCAGAAGTATGCCAACCAGACACACGTGCCGAGCTCAGCGCTCAAGACCATCCCCATCACCTGGCCATTCGCCGTCTGGGGCATGGACATGGTAGGCCCCTTCAAAAAGGCCCCTTCCGGCTTCACCCACCTCCTGGTCGCGGTCAACAAATTCACCAAGTGGATGGAGGCCAAGCCAGTCTGGAAATGCGACGGGAAGACCGCCACAAAATTCCTACGCGAGCTCATATATCGCTACGGGTTCCCAAACAGCATCATCACGGACAACGGCACCAACTTCGCCAAAGGAGCCATGGCCGAGTTCTGCGAGGAACATCACATCCGACTCGACCTCGCGTCAGTCGCCCACCCAGAGTCCAACGGCCAGGCGGAACGGGCCAACCAGAGCATCCTCCACGGCCTGAAGCCGTGGCTCCAAGTACCACTCGAGTGCACCGCCGGGTGCTGGGTCGAGGAGCTACCCTCCGTCGTCTGGGGTATCCGCACCTCGGTCAATAGGTCGACAGGGTTCACCCACTTCTTCATGGTGTACGGCGCCGAGGCAGTCATGCCCACCGACCTCGAGCACGACTCGCCAAGGGTCATCCACTACACGGAGGCTGCGAACGAACTCGCACGTCAGGATGGAGTCGATCAACTCGACAAGGCACACGACTTGGCTCGCTCACGCACCGCCATCTACCAGCAAGGACTCCGCCGCTACCACAGCCGGCGGGTGAAAACTCGCACCTTCCAAGAAGGCGACCTGGTGCTGCGCCTCATCCAGGAAAAGAAGGGCATGCACAAGCTCTCCCCCCCCATGGGAGGGACCATTCGCCATCGGGCGAGTACTCGGCAACGACGCCTACTACCTCATCGACGTCCACAGGGACGGCAAACTCGAAGTCAAGCGACCATGGAATGTAAACCTCCTGCGGAAGTTCTACTCCTAGAACTCCACATATGTATCCTCCAGTCGCTATGAAATAAAAATATTGGTTACCGCAAATTGCGTCTACTCTCCGTGTCTTGTCCCACTCGCACTCGTAGTAACAGCACCAAGCTAACTGCAGGAGTCAACCTCTGGTACAGCGATCGACAAGGCCAAGTAGTGCACTACAAGGGCACTGGGTTACCCCAGGTCTTGTAACGTCCACGAAAAATGCCTACCCGAAGCCCCATTGGAGTCGCCTAGCTCGACTGGCTTAACGAGCCAAGACAACTGCCTTCGCTCCTTACAGCTACCATGATCCTCCGCATCCTCGACACAGTGACTCGAACGGCCAAGTACCACACTCGGGGACTGACGACCAGTTCAGCGCAAGCGACTAGGGAAAACGCCAAGTATGAGAGCATGCCCAGGACTCGCCATGCGACTGACCCGACGGGCCAGGCAGGAGTGATGCGCTTACTCTAACGCGCCCAGCCCTCACCCACCCTAGAGTCGTGCCTAGAACAACCAAGTACCACTCTCGGGGACTCGGCTACCTGACCTCGTTCGCGCAAGGGAAAACGGTGAAGTACAGAGCACTCATGGGAGTCGTCTTGCGACTGGCTTTCCAAGCTCGGGCGAGTCGACCTCAATAACAAAACGTTCAAAACCACAAACACATAAACAAATGAGGTAAACCCCATAAAAAGGGTGGACGCGCTCGGGGACTCGTTCAACCCTCAATCTCAAACGCAAGTCAAATCCCAAAACAACACGATATCTCATTATAGCACGTCACAATTGTCACAAAGTACAAAGTATGCCCAACGGCAGAACCGCTACTAACGCCCCAGGGCACAATGTTTTACTCCGCAGGCTTCGACGTCGACTCGCCGCCACCCTTGCGGTTACGAATGAAGGGAGTGTACGGGTTTGACGGGTACGTCGTCAGCTCACCCGCCATCGCCGCACGGAAGGGCTGCTTGATCTTTAAGTCCTGGTGCTGCGTCTCGGGGTCGTTAGGCGCAACGATCGTCTCTTGATAAGGAAGGAGGTCGCCCATCGCCCAGACGCGATCGGAGTACACCACGGCGCGGTCCGTCAGCTTTAGCACCTCAGCGATCTCCACCGACCCCGTCGACGACGGGTAGCCACTCGTCACGTCGTCTAGATCGAAATCTTCCAGGAAGTGGGCGAGCCCAAGGCTAAGCGTCGTCGCCGCATCGCGCCGGAACGCCGACCGCGTCATGAATTCGACGACTGATGGCGCCTTCTCCAAGTACCGCCACACTTCGACGAGGTCGCTGGGAATCACTTCCGTGGGCGACATCTCCTGAAGATACGCCCTAATACAAGTCGCGGACAGCGTGGCCAAGTCGACCAGAGTGGCCACACACTGCCGCGCGTCGAACGACTGCGCCTCTTCCGCGCTATCAATAATCCGACCTATGGACAGGAGGGGAAGTGAGTACATCAAAGATCACACAATGGAAATATTATAGGCAGAGGCGGCACACATACCAATCAAAGGACGGGAGAGCTCCGTGATGAAGCTTTGAAGAGAGGAGTAGTCGTCTTGAAGCCCAGCAACAAGGGCGTCAGAGACCTTAAGCTCCTCAGCGGCAGCCGTAACAGCAGCCTTGGCTCGCCCATCCGCCGAACTCGCCTCCTCCTTCGCTTCTTTAAGCTCGCGCTCAAGGTCGGCGATCCGCTTCTCAGCCGAGCTCAATGCAGATTGAGCCGCTGTCAATTCACTCGCCGGGACAAGGCACTGGCGAACCTCCTCTGCCTTTGCAGCAATCGCCTGGAGCCCCTTGTTCGCCTCTTGGACGTCGACAAGTTCCTTTTCCGTGCGACACTTCGCAGCAAGCCGGTCGGCTGATTCACGCTGCAAACCCTGTGCAAAAGTCAACCAGTTAACAAAAACGAAATCCTAAAAGTGCCCACCCGCTGAAATTCAGCGACTGGACACTTGGGGACTGGAGATCAAAAATCCTAAAAGTGCCCACCCGCTGAAATTCAGCGACTGGACACTCGGGGACTGGAGATCAAAAATCCTAAGTGCCCACCCGCTGAAATTCAGCGACTGGACACTCGGGGACTGGAGATCAAAAATCCTAAGTGCCCACCCGCTGAAATTCAGCGAATGCGCACTCGAGGACTGGGCGCAAGAAATAAAAGCAAAGCACAAAAAGAATCTGACCACTGCAATTCAGTGGCCCGATCCTCGGGGACTGGACATACCTGGATGGCTGCGCCAAGCATGCCATGAAGTTGTAGTGCGTCCACGGATGCGAGAAGAGACGGAGTGTGCCCGCGACGCTGCTCGACCTCCGTCTCGGTGACCCCAGGTGCGCGGCTCGATGGTGTGGTACCACTCGCCGTAGCCGCTCTAGCCATGAAGCGGGGGAAGGTCGCGATGGATGCGCCGGCACACAAAAGAGGCCGGCTCGGCCATCCCAGGCGAGGAAGCACCCTCCTTGATCGCCGAGGTTGCCCCCGCCGCATGATCACTTGGAGCAATCATCGTGTCGTCAGACACCGTGATGACTTCGTCGCTCTTGGCCTTCTTGGCACTGTCTGTGGGGGCAGCGACCTCATCAGCCTTCCTCTTCCGCCAGGGGTCCTCCTCGGCGACGACGGGCGGCACTTTGGCCACGGACGGATGGCCTATCTTCTTAACCCCAGTCCTACAAATTGATTACATGAGCAAAGTGGTTTGAGTACAACGAAAAAAAAGCAGGTGAATAAAACTCACTTGGCGACTGGTATGAACCGCAGCCCCGTGCGGATGCTCGCCGGCTTCTCCAGTTCGGGGCCCAGTTTCCGACTGAGGCCCATATCCAGGACATCATGCGCCCAAGACACAGATGGCCTCTTTGTTGATGAGGCCACGATAGGAGCCTCCACCTTTTCGGCAGGAGCTCTCCTGGGAGGCGAAGCTCCCACGGATGGAGCGACCCCCGACCCAGAGACTGGGGCGAATGGGGGAGGAATCGAGGCCAGAGGCACCTCACTCAGGACGGCGGCGACATCCGGTGCTGCCATCGTCTGTGGCGCTTCATCCTTGGCTAGGCTGGTGGTGTCGGAGCTGCTCGCCGAATGAGGCGGAGATGCCTGCCTCGCTGGCTTCATCTTCCTCTTCGGAGGGGCCTTCACCTCCTTTTTATTCTTCTTCGACGAAGTGGCCTCGCGACGAGAGGTGAGCTCGGGAAGCTCGTTGTCGTCATCATCATGACGTTCAAGACTTCTACTCGCCTCGATATCCCGCTGACGTTCCGCGCGAGTCTTGCGAACCAATGGGGCGGCCTCTTCCTCGGACTCGTCGTCGTCGTCGCTCCTGTCGCTCTCGGCGCCGCCCTTGGTGGGAGGCGACTCGCCCCCGTCCTGTACGGACGGGCTCGAGTTCTCGTCATCCGCGGGCGGAAGCCACCCTTCCACCACTTGAAATAACTGCAATAGGCATGAGACAATATCAGTATAACCGCGACAGCATCAACTGCGACTGCGAATGATAGAAAAATGACTTACCGTCGGGGTTGGATGCTTCACGGTGTAGGGGGGCGACCCCAGCCTTCGCGTCCAGGTACACCGCCTGGGTGATCTTCTTCAACGCCGGGATGTAGTCCTCGACTTTCCACTCGGCGAGGCAGGATTTCATCGAGTCCTCCCGGCCCGTGTAGTCGTACATATAATGGTCACGGCGGGCCAACGAGTCGCCACCCAAGCCAACAGTTGTACAAATTGATGGTCTGAAGACATTTCTTCTTCAGGCCGCGGATGGTCTGAAGCATCTCATCCACGACCATTCGCTGGTCTGTTGGAAGCTTGCCGACTTGGAGTCGGCGCGGTTCGGGCCGGTCGGCGGAGTATCTTGGGATCGCCACCTCGCCGTCTGGAGTCGCCTCGGTGACGTAAAACCAAGACTTCTTCCACTCGCTCGCCGCCTTGGCGGGTAGCATCAGATCAAAAAAGGAAGCCTTCGACTTCAATTGAAACGTCAAGCCACCCGCAGCAAGCATTGGGCCACCTGCTTCTTCGCGACTGATCCTCCCGTGGAACAGATCTTGCCACAGGGGGAAGTAGGGCCTGCAGTCCATGTAGCACTCGCAGAACGCCACGAAAATGGTGAGCTGCTCGATGCTGTGCGGGACCAGGTCCGACGGCTGGATCCCGTAGAAGGCACAGAAGCACCGGAAGAAGAGAGATGTGGGGAATCCCAGCCCCCGTTCCAGGTGGCTGGTGAAGCAGGCGAATTCTCCCTCGCGCGGGTCTGGAGTCACCTCTCCGGCCGCGGGGATGCGCCACCTGCCGGCGCGCAGGATCCCATCCTCCTCGAAAGACGCCAGTAGCGCTCTCGTACACTTGGACCTGCCCCATGGTTCGGTGGAGGGGGCCATTGGCGAAAAGGTTCATGGAGATCGGAGGATTTTGGTTCGGCTGGATCGCGATGCGGAGGAAAACGAAGGTGCGCGCAATCGGAGGAAATGATGATGAGGTGGTTCTCCGATCGCCTACCATTCCCTTTATATAGCGGTTGTTACCCGCCAAATCAGGGAGCCGTTACTACGCGGTTATTACGCCAAAAGTTACCGTTGGATTACCCCAACGGCTAGTTTTGACTGTGTTTGACGGTCCAACTTCAGCCACTCGGCTCGCCGACCCGACCACTACAACAGTGACTAAATATTTCATCGACCCGTTCGCCAAGCTGCAACCAGAATGACTAGTTTTTCCCTTTATTCAGGAGCCCGCCACCGATTCGACTGGATGCCTGCATTGGACCCGTATGCTTCGACTGCCAGCAACCACCTGCGCCCAATCGACGACGGCCTCGAGGACTACTGATGGGGATATGCCTACCGGGGTATTACCCGGGCAGACGCTCATCGCCCAGAATCGCGAGTGGGCCTGCAAGACGGCGACTGGATCAAGACCTGGCGTGGATCCAAGCGACTGGAAGCTGAAGGCCCAGGAGAGTAGATAGGCCCAGTCGGATTAGGTTAAGCGAGTACCGAAACCTTAACTGATTCGGTTGAGATATGTAAACCCTAGGGGAGGGTGAGTCTATATAAACCTCCCCTACAGGGCGTGTAAACGTACGTTCCATCATCCACCCCAGCGACTCGCCGCTTAGCCGTCGATCTCGCCCCATTGTACCTCCATTATAATACAATCTAGCAGGAGTAGGTCTTTACCCTCCGGGGGGGCGAACCTGGGTAAAACCTTGTGTCTCCGCCCTCATCTCGCACCGCAGATGGCTGGCCGCCCTTGCCCTTCGTTCTACTACTCGCTGACGATTGCAGCATCTGCCGTGGTCATTCCCACGACATATGGGGTAATTTAGTAGAAGTTGAAAAATCCACTCGTTTAGAAATGGTCAATTTCATCGCTACTATGGATACATTTTCAATGTTTTGGTCAAGAAATCAAACTATCTAAAAAGTAAAAATACCAATATAAATCCAAACAAATACATTGACCCATATTGAAAAGTTTGACAATAGTTGGCCCACTAGTTTTCAAATTTAGATATATTATGCTAGTTTCGTCCTAAAATTCAAAATTCTTAAAATAATAATTAAAATATAAAAAATAGTAAAATACACCATGTCCATATTATATATATTAGGTACAAAATACAATTCACGTCAATACTTCAGTTTTAATAAGAATTCAGTATAATCCATATATGTCCTCCTTTCTTCTCCTCCTTTTAGTTTTCAAGTTCGTACTGCAAAAAAGAAAAGTTGAAGCTACTTCAGATAAAATGGCCAAAATGACAAGAAAATAAAATTTTTAATCTCACATTTTGTCTAGATAGCCATATAAAGATAAAATAGGTACGAATGTCTTTTGCTTGCGGCAGTTAACATTAAGATCTTTAGCAACATCCTCAATCACCCCAATGAATTCTTCATCTCATAGTGCATCACTTGTTTCCCTCCCTTCTCTTTCTATACCTCATTACCTTTGCGACATTTATTGTTCTTCATCAACTTGCTGCGCTTTAACATTTTGCTCCACTTTCTCACTTCATGCAACTCCTCTTATTGGTGCACTTCTTGTTCTTTAGCAACTTGCTGCACTTTCATAACTCAATCACAATGTTTCCCTTTCACCTATCCCCTTTCTTTTCTTCCCTTTTAGTTTATTTCTTTTCCCCCTTTACGTGAACATTCAAAGAAGCTTCAATTTTTGCATCTTCCTCAATGTGAACTTGGTCATCTTCTAAATCATGTCGAACAAGGTTTTTGCATAACATCTTGATATGGGAAAATCCTCGACATCCTTTATATTTGTTTTTCCTTGATCCTAACCTTGAACCTTTTTCATGGATAGATTTGATCTCAAGATTTTTAGGCCTTCCGGGTGGCCTTCTAAGAATTGGTGGTTCATGTTTGAACCTTGGACTGAAATATCCTAGTCATTTTCATCTGTCATTGGTGGTATATTTTTTGCTTATGTTGCACAGAACTTGGGCACATACACATATTGATCAACATTTTTTTCCATTCAACACTTTCACTCTTAGCTTGATATGAAATATAGAGCATGATGACATGGCAGACCAGTAATCTTTTACTTTCTGCATGAACAAGTCATGTTTGAAGGATACTTCTTTTCAGCTTAATGCTTTTCCATTGAATAAAACTCAGCTAACATATTGGAATGTCTAATCATTCTCAACTTAATTCCTCTCATTATGCTGGTCATTGAATCGAACAATAAGAGCACCTTTGGTACTATTGTGTAGCCTACAAAATTTATTGCACAAAATATTTTCTAAAATATATCTTCACCATCATGGCTTGTTTTATTGCATCTAGCAAATTAGTCATTGCAGGTGATTTAAGGTCCCTAATATTAGAACTGAAACTCTTTACCAAATTATTGCAAACATAATCTAACTTGCTTAAATCACCAAACTTGCTTAGTCTATAGTTTGGTGTGATGTTCTTCAAGATATGTTTTCACATTTGGTCGTGTATACATATTCAACACGTTAGTAGCATGTATTCTTAGAGTGTATGTGTATGTCACTAGCCATAAGTTGTATTTAAAGATCTTGCCTTTAAACATATTCATGAAGTTGACAGGCATGCACCTCATACGTTTTCTATGCTTAACCCCAGCAGAGAAAGAATCAACAACATTTTTAACCCCTTGTATGCATCAGTGTGCATCACAAAGCTTCGAGGTTACTTCACTAAACCTCTCATGAACCATGTAAAATTTTCATTAGATTCAGCCTCAAGCATAGTATAAGTTACATGAAATATTCAATTATGGGCATGTACAACACTTTCTATAGCAAATTTTCCTCCGAAGTTCCATCCCAATGAAGTTTAGTCTATTTCTAAGTATGGCGTTCAGCCATTGAGTAACCTCTTCTAGCACGCCTTCAAGCAAATAAAACATCTCCTGAAGCATATCTTCTATGTATCCTATACTTCTTATATCTTGAGATTTTTATCTTCCTCCCACAACTCATAATCAATGTAGTTTCTCTACCTCTTCTTTGAAAATTGTACAATCTCTAGAAAATGTCATTTCATTTGCATTGAATCTGGTCCAAAGCCATGTAATTCCGATCAAAACCTTAATGCTTATGAATTACCACATTGAACTTGTCACTAAGCTTCTTTCACAATTTAGTGGCTCCAACTATTTTATCCTCCCTCACCCAAGAAGTACAATAGCAAAAATTCACTTGGTTGAAACATGTCTTATTTCCTCACTCAAAGAAATATTCGAAAATTGTGTTTCTAGGGTTTCACCTTGATCTGTTGTTGGATAATAAATTAAGAAATGATATCACATTTCAAAAGATAAACTACAAAACACCTTAAAAAGAGATGATCAAAACCTCAAATGGGTACTCACCTCTCATTGAGATGCATGCAGTCTTCATTTGCACACTTTAGTTTCTCCAAATGCACACTTAGTCTTTTATTATCACTATTTTCGGTGATATACCCAAACCCTACTTTATCGATCCTCTACACTCTCAAAGATAGCCCCCTCATCAATTATAGGGCATTCCTCATCAATGTGTATTACTACCATGTCCTCGTCTTCATCATCCTATTTATAATCAGTTTCCTCATCTTCAACATCCACATTTGTATCATAGTCTGGCTCAAAGTTTAGATCAAACAAATATTTCCTACTTTCCATCCTATCAGAATTAGTAATCACATACAGATATTTTTCTCATAATCGTTACCTCCTAAAACAAAATAATCCTCTGCCCCAATTTCTGTGTCTTCATGCTTGATTGCCTTTGCATCATACTTAAGGATAAGGTGCTCCGTTACACTCGGATCAGTTATTTGCCTAGATGATGGTCTAAAATTATTGACGATAGGACCTTTCCTAGTTTTTTTGAAAGAAACCACATATATTAAGCATGCAAGCCCGCCTCATTAAAACCTTTCAGTCCCCTTAGTACCCTGGTAAGAAAAAAGAGTGCGTCTGAAAACTTGCAGCTTTGAGTTCACACAATGGTTACATTGTTTATGATTGAACTAAGCAGGAAGCTAGGGGGTTCATCGACCTAGGTACAAGAGCTCTTGTTCTGATAACTAAATTTAGCTAAGTTATGAGCTACATGGTTAGCTTCCCTCGGATAAAATTTAAAGGAGGAGTTGTCGATCATTGTAGCCAAATCCACACAGTCCGCAAAGATTGCAGCCGATTCATTCCACCAAACGCCATCGCCTGTGCCGGCTTCTACTGTTTTAGTAGAATCCGATTCGATAATGATATTGTTGCATCCTCTAGAGCCGGCCAACAAGAGTCCTTCTTTCATCGCCAAGGCTTCGGCCATAGCAGCAGATGCCACATGAGGGAGATAGCAATTCTTGGCCACAACAAATTCGCCTTTATAATCACGCATAACCACACCAACAACACCTACATGAGTATCGACATGAAAAGATGCGTCAACATTGATTTTTACCTGTCGAGGCAAAGGTTTCAGCCATCTTGTATTTGATGCCACCGCATTATTGGAACAAGCACGAGCTGCATTTGCCGTAATTGAGAGAATGGATGTTCTGCATTTGTTGATGGCAGGAACATCCTCGTTGTGTGTTTTTCTGTGCCTAATCCACCATAAGTACCAGCATGTGATGGCAATCGTCTCCTTAAGATCAATAAAATCAATCCCTAACAGTGGAGCATCTTGACGCTGCAGCAGGAACTCCAGAATAGCCGAACCAGGCCTGTCAATAATAAGCGCCTCTTCTATTATTTCATGTATTCCAAGAGCCGCCCGCAGTTCTTTTGCCTAAGTGCATTTGAAAAGGAGGTGCAGCATCTTCGGCACTCTGATTACACACAGGACAAGCCCCACTTGTACCAATATGTCTATTAGCCAGGATACTTTTGAGAGGGATGATTCCATGTAGAGCACGCCAAATGAAGATTTTAATTTTACTTGGAATTTTTAGCTTCCATAAAATCTTACAAACAGGATTGTTAACTAATCCACCTGGTAGGGCCAAATGGTTAGAACTTGTTCCAATTTGGTGTTTCCATTGGAGGTGATATCCATATCTGACAGTATATCTCCCATGTTTGGTATGCTTCCAGGCAATAAAGTCATCAAACCCATGGCTGTTGATTGGGATTTGTAAGATTCTATTGACATCCACAGGACTAAACAACTCTCTTAGGTGTGCCTCATCCCACCAACCTGTAGTAGGACTTATCAATTTCGAGACCCTTGTATAAACAATACCTCCTCTAGGAGTGATAATCCTTCCATCTGGGCTAGAAGGGATCCATGTGTCATGCCATATGTTAATTGATTCACCATTGCCAACTCTCCATATCATACCTCTTTTAAAAGTCAAGAGCCTAGCCAGCAAGCTTTGCCAAGTAAATGAAGACCCCGCCTTGGGTCCAGCCTTTAAAATATCCCCATGAGGATAATACTTGACCTTAATAACTTTTGCACATAGAGAATCAGGATCATTAATAAGTCTCCAGATTTGTTTAGCCAACATAGCAAGGTTAAATGAGTGGAATTCACGAAAACCCATACCACCTTCACTTTTAGGATAACAAAGTTTCCACCATGCTAGCCAATGCATTTTCTTGCTATTCTCATCATCTCCCCACCAAAATTGGGATATAGCATCCATCATCCTCTTACAGACCCCCATTGGAATTTGGAAAACAGACATAGCATATACAGGAATAGCCTGAGCAACAGCCTTAAGTAAAATTTCTTTACCTCCAATAGATAGTAATTTTTCCTTCCAGACATTTATACGTTGTATGATCCTCTCAATAAAGTGCAAAAAACAATCACTTCTATCAGCACCCACAATTGCAGGAAGACCAAGGTATTTTTCAGAAATTGCCTCAGTGTCAATATGGAGCTCTTCACATATATCTGCCTTAACCATCACATTAGTATTAGGAGAAAAATAGATACTAGATTTAGCTACACTCACCAATTGCCCGGAATTTGCGCAATAGGAATCCAGAGCTTGTTGTAAGGAGGTTGCATTATTCATATCCGCTTTCATGAGAATTAGGGAATCATCAGCAAAAAGGAGATATGAGACTGATGGTGCATTTCTGCACACCCTAACCCCATCGATGCCACCAACCTCTTCTTCATACAACAACAGACTAGACAAACCTTCTGCACAAAGAAGGAACAAATACGGCGAGAGAGGGTCCCCTTGCCGGAGACCTCTCGTAGGAACAAACATATTTGTCTCTTCTGAATTAAATCTGACTTGATATCTCACCGATTGTACACACGCCATCATTAAGGTGATCCACCTTTCATCAAAACCCAATTTCCTCATTATGTTATCCAGAAATATCCACTCCACTCTGTCATACGATTTATGCATATCTAGCTTGACAGCACAGTAACCAGCCTTACCTGCTCTCTTGTTCTTAATATAATGAACACATTCATAAGCAACGAGAACATTATCGGTAATGAGGCGACCAGGAACGAAGGCACTTTGCATTGGCGACACCACTTTTGGTAGGATACCTTTAAGTCTAAGAGCAAGCATCTTAGATATGATCTTATAGATCACATTGCAAAGGCTAATAGGACGAAATTGGGTAACTAGCTCTGGGTTATCAACTTTGGGTATAAGCACCACCGTCGTATCATTCCATCCTTCCGGGATGACACCATTATTTAAAGCTTGGAGTACTTCATTTGTAATCTCTTCTCCACATATACTCCAGAACTTTTTATAGAAAACCGCATGGAGACCGTTAGGCAGGGGCCTTAAAATCCCCAATACTGAACACCACATTTTTAACCTCTTCGGCAGTAAAGGGTTTAAGAAGCTTCTCATTCATCTCTGGTGTAACTTTAGTTTGAACTTTTTCTAGCAACATTGGATCAGTACCTGTAACCTCGTACATAAAGAGATTAGAGAAATAGTGAAGGATAACAGGTTTCAGCTGATCCGTACCTTCGATCCAAACATTATTATTGTCCCGCGGCTTCTTAATGAAAATTTTCTTGCGTCTAGTAGAAGCAAAATTGTGGAAAAAGGAGGTATTACGATCTCCCACTTGGAGCCAATTGGATCTCGATCTCTGTGCCCAATGCACCTCCTCCTGTTCCAACAAAATTTCAATCAGATTAGACATTTCCTTTGCTTTTGCTTCATTTTCATCGGTCATCGGACCATTGAGCGCTTTATTAAGTTCCCACTGAGCTTTTCTCAATCGCTGTTTTGGTCTTTTGAGAATTTTACCATCCCAATCATGGAACGCCATGTGCATATGGTTTAACTTGGCGTGTACATCACCAGAAATTGTACTAGCAGCAGCCCAAGCCTGTTCCACCTCTTGCCTAAAACCCTCCTCCTTGATCCATTGAGCTTCAAAGCGTTTTGTATTTTGCCGACCGAACGACGAAACTGCCTGGTATTCCGTCTCAAGTAAAATAGGCCTGTGATCTGATAGGATAAACTCCAGGTGTTGGAGAATAGCACCTGGATGCATAGTAATCCATCTGCCATTAGCAACGCTGCGATCAAGCCTTTCCCGAATTTTTCCCCGTTTCCAAGTAAACGCATCACCCGAAAAACCAATATCTTCAAGAGCACAATCAGTCAAAGCATCTCGGAACGCTTGCATAAAAGGTTCTGGTCTAAGATTACCACCTTCTTTTTCATGGGAGAATAAAATTTTATTAAAGTCACCTATAATAACCCACGGGAGATCATAATTGTTGTTGAGCTCTCTCAGTTTGTCCCAGGTTTTATATTTATCTTCCCACCGTGGCTCTCCATATATACCAGTTAGTTCACTTTTACATCAATATATTTAGGAGCCAAGAAAATTTGTTGGATCTGGATCTCCTTCTTCCGGAAAAGAATTACACCGCCGCTTCTATCATCACTAGGATTAACTATCTTAAGGTCCATCTTCAACCTTCTTCGCAAACACTCTGCCGGATAATCGTCAAGATGAGTTTCTGACAAGAACATCACCTCAGGGTCACATCGCTTTTGGAGATCCAAAAGCGCAAGAACTGTCGGGTGTTACCCAAACCCTGACAGTGACCCCGCCGATCCTAATGAAGTGGAGTTAGCTCCTTCCTTTCTTGTCCTTTTTCGGTCGTTTTCCTCCTCCTCTCTAATGCCTTTTGTTGGTGCACTGCCATCAGAATATGGAACGGCATCAAAATAGTCCTATTGCTCTACCCAACGTAAGGGTACATAACGTTAAGTAAATTACATAGGCCTGAATTCCTCGTATTTACTACAGGGAAACTTTTAAAAAAATCCATGTGCAAGTGTTCTAGAGTTATTTCGGACATGTCAATCGATAATCAAAACATGTGTTAACTGTAATTCTTATGTCGGGCATTAGAGTTTTAGTTCGACACTCGAATTGAATCTTTAGTAGAAATTCGGATGTACTAGACGTCCTACATATATCATTGTGATTACCATGTGTTTGAATATCTAACTAAAAAATTGAGAGAAGGGATTTCAGTTGCTACCCTTCGGAGACAAAGACGACACATTCACGGAGCTCCAGAGCTAAAAAGCTTTTTTACCCACATACTTTGCCTCTTCATCGCCGTCGTCCTCGATCTCCAAACATGTAGGATACATCTTTGCACCAGGATCCACTTCACATCAATCGTGTAAAGTGTGTCGACGACGGCTTGGGCTCATGCGCTTCACTTCTAGCTGACAGAGCACGACATGGTAGGGGACAACATCCAAGAGGGAGGGCACGAGAGCGGTGAGTCGGCCGCAGTGGACAACAACGGGCTAAGGTAAGGCCTAGAGGTGCATTGATATGGGTGACATAACGAAGGCAACGGCATGACAAGAGTAGGGAGCGACAAAAAGGCAAAATGTCAAACAAAAAATGCCTCAAATCCTAGAACCTAGGACACACGCCAACATACGCTGATATGGTAGGGCCCACTTGTCAGGATAACAGTCACGCCAAATAAGCGATCAAGGACCCACATGTAAGAAAGCAAGTTAAACAGACAGTAAATTAGCTAAACCTAACGATAGCTAGTGTCAAGTGCGTCCACTGGTGTAGAAGCAACGATGGTCCGAATTCCCAAGGGGCGTAATGGCACCGAGGTAATTTCCTTCAATTATACTCTCTTCGTCCGGATGTGTGTATACATCTTCCAAAATTTGTGTTACCAAGTATTTGATCATTTAAATGTAAGTGGTGCACATCAATTATACCATTTGAAAGTTCTTCGAACATGAATCTAACTATATCAACTTAGTATAACATAATTCATGTATTGTTAGACTAAATGTTCGTCAATCATAATTTAGAAATCGTGCATCGAGAGAGTAGTAAGTAGCAAGTTCAACACCGGTGACCGTCTGCACCATTTAAGCAAACTATGTCACATTGCATGGTTTTATTTTTGGTCTATGGATTACGTTTTTTGGTTTGTAGTTTATGAGAACCAAATATATGTACTTCCTCCGACCCATATTAGTTGACTCTAATTTTGATGTATCTATCACAAAAACTTGTCTAGATACATCCAAATTGGAGTCAACTAATATGGGTCGGAGGAAGTACTTTTCTTGTGTTCTAGTAATGTTTTTGACTTTTACGTATAGACTTGACTTCAAAAGATATACTCTACATTATGATCTTCTCTACTTGATCAGGTAAGCTAAATTACTTACGTGTCCGTATAGATTTAATCTGGATAATTCAAACTTGTAAGTTCAATTATTTGTGTGTTTGTATAGATTTAATCTGGATAATTCAAACGGGCATGGGAGGGGGGGTGTCAAACTTAGAAAACATTAACTTTTGATTAATTCTTAAACGGCTTATATTTTGAAATGGAGGAAGTAGCCATCAACAGTAATACAAATACATATAAAAGTAATAAAAATTTAAATATGTCAATGAATCACCTGACGAGAACCACCGAAAGAGATTTGAAAGGGTTTGGGGACCATGAAGGACAGTAGTCCACTCCTTAGACCATGGTTTGTGGTAGTATCTTCGATAGTATCTATCTGGTACCGCCCTGTTTTTATGTAAAATTAACGTTTTCTTCTTCTATTCCCACTGATTTATATTAATTGTCTCTGAAATGAATGTATCTAGACATATTTTACTGCTAGATACGTCCAATTCAACAACACTTAATATGGGATCAGAGGAAGTACTCCCTCCGTTTTAAAATATAAGATGTTTTAGCTTTATAAAGCAAATATATCTAGACTTGTTTAGTATATAGGTTTCCTGAAATGAGCGTATATACTAAATAAGTTTAGATACATTCTATTCACAAAGCTAAAACATTTTATAATTTGAAACGGAGTGAGTACTAGCTAAAATTTCATTCAGAAATAACGAAATTCCTTTTTCTCTCCCCCCGTTGTTCCCTCGAGCTGGAGCGCTCGACGGACTCCTCTTCCTGCCCGCGTTCTCCGCCAACTATAAACGCCACGCGAAAAAATCAAGACATTTTTTTCCCTGGCCTTCTCCAACGAACGAGCGCCCTACGCTCGCTCCACATTCCCCTGCGTACCTGCTGCATGCGTTTCTGCCCGGCGGTTTCTCGGATCGATCGGCCTGTCCGCCGGCGAACCCATACAGGTACGACCGCCTGGCCTTTCTCGCGGGAAACATTTCATTCTCCCACATTGTGATCCTGGATGGGTTCTTGGAGACGCTTCTGGTTGTGGAATTAATTGTTTGGGATCAGGAGCGAGGAGCACCGTGCCTGATGCCTTTCCGTGTTGTTGCGATCGTTCCGGCCACTGGCAAGTGATCGGAGAATGAAGTTTGGGCAACAATTCTTGGTCTGTTGCCTGAATTTTTCTTTCCAGGAATTTGCCACCTCGAGTAATTAAGAATTCTATTATCCCTTTCAGTTCTCGTAATTTATTTCTAGATCGAACAATTATCCCTCCATTTATTTGATTACCAGACAAATTGATAGTTTTGATTAAAAAAATAGTATGATCTAAAATGTAGTCTGTGACTGTTAGGAGACTACTAGGGATTACTCGATTATACGACCAAGATCCGAGTTTCTCGCTTACAAATACTGATTTGGAAAGTAGCTAAGGAATACAAAGGAAATAAGAACAATTCTCCGCCGCCAAGTTCCTGATCCCTAGGATAATCTTCTGAGAGCAGCGTCTCTGCCCTTAAGAAGGTGAGGTTGCTGGTACATTGCGTTTTGGCTGAATCCAATCCTGGCCCATGTATTTGCGGTTGGGCTGTATCAGTCTCTTGGGTCTCAGGTTGCGTTGACTGAGGCCCATGTCGCCGTCTTGCATTTGGATGCTAACATCCCTCCCCCCTAGAGGAACGGCTTGTCCCCAAGCCGATGCTGCTGGGAAGCGCTGCTTCAGTTCGATGGCATCCTCCCAAGTGATGTCAGTTGCCGCTGGATCTGACCATTGAATTTGAACTTGTTCTCACATCGCGTTGGAGGTGCAGCGCCAACGGCGAGCAAGTATCTTCACAGGAGTGGGAAAAACATCAGGAATTGATGGAGGAGTTGTAGATACAGGGGTACCTGGTGACAGTGCTTTGCGTAGTTGTGAGACATGAAACACCGGATGTATCTTGGAAGTAGGCGGGAGGTCCACTTCGTACACCACTGGATTGATGCATTTGCTGATTGCGTATGGGCCAAAGTATCTGAAAGCTAGTTTGTGATTAGCTCTGGGTGCCACGGACGCTTGGACATAAGGCTGAAGTTTGATGAAGACAGATTCACCCACAGTGAAAGTCCTTGGTGTGTGACCTTTGTCAGCCTGTCGCTTCATCTGTTGTCGTGCATGGTGAAGGTTTTGCTGCAGAACTTGTTGCATCAACTTTCGTTCTTCTAGCCAGTCCTGCAAAGGCTGAAACTTGCACACTGAATCAGGCTCGATTCCCCAATGCCTCGGTTCATGACCATAGAGCGCAACAAATGGTGATGTTTTTAGAGAGGAGTGGTAGCTCGTGTTGTACCAGAATTCCGCTAAAGATAACCACTGACTCCATTTGTGTGGGCAAGCATGAGCAAAACACCGAAGGTAAATCTCAAGGCATTGGTTTACTCTTTCCGATTGGCCATCAGTTTCTGGATGATATGCAGAACTCATGCGCAGATCATTGCCTAGAGATGTGAAGAGTTCTTTCCAAAAACGACTGGTGAAAATTGGATCACGATCCGAGATCATTACCTTGGGTAAACTGTGTAGCTTGAAGACGTTGTCTAAATAAGCAGTGGCCACTTTTGCTGCTGTGAACGGATGTCTGAGAGGTATGAAATGGGCATAACGAGTAAATTTGTCGACAACCACCATAATGCAATTGGCTGTTCCAGATGTCGGTAACCCTTCGATGAAGTCCATAGTTACCGTTTGCCAAGCACCTTCCGGTGTTGGAAGAGGTTCTAGTAGTCCGGGATACTTGACTCGTTCTGGTTTCGCTTGCTGACACACCAAGCAAGACTGGACAAAGTTTTTGATTTGGGCTTTCATCTTTGGCCAGGCAAACAATCGACGGATGCGTCGGTAAGTAACAGGGAACCCAGAGTGACCACCAATGGTACTAGAGTGAAATGCCTTCATAATATTTTCCTGTAATGTGGCTGAGCCGCCAAGCCAGATACATCCACGGAAATAGAGAAGTTCATCACGAATAGAGAAACGTCCCTTAGGATCAGGTTGTTGTTGCAATTTTTGAATCCAGCAAGTGGCCTGAGGATTCAAAGAATAACTTGATTTGACATCTGCAATCCATGTTGGTTGGCACACCGAGATTACTGTCAAGGTGTCATCACTGTCATGTTGTCGGCGAGACAGGGCGTCTGCTGCTCTATTTTCTTCCCCTTTGCGATAACAGATGCGATATTGCAAGCCCAAAAGTTTAGTGAAAGCTTTTTGTTGCCAAGTAGTTGTCAGGCGTTGATCTTCCAAATGGACGAGACTTTTTTGGTCTGTGCGAATCAGAAACTCCCCATGCTGTAAGTATGGTCGCCACTGTTCAACGGCCATGAGAATGGCAAGACACTCTTTCTCATAAGTGGACAATCCTCTATGAGGTGGCCCCAAAGGTTTACTCATGTATGCAATGGGGTGTCCGTCCTGTTGGAGTACCGCGCCTACTCCCGTGTCGCACGCATCAGTGTCAATCACAAAGGATTTGTTGAAATCGGGCAATTTAAGTACTGGTGCTTCAATTAGACCTTGTTTCAATAACTGGAAGGCTTGTTCAGTGTCAGCAGTCCACACAAAAGGTGTATTTTTCTTCAGCAAATTGAATAAGGGTCTGGCCAGAATCCCGAAATGACGAACAAATTTGCGGTAATAACCTGCAAGGCTAAGAAAGCTTCGGACATCTTTGCTTGATTGAGGTGTTGGCCATGTAGCAACTTTTGCAATTTTTGCAGGGTCCGAAGAAACCCCTTGTGAATTGATAACATGCCCGAGGTAAGCAATCTGTTGTTGTCCGAAGGAACATTTCGAGAGTTTCACTTGCCACTTGTCGCGTTTCAGAAGTTGAAGAACTGTCGAAAGGTCTCGGGCATGCTCCTGAAGTGTAGAACTGTACACAAGGATGTCGTCGAAGAATACAACAACACATTTGCGCAACAGTGGCTGAAGTGTGCTGTTCATTGCGCCGAGAAAAGTGGCAGGGGCTCCAGCCAATCCAAATGGCATCACCCTGTATTCCCAATGCCCAGAATGTGTTTGAAAGGCTGTTTTGAATTCCTCACCTTCTGCCAATCTAATTTGATGGTATCCGGCACGAAGGTCAAGTTTGGAGAACCATTTGGCACCAGCTAGCTCATCAAGGAGTTCATCAATAATTGGAACTGGGTATTTGCTAACAACTGTCATTGAATTTAGAGCACGGTAATCAACACAAAGGCGCCACGTGCCATCCTTCTTCTTCACCAAAATCGCCGGAGAAGAAAAATGACTAGTACTCTGTTGAATCACACCAGATTGTAGGAGTTCTGCCACTTGCCTTTCTATTTCTGATTTCAGCTCAGGTTTGTGCCGATAGGCTCTAATGTTTACCGGTTGTGCTCCCGGCATTAAGGGAATGCGGTGATCACATTTGCGCCGAGGGGGTAGAGCTTTTGGTTCAGCAAAAACCTCATGAAACTGTGAGAGGATTGACTGAATCTCATCCGGGACAATCTCTTCAGTAACAATAGTTTCACCAATTGCATAGATGTGTACTAAATGAGCAGCCGAACCTTGGCGACAAATAGTTTCCAGTTCTGTGGCAGAAATAGCTGAACACTGAATATTGGCAGTACAATGGCCTTGCAACTGGAACTGATGTTTGTCTGTCTGAAAGCAAGGTTTTGCCAATCCAATCAATATTAGGGTTGTGTTTTTCTAGCCAATCCATCCCTAATATTGCATCGTATGTTCCAAGAGTGAAAATCTTCAGATCTGTATAGAACTGATGCCCTTGAGAGATCCAAGCACACTGTGGCAGATAAGTGGTGCAAGAGTGTTGAGAACCATCAGCAACATTTACTCGGCAGGGTTTTGCTAGAGGAATTGCCCCATTCAATTTATCCGCAAGCTGTTTGTTGATGAAGGAAGTCGAACTGCCTGAGTCTACCAGCAAAAGAATCTCGTGCCCCTGAAGGTTTGCATGCAACTGAATAACAGTGGAAGATTCAGACGAGACACCAGCGAATGCCTATATTGATATAGAGCAGACTGTTTCGGCTTCTTTAATGTGACCTTCAAGGTCTTCAGACCCAGTAATTTCATCTGAGGAAAAGAGGGCCAATAGTTCCTCAACAATATGCATTTGAACTGTGGCTGGGCAAGTATGATCTTGCCCCCAGCGCTCGCCGCACTTGAAGCATAGCCCTTTGGCACGACGGTAGTTGCGCAGCGCCGTGATCTTGTCATCACCATTGGGGCGGGCAGCTTCGATCCCGCGACGATCTTCTGCCTTGCTTGCAGGTTTCACAGAAGGAGTGTACGAGTGTACTGGAATCCCCTTCGCCGGCACTCTGACGAACTTGTACTCGATATGTCGTGGTGGAGAACAAGATTCGCCATCAACCACTTCTTCTTGAAGGAGTGCCAAGGAACATGCCGTGTCGAGATCGGCCGGTCGTTGCACCAATACCACCGAGCGGATGTCAGGTCGCAGGCCCTCGACAAAACGAGTCAAAAAGTAATAAGGGTGAGTACTGTCACAGTATGAAACAAGTTGGTTTATGATCACTTCAAAACGTTCAATATAGTCTGCAACAGTGCTAGTTTGTTTGATTGCATAAAATTGTCTTATGAGCATCTGATGGCGATCACGACCAAAATGAGTGCACAGCAGTGAGGTGAAAGAGGCCCAATCGAGTCCTGCTAATTTTTTTATGACTGACTGCAACCAAATTCCCGCTGTGCCGGTGAAATGCAGAGTAGCCATCGGCACCCAATATGAGTCATGGATCGCAAACATCTGGAAATACTGCTCCGCGAGCGTTTTCCAGAGATTTGGATTCTCCCCAGTGAACTGGGGGAAATGCATAGTGGGTGCGGTGGTGCCTAAACCGGCCATGATTTGACTTGAAATTAAAGTAGGATCAGTAACTCCATCAGCCATGGGATTCTCAAGTGAGAGCATACCCGTGACCGGAGGTACCGCCGGTAAAGTTGAATTCACCGGCGAGAAACCCCCGGAGTTGGCGTGCTCGCGGTGGCCGACTTGCCCGTGGATCTCCCCTTCGCATGGATTTTGGGGGCTGGCGACGAGGTGGGCCGTCGCCGACCCACTTGCAGCTGCGGGCGGTGGAAATTGCGCGCGCTGCAAATCTGCTACAGCCTCCTGTAATTTGGTGAAGCGAGCCTCCAAATCTGGTTTCCATGTGCACAGATCGGTGAGCTGAGTTGACTGCACCGTGAGTTGCTGCTCCAATTTGTCCTGCTTGGAAATCATCTCATCACTGCGTGATAGCACCGCCTCCTTGAACGAACGCGCCTCCTGACTCATGCGATCCAGATAGTCCTTCAGTGTTGGATCCATCTCGCGGAATAGGCGACGCCGCTCCGCTGTGTATCTACGCGTTTCCAGGACGAACAGGGATTTTGTGGTTTGATTGTTGGGGATCGACTGGCTAATCTGATACCAGATGTTAGAAGACTACTAGGGATTACTCGATTATACGACCAAGATCCGAGTTTCTCGCTTATAAATACTGATTTGGAAAGTAGCTAAGGAATACAAAGGAAATAAGAACAATTCTCCGCCGCCGCCGCCAAGTTCCTGATCCCTAGGATAATCTTCTGAGAGCAGCGTCTCTGCCCTTAAGAAGGTGAGGTTGCTGGTACATTGCGTTTTGGCTGAATCCAATCCTGGCCCATGTATTTGCGGTTGGGCTGTATCAGTCTCTTGGGTCTCAGGTTGCGTTGACTGAGGCCCATGTCGCCGTCTTGCATTTGGATGCTAACAGTGACCACCTAATGAAGTATGAAATGGCGGCAAATGAGCACATCCTGGTTGATTCTACTTGCGTAGTTTGCTTGAGAAACTAAATCATCAACATAGGTGAGGGGAAAGCTATTGGTGAGGTCATGACTCATGAATCAACCTTTTTCTATCAATGCATCGAAACGCAAATCTTTTTACATTTTCGAGAAAAATGATTCATGAATCAAGACTAATTACAACGGAGTAGAGTGTGAACAGCCTCTGAGGACAAACAGGACCCAGCAAGAATATGATGTGATACTCTAGAACCCATAGATTCCAATGTTTTACCAAAAGTCACATCTTCTCTATAGGCTATTTTGGCGTCGTGTTATTTGCCCCTGTGTTCAGGTATGTTGGAGCCGTGTGCTTCATCTTCTATTGGGTCATATTGGTCTGTTAGGTACCCCGAATGGTGATACCATTGGTTAAGGATCAAATGTATTTTCTTAGGTTTGAAGCCCCCGCTTTCATAATTATTATTGTCCCATATAGTAGGCTTTGAATAATTCGAACTAATCAAAACTGATTTGAGAAATTACAATCTTAATTCAACCTGATCACCTTAACGTTGGGTACAATCTAGTGGATGTGGGATTTCTGGGCCTTCCAACATTCGCTTACTTTTATGTACTAATAATAGTGAGAGAAAGAGCAAATATTCAAACATGACTGTTAATTTGTTAGTTCCGAGTAAATCGTAACCTGGCAAAATCAGTTAGGTTTGGAATAGCCTCATAATCGCAGTATCGTTTTGATTTGCATTATTACACATCTCACAAACAAGTTTAATCAACATTCTTGTTTCTTTTTATTATCTTGTAGAAGGCGACTTGTTTCATATTTTACGGTGGAGTTGCCCTAGATGGTTTCTAAGTCAGGTAAATTCTGAAAACAATGAAGGTGGGACACTTCACTGCTAGATGCAGAAAAGTATGAGTTGGCACCAGCTGTGGGCATCGGACACCGACGATATGAAGGGTGTTCCATTGCCTCGCGCAAGGGCAGCTCCACGAAGACGCGTATGGATACCAGTGGCTGTGGCTTTCGTTGTGATCACCGTGCTCTGGGCTTGTCTCTACCCACCCCAGGACTATACTTACCCCGTTAGGGACTGGTTTCCTTCAGAACCTGCCCGGGAACTGACTGATGAGGAGACTTCTGCGCGTGTTGTCTTCAGGCAGATCCTGTCAACACCGCCTTTTCCATCCAGGAATCCCAAAATTGCTTTCATGTTCTTGACTCCGGGCAAATTGCCATTTGAGAAGTTATGGGAGTTGTTCTTTAAGGTATTTGGTGATATTCCCCTCTCTATATGCATTATATGATTAGTTTTCTTAGGCTGTATTTATGATTCCCAGTGTTTTACTTGTGGAGTTAGAGAAATGATTAATATACAGTCACGTGCCATTAATACATAAGATATACTCCATCTGTTTTAAAATATAAGATGTTTTAGCTTTTTTTTCTAAAACATATATATCTAGACGCCTTATAGTGTGTAGGTTCACTCATTTTGCTCCGAACCTACAAACTAAATGATGTCTAGATACATACCTTTAAAAAAAGACTAAAACATCTTATAATTTGAAACGAAGGGAGTACATGTGTGTTAGTTGGTATTTAAGTAGCTTGTTCCATTTTATTCGTTCTCTTCTTTATACTAGCTGATATAATCGTTTGTCATGCGAAATAAACAAAACAGGCATATAAACTTTATTCAACTATAGATATTATCTAACCATAATTGGACCTTTGTTGTTGGATCCATTTTTATTGAAGTCCAATAGGTATTCGCCTTCTGTAGTTCTGTTTACTTGTGTTTTTTATTTATAACCATGCAGGAGGACTGCATGCAAATTATATATATATTAGATAGGAGTACTTGTGTTTTTTATGTGGGTAGCATTTGAATTTAAGGACCATGTCAAACACTCGTGTTAAATTTTACTTTCCATGCCATTTCCATTCCTCTCTGCAGGGCCATGAAGGGAGATATACAATATATGTCCACGCTTCGCGTGAGAAGCCTGAACATGTCAGCCCTGTATTTATTGACCGCGAAATACACAGTGATAAGGTAATTCTTCTCCACGAACGAAAGCCTTAGTGAACACCTAATGCATTTTCATTCATGATGTTATAGTATGTACAGTTCTTTCTATTTACTTTACATCCATCATGTCACGGGCGTTTGTTAAAGGCCCAATGGCTCAGGGTATCACCAGGAGGTGTTCCTCTTCAAGAGGGATATCTTTCTGACCTCTTATAGAATGAAAGATGCGCTTGTAACTTTAAGGCTTGGCTTGATCAGCTTTCCTAGAAGCCTATCTTTAGGCTCCCCCTCCTCCCCTGCACATTCTCCTCGATCTCCTGTAAAATATTTCTTTTGCAATAAAATTTACAGTTGGAGCCTCCCCTACAGTTTTCAGGTAAAAAAAAAGCTAAGGCGTCCCATCCAGGAATTACTATTGTGAACAATACCCACATGAACGAAACCTTGATCAACTAATTTTGGAAATAATGATAATATGATACTATGTCATTTTTTATATGGATATCTAAGAGTATTTTCTGGTGAAAATTTTGTTATCAGAGAGTAAATTAATTAACAAAGAATGTTATCAGAGAGCTTTTTATTTTCGACCGCCGCTGAATAATTTCTTGCGCCAACATGTATGTTTTTGAAGTTAATTCTCATAGCAGAGGTGAGTCGGTTATCTATATTTGGTTTGGTCTTAAAATATATAAAACATCCTAGAAAAGTCGAAAATGATATCTATATATTTATTAATACTTTGAATAACCGATATTGGCAATTCCTTTCAGGTAGGATGGGGTATGATTTCCATGGTTGATGCAGAGAGGAGGTTATTGGCAAAGGCCCTAGAAGACATCGACAACCAACAATTTGTATTACTTTCTGACAGGTGACCTGCAGAGCAGAATTATTCAATCCCGCTTTCTTGCATGAAACTCTTGGCTCCAAACTAATTCTTGCACAATGATGGCAGCTGTGTTCCTCTTCACAATTTTGACTATGTCTATGACTTTCTGATGGGATCAAAACACAGTTTTCTTGACTGGTGCGTACTCGTTTTGTTCTTAAGCTGTTTCCATAGTATCAGTTAGACCGTTATCCAGGCTATTACAAAGGACTTTCATGCCTCAGCAGAACTTTTTAT
This sequence comes from Avena insularis, assembly GCA_023614405.1. Taxonomy (NCBI): domain Eukaryota; kingdom Viridiplantae; phylum Streptophyta; class Magnoliopsida; order Poales; family Poaceae; genus Avena; species Avena insularis. Next base: position 357,955,296 of record CM042697.1, read on the forward strand.
TTTGCAGTTGACGTACAACCAACTTAAATTTAATGTTTGCATTTATTTACTTAAGTTGACTACAGGATTTGCAGAATACATTGGTTAGCTGAAGGCATGAACATTCCATTCAATGGTCTGATTTTTTAAATCCTATTTACACCTTTTCTTATGTCCTTCTCCAGCTTTCATGATCCTGGGCCACATGGGGTCTATAGATACTCAAAGAATATGTTACCTGAGGTTCGAGAGACTGAATTTCGTAAGGGGTCACAGGTAAGCTGATCATTTCTCATGCAAGTTCACATACTTGGTTATGATGGCGCCAAGCAAAATATGATGCTATGAAACAAATAATGGGCTACGGAGTACAGGTTATCATCGACAAGTATAGTTTAAGTTCCAAATAAATCTTAGTTTTAGTTTTGGTTTTATATTTTCCTGCATTTTTAATGATGTGTTGTAGTTTTATAAAAAAAATTATGTCTTGTTTCAACTGATAAAAACACCATTTCTGAACTATTTCAGTGGTTTTCAATCAAGCGGCAGCATGCAATGGTTGTGATCGCGGATAGCCTTTATTATTCAAAATTCAGGCGTTTCTGCAGGGTAATAAGATCCATCTTGTGGTATTCCTGCCCTACATTCTACATACGGTGTAGACTTTACATCATTATTAGTACTTTTAGAATATATTTACGAAGTTCCTTTTGTAAAGTTGGTCCATCAGACTGAGAGAAAGAGAATGCCTGTCTTCAAGCTTCCAGTTCACTTTTAGGTCCATGAAGTTGCCCGCCAACATTTTAGTAGAAAATGCAGAACCTTACTGTAGTTTATTTGTCACTCCGTCTCATTCTGTTCTGTTTGTTGCAAGGCATTATTCTCTTGTTTGTGACTTCTAGTTGCATGTGGTATCAAAATATATAACTGTGCTTTATGCTCTCCTTGTAGCCCGGAATGGAAGAGGGTCGCAATTGTTATGCAGACGAGCATTACTTGCCAACACTGTTCCATGTCAGTAGTTCTGTGCATGATGTCCTTTTCTATCTGAACTTATCATCGTCATTAATTTTTTCTGAAAATTTAGAACTCTCATTTTTATAATCCAGATGATGGATCCTGCTGGGATTTCTAACTGGTCTGTGACTTATGTTGATTGGTCTGAAGGAAAGTGGCATCCCAGATCTTTTCGAGCTAAGGATGTCACTTATGAACTCCTGAAGAATATGACAGTATGTGTACCTTTCCTTCGTATCATCTTGCTTTTGATGATCTTCTATTTTCCGGTTTATGTGATTCTTCAAACTCCTGTGTCTCTGCAGTCCATTGATGTGAGCTCCCATATCACCAGCGATGAAAAGGTGCCTTCCTCTCTCTAGATTATTTTGCACCTATGGTTCTAACTAATTCACCAAATGTCTAAATTGTCACTTTGGGCTCTCACCAGTTTATGATACAAATTTATACTTACAAAATGCGCTCACTAATGTATCAGTTATCAAACATATCGCCAGGGACTATGGATTAATGATGCATGTTAATTGAACTACCTCAGTGCATAAGTACATGACCATGATTATTTCGATTTTTACCGATATGACCTAATAGGATCTTGCATAGTTTGGACAGTTTCTACTGATTCACAAATGCAACGATAGATGGTAAAAAAAATGTTACTCCCTCTGATCCAATCTAATTGGCGCAGGTTGTACTATAAAAGAAATTTTCTGATCCAATCTAATTTTCTCTATGTTGTTAGTTTTCAACAAAATATGGAGCACATCCTGCAAAAAAACAGTTACTTATATGTGATGGGACAATACTTATATGTGATTTTGGGTTAAGCAGAAAATAATATTAAGGAGCACATTCTGCAAAAAACATTTACTTACCATATTCCATAGCTAGTCTATTTTCAAATGTATCGACGCAATTCCGTTGGAAATTTGGCTTGTTAGTTCTAAATAACATAAGCATATGTCTTCTTGAATGCAGAGAGAGCTCTTGCAGAGGCCTTGCTTATGGAATGGACTGAAGAGACCTTGCTATTTGTTTGCAAGAAAGTTCTACCCTGAATCTTTAAATAACCTGATGAACTTATTCTCCAACTACACGATTTTCTGAGTTCCCAATGGAAAGCATATGCACTATTGGAACCATACGAAACCGCTGGAGGAGCAGATCCATACACTAACCGTGTACAGAAATAGGGGAGAGGATACCATCTGCTGCAGCAATACTAGACTATTAATTGTTACCCCACAGGCGTAATTGGGCGTAGGATTCTGATCCTTCTCTTTTCTTAGTTTTCCATGTTTCCTTTTTCTGCCAAATTTTGACACTCGTGCCGAATTTTGTCACTTGTATTTGGACGAAAGATGTGTAGAACGGATTCAATTGTCTATTCACTGTGCATCACATAAAAATGGTAACAAAATGTTCTGCACTGCAAAGTTGCATCCTCGAGTCTATGATCCTACATTGTCCTTGACCATTTTTTTTGTTCACAAGTGATATAGAGTCGTTATATCAAGTTGTATGATGGAATTAAGGGTTTGAGCAGCTCCAACTTTCTACATATCATATTTTCTAGACACAGAGTGTCATGAAAGAATGGGACGCAGCTTAATGACTCGGTGAACCTAAGTCTACCCCAAGATCCACCTTTCATATCAGATCCTGCGAACCATATTGGCTGAGATTTTGAAATAAAAAAACTAAAACTATTAATAAAAAATTGGAAATTTCCAGTAAATGTACATGTTTCGATTTATATTCTGGTGAAGTTTCACAAACTAGTGCTGAAAAACACAAAAATCTATTTAATCACAAACTAGTGATCCATATTTTGAAGTTTCACTGTGCATCACATAAAAATGGTAACAAAATGTTCTGCACTGCAAAGTTGCATCCTCGAGTCTATGATCCTACATTGTCATTGACCATTTTTATTGTTCATAAGTGATATAGAGACGTTATATCAAGTTTTATGATGGAATTAATTAAGGGTTTGAGCAGCTCCAACTTTCTACTTATCATATTTTCTAGACACAGAGTATCATGAAAGAATGGGACGCAGCTTCAATGACTCAGTGAACCTAAGTCTACTCCAAGATCCACCTTTCATATCAGATCCTGCGAACCATATTGGCTTAGATTTTGAAATAAAAAACTAAAACTATTAATAAAAAATTGGAATCTAGTAAATGTACATGTTTCGATCTATATTCTAGTGGATTTTCACAAACTAGTGCTGAAAAACACAAAAGGCTATTTAATCACAAACTAGTGATCCAAATGGGATGAAACTTTCTCAGGAGAGGGATCGCGCTTAGGATGGCCTTGACGAATGAGAGGCGGACCACTCTGTTTATGAGGTGTGCTATTCCAGGTAGGGAGCTTGCATGTGCTCTTGTCTACGACGGGTTGTAGCTGTGCAACCGTCGGTAGGTGATGAGTCCAGGCGGCTCAGGCTACCAACTAAGTCCGGCGTCCTCAGACATGCATCAGATCAATGTTATATTGTTGTTGACGTAATTCACCCGCAGGCCGGAGGCGCGACCAGAGTCATAGGATCGCTTTCACGTCCATGATGTTGCTCGGTGATGGGTGGTAGAAAAGAACCATGTCGTCGGCGTACAGCGAGACGGGAGGGATTGCTCGTCGGGGCGGTGTGGCAGATGCTGGAGGATACCTAGCTCGGTTGTGCAACGAATTAGGCATCCTAGCGTGTCCACATCGAGAATGTAGATCTATGGGGAGTCAGGGGACTCCCTTTCTTGCCCGTAACGGTTCCGGACGGGCTAGCCTTAGGTCTCTGTTGACTAGCATCGACAACAAAATGGCCAACCAATCGAGAAACCCGTCGCCGAATTCGCAGCCGCGCAAGACCTTGAAGAGGAACGACCATGAGATCTAGTCGAAGGGGCGTGCAAGGTCTAGCTTGAGGAGAACTCGAGGGCCTCCTAGCTAGTGGAGTGAACGTGCAGATTGCCGGACGAGCACGAAATTATCGTGTAGGCTACGTCCCGGGATGAATGCATTCTGGTTGGAGCCGATGAGTCTACCGAGCTTGGGGGGCGAGGTGCAGCGAAAGAACCTTGGTTTCCAGCGGGCACGAAGGAAATCAGCTATGAATCCATCAAGTCAGCGGTAAGTTCATTGCTGATGAAAAAACAAGGTGTTGGTATCACCATCCTTGAGAGAGGCGATGCGAGCACCCTGCCGGGCCATGGTGTGCTGGAGGGAGGCAAGACCGAGGTAGGAGATCTTGATCTACCGTCGTAGCCATTCCTCGTGAGGTGATTGCAGTTTTGATAGGGGAATACCAATCGGGGTATACCCACGAAGCGGATTCGCCAGATGGACCGAGCCGACACGAACCTAGCCCTGAGCAGTCGACTACTTGTCTGGCGGCATGGCGCATGCTGCGCCCGATGGAGGCCCAAGACGGCGACTCGTATACAAAGCCCACCAACACACTTGTAAACCCTAACTGGCCGCATATATAAAGCCACCAGGGGCACCCCCACGAGGCATCTTCTCCCACATTAGACTAGATCTAGTCTCTTCCTTCACCTACGGCGGCTCCATTGTAAACCAATCTATGATTATATACTGGATTGATAGCAGGACGTAGCGATCCTCCACCGAGGGGACGTGAACCTGGGTACATCATGTGCCAATCTCGCTCCCGGATTCTCCTACGTCGCCTTGCTTCCTCTACGTAAGCTACCCCAGTAGCATCTGCCGTGCAATACCACGACAGTTGGCGTTCACCATGGGGCTAGCGATGCTTGGAGGGTGATAATCCGGGCGGGATCCTCAAAGTCGATGATCAAGAAAAAGTACAGCTGCAACGTCCAGCATCAACACCAACACCGCCCGCGCGCACGTCCTCAAGATTGATCAGGGGCATAAAAAGCTTTCCGCGACTGCTGGCGACCCGCTGATTCAATTGCCCTCTTATGTTAAACTATTCAAATATTTTATTTAGATCTAATCTTCTAATACCGTAGTGTTTTTTCTTATGCATGTCTTGCGTCTGCGAGAGTCGATCTGGTGTAGTACCGTGCGTGGTTGATCGATCGAGACAGAATAATCCAAACGATTTAAAGGAAGGAATCAACTCACGGATTGATACGAATGCAAACATGCTCGATTCGTGACTGGTTTTTCTAAACCGATCACACAATCTCTCTGTTGATCTTACACGCTAATTACGTTACTGAGGCAATTATTCTATTTGGGACTAATTCTTCCACACACACGATCGGCTAAGTACAGCCGCAGAGTTATCTATTCAATTTCTCTTGGCATTCATTTCTTTAAAAATTGATTATTATTTTGATCTAATTTCCTGTGTGCAACTTGACATGTACCCGTCGCTCGGAATTTGGCAAAACTCTGCCTCATGGACTCCGGCAAAAATCTGACTAACGTCCTCGGGCGACCCGGTCTGCCGCGTGCATCCTTCAGGCTAAACGCCTCGCCAGTCTGCCGTGGACCCGTGACATCCGTGTGGGCTCGCCACGCTGGGGACTCGCCTTCGCGGATTCGCTGCTCGCGGATTATCCACGGTCGGCGACTCCCTATCACGGACTCGCCACGTTCGTGGATCCTCCCGCCGTGGACTCGCCGCGTCCGGCGACTCGCCCATCATGGACTCGCCATGCTCCGGACCTTGCCTAAACGCGGACACGCTAGGCTCGGGGACTCACCCAGCGCGGTCTCGCCTGCCGCGAGATCGCCATCGCGACCTCGCCCCCGCGTCGACATCGTCATAGCGCGACCTCCGTCCGCCGCATCGACCCCGTGTCCGCCGCGTCGACTTCGCCATAGCGTGACCTCCGTCCGCCGCGTCGACCCCGTGTCCGCCGCGTCGACCTCGCCATAGCGCGACCTCTGTCCGCCGCGTCGACCCCGTGTCCGTCGCGTTGACTTCGCCATAGCGCGACCCCCGTCCGCCGCGTCAACCCCGTATCCGCCGCGTCGACTCCTTCCGGCTACATCGAATGCGTACGCCGCGCCTGCTAAGGGACCTTCATCGTCCGAGTCGCCAGAGAGGGTCGCGTGCCACGCTGCATGGACTCACCACTGGGCTTCTCTTTCCTTCGAGAAAAATCAATTCGCCTTTGTCAACCTTTGATAGAGCGACTCGCAATGGCCAAGTAGTGTGGACGAGAACTCGCAAACCGAGCCTCGGATCGTCCATGAAAAACGCTAACCGAGAGCCATCATTGGAGTCGCCTTGCTCGACTGGCCTTCCGGGCCAAGACAAATGGTTGTGCTACACAAACAGCATCATGTTCTCCTCAACCTTAGACAGCGCGACTCGCATGGCCAAGTACTGCGGACGAGGACTCGCAACCTGAGTCTCGGATCATCCAAGAATAACGCCAAGCCGAGAGCCATCTTTGGAGTCACCATGCGACTGGCCCCCCGGGCCAAGACGAGAGACTCGCTAACGAAACAACGCAATCAACATCATCGCGGACTCGCAATCATCGCGGACTCGCCACACTCGGGGACTCTCCCCTCGCGGACTCGCAATCATCGCGGACTCGCCACACTCGGGGACTTTCCCCTCGCGGACTCGCAATCATCGCGGACTCGCTCCCCTCACGTACTCGCTCCCCTCGCGAACTCGTTCAACACGGACTTGCCATGCTCGGCAACAACCACTACTATTTTCAGAATGTGCATCTCTAAAGAGCCTCAAGTCGCCTCTACAAGCCAACTCGAGCCTCGGGGACTACCCCTAGGCATACTGCGTGTACGCGTAGTTCCAAGACCGTGGTTCACCCTGCTCGGGGACTCACCATCACGGACTCTCCCTCGCGTACTCGCCACGCTAGGGGACTTGCCGCCACAGACATTCGCCATCGCGTACTTAACACACTCGGGGACTCTCCCTCGCGTACTCAACACGCTCGGGGACTCGCCACCGCGGACTCTCCCTCGCGTACTCAACACGCTCGGGGACTCGCCACCGTGGACTCGCCCTCGCGTACTCGACACGCTCGGGGACTCGCCACCGCGGACTCGCCCTCGCGTACTCAACGCGCTCGTTGACTCGCCACCGCGGACTCGCCCTCGCGTACTCAACACGCTCGGGGACTCGCCACCGCAGACTCGCCCTCGCGTACTCGACATGCTCGTCGACTCGCCACCGCGGACTCGCCCTCGCGTACTCGACACGCTCGTCGACTCGCCACCGCGGACTCTCCCTCGCGGACTCAACACGCTCGGGGACTCGCCACCGTGGACTCGCCCTCGCGTACTCGACACGCTCGAGGACTCGCCACCGCGGACTCGCCCTCGCAAACGCTACATGCTCGTGGACTCGCCGGTCGCTTGACCTCGCCACTCGCCGCGCTCGGGGACTCGGCACACTCCATGTTCGGGGACTCGCCGCAACTGGCAGCTTCACCGACACCCTGCGTCTTTCGCCAACTGGTCATCACTGACTGGCTCACGCCGACCTCCTCCTGCTTCACGGTTCTTTTCTATGTTCAGGAGCTCGTCGGCGATTCGCCACGACCCATCGTCAAGACTCTCCGCGCCCTGCCTCAAGCCTGCGTCGAATCGACAACACGCTCGGGGACTACTGATGGGGGAATACCAATTGGGGTATACCCACGAAGCGGATTCGCCAGATGGACCGAGCCGACAGAAACCTAGCCTGGCGGTCGACTGCATGTCGGCTGGCGCATACTGCACCAACCCCGCCCGCCCGGAAGCGACCTCCGCCCCGCCGCCCCGATGTCGTGCGCCGCCTCGCCGCCGCCAGGGATCGCCGACGCCGCCGCCCGACCCTCGCCGCCGCCGCTCAGGTGAGCACCCCCGCCGCCAGCCACCCCTGCCCTCCGATCTACAGTGGACGGTCCAGATCGGACCATTGACTGGCCAGCCCAGGCGCTGACTGGTCAAATCGCCACGTCAGCCATGGGTAGTTTTTCTAATTGAATTAATTGGCAGATTTGACCAAAACTTGCAAAATTCATATCTTTAAATCTATTAGGCCAAAAATTACAAATAAAATATGTGTAGATTCAGTAGCTCGTGTAGAATCTTGTTGTACCATTGTTTCACACTTTTAAAGCAAGATTTTGTCCATAATAATTAAATGAGTTAATGGCCTTTTTAGAGTAATTAATTCGTAGAAAAAGATCTGTAACTCCAAAAATTGCAAATAATATGTCCCTGGATTCAGTAGAACAAGGAGAATCACAAAGTGAATTAAAAAATTAGGCTTACAGTAATAAATTTTGCAGAATCTATTTAATGGCTTTCTGCAGTATTTTAATTACACAGGGAGCTATATAAATCCTTTTTGAGATTTTCCAATTGGTACTGTTCCCATTTAGTTTTGCCTACACAGTAGAATTTTTCCAAGATTTTACAAACAGTATGTTAACAGTAGTGAATTATTTAGTTTCTAGCTCTATTATTGAGCATTATAAATTGCATACTTGTTTTCCTTGCGCTAAAAAAATAATTTCCATGCATGCATACAGTAGCTATACTGAATAAGATTATGTGATGCTGCTGTAGCATCAATCCACTTGTCATGCATGCATCTTGCATCATCTTTGTTTGCATAGGATTGTGGATGGTTTGTTTATGATTGCAATTGTATCGTGTAGATTGTGACGAGTGCAACGCTTGCTCGTGTGTGGATTGTTCTTCCGACCGTTACAACCAAGGCAAGTAGATGCTACTTTGTTCATGATGTTGTCCTACTATTTTTAATGCATTGTCGTGTATTTTGTAGATGCATGTGTAGGATGATACTATCGCTATGCTATGTCCTATTATGTGGTAGGGCTTTCCTTGTAGATGAACCACTGTTGGTAGATGTGCTTAGCCATGCTATGATGAACGAGAGCTGGGTTACATCACTGAAAGTTGTTTCTAAATGTGTTGGTTTGTGAAAACTAAAACAACTTAATCAATGAATCTCCTGGGTGTGATGGGATTGATAATTTTTTGTGGTATCATTGCGGAAAGGCACCCAGGTATCAAGAAAAAATGATTGGCTTCTTTATTTTGTAGCGTACGTGTACAACCATGTGCCAATAATGAAATGGGCGGTTGGTTGGACTTAGTAGGTTGTGGTAACTCGAACCCGCGTATCCAGAGATGTAGAATTTTGGTAGGTTGGACCGGTGCGCGTCGGGATTGGGGAGCTACTTTCCGAACGGTCTCTTCTTGGACTTCTCCATATCATCACCCAAAATGAGAGTGATGGTACGAGCTAGGCTGGCCAAGTCACATGGGTAAAGTGTAATAACTCCTGCAGGGTGTATAATCTAATCGATTAGACGTGTCCCCGGTTATGGACGACTGAGTTGCTTGATATTGATTCCATGACATGTTTCTCGCTCATTCTAATTTCATAATTGTTTTAATGATGTTGGGTTAACTTAATTGGGATCTTTTCAAACAAAATCAAAATATGTTTAAGAAAGTAGGACAAAGGTATTTGCAATTGCAAGTTAGCCACAGCTCCACCAGCCAGATATGCATGTAGATGATTAGCACTATTGTCTCCTTTAATAGCTCTACTTGCCATACATTCCATGTATTGACCCTTCGGGGCTGCTACGTTTCATGTTGCAGGATATTCTGATTCTGAGTAATCGATTTAGGCCACGGTACTCCACTCGGCACTTGTTCACTTGTGGGCAATTTGAAGAATGGAGGATTTGCTTTACTTATGTTGCTACCTGAATAATTTGAGCTAGCCTTGAGCTAAGCTTTTATTGTAATAATGGTACTCTAGATCTTCGTTATTTATGATACACGGATATTTTGCTATGTTATTCATCTTATTGTATTGTGGGCCAATGAACCGATCCAGGGATTGGCATGTCACATAGAAGCCACGGTCTTTTCAGAACCGTGGTGTTACAAGATGGTATCAGAGCCCGTGTTCGACTGTAGGATCGTGACCTAGGTTTGGAATAGGAAGCCATAGGATTATTAAAGCCTATGTTAACTCTGTCTTTCATCTTATGCCTTTCACTCTCGTAAATTCTTACCATATGATATTCTCACACTTTCCTCTTTTAATTGATAGATGGGGGAAGTCAGGACTGAGTATGCAACCATGGAGTCACCAAGACCCTTTGCAATACAGTTAGCATAGCTCTCGCAGTCATTGGGATTGCCACTGCCCATGTTCAAGGGAAGGAGGTTGTACACCTATGGATATGGCGAGGATGCATGGGAGATCACCACCTTCATCTTCAGGGATGCCTCCTTGCCAACCCCTGTGCATCTGATCTACACCAAGACATACTGCAACTGGGGACTTGGAATAAACTTGGCCATGCATGAAGCTCTGTCTCGCCAGTGCCATATTGTCCGACACCTACTGCCAGCAGACTCACCCTACCGTGACTATGGGAGGCGTAATGAATATGGGAACATTGTAGTTACCCCAGGCGACAGGAACAACATGCCGTCCCGTCGGAGTCACATAGAGGACATGGAAAGGGAGAATGGAGCTCTAGCTGAGAAAGTGATGATGGTAAAGGAGATTGCAGATTTTGCCAGCAATGGTATGGTGGTCCAAGGACAGGAGATAGACACCTTGCATGAAGCTGTGGGAGTTCTAGAAAAATGCCCTGATAGGCAGGGATGCAACCATAGCTCAGCTTAATGGAACTGTGCAGGAAAACAACCAGAACATACAACAGTTGCAAGGGACCGTCCAGGAAAGGGATCAAACTATTGAAGATATAGCAGCCCAGATTGCCGCTCTCCAAGCACAACTGAATCCACCCTCTGATGATGACAATGGATATGGTGGCAACAATGATGATGACAATGACAGTGGGAACGATGATGATGATGAGGACGAGGATGATGATGATGGAGACGATGATGGTGGAGGAGATGAAGTTGTTGCAGTTGCAGCAGAGGATGAAGAAGAAGATGAGGATTCAGAAGAGGTGGAGTTTGAGATTTCAAGTGATGACTCAGGAGAGGTGTATACTCCGCCGCCATGGTTGGTTTGTGGACAGAAGCGCCAACGCATGAGTGCAAGGACCTACCGCAACCTCTTCAAGAAGTAGTTAGAAGTCCACCAATTAGTCTTTGTTAGGTAAAATCGTTAGGACTAGTCTCGATCAATGTAAAACTTAATTACTGTTAGTTTAAGAGAGTTTAGTTGCTTATTTGTGTACTCCAATATCCCAGTATTAATTGTGCGAATTTTATGGAAGAGTTATAGCAAGATTGGTTAATATCTGAGTTATTCCTGTTGCGGTTTTCTGCTGATACAGTAGTACTGTACGATTTTTCATATTTTACTGGTGTCTGGGAAAAATATGAAAAAAATAGGGCTCGTGCGAAACTCTCTGTACTGTATGCATAAAAATCAGCAAAAATTCCTGATGAGTTTAAGTCAGGTAGAAAAATTCGTGAACACTGCTGGACTGTTCTGGCAGATTGCTGTTTTTAATGCTTTGTTGATCTATTGTGTAGTTAACCATTGTCAACTATTCCAAAAAAAACTATTTCAGTAGATATGTACTGCTAGGATAACCCCTGGGATGTTGCTGGATCACTTTTTTGTTGATGTGTTGCTTGCTTGAGATTGTCTGCAATTGTTTTGTTGTTGTTTGATCATAATGCATGGGTAGAATCATGTTTTCGTAGTTGATTCTTTCTAAGCTTACCTGTGCTGAACCGCAAATGCCTCCCCGCCGTCAACCCACTGAGTTGGAGCAGCTCATGGCAGCTCAGGCACAGCTGACCCAAGTTATGACCTAGTTTATGGAAGCTCGGAACAACAACAACAACAACAACAACAATGGGAACAACCAGCCTCAGGGAGATGCTCTCACCAGGTTTCTGAGGCTAAGGCCAGCTAAGTTCTCTGCTGCAACGAAGCCTATGGTTGCTCTCGACTGGTTGCGTTCAGTCAACAAGGATCTGGTAACTGTTGTATGCACAGATGCTGAGAAGGTGAGGTTTGCCGCTCACCTACTGGAGGGACCAGCCGCTTCTTGGTGGGACACTTTTCAGATCATCCACCCGCTGGACACTGTGACTTGGGCAATGCTTGAGGAAGGTTTCAGGACCAACCACGTGTCTTCAGGAGTACTGAGCCTGAAGAGGAAGGAGTTTTGCAACTTGCGCCAAACCAATCGCACCGTGGCTGAGTATATTGAAGAGTTCAACAACCTGTCTCGTTATGCACCTGAGGATGTTGACACTGATGCCAAAAGGAGGGAGAGGTTCCTGGATGGACTCAGTGATGAACTTTCAGTGCAGCTGCTGGTGGTTCATTGCCCCACTTTCCAGGAGCTTATGGACAAGGCCAGGATCTTGGAAGGGAAGCACAAACAGGTGGAAAACCGCAAGAGAAAGAGCAGCAATCACCACTCTGGTTCTCACCACAAGTCTCGCACTTCTTATGATGGATACTCCAAGCATGGAGGGAGTGACCATGGAAGCCATGACCGCCACAACCACGGAGGCGACGGGCATCGCCATGATAGCCACAAGAGCACCCGCCACAACCACAAGGGAGGACACACCCACCACTCTGGGGGACACAGTGGACATGACCGCAACCGTGATCGCAGCTTTGTGAAGAAGGATCTGAGTGAGGTGACATGCTTCAAGTGTGGTCAAAAGGGGCATTATGCAGACAACTGTCCGGAGAAGAAGGTGCTGAAGCCAATCAACAACCAGAAGGCCACAGTGAACCACATGAATGTGGAGGAGATCCCAGATGAGCCTGACCTTGTGATTGGTAAGTTTCCAATCAACACTCACCCTGCACTTATACTCTTCGATACTGGTGCATCGCATTCATTCATATCAAGGGCATTTGTGGATAAGTATAAGTTACCTACGTAGTCTATGAAAGAGTCTATTAGAGTGAGTTCACCTGGAGGGGATATGATAGCTAGCGCGGGATGCCGCGACTTAACTGTGAGGATTGGAGCACACAATTTTATTGCACATCTGGTAGTATTGGAATCACAAGGTTTAGATGTAATTCTGGGTATGGATTGGATGTCTATGCATGAGGGACACATAGATTGTGCACAGCGAGCTGTTTCACTCAAAACCCCGGATGGTAAGAGAATTAGGTTCAAGTCGGTTGTGCGACCGGGAAGGTGTAAGCTGAATTCTTTTAAGGGGGTTAGCATGGATACTGTGCCTGTGATTAAGGATTACCCCGACGTGTTTCCGGAAGAGCTGCCAGGGATGCCACCTGACAGGGAAGTGGAGTTTCTCATCGATCTGATGCCGGGAACAGGACCTATAGCAAAGAGACCATACAAGATGGATGTGGATGAACTGAAGGAACTAAAGAAACAGCTAAAGGAGCAGTTGGACAAGGGGTTCATTCAGCCTAGTTCGTCGTCATGGGGTGCACCTGTTCTGTTTGTGGAGAAGAAATACAGCAGCAAGAGATTAGTGGTGGACTATCGCTCGCTGAATGAAGTGACCATCAAGAACAAATACCCCCTGCCGAACATAAATGATTTGTTTGATCAACTGGAAGGAGCAAAGGTGTTTAGCAAAATTGATCTGCGATCGGGCTACTTCCAATTGAAGATCCGGGAGGAGGACATACCAAAAACCGCTTTCACTACTAGGTATGGTTTATATGAGTATACAGTTATGTCTTTTGGACTAACGAATGCCCCGGCATATTTCATGACCATGATGAACAAGGTATTCATGGAGTACTTGGACAAGTTCGTGGTGGTGTTCATTGATGACATACTGATATATTCCAAGGATGATGCTGAGCATGAGAAACATCTGCGACTGATTATGGAGAAGCTGATGGAACACAAGTTGTATGCCAAATTCAGCAAGTGTGAATTCTGGCTTAACACCGTTGGATTTCTTGGACACGTGGTGTCAGGAGAAGGAGTCGCTGTTGATCCAAGCAAAGTGACTGCAGTGACTGAGTGGGAAGCGGCCAAGAATGTGGGTGAGATTCGTAGCTTTTTAGGACTTGCTGGATATTACAGGAGGTTCATTGAAAAATTCTCCAAGATTGCTAAGCCGATGACCGAAATTCTGAAGAAGGAGAGGAAGTTTGAATGGACGGATGCGTGTGAAGCCAGCTTTCAGGAACTGAAGCGTCGACTAGTGACCGCACCTATTCTGTGTTTACCAGATCTTCAGAAGGATTTCCAAGTGTACTGTGATGCTTCTCGGCAGGGACTCGGGAGTGTGCTGATGCAAGATGGGAGAGTGGTGTCATATGCCTCGCGGCAACTTAAACACCATGAGAGTAATTATCCCACACATGACTTGGAATTAGCATCACTTTCCAGGAGCTTATGGACAAGGCCAGGATCTTGGAAGGGAAGCACAAACAGGTGGAAAACCACAAGAGAAAGAGCAGCAATCACCACTCTGGTTCTCACCACAAGTCTCGCACTTCTTATGATGGATACTCCAAGCATGGAGGGAGTGACCATGGAAGCCATGACCGCCACAACCACGGAGGCGACAGGCATCGCCATGATAGCCACAAGAGCACCCGCCACAACCACAAGGGAGGACACACCCACCACTCTAGGGGACACAGTGGACATGACTGCAACCGTGATCGCAGCTTTGTGAAGAAGGATCTGAGTGAGGTGACATGCTTCAAGTGTGGTCAAAAGGGGCATTATGCCGACAACTGTCCGGAGAAGAAGGTGCTGAAGCCAACCAACAACCAGAAGGCCACAGTGAACCACATGAATGTGGAGGAGATCCCAGATGAGCCTGACCTTGTGATTGGTAAGTTTCCAATCAACACTCACCCTGCACTTATACTCTTCGATACTGGTGCATCGCATTCATTCATATCAAGGGCATTTGTGGATAAGTATAAGTTACCTACGGAGTCTATGAAAGAGTCTATTAGAGTGAGTTCACCTGGAGGGGATATGATAGCTAGCGCGGGATGCCGCGACTTAACTGTGAGGATTGGAGCACACAATTTTATTGCACATCTGGTAGTATTGGAATCACAAGGTTTAGATGTAATTCTGGGTATGGATTGGATGTCTATGCATGAGGGACACATAGATTGTGCACAGCGAGCTGTTTCACTCAAAACCCTGGATGGTAAGAGAATTAGGTTCAAGTCGGTTGTGAGACCGGGAAGGTGTAAGCTGAATTCTTTTAAGGGGGTTAGCATGGATACTGTGCCTGTGATTAAGGATTACCCCGACGTGTTTCCGGAAGAGCTGCCAGGGATGCCACCTGACAGGGAAGTGGAGTTTCTCATCGATCTGATGCCGGGAACAGGACCTATAGCAAAGAGACCATACAAGATGGATGTGGATGAACTGAAGGAACTAAAGAAACAGCTAAAGGAGCAGTTGGACAAGGGGTTCATTCAGCCTAGTTAAATCGTCATGGGGTAATTGCACATTTGTGGAGAAGAAAGACAGCAGCAAGAGATTAGTGGTGGACTATCGCTCGCTGAATGAAGCGACCATCAAGAACAAATACCCCCTGCCGAACATAAATGATTTGTTTGATCAACTAGAAGGAGCAAAGGTGTTTAGCAAAATTGATCTGCGATCGGGCTACTTCCAATTGAAGATCCGGGAGGAGGACATACCAAAAACCGCTTTCACTACTAGGTATGGTTTATATGAGTATACAGTTATGTCTTTTGGACTAATGAATGCCCCGGCATATTTCATGACCATGATGAACAAGGTATTCATGGAGTACTTGGACAAGTTCGTGGTGGTGTTAATTGATGACATACTGATATATTCCAAGGATGATGCTGAGCATGAGAAACATCTGCGACTGATTATGGAGAAGCTGATGGAACACAAGCTGTATGCCAAATTCAGCAAGTGTGAATTCTGGCTTAACACCGTTGGATTTCTTGGACACGTGGTGTCAGGAGAAGGAGTCGCTGTTGATCCAAGCAAAGTGACTGCAGTGACTGAGTGGGAAGCGCCCAAGAATGTGGGTGAGATTTGTAGCTTTTTGGGACTTGCTGGATATTACAGGAGGTTCATTGAAAAATTCTCCAAGATTGCTAAGCCGATGACCGAACTTCTGAAGAAGGAGAGGAAGTTTGAATGGACGGATGCGTGTGAAGCCAGCTTTCAGGAACTGAAGCGTCGACTAGTGACCGCACCTATTCTGTGTTTACCAGATCTTCAGAAGGATTTCCAAGTGTACTGTGATGCTTCTCGGTAGGGACTTGGGAGTGTGCTGATGCAAGATGGGAGAGTGGTGTCATATGCCTCGCGGCAACTTAAACACCATGAGAGTAATTATCCCACACATGACTTGGAATTAGCATCAGTTGTGCATGCGCTCAAAGTATGGAGGCACTACTTAATGGGAAAACACTGTGATGTGTACACCGACCACAAGAGCCTGAAGTACATATTTACACAGAAGGAACTGAACATGAGGCAAAGGAGATGGTTGGAACTTATCAAGGATTATGATATGAATCTGCAATACCACCCAGGAAAAGCTAATGCAGTAGCAGATGCTCTGAGCCGGAAGGTCTATGCCAATGGATTAACAATTGGGGAATTGCCCGAGGATTTGTGCAAGCAATTCAAGGACCTTAGACTGGAGGTAGTGTCTGAAGGATATTTGGCAGCAATGGAAGTCCAACCAAAGCTACAGGACAGAACCAGGAAGGCTCAAGTGGGAGACAAAGAGATTGATGAAGTAAAGGAAAAGATAAAGGAGGATCGAGCAAAATAATTCCGCGAGGATGAGCAAGGAACCTTGTGGTATGGAGATCATTTGTGCGTTCCCAACGATCCGGAGATAAGGAAGTTGATTCTGCAGGAAGCTCACGACTCGCCGTATTCCATACATTCGGGCAATACGAAGATGTATATGGACCTAAAGGACAGATTCGGGTGGAACAACATGAAGGGAGACATCGCTGAGCATATTGCCCTATGTGATGTATGTAGCCGAGTGAAGGCGGAACACCAGAAGCCAGCAGGACTGCTACAACCATTGCCCGTGCCGGATTGGAAGTGGGATAGAGTGGGAATGGATTTTATCACAGGATTGCCCAGGTCCAGGTCAGGATATGACTCCATTTGGGTAGTGGTCGACCATTTGACCAAGGTAGCCCACTTTATACCGGTGAAGACGACATATACGAGTGCAAAGTTGGCCAAGATTTATATGGACAGGATTGTGTGCCTACATGGAGTTCCTAAGAGTATTGTATCTGATAGAGGCACCCAATTTACCTCACTTTTGGCACCAGCTGCATGAGTCATTGGGGACTAGATTGGAGTTTAGCACGGTGTTTCACCCCAGACTGATGGACAGACCGAGAGAGTAAATCGGATTCTGGAAGATATGCTGAGAGCTTGCGCTTTGGCTCATGGTTCTAGTTGGGATGAGAATTTGTCGTATGCTGAGTTTTCCTACAACAACAGCTATCAAACCAGCATCAAGACGTCACCGTTCGATGTGCTATATGGGAAACGGTGTCGGACACCATTGCTATGGGATGGAGTAGGAGAACGTCAGTTGTTTGGGCCTGATTTGATCAAGGACGCTGAGGAGAAGGTCGCCTTGATTAGGGACAGGCTGAAGGTAGCACAATCAAGGCAGAAGAGCTACGCTGACGCCAAGCACAAGGAAGTGGTGTATGAGATAGGTGATAGAGCATACCTCAGAGTGTCGCCACTTCGTGGAATTAAGAGATTTGGAATCAAGGGTAAGATGGCACCTCGGTTTATTGGACCATATCGGGTCTTAGCACGCAAAGGAGAAGTTGCTTACCAGTTGGAGTTGCCAGAGGCTCTGTCCGCTGTTCACAATGTGTTCCACGTGTCCCAGCTAAAGAAGTGCCATACGGAGATGGTGGATACACCATTGAGAGACATTGTGCCACTAGAGGAGGTTCAGCTTGAGAATGACTTGACCTATGAGGAGAATCCGGTCAAGATACTGGAAACAGTGGAGAGGATTACCCATACCAAGACGATCAGGTTTTGCAAGGTGCAATGGAGCCACCACACCGAAGAGGAAGCCACTTGGGAGCGTGAGGATGACATCCGAGAGGACTACCCACACCTATTTGCTAGCCGCGCCGAATCTCGGGGACGAGATTCATCTTAAGGGGTTAGTCTTGTCACATCCCAAATTTTAGATTTGGTTCTGCATATCATTCATGTCATTGCATCATGATCATCCATGCAAAATTTCAGCTTGAAAAGGTTTTGGCGAAACAATATTTTCTAAGCCTATTTTTAATTGCTAAAATGCACCTACAAGGGGTTGTACTAAGGATTGTAATCCACTATTTGAAAACTAGTGGGAAGGAGTACAAAAGGATCCTAGGTTGGTCTCCTAGATTTTAGAAAAATTTAGAAAGAATTTTCACTCATTTTGGAGTTCATATGGAGAAGATATGTTAGAAATACTAAAACAGAAATAGAAATAAAAGAACAAAAAAAAAAGCAGTAGCGCGCCCTTTCTTTGGGCCGTCTTGGCCCAATACAGCCAAGCACCCTTGCGCAGAGCAACAAGCTAACCTTAGCCCCCGAGCGCGCTATCGCTTCGCGCCGCCCATCCACCGACAGATAGGGCCCACCTATCGGCGCCGCCGCCCGCCGTGTCCGCCCCGGACTCCGCAACCGCCGCCCGCCGAATCCGCGCCGACCCCGCGCGAGCCCTCCCCTACTTAGCATAGCCGCCGCCACCCCCCTCTCCCTATCGCGCCGCCCGTCCCTGCACGTGACGTCGCCGCCGCCTCACCGATTCCGCGCCCGCCGCCGCGCCGCCGCCCCCTGGTAAGCGGGCCGCCGCCACGCCGTCGCCCTTCCCCGTGCCCGCGACCTCGCCCCGCCCCGCTGACCCCCTCCTTCCCTTCTCCTCTTCACAGGACCACGCCGCCGACGTCGCCCGTGCCCGCGACGCCGCCGCCGCCGCCATGCGCCGCTCGGTGAAACACCCGCGCCACCCCTGCCCTCCGATCTGCAGTGGACGGTCCAGATCGGACCGTTGACTGGCCAGCCCAGGCGCTGACTGGTCAAACCGCCACATCAGCCGCCCCGTCAGCACGGTCAACAGTCAAAGTTGACTGGGTAGTTTTTCTAATTGAATGAATTGGCAGATTTGACCAAAACTTGACAATTTCATATCTTTAAATCTACTGGGCCAAAAATTACAAATAAAATATGTGTAGATTCAGTAGCTCGTGTAGAATCTTTCTGTACCATTGTTTCACACTTTTACAGCAAGATTTTGTCCAGAATAATTAAATGAGTTAATGGCCTTTTTAGAGTAATTAATTCATAGAAAAAGATCTGTAACTCCAAAAATTGCAAATAATATGTCCCTAGATTCAGTAGAACAAGGGTAATCACAAAGTGAATTAAAAAGTTAGGCTTATAGTAATAAATTTCGCAGAATCTATTTAATGGCTTTTTGCAGTATTTTAATTACACAGGGAGCTATATAAATCCTTTTTGAGATTTTCCAATTGGTACTGTTCCCATTTAGTATTGCCTACACAGTAGAATTTTTCCAAGATTCTATAAATAGTATGTTAACAGTAGTGAATTATTTAGTTTCTAGCTCTATTATTGAGCATTATAAATTGCATACTTGTTTTCCTTGCGCTAAAAAAATAATTTCCATGCATGCATACAATAGCTATACTGAATAAGATTATGTGATGCTGCTGTAGCATCAATCCACTTGTCATGCATGCATCTTGCATCATCTTTGTTTGCATATGATTGTGGATGGTTTGTTTATGATTGCAATTGTATCGTGTAGATTGTGACGAGTGCAACGCTTGCTCGCGTGTGGATTGTTCTTCCGACCGCTACAACCAAGGCAAGTAGATGCTATTTTGTTCATGATGTTGTCCTACTATTTTCAATGCATTGTCGTGTATTTTGTAGATGCATGTGTAGGATGATACTATCGCTATGCTATGTCCTATTATGTGGTAGGGCTTTTCTTGTAGATGAACCACCGTTGGTAGATGTGCTTAGCCATGCTATGATGAACGAGGGCTGGGTTACATCACTGAAAGTTGTTTCTAAATGTGTTGGTTTGCGAAAACTAAAACAGCTTAATCAATGAATCTCCTGGGTGTGATGGGATTGATAATTTTTGGTGGTATCATTGCGGAAAGGCACCCAGGTATCAAGAGAAAATGATTGGCTTCTTTATTTTGTAGCTTACGTGTACAACCATGTGCCAATAATGAAATGGGTGGTTGGTTGGACTTAGTAGGTTGTGGTAACTCGAACCCGCGTATCCAAAGATGTAGAATTTTGGTAGGTTGGACCGGTGCGCGTCGAGATTGGGGAGCTACTTCCCGAACGGTTTTCTTGGACTTCTCCCTATCATCACCCAAAATGAGAGTGATGGTACGAGATGGGCTGGCCAAGTCACATGGGTAAAGTGTACTAACCCCTGCAGGGTGTATAATTTAATCGATAAGCCGTGTCCCCGGTTATGGACGACTGAGTTGCTTGATATTGATTCCATGACATGTTTCTCGCTCATTCTAATTTCATAATTGTTTTAATAATGTTGGGTTAACTTAATTGGGATCTTTTCAAAGAAAATCAAAATCTATTTAAGAAAGTAGGACAAAGGTATTTGCAATTGCAAGTTAGCCACAGCTCCACCAGCCAGATATGCATGTAGATGATTAGCACTATTGTCTCCTTTAATAGCTCTACTTGCCATACATTCCATGTATTGACCCTTCGGGGCTGCTACGTTTCATGTTGCAGGATATTCCGATTCTGAGTAATCGATTTAGGCCACGGTACTCCACTCGACACTTGTTCACTTGTGGGCAATTTGAAGAATAGAGGATTTGCTTTACTTATGTTGCTACCTGGATAATTTGAGCTAGCATTGAGCTAAGCTTTTATTGTAATAATGGTACTCTAGATCTTCGTTATTTATGATACATGGATATTTTGCTATGTTATTCATCTTATTCTATTATGGGCCAATGAACCGATCCAGGGATTGGCATGTCACATAGAAGCCACAGTCTTTTCAGAACCGTGGTGTTACAGGGTGGCGTCCAGCAGGAGCACTACATCACAACACTACATTCCCAACTGCTGTTGGTTGGCAAAAGTCATCATCGCTAACACACTGTTGGTCGGAAAAAAGATCCATCAAACTGTTGGTCGGAATAACATGTATATAACGACAGACTGTTGGTCGGAAATTCTAGAACCTTCGTTGACAAACTATCGGTCGACAATGTGTCTATAGCCATCAGCTGGTCGGTCGATAAATAATACCGACCAATTGTTTGATCGTTACCTGAGCCGGTATGCCATATTGGCCCAGTGCGCGGACTATGAAAAATATGAGCGCCAATTATTTAGCCCAGCGCGCGTATATCCACCCGGTAGGGCAAAGCTAAATCCCTAAATCCAGTCTCCCGGCCGCCGCCGTCTTTCACCACACTCTTGCCCCTCTCCACCGTGTGCACACTGCGCTCAAAGTCTCTGTGGAGGACGGAGACGCTGCCCATCCAGCGAAGCACGACCTTCCTCTCGCGCTCCCATCTGCTGGTCCAGCCCCGCCATTCCAAATTCGTCACCGTTGCTATCCACATCCAGCTGCAGACTACCTGGATTTTTCTCTACGCCCAAGCTTCAGGAGGTCACCTCTTTCTCTCTCTCTCTCAGTGCATGCGGTACATACATCAGCTGCTATTTCGGTGCGTCAAAGTGTAAAGCCTGCTGCCGCTATCTTGTGCCTATCTAGCTAGTTGGTGACCTGTACCTGTTCGACCAATTGTTTCATTACTGTTGTGTTCCTTGTGTAATAGAAAGCTGACGGACTAGATGTACTAGTTCCCTTGTTTTTTTTATAGATTGATGTGTTGCCAGCTTCTTTTTCTAGCCATTTTTATGCATTGTGATTCAACCCTCTTTTTTCTCAATAGTACGATGTGTGCATCTTCATAATTTGGTAGATGTAGTTAGTTGGATGGATTAGGTATCTGCTACTTAGCTTTTGTGAGATAATTCAAAAGGTGTTAGATCTGGTACTTCCTCCGACCCATATTAGTTGACTTAGATTTGTCTAGATTTAGATAAATCTAGACACTATTTAGTATATAGGTTCATCCAAATTTTAACAAATCCAAGTCAACTAATATGGGTAAGAGGGAGTAGTAGTTAGTTCCATATGTGGGAATTTTGTATGACTTACTTCCTAGACAAATCTGGTTACAACGTCTATTATTTAAAAGATGTACTCACTGTTGTTCCTATGTCGAAGTGTCGGTTCAGATTATTTCATCAATCCATCTAAGAATGCTAGAAAAATGACATGTTTAAATTAAATATGTAGATTACCAGCTAAGAGTTAATAATTGATTTCTTACATATTTAAAATCCTTGCAGATTATTACCAAAATATTGTTGTGTGTTACTGATTTCTTCTGTAAGTGGAGCCTATATAGATTTATAGTCTCTAGTTTGTTTGTTTTTTAGGTTCTTCCTACCGCCAACAAACGAGTTATCAGGAAGGACACATCGACACCTCCTCACTCCTTGTCACTATCTTTCTCCCACCAGTTTGTGAGTTCATGTATTCCTTACATTTTTTTGTTCCCTAATTACAAAGTATTTACTTGCGGTGGGCGTGTTTATGTCATGGGCTAGTTAGAATGGCCATGTGGTAAGAGAAATTAGAGAGGTAGGTGTTATGGAGGGTTTGAGTTTTATCTGTTGGTGAGTCAACTTTCTACTTCAATGTTCAATTAGAGCTATCCATGTACTAAATTTTTATCTGTTGTGTTCTGGGCATTATTCATGCCTTTTATTTTCTTTTTTGCTAACTGCGACAATACCTATTTATATTACTGCCATCGGCGTATTCCACCTCTCTCATTCTATGTGTGCTCCTGATTTTTCCTTTATTGTGTCAGGATTTTCTATTGATCTGGTAATAATAAGTGTGCAACTAATATGGATAAAAGTTGGATGAATGCGCCTAGGTACAACAAACATTGCTACTTTCTTAAACTTCAGTTCTTGCTAAAATCAGATGTAACTCCCTACATATATATGCTTGCATGTAGGCATACAGAGGAGTACATACAAGGGCTAGCTAGATTCCTGGGCTATGCGTTTGCTAAATCATCAGTCGAGAACAAAATCTTATGTCCTTGCAAAAACTGTGTGAACTCGTACTGGAGAGAAGAAAGAATAGTTCGTGAGCATCTGGTATGTGAGGGTTTTGCCGAAGGATATAGCCAATGGATCTTTCATGGAGAGCGTGGCTCTTCTTCTGAGAATCCACCAAATTTTTTTGATGTCCAAGAGAGGGATGAGGGTGATGACATTTCTGGTTTTCTAAGAGACCTAGCGGGTGGTTTAGATGATGATAGGGGAGAATTTGAAGATGATGGCGCTACAGATGAGGATGATTCTTTCTTAGAATCTCTGCACAAGTTGGAAGCTGACTCTAGACAAGAGTTGTATCCTGGCTGTAAAAACTTTTCAAAGCTCCGTTTCCTAGTTAGACTTCTTCACACCAAAATGCTCGGAGGGTGGCCAGATAAAAGTTTTAATCTGCTATTAGATCTTCTCAAAGAGGCTTACCCTGAATCCGCAATACCTAAAAACTACAATGAAGCCAAAAAACTTGTCAAATGCCTGGGACTTGGGTATGTTAATATTCATGCATGTGAGAATGATTGCATTCTGTTTTGGAAAGACAATGCCAATGCCAACTCATGCCCAAAGTGTAAAGCCTCACGATGGAAATCTGAAAGAAAGCATGTAGATAGGAAACGTGTCCACAAGGCTCCTAAGAAGGTTCTGCGCTACTTCCCAATAAAGAAAAGGTTTCAGAGGTTGTTTGCGTGCTCTAGGACTGCAGCTCTTGCAAGATGGCATGCAGAACAGCGCACGGAAGATGGTTTTCTTAGGCATCCCACAGATTCTCTTCTTTGGAAGGACTTTGAGGACAAAAATCCAAAATTTGCTAAAGATAGCCGAAGCATCAGGCTTGCACTAGCCACAGACGGTTTTAATCCCTTTCGTTCGATGAATCTTAGCTATAGCATTTGGCCTGTTCTATTGATTCCATATAACTTTCCACCCAATATGGTTATGAAGCAACCAAATTTTATGTTATCTTTGTTGATTCCTGGTCCAAGAGCTCCTGGTAGTGATATTGATGTCTATTTCGAGCCTCTAATTGATGACATGCTAGATATGTTTCTTCATGGTGTTAGGACCTATGATGCATCGACTGGGGATTTTTTTCAGTTGTATGCTGCCATAATATGCACAATTACAGATTTTCCGGCTCTTGGTAATGTGTATGCATGTGCTACATCTGGAGAAGGAGCTTGCCCTGAATGCCACTCTCATACATGTTTCTAAGGCTGAATAATGGTAGTAAGAATTGCTATATGGGGCACCGTAGGTTCTTGCATGAGAAACACCCTTTAAGGTATGCCACACGTATATTTCAAGGAATAGAAATTGGGAAAACACCTGTTCCACTTTCTGGTAGCGAAATATTTGATCTGACTAAAAATATTCCAAGCAACTTTGGGAAGGATCCTAATGGGAAGAAGCCTAGAAAGAAGAAACGCAAGGAAGGGGAACCACTGATCATTTGGAAAAGGCATTCTATTTTTTTTTAAATTGCCATATTGAAAGGATTTGAAGATGCACCATAACTTTGATATCATGCACATAGAGAAAAATGTGTGTGATAACATAGTTCACACATTGTTGGGTGTTGAGGGAAAAACCAAGGATAACATTAATTCTCGATATGACCTTGAAGAACACAATATTAGAAGTGATCTTCATCCTATTGACCTTAATGTTGAAGAAGTCTATTTCCCTCCTGCATCTTATGCAATGGAGCCAGATCAGCAAAGGACAGTCTGCAAAGTAATTAAAAGTGCCAAATTTCCTCCCCATTATGCATCTGACATACGTCGTAATGTGCACGTAAAGGATAGAAAAATAACTGGATTAAAAAGCCATGACAACCATGTTATTTTGCAAGACTTGTTGCCACTTGCTGTGAGAAGAACACTGCCAGAGAGAGTGAGTGCTGTGTTGATACGTGTTAGCAGATTTTTTAAGAAAATGTACTCACCAGTTATTTGTGTAAGTGACATGAAAAAGTTAGAGGCTGAAATTGCTGAGACCTTGAGCCTTCTTGAGGCTATATTCCTTCCATCCTTTTTCGATATGATGGTGCACTTAATGGTTCATCTTCCAGCCCAAGCAATGATTGCTGGTCCAGTATATTTTCGCAGCATGTGGTCTATAGAGAGCTATATTGTAGTACTAATTTTTAGGACAATAACAACTATTTTATTAGTAATCTTATATGTAGTTTACTTTATTTGTCCTTGTTTGTGCAGGTGTCCCCTTTAAATATGATGAATTATAGCTAAACTTTTGCCGCAAACTACCAAGTACCTGGGTGTTTCCCATCAACAACATGAATTGTGTAATGGAGTAAACTTGGTCATATGGTAGTCATTTGGCTTTTATTTTGTAAACCTGGTTATATGGTAGGCATTTGGCTTCTATTTTGTAAACCTGGTTATATGGTAGGCATTTGGCTTTCATTTTGTAAACCTGGTTATATGGTAGTCATTTGGCTTCCATTTTGTAAAACCTCCTTATATTTTGTGAACTTGACTATGTTGTAATCAATTGAGACAAGATGAACAATCAGTATTGTATATTTTTATGTGTATTAGTGTGTCATGTGTGTTTTTCATTTCTTATATGCTTGTATGATTCTGTGGAATATGAGATATACTAAATTTTGCAACTCAAATATCTAAAGTACCTATGTGTTGGTGTACAAAAGAAACACTAATCGACTGTTAGAAGGAAAGCAATCTGTGAAAGGGACAACGGAAAGTTGGTCGGCAAAAGTAACATCGACCAACTGTTAGAAGGAAGCAGCCTGTGGAATGGAGCAACAGAAAGTCGGTCGGGAAGCCTAGCGTCGTCTGCTGTTCGGTCGATAATACAATGTCGGTCGATAAAAATGTGTCAGTCGGCAAAAGAAACACCGGTCCGGAAAGCTCCAGGGGTGCTGTCGGACCGTCGGTTGGCAAAAATTTGTTGGTCGGGAAAGGCCTTTCCCGACGGGACTTATGGTGACCGACAAGGTCGGTCGGCAAAACTGATTCCCGACCAACATTCTATCGGTGTAAGCGGCTATCCCGACCAACTTGTCTGTTGCAGGATATTCCGATTCTGAGTAATCGATTTAGGTCACGGTACTCCACTCGGCACTTGTTCACTTGTGGGCAATTTGAACAATGGAGGATTTGTTTTACTTATGTTGCTACCTGAATAATTTGAGCTAGCTTTGAGCTAAGCTTTTATTGTAATAATGGTACTCTAGATCTTCGTTATTTATGATACACGGATATTTTGCTATGTTATTCATCTTATTCTATTGTGGGCCAATGAACCGATCCAGGGATTGGCATGTCACATAGAAGCCACAGTCTTTTCAGAACCGTGGTGTTACAGGGTGGCGTCCAGCAGGAGGTGGCGGGCAGGGGGGTTGCGTCCAGCAGGAGTTGGCGTGCAGAGGGGGCCCGTCAGGAGCAGGTGGCAGGCGGGCCACAGCAGGAGGTGCCCTGGGGAATTTGGCGTGTAGAGGGGGCCCCGTCAGGAGCAGGTGGCAGGCGGGCCACAACAGGAGGTGCCTCGTCGGGAAGGACAGCAGGAGGCGGGCGGGCCACAGCAGGAGGTGGCGTCCAGCAGTGTCCAGTGGAGGATTTCCTGTCGCAGGTAGAGATCGATCTGGGGACGAGCAGGACGGCCAGAAGCTCGATCTGATCTGAGAGATCGATCTGGGGACGAGCGGCCAAACAGAGGACCACTGGCGAGAGACGAGCAGGACGAGGATCACCACGCAAGCGGCCAGAACGGGAACCGGCGGTGGCCGGGGCGAGCTCACGGCGGCGGTGGTCACAAGCAAAGGACCGGTGGGCACGGGAACTCTAAAACCGGCTCTGATACCATGTTAGGAATAGACAAGTTGTATTTCTCTGGGGCCCAAAGGCCACAATATATATTACAGGTGCAGGGCAAATATGCAGGAAGCCTCCTAACATATGGGAAAAATGTAATACACAGATATGTACATCTAACAATCGCCACCTTAAGTCGCATGTTCCCCACAAGTTTGGAGCTCCAGCTGGTCAATTTGCACGAGGTGGCCCGCAGGCGCAACAAGAGTAGCCAGAAGGGGTTTATCTCCTCCACTGATGCCTAGGCTTCTGCTACTATGTCCTGGAAACCCTCGAGGCGCGTCCAATACTCCTCAAAGTGGAATCACAGGTGTTATGGTGGGCAGGTAGCAGTTCAACAATAGTAGTCGCTGGTCGATGACGACCGAGGCAAAGCATCTCAGGTGGCAATCGCTATGATGTTCGTCCGAAACAGAGCACGCGATCTAGATGAAAAAGTGTCGGCGGCAATCGCTCGTTTGACCAGTGTAGCGACACCCATTGAGGTACACCTCCTTCGTCACGAGGCGATACGACGCGCTAGAGTTGACCCATCATTCGTCTGTTGAGGTTCCCATTATTCCATTATTTTTAGAGGTATGCTTTGGTGTACCCTTTCCCTCAAACTTAAGTTTGCATCGAGCAGCTTTCTATTGATCCGTCGAAACTCATATCCAGATCCTGTATACCTTCGTGTACTTGGTCGATCTGGATATACTCCACATCCCCACCGGTCGATCCCATCCTCATTGTGATATACGTCTTTGCATTCCACGTTTTGAAATTTTGTTGCGGCTATTATATACCTCTTAATTTTTGCATTCCACAGGCACGTCAATATACGCGTACAGTGATTATACGTCTAAGCGGACCATACAGACTTTCGGTGAGTTCGTACGGTCTTCGAAACGACTCGGTCTCATGTGATCCTGGCCGTTCACGAGTTTCTGTTTGCCATAGTTTGAAGAGAAGGGAGACACCAAAGCAAAAGGTGTTATTCTTATCTTCGTTGTAGATAAGACTAAAGTTTCCCTAGATCATCCAAGGGCCATGACAGTCAACCCGAATGTCGCGAAGTTCTTGGAGAAAAGCAATATTCTCGGTGTCTTCATGTGGTCCGTAGACCGTCGTGATCCACCATGGTGAGTTTGCGCTTGAAGGTGTTGCTACCTTGGCTGACACCGGGGGTAAAAAACACCACACACGACCTTATCCTCTCCTCCTCCCCAGCTACAGTTCCGCACGCCCCCTCCTTGCGCTGCACCGCCCCAAGGCATCGCTCACCGGCGCCGCGATTGAGCTGGGCTAAGGGGGGAGGGGGGCGACGGTCCATGTAGAATATTTTGTAGGCATAGGTTTGGGGCTGAGTCCCAGGTTTTGGAGGCTGTTGCTGCCGGATGCCGCCATTTTCTTGGCCAAATGCGGCGGCATGGTGCGTCTTCTAGTTCTCCGCCTTGGTGCTCCGGTGGCTGGAGTTGAGGGCGGTCTTCTGCTGCGGCCTCCCCACCAATAAGGCATTGGGCCTCCCCTTTGTCGTTGCTGCTCCTCCCTCCTTCTTTCTCTGTCGGTCGGCCGTGGAGGCGGGGAATGGGGATTGAGGTTGGGGGAGGGTTTTGACAAGGAGCTGGCCGGGTTGGCTCCCTTCTGGCGAGGCTTGGCGCGTCGCCTAGAAGTGCTTCCGAGTTTCGTTGTTGTGCTTCAGTGGTGGTGGGCGGAAGCGTGTTTATCGGCGGCAAGCCACCCAAATAATCCCCTCCATCGCCCTCTACTGTCCGTCTGACGACTTCACTCTCTTTACCGGCCGGGGTGGCGAGGGAGAGGGTGAGTTCGTCGGTTGTGCGCCTGGCTTTTGGCGGTGACGGATGCCGAGCTACTCTTGACGTGTTGGGGCAATGCCAAGAGGTTGTGATGCAGCCCTGATCCGTCGCTCCCATGGTGGGTGATGCCGTTGGAGGTGCGGTATTCGCAGCTCGGATGATCTGCTCTCGCTTCCCGGTTGAAGCACCAGATTCTGCTCTTCTCTTGGCTTGTGGCCGGCCGTGGCGACGAGGGCGAGCGGGGAAGTGGCTTCATGTTGGTGGTTCTTCTTGAGGAAGCGCTTTCGCCTAAGAGGTGTTATGATACTGTGTTTCTTACCTGGAGCTTCTCTCGGGCGATTTCTTGGCGGCTCGTCTACCAACACGTCGGACCTAATGGAAGTAGGGCTGTCGCTGCTCTTCCTCTGCGTCGGTGCTCGTCATCGCCTCTCCGCCAAGTGGTTCGTCCCCGGTGGCTTGGTGGTGGCCGGTTGCGAGGATGTTCTCGCCGGTTCCAGCATGGTTGAGCCCTTCCTCAGACCTCGTTGATGGCGCCGCCTCCGAGGTCGCCGGCGTTCGTGGCAGAGACGTCCAGTCCTTGATTGCGTTTGGTGTTTTCTGTTTTTGGTGAAGGTCCTTATCTTCGAATATAGGTCCTTTGCGAGTGTTGTTGGGACCTTTCTGTAATTTGTACCTGCCACAGGATCTCTTTGCAGAAATGAAAAGCGTTCAAAAAAAACCTTGGCTGACACCGTGTGGACAGTGAACATTGGATTAGTGATGGTCACTTCCCCGCTCTTCCATGCCAGTACGATGTCACCGCACGTGCCAAGCGCGGGGAGGTACACATAGTCATCAAACTTTTGAAACAAGGGTCTCAAGGACGATCGACGAGCAGAAGAATTCCATGTTCATTTCCTGGAAACAAACGATCGAAGCGTCGGTGTTTATTATGAGCGATCGTGTTTATTAGAGTCTATCAAATCAGCATAAGTAGATCCGTGACGAAGTATGTTTTCATATTGTACTCCCTCCATTTTAAAATATAACATGTTTTAGTTTTGTAAGACAAATGTAACTAGACTTATTTTAGTATTAGGTTCACTCAAGTTTGGAGTTGTTCCCTGGGATGGGCTTTGGGCCTTTCATGCGCAGCTTAGGTGGAAGGCGAAGAACTTAGGTGGAAGACGAAGAAGGCCCCTCGGAAAGGGGGCCTGAGCCATCAGTGAGATACCACTCTGGAAGAGCTTGGATTCTAACCTCGTGTCAAACCTGATAGGGATATTGATTCGATTTGGGAATTTTAAACTACGAGGATAAGATGACAGAAATCTTGGTATCCAAAGAAAGGTTCCTACAGAGTCTACGCATTAAAAAAAGTTTAGATACATTTTTTTTTATAAAACTAAAACATCTTATATTTTAAAACAGAGCGAGTATTTGTTTGCATTACAGATGTTGATATGCTTATATTACTAATCCACAAGTATATGTTTTCTGGATGCATCTGGAAGCACAATGTGAGTGCAACTTTACAGATGTTGATATGCTTATATTACTAATCCACCAAGTATATGATTTCTGGATGCATCTGGAAGCACAATGTGAGTGCAACAATACCTTAGCAAAGAATTTATACTCAGAAAACGTTAAAATTCTGTGCAGAAATGTGAGAGCAACAATATAGAATAATCCTATGCATTCTCGTATATGAGAATTGGCATGAATTTGGGAAAATCAATGGAGCAAAACATGAACACAACATTCATGACACAAACTATATTCGAAGAACATGACCCACGAAGCTATGAGCAGTCAAAACATTACCAATGTACCACACAATACTGCTTTAGCAGCACACGCTACTACCTCCGATCCATAAAAAAGTGTCGCTGTTTTGAACTAACCACGGTTCAAAACTATGACACTTATTATGGATCGGAGGGAGTATCATATATCTAAGCATAACAAAAAACTTTAAAGAAGGCCTAGACGCAGAATCATTTCGCCTGGATCAGTCCGTTTGATGAACCGTTTGCAGGCCCTGCTCCATGGAAAGCAGATGGCCTCTCTGGTCTCCCAGTTGAATTTGGAGGCAACGGCGACACAAGACCATTGGTACTTGATTCACCCTTCAGGTTGAGTTCGGACATGCTGTACAGGTCTTCAACATTTATCGGCGGACTTGAGTGGACGGCTATAGGCCTGACAGGCTCATGTGATGCTTGTGCTGTATGTGGTGACCATGCTTGCATCATACCTGGTGGCTGATAGAACATAGGAGCATAGCCATAGTAGGGAACCGGGTAATATGCTTGAGCATATTGAGGCGGAGGAAAAATCATTGGGTAACCATAGGGGGGTATGACTTGTGGCATCACCATCCCTGCTTCTCCAGTATTCGAACTTGAACAAACCCATTGGCTGCCATCAGGATGATGTGCCATTATTGGAACTGGTGCTGGGGCTGATGCATATGTTGGCACTGGCACAGGAGCAGGTGGTGCCATTACTGCCAGTGGTAGTGGCTCTGAAGCAGATGTTAGCGCAGGAACAGGAGCGGGTGGGGCCACAGGAGCAGTAACAGGCTGCAGATCATCAGCATACTCTTCTACTTCTTGTGAAGATGAACGGGAGAGTGCTATCTCTTGTGACGATGAACGGGAGAGTGGTATCTCTTGTGACAATGAACGGGACAGTGGAAGATCACCAGACTGATCAATAAAACCATAGAAACAGTCATAAGCAAATTGGTACATAGATGTGGGGCAGCAGAAACAAAGAGATGCAGAGAATATATATAAAGAGGCAAGGAGAGATGCTCACATCAGGAATCACCATATCGAAGAGGCTTGATCTTCTCTTTCTTCTGTTACTATTTGTTTGGCGAATGAAATACTTCTGAGCATGGCTAGCAACTTGAGTAGGTGTCCTCGTACCAACGTAATTACGGGCTATGCCACGCCAATCCCCTCTTCCTAATATCTGCAATCCAAGAAGAAAATTTTTGTGCTCCTCTTCTGTCCATGACTCACCTGTCAACAAACAAACAAAAAAATGCATTGTTTCTTACAAATTGGATATATATTAGCAAATGACAACAGAATTCAATGTTAGTAATGTATCATTCATAAAGTTGTACATGTGAAAATATGAAAAATCCATGATGTAGAGTTCCAATTGTTGGTTGCAACATACAAATCATTTGGTCAATTAAGTGACAAGTGCAAGCTTGAATTGGCAACATCAGAATAGAATACAAGTTCAAAACTGTTCCTAAATCTGATATTATGTACCCCAAATACAGTAATGAGAGTGACCACAGGAACCATATTTATTAAAATAGATCAAGAAAGAGCCTTGTTAAAATTCCAAGCTACAATTATCATTGTGTTTAATCAATGTTAGCCCATCTACCCATGCCTTGTGTTAGGCTGTGAGCTTAAGGTGAAAATTCCTCATCTGTAAGTAAGTGGTAATACTCCCTTCGTCTCTAAATAGATGTCGCAGATTTGTCAAAATTTGGAAGAACCTAGACACTTTTTAGTATATAGATTCATCCATTTTTTGACAAACCTGCGAACATCTATTTTGAGACGGAGGGAGTACAATCTGTTATTACCCTTTGAGCTAATCAAGCAATCTGATAACACCTAAAATTTCATAGTAAGAAACTTGAGGTAAAAGATGTCAATACAAAGGTTGCTGCAGTAAAGCCTAACTTCTATATGATCAGCTCACCATACTAAACACGACTGTACATGTTAAGTAAATCAAACAAACTGTACAGCTATACTTCAAAATGTGAATAAGACGTATCACAATCAAATATTCAGATAAAAATTTCAATTCATTGGTTCGGTAAGAAACACAGAAGCAGTAATTTTGTGAAAATACTACGGTTCACCTACCAAATCAGATCACAAGAATAAACAGAGAGTATTCTTTCAAAACTCCAGTGTAGTACAATTCAGAACCAGCACTCACCAGTAAACCCCCATCTGTCAGTAAAATGAATCAAACGATGAACTACAGTTTGCTAATTTTCCATACCACTAGGTAGCCCAAACCAATAAGAAACCCCAACTTCCACCGAACCTAACACATTAAAAGCAGTACTGCCTCCGATCCATAAGGATCAGAGGGAGTCGATCCATAAGGATCAGAGGGAGTACTATATACTGTGCAAAATTACATGATCAGCACAGCAAGATCCGATCTTAGTCATTGCCATCTTAAAAGCCAACAGCAAGATTGCACCTTTACATCAAAAACAAATATTTGCACACTACCGACAACTTCTCATCTGCTTACTGCCAAACAGTACAGCTACAGCCCACCTAAAACACATCACATGGCCATCAAGAACAACCAATTTATTTACACGACAGGGACTACACCTCCATACACAAGCAACAAAATAAAAAAATCTGATCGCCTCGTAGGCTAAACAGGGGAGACCGAGGGAGAAAAAAAAAACTCACCTCGCTTCCTGTGGGGCTTGTGGTCGTCGCCCTCGGAGCCGTATCCCTCGGCCCTGGCGCCGCGGCTACTCTCCGCCAGCTGCGCGAGGTTAACCATGCTGACGCAGTTCCTGATCGGTGGCTTGTCGCCGATGCGCACGCCGAAGAGCGTCACGGGGTTTCGCGCCGTGCACGTGCGCGCGTTGTGCCCGTGGATACCGCACAGAGAGCACCGCCTGGACCCGTCGCCGCCGGCCGGCGGCACGCCGTCCCGCGTCATCGCTGGCAGGCTAGGGTTGTGGATTTTATTTTTAATCTGTTATTTGATCCGTCAATTTTTATTCCCTCCTCTGGTGGCGGTGTCGCGTATTTATTCTCGGGGAGGAGGAAATCAGGAAAGCGTAGGAGTAGTATACGGCGACAGATTAGCTGGAAATTATTCTCGGATTTACCCTATCTGTTAAAAAAAACTTTTATGTACTGGCCGTGATTTTTGGATTTTACCTTGGCCGCCAAGGCAGGCCAAGAGATCTGATACGGATTTGATTTATGTCGGTCGTCTGACGATGATATTTTCCATTGTTATTCTCAAAATCACAACTTACCATTCTACTTCCTTCGGTTCATATTATTTATCACTAAAATAGATATATCTAGACATATTTTAGTCCTAGATACATCAATTTCAACGACAAATAATATGGATCGGAGTAAATACTATTAATATGGATGCATATATGTACTCTCTTCATCCTAAAATAAGTGAATTGTTTATTCTATATTTAGACGTATCTAGAATTATTTTAAGATATATGTGAATCTAGACAAATCAAACTCATTTATTTCATATGATTTTTTGTCCAAACGTCCATCTCAAATTAATTGACAATGATTTGTCTATATTTATATGTATTTATATACTCCATTACTATAATACACGTCTCTATACATACGTCAATTAATTTATACTGAATGGAGCATGTCATATTTATTGTTTTCTTTTTACAATAATTTTTAGTTTAATAGGAATATATCAAAAAGCCAATATTTGACGTGTCGATGAGTCATGCTATGACCGTGCCATGTGGTCATCCATTGTATGTCCTTAGTGATCTCATCTGCTTCCTCATTTTAGTTTTTTCTAAAATATATGTATCTAGACGTCTTTTGATCTGTACGTTCAGCACAAAATAAGTGGACATGTATATTAAAAGATATTTTAGATACATGTGTTTCATAAAAAAATTAAAATATCTTACTCCCTCCATTTTATAATAGATGTCGTAGGTTTGCAGAAATTTAGATAAATTTATGTACTAAACAATGTCTAGATCTATCCAAATTATGATAAATTCAAGACATCTATTTTAAGATGGAGGTAGTATATTTTTAAACGGAGGAAGTATCACTAAGTCAAAAATGCATGGACTCAAAGCTGAACCTTGATGTATATAGTAATAATAGGAAAGGTATCGGTCTCACTATCTTCTACAGAAACGCTCATCACAATATTAGTGTACATATAGTTGACGATGGAAATGTACTTTGTGTTTCTCTAGTGCCCACCACATGATCATCCTTGATATCTTATTATATGCCTTCTCCAAGTTAATGAAAACCATATGCAGGTCAGTCTTCTATTTCCTATATCTCTTCATCAGACGGTGAAGCAAGAAAATCGTCTCTATCGTTGATCTTTCAGGCATAAAGCCAAATTAATTTTTAGTGACCCTCTCCTCAAGCGACGCTCAATCTCTTTCTCTCAAAGCTTCATAGTATGGCCCATAAGTTTAATTCCACTATAATTAGTATAACTTTGGGCATCTCCTCTATTTTTGAAGATGGGTACTAATTTACCTTTTCTCCACTCATCGAGCAACTTTTTTAACCGAAATACGTGGTTAAAATGCTTAGTTAGTCATACAATTAATATGTCTTCGGGGCATCTCCACACTTCAATGAGAACATCATCGGGACCCATGGCCTTCCCTCCTTTCATCATTTTCAAGGCTTCATTAACCTAAACGCACGTTGGTGTCATCATATGAATGATCTAGCTCGAGCCTAATGTTCTCACTCCCATCATTGAACAACCCGTCAAAATCCTGCATGAGTAGAAACCATAGTAACCAGTACAAGCTAAATAGTTGGAATAATGAATGAAAATACATAAAATTTCTCAAAAGATAAAGTGTGTTGTATTTATTGTCATAAGAGCGAAAAAAATTATATAAGAGATAGACTCCATGGAAATTTGTGATCCGAGACTAAACGCAAAGTGATCTATACTAGTCCCTTCATTTGCTAATATAAAATGTTATAGAAAACTAAGTTAGTTTGTTAAAAGGTCTTATGTGAACGGAGAGAGGAAGCATGATAGGTTTTTTTTATTAATCAAGGGAATGGAGATTTGGTACGCGTGGTCAGAGTGATCTTTAAAAAAAAACATAAAAAACTGAGTTTTAAATTTTTTTTAACATTCGGATATAGCCGACGATGTATCCCACAGACATCCAAAATATTAATGTCAGATACTTTGTATCACGAGCTACACAAAAATTTCAAAACTATAGCTCTTAGTATGTTTCGATTCTCCAAATTTTATCAGACTTTGACATTTTTGTATATTCCATAATATAGAGAATTTCAGGTTGTGATAATGCAAGCTTGTAGGATACCGTATTGACTATGCACAAAATTTATTCTCAAATTTTTTGAATTTCTATAAATGAAGAAAAGACCGGGACTCTGGAGCAAAAACACTTTCATGGTACTTAACTAGTTAGAGCATCTCTAGCAGTGCCCATA
Organism: Avena insularis; assembly: GCA_023614405.1. Taxonomy (NCBI): domain Eukaryota; kingdom Viridiplantae; phylum Streptophyta; class Magnoliopsida; order Poales; family Poaceae; genus Avena; species Avena insularis. The sequence goes on from CM042697.1 coordinate 357,991,358, forward strand.
AAACACGACCTGTAAAATCGATGATACGAGGCATCGATTACACGGATTCAGTTCGCAAACACGCGAGTGCCAATCAAAACCTGTAAACTAAAACTGTATAATTTAATGATGACCGCCTTCGCGGCAAAATTCAGAGAAGAACGAGTTCAAAAAAGATGACTGCCGGGAAGAACAACACGATTCAGAGTTTGTGTCGTGGTGGTATCACGGCATATGCCATGGGTAGGCTAAAGTTGGGGCCGATGGACGTGGAGGAATCCGGGGAGGGATGATGCAGTGAAGACCGCACTCGTATGAAAAAAAAGAAATACAATGTATATTGGATTGAAGCTCTCAAGTGGAGATAACATCTCATTCTATACATCTAATCTCTTATAATCTTGCCATACTTGTGGCTACAATCATGCTCCTTGAGCTGTATCTCCTATGCTTCTATCTAGATCTCTCTGTGAGAGTGGAGGAAGAGGAAGGAGTGCTCCTAGTGAGCAGAGAGGGGAGGAGCCCTTCGGGGCCTCTGCTGCGAACGATCCCCCTGGTGCTCCTTATAAAGGGGAGCCCAGGGGACAAGCCTTGCTCCCTACGATTGGCATCTTCTCAGCATATTCTGGACATCTTCTGGAGATGCTCAGCATATGCCTTGGCATCTTTTGAGATGTCAGGGCATATTCTCTAGCATCTTCTTGATGCCAAGGGCATATTCCATATGCCCACGTGACAGTCTGAGCCAAGGGCGTCCCAAGACTGACACGATACTTGTAGCGCTCGCCTTGGTCGATGGAAGGTAGCTGCGGTGGTTGAGGTAGTCTTCTAGGATGCTTACAGGGGCGTCCAGATCATTATAATTCGGCCCAAGTGTTCTTGACATAGGGGAAACTCGGCCTGGGGAGGAAATAATTCGGCCTGGGGGGAGAAACCAGCCCAGCCGAATCACCAGTGGCCCAGCCGGGGTCTGGTAGTGGTCCTAGTCGAGTTGCTCCTTACCTGGACCATGCTGCAGCCTAACCCAGCGTGGGATCCCGTGGTGGGCCGAGTTAACCAGCGTCGGCCCACTCAGGCCCACAGGGACGAGAGACGGTGTGAGGAAGTCCCGCGGTGGGCCGGATTGCTCCGTTGTCGGCCCACCCGGGGTAATAGGCGACGTGGCGCTGGCATGTGCTCGAGGCGACGACCCGGCGGGAACGGAGGCAGCGAGGTGGGTCGGATCTGAGTTAATTCAGCCCAATATGGCTGAGTGAAGGTTAGTTCGGCCCGTAAGCGGTATTCTGGCCTAAAAGAAATAGCTGAACTAGGCCGGATTAAGTGTAATTCGGCCCATGTCCCTTTTCTCTCTTATATTTCTTTCTTAACTTCTCATATCTTTTGATATATATATTTATATGTCTTCATTCTTCTATTGAAATGTTGATTACTCTCTAGAGACCTATTTATACCTCAACTCTGGGGTACCTGGGGTTATATCCCCGACATTAGTCCCCGAGGCCATGTGGGATTCGTAGAATCGCTCATGGGCTTTATATCTAAATGTCCCTAGAGTTGTTTTCTGACATACAACTTCTGTGTCATATATTTCTTGGTCGCATAATCCTTTTGGGTAAGTTTGTGACTTTGGCCTTCTTGGGCTCTGCTCATAGCCCTTCTGGGCAAGTTTCTAGACTTCTGGCCTTCATGGGCACTGTTCATAACCTCTTTGGGTAAGTTTCTGGACTTCTGGCCTTCTTGGGCTCTGGTCATAACCCCTTTGGGTAAGTTTCTGGACTTCTGGCCTTCATGGGCACTGGTCACAGCCTCTTTGGGTAAGTTCCTGGACTTCTGGCCTTCTTGGGCACTGGTCATAACCTCTTTGGGTAAGTTTCTGGACTTCTGGCCTTCTTGGGCTCTGGTCATAACCCCTTTGGGTAAGTTTCTGGACTTATGGCCTTCATGGGCACTGGTCACAACCTCTTTGGGTAAGTTCCTGGACTTCTGGCCTTCTTGGGCACTCGTCATAACACCTTTGGGTAAGTTCTTGACTTCTGGACTTCTTGGGCACTGCTCTTTTAACCTCTTTGGGTAAGTTATGAGTTCTGGCCTTATTGGGCACTGCTCTTTTAACCTCTTTGGGTAAGTTATGAGTTCTGGCCTTATTGGGCACTGCTCTTTTAACCTCTTTTGGTAAGTTATGAGTTCTGGCCTTATTGGGCACTGCTCTTTTAACCTCTTTGGGTAAGTTATGAGTTCTGGCCTTATTGGGCACTGCTCTTTTAACCTCTTTGGGTAAGTTATGAGTTCTGGCCTTATTGGGCACTCCTCTTTTAACCTCTTTGGGTAAGTTATGAGTTCTGGCCTTATTGGTCACTGCTCTTTTAACCTCTTTGGGTAAGTTATGATCCGAGTCATCTGTTTCCAAATCCGAGTTATTTTACTCAAAATTGACTTATGTCTTAAGTCTGAGTCTTCTGACTCAAATCCGAGGTATATGACTCAAATCTGAGTTATCTCATTCCAAATCCGAGTTACTTTACTCAATTTTGACTTACATCTCAAATCTGGGTCATCTGATTCAAATCCGAGGTATATGACTCAAATCCGAGTTATCTCATTCCAAATCCGAGTTACTTTACTCAATTTTGACTCACATCTCAAATCTGAGTCATCTGACTCAAATCCGAGGTATATGACTCAAATCCGAGTTAACTCATTCCAAATCCGAGTTACTTTACTCAATTTTGACTCACATCTCAAATCTGAGTCATCTGACTCAAATCCGAGGTATATGACTCAAATCCGAGTTATCTCATTCCAAAGCCGAGTTACTTTACTCAATTTTGACTTACATCTCAAATCTGGGTCATCTGACTCAAATCCGAGGTATATGACTCAAATCCGAGTTATCTCATTCCAAATCCGAGTTACTTTATTCAATTTTGACTTACATCTCAAATTTGAGTCATCTGACTCAAATCCGAGGTATATGACTCAAATCCGAGTTATCTCATTCCAAATCCGAGTTACTTTACTCAATTTTGACTTACATCTCAAATTTGAGTCATCTTACTCAAATCCGAGGTATATGACTCAAATCCGAATCATCTGTTTGCCACGATATAACTTGATTTGGCGTGATGCTGTTAATTTGCCTTTGATATGGATCCGAGATATAGATCCAAGATTAAGTTTTGGGATATGATAATAGGGCTAATCGCTATGAGATCTGATTCGAGATGTAGATATGAGATATAGATTCGAGATATGATAAGCTGGTCAATAGTCATCCGAGATATGGGATAACCTGGCAAGATGGTGAAATATAAATCCGAGTCATAACATAACCTGGCAATCTGGCGAACTGAATAAAGCTTCTGCCCGAATCAGAGATATGAGTAATACGTGAGTGCGAATACAAATCCGAATTATAATATACTGCAAAATTTGAATCAAAGGTTAGTCCGAATCAGAGACAATCTACTGAGCTGAGTTAAAGGTTAATCCGAAGCATAAATAACTTGACTCAAATTATATCCGAATCATCAATAAGCTGGCCGGTAAGCTGAGTTAAAGGATAATCCAAAGCATAAATAAACTGACTCAAATTCTGTCTGAATCATAAATAAGCTGACTCAAATTCTATCCGAATTATAAATAGGCTGACTCAAATCTTATCCGAATCATAAATACGCTGACTCAATTTCTGTCTGAATCAACAATAAGCTGGCTGGTGGGCTGAGTTAAAGGTCGGTCCAAAGCGTAAATAAACTAACTCAAATTCTATCTGAATTATAAATAAGCTGACTCAAATACAGATCTAAATCAACATAATGTTCTCTTAATCCAAAGGTGACTCTACGGATAAGTTGACTAGTCCCCGGGTTAAGTTATTTTCTCCCCGGGGTGAAGGATTGAGTGTAGGTGGCTGAGTTATCTGGCACTTACAGTATACTTGGAGAAGTGTTTGAGTGAGTCTTGCTAGGTCATACCTGCCCTGCTGAGTTACCTGGTACTTACAGTAAGCTTGGAGTAGTGCTTGAGTCCTTCTTGCTGAGTCTTACCTGCTTTGATGAGTTAGACTTGGAGAGCCTCCGCGCTTACCTCTTTGTTCTCTGTTGGCTCGGTGGAGCTGAATGTGCCCTATGAGGAAGAAGTTGATGAAGATGTTCCCGTCCGGATGGAAACCCAACCAACGCCACTAGGAGGCCCCAAGGTGGGCGCCAAATGTCGTGGTGGTATCACGGCATATGCCATGGGTAGGCTAAAGTTGGGGCCGATGGACGTGGAGGAATCCGGGGAGGGATGATGCAGTGAAGACCGCACTCGTATGAACAAAGAGAAATACAATGTATATTGGATTGAAGCTCTCAAGTGGAGATAACATCTCATTCTATACATCTAATCTCTTATAATCTTGCCATACTTGTGGCTACAATCATGCTCCTTGAGCTGTATCTCCTATGCTTCTATCTAGATCTCTCTGTGAGAGTGGAGGAAGAGGAAGGAGTGCTCCTAGTGAGCAGAGAGGGGAGGAGCCCTTCGGGGCCTCTGCTGCGAACGATCCCCCTGGTGCTCCTTATAAAGGGGAGCCCAGGGGACAAGCCTTGCTCCCTACGATTGGCATCTTCTCAGCATATTCCGGGCATCTTCTAGAGATGCTCAGCATATGCCTTGGCATCTTTTGAGATGCCAGGGCATATTCTCTAGCATCTTCTTGATGCCAAGGGCATATTCCATATGCCCGTGTGATCGAGCAAGGCGTCCCAAGACTGACACGATACTTGTAGCGCTCGCCTTGGTCGATGGAAGGTAGCTGCGGTGGTTGAGGTAGTCTTCTAGGATGCTTACAGGGGCGTCCAGATCATTATAATTCGGCCCAAGTGTTATTGACATAGGGGAAACTCGGCCTGGGGAGGAAATAATTTGGCCTGGGGGGAGAAACCAGCCCAGCCGAATCACGATGGCCACCGGTCCAGTAGTGGTCCTAGTCGAGTTGCTCCTTACCTGGCCCATGCTGCAGCCTAACCCAGCGTGGGATCCCGTGGTGGGCCGAGTTAACCAGCGTCGGCCCACTCAGGGCAAAGGGGAGGCGACGTGCAAACCCCGTGGTGCGCCGAACTCGGCCTGAGTCGGCCCACCCGAGGGAGGAGAGACGGTGCGAGGGAGTCCCGCGGTGGGCCGGATTGCTCCGTTGTCGGCCCACCCGGGGTAATAGGCGACGTGGCGCTGGCGTGTGCTCGAGGCGACGACCCGGCGGGAACAGAGGCAGCGAGATGGGCCGGATCTGAGTTGATTCGGCCCAGTATGGCTGAGTGAAGGTTAGTTCGGCCCGTAAGCGGTATTCTGGCCTAAAAGAAATAGCTGAACTAGGCCGGATTAAGTGTAATTTGGCCCATGTCCCTTTTCTCTCTTATATTTCTTTCTTAACTTCTCATATCTTTTGATATATATTTATATGTCTTCATTTTTCTATTGAAATGTTGATTACTCTCTAGAGACCTCTTTATACCTCAACTCTGGGGTACCTGGGGTTATATCCCCGACAGTTTGATTTTTACATAATTACATAATTAGATCACAAAAGTAACCTAGACGGAGGCATGCATCTAGCAACCAAAATCTTGCTCGTATGGAGCATTGTGCGTTGACGGACACGACAGAGACGGTGCCGCCAATCAGTTGAGGTTGATCACCTCGACCTTCTCCGCCTGCTAGCGGCGTAGGCATTCCACCTCGCGCTCCTCCGCCTCCTAGCGCTCGATGAGACGAAGCGCGTTGATAGCTGTGAGATTCTACACATTTTTTATGGTTTATATCGATAGTTTTTATTTGGATTTGATGGTTTTCTAGCTTTACCTAACGCTAATACTTCTGTTATTATTCAATGGTTTAGTATTTAAGTTGCGGTGCTATTCTTCTAGTGGTGTCATGTGAACGTCGACTACATGATACTTCACCATTTATGGGCATAGGGGAATGCATTGTGTATTTGGATACTAATCGTGGGGTTGCCGGAGTGACAGAAACCTGAACCCCCGTTAGGACACCTTTGCACAAGGGAGTTTAGGATCTCAGAGTTTAAGGTTGTGGTTAGATTTATATCTTAATTACTTTCATGTAGTTACGGATGTTTGCAGGGGGTTTAATCATAAGTATGTATTAGTTCACGTAAGGTCGGTACATTAGCACAGGTTCACCCACACAATACTTACAATACCAAAGAAGAGTACTCAGCTATTTGAAGCGAAAGCACTTAACAGAATTCCCATGTGTCCTCGAGAATGTTTGGTCCTTATAAGTATTTCCACCGGCTTGTCCTTTGATAAGAAAGGATTGGGCCACTTGCTCCATTTGTTCGTTGTCTTTATTACTTGCTCTTTGTTTTGTTGCCTTATCAGAAAACCACTAGAAATCTGTTTGCTAAGTATTCACAGGGTTTTCCTGCTCCATATATTTTCGACCTTATACGCTCCTCGTTGGGATCGACACTCCTATTTATCGAAAGTACTACGATACACCCCCTATACTTGTGGGTCATCAAGACTATTTTCTGGCGCCGTTGCCGGGGAGTGAAGCGCTATTGAAGAGTGGAATTGGTAAAGGAAACTTCTACTATGAGTATTTCTTTTGTTACTGCTTGTTACTTTGTTTCCAATATGGATAACCCACTTGGTTTTCTGTTTGGGAAAATTACTACCACTGCTAGGGTAGTAGATGAACCACCACCTGTTGAGATAGATCCTTTTAAGATACCTACAAGTATTGTTAATCGTGTTATGATAATTATTATTTTGGGGATGGAATTGTTCACCCCGGTGATCACTTGTTTTGTATCCATGAATTATGCGGGTTGTTTAAGTGTGCAGGTATCACAACTGAACAGGTGAAGAAGTTACTCTCCATATCCTTGAAAGGGAGAGCTGAAGAATGGTATAAGCTACTGAAGAATGAACAATCCATGGAATGGGAGGAGATGACATCTCTCTTTTACTCTAAATTTTATCCTCCCAGTGAGATTCATAAGGATAGAAATCTTATATATAACTTTTAGCCTCTTGATGAAGAAAGTACAGCTCAAGCTTGGGGGAGATTGAAGTTACTAATGCTTAAATGTCCTATTCATGAACTCCCTAACAATATTATTCTTAATAACTTTTATGCTAGGCTTTCTCTTTATGATAAATATTTACTAGATGCTTCTTGTGCTGGATCATTCACACGTATGAAGGAAGAAGCTAAATGGGATCTCTTAGACCGTATTCAAGATAACACTGAAGCTTGGGAGAATGACAAAGGAAGAAAGTCAGGTATAAACTATGATTATGAATGCATTAAATCTTTTATAGGAACTGATGACTTCCGTGATATTAGTAATGATTTTGGTCTTGATCCTCAAGTTCTTGCAAAAAAAATAATGCCTTTGCCTCTTATATTGAAATTCCCAAGAAAGAGTGGGACAGGTACCATGCTCCTTATAAAGACATTGTTACCCATGTTCCTGCCAGCGTAGAGGTTTGTACTGTTGATCCTATTTTGCTTGAACCTTATGTTGAGAAAATCCTTTTTCCCTCCAAGGCTAATGTGGTTAGCAAAAGCGCAAAGAAAATTGTAGGGTCCGATGAGCTTATTGATATTGAGCATGTGGTAGCTATTGTGGAAGATCTTGTCACTAGAAACATAGAGGATGAGCATATTGTATTCTGTGAAGACGCTACTAATATTGTTTTTCATCCTAAGAAAGTTAGAAAAGCTAGTGTCCCTGTGCTTTCTGTTAAAATTGGTAGTCATATCTATTATGGTTTATGTGATATTGGTGCTAGTTCGAGTGCTATTCCTTATGAGCTTTACAGGGAAATTATGCATGAGATTGGTCCTTGTGAGCTTGAGGACATTGATGTGGTTATTCACCTTGCTAATAGAGAGCAAGTTTGCCCCATTGGTATTGTAAGAGATGTGGAGGTCCTTTGTGGTAAGATTAAATATCATGCTGATTTTCTAGTACTTGGTAAAGAAGCTAGTAAAACCTATCTTATTATCTTTGGTAGACCCTTTCTGAATACTTGTGGGGCTATCATAGATTGTAGGAAGGAAGAAGTTTTGACTAAGTTTGCTGGAGAGTCTTATGAGTTTAATTTTTCCAAATTTACCAAAACTCCTTATGAAAATGAACTGTCTGATGAGGATTTCAGGGTTGAACAACTTTCTGCTATTTCTCTTACTCCTAACAATGCCTTGCAGCAGTTTATGGAAGATCATGAAAGTGATGTCTTCATGAAGGAAAGAAATGAGATTGACGAGGTTTTCCTTCGTCAGCCGAAATAGCTTAAGCATAATCTACCTGTGGAAGATTTGGGTACCGCACTACCACCTAAAGGGGACCCTGTTTTCGAATTAAAACCTTTACCAGATGATCTTAAATATGCTTATCTTGATGATAAGAAAGTTTATCATGTTATTATTAGTTCTAAACTTTTAGGAAAGGAAGAAGAGAGGTTATTGGAGATATTGAAGAAACACCGAGGAGCTATGGGCTATACTCTTGATGATTTAAAGGGGATTTCTCCTACTATATGTTATCATGCTATTAATATAGAGCCTGATGCAAAACCAGTCGTTGAGCACCAACGTCCTCTAAATACTAAGATGAAGGATGTGGTAAGAAATGAGGTATTAAAACTCCTTGATGCTGGTATTATTTATCCTATTGCTGATAGTGAATGGGTTAGCCCTGTTCATTGTGTTCCCAAGAAAGGGGGAATAACTGTTGTGCCTAATGAGTATAATGAGCTTATACCCCAAAGAGTAGTGGTTGGGTATAGAATGTGCATTGATTTTAGAAAGATTAATAAAGTTACTAAGAAAGATCATTATCATTTGCCCTTTATTGATCAAATGTTTGAGAGGTTGTCCAAAAAGACTCACTTTTGCTTTCTTGATGGTTATTCTGGGTTTTCTCAAATTGTTGTGAAAGCATAGGACCAAGAGAAAACTACTTTCACTTGTCCTTATGGTACTTATGCTTATAGGTGTATGCCTTTTGGTTATGTAATACTCCTGCTACCTTTCAAAGATGTATGTCTGCTATCTTTCATGGTTTTTGTGAAGAAATTGTGGAGGTTTTTATGGACAATTTTTCCGTCTATGGAACTTCTTTTGATAACTGTTTGCACAACCTTGATAAAGTTTTGCAGAGATGTGAAGAAACCAACCTTGTTCTTAATTGGGAGAAATGCCATTTCATGGTTAATGAAGGGACTGTTCTTGGGCACAAGATCTTTGAAAGAGGCATTGAAGTTGACAGAGCCAAAATTGAAGCAATTGAGAAGATTCCTTATCCTAGAGATATCAAAGGTATTTGTAGTATCCTTGGTCATGTTGGTTTCTATAGGAGGTTTATTAAAGATTTCTCTAAAATTTCAAAGCCCCTTACTAATCTTCTTAAAAAAGATGTACCTTTTCCTTTTTATGATGACTGTAAGGAAGCTTTTGAAACTTTGAAGAAAGCTTTGACAACTGCTCCCATTGTCCAACCACCTGATTGGAGTTTACCTTTTGAAATCATGTGTGATGCTAGTGATTTTGGTGTGGGTGCTGTCCTTGGACAACGTGTTGACAAGAAGCTGAATGTTATTCATTATGCTAGCAAGACTCTGGGTGCTGCTCAAAAGAACTATGCTACTACTGAAAAAGAGTTCTTAGCTGTAATATTTGCTTGTGATAAGTTTAGACATTATATTGTTGATTCTAAGGTGACTATTCATACTGATCATGCAACTATTAAGTACCTTATGACAAAGAAGGACGCTAAGCCTAGGCTTATAAGGTGGGTGTTGCTTTTGCAAGAGTTTGATCTGCATATTATGGATAGGAAAGGTGTTGATAATCCGGTTGCTAATAATTTATCTCGTTTGGAAAACATTTCTTTTGACCCTTTGTCTGTTAATGATAGTTTTCCAAATGGGCAGTTAGATGCAATAAGGGTAAGTCCACATGAGAGTCCTTGGTATGCTGATTATGCTAACTTTATTGTTTCCAAGTATTTGCCTCCAACCCTTATAGCTCAGCAAAGAAGGAAATTCTTTTATGATCTAAGGCATTACTTTTGGGATGACCCACACTTATATAAAGAAGGAGTAGATGGCATTATGCGAAGATGTGTTCCGGAATTTGAACAACAAGAGATATTGAGAAAATTTCATGGCAGTGATTATGGAGGACATCATGCTAGGGATAGAACCGCACAAAAGGTTTTACAATCTGGATTTTATTGGCCTACCCTTTTTAAAGATGCAAGAAAGTTTGTCTTATCATGTGATGAATGCCAACGAGTTGGTAACATCTCTAGACACAATGAAATGCCTATGAATTATTCTCTTGTTATTGAACCTTTTGATTGTTGGGTATTTGACTTTATGGGGCCTTTTCCTCCTTCAAAAGGGTATACACATATTCTTGTTGTTGTTGACTATGTTACAAAGTGGGTAGAATCCATACCTACAAACAGTGCTGATGGTAAGACCTCTTTGAAAATGCTTAAAGATGTCATTTTCCTAGGTTCGATGTGCCTAGATATCTCATGACTGATGGAGGCTCTCATTTTATTCATGGGGTTTTTAGAAAAACTCTTGCTAAGTATGATGTAAACCACAGAATAGCTTTAGCTTACACCCCCAAACTAGTGGGCAAGTAGAACTTTCCAATAGGGAAATTAAATCTATCTTGCAGAAGACTGTCAATAGATCTAGGAAAAATTGGGCTAAAAAGTTGAATGACGCTTTATGGGCTTATAGAACTGCTTATAAAAATCCTATGGGGATGTCTCCTTACAAAATGGTCTATGGGAAAGCTTGTCACTTGCCTTTAGAATTAGAACACAAATCTTATTGGGCAGTGAAAGAGTTGAATAGAGATTTTAGACTTGCTGGTGAGAAAAGACTGCTCGACTTAAGTAATCTAGATGAGTGGAGAGGTGAAGCTTACAATAATGCTAGGCTCTTTAAGGAAAAAGTAAAAAAATGGCATGATAGGAGGATTCTCAAAAGGGAGTTCCATGTTGGTGAGAAAGTTATTTTGTATAGGTCTCGTCTCAGATTTTTTGCAGGGACACTACTCTCCAAATGGGAAGGACCTTTTGTTATCAAGGAAGTGTACCGTTCAGGTGCCATCAAAATTTCTTCTTTGAAGGATGACACAACACAGGTGGTTAATGGTCAAAGACTAAAACATTATATTTCTAGAGATTATTATAATGAAGATGTGGATGTTATTCAAATGGTGACTCCAGAAGAATTTATCAGAAGCCAAACACCAGAAACTGCAGAGTTCGTCCTTGAATAGGTAAAAGTGGTGAAAACAGAAGGTTCGTGAAAATCCAATCTTTTTATATTTTTTATGTTTTTAATACATAAGGAAGACTAGGAGAAGGAACAGAGGAGGAACCGGAGGCCGGGGTGGCCAAACCCACCCCAGGCACAGGCCCACCTTGCCCCGCGCCTGAGGGGGGTGTGCCACCCTCGAACTCCGTCTCTGCCTTGTTTCCATGTCAAAACCTTCCTTATGCTTTGAAACTTCGTAATATATAACCCCCCGGGTTCCCCGAGGTTCTTACATCATGTTCTCGTCATGTTTTCGTTTCGATCTGTTTCTGTCAGGAAAATTCTTAGATTTGGAGCCTCAATGTCTTCCTCTGGATCACCCACGGAGGATTCCTCTGCGGACGTTCTCAACCCGTACATGTATGAGTTGAGGATTCATCCCAAAGAGTTGATCCTCAAAGAGGGGAAGGTACAGATGAAAGAAGTTCAAGGCCCTAAAGGAGAAGGCAGTCTGGAAGACAGGATGGAAGCATCGGAATAGGAAGTTTTCAGGTACAAGAAGATGGCAGAACGCAAAGTGGATGTTATTCACAAGATAAGTTCAGAACTCATCACCAAGCACGAGGGAGAAGTAGCTGAGCTATGAGAAGAGATCTTCTCACTCCGTCAGACCACCAACCAATTGCAATCACAACTCTATGACATATAGAACCAAAACTATAAGTATGAGGTCAGATTTGATCGCATAAGCTCTGCTGCTAGTTTCAGGATTGTAGAGACAAGGACATCCTTTTTGGATGGGGAACCTTTGCCTTGGAAGTTTTATGATGACAAGATAACACCACCACCACCAAAGGAGTAATTTGTCATCAGGTTTGGCATCCCCTTGGCTTGTTTCGAGCTTGGGGGAGTGCCGCGGTATCACCACCATTATATTTTATCTTTTACCTTTTTAGTGGATTCATATCTATGGTAGAGAGGTTATCTTAGAGTTTGGTTTGCATGCAGAAGTATCTCTCCTTTAGTTGATTATCTATGTATCCCTTGGTGTGAGTGCCTTTATTGGAATATTAATGAGAAGTCTCATCTTTTACTTTTTGCACTTCATATTTTAGTTTGCAATCTCTATTATATGATGGATCTTGTTGATCAGTATTGGCACCGCTTTGGGATCATCAAGTGGATCTAAATTGGTTTTGGCAAACCGAGTTTTGGTCAGTAGCATTACTTTGAAAGAGAAAATGAGAAAAAATTTACAGGTATTTTGTATCATTTGTTTTCTTTCTTGTTGGCTCATAAGCTTAGTATTCTTTATTTAAGATCTTTTGTGTCTTCAAGGAAGATTGCATGCTTGGCTTTATTACTTGTATGTTTGCTTGTTTCTTTCAACTCTCTTGATTGCTACCCAGCCTTGCTAGCCAAAAACCTATTTGGGAAGGCATACTTCTCATGTTTCCAATCCCTTTGAAACCAAAACCTTTGCCACTTGTGTCCACCATATCTACCTAGTAGCACTTTTTCTATTCCAAGCAAATTCTCAAGCTTCATCTATCTTTCGAATAAAAAAGTATTTTATTATGTGAAAACTAGTTAGTAAAGCTCTCACGAACTTGATGGCACACTTTATTTCTTTGCCCCTAATAGACTTGAACCATTGCGCCATCGAAGTTGTATATGCTTGCATCTATACGTTGGAATTAGCAGAACCGTGTTGTCACGGGGAACATTTTCGACATTGCACTTGTACTCTGTACACAATTGATATCGTGCTCTTTTGTCTATGGATGTCAACAGTGTGAAATAAAGAGGTAACTTGTAAGTCCATGGAGTTTGTATCATGTGTTAGAGAAACGCCTGGGCCGCTAGCCTAAGCCATGCCTAATCATGGTGGAAACTTGCAACACCACCATAATGATCCATCTATGAAGCATCCTCAATAAAAAGATATGCACATGGTAAATAAAAAGATCGCTGAGATGTTCATTGTCTGCTTGCCTTGTCATTTTGGTTATGTGAAAGCTCCTGTACCATGTGCAAGGGGTACCCCGTTGGCGGTTCTCAATGATATGAAAATACTTACGATGAACCTGTGACCAAAGTTGAGTAGCATGAGGAGTGTCCCTCATATTCATGGGACATGAAATTTTCAACTTATATTTCGTCAAGCATATACTCCATATTTGCGCACTTTAACCTTAATCATCTCAAGATGCCTATGATAGGGGAACTGAGGGCTCAAAGCTACTGAGTACCATAATATTTTGGAAGCGCTTTATGACTTGTAATCCCTGCTTCCCTCTAAGAAGGGACCTTTCTCGCACTTCCAAGTTGAGTCAGTAAACCTACTCCCTCTCTACCTCCAGCAAGCAGTTGAGTTGTTGTGTTTCAAGCATTCATATGGTGATTTATTCAATCATGTTCTTTATCTTCCTTGTTTGCACAAAACTCTTATCTATTGAGTATTACTTTGAAAGCCTTCACTTATGAAAAACCTTTTTGAGCAAAGAGTGCTCCTGTTTTGAAACTTCTACAAAAAGCTTTTGTGAAATTGTTTGCCAGGTGTTCTCTGACCAAGAACAAGTTTGCCAATTCCAATTATGATTTATCTTTATGCATATCTATTGTGACTGTTGTACTTGGTTGCAAGCTAAGTTATATAATGGTGAGTTTCTTTCTTCTATGAGTTGTGCAATGGTAAGTGTGATGCTTCTTGGTCGTATTATTTTATCGACACTTCACTCCATAAACCTGTGGACATGTTTACTGAGCTCAGTTTTCGCTTGGGGAAAAACAAAGTCTAAGCTTGGGGGAGTTGATACACCCAATTTGCATCACCTTTCTATATCATAATTTACCTTTCATTGATATTCATCTTATTATGAGGTATGGCTTTTCATCTGTTTTATGCATGTTGGATGATTCTTAGAGGATGGATTGCCGGAGTCTGGATTCTGATGGAAAAGAAGGCGTTTCGGTGCAATTTTGCGAAGATCAGAAAAATACCAAAAAAATATGGAAACATATTATTTTACCAAAAGACGAAGGAAGCCAGAAGGAGGAGCGAAGAGGGGCCACAGGGGGCCCACACCCCCTAGGCGCGGGCCCACCTGACCCTGCGCCTAGGGCAGGTGTGGCCCACCTACTCGACCTCTGACTCCGCCCCTTTGCCTATATCTTCCCTACAAAACCCTAAGGCCAGGAGGGCGACCACAGATAGATTTCCGCCGCCTCTGGGGGCGGAAAACACCGAGAGAGAAATATCTCTCCGGCAGACAGATTTCTGTCGGGGGAATTCCTTCCCGGAGAGGGGAGACCGTCGCCATCAACACCATCATCAAGCTAGGCTTCATCAGGATCATCATCATTATCATCCACACCATCATCTCTAGCAGCACCATCATCACCACTCCGTCCTGCTGTAACAATTATGTTGGATATTTCTTTAGTTCTTAGGGGAACTTTCCCGATGTTGATTACTATTGTAGTTGATGCTTGTGAGTGGAACCATTGGATTATTGTTTATGTTTAGATTGTTATCCATTATCATATCATCTTTGATCTTGATCCATATGATGTCTTGTGAGTAGTCTGTTGTGTTCTTGTTGACATGGGAGAAGTCATGTTGTTAGTAGTGAATCTGTGATGAGTTATTATTCAATGGTTTAGTATTTAAGTTGTGGTGATATTCTTCTAGTGGTGTCATGTGAACGTCGACTACATGATACTTCACCATATATGGGCCCAGGGGAATGGATTGTGTATTTGGCTACTAATCGTGGGGTTGCCGGAGTGACAGAAACTTGAACCCCCGTTAGGACACCTTTGCACAAGGGGGTGTAGGATCCCAGAGTTTAAGGCTGTGGTTAGATTTATATCTTAATTACTTTCCTGTAGTTATGGATGTTTTTAGGGGGTTTAATCACAAGTATGTATTAGTCCAAGTAAGGTCGGTACATTAGCACAGTTTCACCCACACAACACTTACAACACCAAAGAAGAGTACTCAGCTATTTGAAGCGAAAGCACTTGACAGAATTCCCATGTGTCCTCAAGAACGTTTGGTCCTTATAAGTACTTCCACCGGCTTGTCCTTTGCTAAGAAAGGATTGGGCCACTTGCTCCGTTTGTTCGTTGTCTTTATTACTTGCTCTTTGTTTTGTTGCCTTATCAGAAAACCACTAAAAATCCGTTTGCTAAGTATTCACAGGGATTTCCTGCTCCATGATACGTCCAAAACGCATCTACTTTCTCGAACACTTTGCTATTGTTTCTCCTCTAAACTTGTGTGATTTGGATACAACTAACACGGACTGACGCTGTTTTCAGCAGAATTACCTTGGTGTCTTGTTTTTGTGCAGAAAATGAACTATCAGGAAAAATCCCGGAAAATATGCCAAAAACTATTTCTCACCAGAAGGTCCACGGAGCCAGAAGGGGAGACAGAGAGGAGGCCTGGGGGGCCCAGACCCAACCCAGGCATGGTCCCACCTAACCCCATGCCTGGGGGAGGTCTGGCCACCCCAGGCAGCTCCTCGGCCTCCCTCCACGCCTATAAGTTGCCTTCTGATCAAAAAACTCAGGGGGGTTCGCTAGTTTTCCAGAAAGAGTTTCGCTCCACCGCCGCCACCAGAAACCAAGATTCGGATCTAGAAACTCTGTTCTGGCACCCTGCCGGGATGGGGAATTTGGAGACGATCATCGCCATCGTCATCACCAACGCATCTCCATCAACCACCGATGTTTCCCTCATCCATGAGTGAGTAATCCCCCGCTGTAGGCTTGGGGATGGTAGGGATTGGATGAGTTCTTTCATGTAATTGAATAAGATTGTTAGGGCATAGTGCCTAGTTTCTCTTGTGCTATTTGACTTTGTTGCAACTCGTTGTGCTTAATGCTTATCACTAGGGCCCGAGTGCCATGATCTCAGATCTGAACTTATTATTGAATCATTATGATAGTATTGTTTGTGATCTTATCTGCAATTTGTGTACACATATCATTGTCCTGATCCAAAGACCCCAAAGTGACAATAATTTGGATAACCGGAGGGGATGGCTGTGGTGTGAGGATCACATGTGTTCATGGAGTGTTAATGCTTTGCTCCGGTGCTCTATTAAAAGGAGCACCTTAATTGCCAGTAGTTCCCTAGAGGCCCCGTTGCCACGGGTTGGCTAGACAGAAGATGTTATGCAAGTTCTCATTGCAAGCACATATGACTATATTTGGAGCACATGCCTAGGATTGTTTATTATTTGGATGCTTGTTATTATTTATCTGCAATGCCCTAGATCTTAAAGTTACATGTTTAGACTCGTCCATGCAACACCCGTCCATCCATCCCTATGCCTACCTCGAATCATCATTGCCGTTACTCTTGCTGCTTTGTTGCTACTCTTAAACTGCTCTTGATAAACTTCTGTGAGCAAGAACTATTTTCAGGTGCAGCTGAACTGACAACTCAGTTTGTTAAGGCTTGCAAGTATTCTTTGGCTCCCCTTGTGTCGAATCAATAAATTGGGTAATACTACCCGCAAAGACTGTCGACATCCCCTATACTTGTGGGTCATCACTCCATACCACTGTTCAGCACCTTCTGCTCCTCGTTGGGATCGACACTCCTATTTATCGAAAGTACTACGATACACCCCCTATACTTGTGGGTCATCAAAGGTCGACCCCCACTTAACCATTACTCATCTTTCCAATCACTTTCCTTTTTGAAAACGTTTTTAGGTAACAAGTACAACTAATTTTTTTTGTAATTCGCAATCCCTATCCTTACTAAGAAAGAGACCAACTTAAAACTTAAGGTAAAAACTACTTAGAGATAAAGCAAATAAGTGCACACAAGAATATTCACCACACGCTATTGCTTCCCGGCAACGGCGCCAGAAAAGGTCTTGATATCCCATAAGTATAGGGATCATGTGTAGCCTTTTTGATAAGTAAGAGTGTCGAACCCGACGAGGAGCTAAAGTTAGGATAAATATTCTCTTAAGTTCTATCGACCACTGATACAACTCTACGCACACTAAATGTTTGCATTATCTAGAAAATAAAACTAGAGCAACAAAACAAGGACTAGGGAAAGCTTTGCAAGATAATAAATAATAAGAAAGTAAAGCTAGTTGCTGCAGCAATAAAATGCACTAAAATAATAGAACCATGAGTGTGGAATGGTGGTGGTAATTGTGGTGGCTTTGTCCAAGTTTAATTGGCGAATAAATCGGGTTCATTGTCTTCGATGCAGTATCTCCATGTGGGAGAGGCTAAATATACATGCGCTTCACTACTTGGAATTACATGTACTATATGATTGGATTGTTAACAAACATCCGTAACTACTAACAATGCATTAAGGTTTCCCCAACCATAGCCTTAAGTTAATAGTCCTCTTACTCTCATACGTGCAACGTTCTGGTTCGCGTCCTTAGGTTTCTGTCACTCCGGCAGAACTTCCCCCTTCCTCTTACACATACTACAAACCCTATGATGTTTAATCCATGCGCGCACAAATATAATAGACACCAAAGAACTATACCATATCAACATACAACTCTAATGAACCAAAGACGTTCAACCATTCAATCTAAGAACAAAGAAACTACACAAACATGACATAGATCATAGGATTATAACTTATAGCATCAAACACCATGTTTACATAGGACGGTACAGAGATGTGTGGGAGGATGAACCACTGCATACTAGGATGATTAGGTGATGAATATGGCGGTGAAGATGGTGAAGAGGGCGCTGGCGGCGGCGCGGGGGACTCCTTCCCCGCCGCCGGTATCGTGGGGGAGCACCGGCCCTTAGCCCCTTCCTTCATGACTTCTTGGGAGTCCTCCCCCGTGGAGATGGTATCCATGGGGAGGCAAAAACATGGCTTTGGTGGCTGCAAATTCGTGGGTGAAGGTGTCTCCCATGAATTAGGTTTCATCCATATATATAGCTTCTCGGATTCCCGTCACCCCATCTTGGGCTGCAGTAAATCGGGGCTATCGGGCCCGTCCGGACTCGGAATAAGCTAAATTGTATGTCTAGAACGATTGTCGCGAAATTGCCTACAACTTTGTTGTTGAAGAGTGTTCCTTTTAACGCCGTCTTCAACTCGATACGTGACTATCTTCAAAAATAGTTCTCAGACAGATTTCTGGAAAATCCCAATTTGACTCCAACAAGGGTTCTACTTGTATTTTTGATAATTCCTACATATCAAAGTGTAAAATAAGAAAATTGTTCACTTTTGCAACTATTAGTAGGTTAGTCCAAATAACTCATGAACTTTATATAAAAAGAAGTGTCAAAAGCATAATATTAGCATGAAACCATCAAAAATTATAGATATGTTATGGATGTATCAGGGGTTTCGATGATAACCTGAAGGTGGATTACTAGTCATAGATACAGTTGGATGGCGGTCTATGTATATCGTTATATTGCCTAATCGAATCTCATAGGATCATGAATGTTTAGTATTGCATTGTTATACCTTGCTCAGTCCTATCAATTGCCCTGATGTAGTTTGTTTACCCAACATGTCATGTTTGTTTATCTTAAGGAGAACACCTCTAGTGAACTATGGACCCTGGTCCAATCTTTACCATTGATACATCTTCCACTGTTATTGTTTAACTTTCTGCAAGCTACCATTACCTTCCACACCATACAGTTAATCCTTTGTTTTCAGCAAACCGGTGAGATTGACAACCTCACTATTCTTTGGGGCAAATTCTTGAGGTTTTGTTGTGCAGGTTTCCAAGTTGCTAGCAACACCTTTGAGTCGTTTCCTTCCTCCTACTAGTTCGATAACCTTGGTTTCTTACTGAGGGAATACTTGCTGCTGTGCTCATCACACCTTCCTCTTGGGGACTTCCAACGAAGCTCTACATTGATCTGAGCCACCATCAGTTCTGAAAGCCTTGCATAAAAATTATTAGTAATAATATTACTGGGGAGCTCATGAATGGGACATTTGAGCATCAGTGACTTCAATCTCCCCCATGCTTGGGCAATAGTTTCTCCATCATGAGGATGAAAATTATAAATATAATTCCTATCTTTATGAATTTCATGAGGAGGATAAAATTTAGAGTAAAAGAGAGACTTAAGTTCTGTCCACTCCGAATGATGAGGGTCATATAGTAGCTCATACCACTCCCTTGTTTTGCCCTTAAGTGATAAAGAAAATAGGTTCCTCTTAACTTGGTCCATCGAAATACCTGCACACTTGAACAACTCGCATAATTCATGTAAAAGAGTAAATGATCACGAGGATGGACAGTTCCCTCTCCAAAATAGCAGTTATTCATAACACGTTCAACAATTTCCATAGGTATTTCAAAGGGGACACTTTCAGTATGTGGATTTAAAATATCACAAGTATCATTAGAATTATCACATATGGGAGATAAAGTATCATCAAAGCAAATTTTCTCCTATAAAGATGGGGAACTAAAAAGATCATTTTCATTAAAACTAGCTTCCCAAGCTTAGACGTTTCCATAGCATTAGTAACAAAGGTGTTCAAAAAATTCATACTAATAACATTGCTTTAGCATGCAAAGAAAGTTCCATAGGATTTTTAATTTTCTCTCCAAACCATTTATGTTCTAACTCAGGAAAAATACTAAAAAGCTCTCTAATTTTGTTGTTGTTTTCCATTAAGCCTAACTAGTGAAAATAAAAACAAGAAACAAAAAGATATAATTGCGGAATCTAAAGGAAATAACTTCGAGCACTCACACACCAGCAACAGTCCTAGAAGATAGCTTAGTAGCCAGAGGATGTGACTACCTTTTACCTTACCTCCCCGACAACGGCGCCAGAAAAGTGCTTAATGTCTACGCACGCTTCTATTCTTGTAGACAGTGTTGGGACTCCAAGTGCAGAGGTTTGTAGAACAACAACAAGTTTCCCTTAAGTGGATCACCCAAGGTTTATCGAACTCAGGAAGGAAGAGGTCAAAGGTATCCCTCTCAAGCAACCCTACAATCAAGATACAAGAAGTCTCTTGTGTTCCCAACGCACCCAATACACTTGTAAATTATATAAGTGCACTAGTTTGGCGAAGAGATAGTGAAATACAAGTAATATGGATGATTATAAGTGATAATTGCAATCTGAAATAAAGATGGCAGCAAGCAAACATGTAGCAGGACTGATTGTAAACGGTGTTTCAATGCTTAGAAACAAGGCCTGGGGATCATACTTTCACTAGTGGACACTCTCACATAAATATCTTCTCTTCATTATGCTACTCTGAACTACTCTCTGGTTGGACGATGTAGGACTATAATAGCACACCTCAAAGTTCGCATTCCCCATATAGATAACCCTATTGTCACCTCGAGCGCTAGATGGTTCCAACAAACACCACAAACCCATAGAGACATCCAACTCAAATTATAACTCATGATAAGTATTTTTTGTAATCTTTAGCCTAAGTAACACATGGTGTGCACACTGTCAACTTCACACACGTGGGGACAAGCAGAGATTAATTAAAGCACTTGAATAGCAGAGTAGATCTACTTGATTACAAATCTCATGATCACAATAAGATCACGCATAGAGATATATGAACACATAGCTACCAGTAAAGCACTTAGCCTCGAGGGATAACTACTCCCTCCTCATCATGGGAGTCAGCAACAATGATGGAGATGGCGGTGGAGTCGATGGAGATGGCTCCGGGGGCAATTCCCCATCTTGGCAGGTGCCGGAACAGAGACCTCTATCCCCCGAATCTCCTCTTCGGTTGTGGCGGTGCTGTAGACTTTTTCTTGGATTTCTGATCTTCGTAGGGTTTTCGTCTCGAGGAGAAGTATATATAGGCAAAAGGGCAAGGTCGCTGGAGCCTCGAGGGGCCCACACCATAGCCAGGCGTGGCCTAGGGTGGGCCCGTGCCACCATATGGTGTGGCCTCCTCGTGGATCCTCTTCGTCTCTCCTTTGGTCTCTGTGTCATGTCGGAAAAAATAGGAACTTTGGCTTTTGTTTCGTCCAATTCCGTGAATATTTCTTTACTAGCTTTTCTGAAACCTGGCTATGGTGTGGGCCCGCACCACCATATGGTGTGGCCGCCTCGTGGATCCTCTTCGTCTCTCCTTTGGTCTCTGTGTCGTGTCGGAAAAAATAGAAACTTTGGCTTTTGTTTCGTCCAATTCCGTGAATATTTCTTTACTAGCTTTTCTGAAACCAAAAACAGCAGAAAACATGCAACTGGCAGTGTGGCATCTTGTTAATAGGTTAGTTCCAGAAAATGTATAAAAATTCCTCAAAGTGTAGACAAAACATAAGATAGTTGATACAAAACAAGCATGGAGCATCAAAAATTATAGATACGTTTACGACGTATCATAGATGCAGTTGGATTACGGTCTATATATCATGTTGTAATGCCCAAGTGAATATCATAGTGATCATTATTTCATGTACATGCATTGTTATGCATTCTCTATTTGTTAATTGCCCCGCTGTAATTTGTTCACCCAGCATGTTATTTATCTTATGGAGAAAATACCTCTAGTGAACTGTGGACCCTGGTCCATTCCTTCCCACTGATATTCTATCTACTATTTACTGTTACTTTCTGCAATTACCATATGCAATTACTTTATTCCACACTATACGTTTAATCCTTTGTTTTCAGAAAACCCGGTGAGCTTGACAACCTCACTGATAAGTTGGGGCAAAGTATTTTGGTTGTGTTGTGTGCAGGTTCCACATTGCTCGCAACACCTTCGAAAGTGGTTTCTTTCTCCTACTGGTTTGATAACCTTGGTTCCATAACTGAGGAAAAACTTGTTGTTGTGCTTATCATACCTTGCTCTTGGGGTTCCCAACAGGCTCTATATCAACTGAGCCATCATCAATGTCCTACTTATAATAGATGAGCATGTTATTTCTACTGATTTTATTATTCTCAAAATGCTGGAGGATGAAATATTATCTATAATACTTGTTAGACCTTTTCTTAGTACTGCAGGAGCATCAGTTGATTGTGCTGCAGGGAAAATAATCTTCAACGTTTATGATGCTAAAATAATCTGGTATTTTCCAAAGAAACTAGAAGCAGGAGAGAGGTATGTTCCACCAGCAAAACGATCATTGTGGTAAGTGCCTTTGATAAAGGGCAACCGAAGGTAAGAATTCGAGAACAGAAAAGAGGTTGAAATATTCAACCACTCTCAATAAAATGTAGCTGTAAAAAAGTAGCAGAAATACCGATGGAACAAGCATAGATTTAGAATAGAAAATAAAGTTTGAGTTTTATCTGTATAAACTAGCTCAATATTATTGTCCAAATAAAAAATGCATCTCTAAAATTTTTGGTGAAAAAGCATGTTACAAAAGGTTTAACTACCAACTATACGGCCGGAATAAAAATTCCCGCCGTATAGTTGCGACCGTATAGTTATCGACATAATTCTCAAAAGTTGGGTTTGGATACAGAAAGATTGACGACCAACTATACGGCAGGACCATCTGGTCCGGCCGTATAGTTGTGACCGTATAGTTGTGATCTGGCAAAGGGAAACCCTAACCCTCGCCACCTCCACAACTATACGGCGGGAGATACCCGGCCCGACCGTATAGTTTGGTCCGACCACTTAAACGGGTCGGGGCAAGGCAATCTTCTTCCTCCCCTCATTATTTCTCTCGATCTCTCTCTCCAAAACTCTCAAAACCTCTCAAGAACTCTCAATTCTTCATGGATTTTGTTTGTTTGAGTGGGGGAATCGATAGATCGGTATGTTTCTCTCCCTATCCATGCTTTATTTTCAAGATTCCATGGTTGAAATATTCTCATTGAATTAGTGGATGAACTCAAGCCTGATTGATTTTCTCTTTTAACTTCTCACGTTAGGATTGAATTCCTCCATGTAGAATCGCTCATATATCATGTAGAAACTATATGCCTAAGGTTTTATGTTGAAATTTCTCAGTGCATCAAGATGAACAAGATCGGTAGCCTTTTTTGCAAGAGCAAGCGCCAACATGGTGAGGGCTCGGGGCTCCGGGCTGAGCTCGGCAACAAGTATGCCGTAGTTTTGGCAAGGAAGGTGCTGCCCACACGATGGTCCGACAATGGCTTCCTCAACTCAACTGGGTTGAAGGGGGACTTCGACTACCCGTGTGCAAATGCAGGGCTCACCGACCTCGCCACCACCAGCCACCACACCTATGAAGGGCTCACCCATGAGTTCCTCGCCTCCTTCTATGATGACTATAGGGATAAAGGCAATGCATGCATGATAAATTTCACTGTTAACTAACAAACATATCAAATTACCTATCAACAATTTTGCAATGCTTATGGATTATCTCAGGAGGGGGAACCAACTGTTACAAACATGTACAGTGTCTCGAGTGCAAATGCTTGGGAGGTTGTTTCTGTTCATGGTGGTAGGGACTTCTACCAGAAGAAAATGTCCACCATTCAGAACCCAACCATCAGTTACTTTTCTATGTTTCTTGCTAACATCTTGTTAGGAATAGGATATACCGGCTCGATGGCCAATGCAGATATGGCCATGATCACCAAGGCGCTCTTCCCTAATGTGTTGTAGAGTCCCCTGCAGCTCTATTCCTCCAGCACCTCCGCCACCAGAGCAACAAAACAAAAGGTGATATTCATATCGGTGGGATGGTAACTCACCTGATCCAAACACTTGAAATTGTAATTCCTATTGCACAACCTGTTGATGGCTCCATACTTATGGATGTCAGATATGTTACTGCTTTTGGCTTCCTCGTTGTTTAACGACTTAACAGGAGGCTCTGAGCCTATCAATTTGGTTATCTTAATGATGTGCAGGAGGGTCAGATGCCATTGCCTTGCCCGCAAGCCTTCGAGGTTCGGGGAAGGGACAACTAGATCCTCACCAAGGATCAAGTGACCGAGATCATGGAGGAGCTCTATCCGGACTCCGATGAAGAGGAAGAAGGAGGGCAACATGATGAGTAGGAGCAGCAACAGGAGTAGGAGTACAACCCTGCTTGGGAAGGACAACAGCAGCAGTAGGCGGAGCAGCTGAAAGGACTACATTTTCCCATACTATTTTGGTGATGATGACAATCCCACTTGTGGTCTAATCGTGTACTTGAGTTTCAGGAAAAATGCTTTTGCTGATTCCTATGGATTTTGTGGATGCTCTCTTTGGGATCTCGTGAAGACGGCGCCCTTTTAGTTTTTATAGTTTCTCTCTTTTTATTGCTTTAGGTCGCCGTACTATCAAGAGGGGGTCCATCTCGGAAGGCTGCGGGAAATCACTTGTTCTTGCACAAACCCCATATGCACTGCCACGGCCATCCTATTTTTCGACGAGAGAGCGAGGTTCTGTTCAGCTGGAGCTGTTTTTGTCTGATCGAAACTTTCGACGCCCCAGGACATTCTGTGGGATGATCTGGGGCTTTGTTCTGATCCAACTTCCGCTGGGACTTCCGGTGAGCTCCTATAACCTTCTGTCTGGGTATGCTCTATTTGCCGGAAGTTGCACCGGAAGTTCCGATGAGGAATTTTCGTTGCTCCCACCAGAAAGTTCCTGAGCGGAACTTTTGCCTAGACACCGGAACTTCCGGTCAGACATGCCAGCGACCGGAAGTTCCGCCTAGTTCCGCTCAAGTTCCTTTGAAGGTCGTACCCTTACATTTTGAACTGGTCTATTTGACGGAACTTGGGCCAGAACTTGCATCGGAAGTTTCACCGGAACTTCCGGTCAGTTTGACTGGAACTTTCGGTCGAGCTTTTGGAGCGTGCGTTAACGGGCTGATGACCATCGAAGCCTTGCTGGGCGGAACTTGCGGCCCCTCACCGGAAGTTCCGGTGAGGTCGCGAGGGCTGTAACGGTTCAGCGGGGAGGGAGCCTATTTAAGGCGCCCTCCTTCTTCCTCCCACCTAACTCAAATATTTTTCTCTCTCCTCCATTAATGCTTGAGCTTCACCTCACTAGATCTCTCTCCCTAGCCACTCAAATCACTTGATATTTTGAGAGGTGAGGGAGGTGACCTAGATCTACACTTCCACCAAAGAAGATTTGATTTCCCCCACCTATCCTTTGTGGATCTTGTTGCTCTTGGGTTTCTTGAAACCCTAGACGGTGTAGGGCATCCTCGGAGCTAAGGCTTGTGTTGTAAATCTCCGTGGTGTCGTTGAGGGCCTCCAATTGAGTTGTGGAGCTTCCCCCTCAACCTTGTTGTAAAGGTTTCGGTTGGCGCCTTCAAGGTCACCGGTTAGTGGATTGTGAGGCCTCCTTTGTGGGGGAGCTCACCGGAGAAGAAGGTGAGGCCTTTGTGGCGCTCGGGTGACCTTGTGTGGCCCCGACACCTCTCCAACATAGACGTAGCTCCTTGGGAGTGAACTATGGGAATTACATCTCCGTGTCCCCGCTCCGGTTACTTCGTTCCCTTCCTTTACTTCTTGTCCTTTACCGTTCTTATGGTTGTTGTAAGTTATCTTGCATTTAGGTTTTTCACCTAGTTGTACATCTAGATAACTTTCCTTCTCGTTAAGCCTAAAAGTGTGAAACAAATTAAAAATTGGTAGTCGCCTATTCACCCCCTCTAGTCGATTCAAAGTCGGTATTTTCAATTGGTATCAGAGCCAAGTCTCTTATTTCGGGCTTCACCGCCTAAGAGACAAATGGCCGACGAATGGGGTAGTGAAAATGAAAACCCCAAGACCTTGGCCACTATGGATGACCTCAAGCAATTGGAGTCATCCATGATGTCCAAGTTCGAGGAAATGATGACTATCTTGCAGTCTCTCAAGCCAAACCCCATGGTTGCTCTTGACACACCCCAAACCACCGAGCTTCCTCCCACCGTTACAGTGACCGCCCCCGGGGTGAATCCCGCGGCCGTCACCACTCACTTGGGACTTGGTTTTCTTGCTCAAACATCTACCAAGGTTTCAAGTGATAACACCGAGGAGCCCGAGAACTCAACTTCCAAAGAGGAAAATGGAGGAAAGGACTACTCGGCGGTACCCCCACCGCCAAAGTACACTCCGGATCCACCCATTCCCATGCCACACATCATTCCTCAAGGAGCACCGCCTATGCTAGATACAACAAATTTTGCCAATTGGCAATATCTAATGCGCTCACATATTTCTAGCTCTTCTATTGAGTTAATGAGGATTGTGGAGGATGGGTTCTCTCCATATGACCCAAAGAAGTTGACACGAGGTGAAGTGGTGGACAAGCAACTCAATGCCACGACTTTGGGGATGATCCAAAAGGCTTTGACTCCAAAGGACTTTGCTCACATTTGCCAATTCGACACCGCCAAGGGAGCATGGGATCAACTCACCGAGCTCTTTGTTGGGAATGCAAGCATCCAAAGCTCCAAGTTTGATGAAGTCAACAACGAGTGCGATGGTTTTGCTATGCAAGATGATGAGACCCCGAAGACATGTATAGGCGGCTCAAGGTCCTTTGTTGCACTATGAGGGATCTTGGGGCCACCTATGTTGATGACAAGTTCATGAAGAGGAAGTTCATTCAAGCTCTCCTTCCGTTTGAAGAACAAAAGCTCAACTCTATCAAGGGAATAACCAACTTTCACCTAATGACCTCCCAATAAGTCTTGAGTGAAGTAATTGAGATGACCATTGCCAAGAAGAATGCGGAGTCCGCCCGTGCTAGGGCCATTGGGTCAACCAAAGTGAATCTTGCTTTGCAGGCCAAGTCTATTAAAGTTGATGATGATGATGACACATCAAGTGAGTGGTCTCAAGAGGACCTCAAGTGTGCCTTCAACGAATATCTTGCTCTTGCTTCGAGGGACTTTTGGAACAAGTCCGGGCTCAAGTCAAGGTCAAGGGACAACTCAAGATTTAACTCACCCAACAAGTCTCCCAAGGCAAGGTCATGCTACAATTGCAACGAGAAGAGTCACTTCGTGGCAAAGTGTCCTTTGAGAACCGTGAAGACAATGGTGGTCGTCTCATTCGCAAGATCAAGTCAATACCTCCTCATCCTTTGAACAAGAACTACGCCGTCAAGAACGTCACCAACAAGGAACGATCTATTGTGGTCCATGAAGAATACATTTCGGGCACGGACGAAGATGATGATGATGAAGTCCAAGGTGGTGAGATTGTGGGAGTTGCTGCCATTGCCACTACCTCTACTCCACGATTGTCTCTCTTCGACTCACCTAATGAGAACATCATCTCCTCCAACCAAAAGTGTCTCATGTCCAAGGCCACCGAGGTAACATCTAAACTCACTCCTCAACCCATCTCTAGTGAGCCTTCTTCTCTTGATCTTGTTGGTCTAGAGGTGAAGAAAGAGATGATTGACATGTGTGAATTTGTTGCTACCTTGGATGAAGAAACTAAAACTTGCTTTGAGTCCTTGCTTGCACAACTTGACAATGCTAGGGATGCTTTAGATGAAAAGGAAGAACTTCTTGACTTGTTAAGTAAAAATTAAAGAGATGCCGCTGATGAAATTGCCTCTCTCACTCAAAGTCTTGAGGATGAACAAAATATGAGAATTAATCTTGAAGAAAGTGTGTCTAAACTTGTGGATGACCATAACAACACCATGTGCTTCTAGTTAAAGAACGTGATCATGATCTCGCTTTGGTTAAAGTGCTTAAGAAAGAAAAGGTTGAGTTTGTGGTTGGTCATGATAGGACTCAAGAAGACCATGAGAAATTCAAAGAGGAACACAAAGCCTTGGAGAGAAAATTCTCAAGTCTTTTTGAAGCCCATGAACAACTTCAAACCCAACTAACTTGTGAACATGCTAAGTCTTCCGCTGTGCAAATTATAGACTTGTCTAGCACTTCTAACCCTTGTTGCAATCATGAGCATCTCATTGAGGAGAACAAGGTGTTGAAGGATCAACTTGCCAAGACTAAGAAGAAGAAGAAGAAGAAGAAGAAAAAGAGCAAGGGCATGGCTCAAGGACCCTCATATGGACCAACCATCTTGCAAAGTGACAACTTTGCCGGAAAGAACAATTCCTCTTATATTCTTTGCAAGTCCTATGATGGTCATGTATATGCTAGATATGTTGGAACTTATTACACGCATGATTATCATTGGACCATTTGGGTGCCAAAGACTCTTGTTACTAACAAAAGGGGACCCATTGCAAAATGGGTACCTAAAACCAAAGCTTGATTTTTCTTGTAGGACTATGCTTCCGGTGGATCAAAATGGGTGCTTGATAGTGGTGCCACAAGTCATATGACCGGAACCAAGTCTATCATGATGGAGATGAGGCCAAATATTGCCAACACCATGGTATCCTACGATGATAAAACAAGTTCTCAGGTTTGGGGTTTTGGCAAAATGGTGGTTGTTGGAATTATGCCCTAGAGGCAATAATAAAGATGTTATTATTATAATTCTTGTTCATGATAAAGTTTATATTCCATGCTAGAATTGTATTAAGCGGAAACATTAATACTTGTGTGGTTTGTGAATAACACCGTGTCCCTAGTACGCCTCTATGGACTAGCTCATTGATCGATGATGGTTAAGGTTTCCTAACCATAGACATGAGTTGTCAATTGATAATGAGATCATATCATTGGGAGAATGATATGGTGGACAGACCCAAACTAAGCGAAGCAATTAGATCGTGTCATCATGTTCGTCTTTACGAAGCTTTTCTTATGTCAAATATTGTATTCCTTAGACCATGAGATAATGCAACTCCCTGGTATCGGAAGAAAGCTTTGAGGCCATCAAACGTCATCCTATGAGAGGGTGATCATAAAGGTGTCTCTCAGGTGATCGGAAAGTATCTGTTGGGTTGTATGTATCGAGATGGAATTTGTCCCTCCCAAGTCGGAGAGATATACTTCGGGCCCACTCGTGTCGATATCAACACCGCTTGCAAGCATGTGGTTAAGGAGTTAATCACAAAGTGATATCGGATTACGGACGAGTAAAGTACTTCGTGAGCGAGATTGAACTAGGTATGACGATACCGCGATCGAATCTCGGGCAAGTAAAATATCGCGACGAAGGAATATATATATGGGATTGATTGAATCCTGGCATCGTGGTTCATCCGATATGATCATCGATGAATGTGTGGGAGTCAATATGGGTGCCCAGACCCCGCTATTGATTATTGATAGAAGATCATGTCTGCATATTCTCGAACCCACAGGGTCACACACTTAACGTGTCTTGACGCTGGGATAGATTGGATACTTGGTTTATGAATTTTTGTTTGGAGTCTCGGATGGGATCCGGGACATCACGAGAGGTTCCGGAGTGGTCCGGAGAATAAGATTCATATAAGGCAGTGCAGTTTTTGGAGTTCGGAATTGTTCCGGGTTAATCGGTATTGTACCGGAAGCTTCTAGAACCTTCCGGAAGGGGGCCAACGTGGTCCCACCTTCCGGGAGGGGGCATGGGCCTATGAGGGAGTGTCCTGGCCGCATTGGGCCAGGGGCACAAGGCCCCATAGGGCCCAGCCGATTCTAGATAGATTTGACTCGTTTAAATCTCGGGATAGAATTTCTAGATAAGGGAGAGTTTAAAATCGTTTAAACTAGAGATAGAATCCTAGCCCCCACTCCTCCCTCCCTTGGCCGCCGGCCCAAGGCTTGGAGGAGGGGCTAGGGTTGGCCGCCCCCTCCCCCTCTATATATAGAGGGCTAGGGCGCCCCCTCCCCTACACACCTTCCTCCATAACCCTAGTTGCCCTGCTGCCCTTCCCCTCTCCCTCCCGACTGTTTGTAGGCGAAGCCCTGCAGCAGAAATTCTCCACCATATACACCACGTCGTCGTGTTTTAGATCCAATCCATCTCTCCACCATACTTGCTGGTCCGAGGAAGGAGGAGACGTCGAGGTGCTGCACGTGTGCATCTCACGGAGGCACCGCCACTTGTGGTGCTAGATCGGATCGGATCGCGAGGAGGAGAAGCGAGTACGACTACATCACCCACGTTCCGGCCGAGCGTTACGTCAGCTTGAATCTTCAAGGGTATGAAGATCTAATCCAATCTCTCTCGTTGTTTGCATCTCCTAGATTAGATCTTGGCTTTCCTTACGCTTCGTAGAAAATTTTGATTTACTATGCTGCGAAACCCTTGATGTATCGAGCTAGATCTATGCGTAGATGTGATTCACGAGTAGAACGCAACATGGTTGTTGCGGCGTTGATGTTTTCTGTTGCAAGCCTCTTGTTTGTGTTCTTCTTATGACGGGATAGTGAGATTGAAGCGGTCCAGGCCAACCTTACGACGGCGTCGTCATGAGACCGGCTCACTTGGCGTGTGGCTTGTACCACACATGCAGCTGGTGGATGTCAGTTTCTCTCACTATAGTTGTCATGGGATTAACACCGGAGTTTGGCAACCATAATATCACCGTTGTGGCTTTCCGTAGGTAAGAATCGTTCTTAGCATCTACTCCCATAAGCCACGTAAAACATGCAACAACAAAGTAGAGGCGTCTAACTTGTTTTTCGCAGAGTGTTCTGTGATATGGTATGGCCCAAGATGTGATGTGTATGCGATGATCATGTTTTGTAATGTTTCACGACTTGCATGTCGATGAGTACACAACCGGCAGGAGCCATATGGTTGTCTTTATAATTGTGTATGACCTGCGAGTCAACTTCTTATACGCCATGTAATAGCTTTACCTTATCGCTAAGTAGTTAGCAATAGTTGTAGTTGTTATTCGTGGTGGAGGCAATCATGGTGGAGTGATGGAGATCATGCCGAAACGCACAAGATGGAGATCATTGCGCGAAGATTGGCTATACCATGTCACATAAAGTTATATGCATGTGATGTTTATCCTTTTATGTATCTTATTATGCTTAGATCGCGACGGTAGCATTATAAGATGATTCCTCACTTAAAGATCAAGATAAAACTGTGTTCTCCCCAAGTATGCACCGTTGCGAAAGTTCGTCGTGTCCAAGCATCACGTGATGATCGGGTGCTATAGACTCTACGCTCACATACAACAGGTGCAAGCCAGTTTACTGCACGCTGAAATATTTGGGTCTAACTTGACGAGCCTAGCATGTACTGGACATGGCTTGAACACATGAACCGAAAGGTTAAGCATGAGTCATATGAATGATATGATCGACACTTTGTTGTCCACCATTGAAACCACATCTCTTCTCGTGAAGATCGGATTAGGTGTGGTGAATTTGGATCGTGTTCACTAAGCAACTTGAGGGATGTTGAATTTAGTGGGAGTTCATCTAGTAATTTGATTAAAAGTTGAACTAGTTATCATGAACATAGTCTAATTTGTACTTGCAAATATTGTAGATCACATGGCTAAGTCCAACTTCAACTTCAACGTTTTTGCTGAGAAAGAAAAGCTTAAGAACAATGGGTCTAACTTCACCAATTGGTTCCGCAATCTGAGAATCATTCTCTCTGGCGGTCAAAAGGACTATGTCCTTGAGAAAGCGTTAGGTAACCCTAACGCAACTGCGCGGTGATGAGAAAACTGTCTATCGATCGGCAAGAAAGATGATTATGGGTGATTAAGAGCACCATGTTGTTTGCTATGGAACCGAACTTCAAAATCGTTTTGAAAACTATCCGGGCCCTTTGAGATTCTCAAGAGTTGAAAACCATGTTTGGACTCAGCCCGTTCGAGAGATATGAGATCTCCGAGAAGTTCTTTAAGCGCAAGATGGAGGAAGGAGTTCCGTTAGTGAGCACGCCATTAAGATGCGGGCTACACTCAACGCCTTGAGCAATCGGATCAAGATTCGGAGGAGCTCAAGATTGACAGGTCTGCAATCACTCCTCCCTACAAAAGTTTTGTAGTGACTCATAATCAGATTGGTTCCACGATACGATCACCGAGCTCTTCGCAAAGTGAAGGCTGCGAGGTGGACATCAAGAAGGATAATCATGTGTTGATGGTCAACAAGCCCTCCTGTAAGAAAGGTAAAGGTGCAAAGAAGCCCTTCAAGAAAGGCGGCGGCAAGCGCGTTGCCCCTGCTGAGAAGAAGCTCAAGTCTGGTCCTAGGCCGGACACTGAGTGCTTCTATTGCAAGGACAAGGGTCACTGGAAGCGCAACTGTCCGAAGTACTTAGCGGACAAGAAGGCTGGCACCATCAAAGGTATATTTGATATACATGTCATTGATGTTTTACTTACTAGCCCTCGTTGTAGTGCCTGGGTATTTGATACTGGTTCAGTTGCTAATATTTGTAACTCGAAACAGGGGCTACGGAATAGATGACGACTTGCGAGGGATGAGGTGACAATGCGCGTTGGCAACGAATCAAGAGTTGATGTGATGGCCGTCGACACGCTCTCCTTAGTTTTACCTTCGGGATTAGTTTTAAACCTTAATAAATGTTATTATGTGCCTGCGTTGAGCATGAACATTATTTCTGGATCATGTTTATTGCAAGACGGTTATTCATTTAAATCGTAGAATAATGGTTGTTCTATTTATATGAGTAACATCTTTTATGGTCATGCACCCCTTGTGAATGGTTTATTTCTTCTAAATCTCGAAAGGGATGAAACACACATCCATAACATTGAGGCTAAGAGATGTAAAGTAGATAGTGATAATACTACTTATTTGTGGCACTGTCGTCTAGGTCATATTGGCGTAAAGCGCATGAAGAAACTCCATTCTGATGGACTTTTGGAGTCTCTTGATTTTGAATCATTTGACACATGCGAACCATGCCTCATGGGCAAGATGATCAAAACCCCGTTCTCCGGTATGATGGAGCGAGCAACGGACTTGTTGGAAATCATACATACCGATGTATGCGGACCGATGAGTGTTTCGACACGCGGTGGATATCGCTATTTTCTCACTTTTACCGATGACTTAAGTAGATATGGGTATATCTATTTAATGAAACATAAATCTGAAACGTTTGAAAAGTTCAAAGAATTTCAGAATGAAGTGGAGAACCATCGTAACAGAAAGATTAAGTTTCTACGATCCGATCGTGGGGGCGAATATTTGAGTTATGATTTTCTCACGCATCTCAAAGCGAGTGGAATCGTTTCACAACTCACGCCACCCGGAACACCACAGCGCAATGGTGTGTCTGAACGCCGGAATCGAACCCTATTAGATATGGTCCTATCGATGATGTCTCTTACTGATTTGCTGTTATCATTTTGGGGTTATGCATTAGAAACCACTGCATTCACTTTAAATAGGGCTCCATCTAAATCCGTTGAGACGACACCGTATGAACTGTGGTTTGGTGCTAAACCTAAGTTGTCGTTTCTTAAAGTTTGGGGATGCGAAGCTTACGTCAAGAAGTTGATGCCGGACAAGCTCGAACCCAAAGCGGAGAAATGCGTCTTCATAGGATACCCTAAGGAAACTATTGGGTATACCTTCTATCACAGAAGGCAAAGTGTTTGTCACAAGAACGGTTCCTTTCTTGAGAAGGAGTTTCTCTCGAAAGAAGTGAGTGGGAGGAAAGTAGAGCTAGGCGAGGTTATTGAACCTTCTCTTGAATTGGAGAGTAGCGCACACCTGAAATTGTTCCGGTCACTGCACCAACAATAGAGGAAGCTAATGACAAGGATCATGAAGCTTGGACGATCTGCTCTGAACGTCAGGTCGACAAGGTCACTTGCCCCTCTGAGTAATGCAACCTGTCTTGTTGTCTTGTTAGTAGAAGACAATGAACCTCGAACTATGAGGAAGCGATGATGAGCCAGACTCGAGAAATGGCTAGAAGCCATGAAATCCAATTGGGATCCATGAGCGAAAACCAAGTATGGACTTTGGTGGACCCTCCTAGCGACCGAAAGGCCGTTGAGTGCAAATGGATCTTCAAGAAGAAAACGAACGCGGATGGTAATGTTACCGTCTATAAAGCACGGCTTGTTGCGAAAGGTTTTCGACAAGTTCAAGGTGTTGACTACGATGAGACTTTCTCTCCCGTAGCGATGTTTAAGTCCATTCGGATTTTATTAGCAATTGCTGCATTTTATGATTATGAAATATGGCAAATGGATGTCAAGACTGCTTTCCTCAATGGCAACATTGATGAAGAGTTGTATATGATGCAACCCGAAGGTTTTGTCGCTCCTAAGGATGCTGATAAAGTATGCAAACTTCAGCGTTCCATTTATGGACTGAAGCAAGCATCTCGGAGTTGGAACCTTCATTTTGATCAAGTGATCAAGAGCTTTGGATTTGTTCCAAATTGCTCTGAGCTTGCATCTACAAGAAAGTGAGTGGGAGCTTGGTGACGTTTCTGGTACTATATGTGGATGACATATTGATTATTGGAAATGACATCAACATGCTTAACGATGTGAAGAGTTATTTGAACAAGTGTTTTTCAATGAAAGACCTAGGTGAAGTTGCTTATATATTGGGCATCAAAATCTATATAGACAAAGATGCCTGATAGCTTTAAGCCAGAGTACATACCTAGACAAAGTTCTGAAAAGGTTCAGAATGGATAAGGCATTGAAAGGTTCAGTGCCTATGTTGTCAGGTAAGATATTGAGCAAGGCTCGGTGTCCAGCTACGGTAAATGATAGGGAAGCTATGAGCAAAGTGCCTTATGCCTCGGCCATAGGTTCCATCATGTATGCCATCTCTGTACTAGACCGGATGTGTCCAATGCTCTTAGTTTGACGAGATATCAAAGTGATCCAGAGTGGAACATCGAGCCGTGAAGAACATCCTAAGGTACCTAAATAGGACTAAAGAAATGTTCTTAGTCTATGGGGAGATGAACATTTCGTCATAAAGGTTATGTCGATGCTAGTTTCGACACCGACAAGGATGATTCTAAATCTCAGACAGGATACGTTTATATTTTGAATGGAGGAGCTGTCAGCTGGAGGAGCTGTCAGCTGGAGAAGCTGCAAGCAAAGCATGATCGCGGGATCTACAAGAAGCGGAATACATGGCTGCCGAAGCGTCAAGTGAAGGAGTTTGGATCGAAACTTCATCACGAGCTTGGCGTGGTTCCAAGTGCATTGGACCCACTGGAGATATTGTGTGACAACATCGGCGCCATAGCTCGCTAAGGAACCGAGATATCATCCAAAGACCAAGCATATCAACCGCAAGTTTCATATAATCCGAGATTATATAGCAGATGGAGATCTGAAGATCAGCAAAGTACATACAGATCTGAATGTCGCAGATCCATTGACTAAACCTCTTCCACGTGTAAACATGATCAAGACCTCGGTGCCATGGGTGTGAGATTGTTGCCAAATGTAAACTAGATTATTGACTCTAGTGCAAGTGGGAGACTGTTGGAATTATGCCCTAGAGGCAATAATAAAGATGTTATTATTATAATTCTTGTTCATGATAAAGTTTATATTCCATGCTAGAATTGTATTAAGCGGAAACATTAATACTTGTGTGGTTTGTGAACAACACCGTGTCCCTAGTACGCCTCTATGGACTAGCTCATTGATCGATGATGGTTAAGGTTTCCTAACCATAGACATGAGTTGTCAATTGATAATGAGATCATATCATTGGGAGAATGATATGGTGGATGACCAAACTAAGCGAAGCAATTAGATCGTGTCATCGTGTTCGTCTTTGCGAAGCTTTTCTTATGTCAAATATTGTATTCCTTAGACCATGAGATAATGCAACTCCCTGGTATCGGAAGAAAGCTTTGAGGCCATCAAACGTCATCCTATGAGAGGGTGATCATAAAGGTGTCTCTCAGGTGATCGGAAAGTATCTGTTGGGTTATATGTATCGAGATGGAATTTGTCCCTCCCAAGTCAGAGAGATATACTTCGGGCCCACTCGGTAATCGATATCAACACCGCTTGCAAGCATGTGGTTAAGGAGTTAATCACAAAGTGATATCAGATTACGGAACGAGTAAAGTACTTGCTGTGAACGAGATTGAACTAGGTATGACGATACCGACGATCGAATCTCGGGCAAGTAAAATATCGCGAGATGAAGGGAATATATATATGGGATTGATTGAATCCTGGCATCGTGGTTCATCCGATATGATCATCGATGAATGTGTGGGAGTCAATATGGGTGCCCAGACCCCGCTATTGATTATTGATAGAAGATCATGTCTGCATATTCTCGAACCCGCAGGGTCACACACTTAACGTGTCTCGACGCTAGGATAGATTGGATACTTGGTTTATGAATTTTTGTTGGTCTCGGATGGGATCCGGGACATCACGAGAGGTTCCGAGTGGTCCGGAGAATAAGATTCATATAAGGTGCAGTTTTGGAGTTCGGAATTGTTCCGGGTTAATCGGTATTGTACCGGAAGCTTCTAGAACCTTCCGGAAGGGGGCCAACGTGGTCCCACCTTCCGGGAGGGGGCATGGGCCTATGAGGGAGTGTCATGGCCACATTGGGCCAGGGGCACAAGGCCCCATAGGGCCCAGCCGATTCTAGATAGATTTGACTCGTTTAAATCTCGGGATAGAATTTCTAGATAAGGGAGAGTTTAAAATCGTTTAAACTAGAGATAGAATCCTAGCCCCCACTCCTCCCTCCCTTGTCCGCCGGCCCAAGGCTTGGAGGAGGGGCTAGGGTTGGCCGCCCCCTCCCCCTCTATATATAGAGGGCTAGGGCGCCCCCTCCCCTACACACCTTCCTCCATAACCCTAGTTGCCCTGCTGCCCTTCCTCTCTCCCTCCCGACTGTTTGTAGGCGAAGCCCTGCAGCAGAAATTCTCCACCATATACACCACGCCGTCGTGTTGTAGATCCAATCCATCTCTCCACCATACTTGCTGGTCCGAGGAAGGAGGAGACGTCGAGGTGCTGCACGTGTGCATCTCACGGAGGCACCGCCACTTGTGGTGCTAGATCGGATCGGACCGCGAGGAGGAGAAGCGAGTACGACTACATCACCCACGTTCCGAGCGTTAACGCTCACTGTAATCTTTAAGGGTATGAAGATCTAATCCAATATCTCTCGTTGTTTGCATCTCCTAGATTAGATCTTGGCTTTCCTTCTGTTCGCTTCCGTAGAAAATTTTGATTTACTATGCTGCGAAACCCTTCAGTGGTAACCCCGGATATATCCTTGGTTGACGTCATGCTTGTCAAAACTCTTGGTTACAATTTACTTTCAGTTCGTGCTCTTGCCCTTATGGGTCTTTCTTCTTTCTTCCATGTGCATTCAGTGGTCCTCATGTGGAGCAAGTCTCTCAAGGTGGCTTTCGTAGGGTACGTAGAGCATGACTTGTATGTGGTAGAATTTTCAGGGACCACTACTCCTCATGCTCTATGTCTCTATGCTAAAGCCGACAAGGGCTGGTTGTGGCATCGCCTCTTAGCCCATGTTAACATGAGAACTTTGCAAAGACTTCACTCTGAGGGCCACATACTTGGGCTTAATGATGTTTCTTTTGCCAAAGATCGTGTTTGTAGGGCTTGCATTGAAGGGAAGATGCATGAAACTCCTCACAAAGTGCTTAATCAAATCACCACGGAGAGATGTTTGGAGCTCTTGCATATGGACCTTTTTGGTCCTCCCTCTCATGATAGCCTTGGAGGCAAGAAGTATTGTTTGGTTATTGTGGATGATTTATCAAGATACACTTGGGTGTTCTTTTTCAAGTACAAGAGTGAGACTCAACAAACCTTCATAGATTTTGCCAATGAGGTTCCACAGAAACACAATGCAACCATTCTCTCAATTCGAAGTGACAATGGCATCGAGTTCAAGAACTATACTTTGGATGAGTTCCTTAGTGATGAAGGAATCAAGCATCAATACTCCACTCCCTATACCCCTCAACAAAATGGAGTTGCCGAAAGCAAGAATCGCACTTTGATGTATGCGGGAGCGGTCCATGCTAGCCAAATTCAAGTCTCCATACAATTTTTGGGCCGAGGCCATCTCCACCGCTTGCCATGCAACCAACCGGCTCTACCTCCGCCAGAAAAAGAACATGACCCCCTATGAGCTCCTCACCGGTAAAAAGCCAAGTGTTAGCTACTTCCGAGTGTTTGGTTGCAAGTGCTACATTCTCAAGAAAGGGGTTTGTTTGTCCAAGTTTGAATCCAAGGCTCAAGAAGCAATTTTCGTTGGTTACTCAAATTAGTCCCATGCTTATAGAGTCTACAACAAAGCCAATGGAAGAGTTGAAGAGACGAGAAATGTGAAGTTTGATGAAAACCATGAGTCTCTTGTTAGACTAGACGGTGTTTGTGATCCAAGTGATGAAATTCCTCCTAAGGCCATAAGAAGAATGGGTGTAGGTTTCCACCTCCCCATTGAGGATCCCCTTGTGGACGAAGGAGAAGGACCAAGCTCTACTCAAGTGGAGCCCCTCACTTTCACAAGACCATCTTGTCTCTCAAGGACCTACTATTTTGACACAAGCTCCCTCAAGCTCTTCCGAAGCTCCTCGTGCTCATGACCCTCCAAGATCCAAAGATCAAGCTCTTCATCAACAACATAAACCTCCCCAAGATGGGGCTCCTCCTCAAGGCACCTCCCAAGGTCAAGCTCTTCATGAACTACATCAATCTCCCCAAGATGGGGCTCCTCCTCCTCAAGGTCACGGCTCTCCTCAAGGTCAAGCTCGTCAAGATCAAGGGCAAGCCAATGATAATCAAGGCTCTACTCCAAATGATGACTCCCCGAAGTGGAGATTGATGAAGATGATCCTCGTGTTCGTGCTTATAGTCAAGGCGGGGGCTCCAATGGTGGCAATGACCAAGTGGTTGATCAAGAATCTCGTGTTGAAGCACAAGCCCGCCGTCAAGCCTATCGTCTTGCCAATCTCGTTCGATATGGCCATATCCTTGATAATGTTTATGGAGATTTCAATAAAGGTTCCACTACTAGGAGGCAACTATCCTCCTTTAGATCTCACCATGCTTTTATCTCTCTTGTGGAACCACATGAAGTCTTCGAGGCTCTTGAAGATGATGATTGGCTTGACGCTATGAACGAAGAACTTCACAACTTCAAGAGGAACAATGTTTGGACATTGGTTGAGCGGCCCAAAGATTGTCAAAATGTCATCGGTACCAAATGGGTTTTCAAGAACAAGTGTGATGCGAATGGAATCGTTGTGCACAACAAGGCAAGGTTAGTTGCCCAAGGATACTCACAAGTTGAGAGCATCGACTATGGTGAGACTTATGCCCCCGTTGCTCGCCTTGAATCCATTTGTATGCTTCTTGCTTTTGCTACTCATCATAACTTCAAGTTGCATCAAATGGATGTTAAGAGTGATTTTCTTAATGGGCCTTTGAAAGAGTTGGTATACGTCAAGCAACCTCCGGGCTTTGAGGATCCGCTTTTCCCGAACCATGTCTACAAGCTCAATAAGGCACTCTATGGCCTCAAACAAGCCCCACGTGCGTGGTATGATTGCCTTAGGGAGATCTTGTTAGACCGTGGCTTCGAAGTGGGCCTTATTGATCCCACTCTTTTTACTAAGAAAGTTGGAGGCCACTTGTTCGTATGCCAAATCTATGTTGATGATATTATCTTTGGGTCTATTAACAAAACTTTTAATGAGGATTTTGCCAAGCTCATGATCGATCGCTTCGAGATGTCCATGATGGGGGAGTTGAAGTTTTTCCTTGGGTTTGAAGTCAAGCAATTGAGGAAAGGGACTTTCATCAACCAAGACAAATACATCCAAGACATGATCAAGAAGTTCAAGTTTGATCAAGTCAAAGGTGCCAAGACTCCCATGCCAACTAAGGTTAATCTTGATCTCGATCCCAAAGGTAAGGATGTGGATCAAAAACTTTATCGTCTATGATTGGTTATTTGCTATATCTTTGTGCATCCCGACCGGATATTATGTTGAGTGTGGGTATGTGTGCAAGATTCCAAGCCGCACCAAAATAAAGCCACATGGTGGCGGTCAAGAGAATCTTTTGATATTTTGTTCATACCCCAAACTTTGGGTTGTGGTACCCCAGGGGAGCCAGCTTTGACCTTATTGGATACACGGACTCGGATTGGGCTGGTGACGAAGTGGGAAGAAAGTCAACCTCTAGGGCTTGTCAGTTTCTTGGAAGATCTTTTGTGTGTTGGTACTCGAAGAAGCAAAAATGTGTGTCTATGTCCACTACCAAAGCTGAGTACATCTCCAAAGCAAGTTGTTGTGCTCAATTGCTATGGATGAAGCAAACTTTGAAGGATCTCAGACTATCTTTTGACAAGGTGCCTCTTCTTTGTGACAATGAGAGTGCCATTGATATTGCTCACAATCCCGTGCAATACAACCGAACTAAGCTCATTGAGATTCGTCATCATTTCATTCGGGACCAGGTTGCTATAGGAGACATTTCTTTGGAGTATGTTCCAACCAAGGCAAATCTTGCGGATCTTTTCACGAAGCCTCTTGATGAAGCAAGGTTCTGAGAGTTAAGGCATGAGCTAAATATCATTGATTCGAGCAATGTGGCTTGAGTATCTTGCACACCTACCCGTGTCTCAATGTGTATCTTGTTTGGATGTAGGCATGGGTTTAGGGGGAGTGTAGTTCCTCTTATGAACAAACACTATCCCTATTATGCGCACATTAAAGTTTTCATACTCTATAGTCTCTAAAGGAGACCATTTGAGCTTCATGATGAGTGTTCGTAATGAACCCAAGATATATCTTCACGGTGTCAAGCCATTTACTCTTATATAAGGTGGCCTCGGCCACCGACCCGTTTTTGTCCCTAGTCTTGTTTTTATTTGTGTGTTTGGTCATTTTTGTGTTTTTCTTGGTTTTTGTTGGCTTTGGTTCTTCACAGTTTGAGCTCTCTATCCTAAGCCTTTCATTTCCTCAAGCCCTCACTATTCCCTACACAAGTTCTTCCTTGTTTTCTTCCAAACCTAAGAAGCTTTTCTCAAGGCCATCGGAACTTCCGGCCATTGTCGGAATCTCCGGGCAAATTGGTTGTTCGTATGAACCACTCACGACCAGACATTTTCTGACCCGGAACTTCCGGTCCCTGACCGGAACTTCCGGTGATGCTCTCTGTCCTATATAAGGTGGGCCCTGGGGAAAACGGAATCTTCTTCCTCTTTTCCCCAAGACCCATATTTTATTTGGAGCAGCCGCCGGTGAAGACTTCTCCACGAAGGTGCTTCGGCCCCTTCGTCTCCGGCCACCCCTCCTCAGATCTGCTCCATGGGAACCTTCCCCACCTCTATCTCCCGCCATGGACTCCGGTATTTGCCCTCAACTCCCTACATTAATGGAGATCTAGCTCTCTCACCATTTCTTGAGTTAGGGCTCACCTTGTCTAGGCTAGTTCTTTGGCTAGAACTTGTTGGGAGATCTTGGTAGGCCTAGGGAATCATGCTAGGGTAGATTGGTCCAATACATTCTTGGAAATTTTGTACTTGTGCCTTGTAGATCTAGATCTATTGAACTTGCTGTTTGAACTGCCAGTTTGTGGTCTCACCGGAACTTCCAATGAGCCACGACCGAAACTTCCGGTGGACCATTTTCACCGGAAGTTCCGGCGATAGTAAAAAAATTCCCTGACTGTATCTTTCCAATCTCCTTTTGTTCCTTCTTCCAAACTTGTGCACTTACCCCACCTTCCCTCCCTATTCTTTTGCTTTCTTCTCAGGTGTCACATCCCAAAATTTTCCAAATTTTGTAATGTGAAAAATAAATAAACAAAATAAATAATTGTTGAAATTTAGGGTGAAAAGAAACTTTTTGTTTCTAAATGGGAACTTAAAATCCCATCTTGAACAAACTTTGGTTAAATGTTTGAAACCAACTAAATTCAAATCAAGTGAAATGCATTCATCAATGAATGTATCTTGAAATTTAAACACTTGGAAAAATTAAACCAAAACCCTAAAACCCTAATGGAAGAAAACATTTCCAAGTTATCTCTAAGCCTATGGATATGATCCATATAAGAATTTGTCAACAAACATTTACAAATGATCAAGAATGACAAATTGAAATATTATAAAACCATATAAGTTGGTTTCACTTAATTTGGAGCCATAGATAAAATCTTATGAAATTAATAAGATAAGGAAATTGAATTTCCAAAGCTAATAAAGCACCTATCTAGAAATACATACCAAATGGTGAGCAAATAATCCTAAAAAGATTTAAAAGGATAAACAAATATTAAATAAGATTATACAAATAGGAATCACCAAGTTTGGACTTATAAATAAAAAGATATGAATTTTATAAGATAAAGAAAGAATATTAAATGAGGAATATTTAAGGACCAAATTAAATCTTGGCCTAATCCATAAGCAAATGGAATGAATATAATCCAAATCCAAATAAAATAAAAGGATAAAGAATTTTCCAAATAAAATAAAATGGCATTCACCAAATTCTATTTCTATATGAATAAAAACAATCCCTAATAAGAGTGATTAAATAAATCATGGGAAAATAGTATTTGGAATTTACCCAAGTGATTAAAAATCATTTAATTAACTTAAATGGAATCAAGGAAATCACCTAAATAAAATTTATGGAATTAAAATTATAATTGATTTCATTGGAATAAAAACAAATACCTAATTTAAATGATTAATAAATCATATAAAAAATGTTCCAAATAATTCAAGGTGAATTATTTAACACCCTAATAAATAAATAAAACCTACTGAATAGGTTTGGTAAAAATATGGATTTCAAATAAAGTTTTAAAACACAATAAAACCTATTTAAAATAAAGACAAATGTCCATTTATAAAATAAATAAAAGACCCTAAAAAGAATAAAAGAATTATTCTAAATTTGACTTCAGAATATATTAGTAATCAGTATTTGAAAATACTCAAAGATTGGTGGAAGTTTGAAATCAAATGGTTGTTTGAAAAGATTAAACTAAATAGAAAAAGAAAAAGAAAAACAATCAGTACAAAAAAAGAACAAAGCCAGCCCAACCCAACCTGGCCCAATCCAGCCCAGCAAGCCCATCTTCCCTCCCCCACAGTGAATCGTTTTTCACTCAGAAAGCCACCCACTCAGTCGCTGACTGCAAGGTCCCACTCTTCCTCTCTCTCTCTCTTTCGCTGTCAGGCAGACCCCACCGGTCAGATCATCTTCTTCACCCGCCCCTGACCACGCCCTCCACCGCGAGCCTTTTCTGTCGCCATTTTCTCGATTAAATACGCGGTAACGACACCATTTAACCACCCCTGACCACGCCCTCTTAAGCGTCTTCCCCTCCCCTCCATTTCCCCTCTCTCGCCCCTCCCTTTCTGCCGTCAGGCCGTCCCAATTCATCTTCACACCGCCACTGCCTCCGACGTCTTACAGTGAGAATTCCGACCAGCCGCCGTCGCCCCTCGACCACACGAGCGCACCCCCATCACTCGGCGAACCTCTCTGTAGCCTCCACTCGCCACAGGCTTCCACATCGCTTCTAACGCCAACACCGAAGCGCCACGCTCGCAAAGAACTCGCGAATCCCTCTAGTAGTCTCTGACCGCGCCTCCTCTTCCCTTTGATGCTCCGATACTCCCCACTCTTCTGTGCATCTAACAATGCTGTTTACTTGCTCTCTCGCGCTCAGTAGCGACGCCACCAACGGAACCCGTGCGTATCCGACGGTGCCAAGAACTTCAGCGAGGAATTACCATCGCCCCCGTGCGCCCCTTCGCCAACCCCGAGCACTTTGAGCATTAGCATCCCACGACGAACACGGTTAGCCTATCCTCCCTCTCCCTCCCTTCCTGGAATAGCCAGAACGCCATCGCCAGAGCCGCGCCGCCGCTTACCACCATCACAGCGCCGCCAGTTCTTGGCAAAGCGTTAGGAGCCGTCAGATCCAGAATGGAGCGGTAGGATATATCCACTTATCGAAGAGGTATGGCTGTCTCTGTACCGCACGATTTGCATTAGATCCAGCGGTCCATGATAGTCGATCCGCGTGAAACGGTACTGGCGAATAAGAAGCAGCCACGTGGCCCAGTCTGTTTATAAAAACCAAAAAATTGATCTATTAGATGATCAAACTTGTAAATTGCATAACTTTTGATCCACACGTCCAAATTTTACAAATTTTATATCAATGGAATCAGCAAGACAAGTACTTTCCAACCATGCACTTTGTTTAGTAAATTGCTTCTGTTAAATTGATTGTTTTTGTAGAAACTTGTGTAGGCATGTTTTGAATATAAAATTCTTTCTAAAATTATTTTTGTGTTAAAAT
The DNA here is from genome assembly GCA_023614405.1 of Avena insularis. NCBI lineage: Eukaryota > Viridiplantae > Streptophyta > Magnoliopsida > Poales > Poaceae > Avena > Avena insularis. The sequence goes on from CM042697.1 coordinate 358,035,737, forward strand.
CTTTGGAAAATGGATTGTTTTGAACCTATTGACCATAGAAACCAACTTATAGATTCAAAAACATATTTTGTGAAGCAAAAGAATAAATCTTTGAATTAAAGCATTTCTAGTCAAATAAAAATGTTGTTTATTTGTTAAAAAGATTTTTGGAGAAAAATCTTTGGGAAATGATTTGGATTAAACTCTCTGACCCCAAACACCAAGTTTTAGAATTAAAAATGTATTTGTGAACCCTATAAAAATTATTGCGTTGCTAAAGGCATTTTTAACCACATAAAATAATGCTTTAGTTTAAAAAGGGTTTATAGGTAAAATATCTTGCAAATGGTTTTGCCACTTTTATAAAATGACCAAGAGGTGTTTACAAATGTTTATAACCTATTAGAAACCACTTTTCCAAATAAAACAATCTTTAGCATGCTTGCATGCATTGCTTTGTTTCTATTATTTTATGTGATGTTTGCTTGAATGGTAGATTGAATTATTGCTTGCTTGATTGAATTGTAGTGATTTGAAGAGTGTGAGTATTGCAAGATCAAGGAGTGGACTTATATTCTCTACCAAAAAGGCAAGTGATGCTTCATACTTTTGTCCCATTATTTTCACTATGCATTAGTGTTATTTCTAAGTAGGACTTGCATGGAATTTCTGCTAAGTATAAACTATGCCATGGGAAATCCTAGTAGATGAAACCTTAGTAGAAATTTTCTAAGTTAAGATTCCTACTACTATCATGCTTAGCTTAGCTAGTAGAAAACAAGGATGGAATATATTCATACTATGGAATGTTTCTAAGTCAAGGACTTGTGTTTTGTTTAATAAAACAACTAAGTGAATGAGTCACCTGGGTGGAATGGAGGAATGGTTTGTGTTGAGTGGTTACACAAGGCCCATTTATATGGTTTACCTTGTGTATCTCACTTGTGGATGGCCACCCAGGAACAAAGAGATTTGAGATGTCAAATGTTGAGAAGCTTCAAGTGTAGCCACTTGGCATTATGGGCTCTGCCTGGATCATATAGGTTGCAATAACTTAGCCAAATGGACAGATGGTGGTAGGGGTTTGATAGGCTGGAGCGCGTCCATTCTGGTCTAAGGGAAGGCTTTTGAAAGATCTTGTCTTGGTGAAACCAAGTCTTGTGGGGAAAGTGCACCACCTCTGTAGAGTGTAAAATCTAAGTACTTAGCCATGTTCCTGGTAAAGGACAATTTGAGCATCAAGACATGGAGCTATCAAGAATCTCCTCATCCCAATTTCTAAGTTAAAACTTTGTGGTTGAACAAGGGTTGAAGGATCACCAATTTCTATTGGGAGATGCCTTGGGTGATTTTTTCAAGCAAAAACTTAGTGTTTTCAAATGATAAGGGAAATCTATTTTGAGCAAAGCAAGCCTAAGCTCCACTTAGCCAAATGCATATAGATGATAGACTCCACTATACTACCATAGTATCACTTGCCAATACAATTTCAAATGTATTGACCCTTGTGGCTGTAACTTATTATGTTGCAGGTTTATTTGATGTTAGTAAAGTGTGATGATTAGGATTACAAGTCTACAACCAACATGTTTGCCTGTGGCACTTTGAAGATGAAGGACTCCATGCTATAGTTATTTCTGCTGCATTGTAATGAGATAGCCAAATAAGCTATGTAAGATGTAATGAATTATTTTATTCCTGGTTATAAATTGTATTATGACCTTTGTTTCTTGATATTACATCTTAACTGTGGATGCTAGCTATTGATCCAGGGACTAGCATTGTAAACACAGGGATCTCTACCTTATTAAAGGTTGGGACCTCTACATCAGGGCAAGGTGGTTCCCGCAAAGGCAAGCGTCTCTGTCGACCATCCTACCTTATTCCTCGTGACCGTCTCTGCTTGGATCCCCTCTTCCACAACTGTCGTCAGGAACAAATCTTTGCTGAAATCTATGCTACCAAGACAAAGTTTGTGGTTTCTCCTCAGAAGTACATCAATGTGGCTCACATGGAAGAAAAACATGCATACTTTGGCGAGGCTCTTGATATCTGCAGGAGGTTTGGGCTGATTCCCCTCATGGAGCACCGTCAGAACTTCGATGAAGGTGTTATTGCTCATTTTTACACAACCCTTCACTTGAATATGAGTTCCTCTACTGAAGGTGTGATGAAGTGGATGACTAATGGCGTGTTGCTTACAGCCAATTGGTCCGAGTTTGCTGAGCTCCTTGGCTATCCCATTTAGCCTGGCAAAGGGGCAAATGGTTGGCGTGTTCATACCGCCCAAGCTGCTGATCATGAGGTCCTGGAGCCTCTCTACATTGAAGGATGGGGCACTGTTGGTTTTGTGAATCATCTGCAGCCAGTTTATGACATCATGCGCAAGGTGTACTTGAACACCATCTCTCCCAAGGCTGGCAACTTTGATCAGTTTCATGCCTATCAGGTTGATCTCATGCATCAGACTTATCTTCGCCGTGACACTGACAGGCCAATGGATGTCATGCACTTTATCTACACTGAGATGTGGCAGGCTATCATTGACAAGCGCTCTTGCCCCTATGCTCCCTATATTCAGACTCTCATCAATCACAAGTGGCTTGAGGTGACTGGTACATGTTTCTTTGAAGCCAACATCACCATTCATGAGGAGAAGAAGCTGCGTGTGAGCAAACACAACAAGCCTCGTTCTCAATAAGAAAAGGAAGAAGCTCTCCAGAAGGATCGTGACGAAGCTGGTGGTCCCTCCTCTGCTCCTGGTGGCTCTAGTGTTGGTGGTCCTTCTCTCCAGAGGCAGCCATCTTGGGCAAAGAAGTTGCTTGGAAAGGTGAAGAAGACTTTCTACTTTCTCCGTAACTGCAGTATCGCCTTATGTCGATCAGAACATGTGTTCAAAGGCTGTAAGGCCATCATGACTGCTCTCAACATACCTTGCTCTCCTGTCACTAGCTTTGTCACTGCTCCCAAGGATGATTGGATTCGCGACAACTGTCGTTGGTCTGAGGATGAGTCTGAGGAGGAAGTCACTGGTCCGCCGCCTGCGTGGGATTCTTGGGTCCCTGAGCCCGCTCCTCCTCCCTTTCATGGTTGGGGCGATTAGAGTGATCTTTTCCTCCTTTTTGGTGTCTCGATGCCAAAGGGGGAGAAAGATGTCTATTAGGTTGCCTACGGGGATTTGCATGGGTTGAGTCGCGAGCTTGTTCTTGCCTTTGATCTTTTCTCGCTCGCGAACTCTCTAGTTTATTTGTGTGCTTGTGGACCTCTTTATGTTTGTGAACTTATGTGTGCTTATGGACCATGTTATGTGTATGAGACTATGTGGTATGTTATGTTATGCTTGGTTAATGCCTAGTGTTTGGTGTTATTGTTATTGGCTTATGGGCACTTGTATATGGTGGTGGGGTTTTTAGTCTCCCTCGATATTTCCTCTATTGTCTCTACCATAGTTAGTTGGTGCAACGGTATGATCTCTACTATCTATTTCGTGCATTTGTGCTATCTTTGCAATTGGGAGGGGGGCCCTCCTTGTATGTGTGCTAGTCTTGTCCTTAGATCATTATCTCTACCTTGCACACATATAGGGGTAGCTTATTCCATCCATTGCAAAGATTACTTCCATCATTATGCAAAACTTTGGGATTGTCATCAAACACCAAAAAAGGGGAGATTGAAAGGACTATATTTTCCCATACTATTTTGGTGATGATGACAATCCCACTTGTGGTCTAATCGTGTACTTGAGTTTCAGGAAAAATGCTTTTGATGATTCCTATGGATTTTGTGGATGCTATCTTTGGGATCTCGTGAAGACGGCGGCCTTTTAGTTTTTCTAGTTTCTCTCTTTTTATTGCTTTAGGTTGTCGTACTATCAAGAGGGGGTCCATCTCGGAAGGCTGTGGGAAATCACTTTTTCTTGCACAGACCCCATATGCACCGCCACAGCCATCCTATTTTTCGGCGAGAGAGCGAGGTTCTGTTCAGCTGGAGCTGTTTTTGTTTGATCGGAACTTCTGGCCTGGCGTCGGAAGTTCCGCCCAGGACATCTCTGTGGGATGATATGGGGCTTTTTTCCGATCCAACTTCCGACGGGACTTCCGGTGAGCTCCCAGAACATTCTGTCTGGGTATGATCTATTTGCCGGGAGTTGCACCAGAAGTTCCGGTGAGGAATTTCCGTTGCTCCCACCAGAAAGTTCCTAAGCGGAACTTCCGCCCAGACACCGGAACTTCCGGTCAGACATGCTTCGTGACCCAGAAGTTCCGCCCCTAGTTCCGCTCCAAGTTCCTCTGAAGGGTCAGTACCCTTCTGTTTGAAGTGGTCTATTTGGCGGAACTTGGGCTGGAACTTGCATCAGAAGTTTCACCGGAACTTCTGGTCAGTTTGACCGGAACTTTCGGTCGAGCTTTTGGAGCGGGCGTCAACGGGCTGATGACCGTTGGAGCCTTGCTGGGGGGAACTTCTGACCCCTCACCGGAAGTTCTGGTGAGGTCGCGAGGGCTGTAACGGTTCAGCGGGGAGGGAGCCTATTTAAGGCATCCTCCTTCTTCCTCCCACCTAACTCGAATATTTCTCTCTCTCCTCCATTAATGCTTGAGCTTCACCTCACTAGATCTCTCTCCCTAGCCACTCAAATTACTTGATCTTTTGAGAGGTGAGGGAGGTGACCTAGATCTACACTTCCACTAAAGAAGATTTGATTTCCCCGACCTATCCTTTGAGGATCTTGTTGCTCTTGGGTTTCTTGAAACCCTAGACGGTGTAGGGCATCCTCGGAGCTCAGGCTTGTGTTGTAAAGCTCTGTGGTGTCATGAGGGCCTCCAATTGAGTTGTGGAGCTTCCCCCTCAACCTTTTTGTAAAGGTTTCGGTTGGCGCCTTCAAAGTCACCGGTTAGTGGATTGTGAGGCCTCCTTTGTGGGGGAGCTCACCGGAGAAGAAGGTGAGGCCTTTGTGGCGCTCGGGTGACCTTGTGTGGCCCCGATACCTCTCCAACTTAGACATAGCTCCTTGGGAGTGAAGTACGGGAATTACATCTCCATGCCCCCGCTTCGGTTACTTTGTTCCCTTCCTTTACTTCTTGTCCTTTACCGTTCTTGTGGTTGTTGTAAGTTATCTTGTATTTAGGTTGTTCACCTAGTTGCACATCTAGATAACTTTCCTTCTCGTTAAGCCTAAAAGTGTGAAACAAATTAAAAATTGGTAGTCGCCTATTCACCCCCTCTAGTCGATTCAAAGTCAGTACTTTCAGCAGCCTTGGGACCGATGGCCCAATTAGCCACAACAGCAACATGGGTTCAACAATGTCCCCTACCAGGAGTTTTTGCAGCTCAACCAGCGCGTTGGGGAGATCGATCAAACTTTTCATGGAGTTAGTGATGATGTGAGTGCTTTAACTCACACCTTTGGTAACTTCATGAACTACTTCCCCGACTACTACCAACAGCACCACCAGCCGCCGCCAAACGACGGCAACAACTGAGCACGACAATAGCCTAAGCTTGGGGTAGGTTTTGAAAACCTCCAAACTTGCATTCATATTTTTATTTTTTATTTTGATTTGTTTTCTTTTACAGGTTGTGATAATGCAAGCTTGTAGGATACCGTATTGACTATGCACGGAATTTATCCTCAGATTTTTTGAATTTCTATAAATGAAGAAAAGACCGGAACTCTGGAGCAAAAACACTTTCATGGTACTTAACTAGTTAGATCATCTCTAGCAGTGCCCGTAAAACACAGCCTGTAAAATCGGTGATACGAGGCATAGATTACACGGATTTAGTTCGCAAACACGCGAGCGCCAATCAAAACCTGTAAACTAAAACCGTATAATTTAAAGATCACCGCGTCCGCGACAAAATTCAGAGAAGAACGAGTTCAGAGAAGATGACTGCCAGGAAGAAGAACACGATTCAGAGTTTGATTTTTACATAATTTACATATTTAGATCACAAAAGTAACCTAAATGGAGGTGCGAATCTAGCTACCAAAATCTGGCTCGTATGGAGCATTGTGTGTTGACGGACACGACGGAGATGGTGCCGCCGCTCAGTTGATTTTGTTCACCTTGACCTTCTCCGCCTGCTGGCGCCGTAGGCATTCCACCTCGCACTCCTCCATCTCCTGGCGCTCGATGGGGCGAAGCCGTTGATAGCTGTGAGATTCTACACATTTTTTATGGTTTCTATCGATGGTTTTCGTTTGGATTTGATGGTTTTCTAGCTTTACCTAACTCTAATACTTCGGTAGCAAAGAAAACTTGGTTTTAAATGTGTGTTTCAGGTTCTGAACGTCAATAGAGAAATTTAATAGCAAAAACACAACATTCGGGCGAAAACAAGCAAGTCCCTTTTTGGAAGCAATCGAGGGGAATTCAATGCAAGTTTAACGACTAACTATACGAGCCGTTGTCGTATAGTTGCCTCCGTATAGTTGCCATCTCCTTCGTCTTATTAAAAGGGACAACTTTCATGAAGAGGCGAAGGTCGAAAACAGAACACACGAGCCACCATACCATCCAGAAGGGAGAAAGAAGGGATCCAGAGAAGAATGGGAAGACGTTCTTCATCTCGCTCCACGATCTTCGATCTCCTAGCCACCACACCTCCATAGCTATTACTTGTACTTGAGAGAGAAAGATCTCCACTTTGCAAGATTAGGGTTTGAGATTGTTCTTCCTATCTTGAATTGTGTTGGATTTGTTTATATTCCTTATTGTGGATCTCCACGGTAATATCGAGAAGAACTCCCTTTATTTAATTATATCGATGATGCTTTCTTATCTCATGTGTGAGTAAGTTCCCTTGGGCGTGGGAGATATAGGGGATTGGTGAGATGTGATGTACCTATATAATCTCCATCAAGTTTGTGGTTAATTATAATTACTATATTATGTGTGTTTGACTATCTGTGGGATGCTTAATGCCCGTTGTCCAATTAAGGGCCCAGACAACTTGATGCTTTGTTCTACATAGATATAATCTTGTTTGCTAGCAGACCGATGATCCTCTAGTGAGACGGGGATATCAATGAGAAACTAGTTTGACTCGGGGATAATGAGGAACCACCGAGCTTATTGCATTAGTCCAATCCAAGGAGCTTAATTGCTAAGCAACCTGAAGGATCTTAATCGTCTAGTCTCTGACCATGGTTGTGGTAAACAGACTAGTAGAATTATTGAAGTTGGGATGAAATCTACCAAGAGGAGTTCCGGCTAATTATGGGTTACTCGCCTACGCATATACTTATAAGATTATAATTGTTACACTTATCACTCATTCACCCAATACATTCACTATCACCATGAACTGAAACTCCCCACGCCTACTTCGTCATCTGCAGAAAACAAGAATCAAATTGTCTTTTACTTTTATGCTTTTCATTTCTAAATTTTATATTTTAGTTTTATTTAAGTACTTCCATTTACACCAAATTTCATTCTTATTCTCAACACTTGCAGTCAATTCATTCAAAAAACTATGACAACTTCGGGTGCGACAGAGACTTCACCAATAAACATTTACCTTTGGGCTCCCTGTGGGATTGATATCTGAACTTCGAAACAAGCTACAAACAATTTGTGAACTTGCAGTCATCACGCATCTGCGAGCTCCGCCTCCTCCTTGGCGACGGCGTGCAGGTGCGAGCGCTCCGAGCGGCGGCGAAGGCGCGCCACCGCGTGCTGCTCCGCCTCATCGGAGTCGACGAAGTCGCACGGGATCACTGTCTTGTTATCGCTCTCATCGGGGCCGTCACTCTCCACGGGTGTCGCGTAATCGCAATACCCGGAGCTATCGCTCGACGGAGATGGTGGGCACGACCGCGAGGAACCCGCAAGTCGCGCAAGGGCGTACGGGAGGAGGGAGGCTGCATGTGCGGCGAAGACACATACCAGAGCACCACACGCTTTTTGGCGCCGATGCTGCGGTTGCGCTTGAGCTCCTCCTCCGACTTGAGGAGCTGGCCGCGTGAGCCGATGCGGCGCTTGCTGGAGGCGCTGTCGGGGTGCATGGCGGCGACGACATAGGAAATGGGGCGGCGAGGCAGCTGGATTTGGCTGCTAAAGTCCTTGCCGACATCGTTAGAGAGGGAGAGGGCGCGACAGAGGGGATAGGGTTTCTGCTCGGGTTTCCATCTTCGACCGCTAGATGTAGTGGTTTGACAGGTGGTTAAACGGACCACCGAATAAGTTTTATGGGCCAAGGGTAGTATACGGGCCCTGATCTGCGCCAAAAATTGGCGCGGCCGTATGTCGCCGGAAAAGCTCGGTTTACGGCTATTTTACGGGAACTGCTAGAGATGCTCTTAGCATGAGTCATTGCTAGAACACTCCCGTCGTACTAGTAGCAAGTAGCAAGGGCATGTAGGTGCTGTAACACGCCCTTAAGGCATCTCCACCGGCCTGACCCATCCAGCCGACTCAAACGGTCAATTTCTGTTTGTTTGGGTCGGTCCGTGTTCGCTTTTGGATCATGGGTTCGGCCTGTCCGGCCGACCACGCCCAGCGACGCGACCCATTTGACTGGCCCGGGTGAGACCTTTTTTTGTCCAGATTCAAACGTAAATTGTTCGCACAGAAAACTGGCAAAGTTCATACATTTTATACTTAATATACATTCAAAATAAAAAACAAAATTTAAACTAGCCCTAACCCTAGATACCGAGCTTCGCATGCCGCCGTCCATCTATGGGTCGAGGTTGATATACTCTAGCAGCGTCCAGAGGTTGGGCGGTGGCAGGGTCGGAGCGGGAGTGGGCGCGGGTGGATTGATCACTTGCCTAGGCCACGACGCCCAACCGTGCTGGAGGTGCGCCAGCTCCATCCCCACCCTAGAGCGATCGGTGGCGCCCATCCCAGCAACGGCGACAATGGAGGCAGCTGGGTATTTGCCCACGCCACCATGCCAGTGAGTTGGACGACTTCTTCGTATCCACCCCACAGGAGTTCTCGTCCCACGCGCTGGCCGCAATGGCCTGTTTGGTGAAGCGTCCTCGTCGTAGCCCCATGCCAGGACCTCGCGGTTATCCGAGGGCAGGGTCGCGGCGATGTCGTCCACCACCTCCTGCTTGACGACGATGTCGTCGTCCTCCTTGCCGTTGTCGTCCTCGCTATCGAAGTCGGCGTCGGAGTGGTTGAAGGCGCCCTCGTCGTCCGAGTCAATGCCGGGGACGTCGTAGACCTCTCCCGTCTGCAGGTCACGGCGGATGGTGGTCGCCCGCCGCACCTTGTGCTCCTACTCGATAAACTTTACCCAATTGTCCTCGGAGTGGTAGCCCCTCTCCCACAGTTGGCACTGCGGGAGATTGCTAATCCGCGGCGGATATCCTCCACCAGCCCTTTGCCTCCTTGGGCACGGGCGGCACCGGGACACGGTCCCAGTTAAGGTGCCAGCCGGTGGAGAGGGAGACATCCATGTGGCTGATTCCCCGACACTCTCTCCACCGACGCTCGTAGTCCACAACGCGGAAGTACTGCCGGCTGCGGCGGTCCCGCGGTGGCGGGTAGTTCCCCACGGGGCGGCCCCAGAACTCCTCCGGCCATGACGGAGGCGACAAGGATGTGCCGCGGAGGAAGGCCGGCAGCCGGGAGCGCTGGATGCTAGAGCCGGACGCCTCATGTCTGAATCAATGCCACGGTGAGCGGTGGCTGATGGGTGGGCCATTATTACGCGCAGACAGGACTCCACGCTGTCCACGCATGTCCAGGTCGACACAACCGTTGCTCAGATTCGGTGTCTGGATGGATCAAGCCAGACGCGTCCGTCCGAATGGATCATGCCGCCGGACGCCACACACGTCTCACGGCATCTGTTTAGACGAGTTCAGACGCGCTCAAACGGGATAGGTCGGCCCGATGAAGATGCCTTATGTATATGATGAGTGCCGACAAGAGACCAGCACCAGGTGTTAATCCAGAGGAGGAACTTTAGTGCACGTGGCTCTTCGAGATGTAGTCACATCCTTGATTGCTTTTAAGTTTCAAGGGCAGTCGTCACATCACATGATCCTACTGATGAATGTACGGTGGGTTGGTCGAATCATGTTCCGCGAGTATATATAAATATTATAGTAACATGCATGAGCAATGAGGGTACCTGTACATCTTGTGTCTATAGAGTGTGGGTCTGGATAGACTTCATAGAGGATTTTATAGTATAGCTTAAGTTTGATGACATGTTTAAGCAATGAAGGTACTTGTACATCTTATGTCTATGGAGTATGAGTTGGGACAGACTCCATAGAGGATTTTTAATCAAATTTAAAGATTTAAAAAGTTTTAGTAAAAATATCAGGATATAGATAATAATTCATAATACAAGAGTACAAAATCTTATGTGAAATTACTTTGTATTCCGGTCTTCTAATAAATAAATACATATGAGTGCAATTTTGAATGGGTCTTTATTTTTCCAAAATTTGTCATATTTACCTCTTTTGTTATGCCTGAAATATAAGATATTTTCCATTAATTTTTTGCAGACATATAAATATTTGATAAATTTTAAAAACTCCAAAAAGGGGCTTCATGAAGCCCGTGCTCTAAAGCGATTTTTCGTGGAGTTAACCCTCTCTATTTGTCTTCCTCAAGAGCTTCGAGTTAAGGTTTTTAGTTGCTGCCTACGATTCTCTGACTACCATACTAAGCCCGCTCAGCAACAATTCCTTTAGGCTGCCTCCGCCTTATCTCGACCATCGTGCGGCCATGTGCGAAAAGAGGTGCACGAAATCGTTGCTCTAGGCAGAGGTGTCACGCAGGAGGACGAGCCGACGGTGATGAGGCGCTGCAGGAGACATTGGTCAGACGAGGGCTTGGAGACGCATCTCGAGGCAGTGTCTTTGGCGTAGAGTTGAGCCTGCAGAGGAGGCATGGAAACTGGGCAGCACTACGTGGGAGAGGAAGGCGCCCGGGCTGGTCACTCTGCCTAAACCTTCCCGTCCGTCTTTGCTTAGAGATGAGCAAAGTCGTTTCCTCCTCAGATCATCCACCCCTCTCATCTGCTCCTCTCTTTCACTCTCAGCTCTATCTTCTCCTTTAACTTGTGAGCAACAAGCAAACGTCCTGAGTATGCGTTATTGTGAATATAATGAGTGTAGAATCCACTCCTGGATTGAGCCGCCATTTCTATCTCTCCAACTCTTTTTTCTTCTTCTCAATTTGTAAAATTTATTACATATGAACATAATTGTTTCTGAATTTTGTATCACAGTTTTTTATATGTTAATTTATTGGTTAGAGAAATCATGTGCTTAGAAAAAGGAAATAAATATTTATTTATTTTTAACCTGAAAATATCTATTTATATTCTAATAATAATAATAAGATTGGGCCTAAGTACTAACAACGCTCCACCAATCAATCATATATAGAGTGTTAGTGTATTGAAAGAACTGGAAAAAAAATAAAGTAAACGGAAAACAGATATCGCGACATAGGCGGCGAGGCAAAACTCGCACGTCCACATAGTATAAATCTTGAGCGTTTCATTTTCCGCTACCGCTAGGCGACGACGCGTCGCCAGCACACGAGCACGTCGGCAAGAGCTCACGGGGCGGAGCACGAAACCGCTCAAGCCTCAAGGTTCCACGATCACGAAAAAAAAAAACATTCCACCCATCTCTTCCTTCCTCTCTCTCGCTGGGCCCCACTTCGCCTCCACGCGGTCCAGCGGGACTCGACGCTTCCGTCGTAACCGACGCCTTTCCCTTCCGTTCCGCCAGCCCATCCCCCTCGCCCGCCGCGTCCCACCCATCCGAGGAACCAGACGGCGGCGATGGTGGGCGCCGGAGGCGGAGAGGCAGAGGGGCTGAGGACGGAGGAGTCCCCGTCCGGCGGCGTCGACGTCTGGAGCGACGCCGTCTCCTCCCACGCCCCGGAACACCTCCTCGTCATGGTCCACGGCATCCTCGGCAGGTGCGCGCTCACCGCCCCCCTTCCTCCCCTCGTGGGTTTTATAGACTACGTAGTATCCATTCAGGAACTTGATCGAACAGCTCCTGTGCGTAGCGGGGACGGGATTGAATTTTGTTTTTGTTTTCCCTATTAGAGGGCGCCGACGGTCGGAATTCTATCGGTAAGGAATACGGGGCATTGAGTGTGCCATTGGGCTTTGCTAGAGCGGAGTTGTGGGAATGGGGTTCGGCGGAGTGAGTTGGGACTGTCAACAATGGGGTTGAGTCGGGTCTGTCTGAACTCTGAACTACTAGGTGCTGCGATCTGCCTAATTGGATGGCTCAGCGCGTGTTTACGCCTCTGAGTGTTGTTGTTCAGTTGCTCTTTTGGCGAAATGAGAGCATGAGACTGTCGTGTTCTGTTGGTTTTGTTCGACACATGATGATCCAGCCAAATTAACCTTGTCCTCTGGAACTGAAAGGATCTCATCGATCAGCATGGTATGTTAGTGGAAGGAGAAGGGTAAATATAGCTCTGTGCTTCACGATCTGCCAAACCCCAATGCCGGCTATATATTTCATGAGATGGAACTTCAAACTGCAGCATCTACAGAACTCAAATGTGATACCGTCGTAGAAAAGAGCATCATCCACCCATTCAGCTTCTCCAATGACCTGTTGTTTCTTACTTACCTCACTTTAGGCTCACACCTCTCGGCTCCACATGGCCTATCTAACTTCAGTATTTTGCAATGAATTTTAATGCTGCCAAAGTTGAAGTTACTGCTCTCACTTATTGGAGTTATTCTTCAACCCTTTGAAGTTGGAATAGACAAGAAAAATCTAGTAGGTTATACGTATAAGACTGTTTGCATGCTTTCTAGTGACGCATTCCATTTCCAGTGACAGCTGGTGATTAATCTCTTCAATTATCAAATGGCATTACATTTCTGAAACCCCTTTCTTTGCTCAAATATTCTCTTAGAGATCACTGATCAGTTTCTTGCGTTGAGCAGTACTACTGATTGGCAATATGCAGCCAATGAATTCGTGAAGCAACTTCCCGATGATGTAATTGTGCACTGTAAGTTGCTGCTTTTGTGCTTACCAACTACAGTGGCTAGTTTGTAACTAGTTTTTTTTTCTTTCATATCATCTGTTCTTTATTAAATTGATAAAAAATTAAAATATATGTCTGCTTGACATGACGTAAATAAGAAACTGTTGGCCATTTTGTTGATTCTTACATTAACATACCTGAAACTTGAGTAAAGCCATCTCTTTTTTTATGGCGAGTGTGTCTCTTGTCTTTTTCTTGACATGTCACTGTTCAGAATGATGTCTCAATTCATACATCTGTTAGTTTTGCTCTATTCTTAATTATGGATATGGATTTTAGGGTAGCCACCCAGAAATAGTAAGCAAGAGTTCAATTAGTCGCCTATCATTATTGCAATCTTTTTGTTAATGCTGCAGTGAGATTTGTATATTCACAATGAACTATATAGATATAAACATGTTTTTTATGGGAGAACTTAAAATGACTAATATTTTCTACATGGTTCGACTTCAATTTGAGTATTGTACCTGATTTATAGTGATTGCAATTTAAACATGATCCTCTTTCTTAATTTGTAAAACTAAATGGAAACATGCAAAATCTGTAAGTCTTCATGAAGATAGTGTTATTTAGACTTATTTGTTCAAATTTGCAGGTAGTGAGAAAAACATGAACACGTTGACTCTAGACGGTGTCGATGTTATGGGAGAACGCTTAGCAGATGAGGTAAGTACCATATGCAACAGATGACTTCCACTTGAGAAGCTAAATATTTAGAGGCTACTTCATCCACCATATTGATTGTCCTATTGAAATGATTCTGTGGGCCAAAACACTTTTTCACACTATCTTAGAAATACTACCGTCTCCTCACATTTTTCTTTTGATACTTAGGTTCTTGATGTAATCAGTCGAAAGCCAGAACTCACCAAAATTTCGTTTCTTGCACACTCTGTTGGAGGCTTAGTAGCAAGATATGCAATCGCAAAACTTTATAGACATCCAGATAGCACGTTTGATAGCAAAGCGGAAGGAACCATATGCGGGTTGGAAGCATTGAACTTTATAACGGTGGCAACGCCTCACCTTGGTTCTCGAGGAAACAAGCAGGTACTTTGTTGACTTGTTTTCCCGATGACCCCCTTTACTTTTCCACTGTATCTATATTTGATGAAATATTTTGGAACTTATGCATAATCATTCACCCATTTGTTCTAATAATTCAGTTTTCTGTACGTCAAATATGTATATTTTTGCCAACCTCGTATACTCATATATTTAGAGTTGTTGGAATATACAAGAAATGTTTCGATACTTGATTTCCATCCGTAGTTTGTATTTCTTGGCTTCGGATCATTTGATTCACATGAAATGGCCCCACACTAGACACCTAAATCTTCCAAACTTTCGGAGATAGAAAGAGAAAATGGATTTTAGATTTTTCTTATAAGAAACTTAATAAACTGTTGGCATGCCATTGCCTCTAAGCTCTGTCCCTGGAAAAATATAAAAATACCTCTCAAAATGTCTGCAAGACTTCCTGTCATTCTTCATAGATTCTTAACCTCCATAGTTTTGTTTTTGTTGCCCTAAAAACATGTGATGCACATAAAAGGCTCCACCTTGGGGCATCGTACGGACAGGGCCGGACAATCCAACCCATTTTGTTCGGGGCGACCCTTTTCAGAAAAAAAGGGACACTTTTCGTGTTCCAAATGGGTCTCCTCGCCGGAGATGCCCTTAGATATCCAAAATGGGAAGCCATTGGAGATACACTTAATTATAGGGTTTGCAGCAGTGAGGATTGTCTGATGTCGGAGTGCGTTGGTGCGTATGAACTAAAAACAGCAGCACAAACACTTAGGTCGTGAGCAACTAGTCCGTGACTCCGTGTCCGACTCGACCTCACATCGTATTCAAGTATGTGCCCTGATTTAGCCGTAGTATCACATTTAGGTCAATCGCAGATCGGCCAACTGGCCGGCGGATCAAACATACAAGAGTAAGGTGGCGGTTGGTGCCGCCGAAGACGAGGAAGAGGAGCTGAGCTCTATGGTCGCGGCCATGTCGAGCGACAAGCAGGTGGAGTTCTGGATGGGCTTGATAGCTAGGGACGAGGAGCTGACGAGGACGCTCTTCTTCGGCTCGCTCTTGCGGGACGCCTACGCCGACTACAAGCGTGGCCCCAAGGCATGGTGCTTCTCCACACAACGACGACCGCCTTCAGCCAAAAGGCTAGGCCCGACACCAGTAATGACCGTGTCTATCTCTAACCACGTCACGTGCTAGCACTGCGCACGCCTCCAGGCCCACATCTGGCTCGGCCCAAACAACATGACACCTTCGATGACCGCTGCACTCTTGGCCTGCGAACCTTCCTTCCCGGTGCTGTGAGGGGCGATGGGCGTGCACTGCGGTTTGTTTCCTTGAGCGGCGCGCGACAGCGGTCGTCGAAGGCGTCCTGTTGTTTGGCCGATCGTGAGCCAGATGCAGGCCTGGCGGCGCACACAGTGCTAGCACTGTGACGCGGCTGGAGCTAGAAACAGTCGTTACCGGCGGCGGGCCTGGCCTATTGGCTGATGAGGCCGCCGTTATGCGGAGAAGCGCCATGCCTTGGGGCGACGCTCGTAGTCGGGTCGGTGTCCCCCAAGAGCGAGCCGAAGAAGAGTGTCCTTTCCAGCTCCTTGTCCGTAGCTATCAAGCTCAGCCAGAACTCCACCTGCTCGTTGCTCGACATGGCCGCGACCACGAAGCTCAGCTCCTCCTCGTCTTTGTCGGTAGCCGCCGCCTGATTCTTGTCCCACGGGTGCCCGATCTACGGCCGACCTGCTAGCTCTTCCTTCGACTCGGCCGCGGAGCTCAACCCCTCGTCGTTGCCAACCACCGCCTTTTGTATGTTTGCTCCGCCGGCCAGTTGCCCGATCTGCTATTGAACTAAATGTGATGCTGCGGCTGAAGGGCCGTACTTGGCGCCGTATAAGGAAAGAAGTGAATACGATGTGAGGTCGAGTCGGACATGGAGCCACGGACTAGTTGCTCACATTTGGTTTCCTTGTAGCCTTTTTTTATATGGCATGTGTATCTTCGGCTGGCCCAAACATCCTTCCTGACCAGTCCGCTCCGTTCCATGGGCCATGGGCCGGCGCTGGCGGCCTCCACCGCCTGGCCCAACCCCAGCTGAAACGTTGGTCCCCACCGGTCAGCGCCCGTGTCAACCCTGTGTCCATGCTGCTGTTTTCAGTTCATACGCACCAAAGCACCCTGGCATCTGCTGCAAACCCTATTATTAAGGGTATCTCCAATGGCTTCCTACTTTGGCTATCTAAGGGCATCTCCAGCGAGGAGACCCTTTTCGAACACAAGAAGTGCCCGATTTTGTCCGAAATGGTTCACCCCCGGACAAAATGGGTTGGCTTGTCCGGCCCTATCCACGAGAACCTAATATTTTTGATGTGAATGTTGTTCACTGTTACAAATTAGGTTCCACTTCTCTTTGGATTCATTACAATGGAGAAAGTTGCTTCGCGTGTCGTCCATTGGATATTTAGGAGAACTGGGAGACATCTTTTTCTCACTGATAATGACGAGGGAGAACCACCACTGTTGCAGCGTATGGTCGAAGATTATGGCGATCTTTACTTTATGTAAGGTTTATGTTACTTTGATTACTTCGCATCATGTCTATTCCAATTGCATATATGTTTTGTTCATTCTGCCTCGTGTAGTGTACATGATACTAATTCTGGTTAAAAACACTCATTTTAGATCTGCTCTGCGAGCATTTAAACGGCGTGTGGTATATGCCAATGCTGATTGTGACCGTATCCTATGTATTCGAAATGTAGTACTTGAACTATTCCTTTTTATTTGGACTTTTAGCTTTTACTCGCCAGTTCCTTAATTCATGACATTCAGACATTGTTGGCTGGAGAACATCATCTATTAGAAGAAACACCGAGCTGCCTAAGGTACTTTTTATTGGTTTCTGATTGTTCAAGCCTACTGGGCCTTTCTCTAAAAGGACAACATGATTTTCTCATATCACAGTTCTTATAGTCCGTTTTTTTTCTTGATGATTTGCAGTGGGAGGAATCCTTATCTGAGAAGTATCCCCACATTGTACATGAGGAACACTCAGAAGCAATCGACCGTGAGAAGTGTCAGGCATTGGCAACAGACTGCGACTTGGACTTATTGGAAGGTTTGTTTAGCTTGTTGCATGCAGAATTTATTTTGTCTTCCGTTTTTAACAATTGTATGGAATCCATTCCTGTTCCATTTTGTTCATACTATATCGGTGTTCTTGCATGCTTAATCTTCACTACGCATAATATTTGCAACATTACATAGCTGATAAATCAATCCAACACTTCTGAGCTCAGTTATACCAGTTTAATCGTAAAACAACAAGATGCCGTTTTCCATTAACTTTTTAGTGTGTCATTTTAGTCTTACCACTGGACGCTCGTTAATATTTTGAATGGAACCATCACACCAGTGCCCCCTAATAATAATTAAGAAGACTAATTGATTTGGGAGGATCTATGCAGTTCCACATCCAAAGGTCTCACTTTTGACATTAGAGGTTCATGTAAATCCCAGGGACTGTTGTCCTTTGAAGTTCCATACAGGAGCATGACCTAACATAATATGGCAACTCGGTGATGTAGTCTAGCTGTTTTATTTATGTGTGGATGGCTAACATAGTAAAGCCCACAAATATCTTACTCATAAGGAGGATTGTTAAAAGACTTGCATGTTGTCAGTGCCACCCAGGGATCTACTGGTTAGCACCTCAAAACTAGATTGGCGTGTGCTACTTGGCAGTCAACACATGGAGTCTATATGGATCATATGATAATTTTTTTCTTCAACACCGCTCCTTAACAGTATAGTCTCAGATCTGTTCCTGCGTGGAAGTTACCCCGCTGTTCCATGTTGACTCATTCATGTGATGCCATACGCCTTCAGCGATTCTGATCTTTCCTGAGATAGATCCAGACATAATATCTTCAAAGTAGTCTGGATAGTGATATTCAAATACCTATAACATTTTGGCACACGGTGTCCTTTCTTACGTATGTGCATAGGTATTCCTGTCATGATGGTTTTGTTGCGTAGACACCTGATTTGTTGACTTGATGACGTGGAAGTTAAGACTTTTTCAAGTTTGCCATAACTAATTGTCAAGCAAGTTATTTTGTTCAAAGTTGATTTCTGGCGTTCAACATTCCAACTGGATGACCGCAATCTTGGTGGGGCACTAGTCAAGGCTATTTTGTCCTATGTTTCTCATTGCGCTACTGGTTACAATGACGTAGTTCTGTATTGTAAAAAAAGTTGCGAGAAACATAAGATAAACTACCTTCATTGGTCATTAGTGGAGTCTGAAGTACACTTGATCTGTTTTTTTTTTTTTTTTAAATCCCCATCCTGGAAGATTGTGAGAACACCTTTCGTAAACTGACATTAGTGTTCCTTTTCCGGTTATGCTATGGTGTAGAAAAAATGGTGACAGGGCTTAGAAGCGTTTCGTGGGAGAAGGTAGACGTTAGCTTCCGCACCAGCATGGGGAGTTTTGCAGCACATAGCATTATCCAGGTATCCCACCTGCTTTCTCCCTGTATTGTATATAAGACTTGGTATATTCTTGGACAAGGAAAAAAAATTCATGACCAAGTAAACCCTTATCCGGATTGCAGGTCAAGTATACGTTTATGAACGAAGGAGCTGACGTCATACAGCACATAATCGACCACTTCCAGGTCTGAGAGTTTTTTTGTGGAACACGCATGTGGGTTGACACTGCTGACTCGGGATCTTGGCCAGCATCCCAACCCGGCCCTGCAGAATGCAGAGCAAATGTACTTTGCACAGATTAGTTGAAGGAAAACCACAGGGGAGGTCTTGTACTGTATTATTGCTTAGTTACAAAGAAATGCCTGTTTGTAGTAACTGTATGTAATGATCGTTACCATCGCAGATATTGAGAAAACATGGTCCCTGTATATCTGTCAGCAATGCAATGTGGCTATTCGCAGAGGATGTATGTTTGGTTGGTTGGTTGGTTCATAAGTTGTTCCAGAGGGAGAGGATGTGTTGTCTCCCAACCTTTTGCTCTTGGTGACCAGCTAACAAAAAGAAAACGGTGAAAAGGGTTGCACAGATAATGGCCGCTGAAATGCGCATCGTATTTGCGCGGGTGTCGGTGCAGGAGGAAGGCAAGGGAAACAGCAGCAGTTTTCGTGGAACAGGAGGAAAGGAGAAAAGGTGGTGTGTTCGTACACACATGGACATGGCTCGGGGGCTACTCTTCGGTTCACGTACGTCGGCAGTCGGCAAAGCACAGCTTGCACCTTTTGTGGTCGGTAGTCGGTACGTACGCGGCGCGCGCACCGCGCATCATCTTTTGCGACTTTACGGGCCCCGGCATGGAACACAACAACTACGGACGGACGGACGGAGGTCCGCCGTCACTCGATTTTACGGCCGTGCGCATCATCACACCATGACTCGGACGAGACGCGCCGCTGCCGCTGCTACGGACGTGGTGTACGTGTTGACGTCGACTGCCTCTGCCAGTCTGGCTGGCTCCGTGGCTCGCGCGCGCTCGTGTGTACGGACGGACGTGCGTGCGGTGCGGCACGGCGGTGGTGTGCGTCTTCCTCTTCCGGCCGGTCAGGTCAAGCGGGAATAAACATTGATCTGATCTGCCTCCGTTTCTTCACCGTTGACGATCGGCACCGTTCCATTTGTCAACTCGCCGTCATTCCTATTTTTCCTGCTAGGTTGACCTCATCTATCCATCTCTGCTTAGCGGACGCAAAGACGCGGATACGAAAACGAATGCTGACGAGGATAGTACTCCTATATTACTCCGTAAAGTACGTATCGACGACGCACACACGTTCTGCCGCATGCTGGCAACGGTACCGGTCCTTTCTTGCGTCCAGCTCGGCCTGCCAGCTGGGCTCTCGACAGAACAAATCAATGGGGTTCCCGGCCCGTGAAGGATGTGGTTGCTTGCGACACGTTCGTCTCCTCATGGACCGTTCGTCGTTCCGTTCTGAATCGTCACCTCGATTTATTCCTCTCAACGATGGTGCCTATTTCTCCTTCAGAGATCGTTCTTCGCCAACTCCTCAACTCCTCATTGGATCATCGTTCACAATGTAGAGCATCATTGTTCTTCTCCAACTCCTCAACTCCTCAGAGATCGTTCTTCTCCAACTCCTCGGTGTGGAGCATCTTTTTGCCGGAATGCCTCAATCATTGTTAGTTAGACACAAAAGGTTATGTGTGAGTTTGTAATAATCTGCAGATCGTTGTAACAATTTAACCTTTTGACCTTCCACTTGTATTTTCGACATACTTGTCAAAATTGAACAACTGAAAATGTGAATGGATGATCGAATACTTCTTTGTTTTGTTTCAAAAGGCCACCCATCTATTCATAATCATCAACAATACAAGAAAACCTAAAAGTCTCTCTCTCTCTCTCTCTCTCTCTCTCTCTCTCTCTCTCTCTCTCTCTCTCCCGTTACACTACCAAAGGAAACCTCGAGAGGCCCCGGGCCAAACCGAAGTTGCCGGTGAGAGATGGCGGAGGGACAGCTCCGGTGGCAGTAGAGTAGGTATGTTTGTAGGCAGGGGCGGATCCGGGCATGGCGCTACTGGTATCGTAGCATCGGCCGAGCGGCCGCACTGCAAAGAGCATGTGCTAATTTTTAATGCCAAAAATATAAAAAGTGTATGTAATTAGCATCATTAAGGCTGTTTAGCACCAGGCTTGGGCTCCATCCAGCTCTGCCCCTGTTTGTAGGGGGCTTTATTCTCGGTAGTTGGAGAAGAGCTAGGGTTCTTGACACTCGGATCCTTGGCACGGTAGGGTTTCTGCTTCTCGATCTTCTTCTCGAGTGGTCGGAAGGAGGAGTTAAGGAGAGGGCCAATGCTTCTCTGAATAAATTGGTGGCTGTGATCTACCTGCTGGTGCTCGAGACTGTCGGGTGCGGATTCTTCCTAGCTGGCCGTGGAGGAGAGGGGGAAAGATCGAGCTTGATGGCGAGCGGTGTTGCGGAGGAACTCCTGGCCGACCGTGGATGCGAGGAGGAGTGTCGTTGCTACGACGTTAACTTGGCATCATCAAGGTGGTTCTATCCTTGCTCCCGTCGCGACAACTCTGCCCCTCCGCCCTTCTTCTCGGTCGACCCCAGTGGCAAGGGAGAAGAAGGTGGTTGCGCATGCTCTGCGGGTGGTTGGGAGCGTTTGTGGTGGTCGGTGGAGGTTGCGACCACGACAGCAGATTCCAAGCGGAGCCTTCGGGTAGCCGCTATCTTTGGTCGCGAGGACGGCCTAGCTGCGCTCAGACTCGTTGTTCCGAGCTTCTTCCTCCTTGGATGGAGGATCATCTCCGTTCTCGACTCGATGACAACCAGGTCGTCTTCCCCAATTGGTTTTGTTCCCGGTGGAGGAAGCGACGGCCGCGTCTGGAGGTCAACCCTCGGTGGAGAGGATAGAGGACCCGACTGATTTGTTTGTTTCTATCCTAGGGTGTTTTCTGCAAACTTGGTGGCCTTATATGCAATTTCTAGGATTTTCAAGGCAATTTCTTAACTAAAAGGTGGCCTTATGCGGTGACCCAGCATACCACTGCATGTGTAGTACACTATAGTCGTTGACATGACATCCACTGAACACCATTCCGTAAATATCACATCCCTCAGAGTGGTACAACAGAAATATTGCGGGTCCATATTACAAAAGTACACACATTATTATTATTACAATACCGGAAGTTCAAGGCTTCCAAAAGATTAGACTTACCAACCAAAATATAAAGTGTCTCAGCGGAATATAAAGGTAACAACTCCGACTAGGAGTTGAGCTCAACAGCTTATTCTATAGAGTTCATGTTGCTCGGCTCCGTTGGTTACTACTAACCAGGAATACTTAGTTGGATTCATTATCATCGACGCCGTAGCGGATTTCGTAATCCACTCCTTCAACACCTCCGGACAGATCAGGTTCCTCGTAGAACACATCTTCTTGGCATTCGGCTGCATACATTGGCACGTCTTCGGGATCCTCAGAGTCTAAGCAAGGGGTCAAAGGAAAGAATGAGTAACAACGTTATCCAACAAGTTCATTATAGGCAAGGTGGGAAGTTTGATGCTCTAACTACCACCTCGGACTATAAGTCCTTGGCTCTATGCAATTTTTGTAAATCTTTATTCAAAGATTGATTTTATTATGAAAATCTATGACCATCAGCCTTCACAGGTTGACCAAAACTTTCATGGAGTTCCTTTCCTGCCGCGTTCGTAGCTCCTTCCCGGAACATGGAGTAACAAGTTACAATTCTTACACTCTGCAGAGGTGCGTTACTTTACCCATGAGAGATCAACTCCTTGTTGCACAATCGGGCGTACTTTCCCGTCCACAATTCCATGATGTGGGGCCTAGTAGTTGGTCCAAGCCAATCACTGCCCCCTTCGCGATCTCGCATGCCTCCTTGGTGTACACCATGCCCACACAATGAATTACGGTAATGATTTGTACAAACCGTTAGATGCCAGAACTATCGTGGGACGATGAGGGTTCCCACCCATATGCTGCATATCCTCTACGAATTACCAATTAATATGCATGCTACGAGGATAACAGCCACGACCTGCACATCTGGCTTCATGCGAGAGGAAGAAGATACAGCTGACTTCTCCGTCCCATTCCAAATCTCATGGCTAACGCGTAATATACGGCGCTAGAATCAATGATGTCAGGGGTTATTAAGTCCCTACTTGATCATCATTGTTGCAAATAAAACCCTAAGTTCTATTGCTCCAATATATCACCACTTAGGATGATATCTATGATTTCTTTATTTGTGAAAATAATATTTTCTTTCTTTTATAGCATATATGATAACACACAATTTGCAAATACATTGATAAAGACTCTTCAAACGACATGAGCAAGTGATGAACTTGCCTTGTGATGGCAAGGTAGTGAAGTCTGATGCTTGCACTGGACCTTGAGCTTCTGTATCTACAAAAACATCATTATTGCCCGGTAAGGACAATATTTAAAGAAGCAAAATGATTATGCAATAATGTAATGCATCATTTAACTTGATATCCATTTACCCCATTATTATAAAATTTCTTTTTAATAATAAAGGATTTATAAATATTACTTTTTAATATTTATAACATATATTGAATTATTTTATTTTATTTTTCCTTTTATTTGACTTTTATTGATTTAATAATTCTTTTAGGAATTATTAATTAAACATTAAAAATGTTATTAAATATTTATTTAGTATTTTTCAAAAATACTACAATATTAATGTATCATGAAAGTGATTTTTATTTATTCTTATCATCTTTCAATAATTTTGTAAAATTCCATAAGGAATATTTAATTTACAAAATTCTTAATAAAATTTAAATGTCTAAAATTTTACATCTTAATTTATTTGGATAGTGTGGATTATTTTGAATCCAAAAATATTTTATTTATAATTTTTGGACTTTTATTTTATTTTCTAGAATTTAATTAAGTTCAGGGGTATTTTGGTCTTTTCCTATTTATTAAAACAGGCCTTAAAAGATTTCTGGGCTGGCTTAATCTTATTGGGACCTAGTGGCCCATTAGACATAGTAAAAAATAACCACCCCGAAGGGTCTGTCCCAACTCAGCCCACTCCCTCGCCGCCTCTCTCCTTCGAGCTCATCCTCTCCTCCTCTGACCTCGACCCCGTGGTCGGTGATGTCGTCGCCGGCGATTCCTGCCGCTGTGGGCCATTCTGGTCGCCGTCGTGCTGCACCAGGAGGTTGTCAACGACGCCCGTCCTTTCTATCCAACTGGATTTGGGTATGGGGCTCTCCTGCGACGGATCGATGCCGTCCCGAACCCTAGGGTTTGGGGGTTGGCGTGGATTCTGGTGCTGCCGCGGCCGCCGTGCATCATGGTGATGCTCCTCGCCTCTATGGGTGTTCATGGTCACCGCCGTGGCGTCATATGGGTTGCAGCTCCCCTCCTGGGGTGCTCTCCGTGCCGCCATGGTCATCGGCCCCTCTGCTTCCTCTTCTAGTCTCCAGCGAGGACCTTTGGTGAGTTCTTCTCCTCTCCCCTTGTGCTCTCTGTGCTTGCTCATCCCATACTGGATGTTGGCAATGACCTCTCTGGTGACTGTCTTGTCCTGATTAGGATGGTTTATTTCATTTAGGGTTCTTATCCTATGATTGATCCTATACTGGATGAATTAGATCATGTATGGATTGTCTATAAGCATGCTAAATGGTTATTGGCATGAGGCTTATTGCTTGAGTTGGACTATAATGGTTCTGGTGGCTTATTAGATGATTTTATGCTTGGACTGCATATGATTCAGATGGTATAGTTGCTTTGAAATCCATGTTTGGTAAAGTCAGTGGCTTGATAACTTTCCACTAGCATTTCTTGGTTTATGATCATGATTATGGTGTGATGAAATCACTGTCTTAGTGTTGTTGGCTTAGAAATTAATATGTGGTTTGAGATCACAATGATCTCAAACAGTACAGATAAACATTGGAATGTTCTTAATTATGATTCCTGACAGGAAAATGATTAGTAGATTAATTTGTTGAACCTGTGATGATTGGATGTTTATCCTGATTCATATAGAATTGTTCTTGTGACACCATCTTGGTATGGCACACACGATTGATTCTAATCCATTGATTGGGTTGGTTTAAGCTTAAGACAAGCTTAGCTTTAGAAGATAAATGGAAATGTTCTTTTCTGAAATCCCTAAGATCAATGATGTTGGTCTGAGGCTTAGGGGTTTTAGGCCTTATCTACTTGATTCATATAGATAGTCCTGGTAGTGGTACCAGCTATTGTCTTTGAATCAAAGCTTGGAGAAAAATGATAGTAAGCTTGATCATTATCTAGATCCAAAAGATTAGTTTCTAAGGTGCTACCCTTACTCTAGGGATGTGCCTAGAAATTAGATCTTAACTATATTTATGCTTGAATTGTAATATATAGCTTTGACAACCAGAGCAATGATGTTGTTCTGAGCTCTGGTTGGATCCTTGTACTGTGTTGTTTGCTTTTAGAGTTTAAAATCTCTATGATGGATTCACCCCACTTGGGTGCTTTCTGAGAGTTTGTTCATAAAACAACACATGCTTCTGTCTAGATAATATGATTAGATCATGTGTGTGTTTTATGATGCTCACCACAAAATCTGATGATTGTGGAGTAAGGTGGTGATGTTGATCTTGTTTTGCTGAGCTCTTGAGCTTGACCTTGAGCTATCCTGCTCCTCATAGCTCCTGGACTTGATCTTGCTGTCCACCTGATCCTTCCCCCTCCTTATGTTACCATCCTGGTGATGAGATCTGGGGTTTTGGTTGATCTGGTTGCTGGTTGTTGTGCTTGGTTTAGCTGATGTCTAAGCTGCCTGTTCTTGTGTGTGTGCAGTGAAGAGATGCACTAGTGCCTCTCCACTGCTGTGCTGCTGGTTTTGGTGTGTTGGAGCTATGCTGTGAAGCTGACAGCACATAACATGCATTTAGTTGTGTGTCCTGCTTGTGTGCTTGCTGTGCACTTGTGGATATGTTCAGAATTTTGAAATTTATTGTTACCTGGTTACTTTTACCTGACTGGTGAAACTTGCCTCTCTTGGCTGTCATTTGACTTCTGTCTTAAAAATTATGGAAGATTTATTCTTTCATATTGGTGAAACTTGCCCCTTCTATAATTTCTCAATGATGAACTTGTTCAGTGCACTTCACTGACATGTCTGAGAGAAAAACAATACTAACCCTAACTTTACTTTTCTATTTAGTTTATGTTTGTTTTGTAGGTACAGATTTAAAGTTAAGATTTAGTTTAAGTTTAGTTATAGAACACTCCAATGTAATCTTCTTAATACTTCTGTAATTTTCATTTTGTTATTTTGTAATCTTCATTTTATTCTACTGTAATAAAGATTATATTATTATTAATAAATAATATTCTTATTCTTATTTATTTGCTTTTGTGAAGTGTGTGGATGATTTCAATAAGTTACAATTTTGTAACTTATTTATAAAACAAAAAAATATGAAATAAGTTTTCACATTCTTAATTGTCTTCTTTAAATAAAATTTGAGTTATAATAATTAACTCCTAGTTAAATCAAGATTCAAACCTTAATTCCTAATTCATTTGAATTATAATTCAAAATCTCAAGTTTAAAATTCAAATTCATTTTAAAACACATAATTCCTCAAAGATCATATCAAAGTCTATAGCAATCATCCTTTAAGACTAAACCTAATCTCAAAGTATGAAAGAAACCTTGATTACTTTAGGTTTTTATTTGGCGAAAATTTTACCCACATTTTCACAGATAAATGCCTGCAACATTCCAAATTCCTAAATCTACCCTTTGTTAGTTCCTAAATGCTAGGATGTTACAGACTTCCCTCCTTAAATTAAACTTCGTTCGAAGTTTACGGAGATGTACCTGAATAGTTCTGGATAGGCTTTTCTTAAATCCTCTTCTTTCTCCCATGTGGCTTCCCTTTCAGGGTGATGTTCCCACTGTACCTTGCAATATTTGATTGCTCTGTTCCTTAATCTTTTCCAGTTTTCTTCCAGAATCTTATAGGGCTTTTCAATATAGGTCAGGTCTGCTTGTAGTTCTATCTCCTGGTGTGTGATTGCATCATTCGGAACTTTCAAACATTTACGAAGTTGTGACACATGGAAAACATTATGCACTTGAGCCAATCTTGATGGTAACTGTAAAGCATAGGCTATAGTTCTGTTTTGACTCAGTATCTTGAATGGTCCGATGTATCTTGAACTCAATTTTCCTTTAACTCTGAATCACTTCACCCCTTTCATTGGACTTACTTTTAAATAGACCATATCTCCCACTTCTGGATGCCATGATCTTCGACTTTGATCCGCATAACTTTTCTGCCTTCTCTGGGCTATTTTCAGTCTATCCCCGATCTTATCAATGATATCTTGTCTTTCCTTGATATAATCCGGCACAAATCCTTTGCTGCTTCTAGGTTCATACCAACATATTGGTGATCTACACTTCCTTCCATACAGAACTTGGTATGGAGCTGCCTTCAGACTACTCTGATAGCTATTATTATAAGAAAATTCTGCTAATGGTAGATGATCTTCCCATGTTCCTCCAAAATCTAGTGCACAAGCTCTTAACATGTCTTCTAGTATTTGATTTGTTCTTTCAGTTTGACCTCCTGTCTCAGGATGATATGATGTGCTGAAATCTAACTTTGAACCAAGTGCTTCATGCAATTGCTTCCAAAATGATGAAGTAAACACTGATCCCCTATCAGTTACGATCTTTTTGGGTACTCCATGCTTACTTACTATCTCTTTGACATATACTTCAACTAGCTTCTCGGCATTATCTTTTTGATTTACTGGAATAAAATGTGCACTCTTAGTGAGTCTGTCCACAATTACCCATATCATATCCTTCCTTTTTGGTGTCATGGGCAATCCTGTGATGAAGTCCATACCTATTTCCTCCCACTTCCATTCAGGAATTTCCAAGGGTTGTAATGGTCCTGCTGGACTTTGATGTTCAGCTTTCACCCTTTGGCAAGTATGGCATTCAGATACATATTTTGCAATGTCCCTTTTCATGTTATTCCACCAGAATAGTTCTTTCAAATCCATATACATCTTAGTACTCCCTGGATGTATAGAATATGGTGTTTCATGTGCTTCTCTAAGTATGACATTTCTAATCTCAGTCACATCTGAAACACAAAGACGGTCTTGAAACCATAAAGACTCATAACCCCCAAGGTGAAAAACTGATTTTTGCCCTTGAGATATCCTCTGAATTTCCTCAGCAATAAAAGGATCTTCTGTTTGATGTCTAACAATTTCTTGCTTAAGATCACTGTCCTGCTCTGCAACTACCTGCATAGTGGCTAATCCTCCAAAAACATCTATTCTAATGAATTGAAGTTCTAATCTTTCCAAGTCCATTTGTAACTCTTTTGGTAACTCCCGATTATTAGGCTGAATATCTGCACTCTTTCTGCTTAAAGCATCATCTACAACCTTAGCTTTTCCTGGAGTATAGTTGATTGTTAAATCATAATCCTTTATTAGTTCTAACCAACGCTTCTGTCTCATATTCAATTCCTTTTGAGTGAAGAAATATTTGAGACTTTTATGGTCAGTGTATAACTCACATCTGGCTCTGATGGAGAGGTTAACCTCTTGGGTGGCTCGATCTTCACGGATCTCGTGGTCAAATCGATGGGAAAGAGAGGGGAAAGGGAGAAGGTAGCGGAAGCGAACACACACCTCACGAAGAACACGATGAACACACGCAAAACTCACACGATACAAGGTCGATTGCTCCCGAACGGCGGCCACCAGTCCGATAGAATCCTCGCAAGGAAAGATCGGTCAACGTGCTCCCTCAAATCCACATCGGAGAGGGAAGAACACCTTGGGGAGGGTCTTGTCAACTTGGAGACGAGACAATGAACTCCAAGGCCTTGTTCAACGATGGATGCGTGATGCAAAGTCCAATCGAGGTTGGTGACGATAGTCGGTCCCCTTGGATAAGGGGATGAGGCAAAACTAGAGATTCCACACAAGGGGTTGTCTTTAGTCTATCATCTATGCCCTAAGGGATACATGAAGGGGTGGGGGCTCTATTTATAGGCCAGCCACATAAACAGGGGTAGTTTAGGGATAAAACTAGGGTTTGGACGGGCTAGAGGGGTACATGGGCCTAAGGCCCAGCTGGCGGCGCGCAGGCCCATCACGCAGGCCGGAGACTCCGGTGTAGGGGCCGGAGACTCCGGTGTAGGCCGGGGCTCCCCGGCCTCGGTGTCATCTCCGAGTGGCGTCTTGACCGTCCGGCTTGGGTTGTTGTCGGTCCGAGACTCGGTGCAGTGTGAGACCGACAGCAGGAGGAGACTCGGTGTAGGCCGGAGACTCCGGTGGTTCAGCCGTGGCTTCTTCCGCCTCCTCTTCCAAGCCTTTGTCTTGTCGGGCTTGATGTTCCGGGCTTCCTCCCTTGCCTTCATACTTGTCGGTGCGAACCTATCATGCATATGTGACGGAGTATGAAGTAGCATACCATTCAATAGGGTAGGAAGTGGGCTCGCATAGAGGAACAGATTCACCTTTGGAGTCCATGATGACTTGGCGTAAGTTGGAGACCATGATGTGCTAACGACCGTAGGTCGGGCTGCATCAGGCTCCATAAAGAAAATGCCTCCATCCTTTCAGCGCAAAAACTACTACTGCTAACTCTAAATCATGATTTGGATAGTTGACTTCATGTGGTTTCAGTTGTCTTGAACCATAAGCAATCACTTTCCGATCTTGCATTAATACACAACCCAAACCTTCTTTAGACGCATCACAGTATACAGTGAAGTCCTTCCCTGTTTCAGGAACTGCTAAGATTGGATCTGTGGTTAATCTAGTCTTTAACTCTTGAAAATTTGCTTCACATTTCTCATCCCACTTGAATGGTGTATTCTTCCTTAATAATTTTGTCATTGGTCTGGCTATTTTGGAGAAACCTTCAATGAATCTCCGATAATAACCCGCCATTCCTAAGAAACCTCGAATTTGCTTCACATTGGTCGGTGCAGTCCACTCTAGTACTGACTGAACTTTAGATGGATTCACAGCAATTCCATCCTTACTGATCACATGACCAAGGAATTCTATCTCATCAAGCCAAAATTCACACTTACTGAACTTAGCATAAAGTTTGTGTTCTCTTAAAGTCTGCAATGCTATTCTCAAATGATCGGCATGCTCTTCCTTATCCTTAGAATATATCAGAATATCATCAATAAAGACGATGACGAACTTGTCCAAATATGGCATGAAGATCTTCTTCATCAGATTCATGAATATTGCCGGTGAATTGGTTAAACCAAATTGTACTACCAGATACTCATGGTGTCCATATCTTGAGACAAATGCTGTCTTTGGAACATCTTCCGGTTTGATTTTTATTTGATGGTATCCATATCTTAAATCGATCTTTGAAAATACTCCAGATCCTTTCACTTGATCAAACAAATCTTGGATTCTTGGTAAAGGATAATTATTTTTTATAGTAACGTTGTTTAGGTTCCTATAATCACCACACATCCGTCTTCCACCATCTCACTTATCCACAAAGATTACTGGTGTTCCCCATGGAGATACACTTTCCTGGATAAATCCTTTTCTAGCTAACTCATCAATTTGCTCTTTGAGTTCTTTTAACTCTTTGGGTCCCATTTTATATGGTGCTTGAGCTATTGGTGCTGTACTAGGAATTAGGTCAATAGTAAACTCTATCTCCCGGTCTGGTGGCATTCCTGGTAGCTCTGCTGGAAAAACATCTTGAAATTCATTTACTATAGGAATCTCTTCCAATTTAACCTCTTTCATTGAGTTCAACTGCAGATCCACCATGATATGACTGTGCTTATCTGCTTGGTAAACTATCCTTGCTCCACTTGGAGTTTTAATTGAGACAGTTTTCTCCTCACAATTTATCTGAGCTCCGTGTTCCATCATCCAATCCATTCCCAGCACTACTGCAATTCCCTTCAAAGGAATCACATAAAGGTCTGCGAAATATGTACAACCACAAATCGAGATAACCTGATCTTGTTTTATGTGGCGTACAATCACATTCCCTCCTGCCGTAACTACTATCATAGGACTTTCTAACGTTGCCCTTCTAATCCCGAACTTATCACAAAATTCTTCAGAAATAAATGAAGTAGTTGCACCAGTATCAAATAGAACTTTGCCGGGATTGGTAAGGATATTGAGCGTACCTATCACTGCATGCTCCGAATTATCCACCTCCTCGAGGGTTGCACAGTTCAGTTTCCCGGTAGGTCGGTTCCTCTTACCATTGTTTTTTTGAGAACTCCTCTTACCATTGTTGTTCTTGCCATTATTTCCTCCTTTATTGGGTTGTCCATTTCCTCCATTGGCTTGTCCTCCTCCCTTGGTAGGCCAACCTCCTGGTGGTTTGCTCGGACAATCAGGCTTGATATGCCCCTTCTGACCACAACCATAGCAGATCACTACAGGCTTTTTGCATTCCCTCTGGAAATGCCCTGGAATTCCACAATTGTTACAAATAATATTCCTTCTCAGATTGGATTGATTTCCACCACTGCCCTTGTTATTGTTATTGTTATTGTTGCCATAATTCCTATTCCGAGGTTTGAACTCCAGGTTAGGTTTAGATTTGCTTGCCTGAATTCTCTTGATTTCCTTCTTGGCTCTCTTCATCCGGTCCTCTTGGACATTCTTATAATCATCTTCAAAAGTAATGGCGACATCCAACAACTGCTGATAAGTTTGCTTATTGGCTAACCTTAGTTGCATCTTCACAAATGGATTTAATCCACACAGGAAACGCTTCTTCCGCTTCTCTTCAGTGTTGACATCCTCCTCAGCATAGCGAGACAGTTGGCTAAAGTCTCGGATGTACTTCATAACACTAGTATATCCTTGCTGAAGCTCCTCAAATTCTCTCCGCTTCAACTCCATAACACTTTATGGAACATGATATTCACGGAATATCTGCTTGAACTCTTCCCAGGTAAACTCCCTTCCTGGTTGTTGCATGGCCAACTGATTTTCCCACCATGATGCTGCAGGTCCAGTCAGAAGATGAGTTGCATACCTCAATTTATCCTCATTATTGCAGCCTACAGTTTCCAACTTCCTTTCAGTATCTGCTAGCCAGTCTTCTGCATCCATTGGTTCAGGAGCTGATGCAAAAGGTAACGGTCTTGCATTCTAGAAATCAGATAGACTCACTCCTCCACCTTCAGGTGCCCTCTGATTTTCTCGCCCCAGCAACTCTTCCATAAACTTGTTCTGGGTCTCTTGCATCATTTGCATGCATTGCATAAAGTTCTGCTCCATTAACGGCCTCATTGGTGGTGGTGGTAATGCTCCTTGATTTGCTGCATATGCATCGGCCTTCTCCTTGGCCTCTCGCTCCATCTGCTGCTACTCAGTTTCCATTTCTACACCCGTATCCATGACCCTCTAGTCCTGCAACATAAAGCGAATACTCATAATTACATCATGCACATGTGTTCTGAGCTCGACTTTACGCACAGAACTAGTCACACAATAAAGATCCAAAGAAAATCCAAATGTGTATTTCACATATGATACATACTAACATAATAATACAAAGTCATTACAACATATACCATATAGGTATAATCACAAAACTACCTTATTCATCTCACTATCTTATTTCTTGAAGTACAATACACGGTGCTTGATATCACTAACTAATTGCCTCCTTCTAGTAGTAACTACGCTCATCGTACATGCCTGATGTCCAACCGTGATGACGGGTTGTTCGTCGCATAGTTTGTGGAACATTGTTGGGTTCGCAGCATAGATTTTTTTTTCCTACGATGGGAACATCTAAGTACCAAGATCTATCTACTAGATACAAGCAACAGGTGGATATACATCCATGGAATACATACCCTCGAAGACCGAATAGCGTTAACAAGGTTGTACTCGTGGATGATGTAGACGAACGCTTGCCGATCTCAAGATCGTGATGAAGTCCGTCTGGTCCAGCCGGTCCAGCACGATCAAGTCCAGCACCTCAAAGCAGTGGTGCATCCGTGATCGCACACACGTACGGGTACCCCGACAACCTCCGCGCCCTCGCTCTAGCGAAGCAGCAGAAGCAACAAATCCTTCCAGAAAAAGCCACCGGGAACATGTATCTCGCTGATCCGAGACCATGGGGAAATTCTAAAGGGGGGAGAGAGATCCTTCGCGAGGAGGTGTGCTTTGAGAGGATGAGAGGGGGGCCTTTTATAGGGGAGAGGGGGGGCACCCAAGGGGCATGGCGCCCAGCCATGGGGCTGCCCCCACCTCTCCCACATTCATGTGGGTGGAGCTCCCACTCAAAATGAAAAGCCTCCACTCCCATAAAAGAGCCTCCACTCAAAAATCCACTCACATGCATTAAATTTCCACCAAATTTAATGCAAGCTCTCATTTAAATAAAACTCTTTTATTTATTTATTCAGAATTTTGTTAATTACTTTAATTAACAAACATTCACATAAAACCCCTTGCTAGTATTCCATTTGACATGCAGAACCAGTTTCAGCAATTTCAACCAAGCAGCTTTGGTTGTCTAGTGAAATAAATTCCTCGCTTTCCTTTTCTTTCTCCGCATATCATTTGCTCCTAATGGTGTCGGTATCCCTTAAGTGTGTCACCCTACAGTTCGTGAATAATGCGTACATGATCGAGACCCTCTCCGATCAATAATCGGCGGGACACGGAGATCCGTCGACTCCCACACATTCAACGATGACTTCTGTGATCGTGTGAACCTTTTACGCTAGTATCTTAATCCTTTTGTTTCACGATATATTACATGTCCGAGATTCGATCATCAGTATATCCATACCTAGTTTGATCTCGTTACCGACATGCACTCTTTTCTCGTTCCCGTGATATAACATTCTAGTGATCAAATCACTTGCTTGCAAGCTAATCAATGTGATATCACCGAGAGGGCACAGAGTATATCTATCCGTCATCGGGATGAACAAATTCCACTCTTGATCCATGAGTCTCAACATAACACTTTAGTAGTTTTGAAGCCATCTTTATAATCACCCAATTACGGTGTGACGTTTGATGTCAACAAGAAACTCTTCCGGTGTTAGTGATTGACATGATCTCATGGTCTAAGGATTTGGATCACTTCGTAAGTTGTTATAGCAATATAAACTCAATGACTTTGATCGTAATGCTATACTTCGGATGAATGTTCATCACATCATTACACTAATGTTGTGACCTCGTTATTAACAACATCCAATGTCCATGATCAGGAAACTTTGATCATCTTGTTAATCAACGAGCTAGTTTATAAGAGAGGCATAACTAGGAACTTCCTTTTTGTTTATTAAACACACATGTATTAACGTTTCCGTATTAATACAATTATAGCATGCAAAATAAACATTTATCATAAATAAGGAATACGATAATAACCACTTTATTATTGCCTCTCGGGCATATTCCCTTCAAACATATGGCCTTCCAGAAGGAACATACTCTGTATTTGAAGTGTCAGGACTTGAGTTATTACTCAACCTGAGCGCATTGACTCCCTCCAGCTCAGCTGAAAAGTATTCAGAAACATATTCAACATTATCTCCAGCTTGCATCTCCTGAGCTTCATTTCTTGAGTTGTCAACAGGATACGCAGATCCTGCTGCTTCCCAGGTGCTCTCTTGGGCAAGATAATTAAACACTGGATAATGTATATTCCCTGGGTTTTGAGAAGATGTTGATGATTCAAATACTCTCTCCTCAGGATCTTCTTCTTCATCCTGATTATCTATTGACATGGTATTTCTACTACTATTATTAGGGTTCATCCTTGCACCCAGCCAACTAGATTGTCCAACATTTCTGTCAGAACCATCTGTGGACATATGGTGTTCATGATATCCATCATATGATCCCATTCTCCAACCATCCGAATTATCAATAGGAAGTTCTGAGTCAGAACCATCCTCTAAGCCCTGTGGTACTGCATACCTCATATCCATAGTAGGATCATGTATAGGTTCAGGTCTTGGTGAATAAGGATATGGTATAAAAGATTCAGGATCTATAGGTATATCCTTAAAGATAGGTGTTGCACTACTACTTGCTTCCTTCTCTAACTGGAATGCTAACTGCTTCCTCCTTTCCGGATCGTTTAGGTTCTCTAACATATCATTTTTATCTTCAACGATCACTTGATGGGTCTTATAAAAAGACGTAACGAGTGTTCGATATCTATCCATAAACTTGGAAGCTAACTTAGTATGCTTCTTAACCAAAGTAAGATGATCCGGTATAGGCTCCGAGTCTATGGAATCATGAGGTATCACAGAGAATGTGCTACCTTCTAGCTCCTTGGTTTTCTGCTCCCGGATATTAGCTATCGCCTCCACAACAGCAACATGATATGCTGCTAAATGACTCCTACCTTCTCCTATAGGTAGATCGTGATATAATCCAAACTTCTCTGAAAGTTGGATACTCACACGATACTTGGATAACATCCGGCCATCAAGGTAAGTGATAGTGTTCACTGGAATTCTAGTTGGACAACTAAAGAGCTTTAAAAGTTGACGAAGTTGGTCTGTGAATGATCCTTGATAATCATCAAGAGTCTCCTCTTTCCTTACCAAAGTCTGTTTTGGAAACTTTGGTGCCATATCTCTATATATCAGAAAAATAATTTTGATTAGTATCCAAATAATATATTGCATCATAACAAAGAATTATCGCACTAAAATATATAACGGAATATTCTCATTTGAATACCCATTATATTACTTTTAGAAAATTCTATATAGTTGCTAATTTTTCCTACAGGTAATACCCTTTACTAGGTTTCCAACCTAAGGTCAAAGCAATTTGCTCTGATACCAATCAAGGTGACCCAAAGATACCAATTGCATGTGTAGTACACTATAGTCGTTGACATGACATCCACAGAACACCGTTCCGTAAATATCACATCCCTTAGAGTGGTACAATAGAAACATTGCGGGTCCATATTACAAAAGTACACACATTATTATTATTACAATACCGAAAGTTCAAGGCTTCCAAAATATTCAACTTACAAACCAAAATATAAAGTGTCTTAGCGGAATATAAAGGTAACAACTCCGACTAGGATTTGATCTCAACAGCTTATTCTATAGAGTTCATGCTGCTCGGCTCCGTTGGTTACTACTAACTAGGGATGCTTAGTTGGATTCGTTATCATCGACGCCGTAGTGGATTTCGTAATCCACTCCTTCAACACCTCCGGACAGGTCAGGTTCCTCATAGAACAAATCTTCTTGGCATTCGGCTGCATACATTGGCACGTCTTCGGGATCCTCAGAGTCTAAGCAAGGGGTCAAAGGAAAGAATGAGTAACAGCGTTATCCAACAAGTTATTTATATGCAAGGTGGGAAGTTTGATGCTCTAACTACCACCTCGGACTATAAGTCCTTGGCTCTATGCAATTTTTGTAAATCTTTCTTCAAAGATTGATTTTATTATGAAAATCTATGACCATCAGCCTTCACAGGTTGACCGGAACTTTCATGGAGTTCCTTTCCTGCCACGTTCATAGCTCCTTCCCGGAACAGGGAGTAACAAGTTACAATTCTTACACTCTGCAGAAGTGCGTTACTTTACCCATGAGAGATCAACTCCTTGTTGCACAACCGGGCGTACTTTCCCATCCATAATTCCATGATGTGGGGCCCAGTAGTTGGTCCAAGCCAATCACTGCCCCCTTCGTGACCTCGCATGCCTCCTTGGTGTACACCATGCCCACACAATGAATTACGACAATGGTTTGTACAAACCGTTAGATGCCAGAACTATCGTGGGACGATGAGGGTTCCCACCCATATGCTGCATATCCTCTATGAATTACCAATTAATATGCATGCTACGAGGATAACAGCCACGACCTGCACATTCGGCTTCATGCGAGAGGAAGAAGATACAACTGACTTCTCCGTCCCATTCCAAATCTCATGGCTAATGCGTAATATACGGTGCTAGAATCAATGATGTCAGGGATTATTAAGTCCCTACTTGATCATAATTGTTGCAAATAGAACCCTAAGTTCTATTGCTCCAATATATCACCACTTAGGATGACATCGATGATTTCTTTATTTGTGAAAATAATATTTTCTTTCTTTTATAGCATATATGATAAAACACAATTTGCAAATACATTGATAAAGACTCTTCAAAGGACATGAGCAAGTGATGAACTTGCCTTGTGATGGCAAGGTAGTGAAGTCTGATGCTTGCACTGGACCTTGAGCTTCTATGTCTACAAAAACATCATTATTGCCCGGTAAGGACAATATTTAAAGAAGCAAAATGATTATGCAATAATGTAATGCATCATTTAACTTGATATCCATTTACCCCATTATTATAAAAATTTCTTTTTAATAATAAAGGATTTATAAATATTAATTTTTAATATTTATAACATATATTGAATTATTTTATTTTATTTTTCCTTTTATTTGACTTTTATTGATTTAATAATTCTTTTAGGAATTATTAATTAAACATTAAAAATGTTATTCAATATTTATTTAGTATTTTTCAAAAATACTACAATATTAATATATCATGAAAGTGATTTTTATTTATTTTTATCATCTTTCAATAATTTTGTAAAATTCCATAAGGAATATTTAATTTACAAAATTCTTAATAAAATTTAAATGTCTAAAAGTTTACATCTTAATTTATTTGGAGAGTGTGGATTATTTTGAATCCAAAAATATTTTATTTATAATTTTTGGACTTTTATTTTCTTTTCTAGAATTTAATTAAATTCAGGGGTATTTTGGTCTTTTCCTATTTATTAAAACATGCCTTAAAAGATTTCTAGGCTGGCTTAATCTTATTGGGCCCTAGTGTCCCATTAGATATAGTCAAAAATAACCACCCCGAAGGGTCTGGCCCAACTCAGCCCACTCCCTCGCTGCCTCTCTCCTTCGAGCTCATCCTCTCCTCCTCTGACCTCGACCCCGTGGTCGGTGATGTCACCGCCGGCGATTCCTGCTGCCGTGGGCCGTTCTGGTCGCCATCGTGGTGCAACAGGAGGTTGTTGACGACGCCCGTCCTTTCTATCCAACTGGATTTGGGTATGGGGCTCTCCTGCGACGGATCGATGCCGTCCTGAACCCTAGGGTTTGGGGGTTGGCGTGGATTCTGGTGCTGCCGCGGCCGCCGTGCATCGTGGTGATGCTCCTCGCCTCTATGGGTGTTCATGGTCGCTGCTATGGCGTCGTATGGGTTGTAGCGCCCCTCCTGGGGTGATCTCCGTGCCGCCATGGTCGTCGGCCCCTCTACTTCCTCTTCTAGTCTCCAGCGAGGACCTTTGGTGAGTTCTTATCCTCTCCCCTTGTGCTCTCTGTGCTTGCTCATCCCATACTGGATGTTGGCAATGACCTCTCTAGTGACTGTCTTGTCCTGATTAGGATGGTTTATTTCATTTAGGGTTCTTATCCTATGATTGATCCTATACTGGATGAATTAGATCATGTCTGGATTGTTTGTAAGCATGCTAAATGGTTATTGGCATGAGGCTTATTGCTTGAGTTGGACTATAATGGTTCTGGTGGCTTATTAGATGATTTTATGCTTGGATTTCATATGATTCAGATGGTATAGTTGCTTTGGAATCCATGTTTGGTAAAGTCAGTGGCTTGATAACTTTCCACTAGCATTTCTTGGTTTATGATCATGATTATGGTGTGATGAAATCACTGTCTTAGTGTTGTTGGCTTAGAAATTAATATGTGGTTTGAGATCACAATGATCTCAAACAGTACAGATAAACATTGGAATGTTCTTAATTATGATTCCTGACAGGAAAATGATTAGTAGATTAATTTGTTGAACCTGTGATGATTGGATGTTTATCCTGATTCATATAGAATTGTTCTTGTGACACCATCTTGGTATGGCACACAAGATTGATTCTAATCCATTGATTGGGTTGGTTTAAGCTTAAGACAAGCTTAGCTTGAGAAGATAAATGGAAATGTTCTTTTCGGAAATCCCTAAGATCAATGATGTTGGTCTGAGGCTTAGGGGTTTTAGGGCTTATCTACTTGATTCATATAGATAATCCTGGTAGTGGCACCAGCTATTGTTTTTGAATCAAAGATTGGAGAAAAATGATAGTAAGCTTGATCATTATCTGGATCCAAAAGATTAGTTTCTAAGGTGCTACCCTTACTCTAGGGATGTGCCTAGAAATTAGATCTTAACTATATTTATGCTTGAATTGTAATATATAGCTTTGACAACCAGAGCAATTATGTTGTTCTGAGCTCTGGTCGGATCCTTGTATTGTGTTGTTTGCTTTTAGAGTTTAAAATATCTATGATGGATTCACCCCACTTGGGTGCTTTCTGAGAGTTTGTTCATAAAACAACACATGCTTCTGTCTAGATAATATGATTAGATCATGTGAGGGTTTTATGATGCTCACCACAAAATCTGATGATTGTGGAGTAAGGTGGTGATGTTGATCTTGTTTTGCTGAGCTCCTGAGCTTGACCTTGAGCTAGCCTGCTCCTCATAGCTCCTGGACTTGATCTTGTTGTCCACCTGATCCTTCCCCCTCCTTATGTTACCATCCTGGTG
Organism: Avena insularis; assembly: GCA_023614405.1. NCBI lineage: Eukaryota > Viridiplantae > Streptophyta > Magnoliopsida > Poales > Poaceae > Avena > Avena insularis. The sequence continues at coordinate 358,074,941 of CM042697.1, forward strand.
ATGAGATATGGGGTTTTGGTTGATGTGGTTGCTGGCTGTTGTGCTTGGTTTGGCTGCTGTCTAAGCTGGCTGTTCTTGTGTGTGTGTGCAGTGAAGAGATGCACTAGTGCCTCTCCACGGCTGTGCTGCTGGTTTTGGTGTGTTGGAGATGTGCTATGAAGCTGACAACACATCACATGCATTTAGTTGTATGTCCTGCTTGTGTGCTTGCTGTGTACTTGTGGATATGTTCAGAATTTTCAAATTGATTGTTACCTGGTTACTTTTACCTGACTGGTGAAACTTGCCTCTCTTGGCTGTCATTTGACTTCTGGCTTAAAAAATATAGAAGATTTATTCTTTCATATTGGTGAAACTTGCCCCTTCTATAATTTCTCAATGATGAACTTGTTAAGTGCACTTCACTGACATGTCTGAGAGAAAAACAATACTAACCCTAACTTTACTTTTTCTATTTGGTTTCTGTTTGTTTTGCAGGTACAGATTTAAAGTGAAGATTTAGTTTAAGTTTAGTTATAGAACACTCCAATGTAATCTTCTTAATACTTCTGTAATTTTCATTTTATTATTTTGTAATCTTCATTTTATTCTTTTGTAATAAATATTATATTATTATTAATAAAGAATATTCTTATTCTTATTTATTTGCTTTTGTGAAGTGTGTGGATGATTTCAATAAGTTACAATTTGTAACTTATTTCTAAAACAAAAGAATATGAAATAAGTTTTCATATTCTTAATTGTCTTCTTTAAATAAAATTTGAGTTATAATAATTAACTCCTAGTTAAATCAAGATTCAAACCTTAATTCCTAATTCATTTGAATTATAATTCAAACACTCAAGTTTAAAATTCAAATTCATTTTAAAACACATAATTCCTAAAGATCATATCAAAGTCTATAGCAATCATGCTTTAAGACTAAACCTAATCTCAAATGAAAGAAACCTTGATCACTTTAGGTTTTTATTCGGCGAAAATTTTACCCACATTTTTACAGATAAATGCATGCAACATTCCAAATTCCTAAATCTACCCTTCGTTAGTTCCTAAATGATGGGATGTTACAGACTTCCCCCGTTTAATATCAAATACTACCAATATCAAATACTACTAATATCATGCATATCATACAAATACTACTAATATCAAATACTACTAATATCATGCATATCATACAAATGTGGCAATATTATCTCTAGAATCCACCGTATCATGTACTAACGTCATAGTATTACCATATTTATTATCATAGTATCATGGACCAAATGCAAGCGCAAACCGTTTGATAATATGTATCGGTCAGGAAAGCCACATGAACAGAATCATGAACAGAATTGTCATTGTCACCCATGGTCATTGTGGTAGAGACGAGTAGATGGTGAGACTATGAGAGAGAGAGAGGGTTAATTGATCGTCCTCGATGTAGTCGAATAGATGTGCACAAGCGCTCCCCCCAAAACAGTTCTTCCCTCACCTAGTGAAAGTTCTCAAGAGGCACATTTTTAGAGAATTCCATGCACGTGATAGACGAGATGCAGAAATCTTGAAATAACTCGGTGAAAATAACTTAGTCGAGGGAGTGTTCAGGGACAGAGCCAGGTGCCATAACCCAATGGTGAATTTTTTTTATAAATTCCCTATATAAAATCTAGATTTTTAGTCCCTAAATTTACCCAAATTTAACTATATGGCTTTCTCCAACTTAATTATACAATGTACAATTCCCCCCTTGAAAAATATTCATAGCTCCATCGCTTAGTGTTGTTGCTAATCTTCAGTATCCTCTATTCAGGTTCTCATCTTCCTTATCCTTTGAGCATCCAAAAACGATTGATCATATCATTTTTCAGTTGTCTATGGACCAAATTTCTTAATGCATATGGGTAAATCAACACAATCTGGCGGGACCTGGCGACCAACATTAGCAAGAGAACCCTGACACACATACAGACGAACATCATTCATTGGATCTTCATGCTCACTCTTGATGATCATATTGTGCAGGATCACACCTGTGCTCTGATCTTGAAAGGAGGTAAGTGTATGATATCGAATAATAGAAAATCGAGATTGGAGCACACCAAATGCCTACTCAACATCCTTCCAACAACTCTCGTGGTGCTAAGCAAAGTGATCCTTGTTCTGACCTATAGGCTCGATGATTATCTTCACAAATGTTGCCTATTTTGGATAGATGTCATCAGCTATGTAGTATCCTTTGGTATATTGGCGGCCTTTCATATTGTAGTTGCATGATGGAGCATGACATTCAACAAGTTTCACAAACATCAAGAGCGTTGCGGCATGTTGATATTATTGTGAGATCCTTCCATGCCCAAGAAAGCACGCTAAATCCATAGGTCATGATCTGCCACAACTTTGAGCACTCTCCATGATGTCCTTTGTACAAACAATGCCAAGCAATCGATGCTTTCAAGCATCCCATGAAATCATCTCGCTGAGTTCTGTGCCATGATACAAGCTGTCTCGGCCTCATTTGGTCCTCTCAAATAGCCTGATCCAAACATTCCCACCACCGCCTTGCAGAATGTGCACATGGCTTCAGTTGTTGTCGACTCAGTCATGCATATAGATACTCATCTTTTGAATTCTCAGGAGATCCGTATACAATCATCCTCATAGTAGTTGTGCATTTCCGAATTATTGAGAAACCGTACATTCCAGTGCAATCTTTCTTCGTCACGAAGTAGTAGTCATACTCTCACACAGTGCACCAACTTCATCATGTAAAAAAAATGCACCAACTTCATGAACAATTTCTAGTCCATCCGAAAATAGTAGTACTTGTGTTTCAGTCGCTGCAAGTGAATTAGAGTCATGTAGTCCCTCAATTAGTTCCTCTCGATTTTCGCGTCTATCTTTGGTAGTAGATTAAAATGATAGTAAGCCAAGTATTCAAAAATAAGTGTTGTAAATTTATCTAAATATACATAGGAAATAGTACTCCCTCCGACCCATATTAGTTGACTTTAATTTGGATGTATTTGTCTAAATATGTTTAAATTGAAGGCAACTAATATAGGTCAGAGGAAGTAATATGTTGCTATGTTTTCAAGAGCCATGTAATGATGCACCGTGAACTTTTCAGTGTTAAAAAAAAAGTGAAACAAACCCCTCGCGGCGCTTGTGAGAGGAGAGCCGTGGCCGCAGCATGGTTCCACTCTATCAGACTCACTATTTGCATGATCCAGATAGAGTTAGTGCCTGCCGCTGGGGGCGATGGGCGGCGCTGCAAGCCGCCGCATTGACCCGGTACGGGCCGTGGCAGCCCACGTACGTTCAGTTGAGTTGCCCTCCGTGGGGGTGGGGGAGAAGCACGAACATGAAATCAGGATCGAGTCGTGTCCAGAGGAGACGACGAGGTACGCTTCATGTCGTGAATCCAGCTAAAACTCCTGCAGCAGGTACATGCCTAACTACAACTGCAACAGTACTACTATATCGCTGAATACCGCACCTTAAACCCCCGTTATTGCCAGGAAATGGCGTACAACCGCTAAGCCGGCCGGCTCCTTTTTTTAATTACTTGACGAACTCACTAGCTCGCTGAGTGGACTGTCCTTGTGTAGACAGTACACAAGAATATTCATTGTTTACCTAGACTAGAACAAATCCATGTGAACAGTCCGTAGGACTATTTAGCGCAAAAGTCTTGCTATTGTTTATATACACGCAATCACTTGAAACTATCTTCTCTAGACTAGCGGACAAGTCGTTTAAATAATACTAGAAGTGTTCAGGTACTTCCGGTCTCGACCACAAAGATATATACAGCTCAAAACTCAATGCTTAGTCCAAACAAATTAGGCTGGCCATAGCGTTTAATATCAAATACTACTAGTATCATGCATATCATATAAATATGGCAACATTATCTCTAGAATGCATCGTATCACGTACTAACGTCATAGTATTACCATATTTATTATCATAGCATCATGGACCAAATGCAAGCGCAAACCGTTTGATAATATGTATCGGTCAGGAAAGCCACATGAACAGAATTGTCATTGTCACCCATGATCATGGTGGTAGAGACGAGTAGATGATGAGAGAGAGAGAGAGAGTCGGTTAATTGATCGTCCTCGATGTAGTCGAATTGATGTGCCCCCCCCCCCCCCCCCACCCCAAAAAAAACAGTTCTTCCCTCACCTACTGAAAGTTCTCAAGAGGCACATTTTTAGAGAAATCCATGTACGCGATAGACGAGATGCAGAAATCTTGAAATAACTCGGTGAAAATAACTTAGCAGTGTCGAGGGAGTGTTCAGGGACAGAGCCAGGTGCCATAACCCAATGGTGAATTTTTTATAAACCCCCTATATAAAATCTAGATTTTTAGTCCCTAAATTTGCCCAAATTTAACTATATGGCTTTCTCCAACTTAATTATACAATGTACAATTCCCCCCTTGAAAAATATTCGTAGCTCCATCGCTTAGTGTTGTTGCTAATCTTCAGTATCCTCTATTCAGGTTCTCCATTGTATAGGCTGCAACGACATTGGGATAATTAGCACATTGAGATATAGCAGTTAATCTTTCAACAAACCATTCACGAACTCGAACGTGATTTATAAAACTTGAAGTGTGTGCATTGTGACCGAGTGAGAGCACATTTTGTTGATATTTTTTCTCATGCTACGAGGAAAAGTAAAACAACTCAGTTTATATGTTGGTTGTTCTCTTCCTCTACTTACAGTATGGGACTATAATCTTTGTATGTCTCAAGATTTTATTGATTATAAATGGGCCATTCCCCATAGGGATAGTGAACCATTGGCCACAAAATCTTACTACTACTTATTAAATAAATAAATAAAATATTTCCATTTAAAAAATGCATCGTACCTCACAGAAATTTTCGTATTGGGTTATATTGGACTAAATCCCACATTTTAGGAGACCATGAACCTCTCTAGTTGAACACAAAAAGTCCTAACATATACATTTCATTCATCGGTACGTTCTAACTTTGATGATTACTGTAGAACATATATGCCAGAACTGTCTAAAGTATTGACATGGCAATTTCAAAGGAAAAACGCCAAGTATTAAAACGGAAAAGTTTTTGTAGAAGTTGCCAATAAGTTGGTACTATGATGTACTGTCTGACCAAAATTCCTCCACGGGACCTTTAACTCTTGAAAAGTAAAACCAAGAAGTATAGTCTTACATGAGTACTGTATCTTACGTGCATTAGCTGGAAAGGCAGTGATGGCATGGACGTGTAAGCAAAGAATTCATAGGAGAGAGGGACTGAATTGAAAAGTACTAATAAGAAAGGAAAATCCTGTAAGAACATGGAGACTTGCTAGCCAAGCAGCTGGTTACATCTTTTGAAAAGTACTTGTTGAGCAGATTTTGACTAGAGAATGAATCTTTGTTTAACAAGTAACAACTACCGCTGCTTACTGAATCTACACAAGATCACAGAAAAGGTGCATATGTTGGAACGAACCGATTCGATAACCATGAAGTTAACTAATGTATATCAGTTAATCCTCATTTCTGAGGGGCTGAAATTATAGTCATATCGTAGCAGCCTTTTTTTTGTTTGACACAAATGTCTTAGCAGCCTCAAAACAAGATGCGGCTGCTCTCAAGTTATTAAACTTGTGCCGCCTAGATTGTGAAATTTAAAAGTGTTCTTCATAATTGAAGTGCTTAGCATCCCTGTAAGACGTTCATCAGAGATTTAAGTTACTTTTCATACCTAAATACTCTTTATTGATTGGTAAAATGTTGACGCTTTAGACGATATTGATTGATCGGTCTCCTACATGTTGTTTCACTTTTGCTTTTTACATACGTGCATATTTGTGAAAAATTAAGATATTATATGCTGTAAAAAAATATCATTTGTACTACCATTTTCACCTCATGAGTCTATTTATTGCATTTATTTAGTAATTTTTTGTTCTTAAGTAGAAAAGAGCTTGGTTTTGATGGTTGGGTTCCCTGCGGTGGAACCAATTCATCCAGGTTCAAGTCTTAGGCCCGTGGTGACTTCGCCAACCTGAAGATCTGTCAGCTCAGTCCTTCAGAGGTGCTCATAAGGGTAGGGTGTGCGTGTGTGCGTTCATAGGAGTGAGTATTTGTGAGCATTTGTGTTGTACTGTGTTCTAAAAAAAATAGAAGCTTAACTTTGAGAGTCCGATGACATTATCTTTTTTTTCAAACAAATGGAGTAGATGTTCTGATTTATTATTAGTATGTGTAAATCGTTTGAATTATTTTTTAAGAGGGATAAATCATTTGAGGTAGATTTGCAAAAATGGAAATATCATTAGTTTTGTCACAAAAAAAAATCATAATGTCATAATTCAACTTTTTTTGCTAGCATAGATATCTAGGGTCATTTTGTGCTTATTTTATAATCTACCGAGGAAGATGAGCCGCAAAATTACCCAAAGTAGGTGAAACAAACACCGAATAAACAAAAGGAGTATAGAAAATAGAAGATCAAAATTGAGGTTTTGAGGTCATAATCATGTCAAAACCTAAACGTACCTACTCGTATGTGTTGGTGTACGAAGGGAATAGTAGTTTGAGATAGTTTTGAGGACGGTGCGCAGATCGAATCGGGACTTTGACTTTGGTGATGTGAAGCATCCCGATCGATCATCGTAGCGCACGAAGTTTCCGCGTTGACGCAATCCGGCGGTCGCCTACGTACGAGTACTCTCCTGCTCCTGCTCCTGCCTCGCTCGCTCGCTCGCTATATAAAGGCACTGTGAGCTCATCGCTTCCGATCGCCTCGCTGCCGTTTCTTCTTGGACGTACTACTACTCGATCGCAATCGACTGAATTGTATATATATGCCGCTCCCTTGGCCTCCACGCCACTACTGCCTTGCATGACCTCCGCCGCGGCGGTGCCAACATCGCTGCTCCGGCCAGCGCTGAACACCGCCCACGCAGCAGCCAGAGTCTCCGTCCTGGCGCCGGCCAACAAAGCGCACCTTGGCAACCTCGAGCATCTCTTCTGGAACCGCGGCGCCCTCGAGACTGCTGCTGCGCCGCCCGTGCAGCCCGTGGTGCGCAGGAGGCGACAGGCGCCGCTGCTGCGGCTGCCGTCGTTCCTCAAGCGGGCCAGGGGCGACGTCGAGGCCAGCATAGCGGCGCAGGAGGAGCAGGTGGACCTGTCGCCGCGCCTGTTCCAGCCGGTGCCACCAGACGGCCCGTCGCCCCGCGGGGACATCGCGGCGGCGTGGCAGCGGCTGCACGGCTCGGACGGCTGGCGCGGCCTGCTCGACCCGCTCCACCCGGACCTCCGCCGCGAGATCGTCCGATACGGGGAGTTCGTCGACGCCGCGTACGGCGCGTTCCTCGCCCGACCCGACGCCGCGCCGGGCGACGCTGACGCCGTGCGCGTCCCGCTCCAGGACCCGGCCTACCGCGTCACGGCGCCGCTCTTCGCCACCTCGTCCGTGGGCCTCCCGTCCTTGCTGGCGATCGCCGCGCCCTGCGCCGCGCAGCGCACCAGCCTCGTCGGGTACGTGGCCGTGTGCGAGAACCAGGACGAGGTCCGCCGCATGGGCCGCCGGGATATCGTCATCGCGCTCCGTGGCACCTGCACGGTCCTTGAGTGGGCCGAGAACGTCCGCGCCGGCCTTGTCCCGGCACCCTCCACGGGCGATGCCTCCGACCCGAAGGTGGAATGCGGGTTCTGGAACCTCTATAAGACCGCCGGCGACGGCTCGCCGAGCTTGTCTGAGATGGTCGTATCGGAAGTGCGCAGACTACTTAAAAAGTACGAGGGGGAGGAGGTGAGCATCACAGTGACGGGGCACAGCCTGGGGGCTGCCCTGGCGGTGCTGATCGCCGACGAGCTCGCGGGAGACGGTGGCGCGCCGACGCCGGTGGCTGTGTTCTCGTTCGGCGGGCCGCGGGTGGGGAACCGCGCGTTCGCGGAGCGCGTGGAGGCCCGTGGCGCGCGCGTGCTCCGCGTGGTGAACGCGCACGACGTCGTGCCGCACCTCCCGCCACGCCCCGGCGGGCGGTGGTACGCGGACGTCGGGCGCGAGCTCCGCCTCGACAGCCGCGCGTCCCCGTACCTCCGCCCCGACGCCGACGCCGGGTGCTGCCACGACCTGGAAGCGTACATCCACCTCGTCGACGGCTTCCTCGGCTCGCACTGCCCCTTCCGCGCCAACGCCAAGCGCAGCATCCTGCGGCTGCTCAAGAACCAGGGCGCCAACGTGAAGCAGCTCTACATCAGCAAGGCCGTGGACATGCGCGTCCGGCTCGACGCTGTTGACATGCCCGGCTCGCCGCTCGGCCGTCTCGGTGCGCCGCCGAGCACCGTGCTCGAGTGCGTGCACTGACAACGACGACCAGACCGACCTCGGAGATGTCGGCGATGGGCGTGAGTTTGGTCGTTTGTTCGCGGCGGGAAAAAGGGCGTAGAATATTTGGTCTCAAGTTTTACCAAGTAAAAGATGATCAATGATGATGCGTTGCTTCGATCAGCGAACACAGAATTGGTATGCTGCATCAAGTCATGAAGTAAGACTTGTGTAGTAGGAAGATTTGTTGATTAATTGTTATGCTTATTTATGCAGAAAAACCTAGTGTACTGTTGTGTCGTTTTACGTGTGAAAAGGAGACCCATTGGAGATTCCCTTGTCACGGGATGGGTAATATGTTCATGTTATCCTGTATGTATACCTGCCAAGCCACAGAAACAAATGTGACATAAATATGTTTGTGTTCGCTGGATTTTCTAGAGATTTAATATGTACACCTTGCCAAATTATAGTGCATAGTTTTACTCATAGTCAAATTTCTAAAGTTTGAATACATACATAGTAAACCATGTCAACGTCTACAACATTTAGTTCTTATAATATGAAAGTATATTTCACGACGGTTCTACTAATATTGATTTAATTTTATTGTAAATATTGATATTTTTTTGCTACGTACTTGATCAATATTTTATTTTTTTTACTTTGATTGGAAGTTTGGACTAATACTCCCTATGGCTCAAAAGAAGTGACGTCGATTGTGTAGATTCACATGTATCTAGAGGCGTTTTAGTACGTAAATACATGTAAATCTGGAAAAATTCAAGTCACTTATTTTGGATGGAGGGAGTATACATTATATCTTAGCAAGGACAAAGTATTAACGCTCAACTTGAGATTAGTGAACTAAGTTGTCTTAAATTTGTTACATAATTTGGTACGGAAAATAGTCATAAAAAGGAAAAAATACATAAAAAATTGGCTACAAAATCTTCGAAAAAATCTTTCCCACGGCCAAACACGGCATAAATCTCGGCCCTTTTTGCGATTAATGTTTGGCCGTAATGTTCATTGACATAATTGCATACATAATCTACCAACTGAAACTTCTATTTTTTTGTGTGGCTAAAATAGAGGATTTCTAAACAACTATACAATATATGAGTCAATGACCTTAGATGACCGAGATTTTGAAATTTTTGGACAACTGAAGATAGCAACAAACTCTACATAGTGAAATAAACATAGGTAATAAGATTTTCTTTCACCTTTTACTATCTGTAGAATTATTTTCAATTTTGATGAAGTATGACCGTCACTCTCTCCTGCTGGTCAAAAGTTTGCTGGACAAGGCAGAGACTCTCAAGGTCACACTCCCACCCAAACAACTGTTACACCGCTCTCCATCCTCATATCTTCATGGTTCTCTTTCTAGTATTAATTATTTTTGCAACATATAACATTGGACGTTAATAATGCAATTCATTCTATCTCATACCTAATCTCACCCTCTTCCTCAAATATTTTCGAATGACTGTGTTAAGTCAATGTTTTGATCATAGATGAATTTTGTCAATCTAACAAACAAAAAGGTCTATTAAAAAAGAGAGACATAAAGTACTTGACTACATAGTCATTGAAGGTTCTATATAGTGGTTATTGAGCTAGTTGGGTGTACAAATGTGCACCCAAATTTTTGTGCAAAATATTTCATATATATAATGTGTACTGGACAAATTTATTAGCATATATACGCATTTCTAGTCCAAATAGAGCTTGAACCTCGAATTTGCTAGTAGCGGGGCTTGCAAAAGGCCCATTTTCAGTTATTCAATATTTTTTGTTGGTTGGAATTTGAACACCCAAAGTTAAACTCCTGCATCAAGGACTAACCCTAGTTAATACTATTATTATTATTATTGTTATTGTTATTATTATTATTATTATTATTATTATTTGGGGAGCAGATGGAAGGCATTTTACATGACCCTACCTAAGTCCTTAACCCTACTTGATTAGACGGCGGCACAAGACCTATTTCTTTAGCCAATCAATTGTTCACATTATCTCTACTAGTACAATTTATTGATGACCGACTATCTCTACACACAAGCTATATATTATTTATAGTTTCCATCCTATTGTCCACTTCACCTATTTATAGTATAATAATTTTATGTCAATCAAATATAGCCACTCGGTTATTTTGACTAATGAAATCTTGCTTAGTCTGGTATAGTACTATGTTTAGTCTATTTTAACTACTTCATGTATCTTTATACTATATTAGGTCAAGTTACAATCGTTCGACTTCAATACCTCACCAACCGCGCATATGCCGAGAGATCGCTGGATCGGGTGGGATTCGGTCATGCGTACCCATGTTTTTACTCTAGTCATTTGGGTTCAGAGGGAGCACTTCGAAGATATGTTGGTTGTTAATATCATGGGACATGTTCGGTGCGGACGGAGAATGTCATGAAGGCCGAGATCTGAGGACTGACAATGGTGGTTTGAGTCGGATGGTGATGAGGAATTGACTTGGTGATTCGTGACTTGAAGCAGCGATATGCAAGCGAGGGCGACAGTACAGGAGAAGCTCCTGGTCCTATCTTTTAGGGTGAAAACCCAGGGTTTGGCCTTAATTGTTTATGTTTGGCAATGGTCTTCAACAATTGTTTTGAGAGCATAAACTTTTCTCAGGGTAAAAACCTAAGATCTATGATCGGCGATGATGGTGTTTGTGTATTGTTCCCTTCTTGAAGGCGTCGGTTTTGGAGAAGTTGGACTTCTGGTGATGTCTTAGTGATGATAGTACCGTTATTTTAACGAATGGGTCACTGTAGCGGGAATTTTCTTTTTTTAAATTCTTTTTTTAGCTATGTGCATCTGTATGGCTGTTAGAGCAATGTATTGTTGCAGAGGTTGTGTGTAATTGATATCCTCTAATATTAATATATGATCCTTAAAAAAAACTAACCTACCACGTATCCATTTAACATAATTCCAACATAAGCCATTTTACATGACCCTACTTGATTAGCCGGCTCTAATGCGAGGCTGTAGAGTACATCCGGTAGTAATTGTTGGAACACCCCCTGCCGACTGGCCGGTCCCGAGGCTGTTCCACACCCAAGAAGAAGACTAGTAGAAGGCACACAGAATACACAAGTAGATGACACAGGGAACAAAGGGAACTTTTATTAACTTTTCTCTCGGTAAGGTCACGTACAAAGATTGTTCCTCTATTTATAGACTAAGGGGGATAAGATATCCACATGGGCCAACCCTAGCCTGGTAGAGGCCACACCGAGCGGGCCTCTACCGGCCCAGTTTCCCAACACTCCCCCGGGTATCTTATCTGTATAACCATGGCTTAAAACTCCAAAAAACCCAGTGGAAAAAATATGGAGAAATGCACACTGTATACTTCTTGCTATGTTGCACGAATTGCCTCGTTAAAAACCTCATGTGAGAAACTTCATAAAAACTCACTAAGGGAAAAAGAGTACAATTCACTTATCTATAAAGTTAAGCACTCAATCATCGGGATCAAGATTTCAGCGATGAGTTTGTGAAGATTCTCCCCCTGAACCTTGCATCTCCCTAAGTCTCATCATGCTGATCCCACGGAAACATCTCTCGAAAGAAGATGCTGGCAATAATTTAGTGAACAAATCAGCGAGATTTTCACACGACTTAGTATGCAAGACTTTCACTTCGTTCATCTTTTGCAGTTCATGTGCATAGAAGAACTTGGGGTTTATATGCTTTGTGAGATTGCTCTTCACATGGACTTGTGCAACACAAGCGGCATTATCTTCATAGATAATTGTTGGGGTTTGTACGGTGTTCAGTCCACATGACATCTGGATGTGGATGACTACTCGTCGAAGCCATACACATTCTAGTGATGCTTCATATAATGCTATGATTTCCGAGTGGTTCGTCGAAGTTGACACAAGAGTTTGCTTAGACGATTTCCAGAAAATTGCCGTTCCACCACAAAGGAAAACATATCCAGTATGCGACTTGGATGTATGCGGGTCCGAAAGGTACCCAGCATCTGCATAGCCTACAACAGATAGGTCTTGGTTCTTTTGGTAAAACAAGCCAAGGTCCTTTGTCCCTTGTATGTACCTAAAGATGTCCTTAACGCCTTTCCAATGCCTCTTGGTAGGCTCAGAACTGTACCTTGCAAGCAAATTGACGGCGAATGCAATATCCGGTCGTGTACAATTTGCGAGGTACATAAGTGCGCCAACTGCACTTAAGTAGGAGAATTCCGGTCCCAGAATTTCCTCCCCCTCTTCTTTAGGCCTGAACGGGTCCTTGTCTTGCTGCAAAGATCTTCCGACCATCGGGGTCTTAGAAGGATATGCCTTTTCAAACCCAAATCGTTCCAACACCTTCTGGGTGTAGGCCGACTGGTGAACTAGAATCCTAGCAGGGGAATGCTCAAGTTGCAGACCGAGGCAGAACTTGGTTTTGCCTAAGTCTTTCATTTCGAATTCCGACATCAGGTAGGAACTCGCTTCCTCAATATCGTCAGGTGTACCGATTATATTCAAATCGTCCACGTACACCGAGATAATACAGAAACCATCCTGGGATCTCCGTATAAAAACACATGGGCAATCTTCATTGCTCGCATAGCTCTTCTGATGAAGGAAATCGCTTAAACGATTATACCACATCCTACCTGACTGTTTTAGTTCATACAATGACTTTTTAAGCTGAACACTGTATAAGCTCCTGTTTGCTCTATCCTGGTTCGGGACAGGGATACCTTCTGGTACTTTCATGTATATGTCTGAATCCAAGTTACCATATAGGTAAGCGGTGACAACATCCATTAGTTTCATTTTTAAGTCCATGTTTACTGCCATTGAGATCAAGTATCTAAAGGTAATTCCATCTATGACTGGGGAGTAAGTTTCCTCAAAGTCGACACCTGGTCGCTAAGTGAAACCTTGAGCAACGAGCCTTGCTTTGTACCTTACTACTTCATTATTCTCGTTTCTTTTTCGAACAAAAACCCACTTATAACGGGCGAATGCGGGAGGAGTTAGACAAACAAGTCCAAATACCTCTCTTTTGTTTAACGATAATAATTCAGCAGTAATTGCCTTCTGCCAATCTTTCCAATCCGACCTTTTCTTGCAATCAGTGAGCGTGTTAGGCTCAGGGTCAAGATCTATGATTGAGGCAATTTTCTTGGCAAAATTAACATCGACATTTGCCATGGCTCGGTTGTATGACTTGCCCGAACTAACATAGTTAATGGCCATTTCGTCATGGAGTGCATCAGGCACATCCTCTTGCTCCACCGGATTTCCCAATCCAGGAGCTAGGTCCTTTAGCTTTCCCGCTCCGATGTTTGCACACACAACTTTGCTGGGTATTTTCGATATAGGAAAGTTCAAGTCCGGAATTTCGTGCACTGAAATATCCGTACTTGTGTCAGGTCTCAACTGGCTCCCCTCAACAGGGGCAGACTGTAATAAATCTCTCTTATCCTTTTTCTTCGGGCGTCCCCGGGTACTTGGGATTTGAGAAACCGGAATCCGCGTCCTCTTAGGCCTTGGAGCAGGAGCGGGTATACCGTCATTTTTCTTTGGTATTTCAACCCTTTCCGGTGCATTGCGTGCATGCACATGCGACTTTGTCACAGTCTTTAAATCACTAAAATGATCGGGCAGTTGATTTGCTAGGGAGTGCAAATCTAGTATCTTTTGGACTTCTCTATTAGTCTCAACAGTGCGCGGGTCATGAGCGTGGATCCCCGTGGCTTTCCACGTGATTTCTCGACTTTTGTCATCCAGGGGTTGATTACCTCCCCCCAAATTCGGGAAAAGATCCTCGTCAAAAATGCAGTCAGCAAAACGGGTCGTGTTACAGTCACCTGTCAAGGGGTCCAAGAACCTGATTATGGACACAGTCTCATAACCAACGTATATCCCCGACTTACGGAGCGGTCCCATTGTTGATCGCTGGGGTGGGGGTATAGGTACATATACCTGGCAGCCGAACCTACGTAGGTGGGAAATTTTCGGTGCCGACCCTTGCGCAAGTTGGATGGGAGAGTGGATGTTGTAAGCCGATGGTCGAAAGTTGATGAGATTAGCGACGTGTAACACCGCGTGTCCCCAACATGTAGTTGGTAAATTATAACCCTGAAGGAGTGGTCTGGCAATGAATTTAATCCTATTAATCAATGCCTCCGCATGTCCATTTTGAGTATGGACATGCGGTACGGAGTTCTCAAGTTTGATTCCCGTTGCCATGCAATAATCATCGAATGCCTTTGAAGTAAATTCTCCGGCATTGTCCATTCGAATAGACTTTAAACGATAATCAGGGAATTTATTCCTTATTTGTATGATCTGGGAGATCAACTTTGCAAAAGCATGGTTCCTTGTTGACAGCAGGCAAACATTGGACCATTTAGAGGAAGCATCGATGAGCACCATGAAGTACCGAAACGGCCCTGAGAGGGGCTGAATTGGACCACATACATCCCCTTGAATGCGTTCCAAGAACGCGGGGAGTTCGTCCTTCACCTTTAGGGGGGACGGTCTAATGATCAATTTCCCCGTAGCGCATGCGGAGCACACAAAATCATCGGGATTCGGGAATTTTTTTACATTAACATTATGACCATTCGAGTTGTTAATTATATTTCTCATCATCCTAAGACCGGGGTGGCCTAACCTATCATGCCAAAGACAGAATAGTTCGAAGCTTCTAAAGACAGTCTTAAGGGTAGTGTAAATAGGTGGTGCTACTATCTTAGTGTAGTACATCCCAGTAGCTAATGAAGGGAGTCTTTCGACAACATGTTTACCATTTTCGTCGCGCTTGGTAATGAGTAGGAACTCCTTTCCATTCTCATCATCATCGGTTTCGACATGGAAACCATTTGCGCGGATGTATCTAAAACTTAAGAGAGTACGAGTTGACTCTGGATACAACAATGCCTCTTCATTGATCAGAGTTGTTCCATTTGGGAGTATGATAGTTGCTCTTCCGGAGCCAACTACATTCGGACCGCAGCTGGCGATCGTCATTATGTTACCAGGGTTTTTGGTAATGGACTCAAAATACTTTGTTTCTCTCAAGATGGTATTTGTGGTGCCGCTATCAGCCAGGCATGTTTCCTCCATTTGGGCGCCACACGCGTTCTAAAATATAGTGCCTAATTAATATAATGGAGCGAGGAAGATGCTACATCAAGTAAGTAAAACACATAAACATTTCAGAACATCACATAATCAAATAATGGAATAAATGAATGAAATAAATGTCATCCAATCGCCGAAAACAAATAAGTGTTATGCTCTCATAGAGCTTACAACCATATCGAAAAATTGTATCTGATTATTTGCGGAAAAGAAATCATCACAACAAAAAGGAGCTCAGGTGGATTCTGCAAAGAAACCATCAAGCTCAGCCTGTATCTCAAGGTCAGTGAGCTTCTCTTTGTTGGCCATCATCATCAAGGCAGTGGAGATGTCTAGCTGAGGCGGGGGGGGGGGGGGGGGGGCACAACGGGCTAAAACACCATGGGCACAGCGGCGTTCGTGGGAACCCCCCAGGGTGCTGCCACTTGTGCCACTACATCTGAAAAGCGCCGCTCCGGACGCCAGTGGTGCCTCAACCTGGACAAGGTGTGTCTCGCGCGCCTTCTTGTTGGCCTTGAATGCGTCCACGCCGTGTTTAGGGGCCAAACACTGTCTGGAGAAGTGAGTCTTGGAGCCACAGCGGAAGCAGTCCTGGGGCCTCGCCTCCCCCTTGCCCGCCTTGCGTTGCTTGGCCGGGTTGGAGGAGTTGGGACCCTTCTTGCCTCTCTTCTTGTGGATGGGCTTGCGCACCTTGTAGGCACCGACATTGGCCTCATGACTTGGGCCCCCCGCGAAGGGTTGCGCGGAGAAGTTCTTTTTCAGAACATTATCCTGTGCCTCGGCCACCTGGAGAGCATCAATAAGCGCTGCATATTCCGTGAATCCTTCCTGGCGAAAGTTTCGCGAGGACTGGATGTTGTCTGGATAGAATGTGGAGAGGGTTTTGTCTATCTTCTGCTGATCGGTGGTACTGGTCCCACACAGCTGAAGAATAGTACAAATCCGGTGCAACCTGGAGTTGTACTCTCCCACCGTCTTGAAGTCTGCAAACCTCAGACGAATCCAATCTGCCTCCGCCTGTGGCTGAATGGTGTACTTCAGCCTAGAGAACCGCTTGTTGAGGGCGGTCCAAAGGGCAGAAGCACTCCGTTCTGCCATGTACTCGTTCTTGAGAGTCTTACACATGTGATTGCGGAGGAAGTGCAGGGCTTTGGCGTTGTCCGCCGGGATGGTTTTGCTGGGGGCCGTCGGGGTCCCCTCAATCAACGCATCCTTGATGCATCGGCCCTCAAGGACGATCTCAACGTCCGAGGCCCAAGTCAGGTAGTTAAGCCCATCCTGGGTCAACTCCGGGAACTCGCGGCTGACGATTCCGGTCATCTGCAATTTATGCAAAGTGTGTAAGATTACAGCAGGTAATCGGTTGCATAAATGCGATAATCGATACAATAATTCAAATATGACGGCGTTCCAAAATTTAATGTAAAAACGGTTGCATGCTAACTATGTAATCATAAGAATTACAAGTATAAAAACATTTAATTACTGTAGAAAACATAATACAAAAGCATGTACAGAAAAAAAGGTATAACGGGCCAAATCTGTGACAAATCGGGCCAATCCATCGTGCCACTGTTTGCCTCACTGGGATGCTAGCCTGTGGCAGGCCCACCCCCACAGTCCCTGCCCACGAGTGGGGGGACGACACGAATGGCGCCCGAGGGGGTGGCGGCGGCAGCAGCTGGCTGCGCGGTTGGTTCAGAAGCGGCGCGAAAGCACGCTGCCGACGGGCGCGGCGGCGCTGCAGGCCAGCGAGGCGAGGCGGCGGTAAGCCGTCCGCTGGCTGGTGACGCGCAAGGCGCAGTGCGGCGGCGGGCGCTCAGCGGCGTCGCAGCGGCAAGCTTAGTACGCGACTGCGCGGCATGAGCCAGCGGGGGTCAGCAGCGTGCGGCGCCGCGGCCAGCACGGCGCGGACAGCGGGCCGGGCGTCAGCTGTTTCGCGGCGAAGGCGGCGAAGCGGCAGCAACGCTGCTGTGGCTAGCGGCGGCAGCCAGCGCGAAGGTGGCGGCTAGCGGGCCGGCCTGCCGTGCGCGTGGCCAGTGGCGTCTCGGCGCGGGGCGCGTGGCCAGCGGCCAGGGGCGGCAGCGGCGGGCGCAGCGGCGCGGCCTGCGACGGCGTTAGCGGGGCGCCAAGGCGCTGGCGCGCGATCTGGCGAAGCGAGGCTGACGCGGCGCTGCCAGGGCACGTGGCGGCGGCGAAGGGCGCGCTGCGGCGGCGCAGCGGACAGCGGCGCAGCGGTGGCGAGGCGAAGGCGGCCAGCTGAGCTTCTCAGCCGCCGTGGCCTCTGCGTGTTGCAAGCGCGTGCGTTCGTTCGGTACAGAAAAAAATACATGCAAAAACAATTGTACAAAACTGTAGATCAATCCGATCTACTAATTAAAAATGGCCAAGATTAGTCTGATGTACTAAATAAAATTTAGATCGGCACAGCATGTGCCTCCATCGACGGTATAGTCAACAAAATTCTAATCCGGGAGTGATTAGATCGACATTGGTCGGCGATAGCAGGTCAGCTCGACTTCCGGAAAGAAAAATCTGCACCTTAGATGGGATCTGATCTAAGATCTGAACGCAAATCTTGAAAGGAAATTGCGAGGCGAATCCATTTTTGCGGTCAGATTTGTGTTACCTTCAACGGAAGCCTGCGTGATGTAGGCTCGGTGGTGGCTTGACGGAGGCTCGACGGAGAGACACGTGCTGATAACGTGTTGGAACACCCCTGCCGACTGGCCGGTCCCGAGGCTGTTCTACACCCGAGAAGAAGACTAGTAGAACGCACACAGAATACACAAGTAGATGACACAGGGAACAAAGGGAACTTTTATTAACTTTTCTCTCGGTAAGGTCAGGTACAAAGATTGTTCCTCATGGGCCAACCCTAGCCTGGTAAAGGCCACACCGAGTGAGTCTCTGCCGGCCCAGTTTCCCAACAGTAATATACTACTGCTGATGCTGACTTGCTGTAAGTGAGCAACTCCCACTGCATAAACCGTTTCATAGATAGCTTTGCGTCATGCATGACGTCATGCGAAGTGCATAAGTTCAGTGGCCAGTCCTATTAATCCGAGTTGGTGACATTCCGTGTTGTCGCAAAATTGTTTAGGAAATTTGACCGGGAAGTGTATAGCTGTCGTCTGTCGTTTGTGTGTTCGGCACTGCCAGTCGCGGCCTGTTTATTGCATGGACTTAGATAAGCCGGTCGATCGAGCTCGATTGGCTAATTCGAGTAATTAACTTGACTTGATGTCTTGTCTAAGTTAGCCGACCAAACTTGTAGAATGACAAGTCTTGTTTGTTTTATATCCTTGAAATATAAATCCAGTGGAGCATATCCCACTGGAAATTTGCCACATGGCAGCAGAAAACAGTGGGGAAAGTCCTATGTGTCGTCGTGTGTGGCGAGGGAAAATTTTCAAACTTTTGTCCAGCTTTATAAATAAAGGCATAGGCTAAACTGATAAAAAGTAAAAAGATTCTCTTACAAGCATATAAAAATAAACTACAATGAAGCCTAAGACGCATCTAACTTGCCACAGAAGACGACGAGACTAAGAAGGCCGAAGCTTCACGACAATGGCTCAAAGAAAGGTAACGACGCCACAATCGTCACCGCTGCCGAGACCACAAGGGTCTAGGGTTTTCACCCGGAGCTCTAATAGAATGAGAGTAGCCACAACAACACCCCCAAGAGGGTCACGACACCCATAGGTGTCGCCGTTGTCGGTGCTCAAGCGCTAGGCTTTCTCCTGGAAAAAACCCTCGCCACATTCGGTATCTCAGACACTACCAATCCTCGAGCCGAGCTTCCAAACACGATCTGGGCGCTGCCACCACCAGGAGCTCCAGATGCCCACTCCTTACCACCACCATGGTCCAAAGAGATGAGCCATCACCACCACAGCGCCGCCCCGCCGTCGAGATGCCCACGCAGTCCACCTTCCGGGGCGGCCGCCCCGGCGTCCATCTCGCACAAACCACGTGGCAGAGACCACCATGACACCTCCCTTGGAACATGCTTACTAGGACAGTCTAGCCAAACAGTCCATAGACAGATCGGAATGACGAGCCCTGCAAGTAAACTCCGCAGCTTGAGGTGAGTTGCCAAGCGATCACCGGATCTAGGTCCATCGGCCAAGATCCAACAACTCAAGTCCACCAGGAACAAGGGGTGGGCTCCAAGATTTGCACGGAGCCCCTAAAACCATTGGACAGCAGGGCCCGCCCAACCCTAATCAGGCATGTATGGGACAGAATCTGGGATGATGGGAAGGGCGCCGTTGTCCTGGGCTAGCTTTTCCCAGTACCATCCAGCCCGTTCCGGTCCGTCCCTGCACCACCCATTCGGAGAGGAGGGCCCGTTGAAGCTTCAAACAGCTGCCTCCGGCCACAACAGCCGAGAGCACCACCTCTAGCCACCCTCTCTAGATGCAGGGAGTCATCCCCGGTGTTGCTCACCGGCCGTCGCCACGTTAGGTCTCGCCGACACCCTTCAAAGTGTACCGCGCACCGAGGTTCATTGTCAACACCCGGATTTTTAATCCCAGATGCATGTTATGCCATACATCGCAATTCCAGGATTACCATTTTTGCGAGACATAACAGATTTGTATATCATAGTACATCATCCATTACAAACCATACATAAGGTCTTACAACAAATAAAGGATCTCATGATCCAGTCTTAGTACAATCAAGCAGCGGAATAATATAATACCGGTAGTGTGGGCGAGGCTCCAACTTCATGGTCACAGGCAATGCTGATGATGGGAGATGATCCTAGTTGTCGTAACCTTCCTGCGGTCCATCCTCCTGATAGTCCTCTTCATAGTCTGGCCACGGGAATAGCCAGGGACAAAGCCATGAGTACTCTTTAAGTACTCGCAAACTATCACTAACAGGTAAAGGGGTTTGAGTAGGAATACTAAGATCTAGGTTGTTTTGCAAAAAGTTAGGTTTACCTTAACTGAGTTCAGAAGCAAAGAAAGCTATTTGAAAGTTTTATAACACCTAAGTGGGAACTTAGTTTTCATGTTCACAACCCTGTTGTGGTTAAGTCAAAGTCATGATTCATTTCATAAGTCATTTTAAAAAACATCTAACGACGGAATAGTATGGCCACTCCAACTGTCCATAACCGCGAAGACGGCTATTCGAATAGTTTGACACTCTGTAGAGATGGTACACTTTCACCACAATATTCGATACATCCGTCAGAAACAATCCTGAATTCACCATACTCAGTATGCGGATAATCAATCTTAACCTTTCAATTACACGCCCTAGTATAGGCACCTCTCCTATGAGTTTGGCCTCCCAAGCATAACCAACTGTCATCTTGGGAACTGCACAGGTGGTCAATATTCACGAGGTAGCCTCAGCTCAAACCTCAGCCGCAAGGGAACCCATACTAAGGTATATAAACTTCCAGTCAAGCCCTACCGAAATTCGGGTATTGTGGTTGTACGGTAAAATTGGAATGGTATCGTATCTAGACCACCATCAGTTTTATAAAAGGGCTAAGGCTCAGGCCTCAACATTTTCATCATCCAAAAATCACCTTGTGTTCACTAACACATGTCAAAACATTTCATTAGAATGACTCATCATTCTAAGGTTTTCATAATCATTTTCACCAAGTATTCCCATCTAAAGTGATCAAGTTTTATGCTTAGCACTATGTAACATCCCAGATTTTTTTAGTAGGATGTTATTAGTGGCATGCATCATCCTTGCATCATTGCATCCTACAAATAAAATTTGCAACAAAATCCTAACACCTAAACCTATCAAAACCCTATTAAGGATTTCTATATGTAAGCTTTATTGTAGTGATCAAGTTTGACCCTTCAAAAAACTATGTAAAAACATTAAACCATGGTCCTAAATTGACCACCTTCTTTTTACAAAAATTTAGAAGTTGGTTTCAACATTTTTGGACTTCATATGCAAAAGTTATTTAAGTTTTAGTAAAACAGAAATTAATAAAAAACAAAGTATAAAAAAAGGCTAACTAACCTAAACGGGCCAGTTAAGCCGGCCCGTGAACTACCTACCGCCACCAGCCGCAGCCCACAACCCCCTCCTTCCGCCACCGACACGTGGACCCGCTCCCATCGCCTCCTTCCCAGAGACCATGGCGGACACGGAGCGCCGCCGCGTCGGGATAAGCCGATTCAAACAGGGTTCGGCCATCCCCCCAAGAGTTTGGGGATATATAAGCCGACCCCCCCCCGCTATCGTTTCCCCCAAAAACCGTAGCACGAGCCCTGCCGAGGCGCCGCCAATTGCTCGCCGGAGCGCCGCCAGGGACGAGGAGCACCAGAGCACTACAGTCGGAGGAGGAAGCAAGGGTATCGACCGAGGGGGCGAGTGTGACCGCAAGGACCAGACGAACCTCGTCGACCTCGCCGCTGCCCCAGGGAACCACCAGAGCGCCGCCGCCCGTCGACCACCGACGCCGCCGCCGCTCACCACCGTCGCCGCCACCGCCTGTAAGTCGCGCGCAGTCCCAACCGTCCGATTTATAATCCACGCTGTAGATTAGATGAGCCACCGAAGCGGTACCAGCCAACCGCGCCACGCAGCGTGGCAAGCTGCATCAGCAGCCGCGTCCGCACCGCGTCCCTCCAGCTGACCAACCAGGCGCTGCCACTTGGCGCGTTTCGAGTTAGGGTTAGGCTAGTTTGGTTTAATTTTTGCAGATTGAGTTAAATATTGCGAAATTCGTATAAAATTGAATATTTGGCAAAATTTAGCTTATAATATACCGTTGGATTCATAATTTTATGTAGAATCCAGATCTGCAATAATATTTCCAGTTTACAGTAGGGTTTTAGGTGTAGATTTTAATCATTAGATTGGAGTATTTAATTCATAGAAAAATAATTAGAATCCCATTTTAGTTGATTCTTGTTGCTTTGATTTTGTTTCCGTAATACCCACTGGAAAAAATTATGAAACCTTGCTTAAGACCATTAGATCTAATTTGGGGCTAATTAGATGGTTGGATCTCCTTTTAACCCTATGAATTGTATTAGTGACCCAAATAGATCTAAACCTATGGGAAATCAATCCTAATAACACCCTTAACACTATTGCAACTCAATTATGCTACCTTGGTCAATTTAGAAGAACCAATCTTGCATAAAATACCATGTTGCATGCATGCATGATTATCTCTGTGGCATGTTTGGTGCAAGTTGTGATCAGATCTATGTTTGTGATTCGTTAGATTGTTTGGAGTGCGCTCAGGAGTGTTGTGTAGAGTGCTGCTCAGATCAAGGCAAGTTACACCACTTGTTCATAACTTTTGTCCCAGTTTTGATTCTATGCATGTGATCTTCAAAATTCTGTAGTATGCATGTGTAGGATGTTCTAGTAGAATTTTTCCTTAGTATTATTTTGCAAGTGCGATGATTTTGTAGTATGCCATGAGTAGCTCTATACTTAGGATTTTCCCTCCTAATAGGTTACCCCTTTTTTTGCTAAGTAATGCTTGCTATGCTATATATTCAAAGTACCGTTGGGGGGGTTCGAAAGACAAAGAATTTTTTCTAAGTATAAAGGCTCTCTAGAGCAAACTTTTCTCCTCAACTCCACTTCAAAATAAAACTAAGTTTTCTTCTGGGCGGAATGGTTGTCGGGACAACGAGTGAGATTTTGGTGGAGGACGACCGCCCAGGAATCAAAGAAGTTTGCCATGTTTCAGAATTCAGAAGCTTCCAGTGCAACCACAATACATTATGGGCTCTGTCTTGGCCTAGTACTTAGTGGGAAACCTCACCTGGGTACCAACATTTGGAGGTTCTTGGCACGGTTGGATCCAGAAAGTAGAGGGGCTACTAAGGGAAAGCCTCGCCATGGTCTTGTCTGTAAAAAGGACTTGATCGTGGATTGTGGGTAAAGTGCACAAACTCTCGAGAGTATTGCAATCTGATCGATCAGCCGTGTTCGCGGTAACAGAACAACAATGAGCGTCTGAAGGATGGAGCCTCTGAAGGATCTTCCTCTCTCTTTTCTAAACAAAGTTTTAAAACCCCATGGCGTGAGTAATATCGCTAATGGGTGAGATTTTGGGAACTTGGTGTGTAATATCCAAGTGTCACTTGGTGTGTAATATCCAAGTGTATGGTTGTTTGGACACTTGGTGCGTAATATCCTCGTGTGCCACTTGACCTTATTTTATCTAAGCAAATGTTTACAAAGTAGGACAATCTTCTCTCCTTCTCTCTACTTAAGAAAACTAGCTTTGAGCAAATGAACTCTACAGCCTAAACTAGCCTTGCATGTAGAGATAGTCTTTTCTCTCCTTGGTGTAATTTGCCAATACATTCAAAGTATTGACCCAACTTGTTGGCTGCACGTCTTATGTGCAGAATCCGAAGATTGAAAGGTGCGTAGGGATCGCGAGTCTACACTCGACAAGCCTGGGGCGTTGATGGACTCAAGATGGTTTTATGTTTCCGCTGTTATTTGAGCTAGCTTAATGCTAAGCAAATTTGTAATAAATTCATACTCTGGATTCTCCGTGTAATAAAGACTTTGTGTTTTACATGATATTTCATCGACTGTGAGTGCTAGCTATTGATCCAGGGACTAGCATGTTAATCACAGGGACTTAGGATCCTTATCGATCCGAGGTCACTACAGATGGTATCAGAGCACATCGTTGCCTGTAGGACGTGACCCTAGGATTGGAACCACCTCTAACTTATGTGCCTTACTTGCTTTTCTACTAAGTTATTTTCCGCATTTCTAGTATCTGCTCTCCTCTACTTGATTAAGTATCTAACTTTCTTTCTTCTGACTTAAAGATGACAAGCTTCTTCTACGACACCGTCGTGGACATCGAGCCCCTTCGCTTTGGTGGATGCCTTATGGACGTACTCACACGTTTGGACCTTCCCCTTCCAACAATCCAGGGGAGCACAATGAAGAAACTCCACAAGGACGGCTGTTGGGGAGTCAAAGTCATCCAGCCAGGAAAAGAGCGAGGCAAGAACCCGGAGGAAGACATAGCAATTCACATTGTTAGCGATTCCAAGGAGAAGGCCCTTAGCATCAGCTTGCAGCAACGCATTGGTCGCCTATGTGGACGTCATCATGAAGCTCTCCAAGGACACCGCGGCGGCCTCTTTGGGAGACGAGATGAGGAAGGAATTCCCATGGAGTTAACCTTTGAGGAAAGAATTTCTACCAAGCGCCGAAGGACACAATATCAAGATTTTGAGTGCCACATCCATGACCTTGAAAAGGGTACCTTCCTTGAGATGTTAAAGAACGAAGAGCTATGCGCCCTCATTAAGGAGAAGGAAGAAATGATCAAGCAGCAGGAGGAGGCAATGAAGCTCCAAGAGATGAAGTTATAGGACCAAGAGAAGAAGTTCGCTAACCAAGAGAAGAGGGTGATAAACAAAAACAAGAGAATTAGGGAACTCAAACAGCAGCTCGATGGAGCTGAAGTGCAAACTGAAGGCCTTTGCAAGATAATCAATGATGTGCGTGCTTCCAAGAGGGACTTGGCAAAGCAACTTGAAGCCGCGAAGGAGTCAAGCCTAGTGGAGGAGCTACAAAGCGAGAAGGAGGGACTTCAGGAGCAGCTAGAAGCCACCACCAAGAAGCTGCAGGATGAGATTAAGAACCTCCAAGAGAAGCTTGAAGCCACCATGAAGGAGATGGAGTTGTACAAGACAACCCTAGAGCAGGAAGGCTACTCGTTCGAGGACGAGGAAGAGGAAGGCGTGGAAGATGTGTAATAGTTGGACCACCTTTAATTCTATAGTAGAACGTTATTCGCGATTGTAATAAATACCGAGACAAATCTGGTTTAGTTAAACTTGGTTGTTTTCTGTGTTAAGTTGTGTTGTTATGTCTTGTGTGCCTTGTGTGCTTGGTGTGTTTTCATAAGGGTAGGAGTTTACTACTTAGTCTTTCTGTCTATTTCTTAACTATTCTCTTAAACCCCACAGATGCCGCCCAGACATGCGAACTCTGAAATCCCTCCAGAAATAGCACAACTTTTGGCCACTCAGAACTAGCTGATCCAACTGCTCACTCAGAACATGCAGAACAACAACAACAACCCGCCACCACCACCACCTCCGCCACCACCTCAATAGGATCGCTTGACTCGGGTTTTGAGGCTGGACCCACCTACCTTCACTAGCAGCACTGAACCAATCATCGCAGATGACTGGCTATGTACAATCAACAAGAAGCTAGACACCGTGCAAGCTGCCGGGCCCAGTGAAGTGCGTTACGCCGCACACCAGCTTGAAGGACCTGCTGCAGAATGGTGGGATAACTACCAAGTCACCCACCCGGACATTGATGCTATCACTTGGGATCAGTTTGAGTTAGCTTTTCGCACTCATCATCTGGCTGCCGGTATTATGACTCTGAAAAGGCGCGAATTTCGCGACCTACACCAGTTGCACCGTTCTGTCACCGAGTATGGTGAGCTTTTCAACAAGCTAGCCCGTTATGCACCCGATGATGTTTCCACTGATGCCAAGAGACAGGAGGAGTTCTTAAGGGGACTCAATGACGAGATATCCATTCAGCTTGTGGCTCAGAAATTTGACAACTTTCAGGAACTCCTGGACAGAGCCATTGTGGTTGAATCAAAGAGGAAGAGCATAGAAAACCGCAAGAGGAAGTCTAACCCTCACAAGCACTCTGTTCCGTACCAGAAGCAGCGCAATTCCTCACCTCCACCTTATAACAATAATGGCCACAACCATAATGGTCATAACCATGGTGGCCACAAACACAATGGGCATAAAAACCGCAATGGGAATGGCAGCAATGGAAAGGATCTCAGTGAGGTGACATGCTTTAAGTGCAACAGGACAGGGCATTATGCAACCTCTTGCCCCGAGAAGAAGAATGGCAATGCCAATGGGAATGGAAATGGACACAACCATGGCAATGGAAACGGGAAGAAGCCAAATCCGTTTGTCAAAGCCACGGTGAATCATGTCTCCATGGAGGATGCTTGTGATGCACCAGACTCCGTGATTGGCAAGTTCAAGCTCAATTCTATTTCCGCAGTTGTTCTTTTTGATACTGGTGCATCGCATTCATTCATATCAAGGGTATTTGTGGATAGAGGCAAGATACTAATGGAGACTATAAACTTTCCTCTAAGGGTAAGTTCTCCTGGGGGAGAAATAGTGGCAAACTCCGGTTGCCGGGGATTAGAACTAAGGATTGAGACACACATCTTTCCCACAAGTCTAGTAGTTCTAGAATCACAAGGATTAGACATAATCTTGGGCATGAATTGGATGACCGAATATGAAGGAGTCATAGATTGTGCAAAAAGGACTGTCACGCTCACAACACCGGAAGGGAAAAAGATTCGCATCAAGTCGAATTTCGCACTTAAGGAAGTCATGGTGAACTCTCTTAAGGGGGTTAGCTTGGAGGAGGTACCTATTGTAAAATAATACCCAAATGTTTTCCCAGAAGAGCTACCCGGAATGCCACCCGACCGTGATATCGAGTTCCTCATTGACTTGATGCCAGGCACGGGGCCGATAGCTAAGAGACCATACAAGATGGATGTGGACGAGTTAAAGGAACTCAAGAAACAGCTTAGGGAACAATTGGACAAGGGGTTCATCCAACCCAGCGCGTCATCTTGGGGAGCACCCGTCCTATTTGTGGAAAAGAAGGATAAAACCAAGAGGCTGGTTGTGGACTACCGCTCGTTGAACGAAGTGACGATCAAGAATAAGTATCCTCTACCCAACATCAATGACTTGTTTGACCAGTTAAAGGGAGCCAGTGTGTTCTCAAAGATCGATCTGCGATCAGGCTACTTTCAGCTAAAGATTCGAGAACAGGATGTGCCCAAAACAGCATTCACCACAAGATACAGATTGTATGAGTACACCGTAATGTCGTTTGGTCTAACCAATGCCCCAGCGTACTTCATGACCATGATGAACAAGGTGTTCATGGAATATTTGGACAAGTTTATCGTGGTATTCATAGATGATATACTCATATACTCTAAGGATGAGAAGGAACATGAGAAACATCTGCGCCTTATCATGGAGAAACTAAGAGAACACAAGTTGTATGCCAAATTCAGCAAATGCGAATTCTGGTTAAAGGAAGTGGGATTCCTTGGTCATGTTGTGTCGGAAAAAGGAGTTGCCGTAGATCCTAGTAAGGTAGCTTCCGTGACGGAATGGGAGTCACCCAAGAATGTGGGAGATATTAGGAGTTTCTTGGGCCTCGCAGGGTATTACCGGAGGTTCATTGAAAACTTTTCCAAAATAGCAAAACCCATGACGGAACTATTGAAGAAGGAAAAGAAGTTCCTATGGACCGAGGCATGTGAAGCAAGTTTTTAAGAGTTGAAGAAATGCCTTGTAACGGCGTCGGTTCTGTGTCTGCCTGATATCCAAAAGGATTTTCAAGTCTATTGTGACGCTTCTCGACAAGGACTTGGAAGTGTATTGATGCAGGATGGGAAAGTGGTATCCTATGCCTCCCGGCAACTTAAGAACCACGAACACAACTACCCCACACATGATTTGGAACTTGCGTCTGTGGTCCATGCACTCAAGGTATGGAGACACTACCTCATGGGCAAACATTGTGATGTGTTCACAGATCATAAAAGTTTGAAGTACATCTTCACCCAAAAGGAGTTGAATATGAGACAAAGAAGATGGCTTGAACTAATTAAGGATTATGACTTGGATTCTGATACCATCCGGGAAGGCAAACGTGGTGGCTGATGCCTTAAGTCGTAAGGTGTATGTGAATGGACTTACCACAGGGGAACTTCCAGAGGATTTATGCAAGCAATTCAGGGATCTCAGGCTAGAGATAGTTCCGAAAGGACACATCATGACTATGGAAATAGTGTCCACCTTCCAAGAGAGAATCAAGGAAGCACAAAAGGGAGATAAAGAGTTGGAAGAAATAAGAATCAGGATAAGGGAAGGGAAGACTAAAGAATTTCGTTTGGACGAACAAGGAACCCTCTGGTATGGGAAGCGTTTGTGTGTTCCCAATGACCCCGATATCAGGAAAATGATTTTACAAGAAGCTCATGATTCACCATACTCAATTCATCCAGGTAACACGAAGATGTACATGGATGTGAAGGATAGATTTTGGTGGAATAACCTAAAGAGAGAAATTGCAGAATATATTTCTCTGTGTGATGTATGCAATAAAGTTAAAGTCGAGCATCAGAAACCGGCAGGACTACTTCAACCACTACCTATAACTGACTGGAAGTGGGACAAGGTAGGCATGGATTTCATCACGGGATTGCCTCGGACTCGTTCTGGATTTGATTCTATCTGGGTAGTGGTGGACCACTTCACCAAGGTGGCTCACTTCATCCCCGTAAAGACCACGTATACAAGTGCTAAGCTTGCTAAGATATACATGTCAAGAATTGTAAGTCTGCATGGTGTTCCCAAGGGAATTGTGTCAGATAGAGGCACCCAGTTTACTTCAAAGTTTTGGCGACAACTACATGAGTCTCTTGGAACCCGACTAGAATTCAGTACTGCCTTCCACCCTCAGACAGATGGCCAAACAGAAAGAGTGAATCAAATTTTGGAAGATATGTTGAGAGCTTGCGCACTAGATTATGGGTCTAGTTGGGACGATAACCTGTCGTATGCTGAGTTCTCATACAACAACAGCTACCAGACAAGTATCAAGATGGCTCCGTTTGAAGTTCTGTATGGCAGGAAGTGTAGGACTCCGCTGCTATGGAATGGAGTTGGTGAACGCAGTCTTTTTGGACCTGAATTGATAAAGGATGCCGAAGAAATGGTACGACAGATTCAGGATAGGCTAAAGGTATCCCAATCCCGACAAAAGAGTTATGTTGATTCCAAGCGCAGAGACGTGGCTTACAAAATAGGGGACCGTGCGTATCTCCGAGTTTCACCCCTACGAGGAGTTAAGAGGTTTGGAATCAAGGGCAAGTTAGCCCCACGATTCATAGGACCATACAAGGTTCTAGCCCGTAGAGGACAAGTTGCTTATCAGTTGGAGTTACCAGAAGGACTGACTGTTCATGATGTGTTTCATGTGTCACAACTAAAGAAGTGTCACCCGGAGATGGCCGAAATGCCGCTAAGGGACACCGTCCCCCTAGATGAGGTTCAATTGGAGAATGACCTTACCTATGAGGAAAAACCCATCAAAATACTGGAAACAGCCGAAAGGATTACCCGCACCAAGACTATAAGATTCTGCAAAGTTCAATGGAACCACCACTCCGAGGAAGAAGCTACGTGGGAGCGTGAAGAAGACTTAAAGGCAGAACACCCACACCTATTTGATAGCCAACCCGAATCTCGGGGACGAGATTCTTCTTAAGGGGGGTAGGTTTGTAACATCCCAGATTTTTTTAATAGGATGTTATTAGTGGCATGCATCATCCTTGCATCATTGCATCCTACAAATAAAATTTGCAACAAAATCCTAACACCTAAACCTATCAAAACCCTATTAAGGATTTCTATATGTAAGCTTTATTGTAGTGATCAAGTTTGACCCTTCAAAAAACTATGTAAAAACATTAAACCATGGTCCTAAATTGACCACCTTCTTTTTACAAAAATTTAGAAGTTGGTTTCAACATTTTTGGACTTCATATGCAAAAGTTATTTAAGTTTTAGTAAAACAGAAATTAATAAAAAACAAAGTATAAAAAAAAGGCTAACTAACCTAAACGGGCCAGTTAAGCCGGCCCTGAACTACCTACCGCCACCAGCCGCAGCAGCATCATGACGCCCAGGGCCCAACAGCGCGGCCCATAACCCCTCCTCCGCCAAACCGTGGACCCGCTCCCATCGCCTCCTTCCCAGAGACCATGGCGGACACGGAGCGCCGCCGCGTCGGGATAAGCCGATTCAAATGGGGTTCGGCCACCCCCCAAGAGGTTGGGGATATATAAGCCGACCCTCCCCCCCGCTATCATTTCCCCCAAAAACCCTAGCACGAGCCCTGCCGAGGCGCCGCCAATTGCTCGCTGGAGCGCCGCTAGGGGCGAGGAGCATCGGAGCACTGCAGTCGGAGGAGGAAGCAAGGGTATCGGCCGAGGGGGCGAGCGTGACCGCAAGGACCAGACGAACCTCGTCGACCTCGCCGCTGCCCAAGGGAACCACCGGAGCGCCGCCGCCCGTCGACCACCGATGCCGCCGCCGCTCACCACCGTCGCCGCCACCGCCTGTAAGTCGCGCGCAGTCCCAACCGTCCGATCTATAATCCACGCTGTAGATTAGATGAGCCGCCGAAGCGGTACCAGCCAACCGCGCGACGCCGTGTGGCAAGCTGCGTCAGCAGCCGCGTCCGCGCCGCGTCCCTCCAGCTGGACCAACCAGGCGCTGCCACTTGGCGCGTTTCGAGTTAGGGTTAGGCTAGTTTGGTTTAATTTTTGCAGATTGAGTTAAATATTGCGAAATTCGTATAAAATTGCATATTTGGCCAAATTTAGCTTATAATATACCGTTGGATTCATAATTTTATGTAGAATCCAGATCTGCAATAATATTCCCAGCTTATAATCTCCAATCGCGAATCCAGATTTGGTTTTAGGTGTAGATTTTAATCATTAGATTGGAGTAAATAATTAGAACCCCGTTTTAGTTGATTCTTGTTGCGTTGATTTTGTTTCCGTAATACCCACTGGACAAAATTATGAAACCTTGCTTAAGACCATTAGATCTAATTTGGGGCTAATTAGATGGTTGGATCTCCTTTTAACACTATGAATTGTATTAGTGACCCAAATAGATCTAAACCTATGAGAAATCAATCCTAGTAACACCCTTAACACTATTGCAACTCAATTATGCTACCTTGGTCAATTTAGAAGAACCAATCTTGCATAAAATACCATGTTGCAAGCATGCATGATTATCTCCGTGGCATGATTGGTGCAAGTTGTGATCAGATCTATGTTTGTGATTCGTTAGATTGTTCGGAGTGCGCTTAGGAGTGCTGTATAGAGTGCTGCTCGGATCAAGGCAAGTTACACCACTTATTCATAACTTTTGTCCCATTTTTGATTCTATGCATGTGATCTTCAAAATTCTGTAGTATGCATGTATAGGATGTTCTAGTAGAATTTTTCCTTAGTATTATTTTGCAAGTGCGATGATTTTGTAGTATGCCATGAGTAGCTCTATACTTAGGATTTTCCCTCCTAATAGGTTACCCCTGTTTTTGCTAAGTAATGCTTGCTATGCTATATATTCAAAGTACCGTTGGGGGGGTTCGAAAGACAAAGAATTTTTTCTAAGTATAAAGGCTCTCTAGAGCAAACTTTTCTCCTCAACTCCACTTCACAATAAAACTAAGTTTTCTTCTGGGCAGAATGGTTGTCGGGACAACGAGTGAGATTTTGGTGGAGGACGGCCGCCCAGGAATCAAAGAAGTCTGCCATGTTTCAGAATTCAGAAGCTTCCAGTGCAACCACAATACATTATGGGCTCTGTCTTGGCCTAGTACTTAGTGGGAAACCTCACCTGGGTACCAACATTTGGAGGTTCTTGGCACGGTTGGATCCGGAAGGTAGAGGGGCTACTAAGGGAAAGCCTCGCCATGGTCTTGTCTGTAAAAAGGACTTGATCGTGGATTGTGGGTAAAGTGCACAAACTCTCGAGAGTATTGCAATCTGGTCGATCAGCCGTGTTCGCGGTAACAGAACAGCAATGAGAATCTGAAGGATGGAGCCTCTGAAGGATCTTCCTCTCTCTTTTCTAAACAAAGTTTTAAAACCCCATGGCGTGAGTAATATAGCCAATGGGTGGGATTTTGGGAACTTGGTGTGTAATATCCAAGTGTCACTTGGTGCGTAATATCCAAGTGTATGGTTGTTTGGACACTTGGTGCGTAATATCCTCGTGTGCCACTCGACCTCATCTGCAAGTGGGGGTAAACACTAATGAGGGGTGATAATCAAGTGTGACTTATCTAAGTTCAATCTCATGCCTCAGGATGACATCAAGATTTATCTTAGGACATGTTTTATGCTCTTTATGCTACCTTTAATAATCTTTCTAAAATCTACAAGTCACTAAGTAGAAGTAATAAAGATCTTTGATAAAGAAATAAAATACTAAAGCTTGCAAGTAAAACTGGGATTTGGTATAATAAGGTAGTATAATCACATATGCCTAAGGCATCTAGTTTGCATAGTTATCATGCAGGTGTTGGATTGCAAGGTTAACTTGTTTTATGAAGCTTGCCTTGTGCAGAGCAGTGGTTGAAGTTCTTCTCGGCTTCTTCCTCGTAGTAATCTCATTCCTCTTTGTATCCTTGGTTGGTACTAGCGTCTAAAAAATAAATACGAGGTACACAATCACCAAACAATACTTAACTAACTCTATTTATCAAACCAGGGTTTTCACTAGATGATCTAGCATCATCACAATCATCACAAAGATTAAGGCACTAGTTTCATTTATTTTATTTTAGAAAAGTAATTTCTACTCATTGAAAAACTACTTAAGATCTCCAACTAAAACATGGGATCATGTTGACACATGTCATCACCACATATTTCAGTACTTGGGAATGTGATTTAAAGTGGTGTCACAATTTAATAAGGTTTAACCTTTTTATTTTAATTAAATAAAGTGACTAGAAATGCCTATGGGTCATTCTTTTATTGGTTGTCCATTATTTCTGCAAGTAAGCCTAGATATTTTTATATATTCAGAAAGGTCTCATCAAATGTGATTTTTGAGAGTCGGAATCAACTCAAAAGCTTTTATGGTTGAATTTTAAAAAATGTTTGAATGTAGAAAAGTCTCTTCCTTGTTATTTTTACTATAAGTGATCTATAATTCCAAATGATTTGAATCCAACAGCCTTGGATTAAGAATTTCAATACCTTTCTAGCAAAATTAGTTTCATGCAATTTGTTTCAGTAAATATCTCTGGATTGGGTTTTGAATCTATAGACAGAACTAAGTTTGAAACTAAATTGACAAACCTGAATTCAAACTACTGGGTCACACGGGAACGTTAAATGGGCCGGCCCATTGCGCACAGTGCCCGCGATCGGTTTAAGTGGTTGTCCCCACTTGTTAGTAAGACAGAGAGTGGAGAAGGGGTACGGGGTGATTAGGGCCATAGGATTAGAAGTAAGATGGACGACTGAGGTTCTTCGTCCATGTCTGAACAGAATGCGGCGAGGTCGAACCCTAGCACGGCCAGTGGGGGTCAGTAGCGGCTCACCGGGCTCCGATGATGGTCGGCGATGGGGGCGAACGGCAAAGTCGACGACAACAATCCTCCTGGTACTGGTGGCTCCTCCTAGGGTGGCTCCAATCAACGGCGCCCTTCTCCTCCAGCAGCGGCAAGCTCTGGTGACATTCCGGCAACCTGGTGCTCGCCTTGCTCCGGGAAAGATGTGGGGTGGTTCTGAGAGAGAGGGGAGTGGAATTGTGTGCTGAGTTTGAACGGAGAAGTCCTCTATTTATAGTGTGATGAGGGAACCGAAGGGGGCGGGCTGAGCTCGTCGGGGTCGGCTGCCTCCTGGCAAAGCTCAACGGCTTGTTGGCGAGGCGTGGGGCGTTGCGGTGCGGTCGGAACACGTCGATGCTCTAGGCGTCTCCGGCGGAAGTTTTAGTGGCGCAGAGGCGCTCCTGGTCGCATGGCGGTGAACGGGCATGTATGGGAGGTTCCTGGGGCAATGGTGATCACGTACGTGAGCGGCGAAGGCGGGGCGCGGTCTGCGCGAGCGTGTCGAGTGCGGCGCTCTGGCGCGTTCTCGGCATGGTCACAGAGAGAATGGTCGCGTGCGTTCTAGGTGGTCCAGTGGCTGGCAGGGCCCAGGGCCTGGACATGGGGTGGCGGTGGACGATGGAGTGCCTGCTAAACAAGTTTGGCGAGGCTAGTTAGGATCCTAGCTTGCTATCGACAGTGGAGGTGGCAATTGGGCTCGGCCATGGTCAGCATTGATGGCATGGCCAAGTTTACAGTGAGCTAGAGCTGGTTAAACAAGTTAGATGATCTACTAAGAGTGTAGTGAGAGCAAGATAGGGGGCAAGGTTGGCACAACACTGCTCACTATAGTGTTTGTTGTCTAATTTGATTTGTGTCCAGAAGGTGTTTGATGAAATGGCCACAAGAGATTTGAATTTGAATTTTTGTATGAAACTTGGTGGGTGTACTAGTCACACACTAGGTAGTCTCTGGTTGCTTGGATTTGTCAAGGTGCACTGGTTTGGTTGGGTTTTGAAAAATGGTGATCTTTACATATGATATAGATTCAATTTTAAATTGTCATTTGAATCAAGTTGCCAAATGTTTTTATGGGTTTGAAAGGTGGGCTTGGGTTCACTTTCACTTTTTCTAGCAAGGGGTGAAAAGAAATGGATTTGTTTCTGTTTGAAATCTTGGACTAGAAACACTCAAAGTGGTCTAGTGAACAAGATTAACAAAAATGACCATTTGCTTGTTTTGTTTGTTTTTGAATTTCTCTTGATTTGTTTCTGCTTGGATTTGATTTATATGATGTTGTTTTCATCTTTAAACCATTCCTTGCTACTCACAACAATCACACAAGTCCATTCATGCATTTATACATTCATCACATACACACATGCATTCATATGAGTTTAAATAACAAAAGTTTTTGTTAACCCTAATTTTGGTGATTGGAATTTGATAACCTTGATTAATATTTTTGGGATGTTATAAACCTTCCCTCCTTAAAAAAAATCTCGTCCTGAGATTTGAGAAAAAAGAAAACTTGGATTTAAAGAGATCGGGAAACTCCGTTTTAATGTAATCTTCTCGCTCCCAGGTAGCTTCTTCTTCAGTGTGGTTACTCCACTGAATCTTCAGAAAATTGATGCTTTGGTCCTGGTGGTTCTGAATGCTTCCTCCAAAATATGGATAGGTGCTTCGGGATACGTCAGGTCATCGTTCATCTATATGGTTCGGTGATCAATGTTCTTGTACACTTTAGTCTTCTTCGTGACTTCTAGGCATTTGCGAAGTAACGATATATGGAACACATTATGCACAGCTGACATCTCCTCGGGCAGTTCCAGTTGATATGACACTTCTCCTCGACAATTCAGAATCTTGAAAGGTCCGATATATCTGGGGGCTAGCTTCCCTTTGAGCTAGAAACGTTGCATTCCTTTCAAAGGTGACACTTTGAGATACACAAAATCTCCGATATTGAAGGCTAGGTCTTGACGTCTCTTGTAAGCATAACTCTAATGTATGGATTGGGCGGTCTTGAGGTGCTCGCGGATCTTGTGAACTTTATCTTCTGCTTCTCGTAGGATGTCGGGTCCGAAAATCTAACTCTCTCCTACTTCCGACCAATTCAAAGGGGTACGAAACTTCCTTCCGTTCATGAATTCAAATGGGGCCATTTGCAAACTGGCTTGATAACTGTTGTTGTATGAAAACTCTGCGAACGACAGACACTCTTCCCATTTAGATCGATATTCTAACACACACGCTCTCAACATGTCCTCGGGTATTTGATTTACTCGCTCTGTTTGTCCATATGTCTAGGGTGATAAGCTGTGCTGAAATCTAGTCGGGTTCCTAATCCTTCTTGGACTTTCTTACAAAATCTCGAGGTAAACTGAGTTCCTTGATCCGATACAATATTCTTGGGGACTCCATGCAAACTGACGATTCTAGCGATGTACAACTCTGCTAGCTTCGAACTCTGATAGGTGGTCTTGACGGGTAAGAAATGGGCGACTTTGGACAGTCTATCTACTATGACCCAAATAGAGTCATTTCCCCTACTAGATGTAGGCAAACCGGTGATAAAATCCATTCCTACAGAATCCCATTTCTACTCCGGAATCTGCAATGGTTGCAACAGTCCTGCGGGTCTCTAATTTCCTGCCTTGACTCTCTGACAAATATCACACTTGGCTATATACCTTCCGATTTTTCTCTTCATCTTATGCCACCAAAGTTGCTCCTTCAAATCTTGATACATCTTTGTTCCTCCGGGGTGGATATAATAAAGAGTATCATGGGCTTCTTTCAAAATAGCTTGCTTCAATTCTGAATCTGCTGGAACACAGATACGTCCTTTGTACCACAAAACTCTTTCTTCATCCTCGGTGAATCCGGGTACTTTGCCTGTACCGATGCGACGTTTGATTTCGTCGATACTAGCATTTCCTTTTCGCGCCTCCTTGATCTGACTGATCAAAGTGGGTTGAAGTTCTATGCTAGCCAAAAATCCTTCACTTACTAATTCCATTTTGAAATCTTCCAACTCCTTGTGCAAACTTGGTTGCTCCTTCAGAATCATAGAGTAAAATCGACACGGCAATCTACTTAGGACATCTGCTACCACATTGGCTTTACCGGGGTGATAGTGGATGTCCAGATCATAGTCCTTGATTAGCTCTATCCATCTCCTTTGCCTCATATTCAGCTCCTTCTAAGTGAAAATATACTTCAGGCTCTTGTGATCCGAATAAATTTCACAATGGTTACCCATAAGGTAATGCCTCCATGTCTTCAAGGCTAAAACTACGGCTGCTAGTTCAAGATCATGGGTAGAATAATTTTGCTCATGTTGCTTCGGTTATCAGGATATATATGATATGACTTTTCCCTCTTGCATTAGCACACATCCGAGACCGATCTTGGATGCGTCACAATACACATCAAAAGGCTTCGTGATATCCGGCATAATCAAGATTGAGGCTGAGATCAATCTCTTCTTAAGCTCTTAAAAACTCGCTTCACATTTGTCCGTCCATTCAAACTTCTTATCTTTCTTCAACAATTGGGTCATGGGTATTGCGATACTCGAGAATCCTTCTACGAACTTGCGGTAATATCCCGCTAATCCGATAAATGCATGAACATGGGTTTGAGTGGTTGGGGCTTGCCATTCTTCAACATCCTTAACCTTTGTAGGGTCAACGGCAATTCCTCCGGCTGACATGATATGTCCGAGGAATCCTACCTCCTGTAACCAGAATTCACATTTGCTAAACTTGGCATACAACTAATGCTCTCTAAGGGTTCCAAGGATGGTCCTTAGGTGTATCTCATGTTCTTCTTCTGATTTGGAATAGATCAGAATGTCATCGATGAAAACAACGACAAACTTATCCAGGAAGTCCATAAAAATCTTATTCATGAGGTTCATGAAATAAGCGGGGGCATTGGTTAATCCAAAAGGCATGACAGTGTACTCATCCAGTCCATATCTAGTGGTAAAGGCAGTTTTTGGAATATTCTCTACCCGAATTTTGAGTTGTTGATAGCCAGTTCTAAGATCAATCTTAGAAAACACTTTGGCACCAGTCAACTGATCAAACAGATCTTCTATCTTCGGCAGTGGGTACTTGTTCTTAAAGGTGACGGCATTCAGCTTCTGATAATCCGTACACAAACGGTTACCTCCATCTTTCTTGTCCACAAACAAGACAGGGGATCTCCATGGCAATGCACTTGGTTGGATCAATCCTATCTCCAACATAGCATCTAGTTGCTTCTTCAGCTCCACTAATTCAGACGGGTTCATACTATACGGTATCTAGGCTATGGGTCCAGTTCCAGGGATTAGTTCAATGATAAACTCGATATCCCGATCTGGGGGCATACCGGGCAAAACATCTAGAAATATGTCGGGGTATTCACAGACTACTCTGACTTGGTCAATGGCTGTTTGGGCTAGACTCTTGTTGCACTTGAATTGACGGGGCAGGGTTTCAGATACATGTTCTACTGATATTCCGGCTGTACTGGTCATGGTTATGGCTTTCTTGGCACAGTCGATTAATCCTTTATGTTTCGACATCCAATCCATTTCTAGTACTACTTCCAAACCTTTAGTTCCAAGTACTATTAGATTAGCATAAAAATCTATGCCATGGATTCAGATAGGTACGGCCTTGCAAATTTTTCTAGCTTTGGTGGTTGAACCAGGTATCTGAACTATCATAGCATGCTTCAATTTTGTTGGTTGAATCTTACTAGTGCATGCAAATTCTTCTGTAACAAACGAGTGCGATGATCCAGAATCAAACAACACTCTTGCAAGTACTGAGTTAACAGAAAACATACCCAACACGACATCTGGCGCTTCTTGGGCTTCTTTAGCATTCATGAGAAACAGACGGCTATTGCGGTTGAGCGAATTCCCTGGGGAAAATCTTCTTCCAGGATGAACACGACGCTGCTGCTGAGTTGGGTCATTCACATTGGGGCTGCTGCAATTTTCTTGGGGCACTCATTGGAATAGTGACCCTTGGTTCCACATTCATAACAAGTCACCTGAGACTTGTCCTTTGCTACAACAGGCACAGCATTGCTTCCAGTCCTTGGGGTGGTATTGGTGTTGTTGGCGACATTGTTGTTGTTGAACTTGGGCGGTGCACGATTGAAATTATTGGAGTTGCCAGGGTTGTTGTTGTGATTTCCTCCGGGCCTTGGGTTTCCTCCTCCACAACTGGGATAGGTCGGATGGTTCATCGGGGGTCTATTGGTTCTTAGGGAAAATCCTGGAGATGGGTTGGGGCGATACTTTGGGGTATGGTGGGTTCTTGGTTGATGCATCATTCTACGCTTGCAGTTCTCATTGGCTTGGTTGATCTTGCCTTCCATATGAATGGCAGAATCCACTAAGGCTTCAATATCAGCAAATGTAATATTGACTAACACTGTCTGCATCTCATCATGCAGACCATTCAAGAATCTCTCCTTCTTCTTGGCTTCAGTGTCAATCTCATCCTGTACATACCTAGCCAATGACAAAAATTTGTCACGGTACTCAACTATTGTCATCCTCCCTTGCTTCAGTTCTCTGAAGTCATCTCTCATCCTCTTAATCAAACCCGGTGGCACATGGGTTCTGCTGAACTTAAGCTTGAATTCATCCCAAGTCATCATTTGTCCTCCAGTCATGGCGCGAATGTTGTTCCACCAAGCTCTTTCATCTCCTACCAGATAATGGGTGGCAAATAGTACTTTCTCGTTGGCTTCCACTCCTGCAACTTCTAAGTTTTTCTCCATGGTTTGCAGCTAATCATCTGCATCTAGGAGCTCTTCAGACGTAGTAAAGACGGGTGGATTGGTGTTCTGAAAGTTATTGAGCTTGGATCCATGGTTGTCCTGGTTTCCATGGCCTTGGTTGTTGTTGGACATCTGAGCTATGTGTTAAAGGGTGGCTAAGTTGGCTTGACGTTCAGTTCTTTCATCTTCACGGTCAGAAACCAACATTTGCAAGATCTGCAACATTGGGTCAGGGGATGAAGCGCTTCCTCCGCGAGACATCTGAAGATTGAGATAGATCATGAGACAAGAGGGAAATTTCTAAGGTTCGGGGTTTTGTTGTTTTCAAAAGCTTTCAAAGTGTGACTCAGATTTTTCTAGTAACTTGCTTTTCATTCATTCATTCATAACACACCATACAAACACACACCACAACAAGGAAAAACATATGGTTTTAAGAACCATTATTTGAAACTACGATACAGTGGGACCGAATACAACTTCACTAACGCTAGTGCTCAAGTGCTACTACTCCTTGGAATCGGTGGCTTCATCATCCTCATCATCATCAATGAAGGCGAAGTCATCCTCATCGGTGAAGAAGTCCATGGCTTGATCCTCCAGAAAGTCATCATCGTCACTGGGGTAAGAGTAGGGGTATCCATGGATATCCTCCCCTACGTTCTCCCTCTCCTCAAGCTTCATGTACCTCTCGTGGATGGTCTCCTCCAAGTCTGTTATCCTGTGATGGAGGCGGGCAATGATGGGCTCCTTCTTGTCAAGCTGACGGCGACGAGACTTGCGATCCTTCACCAGCATGGCGATGGTCTAGTCCTTCTTGACGAAGATGGCGAAGTTGTGGTTGGCGTAGGAACGGGAATTGTCTAACTCCTTCTGTCGGTCATACATCATGAAGATGAGGTGGTCCACTTGATGCTTCAGCTCTGGGTGACGAGGTACTTCTAGTGGCTGTCCCATAACATCACGCCTTGGATAGAACTTAAAGTGGGTGCCCTTGATCTGATTGATACTCTGCCCACACAGACGGGCAAGAGCTTCCTGCATGGCCCTGTCAAGTCCATCGAGCCAGTTGTTCTCTCTTAAGGTGAACTGGACTCCCTCTGAAGTGGGGGCTTTAATCTTCCCTCGGAGACTTGCAACAATTAGCCATTGCAATTCTCCTCCTTCCTGATCATTGAGCTGAGCTTCGAAGAAATCGGGATGTGGGCGCTCTATAAGTTCCGAGAGCTGGTCCAAGTCACGCTCAAAGATGAGATCTCCTCCATTCCCCAACTGATATAACTTGCTATACTTCACGTCCATCTATAAGAATGTAGGATGAGTAAGTTAGTAGAGTGATCAAGTGTGTCAAATTTTATGTAAGTTTGCAAGAGTTTTTGAGGAACATGAATTTTCATGAAAGAACATAAGTGATAAGAATGAGAATAGGTTTTCATAAATACTCACTTCTTTGGTTTTGAAACTAAGTTTTTGATTCAAGCGTCCATTCTAACTAGGGTCTCCTATGGTCAGGATGGCTCTGATACCAACTTGTCAACACCCGGATTTTTAATCCCAGATGCCTGTTATGTCATACATCGCAATCCTAGGATTACCATTTTTGCGAGACATAACAGATTTGGATATCATAGTACATCATCCATTACAAACCATACATAAGGTCTTACAACAAATAAAGGATCTCATGATCTAGTCTTAGTACAATCAAGCAGCAGAATAATATGATAACGGTAGCATGGGCGAGGCTCCATCTTCATGGTCACGGGCAATGATGACGATGGGAGATGATCCTAGTTGTCATAACCTTCATGCGGTCCATCCTCCTGATAGTCCTCTTTATAGTCTGGCCACGGGAATAGCCAGGGACAAAGCCATGTGTACTCTTTAAGTACTCACAAACTATCACTAATAGGTAAAGGGGTTTGAGTAGGAATACTAAGCTATAGGTTGTTTTGCAAAAGGCCAGGTTTATCTTAACTGAGTTCACAAGCAAAGAAAGCTAGTTAAAAGTTTTATAATACCTAAGTGGGATTTTAGTTTTCATGTTCACAACCCTGTTATTGTCAAGTCAAAGTCATGATTCATTTCATAAGTCATTTTGAAAACATCTAACGATGGAACAGTATGGCCACTCTAACTGTCCATAACCGCGGACGCGACTATTCAAATAGTTTGACACTCTGCAGAGGTGGTACACATTCACCACAATATTCGATACATCCGTCAGGAATAATCCTGAATTCACCATACTCAGTATGGGTATAATCAATCCTAACATTTCAATTACACGCCCTAGTATAGGCACCTCTCCTATGAGTTTGGCCTCCCAACCATGACCAACTGTCATCTTGGTAACTGCACAGGTGGTCAATATTCACGAGCTAGCCTCAGCTCAAACCTCGGCCGCAAGGGAACCCATACTAAGGTATATAAACTTCCAGTCAAGCCCTATCCAAATTCGGTTATTGTGGTTGTACGGTAAAATTGGAATGATATCGCATCCAGACCACCATCAATTTTATAAAAGAGCTAAGGCTCAGGCCTCAACATTTTCATCCTCCAAAAATCACCTTGTGTTCACTAACACATGTCAAAACATTTCATTAGAATGGCTCATCATTCTAAGGTTTTCATAATCATTTTCACCAAGTATTCTCATCTAAAGTGATCAAGTCTTATGCTTAGCACTAGCATCTACAAGTGGGGGTAAACACTAATGAGGGGTGATAATCAAGTGTGACTTATCTAAGTTCAATCTCATGCCTCAGGATGACATCAAGATTTATCTAACTTAGGACAAGTTTTATGATCTTTATGCTACCTTTAATAATCTTTCTAAAATCTACAAGTCACTAAGTAAAACTGTAAAAGTAATAAAGAGCTTTGATAAAGAAATAAAATACTAAAGCTTGCAAGTAAAAATGGGATTTGGTATAATAAGGTGGTATAATCACATATGCCTAAGGCATCTAGTTTGCACAGTTATCATGCAAGTGTTGGCTTGCAAGGTTAACTTGTTTTGTGAATCTTGCCTTGTGCAGAGCAGTGGTTGAAGTTATCCTCGGCTTCTTCCTCGTAGTAATCTCCTTCCTCTTCGTATCCTTGGTCGGTACTAGCGTCTATAAATAAATTCAAGGTACACAATCACCAAACAATACTTAACTAACTCTATTTATCACACCAGGGTTTTCACTAGATGATCTAGCATCATCACAATCATCACAAAGATTAAGGCACTAGTTTCATTTCTTTTATTTTAGAAAATTAATTTCTACTCATTGAAAAACTACTTAAGATTTAATATTCTCCAACTAAAACATGGGATCATGTTGACACATGTCATCACCACATATTTCAGTACCTGGGAATGTGAGTTAAAGTGCTGTCACAATTTAATAAGGTTTAACCTTTTTATTTTAATTAAATAAAGTGACTAGAAATGCCTATGGGCATTCTTTTATTGCTTGTCCATTATTTCTGCAAGTAAGCCTAGATATTTTTATATATTCAGAAAGGTCTTATCAAATGTGATTTTTGAGAGTTGGGATCAACTCAAAAGCTTTTATGGTTGAATTTTTAAAAAATGTTTGAATGCAGAAAAGGCTCTGCCTTGTTATTTTTACTATAGGTGATCTATAATTCCAAATGATTTGAATCCAACGAGCTTGGATTAAGAATTTCAATACCTTTCTAGCAAAATTAGTTTCATGCAATTTGGTTTAGTAAATATCTCTAGATTGGTTTTTGAATCTATAGACAGAACTAAGTTAGAAACTAAATTGATAAACCTAAATTCAAACTACTGGGTCACGCGGGAACGTTAACTGGGCCGGCCCACTGCGCACAGCGCGCGCGGGCGGTTTAAGTGGTTGTCCCCACTCGTCAGTGAGACAGAGAGTGGCGAAGGGGTACGGGGTCATTAGGGTCGTAGGATTAGAAGTAAGATCGACGGCTGAGGTTCATCGTCCACGTCTGAACAGAACGCGGCGAGGTCGAACCCTAGCATGGACAGTGGGGGTCAGTGGCGACTCATCGGGGCTCCGGCGATGGTTGGCGATGGGACGAATGACGAAGTCGACGACGGCGATCCTCCTGGTACTGGTGGCTCCTCCTGGGGTGGCTCCAATCAACGGCGCCCTTCTCCTCCAGTAGCGGCAAGCTCAGGCAAAATTCCGGCAACCTGATGCTCGTCTTGCTCCGGGGAAGAGGTGGGGTGGTTCTGAGAGAGAGGGGAGTGGAATGGTGTGCTGAGTTCGAACGGGGAAGTCCTCTTTTTGTAGTGCGATGAGGGAACCGAAGGGGCGGGCTGAGCTCGTCGGGGTCGGCTGCACAGCGAGCTACGGGCATGGCTGATGGTAGGGGACGGTGCGCTGACTCCTAGCGAAGCTCAACGGATTGATGGCGAGGCGTGGGGAGGTGCGGTGCGGTCGGAACACGTCGATGCTCTGGGCGGCTCCGACGGAAGTTTTAATGGCCCACAAACGCTCCTGGTCGCGCGGCGGCTAACGGGCATGTCTGGGCGGTTCCTGGGCGGTGGTGATCACGTACACGAGCGGCGAAGGCGGGGCGCGGTCTGGGCGAGCGTGTCGAGCGCGGCGCTCTGGTGCGTTCTCGGTATGGTCACGGAGAGAATGGTCGCGTGTGTTCTAGGTGGTCCAGTGGCTGGCAGGGCTCGGGGCCTAGACAGCGGGTGGCGGTGGATGATGGAGTGCCTACTAGACAAGGTTGGCAAGGCTAGTTAGGCTCCTAGCTTGTTGTCGACAGTGGAGGTGGCAATTGGGCTCGGCCATGGTCACCATTGATGGCATGGTCGAGTTTACAGTGAGCTAGAGCTGGTTAAACAAGTTAGATGATCTACTGAGAGTGTAGTGAGAGCTAGAAAGGGGACAAGGTTGGCACAACACTGCTCACTAT
The DNA here is from genome assembly GCA_023614405.1 of Avena insularis. Lineage (NCBI taxonomy): Eukaryota > Viridiplantae > Streptophyta > Magnoliopsida > Poales > Poaceae > Avena > Avena insularis. The sequence continues at coordinate 358,119,329 of CM042697.1, forward strand.
AGTGTTTGTTGTCTATTTTGATTTGTGTCCAGAAGGTGTTTGATGAAATGGCCGCAAGAGATTTAAATTTGAATTTTTGGATAAAACTTGGTGGGTGTACTAGTCACACACTAGGTAGTCTCTGGTTGCTTGGATTTGTCAAGGTGAACTGGTTTGGTTGGGTTTTGAAAAATGGTGATCTTCACATATGATATAGATTCAATGTTGAATTGTCATTTGAATCAAGTTGCCAAATATTTTTGTGGTTGAAAGGTGGGGTTGGGTTCACTTTCACTTGGTCTAGCAAGGGGTGAAAAAAAATGGATTTGTTTCTGTTTGAAATTTTGGACTAGAAATACTCAAAGTGGTCTAGTGAACAAGATTAACAAAAATGACCATTTGCTTGTTTTGTTTGTTTTTGAATTTCTCTTGATTTGTTTCTGCTTGGATTTTATTTAGATGATGTTGTTTTCATCTTTAAACCATTCCTTGCTATTCACAACAATCACACAAGTTCATTCATGCATTCATACATTCATCACATACACACATGCATTCATATGAGTTGAAATAACAAAAGTTTTTGTTAACCCTAATTTTGGTGTTTGGAATTTGATAACCTTGATTATTATTTTTGGGATGTTACATTCACGCCGCCCCGCCATGGATCTCCTCGCGCCGGGTAAAGGAAGGTCGCCGCTGCCGGCACCGCGCAGGCTTTGTCCGACGACTCACGCCGGCGGCGGAGGGAGGGAGGGTAGGGTTTCGCCGCTTCGGTCGCTCCCTGAGCGACCGCAAAGCGTTTGGGAAATGGAATTCTAATAGTTTGCAGATAAGAATCTAGTGGAAAAAATGCAGATAAGAATCCAAGAAAAAAAGATGCATTCCATCGATCTGTCTTCCTAAAATCCCAAGTCTTTTTTTTTAACGGGATCCCAGGTCTTTCTTGACCTCATATATGCTGTCTACGTTACATGAATGTGCCTATCTATGAATTACTTCAGTCGTAATATATGTTTGAATTAGAAAGAAGCATCGTGAATGAACTTTGAAAGTCACATCTCCGGTGCCACTATATGAGTCAGGGATAATTTTTTTTTTTAAACGAGTGAGTCAGGGATCAATTATGCTATAGCGCATCGATTCCCTTGCTTAGCACTTGCTGGACGTCCATCAAGAATAGTGCACCACTCGATCCAGCATCTAGGACTTGGAGTCTGTCCATTATTAAGAATCTAGGACTTGGAATTAGTGCCCAGCAGGAAGGAGACGAAGACCTGCGTACATATACCGCCGGCATTTCAGCTTGCTAGGGGCTTTGGTTTCTGGTAAAACCAACGACCGGTCTGCTGCACGAATGGTTTCTTTTGAATACTTTTGCACTTGGAAATATGTGCATGCATGCGTTTACAAGTGGAAGATGGAAATGCATATCAAAGACGGCATTTTAGGTGTACAACAAATCGCTCGATCCTGTGCATCTGTGACTGCAGATACTTTTCCTAGAAGAAATTATCTTCATGATGCATGCCTTCATAATTTTCATATCCAAGGAAGGTTCAGGGCAGCCACACATGAACACATCTTCTCTAGAAGAAGAGATTCATGTATCACCAAACGATGGGTCAAGCTCTTCACTGCTTAGGCTGCGTCGCTGCGAGAGATCGAATCATCATATACAGTACACGCTAAACCCTGATCTATACACTACAGGACGCGCGCGATACGCCGACGACTGCTCTCAGCGTAGGCTCGTCGGTAAAAGTCTCTCTCGGCGGAGCACACAGAGGCCGTCCGCGTATCAAAATACCGTCGGCGTATGCTATGCCGACGGCTGCCCTCGGCATAACCTGTCGGTTGCAAAATATTTTTTAAAAAATATATATATATTTTTTTAATTTTTTTAATCTTTGAATTCTCACTTTGAATATTTTTAACACTAATTACACTTAATATTTGATTAAATTACAGCCTTCATCAAATTTTCTGGTCGGTCACCCATTCTCACTACTCTAGCTCCAGCACGTTTAACTTTCTCGTTCTTTCAGAATCTGTTTTCGCAAAACAATTTATACATTGTTGTCAATACTATGATATCAATCCTCTTAATTCTTATATCATCATGTCACATGTTTATTATTTTTTAAAATTACAAATAATTATTTAAGTAAACAATAATGAATAAGTAAAAATATTATTGAATTCAAATAAAAATATAATGATTTTTTTATATTTTTCTATTTAATATGGAATAATTAATATCTTTAAATCCGTAAATTGGAATTAGACAAATGTATAAATTGATTAGGAAAATGAGAGGAATCAAAATATGATATCAATATCAACTTATCACACCATAAATTTATTTGCCCGTTTAAAATGGAAAATGGCCTTTTGGCAACCTCGAATAAGATAGGTCATTTTGTGAAAGTTTTTTTTAGATATAATCAATATACCAAGTTTTATATTTTTACTAATATGACACCACACGAAGGTTTCGTATTGTTTGGACAATTTTTGAATTTCTTATGCCTGATTTAAACTATTGTTAAACTTTGTCAAACGGCGGGCATGAAGATTATTAGCTAGGGGCTAAGCCTCGATAAACTTGAAGTGGATCTCTGATAAAATAGCATATTGTGAACCTAAAAATGATTTTTATAAAAAATCATGAGCATCAGATCATGTACCTATAGTTCATATCTGACCCACTTCCTACCGATTCAGCATGAATTTGTCTTTTTTACCAGGGATAGACGAACAGGTTTGAGATCACCCTGTTAGGACATTGTCCATGTAAGGTGGTATAGTATTTTTGAAAAATGTGGTGGTAGCATATTGAAATAGCCATTTGGTGGTTGCTTCACAAAACAGTCCATTTTTTGCACTCGGAAAATGGAGAATGGATTTTTAGTGCGAAGAAAAAGAAAACTTTCTCCTGCAATATTGTTCGTCATCCCATGATTCGCATGTATATATAATATGGACACATTATCACAAACTATGCCTTGATTCTAGCCATGACATTGATCATTTGACACGAAAGGCAAGATACCTCGAATGAGATACGTCATTTTGTGAAGGTTTTTTATACATAATCAATTACCAAGTTTGATATTTTTCCTTGTAACTATGTTACATAATATAACACCACGCGAAGGTTTTACATTGTTTGGATCATTTTTTAATTTCTTATGCCCATTTTAAACTATCGTCAAACTTTGTCGAACAGCGGGCATGAAGATTCTTAGCTCAGGGCTGAGCCTCGATAAACTTAAAGTGGATCTCTGATAAAATAACATATTGTGAACCTAAAAATGATTTTTGTAAAAAATCATAAGCATCAGATCATGTACCTATAGTTCATATCTGACCCACTTCCTATTGATTCGACGAGATTTGTCTTTTTCACAAGGGATAGATGGAAAGGTTTAAGATCCCCCTGTTAGGACATTGTCCATGTAAGGTGGTATAGTGTCAACACCTGGATTTTTCAATCCTAGATGCCTGTTATGCCATACATCGCAATCCCAGGATTACCATTTTTGCGAGACATAACAGAATTGGATACCATAGTACATCATCCATTACAACGATACATAAGTTCTTACACAAATAGGGATCTCATGATCCAGTTCTTAATACAACATCAAGCAGCGGAATACGTAATAATAACGGTGGTGAAGCTCCATCTTGAGGTCACGAGCAATCTTGACGATGGGAGATGATCCTAGTTGTCGTAACCTTCCTGGGGTCCATCTTCCAGGTACTCCTCTTCATAGTCTGGCCATGGGAATAGCCAGGGACAAAGCCATGAGTACTCTTTAAGTACTCGCAAACTAATACTAACAGGTAAGGGGTTTTTGGATAATAGGACACTAGGCTCTAAGGTTGTTTTGCAAAAAGCCAGGTTTATCTCTACTCAGTTTCAAAGCTAGTCACAATTTCATAACTCCTAAGTGGGATCTTGTAATTCAGGTCACAACCTTGTTGTGGTTAAGTCAAAGAGCTCAATTCGTTTCACAAGTCATTTTGGAAAGTCGGCAGAACAAGATGGCCTCAAGCTGTCCATAATCATGACGCGGCTATTCGAATAGTTTGACACTCTACAGAGATTGTACACTTTCACCACAACATTCGATACATCCGTCAGGAACAAATCCAGAATTCACCATACTCAGTATGCGGATAATCAATCCTAACCTTTCAATTACACGCCCTAGTATAAGAACCTCTCCTGTGAGTTTGGCCTCCCAACCATGACCATCTGTCATCTTGGGTACTGCACAGGTGGACAATCTTCACAAGGTAGCCTCAGCTCAAACCTTGGCCGTGAGGGAACTAATACTAAGGAATATAAGTTTCCAGTCAAGCCCTACCCAAGCTTCGGGTATTGTGGTTGTACGATAAAATTGGAATGGTATCGCATCCAGACAACCATCAGTTTTATAAAGGGCTAAGGCTCATGCCTCACCATTTTCATCACCAAAACCATCAAGTGTTTGGAAACACATGTCCAAAACATTTCAATAGAATGATCCATCATTCCAAGGTTTTCATAACCATTTTTCCACCAAGTATTCCCATCTAAAGTTGATCAAGTTTTATGCTTAGCACTAGCATCTACAAGTGGGGGTAGTAAAATGGTGGAGTTTCAACTAAGTACAACCTCATATCTTAGGCTGAGATCAAGGTTTCTAACCTAGGCCAAATTTTATGCTCTTTATGCAACCTTCAGCACAACTGTCTAGTATCTACCAAACTCTTAAGTAGACTCTAGGTAAGTTTTGATAAAGAGAATAAAGTAAGAAGCTTGCACATAAAAACTAGGATTTGGTTTATCAAGTGGTTATGATCATATATGCTTAAGGCATATAGTAAGTATAGTAACAAGTACGGGCTTGCATAGGTATAGTATCAGCTTGCACAATATCAGTATAAGCTTGCGTTGTGCAGAGCAGTGGTTGAAGTTCTCCTCGGCTTCCTCTTCGTAGTATCCTCCTTCCTCCTCGTATCCTTGGTCGGTACTAGCGTCTATGAATAAATACGAGGTATACAATCACCAAATAATACTTAACTACTTGCAATCATCACACACAAGGGTCCTATAGATGATCTAGCATCATCCCTAACATTACAAGGTTAAGGCTTGGTTTAAATCTTTTTATTTTTAGAAAAGTAATTTCTACTCATTGAAAAACTACTTAAGATTTAATATTCTCCAAACTAAACATGGGATCATGTTGACACATGTCATCACCACATATTGTAGTCCATGGGAATGTGATTTAAAGTGGTGTCACAATTTAATAAGGTTTTACCCTTTTATTTTATTTAATTAAAGTGGCTAGAAATGCTTATGGAGCATTCTTTTATTACTTGAACAAGATTTCTGCAAGTAAGCCTATATATTTTTATATATTCTGAAAGGTATGGTTAAATGTGATTTTTGAGAGTTGGAAACAACTCAAAAGCTATTATGGTTTAAATTTGAAAAAATGTTTGAATGCAGAAAAGCTTCTACCTTGTTATTTTTACCAAGGGTGATCTATAGATCCAAATGACTTGAATCCAACGGGCTTGGATTCAGCATTCACAGACCTTTCCAACAAAATTGGTTTCATTCAATTTGGTGCACTGAATCGATCTGGGTTGATTTTTGAAGTTGTATACAGAAGTGTGTTTGAATTTAAAAAGAGAAAGATTTAATTTGAATAACTGGGCTGCGCGGGAAAATCTAACGGGCCGGCCTGCTAAGCGCAGTGCTCCCGCGGGCTGCTTAAGTGGGTATCCCCACTCGTCAGTGACACGAGGCTGGGCGAAGCGGTATGGGGCAACGTGGATCGTTCGATCTAGTTCTAATCTAACGGCTGGGAGTCATCGTTGACGCGAGACAGCTCCGGCGAGAACGAAACCTAGCGCGTCCAGTGAGGGTCGCTGGGGGATCACTGGGGTGCTGGCGAGGGTCGGCGAGGCGGGCGAACGACGAAGTCGACGACGGCGAACTCAGGGATGGTCGCGGCAGCTCCTGAGGCGGCTCCAATTGCTGGCTCCTTTCTTCTCCGGCAGCGGCAGGCTCTAGTGAAATTCCGGCGAGGTGGTGCTCGCCTTGCTCTGAGGATGGTGTGGCACGATTAGTGAGGAGAGGGGAGTGATATGGTGTGAAGAAATCGAGCGGGGGTGGCCTCTATTTATAGTCGAGCGAGGGGACCGTCGGGGCGCACGGTGAGCTCGTCGGGGGCGACGTTACAGGCGGCTAATGGCATGGGAAAGGGTAGGGGGACGGTGTTGTGTCTCCTGGCGATGCTCCACGACATGGTCTCGAGGCATGGGGCGGTGTGGTTTGGTCTGGAACGGGCGGTGCTCTCTGGCAGCGGCGTTTACGGCGGCGGTGGTATCTTGACGCAGGCGGTAAACGGGGATGTCTGGCGGTCTCCTGGGTTGATGGCGATCGTGTATGCACGCGGCGAGGGCGGCGCGCGATCTGTGGGCGCTGGTCGAGGATGGCGCTCTGGCGCACACTCGGCATGGTCTGGGCGCGGCTTGTGCGCGTGGTCCAGGGCTTGGCAATGCTTGCGGCTGGGACAGGGAGTGGCGATGGACGGTGGGCTGCTTCCTAGACAAGGTTGGCACGGCTAGTTCTTCCTCTAGCTTGCTGTCCACAATGAGGTGACATGGGGGTGCTTTCATTCACCATTAATGGCAATGGCAAGCTCAGGGTGCTAGTGTTGGGCTAATCTTTCTAGATGATCAATCGATCGGGTGTGAGCTAACTAGGGAACAAGTTAGGCGGAATCACCGCACACTATAGTGTTTGATGTTTCGTTTGATTTGTCTGCAACCTGTTTGATGAAATGGCCGCATGAAATCAAGTTTTGAATTTTGAAATGAATTTTGGTGGGTTTGCTAGATTGGTGCTGGTGAGTCTGCAGATGCTTGGGTTTTGAAAGTTGAGCTTGTTTGAGTGGGTTTTGAAAAAGTGGGATCTTCCCATATGAAGAAGATTCAATTTTGAATTGTCATTTAAACTATGCATTTGAAAGTTTCTGGATGATCACAAAGTGGGCCTTGATACTCTGTTATGAGTACATTCAAGGGGTGCAAAGATCTAGAAAAGTTTCTGTTAAGTTCTGAAAGTTTGAGACAGCCAAAGTAGGCATGGGAGTTAAATTGGTCAAAGTGACCATTCACTTAATATATTTGTTTTGATTTACTTGTCTTTAAGAAAAGTGTGGGAAATGTTTTAGATGATGTTTATTTCACCTAAGAAACATTTTACAAGCAATGGATCACACAAACAAGGTGGTTTTTAAAGGCATTCAAAATCCATGCATACACCTATGCATGCATTCATGAGTTTATTTAGAAAAGTTTTTGTTAACCCTAATCTTGATGATTAGTGTTTGATGATCTAAGTTTGGAATTTTTGGGATGTTACAAACCTCCCCCCCTTAAACAAAATCTCATCCCGAGATTTGAAAAAGGACGAAAAGATTACCTAGGACTTGAAGAGATCGGGAAACTCCGTCCTGAGGTGATCTTCGCGCTCCCAGGTAGCTTCCTCTTATGTGTGGTTGCTCCACTGAATCTTGAGAAACTTGATGCTTCGGGTTCGGGTAGTTCGAAAAGCTTCTTCCAAAATGCGGATGGGCACTTCGGGATAGGTCAGGTCATCGTTGATCTCTATGGTCCGGTGATCGATATTCTTGAACACTTCGGTCTTCTCGGAGACTTCGAGACATTTGCGAAGTAATGAGATATGGAACACATTGTGCACAGCTGACATCTCTTCAGGTAGTTCCAATTGATACGATACTTCTCCTCGACGGTTCAGAATTTTGAAAGGTCCGATATATCTGGGGGCTAACTTTCCTTTGAGTTGGAAACGCTGCATTCCCTTCAATGGCGACACTTTCAGATAAACAAAATCTCCTATGTTGAAGGCGAGGTCTCGATGTCTCTTGTCGGCATAACTCTTCTGTCGGGATTGGGCGGTCTTGAGATGCTCACGAATCTTGTGAACCTTTTCTTCTGCTTCTCGTAGGATGTCGGGTCCGAAAATCTGACTCTCTCCTACTTCCGACCAGTTCAAAGGGGTGCGACACTTTCTTCCGTACATGAATTCAAATGGGGCCATTTGCAAACTGGCTTGGTAACTATTGTTGTAGGAAAATTCTGCAAACGGCAGACAGTCTTCCCACTTGGATCCATATTATAGCACACATGCTCTAAGCATATCTTCGAGTATTTGGTTTACTCGCTCCGTTTGTTCATCGGTCTGAGGGTGGTACGCGGTACTGAAATCTAGGCGGGTTTCTAAAACTTCTTGGACTTTCTTCTAGAATCTCGAGGTAAACTGAGTTCCTCGATCCGATACTATATTCTTGGGGACTCCGTGCAAACTAACTATTCTTGCGATGTACAACTCCGCTAGCTTCGAACTCTGATAGGTAGTTTTGACGGGCAAGAAATGGGCTACTTTGGACAACCTGTCCACTATGACCCAAATAGAGTCATTTCCCCTACTAGAAGTAGGTAGTCCAGTGATACAGTCCATTCCTACAGAATCCCATTTCCATTCCGGAATTTGCAAAGGCTGCAACAATCCAGCGGGTCTTTGATGTCCCGCCTTGACTCGCTGACATATATCACACTTGGCGATATAGCTTCCGATTTCTCTCTTCATCTTATGCCACCAAAATTGCTCTTTCAAATCTTGATACATCTTCGTTCCTACGAGATGGATAGAATAAAGAGTATCATGAGCCTCCTTCAAGATAACTTCTTTCAACTCCGAATCTGCTGGTACACAAAGGCGTCCTTTGTACCACAGAACTCCTTCTTCGTCCTCGGTGAATCCGGGTACTTTGCCTGTACCGATACTGTTGGAATTATGCCCTAGAGGCAATAATAAAGATGTTATTATTATAATTCTTGTTCATGATAAAGTTTATATTCCATTCTAGAATTGTATTAAGCGGAAACATTAATACTTGTGTGGTTTGTGAACAACACCGTGTCCCTAGTACGCCTCTATGTACTAGCTCATTGATCAATGATGGTTAAGGTTTCCTAACCATAGACATGAGTTGTCAATTGATAATGGGATCATATCATTGGGAGAATGATATGGTGGACAGACCCAAACTAAGAGAAGCAATTAGATCGTGTCATCGTGTTCGTCTTTGCGAAGCTTTTCTTATGTCAAATATTGTATTCCTTAGACCATGAGATAATACAACTCCCTGGTATCGGAAGAAAGCTTTGAGGTCATCAAACATCATCCTATGAGAGGGTGATCATAAAGGTGTCTCTCAGGTGATCGGAAAGTATCTGTTGGGTTGTATGTATCGAGATGGGATTTGTCCCTCCCAAGTCGGAGAGATATACTTCGGGCCCACTCGTGTCGATATCAACACCGCTTGCAAGCATGTGGTTAAGGAGTTAATCACAAAGTGATATCGGATTACGAACAGTAAAGTACTTCTGTGAACGAGATTGAACTAGGTATGACGATACCGACAATCGAATCTCGGGCAAGTAAAATATCGCGAGACGAAGGGAATATATATATGGGATTGATTGAATCCTGGCATCGTGGTTCATCCGATATGATCATCGATGAATGTGTGGGAGTCAATATGGGTGCCCAGACCCCGCTGTTGATTATTGATAGAAGATCATGTCTGCATATTCTCGAACCCGGAGGGTCACACACTTAACGTGTCTCGACGCTAGGATAGGTTGGATAATTGGTTTATGAGTTTTTGTTCGGAGTCTCGGATGGGATCCGGGATATCACGAGAGGTTCCGGAATGGTCCGGAGAATAAGATTCATATAAGGCAGTGCAGTTTTTGGAGTTCGGAATTGTTCCAGGTTAATCGGTATTGTACCGGAAGCTTCTAGAACCTTCCGGAAGGGGACCAACGTGGCCCCACCTTCCGGGAGGAGGCTTGGGCCTATGAGGGAGTGACCTGGCCGCATTGGGCCAGGGGCACAAGGGCCCAGCCGGCCCAAGAGAGTTTAAACTCGGGATAGGGTTTCTAGAAGGGGGAGAGTCCATGCCCCCACTCCTCCCTCCCTTGGCAGCCGGCCCAAGGCTTGGAGGAGGGGCAAGGGCTGGCCGCCCCCCCCTCTATATAAAGAGGGCTGGGGCGCCCCCTCCCCCCACACCTTCCCATCCAACCCTAGCCGCCCTGCTGCCCTTCCTCTCTCCCTCCCGACTGTTTGTAGGCGAAGCCCTGCTGCAGAAATTCTCCACCATATACACCACGCCGTCGTGTTGTAGATCCAACCCATCTCTCGACCATACTTGCTGGTCCGAGGAAGGAGGAGACGTCGAGGTGCTGCACGTGTGCATCTCACGGAGGCACCGCCACTTGTGGTGCTAGATCGGATCGGATCGCGAGGAGGAGAAGCGAGTACGACTACATCACCCACGTTCCGACCAACGTTCCGCTGTGAGAATCTTCAAGGGTATGAAGATCTAATCCAATCTCTCTCGTTGTTTGCATCTCCTAGATTAGATCTTGGCTTTCACTCTGTTCGCATCCGTAGAAAATTTTGATTTACTATGCCGCGAAACCCTTCAGTGGTATCAGAGCTAGATCTATGCGTAGATGTGTTTCACGAGTAGAACGCAACATGGTTGTTGCGGGCGTTGATGTTTTCTGTTGCAAGCCTCTTGTTTGTGTTCTTCTTATGACGCGGGATAGTGAGATTGAAGCGGTCCAGGCCAACCTTACGCGACGTCGTTCGAGACCGCTCCGCACTTGACGTGTGGCTTGTTCCACACATGCGGCTGGTGGATGTCAGTTTCTCTCACTATAGTTGTCATGGGATTAACACCGGAGTTTGGCAACCATAATATCACCGTTGTGGCTTTCCGTAGGTAAGAATCGTTCTTAGCATCTACTCCCATAAGCCACGTAAAACATGCAACAACAAAGTAGAGGCGTCTAACTTGTTTTGCAGGAGTGTTCTGTGATATGGTATGGCCCAAGATGTGATGTGTATATTGTATGCAATGATCATGTTTTGTAATGTTTGACGACTTGCATGTCGATGAGTACACAACCGGCAGGAGCCACATGGTTGTCTTTATAATTGTGTATGACCTGCGAGTCAACTTCTTATACGCCATGTAATAGCTTTACTTTATCGCTAAGTAGTTAGCAATAGTTGTAGTTGCTATTTGTGGTGGAGGCAATCATGGTGGAGTGATGGAGATCATGCCAGAATGCACAAGATGGAGATCATTGCGAAGATTGGCTATACCATGTCACATAAAGTTATATGCATGTGATGTTTATCCTTTTATGTATCTTATTATGCTTAGATCGCGACGGTAGCATTATAAGATGATTCCTCATAAAGATCAAGATAAAAACTGTTCTCCCCAAGTATGCACTGCTATAAAGTTCGTCGTGTCCAAGCATCATGTGATGATCGGGTGCTATAGACTCTCGCTCACATACAACGGGTGCAAGCGGTTTTACTGCGGAAATACTTGGGTCTAACTTGACGAGCCTAGCATGTACAGACATGGCCTCGGAACACAAGAACCAAAAGGTTAAGCATGAGTCATATGAATGATATGATCGACACTTCGTTGTCCACCATTGAAACCACATCTCTTCTCGTGATGATCAGATTAGGTGTGGTGAATTTGGATCGTGTTCACTAAACAACTTGAGGGATGTTGAATTTAGTGGGAGTTCATCTAATAATTTGATTAAGTTGAACTATTTATCATGAACATAGTCTAAATTGTACTTGCAAATACTGTAGATCACATGGCCAAGTCCAACTTCAACTTGAACGTTTTTGCTGAGAAGGAAAAGCTTAGAAACAATGGGTCTAACTTCACCAATTGGTTCCGCAATCTAAGAATCATTCTATCTGGCGGACAAAAGGACTATGTCCCTGGGAAAGCGTTAGGTGACCCCTGCAAGCTAACGGCTGATGAGAAAGCTGTCTATCGGTCGTAAAGATGATTATGGTGTGATTAAGAGCACCATGTTGTTTGCTATGGAACCGGAACTTCAAAATCGTTTTGAAGACTATCCGGGCCCTTTGAGATTCTCAAGAGTTGAAAACCATGTTTCAGACTCAGGCCCGTTAAGAGAGATATGAGATCTCGAGAAGTTCTTACGCAAGATGGAGGAAGGGAGTTCCGTTAGTGAGCACGCCATTAAGATGACGGGCTACACTCAACGCCTTGAGCAACTGGAATGCACGATTCCAGAGGATCTCAAGATTGACATGGTTCTGCAATCACTCCCTCCCAGCTACAAAAGTTTTGTAGTGACTCATAATCAGATTGGTTCCATCGATCGATCACCGAGCTCTTCGCAAAGCTGAAGGCTACGGAGGTGGACATCAAGAAGGATAATCATGTGTTGATGGTCAACAAGCCCTCCTTTAAGAAAGGTAAGGGTGCAAAGAAGCCCTTCAAGAAAGGCGGCGGCAAGCGCATTGCCCCTGCTGAGAAGAAGCTCAAGTCTGGTCCTAAGCGGACCTTTGAGTGCTTCTATTGCAAGGACAAGGGTCCTTTGGGCGCAACTGTCAAAGTACTTAGCGGACAAGAAGGCTGGCACCATCAAAGGTATATTTGATATACATGTTATTGATGTTTTCCTTACTAGCCCTCGTTGTAGTGCACAGGTATTTGATACGGTTCAGTTTCTAATATTTGTAACTCGAAGCAGGAGCTACGGAATGAGCGGTGACTTGCGAGGGATGAGGTGACGATCTTGGCGTTGTAGCGGATCAAGAGTTGATGTGATGGCCGTCGACGCTCTCCTTAGTTTTACCTTCGGGATTAGTTTTAAACCTTAATAAATGTTATTATGTGCTGCGTTGAGCATGAACATTATTTCGGATCGTGTTTATTGCAAGCGGTTATTCATTTAAATCGGAGAATAATGGTTGTTCTATTTATATGAGTAACATGTTCTATGGTCATGCACCTCTTGTGAATGGTTTATTTCTTCTAAATCTCGAAAGGGATGAAACACACATCCATAACATTGAGGCTAAGAGATGCAAAGTAGATAGTGATAATACTACTTATTTGTGGAACTGTCGTCTAGGTCATATTGGTGTAAAGCGCATGAAGAAACTCCATTCTGATGGACTTTTGGAGTCTCTTGATTTTGAATCATTTGACACATGTGAACCATGCCTCATGGGCAAGATGATCAAAACCCCGTTCTCCGGTATGATGAAGCGAGCAACGGACTTGTTGGAAATCATACATACCGATGTATGCGGACCGATGAGTGTTTCGACGCGCGGTGGATATCGCTATTTTCTCACTTTTACCGATGACTTAAGTAGATATGGGTATATCTATTTAATGAAACATAAATCTGAAACATTTGAAAAGTTCAAGGAATTTCAGAATGAAGTGGAGAACCATCGTAACAGAAAGATTAAGTTTCTACGATCCGATCGTGGAGGTGAATATTTGAGTTATGATTTTCTCACGCATCTTAAAGCAAGTGGAATCGTTTCACAACTCACGCCACCCGGAACACCACAGCGCAATGGTGTGTCTGAACGCCGGAATCGAACCCTATTAGATATGGTCCGATCGATGATGTCTCTTACTGATTTGCCGTTATCATTTTGGGGTTATGCATTAGAAACCGCTGCATTCACTTTAAATAGGGCACCATCTAAATCCGTTGAGACGACACCGTATGAACTGTGGTTTGGTGCTAAACCTAAGTTGTCGTTTCTTAAAGTTTGGGGATGCGAAGCTTACGTCAAGAAGTTGATGCCGGACAAGCTCGAACCCAATGCGGAGAAATGCGTCTTCATAGGATACCCTAAGGAAACTATTGGGTATACCTTCTATCACAGAACCGAAGGCAAAGTGTTTGTCGCAAAGAACGGTTCCTTTCTTGAGAAGGAGTTTCTCTCGAAAGAAGTGAGTGGGAGGAAAGTAGAGCTTGACGAGGTTATTGAACCTTCTCTTGAATTGGAGAGTAGCGCAGCACCTGAAATTGTTCCAGTGTCGCCTGCACCAACAATAGAGGAAGCTAATGACAAGGATCATGAAGCTTCGGACGATGTCACTCTTGAGCGTCGCAGTCGACAAGGTCGCGTGCCCTCTCCGAGTGGTACGACAACCTGTCTTGACTTGTTAGTAGAAGACAGTGAACCTACGAACTATGAGAAAGCGATGATGAGCCCAGACTCTGAGAAATGGCTAGAAGCCATGAAATCCGAATTGGGATCCATGAGCGAAAACCAAGTATGGACTTTGGTGGACCCTCCTAGCGACCGAAAGGCCGTTGAGTGCAAATGGATCTTTAAGAAGAAAACGGACGCGGATGGTAATGTTACCGTCTATAAAGCACGGCTTGTCGCAAAAGGTTTTCGACAAGTTCAAGGTGTTGACTACGATGAGACTTTCTCTCCCGTAGCGATGTTTAAGTCCATTCGGATTTTATTAGCAATTGCTGCGTTTCATGATTATGAAATATGGCAGATGGATGTCAAGACTGCGTTCCTCAATGGCAACATTGATGAAGAGTTGTATATGATGCAACCCGAAGGTTTTGTCGATCCTAAGGATGCTGATAAAGTATGCAAACTTCAGCGTTCCATTTATGGACTAAAGCAAGCATCTCGGAGTTGGAACCTTCGTTTTGATCAAGTGATCAAGAGCTTTGGATTTGTTCCAAATTGCTACGAAGCTTGCATCTACAAGAAGTGAGTGGGAGCTCGGTGACGTTTCTGGTACTATATGTGGATGACATATTGATTATTGGAAATGACATCAACATGCTTAACGATGTGAAGAGTTATTTGAACAAGTGTTTTTCAATGAAAGACCTAGGTGAAGCTGCTTATATATTGGGCATCAAAATCTATAGAGATAGACAAAGACGCTGATAGCTTTAAGCGGTACATACCTACAAGGTTCGAAAAGGTTCGAATGGATAAGGCAAAGAAAGGTTCATGCCTATGTTGTCGGTAAGATATTGAGCAAGGCTCGGTGTCCATTCTGATGAAATGATAGGAAGCTATGAGCAAAGTGCCTTATGCCTCGCCATAGGTTCTATCATGTATGCCATCTTTGTATATAGACCGGATGTGTCCAATGCTCTTAGTTTGACGGCAGATATCAAAGTGATCCAGGAGTGGAATCTTTGGACAGCCGTGAAGAACATCCTAAAGTACCTAAATAGGACTAAAGAAATGTTCTTAGTCTATGGGGTGATGAACAGCTTGTCGTAAAGGTTACGTCGCTAGTTTTGACACCGACAAGGATGATTCTAAATCTCAGACGGGATACGTGTATATTTTGAATGAAGGAGTGAGTGGAGAAGCTGCAAGCAAAGTGTGATCATGGGATCTCATGAGAAGCGGAATACATGGCTGCTGCGAGGCGCCGTCAAGTGAAGGAGTTTAGATTAGGAACTTCATCTTGAGCTTGGCGTGGTTCCAAGTGCATTGGACCCACTTTGGAGATATTGTGTGACAACACTGGCGCCATAGCACTCGCTAAGGAACCAAGATATCATCCAAAGACCAATCATATCAACCGAAGTTTCATATAATCCGAGATTATATAGCAGATGGAGATCTGAAGATTAGAAAAGTACATACAGATCTGAATGTCGCAGATCCATTGACTAAACCTCTTCCACGTGCAAAACATGATCAGCACCTCAGTGCCATGGGTGTGAGATTGTTGCCAGATGTAAACTAGATTATTGACTCTAGTGCAAGTGGGAGACTGTTGGAATTATGCCCTAGAGGCAATAATAAAGATGTTATTATTATAATTCTTGTTCATGATAAAGTTTATATTCCATGCTAGAATTGTATTAAGCGGAAACATTAATACTTGTGTGGTTTGTGAACAACACCGTGTCCCTAGTACGCCTCTATGGACTAGCTCATTGATCAATGATGGTTAAGGTTTCCTAACCATAGACATGAGTTGTCAATTGATAATGGGATCATATCATTGGGAGAATGATATGGTGGACAGACCCAAACTAAGCAAAGCAATTAGATCGTGTCATCGTGTTCGTCTTTGCGAAGCTTTTCTTATGTCAAATATTGTATTCCTTAGACCATGAGATAATACAACTCCCTGGTATCGGAAGAAAGCTTTGAGGTCATCAAACGTCATCCTATGAGAGGGTGATCATAAAGGTGTCTCTCGGTGATCGGAAAGTATCTGTGTTGTATGTATCGAGATGGGATTTGTCCCTCCCAAGTCGGAGAGATATACTTTGGGCCCACTCGTGTCGATATCAACACCGCTTGCAAGCATGTGGTTAAGGAGTTAATCACAAAGTGATATCGGATTCTGGAGAGTAAAGTACTTGTTGTGAGCGAGATTGAACTAGGTATGGCGATACCGACGATCGAATCTCGGGCAAGTAAAATATCGCGAGACGAAGGGAATATATATATGGGATTGATTGAATCCTGGCATCGTGGTTCATCTGATATGATCATCGATGAATGTGTGGGAGTCAATATGGGTGCCCAGACCCCCCTGTTGATTATTGATAGAAGATCATGTCTGCATATTCTCGAACCCGCAGGGTCACACACTTAACGTGTCTCGACGCTAGGATAGGTTGGATAATTGGTTTATGAGTTTTTGTTCGGAGTCTCGGATGGGATCCAGGATATCACAAGAGGTTCCGGAATGGTCCGGAGAATAAGATTCATATAAGGCAGTGCAGTTTTTGGAGTTCGGAATTGTTCCGGGTTAATCGGTATTGTACTGGAAGCTTCTAGAACCTTCCGGAAGGGACCAACGTGGCCCCACCTTCCGGGAGGGGGCTTGGGCCTATGAGGGAGTGCCCTGGCCGCATTGGGCCAGGGGCACAAGGCCCCATAGGGCCCAGCCGGCCCAAGAGAGTTTAAACTCGGGATAGGGTTTCTAGAAGGGGGAGAGTCCATGCCCCCTACTCCTCCCTCCCTTGGCCGCCGGCCCAAGGCTTGGAGGAGGGGCAAGGGCTGGCCGCCCCCCCTCTATATAAAGAGGGCTGGGGTGCCCCCTCCCTCCCACACCTTCCCCTCCAACCCTAGCCGCCCTGCTGCCCTTCCTCTCTCCCTCCCGACTGTTTGTAGGCGAAGCCCTGCTGCAGAAATTCTCCACCATATACACCACGCCGTCGTGTTGTAGATCCAATCCATCTCTCCACCATACTTGCTGGTCTGAGGAAGGAGGATACGTCGAGGTGCTGCACGTGTGCATCTCACGGAGGCACCGCCACTTGTGGTGCTAGATCGGATCGGATCGCGAGGAGGAGAAGCGAGTACGACTACATCACCCACGTTCCGACAAACATTCCACTGTGCGAATATTCAAGGGTATGAAGATCTAATCCAATCTCTCTCGTTGTTTGCATCTCCTAGATTAGATCTTGGCTTTCCCTCATTGCATCCGTGAAAATTTTGATTTACTATGCATGAAACCCTTGAATCTGACGCTTGATTCCGTCGATACTAGTATTTCCCTTCTGCGCTTCTTTAATCTGACTGATCAAAGTGGGCTGAAGTTCTATGCTAGCCAAAAATCCTTCACTCACTAATTCTATTCGAAAATCTTCCATCTCCTTGTGCATACTTGGTTGCTCCTTCAAAATCATGGAGTTCAAGCGGCACGGCAATCTGCTAAGGGCATCAGCTACCACGTTGGCTTTACCAGGGTGATTGTGAATGTCCAGATCATAATCCTTATTTAGCTCAATCCATCTTCTCTGCCTCATATTCAACTCTTTCTGAGTGAATATATACTTTAGGATCTTGTGATCCGAGTAAATCTCACAACGATTTCCCAACAGGTAATGTCTCCATGTCTTCAGGGCTAGAACTACTGCAGCGAGTTCGAGATCATGGGTTGGGTAGTTTTGCTCATGTTGCTTCAATTGTCGAGATAGATAAGATATAATGCCTTCTTGCATTAGCACACATCTGAGACCAATCTTGGATGCGTCACAATACACATCGAAGGTCTTCGTGATATCCGGCATGATCAAGATTGGGGCTGATATCAATCTCCTCTTGAGTTCTTGAAAACTCGCTTCACACTTGTCTGTCCATTCAAACTTCTTGTCCTTCTTCAGCAATTGGGTCATGGGTCGGGCGATACTCGAGAATCCTTCTACGAATTTGCGGTAATATCCCGCTAATCCGAGAAATGCACGAACTTGGGTTTGAGTGGTCGGGGCTTGCCAATCTTCTACATCTTTCACTTTGGCAGGGTCAATAGCAATTCCTCCGGCTGATACAATGTGACCGAGAAATCCTACCTCCTGTAACCAGAATTCACATTTGCTAAACTTTGCATACAACTGATGCTCTCTAAGGGTTCCAAGAATGGTCCTTAGGTGTAGCTCATGTTCTTCTTCTGATTTGGAATAAATTAGAATGTCATCGATGAAAACAACGACAAACTTATCCAGGAAGTCCATAAAAATCTTATTCATGAGATTCATGAAATAAGCGGGAGCATTGATTAATCCAAAAGACATGACTGTATACTCGTACAATCCATATCTGGTGGTAAAGGCAGTCTTTGGAATATCCTCAGCGCGAATTTTGAGTTGATGATAGCCAGTTCTAAGATCAATCTTAGAAAACACCTGGGCACCGGTCAACTAATCAAACAAATCTTCTATCTTGGGCAAGGGGTACTTGTTCTTGGTGGTGACATCATTTAACTTCTGATAATCCGTACATAAACGGTTACCTCCATCTTTCTTGTCCACAAATAAGACAGGTGATCTCCATGGTGACGCACTTGGTTGAATTAATCCAATTTCCAACATGGAATCCAGTTGCTTCTTCAGTTCTTCTAACTCCGATGGGTTCATGCTATAGGGTCTCTGGGCTATGGGTCCTGTTCTGGGGATTAGTTCAATGATAAACTCGATATCCCGATCTAGGGGCATACCGGGCAAAATATCTGGAAATACATCGGGGTATTCACAGACTATCCGGACTTGGTCAATGGTAGGTTGGGCTATACTCTTGTTACACTTGAATTGGCGAGGTAAGGTTTCAGATATATGCTCGACTGATATTCCGGCGGTACTGGTCATGGTGATGGCTTTCTTAGCACAATCAATCAATCCCTTATGTTTGGACATCCAATCCATTCCTAGTACTACTTCCAAACCTTTAGTTCCGAGTACTATTAGATTAGCATAAAAATCTATGCCATGTATTCGGATTGGACGGCTTTGCAAATTTGCCTAGCCTTGGTGGTTGATCCGGGGATTTGCACAATCATAACATGCTTCAGTTTGGTTGGTTGAATTTTACTAGTGCAGCAAATTCTTGGTGACAAATGAATGCGATGCACAGAATCAAACAACACTCTTGCAAGTACTGAATTCACGAAAACATACCCGACCTGACGTCTGGCGCTTCTGAGCTTCTTCAGCATGCATGAGAAAAAGACGGCCATTGCGGTTGAGTGAATTCCCTGGGGCAAATCTCCTTCCTGGATGAACACGACGCTGTTGCTGAGCTGGGGCATTGGCATTAGGGGCTGTAGCATTCTTCTTGTTGGGGCACTCGTTGGAATAGTGGCCTTTATTTCCACAGTCATAACAGGTCACTTGTGACTTGTCCTTGGCTGCGACAGGCACAGCATTGCTTCCAGTCCTCGGGGCAGTGTTGGGGTTGGCGGTAGCATTGTTGGTGTTGAACTTGGGTGGGGCACGGGTGAAATTGCTAGAGTTGTCGGGGTTTTTGTGATTTCCTCCGGGTCTAGGGTTTCCACGGTTGGGATAGGTTGGACGGGTCATAGGGGGTCTGTTGGTTCTTGGGGCAAATCACGGAGATGGGTTGGGGCGATACTTTGGGGTCTGATGGGTTCCTGGTTGATGCATCATGCGACGCTTGCGGTTCTCATTGGCTTGGTTGATCTTTCCTTCCATCTGGATGGCTGAATCGACAAGGGCTTCAATATCAGCAAAGGGGATATTGACTAACACCGTCTGCATCTCGTCATGCAGACCATTCAGGAATCTTTCTTTCTTCTTGGCTTTGGTGTCTATCTCGTCCGGGGCATACCTAGCTAATGACAAAAATTTGTCACGGTATTCCACTACAGTCATCCTTCCTTGCTTCAGTTCTCTGAACTCGTCTCTCATTCTCTTGATCAAACCTGGTGGCACATGGGTTCTGCTAAACTTGACCTTGAATTCCTCCCAGGTCATCATCTGGCCTCCGGTCATTGCACAAACACTGTTCCACCATGCCTTGGCATCTCCGGCTAGATAGTGGGTGGCAAACAAAACTTTCTCGTTGGCTTCGACTCCTGCTACTTCTAAGTTATTTTCCATGGTTTGCAGCCAATCATCGGCGTCTAGGGGTTCTTCTGACTTGGTGAAAACAGGTGGGTTGGTATTCTGAAAATTCTTGAGCTTAGATCCATGGTTGTCCTAATTTCCATGGCCTTGGTTGTTGTGGGCTAGTTGGGCTATCTGTTGCAGAGTGGCTAGGTTGGATTGACGTTCCGCTCTTTCGACCCATGTCGAGGTCAACATTTGCAGAATCTGCAACATTGGATCCGGGGCTGAACCACTTCCTCCACGTGGCATCTGAAGATTTAGATAAATCATGAGAAAAGAGGGAATTTCCTAAGGTTTGTGGTCTTTGAATTTTTTTTAAAGGTTTGACTCAGATTTTTCTGGTAACTTGCTTTTTCATTCATTCATACATAGCACACAGTACAACACACACCACAACAAGGAAAAACAGATGGTTTTAAGAACCATTCTGCAATCTACGATACAGTGGGACCGAATACTACTCACTATGCTAGTGCTCAAGTGTTACTACTCCTCGGAGTCTGTGGCTTCATCATCTTCATTATCATCGATGAAGGCGAAATCATCCTTATCGGTGAAGAAGTCCATGGCCTGATCCTCCAGAAAATCATCGTCATCGCTGAGATAAGAGTAAGGGTCTCCACGAAGATCCTCTCCGGCATTCTCCCTTTCCTCCAACTGCATGTCTCCCTCGTGGATGGTCTCCTCCAGAGATGAGATGCGGTGACGAAGACGGGCAATAATGCGCTCCTTCTTGTCGAGCTGGCGGCGACGATACTTGCGATCCTTTGCTAGCATGGCTATGGTCTGATCCTTCGTCTTGATGATGGCAGACTTGTGGTTGCAATAGTCATGGCAGTTGTCCAACTCCTGCTGACGATCATACATCATGAAGCTAAGGTGGTCCAATTGAGTCTTCAGCTCGGGGTGGTATGGGGCTTCCAGTGGTTGTCCATTTGCATCACGTCTTGGGAAAAACTCAAAGCGAGTACCCTTGACCGGATTGATGCTCTGCCCACACAGACGGGAGAGATATTCCTGCATTGCTCTGGCAAGTCCATCGATCCAGTTGTTCTCTCTTAAGGTAAACTGAATTCCTTCCGCAGTGGGAGGTTCAATCTTTCCTCGGAGACTTGCAACAATTAACCACTGCAGATCTTCTCCTCCTTGATCATTGAGCTGAGCTCCGAAGAACTTGGGGTGTGGACGCTCCAGAAGTTCCGAAAGCTGATCCAGATCCCTCTCAAAGATAAGGTCTCCTCCATTCCCCAACTGATAAAACTTGCTGTACTTCACGTCCATCTATAAAAATAGAGGATGAGTAGATTAGCAGAGTGATCAAGTGTGTCAAAATTTTATGTATTTTGCAAGAGTTTTTGAGGAACATGAATTTTTATGAAAGAATCAAAGAGATAACAATGAGAATAAGTTTTTGTAAATATTTGTTTTTCTTTGGTTTTGAAACTAAGTTTTTGGGTTCAACGTCCAGTCTAACTAGGGTCTCCTATGGTCAGGATGGCTCTGATACCAACTTGTCAACACCCGGATTTTTCAATCCTAGATGCCTGTTTTGCCATACATCGCAATCCCAGGATTACCATTTTTGCGAGACATAACAGAATTGGATACCATAGTACATCATCCATTACAACGATACATAAGTTCTTACACAAATAGGGATCTCATGATCCAGTTCTTAATACAACATCAAGCAGCGGAATACGTAATAATAACGGTGGCGTGGTGACTCCATCTTGAGGTCACAGGCAATGCTGACGATGGGAGATGATCCTAGTTGTCGTAACCTTCCTGGGGTCCATCTTCCAGGTACTCCTCTTCATAGTCTGGCCATGTGAATAGCCAGGGACAAAGCCATGAGTACTCTTTAAGTACTCGCAAACTAATACTAACAGGTAAGGGGTTTTTGGATAATAGGACACTAGGCTCTAAGGTTGTTTTGCAAAAAGCCAGGTTTATCTCTACTCAGTTTCAAAGCTAGTCACAATTTCATAACTCCTAAGTGGGATCTTGTAATTCATGTCACAACACTGTTGTGGTTAAGTCAAAGTCTCAATTCGTTTCACAAGTCATTTTGGAAAGTCTGACGGGGGAACAGTATGGCCACTCCAACTGTCCATAACCACGGACGCGGCTATTCGAATAGCTTGACACTCTGCAGAGATTGTACACTTTCACCACAACATTCGATACATCCGTCAGGAACAAATTCTGAATTCACCATACTCGATTGTCACGGATAATCAATCCTAACCTTTCAATTACACGCCCTAGTATAAGCACCTCTCCTGTGAGTTTGGCCTCCCAACCATGACCATCTGTCATCTTGGGTACTGCACAGGTGGACAATCTTCACAAGGTAGCCTCAGCTCAAACCTTGGCCGTGAGGGAACTAATACTAAGGAATATAAGTTTCCAGTCAAGCCCTACCCAAGCTTCGGGTATTGTGGTTGTACGATAAAATTGGAATGGTATCGCATCCAGACAACCATCAGTTTTATAAAGGGCTAAGGCTCATGCCTCACCATTTTCATCACCAAAACCATCAAGTGTTTGGAAACACATGTCCAAAACATTTCAATAGAATGATCCATCATTCCAAGGTTTTCATAACCATTTTTCCACCAAGTATTCCCATCTAAAGTTGATCAAGTTTTATGCTTAGCACTAGCATCTACAAGTGGGGGTAGTAAACTGGTGGAGTTTCAACTAAGTACAACCTCATATCTTAGGCTGAGATCAAGGTTTCTAACCTAGGCCAAATTTTATGCTCTTTATGCAACCTTCAGCACAACTGTCTAGTATCTACCAAACTCTTAAGTAGACTCTAGGTAAGTTTTGATAAAGAGAATAAAGTAAGAAGCTTGCACATAAAAACTAGGATTCGGTTTATCAAGTGGTTATGATCATATATGCTTAAGGCATATAGTAAGTATAGTAACAAGTATGGGCTTGCATAGGTATAGTATCAGCTTGCACAATATCAGTATAAGCTTGCCTTGTGCAGAGCAGTGGTTGAAGTTCTCCTCGGCTTCCTCTTCGTAGTATCCTCCTTCCTCCTCGTATCCTTGGTCGGTACTAGCGTCTATGAATAAATACGAGGTACACAATCACCAAACAATACTTAACTACTTGCAATCATCACACACAAGGGTCCTATAGATGATCTAGCATCATCCCTAACATTACAAGGCTAAGGCTTGGTTTAAATCTTTTTATTTTTAGAAAAGTAATTTCTACTCATTGAAAAACTACTTAAGATTTAATATTCTCCAAACTAAACATGGGATCATGTTGACACATGTCATCACCACATATTGTAGTCCATGGGAATGTGATTTAAAGTGGTGTCACAATTTAATAAGGTTTTACCCTTTTATTTTATTTAATTAAAGTGGCTAGAAATGCTTATGGAGCATTCTTTTATTACTTGAACAAGATTTCTGCAAGTAAGCCTATATATTTTTATATATTCTGAAAGGTATGGTTAAATGTGATTTTTGAGAGTTGGAAACAACTCAAAAGCTATTATGGTTTAAATTTGAAAAAATGTTTGAATGCAGAAAAGCTTCTGCCTTGTTATTTTTACCAAGGGTGATCTATAGATCCAAATGACTTGAATCCAACGGGCTTGGATTCAGCATTTACAGACCTTTCCAACAAAATTGGTTTCATTCAATTTGGAGCACTGAATCGATCTGGGTTGATTTTTGAAGTTGTGTACAGAAGTGTGTTTGAATTTAAAAAGAGAAAGATTTAATTTGAATAACTGGGCTGCGCGGGAAAATCTAATGGGCCAGCCTGCTAAGCGCAGTGCTCTCGCGGGCTACTTAAGTGGGTGTCCCCACTCGTCAGTGACACGGGGCTGGGCGAAGCGGTATTGGGCAACATGGATCGTTGGATCTAGTTCTAATCTAACGGCTGGGAGTCATCGTCGACGCGAGACAGCTCCGAGAAGCGAAACCTAAGCGACGGTGAGGGTCGCTGGGGGCTCACCGGGGTGCTGGCGAGGGTCAGCGAGGCGGGCGAACGACGAAGTCGACGATGGCGAACTCAGGGGTGGTCGTGGCAGCTCCTGGGGCGACTCCAATTGCTGGCTCCTTTCTTCTCCGGCAGTGGCAGGCTCCAGTGAAATTCCGGCGAGGTGGTGCTCGCCTTGCTCTAAGGATGGTGTGGCACGATCAGTGAGGAGAGGGGAGTGAGATGGTGTGAAGAAATCGAGCGGGGGTGGCCTCTATTTATAGTCGAGCGAGGGGACCGTCGGGGCACACGGTGAGCTCGTCGAAGCTGACGTTCTGGTGACTAATGGCATGGGCAAGGGTAGGGGGCGGTCTTGTGTCTCTGGCGATGCTCCGACATGGTCTCGAGGCATGGGGCGGTGTGGTTTGGTCTGAGCAGGCAATGCTCTGCCTTGGCGGCGGCGGCATTTTCGACGGCGGAATGATGCAGGCAAACGAGGATGTCTGGCGGTCTCTTGGGTTGATGGCGATCGTGTATGCACGCGGCGAGGGCGGCGCACGGTCTGTGGGCGCTGGTCGAGGATGGCGCTCTGGCGCATGCTCGGTATGGTCTGGGCGCGGCTTGTGCGCGTGGTCCAGGGCTTGGCAATGCTTGCGGCTGGGACAGGGAGTGGCGGTGGACGGTGGGCTGCTTCCTAGACAAGGTTGGCACGGCTAGTTCTTCCTCTAGCTTGCTGTCCACAATGAGGTGACATGGGGGTGCTCGACTGTTCACCATTAATGGCAATGGCAAGCTCACAGGGGTGCTAGTGTTGGGCTAATCTTTCTAGATGATCTACTGATCTGGGTGTGAGCTAACTAGGGAACAAGTTAGGCCAGAATCACTGCATACTATAGTGTTTGATGTTTCGTTTGATTTGTGTCTGCAACCTGTTTGATGAAATGGCCGCATGAAATCAAGTTTTGAATTTTGAAATGAATTTTGGTGGGTTTGCTAGATTGGTGCTGGTGAGTCTGCAGATGCTTGGGTTTTGAAAGTTGAGCTTGTTTGAGTGGGTTTTGAAAAAGTGGGATCTTCCCATATGAAGAAGATTCAATTTTGAATTGTCATTTAAACTATGCATTTGAAAGTTTCTGGATAATCACAAAGTGGGCCTTGATACTCTGTTATGAGTACATTCAAGGGGTGCAAAGATCCAGAAAAGTTTCTGTTAAGTTCTGAAAGTTTGAGACAGCCAAAGTAGGCATGGGAGTTAAATTGGTCAAAGTGACCATTCACTTAATATATTTGTTTTGATTTACTTGTCTTTAAGAAAAGTGTGGGAAATGTTTTAGATGATGTTTATTTCACCTAAGAAACATTTTACAAGCAATGGATCACACAAACAAGGTGGTTTTTAAAGACATTCAAAATCCATGCATACACCTATGCATGCATTCATGAGTTTATTTAGAAAAGTTTTTGTTAACCCTAATCTTGATGATTAGTGTTTGATGATCTAAGTTTGGAATTTTTGGGATGTTACATATAGTATTTTGTAAAAATATGGTGATAGCATTTTGAATTAGCCATTTGGTGGTTGCTTCACAAAACCGTCCTTTTTTGCACTCAGAAAATGGAAAATAGCTTTTTGGTGCGACGAAAAGAAAAATTTCCTCCTGCAACATTGTCCGTCATCCCATGATGTACATGTATGCATAATATGGACATATTATCTCAAACTATGCCTTGATTCTAGCCATAACATTGGTCATTTGACCCGAAAGCCAAGAAACCTCGAAGATAGATCATTTTGTGAAGGTTTTTTAGACATAGTCAATATACCAAGTTTGATATTTTTCCTTCTAACTATGTCACATAATATGATACTATGCGAAGATTTCGCATAGTTTGGATTGTTTTTGAATTTTTTATGCCTGTTTTAAACTATCGTCAAACTTTGTCGAATGGCGGGCATGAAGATTCTTAGCTCGTGGCTGAGCCTCGATAAACTTGAAGTGGATCGCTGATGAGGTTTAATCTCGTCAATGCTCATTGTTATGGACTTGGGTTTTGGAGAAGATGGGGATGATGGAGATCGCGAAACGGTTAGCAAACAAGCAATACAGGGACACGAGGTTTACCCAGGTTCAGGCCCTAGAGGGAAAACCCTACTCCTGCTTGTCTGCTCTTGATTACGGTAAAACCGAAAAATACAGGGTGCGCAAATGCAATCTGGCGTGGAGGTGTGTATGCGGTGGTATGAGGTGCTCTACTCGTCGTGCCCTCTTAGCATTTATATAGAGTTAGACAGGTCCCGGGCATAGATCGGGTCGGTTACAGGTTTTAGGTTTTACCCCTTTGAATTTTCTATCTACTCTAGTCTTGCTCTCTAAGGATCCGAAGGCGTCATGGGCCCTGGCCACCCGAAAGTCTTCATGGGCCGATGTATATTTGCCGTGGGCCTTCCTTGGGCTAGACTAGGTATACTGAGGTCGTGTACCCGCAGGGTATAACCATATCAATCGCTGATTAAATATCATATTGTAAACCTAAAAATGATTTTTGTAAAAAATCATGAGCATCAGATCATGTACGTATAGTTCATATCTGACCCACTTCCTACTGATTCACCGGGAATTTGTCTTTTTCATCAGAAATAGACGGAAAGGTTTGGTATCCTCCTGTTAGGACATTGTCCATGTAAGGTGGTATAGTATTTTGGAAAAATATGGTGGTAGCATTTTGAATTAGCCATTTGGTGGTTGCTTCACAAAACTGTTCATTTTTGCACTCGAAAAATAGAAATTGGCTTTTTGGTGCAAAGAAGAGGAAAACTTCCTCCTGTAACATTGTTTGTCATCCATTATGCACATGTATGCACAATATAGACACATTATTACAAATTATGTCTTGATTCTAGCCATAACATTGGTTATTTGACCTGAAAGCAAAGAAACCTCGAATGAGATAGATCATTTTGTGAAGGTTTTTTTAGACATAATCAATATACCAAGTTTGATATTTTTATTCTAACTATGCCACATAATATGACATCACGCGAAGGTTTCGCATTGTTTGGATCATTTTTGAATTTCTTATGCCTGTTTTAAACTATCGTCAAACTTTTTTGAACGACGGGCATGAAGATTCTTAGCTCGGGGCTGAGGCTCGATAAACTTAAAGTGGATCGCTGATAAAATAGCATATTGTGTACCTAAAAATATTTTTTATAAAAAATCATGAGCATCATATCATGTACCTATAGTTCAAATCTGACCCACTTCCTACCAATTCGGTAGGAATTTGTCTTTTTCACCAGGGATAGACGGAAAGGTTTGAGATCTCCCTATTAGGTCATTATCCATTTAAGGGAGTATAGTATTTTGGAAAAATATGGTGGTAGCATTTTGAAATATCCATTTGGTGGTTGCTTCACAAAACCGTCTATTTTTTGCACTCGGAAAATGGAAAATAGCTTTTTGGTGTGAGGAAAAGAAAAACTTCCTCCTGTAACATTGTTCGTCATCTCATGATACACATGTATGCACAATATGGACATATTATCATAAACTATGTCTTGATTCTAGTCATAACATTCGTCATTTGATCCGAAAGTCAGAAAATCTTGAATGAGCTAGGTCATTTTGTGAAGGTTTTTTAGACATAATTAATATACCAAGTTTGATATTTTTCCTTCTAACTATGTCACATAATATTACAACACGTGAACGTTTCGCATTGTTTGGAGCGTTTTGAATTTCTTATGCCTATTTTTAACTATATATAATGTTTTATGTTTTACTTAATTTTTATTTCTAAATGTGTAATGTTTGAGTGTAGATAGATAGATCTTATTTTTCTGCAAATTTTGATATATTATTTGTATTTTTCTGAATTAGAATTATTTAGTTATAATTTTTCAAACTTAATAAGATAAAAGGAAAAATAGCTACGCCGAGGGCGGACAATTCTATGCCGACGGCTGCTTGTATGTGTGGGGATGGCGGGGGGGAGGGGGGAGGGGAGGGGAGGGGGCTGGCCTTATCATCGGGGTTGTCAGCGTAGCGTCCGGTCGTCGGTGTATCCATCCATTCCTGTGTAGCGATAATCAGCTGGACACTACCAGTTCCAGTGTTCCAGTCAAAAAGGCCCTATCCTTTTCAGTTTTTATTTTTTCGAGATATCCTTTCTAGTTTTCAAATCGATGCTAGCTGCCGCAACATGCTACTCGTACCATTAATTGTCCATGTACGCAGCTACTGTATTATGCTCCGCAGAGCATCTCGCCGTCTTAATCGTCAACTCGACAGGCACGCTGCCCGTCGTCGTCGCTGCGTCCCAAAGTGAGACACGGAGTTGAAGAAGGCACACTTGGCATCCTACTGGGAAAAAGCAAGAGAGCGAACCGTACGTGCAGGAAGACATGGAGAAGTCAGAGGCGACAGTAGCTAGAGAGTCCACAGTTGTTCATATAGGCAGGAAGTCAAGTTTCTCTGTTCCAACCACAAGCTGCACGAACCTTCCCACACAGGAATACTGCCAGGAACTCCGAAGTACATCAAGGTGATTGAGTTTTGGATGCAATCTAGAGCGAGTCTACGATGAAATACCTTGTACTCCTATGGACGATCGTGGTTCTAGCCAACCCAGCGTCCCACCAGCCCGGGCAGCCATCCAGTTCTGCCGACGGCATAAAATTTATGTTTTTATAGATTTTTATAACGTTTTTGTCTGAAAAAATCACATCTCAACCTCGTCCACCCAGGCTTTCGAAAGTTTTTTAGATCTACCACTGCAAGCAGATATATACATAATGGTAATGAGGTTTACTCTACTTCTACTATTTCTATTTCGTAGGAGCGAAAAACTCTAGTTTCTGTCCTATGTTTTATCCAAGTTACCCTTGGTTACCTCATTATTGCTCCTTTCACTCTCACCGAAAAAAGAAAAAGAAAACAGTATTTTTCCGATTTTTGCCCGGTTGGACTCACATGCCAAAGTAGGTGCAGGTTGTTGATGACCAGGAGAAGTCATCTTTAATTCCAAACGTCACTACTGGGTAGATGTGGAAATGCATTGCATTTCTGTGGATGTGTGCAATCTGCATAAATATAACTTTTTTTGTTTATTGTTCCAATCGAGTGGCCGACATCACTTTGCTACTCCCTCTGATTATAGGTCACGCACGGTTAACTAGGTTGCTAATTTGATCAACAAAATATAAATAGAATACCATAAAAATTATATCATTAAAAACTTTAGATACTATATTTTTTAATGGTATAATTTTTATGCTATATAACTTATATTTTATTAGTCAAATTAATGACCTAGGTATACGCGTAGGACCTATAATCCCAAACAGAGGGAGTACCTAGTAATGCAGGCCAGATGTAATTGACGATCACCCTCGAGGTATAGTCCTGGTGGTCGGAGCAGTTGAATATTCCTATTTTTTAAAATCTATTTTTGTTTAAGCTTTTGTTTTTTTACAACTTTCAGAAATTCTGAACAATGTACAAAAATCCCATCTTAAATTTCAAACTTTTAGAAAGTTATAAACTTTTTTACATTTCTAGAATTCCACTGAATATATGTTTTTTGGTGTGCGCGGAACAAATTTAAATCCAAGGTTGTCTCTTGTGCTACTATGTTAATAAAATGCCGTGAGGGGCATTTTTTTTAGAACTTCTGTGATATTTTTATATCAATGAGGTCACTGCAACCATTTTCATAGACCAGTGATCGATTGTGCATGCTAAGCACATTCGACTAACACAATAGAAACAGCTTCTATAACATACCTAAAGCACCAGAAAAATAACGTTACATGATCTCAAAAATTGCAACACTACTTGCATAATGTTAACACGCTGCCGGACTGCCGTGAGGACAAATATTGCGATGATTAAAGAAGGTGTGCTTGTTGGGGTATGATGCAATGGATGTAGGCTTAGACATCGTGCTTTAGTCGGACGGCAGGGTGAGGAGTGATCAAGGGCTCACATGCCATATCTAATCTTGTTGCACTTTAGTGCTAATCATCGGTATTAAGATGGCTAAGCTTGCCCGCAAAAAAGATGGCTAAGCTAGCAAACATTCTCTAAAGGATATCATGTTCCACGAGGCGACATGTCATGTTGATTGCAAACTGGAAAAGACACTTAACTGTTGTAAAAAAGGAACAGAAAAGAGCACTTGATTTCAATTAACAACATGGGACACACGACAATAGAATTAATAATGGTTTGGAGAGGGGAGGTGGCGAGGAGGGAGCTAGGACCGGCGGCTAGGGTTGGGCATATAGAGTCGCCCAGTGCGGGATGATACGAGGGTGTGGGGGAGATATAACATGATGTGGGAGAACTTTATTATGACAAAGACGTAGTTGTTATAGAAAACTTTGGGAGCATGGTTTCATATCTCACATTTTATTGTGATTGGACGCTTTAAGAGCATTAACAATGTCACACTTATTTAGGGATGCTAGGTTTTTATTACCGGTCTAATCTGTGGTTGCAAGTCCAAATCATGGTCTAGCGTGTGGCCTCTACGCAAAAATTTGCGTCTGACACTTCTGATTTTCGAGAGGGGATCGATTCAGTTGGACAATATAAGCTACTACTAATAAGTGCCCGCCTTGGAAGGAAGGGCAGACGCTTATATGGGCTTTTCTATTTCGTAATATCTCTTCCATTAATTAAACGCGTCTACATAAGCGCTTTGCATTGTGTGTGCTCTAAGAGCAAACACAATAATGTCCAGTCGGCTGGCTATAAACTTTGTCATGTCATCAGAGTCCCATACACATGCTCTAAGCAAAAGAAATCCGCATACAACACATGCTAGATCAAGAACCAACATCATGGAAGTTTCAAATATCTAAATCTTTAATAAACAAAACATAGCAGTTTGTGTATAGCTAGACTGTTGTATGACTTTGGCTCTATGCTAAATTTAGATGACATGGCATAACTATAGAGCCATCAGCTGGCTATATTATTGTTCTTGCTTTAAGACTAAGAAACGGTTGAACACAGATCACTGCCCATATCTAATCTCGTTGCACTTTCACAGTGCTTATCGTTGGTCTTAAGATCGCTATGCCAGCCAAATCTCTCCCAAGAAAGCCATGTTTAAAACAGGCGACAGCATATCACTTGATTGACAATGAAAGAGCCACTTGATTATGTCAAAAAGGGAACAGAAAAGGAGCACTCGATTTTCAATTAACAGGAGGGGGGACACACGCAAAGAAAATTAACAATAGTAGGGGACAAAAAGAGAACATGCGGCTAAAAAGTTTTCTACCGCTAATCTGATTTGTCTCAACCTTTTCTCTCTTGGAAAGCATAAAAAGGAGCCAAAGTAGGTGTTGATTCGTTCGTTACAACTTGCAGGTTCATAAAAAAGCTACCGGCAGAAGCATCGTTGATCAACTCTGCTCGTGCGGCCGATTCGTCGAATCCTGAGTGAACGAGAGTTTGTAGTCACAGTCGTCCGTGAACGGGCTACATTCGGTCGAAAGGCTAATCATAGTTGAGCATACCAAGCTTCTTTGGTTAGCACCGTCCAAAGAGTTTGGGAGTTCCATCCTCTTCACGTTTTTCCTCTCATTGCACGCCATTCACATTGGACCCGCTGAGAGCAACACGAGAAAATAGTCGCGCATGTTTCTCTCGATGTATATGATCTACTCCCTCCCTCTGTTTTAAAATATAAAATGGTTTAGCTTCGTAAAGTGAATGTATCGAGATTCTTTTAGTATATAGGTTCACTCGACATTTTATATTTTAAAATGAAGGAAATAGTTTTGATTGAATGCGACGTTTTGAAATCCAAACTCTAGGAGCAGGTGTTTTAAAAGAATTAGAAATTTATAAATAGTTGTACAGAATCTATCCCGATTACTTGTTGCAGATTTGTCAGATACGCTTATATTTAGACATGTTTTAGTATACATATTTGTTTAGATACGCATATATTTAGACGTGTTTTATTATATATATATTTTTTGTCTAGATACACTAATCTAGATAAATCTGCGTGATCTAATCCGGGAAAGAGGGAGTGCCTTTAATTTTTTGTTGAATAATACTTAGTATTCTGGACTACACAGAAAGTCACAAAAATGGGGTTCTAAATAGATTAAAAAACTTGATTTTAGTTTTCACATTTGTCTCTTTTCTATAGATTGCACACTAAAACGTAAGTCCATGAATTTATAAATAATACTAGATACTACTAGTACATATGGATGAATTTTTTCAGAATTGTTTAAAGTGCTAAAATGAAGTCTCTTGAACTTGTGTGGGTTGTGGGGTACCACTGTCCTCCTACCATCCAACCACATTCTCGGATTCAAGATCTTCCGAACTGTCTTGGGTCAGTCAATCAGTCAGGCATGTTGGGCAGGAGGCAACGGCCGCCGCGCGCGTTCCTGCAAATTTTGACGTCTCCACTCACCAAAAACACGACGGGATCGACGCGCCACGGTAACCAAAGCCTCCTCACACGTTCAGCTTGTGCCTCGCGAGAAAAGGAAGACTTGTAACGATCAAACTTCAAAGGTGAAAGGGAAATATGCGAGCGAGTAAGAAAGACGTCGTGCCAGCCATTGGTTGCCCAGAAGAGATCAAACTGAAGGTTCGAGGATGCATGCGTCTCGTGGACCGACAAACAGAATCATCTCTGACAGTAAAAGCACTTCATCCTCAATGCGTTCAGTCTTTGGGATGAAAATTTTGTTGGAGGAATTTTTACTTTTCTTCTCCAACCTATTTCAGTCTAGTCCATATTCGGATATATTCCAATTATCTTGTTAGCAAGGTGCAAGGAGGATACACACAAGGTAGATATATATTGACCACAGAAAGAACAGATGATAGAAGAATTCCTTACTTGTTTGGACTATAGCTAAGATTGCAGTACTGAAATAAAATCTTCCAGAACTTCTAATTTCTGCGAGACGGCCATGTGTATTCCAGCACTACTATGAACATCGGCATTTCAACAGTTTCCTTGGGTCAGAATGCTGCATTCATCAGCGTTGTCCATTTCACTGGAAGGGGGTCAAGTCCTCCATTTACAAGTAGGCAAGCAAAACTATCCTCTACCTCTGGGGACATACCAGTCTCTCTTTGTCTGGTCGTAAGAGAGCGACGAACAGCTCCCGTTGCGGTAATCCCACGACAGCACCTTCTTCATCAACACGCGCAGCCTCTCGGCGCCAGGACCAGGCTCGAAAACAGAGTCTTCGTCCCTGGACAGACAAGGATCCGCTCCTCCTTCAGAACTCCCAGAACACCATGCTCCAGGGGTGAACCGCCCTTCCGAGCGGTGCAGAAGCTCGCGGTCTATCCTGTCCAGGACCTTGTCTTCCTTGGGGAACTTCCGCGCAAAGGGCGCGCCGCTCTTGACCATGTTGTTGAAGTCCTTCATGGAGAGGGTCAGCGGGTGCTGCTTCGCAGGGTAGTCCCAGGCGATGTAGTGCAGGTCGTGGCCAACCGCGGTGCCACGAAACTCGCCAGAGTTGCAGATCACGGTATGGAAATAACCTTCCGGTGAGGAGATAAAGTTTACATAGTACATCAGGAGGGTGCGTGGGAGATTATCCCAGCCCCATATGCAGTACTCCAGGAAGGTTTTCGTGAGCATTATCCAAGCAGAACCTGATGATCACACATGGAAGACTGTCACATTAAGATGCATTAAAAAGTATCCTTTGACAAGAAAGCGTGCCATAACAGTCAACACAGATAGATCAGTACACTTATGAAGTTGCATGCATTTAAATCCTAGATTATACACAAACTTGTGTTATTCCATACTACTATTAATTCGTTTTATCCGTGTTTAGCAGTACTTCGGGATGTAGTAAGTCAATTTATAACCTTCAACACCAGCTTGAAATCCAACATTGGCTTTAGTTTGTCTTTCTGGTGACATAAGACCCTCCCTGCAATTCTTCAATTAAAATTCTTACAACAGCAGTGTCTACTCAAGGTGAATTAAGCGTAGCTGAAATTTTAACAAAAACTCGTAAAACAAAAATGATGTTTAATTAATACAGTATCAACTCATTATGCAAAACTTGGGGCAGGCTTAAGTTAAAAAATGTGTTTCATTCATGTATAAGCATACAACATTACACCCTGTGTTTGTTCCATCCTATAGGAATTCCACCATAAGAATTCGATAGAAATTGAGTTGTTGCTAAGGTAAGTTAGCACGTCTTGATGACACAAAATTATCCTATATACTGCTCCTCAGGAAAATTATTTCTAATTTATCAGGAAGCAATGACAGGAGTTGGTGGCAAATAAAAAATGTATGCATATCAACCAGAAACTTTGAAATCGTTTCAAAATAGCATGGCGCTACAACTAAATTTTGACCATAATATAATTTGACTGAGAGGTTATAACTGCTGCAAACAATTAAGAGGATTACTGAACAAGCTGAAGCAAGTCGTTCTGGTATTCCATGCATTATGCATATGCCGACCACCACATGAATGTAATGCGTCATGCGTAAAACTGTAGAATTGCCAAATACTGAAATCAGGAACCATTTCTACCAGTATATAGTTTGAAAGATGTTGGCAGTTCTCGCCGCTCAGGAGTCGTAGAAAGGTCAAACTTTTTCGACAGATAGAGACCTGGGTCCAGAACTATTGGTTTTCCTCTTTGCATCCTGTGAGGAAAGCACACGAAACATCAGAAGAAAAGGAAGGGGCTACAGAAGGATAAATAGATCTAGATAATTTCAATCAAATCATAAATGTTTATGCCACAACAAACTTACAATTTCCATCCTGATATTTGCATGTGCTCTATAAAATTAAGATTTCTTGGCAAAGACGAGAACACGTGAAGTATATCTGTACAGAAATAACATTAGTGAACTATATATGGAGTATGGAACACATTAAGTATGTCTGCTCAGAGACAATAACAGTTCACACCACAAGTACAATGTCTTTTGTATGTTGCTGATTTAATGAAATCTCAAGCTTCATCATAAAAGCTTATCCTCTAAATGTCTGAAGCTTCATCATAAGAGCGTATCCTCTAAATAGGTGACCTCCTTTTAGAAATAATAAGGTGCTTCACCTCAGAAGTTGGGACCGAACACAACACCAACCGCCTGTGCACATAGGCACTTCACCACCTGGAACCTATCCAAGGCACCTATCCTCTAGACATCTACATAACTGATGCTTCCTGATGCTAATACTGCAAAAGCTAGTTCACGGCTCACAGGTGTTGCAACTTATGTGTCCCTGATGATACTGCAAAAGATGTCTCAGACATGATAATGTTGCCAACCGCATTTCGCAGTGCTCTAAATCAGACAGCAGCAGTAAAATCTCAACAGGTAAATCAAGGAAATTGAAATACTACAATATTGCCTGGTTTGTTGTATGCCGCTCGCAAGAATGCAGTTCCAATGCATAGCAACAAAAGACTGGTCCATAGATAGGAGTATTATTCACTGCAGGAAAATACAAAATGAAGTGTTGATCAAGAACACTGACCATCCTGTGTCATGAGAGGATAATCCGACGCGCTGAGGTTGATGAACCAGTCCCACTCCAGCCCTTCTTTGAGGAGGATCGCCACGGCGTGCAGCGTGCAGGCGACCATCGTCGGCCCCTTGTACGTCACAAGGTCGCCCTTGGCAATCACCCGCACATTCCCGACCTGGCTGAACATCGGGTCGCCCTTGATGTACATGGCCAGGTCGATCCTCTCCCGAGGCGGCGCCTCCAGATCCAAGTGCAGGATGTACTGGTTGCGCGGGTGGTATATCGCCTGCAGCACCCTCCGCATCCGCAGCCCGTCCCCCTTGGTACCCTCGAGGAGATACGCCAAGCGGGGCGGCTCGGCGCCGGAGTCGTTCGAGTTCACGGCGGCATTGTCGGGATTGTCGCCGTCGTCACTGTTATTCAACAGTTGCTGGTTCTTGGCGTCAGACTCTACGGAATGTGACGGTGAGCCTACACCGTCGTCCCAGTCGGTGAAGGAGACCACGTCAAAGAGGAAGGATTCGTCGGCGCCCAGGTAGGGCGGCGAGAAGAGGCCGCAGGCGGCGGCGAGGAAGAGGGTGGCCGACACGAGGAGGCTGGCGATGAAGGGTACCAGCCAGCGGCGGTCGCTGAAGGGCCGGCCGGGACCGGAGTTGAGGCCCCAGCTCTTCCTCATTTCCTCGTGCGCATTCAACTCAGTTATGCCGCAGCGGCGGAGCTAGAGAAATGTCAACGGCCAAAGCTTGAGCTTCCGAAATCGTCCTAATTCCGTACCTACATTCGCAGATCACGTAAAGAACAGTGAGCGAGCTCGAATTTCTAGCCATCTTTCGCATTTCACAAAATCCCCAATTCATCAATCGGCAAATCGGAAACGAAGGGAGGAAATACGAAGGAGGGATACCTGCGCTGCGCTGCGGCGCCACGTGACCCTGCCGGCTGCCGCGCCACCGTCCTGCGCTGCTGCCCGCGCGAAGCCCGCCTGAGAGATCCAGAGCGGTGGCTCCGTTGTCTCCAAGCTACGGCCGGGGCAGCAGGCAGGAGTGGTTGAGCTCAGCAGCCTACACAGCAGTACAGCACTGGCAACAGGAGGAAAAAATGAATCCAAGCTTGAGGTCGAAGACTTTGGCAACCGGATTGGGCCCGATTGCAATATCTGGCCCAAGAAAAATCTTATCCAGCACAAGCAAATTCTGCACCAGTTTTTTGATTCTCCCAAGTACATGGCTCTCTTTGGCACCGAGTCGCCCGTTTCGGTTTGGATCGGCCCTCGGAATAGATTTTTTTTTTGCCTCTGTATGTTTTTTTAGGGTGGGACGTCTCCAGCGGGCGGACCCATTTAACCATTCTCCACCGTCAAAGATTTGATGTCGATAATTAGGATCAACATCTCGCCGGTCCCTGGCGCAGCGGCTTCCTGACCGTCGCTCCATATCCCGCATTTTGTCGCCGGTTTCTCGTGCACGGTCAAATTTGGTTTCCAGTACGTCGTGGGCTATAAGAAAGCCGACGTGGTGAGGTGGACGTCCAAACCCTAGCTAGCTAGCACCAACGCCTCGTCGCAAGACCACCACCTGCCACCTGGGCTAGGATCAGCGCGTTGGCGTCCGAGCGGTTCCCTTCGGAAGACGTGGAGGCGATCACCTTCGTAGAGTACTTGCAGTGGGAGGAAGGGATGGCCACGGGGGCATCACATGTGGTAGAGGTGGCGGAAGGCACGATGGGGCGACGGAGAAGCAAGAGATTGTGGCGCCGGTTGCTGTGGCCGAGGCGGTGGCCCCCGCGGCGGAGGTGCCGTCTGACACCAACACGGTCGTTGTGGACAACGACAACGACCGGCTCAAGGACCTTGACGACGAGGTGGGCACGCTGGAGGTGACCATGATGGCATTCCATCCTGTGCGGCTTGTCTTGGTTCCTATGGAAGGAGGAGCAGCACGACAAGTCAGAGGCGATGTCGTGCTCTACGGGTCTCGGGGACGACGACAACATCACCTTGATGAACATAGCCACTTCGGATGCATGCACGGGAACTCGCCTGAGAGGGGGAGGGAGAATGAGGTGGGGTGAGGAATCAGTATGGGGCGGCAAGGTGGCTCTCTCCATCTCCTTCTATTAGAGAGGCAAGCATGGCGCGGCAGGAATCACGATGTCCACTACGGCCACACATGGTACGCTGGCTTGATTTTCTTAGACGAAGAATATGAGATGCGGCTTGCTGAAGATGATGACATGAGTTTAGACGGGCGGCATATGGGCTTGATATAGTGACACGTCAGGAAATTACGGGACAATAAAATTTTAAGTGGACATAAAGACAAATTAGGGACCGTATGGGTGTATTTTGTGAGTTCAAGGACAATGAACAATGTGTGCATTTGATACTTGTATTTTGCATCATCATTTATAGAACCTTTATGCACTGTTTAGAATTTAACCCATCATTATTTATGCATATTTAGAGAATTTACGGGACTTATCTATGAAGCCCCTTTCATTGGGAAAACCTTTTTTTTCATGTTTTTTGTTGTTTCGGGACATTCTGGACGTCAATAAATCAAAGAAAAAAGTACATGATTAGTTTTTCACCAAGAGAATCAACTTGGGCCAAAGACTGAAGCGAGGAGAGTCGCGAGGCCAGAAAGATCATAGGTGGCGCACCCCCCTCCCTCGTGGGCGTGCCACCCAGCCACTTTCGGCCCTCGAGCGTCGTCTCGGCCTCTCCTTTGGCATACCACCATATTATATACCCAAAAAAACTAGTTTCCCAGGAGGACAGAATTTTTGGCGAAACAAAGCGTCGCCAGAGCAACGATCTTTGTTCGGGGGGTTAGATTGGTCCTACTCTCCACCCCGGGGAGTGGGATTTAGAGGTCTTCTTCACCACCATCATCATCAACATCATCACCAACGACCATGAGTTCATCCCCCAACATCATATGTGATTAATTCCCTGTGGGCATGTGAGGTGGATGGGGATTGGATGAGATCCATCATGTAATCATCCATATGTATCGAGATTTGAGGTGTTTATCTTGTAGACATTCTTGTATGAGTATTGGTACACTTTTGCTATGTTTAATGCTTGTTGCTAGGACCCGAGTGACATGATTTCAGTACTGAACTTTTATTGCCCTATCATATATTTGAGTTTGGTATGTATTTGCAAAGTGTATTACCAAAGGCGGAATAAACCTTTTCTTAGAGTGGCTAGAGGGGGGGGTGAATAGGCGATTAAAACTTTTCCTAGAGTGGCTCAACAAAGGCGGAATAAAACTAGTGTTTACTTTGTTAAGCACAACCTAGAACAACTAAGGTTCACCTATGTGCACCAACAACTTATGCTAAGCAATACAAACAACAAAGTGATAGCAAGATATATATTACTTCAAGCACGAAGGCTATCACAATGTAAAGTGCATAAGTAAAGAGCTCGGGTATAGATATAACCGAGGCACGCGGGGACACCGATATTTTACCGAGTTCCTACCAACATAGAGTACGTCTCGTTTGGAGAGGGGGTGGTATCAAACCACCAATGCCACAAAAGGCCTCCCTTATTCTCCGGTGAATCTCACCCCAACGGGATCGATCCACGCTTCCACTATCGGTGCACTTGTCGGTGGCAACTGGAACCTCTCACAAGGTTTGGGGCACTTCTCCACAACTTCATTGGAGGCTCCCAACAAATGCCACAAAAGGCCACAATGCCACCAAGGCCACAAAACCGTCTAGGATTCCAAGAACCCAAGAGGGACAAGCTCCAATGAGTAACTCAAACCAAATCCTCCGAGGATAACTCAAACCGATGCACCAAATGCAAATGGCAAGAACACCACAAAGGTGCTCAAATCCCTCACTCTCAAGTTCCAACAAAGCTACTAAAGCTATTGGGGGAACAAGAGAGGAGGAATCAAAGAGAGACACAAAATCCCCCAAAATCTAGATCCCCAAAGATGCACTCACAAAGATATGAATCGGTTAGGTCAAAACATGGGTCTAGATCTCCTCTCTCTTCCACTCAAATATGGGCAAGAATCATCAGAGGGAAAAGATTAGGCAAGCTTCAAGATCTAGATCAAGTGTGGACAAAGCTTAGCCTAATAGATAAGAGAGAAGCTATTTAAACTCAAAACGGGCAAAGCCTTAAATAGGGGCCCCAAAAATCTGGCCGTTGGGACAATTTTTCGGTCAGGACCGGTAGTACCGGATCGGACCGGTACTACCGGACCGAACGAACCCAGCAGCGAAACCAGGGAAAAAGTACAGCAGCCAGCGGCCGCTGTGAGGCCCATTGTCGGCGGAGCAAGCCACTTGAGTCTTGGTAGCTGTGAGGAAGGCCAGAGGCCAGCCAAGCTAACGAGCAGAGGAGGCGAAGGCGTGACGCGGCCTGTGAGCGAGAACAGCGACAGCAAGGCAAGCGTGAGCCACAGCGAGGCTGGCCAATGAGTGGGGAAGCGCGTGGCGAGCTGGCGCGAGGCGAGGCGAGGCATGCACACGGGAGAACGGCGAGCTGGGCAGCGGCTGACGCTGCGATGTGGGCTGGCAAGTGGTGCAGGGGAGCTAGCCAGATGGGCGGTTTGGTACTACGGGCCGGTCCGGTGATCTTGGGTACTAACCGCTTTGGGCGAAGGGGCGGGCTGGGTCAAGCGTGTCCGGTACTGGGCCCGATGGTACCGGACAGCCCAGAAAAAATCTTTTTCTTTTTCTTTTTAAAAGCAAATAGCATTCAATATTCAAACGTTAATAACTTTTGATTGGTAGCTCCGATTGACCCGATTCCAATTGCGTTGGAAAGAGGACGACACAAGATACCCTATAAAAAGTGAAAATATTGGTTATCACCAAGTGAGAAAGTATCAAGTATAATAATATGAGATACCTCACTTGGTGAGAAATCGAAAAACCGCCAAGATCAAAATCGCAATAAGATACAAATGGAAGATTCGATTTTGATGACCAAGAGCTTGTTATGGAGATTACCACAAGCTCTAAATCCTCACATGGATAAGACCAAATAACAACCAAATATGATGATGCAAGTATGCAAAGGTTTGAGCTCTCTCTGAACGATGTGACCGAATTACTCATTCGAGAGCCCATCTTGATAGTACGGTTATCTATCCTAAACCCGGTCTCCCACACACAACAAGAGACCGACAAAAGGGAAAACCTATCAAGATTATACCTTTGCCTTGATCATTCCACTTGAGCTCGATGTAGACGAACTTGACCTTCTCAAGATGGAATGCCTTTCTTGATTCCACATCATCGAACCATCATCACCGAGGATGGCAAGCATTAACCATGAGATCCTCTATAGATGGTGCATATTGAGCTTGCACAACGTCTTCTTCTCATTTTGAGCGATGCCAATGGAAAAATCCTACAAGTATAACTTAATACACACATTAGTCCATAAAGATTGTCATTAATTACCAAAACCACACATGGGGGCCCAACATGTTCTTTCAATGGGTAGGCAGGACAAAGGATATTATGCAAACTTACATGCATGATTATGTTTGGAGTACACATCTACACACAATTGAATTAGATATAAATGACATGGTAATAGGATACATTATATAATGGATATCATTCATACAACACTCCACTATCAA
Source organism: Avena insularis (assembly GCA_023614405.1). Lineage (NCBI taxonomy): Eukaryota > Viridiplantae > Streptophyta > Magnoliopsida > Poales > Poaceae > Avena > Avena insularis. The sequence goes on from CM042697.1 coordinate 358,160,750, forward strand.
CTCACGCCTGCGTATTAGCCACTGGAAATTTCACAACTTTACTTCCGATGAAAATTGGAAATTTGCTGCTTTATTTACTGCATTGTTGTACTACTTTGAATCAACTACCATAAATTACTACTTTCTTTGAAAGTTTATTGATGTACAGGTGTGATTGAGAGTGATGCCTCAATTTCTAAAGTTTTATTGGTATTCTTGTGTTCCCCTTAAGTCGAACTAGAAATTTAGGTAATACTTTCCATCGAAGATTTCAACGATCCCTTATACTTGTGGGTATCAAGACATTTTCTGGCGCCATTGCCGGGAGCCTAGATTTATTGGTAAGACCACTTGTTATCATTTACCTATTGTACTTACTTGTCTCTCATCATGGGAAAGAGTAAGGGTGTTGCCTTCTACTATAAGAAGAGGTATGGTTTTGCCCTCTAGGACAAACTTTTCACCTAATGTTGTTACCACACGTACTATTAAAAAGAAAACTACTATCCTAGCAAGTTCACCATTGTATAGGATGTCTACTAGTATTGAAAAAGATTTGTTGGATGATAACCAAGATAAAGAGGGGACACCTGATTTATCTAAGTCCTTATTCAATGATGATATGGAATCTGAATATGATAAAGATGAACATGTTAATGAAAAATATAGTGCCACTAGTTATAAAAAGACACCTAGTAAAGAGAATATTGCTTTCACTAAAGATTTTATGAGTCTTGATCTAGATGACTTGGATATATTTGAAGAAACTCTGAGTGCTTTTTCTCTAGGAAAACTATTTTTTTGCTAGTAAATGCAAAGAACCTACAATATTCATTAAAGATAAGGATTATAATTTTAAAATTGACCCTGAAATAATATAAAGAGTGGAAGCATATAAGATCTATGGTAAAGAAGAAGAATTTCCCTATGAGAATTTAATGAATTTAGAAGATACTACTTGTCTATTTGGAAAAACTGAGATACAACAACCCTATTATTTCTTAAAACTGTTCCCCTTCTCTTTAGGAGGAGATGCAAAAGCTTGGTACCAATCATTAGCTCCTAAGGGCCTGTTTTTTTGGGCTGGCTGTAGCTGGCTGTGCAGGGAAAGCTGATGTGCAGAGAAAGCTACTTCTCTGAGTTTGACTATTTGGCAACTTGGCTGGCTGTCTGACTGTATGCTAAGGAATTGTCTGTAATGTCCCTATAATTCATATAACATGTATACTTCACTATTGAAGTTCATAAACGCATATGTCATTATTAAAATACCATATGTCACATATTAGTTTATCCAAAATACATATCCGACCATTACACAAAATAAAATAGAATCATAATGAACAAAGATACATCCACACCGATCAAACCGATCATATTCTTCTAGCATTGTACAATGCGGTAGCAATATGATCACGTGTTGAGTTCATGTCTACCGTGTGTAGTCCACTCGGAGCGGTATCACCGGCAGATGTTACTAATTGCCTTTGGACCTTAGGGAGGTAGTTCTCATCTGCATCACACTGTTCAAACTGCTTGTCTCATAAGTTTGAGTCTCTAATGAAATTGTGAAGCATTATGCAAGCAAGAATAATTCTTTTCTGTGTAACCAGACCATAAGAAGGAATATACTTCAATATGCTCCACTTGTTTTTCAAGATACCAAAGACACGCTGGATAGCATTCCATAGCGATGAGTGTAGATAGTTGAAAATCTCTTCCCTATTTGTTGGTCTCCTTTCTCGACGAAAATCTGGTATGTGGTATGTGTTCTCCTTGAAATGAGCCAAGAACCCTTTTCTCTTTGGATAACCAGAATCAACAAGGTATTATGTATCTGCATATGAACAAAAAAATCAAACAACATGTCAAAATGCTTCACAAAATAATTTACTAGACATGCAACAATCAATAAATTCTTCACACAATAATTTACTAGACATGCATCAATCAATAGATGCTTCACACAATAATATACTAGACATGCATCAATCAATAGATAGTCTCACCAAATAATATCCATAATGGTACAGGAATCGAATAATAACCATTAGTTTTACAATCATCATAAATAGTCCCGACCAAATAAACAAGAAAGAAATAATAACCAGTAGTCTCTAATAGATGGTACACATAAGTTCTGCAGTGATTACAAATAAATGGTGCACACACTACTTATTCATCTCATCGTGTGTCCTCTAGAGCCAATCGAGCTTGCCCTCAGTTGTTGCAAATGTTGCAAACACCTCTCTTTGATCCTTGTCCATAGCTATCTTGCCCGCGGTGTATATGATAGAAGTTCCTTCAAGCACTCCACAATCTCGAACCATCCATAAAAAATCCTTCATAGTTGGGACCTCATCACCTTTGCTGCAAGAACTGCCTTCGGTGTGCCCTGAAACAATTGTGTTCAGTGCATTATTGTAAGCCGAGAAAAAAAATCCTTCTCTACATGATTGTTCTTCCCTATTATCTTTAAGGAATCCTTCTCATCATAAAGCATTATTGGAGCTTCCTTGCTAGATCCTTCTTCATCACCTACAATGGCAGCTGATTCTCTAGTGACATGAGCCTTCCTAAACATAACATCATGATGTTCCAAGTTGGCAGGTGGACCATTCCTAAATTTTGCATGATCAGGTAAAATATGAAAATAAAAATATTATGGTGATATCAGTCCAATGATCATAATAACAATACAAAAGAAAAGGCAAGTAAAGACATGATAACTTATAGCTAGGTGATTCTTCCACCAATCATCATCCTCATCCATAGGATTTGCTATAGGATCCCAACCTAGCACGGTCGCATTTTGCAATTCCATCCACCCCGTGCAATCCTTCTTCAAAGCATACCATTTATTCTTGAATTCCTTTTGTGTTCTTCTTTCCCCTGTTTTCTCAGCAAATTTGTCCCCAAGATTCTTGTAACCCTTTCTACTCAAGCAACCCCCTCCCTGTTGTTGTTGTTGTTGTTGTTGTTGTTGTTATTCTTCTTCTTTGATGTTGTTATTCTTCTTGTTGTTGTTGCTGCTGCTGTTGTTGCTGTTGTTGTTGTTGTTGTTGTTGTTGTTGTTGTTGTTGTTCACTTCCTCCATGCAAATGTCACAGAAAAATCTAGTGTGGTATGCATCCCAAACCGCCTTCAACATTGCAAAGTAGTAGCAAGCTATAGCAGAAAAACATTACTTCAATATCACCATGAAACCTTACAGTAGTAGCAGCAAACGACATCAAAATTACAGTAGTACAACATCTAGCTACTTCAAATTTTCGAGTAGTAGAAACATAGCAAGACCACATAATTTTAGCAAGACGAGCACAATTTCTAGAAGTAGCATTTGTTAGCCAAAAGTTCATTCTACGGCAAGACAAGCAAAATTTACATCAAGCAAAATTTATAGCATATGTCAACCAAACATTCTAGCAGTACCACATCAAGCAAAAGTACAACATCAAGCAAATTTTCCACCAAGCAAAAGTAACAACAGTACGGTGGCCTCACCCCTTCCTGTGAAGACGTCGGTAGGAGGACGACGGGAGCAGCTGTGGTCGGGGAGGAGCTCGACGCGTGAGGAGTTAGGAGGACGTGAGAGAGTATGTCAATCTGGGACGGGGGAGCTGCGGTCGGGGAGGAGGTCGATCTGGAACATCCGGGAGCAGCTGCGGCAGGAAGGAAGCGGAGGCAGCGACAGGAGAAGCGGAGGCGGCAGAGGAAGCGCTGGCGGCGGGGAGGAGTCTCGAGGTCGGCGTTTGGTGGTGAGGACGGACGGGTCGGGTAAGAGAGATAAGGTTTTTTTAATAACTGCCGAACAAATTTTGCTGGGGTTCGCCGCACACGGAGTGGCATTCGGCTTGTAATTTCAATGAAGCATATGTCCAAAAGCAAATGAACGGGACGCTTCTCTGCGGGAAGCCGTGGGAAGCACCCCGAGATGTGCTCCCTGGGATTGCCCGTTTTGGCAGCCACTTCGTCCGAAGCCCATCGCACAGCTGCGCCTTTGGCCTGATTTTTTGGCTTTTCCTACTGAAAAGCTACCAAAATCCCAAACAAACACCCCCTAAGTCCATTACTAGTAAGGAAGCATGCTTTCCATAAGTATATTTCTTATAGTAAAATACATGCTATGAGAGTTGAAATTAGTAACTCCACACAAAACAAAGGAGAAAGTATTCCCCAAGCTTGGGGAGATTTTGTGCTATTGGAAGGCGATGGCCCGCACATGGTTTTAAGGATAATGAATTGCTTGATACATTTTATAGTGGACTGACTGAAAGTTCTAGAACCTATCTAGACAGTGTTGCAATAAATATTTTTAGGGACATGACTATCGAGGAAGCTAAGGAATTATTGAATACTATTACCCAAAATTGTCATGATTGGCATATTGAAGAAGAGAAAAGTGAGAAGATTCATAAGAAGAGAGGTGTTCTCACATTATCTAATGAAGATATGGAAGAAGCTCATAAATCTATGGAGTAAATAGGTATTAAATCCTCTCATTTAAAGGAACTTTCTGATAAGGGTTTTAAACTCCCTATTTATAAACCAGGTTTCCCTATTCAAGTTCATGATATATGTTCTTCTGAAAGCAATGGAAAGGTATCATCTCATACTGAAATATCTTATGTTGATCATTCTAGCAATTTTGTTCCTCATCAAGAAATATATAATCACAATATTGAAAGGGAAATAATAGAGAACTCTCATAAGATAAATGTTCTCCATGAGAGAGTAGGATCCTGTGTTGACTCTCTTAATATGACTATTAAGCATTGCAAAATGATGAATAATCAAGTTGAACAAATTATTTCTCTTCAAAATAAGTTATATGAAAAGCTTCTTAATGAGAAGACGCAAATTTGTGGAGTTAACATAAGGGGAGGCTCTAGCGCTCAGGATCCTGATTATCCTGATGGACATCAAAAAAGGAAAGAGCAAGAGGCTCTTAAGAAGAAGTCAATTGCAGGGAAATCTCCCAATGAAAATGAAAATAATGGGAATTTTGAGGGTTAAGAAAATGATGTATCTCTCTCTGATGTTGAAACTGAGGATAATAATAATGAAGAAGATGATGTGAAAGTGTCCCAACCAAATGAGAATCACAAGAAGATAAGAATAATGAAGAATCTGAACCTATTGTAAGTGAGAACCAAATCATCAAGGGATAAAAATAAGAATAAGAAGCCTCCACCACAACCAAAAGGTAAAGAAAGGGATCCATGGGTACAAAGACCCATACCGTATCCCCAAGAGGTAATGAAAACTTTGGATGATGCAAGGTTTGAGAAGTTTATTGAATTAATAAAAAGTTTATACATGCAAATTCCCTTAGTTGATGCTATTAAAGTACCTCCCTATTCCAAATATATGAAAGATATTGTCACTAATAAAAGAAGATGCCAAATGAAGCTATTACTACCATGCTTGCTGACCATTCTTTTAAGGGAAAACTACCTGAAAAAGAGGGGATCTAGGTATTCTAACTATTCCCTTCACCATTAAAAATACTCATGTAAAATATGCCTTATGTGATCTTGGAGCTGGAGTAAGTGGCATGCCTTTCTCTCTTTATAAGAAATCTTAACTTAAATAAATTAGTACCTACTGAAGTTTCACTTCAAATGGCTGACAAATCTACTGCTATTCCTATTGGTATATGTGAGGATGTTCCTATTATGATTGCTATTGTGCAGATTCTCACAAACTTTGTCATATTGGATAAAAACAAGTACCAAAATTTAAACAAAACCACATAAATTTCAGGAATCATGAAACTTTGTCATATTAGATATGCCTTAAGATGATAATTTATCTATTATTCTCGGTAGACCTTTTCTAAATACTACAAGGGCTATGATTAATTGTACTGAAATCAAGGTAGCATTTAATGTGAAAGGTAAGGATCACACTATATATTTTCCAAAGAAGAATTCTATTGAGTTTCCTAAGAGAAGTGTTAATGCCATTGAACCAAGAGTTCTTATAATTGGAAGTTTTGAAATTCCTATTCCTCCTCCCAAGACTAAGTATGAAATAATAATGGTTGGAACTATTCCAATCCATTATGAGGTACCTTAAATTTCTTCAAAACAATAAAGTAAACCATTGTTTCTATCCTTATCATAGTATTACTGAGACTTGATCAACCTCATTTTTAACATGATAATGATGAGATGATGATTGCCATTTAATTATCGTTGTATTATTATTATAGTTTACTTGAATTCCTTCATTTAAAATTAGTTACTAAAATTATTTTATGTCTGTTTTTGACAAGTTTTGAGTTCAGAAAAGTTAGCTTAAAGGTGACATGGTCCATTAGTTTTACAGGAGGTGTACCACTCCGGAGCCATTCGTCTTCATGGAGACTTCAACGGTAAACCTCATGTTGTTAATGGACAACGTCTTAAACATGATATTACATGACTAACATTTGCAGGAAGGGTTGAAATAATAAATCTCCAAAGTTTGGAGGCCATAATCGCAAAAAATTATCCCCTTGCCAGATACCACAAATCACCAAAAGTCAAAAAGAGGTATGTAACAATCTTGGAATATCTTCATATTTTAGGAAAGTCATTATTTTGGAAAATTAACGTGTCTCGCGAAAGAATTGTATGAAATAGAGTTCTGATGAGGGAAAGAGATCAGGTGGCGCGCCCACCCCTAGGCACGCCACCCGATGTCTTTCCCTCTTCCGAAGTCCATTTCGCCTCCGTTTCTTCCTCAACGCTTTGTCTTACCCTAAAAATAATCAATATATATACTCCTCTCTATCAATCTAATCTCACATCAAGTCTTTTTTAAGTGAACCTTGTTTTTGCACCTATTTTTCAGATCTCTCTCAACACCAACACCTTCACCATGTCTTTCGGATAAGAAGTAAAGACATACCTCAACAACTCAAGCTTGGGGGAGTTCCACCATACTTTATGCTTTTTAGTTATCATATTTGCATCTAGTTCGTAATCATTAGGAGGTTTTTTCTTGCATCCATTAGGTATCAATTTTTCCTACAGTTGAAGATCTCTTAGAGCGTTATCATGTATCCTTGGTTGAGTGGTTTTGAATAAATATAAAGTATGGTGTCATCCATGATTCTCTTGTTCGAGGATTTATGGGTAACACCCATGCGGATGTGCATACCATTATGTAGAAATTTCACTTACATCTTGCCTTGAACTAAATTAACTTGAGCATGTTGGACAAGCATAGAATTACTCAAAAATCTAAACTTGAAAATAAGGAAAGATCGATATGCAAGGGAAGCGACACTTATTAAAAAGGAGGAGTCTTATAAAATAAATAGTTGAAAAGAGAAGGATTACAAGGGGACATGAGATACTCTTGTTCTACTTAGTAATCAACGAGTAAACTAAATAGTTGTCATGGGTATTTCAATACATATTCTCTATGGAAAAGTGTTTGAAAGATAGGCACCCAAGAATTCGGCTAGCCATGGAAAGTGAAATACAAAGGTTGTTTAGAGCATATGGCATGATTGAAAGACCCATGAATAAGTTTTATACTGGTTACTAAGAGAGCAAGACCGTTAACTTATTCCATTTAAAAAGTGGTGAAAGTTCTTGACAAAAGTCAAAATAGTCATGTCTATCTGGTTGTTTAAACAATTCACTTTTCTACTATTTGTTTTATGAGAAACTTATCTTTATTACAAAGGCATATTCAAAGGTTAAATTAAAGTCTAATAAAAGCCATACAGAGCTATAAAAAATAGCGAAGTGTATGATAAATTTGAGACTTGTTCATTTGTCCAACGTGTAATGGTTAGTTTTTGTTCAAAAGTAAGGCGTAAGTGATAATGTCTATCTATGTAGCTCATGTTTGCATCGTAGTTAGTTCATATTTATTTTGGACAAGTGAATATGCATAAGTTGATGATGTCATGCTCGTATTTTCTTGTCAACCATAAGCTTATTCATACATGAGCATAATCTATTCGCTTATTTGCTCGAGGACGAGCAAAGGTTTAAGCTTGGGGGAGTTGATACTTGCATTTTACATCATCATTTTTAGGACCTTTATGCACTGTTTAGAATCAAATTTACCTTGATCCATATTTATTTATGCATATTTAGAGGATTTACGGGACTTTCCTACACAGTCCCTTCAATTGGTATTTAATTTTTGGGATGCGGAAAACCTCCCTTTTCATGTTTTTAATGTTTCAGGACCTTCTGGACGTCAATAAATTGAAGGAAAAAAACCTGATAAGTTTTTCACCAGGAGAATCAACTTGGGCCAAAGAATGAAGCGAGGAGAACCACGAGGCCTGAAAGATCATAGGTGGCGCACCCACCCCCTAGACGCGCCACCCAGCCTCTTTCGGCCCTCGAGCGTATCTCGGCCTATCCTTTGGCGTACCCCCCTATATACCCAGAAAACCTAGTTTCCCAGGAGGACGGAATTTTTGGCGAAACAGGGAATGGGATTTTGGGGGTTAGATTGGTCTTGCTCTCCACCCCAGGGAGTGGGATTTTGAGGTCTTGTTCACCACCATCATCATCAACATCATCACCAACGACCATGATTTCATCCCCCGACATCATGTGTGAGTAATTCCCTATGGGCATGTGAGGTGGATGGGGTTTGGATGAGATCCATCATGTAATCATCCATATGTATCGAGATTTGAGGTGTTTATCTTGTAGACATTCTTGTATGAGTGTTGGTACACTTTTTTTATGTTTAATGCTTGTTGCTAGGGCTAGAGTGACATGATTTCGGTACTGAACTTTTATTGCCCTATCATATAATTGAGTTTGGTATGTATTTGCAAAGTGAAATTTCCTATTATTATGTTGAACCTGCAAACCCTAAAGTGACAATTAGGGAAAATAATGGGAATATATGATAATTTGAGGATATTGTGTGTTCATGAAGTGTTAATGCTTTGTTTTGGTCTATTTGAAAAGGTAGATCTTAATTGCCTGTAGTACCAAGTTGGCCCCGGTAAAATGGGCAGGCGGGACAGAAGATATTATGCAAACTTACATGCATGATTATGTTTGGATCACACACCTAAACACAACTTAATTAGAGATAAATGTCATGGTAATAGGATACATTATATGATGGATATCATTCATACAACACCCTGCCATCACCTCATGCCTGCATTTTAGCCACTGAAAGTTTCACAACATTACTTCTGGTGAAAACTGATAATCTGTTGCTTTATTTACATCTTTCTTTTACTGATTTGAATCAACTTCCATAAATTACCACTTTCTTTGCAAGTTTATTGATATACAGGTGTGATTGAGAGTGAAGCCTCAATTGCTAAAGTGTTATTGGTATTCTTGTGTTCCCCTTGAGTCGAACTATAAATTTGGGTAATACTTCCCATCGAATATTTCAACGATCCCCTATACTTGTGGGTATCAGCATTTCACCCAAAAAAATAAAACAATGGATGCATTTGAATCAAGTACTACATAGAGGTCGATGAACCAAAAATAGTAAACACACTGTATTCCCAAGTTACACACTGGGACACTAACAGCGTGTTTGGTAGAGTGCTAATAATTTTTGTTTCATCCTAGATAGGACCTTGAGGGCATGGCCACGAAGAAATTGTGGTCTAAGAACGTTGGGCATTTTATTTGGTTGTCAACACGGGCTAATTTTGGCCCTACGGATATTGGACTCATATTGGTTGCTCACATTGCATCCTATGAAAATAGTGTATTGTTGTTCTGTTTATGCAAAGTAGAAGGTGATGTCACCTCTTCTCACGACTGGTGAGGTTACCAGCTTACTCTCATAGAACACATCAATAAGCACGTCACACATCAGCAAGCATATCACACAATAAAATAGGATACATATCATAGTATCATACTTAGTAGTAGCATAGCAGTTAACTTATAACAATAGCATAGTCAATGATCATCTACGATAGGTTGTTCGCTGGCTATACAGAAACTGAAGTTCATCACATCATCATCAACAAGTCTACTCGTTCTCATTGAGGATCCTCCTGGTGGCATTGCCATGATCTGGGCACTTCACCACCTCATAGAAGGAGTAGTCGAAGATGACCATGTGGTACTCCTTCTCATTGAGCTTCTTAAAGGTGATGAAGTAGCCCACCCTCTGTCCTTGAGCAATGGCAAAAGCCGCCAAGCCCTGATGGATGATGACTCTGCCACCCTCCTCCTTAATCTTCACTTCCCAGTTGCAGCCAGTGTGAGTCCTTGGGATCACCTTCTATGGTAGCATGCCTAAGTACTTCCTTAATCCAGGAAGAATTTGCAGCACCCCCAACCCGGATGCAAAGAGGTGCTTGATGAAGTGCATAGGGATTCACTCTTTATGGAAGTGCCCAACATTGAGAGGCCTTCCTCTTTGTCTTTGTTGGATCCCTCCCCTCTACCTACAAAGGTTCACCTAGTTGCAATGCCTACAAAAAATACAACAATGGTTAGAATTACAACAAATATACAACATAGCATAGCCATATTGGTTTGATAGAGCTTGTGCTATAGGAATCAGAGGAAATGTACAACCATTTTGGTTGTGTAGACCTTCTGGTCTAGCAGAACCAGCTCTGTCAACATACATTGTCATCATTTGCTCTTACTAAAAATCAAGAAATGCTTCATTATATAAGGAGAAATGATAACAATGCCTCATTGAACAAGCAGACACATTGCAAAGAGATAGTTCTATCATACCAAGATAATTGTGCAAGGAGAAATTCTTGTGTAAAGCTCAAGGTATGATAGGACCATTCCTTGAAATCCATATATTTAAGGTGCATGTATATTACTGAAAGAGATAGGCCCTAAAGGCAAATAATAAATGTATTTTATGATCATATCTCAATTAGTTCATAATAGTTTCATATTATGCTATAACCGTATCAAGCAGAAACTTTGATACAGGTGTGGTATGAAACATACCAAGTCCCTAATAGCCTCTATTCATACTAGTTTGTTGGGCAACTGATGATCAAGGTTTCCTGATCATGGAGTATTTCTACCATTTAACAACGAGGTCATATCAGTAGTGAATGATGTGATGGACATTACCCAAAGATTGAGACACGATCAAGTCACAAAGTTCATCGTTGCAATAGTTAGAAGTGTATTCTTCTTCTCCTTAAACTGTGAGATCATATTAATCACTATCTCTCGAGGCTGCTTTGACTGCATTAAATATCATGTTCGTAAATGGGTGACTATAAAGGTGTATGTTAGGTATTCCACATGAACTTTTGAGGCCTATGTATCAAGATCGGGATTTGTTCACCCACATGACGGGAAGATACACACGACCAAATTGGTGAGATTACATCCATAATGTCGACAACATGTGACTAGGTCACATGGATGTAATGTCACGGGAACAACTAAAACAGAACTTGACGGTAATGAGATTGAACAAGGTATATGATACCGATGATCAGATCTCGGATAAGTCATATCGAAGTAACAAAGGGAATTGGACTCGACGTTTATGGTTCAAACAACATTGTCATGATGGAATGCACAGGGGTCATTATGGGAATCCCGGTCCCGCTATTGATCATTGATAGAGATCATGTTTGTGCCATTACCAAGCCATTGGGGAAATACACTTAAGGGTATGGTGATGCTAGAGATATTCTGGAGGTATAGGAATCACCATATGAAAGAGAAAAGGAAACCGGAAAAGTTCCATGAGAGAACCGAAATCATCCCAGGAAGTTTCGAAGTCGTTCGGAGGAAATCAAAAGGGAAACGAAAGGTGTTTTAGGTCAAATTGGAGTTTATAAAATGTATTTACATATTAATTAATGTAATTAATATTAAAATATAATTTGAAAGGGTATTCTAGTAATGGTCCAAATTCCCAGGGAAAAAGGCCCATGAGGGAAGTGACAAGGGACCACGGCCCAACCGCCACATGGGGCCCACCTGGCCAACTATGCTCGGGGTGGGGCTTCCTCCTGTCCAACCGCCCAATGGTTCCCTAGGGCCCATGGCACCATTACCCCTCTCTCTCCTTTCTTTAGTCCCACATGGGAAACCCAATGGGGAGGGTACACATCCCTTCATCTATATAAAGGGGTGCCCATGGGAGGAATAAACAACACAATTAAATTGATAATTCTCTGAGGTGTCTCCTCGGGGAATTCTCTCTCTCTCTCTCACGTGTGTTTCCCATTGTTTGGAACTGCACACGGGGATTGATATCTCTCTCGTTGTTGTTGCGCTGGCGCGGTTCCTGTTGGAACTGTACACACAAGAGACGATACCTGCAGCACGCCATTGTGTTGTAGGGATTCTAAGCCGGAGATCTACTTTCATACTCCCGACGGGGATCAGGGAACTAGAGGTCGTCATCGTACACCGTATGTGTACGAAACCTTGAGGGTGCTACCAATAGTGGCATCTTGTATGTCATGAGCTAGACTGGTGCATGATGTAGCAAGGGATAACTTGCGAGGAGCTTCGCAACCTTGAGATCAACTATGAGTACGACTACATCAACCATGTTCCCCTCGGAATGTTAATCGCTATCGGACTACAAGGGTATGTATCTGAAGCCTCAGTCATTACTGCATTACTCCTAGATAGATCCTGGCAGTTAGGTGTGTCTGCGGTAGGAAATTTTCTGTGTTTTCTACCCCGAACCCCTATAGTGGTATCAGAGCCGATCTATGCGTAGGAATGTTGTATGGCCAATATGCACATGGATTGTGCGGGCATTGATCCTCTAGTTGTTACCCTATAATGTGTACTTGTTTATATCGCGGTATTGTTTGATGAAGCAGCCCGAACCGACCTTACGCATAATCTTACGTGAGACTGGTTCCACACTCAACATACGGCTTGTACCGTATAAGTGGCTATCGGGTGTCTGTCTCTCGTTCAATAGTTGATATAGAATTTACAATGGAGGTCCTCAAAAGGGGTGTAATAGAGACAACTATTGAATCCACGTTGTGGTTGGAAAGTTCATAGATTATAAACGGTTCGATCAGGAAAGCCTTAGGAGCCACATAAAACTTGCAAAAGATAAACTAGATGCGTCTAACTTTATTTTGCAGGAGGGCTTGTGATTTGATATGGTATTTCTCGTTACGAAGGTAAAGTAGTTTACTTTTCTATTACTAAGTAGTATAGTAATAGTCATCATTACGATGGATGACCTGCTGGTGGCATCGTGGACTTGGCGTTAAACCGATGGCAAGATGGATATCATGCCGGAGCGCTCGATGGAGATCAAGGCGTGTGAAGAAGGACCATATCATAACACTATTATACATGTGATGTTGATACCTTTACATCTTATTGTGTGCTACTATTAGATACTCAACAGTATCATATTAGATAAGATGAAACCTATTAATATCAATATAGTGTTCTCCCTTTAGTGTGCACCACCAAGAAAGTTCGTAGTTATGAAGCAGGCCATGGAGATCGGGTGCTAGACACCTCTGCGTTCGCACACGGTGGGTGCAAGCCATATATGCACTGTGAATACAGTAATTTGAATTGGCGAGCCTAGGATATACAGACATGGCCTTGGAACACCTGAGATCAAAAGATCGAGCACGAGTCACATGGATGATGTGATCGATGGATATAGTCCACCCTCGCAGCTACATCAAAGCATGATCGGGGATGATGTGGTATAAAGGGATCGTGTGATCGCTAGAATCGTTCAAGGGATGAAAATTTTAGTGGGAGCTCAATTACGAATTTAACTTGTATTATGAATTTAGTCTAGATATCTTTTGCAAATATCCTTGCAGATCGTACCATATCCCATTGAGGTCCTTTGCGACCATGGAAATTTTCTTGCTTTATGTGGAACTTAGCAGAAGGGTCCAAACTTCATAGATTAATACCCACACCTAAGGGATATCCTCATAATATATGATCTTATTTTATTAATACAATAACCATTAGGAGATAGTCCGATGACTCCGCAACATTTTGTGTTTTCTCCATTGTCATCCAAAAGCAATGCTCCATTCGATGGAAGCAAGCCAGACTACAATTGCATTTTTTACACAAATCGGGCACATAAAGTATGAGAAGTTGGATGAATTTTCTTTCGTGATGGAAGAAAATGGTAGTTTGGAGAATCACTTAGAAATCTTGCATAATCGCCATGAACGCCACACATACGATGTGGACTATGAAAAACTTTGTGATAGATGGGGCGTTGCACTCGCTTCTTTCTAGTCATAGAGGCTATATCATGAAAGATGAATAGTTCAACTTCCATAAGTTCATGGCGGAGTTGAACTCTTAAAAGGGCTTGATTGCATTGGATGTCATGGATGAAAAGGGTATGTTAGATATACAAGTTATAGATGTTATTCTTGCAAAACTTGTTGCAATTTACAAGTATTTGATGATTGTACTAGTTTGTGAAACATGATAGTCTGCTCAAGAATTGCTGGAAGAAATGAGGCAGCGTGACTTGATAATAGCACGCACATAGTTGATGGCTGGCATCACTCCTTCCCACAAAATTTATCATTTGGATCAGTGGACTTGAATAAAAATTTGTAATCTTGTTTGGTGTGTCTTGCTTTTAGCGTGACGATTATTCATATGAATCTGTTACAAATCAGTTGTACTACTCTTATGAATGATACCTTTTATGGCCACATTATGATTACAAATAGGTTATTCTCATCACTATGTTAATGATAATAGTTTAAGCATTTATAAAGGATTAGAATGCTAAAAGATATCCAAAGTTTAATAATGACATGACACTATTGTTTTGGTCATGGTGGTTATTGCATGTTTTTATTTAAATGAGAATCAGGGTCTTTAGATACTCGATCTATTTGACTTTGCAAAATCATGCCTCGTTTGGTGAAATGACTAAAACTCTGCATTCTATTAAAATGGTTATATGCGAAAAAATGTTGAATTTTATACATATTGATGTATTATATTTTCAAAAAATAGTGTAAATCATTATTCCATAAACTTCGTTGTGGATTTAACTGAATATGAGTATTTTCTTAATGAAACATAAGTTTGAAACTATTTGAATTGTTGAAATGATTTCATAATGAAGGAGGATATTGAATTAACATGAATACAAAAGTCTCTTCAATTTGATCGACATGACTAAAGTATTTAAGTTAATTTTTGGCATAAAAGACTTGCGAAAGATGTTTCAAGAATTATGTTAATTGGACAAATTCAAAGTGTATTGACTTGTCTAAATATCATAATCATATTGTATTAATACATATGGTCTAATATTATCTATTATCAGGGTTATAATTATCGTTTAGAGTTAGAGATTAAATAGAAACACTCATTTCAGATATAAGAAACATCTGAAATATTCGGGGAAACAACACCATAAGAGTTAGGTCACGTTCGAGTTTCTGGAGATTTTGATAATTTGAAGTCGTGGCAAATAAACAAATCTATGTAGTGTATTCCTTGGCAACTATGAATACATCTTCCATAAGGGCAAACTTGTTGTTGTCCGAGGTATAGTGTTTTCTCAAGAGGTAGTTTCTTGATGAAGATGCGAGTGGAAGAAAGTAAAAGTTTAGAATAAGGTATTTGGTCTTGCCTCCAGATTGTCTAGTTATGCAACCGAATTTGTTCTGGGGGCCGAACTCTGCATAAGGAGAAACTAATGATAATGATCATAAAGTTTTAGCTAATCCCTTTTACTAAAGAAATTAGAATTCAACGATATATTCTACAAGTTTGCGGAATTATATTATTGATTCACTTGTCTTGTTATTTGAACAAGACATACCTATGAACTACAAGGAAGCGAGTGATGAGTGCATATTTGCATCATGTTTTAGATTATTATATTGCATTATAGTGCTAGGATCTTGGTATTTTACGGCGTTCACATGCACCTTTTATGTTTATTTTCACCAGGATCAGGACAGATGATGGATCCGATGGACACAATTCTTGGACTATTTATATTGGAGTGAAAAGGAGCCAAAAACAACGTAAATCGCATATTTGGGAAATATCAATAATACAAGAAGAAAACCTGAAGCGATAGGAGGATACAAAAGGTTTAACGACCAACTATACGGCGGGAAGAAATATTTTGGCTGTATAGTTCCCGCCATATAGTTGGCACCAACACCGCCTTCTCAAATAGTTTCACCCCATGCAAATGGATTGGGGATATGACATATAGAACACCCATAAATCACCAAAAACCTCACCTCCTGAAGGGATTGGAGGGGGAACTTGCCCTAGGGATCCATCTTCACCCTAAGCAGATCTGGGAGGCCGAGGCATCGATCTCCATCTTCATCAACCGCTGCATCACCATCCTCATCATCATCTCTGTCACATCCCAAGATTTTCCAAATCTTGTAATGTGAAAAATAAATAAACAAAATAAATAATTGTTGAAATTTAGGGAGAAAAGAAACTTTTGTTTTTAAAATGGAAACTTAAAATCCCATCTTGAACAAACTTTGGTTAACATTTTAATATAACTAAACTCAAATCAAGTGGAATGCTTTTCTCATAAAATGCATCCTGAAATTTAAACACTTGGAGAATAAACCAAAACCCTAAAACCCTAATGGAAGAAAAACATTTCCAAGTTATCTCTAAGACTATGGATTTGATCCATATGTAATTTGGTCAAACAAACATTTAAAAATGATCAAGAATGTCAAATGGAAATATTATAAAACCATATAAATTGGTTTTCGCTTAATTTGGAGCCATAAATAAAATCTTATGAATTTAATAGGATAAGGAAATTGAATTTCCAAAGCCAATGAAGCACCTATCTAAAATCCATACCAATTGGTGAGCAAATAGTCCTCAAGATATCTAAAAGGATAAATAAATATTAAATAAGATTTTACCAATTGGAATCACCAAGTTTGGATCCTTAAATAAAAAGATATGGATTTTATAAGATAAAGATAGAAATATTAAATGAGGAATATTTAAAGGCCAAATTAAATCTTAACCTAATCCATAAACAAATGGAATAAATATAATCCAAATCCAAATAAAATAATGGATAAAGAGTTTCCAAATTAAATAAAATGGCATTAACCAAATTCTATTTGAATAAAGATAAAATCCCTATTAGAAATGATTAATTAAATCAGGGAAATAATTTGAATTTACCCAAGTGGAATAAAAATCATTTAATTGACTTAAATGAAATAAAAGAATCATTTAAATAAAGCTATATGAAATTAAAACTATATTTAATTTCATTGGAATAAAGACAAGTACCCAATTTAAAATGATTAATAACTCATATTAAAAATATCCCAAAATAATTCAAAGTGAAATATTTGACACCCTAATAAATGAATAAAACTTACTGAAAAGGTTTGTGGAAAAATTAAATTTAAATAAGGATTAAAAATATATTCGATCTTATTTAAATAAATGCAAGGACCTATTTTAAATAATTAAAAGACCCTAAAAAGAATAAAAGAAATATTATAAATTTGACTTTAAAATGTATTATTAATCAGTGTTTGAATCCACACAAAGTTTGACAAAAGTTTGAATTAAAATGGATGTTTGAATTGGTTAAACCAAATCAAAACAGATTATTGGAATTGGAAAAAGAAAAGAGAAACGGAACAAAAAAAGTGAGCAAAGCCAGCCCAACTAACCTAGCCCACTAAGCCCATCATCAGCCCATTCCTCTAACCCCGAGCGAATCGTTTTTCCACCCAGAATCCCACCCGCAGTGTCACTGATTACTGGACCCCACCTCCCCTCTCCCTCTCTCGCTGACGACGCTACCCCACAGCCATGTCACCATCTTCAACCACGCGCGACCAGTTCTTCTTCTCCCTCTCTCCCGTTTCTGCTTGAATTCCGCGGATTAAATTCACCATAACGTCGCGAGTAATCGCTGCTGCAACTACGCCCTACTAATCACCCCTCTCTCCCCTTCTTTTCCCCTCAGCAACCACTGCACGGGAGCCTCCAGGCTGTCTCCAATTCCACCTGCACTGCCGCTGCCTCTGGCGAACCTCCGAGCAAATTCCGGTAGCTTCTCGCCGCGCCTTGCCCCCTAGATCATGCTGGCATGTTCCCCATCAACCACTGCATCTTCCAGTAACCTCGGCTTGCTCGCACGCGCCCCAGAACCTCGGCAACGACGACCACCGAGCGCGCCGCCGTCTGCTTCCACTCCGGCGACACTTCCCTGGTTAGTAATGACCGCCCCTCTCTTTCTCTTTCACACACGCATCCTCGCCACGACTTTGCGCATCTAACCATACCATCCTCTCCCTCTGGAGTGCACCGAAACCTCGCCACCGTCTCCGACAGAGAGCAACCGTCGCCAGAGAGAACTCCGGCGAGGAATTCCAACTGACCCCGTGCGCCCCTCGACAAGCAGCAAGCACGTTGAGCTTCAGCGTCACCCCGCAAACACTGTGAGCATTTTCTCTCCCTCCTTACCTTCCTGCTACGCCAGAACCACCGCGAATAGAGCCCACGCCGCCACTCGCCGCCGCCAGCGCCGCCACTTGATGGTCGTTTGATCGACAGCCATAGGATGTAGATCCAACACGCACGAAAGAAACTAAGCGAAGAGGTACCTTTTGATCTGTGCCGCACAATCTGTTTAGATCCAACGCACCAGAGAGGCTGATCCAAGCGAAACGGTATCGGCCAGTGAAATCACGCCATGTGGCCAGCTTTTGATTAAATAGACAGAAACTTTCCTATTAAATGATCAAATTTGTAAAATTCATAACTTTCAAACCACACGTCCAAATTTTGCAAATTTTATATCAATGGAATTAGCAAGACAAATCCTACCCAACCATGCCCTTTGTTTAGTAAATTGTTTCTGATAAAATGGTTGTTTTTGCAGAAACTTGTGTAGGTATATTTTGGATATAAAATTTGTTCTAAAATTATTTTTGTGATAGAACCTTTGGGAAAATGGATTGTTTGAACCTACTGACCATCTAAATCAACTTGTGGTTTCAAAAACATATTTTGTGAAGCAAGAGAATAAAACTTTGGATTAAAGCATCTCTAGTCAAATAAAAATATTGTTTATTTGTTGAAAACTCTTTTTGGAGAAAACCTTTGGGAAATGTTTTGATTTAAACTCTCTGACCCCAAACACCAAGTTTTATGATTTAAAAATACATTTGGTGAACCCTATAAAGATTATTGTTTGCTAAAGGCAATTCTAACCACATAAAATATTGATTTGGTTTATAGGTAAAATCTTTTGCAAATGATTTTGCCACTTTTGTAAAATGACCAATAGGTGTTTTAGAATGTTTATAACCTATTATAAACCATTTTTCCAAATAAAACAATATTTGGCATGCTTACATGCATTGCTTGTTTTTATTATTTTATGTGTTGTTTGCTTGAATGGTAGATTGAAATTGTGCCTTGCTTGATTGAATTGTAGTGACTTAAAGAGTGTGAATATTGCAAGATCAAGGACTGAACTTATATTCTCTACCAAAAAGGCAAGTGGTGCTTCATGATTTATTCCTATGTTTTTCAACTATGCATTATAAATATTTTGCTAGACTTGCATGGATATTTTGATCTATATGCTATGCTTGGGAAATCCTAGTAGTTGTAGAATTGCTAGAAATATTTCTAAGTCTTATCAATGCCATGCCTAGCCTAGGTAGTAGCAACCAAGGGTGGTTATATATTCATGCTATGAGAAAATATTTCTAAGTCTTTGGACTTGAGTTTTGTTTAATAAAACAACTAAGTGAATGAAACACCTGGGTGGAATGGAAGGAATGGTTTATGTTGAGTGGTTACACAAGGCCCATTTCTATGGTTTACCTTGTGTATCTCACTTGTGGAAAGCCACCTAGGAACAAAGGCATTTGAGATGCCATATGTTAAGAAGCTTCTAGTGCAGCCACTTGGCAATATGGGCTCTGCCTGGATCACATAGGTTGCAATAACTTAGCCATTTGGACAGTTGGTGGTAGTGGGATGATAGGTTGGAACGCGTCCATTTGGTCTAAGGGAAGGCTTCTGAAAGGTCCTGTCTTGGTGAAAATCAAGTCTTGTGGGGAAAGTGCACAACCTCTGCAGATGGAAGAATCTAAGTACTTAGCCATGTCCCTGGTAAAGGATAATTTGAGCATCAATACATGGAAGCTATCAAGAATATCCTCATCCAAATTTCTAAGTTAAAAACTTGTGGTTGAACAAGGGTTTAAGGTTCTCCAGTTTCTATTGGTGGTTCCTTGGGTGATTTTGTCAAGCAAAAAACTTAGTGTTTTCAAATGATAAGGAAAATCTATTTTGAGCAAAGCAAGCCTAAGCTCCACTTAGCCAAATGCATATAGATGATAGACTCCACTATACTACCATAGTATCACTTGCCAATACAATTCAAATGTATTGACCCTTGTGGCTGTAACTTGTTATGTTGCAGGTTTGTTTGATATTAGTGAAGTGTGTTGAAATAGGATTACAAGTCTACAACCAACATGTTTGCCTGTGGCACCTTGAAGATGAAGGACCCCATGCTATTGTTATATTCTGCTGCATTGTAATGAGATAGACAAATGAGCTATGTAAGATGTAATAAATTACTTTATTCCTGGTTATAAAGTTGTATTATGACCTTTGTTTCTTGATAATACATCTTAACTGTGGATGCTAGCTATTGATCCAGGGACTAGAATTGTAAACACAGGGATCTCTACCTTATTAAAGGTTGGGACCCCTTACAATCTCCATCCATCCCATCTAGATCTTCTTGTAACTCTTATACTAGTTGTGGATTCATATAATAACTATTCATCTATAATTGTTTCCATTACCATTGCCATGATGATGTTTTCCTACATGTCTTAGTAGATCATTAGTTCTTGGGGAGATGGAGAAACCCTAGTATATGATTGAGATGAAATAGAGATTATTATGTTATACATCATTATGTGTATGTGTTAATTATCTTCATCTTGATGTTGGGAGTTGTGCACCTCCTTAATATTTGCCTCTCATAGGGACTTGATGAAGGGGATTACTTGTTGGTAGACGGAGGGGTGATATCACTTATTGTGACTATAAAGTCGTTGTCATCCTCTACGTACTAACTTGGGGAAGCACGGAGAACTCACTAAGCCATGTCCATGCCGCAGGAGAAATCCATTAATTGCGGGATAATGCGATTGATGTCATTTATCTATCAGTTGTGGTTATGAAGGATGATGTGAGCAGTGGTTGCTGCCTATTCGTCCATATATGGAGCTCCTGCTACATACATACATGTCATGAAAATATCTGTTATAATAATCTTGATCACTCGATATAAATTTCTAGTGGTGTATCCACCACTCCCCGAGAACGCCTTTTTCCCTATTGCAGTTCCAAGCTTTCTTATGCACGTGATTACTACTTTCTGCATTAAGTTTTACTTCACTTTACTTTATTGCTTCGCTCAACCAAAAACCCCAAAACAATTCTACTTTTATTGCATCTTAGAATTATTCCTTAAGTATTTTGGTTAGTTTTAGTTAAAAGTATTTTAGTCTTTCCCCTACTGCTCCCTGTGGGATCGATATCTTTATTTCGAAACTAGCTACCAACGATCTGTGCACTTGCAGCCATCAAGCTATTTTTTGGTGTCGTTGTCGGGGAGCTTAGCGCTATAAGTCACTTTACTTTTAGTTATTTACTTTCGTTGTACTAAATTTTGATTTGAGTTGCAGGACCTTAACAATAGACAACACTCATCGTTTAATCCAGCTTGAGGCAGTAAGGAATATGGGTTCACCCATGGACGCTTTTATAACTATCAATAAAAGCATAAACCCTGATGGTATTGAGATCCATCCTTTATTATTTGAATTACTAAACTCTAAGAAGTTTGTAGGAACCAATGAAGAGAGTCCATATGGACATTTACAATTCTTTCAAGATTTTTTTGGTTCCTTTATATTTGATGGTTGTGACCCTGATAAACTTAAAATCCAGTTGTTTAGACAAACTCTCTCCAATAATATTTGCAACTAGTATAGATCCTTTTGTGCAGAAGCACCAAGGACATGGACGGATTTGAAAACCAATTACCTGAAAAAATATTATTCAGAAAGCAAAGCTCACAGGATGAGAGGTATTATTATCAGTTTCAAAAATAATCCCGCCGAGAGTTTATATGAAGGCTATCTAAGGTATAAAAGCTATCTAGAGAATTTCCCCCATCTCCATTTTCCTGATTGGTTAATCACTCATACTTTTTATGGAGGGCTTAATACTAAAAATAGAACGAGCTTAGATACCGCTTTTAATGGTAGTTTTCTATCTTATACCTATGATGAAGCCTGGAAATTAATAGTGAAAATAAGGGAGACAATAGAAAGTCTTGAAAATGAGAAGAGCAATAAGAATGGTTCTTCTGAATATGCTTGTGTTAACGACTTTCTTACAGATGAAAGGACTTGTGCGATGATTAAAACCCTCGGTATTGATTCTTATTCAGTAAAGAAAATTATTGAGAATTATGCAGGGCATCTCCAGGTACCTACAGGATGGGAACCTTATAAACCCCTCGAATAAAAAAAACGAGCAAGAGAGTACGCATCATTGGTAGAATTTTCCTCTAAACCTATTCAAGAGAATATTAAGAAAAAGTGCAGGGAGGAAGAACACATAAGGAGAAGATCAAAGAATCTAGAGAAGAACCATAATGCTACCAATGCAAATATTGTTATATTTAAGGACCTTATGGTGGCACGAACCATGGAGAATGAAGTGGTTATTCTATACTTTGAAACTTCAGACATCATCACAGGTAAGATACGAGGTAGAGAAACTTCTAAACCTATTACTCCTATATATTGTGGATAAACTTTCTTGTATGGAATTTGTGATCCGATTTATACTATAAATATTATGCCTTCATCACTTTATGAGGAACTTTGCTACAATTTAAATGATCAATATGTGGAACCGGTAGACACTACTATTAAATTGTCTAATAGAACTAATATAAAACCGGAAGGTGTTATTAGAAATATTTATGTCTTTATTGGATCACTCATGTACCCTCTTGATTTTCATATTGTTGATATGCCTCGAGATACTTATTGTCCTATTCTTTTAGGTAGGCCTTTTGTCTCTATAACCAAAGCTCAAATTGATAATAAGAAGGATACTATTTCAATGATGTTTGGAGAAGAGGAAATGACATTCCACTTCGCCAAACTAAAGAAGAGGCCATATGAAGTGGAAGATATCAAGGAAGGGAAAACAATTGCCGAGCTAGCCGCAATCCATTTCAGCACTCCGCGGGATGAATTAGAGAGGAGCTTAGTTAATTGGGAATAAGCACTAGATGATGAGGAAAGAGAAGACATGGATGATTATCTTGACTCCATTCCGGAAGCAGAAGACCCACATGACTATGAAAAACTGGTAAGAAAAGGAGACGAAGAACCTCCGCCAATTGAATTGAAACGACTTCTAGATAATATGAGGTATGAATTTTTGGATAATGAAAATAAATGTCCTATTATTAGTAGTAAAAATTTATCAGAAAATGAAACAAATAAACTTCTTTCGGTCTTGATCAAGCATCATGAAGCACTTGGATATACTCTTAGTGATATTAAAGGAATAGATCCATCCACTATGACACATAAGATTACCATGCTTGAAGATGATGTACCTGTAGGTGACACACAGAGAAGGATTAATCCGAAAATGAAGGAAGTAGTAAGAAAAGAAGGTATACGTTTATTAGATGCTGGCATAATATATCCTATTTCTGATAGTAAATGGGTTAGCCCAGCTCATTGCATACCAAGACAAGGGGGTCTTGATGCTGCTATGAATGAGGATGGTGAGCTAGTAACTATAAGACCTATTATTGGATATCACATGTGCATCAATTTTAGAAAAATAAACCGTGAGACATAGAAAAATCATAAACCTATATCGCTTATGGATAGAATTTTAGAAATACTAAGCAATAATTCTTATTTTTGTTTTCTTGATGGTTATTCTGGTTATTTTCAAATTGCTATACAACCCTAATATCAAGAGAAAACAAATTTCACATATCCTTATGGTACATATGCTTATAGATTAATTCCGTTTGGCTTATGTAATGCAGCTGCAACCTTTCAAGAATGTGTTTTAAAAATCTTCGATGTTCTTGTTGAGAAGACTATGGAAGTTCTGACAAATGATTTCATAGTTTGTGGGACAACATTTGATAATTGTCTCTACAATTTAACCAAAGTTTTGCAGAGATGCAGGCAATCAAATTTAGTTTTGAATTAGGAGCAATGTCAATTTATGGAAAGATAAGGTAAAGTTTTTGGACATAAGGTTTCAGAAAAAGGTATAGAAATATATAAGACCAATATAAGTGTTATAGAAAATCTTCCCATACCCCAAGACATTAAAAACTTAAAAATATTTCTGGGACATGCAGTTTTTTACAAGTGTTTTATAAAAGATTTTGCTAAAATAGCTATGCCTCTCACTAACCTCCTTGATAAAGAAACTTCGTTCTACTTAGACCATGACTACATTGCCGCTTTTGAAAATCTTAAAAACAGATTAGTTTGAGAACCTATCATGCAATCTTCAAAATGGGATGAACCTTTTGAAATCATGTGTGATTCTAGTGACTATGCTTTAGGAGTTATATTAGGATAGTGAGACAGGAAGAATTTAAATGTTATTCATTATGCTAGTAGAACTCTTAATAAGATTTAGAAAAATTATGCTACTACAGAGAAAGAGTCCCTGGCTATAATTTTTGCCTATGACAAATTTAGACCTTACATTATTAATTCTAAAGTAATAATTCATACAGATCACCAAGCTTTGCGTCGTCTCGTTGTGAAAAAGGATGCAAAGCCCAGGTTGATTAGGTGGGTTTTATTACTACAAGAATATGATTTGCAAATAGTAGATATGAGGGGTAAGGATAATCCGATAGCAAATCATCTCTCTAGGACGGAGGGAATAATTACTGACCCCGTACCTATAAATGAGTCATTTCCGGGAGAATACTTAGCAAATGTTGAAGTCGCTGATCCTTGGTTTGCAGATTATGCTAATTATATTGCAGGAAAATTTGTACCTCCTGGTATGACAAGAAATAAAAGAATGAGATTCTTTAATGATCTTAAATATTACTTTTGGATGATCCGTTTCTTTATCGTCATGGACTAGATGGAATGATTCGAAAGTGTGTTCCTAATCATGAAATGAATGCAATTTTGCAAGCTTGTCATGACAACCCGTATGGAGGACATCATGCAGGAAAGCGAACTACGGAAAAGGTACTTCAATCCGGATTCTATTGGCCCACCTTGTTGAAGGATGCACACAGGTATATAGAATATTGTGATGCTTGCTAGAAAAGAGGCAATATAGGCAGAAGACAAGAGATGGCAATGAATTATAGTCTTATAATTGAACCATTTGATGTGTGGGGAATGGATTACGTGGGACCCTTTATAGAATCAAATGGCTACACTCATACTCTTGTTGCTGTCAATTATGTTACTAAATAGTTTGAAGCTATTCCAACTAACCATGCAGATGCAGCTACTTCTGTGAAGATGATCAAGGATGTCATATTTCCCAGGTTTGGAGTTCCGAGATTTTTAATTACTAACGGTGGTTCTCATTTTATGAAAGGAACTTTCAGGAAGATCCTCTGCAAATATGGAGTAACTCATCGTGTTGCTTCACCATATCTGTAACACCCCAAAAATATTGATCAAGATTATCAATTCCAATCACCAAAATTAGGGTTAACAAAAAACTTTGGTTAATTAAAATCATATGAATGCATCTTTGTATGTGATGATTGTATGAATGCATGAATGGACTTGTATGATTGATGTAAATATCAAGGAATGGTTTAAAGATGAAAACAACATCATCTAAATCATTTACAAGCAGAAACAAATCAAGAGAAATTCAAAAACAAACAAAATGAGCTAATGGTCATTTTTGCCAATCTTGCTCACCAGGCCACTTTGAGTGTTTCTAGTCCAAGATTTCAAACAGAAACAATTCCATTTATTTTCACCCCTTGCTAGACAAAGTGAAAGTGAACCCAAGCCCACTTTTCAAACTCACGGAAACATTTGGCAACTTGATTCAAATGACAATTCAAAATTGAATCTATATCATATGTGAAGATCACCAATTCTCAAAAACCAACCAAACCAGTGCACCTTGACAAAACCAACTAACCAGAGACTACCTAGTATGTGACTAGTACACCCACCAATTTTCATACAAAAATTCAAATTCAAATCTCTTTCGGCCATTTCATCAAACACCTTGCAAACACAAATCAAACAAAACATCAAACACTATAGTGATCAGTGTTTGTGCCTAACTTGTCTCCCCTCTAGCTCACAACACACTCTTAGTAGATTATCTATTTCATTTAACAAGATCTAGCACACTGTAAGCTTGCCATTGCCATCAATGGTGAGCATGCCAATCCCCAAATGGCCACCCAATTGTCGACAGACAGCTAGAAGCTCCCTTAGCCTCGCCAACCTTGTCTGGGACACTGACCACCGTCCACCGCCACCCCCTGTCCAACGCCAAAGCACTGCCAGCCCCTAGACCACTCAGCCCGAGCGTGCCCAGCATCTCTGCAAGCAAGCCGAGAGCGCGCCAGAGCGCCGCACTTGACACGCGAGCACATACCGCGCGCCGTCCTCGCCGCTTGCGTGCGTGATCACCACCGCCCCAGGAACCGCCAGGACATGCCCGTTCGTCGCCGTGCGACCAGGAGAGCCCGTGTGCCATTAAAATGTCCATTGGACCCTCCCAGAGCACCGCAACGTTCTGACCAATTCGCATCACCCCACACCTTGCGACCATGCCGTTGAGCTTTGCCAGGGAACACAACACCGTCCCCTACCGTCGCCCATGCCATTAGCTCACTGTGACGACGACCACGGCGAGCTCCACCCGTGCCCTTCGGTCCCCTCACTGCACTATAAATAGAGGCCACCCCCATTCGATTTAAGCACACCAACACACTCCCCTCTCTCTCAGAACCACCCCACCTCATCCCCGGAGAAAGGCGAGTAGCAGGTCGCCGGAATTTTGCCAAAGTCTGCCGCGGAGGAGGAGAAGAGGAGCCGTCGATTGGAGCCGCCCCAGGAGGAGCCACCGGTACTAGGAGGATCGCCGTCGTCGAATTCGTCATTCGCCCCCCATCGTCGACCCTCGCCTGAGCCCCGGTGAGCCTCACACGACCCCCACTAGCCATGCTAGGGTTCAGTCTCGCCGGCGTTGCCCGACGGAGACAAAAAGCCCCAGCCGTTGGATTAGATGCTGATCATATGGTCTAGATTGCCCTGTACCCCTTCGCACCCTCCTATCTCACTGACTGGTGGGGACATCCACTTAAACCCACCCGCATGCGCTGTGTGCCGTGGGCCGGCCCAGTTAACTTTTCGCGTGACCCAGTAGTTTGAATTTAGGTTTTTCCATTTAATTTCAAACATGGTACTGTCCCTAGATTCAAAAATCAACCCAGATCTATGCACTAAACCAAATTGCAATGAAACTAATTTTTCTAGAAAGGTACTGAAATTCTTAATCCAAGCCCGTTGGATTCAAATCATTTGGATTTGTAGATCACCTATAGTAAAAATAACAAGGCAGAAGCTTTTCTGCATTCAAACATTTTTCAAAATTCAACCATAAAAGCTTTTGAGTTGATTCCAACTCTCAAAAATCAAATTTAACAAGACCTTTTTGAATATATAAAAATATCTAGGTTTATGTAATATCCCAAAAATCATGTTTTCAAAGTTTGCATATCATTCATGCATTTATACTCACTTTAGGATCATTTCTTCAAAAATAGAAACTTTGTGATCTATTATTTTATGTAAGCAAGGCAATGGCCTTAATGTTACTCTCTTTTATGAGAATATTTGTTTTGACCAGAAAAGATTGGAGCATAGGATTGATTGATATTTCCAAATCTTGGACAAAGTTTTTCAAAACAAAAATATGAATTCAAATCATTCATATGACTATTGTAAATAAATAGTTGAGGCATAGTTTAAATTCTAAAACTCAATGGGCCAAAGTAATTTGAGTGAGCAACATTGTTCTGTAGCCAAAAAGGTGCAAGTTTTACTTTACAAAAATTCAAGACAAGTTTGAATTCAAACCCATGTGAAAAACATTTGAAAAACATTCCTGAGAATCAAATTAGAAAAAGAAAAGGGTAAAAGAAAAGGAAAAGGGCCAGCGCTGCCAAACTAGCCCAGCCCTAGAACCAGCCCACAAGCCCACCCGGGTTTTCCCCTCCCTCTGTTTTTCCACCGCACCCGCGCTACCCAAACAGTCACTGATCGGTGGACCCTCGCCAGCTCACCTCCTTCTTCCCCAATTCACGCCCACGATCACGTCGCCGGCTGTTTCCTCCGCCATTTTTGCCGCACCATAATTCGAGTTATTGCCGACGATTACGTGCGCGATCCTCGCCCCTGCTCCGGCTACAAAACCCCCTCCCCACCCCGCACATTTCCCCTCACTCCACTCGCTCGCTCCGCCACCAGGCTGCCCCTATTTCGCGTTACACCGCCGCAGACTGAGCGAACTCCGGCGAGGTATTCCAGTAAGCCTCGTGCTCGCGCCCACTTCGAAATCACTATGGGATGATCCCCTGTTTCGTGCGCACCCTCTCATACCCTTGGTTTGTCTGATTGTGACCCAGGACGTCGACTTCGACGAGCACTGTGGGCATCCGACGCCGTCTCCAACTCTGGCGAGAGATTTAGGTAAAACTCAACTACCCCGTGCCTTCTCTTTGACCCTATCAGGTTCACCTGAGTGTTGTGCACATGCTGATATCCTTGGTTTGTGCTAGGGTGGCCAGAGTCGTCGCCTTCGTTGCTGTCCGAGCAAACCCGACGCTGTCTCCAAGTCCGACGAGCCCCAGCGACCTCTACAACACGCCCCCACCCACACCCTCAACACCTTGAGCACCCTCGAGCCTTCGCGAGTCTGGTAAGAGCTTATGCCAACCCCAGCCCCCCTTGATGTCGCCGAAACGCCACTGGCAGAGCGTTGCAGCCAGCGCCGCCAGACTATGGTCGAGTAAGCCAGCGCCGTTAGATCTAGATCGTAGGGTGCAGATTAGAATCTGATCAAAACGTTTTCTTTAGATCTAAGATCCAATGGTTCGGAAGCGCGATCCACGCGAAACGGTACGCACCAATCAGGAAGCGCCGCATGGCCTGTGGTTTATTTAAAAAGACAGAAACATTTCTATTATATGTTCAAACTTGCAAAATTCATAACTTTTGATCCACACGTTCAAATTTTGTAAATTTTATATAATTGGAATCAGGAGAAAGAATTCTATCCAACCATACACTTTGTTTAATAAATTGCATCTGTAAAATTGGTTCTTTTTGCAGAGACATTTGTAGGCTTATTTTGTGTATAAAAATTAATTGAAAATGTTATAAAGGCTAAATAAAGTTTATTTAGTGTATAATTGTTTGGTTTATGTTTCAGTACTGTTCCACTTGTCTTGTTTGATTTATAAAAATCATCACATGCCATTTGCATGCATTCATATTTTTGCTTGTTTATATTGATATGTGAATTTGGTGCTATCATTTTATGTGTAGATTTTGGTGCTAGTGGTGATTGTGATTGTGAGGATTGTTGCTACTCCCCCAACTACCAAGGCAAGTGGTGCTTCATATTTTTATCACAATATTTTGACTATGCATTAGAAATATATTGTATAGGGCTTGCATGAATAATTTGCTAAGTATCTATATGCTATGCTTGGGAAATCCTTGTAGTTGTAGAATTGTTAGAATTTTCTCTAAGTTAAGATACTTGCTATTGCCATGCTTAGCCTAGCTAGTAGCAACCAAGGGTGGAATATATACATGCTATGGAAAAATATTGCTAAGTCTTGACTTATGTTTTGCTTAATAAAACAACTAAGTGAATGAAACACCTGGGTGGAATGGTAATTGCTTGGTGGTTTTGGTTGAGTGGTTACACAAGGCCCATTTATATGGTTTACCTTGTGTATCTCACTTGTGGATTTCCACCCAGGAACAAAGGTATTTGAGATGCCAAATGTTAAGAAGCTTCTAGTGCAGCCACATGGCATTATGGACTCTGCCTGGATCATATAGGTTGCAATAACTTAGCCAAATGGACAGTTGGTGGTAGGGGATTGATAGGTTTGGAGAACGTCTATTTTGGTCTAAGGGAAGGCTTCTAAAAGGTCCTGTCTTGGTGAAAATCAAGTCTTGTGGGGAAAGTGCACCACCTCTGCAGAAGGAAGAAACTAAGTACTTAGCTGTGTCCCCGATAAAGGACAGGTTGAGCATCAAGACATGGAAGCTATCAAGAATCTCCTCATCCCAATTTTCTAAGTTAAAACTTGTGGTTGAACAAGGGAGAAGGTTCACCAATTTCTATTGGTGGTTCCTTGGGAGTTTTTGCCAAACAAAAACTTAGTGTTTTCAACTGATAGGTAAAATTTATTTTGAGCAAAGCAAGCCTAAGCTACACTTAGCCAAACTCATGTAGAAGATAGATACTACTATTCTACTAAGGTATCACTTGCCAATACTATTCCAATGTATTGACCCACTGTGGTTGTAACTTGTGATGTGGCAGGTTACTCTGATGATGATTAGGTGTTATGAGTCTACACTCAACATGCTTGCCTGTGGCACATGAAGATGAAGACTTTTATTTTTTATATTGCTAAGTTAAACTCTTGTGCTAGCCTATGGCTAATGAGTTGTAAAAGACTATGTTCTCTCTGGAATGACGATGTAATAATGACCTTTGTTTCTGTGTACTTCATCTTAAACTGTGGATGCTAGCATTTGATCCAGGGACTAGCATTGCAATCACAGGGATCTTCACATTTAAAAAGGTGGGATCTTACAGATGGTATCAGAGCACTGTGTTGCCTGTAGGATTATGACCCTAGGATTGGATTAGAAACCACTAAGGAAAAACTTTCAACACTTTGAAAAATTTCCACACTTGTATTTTTCTTCTCGTAAACTTTTCTAATCTTATTTCTCATCTCTATTTGTAGATGAACTCCATCAACGAAGCCGTAAGGAAGGGACCACTCATGACCATGACTTTGGAGTGTGAGACTGAGTTTCCCAAGGCTCTCAAGAACCTTATGGTTACCATGGCGATACATGGTGCAGCTGTGTACAAAGGATTCCATGTGATGGATGAAGGAGAGGAGTATTGGTGGGTGCAACTTCACTTGTACAAAAACAAGGAAGAAAACCACAAGGAGTCAGGATTATGCATGGTCACCAACTCAGAAATGCACACAACATTCTTTGACTCTGCAAGAAATGTAGCTTGGAATGCTATCAAGGAGCTTGGTGATAGACTCAAGTGCAGAATGCTCAACACCCAAAATGACCTTAGAGAATAAAAGAAGCATACCCAAGAGTTAGAGACTACCAACCAACAACTAAGGGGAGACATCATAGACTTAATTTGGGAGTCTTGTGAGCAAGATAGACAGATGGATACTAAGTATGCCCTGATAGCTATTTTGTCTAGTGAGTGAGAGTTGTAACATTCTCCGTTAGTTGGACCACCACATCTATCATTTTACTTCCAAAAATTTGTCTAAGTTATGTTGAACCTTTGACGCTTGTAATGGATTTGTGTATGCCATGACTTGTGTGATTGTTGCAAAAGTTATGCTTGTGATAAATTGTCTTGTGATTTTACTCTATTGATATTGATTCTAATTTTTCTCTATCTTATAATAATAGATGCCTAATGTTACTATCAACACGGCCGAGGAGTTCAAGGGAACTCGTTTTGGTACTCGTCTCATTGAGCTCACTAGTGTGCTCAACCTTCCACTTCCTAGCATCATGACACTTCCACTCACCAAGTTTGAGAGGAAGGACCTTTGGGGCTTCAGAGTCACCCAGCCTGGACGCCAGACAGAGCCAACCACGGAGACCATCACTTTCAAGCTGATGCATGACAACAAGGAGAAAGGCCTAGATGTGGTCATGCAGGAGTTACTTGGGCGCCTGGTAGGGAGGCACTCCACAGAGCTTAGAGGTCTTTACTTTCACCCCTTCGGGAGACGCAACAAGGAGGGTGAGGCCATAGAGTACGAGGATGCTTCTATAGAGACGATGGAGCCGATTCGTCTGTACCTTCAGGACCTAGAGGGTCTTATTAGGCACCTAGATACTGATAGGACCAACGTCATGCTTAGCAATGACGAGCTCTAGGTTCAGCTTCGTGAGAAGGACAAGCTCTTCGCAGAGCAAGACGAGATAGTCAAGGAAATGGAGGCCAAGTTTGAAATCCAAGACAAGAAATTCAAGAGCCAAGAGAAGAGAGTCCAAGACAGGAACAAGAAGATCCGGGAGATGAAGGAAGAGATAGAGGCCAAGGACTTCGAGCTCGAGCACCAGCAGGGAGTGATCGAGAGGCTTCGCTCACAGAAGAGGGCTCTTAGGGCCAAGATAGAGGCCTTGACTACTAGTGTTGATGAGTATAAGACCGCCATGGAGAGTGCAGGTCTTACACTTGTTGACGAGGAGATTGATGCGGAGGAGTAGTGTAGACTACTCGATTTTCTTTCATCTACCGTACTATTAATTATTGAGTCGCAATGACCATCCAACATGTGGGTGTCTTGCCATGGTGTGATTTGCATTTTCAAACTTGTTGTTTATGTCGTTCAAACTTTAAGTTATTTTGATGCTTGGTTATTATGTTTGAGTATGTGATGTATTGTGCATGATAAGCATCTATGGGTATCTCATTCTTATCCTTATGAAAACCATAGATGCCTCCTCGACGTGCCAACCCCAACCCAAACAACAACAATGTCACTCCCGAGATGCAACAGTTGATGACATCACAGGCACAACTGATGCAGATGATGACCACTTTCATGCAGAATCAGAATAACAACAACAACAATAACAACAACAACAACAATCCAAACAATCCACCAGGATTTGACATGCTCATCAGATTCCTAAGATTGAGGCTTGCAAAGTTCTCAGGAACCACTGACCCAATGGTGGCCAATGATTGGCTACGTTCGGTGAACAAGGATTTGGTAACTGTCGGCTGCACCGACGAGGAGAAGGTCAGGTTTGCAGCACATCTGTTGGAAGGACCAGCAACAACTTGGTGGGATAACTTTCAGATCACCACTCCCATTGAGGATGTGACTTGGGCTATCTTTGAGGATGGATTCCGCACAACTCACATCTCATCTGGGGTGATGAATTTGAAGAAGGAGTTCCATAATCTGAAGCAGCATCACCGCAGTGTGGCAGAATATATTGAGGAATTCAACAATCTGGCGCGTTATGCACCGGATGAAGTTGATACTGATGCCAAGAGGAAGGAGAAGTTCCTCGAAGGATTGAATGATGAACTGAATCTGCAGCTATCTGTTGCCTATGTCCCAACCTACCAATCACTTTGTGACAAGGCTACCATCTTGGAGAACAAGATGAAACAGGTTGAAAGCAGAAAGAGGAAGCACAACTCTGACAAGCACAGCTCGGGATCGTCTCACAAGCGTTCCCATCATGATTATAGTGGGGGTTCTGGATTCCACAAAAATGGAAAGTACAACAACCACCACAACCGCCATCATGACAACAAGCATCACCGTAGTCATGATAATGACAAGTACAAGAACCACAAGAGTGGACACAAGAGCCACCACAGTGGAGGTGGAAGTGGAAGTGGTAGTCAACCTACAAAGAGAGATATCAGTCAGGTTGAATGTTTCAAGTGTAAGAAGATGGGGCATTATGCAAATGAGTGCCTAGAAAAGAAAGTTGAAGGAACCACCAAGCCCAACCCTTTCCAGAAGGGACAAGTAAACCACATCAATGTGGAAGAGATTTATGAGGAATCTGATGCTGTGGCTGGTAAATTCAAACTCAATTCTGTTCCAGCACTTGTTCTTTTTTATACTGGTGAATCACATTCATTCATATCAAAAGCATTTGTTGATAGAAATGGGTTTCCAACTGAAAATATTGGGTGTACAATAAAAGTAAGTTCTCCTGGTGGAGATATAATAGTAAGTCTCGGATGCCGTGATCTAGTGATAGAATTTGGAAAGCATAAGTTTCCAGTTAGTCGCATAATCTTAGATTCCCAAGGACTGGATGTAATTTTGGGAATGGACTGGATGACCAAGAATGAAGGAGTACTAGATTGTGCCAATCGTACTGTCGCACTCACAACCCTAGAAAAGAAACAGATAAGATTCAAGTCTAACTTTGAATCAAAAGGGAGTAAGCTAAATTCTCTTAAGGGGGTTAGCATAGACAGTGTGCTAACTATGAGAGAATATCCATATGTGTTTCTGGAAGAATTACCGAGAATGCCACCAGATAGAGATGTGGAATTTCTGATTGACTTGCTGCCAGGATCAGGACCAATAGCAAAGAGACCTTACAAGGTGTCAGTGGATGAATTGAAAGAACTCAAGAAACAACTTGGAGAGCAGTTGCAGAAAGGATTTATTCAACCAAGTTCTTCATCTTGGGGAGCACCGGTCTTGTTTGTTGAAAAGAAAGATAGAAGCCAAAGGTTATGCATAGATTAACGTTCACTCAATGAGGTGACTATCAAGAACAAATATCCTTTGCCCAGAATCAATGATTTTTTTGATCAGCTAGAAGGAGCCCGTGTGTTTTCAAAGATTGATCTTCGGTCAGGTTATTTTTAGCTTAAGATAAGGGAACAAGACATACCTAAGACAGCTTTCACCACTAGGTATGGATTGTATGAGTACACCGTGATGCCATTTGGTTTAACCAATGCACCAGCTTACTTCATGAATATGATGAACAAGGTGTTCATGGAGTTTCTTGACAAGTTTGTTGTCGTTTTCATTGATGACATTTTGATCTACTCCAAGAGCAAAGAAGAGCATGAGGGACATTTGCGTCTGGTACTTGAGAAGCTTAGAGAGCATAAGCTATATTCCAAATTTAGCAAGTGTGAATTCTGGTTGAATGAAGTTGGATTTCTTGGACACATTGTGTCAGGAGATGGTGTAGCAGTCGATCCCGCAAAAGTGTCAGCTGTAACTGAATGGGAATCTCCTAAGTTAGTGAAAGAAGTTCGTAGTTTCCTTGGCTTGGCAGGATACTATAGAAGATTCATTGAGAATTTCTCCAAGGTATCTAAGCCAATGACGGAGTTACTAAAGAAAGACAAGAAATTTGCTTAGACTGAAGGGTGTGAACTCAATTTTCAAGAATTGAAGAAGAGACTAGTGACAGCACCAGTCCTATGTCTGCCAGATCTGGAGAAGGATTTCCAAGTGTATTGTGATGCATCTCATCAAGGATTAGGTGCAGTTCTAATGCAAGAAGGGAAAGTTGTGGCCTACGCCTCAAGACAACTCAAAACTCATGAAGTAAATTATCCTACTCATGATTTAGAGTTAGCCTCTGTTGTCCATGCACTCAAAACATGGAGACGTTATCTTTTGGGAAAGCGATGTGAAGTGTTCACAGATCACAAAAGTTTGAAGTATCTCTCCACTTAGAAAGAAATCAACATGAGACAAAGAAGATGGCTAGAACTCATCAAAGACTATGACTTGAGTTTGCAATACCACCCCGGTAAACCAAATGTTGTAGCGGATGCATTAAGCCGTAAGGTATATGTGAATGGTCTTACTAAGGGAGAATTACCAGATGATCTGTGTGCCCAATTCAAAGATCTCAGATTGGAGATTGTGCCTGAAGGACATCTCATGTCATTGGATGTTCAACCCACCTCATTGGACAAAATCAAGGAAGCCCAAAATACGGACAATGAAAATGAAGAGATTAAGGAAAAGATTGGCAAGGGAAAAGCCAAAGGATTCCATGAAGACGAACATGGTACTTTATGGTATGGAAAACGTATCTGTGTTCCGCAAGATTCGGAGCTTCAGAAACTGATTTTACAGGAAGTGCACAACTCACCGTATTCCATTCATCCGGGTAACACCAAAATGTACATGTATATGAAGGAAAGATTTTGGTGGAATAATCTCAAGAAGGACATCGCCGAACATATTGCTTTGTGTGATGTATGTAGTAGAGTGAAAGCAGAACATCAGAAACCAGCAGGATTGTTACAACCACTACCTATTCCTGATTGGAAGTGGGACAAGATTGGCATGGATTTCATCACCGGACTACCAAGGACCAGGTCAGGATATGATTCTATTTGGGTAGTAGTGGATCGCTTAACTAAAGTGGCTCACTTCATACCCGTGAAGACAACCTATACAAGTGCTAAGTTGGCCAAGATCTATATGAATAGGATTGTGTGTCTGCACGGAGTGCCCAAGAGTATTGTGTCTGATAGGGGAACCCAATTCACTTCCCATTTTTGGAGACAACTGCATGAGTCACTGGGAACGAGATTGGAGTTCAGTACTTCTTTTCATCCCCAGACTGATGGACAGACAGAAAGGACCAACCAGATTTTAGAGGATATGTTGAGGGCATGTGCCCTAGACTATGGAGCTAGTTGGGATGAAAGTCTGCCTTACGCAGAATTCTCTTACAACAACAGCTATCAATCTAGTATTGAGATGGCACCGTTTGAGTTTCTCTATGGAAGAAAGTGTACTACACCATTACTATGGATGGTGTTGGAGAAAGGAACTTGTTTGGGCCAGAATTAATCAAGGAAGCTGAAGAGAAAGTCAAGTTGGTAAAGGACAGATTCAAGATAGCACAGTCCCGACAGAAGAGCTACGCAGATCCTAAGCGTAGAGAAGTCACCTATGAGGTGGGTGATAGAGCATATCTTAGAGTATCACCACTTCGTGGAGTGAAGAGATTTGGAGTCAAAGGAAAATTGGCCCCAAGATATGTTGGACCATTCAAGATTCTGAGTCGTAAAGGAGAAGTAGCTTATGAAATTGAATTGCCGGAATCATTGTCTGCCATTCACAATGTGTTTCATGTGAGTCAACTAAAGAAATGCCATCCAGAGATGGAAGAGACTTC
Source organism: Avena insularis (assembly GCA_023614405.1). Lineage (NCBI taxonomy): Eukaryota > Viridiplantae > Streptophyta > Magnoliopsida > Poales > Poaceae > Avena > Avena insularis. Next base: position 358,197,759 of record CM042697.1, read on the forward strand.
CTTGAAGGATACTATACCTTTGGAGGAGATCCAATTGGAAAGTGATCTCACTTATGAGGAAAAACCTATCAAGATTCTTGAGACTGCAGAAAGAGTTACTCGGACAAAGACTATCAAATTCTGCAAAGTTCAGTGGAACCATCACACCAAAGAAGAAGCAACATGGGAAAGAGAAGATGACCTTCGGAAAGACCACCCTCACCTATTTGCTAGCCAATCTGAATCTCGAGGGCGAGATTCACCTTAAGGGGGTTAGATTTGTAACATCCCAAAAATCATGTTTTCAAAGTTTGCATATCATTCATGCATTCATACTCACTTTAGGATCATTTCTTCAAAAACAGAAACTTTGTGATCTATTATTTTATGTAAGCAAGGCAATGGCCTTAATGTTACTCTCTTTTATGAGAATATTTGTTTTGACTAGAAAATATTGGAGCATAGGATTGATTGATATTTCCAAAGCTTGGACAAAGTTTTTCAAAACAAAAATATGAATTCAAATCATTCATATGACTATTGTAAATAAATGGTTGAGGCATGGTTTAAATTCTAAAACTCAATGGGCCAAAGTAATTTGAGTGAGCAACATTGTTCTGTAGCCAAAAAGGTGCAAGTTTTACTTTACAAAAATTCAAGACAAGTTTGAATTCAAACTCATGTGAAAAACATTTGAAAAACATTCCTGATAATCAAATTAGAAAAAGAAAAGGGTAAAAGAAAAGGAAAAGGGCCAGCGCTGCCAAACTAGCCCAGCCCTAGAACCAGCCCACAAGCCCACCCGGGTTTTCCCCTCCCTCTGTTTTTCCACCGCACCCGCGCTACCCAAACAGTCACTGATCGGTGGACCCTCGCCAGCTCACCTCCTTCTTCCCCAATTCACGCCCACGATCACGTCGCCGGCTGTTTCCTCCGCCATTTTTGCCGCACCATAATTCGAGTTATTTCCGACAATTACGTGCGCGATCCTCACCCCTGCTCCGGCTACAAAACCCCCTCCCCACCCCGCACATTTCCCCTCACTCCACTCGCTCGCTTCACCACCAGGCTTCCCCTATTTCGCGTTACACCGCCGCAAACTGAGCGAACTCCGGCGAGGTATTCCGGTAAGCCTCGTGCTCGCCCCACTCCGCAATCACTCTGGGATGATCCCCTGTTTCATGCGCACCCTCTCATACCCTTGGTTTGTCTGATTGTGACCCAGGACATCGACTTCGATGAGCACTGTGGGCATCCGACGCCGTCTCCAACTCCGGCGAGAGATTTAGGTAAAACCCGACCACCCCGTGCCTTCTCCTTGACCCTATCAGGTTCGCCTGAGTGTTGTGCACACGCTGATATCCTTGGTTTGTGCTAGGGTGGCCAGAGTCGTCACCTTTGTCGCTGTTCGAGCAAAACCGACACTGTCTCCAACTCCGACGAGCCCCAGCGACCTCTACAGCACGCCCCACCCACACCCTCAACACCTTGAGCACCCTCGAGCCTTCGCGAGTTTGGTAAGAGCCTCTGCCAACACCAGCCCCCCTTGATGTCGCCGGAACGCCACTGGCAGAGCATCGCCGCCGCCAGCGCCGCCAGACTATGGTCGAGTAAGCCAGCGCCGTTAGATCTAGATCATAGGGTGCAGATTAGAATCTGATCGAAACATTTTCTTTATATTTGGTGCGTTAGATCTGATAAGATCCAACAGCTCAGAAGCGTGACCACGCAAAACGGTACACACCAATCAGGAAGAGCCGCGTGTCCCGTGGTTTACTTAAAAAGACAGAAACATTTCTATTATACCTTCAAACTTGCAAAATTCATAACTTTTGATCCACATGTTCAAATTTTGTAAATTTTATATCATTGGAATAAGGACAAAGAATTATATCCAACCATACACTTTTTTTAATAAATTGCATATGTAAATTGGTTGTTTTTGCAGAGACATTTGTAGGCTTATTTTGTGTATAAAAATTAATTGAAAAATGTTTTAAAGGCTAAATAAAGTTTATTTAGTGTATAATTGTTTTGTTTATGTTTCAGTAGTGTTCCACTTGTCTTGTTTGATTTAGAAAAATCATCACATGGCATGTGCACGCATTCATATGTTTGCTTGTTTATTTTGATATGTGAATTTGGTGCTATCATTTTATGTGTAGATTTTGGTGCTAGTGGTGATTGTGATTGTGAGGATTGTTGCTACTCCCCCAACTACCAAGGCAAGTGGTGCTTCATATTTTTATCCCAATATTTTGACTATGCATTAGAAATATTTTGTATAGGGCTTGCATGAATAATTTGCTAAGTATCAATATGCTATGCTTGGGAAATCCTAGTAGTTGTAGAATTGTTAGAATTTTCTCTAAGTTAAGATACTTGCTATTGCCATGCTTAGCCTAGCTAGTAGCAACCAAGGGTGGAATATATACATGCTATGAATATTGCTAAGTCTTGACTTATGTTTTTGCTTAATAAAACAACTAAGTGAATGAAACACCTGGGTGGAATGGTAATTGCTTGGTGGTTTTGGTTGAGTGGTTACACAAGGCCCATTTCTATGGTTTACCTTGTGTATCTCACTTGTGGATTGCCACCCAGGAACAAAGGGATTTGAGATTCCAAATGTTAAGAAGCTTCTAGTGCAGCCACATGGCATTATGGGCTCTGCCTGGATCATATAGGTTGCAATAACTTAGCCAAATGGACAGTTGGTGGTAGGGGATTGATAGGTTTAGAGCGCGTCCATTTTGGTCTAAGGGAAGGCTTCTGAAAGGTCCTGTATTGGTGAAAATCAAGTCTTGTGGGGAAAGTGCACCACCTCTGCAGAAGGAAGAAACTAAGTACTTAGCTGTGTCCCTGGTAAAGGACAGCTTGAGCATCAAGACATGGAAGCTATCAAGAATATCCTCATCCCAATTTTCTAAGTTAAAACTTGTGGTTGAACAAGGGAGAATGTTCACCAATTTCTATTGGTGGTTCCTTGGGAGTTTTTGCCAAACAAAAACTTAGTGTTTTCAACTGATAGGTAAAATTTATTTTGAGCAAAGCAAGCCTAAGCTACACTTAGCCAAACTCATGTAGAAGCTAGATACTACTATTCTACTAAGGTATCACTTGCCAATACTATTCCAATGCATTGACCCACTGTGGCTGTAACTTGTGATGTTGCAGGTTACTCTGATGATGATTAGGTGTTATGACTTTACACTCAACATGCTTGCCTATGGAACATGAAGATGAAGACTTTTATCTTTATATTGCTAAGTTAAACTCTCGTGCTAGCCTATGGCTAATGAGTTGTAAAAGACTATGTTCTCTCTGGAATGACGATGTAATAATGACCTTTGTTTCTGTGTACTTCATCTTAAACTATGGATGCTAGCATTTGATCCAGGGACTAGCATTGCAATTACAGGGATCTTCACCTTTAAAAAGGTGGGATCTTATAGTTTACTTGCAGAAATAATGGACAAGTAATAAAAGAATGCCCCATAGGCATTTCTACTCATTTTATTTAATTAAATAAAAAGGTTAAACCTTGTTAAATTGTGACACCACTTTAAATCACATTCCCAAGTACTGAAATATGTGGTGATGACATGTGTTAACATGATCCCATGTTTTAGTTGGAGAATATTAAAATAAAAGAAATAAAACTATTTCCTTAATCTTTGTGATGTTTGTGATGATGCTAGATCATCTAGTGAAAACCTTGGTGTGATAAATAGAACTAGTTAAGTATTGTTTTGGTGATTGTGTACCTCGTATTTATTTATAGACGCTAGTACCGACCAAGGATACAAGGAGGAAGGAGGATACTACGAGGAAGAAGCATAGGATAACTTCAACCACTGCACTGCACAACGCAATCTTCACAATACAAGTTAACTTTGCAAGTTAACCCTTGGAAGATAACTATTCCAAATAGATTCCTTGGGCATATGTGATTATACCCCCTTATGTTACCCAATCCCAGTTTTACTTGCAAGCTTAGTATTTTTTTTCTTTACCAAAGCTTTCTATTTGAGTTTACTTAGTGAATTGTAGATTTTATAAAGATTATTAAAGGTAGCATAAAGAGCATAAAACTTGGCCTAAGATAGATAAATCTTGATGTCATCCTAAGGCATGAGATTGAACTTAGATAAGTCACACTAGATTACCACCCCTCATTAGTGTTTATCCCCCACTTGTAGTTGCTAGTGCTAAGCATAAAACTTGATCACTTTAGATGGGATTACTTGGTGAAAATTGTTATGAAAACCTTACAATGATGAGTCATTCTACTGAAATGTTTTGACATGTGTTCTTGAACACCAGATGATTTTGATGATGAAAATGTTGAGGCATGAGCCTTAGCCTTTTATAAAACTGATGGTTGTCTGGATGCGATACCATTCCAATTTTACCGTACAACCACAATACCCAAAATTTGGGTAGGGTTTGATTGGAAATTTATATACCTTAGTATGGGTTCCCTTGCGGCCAAGGTTTGAGCTGAGGCTACCTTGTGAAGATTGTCCACATGTGCAGTTCCACCTGTGGTTGGGAGGCCAAACTCAAATGAGAGGCACCTATACTAGGGCATGTAATTGAAAGGTTAGGATTGATTATCCGCATACTGAGTATGGTGAATTCAGGATTGTTCCTGACGGATGTATCGAATATTATGGTGAAAGTGTACTACCTCTATAGAGTGTTAAACTATTCGAATAGCCACGTCATGTTATGGACAGCTTGAGTGGCTATATCGTCGTCAGATGTTTTCAAAATGACTTGTGAAATGAATCATGACTTTGACTTGACCACAACAGGGTTGTGATATGATACTAAGTTCCCACTTAGGTGTTATAAAATTTTCAACTAGCTTTATTTGCTTCTGAACTCAGTTAAGGTAAATCTAGATTTTTGCAAAACCTAGAGCCTAGTATTTCCTACTCAAAACCATTTCACTTGTTAGTATTAGTTTGTAAGTACTTAAAGAGTACTCATGGCTTTGTCCCTGGCTATTCCCGTGGCCAGACTATGAAGACGACTATCAGGAGGATGGACCGCAGGAAGGTTATGACAACTAGGATCATCTCCCATCATCATTATTGCCTATGACCATGAAGATGGAGTCTCGTCCATGCTACCATTATTATTACATTATTCCGCTGCTATGATTGTATTAATACTGGATCATGTGATCCTTTATTTGTTGTAAGACCTTATGTATGGTTTGTAATGGATGATGTACTGTGATATCCAATCTGTTATGTCTCGCAAAAATGGTAATCCTGGGATTGCGATGTATGGCATAACATGCATCTGGGATTAAAAATCCGGGTGTTGACAAGTTGGTATCAGAGCCATCCTAACCATAGGAGACGCTAGTTAGAATGGACGTTTGAGTCAAAAACTTAGTTTCAAAACAAAGGAAGTGAGTATTTGTAAAAACTTATTCTCATTCTTATCACTTAGCTTTCTTTCATGAAAATTCATGTTCCTCAAAAATTCTTTCAAACATACATAAAATTTGACACACTTGATCGCTCTACTAACTTAATCATCCTACATTCTTATAGATGGACGTGAAGTATAGCAAGTTCTATCAGTTGGGAAATGGAGGAGATCTCATCTTTGAGCATGACTTGGACCAGCTTTCAGAACTTCTGGAGCGCCCGCACCCCAAGTTCTTCGGAGCTCAGCTCAACGATCAGGAAGGAGAGGAATTGCAATGGATGATTGTTGCAAGTCTCCGAGGAAAGATTGAAGCCCCCACCTCAGAGGGAATTCAGTTCACCATCAGAGAGAACAACTGGCTCGATGGACTTGCCAAGGCCATGCAGGAAGTTCTTGCCCGTCTGTGTGGGCAGAGTATCAATCAGATTAGGGGTACCCGCTTTGAGTTCTGCCCAAGGCGTGATGTTATGGGACAACCACTGGACGCACCATATCATCCCGAGATGAAGAACCAAGTGTACTACCTCAGCTTCATGATGTATGACCGGCAGAAGGAGTTGGACAACGCCCGTTCCTACGCCAACCATGACTCTGCCATCGCCGTCAAGAAGGGTCAGACCATCGCCATGCTGGTGAAGGATCGCCAGTCTCGTCGCCGTCAGCTCGACAAGAAGGAGCGCATCATTGCCCGCCTTCGCCACATGATCACAGAGTTGGAGGAGACTGTCCACGAGAGGGACATGCAGCTCGAGGGGAGAATGCAGGGGAGGATATCCGTGGAGACCCCTACTCCCATCTCAGTGACGATGATGACTTTCTGGAGGATCAGGCCATGGACTTCTTCACCGATGAGGACGACTTTGCCTTCATTGATGATGATGATGAGGACACCGACTCTAATGAGTAGTAGCACTTGAGCACTAGCGTTAGTGAAGTTGTATCCGGTCCCACTGTATCGTAGTTTCACAGAATGGTTCTTAAAACCATCTGTTTTCCTTGTTGTGGTGTGTGATTGTATGCTGTGTTATGAATGAATGAAAAGCAAGTTGCTAGAAAAATCTGAGTCAAACTTCAAAAACTTTTCAAAAACAAAACCCCGAACCTTAGAAATTTCCCTCTTTTCTCATGATCTATCTCAATCTTCAGATGCCTCGCGGAGGAAGCACTTCATCCCCGGACCCAATGTTGCAAATCTTGCAAATGTTGGTTTCTGATCGCGAAGCTGAAAGAGCCAAACGTCAAGCCAACTTAGCCACCCTTCAGCACATAGCTCAGATGGCCAACAACAATCAAGGCCATGGAAACTAGGACAATCATGGATCAAAGCTCAAGGACTTTCAGAACACCAATCCACCATTTTCACTAAGTCTGAAGAGCCCCTAGATGCACATGATTGGCTGCAAACTATGGAGAACAACTTAGAATTTGCAGGAGTGGAGGCCAACGAGAAGGTACTGTTTGCCACCCACAATCTGGCCAGACATGCAAGAGCATGGTGGAACAGCATTCGCCATGAATGTAGGACAAATGATGACTTGGGATGAATTCAAAGTCAAGTTTAGTAGAACCCATGTGCCACCAGGTTTGATCAAGAGGATGAGAGATGAATTCAGAGAACTGAAGCAAGGAAGGATGATAGTAGTGGAGTACCGTGACAAATTTTTGTCATTGGCTAGGTATGCACCGGATGAGATTGACACCGAAGCCAAGAAGAAGGAAAGATTCTTGAATGGTCTGTATGATGATATGCAAACAGTGTTAGTCAACATCCCGTTTGCTGATATTGAAGCCCTAGTGGATTCTGCCATTCAGATGGAAGGCAAGATCAACCAAGCTAATGAGAATTGCAAGCGTAGAATGATGCATCAACCAGGAACCCACCATACCCCAAAGTATCGCCCCAATCTGTCTCCAGGATTTTCCCCAAGAAACAATAGACCCCCGATGAACCGTATGACATATCCCAACCGTGGAGGAGGAAACCCAAGGCCTGAAGGAAATCACAACAACCCCGACAACCCCAGGAATTTTAATCGTGCACCACCGAAGTTCAACAACAACAATGCCGCCACCAACATCAATACTGCCCCAAGGACTGGAAGCAATGATGTGCCTGTTGCAGCAAAGGACAAGTCTCAGGTGACTTGCTATGAATGTGGAAGCAAGGGTCACTATTCCAATTAGTGCCCCAAGAAGATTGCAGCAGCTCCCAATGCAAATGCCCTAGCTCAGCAGCAGCGTCGTGTTCAGCCCGGAAGAAGATTTGCCCCTGGGAATTCGCTCAACCGCAACGGCCGTCTGTTTCTCATGAATGCTGAAGAATCCCGGGAAGCACCAAATGTCATGCTGGATATGTTTTCTGTTAACTGTAACATCCCAGCATTAGAGCTTACAAATAAGCTGGACCCAGATGTGTGCATTGCATTCATGCATAGAAAATCCGAATAATTTTTGTGCTTTTGAATAAAACTTGTCAAAGGGATTGAAGCCTCTCTCAACTTGATGGAATTGAAGTAGATCATCAAGCTGATTGTGATAAGATTTAGAATGTCCTTTGCTTAAACCTTATTTGGGAGAACATGATTTGATCTAAGGTAGATCAAATATAATCAAATTCAATCCTAATGCATTGCTTAATGATTAATATCTGATACTTAAGGGATCATATCATAATATTCATTACAACAACCCATGATTACCAAGTGATAAGAATGTAGTGATTAACCTTGACTTATTTTCTTCTTATTCAATTATATCATGAGTATCATGGTAATAAATAATATTAACTCTTTAGTGAGTTTGAGTAGCAAGGAAATCAAGTTAAGATCAGTTACCACATATATTTCTTTCAATAATAATCTTTATCATCTCTATTGAACCTTATTTTAATATTTATGGTTCATCAATGTTGAGTAATCAACTATTTTTCACCAATCCGTAACCTATCACCTCTTGAGCTATTAACTCTTGTTCTTATAGCATCCATTTAAAATACTTTAGCGAAAGAAGTAAGAAGAGATAGATGATAATGCTAGTTATAAATATCATCCTTAGGATGGGAGTGTTGGAAGTGAATAAAAAATCAATATGATTATTGATGGAGTTAACTCAGTCCTGAAATGATAGAAGGGTATCTGAGGTAAATATTATAAAGATGATTAATGAAAATAGTTATAAGGAATAACCCTATTGGACGAAGTAGGTATAGTCCATGAATAACATTCCCTAATCCACTAGAGATATTAAGAAGATAATTATAATACAAATGTAGTGTTGCATTGATGAAGCCTTGACTAGCTCATTAGAAACCTAAACCATAAAGGATCAAAGGATTATAATGATCATGCTTAGAACACCAAGATTGAATGCTTATATCCTGTATAAGTAACATTGGTGGGTAAAACAGGATTAAACTCTAATATGAGATATTGGAGTCAAGTAAAGATAAGATTGTATGTTTAAAATAATGTTAGAGAAGCATTGAATTATAGAGTTAGTATTTTCCTCTAGAAAAAGAGTAAACCCTTGAGGTGAAGTAGGATTTGATGTATATCTAATTATAAATACATTTGCTGAAGTAATATCAGTAGTGTATAATTATGGAAGAATAGGAATGGAGTTTGGAGTAGCTACTTGTTGGATGGGAGGTTATCAGCAGTAGAGTAGTTGATATAACCAAGTCTGGATAGGTGAAAATTATGAAAATCTTTATTGATAAGCTCATGGGATTTGTAAATAGGTTTAGAAGAATAAAAGGTGGATAAGAATATTCTTGTGAAGAAAAGCTCATCATGTTAACACATGATGATGGATATGAAAGATTAGAATATCTAGGAAAGGAATTCCTTAATCAGAAGTCCAGAATTATGAATTATGGAAGATAAGAATTCTTGGTAAACATTAAACCCTAAAACTATGATCAAGCTTATCATCCAGCTCATCTGTTGGATAAATCCTATTATTTTCACAGTGCTTTATAGGAATATTTCCTATAACAAATCAATTAAGCACATCTCTGTCAATTCCAATTATCATAACTAGATGTGTTTAGGAGTTATTTTTATCAACCCTTTTCCATCAGACATTCCAGCTAATAACTTATATTTTAAAAGGTGATATCATTAAAGATCACAAACAAAAAGATAATATGCTTAGCCATAAACTTTTATCAACAAAAGAACATAAGTATATTAATAACCCTAAACTCTAGGGTAAGCATTTACAATTCAAACCCTAACTTCTATGTTAATTATAATAGAATATACACATTTCTACTTCCTAAATTTATGAGTGTAATATTAACCATATTAATTCTTTTGTATCTCTTACAACAAATAAGTATATAGGATCATAAGATAAGAATTTCCCTCTAAACTATGAACTAACTAGAATTAAGTTTTATAAGCAAATAAGGAAATATCAATTAATAAAGCCATGGTTTATTATAAAAAGAAGCTTAATAACAAAGGTTTCTACAAAATATTAAAAGGGATACATATAAAGAAAATAAATAAATATAAAATATATTTATTATAAAGGTTTACAAAATAAATCTCAATCAATATGAAATTGTTGCTGCAAGTATTCAACAAATAAACTTTATTAGAAAAGTTCAAATTATAGATTAAATACCAATCTGAAAAGCAAAACAGAAAATAGAAAAGAAAAGCAAATAAAAAACAGTTTCTGGCCGTGGCCCAACTTCCCTCCTTCCTATCTGTCGCCCACGTGTAGCCCACAAAGGCCCAGCAGCCAGCCCAGCTTATCCTCTTTTCTGGCTGATAGGTGGGACCGAAGAAGGACTACGGGTTAAGCTGAAGGAATCGCTAGGGGGTTTTCTACAAAAGTGAGGTCGTCGTCATCCTCACACACACAAGCATCTCGCTGGAGGAGTCCTCCGCCGCCCGATGCCGTCGTCATCGTCAGCCGTGCGTCGAGATGCCCGCCGTCATCCCAGAGGAGGATAAGAAGGCCACCGCGACACCCTACCTCATCCCTATCCCCATCTCCTCCTATTCATCCATGTCTCCTCTCAGATGCTGAAACCTAACTCGCCGGAGACATTTGTCACCGTCGCTCTGAAGCTTCCCTAGCCTTATCGAGCCCACCGCTGGAACCGTCGTGCCGTGCTTGTTCATCTCATGGAAGGAATCAGTCGCGCACGCCCTTAATCAAGCTCACGGCCTCATCCTTCCAAAGTCCGACCACCGTCAATTCGACGTCTTCAGGCCTTCCTCGACCTCACTGAACCTACTACGAGCATCGTGGTGAGTCCCTGATCCTCCCGAGGCTCTCTAAGGTTTTATTCTCTTCCAAGATCAAGCGCTCACCATATATCTGTGTGCTCTGCCACTCGTCGTCACCGGACTTCCTGTTCTGATGACCTTTAGGGGGTGGCGCTGCCACTATTAGGTTCATTAGACACCCCTACATCGAACGCCCCTACTCGCGCATTCCAGAACCCATTCATGCGCCGTCTCCGACGATGTTCCGACGGGGTTCTGGTGAGCTGATGTCAGGGTGATGTCACCCTTGACCTGGTCAGCCATTTGACTGGTCCTTGCGCAGGTGGCGTGTGACGTGGCCCATGGCCCATCTGTCATTGTCTGGGAGTAGAAAAAGGGTCGGTAACAAATGCATTTACTAACCTGAGTGATGATGTGGCCACTGGCCCACTGGTCAGTGACCTTGGGTAGGTTTAGCCTCGGTAAGAAAAGTATTTTCTGTTTAATAAATCGATAAAACAATATAAATTAAAATATCCATATTCCAGAAATAAAATAAATGACTAAATCTTGTTAAATCAACAACCTTTTGTTTTATAATTCAGAAAAATATGTATAATATATGAAAATGTTCATAAAAATAAAACCTACAACTTAAAACTATTATCAACATTATTGAAATACTTATTATTTAATAAAGATTTTATAAGTAATAAAACTTTGATAATTCGTATTTTAATAATGGTATATGTTAAAAATATAAATAAAATACCAAAAATCTTAGAAAAATAAGAACTATAATTTAAAACCATAATGATGCATTATTATTTCACTTAACTAAATATTTATTATTTATTAAGTATTTATATAGTAGTAAATCTTTAAAAAATCATATGTTATTATTTATAAATCAGAAAAACAAATGTAATATACCAAATTGATCACAAAAATAATACTTACATGTTAAAAATATAATGTTCCACTATTGAGTTAAACAAAAAAATTAAATACTTTAATAACTTGAAGTTCAACTTATTTATTTAATTATTAATTCATATAATGGTAGATAAAATTTGTTAATATTTCTAAAATTAGTAAATGGAGTCTAATAAATAGTATTAGTCTTAAATATTAATAATATGAAGTCATAATGGTTCAAAACATTATAAATACCATATTATTAAATTATCTTTCAACCATAATGTAACATCCCTAAAATCATGTTTCAAAACTCTGCATATCATCCATGCATCCATGATCATTTAGGGTTCCTTTTCAAAGCCATTTCAAAAACAGGAGCATCTGATGCTCATTATTTTATGTAAGCAAGCTATGGTCTTATTGCCACCTTCTAATAAGAAAGATACTATTTTGATCAGTAATGATGAGCTTGAGTGATGCTTCTAAGGTTTGGTCAAGGTTTCAAAAACAAATTATGATTTAAAAACCATTTCTTCACTATTTATAAGTATTTAACTAAGGCTTGTTTAAATTCTTTTCCAAACCCTTTTTGATTTTCCCTCAAGTGTGAACAATGGTGTTACACCTCCTAGGAGACAAGAATCAGCAAACTTTTGTTTGGAGAAAGTTTCATTTGAAACAGATTTGATTTGAGCTTTCAAATTCAAACCAGAAATCCAATCAGAAAAAGAAAAAGGAATAAAGGAGAAAAAATAGAGTAGACCAACCAATCTGACCCAACCCAGCCACTTAGCCCATTTAGCCCAGCAGCCCTCTCCCGCGAGGAAAACGTTTCGCACCCAGAAACCCACTCCCTCAGTCGCTGACTGCCTGGATCCACTCACCCTCTCTCTCTCTCTCGCTGGCAACCGCGCCCCACTTGTCAGTCGTTTCTTCAACCCGCGCAATCAACTCCGGCCGTTTCCTACCCCAGTCACTGCCGATGAATTCGCGAGTTAATTCCGTTGATTCATCGAGTAACTCCCCCGGCCAGCCTCGGCTACTTAACCACCTCCCCTCTCTGCTCGTTTCCCCTCACTCGACGCACCATTTCCGCCACCAGGCTGCCCACAATCTTGCTTGCACCGTCGCTGTACTGAGCCACTCCGGCGGGCGATTCCGGTAAGCTCCGTCCACCCCACTCTGTCTCGTTCATGCTAGCATGCTTCCTTGACTACGCGACTCACGTCATGCGTTTGCTTTGTCTGCTCGTGACCTAGATCGACGGATTCGACAACCACCGCAAGTGCTCGACGCCTTCCTCATCTCCGGTGAGAAATCACGGTATGAATCGAGCGCCCCTTGTCTTCTCCTTGAAACTATCTTGCTCCCCGTGACCTTGCGCATCCATTGATACATCTTGTTCGTGCTAGGACGACCCAGAACCTCGGCAACATCAACGTCTGCAACCACCCGACGCCGCACACAACTCCGACGAGCTCCAGCGACATCCACGGTGCGCCCCTTCGCCAACGAAGCCTACCTTGAGCATCAACAGCACACGGCAAACTCGGTAAGCCACCTCTCCCTCTCCTGCGCGACCTAGATCATTGGCAACGTCTCTAATAGAGCCGCCGCCGCTAGCGCCGCCAGGCTTTGGTCGCTTGATCGCGAACCGTTGGATCTAGATCCAACGTGTTAGATAGATCACTTAAACGAAGGGGTACGGATCAGATATGGCCGTGTGATTTAAGTTAGATCTGGCGGTCCACGTTAGTCGATCCGTGTGAATCGGTACCAACCAATCAGAGAGCGGCGCGTGGCCAGTCCTTTGTTTTAAAAATAGAATTTAGATCTATTAGATGTTTAAACTTGAAAAATTCATAACTTTTGATCCACACATTCAAATTTGACAAATTTTATATCATTGGAATCAGGAGAGAAAATCCTTTCCATTTATGCAATGTGTTTAATGTTTTGCCTCTCTAAAAATGGTTGTTTTTACAAAAACATTTGTAGGCATAATTTGCGTATAGTAATTATTTGAAAAATGTTTTGTTGTTCAAATAAAGTTTATTTGGCATGTTTTGGACTTGTTTATGACTCAGTACTGTGTACTTTTCTTGTTTGGTGTAGAAAATCATCACATGGCATTTTTGCATGCATTCATGTATTTTTGTTTGTATATATTGTGTATGTGATTTTGTGCCATTATTTTATGTGTAGATTTTGGTGCAAATAGTGATTGTGATTGTGAAGATTGTTTCTACTCCCCAAACTACCAAGGCAAGTGGTGCTTCATGATTTTATTCCTATGTTTTCTCAACTATGCACTAGAAATATTTTGTATAGGACTTGCATGAATATTTTCATCTATATGCTATACTTGGGAAACCCTAGTAGTTGTAGAATTGCTAGAAATTTCTAAGTTAAGATGCTTATCAATGCCATGCTTAGACTAGCTAGTAGCAACCAAGGGTGATTATATATTCATGCTATGAGAAAATATTTCTAAGTCTTTGGACTTGTGTTTTGCTTAATAAAACAACTAAGTGAATGAAACACCTGGGTGGAATGGAAAGAATGGTTTGTGTTGAGTGGTTACACAAGGCCCATGTCTATGGTTTACCTTGTGTATCTCACTTGTGGAAATCCACCCAGGAACAAAGGGATTTGAGATGCCATATGTTAAGAAGCTTCTAGTGTAGCCACATGGCAATATGGGATCTGCCTGGATCACTTAGGTTGCAATAACTTAGCCATTTGGACAGTTGGTGGTAGTGGGATGATAGGTTGGAACGCGTCCATTTGGTCTAAGGGAAGGCTTCTGAAAGGTCCCGTCTTGGTGAAAATCAAGTCTTGTGGGGAAAGTGCACAACCTCTACAGATGGAAGAATCTAAGTACTTAGCCATGTCCCTGGTATTGGACAACTTGAGCATCAAGACATGGAAGCTATCAAGAATCTCCTCATCCCAATTTCTAAGTAAAAACTTGTGGTTGAACAAGGGTGAAGGTTCACCAATTTCTATTGGTGTTTCCTTGGGAAAGTTTTATCAAAGAAAAACTTAGTGATTTCAACTAATAGGAAAAACCTATTTTGAGCAAAGCAAGCCTAAGCTACACTTAGCCAAATGCATATAGTAACTAGATGCCAATATTATTCGAAGGTATCACTTGCCAATACTATTCCAATGTATTGACCCACTGTGGATGTAACTTGTGATGTTGCAGGTTATTCTGATGGTGATTAGGGGTTATGAGTCTACACTCAACATGCTTGCCTGTGGCACATGAAGATGAAGACTTATTTATCTTATTATATATTTGAACTCTTGTATTAGGCCTATGGCCATGGAGTTTGTAAAATACTATGTTTGTCTCTGGAGTGATATGTAATAATGACCTCTGTTTCTATATACTTCATCTTAAACTGTGGATGCTAGCATTGATCCAGGGACGAGCATTGTAATCATAGGGATCTTTTCCTTTATAACGGAGGGATCTTACACATAAGTGTAGAGTATTTTCTAAAAGGATCCTTATCCAACAAAAAATCTCCAAGAATAATTGTGACTAAATTAAATATTTTCCCTTGCTTTAACCACAAGTTTATCAACATACCAAAACACTATAGTGAATTCATAAAGAGTTAAGTAATATTATTACCTTGATTATAAATTATAACCATTCATTCACAAAAAGATAAATGATTTTATTCCATTAAAAATCAAGAAACCACTACACCAAGTAAAAGTATAACCATTCTTAAATAACCTTAAAGAAACATGATAAAGTACACAAGGTACAAATATCATAAGCATTACACTTTAAATCCATCCATGTTTTTAAAGTTAACTTTAGTCTACAAGACTTTAAATATAAGAATAAAGTCTTGGTTATGTGTTTTATAGTTACTTTGGTCTGTTATAGTTCAGTTATAAAGGATCTCAAGTCCAAGCTATTCAAGCAAGCACAAACAACCTCAACCATGTTTGATTAACCACAAAAATTGTGGAGACCTTAGAAAAGGAATCTTTTCTTCAAAAGTTATTTGTTTTTCCACTTCAATCAACAAACCTTATAATAAAATCTCCAACCCTTAACAAAATAAACTCAAGGAATTCTCATTATAATCAAAAGATGACAATTAATCACAACCACATTGTTTCAAACCTTACTGTATACCTAGGGTTGTAAACACTTAAGTCCTTTATCAAGGCCATTGCTTGTAAAGTAAAACTTAAAGATAAACAATTATAATCTAAGCAATATTTAATAACATTTCATGTTGGTGTGTATCTCATTGTTATATATTATTATAATTACATGTTATTTCACACACTCACAAGCCTTAACAAGAAGCACAAATATGAAAATTAACTTACAGTACAACACATTCCAAGAAAACCCTTTCCAGTATACAAACCCTAGAACAACGTTATCCCAGGGATTCACGTTTATAAAGTGCATCACATTACTTATGCATAAGAGCATATTGCTTCTTTAAACATTAGTACTTACCGGACCAATGATGCTGATTTCAGATATTGGATCTTATATTGTCTTGAAGACCATGAGTGCATAATCTTGCAATCACAAAAGGCAAGTTCACACTTGCTCATGTCCTTTGGTTATTTTCTGTAAAGTATTTTATAAATCCAGTGTTGTCATCACCTGCATTTGAAAAAGGTCTGAAAACCCTATTTTCATAATAATGTGATTATAGGTTATTTACCATCAGGTAATAACCTACTATGAAAGTTCCGGTGGTAAAGGAACATATTATCTAGGACTTAACAACCAATGTCGCCAGTGATTCTTGCGCCGTATATTATGTGTTAACCATGAGATTTGGAATGGGATGGAGAAGTCAGCTGTATCTTCTTCCTCTCGCATGTAGCCGAATGTGCAGGTCATGGCTGTTATCCTCGTAGCGTGCATATTAATTGGTAATGCGTAGATGATATACAACATATGGGTGGGAACCCTCAACGTCCCATGATAGTTCTGGCATCTAACGGTCTGTATAAACCATTGCCGTAATTCAATATGTGGGCATGGTGTGCACCAAGGAGGCATGCGAGGTCGCGAAGGGGGCAGTGATTGGCTTGGATCATCTTCTAGGCCCCACATCATGGAATTGTGGACGGGAATAAGCTGCCCGGTTGTGCAACAAAGAGTTGATCTCTCATGGGTAAAGTAACGCACCTCTGCAGATTGTAAGAATTGTAACTTGTTACTCCTTGTTCCGGGAAGGAGCTGCGAACACGGCGGGAAAGGAACTCCATGAAAGTTATGGTAAACCCGTGAAGACTGACGGACATAGCTTTTCAGAATAAAAGCGATCTTTGAAGAAATGTTTACGAAAATTTGCATTTCCTACGACCTACGGTCTGTGGCTGTAGTTATAGTGCATCAAACACTCCTTTTTAGTGAACTTGCTGAGTACGCTCGTACTCAACGTATCTTCTTAACCCTTACTAGATTCTAAAGCCATTAAGACGACATCTACATCCAGTTATGCTCCAGGAATCTTCATCAAAAGCTAAAGCTCTTTGACGAAGACAAGGAAGTCATCATATACATCAACTCAAATGAAGACGAAGTTACTGATTAGATAGGAATATAATCTCTAGCCAAAGAACCTATTTCTGTAGTGTATTGCATTAGCATCAATGCCAGACCATTAGTTAAAATACTAGTCTTAATAGTATAATAGTTTTAGAGGTGTTTATCTTTGATTCTTCTTTTTAAGAAGTTATTTCTCTCTCTTTAACATAGAGTGTTCTTTGGATCTTATGTAATTAGTTGAGTTGTAACCTTTAGCCATGTCTTGGACCCGCTGTGTTTCTGTTGTACCACTCTGAGGGATGTAATACTAGTGAACAAGTGTTTCATTGGTGTTATGTCAACGACTATAGTATACTACATCATGCAGTGGTATGCTGGGTCACCGCAGCTGGTATCAGAGCATATGCTTTGACCTTAGGTTGGAAACCTAGTAAATGGGTAGAACCTGTAGGACACATACCTGCAATAATAAAGAGTTCTCTAGTGATATGAGGGATATTCACTTGAGAATAATCGTGTCATGTTGCTAGTGCGATAATTTTTTAGTATAATTGCAAACCCAACCATTACCCAGGATTTTTAACTCTATGTGACTGATGATAATTTCTTATCTACAGTTCTACATGGAACCTCGGTATCCACCCCGGAATGTTCAAGTGATGAACATGACGCTGAATGACTACGGAGGGGATTGGACAGATAATCTCCAACAACTTCTATGGAGTTTGGAATGTGAATCGAGACTTTTGGTCAAGATTTACAATTACTATGATGGGCAGGTATTAGCTAAATATCGTGGCATGATCATGTCACCCAAGAAGTTAGGACTTAAGGGAGAAATGCCATCAGGAGAGGCAAGGTGCATGGCATCTGCATGCCGTTACCGTGGCCAGCCATAACCATGATCTGAGAACAGAAATCCCAAGCTCTAGAAGGTAGTACTCACACCATTATACCCCATGAAACCTCAAACAAAGAGCATGAGTTAGATCACTCTACTCTAGTCCAAACTGAACCTACTCTAGCCGTAGAGTATATGGATCGTTATCGGTCTTTGTTAAACACTTACCATAACACTCACCAAATCTTAGTTCAGGAACTGGATACGGTCATTGAGGATTTTACTGATCCTGATAAGGCAATGACAGTAGGAAGAAGTTAGATAAAGAAGCTAGGCATCCCAAATACATACCTTCAGAAGAAGTGTATGAGGAAACTGAGTTTGATGATCCACACTCAGAAAACTATGCCTACTACCAAAATGAACCCCAGCCACCGGAAGATTTATGGACCAAGTATAACTCCGAACAACAAGAATGGGCTGGAGTTATTACAAATAACCCTGAGAAAAACCAGTATGAATGGGGAGTAGAATCTCAAGGTGGAACCATAGGGAATCCTATACCTTGTGATACGGGTATCGGAGAAGAGACCAACTATAACCATAGAGAGCCGTATGGACCATATGGAGGAAATACCAATCCAATCAACTTAGAAGAGTATTCCGATATCTACTATACCAATATGTATGAGTGGATCCAAGAAAATGCTAAGGAGCCATCTTACTTTGAGGAAGCATAGCCGGAAAACCAGGAATATCCTGTAGAAGACTATGCCCACTCTAGTCATTTTTTAATGACTAATCTTAGTCTCGGTACTTCTAATCAAGAATACGCACCTCCTGGATGCTCTTACGCTCCAGAAGGTAGTCGTAGGACTTCACGTCATCATGGATGGAACTCCAGGAAGCACTAGAGGAAGATGAAAGTAAGAAAGGAACGACATCCCAAGGGATGAGTGCTTGAATAATGTACATAGAGGGTAATGCGTATTATAAATTGAAAGGTTTGCCGAAATAAGTGAGGATATACTCACAAGATCAGGAAGTTCTTGTAAGGTAGTTGTATAATGTATGTGAGGGGAAAACCGTTGGAACATTTAGTATATTTGTAAATTATTTAAAACCTATGTATAATACATGGTATATGTTTTGTTGTTTATCGATTGTTGGATTTTCTTGAATCTTCTTGATTGGCTAGATCTATACATGAAGTTTAATTAGGTGTACAAATGCATGATGTAACACCCAGTTATTACTTGATGTTATAGACCTAGAAAGGAATGGGAATCAGTGTAAGGGAGTGACGAATTCTGTATACCCAGGAGGTTTACACATAGAATAAAATAACAAGAAGTAGTGAAAATAAGTTCTCCAGAAGTGGGTGGTATCCAAACTCGAATAAGTCAGAGTGAATATTAGAAATATGTAGGAAATCATAGTGTAATACATACACCCTAGGATGGTCAACAGTCGGTAACTTGCCGCAGCAGGTATCGGTTAAAATAGTTAATTAGATCATTTTAAAGGTTGCATAAAGAATATAAAATTTGGCCTAAGTTAAGTAAGACTTAGAGAAGTATAAAGTTTAAAGCGATCGTCATTCGAAGCGTTTCGTGAAGTCAGCCCTATCAAAGCGAAAATATACAAATAGTAAGTAAGACTAACATGCAAAAAGATTGGCTTCCGAGATCCACAATTGTGTGGATACATCAAACAATCTTTCATAAAACCCTAATTAGGTAGAGTATAAGTTGAACAAAGACCAACATTCTAACTAAACAATCAATGGTTACTATAAGGTAGTTTGAAGACTATTAGTAAACCCTAAGGGGGAGAGTAAACGGTAAATATAAGTATTGTTCTCTGAATTACAAAGTAAAGGTTGGAGAAGAAGTACTTAAGATAATAACAAAAGATTGTCTAAAAGCTTGATAAGGTAAAAGCTTGAAGTAATAAAATAGAATAGTCCTAACAGACTAATCCTAAAAGAAACAACTCTTAAGTGACCCTTAAGAAATAATAGAGCACATCCAATTGAACATGTGTAGAGAATAATAATTTCCGATGGGTATGGACAAAATGAGTTCAAATCCAATTCTAGAAGGAATACCAGTATCAACCATACTAGTACAGAACAAAAATATAGTCTTTTGACCACAACTATTGGCAAATAGAAATTTAAAATCTGTTTTAGTGAGACTTCCTAAACCTTACATAATTTAGTAAAAAGTTCAATAATTAAGTAATTTTTTTTGGATTAGGATACCTAATTAGGATATGGAATTGAAGAAGAGACCCCAAAATAAAGGAGTTAGAATAAGTATATACCTCTCAAGGAGGATTGTAAAAGAAACTTTGAAGGATTAAGGCAACAAATTGGAGATTCCAAGTATGCAAACTATACAAGAAAACTATCTGGATATGGAATACTACAATTATTTCCATTTAGGGTTACTATGGAGTTGAGCTAATACCGTAACCAATGCAAGTCAATTCCTTACTCCGAAACGTGAGAGTTTGCGAACTTCGAGGACAAAGTTCATTTTAAGGGGGAGAGTCTGTAACATCCCAGCATTAGAGCTTGGAAATAAGCTGGACCCAGATGTGTGGATTGCATTCATGCATAGAAAATCCGAATAATTTTCGCGCTTTTGAATAAAACTTGTCAAAGGGATTGAAGCCTCTCTCAACTTGATGGAATTGATGTAGATCATCAAGTTGATTGTGATAAGATTTAGAATGACCTTTGCTTAAAACTTATTTGGGAGAACATGATTTGATCTAAGGTAGATCAAATATAATGAAATTCAATCCTAATGCATTGCTTAATGATTAATATCTGATCCTTAAGGGATCATGTCATAATATTCATTACAACAACCCATGATTACCAAGTGATAAGAATGTAGTGATTAACCTTGACTTATTTTCTTCTTATTCAATTATATCATGAGTATCATGGTAATACCTAATCTTAACTCTTTAGTGAGTTTGAGTAGCAAGGAAATCAAGTTAAGATCAGTTACCACAGATCTTTCTTTCAATAAGAATCTTTATCATCTCTATTGAACCTTATTTTAATATTTATGGTTCATCAATGTTGAGTAATCAACTATTGATTCACCAATCCTTAACCTATCACCTCTTGAGCTATTAACTCTTGTTCTTATCATAGCATCCATTTAAAATCCTTTAGAGAAAGAAGTAAGGAGAGATAGATGATAATGCTAGTTATAAATATCGTCCTTAGGATGGGAGTGTTGGAAGTGAATAAAAAATCAATATGATTATTGATGGAGTTAACTCACTCCTGAAATGATAGAAGGGTATCTGAGGTAAAGATTATAAGGATGATTAATGAAAATAGTTATAAGGAATAACCCTATTGGACGAAGTAGGTATAGTCCATGAATAACATTCCCTAATCCACTAGAGATATTAAGAAGATAATTATAATACAAATGTAGTGTTGCATTGATGAAGCCTTGACTAGCTCATTAGAAACCTAAACCATAAAGGATCAAAGGATTATAATGATCATGCTCAAAACACCAAGATTGAATGCTTATATCCTGTATAAGTAGCATTGGTGGGTAAAACAGGATTAAACTCTAATATGAGATATTGGAGTCAAGTAAAGATAAGATTGTATGTTTAAAATTCTGTTAGAGCGGCATTAAATTATAGAGTTAGTATTTTCCTCTGGAAAAAGAGTAAACCCTTGAGGTGAAGTAGGATTTTATGTATATCTAATTATAAATACATTTGCTGAAGTAATATCAGTAGTGTATAATTATGGAAGAATAGGAATGGAGTTTGAAGTAGCTACTTGTTGGATGGGAGGTTATCAGCAGTAGAGTAGTTGATATAACCAAGTCTGGATAGGTGAAAATTATGAAAAGCTTTAGTGATAAGATCATGGGATTTGTAAATAGGTTTATAAGAATAAAAGGTGGATAAGAATATTCTTGTGAAGAAAAGCTCATCATGTTAACACATGATGATGGATATGAAAGTGTAGAATATCTAGAAAAGGAATTCCTTAATCAGAAGTCTAGAATTATGAATTATGGAAGATAGGAATTCTTGGTAAACATTAAACCCTAAAACTATGATCAAGCTTATCATCCAGCTCATTTGTTGGATAAATCCTATTATTTCCAGAGTGCTTTATAGGAATATTTCTTATAGCAAATCACTTAAGCACATATCTGTCAATTCCAATTATCATAACTAGATGTGTTTAGGAGTTATCTTTATCAACTCTTTTCCATCAGACATTCTAGCTAATAACTTCTATTTTAAAAGGTCATATCATTAAAGATCACAAAAAAAGATAATATGCTTAGCCATAAACTTTTATCAACAAAAGAGCATAAGTATATTAATAACCCTAAACTCTAGGGTAAGAATTTACAATTCAAACCCTAACTTCTATGCTAATTATAATAGAATATACACATTGCTACTTCCTAAATTTACGAGAGTAATATTAACCATATTAATTCTTTTGTATCTCTTACAACAAATAAGTATATAGGATCATAATATAAGAGTTTCCCTCTAAACTATGAACTAACTAGAATTAAGTTTTATAAGCAAATAAGGAAATATCAATTAATAAAGCCATGGTTTATTATAAAAAGAAGCTTAATAACAAAGGTTTCTACAAAATATTAAAAGGGATACATATAAAGAAAATAAAGAAATATAAAAATATATTTATTATAAAGGTTTACAAAATAAATCTCAATCAATATTAAATTGTTGCTGCAAGTATTCAGCAAATAAACTTTATTAGAAAAGTTCAAATTATAGATTAAATACCAATCTGAAAAGCAAAAAAGAAACAGAAAAGAAAAACAAACAAAAAAACAGTTTCTGGCCGTGGCCCAACTTCCCTCCTTCCTATCTGTCGCCCACGTGTAGCCCATAAAGGCCTAGCAGCTAGCCCAGCTTATCCTCTTTTCTGGATGACAGGTGGGACCAAAGAAGGACTGCGGGTTTAGCTGAAGGAATCGCCAGGGGGTTTTCCACAAATGTGATGTCGTCGTCATGCTCATGCACACAAGCAGCTCGTTGGAGGAGTCCGCCGCCGCCCGATGCCGTCGTCGTCGTCAGCCGTGCGTCGAGATGCCCGCCGCCATCCTAGAGGAGGATAAGAAGGCCACCACGACACCCTGCCTCATCCCTATCCCCATATCCTCCTCTTCCTCCCTGTCTCCAATCAGATGCCGAAACCTAACTCGCCGGAGACATTTGTCGCCGTCGCTCTGAAGCTCCCCTAGCCCTATTGAGCCACCGCTAGAACCACCGTGCCGCGCTGGTTCATCTCGTGGAAGAAATCGGTCGCGCACGCCCTTAATCGAGCTCACGGCCTCGTCCTTCCGAAGTCCGACCACCGTCTATTCGCCGTCTTCAGGCCTTCCTCGACCTCACTGAACCTACTATGAGCACCGTGGTAAGTCCCTGATCCTCCCGAGGCTCTCTAAGGTTTTATTCGCTTCCTAGATCAAGCGCTCACCATGTATCTGTGTGCTCTGTCGCTCGTCGTCACCGTACTTCCTATTCCGGTGACCTTTAGGGGGCGGCGCTGCCACTATTAGGTTCAGTAGACACCCCTGCATCGAACGCCCCTACTCACGCATTCCAGAACCCATTCATGCACCGTCTCCGACGATGTTCCGACGAGGTTCTGGCGAGCTGATGTCAGGGTGATTTCACCCTTGACCTGGTCAGCCATTTGACTGGTCCTTGCCCAGGTGGCGTGTGACATGGCCCATGGCCCATCTATCATTGTTTGGAAGTAGAAAAAGGGTCGGTAACAAATGCATTTACTAACCTGAGTGATGATGTGGCCATTGGCCCACTGGTCAGTGACCTTGGGTAGGTTTAGCCTCGCTAAGAAAAGTATTTTATGTTTAATAAATCGATAAAACAATATAAATTCAAATATCCATATTCCAGAAATAAAATAAATGATTAAATCTTGTTAAATCAACAACTTTTTGTTTTATAATTCAGAAAAATATGTATAATATACGAAAATGTTCATAAAAATAAAACATACAACTTAAAACTATTATCAACATTATTGAAATACTTATTTAAATAATTATTATTTAATAAAGATTTTATAAGTAATAAAACTTTGATAATTCTTATTTTAATAATGGTATATGTTAAAAATATAAGTAAAATACCAAAAATCTTAGAAAAATAAGAACTATAATTTAAAACCATAATCATGCATTATTATTTCACTTAACTAAATATTTAATATTTATTAAGTATTTATATAGTAGTAAACCTTAAAAAAAATCATATCTTATTATTTATAAATCAGAAAAATAAATGTAATATACCAAATTGATCACAAAAATAATACCTACATGTTAAAAATATAATGTTCCACAGTTGAGTTAAATAAAAAATTTAAATACTTTAATAACTTGAAGTTCAACTTATTTCCTTAATTATTAATTCATATAATGGTAGATAAAATTTGTTAATATTTCTAAAATTAGTAAATGGAGTCTAATAAATAGTATTAGTATTAAATATTAATAATATGAAGTCATAATGGTTCAAAACATTATAAATACCATCTTATTAAATTATATTTCAACCATAAGTGTAGATTATTTTCTAAAAGGATCCTTATCCAACATAAAATCTCCAAGA
Organism: Avena insularis; assembly: GCA_023614405.1. Taxonomy (NCBI): domain Eukaryota; kingdom Viridiplantae; phylum Streptophyta; class Magnoliopsida; order Poales; family Poaceae; genus Avena; species Avena insularis. Next base: position 358,222,411 of record CM042697.1, read on the forward strand.
ATAATTGTGACTAAATTAAATATTTCCCCTTATTTTAACCACAAGTTTATCAACATACAAAAACACTATAGTGAATTAATAAAGAGTTAAGTAATATTATTACCTTGATTATAAATTATAACCATTCATTCACAAAAAGATAAATGATTTTATTCCATTAAAAATCAAGAAACCACTACACCAAGTAAAAGTATTACCATTCTTAAATAACCTTAAAGAAACATGATAAAGTACACAAGGTACAAATATCATAAGCACTACACCTTAAATCCATCCATGTTTTTAAAGTTAACTTTAGTCTACAAGACTTTAAATATAAGAATACAGTCTTGGTTATGTGTTTTATAGTTACTTTGGTATGTTATAGTTCAGTTATAAAGGATCTCAAGTCCAAGCTATTCAAGCAAGCACAAACAACCTCAACCATGTTTGATTAACCACAAAAATTGTGGAGACCTTAGAAAAGGAATCTTTTCTTCAAAAGTTATTTGTTATGCCACTTCAATCAACAAACCTTATAATAAAATCTCCAACCCTTAACAAAATAAACTCAAGGAATTCTCATTATAATCAAAAGATGACAATTAATCACAACCACATTGTTTCAAACCTTACTGTATACCTAGGGTTGTAAACACTTAAGTCCTTTATCAAGGACATTGCTTGTAAAGTAAAACTTAAAGATAAACAATTATAATGTAAGCAATCTTTAATAACATTTCACGTTGGTGTGTATCTCATTGTTATATATTATTATAATTACATGTTATTTCACACATCACAAGCCTTAACAAGAAACACAAATATGAAAATTAACTTAAAGTACAACACATTCCAAGAAAACCCTTTCTAGTATCCAAACCCTAGAACAACGTTATCCTAGGGATTCACGTTTATAAAGTGCATCGCATTACTTATGCATAAGAGCATATTGCTTCTTTAAACATTAGTCCTTACCGGACCAATGATGCTGATTTTAGATATTGGATCTTATATTGTCTTGAAGACCATGAGTGCATAATCTTGCAATCACAAAAGGCAAGTTCACACTTGCTCATGTCCTTTGATTATTTTCTGTAAAGTATTTTATAAATCCAGTGTTGTCATCACCTGCATTTGAAAAAGGTCTGAAAACCCTATTTTCATAATAATGTGATTATAGGTTATTTACCATTAGGTAATAACCTACTATGAAAGTTCCGGTGGTAAAGGAACATATTATCTAGGACTTAACAACCAATGTCGCCAGTGATTCTTGCGCCATATATTACGTGTTAACCATGAGATTTGGAATGGGACGGAGAAGTCAGCTGTATCTTCTTCCTCTCGCATGTAGCCGGATGTGCAGGTCATGGCTGTTATCCTCGTAGCCTGCATATTAATTGGTAATTTGTAGAGGATATACAGCATATGGGTGGGAACCCTCAACATCCCACGATAGTTCTGGCATCTAACGGTCTGTACAAACCATTGACGTAATTCAATATGTGGGCATAGTGTGCACCAAGGAGGCATGCAAGGTTGTGAAGGGGGCAGTGATTGGCTTGGATCATCTTCTGGGCCCCACATCATGGAATTGTGGACGGGAATAAGCTGCCCGGTTGTGCAACAAAGAGTTGATCTCTCATGGATAAAGTAACGCACCTCTGCAGAGTGTAAGAACCGTAACTTGTTAATCCCTGTTCCAGGAAGGAGCTGCGAACACGGAGGGAAAGGAACTCCATGAAAGTTCTGGTAAACCCGTGAAGACTGACGGACATAGCTTTTCAGAATAAAAGCAACCTTTGAAGAAATGTTTATGAAAACTTGCATTGCCTACGACCTACAGTCTATGGATGTAGTTATAGTGCATCAAACACTCCTTTTTAGTGAACTTGCTGAGTACGCTCGTACTCAACGTATCTTCTTAACTCTTGCTAGATTCTGAAGCCATTAAGACGACATCTACATTTAGTTATGCTCCAGGAATATTCATAAAAAGCTAAAGCTCTTTGACGAAGACAAGGAAGTCATCATATACATCAACTCAAATGAAGACGAAGTTACTGATTAGATAGGAATATAATCTCTAGCCAAAGAACCTATTTCTGTAGTGTATTGCATTAGCAGCAATCACAGACCATTAGTTAAGATACTAGTCTTAATAGTATAATAGTTTTAGAGGTGTTTATCTTTGATTCTTCTTTGTAAGAAGTTCTTTCTATCTCTTTAACGTAGTGTTCTCTGGATCTTATGTAATTAGTTGAGTTGTAACCTTTAGCCATGTCTTGGACCCGCTATGTTTCTGTTGTACCACTCTGAGGGATGTAATACTAGTGAATAGGTGTTTCATTGGTGTTATGTCAATGCCTATAGTATACTACATCATGCAGTGGTATGCTGGGTCACCACATTAACTCAGTACTTGCAAGAGTGTTGTTTGATTCTGGAGCATCACGCTCGTTTTTTACCGAATAATTTGCATGCACTAGTAAAATTCAACCAACCAAATTGAAGCATGTTATGATAGTTCAAATACCTGGTTCAACCACCAAAGCTAGACAAATTTGCAAGGCCGTACCTATCCGAATCCATGGCATAGATTTTTATGCTAATCTAATAGTACATGGAAATAAAGGTTTGGAAGTAGTACTAGGAATGGATTGGATGTCGAAACATAAAGGGTTAATTGACTGTGCCAAGAAGGCCATAACCATGACCAGTACAGCTAGAATATCAGTAGAGCATGTATCTAAACCTTGCCCCGTCAATTCAAGTGCAACAAGAGTCTAGCCCAACCAATCATTGACCAAGTCAGAGTAGTCTGTGAATACCCCGATGTATTTCTAGATGTTTTGCCCGGTATGCCCCCAGATCGAGATATCGAGTTTATCATTGAACTAATTCTTGGAACCGGACCCATAGCCCAGAGACCATATAGTATGAACCCATCTGAACTAGTGCAGCTGAAGAAGCAACTAGATGCTATGCTGGAGATAGGACTGATCCAACCAAGTGTGTTGCCATGCTGATCACCTGTGTTATTTGTGGACAAGAAAGATGGAGGTAACCTTTTGTGTACGGATTATCGAAAGCTGAATGATGTCAGCGTCAAGAACAAGTATCCACTGCCGAAGATAGAAGACCTGTTTGACCAGTTGACTGGCGCCAAAGTGTTTTCTAAGATTGATCTTAGAACTGGCTATCATCAACTCAAGATTCGCGCAGAGGATATTCCGAAGACTACCTTTACCACCAAATATGGATTGTATGAGTACACTGTCATGTCTTTTGGATTAACCAATGCCCCCGCTTATATCATGAATGTCAACGCCCGGATTTTTAATCCCAGATGCCTGTTATGCCATACATCGCAATCCCAGGATTACCATTTTTGCGACACATAACAGATTTGGATACCATAGTACATCATCCATTACAAACCATACATAAGGTCTTACACAAATAAGGGTCTCATTATCCAGTTCTTAATACAACTCAAGCAGCGGAATAACGTAATATTAAAGGTAGCGTAGGTGAAGCTCCATCTTCAGGGTCACAGGCAATGCTGACGATGGGAGATTATCCTAGTTGTCGTAACCTTCCTGCATCATCCTGGTACTCCTCCTCATAGTCTGGCCACAGGAATAGCCAGGGATAAATCCATGAGTACTCTTTAAGTACTCGCAAAATACTACTAACAAGTTAAGGTGATTTTTGTAGTAGGACACTAAGCTCTAGGGTTGTTTTGCAAAAAGCCAGATTTACCTCTACTAAGTTTAGAAACAAGGAAACTAGTTGAAACTTATATGCCTAAGTGGGAACTTGTATTTCATGTCACAACTCTGTTGTGGTCAAGTCAAAGTCTCAATTCATTTCACAAGCCATTTTGAAAACATCTAACGGGGGAACAGTATGGCCACTCCAACTGTCCATAACCGCGGACGTGGCTATTCGAATAGTTTGACACTCTGCAGAGATTGTACACTTTCACCACAACATTCGATACATCCGCTAGGAACAAATCCTGAATTCACCATACTCAGTATGCGGATAATCAATCCTAACCTTTCGATTACACGCCCTAGTATAGGCACCTCTCATGTGAGTTTGGCCTCCCAACCATGACCAACTATCATCTTGGGTACTGCACAGGTGGACAATCTTCACAAGGTAGCCTCAGCTCAGACCTTGGCCGTGAGGGAACCCATACTAAGGTATATAAGTTTCCAGTCAAGCCCTACCCAAATTTCGGGTATTGTGGTTGTACGGTAAAATTGGAATGGTATCGCATCCAGACAACCATCAGTTTTATAAAGGGCTAAGGCTCATGCCGCAACATTTTCATCATCAAAATCATCTGGTGTTCGGAAACACATGTCAAAACATCTCATTAGAATGACTCATCATTCTAAGGTTTTCATAACCATTTTCCACCAAGTATTCCCATCTAGAGTTGATCAAGTTTTATGCTTAGCACTAGCATCTACAAGTGTGGTAAGTACTAATGAAGGGTGGTAAACAAGTGGAGTTTAACTGATTTCAATCTCATGCCTTGGGATGACATCAAGATTATCTAGCTTAGGCCAAATTTAATGCTCTTTATGCAACCTTCAATTATCTTCCTAGAATCTACAAGTCACTTAAGTAAACTCTAAAAGAAAGCTTTGATAAAGGAATAAAGTAAAAAGCTTGCAAGTAAAACTAGGATTGGGTTCTCAAGTGGGTAGGATCACATATGCTTAAGGCATCTAGTTGGCATGGTAACAAGCAAGTATTAGCTTGCATAGGTCAACTTGATGAGTAAGGCTTGCCTTGTGCATATTAGTGGTTGAAGTTCTCCTCGGCTTCTTCTTCGTAGTATCCTCCTTCCTCCTCGTATCCTTGGTCGGTACTAGCGTCTATAAATAAGTACGAGGTACACAATCACCAAACAATACTTAACTATTTTCAATCATCACACAAAGGTGTACTATAGATGATGAAGCATCATCACTAACCTTACAAGAATAAAGCATTTGTCTTATTTATTTATTTTTAGAAAAGTAATTTCTACTCATTGAAAAACTACTTAAGGTTTAATATTCTCCAACTTCAAACATGGGATCATGTTGACACATGTCATCACCACATATTTCAGTACATAGGAATGTGATTTAAAGTGGTGTCACAATTTAATAATATTTAACTTTTTATTTTAAATAAATAAAGTGACTAGAAATGCCTATGTGGCATTCTTTTATTACTTGGACATTATTTATGTAAGTAAACACATATGTTTTTATATATTCTAAAAGGTATGATAAAATGTGATTTTTGAGAGTTGGAATAAACTCAAAAACTATTATGGTTGAAATTTGAAAAATGTTTGAATGCAGAAAAGCTTCTGACTTGTTATTTTTACCAAGGTTGATCTACAAATCCAAATGACTTGAATCCAACGGGCTTGGATTAAGAATTTCAGTACCTTTCTAACAAAATTGGTTTCATGAAATTTGGTTCAATCAATCGAGCTGGGTTGATTTTTGAAACTAGGTATAGAACTGAGTTTGAATGAAAATAGAAAAATCTAAATTCAAACGGTTGGGCTGCGCGGGAAGGGTTAATGGGCCGGCCCAGTGTCACTCTGCAGCGCCGGGAACAGCTGACAGGGGGTTCCACCCGTCAGTGGCTCATAACACGCGAAGCGGTAGGGGGCGATGTGGTGTGTTGGATTAGAAGTGAGATCAACGGCTGAGGGTCGTCATCGACGATGAACAGGTTACCGGCAAGCTTGAACCCTAGCGGCTCAGTGGGGGTCGTGGGAGGCTCACCGGGGCTCAGGCGAGGGTCGGCGATGGGGGCGAACGACAAAGTCGACTATGGCGATTCTCCTAGCACCGGCAGCTCCTCCTGGGGCGGCTCCAATCGACGGCTCCTCTCCTCCCCTGCAGCGGCGAGCTCTGGCCAAATTACGGTGATGCGCTGCTCGCCTTGCTCCGGGAAGAAGTGGGAAGTCTCAGTCAAGTTGAGCAAGAAATCTTGAACAGAGGAAATAATAGTGCTATCAATTTAGGCTGACAATAAGTCGGGGTAAAGTCTTCAAGCCATAAAGATGCTTCATATACAATTGGAATTTGGTAATTGAGATTGTTAAACTTTGAATCCCTACATGAAGTGGATTGTATGGCTAAGTCCTTTGCATAGCACTTAAATAAAAGTGTGAGAATATATATATATAAGAAAAAGAGAAAGAGAGAAAGAAGAAAAAGAGCGAATGTGCAAAGAGCAAGTAGGCATACACCACTGTCTTGTGGTAAGACAAAGAAATGTTCGAGATTTTGAATCCCAAGTGAATATGTTAATCCTAAAACACTTGGGACTACCTCGCTAACTCATTCGTTCGAACCGAAACACTTTACATCATATCGATATTCATATTTTATGAATTGATGATTAATAAGACGTGGAAGCCTGCTAGTATTATTCGGATGGTCCGAGTAAGGTAGTATTCATGAACTTATTCCTATGTATCATATATGACAATCACATGCTACAACTGCCTCGTTTATTTTATCGACTCAACTTCATGAATATGAGGATCACATCCATCAAAGCTAAACTTGCTCGGGACGAGCAAGAGTCTAAGCTTGGGGAAGCTGATGAGTGCATATTTGCATAATGTTTTATATTATTATTTTGCATTGTAGTGGTAAAATCTTGGTATTCTACGGCGTTCGCACGCATGTTTAATGTTTATTTTCACCAGGATCAGGACAGATGATGGATCCGATGGACACAATTCTTGAACCAGTTATATTGGAGTGAAAAGGATCCAAAAACAATGTAAATCGCATATTTGGGAAATATCAATACCAGAAGAAAACCCGAAGCGGTAGGAGGACACAGAAGGTTTAACGACCGACTATACGACAAGAAGAAATATTCCGGCCGTATAGTTCCTATCGTATAGCTGGCACCGACACTGCCTCCTCAAATAGTTTCACTCCGTGCAACTGGATAGGGGAGAGACATACAGAACACCCAGAAATCGCCGAAAACCTCACCTCCGGAAGGTATCTGGAGGGGGAACTTGCCCTAGGGATCCATCTTCGCCCTAAGTAGATCTGGGAGGCCAAGGCATCGATCTCCATCTTCATCAACCGCTGCATCACCATCATCATCATCATCATCATCATCTCCATCCATCCCATCTAGATCTTGTTGTAACTCTTGCACTAGTTGTGGATTCATACAAGAACTATTCATCTATAATTGTTTTCATTACCATTGGCATGATGTTGTTTGCCTCCATGTCTGAGTAGATCATTAGTTCTTGGGGATATGTTAATTGTCTTCATCTTGATGTTATGTTATATGATTGAGATTAAATAGAGATTATATGATTGAGATGAAATATAGATTATTATGTTATACATCATTATGTGTATATGTTAATTGTCTTCATCTTGATGTTGGGATTCATGCACCTCCTTAATATTTGACTCTCACGGAGACTTGATGAAGGGGATTACTTGTTGGTAGACGGAGGGGTGATAACACTTATTATGACTATAAAGTCGTTGTCGTCCTTTACGTACTAACTTGGGGAAGCAAGGAGAACTCACTAAGCCATGTTCATGTCATGGGAGAAATCCCTTAATAGAGGGATAATACGATTGATGTCGTTTATCTGTTAGCTGTGGTTATGAAGGACGATGTGAGCAGTAGTTGCTGCCTATTCGTCCATATATGGAGCTTCTCCCACATACATACATGTCATAAAAATATCTGTTATAATAATCTTGATCACTCGGTCTAAATTGCTAGCGGTGTATCCACCACTCCCCGAGAACGCCTTTTCACTATTGCAGTTCCAAGCTTTCTTACGCACGCGATTACTACTTTCTGCATTAACACTACAAGGAATCTGCTGATACATGACCCTCCATTTTCGTCACAGAATCGTCATTGTCTACAATGTATGATGATCTTATGACGAAAAACAGATCGTCAACAACTGAGCGTCGGTAATTGCACACAACGAAGTTTTTTTTGTGAAATTGTCATAACGTTCTATGACGATATTGGGTCGTCATAACCATTATGACGATCCAATATCGTCACGGGACATCTAGCCAGGCCAGGTCAGATCCTACGTGGCTGATCCGACGTGGCAAGGAATCGGCCCAATCCACTTCGTCCATTTATACGGGCCAAGCCCAACAATTCAACTTTTTATGTTTTTTCTTTGCTAGTTCTTATCATCTACATGGGCCAAACGAGACATTTCAACCTTTGTATTGTATGGGCCCTAGGCTATTTACAGTCCATTTAAATTCAAATTCGGCCTTTTTTAGGACCTGATCTTACTAGTCAGATAGTTTTATCAGATTCATTTGAGAGAATAGCCCCCACGTCAGAAGTGTTCAAAATGGCATACTTGTTTCATTCATGGGCTTTTATTCATATGTTCAAGATCACGTACATAATATATATTTGAGACATATCCAGGAGAACACATGTAACTAGGCTATTACAATTTTTAGTGTCTTCTATGACCCAGATATGCCTAACTATTACAAGTCCTGAATTTAGCCTATTACAATTTTTAGAGTCTACTTCAACCAGATATGCCTATGTATTACAAGAAGTGGCTACTCTTTGCTGGTTACACTTCATGGCTTCACTAACTTGCAATTTCTTAGCCTGGAGCTCCTGTAAATGAGAAACAACCAAACTATTAGTCTCAATATAGACATACCTTAATTACAACAAATCAACCTAGCAACCAATTGTAAAAATGAGATGCCATTTATAGTTGAATTCATTCAAAACATTTACTTGAGGTCTCAATCATATATGATATATCTAACTTGAGGCCATATATCTCAGATATAAATTATACACTGATCTACCAGAAAGAAATATGATGTTCTGCTAGTATGGAAAACTACCAGAAATATGTACCATTCAAATAAACGATGATATAAATGAAAAAGATTGCAGTACTGCTGTCAAACTCTATAATAGCAGCTCTGCCCTTGTCACCTATACACAAATATAGGCTGCATCATTGCGAGCTAGTAGAAGATCTAGACAGTACAGAGTATCATTTGAATGAATGAATTACAAACAACATTTAAGAGACCAGTGTGAAGGGGGGTTCGATGGCGAAGTACAACTTCTGGTCACAGGAGGCCGTTGACATTGAGCGTGACGGTAATAGCAGATAGTAAACCTTGTGAACCAATTATACCCCCTGGCAAATAAGGAATGCAGTGTTTGAGGTACATAAACAACATAAGAGAAAAAAGGCAGTCATGAACAATCAAGATAGAACAGTGACAAAATTGAAATCCTACTTCATCGAGTCATAGCTTGAGGACATAGCAAGTATGATATTCATGAAACAGAACTATAAAACTAGCAAGATGAAAAATGGATCACGCTTTAGAATCATGTAGACACGGATGCATTCTAGTCTAGTGCTACTGCTACTAGAGGAAGTGCTGCTATATAATATATCTCCAATGACTAGAAACCAAGAATATGAGAATACAACTAATCCAATACATAGTACTGCTAGTCAACATAAAATTTCCATTAGCTGTAGGGGAACAAATGACAGATGAATGAGATTAGAATTCCAGCAGCAATCTTCAGGTATATTAAGCTAACATAGGTAAAGGGGCAGAACAATGCAAGGTACATGCATGTTTAAAGAAACAAACATGTAAGCTTTACCTGTTTAAAGTGTTCTTTGACAACTTGAAAATCTACTTGGCAGTGAAAGACCAGATTCGATTACCATTTCCCCCTCATCGACAGAGATAACCGCATTTGCACATATCTGAACAAAGCCAAGTTCCAAAATCAATTCAGTTTCACTAAATCTAATGGGAAACACTCTAAATGCACTACTTAAGCTCTGCTATTACCGTCACATGGGTTATTATGTCTCACAAAGTAAATACCAACAACATATGAGAAGACACAATCACTTTCTTGCTCATTAATCATTATACAATCATGTTTCTTACGACAAGAACTAGTAGAATTAAGGCACAAATGATATTCTAAACATAAAAATTGACAGCAGCAAACCATCAGTGGGTCACAACTTAGTGGATTAACAAAACTGTCAAGATAACATAGCTATGAGGTCAACATCACAAAGCAGAGAAAGAGAGTGGGACAGACCAAGGACATCCGCAACAAGCTAAAATCTTGATAGCAATAGTGAGCATACAGGCAATTATTATCATCAACTTCAACAGTTAAAATCTGGTAGTGAGCATACAGGCAATTATTATCGTAATGTACAGTTCTAATCAATTTCTACTACTAATGTATAGTTCTAATCCAATCTTATGCTATGGAAATTTCTAATACTGCTTTGCTACTAATTATTCAACTAATCTACAAGTAAATGTATATCCAGTAGTTCAATCGCATGCTACTAATCGACTATTTTGAATCTGGGCAAGTGGAGGGATCATAGAGAGGAGAGGAGGCACTTACTCACTGGTGTAACATCCCAAAAATATTAAACATGGATCATCAAATGCTAAGCATCAAAATTAGGGTTAACAAAAACTTTCCTATCTAAAAATATGAGAGCATTGATATGTATGTGTATTTAAAATTAGGATCCTTTGAATTGCCATGGTGCTGTGTTTCTTTGCTTGTAAAATGATTCTTAGGTGAAATAAACATCATCTAAATCATTCCCAAACTTGTCCCAAAGACAAACAACTCAAAATGAACAAATGAAGTGAATGGTCACTTTGGCCAAATTAACTCTCATGCCTACATTGGCTATTCCAAGCACTCAAAACTTAATAGAAACATTTGTGGATCTTTGCACCCATTGTTAGTACACATAATGAGGTACGAAGGCCCACTTTGTGATCTTCCAAAAACATTCAAAGGCTAAGTTTAAATGACAGTTTAAAATTGAATCTATCTCATATGGGAAGATCCCACTATTTCAAAAACCACTCAAACAAGTTCAATTTTCAAAATCCAAGCACCCACAGAATCCCCAGCACATGCCTAGCACACCCACCAAAAATATTTTCAAAATTCAAAAGTAAGTTTCTTGCGGCCATTTCATCAAACACTTGGCAGGCAAATTTAAACCAAATAAAATTCACTGTTTTTAATAGTGTTTTGGCCTAACTTGTTCCCTCTCTAGCTCACAGCAACCATTCAGTATATCATCTAGCCTAATTGGAAATCCCTAGCCTCACTGTGAGTTGGCCATTGTCATCAATGGTGAGCAACCCGAGCCACCTTGCCGGCCAACTTGGTCGCCTCCGCAGCAGACCGCCTCCCCCTCTCTCGCCATGTCTGGGAGCTCGCCAACACTCCACCGCCACCCACTGTCCCCTCCCCGAGCCAAGGTAAGCCGTGGACCACCGAGCACGCCCGCGCCTTTGCACATCATGCGACATGCCGAGCACTCGCCAGTACAGCACCGTGACTACACGCTGTCAGACGCCTGCCGCCCGCAGCCCGTGCCCACCGCCCCTAAGCTCGCATTGAATTTCTAGAGCCTCGCCAGGAGACCACGCGTTGATATCCACCCTCAGCCATGCCTCTAGCAGCCCATAGCCATGTCGCCACCGTCGCCTGCCCATCCCTCTCGGTCTCGCAGTCGAGCCTATAAAAGGAGGCCACCCCCAGCTGTTTGAAGCACACCATTCCACTCCCTCACCTCACTGATCGTTCCACCCTCTAGCCGGAGCACGAGGAGCAGCAGCTCGCCAGAATTGCACCGGAGCAGGCCGCCTCTGGAGGAGAAGGGGGTCGTTGATTGCGACCACCCCTGGAGCTACCTCGACCGTCCCTGATCTCGCCATCAACCACTCATTCGTTTGTCCGCCTCGCCGTCGTTGCTGGGGCCCTGGTATGCCCCCTATGCACCCCCACTGAGCCGCTAGGGTTCGAGCTCGCCGGTGACATGTTCATCATCGACGATGATCCCCAGCCGTTGATCCCCCTTCTAATCCAACGACCCACATAGCCATGTCTTACAGCGTTATGAGTCACCGACCGGTAGACCCCGTCAGCTGAGCTCAGCCAAGGAGTGACACTGGGCCGGCCCATTAACCTCTCCCGCGCGACCCAACCGTTTGAATTTAGATTTTTCTATTTTGATTCAAACACAGTTCTGTACCTAGTTTCAAAAATCAACCCAGCTCGATTTAATGAACCAAATTGCATGAAACCAATTTTGTTAGAAAGGTACTGAAATGCTTAATCCAAGACCATTGGATTCAAATCATTTGGATCTATAGATAAACCTTGGTAAAAATAACAAGTCGGAAGCTTTTCTGCATTCAAACAGTTTTCAAATTTCAACCATAAGAGCTTTTGAGTTGATTCCAACTCTCAAAAATCACATTTGATCATACCTTTCAGAATATATAAAAACATATGGGTTTACTTACAGAAATAATGTTCAAATAACAAAAGAATGCCACATAGGCATTTCTAGTCACTTTATTTATTAAAATAAAAAGGTTAAACCTTATTAAATTATGACACCACTTTAAATCACATTCCCATGTACTAAAATATGTGGTGATGACATGTGTCAACATGATCCCATGTTTGAGTTGGAGAATATTAAATCTAAGTAGTTTTTTAATGAGTAGAAATTACTTTTCTCAAATTAAAATCAATAAGACAAATGCTTTAATCTAATAATGTTAAGTGATGATGCTAGATCAGCTATAGTGCACCTTTGTGTGATGATTGAAAGTAGTTAAGTATTGTTTGGTGATTGTGTACCTCGTATTTATTTATAGACACTAGTACCGACCAAGTATACGAGGAGGAAGGAGGATACTACGAGGAAGAAGCCGAGGAGAACTTCAACCACTCCTCTGCTCAAGGCAAGCCTAATACCCTTGGTTGATTTAGCAAGCTAACGCTTGCAAGTTACCTTATGTATGCAAGCTATTAACTTAGCAAGCTTATACCACTTGATAAACCATCCTAGTTTCAATTTCAAGCTTTATACTTTATTTATTTATCAAAACTTTCTCTTAGAGTTTACATAGTGAATTCTAGATACTAGAAAGATAATGGAAGGTTGCATAAATAGCATTAAATTTGGCCTAAGTTAGATAATCTTGATGTCATCCTAAGGCAGGAGATTGAACCTAGCAAAATCCCCACTTGTTTACCACCCCTCATTAGTACTTATCACTACTTGTAGATGCTAGTGCTAAGCATAAAACTTGATCAACTTTAGATGGGAATACTTGGTGAAACTGGTTATGAAAACCTTAGAATGATGAGTCATTCTACTGAAATGTTTTGACATGTGTTCTCGAACACCAGATGATTTTGATGATGAAAATGTTGAGGTATGAGCCTTAGCCCTTTATAAAACTGATGGTTGTATGGATGCGATACCATTCCAATTTTACCGTACAACCACAACACCCAAAATTGGGTAGGGCTTGACTGGAAACTTATATACCTTAGTATGGGTTCCCTCGCGGCCAAGGTCTGAGCTGAGGCTACCTTGTGAAGATTTTCCACCTGTGCAGTACCCAAGATGACAGTTGGTCATGGTTGGGAGGCCAAACTCACAGGAGAGGTGCCTATACTAGGGCGTGTAAATGAAAAGTTAGGATTGATTATCCGCATACTGAGTATGGTGAATTCAGGATTTGCTCCTGACGGATGTATCGAATGTTGTGGTGAAAGTGTACAATCTCTGCAGAGTGTCAAACTATTCGAATAGCCGCGTCCGCGGTTATTGACAGTTGGAGTGGCCATACAGTTCTCCCGTCAGATGTTTTCAAAATGACTTGTGAAATGATTTGAGACTTTGACTTGACCAAAACAGGGTTGTGATATGAAATTCAAGTTCCCACTTAGGTGTTATAAAACTTCAAATAGCTTTCTTTGCTTCCGAACTTAGTAGAGGTAAATCTGCCTTTTTGCAAAACAACCCTAGAGCTTAGTGTCCTACTACAAAAACCCCCTTAACTTGTTAGTATTAGTTTGCGAGTACTTGAAGAGTACTCATGGCTTTGTCCCTGGCTATTCCCGTGGCCATACTATGAAGAGGAGTATCAGGATGATGGACCGCCGGAAGGTTACGACAACTAGGATCATCTCCCATCGTCAACATTGCCTGTGACCCCGAAGATGGAGCTTCGCCTACAATATCATTACTATTACGTTATTCCACTGCTTGAGTTGTATTAAGAACTGGATCATGATATCCTTATTTGTGTAAGACCTTATGTATGGTTTTTAATGGATGATGTACTGTGATATCCAAATCTGTTATGTCTCGCAAAAATGGTAATCCTGGGATTGCATGTATGGCATAACGGGCATCTGGGATTAAAAATCCGGGTGTTGACAGCTGGTGATGAAGCTGATGAACTTGGAGACGCACTCCTGGATGGACTCACGCAGACTCCCCGACGGCGTGTCCTCACCTCACGTAGTCACATCTACAGCGAGATCCAGGCCACTAGCACGCGTCGACCGCCTCCATCCCAGCGCCACGCACGATGGCTCCCAGAAACCTACAGGCATGGGCCAGATGCATAAGCCGTTAGGACACGGAGGAGGGGAGAGAGCTTGACCACCGCCAGACCGCGTCGCCGACCACCGCCAAACTTGACAAGGGTGCCTGCCGATGCCACCGCCAGACTTGAAGAGAGGTTGTGGTTCTAGGGGAGTGAGGGGCGAGCGGAGATCAGCCAGATGGGATCGGGAGTGATGGGGGTGGGGGTGGGGGTGGCGACGGAGATAGGAGGGAGTGGCCTGTGCGACGGTGTCGGGGATATGGCTCTATGGTGTCGGGGATCGGGAAGGTTTCAGGGAGGCCACGAGATGAGTTCTTACTCTGGCGCCACGCCTCGTCAAGGAAGATGACCTCGTCAACAAGCTCGACGGATTCCAAGCGGCTGCACTGCGAGCTGCGTACGAGCTCAGGGTCGCCGCCCTTCTCCCTACGGAAGAGATTGATGTCCAACATCTTGGCAGATGGGATCGTGAGTGATGGGGGGCGAGAAGAGTTCAGCCGGATGGGATAGGGAGTGATGGGGGTGGGGGCGGCAGCAGAGGGAGGAGGAAGTGGTCTGTGCGGAGGGAGGAGTGAGACGGGTCTGTGGTGCCCTTGCTGGATCTTTTTGGTTCGGGTGGGCATGGTGTGGAGAAGAACAGAACAGGGGCGGTGGCGGAGGTTAGGGTATGGGGAGGGGTGCGATATTTCCTTTGCGTGCACTCTTTGGAGCTACGGAATGGGGAGTTGGTGGATGAGCAAGTGTGCTTCTTCGGTGAGCTACGATACCCGTCGGATGTGTTTTTGAATGGTTTCGATTAGGTTGAGATGTACAATCCATGGGTGGTGGTTTCCTATAATTTGATTGGTTACATATGACCTCACAGGGTTTTCATCACCAAAGTGTCCCTCGCTCCAGAGTGCATCCAAAATCATGGCATAATTCGTAATAATATGCCCATATTATGCACACATATGTATCTTAAAAAAGCAAACAATGTTACAGTACAAAGGTTTCCCTTTCGTCGTACAAAAAAGCCACTTTCTATTTTCTGAGTGCCAAAAAATAGGCGTTTTGTGAAGTAATCACCAAATGAAAGTTTTAAAATGCATCACCCCATTTTTCAAAAATACTAGACCACATTAAGTGGACAATGTCCCAACCGGGGTATCTCAAACCATTCCGTCCACCCCTGGCGAAAAAGACAAATTCATGCCGAATCGGTAGGAAGCGGGTCCGATTTAAACTACAGGTACATGATCTGATGCCCATGATTTTTTGCAAAAAATCATTTTTAGACTCACAATATGCTATTTCTTTAGATATCCAACGCAAGTTCATCAAGGCTCATCCCCTAGCTAAGAACATTCATGACCGTCGTTTTGACCATAGTTTCAAACGAGCATAAAAAATTCAAAAACAGGCTGATCAATGCAAATCCTTCGCGTGGTGTCTTAGTATGTGACATAGTTGCAAGGAAAATACCAAACTTGGTAAATTGAGTATGTCTCAAAAAAACTTCACAAAATGACCTACCATGTTCGAGGTTTCATGGCTTTCGGGTAAATGACCAATGTTATGGCTAGAATCTGGGCATAGTTTGTGATAATGCACCTGTATTATACAGACATGTGCATCATGGGATAGCGAACAATGTTGCAGGCGGAATTTTTTCATTTCGTCATACAGAAAAACCATTTTCCATTTTCCGAGCGCAAAAATGGGCCGTTTTGTGAAGCAACCACCAAATGAAAGTTTCAAAATGCTACCATCCCATTTTTTAAAAATAATAGGCCACCTTACATGGAAAAATGTCCCAACCGGGGTCCCTCAAACCTTTCCTTCCACCCCTTGCAAAAAAGACAAATTCCTGCCGAATCGGTAGGAAGTGGGTCCGATTTGAACTACATGTGCATGAAAAAGATACAAAAAAATTAAAAGTATAGAAAAAACTTTTATAAATGGACCACCTAAGCTGAAACGGACCTTACCTAGCAGGCTCCAAGGCCTAGTCCGCCAAGGGAGAAAAAATAAAAGGAGGGATTCTGTCCGCCAAGGCCTAGGGCCAACAAACTATATGTATTTATAAATATTTAGTGCGGCTGTACAACCAGGTGGAAGTAGTAGTCTAGTGGTTATAGATGCCTGTCCCTTGTAGTAGGTCTGCGGTTTGATCCTCGTGAAATCCTATTTTTTCACTATTTATTCGCGGGCAAAGCTAACATATTAAGACCACTGAGCATAAATAAAACACTAACGAGGTTATAGCGTGTTTGAAAAAACATGTGGGCCCTCATGTGTGGTTTTGGTAATTAATGACAATCTCTATGGACTAATGCTTGTATCAAGTTGTACTTGTAGGAATTGTCCATAGGCAATGCTTGAACCATATGTTGGCTTCAAGGTTTGGAGAAGAAGAAAGTGAAGAGGATCAAGTGGTGACCAAGATGTTCAAAGAGTGATCCACGGATTGGTCATGTGAGAGTTAAACCTATGGCAAGTATGTCTTGAAGAATAAGATGGAGTAATATCTCTGGTGCACCTTCAAGGCATCAACATAATGAAGAAAAGAAGAAATGATGTGCAAGCTAAAGATGTGCAATATCTAGAAGATCTCATGCTTGAAGCTTGCCATCCTCGGTGATCATGGATCGATAAAGACAAGGTCAAAGTAAAGGTTTTCCCATGTTGTATGGGGGATCAACTTGCAAGTCTTCATCAAGCGAGTGCGTGCAAGAGCAATTAAGAAAGGTGTTCCATCTTGAGAAGGACAAGATCGTATACATCAAGATCTAGTGGAATATGCGCAAGACAAAGGTATGATATTGATAGGGTTTTCTCCGTATCGGTCTCGTGGTGTTAGTTGGGGAGACCGGTTTATAGGATAGATAACCGTACTATCAAGAGGGGCTCTCAAGTGAGTAACTCGATCATATCGTTCAGAGAGAGATCAAACCTTTGCATACTTAGCATCATCCTTTCTTGGTTTTTATTTGGATCTTATCCATGTGAGGTTTTAGAGCTTGTGGTAATATTCATAACACTACTAGAGAAAACCTTATGCGAGGCGCATCTAAAAGCATATGCGAGGCGCATATCGTATGCGCCTATAGCTTCGAGCCTCGCCTATTTTTTATGCGAGACGCATATCATATGCGCCTCCTATACTTCACATATGTGAGGCGCATATCGATATGCGCCTCCTATATCATATGCGCCTCGCATATGTTTTGCAATGCGCATATTTATTGTATATGCGCCTACTATACTGTCCTATATGCGCCTTCTATAATATTTTCGAAACTCAATTTTTACAGATCACTATAAATAACAGTATACGCATATTCAAATATACAATACAGTCCAGAATACAGTATAAATAGCACAGAATTTTCCAGAAACTTGCAATTGACCAAAGCATAATAGAACCAACATGAATTCAAGTACATTACACATCAATCGTGATATACGAGTTCATACATAAACTGAAATCAACAAGTGTCAAGTTTTCACACAACACAAGTGTTTGTGCCACAAGTTCACACCTCCGAGTACAAGTTCACAGCAAGATAGGCAATACAAATTCTTCTAAGACAAAAATTCTTCAAGATCCAACACACTAAGAACCTTTGCTCCAGCGCCATCGTCGGGAGCCTAGCGAGGGTCACCTGGTGCAGCTGCTGCTCCCGCTCCATAATCTTATCATGATTGATCACAATCTGCTACAAAAAAATATAAAACATTATTTAGCAAGGAAGAGAGGTTTTCTATTTCATAGCAAAGCAAAATTAACCTTTAGTGAAGAAAGTCCATATAACCCCTTTATCTATCAGGTTTGGGATGCTAACCCTCCCTAACTTTAAACTGGAGCACTTAACCCCCACAGGTATTAGATACCAGGAAAATTACCCCCTCAGGCAATTGTTAGCGATATTTGGGAGTTGTTTCGCTGATGTGGACAATGGTTTAGCCAGCTCGGATGGAAAGATGGTTCAGCGGTCAGTCCAAATCCCTCTCCTGTTTCTCTCACTCGGAGCTGTGGCCGCCTGACGCCACTGCCTTCCCCTCGCCGCACCCGCACCCCCCGCTCACCCCACGCCGCCGGCTCCCACTGCTGACCGACGTGCCGGCCCTGCCCGCCTGCCCCTGATACCCCTGCCTTGCCTCCTTGTCACCGGAGCATCCACGGTGCAGCTCGTGCTCCTACTGCCGCGTGCCCCTGGACTCGCAGCTGCGCAAGAAATGAATTGATTTGCTTAAGACATTGCAAATGAGCTAAAAGTTAGTTTGCTACTTGCAACTAAATCTAACATAGCAATCAGCAACCTCAAACATCTTCACTATCAGCTTACCCACGTCCATCTGAACTTAGCACACATAAAATAGTTTGTACATGGATAGTCTGGATTATTTGTTAATGACAATGCATAAGTGAAGTCAATGAACGACATGTGACAAATGTTGATGTGCTTGATCTGTATGCGTACTAAAAGTTCAGAAGAAGAACATGGTGTTGAACATAGAGAAAATGCTCTACAACATTCTGATCGGATGAGAGAATAAATTGCAGAACAGCAGGTTCAGTACACATTAGCAAGTGTAGAGCGGCATGACCGGCAATCAAAAAATCAAACCAAGTTTTACATGTAGCTTTTGAAGCCCAGACATTTACATGTAGATTCAGTTAGCATACACAAGTTCCTAAACTTCTGTGTAGGGCATAACATAGACATCACCAAAGTTTTTTTTATATACATTACATTAGCTTTGAACAATATGAAGTTAAAAATCCTACCAATGCAAATAGAACAGTGACAAATTTCACACATCAGGCGTTTCACAGTGAACGGAAAGATGAAGTATTTTTAAGTCCCCCTGTTCACTTGGGTTATGAACAGCTAAGTCCCCCTGTTCTTGGTGCTAATAAAGATGTCCACTTTGCACCTAAACCCCCAAAAAGACCACTCAACCGTGGAATTCTTTGATCAAATCGACGGAATATCCCCACAAGAAGAAGAGGAGACGATTAGCAGGGAGAGGAAATGAGGGGGTGGGGGAGGATTTGTTCTTACCGGCGTAGATCTGGTAGTGGCACAGCTTCCATTCCTTGTCCCCGAGGAGCAGCTCCAGCTTCGCATCGTCACACCTACGCACGCACGCCTCCGTCCTCCGCGTCTGCGACCGACCTCCAACCAAAACCCTAGACAGTATCAGACGCAGGCCGAGCGAGGATAAAGAAGAACTTGTAGAGAAGGGAGAAATCCGGGCGAGCCATCACCTCATGGAGGCGGTCCTGGAGGAGGCCATCGCGGGCGACCCAGAAGTCGTGCTGGACCCTGAGGAGAGCCTCAATGCGGGACCGGTCAGTAAGTAGCACCTCGACGTGCCGGACGGGAGCGAGAGCTCGGGTTGGGGAGCACACGAGCATGGTGGGGCGCCTGACGACGAGGACGGTGGGCCGGAGAAAGCCGGGGGTTGCAGGGCGAGGGGGGCGGCCGGTGGCGGCGGCGCCAGGCGAGGATCGATGGAATGCGAGGGAGCCTAGCGGCGGCGGGGATTAGCGAGCGAGGGAGGGGTCGCGAACGCGGTTGGTGAGGGACGAGGTGGACACGCGGGGTGGGGTCGTGTGGCCGTGGTAGGAGATGTGGTGGGGCCGACAGCGTAAAGGAGGCGCATGTCACGATACGTGCCTCGCATATTAAGTAGGAGGCGTATATTACTATATACGCCTCGCATATTTGACCATCGATTTTCATCCGGACCCAGGCAGCTTATACGAGGCGCAGTTTGTCCATATGCGCCTCGCCTATCTAATATATAGGAGGCGCATATTACTAGAATGCGCCTCGCATAATCTGGGGCTGCTTGATTTCGTCCGTACAGGGATTATAGGAGGCGCATTCTTATCATATGCGTCTCGCCTATTTTTATACTAGAGGCGCATGGAGAAGGAGTGCGTCTCGCCTATTTTATAGGAGGCACATATGGTCTAAATGTGTCTCCTATAAGCATGTCTCCTATAGTCTTTTCTCTAGTAGTGTAACAAGCCCTAGTTCATCAAAAACGGATTTCCCCTTTATATCTTATTGTGTTTTTTATCTTGAAGGTTTTACCGGTTTGTCTTTTAGAGATAGGTAAAAAATTCCATTATTTGGTTTTTACTCATGTGAGGATTTAGAGCTTGTTTTAATCTCCATGACAAGCTCTAGTCCATCGAAAACGAATTTCATATGCATTCTCTACTACGTTTTCGATGTTGGAGGTTTTACTGGTTTGTCTTTTTGAGAGAGGTTAAACCTTTCGTCAGTTGGTTCTATCCTCCCTTGCTGGACTATTATGTTTTTCTATATGATCTTGTAGAGCTTATTGTCCTCTTTAAAACGAGCCCAAGATCATCAAAATCCGAATCCGGATGCAAAAGTTATGGTTGTTTTTGTATTGGTCTTTCTGTCAGTTTTTGTAAGACCGGAGACTCCAGAATAAATCTCCGGTCTATCTCCGGACCGCATCTAGTACGTCCTCCAGATTGTCTCTGTTTGTCTTGGGTACACCAGAGACTCCAGTCTGAGACTCCGGTCCCAGTCCGGAGACTCCGGACCGGGCGATTCCTGGGCCTAACGGTTGGATTTCTAGGGACCTATTTAAGGGGCCCTTCTTCCCCAATGATTCCCTAGCTTTCTTGGAAGTTTTCCCCCACCATTGTTGACCTCTTTAAGCTTGCTATTGAAGGGTTCACAGCATAGAAAACAAAAAAATTCTACGATGGGAACTATGTACCAAGATCTATCTACTAGATACAAACAACGGGAAGATGTATATCCATAGAGAACATACCCTTGAAGACCGACAAAGCTTAACGAGTTAAACTCGTGGTTGATGTAGACGATCTCTTGCCGATCTCAAGATCGAGAGGAAGTCCTAGCGCCCCAAAGCAGCAGCGCATCCATGCTCGCACACACGTACAAGACACCGAGCAACCTCCGCCTCCTCGCTCTAGCGATGGAGCGGAAGCAAAACCCTTTCTTGCCAAATAGCCATCGGGAACATGTATCTCGCTAGTCCGAGACCATGGGGGATAAATTCTAGAGGGAGAGAGAGATCCTTCATGAGGATGTGTGAGTGAGAGAGAGAGAGAGGCAGAGGGGTGCCTTTTATAGGAGAGGGGGGAACCCAAGGGGGTGGCCGGCGCATGGGGCTGCCCCTTGCCCTCCCCTCATTCATGTGGGTGGACACTCAACTCACAAAAATATCTTCAATTCCCTCCACTCAAAATCCCACTCAAAATTGCTATTCAATTTCCACCAAATTTAATGCAAACTCTCATTAAATAAAACTCTTTTTATTTATTCAGAATTTTTTCAATTACTTTAATGACAAACATTCACATATAACCCCTTGCTAGTATTCCATTTCACATGCAAAAACACTTTCTGCAATTTCACCCAAAACCTGTTTCGGTATCTAGTGAAATAAATTCCTGCACTTGTTATTCTTTTCGGCATGAAACTTTTGCTCCAATTGGATGTCAGTGTCCCTTAAGTGTGTCACCCTACGGTTCACGAATAATGCGGACATGATCGAGACCGTTCTTCGATCAATAATCAGAAGCGGAACCTGGAGATCCATACTGACTCCCACACATTCAAAGATGACTTTCCTGTGATCGTCGGAACCTTTTATGCTAGTATCTTAATCCCTTTGTTTCATGATATATTACATGTCCGATATTCGATCATCGGTATCTCCATACCTAGTTTGATCCCGTTACCGACATGCACTCTTTTCTTGTCCCCGTGATATAACATTCTAGTGATCAAATCACTTGCTTGCAAGCTAACCAATGTGATATCACTGAGAGGGCCCAGAGTATATCTATCAGTCATCGGGATGAACAAATTCCACTCTTGATCCATGAGCCTCAACATAACACTTTAGTAGTTCTGAAACCATCTTTATAATCACCCAGTTACGGTGTGACGTTTGATGTCATCAAGAAACTCTTCCGGTGTTAGTGATTGACATGATCTCATGGACTAAGGATTAGGATCACTTTGTAAGTTGTTATAGCAATATAAACTCAATGACTTTGATCGTAATGCTATACTTCGGATGAATGTTCATCACATCATTACACTAATGTTGTGATCTCGTTATTAACAACATCCAATGTCTATGATCAGGAAACTGTGATCATCTTGTTAATTAATGAGCTATTTATGAGAGAGGCATAACTAGGAACTTTCTGTTTGTTTATTAAACACACATGTATTAACTTTTCCGTATTAATACAATATAGCATGCAAAATAAACATTTATCATATACTTGGAATACACATAATAAACACTTTATTATTGCCTCTCAGGGCATATTCCCTTCAGTATCCCACTTGCACTAGAGACAATAATCTAGTTACATAGTGATGTATCTAACACCCATGGAGTTCTGGTGTAGATCATGTTTTGCTCTAGGGAGAGTTTTAGTCAATGGATCTGCTATATTGAGATTTGTATGTACTTTACAAATCTTTATATCTCCATCCTTGACATGCTCGCGGATGGAGTGAAACCGGCGCTTAATATGCTTGGAATGCTTGTGAGACCTTGGTTCTTTGGCATTGGCAATGGCACCATTGTTGTCACAATAGATCACCATTGGGTCCAATGCGTTTGCAACCACACCTAGTTCGGATATGAACTCCTTCATCCAAACTGCTTCCTGAGCCGCTTCCGAAGCAGCAACATATTCGGCCTCCGTTGTTGATCCCGCCACCACAGGTTGTTTGGAGCTCCTCCAACTAACCGCTCCGCCATTCATGAGAAATACGTATCCGGATTGAGACTTAGAGTCATCCGGATCGGTGTCAAAGCTAGCGTCAACATAACACTTAGCGACGAGCTCTTCTTCACCTCCGTATACAAGAAACATATCCTTAGTTCTTCATAAGTACTTAAGGATATTCTTGACCGCTTTCCAGTGTTCCGAACCTGGATCCGATTGGTACCTACTAGTCAAACTAATAACATGTGCCACATCCGGTCTTATACATAGCATGGAGTACATTATAGAGCCTATGGCTGAAGCATAGGGGACTTTATCTATTATCTCTCTTTCTTCCGCCGTAGCCGGACTTTGAGTCTTACTCAATGTCGTGCCTTGTAACATAGGTAAGAACCCCTTATTACTTTCGTCCATTTTAAACTTCTTTAAAATCTTATCAAGGTATGTACTTTGCGATATCCCTATTAGGCGCCTAGATCTATCTCTATAGATCTTTATGCCTAATATGTATGACGCTTCACCTAGGTCCTTCATTGAAAATGTGCTGTTTAGATAACTTTTAAAACTATTTAAAAGATCTATATCATTTCCGATCAATAATATGTCATCCACATATAGTATCAGAAATGCCACATTGCTCCCACTCACTTTCTTGTAAATACAAGCTTCTCCTTAAGTTTGGACAAATCCAAACTCTTTGATCACCTCATCAAAGCGGAGATTCCAACTTCGTGATGCTTGCTTTAGTCCATAGATGGATCGCTGAAGCTTGCACACCTTGTTAGCATCCTTAGGATCGACAAAACCCTTTGGTTGTATCATATACAACTCTTCTTCAATATTACCATTGAGAAACGCGGTTTTGACATCCATCTGCCATATCTCATAATTGAAATATGCAACAATTGCTAGCATAATCCTTACTGATTTTACCATCGCTACGGGAGAGAATGTCTCATCGTAGTCAACTCCTTGAATTTGTCAAAATCCCTTTGTGACAAGTTGAGCTTTATAGACGGTCACATTACCATCAGCATCAGTTTTCCTTTTGAAAATCCATTTATTCTCCATGTCCTTTCTGTAGTGAGGTAAGTCTACCAAATTCCAAACTTGATTTTCATACATGGATTCCATCTCGGATTTCATGGCTTCTAACCATTAGTTGGAATCCGGGCTCATCATCGCTTCTTTATACGTCGCAGGGTCACTATTTTCATCAACCATTAAATTCATGATAGGATTTCCGTACAGCTCGGGAGCTGTACGCGTCCTGCTAGACCTGCGAGGGTCGGTAGTACTCTCTTTTGGAGTTTCATGATCATTATCATTAGTTCCCTCTTCAACTGGTGAAGCCAACTCTGGAATGACTTCAAGCGCTGTGCTACTCGCCATACTTTGAAGAGAAGGTTCAATAACCTCTTCGAGTTCTACCTTCCGACTACTCACACCTTTCGCGAGAAACTTTTTCTCTAGAAAGGATCCATTCTTGGCAACAAAAACCTTGCCCTCGGATCTGTGATATAAGGAATACCCAATAGTTTCCTTAGGGTATCCTATGAAGACGCATTTTTCCTCTTTGGGTTCGAGTTTATTCGGTTGAAGTTTCTTCACATAAACATCGCATCCCCAAACTTTAAGAAATGACAGCTTAGGTTTGTTTCCAAACCACAATTTATACGGTGTATTTTCAACGGATTTAGATGGTGCCCGATTTAAAGTGAATGCAGCAATTTCTAGTGCATAACCCCAAAATGACAACGGCAAGTCCATCAGAGACATCATAGATCGAACCATATCCAATAAAGTACGATTATGACGTTCTGACACACCATTTCGCTGTGGTGTTCCGGCAGGTGTGAGTTGTGAAACAATTCCACACTCTTTCATGTGAGTGCTAAACTCGTAACTTAGATACTCACCTCCATGGTCGGACCGTAGAAATTTGATCTTTGTATTACGATGATTTTCCACTTCACTATGAAATTCCTTGAACTTTTCAAAGGTTTCAGACTTGTGTTTCATCAAGTAGATATAACCATATCTACTCAAATCATCCGTGAAAGTAACAAAATAACGATATCCACCTCGTGCCGACACACTCATTGGACCACATACATCAGAATATATGATCTCCAATAAATCTGTCGCCCGTTCCATTGAACCGGAAAACGGCGTTCTAGTCATCTTGCCCATAAGGCATGGCTCACATGTATCAAATGATTCAAAATCAAGTGATTCCAAAAGTCCATCCGAATGTTGCTTCTTCATGCATTTAACGCTAATATGACCTAGACGGCAGTGCCACATATATGCGGATATATCATCATTAAGTTTAATCCTTTTAGCATCAACATTATGAATATGTGTAACATTATTATCGAGATCCAATAGAAATAAACCATTCATCATCGGTGCATGACCATAAAAGATTTCATTCATATAAATGGAACAACCATTGTTCTCGGATTTAAATGAATAACCACTTCGCATCAAACACGATCCACATACAATGTTCATGCTCAGTGCTAGCACCAGATAACAATTATTCAAGTTTATTACTAATCCCTACGGCAAGTGGAGAGGTAGTGTTCCGACGATGATCACATCAACGCTTGATCCATTTCCGACACGCATCTTGACCTCACCCCTTGCTAGCGGTCGCTTGTTCCGCAGCCCCTGATTCGAGTTACAAATATTAGCAACTGAACCGGTATCAAATACCCAGGTGCTACTGCGAGCACTAGTCAAGTACACATCAATAACATGTATATCATATATATACCTTTGTTTGCCTTGCCGGCTTTCTTGTCTGCCAAATACTTGGGGCAGTTGCGCTTCCAGTGGCCAGTCCCCTTACAATAGTAGCACTCGGTATCAGACTTAGGTCCAACTCGGGGTTTCTTTTTAGGCACAGCAACCTTCTTGCCGCCCTTACTTCCCTTCCGTTTTCCCTTCTTGTCTTTCTTGAAACCAGTGTTCTTATTGATCATCAACACTTAATCTTCCTTCTTGATCTCCACATCTGCAGTTTTAAGCATTGACACAAGCTCGGGGAGAGACTTCTTCATGCCTTGCATATTATAGTTCAACACGAAGCTCTTATAGCTAGGTGGCAGAGACTGCAGAACACGATGGATGCCTAAGTCAATGGGAATCGATATTCCCAAGGACACAAGCTTATCGGCGTAACCTGACATCTTGAGTACATGCTCACTTACGGAGATGTGCTCTTCCATCATGCAGCTAAAGAACTTTTCTGAAGCATTGTAGCTCTCTACAGCAGCATGTGTGTCGAAAATCATTTTCAACTCACCCATTGTATCAAATGCATTGCCGTTTTCGAAACGCTTTTGAAGTTCCGGCTCTAGCCCATACAATATGCCACAATGAACTAAGTTGTGGTCCTCGACGAGTCTGATAGACATTCTTCTCCTTGTCAGGGGCATCATCAAAAGGTGGGGGGCCTAGCGGCGCTTCTAGCACATATTGCTTTTGTGCAGTAGAGAGGAGAATCCTCAAATTCATGGCCCATTCGGTAAAGTTGCTACCGTTCGTTGCAAGTTTATCTTTCTCCATGAACACATTGAAAATTAAAATCAGGTGCTGCCTTCTACAATAGAATTTGTAAAGTTTAGACTAAGTTTATGATAGATTGAGTTCAACTAATCCATATTACGAATGAACTCCCACTCAAAAACTACATCCCTCGTGCCTTTTTGGTGATTACATGAACCAAATCCACTACACCAAGTCCGATCATCACTTGAGTCAGTGTAGCTTCAAAGGCGAGCATCAAATGGGCATCATATCTACTATATGACTCATGCTTAACCTTTCGGTCCGTGTTCCGAGGCCATGTCTGTACATGCTAGGCTCGCCAAGTTAGAACCTTAGTATTCGTGTGTGTAATTGTCTTACACCCGAAATATGTTCGTGGATCGAAGAACACCTAATCATCACGTGATGTCTTGGAGCGACGAAAACATAATCGGTGCATACTAAAGGAAGAACACATTCTTATCTTGATATTTAAATGAGGGGTCATATTATTATGCTAATAAAACGCCAAACAAGCAATATAAGATGCTATAAAACATCACATGTTTATTAGTGAAATGATATGGTTCCCGCATATGATCTCTATCATGTGCACCGTGGTATGATCACTATCATACCTTCATCTGTAAGGCCAAGGTCTATGGAACTTACATGTTATGTGTGTTGTAATAGTATCATCTCATACTTCTACTTACAACACCACCATATCATAACACTAGCCCAGCAACAATCTAAACTAGACGCCTCTAATTTATCCATTGCAAGTTTTACGTGGCTTAGGGATTTCAAAGATAGAACCGTTCTTACCTACGAACATGAACCACAGCGAGGATAACCAAATTGTTGAAAACTCGTTGAAAAATAGATATTGACTATAGTAGGAGAGACAGACACCCTCTAGCCACTTATGCAAACTAGTTGCATGTCAAACATGGAACATGTCTCATGTGCGAGGACATGTAAAGTTTGTCCGAGGCCGCTTCATACCACTATGCCACCAATATCCAAAATTACAACTAAGAAGCAACAACATGATCATCATCGCCCACATAATCGTATGTGTACTACCCGTGTAAAGCATCTACGCATAGATCCGGCTCTGATACCACTGAAGGGTTCGCAGCATAGAAAACAAAAAAAATCCTACGATGGGAACTATGTACCAAGATCTATCTACTAGATACAAACAATGGGCGGATGTATATCCGTAAATAACATACCCTTGAAGACCGACAAAGCTTAACGATTTAAACTCGTGGTTGATGTAGACGATCTCTTGCCGATCTCAAGATCAAGAGGAAGTCCTAGCGCCGCAAAGCAGCAGCGCATCCGTGCTCGCACACACGTACAAGACACCAAGCAACCTCCGCCTCCTCGCTCCAGCGATGCAGTGGAAGCAGAACCCTTTCTTGCCGAATAGCCACCGGGAACATGTATCTCGCTAGTCCGAGACCATGGGGGATAAATTCTAGAGGGGGAGAGAGATCCTTCACGAGGAGGTGTGAGTGAGAGAGAGGGAGAGGGGTGCCTTTTATAGGAGAGGGGGTACCCAAGGGGGTGGCCGGCGCATGGGGGCTGCCCCCTTGCCCTCCCCTCATTCATGTGGGTGGACACTCCACTCACAAAAATCTCTTCAATTCTCTCCACTCAAAATCCCACTCAAAATTGCTATTAAATTTCCACCAAATTTAATGCCAACTCTCATTAAATAAAACTCATTTTATTTATTCAGAATTTTTTCAATTACTTTAATGACAAAGATTCACATATAACCCCTTGCTAGTATTCCATTTCACATGCAAAAACACTTTCTGCAATTTCACCCGAAAACCTGTTTCGGTATCTAGTGAAATAAATTACTGCGCTTGTTATTCTTTCCGACATGAAACTTTTGATCCAATTGGATGTCAGTGTCCCTTAAGTGTGTCACCCTACGGTTCGCGAATAATGCGGACATGATCGAGACCTTTCTCTGATCAATAATCAGAAGCGGAACCTGGAGATCCATACTGACTCCCACACATTCAACAATGACTTTC
The DNA here is from genome assembly GCA_023614405.1 of Avena insularis. Classification (NCBI taxonomy): domain Eukaryota; kingdom Viridiplantae; phylum Streptophyta; class Magnoliopsida; order Poales; family Poaceae; genus Avena; species Avena insularis. Next base: position 358,251,291 of record CM042697.1, read on the forward strand.
CTGTGATCGTCGGAACCTTTTATGCTAGTATATTAATTCCTTTGTTTCACGATATATTACATGTTCGAGATTCGATCATCGGTATATCCATACCTAGTTTGATCTCGTTACTGACATGCACTCTTTTCTCGTTCCCGTCATATAACATTCTAGTGATCAAATCACTTGCTTGCAAGCTAACCAATGTGATATCACCGAGAGGGCCTAGAGTATATCTATCCTTCATCGGGAAGAACAAATTCCACTCTTGATCCATGAGCCTCAACATAGCACTTTAGTAGTTCTGAAGCCATCTTTATAATCACCCAGTTACGGTGTGACATTTGATGTCATCAAGAAACTCTTCCGGTGTTAGTGATTGACATGATCTCATGGTCTAAGGATTAGGGTCACTTTGTAAGTTGTTATAGCAATATAAACTCAATGACTTTGATCGTAATGCTATACTTCGGATGAATGTTCATCACATCATTACACTAATGTTGTGATCTTGTTATTAACAACATCCAATGTCTATGATTAGGAAACTGTGATCATCTTGTTAATTAATGAGCTAGTTTATGAGAGAGGCATAACTAGGAACTTTCTGTTTGTTTATTAAACACACATGTATTAACGTTTCCGTATTAATACAATTATAGCATGCAAAATAAACATCTATCATATACTTGGAATACACATAATAAACACTTTATTATTGCCTCTCAGGGCATATTCCCTTCAGCTATCTCTCAATCCCTCCATTGATTCTTACATATACTTTAGGGATTTGAAGTAGGAGATCTAGATCTACAATCCCACCAATCCATCTCTCCTCTAAGTGAGGGGAACATCTTGGGATCTAGATCTTGGAGTCTTTTGTGGATTTCCTCCATTGTTCTTCCTCTCTTATTCCCCCACAAGCTTTTGTAGCTTTGGTGGAATTTGGGAGAGAAGGATTTGAGCACTACTTGTGTTCTTGCCATTGCATTTGGTGCATAGTTTGAGTTCTTGGTGATAATTTGATTGAGTGAAAGGTGAGAAGCTTTTTACTCTTGGGTTCTTGGAACCCTAGACGGTTTGGTGGTTTTGCAGGTACTTGGATTACTTGGGGCCTCCAATTAGGTTATGGAGCTTTCCCCAAGCTTGTTTGTTGGGAGCCTCCAATTGAGTTGTGGAGAAGTGCCCCAACCTTGTGAGAGGTTCCGGATTGCCACCGACAAGTGCACCGATAGTGGAAGCGTGGATCGATCCCGTTGGGGTGAGATTCACAGGAGAATAAGGGAGGCCTTTTGTGGCGTTGGTGGTTTGATACCACCCCCTCTCCAAACAAGACGTAATCCATGTTGGGAGGAACTCGGTAAAATATCGGCGTCCCCGCGTGCCTTGGTTATCTCTATACCTATAGAGGTCCCAACCTTTAATAAGGTAGAGATCCATGTGTTTACAATGCTAGTCCCTGGATCAATAGCTAGCATCCACAGTTTAAGATGTAATATCAAGAAACAAAGGTCATAATACAACCTTATAACCAGGAATAAAATAATTCATTACATCTTACATAGCTCATTTGGCTATCTCATTACAATGCAGCAGAAATAACTATATAGCATGGAGTCCTTCATCTTCAAAGTGCCACAGGCAATCATGTTGGTTGTAAACTTGTAATCCTAATCAACACACTTCACTAACATCAAACAAACCTGCAACATAATAAATTGCAACCACAAGGGTCAATACATTTGAATTGTATTGGCAAGTGATACTATAGTAGAATAGTGGTATCTATCATCTATATGCATTTGGCTAAGTGGAGCTTAGTCTTGCTTTACTCAAAATAGATTTTCCTTATCTTTTGAAAACACTAAGATTTTGTTTGTCAAAATCACCCAAAGCATCTACCAATAGACATTGGTGATCCTTTACCGTTGTTCAACCACAAGCTTTTAACTTAGAAATTGGGATGAGGAGGTCTTTGATAGCTTCCGTGTATTGATGCTCAAATTGTCCATTGCTGGGGACACGGCTAAGTACTTAGATTTTACTCTCTCGAGAGGTGGTGCACTTTCCCCACAAGACTCGACATGCATCGAGACAAGATCTTTTAGAAGCCTTCCCTTTGACCAAAATGGACGCGTTCTAAACCTATCACCCCCTACCACCAACTGTCCATCTGGCTAAGTTATTGCAACCTATATGATCCAGGTAGAGCCCATAATGCCATGTGGCTGCACTTGAAGCTTCTCAACATTTGACATCTCAAATCTCTTTGTTTCTAGGTGGCATTCCACAAGTGAGATACACTAGGGTAAGCCATAAATATGGGCCCTATGTAACCACTCAACACAAACCATTCTTTCCATTCCACCTAGGTGATTCATTCACATAGTTGTTTTATTAAACAAAACACAAGTCCTTGACTTAGAAATATTTCATAGCATGAATATAATCCACCCTTGTTTTCTACTAGCTAAGCTAAGCATGATAGTAGTAGGGATCTTAACTTAGGGAAAATTCTACTAAGGCATCATCTACTAGGATTTCCCATGGCATAGCATACTTAGTAAAAATTCCATGCAAGTCCTACTCAAAACATCACTAATGCTTAGTGAAAATAATAGAAAAAAAGTATGAAGCACCACTTGCCTTTTTGATAGAGAATATAAGTTCACTCCTTGATCTTGAAATGGTCACACTCTTCAAAGTCCACTACAATTCAATCAAGCAAGGCACAAATTCAAAACTAGCATTCAAACAATTCATCACATAAAACAATAAAAACAAAGCAAGGCATGCATGCATGCATGCAAAAGATTGTTTTATTCAGAAAAGTTATTTCTAATAGGTTATAAACATTTTAAAACACCTATTGGTCAATTATAAAAGTGGCAAAACCATTTGATAACAAGTTAGTGAAAATGGCCACTTTAAATCATTTTTGTTTTGCTAGAAATGATTTAAATCAAAGTAATAATTTCTAGTGTTTGACAAATATAATTTTAAACACAAATGTTAGTGTTTATGGTCAAAATATTTAAAAACAAAATCATTTACAAAAGGTTTCACTCAAAAACATTTTTAAATTAAGCACCATTTTTATTTTACTGGAAATGCCTTTATTCAAAGTAATAATTTTTCTAGGGTTCATAAAATATATTTAAATCCCAAAACTTGGTGTTTAGGGTCAGGGAGTTTAAATCAAATCATTTCTCAAAGGTTTTACTCAAAAAGCATTTTTAAACTATATTCAACATTTTTATTTAACTAGAAATTCTTTTATTCAAAGATTATTTCCTTAGTGTCACAAAATATACTTTTAAATATACAAGTTGGTTTTTTATGGTTAGTAGGTTCAAAACAATCCATTTACAAAAGATTTTACCCCAAAAATGTTTCTATAATAATTTTTATATTCAAAATATGCCTAAACAAGTTTCTGCAAAAACAACTAATTTTACAGAAGCAAAACACTAAACAAAGGGCATGGTTGGAAAGTATTATTTTTGCTGATTCCATTGATATAAAGTTTGCAAAATTTGGACGCGTGGATTAAAATTTATGAATTTTTCAAGTTTAAACATCTAATAGAAATGTTTCTGTCTATTTAAAACAAAAGTTGGCCACGTGTCTGAATCTTATTCGCTGGTACCGTTTCATTTGGATCGAGCACTGTGGTTTGTTGGATTTAAAGTTAATCGTGCGGCACAGAGCGACACATACCTCTTCGATTTAAGATTCTATCGTGTGCATAGGATCAAGATCTAACGGCTCCTAGCAGCTTGACCATGGATGGGCGGTGTTGAGATGGTGGCGAGCGGCGGAGCGGTCTGGCGGTGGCATACCGGCGACTCTAGGAAGCGAGAGGAGGAGTGGGATGGCTCACCAGATTCGCAGTGACGAGAGGATGCTCAACATTGTTGTGGTTGTCGAAGGGGCGCTCGAGGACGTCAGGGATTTCTCGCCGGAGTTGTTCACTGGCTCGGGCATGCACGGTCGTGGTCGAAGGCGAACCTACAGGGTGTGCTAGGACAAGAATCAGGCAGCATTAGGTGCGCACGGGAGAGGCGAATACACATGTGTGAAAAAGAGGGAGAGGGGAGGTCAGGTTTTACCAGGGGGCGTCACAGGAGAAGTGGCAGACGGTGGCGACGTTCTATCATCGAGGTTGCCGATGTTAGAGGGCACGCGCGCGCGAGTGGGTGGTACTGGAGGGTGTGCCTGGCGATGGGGAGAAAGCCAGTAGGTGCCACGGAGCAAGGAAGGTGTGGAGTGGCCGGAATCATCGCCGGAAGTTCGTCGGGGTCAGTGGCTTGCAGTGAGCAAATCTAGCAGCCTAGGGGCAGAGGGGAATGGAGTCTAGGGGAAACGGGAGAGGGGGAACAGGCGATTTAACGTGCGATATTACTGGGTTGAATCAACACGTCATCACGACGAATTAATCCTGTGAAATCAAGGACAGAAACGGCCGGGGATTTGGGGAAGAACGGGTCCACGGGTGGAGAAGACGACTGGCAGGTGGGACCTGGGCGTCAGCGAGAGAGAGGGTGTGCGTGTGGGGTCGCGTAGTCAGTGGCTGCGCGGGTGCGTGCTGCGGTGCGAAACGTTTTCTGCGGGGAGAGAAGAAGTGGGCTGGCTAGTTGGGCCTGAGGCCTTGTTGGGCTGGGCTGGTTTGTTTCATTTTTTCTTTTTCTGTTTCTTTTATTCTGTTTTGAATTTATTCAATTGATTCAAATACTTGTTTGAATTCAAAATTTTCCCAAACTTTCAGTAAGTTTCTATATTGTTTAAACATGTACTTTAAGACCATTTTTGGAATAATTCTTGTATTCATTTATTGTTTATTATTTATTTATAATTGGCACTTGCCTTTATTCAAATAAGATTTTAATTATAATTTCAAACTCTTATTTGAATTCTAATTTTTACCAAACCTTTTTTGGTAGGTTTTATTTATTTGTTAGTGCAAATAATTCACTTTGAATTATTATTTAAAATATTTTAATATGATTTAATGTTCATTTAAATTAGGCATTTGTCTTTATTCAACTAAAATCAAAATATGGTTTTAATCCCATATAAATTTGTTGGAGATATGCCCAAGAGGCAATAATAAAGTGGTTATTATCATATCTTCATACTTATGATAAATGTTTACATACCATGCTATAATTGTATTAACCGGAAACATTAATACTTGTGTGATTTGTAAACTAAAATAAGAGTCCCTAGTAAAGCCTCTTGTTAAACTAGCTTGTTGGTTAATATATGATCATTGTTTCCTGATCATGAACATAGAGATGTTATTAACAACAGGGTCATATCATTAGGAGAATGATGTGATGGACATACTCCTATAGATAAGCGTAGCATAAAGATCAAGTCATTTCAATAGTTCAATTGCTATATGCTTTCTGATACATAGTAACCTAATTCCTTCGACCATGAGATCATGCATATCACCTTTACCGGATGGATGCTTTGATGTCATCAAACACCACACCGTAACAGGGTGGCTATAAAAGTGGCATTGAGTGTTCGGAAAGTATTGGTTGAAACACATGGATCAAGAGTGGGATTTGTCCATCCATATGACGGATAGATATACTCTGGGCCCTCTCGGTGAAATGTCATCCAATTAGCTTGCAAGCATGTGACTGGCTCAAGGGATCACATATCACGGACGAGAAAAGAGTACTTATCGGTAACGAGGTTGAACTAGGTATGCAGAGATACCGCGATCATAACTCGGATAAGTAAACTATCGTGAGACAAAGGGAAATTGGTATCGTATGTAAGTGGTTCATTCGATCGCAAAGTAATCGAGAAATATGTGGGAGCCATATGAATTTCAGATTCCTCTATTGGTTATTGATGGAGAAGTGTCTCGATCATGTCCGCATAATTCACGAACCGTAGGGAGACACACTTAAGGATTCGACGTTGTTTTGAGTAGTTATGGTATTATGAGAAAGAGACCGAATGTTGTTCGAGTCTCGGATGGGATCCGGGATATCACGAGGAGATCCGGAATGGTCCGAGAATAAGATTCATATAAGGAAAGTCCCATTTCGAGTTGGGGAATGGTTCGGTGTTTTCATCGGGAACATTCTAGAAGGTCCCGAATGTCCGACCGGGGAAGGTACATGAATGTGTCATTGTAAGTTGGAATGATTGCATCATGTACTAAGTGTTCTTTCTGTCCCAAATAAAGGATTAAATTAAATCCTAAATTGAAAAGTCAAACGCTAGTTTGAAAGTCAAACGCAATTTTGGGAAGTGGGAAAAGAGGAGGAGGTGAAGCCGAGTTGGGGAGGAGTCCTCCCAAGGCGCCCACCAAGCCGAGTTGGGGAGGACTCCACTCCTCCCTTGGCCGGCCAGCCTCCCACCTATATAAGGAGGGGCAGGGCTCCCCTCCTAGCACACACAAGTTTCCACCTCTAATCTCCGGTTTAGAGCCGTTTTGGTTTAGAGCTTCTAATTTCTTTAGCCAGCGGTTTAGAGCCTTCTAATTGGTTTAGAGCCTTCTAATTTGTTTGTCTAATTAATATAACACTAATAGCCTCTATCATAATCTCCACCATACTGCAGACCAAGCTTAAGGCGAGCCTCATGGGATTTCCCTCTACTTCCAGGTACGCCGTCACAGTTTTAGGAATCGCGAGGAGAGTGCTACAACCTCCGCCTCTTGGAACAAGGGAGAGGAAGGTCTTCACGAGTACCGAACGTGTGACCGATCGCGGAGCGCTGCTGAACGTGGCTGAAGGATCGCTCACGCGATCTTGAGATCGGAAAGAGTACGACTACATCACCCACGAGAATCTGCTCTCGTTAACCGCTTTGGAATCTTCGAGGGTGAGTTCCTCTATCGACTCGTTGCTCCAATCTAGTAGATAGATCTTGGCTTGTTTGTTTGTATGCGATAGAAAATTTTGTTTTCCATGCTACGAACCCCTACAAAATTTTATTCAAATAATTCTTTTAAGTTAATTAGATAACTTTTTAATCCACTTTGGTAAATTCCCATTTATTATTTTCTCATGATTTAATTAATCATTTATATTAGGAATTTTGTCTTCATTAGAATATAATTTAGAATGTGGTTTAATGCCATATAATTTTATTTGGATATTCTTTATCCCTTTATTTTATATGTATTATTTTTATTCCATTTGCTTATGGATCTAATTCAAGATTTTAAATTGTCTTCTAAATAATTTACTTAGGATTTATTATTTAGTTTAGGCATATTATCTTTATTTAAATAAAATTAGATATTATTCAATCCTTATGATTTTATTTAAATAATCTTTTATTCCTTTTTATTATTCCATAATCTTTCATTTCATTTGTTTGGCCAGGATTTAATTTGGCTTTTAAATATTCCTTATTTCTTTCTTTCTTTCTTTATCTTATAAAATCCATATCTTTTTATTTATAGATCCAAAATTGGTGATTCCATATTGTATAATTTTATTTAATATTTGTTTATCTTTTTAAATCTCCTTAGGATTATTTTGCTCACAATTTGGTATGGATTTTAGTTAGGAGCTTTATTAGCTTTGGAAATTTATTTTCTTTACCTTATTAAATTCATAAGTTTTTATCTATGGCTCCAAATTAAGTGAAACCAATTTCTATGATCTTATAATATTTTTGTTTATCATTTTTTATCATTTATAAATGTTTGTTGACAAATTTTTATATGGATCAAATCCATAGTCTTAGAGAGATCTTGAAAATGATTTCTTCCATTAGGGTTTTAGGGTTTTGGTTTGTTTCTCCAAGTTTTTAAATTTCAAGATACATTAATTGCTGGATGCATTTCACTTGATTGAAATTTTTTGGATTCCATTTTATTCAAATTTGTTCAAGAAGGGTTTTGGTGTTTCCATTTAGAAGCAAAAAAGTTTCTTTTCACCCTAAATTTCAACAATTTTTTTTTTTTTTCACATTTCAAAATTTGGTAAATTTTGGGATGTGACAATACCCGAGATCTTACTTGTGCACTTTACTTTGTGATAGCATTCATGCTTGAAGTACATATCTTGCTATCACATAGTTATTTGACTTGATTAGCATAAGTTGTTGGTGAACATAGGTGAACCCTAGTTGTTCTTGGTCTTGTGCTTATCAAAGTAAACACTAGTTTAATTCCGCCTTTGTTGAGCAACTCTCGGAAAAGTTTTAATCGCCTATTCACCCCCCCTGTAGGCGACATCTGTATCCTTTCAATTGGTATCAGAGCCCGGTCTCTCATTTTAGGCTTCACCGCCTTGAGATTAAAGATGTCGGCTAGGGGATTTGTGCATAATGACAAGTTCATATTCAATGTAACAAATTATGATATGTGGAAATCTCGTATGCTTATTCATTTTCGGGACATGGACCCAAATTTGGAGCATTGTAGATATAGGTTTTTCTCCTCCTATGGATTTCAAAAATCTATCTTGTGAGGATGAGAAAAATTTATATCTCGATGCTAGAGCTTCTAATGTGCTTGTTAATGCTTTGAGATATGTAGTTACCTCTTCAATCATTCCTTTTTGGAGCGCTCATGAGTTATGGACAAAACTTCAAGATAAATATGTTGTGTCCAATATTGTTGAGGATGATTGTGTTGCTTCCACTCCGGTCGAGATGAGTTCTCATCTTCTACCACTTCACCAACATGTGATTTTTCACAAGGTAATGATATGGTGAGTGGTGATAGAAATTGCAATTTGGATAGTGTGCTTAATATTTGTAATCCCTCATCTCTATCTAGTTGCAATGATCTATCTTTGGACTTTAACACTTCTAGCACTACAAACTCCTTACATGCTTGTGTTAATAGTCCTTGCATATCATGTAGAAATTAATTGAATAAACCTCATGATGATATGCTTATGTTGTCTTGTTGCCATGATAAAAATGCTTCTATATCCTCTAGTGTTTGTGTTGCTAACCATGTAGTGGAAACCGAAGATTCTATGGGCCAAGACAAGGTTTTGAATGAGGCCACAAATGCAATCTCATCTTCACCTTCTTCCGGTACCCACCTTTGCCTTATGGCTAGGGATTCAAAGGTAACTCCTACTTTGGAACCTATTACCTCTTGTTATGAGGAGGATGTGGATAATGTGGAAGAAGAGCTTGATATTGATGATTTATATGAAAAGGGTGAGATTGTTTATCGTGCCCTTGTTAAGAATGATATTGCTTGCTCTAACTTTGTTGAAATCTTGGACTTTGCTATTAAGAGCAAAGAACATGTTGATAAGTTAGAAACACAAATTGAGGTGCATGATAACAACTTTGATAAAATGTGTAGTCTTGAGCGTGAGTATGCTAATATAATTGCAAACCTAAATAAAGCTCTTGAAGAGCAACAAACCACTAAGGAATCTCTTGAGTAGACCTTTGCTTTAGAGCTATCTAGACTAAAGGAATCTCATGATAGAGATCTTGAGGTGGCAAGTGATCTCAAAAGTAAAAATGATGAGACTCAAGTTGCTTATGCTAAACTCCTTGAGGATTTTAAGCACCTCGAAAATGGCTCCCGGTTCATTAAGAGGGAGCTCATCAAACTCACCGAGTCGCATGAGCAACTTAAAGCTTTATATTCAAAAGAACATGCCAATTTGCCCTCACCTGTTGCTAATAATGATGATGCTTGTGCTACTAACACTATTTCTTGTGAAGCATCTATTTTGAAGGAGAATGTTGAGCTAAAGGCTCAACTTGCTTTGCTAACTAGCAACTATGGGAAATTAGAAGAAAGTCATGTCAAGCTCTCAAGCTCGCATGAGGATCTTCTAGTCTCCCATGGAAGGCTAAAGTTAGCTCATGAGGCCATCGTGTCAAAGGTAACATCTAGTGGGCCTCATGGGGACATTAGCACTATATCTACTCCAAATGTTATATTGCCATGTGCTAGTCATTGTAATTCATCCACTCTCAACCATGCTATATCTCGTGATAAATTGCATTTTGTGCCTTGTTGCTCTAACAATGTAGCATCTACTTCCTATAGTACTTTTGTTGAAACTAACCATGTATAGGAAATCAAAGAGCTCAAGGCTCAAGTCACTTATTTGAAGAATGACTTGAAAAAAGGTCACCAAGGGAAGGCCACACTCAACAAAATCTTGAGTGTGCAAAAATTCCCCAATGACAAGAGTGGGCTTGGATTCAACTCCAATATCAAGAACAAGTCCACTATCAAGTTGAAGCACAAGAACAACAAGAAGAATGGCCAAGATCAAGTCAAGAATCCGGCCAACATTGTTTGCTTCAAGTGCAAGGAAGAAGGGCACCATGTTAGATATTGCCCATTGAAGAAAAAGCCTCTTAGTGTGAAGAAACAAGGGAATCAGCCTCAAGCTCCACCTCAAGTCATTGACGGGCCTCTTCCTAAGAGGACTACTCGAGCTCTTCCTCGAGTTGTGGCTTCACCTAAGAAGAAAGATGGAAAGAGTAGAACTTGCTACATATGTCGTGAGAAGGGGCACATTTCTTCCCCATGCACTATTGGTATATCCTCATCCAATCCTATCTTGATTGATGATGCTTATTCACTTTATAAGGATGAGATTGGCAATATGTTTGCCAAGTTTATTGGTGTCCAATATGGTGTCAAGAAAAGAACCATTTGGGTTGCCAAGCCTATTGTGACTAACTTCTTAGGACCCAACTTGGTTGGGGACCAACAAGCCAAAACTTGATCAATAGCTGTGTTTTGGAGGGCATTGTAGACTTGGTTACATTATGAAGAATTGAGGAATCTTCATCAATTTTTTGTGTCAAGCCAAGCATTTTGGATTATCATGCTTATATTATATATCCAATGTTCCTCCTTGCGGTAACAAATGCTTAACTCATTACATTGAAAGTTACTCGCCCCCTTGTGCATTTGTTGGTTTTGTATCTTCCATGATTTTGTACATGTTGTGCTATCCACTTAATTATCTTGAGGTATCAAGCATATCTGTGTATGATTAGGTGGCACACCATGTATGTGTATTTCTTGTGTTTGAACCTTACGTGATTATATTTGGTATCTTATTTGGCTCTTGTGAGAGGTTAATGGACTATCCCATTTTGGGGAGTGTTATGCTTAGGCATTCCACAATCCTAAAAATGTGTGTACATGAGGTATACCACCTAGCTTTTATATTGGAATATTATCTAGCCTCTTTGTGGTATGTTTCTCATGAGAAATTTAAGTTCTATAATGTCCATTAATTATCTCTATTTGTATCCCTTTTTCCTCGTGTTGGTTTTATGGTGGTATCACATCATGGGGGAGTCATATGCTTAGTGCATATTACAATCCTAGCAAATGTGAAAATTCGAGTTTGTGTCACTTAGAATTGATATTGATAATTATCTAGCTCATATGTGACACATTAGCTCATACAAGTTCCAACTTGCTTGAATGCCTTTATTTCTCATAGTTTGGATCTTGTGTGTGAAAGTGTTTCTTGGTTGTGTTTTCTCATATTTAGATCTCCATATCCTCATGGAAACCATTTGCTTCAAGTTACTCTAATCACTAGTGATTGTGTGACTATTGGAAGCTACTAGGAATCTCTTTTGAAGCATCGAACTTAATTCTTATACTTTGTTATATGCTTCTTGTTGTGACTATGATCGTGGATATCCATGCAAACTACCTTGGGAAAATTATTCCCAATATTTATTGTCCTTGGAGAATGAGTACTAAATTTATGGTAGAAGTTATTGATCATATTCACTTTGGCCTTTGCTTAATCTTGTCCTATCTTTATCCAAGTAAATGTTTTATGTGCTCCCATGTATTCCTTGATACTTTTGGATCTTCTTATTTTATTGGTATCCTCGTGTGTTTTATTTAATGTAGGAAGTAGTGATGATCTCATTTGTGTGCATTTTGCATTCAAAAGCAAAATTCTATATAATGTACTACTTATGGGTGAGCTCTCCTATATTATCTAGAACAATCCTTTTATGCTTCCTTGTTGGATCCATATCGGGTTTTATGTGCTTGGAAGTTTGATCTTTTTGTTTTGGTATTTTGTGCCATCATGAAAAGTTTGGAGAGTTTGGTTTACTTGTTGGAACCTTACTCTTTTTGGAGTTGGTTTTGTCTCATTCCTTGTTTCATGTTTTTACCATTTTAGAATGAGATAAATCCTTAAGCATTTGTATTTTTATCTATCTTTTGCTCTTTTTCTTTGGCCTAGTTCATTTTTGAACTTATGATCTTTCGTGTGTTGAATTGGTTCTTTGATACAATTTGGACACCACTTGTATTGTCACACTCCTGTGTGTGCCATCTCGGCTTACTTGGTGTTTTTGTTCAAATTGTATCTCATTTTTGGTTCTTGAAAGCCTTGTGCATGCATATTTACTACATATCTATATTATGGCATGCTTGGTTTCTTTGCTCCAATATATAAGGGAAACTCCACCAATTCCCATCGGCTAAGTTGTGCATGAAATTCAATTTCATATCAATATGCACATAATTATATGGAGTCTCTCCTATGTATTGTAGTTGCACTAACTACTTTGGACCCAATATGTTTGGGACCATTTTGTACTTAATTATGTTTTAGGTACATTGGAGATATATTGGATGCTTGTCTCTCAATATTGAAGAAGTGGTGCATACATGAAAATTTGAGGCAAGCTATAGGATGATCAATGAATTCATATGCTCTACATCCTACCAATTATATCTCGATAACAAGTATCTCTTTCGCATGCATATTTATCTTGCTTCCAACCTTTTGTAGGTTGCATCTTGGCATGAATTTTTGTTATTGTACAAATTGTTGTATTTATAGACATGGTATTAAGAGAACTATCTATTGTAAATATGTATAAGTTGAGATGAGTGCATCTAATTAGGATTATACAAAATCATGCATATGATCCACCAATCCCAAATATGTCAATCTAGCAATTTTATTGCCTATCTTTTCCTCAACTTCTATCATGTGCAATAGTGAGATTTTGCTAGTTGATTTCTCCTTGTGATACTTGTTGCCTTTCTCTGTATATTCCAACTTTCTCCTTTTTCCCTTGGTGATAGTTGTAATGTATGGGGTGTGTTGGTTGTTGAAGCTCATCGATGTACAATAAGATATTTTAGCCTTTGGTATTGTCATGACTTTCTCCATATATGCTTTCAAGAAAAATCTTATTGGTATTGTCATGACTTCATTTTGGATATCTTTCTCTATTGATTTTAAGTATCTACTTTGTGTGTACATGTTTCTTTGTGGATCAATATCTTTGCAAGATTGTCTACTTAGAAACTTATACACATGCAAGAGGTTACTCTATTTTTTCTTGATATCTTCCTTGTTTCATGTGTGTTGTATGGTCATACTAAGCAATATCATTCATTGAAGACTATGTGGATACACAATGATCATCCTTGTACTAGTCTTATAATATGCTTTGTCATGCATCTCACACATCCTTGTGGTTGAGCCTGCTAATATGTTGTCTCTTACTTATTGCTCAACCATTTGTTTCTTGCAAATTTTATGCCTTGGTATTTGCTCATTTGCGCAAAGCTATGTTATAAGTAAAATAGAGTAAGTGAGGATTCCATGTTGTGCACATTGTATTCACATACAAAAACCTAATGTTGCAAATACCTAGGGGAGCTTCCTAATTTTATTTATAGCATCACTTTGTGCTTATCATATTTGTTCTCTTATGCCTTGTATTGTTAAATGGAGTTCGATGAGTGAGGATTCCATTATTATGCACTTTGTTCCCAAATGCAATTATCATAATTGGTGCATTATCTTTGGGGAGCTCATCTAATTCATTTAATAATGCTTATTTGTCTTCTTTCATTTGTTGTGTTTAAATGCTTATGGGGGAGCAAGGATTCCATATTTGTGCATTATGTATTCTAATGCATTTATTTTTAAATTGTGCACAAATCTTGGGGAGATTCTCCATTTATTATTTAAAAACATTCTTTTGCTCTTATCATAATATCTTGTTGTTTCCATTTGGACTCATTTGTTGTTTTCAATTGGTTTGTCGGATCTTGTGATTGCTTACATCATTTGTTGATGCTTCTTTTATTTTATTTTTTTTGACAATATTTGGGTCCTCGATATAGTTCTACTTCCTCCCAAGTATTCATCATTAGATATGTGCGAATGCACACCTTTTGGGGATTTATCACTATATTGGCCTTCTAGAACTTGTCACCCATTTCGACAATCGATGCCAATGGGGGAGAAGTTTTAGAGGATTTAAGGGAAATGGTTTATTCCTTGAGCTTGTTTCTAAGCATTTGCCTTTCATGATCTTGCATCGTTCTTGTTGCTTAGCATGTGGTATATATATAGAGGAAACTCCACCAATGATAATGATTGGCAATATATGCAATGAAATTCAAGTTCATCACACATCCATAGATTGTGGGGGAGTTTTCTCTATATATGGTGATGGTACCAATATCACATACTTATGTAGTATTTGATATTGGTGCTACCATTTTATATGTTAAATTCCTTATATAAACCCTCTCAAATGGATTGTCATCAATTAACAAAATGGGGGAGATTGAAAGAACATGTGGGCCCCCATGTGTGGTTTTGGTAATGAATGACAATCTCTATGGACTAATGCTTGTATCAAGTTGTACTTGTAGGAATTGTCCATAGGCAATGCTTGAACCATATGTTGGCTTCAAGGTTTGGAGAAGAAGAAAGTGAAGAGGATCAAGTGGTGACCAAGGTGTTCAAAGAGTGATCCACAGATTGGTCATGTGAGAGTTAAACCTATGGCAAGTATGTCTTGAAGAATAAGATGGAGTAATATCTCTGGTGCACCTTCAAGGCATCAACATAATGAAGAAAAGAAGAAATGATGTGCAAGCTAAAGATGTGCAATATCTAGAAGATCTCATGCTTGAAGCTTGCCATCCTCGGTGATCATGGATCGATGAAGACAAGGTCAAAGTAAAGGTTTCCCCATGTTGTATGGGGGAGCAACTTGCAAATCTTTATCAAGCGAGTACGTGCAAGAGCAATCAAGAAAGGTGTTCCATCTTGAGAAGGACAAGATCGTATACATAAAGATCTAGTGGAATATGTGTTGGAATTATGCCCTAGAGGCAATAATAAAGATGTTATTATTATAATTCTTGTTCATGATAAAGTTTATATTCCATGCTAGAATTGTATTAAGCGGAAACTTTAATACTTGTGTGGTTTATGAACGACATTGTGTCCCTAGTATGCCTCTATGGACTAGCTCATTGATTAATGATGGTTAAGGTTTCCTAACCATAGACATGAGTTGTCGATTAATAATGAGATCATATCATTGGGAGAATGATATGATGGACAGACCCAAATTAAGCAGAGCAATTAGATCGTGTCATCGTGTTCATCTTTGTGAAGCTTTTCTTATGTCAAATATTGTATTCCTTAGACCATGAGATAATGCAACTCCCTGGTATCGTAAGAAAGCTTTAGGGTCATCAAACGTCATCCTATGAGAGGGTGATCATAAAGGTGTCTCTCAGGTGATCGGAAAGTACCTGTTGGGTTGTATGTATCGAGATGTGATTTGTCCCTCCCAAGTCGGAGAGATATACTTCGGGCCCACTCGGTAACCGATATCAACACCGCTTGCAAGCACGTGGTTAAGGAGTTAATCACAAAGTGATATCGGATTACGGAACGAGTAAAGTACTTGCTATGAACGAGATTGAACTAGGTATGCCGATACCGACGATCGAATCTCGGGCAAGTAAAATATCGTGTGACGAAGGGAATATATATATGGGATTGATTGAATCCTGGCATCGTGGTTCATCTGATATGATCATCGATGAGTATGTGGGAGTCAATATGGGTTTCCAGACCCCGTTGTTGATTATTGATAGAAAGATCATGTCTGCATATTCTCGAACCCGTAGGGTCACACACTTAACGTGTCTCGACGCTAGTATAGAATGGATAATTGGTTTATGAGTTTTTGTTCGGGGTCTCGGATAAGATCCATGACATCACGAGAGGTTCCAGAATGGTCCGAAGAATAAGATTCATATAAGGGAAAGCGGTTTTTGGATTTCGGAATTGTTTCGGTTTGTTCGGTATTGTACCGGAAGGTTCTAGAAGCTTCCGGAGTGGGACCAACGTGGCCCCACTTGTCGGGAGGGGGCGTGGGCCTACGAGGGAGTGCCCTGGCCGCATTGGGCCAGGGGCACAAGGCCCCATAGGCCCAGCCGGCCAAGCCCTAGGGGAAACCCTAGGGAGAGCTTCTAGAAGGGGGGAACTTGCCCCCACTCCTCCCTTGTGGCTGCCGGCCCTAGGCTTGGAGGAGGGGGCAAGGGGCAGCCGCCCAGCCCTCTGTATAAAGAGGGCAGGGGCGCACCCTACCCCCACACCTCCTCAAACCCTAGCCGCCTAATTGCTGCCCTCCTCTCTCCCTCTCTCCCGATTGCACGTAGGCGAAGCCCTGCCGCAGAAACTCTCCACCTTTTGCACCACGCCGTCGTGTTGTAGATCCAACCTATCTCTCCACCCCACTTGCTGGACCGAGGAAGGAGGATATGTCGAGGTGCCGTACGTGTGCATCTCTCGGAGGCATCGCCACTTGCGGTGTTGGATCGGATCGGATCGCGAGGAGGAGAAGGCTAGTACGACTACATCAACCATGTTCCGTCGAACGTTCCGCTGTGCGATTTCTTCAAGGGTATGAAGATCTCTTCTATTCCCCCTAGTTTTTTGCATCTCCTAGATTAGATCTTGGCTTTTCCCGTTCGCATCCGTAGAAAATTTTGATTTACTATGCTACGAAACCCTTCAGTGGTATCAGAGCTAGATCTATGCGTAGATGTGTTTCACGAGTAGAACGCAACATGCTTGCTGAGGGCGTTGATGTTTTCTGTTGCAAGCCTCTTGTTTGTCTACTTCTTATGACGCGGGATAGTGAGATCGAAGCGGTCCAGGCCAACTTTACACGACCTCGTTCGCGAGACCGGCTCCGCACTTGACGTGTGGCTTGTTCCACGTATGCGGCTGGTGGATGCCAGTTTCTCTCAATATAGTTGTCATGGGATTTACACCGGATGTTGGCAACCATAATATCACTGTTGTGGCTTTCCGTAGGTAAGAATCGTTCTTAGCTTGTTACTCCCATAAGCCACGTAAAACATGCAACAACAAAGTAGAGGCGTCTAACTTGTTTTTGCAGGGAGTGTTTCTGTGATATGGTATGTCCCAAGATGTGATGTGTACGTTGTATGAAATGATCATGTTTTGTAATGTTTCACTACTTGCATGTCGATGAGTACACAACCGGCAGGAGCCATATGGTTGTCTTTATAATTGTGTATGACCTGTGTGTCAAATTCTTATACGCCATGTAATAGCTTTACTTTATCGCTAAGTAGTTAGCAATAGTTGTAGTTGCTATTCGTGGTGGAGACAATCATGGTGGAGTGATGGAGATCATGCTGGCATGCACAATATGGAGATCATTGGGCGGAGATTGGCTATACCATGTCACATAAAATTATATGCATGTGATGTTTATTCTTTTATGTACTTATTATGCTTAGATCACGACTGTAGCATTATTAGATGATTCCTCACTTAAAGATCAAGATTAAACTGTGTTCTCCCCATGTATGCACTGTTGCGAAAGTTCGTCGTGTTCAAGCATCACGTGATGATCGGGTGCTATAAACTCTACGTTCACATACAACGGGTGCAAGCCAGTTTTTGCACACGCAGAAATATTTGGGTTTGACTTGACGAGCCTAGCATGTACAGACATGGCCTCGGAACACACGAACCGAAAGGTTAAGCATGAGTCATATGAATGATATGGTCGACACTTCGTTGTCCACCATTGAAACCACATCTCTTCTCGTGAAGATCGGATTAGGTGTGGTGAATTTGGATCATGTTCACTAAACAACTTGAGGGATGTTGAATTTAGTGGGAGTTCATCTAGTAATTTGATTAAGTTGAACTAGTTATCATGAACATAGTCTAAATTGTACTTGCAAATTTTGTAGATCAAATGGCTAAGTCCAACTTCAACTTCAACGTTTTTGCTGAGAAAGAAAAGCTTAAGAACAATGGGTCTAACTTCACCAACTGGTTCCGCAATTTGAGAATCATTCTCGCTGGCGGACAAAAGGACTATGTCCTTGAGAAAGCGCTAGGTGACGCCCCTGCTGTAGATGCGCTGGCTAATGAGAAAGCTGTTTATCAGTCGTGTAAAGATGATTATGGTGTGATTAAGAGCACCATGTTGTTTGCTATGGAATCGTACCTTCAAAATCGTTTTGAGGAGTTCCTCGGGCCTTTTGAGATTCTTGAGGAACTGAAAACTATGTTTCAGACTCAGGCCCGTTCTGAGAGATATGAGATCTCTGAGAAATTCTTTAACTACAAGATGGAGGAAGGGAGTTCCATTAGTGAGCATGCCATTAAGATGTCGGGCTACACTCAACGCCTTGAGCAACTGGACTGGAAGATTCCAGAGGAGCTCAAGATTGACAGAGTTCTGCAATCACTCCCTCCTAGCTACAAAGGTTTTGTAGTTACTCATAATCAGATTGGTTCCACTGATACGATCACTGAGCTCTTCGCTAAGCTGAAAGATGCGGAGGTGGACATCAAGAAACATAATCATGTGTTGATGGTCAACAAGCCCCCTAGCTTTAAGAAAGGTAAGGGTGCAAAGAAGCCCTTCAAGAAAGGCAAGTTGCTGCCCTCGCCGAGAAGAAGCTCAAGTCCGGACCTAAGCCGACAATCGAGTGCTTCTATTGCAAGGACAAGGGTCATCGAAGTTAAATCGTCCAAGTACTTAGCGGACAAGAACGTATATTAGATATACAAGTTATTGATGTTTTCCTTACTAGCCCTCGTTGTAGTGCCCGGGTATTTGATAATCGGTTCGCGTTAATATTTGTAACTCGAAATAGGAGCTACGGAATAGACGGGGGCTAGCGAGGGATGAGGTGACGATGCGCGTTGGCAACGGATCAAGAGTTGATGTGATGGCCGTCGGCACGCTCTCCTTAGTTTTACCTTCGGGATTAGTTTTAAACCTCAATCAATGTTATTATGTGCCTGCGTTCAGCATGAACATCATATCTGGATCGTGTTTATTGCAAGACGGTTATTCATTTAAATCAGAGAATAATGGTTGTTCTATTTATATGAGTAACATCTTTTATGGTCATGCACCTGCTATGAATGGTTTATTTCTTCTGAATCTCGAAAGCGACGAAACACACGTCCATAACATTGAGGCTAAGAGATGCAAGGTAGATAGTGATAATACTACTTATTTGTGGCACTGCCGTCTAGGTCATATTGGTGTAAAACGCATGAAGAAACTCCATTCTGATGGACTTTTGGAGTCTTTTGATTTTGAATCATTTGACACGTGCGAGCCGTGCCTCATGGGCAAGATGATCAAAACCCCGTTCTCCGGTTCAATGGAGCGAGCAACGGACTTGTTGGAAATCATACATACTAATGTATGCGGACCAATGAGTGTTTCGACGCGCGGTGGTTATCGCTATTTTCTCACTTTTACTGATGACTTAAGTAGATATGGGTATATCTATTTAATGAAACATAAATCTGAAACATTTGAAAAGTTCAAAGAATTTCAGAACGAAGTGGAAAACCATCGTAACAGAAAAATTAAGTTTCTACGATCCGATCGTGGAGGTGAATATTTGAGTTATGATTTTCTCACGCATCTTAAAGCAAGCGGAATCGTTTCGCAACTCACGACACCCTAACACCACAACAAGAATGGTGTGTCCAACGCCGTAATCGAACTCTATTAGATATGGTGCGATCAATGATGTCTCTTACAGATTTGCCATTATCATTTTGGGGTTATGCATTAGAAACCGCTGCATTCACTTTAAATAGGGCACCATCTAAATCCGTTGAGATGACACCGTATGAACTATGGTTTGGTGCTAAACCTAAGTTGTCGTTTCTTAAAGTTTGGGGATGCGAAGCTTACGTCAAGAAGTTGATGCCGGACAAGCTCGAACCCAAAGCGGAGAAATGCGTCTTCATATGATACCCTAAGAAACGATTGGGTATACCTTCTACCACAGATCTGAAGGCAAAGTGTTTTTTACAAAGAATGGATCCTTTCTTGAGAAGGAGTTTCTCTCGAAAGAAGTGAGTGGGAGGAAGGTAGAGCTAGACGAGGTTACTGAACCTTCTCTCGAGTTGGAGAGTAGCGCAGCACCTGAAATTGTTCCAAAGGCCGCCCGCACCAACAAGAGAGGAAGCTAATGACGAGGATCATGAAACTTGAACGATGCTACTACTGAATTGCAGTCGGTCGACAAGGTCACGCATCACTCCTGAATGGTATGGCAACCTGTCTTAAACGTCTTGTTGTTAGACAACAAAGGAACCCGCGAACTATGAGGAAGCAATGATGAGCCCAGACTCTGAGAAATGGCTAGAGGCCATGAAATCCGAATTGGGATCCATGAGCGAAAACCAAGTATGGACTTTGGTGGACCCTCCTAGCGACCGTAAGGCCGTTGAGTGCAAATGGATCTTCAAGAAGAAAATGGACGCGGATGGTAATGTTACTATCAATAAAGCTCGGCTTGTCGCAAAAGGGTTTCGACAAGTTCAAGGTGTTGACTATGATGAGACTTTCTCTCCCATAGCGATGTTTAAGTCCATTCGGATTTTATTAGCAATTGCTGCATTTCATGATTATGAAATATGGCAGATGGATGTCCAGACTGCGTTCCTCAATGGCAACATTGATGAAGAGTTGTATATGATGCAGCCCGAAGGTTTTGTCGATCATAAGGATGCTAATAAGGTGTGCAAACTTCAGAGTTCCATTTATGGACTGAATCAAGCATCTCTGAGTTGGAACCTTCGTTTTGATCAAGTGATCAAGAGCTTTGGATTTGTTCCAAATTGCTACGAAGCTTGTATCTACAAGAAAGTGAGTGGGACCTCGGTGACATTTTTAGTACTATATGTGGATGGCATATTGATTATTGGAAATGACATTGGTATGCTTAATGATGTGAAGAGTTATTTGAATAAATGTTTTTTAGTGAAAGACCTAGGAGAAGCTGCTTATATATTAGGCATCAAAATCTATAGAGATAGACAAAGACGCCTGATAGCTTTAAGCCAAAGTACATACCTAGACAAAGTTCTGAAAAGGTTCAGGATGGATAAGGCAAAGAAAGGTTCAGTGCCTATGTTGTCAGGTAAGATATTGAGCAAGGCTCAGTGTCCAGCTATGGTAAAGATAGAGAAGCTATGAGCAAAGTGCCTTATGCCTCGGCCATAGGTTCTATCATGTATGCCATGCTGTGTACTAGACCGGATGTGTCCAATGCTCTTAGTTTGACGAGCAGATACCAAAGTGATCCAGGAGTGGAACACTGGACAGCCGTGAAGAACATCCTAAAGTACTTAAATAGGACTAAATAAATGTTCTTGGTCTATGGAGTTGATGAACAGCTCGTCGTAAAAGGTTACGTCGATGCTAGTTGCGACACCGACAAGGATGATTCTAAACCTCAGACAGGATACATTTATATTTTGAATGGAGGAGCTGTGAGCTGGAGAAGCTGCAAGCAAAGCGTGATCGCGGGATCTACAGTAGAAGCGGAATACTTGGCTGCTGCAGAAGCATCAAGTGAAGGAGTTTGGATCAGGAAGTTCATCACTGAGCTTGGTGTGGTTCCAAGTGCCTTGGACCCACTTGAGATATTGTGTGACAACACTGGCGCCATAGCACTGGCTAAGGAACCAAGATATCATCCAAAGACCAAGCACATCAACCGAAAGTTTCATATAATTCGAGATTATATAATAGATGGAGATCTGAAGATTAGCAAAGTACATACGGATCTGAATGTCGCAGATCCATTGACTAAGCCTCTTCCACGAGCAAAACATGATCAGCACCTTAGTGCCATGGGTGTTAGATTGTTGCCATATGTAAACTAGATTATTGACTCTAGTGCAAGTGGGAGACTGTTGGAATTATGCCCTAGAGGCAATAATAAAGATGTTATTATTATAATTCTTGTTCATGATAAAGTTTATATTCCATGCTAGAATTGTATTAAGCGGAAACTTTAATACTTGTGTGGTTTATGACTGACACTGTGTCCCTAGTATGCCTCTATGGACTAGCTCATTGATTAATAATGGTTAAGGTTTCCTAACCATAGGCATGAGTTGTCGATTAATAATAGATCATGTCATTGGGAGAATGATATGATGGACAAACCCAAATTAAGCAGAGCAATTAGATCATGTCATCGTGTTCATCTTTGTGAAGCTTTTCTTATGTCAAATATGACTTGCTTTGAACGAGATTGAACTAGGTATGTCGATACCGACGATCGAATCTCGGGCAAGTAAAATATCGTGTGACGAAGGGAATATATATATGGGATTGATTGAATCCTGGCATCGTGGTTCATCCGATATGATCATCGATGAGTATGTGGGAGTCAATATGGGTTTCCAAACCTCGATGTTGATTATTGATAGAAAGATCATGTCTGCATATTCTCGAACCCGTAGGGTCACACACTTAACGTGTCTTGACGCTAGGATAGAATGGATAATTGGTTTATGAGTTTTTGTTCGGAGTCTCGGATGAGATCCAGGACGTCACGAGAGGTTCCGAAATGGTCCGGAGAATAAGATTCATATAAGGGAAAGCAGTTTTTGGATTTCGGAATTGTTTCGGATTATTCGGTATTGTACCGGAAGATTCTAGAAGCTTCCGGAGTGGGACCAACGTGGCCCCACTTGTCGAGAGGGGGCGTGGGCCTACGAGGGAGTTCCGTGGCCACATTGGGCCAAGGGCACAAGGCCCCATAGGCCCAGCCGGCCAAGCCCTAGGGGAAACCCTAGGGAGAGCTTCTAGAGGGGGAACTGCCCCCACTCCTCCCTTGGTGGCTGCCCTAGGCTTGGAGGAGGAAAGGGCCTCCCAGCCCTCTATATAAAGAGGCAGCGCACCTCCCCCACACCTCCTTAAACCCTAGCCGCCTAGTTGCTGCCCTCCTCTCTCCCTCTCTCCCGATTGCGCGTAGGCGAAGCCCTGCCGCAGAAACTCTTCACCTTTTGCACCACGCCGTCATGTTGTAGATCCAACCTATCTCTCCACCCCACTTACTGGACCGAGGACGGAGGAGACGTCGAGGTGCCGTACGTGTGCATCTCTCGGAGGCATCGCCACTTGCGGTGTTGGATCGGATCGGATCACGAGGAGGAGAAGGCTAGTACGACTACATCAACCACGTTCCGTCGAACATTCCGCTGTGCGATTTCTTCAAGGGTATGAAGATCTCATCTATTCCCCCTCGTTGTTTGCATCTCCTAGATTAGATCTTGGCTTTTCCTGTTCGCATCCGTAGAAATTTTTGATTTACTATGCTACGAAACCCTTCAATATGCGCAAGACAAAGGTATGGTATTGATAGGGTTTTATTCGTACCAGTCTCGTGGTGTTAGTTGGGGAGACCGGTTTATATGATAGATAACCGTACTATCAAGAGGGGCTCTCAAGTGAGTAACTCGATCATATCGTTCAGAGAGAGCTCAAACCTTTGCATACTTACCATCATCCTTTCTTGGTTGTCATTTGGATCTTATCCATGTGAGGGTTTAGAGCTTGTGGTAATATTCATAACAAGCCCTAGTTCATAAAAACGGATTTCCCCTTTATATCTTATTGCGTTTTTGATCTTGGAGGTTTTACCGGTTTGTCTTTTAGAGATAGGTAAAACCTTCCATTATTTGGTTCTTACTCATGTGAGGATTTAGAGCTTGTTTTAATCTCCATGACAACCTCGAGTTCATCGAAAATGGATTTCATATGCATTCTCTAATACGTTTTCGATGTTGGAGGTTTACTAGTTTGTCTTTTTGAGAGAGGTTAAACCTTTCGTCATTTGGTTCTATCCTCCCTTGCTTTACTATTATGTTTTTCTGTATGATCTTTTAGATCTTATTGTCCTCTTTAAAAAGAGCCCAAGATCATCAAAATCCGAGTCCGGATGCAAAATTTATGGCTGTTTTCGTATTGGTCTTTCTGCCAGTTTTTGTAAGACCGGAGACTCCGGAGTAAATCTCCGGTCTATCTCTGGACCACGCCCAGTACGTCCTCCAGATTGTCCCCGTTTGGCATGGGTACAACAGAGACTCCGGTCCCAGTCCGGAGACTCCAGACCGGTCGATTCCTGGGCCTAACGGTTGGATTTCTAGGGACATATTTAAGGGGCCCTTCTTCCCCAATGATTCCCCAGCTCTCTTGCAAGTTTTCCCCACCATTGTTGACCCCTTTAAGCTTGCTATCTCTCAATCCCTCCATTGATTCTTGCATATATTTTAGGGATTTGAAAGAGGAGATCTAGATCTACAATCCCACCAATCCATCTCTCCTCTAAGTGAGGGGAACATCTTGGGATCTAGATCTTGGAGTCTTCTGTGGATTTCCTCCATTGTTCTTCCTCTCTTATTCCCCCACAAGCTTTTTTAGCTTTGGTGGAATTTGGGAGAGAAGTATTTGAGCACTACTTGTGTTCTTGCCATTGCATTTGGTGCATAGGTTTGAGTTCTCGGTGAGAATTTGATTGAGTGAAAGGTGAGAAGCTTTTTACTCTTGGGTTCTTTGAACCCTAGACGGTTTGGTGGTTTTGCAGGTACTTGGATTACTTGGGGCCTCCAATTAGGTTGTGGAGCTTTCCCCAAGCTTGTTTGTTGGGAGCCTCCAATTGAGTTGTGGAGAAGTGCCCCAACCTTGTGAGAGGTTCCGGATTGCCACCGACAAGTGCACCGATAGTGGAAGCGTGGATCGATCCCGTTGGGGTGAGATTCATAGGAGAATAAGGGAGGCCTTTTGTGGCATTGGTGGTTTGATACCACCCCCTCTCCAAACGAGACGTACTCCATGTTGGGAGGAACTCGGTAAAATATCGTCTTCCCGCGTGCCTCGGTTATCTCTATATTCGAGCTCTTACTTGTGCACTTTACTTTGTGATAGCCTTCGTGCTTGAAGTATATATCTTGCTATCACATAGTTATTTGACTTGCTTATCATAAGTTGTTGGTGAACATAGGTGAACCCTAGTTATTCTTGGTCTTGTGCTTATCAAAGTAAACACTAGCTTAATTCCGCCTTTGTTGAGAAACTCTCGAAAAAGTTTTAATCGCCAATTCACCCCCTTTAGGCGACATATGTATCTTTCAGTGTTGGTTGACATCGTTCTGTCATCGAGATTGACTGTTTGATCCCTGAGAGCAGCACCTTTTTTATTTTATTTTCTAAAGCGCGCAAAGCTAACATATTATGACCATGAGCAGAAATAAGACACCAACTGTGGTGTAGCCTATTGGTTGACATCGTTCATCACTGGAGGTCGGCGGTTCGATCGCTAGGGGATCCACCTTTTTTATTTTATTTTCTAAAGAGGTGGTGGGTAGGCCTACATGCCACCTAGACGTATATTGACACATGGACGTATATAAATATGAAAATTTACATATAGATATGCCATGTAGATATAATTGATGATGTGGCTAATCAGTCAATTCAATGTATCATATTTTAGATGATATGACGATTTAAATTGGTCATAATGGGGCATAGATAAGGATCTAAGCTGTATCCTGGAGGTTATGACGATTTCTTATGCTGAAATTATGACGATTTTGACATAAATCATCGTAATTCTATAGGATTTTGACCTCTCCAAATAGCCTATGACCATCTTATGCGAAATCATCATAGATCTATGACGATTTCATTACCAGTCACTACGAGAAGGTCACAAGTTAACACATTTCTTATGCTTCACTTTACTTTATTGCTTCGCTCAACCAAAAACCCAAAAACAATTCTACTTTTCTTACATCTTAGAATTATTCCTTAAGTACTTCGTTTAGTTTTAGTTAAAAGCATTTTAGTCTTTCACCTACTTCTCCCTGTGGGATCGATATCTTTATTTCGAAACTAGCTACAAATGATCTGTGCACTTGCAGTCATCAGCGTGATGGACCTAAGTGGGAGAAATGACTAAAAGTTATAAAATCCTATATTAAGTTACATTTAAGATCAATAGGTAATATGTTACTTGATCTTATTAAGTAAATATGCTTTCTTGAT
Organism: Avena insularis; assembly: GCA_023614405.1. Lineage (NCBI taxonomy): Eukaryota > Viridiplantae > Streptophyta > Magnoliopsida > Poales > Poaceae > Avena > Avena insularis. Next base: position 358,277,436 of record CM042697.1, read on the forward strand.
ATTTCCAAAGGACTGCAAAGTCACAAGGAAGAAATAAAACTTAACGAAAGGCATAAAGCTCGATTTGTCACAAAGTATGTTTGGACAAATTCAAAGAGTTGACTACAAATGTAACGATGCTTGAGTTTATTGGATTTACACCAGTAATTACTTTAATTTTGGTAATTGGAGTAAGTTTGTCAAAACTGCATGTTCTTTAATGAAAAGATTGAAGAAAGAGTTGTATTTGATACAACAAAGCAGGTTGTGTCAAACCAAATGGATGCTGAAATCTCGTAGCTAGAATTCTCAATTTGATGATGATCAAAGAATTTTGGAAATGTCCAATATTATTGAGAGGACCTGAATTTGAGTGGGAGCTAAGTAGTTTGGCTAAATCATAATATGTAAGCGACATATTTTGAGTGGGAGCTAAGTGGAATCCCTGGATCTCATATATGGATGCCATATTTGAGTAGGAGCATGACAACATTCTGAAATATGTGATAAACATATGATGAATGATGTAACTGCTATTAATATATTTAAGTTAGTAAATATTCTATGGATGAAATTGAATAAGCTATTAAACATTGAAATCTATCAGGATAGATTGATACGTTTAATAAACATTAGTGTTGAAATGCTTTTTGGACTTAATTCTAAAGATGTTCAGAAAATCCTAGATAAGATTCTGAATAAGTTTAGAATGGAACAAGGTAAGAAAGCAGTTCTTACTTGTATATCTAGATGAAGCATTGCGTTAATCTCGGTATTACAACTATGGTTAAATAAAAGAAAGAAATAGATGTGTTGCATCTCCTATGCCTCAGTCATAGGTTCTTCCATATAATCATATTGTATACTTGACGTAGTGTTACCCAAGGATCTGGTTGGAAGAACAAGTTCTTAGATGTAAGAACATGTCTTGAAGGGGTTCCTGAGTTAATCACCGAACTAGAGTTAAGTTTGTCCTTAAATTGTAAGGAGCAAAGATTAGGCATCGAAGTTGCATTTTATGCACTAGGATCTACATAGATATAGAAGTATAGTTTTTGGATAAAGAAATCTGACTTTCTGCTAAGTGTGTTTCAAAGTTTAAATGATAATCATGAAAGTCCAATTAATTGGTCGAACGTCATTGTAAACACTAGAAACAAAGTCTCACTCTATCGCCAAACAAATACTTCAACACATTATGGGATAATAGTGTAAATGTAAAAATTAGGAAGACATTAATGATTTGCAAAAGACATACATATCTGGTACAACATATCAAATACAGGACGTTTCTCATGAGCATGCATGATCAATGAACACATATATGACATGGTTTATGATTAGTGAGAAATGCAAGCTGGATTATTTGTACTCTAGTGCAAGTGCGATACTGAAAGAGATATGCCCTAAAGTCAAATAATAAATGGTTTTTTTTTATCATATCTCAATTAGTTCATAATAGTTTTATATTATGCTATAACTGTATCAAACGAAAACTTTGATAATGTTGTGGTATGAAACATAACAAGTACCTAGTAGTCTCTATTCATACTAGTTCGTTGGGCAGCCGATGATCAAGGTTTCCTGATCATGGAGCATTTATGCCAGTTGACAACAAGGTCATTGTTGGAGATATGCCCAAGAGGCAATAATAAAATAGTTATTATTATATCTTTATGTTTATGATAAATGTTTACGTCCCATGCTATAATTTTATTAACCGGAAACAGTAATACTTGTCTGTTTTGTAAACATAAAAGAAGTCCCTAGTAAAGCCTCTTGTAATACTAGCTTGTTGATTAATTGATGATTATGATTTCCTGATCATGAACATTGGATGTTATTATAACAAGATCATATCATTAAGGAGAATGATGTGATGGACACACTCCTAAAGTAAGCATAGCGTAAGATCAAGTCATTTAGAAGTTCGTTTGCTACAAGCTTTCAAGTGCATAGTAACCTAATCCTTCAACCATGAGATCATGTTAATCACCATCACTAGATGAATGCTTTCATGACATCAAACACCACTTCCATAACTGGGTGGTTATAAAGGTGTCATTAGGTATTCTGAAAGTATGTATTGAGGCACATGGATCAAGAGTTGGATTTGTCCATCCATATGGCGAATATATATACTCTAGGCCCTCTTGATGGAATATAATCCAGTTAGCTTGCAAGCATGTGACTAGGTTACAAGGGATCACATATCATGGAACAAGTAAAGAGTACTTATCGGTAACGAGGTTGAACTAGGTATAAGAGATACCGACGATCAAACCTCGGATAAGTAAAGTATCACGAGACAAAGGGAAATTGGTATCATATGTAAATGGTTCATTTGATCACGAAGATATCGTAGAAATATGTGGGAGCCATATGAATTTCCAGATTCCTCTATTGGTTATTGATCAGAGAAGTGTCTTGATCTTGTCTGCATAATTCACAAACCCTAGGGAGACACACTTAAGGATTCGATGTTGTTTAGTAGATATGGTAATGTTTTAGATATCAAATGTTGTTCAGAGTCTCGGATTGGATCCAGGACATCGCTAGGAGATCCAAAATGGTCCAGAGAATAAGATTCATATAAGGAAAGTCCAATTCCAGGGTTCGGAAATGTTTTTGGTGTTTTCATCGGAAGCTTGTAGAAGGGTCTGGAAGGTCCACCACCCCAGAGAGGGAAGGGTACATGAATGTGTCATACCAATGTGGAATGGTTGCATCATGTCTTAGGTCACTTGGTTGGGCAATGGGAAGTGAAATAATCAAATTCTAGTTTGAATAGTCAAGCTCCAAATTGAAAAGTCAAATCCCAACATTGATAGTCAAACCAAGTGGAGGGAGAGGAGGAAACCTAGAGGAGGAAGGTTTCCCCTCCCTCCCTTGCCGCCGGCCATACAAGGGGAGTTGGGGGAGGACTCCTCCTCCCCTAGCCTCCCTTCCCACCTATAAAAGGAGGGGGTGGGGCGCCTCCTTGGCCACACCCCAAAACTCCAGGCCGGCTTCCCCTATAAACCGCCGCTGCCCTAGAGCCTCCTCTAAATAGCCGCACTTAGCCTTGCCCTAGCCGCCGGCCACATCCACCCCTCGGCCTCTAAAACCCTAGTTGTCGAGGCCTCTCTACTCCACCATACTCGTTTCGGCTTAGGAGAAGCCCTGTGGGATCTACTCCTCTGTTTCACCACCACACCGTCGTGCTGATGGAATTGAGAGGAGATCTACAACCTCCGTTTCCCGCTGGAACAATGGAGAGGAAGGTCTTCATCGAGTACCGAACGTGTGACCGACTACGGAAGCGCTGTCGGAATACGGCACCGGAAGGATCATCTTCGCGATCTTGAGATCGGCAAGTGAACCACTACATCAACCACAAGAATATGATCTCGTTAAATGCTTTGGATCTTCGAGGGTTAGTACTCTATCAACTCGTTGCATCGATCTCGTAGATTAGATCTTGGCTTGAGTGTGTTCATGTGATAGAATTTTTTTGTTTTCCATGCTACGAACCCCTACAGTCCTATCATTAGTGAATGATATGATGGACATTACCCAAATATTGCGACATGATCAAGTCATAAAATTCATCGTTACAATAGTTAGAAGCGTAGTTTCCTTCTCCTTAGACCGTGAGATCATATTAATTACTGTCTCCTGAGGCTGCTTTGACTGCATGAAACATCATGTCCGTAAATGGGTGACTATAAAGGTGTATGTTAGGTGTTCCATAGGAAATTTTGAGGCCTGTGTATCAAGATCGGGATTTATTCACCCGCGTGATGGGAAGATACACATAGCCGGTTTGGTGAGATTACATCCATAATGTCAACAACATGTGACTAGGTCACTAGGTTGTAATGTCATGAGAACAAGTAAAACAGAACTTGTCAGTAACGATATTGAGCAAGGTATATGATACCGATGATCAGATCTCGGATAAGTCATATCGAAATAACAAAGGGAATTGGACTCAACATTTATGGTTCAAATGACATTGTCATCGTGGAATTAACAAGGGTCATTATGGGCACCCCGATCCCGCTATTGATCATTGATGGAGATCATGTCTGTGCCATTCCCGAGCCGTTGGGAAATATAGTTAAGGTTATGTGATTCTAGAGATAGTCTAGAAGTATAGGAATCACCACATGAAAGAGAAAAGGAAACCGGAAAATTTCCGTGAGAGAACCGGAATCGTTCCTGAAAGTTCTGAAGTCGTTCGGAGGAAATCTAAAGGGAACCGAAATGTGTTTCGGGTCAAATTGGAGTTTATAATATGTATTTACATATTAGTTATTGTAATTAATATTAAATATAATATTAAAATCTAATTTGAAAGGCTATTTCACTAATGGGCCAAATTCCTAGAGAAAAAAGACCCATGAGGGAAAACTACCAGAGGGAAGGGCCAAGGGACCAAGGACCAGCCGCCACATGGGGCCCACCCAACCAGCCTAGGGCTGCGCGCGGGGTGGGGCTTTCCCCCTGCCGGCCCATGGTGCCCTAGGGCCCATGGCGCCATTCCCCATCTCTCTCCCTTGTTTAGTCCCACATAGGAAACCCAAGGGGGAGGATACACATCCCTCTATCTATATAAAGGGGCGCCCATGGGAGGAATAAACAACACAATTAAATCAATAATTTTCCGAGGCATCTCCTCAAGGAATTATCTCTCCCTCACGTGTGATTTCTATTGTTTGGAACTGCACACAGGGATTGAGATCTCTCTCTCTCTTCGCTGTTGCGCTGACGCATTTCCCGTTGGAACTGTACACGTAAGACACGACACCTGCATCACACCGGTGCACTGCAGGGGTTCCAAGCCGGAGATCTACTTCCGCACTCCCGGCAGAGATTAGGGAACGGGAGGTCGTCATTGTACACAGTATGTGTACGAAACCTCGAGGGTGCTACCAATAGTGACATCTTGGATGTCGCCGGACTGCTGCACGATGGATCAAGGGGTGACTTGCGAGGAGCTTTGCGACCTTGACCTCGGCTACACATACTACTACAGCAATCACGTTCCCCTCAGAATGTTAACCGCTTTCGGACTATAAGGGTATGTATCCGAAACCTCGACCGTTACTGCATTACTCCTTGATAGATCCTAGCATTTAGGTGCATCTGTGGTAGATTTTTTTTGTTTTCTGCCCTAAACCCCATCAATTACTTGTAATCATGGGCCATTGCAAGAGAACGAAGAACAAAAAAAAATTACCTCATAATCAGTGTGTGTCGAAAGACCAATCACAATTGACACTTAATCAATTGGAGCTTCCACACACACATCAAACATAATCATAGGCCACACATAAAAATGGCAACTAAAATTGAAGGCCTCACAACATAAAACTTTGCACACAATACTCATGAGATAATCAGACATTTAACAAATGACAAGCAAAACATACATAAATGATGTACATGTCACACAATAAATGTAGATTACCTCACGGACATAGATACCTCCTCCTAATCATTGGCCCTACAAGTATTGCATGTGGCATACTACTATGGTTGTGTAGAGAGACAAACCTTACTGCATGTCGCGTAGTGCAATCGGATGATGAAGAAAAAACCCAGTATAAATAAATAAATAAATAATAAATCCTAGTATGATAGGGGGGAAATTCTAGACCTAGTTGTACTAGGTAGGTTATCAAATCCATTAGGAATACAAGAACAAGCCTACATACCGTCAAGAAATAGACCAAATCGAACCGCAATCGTAATCCTCAATACTACGAACCCTAGACAGAACACTAATCTAAGCAGATATGCATTGCATGTCATGCATAACCCATGTACCTATCATATACTTGCAAATCCAACATGGTCGAATGTACGTAAGTGTCATATGAATGCTTACCTCCATGGATGACCTGCAAAGGACGGAGGTAGACAGGGATGTCGACGAGGCCGCAGATCGAGGTCGTGATCGTGGTGGATCAACATGTCGTAGTTACAGTCATCGCCCTTGTCTTCCTCCTTGCGCCGCCGCGAACGATGGGTCGACAATAGAGGAACCACCGATGTGATGTGACAGGAAGAGTGAGACGAGGGGAGTAAGAGGGTGATGGGACGATGATGAGATTTATGGCGCATGTTCCTGAAGGGACGCGGCGTCCCCTTTGCCTTCTTCACGGTGCGTGAATAGATCGCTCGGCGTAAATCGCCGATTCTATAGTTTCTAGCGAATTACGTCCCCGGAGCGCTTTAAAGTTCGCAGTGACAACAACGCAAAGATCGTCCAAGCAAGCAATGTGCACGTACAATGCGGTGATGTCAGTCACCCCTTATGATTACCATATTGGATTTTTGCTTAGTTGAAGGTGAGAGAAATAAAAAATAAAAAGATTGTGTTTCCTTAGCTAAGGAATGATCTCTTAGAAATAATAGAAGACTATTTTCTCCATTATACCACATGCCTTATCTTAGAAAAATATTTTTTTACTAAAAATAATTAATTCTCATTAATTACTAGATATAACAATAATAAAGAATGTATTATATAACTTTATATAGTGTCTTCTCTAGATGATATAGAGGATTAAAAAAATACATACCATCTCCAGCATTATACATGCCCTAAACCAACTTCTTCACAAAACTTGCCAGTCCTCGGCCATCCTACCAAAGGGGTCCTATATTCGTGTTACCGAATGGTTGACCCAGCGGATAAGAACACTACTTTATACCCCACCAAATTCAATATTCACTACTGACGTCACCGGATTAATCCTCCACTGACATGTGGGCCACAGCTGCAGATATGGCACATGTCATCACCCGCACGCTCACCTCGGCTCCCTCTCACTGTCATTTCCGGGACCCATTGTCAGTGGAACGCAGGTATCCTAAAGTCTTCTTTGACAGTTCCCACCTACCTCCCCAACCCCACAGGCAGCCCAAACCCAAAGCCCCCGCACGCGACCCTCCTTCGCTTCCCGGCGATGTCGACGTCGCCGCCGTCGCGCCGCCCGCCGCGGCGAGCGGCCTCGGCGCGAGCGGCTTCGTATGACGAATCGTTGGTCGACAACGCCCTGCAGGCCTACCTGGGTAACTCACCGTCCCGGCGCATCCGGCGGCTGCGCCGCCTCTCCCCGGAGGAGCGCCAGAAGGAGACAGAGACTGAGGCGCTCATCGTGCTCTCCCTGGGATTTCCCATCGACGAGCTCCTCCCCGCCGAGGAGGCCATCCTCGCGGCCTCTGACGCCGCCGCCCCCAACGATTACATCGTCGTGCGCAACCACATCCTCGCCTCCTGGCGCGCCGACCCGCGGGTGCCGCTCCCCCGCGCGCGCGTGCTCGAGACCGTCGCTGCGACCTACGACCATCTCGTAGCCGCGGCGCACGGGTTCCTCTCCCGCGAGGGCCATGTCAACTTCGGCGTCTCGGCCGCCTTCCCCGCCTCCCCTCCCCCCGACGCACCCGAGGTCCCAGCCGCTTCCGTCCTCGTCATCGGCGCTGGCCTCTCTGGGCTTGCGGCCGCGCGCCAGCTCCTCCGCTTCGGCCTCCGCGTGCTTGTCCTGGAAGGCCGCGCCCGCCCTGGCGGCCGCGTTTACACGTCCCGCCTAGGCGGGGGGCAGGCCGCCGTCGAGCTTGGCGGGAGCGTCATTACTGGCATCCACGCCAACCCGCTAGGCGTGCTCGCCCGTCAGCTCGGGATCCCTCTCCACAAGGTGCGCGACCGCTGCCCGCTGTACCACCCGGATGGCCGGACAGTTGGCACCAGGCTGGATAGAGTTATCGATCTGGCGTTCAATACGCTTCTAGACCACGCCACCAGGCTGCGGGAGGCTCTCAAGGAAGCCGCGGAGGGGATCTCCCTGGGGGAAGGGATCGAGAGGCTGAGAAGGCTGTACAGTGTGGCCAAAAGCGAGGAGGAGCGGGAGGTTCTTGACTGGCATCTGGCCAACCTTGAGTTCTCCAATGCTGGTTGCCTATCAGAGCTCTCGCTAGCACACTGGGACCAGGACGACCAGTTTGAGATGGGTGGAGACCATTGCTTCTTGGCTGGAGGCAATTCAAGGCTCGTACACGCATTATGCGATGGTGTGCCGGTGTTGTATGAGAAGACGGTGAAGCGGATTGAGCATGGAGAGGATGGGGTGAGCATCACGGTGGAAGGAGGGCAGGTTTTTCAGGCGGACATGGCGCTCTGCACTGTCCCTCTTGGGGTGCTCAAGAGTGGGAGCATCGAGTTTGATCCGGTGTTGCCCAAGAACAAGCTTGGAGCGATTCAGAGGTTGGGGTTTGGTTTGTTGAACAAAGTGGCCATGGTATTCCCATCCGTATTTTGGGATGAAGACATCGACACATTTGGGTGTTTGAATAAGGAGAGCAGCAAGCGTGGAGAGTTCTTTCTCTTCTACAGCTACCATACTGTCTCTGGCGGCGCGGTACTTATCGCACTTGTGGCAGGAGAGGCTGCTTTGGAATTTGAAAAGGTTGATCCTGTTGTCACACTTCATCGGGTACTTGCTATTCTTCGAGGTAATCAAGTACTAAAATTAATATTCGTTGTGTCTTCAAAAGTTAAATTACAATCTTCCTTGAAGTTTAATTACAATCGTGTTGATGTCTGTATACTGTGTCACGTCGAAGCACATCTTAATGCACCTCTTGCATTGGAGAAGCCAATATGGCCTTAGGGGGTTCATATTATATTTATTATACTGTGTTCCATGAAGACAGTTAGTAGGCTAAAGGAACCATTCTCATGAGGCATCATATTTCTTATACTACGTCCTTAAAAATCATCTCTCCAAAATTCAAATAAATATATGATGATCTAGAATGGGTGCGTTCAAATTTACTAACTTCGACTATGGATAAATACAAAATTATTTGAATTTTCCTAATGAAAGTGGTACCATTAGATTTGTCATGAAAAGTATCTCCATGATATAAATCTCACGTCGAAGTTGCACACTGGAGACTGTATTGGAACCATAGACAGTATGTATTGTTTAACAGACAGAGTGCCTCATCTAAGACTCCAACCGTAGTTTGAGAAACAAACTCCAATTCCAGTTTTATCTCCTGATCTCAAGACTAACAGACTACCTTTTCCCCAAAAATCCATATCCAGTTCCATTTGTTGTTCCTCAGGTGTTTCAATTCAGTTCCTGCATCTCATTCTAGGGTATTCTGCTACCCACCATATTGGTTGATCAGCACCGAATTTCACCATCCACCACGCTTGGTGGAGCTAGCTTTTCCAAACATAAAGAGCGTGGCTATAGGTTCTTTTTTGGGAGGGGGATACAAAATTTGAAGAATCCAGATTTGAGCAAAATTAGTACTATTTCCAATTGGTGAAGATCCAGTTAAGCTTTGTTTTACCTACACTCATTAAGTTTAGACACGATCGATCTCAAAAAGTGTATGCATGTAGCACATCATGCTGCAATGTTACGTAGAATGTTTTGGAACAAACGGGTTGTATGTGGTACATACAATAAGGGGTACAAAATATTCCCTTGTATATTTCTTGTTTCTTTCTCTGAAATTCCACAATCGAATGACTGAAATTCAGAGTAATCAAGTTGTACAATACTTAGGATCTTATGGTACAATTCAAATATCAAAACTGCTAATTGTGTCCATATGGTTAGGAAAACCATATTCCTTCTGACTAATTCTCTCCCTACGGCATAGGTCTTTGATTACTAAGTTGTCATCATGGATTCATACTGCCATCATCCTACTTTTTAGCAACTTATCATTTACCCTTTGACAATGGATGGTGAAAAAGGTCGCCCTAGTACACGGAATTAGACATAGCTGATTGAAATATGCAGCCGGGCAGGATAAACATTGTACACCATATGTGGGGTATTGCACATAGATAATAATATTAGTTGACACAGTAGAAGAGAACTAGGGAATACATGCAAGTTCTCTATCTTGAAGTTTCGATTTGTTTCATTTGTTATAATGAGCACTTATCATCATTTTGTGCAGGTATCTATGGCCCAAAGGGTGTTACTGTGCCTGATCCTATCCAATCAGCTTGCACAAGATGGGGTAGTGATCCTTTTTGCTGCGGTTCGTACTCTCACATCAGAGTTGGGTCTTCTGGAACGGACTACGACATTCTTGCTGAGAGTGTCAGTGATGACCATCTCTTCTTTGCCGGAGAAGCCACAAACCGTGCGTACCCTGCAACGATGCACGGTGCCTTATTGAGCGGACTAAGAGAAGCATCTAGAATTCTCCGAGCTTCTGAGAGCAGAGTGAATTCTGATCCTAAGTACGGTTTGCAGAGAAGCCCTAGACCTACCGATGGCATCCTTGAAGATCTCTTCACAGAGCCAGATCTTGAATTTGGGAGATTCTCATTCGTGTTCTCCTCTATGACACCTGATGATCCGCAGTCTCTGGGATTGCTGAGGATTACACTTGACGAACATTTGCTTCTGGGTCCAAGGAGGGCCGATTTAGCAGGGGATCAAAAGGATCAGGAGCCTGTGGCTGAGAAGGCTGCAAACCAGGAAGCCTTTCATTTATACGCAGCCATCTCCCGAGAGCAGGCCGATCAGCTACAACGGGCAGGCGATGATGACCAAGCTAGGTTAGGGCTGCTATGCAAGGATCTTAGTATCAAACTTATGGGCTACGACAGTACGTGTGATGCAGACAACTCTCTGATCCTTAGCATCGTGAGCACTCAGAAAGCCAGGAAGAGGCTGCAGAGCGCCAAGAAGTTTAGAAGCTGACATTGATATGTACTACTACCAGATTATTCTCTTCTCTTTGTAGAAGAGAAGCATTTCTAGTTAGGTCCAAGGTTATCTCAGGTAAGATTGCTTTTGTAATGTTGTACTATTGTAAAAACTCAGACATGGGGGGCAGGACCCAAGACCTCGCCTTGTTGTGCTCCCCGTTTTAAGTTGAATTATGTGGATACTCTAGAGTAGATTAGATTAGGTCTGTGGTAGATTCAGTGCACTGCTTATGGTGATGTTTGCTTTGCCTTTTGACGTGGCTAATAATTTCAGATGAATGCATGTCATTCTGAATATCAGCAGCTTCGATAAACTCTGTTTCTACCCATAGTTAGTTTCTCGAAAGTCAAAAGGTGGGCAACAGGTTTTAGAGCAGGAAATCAAAGCTACAAACAGCTTTATTCAGGGTAGTCCGACGCCAAGCCTTGATACAGAATACACATACATACCTGGGCTGGGTGTATACTGTATAACGGCCCTGTTGTTCCGGCAATTCATCATCATGTTTATTATTTGGACCTTGTGATAGATTTGGATCGAAACATATAGGACTGGACTGAAATTGTACAAGTCGCCACACGACTAGAACTGTGGGCCCCAAACATAATAAATTTGTTGGGCTGTTTGGGTCTAGATATAGTTCACTATTTTCTGGTTTTGTTTGTTGCCGTTATGGATTAATCTACTGAGGCCAAATGTGTAGCAATTTCTGTCTTTTTAGCCTAACTATCTGAGGAGGGAGAACGACCATCAAAGGTTACCACTGCTCTGAAATAAAGATGATAAGGGCATGTATAATGGTTTTATTTTAGCTTTACCACGGTAGGATGACTGCTGAGTTGGAATTGAGCGAGATAGGAAAAAGTGTTCCCTTCTCTTAGCTAATACTAAGATGATATCTTATTGAGGATGATAAAACAATTCTCTTTATTGTGCAGCATGTCTTGATCCACAACATTTCTTAGTTAGGTAATAATGCCAAGTATTGTTTGGAGCGGCGTACCATTGCCAAGTTTGTAGGCGATGATGTGTGTGGACTTCACATTTGCTAAGTTTTGTGTTGTGGAAAGAAATCTAGAAACTTCATTTTAGATTCGCTCCACACACAAAAAAATAGTGCCCCTTAAATGCGCAGTTAACGGTCATCAATCATATGACCCAGACACCCTCTCATCATCATATATATCCCCTTGTAGTTACGACACGCTCACACATCTTCTCCCCCACAACACGCAGCATGATCAAATCCATACAGCTCTTCGCCGTCGTGCTCTCGCTCCTCGCCGCCGGCGCGACCAGCGGCGGCCACCACCACGGGTGCCCTGACGTCCCGTCGATGATCGCCAAGAAGGCGTGCTCGACTGTCTGCGGCACGCGCCATATGCACCAGCTCTGCCTCCGCACGCTCCTGCCGCGTCGTTCGCGTCACGCAGCGTCGCCGGTCACTCACTACGCCGCCATCGCGGCGCGCAGCGTCCTCGACGCCTACGACGCGACCGAGGCGGCTGCCAGGCAGGCGACGCTGTACGTCCGTGGCCCCGCGGCACTCCCGAGAGACGAGCGGGTCGCGTACGCCGGCTGCTTGGCCGGCTACATGGCAGCCCGCCGGTCCATGAGCCGCCTCGCCGGCGACCTGGCGCGGATGGCGAGCTCCTCCTCCTGCGACGGGGCCGCGAACTTGAGGCAGGATTACACGGGCGGCCTCCGCGGTATGGACGCGTGCAGGAGAAGCTTGTTCGGCTCCGGCTACACGGCGTCGCCACTGAGCGGCAGGAACCTCGCCGACAGGAACGCGACCTTTCTGGCCGCCTTGCTTTGCAGCCTGGTGCCGACGCCGCCGGAGAAACGACGCGGCGTGGAAGCCTAGATGATGCACAACATGACAACATGCATCCATGTCTTTTTTTTGTTCCGTCGAAGTAATTGATAGCTTGGCTGTAACCAAGTTAATGACAATAAGAAATTTGTGGGCTTGCATCGCAGTAATAAAATCTTACCTTTCTCCAGCAAAAATATAGCATCCCATCTTACCATTTTTGCCACTATAGGATTACTGTTTCTTTTAAAATTATCGTACTGAGATATTGCAGTATTGGAAATACTTAACTGCAATTTTGCTCAGTGAGTTGAGTGTCTCAAGTTAACTGCAAAAATATAGCTTGGCTGTAACCAAGTTAATGACAATTGTTTTTCTCTCATGTTTTTGTGGAGCTCATTTGTTTGAAAAAAAAGTCATTTTTATAGTAAAAATAAAGTCATTTATGTGCTCCCTAAGTCCTAACATTTTTTTTTGGAATATTGAGAAAGCCTATGTAGTTTCCCGTGTCTATTGTTATCACCATCGGCCTACTTCGTAACCCGCCATCTAACCTTGCTCGCCGAGGGAAGCTCCAAGAAACCCCCAATATATTCACTCCCTTATATGTGCAAAAAATGGACCCAAGGAAGACACCATCCACTCTCCAATCACATTCTCCCTTCGGGCCCATTCATATCCCAAATTTCAAGTTGGTTTGAGATACCTCCCAAACCAATCAAACGATAGGGTAGGAAAAAGTCCACAACCACTCGCTCCTCTTATCGTACCGCCACCATGTTAGTGCCTCTCCTGGCCACCGAAAGGCTGTCGTGCCTCTCTCATCCTTCCATTCCACCCTCACGTGCTACAATGCCTCCTCTTGCCGCGCTAGCTCCATGACAGTCTTAGTCTTAGGCTTCGGTTAAACCGAACAAGCAATTTCTTCTTTTTGCATCAATCACTCAGGTGCATCTTATCTCTTTCTCTACCTATTCCAGACGACTGTGTGAAGGCTCTAGCTAATATACTAACTAATGCTTCTATCAAGAAGGAGGAGCATTTCTCTCTGTCAATAGATTCCACCTACAAGAAGCTTGATGCCACAAATCCACGGATGGCCTTGGAGCTCATCAGTGCTGTCTGCGGAAGTGTTGGAGATATGTCCAAGAGGCAATAATAAAATGGTTATTATTATTTCTTTGTGTTTATGATAAATATTTACATCCCATGCTATAATTGTATTAACCGGAAATATTAATACTTGTGTGTTTTGTAAATATAAAAGAAGTCCCTAGTAAAGCTTCTTGTTGAACTAGCTTGCTGATTAATAGATGATCATGATTTCCTGATCATGGATATTAGATGTTATTAATAACAAGATCATGTCATTAGGAGAATGATATGATGGACACACTCCTATAATAAGTATAGCATAAGATCAAGTCATTTAGAGTTCGTTTGCTACAAGCTTTCAAATACATAATAACCTAATCCTTCGACCATGAGATCATATTAATCACCATCACCGGATGAATGCTTTGATGACATCAAACACCACTTCCGTAACTGGGTGGTTATAAAGGTGACATTAGGTATTCTGAAAGTATGTGTTGAAGCACATGGATCAAGAGTGGGATTTGTCCATCCATATGACAGATAGATATACTCTGGGCCCTCTCAGTGAAATGTCATCCAATTGGCTTGCAAGCATGTGACTAGGTCACAAGGGATCACATATCACGGAACGAGTAAAGAGTACTTATCGGTAACAAGGTTGAACTAGGTATTGGAGATACCGATGATCAAACCTCGGATAAGTAAAGTATCACAAGACAAAGGGAAATTGGTATCGTATGTAAATGGTTCATTCGATTATGAAGTAATCATAGAAATATGTGGGAGCCATATGAATTTCTAGATTCCTCTATTGGTTATTGATTGGAGAAGTGTCTCGATCATGTCTGCATAATTCACGAACCGTAGGGAGACACACTTAAGGATTCGATGTTGTTTAGTAGATATGGAAATGAGTTAGAGACCGAATGTTGTTTGGAGTCTCGGATTGGATCCAGGACATCACGAGGAGATCCGGAATGGTTCGGATAATAAGATTCATATAAAGAAAGTCCAATTCCGGGGTTCGGAAATGTTTTCGATGTTTTCACCAGAATGTTCTAGAAGGTTCTAGAAGGTCCACCACCCTGGAGGGGGGGGGAGGTACATGAATGTGCCATGCCAAAGTGGAATGGTTGCATCATACCCTAGGTCACTTGGCTGGACAATGAGAAGAGAAATAATCAAACTATAGTTTGAATAGTCAAACTCCAATTTGAAAAGTCAAATCCCAACACTGAAAGTCAAAGTCCAAGTGGAGGGAGGAGAGGAAACCTACATGGGAGAGGATTCCCTCGCCCTCCTTGCCGCCGGCCACCAAGGGGACTTGGGGGAGGACTCGGCCTACCCCTTTCCGCCTCTTCCCCCATATAAGCAAGGGGTGAGGCGCCCCCTTGGACCTCACCCCAAAACACTAGGCCGCCGCCCTCTCAAGTCACCGACGCCTTAAACCCTAGATCCTCTAAACCGTCGCCGCCTAGACCTAGCCTAGCCGCCGGCGCCACCTCCTCCCCTCGGTGTCTAAACCCTAGCCACCGAGGACCTCTCTAATCCACCATACCTGGTCCGGCTTAGGCGAAGCCCTGCAGGATCTACTCCTCCACCTCCACCACCACACCGTCGTGCTGCTGGAATCGCGAGGAGATATACAACCTCCATTGAAGGGTTTCACAGCATAGTAAATCAAAAAAATTCTATGGATGCGAACAAGAAAGGCAATATATAATCTAGGAGATGCAATCAACGAGATAGATAGATGAGATCTTCATACCCTTGAAGAAATCGCACAGCGGAAACGTTCAACAAAACATGGTTGATGTAGTCGTACTAGCCGTCTCCTCCTCGCGATCTGATCCGATCCTACGCCGCAAGTGGCGGCGCCTCCGAGAGATGCACACGTACGGTGCCGCGACGTCTCCTCCCTCCTTGGTCCAGCAAGAATGGTGGAGAGATAGATTGGATATGCAGCATGACGGCGTGGTGCTTATGGTGGAGAATTTCTGCACCAGGGATTTGCTTACACGCAGTCGGGAGAGAGAGAGGAGGAAGGGGCAGCAGTTGGCGGCTAGGGTTGGAGGAGTAGGGGGGAGGGTGCACCCCTGCCCACCTTATATAGGGGTCCGGCCAGCCCCCTTGGTCCCTCCTCCAAGCCCTAGGGCGGCGGCCCCAAGGGTGGAGTGGGGGGCAAGTTTCCCCCTTTCCTTCTAGAAGGGTTCCCTAGGGTTTCCCCTAGGGTTTGGCCGGCTAGGACTATGGGGCCTTGTGCCCCTGGACCAAAGCGGCCAGGGCACTCCCCATTAGGCCCACGCAAGCCTCCGACAAGTGGACCCATATTGGTCCCACTCCGGAAGTTTCTAGAACCTTCCGGTACAATATCGATAAACTCTGAAACGATTCCGAAATCCAAAAACTGCTTTCCTTTATATGAATCTTATTCTCTGGACCATTCCGGAACCTCTCGTGATGTCCTGGATCTCATCCGAGACTCCGAACAAAAACTCATAAACCAATTATCCATTCTATCCTAGCACCGATGCACGTTAAGTGTGTGACCCTACGGGTTCGAGAATATGCAGACGTGATCTTCTATCAATAATCAACAGCGGGATCTAGAAACCCATATTGACTCCAACATATTCATCGATGATCATATCGGATGAACCACGATGCCAGGATTCAATTAATCCCATATATGTATTCCCTTTGTCACGCGATATTTTACTTGCCTGAGATTCAATCGTTGGTATTGGCATACCTAGTTCAATCTCGTTCATAGCAAGTACTTTACTCGTTTCGTAATCTGATATCACTTTGTCATTAACTCCTTAACCACGTTCTTGCAAGCGGTGTTGATATCGATTATCGAGTGGGCCCGAAGTATATCTCTCCGACTCGGGAGGGAAAAATTCCATCTCGATACATACAACCCAACAAGTACTTTCCGATCACCTGAGAGACACCTTTATGATCACCCTCACATAGGATGACGCTTGATGACCTCAAAGATTTATTCTGATACCAGGGAGTTGTATTATCTCATGGTCTAAGGAATACAATATTTTACATAAGAAAAAGCTTCGCAAAGATGAACACGATGACACGATCTAATTGCTCTGCTTAATTTGGGTCTGTCCATCATATCATTCTCCTAATGACATGATCTCATTATTAATCTACAACTCATGTCTATGGTTAGGAAATCTTAACCATCATTAATCAATGAGCTAGTCCATAGAGGCGTACTAGGGACACGGTGTTGTTCATAAACCATACAAGTATCAAAGTTTCCGCTTAATACAATTCTAGCATGGAATATAGACTTTATCATGAACAAGAATTATAATAATAACATCTTTAGTATTGCCTCTAGGGCATAATTCCAACAGTCTCCCACTTGCACTAGAGTCAATAATCTAGTTTATATCTAGCAACAATCTAACACCCATGGCATTAAGGTGCTGATCATGTTTTGCTCGTGGAAGAGGTTTAGTCAATGGATCTGTGACATTCAGATACGTATGTACTTTGCTAATCTTCAGATCTCTATCTGCTATATAATCTCGAATTATATGAAAACGGCGGTTGATGTGCTTGGTCTTTGGATGATATCTTGGTTCCTTAGCCAGTGCTATGGCGCCAGTGTTGTCGTACAATATCTCCAGTGGGTCGAAGGCACTTGGAACCACACAAGCTCAGTGATGAAGTTCCTGATCCAAACTCCTTCACTTGACGCTTATGAAGTAGCCATGTATTCCGCTTCTGTTGTAGATCCCGTGATCACTCTTTGCTTGCAGCTTCTCCAGCTCACAGCTCCACCATTCAAAATATCCTGTCTGAGATTTAGAATCATCCGGGTCGGTGTCGAAACTAGCGTCGACGTAACCTTTTACGACAAGCTACTCATCACCTCCATAGACCAAGAACATTTATTTAGTCCTATTTAAATACTTTAGGATGTTCTTTACGGCTGTCCAGTGTTCCACTCCTGGATCACTTTGGTATCTGCTCGTCAAACTAAGAGCATTAGACACATCCGGTCTAGTACACAGCATGACATACATGATAGAACCTATGGTCGAGGCATATAGCACTTTGCTCATAGTTTCTCTATCGTTTGCCGTAGCTGGACACTGAGCCTTGCTCAATATCTTACCTGACAACATGGGCAATGAACCTTTCTTTGCTTTATCCATTCTGAACCTTTTCAGAACTTTGTCTAGGTATGTACTTTGGCTTAAAGCTATTAGGCGTCTTTGTCTATCTCTATAGATTTTGATGCCTAATATATAAGCAGCTTCTCCTAGGTCTTTCACTAAAAAACATTTATTCAAATAACTCTTCACATCGTTAAGCATACCAATGTCATTTCCAATAATCAATATGTCATCCACATATAGTACTAAAAATGTCACCGAGGTCCCACTCACTTTCTTGTAGATACAAGCTTCGTAGCAATTTGGAACAAATCCAAAGCTCTTGATCACTTGATCAAAACGAAGGTTCCAACTCCGAGATGCTTGATTCAGTCCATAAATGGAACTCTGAAGTTTGCACACCTTATTAGCATCCTTATGATCGACAAAACCTTCGGGCTGCATCATATACAACTCTTCATCAATGTTGCCATTGAGGAACGCAGTCTGGACATCCATCTGCCATATTTCATAATCATGAAATGCAGCAATTGCTAATAAAATCCGAATGGACTTAAACATCGCTATGGGAGAGAAAGTCTCATCGTAGTCAACACCTTGAACTTGTCGAAACCCTTTTGCGACAAGCCGAGCTTTATAGACAGTAACATTACCATCCGCGTCCATTTTCTTCTTGAAGATCCATTTGCACTCAACGGCCTTACGGTCGCTAGGAGGGTCCACCAAAGTCCATACTTGGTTTTCGCTCATGGATCCCAATTCGGATTTCATGGCCTCTAGCCATTTCTCAGAGTCTGGGCTCATCATTGCTTCCTCATAGTTCGCAGGTTCACTGTTGTCTAACAACAAGACGTTTAAGACAGGGTTGCCATACCATTCAGGAGTGGTACGTGACCTTGTCGACCTGCGAATTTCAGTAGTAGCATCGTTCAAAGTTTCATGATCCTCGTCATTAGCTTCCTCTCTTGTTGGTGCAGACGACACTGGAACAATTTCAGGTGCTGCGCTACTCTCCAACTCGAGAGAAGGTTCAGTAACCTCGTCTAGCTCTACCTTCCTCCCACTCACTTCTTTCGAGAGAAACTCCTTCTCAAGAAAGGATCCATTCTTTGCAACAAACACTTTGCCTTCAGATCTGTGGTAGAAGGTATACCCAATCGTTTCCTTAGGGTATCCTATGAAGACGCATTTCTCCGCTTTGGGTTCGAGCTTGTCCGGCATCAACTTCTTGACGTAAGCTTCGCATCCCCAAACTTTAAGAAACGACAACTTAGGTTTAGCACCAAACCATAGTTCATACGATGTCGTCTCAACGGATTTAGATGGTGCCCTATTTAAAGTGAATGCAGCAGTTTCTAATGCATAACCCCAAAATGATAACGGCAAATCTGTAAGAGACATCATTGATCGCACCATATCTAATAGAGTTCGATTCCGGCGTTCAGACACACCATTGCGCTATGGTGTTCCGGGTATGGAGTTAAACGATTCCGCTTGCTTTAAGATGCGTGAGAAAATCATAACTCAAATATTCACCTCCACGATCGGATCGTAGAAATTTAATTTTCCGGTTACGATGGTTTTCCACTTCGTTCTGAAATTCTTTGAACTTTTCAAATGTTTCATATTTATGTTTCATTAAATAGATATACCCATATCTACTTAAGTCATCAGTACAAGTGAGAAAATAGCGATATCCACCGCGCGTCGAAACACTCATTGGTCTGCATACATCGGTATATATGATTTCCAATAAGTCTGTTGCTCGCTCCATCATACCGGAGAACGGGGTTTTGATCATCTTGCCCATGAGGCACGGCTCGCACGTGTCAAATGATTCAAAATCAAGAGACTCCAAAAGTCCATCAGAATGGAGTTTCTTCATGCGTTTTACACCAATATGACCTAGATTGCCACAAATAAGTTGGATTATCACTATCTACTTTGCATCTCTTAGCCTCAATGTTATGGATGTGCGTTTCATTGCTTTCGAGATTCAGAAGAAATAAACCATTCACAACAGGTGCATGACCATAAAAGATATTATTCATATAAATATAACAACCATTATTCTCTGATTTAAATGAATAACCGTCTTGCAATAAACACGATCCAGATATAATGTTCATGCTCAACGCAGGCACATAATAACACTTATTAAGGTTTAAAACTAATCCCGAAGGTAAAACTAAGGAGAGTGTGTCGACGGCCATCACATCAACGTTTGATCCATTGCCAACGCGCATCGTCACCTCATCCCTTGCTAGCCGCCGTCTATTCCGTAGTTCCTGTTTCGAGTTACAAATATTAGCAACTGAACCAGTATCAAATACCCAGGCACTACAACAAGCGCCAGTAAGGTAAACATCAATAACATGTATATCAAATATACCTTTAATGGTGCCAGCCTTCTTGTCCGCTAAGTACTTAGGACAGTTGCACTTCAAGTGACCCTTGTCCTTGCAAGATAAGCACTCAGTGTACGGCTTAGGTCCAGACTTGAGCTTCTTCTCAGCAGGGGCAACACGCTTGCCGCTGCCTTTCTTGAAGGATTTCTTTGCACCCTTACCTTTCTTAAAGATAGGGGTCTTGTTGACCATCAACACATGATTATCTTTCTTGATGTCCACCTCCGCAGCTTTCATCTTAGAGAAGAGCTCAGTGATCGTATCAGTGGAACCAATTTGATTGTGAGTAACTACAAAACCTTTGTAGCTAGGAGGGAGTGATTGCAGAACTCTGTCAATCTTGAGCTCTTCTGGAATCTTGCAGTCTAGTTGCTCAAGACGTTGAGTGTAGCCCGACATCTTAATGGCGTGCTCACTAACGGAACTCCCTTCATCCATCTTGCAGTTAAAGAACTTCTCAGAGATCTCATATCTCTCAGAACAGGCCTGAGTCTGAAACATGGTTTTCAGTTCCTCAAGTATCTCAAAGGGCCCGACAAACTCCTCAAAACGATTTTGAAGGTCCGGTTCCATAGCAAACAACATGGTACTCTTAATCACTCCATAATCATCTTTGCGTGACTGATAAACAAGTTTTTCATCAGCCGTCGCATCAGTAGCAGGGGCGTCATCTAGCGCTTTCTCTAGTACATAGTCCTTTTATGCGCCAAATGAGAATGATTCTCGATTGCGAACCCGGTTGGTGAAGTTAGACCCATTGTTTTTAAGCTTTTCTTTCTCAGCAAAAATGTTGAAGTTGAAGTTGGACTTAGCCATTTGATCTACAAAATTTGCAAATACCATTTAGACTATGTTCATGATAACTAGTTCAACTTAATCAAATTACTAGATGAACTCCCACTAAATTCAACATCCCTCAAGTTGTTTAGTGAACACGATCCAAATTCACCACACCTAATCCGATCTTCACGAGAAGAGATGTGGTTTCAATGGTGGACAACAAAGTGTCGATCATATCATTCATATGACTCATGTTTAACTTTTCGGTTCATGTGTTCCGAGGCCATGTCTGTACATGCTAGGCTTGTCAAGTCAAACCCAAGTATTTCCGCGTGTGCAAAACTGGCTTGCACCCGTTGTATGTGAACATAGAGTTTATAGCACCCGATCATCACGAGGTTCTTGAACACGACGAACTTTCGCAACGGTGCATACATGGGGAGTACACAATTTTATCTTGATCTTTAAGTGAGGAATCATCTTATAATGCTATAGTCGCGATCTAAGCATAATAATATACATAAAAGGATAAACATCACATGCATATAATTTTATGTGACATGGTATAGCCAAGCTCTGCGCAATGATCTCCATCTTGTGCGCGTCAGCATGATCTCCATCACTCCACCATGATTGCCTCCACCATGAATAGAAACTACAACTATTGCTAACTACTTAGCGATAAAGTAATGCTATTACATGGCATATAAGAAGTTGACACGCAGGTCATACACAATTATAAAGACAACCATATGGCTCCTGCGGTTGTGAACTCATCGACATGCAAGTCGTGAAATATTACAAAACATGATCATTGCATACATCATACACATCATGCCTTGGGCCATACCATATCACAAAACACTCCCTGCAAAAACAAGTTAGACGCCTCTACTTTGTTGTTGCATGTTTTACATGGCTTATGGGAGTAACAAGCTAAGAACGATTCTTACCTACGGAAAGCCACAATGGTGATATTATGGTTGCTAACATCCAGTGTAAATCCCATGACTACTATAGTGAGAGAAACTGGCATCCACCAGCCGCATGTGTGGAACAAGCCACACGTCAAGTGCAGAGCCGGTCTCGCGAACGAGGTCGCGTAAAGTTGGCTTGGACCGCTTTGATCTCAGTATGCCGCGCCATAAGAAATACACAACAAGAAGCTTGCAACAGAAAACATCAATGCTCGCAACAAGCATGTTGCGTTCTACTCGTGAAACACATCTACGCATAGATCTAGCTCTAATACCACTAAAGGGTTTCGCAGCATAATAAATCAAAAAATTTCTACGGATGCGAACAAGAAAGAAAAGATCTAATCTAGGAGATGTCATCAACGAGAGAGATAGATGATATCTTCATACCCTTGAAGAAATCGCACAGCGGAAACATTCAACAGAACATGGTTGATGTAGTCGTACTAGCCGTCTCCTCCTCGCAATCCGATCCGATCGTACGACGCAAGTGGCGGCGCCTCCGAGAGATGCACACGTACGGTTCCGCGATGTCTCCTCCCTCCTTGGTCCAGCAAGAATGGTGGAGAGATAGATTGGATCTGTAGCACGACGGCGTGGTGCTTATGGTGGAGAATTTCTGCAGCAGGGAGTTTGATGACATCCTTGGATCTGTAGCAAGTGATGACGTTTGATGACGTCTCCTCCCTCCTTGGATCTGTAACAAGTGATGACATTTGATGACCTCAAAGATTTCTTCCGATACCAGGGAGTTGTATTATCTCATGGTCTAAGGAATACAATATTTTACATAAGAAAAAGCTTCACAAAGATGAACACGATGACACGATCTAATTGCTCTGCTTAATTTGGGTCTATCCATCATATCATTCTCCTAATGACATGATCTCATTATTAATCGACAACTCATGTCTATGGTTAGGAAACCTTAACCATCATTAATCAATGAGCTAGTCCATAGAGGCGTACTAGGGACACGGTGTTGTTCATAAACCACACAAGTATCAAAGTTTCCACTTAATACAATTCTAGCATGGAATATAAACTTTATCATGAACAATAATTATAATAATAACATATTTATTATTGCCTCTAGAGCATAATTCCAACATCCACTGCCTGCTGGAACAAGGGAGAGGAAGGTCTTCACCGAATACCAAACATGTACCAATTACGGAAGCGCTTCTAAAACGCGGCGCCGGAAGGATTGTCTTCACGATCTTGAGATCGGCAAGTGAACGACTACATCAACCACGAGAATATAATCTCGTTAAAAGCTTTGGATCTTCAAGGGTTAGTACTCTATGAACGCGTTGAACCTATCTCGTAGATTAGATCTTGGCTTTTTTGTGTTCATGCGATAGAATGTTTTTGTTGTCCATGCTATGAACCCCTACAGTGGTATCAGAGCCGTGTTTATGTGTAGATCTGTTGCATGTGTAGAACATGATGGTTATTATGGGCGTTGATGCTTTTGTTGTCGCTTGCTTTTTGTGTACTTTGCATATTGTGGGGTGGTGGGATGAAGCAGCCCGGGCTAACCTTACATATCATCGTACATGATACTTGCTCCACGCTCAACGTGCAACTTGCATTATACAAGTGGCTTTGTGCGTGTCTGTCTCTCCCACCATAGTGAAGATTCAATTTATAACGGGCACTTGACAATACTTGTATCAACGTTGTGGTTCATGTTCGTAAGTTAGAACGGTTCTTATGCAAAATCCCCAGCCACGTAAAACTTGCAAATAAGATTAGAGGCATCTAACTTGGTTTTGCAGGGCTTATATTGTGATGTGATATGGCCATGATTGTGATTATATATGATGTATGCAATGATCCTTATTGTAAGTTGGCAACCGACAGGAGCCTTATGGTTGTCTTTAAATTTCATTTAAGACCTGCGTGTCTATTCATCAAAGTAGTTGTAATAGTTGCTGCTAGTGGAGGACAACCATGAAGCGGCGCCATTGACCTTGCCGCTATGTCGGTAATGATGGAAATCATGTTACCGAAGGCACAAGAAGAAAGGCCATATCATATAACATATTATGAATTGCATGTGATGTTAATCCTTTTATGCATCTTGTATTTCCTAGATTGCGACGGTAGCATTATAAGATGACCCCTCTCACTAAATATCAAGTAATAAAGTGTTTGTCCTTAGTAGGCACCGTTGCTAAGACTCGTCGTTTCGAAGCACCACGTGATGATAGGGTGTGATAGATTCGAGTGTGCATACAATGGGAGCAAGCCAGATTTTCTCATGAGGATACTAAGGTTAAACTTGACGAGCCTAGCATGTACATACATGGTCTCGAAACATGGAATACCAAGAGGTAAAGCATGAGTCATATGATTGATATGATGAACATGTTGATTGTTTTCCTTTGAAGCTACATCATCTCTCATGATGATCGGACTAGGTGTAGTGGATTTAGTTTGTGTAATCACTAAAACAATGTGAGGGATGTTGTTTTGAGTGGGAGTTCACCTAGTTAATTTAAGTATTAAATATGAAGTCAATTTGTCATAAACTTAGTCTAAATTCTTTGTAAATATGTTGTATATCACGGTGGCCCCTACCATCAATTTTAATGCGTTCCTAGAGAAAGAGAAGTTGAAAAACAATGGAAGAAACTTCGCGGATTGGTTCCTCAACTTGAGGATTATCCTCAATGCTGGTCAGTTGACCTATGTGCTGGATGCACCGCTGGCTGACCCACCTGCAGCTGATGCTAACGATGAGGTGAAGAATGTTTTCCTCACTCGGAAGAATCAATACTCCATAGTTCAGTGTGCTATCTTGTATGGTTTGGAATCGGAGCTTCAAAAGAGGTTTGAGAACTGTGAGCCTTACGATATTATCCGTGAGCTCAAAATGATATTTGAGACTCATGCGGCAGTTGAAAGCTATGAAGCCTCCGAGAAGTTCTTCAAGTGCAAGATGGAAGAGGGCAGCTCCGTTAGCGAGCATGTGCTTAAGATGTCTGGGCACGCAAATAAACTCACGGATCTAGGAATAGTGATTCCTAATGCGTTGGGTATTCATCGTGTCCTTGCTGTCTACGCACTTATATTCTTGTAGACAGTTGTTGGGCCTCAAACTGCAGAGGTTTGTAGAACAGCAGCAAGTTTCCCTTAAGTGGATCACCCAAGGTTTATCGAACTCAGGGAGGAAGTGGTCAAAGGTATCCCTCTCAAGCAACCCTGCAATCAAGATACAAGAAGTCTCTTGTGTCCCCAACACACCCAATACACTTGTCAGGTGTATAGGTGCACTAGTTCGGCGAAGAGATAGAAAAATACAAGTGATATGGATGATTATAAGACAATGGTACCAGAAAAGAGCTTGACAGGGTGGAAGAGAATGGAATCAAGCAAACATGTAACATATCTAGTTGCAAACGGTGTTTCAATGTTTAGAAACAAGGCCTAGGGATCATACTTTCACTAGTGAACACTCTCTCACATAAATATATACTCTTCATGATTCTACCCTGAACTACTCTCCGGTTGAACACTCTAATCCATGCTAGGGCTATAACAACACTCCTCAAAGTCCGCCTTCCCCATCTAGATAACCCCACACTGTCACCTTGATCGCTAGATGGTTTCAACAAACACCACAATTTCATAAAGACATCCAACTCAAAATATACTCATGATAAGATTTATAAACTCTAGCCTAAGTGCCACCACGGCGTGCACGCTGTCACTTTCACACATGTGGGGAGAGCAGAGATCTATTGAAGCACTTGAGTATTTATATAAACTCTAGCCTAAGTGCCACCACGGTATGCATGCTGTCACTTTCACACAGATGGGGAGAGCCAGAGATCTATTAAAGCACTTGAGTAGTAGAGTAGATCTACTTGATTACAAAGCTCATGATCACAATATGATCACGCATAGAGAGAGATGAACACATAGATACCGGTAGAGCCCTTAGCCTCGAGGAAGAAATACTCCCTCCTCATCATGGGAATTAGCAACGGCGATGGAGATGGTGGTGGAGATCGATGGAGATGGCTCCGGGGGAACCTCCTCATCCTGGCAGGGTGCCAGAACAGAGACTTGTGTCCCCCGAATCTCCCCTTCGGTGGCGGCGGCGCTACGGAACTTTTTCTGGATTTTTGCCCGCGTTAGGGTTTACGTCTCGGGGAGGCGTATATATATATGCGAAAGGGCAAGGTCAATGGAGCCTCGAGGGGCCCACACCTAGGGCTTGCGTGTCCAGGGGACCCGCGCCACCCTAGGGTGTGGCCGCCTCCTGGCCCCCTTTGTTTGTCCTTATGGCTCCGTGTTCGCTCCGGTAAAATATTGAATTTGGCTTTTGTCCCATCCAATTTCGAGAATATTTATTTTCTGGCTTTTCTGGAACCAAAAACAATAGAAAACATGCAACTGGCACTGTGGTATCTTGTCAATAGGTTAGTCCCATAAAATGTATAAAAATACCTGAAAGTGTAGACAAAATAAAGCAAAGTTGATACTAAACAAGCATGGAACATCAAAAATTATAGATACGTTTACGACGTATCAAGAATCCCTAAGCTTAACTCCTGCTCGTCCTCGAGTAGGTAAGTGATAAAAATAGTAATTTTTGAGGTGACATGCACCATCACAATCTTGATCAAACCATTTGCAAGCATTAAAGGCTGGGATCAAAGTACTCTAAACATGAGCATGAAAGATGAAGTTCTAACAATAAGACATAATAACTACGTTGCAACATGAAATGATACAAACAAAGATTCATGAATAACAATGCATTAAAAGACGTTTGTTTGTTTCACATATAGAAAACATAGCATAGTGACATTCAGCTTGTCCCTCATGGAGTAGAAAAACATAAATGCATAGGACACCTTCAAAGTTCATAAGGGTGACTAGATAAAAATAGTTCAAGAACAAGCAATATCAACAATATGCATCAATCAATAAGTTTTGGGACAATGCACATATAACTAAGAATGGCAACTATGCTCTATTAATTGGTGCCTAAGGATAGAAGGTGGAGACTCAATATAAAAGTGGAAGAAAGACCCTTCAAAAGGAAGCAGGGATTTCAAGTTTCATAAAGAGCTTCCAAAAATTATGGTAATTGTTAGCTTTCAGCTCTCATTGCCTCTATCATAAGCATCTTGAAGTGATTAAGGTTAAAGTGAACAAAATATGGAGTATATGCTTGACAAAGTATAAGTTGACAATCTCATATCCCTTGAGTACGAGGTCCGCTCCTCATGCTACTCAACTTTAGTTACCGGTAAGTTCTTGTCATAGTAAGTACATGTGTATCATAGAGAACCGCCAACGGGGTACCCCTTGCCCCATGATACAGGAGCTATCCCATATCAAAATGACAAGGCAAGCAGACAATGAGCATCTCAATAATCTTATTTACCATGGGAAAATGGTGCTTTTTTCTCTCTTTCCTCTTTTCTCATCTCTTTTTCTTTTCTTTTTCTCAATCTCTTTTTTTCTATCTCTTTTTTATAAGAATGCTTCATAGATTGCTCACTTTGGTGATGCTGCAAGTTTCCACCATGATTAGGCATGGATTAGGCTAGCGGCCCAGGCGTTTCTCTAACACATATACATAACTCCATGGACTTACAAGCTCCCCTTTTATTTCACACCGTCGACATCCGCAAACAAAAGATCATGATATCAACTGGGTACAATGTACAGGTGCAATGTTGAAAGCGTTCCCCATGACAACATGGTTCTGCTAATTCCCAACTTATAAGTGCAAGCATATACAACATAGATGATACAATGGTTCAAGTTTATTAGGGGCAAGAAAAATAAAGTATGCCATCATGTTTGTGAGAGCTTTAATCACTAATTTTCACATAACAAGTTTAATTTGGAAGATAGATAAAACAAGAATATACTTGGAATGGTGTAACACACCATGCATAGGAATTTATAGTGGACACTTTGGAATAACTTGGTTTCTTGGGAGTTGGATGCATGAGTAGAGCTTACTCAATACAAGTGGAGTCTAGCAAAAGACTAGAAGCGACCAACTAAGAGAGGAATAATGACCATAATCATGCAAAGCGACAAAACATTATCAATCAAAGCATAAAGTGATACCACAAGTCAAAAACTAAATGATCATATAGGCTAAGGTGACTGGTTCATAGTAATAACATGGTGTGAGCATGTGCCAAGTCATCCCAAACAAAGCATCAAAGGAGAATACCAAAATACTATGCTTTTGTATGCTAAAACAACCCATGATTCTTTCAAGGCACGTTAAGCAATCTCAATTGTTTGGAACAAGTCACACTACAACAATAATCACTAAGCATAAGGTCAAAACAACATCTAGCATGACATGATAAAGTTTAAGCCATAGTCAAAACAAGCTTCCTTTTGTACCACTATAAGCATGAAACTTCCTACTCTTTTCCAACACCAATCAACTTATTTGAAACAACTCACAAAGATAATAATCAAGAAAGATCAGTGAGCTTGTATCACAAATCCACAAAGAAGAACTAAAAAGTTATAAGCTGAAAGCACAAGAAAACTAAGGCTAAACACAGT
Organism: Avena insularis; assembly: GCA_023614405.1. NCBI lineage: Eukaryota > Viridiplantae > Streptophyta > Magnoliopsida > Poales > Poaceae > Avena > Avena insularis. The sequence goes on from CM042697.1 coordinate 358,305,945, forward strand.
GCTAGCAAAAGAGAACACTCACAAGACAATAAGAATGAAAACTAGAGTGTTCTAGGCAATGAAAACAGAGTGTGTCTCTCTCCAAAGGAAGTGTGCTGGTATCCAACCAACTTATTGCAGCAAACAAAGAAAAATAAAACTAAAAACAAAAAGAAAAACGCTCCAAGAACAACACGACTGTGCATGAAACAATAAAAACGAAGTGTCTAGAAAGACCTGAGATTTTTATTGATGAAGAAGAGGATGCCTTGGGCATCCCTAAGCTTTGACGCTTGTACCTCATGAATATTTCTTGGGGTGACACGGGGTGGCATCCCCAATCTTGATATTTTGTCCATTCTTCATCTCATTACATCATTCTTCCCTTACACCTACAAATTTTCCTTCATACAAAACTTCACACAATCTTCATTAGCAACATTAGTGCATTCAAAAGATAATAAACCTTTGGGTTTTATTTCAAAATAGCAAAAATTTCATTAAAAACACAAGCTACTGTAGAAATTCCCTCAAAAAACTCTATTTACCAAAGATAACTCAAAATGAAATCAATAAAGAGGCAAATGCAAATAATGGCAGAAATCTGTCAAAACAGACCAGAAGGTAAAAACCGATTTTTTCGAAGATCTTCTGTTGCTCAAATCAAAAAGTGTTAAACTAATTAAAGTTACCTAACAACCTGGGGGATTTATTCAAAAAATTACAGCTCAATCCTACATACAAAGATTTTTCAAGAAGTTTTATAGTGGAGCACAAAAATCTGTTTCAGGACAACACTTCCCCAAATCTTACTTCCCTCTCATTAGAGGTTATTCTTGACAAAAAAATCAAATAAAAATGATAAGGAGAAGTTATTACAGAAGCAATAACTTCCAAGACTCAATAAAACTATTGGGTTATCTCCCAAGAAGTACTTTTCTTTACTGCTTTTAAGTTAGGCTCGATAGTTTGAGAAGATGCTGACATAAGAAATATGAATTGAAGTAAAAGAGAGCATCAAGAAGCAAATTCAAAACACATTTAAGTCTAACCCACTTCATATGCATAGGAATATTGTAAAGAAACAAGTCATGAAAGCACAAATCAACAAGCATAGGAAAGCAAAACAAGTGCAACTTCAAGATTTTCAACATAAAGAGGGGAAACTTAATATTGTTGAGATACATAATACCATGTTTCCCTCTCTCATAATAAATTTCAGCAGAATGAATAAAATTAACAATATAACTATCACATAAAACATTCTTATCATGAGCCACATGCATATAATAATTATTACTCTCCACATAAGCATAATCATTCTTATTAATCAGAGTGGGAGCAAATTCAACAAAATAGCTATCATTGTTATTCTTATCACCATAATTATCAAATATAGGAGGCATATTGTAATCACGATTAACTTTCTCCTCAATATTAGGTGAACTGAAAATATCATATTCATCATTGTAATCATCATATATTGGAGGTTTGGTATCATCATAAGCAATAGAATAGCTATCTTCCAAAGCTGGGGAATTAAAAAGATCATTTTCATAAAAACTAGCTTCCCCAAGCTTAGACGTTTCCATAGCATTAGCAATAATGGTGTTCAAAGAATTCATACTAATAACATTGCTATTATCATGCAAATAAAGTTCCATAGTGTCACATCCCAAAATTTTCCAAATTTTGAAATGTGAAAAATAAACAAACAAAAGAAACAGTTGTTGAAATTTAGGGTGAAAAGAAACTTTTTGCTTCTAAATGGAAACATCAAAACCCTACTTGAACAAATTTTGAATGAAAAGGCAACAAACAAATTTTCAAAGAATCAAATGCATTCATAAATGGATGTACCTTGAATTTAAAGCACTTGGAAAAGTAAACCAAAAAAACCCTAAAACCCTAATGAAAGAAATCATCTCCAAGATCACTCTAAGACTATGGCTACCGGTAGAGCCCTTAGCCTCGAGGAAGAACTGCTCCCTCCTCACCATGGGAATCAGCAACGACGATGGAGATGGTGGTAGAGATCGATGGAGATGGCTCCGGGGGAACTTCCCCGTCCCGGCAGGGTGCCGGAATAGAGACTTCTGTCACCCGAATATCTCCTTCGGTGGCGGCGACGCTGTGGAACATTTTCTATATTTTTTCCTGCGTTAGGGTTTACGTCTCGGGGAGACGTATATATAGGTGAAAGGGCAAGGTCGGTGGAGCCTCGTGGGGCCCACACCTAGGGCTGGCGCGACCAGGAGGACCCGCGCCACCCTAGGGTGTGGCCGCCTCCTGGCCCCCCTTCATCTGTCCTTCTGGCTCTATGTTCGCTCCGGTAAAATATTGACTTTGGTTTTGTCCCGTCCAATTCCAAGAATATTTATTTTCTGGCTTTTCTGGAACCAGAAACAGCAGAAAATAGGTAACTGGCACTATGGCATCTTGTCAATAGGTTAGTCCCAGAAAATGTATAAAAATAACTCAAAGTGTAGATAAAGCAAAGCAAAGTTGATATTAAACAAGAATGGAACATCAAAAATTATAGATACGTTTACGATGTATCAGTCCTCCAATCACTACCACCTAGTTACAAGAACTTTGTGATGAACTACAACATGCAACACATGGATAATTCATTACCAGAACTCTTCTCCATGTTGAAGTCTACGGAAGTAGAGATCAATAAAGAGCACCAAGTGTTGATGGTCAATAAGACCACCAATTTAAAGAAGCAAGACAAGCCTAAGAAGAAGGGTAACTTCAAGAAGGGCGGCAAGAAAGGTGCTGCGCCTGCAAAGAAACCTAAGGCTGGTCCTAAGCCTGATACTGAGTGCTTTTACTACAAGTGAGAAGGTCACTGGAAGCAAAATTGCCCCAAGTACCTGGCATATCTGAAGAACGGCAACATCAAGAAGAAAGGTATATTCAATATACATGTTATTGATGTGTATCTTACTAGTAGTCGTAGTAGTGCCTGGTTATTTGATACTGGTTCCGTTGCTCATATTTGTAACTCAAAACATGTGCTAGAGAATAAGCAAAGACTAGCGAGAGACGAGGTGACGATGCGCGTTGGAAATGGCTCCAAGGTTGATGTGATCGCTGTCGGCATGCTCCCTCTTCATCTACCATCGGGATTAGTTTTATACTTAAATAATTGTTATTTGGTTCCTGTGTAAGCATGAACATTATATCTAGATCTTGTTTATTGTGAGACGGTTACTTGTTTAAGTCCGAGAATAATGGTTGTTCGATTTATATGAGAAATATCTTTTATGGTCATGCACCTATGATAAATGGTATATTCTTATTGAATCTCAATAGTAGTGATACACATGTTCATAATATAGATGCTAAACGTTTGAAATTGAATGATAATTCTACATACATGTGGCACTGTCGTCTTGGTCACATTGGAATGAATCGTATGAAGAAACTCCATTCCAATGGACTTCTTGAATCACTTGAAAGATGCGAAGCATGTCTGATGGGAAAAATGACTAAGACTCCATTCTCTGGCATAATGGAGTGAGCTACGGACTTATTGGAAATCATAATACCGATGTGTGTGGCCCGATGAGTGTGGCATCACGCGGTGGTTATCGTTATGTTCTTACTTTCACGAATGAATTGAGTAGATATGAGTATATATATTTCATGAAACATAAGTCCGAAACTTTCGAGAAGTTTAAGGAACTTCAAAGTGAAGAGAGAATCAACGTAACAAGAAGATTATATTTCTGCGATCTGATCATGGAGGTGAGTATCTAAGTTACGAGTTTGGCGAGCATTTAAAGGAATGCGGAATACTTCACAATTGACACTGCCGGAAACACCACAACTTAATGGTGTGTTCGAATGTTGTAATCAAACTCTTTAGATATGGTTCGTTCTATGATGTCTCTTACAGATTTACCGTTATTATTTTGGGGTTATGCATTAGAAACAACCGCATTCACTTTAAAGAGGGTACCATCTAAATCCGTTGAAACGACACTGTATGAATTGTTGTTTGGGAAGAAACCTAAGTTGTCATTCCTTAAAGTTTGGGGATGCGAAGCTTATGTATAGAAGCTACAACACGACAAGCTTGAACCCAAAGCGGAAAAATGCATCTTCGTATGATACCCTAAAGAAACAATTGGGTATACCTTCTATCATAGATCAGAAGGCAAATTTTTCATTGCCAAGAATGGATCCTTTCTAGAGAAGGAATTTTTCTCGAAAGAAGTGACTGAAAGGAAAGTAGAACTCGACAAGGTTATCGAACCTTTTCTCGGATTTGAGAGTAGTGCAGCACCGGAAGATGTTCCTGTGCCGCCTGCACCAATAAGAGAGGAAGCTAATGATAATGATCATGAAACTTCAAGCAAAGTTACTACAAAACCTCGCAGGTCGACGAGGAATGGTACCACTCCTGATTGGTATGATCCTGTTATGAATGTCATGTTGGTGGATAACACCGACGACCCTACGACGTATGAGGAAGCAATGATGAGCCCAAATTCCAACAAATGGCATGAAGCCATGAAATCCAAGATTGGATCCATGTACGAAAACCAAGTATGGACTTTGGTGGACTTACCGGATGGCCGCCAGGCTGTCGAGAACAAATGGATTTTCAAGAAGAAAACGGATGTTGATGGTAATTTAATCGTCTATAAAGCTCGACTTGTCGCGAAAGGGTTCCGACAAATTTAAGGAGTTGACTACGATGAGACTTTCTCACCGGTAGCGAAGCTAAAGTCTGTGAGGATTTTGTTAGCAATCATTGCATATTACGATTATGAGATATGGCAGATGGATGTCAAAACTACGTTCCTCAATCGGGACATTGATGAAGAGTTGTATATGGTACAACCCAAAGGTTTTGTCGATCCTAAAGATGCTAACAAGGTATGCAAACTTCAACGGTCCATTTACGGATTGAAGCAAGCATCCCAGAGCTAGAATCAATGTTTTGATAAGGTGATCAAAAGCTTTGGATTTATACAAACTTGTGGAGAAGCTTGTATTTACAAGAAAGTGAGTGGGAGCTCTGTAGCATTCCTGGTACTATATGTGGATAACATATTGTTGATTGGGAATGATATAGAACTTCTTAGAAGTGTCAAAGACTATTTGAATAATAGTTTTTCAATGAAGGATCTTGGCAAAGCTGCATACATTTTAGGCATCAAGATTTATAGAGATAGATCAAGACACTTAATAGCGCTTTCACAAAGTACATATTTGGACAAGGTTCTAAAGAGGTTTGGAATGGAAGATAGCAAGAAAGGGTTCTTGCCCATGTTGCCAAATACGACCTTGAGTAAAACTCAAAGTACAGCTACGACAAAAGATAGAGAAAGGATGAGCAAAACTCCCTATGCCTCAGCCATAGGATCTATCATGTATGCCATGCTGTGTACAAGACCAGATATTGCATATGCTGTTAGTTTGACTAGAAGATTTCAAAGTGATCCATGAGTAAATCACTGGATAGCGGTAAAAAATATCCTAAAAATACTTGAGAAGGACCAAGGATATGGTTCTTTCTTATGGAGGTGACGAATAAATCGTTATAAACGGCTACACCGATGCTAGTTGGAACACTGATCCAGATGACTCTAAGTCGCAATCTGGATACGTATTTACTTTGAATGGTGCAACAGTGAGCTGTAGGAGTGCTAAGAAAAACGTTGTGGAGAGATCTTCAAATGAATCAGAATACATAGCTGTTGGAGATATGCCCTAGAGGCAATAATAAATGTAGTTATTATTATATCTTTGTGTTTATGATAAATGTTTACATTCATGCTATAATAGTATTAACCAGGAAACATTAATACTTGTGTGATTTGTAAACTAAAATAGAGTCCCTAGTAAAGCCTCTTTATAATACTAGCTTGTTGGTTAATAAATGATTGTGGTTTCCCTATCATGAACATTGAGATGTTATTAACAACAAGATCATATCATTAGGAGAATGGTATGATGGACATACTCCTATAGATAAGCGTAGCATAAAGATCAAGTCATTTTAATAGTTCAATTGCTATATGCTTTCTGATACATAGTAACCTAATTCCTTCGACCATGAGATCATGCATATCACCATCATCGGAAGGATGCTTTGATGACATCAAACACCACACCGTGACTGGGTGGTTATAAAGGTGGCATTGAGTGTTCAAAAAGTATTGGTTGAGACACATGGATCAAGAGTGGGATTTGTCCATCCATATGACGGATAGATATACTCTGGGCCCTCTCGGTGGAATGTCATCCAATTGGCTTGCAAGCATGTGACTGGCTCACAAGGGATCACATATCATGGGAACGAGAAAAGAGTACTTATCAGTAACGAGGTTGAACTAGGTATGCAGAGATACCGACGATCAAAACCTCGGATAAGTAAACTATCGTGAGACAAAGGGAAATTGGTATCGTATGATAGTGGTTAATTCAATCGCAAAGTAATCATAGAAATATGTGGGAGCCATATGAATTTCTAGATTCCTCTATTGGTTATTGTTCGGAGAAGTGTCTCGATCATGTCCGCATAATTCACGAACCGTAGGGAGACACACTTAAGGATTCGATGTTGTTGAGTAGTTATGGAATGATGAGTAAGAGACCGAATGTTGTTTGGAGTCTCGGATGGGATCCGAGATATCACGAGGAGATCCGTAATGGTCCGGAGAATAAGATTCATATAAGGAAAGTCCTGTTTCAGGGTTAGAGAATGGTTCCGGTGTTTTGCTCAGGAATGTTCTAGAAGGTTCCGGAAGGTCCGGCACTCCGTAGGGGAAGGGTACATGAATGTGTCATAACAAGTTGGAATGGTTGCATCATGTACTAGGTGTCATCGCTGAGCAAAATAAAGGGATAAATCAAATCCTAGTTCGAAAAGTCAAACGCCAATTTGAAAAGTCAAACGACAAGTTTGCTTGGTGGAGGGAGAGTAGGAAACCTACTTGGGGAGGAGTTCCTCTCCCTCCACCCGCCGGCCTTGGAAGACGAGTTTGGGAGGGACTCCCCTCCCCTTGGCCGGCGCCCTCCACATATATAAGGAGGGTTAGGGCTGCCCCTCCAAGAACACACCTTGCCTCACCAAAACCCACCTCCCTAGGCAAACCCTAGCCGCTGACTTGGGCTTCCCCAAGCCCTAGCCGCCGGCCTAACCCTCCCTCCTTGGTGTGTCTAAACCCTAGATCACCGAGGCCTCTCTCATAGTTCACCATACTCGCTCCGGCTTAAGGAGAAGCCCTGCGAGATCTCCCCTCTACTTTCGGTACCACGCCGTCGTGCTGCCGGAATCGCGAGGAGAGTGCTACAACCTCCGCTGCCTGCTGGAACAAGGGAGAGGAAGGTCTTCATCGAGTACCAAACGTGTGAGCGCCGAACGCAGCGCTGGAAGGATCGTCTACACGATCTTGAGATCGGCAAGAGTACGACTACATCACCCACGAGAATCTGCTCTCGTTAAACACTTTGGAATCTTCGAGGGTGAGTTATTCTATCGACTCGTTGCTACAATCTAGTAGATAGATCTTGTCTTGTTTGTTTGTATGCGGTAGAATTTTTTTGTTTTCCATGCTACGAACCCCTACAGTGGTATCAGAGCCATGTCTATATGTAGATCTGTTGCACGAGTAGAACACAATGGTCATTGTGGACGGTGGTGCTTTTATTATCAATTTCTTCTTGTGTACTTTGCATCTTGCGGTATGATGGGATGAAGCGGCCCGGGCTAACCTTACATGACATCGTTCATGAGACTTGCTCCACGTTCAACATGCAACTTGTATTGCATAAGTGGGTTTGCGGGTGTCTGTCTCTCCCATCATAGTATAGATCCAATTTACAACGGGAACTTGATAGTTCAAACATCAACGTTGTGGTTCTTGTTCGTAAGTTAGATCGACACTTATTGAAAGCCCCAAACCATGTAAAATATGCAAAGAAATTAGAGGCGTCTAACTTTGTTTTGCAGGGGTGTGCTGTGATGTGATATGGCCATGATTGTGATTATATTTGATGTATGCAATGTTCCTTATTGTAAGTTGGCAACCGGCATGAGCCATATGGTTGTCTTTAATTTCTGTTAAGACCCGCGTGTCTATTCAAAGTAGTTGTAATAGTTGAAGCTGGTGGACGACAACCATGGAGCAGCGTCATTGACCTTGATGCAATGCCGGTGATGATGGAGATCATGTTCGTGCTTGAAGATGGAGATCGGAAGCACAAAGAAGAAAGGCCAAATCATATCACATATTATGAATTGCATGTGATGTTAATCCTTTATGCATCTTGTATTGCTTAGTTAACGACGGTAGCATTATAAGATGATCCCTCATGCACATGAATTTCAAGTTCTAAAGTGTTCATCCTTAGTAAGCACCGTTGCTAAAGCTTGTTGTTCCGAAGCACCACGTGATGATCGGGTGTGTTAGATTCTGCAAGTGTATACAACGTGAGAAAGCCATATTTGCTCATGCGGAAGCTAAGGTTTGATCTTGACGAGCCTAGCATGTACAGACATGGTCTCGGAACACGGATCACCGAAAGTTAAAGCATGAATCATATAGTAGATATGATGAACATGTTGAATGTTCCCCATTGAAGCTACATCAACTCTCGTGATGATCGGTTTTGATGTGGTGGATTTAGTTCGTGTGATCACTAAAACAATGTGAGGGATATTGTTTTGAGTGGGAGTTCACCTAGATTAATTTAACTATTAATTAGAACTCAGTTTGTCATAAACTTAGTCTAACTATTGCAAATATGTTGTAGATCAATGGCGGCCCCTACCATCAATTTTAATGCGTTCCTAGAGAAAGAAAAGTTGAAAAACAATGGAAGCAACTTCGTGGATTGGTTCCGCAATTTGAGGATTGTCCTCAATGCTGGTAATTTGACCTATGTGCTGGATGCACCGCTGGGTGACCCGCCTACAGCTGATGCTATCGATGAAGTAAAGAATGTTTACCTCGCTCGGAAGAATCAGTACTCCATAGTTCAGTGTGCTATCTTGTATGGTTTGGAATTGGAGCTTCAGAAAAGGTTTGAGAATTCAGACCCACATGATATTGTCTGTGAACTGAAACTGATATTTGAGACTCACGCGGCAGTTGAGAGCTATGAGGCTTCTGAAAAGTTCTTTAACTTCAAGATGGAAGAGGGCAACTCTGTCAGTGAGCATGTGCTTAAAATGTCTGGGCACGCAAATAAACTTCAAAGCTTGGGTATAGTGATTCCTAATGCTTTGGGGATTTACCGTGTCCTCCAATCACTACCACCAAGTTACAAGAACTTTGTGATGAACTACAATATGCAAAGCATGAACAAGCAGTTGCCAGAACTCTTCTCCATGTTAAAATCTGCAGAAGTGGAGATCAAGAAAGAGCACCAAGTGTTGATGGTCAATAAGACCTCCAAATTCAAGAAAGGCAAGTCTAAGCAAAAGGGACACTTCAAGAAGGGTGGTAAGAAAGTTACCGCACCGACGAAGAAGACCAAGGCTAGACCTAAGCCTGATACTGAGTGCTTTTACTGCAAGGGAGAAGGTCACTGGAAGCGGAATTGCCCAAAGTACTTGGAGGATTTGAAGAACGGCAACATCAAGAAGAAAGGTATATCCGTTATACATGTTATTGATGTGTATCTCACTAGTACTCGTAGTAGTGCCTGGGTATTTGATACTGGTTCGGTTGCTCATATTTGTAACTCGAAACAGGTGCTGCAGAATAAACGAAAGCTAGCGAAGAACAAGGTGACGCGCGGAAATGGATCAAAGGTTGATGTGATCATGGGCACGCTACCTCTTCATCTACCATCAGGATTAGTTTTATACTTAAATAATTGTTATTTGGTGCCTGCGTTAAGCATGAACATTATATCGGGATCTTGTTTATTGCGAAACGGTTACTTGTTTAAGTCCGAGAATAATGGTTGTTCGATTTATATGAGTAATATGTTTTATGCACATGCCCCTTTGATAGATGGTCTATTCTTATTGAATCTCGATAGTGGAAATACACATATTAATAACATTGAAGCTAAACGTTTGAAATTGAGCGATAACTCGACCTATATGTGGCAATCGCTGCCTTGGTCACATTGGAGTGAAGTGTATGAAGAAACTCCATTCCGATGGACTTCTTGAATCACTTGATTTCGAATCACTTGAAAGATGCGAAGCATGTCTGATGGGTAAAATGACTAAGACTCCATTTTATGGTATGATGGAGCGAGCTACGGACTTATTGGAAATCATACATACCGATGTGTGTGGTCCAATGAGTGTAGCATCGCGTGGTGGTTATCGTTATGTTCTTACCTTCACGGATGACTTGAGTAGATATGGGTATATCTATTTCATGAAACATAAGTCCGAAACTTTCGAGAAGTTTAAGGAATTTCAAAGTGAGGTAGAGAATCAACGTAACAAAAAGATTAAATTTCTACGTTCTGATCGTGGAGGTGAATATCTAAGTTATGAGTTTGGCGAGCATTTGAAGAAATGCGGAATACTTTCGCAGCTGACACCGCCGGGAACACCACAGCGTAATGGTGTGTCTGAATGTCGTAATCGAACTCTCTTAGATATGGTTCGTTTTATGATGTCACTTACAGATTTACCGCTATCATTTTGGGGTTATGCATTAGAAACAGCCGCATTCACTTTAAATAGGGCACCATCTAAATCCGTTGAAACGACACCGCATGAATTATGGTTTGGTAAGAAACCTAAATTGTCGTTCCTTAAAGTTTGGGGTTGCGAAGCCTATGTAAAGAAGTTACAGCCGGACAAGCTTGAACCCAAAGCAGAAAAATGCGTCTTCATATGATACCCAAAGGAAACTATTGGGTATACCTTCTATCATAGATCCAAAGGCAAAATCTTTGTTGCCAAGAATGGATCCTTTCTAGAGAAGGAATTTCTCTCGAAAGAAGTGACTGGAAGGAAAGTAGAACTCGACGAGGTTGTCGAACCTTCTCTCGAACTTGCGAGTAGCGCAGCACCGGAAGAAGTTCCTGTGGTGCCTGCACCAATAAGAGAGGAAGCTAATGATGATGATCATGAAACTTCGGTTGTAGTTGCTACAGAACCTCGCAGGACAACTAGAACTCATACCACTCTTGATTGGTATGATCCCGTTATGAGTGTCATGTTGGTAGACAACACCGATGACCCTGCGACATATGAGGAAGCAATGATGAGCCCAGATTCCAATAAATGGCAAGAAGCCATGAAATCCGAGATTGGATCCATGTACGAAAACCAAGTATGGACTTTGGTGGACTTACCGGATGGCCGGAAGGCTGTCGAGAACAAATGGATTTTCAAGAAGAAAACATATGCTGATGGTAATGTTACTGTCTATAAAGCTCGACTTGTCGCAAAAGGGTTTCGACAAATTCAAGGAGTTGACTATGATGAGACTTTCTCACCAGTAGCGAAGCTAAAGTCTGTGAGGATTTTGTTAGCAATCGCTGCATATTATGATTATGAGATATGGCAGATGGATGTCAAAACAGCGTTCCTCAATGGAGACATTGATGAAGAGTTGTATATGATGCAACCCAAAGGTTTTGTCGATCCTAAAGATGCTAACAAGGTATGCAAACTTCAACGGTCCATATATGGATTGAAGCAAGCATCCCGAAGTTGGAATCAACGTTTTGATAAGGTAATCAAAAGTTTTGGTTTTATACAAACTTATGGAGAAGCTTGTATTTACAAGAAAGTGAGTGGGAGCTCTGTAGCATTCTTGATACTATATGTAGATGACATATTGTTGATTGGGAATGGTGTAGACCTTCTTAATAGTGTCAAGGAATATTTGAATAATAGTTTTTCAATGAAGGATCTTGGCGAAGCAGCTTACATATTAGGCATAAAGATTTATAGAGATAGATCGAGACGCCTAATATCATTGTCACAAAGTACATATTTGGACAAAGTTCTAAAGAGGTTTGGAATGGAAGATAGCAAGAAAGGGTTCTTGCCCATGTTGCCCAATACGACCTTGAGTAAAACTCAAAGTCCAGCGACGGCAGAAGATAGAGAAAGGATGAGTAAGACTCCCTATGCCTCAGCCATAGGATCTCTAATGTATGCCATGCTATGTACTAGACTCGACATTGCATATGCTGTTAGTTTGACTAGCAGATATCAAAGTGATCCAGGAGTGGATCATTGGACAACAGTCAAAAACATCCTTAAGTACTTGAGAAGAACTAAGGATATGGTTCTTTCTTATGGAGGTGATGAACAACTCGTTGTTAATGGTTACACCGACGCTAGTTGGAACACCGATCCGGATGATTCTAAATCGCAATCTAGATACGTATTTACTTTGAATGGTGCAATAGTTAGCTGGAGGAGTGCAAAGTAAAGCGTTGTGGCGAGATCTTCAACTGAATCGGAATACATAGCTGCTTCGGAGGCTTCACAAGAAGCAATATGGATGAAGGAGTTCATTACAGAGCTCGGTGTGGTTCCAAGTGCGCTGGAGCCAATGTCTATCTACTGTGATAACATGGGTGCCATAGCCAATGCGCAAGAACCAAGGTCACACAAGAAGCTGAAGAACATCAAGCTACATTTTCACGCTATTCGAGAACATGTCCAAGATGGTGACATAAAGATTTGCAAAGTACACACAAATCTTAATGTGGCGGATCCGTTGACTAAACCTCTCCCGAGGGAAAAACATGACCAACACCAAACTTCCATGGGTGTTCGGTATATTACCATGTAATCTAGATTAGTTGACTCTAGTGCAAGTGGGAGACTGTTGGAGATATGCCCTAGATGCAATAATAAATGTAGTTATTATTATATCTTTGTGTTTATGATAAATGTTTACATTCATGCTATAACAGTATTAACTAGGAAACATTAATACTTGTGTGATTTGTAAACTAAAATAGAGTCCCTAGTAAAGCCTTTTTATAATACTAGCTTGTTGGTTAATAAATGATTGTGGTTTCCCTATCATGAACATTGAGATGTTATTAACAACAAGATCATATCATTAGGAGAATGGTATGATGGACATACTCCTATAGATAAGCGTAGCATAAAGATCAAGTCATTTTAATAGTTCAATTGCTATATGCTTTCTGATACATAGTAACCTAATTCCTTCGACCATGAGATCATGCATATCACCATCTCCGGAAGGATGCTTTGATGACATCAAACACCACACCGTGACTGGGTGGTTATAAAGGTGGCATTGAGTGTTCAAAAAGTATTGCTTGAGACACATGGATCAAGAGTGGGATTTGTCCATCCATATGACGGATAGATATACTCTGGGCCCTCTCGGTGGAATGTCATCCAATTGGCTTGCAAGCATGTGACTGGCTCACAAGGGATCACATATCACGGGAACGAGAAAAGAGTACTTATCAGTAACGAGGTTGAACTAGGTATGCGAGATACCGATCAAAACCTCGGATAAGTAAACTATCGTGAGACAAAGGGAAATTGGTATCGTATGTAAGTGGTTCATTCGATCACAAAGTAATCGTAGAAATATGTGGGAGCCATATGAATTTCTAGATTCCTCTATTGGTTATTGTTCGGAGAAGTGTCTCGATCATGTCCGCATAATTCACGAATCGTAGGGAGACACACTTAAGGATTCGATGTTGTTGAGTAGTTATGGAATGATGAGTAAGAGACCGAATGTTGTTCGGAGTCTCGGATGGGATCCGGGATATCACGAGGAGATCCGAAATGGTCCGGAGAATAAGATTCATATAAGGAAAGTTCTGTTTCGGGGTTGGAGAATGGTTCCGGTGTTTTCATCGGGAATGTTCTAGAAGGTTCCGTAAGGTCCGGCACTCCGGAGGGGAAGGGTACATGAATGTGTCATAACAAGTTGGAATGGTTGCATCATGTACTAGGTGTCATCACTGATCAAAACAAAGGGATAAATCAAATCCTAGTTTGAAAAGTCAAACGCCAATTTGAAAAGTCAAATGGCAAGTTTGCTTGGTGGAGATAGAGTAGGAAACCTACTTGGGGAGGAGTTCCTCTCTCTCCATTCGTCGGCCTCGGAAGCCGAGTTGGGGAGGGACTCCCCTCCCCTTGGCCGGCGCCCTCCACCTATATAAGGAGGGGCAGGGCTGCACCTCCAAGAACACACCTTGCCTCACCAAAACCCTAGCCCTAAGCCGCCGGCGCCACCGCCTCCTGCTGCTGCCGCTGCCTAGGGCAAACCCTAGCCGCCGACTTGGGCTTCCCCAAGCCCTAGCCACTGGCCTAGACCTCCCTCCTTGGTGTGTCTAAACCCTAGATCACCGAGGCCTCTCTCATAGTCCACCATACTCGCTCCGGCTTAAGGAGAAGCCCTGCGAGATCTCCCCTCTACTTCCGGTACCACGCCGTCGTGCTGCCGGAATCGCGAGGAGAGTGCTACAACCTCCGCTGCCTGCTGGAACAAGGGAGAGGAAGGTCTTCATCGAGTATCGAACGTGTGACCGACTGCGGAAGCGCTGCCGGAACGCAGCGCCGGAAGGATCGTCTACACGATCTTGAGATCGGCAAGAGTACGACTACATCACCCCACGAGAATCTGCTCTCGTTAAACACTTTGGAATGTTCGAGGGTGAGTTATTCTATCGACTCATTGCTACAATCTAGTAGATAGATCTTGGCTTGTTTGTTTGTATGCGGTAGAATTTTTTTGTTTTCCATGCTACGAACCCCTACAATAGCTACTTCGGAGGCTTCATAAGAGGCGATATGGATGAAGGAGTTCATTGCTGAGCTTGGTGTGGTTCCTAGTGCGTCGGACCCAATGGCCATTTACTGTGACAACATCGGTGCCATAGCTAATGTATAGGATCCAAGGTCACACAAGAAGCTAAAGCATATCAAGCTACATTTTCATGCTATTCACGAGCATGTCCAAGATGGCGACATAAAGATTTGCAAAGTACACATAGATCTGAATGTGGCAGATCCGTTGACTAAACCTCTCCCTAGGGCAAACCATGACCAACACCAGAATGCCATGGGTGTTAGCTATATCATAATGTAATCTAGATTATTGAGTCTAGTGCAAGTGGGAGACTGATGGAGATATGCCCAAAAGACAATAATAAAATGTTTATTATTATATCTTTGTGTTTATGATAAATGTTTACAGCCCATGCTATAATTGTATTAACCGGAAACATCAATACTTGTGTGTTTTGTAAACATAAAAGAAGTCCCTAGTAAAGCCTCTTGTTGAACTAGCTTGTTGATTAATAGATGATCATGGTTTCCTGATCATGGACATTAGATGTTATTAATAACAAGATCATGTCATTAGGAGAATGATATGATGGACACACTCCTATAGTAAGTGTAGCGTAAGATCAAGTCATCTAGAGTTTGTTTGCTACAAGCTTTCAAATACATAGTAACCTAATCCTTTGACCATGAGATCATGTTAATCACCATCACCGGATGAATGCTTTGATGACATCAAACACCACTTCCGTAACTGGGTGGTTATAAAGGTGGCATTAGGTATTCTGAAAGTATGTGTTGAGGCACATGGATCAAGAGTGGGATTTGTCCATCCATATGACTGATAGATATTCTCTGGGCCCTCTTGGTGGAATGTCATCCAATTGGCTTGCAAGCATGTTACTGGCTCACCAGGGATCACATATCACAGGAACAAGTAAAGTGTACTTATCGGTAACGAGGTTGAACTAGGTATGCAGAGATAGCGATGATCAAACCTCGGATAAGTAAAGTATCACGAGACAAAGGGAAATTGGTATCATATGTAAATGGTTCATTCGATCATGAAGTAATCATAGAAATATGTGGGAGCCATATGAATTTCCATATTCCTCTATTGGTTATTGATCGGAGAAGAGTCTCAATCATGTCTGCATAATTCATGAACCGTAGGGAGACACACTTAAGGATTCGATGTTGTTTAGTAGGTATGGAATGTGAGTAAGAAGACCGAATGTTGTTCGGAGTCTCGGATGGATCCGAGATATCACGAGGAGATCCGGAATGGTCGGAGAATTAGATTCATATAAGGGAAGTCCAATTCCGGAGTTCGGGAATGGTTTCAGTGTTTTCACCGGAATGTTCTAGAAGGTTCTAGAAGATCCACCAATCCGGAGTGGGAAGGGTACATGGATGTGTCATGACAAAGTGGAATGGTTGCATCATGTCCTAGGTCACTTGGCTGGGCAGTGGGAAGATAAATAATCAAACTCTAGTTTGAATAGTCAAACTCCAATTTGAAAAGTCAAATCCCAACATTGAAACTCAAAATCCAAGTGGAGGGAGGAGAGGAAACATACATGGGAGAGGATTCCCTCTCCCTCCTTGCCGCCGACCAGCAAGGGGACTTGGGGGAGGACTCGGCCTCCCCCTTGCCGCCTTTTCCCCATGTAAGCAAGGGGTGAGGCGCCCCCTTGGACCTCACCCCAAAACCCTAGGCCACCGCCCTCTTAATTCACCGGCACCCTAAACCCTAGCTCCTCTAAACCACCGCCGCCTAGCCCTGTCCTAGCCACCGGTGCCACCTCTTCCCCTTGGTGTCTAAACCCTATTCACCGAGGACCTCTCTAATCCACCATACCCACTCTAGCTTAGGCGAAGCCCTGCATGATCTACTCCTACACCTGCACCACCACACCGTCGTGCTGCTGGAATCGCGAGGAGATCTACAACCTCTGCTGCCTGCTGGAACAAGGGAGAGGAAGGTCTTCATCGAGTACCGAACATGTGACCGACTGCGGAAGCGCTGCCGGAACGCGGCACCGGAAGGATCGTCTTTGCGATCTTGATATCGGCAAGTGAACGACTACATCAACCACGAGAATCCGATCTCGTTAAACGCTTTGGATCTTCAAGGGTTAGTACTCTATGAACTCGTTGCACCGATCTCGTAGATTAGATCTTGGATTTTGTGTTGTCATGCGGTAGATTTTTTTTGTTTTCCATGCTACGGACCCCTACAAGAAGGGTGTTGGAGCTTTTCGTACCTCCAACTAACCTCTCAATTGCGTGCTTGGCCTCTCGTGATGACTCCACACTCCTATGTGGCGCTTGTCCCTCCATGTCTCCACCATAGTGCCACATATTCATTGTCATGGTGCCTCTTGCCGCCTCCCTTTACCTATATGCCCCAATGTATCACGACCTCTAGCAGAAGCTTGATGCGCCAGGAGACCCGCAAGGTCTTCTATACTTTCACCTAACAAAAATCGTATACATTTGTTTTATGTTTTATTATATTTATATTATTATGTAATTCCAATTCAAATAAATATGGAATGCATGCATTGTAGCTCAAACTATATAGCAACTATCAATATTTATACTAAGAATTCAAAGAACTCTCATAGGATGATGATGGTGACGACCTTATTACTATGACTCTTGAAGAGGAAGCGGAAGAGGAGACCACTGAGGTTTAGGGGTTCTACACATGTCCACGTAGTAGTCAACTAGGAGAGGGGGAAAGGGCATGTTCGCCTAGATAAAGACTATTTTGCAACTAATCTGGTGCTCAAATCAGCTACATTCATGTGTGCGTTCAACATGCCAGGATATGTGTTCATGCATCTTGTAGATGATATGAAAAAGCATGATAGCTACTTCAAGCTGAAGGGGGGATTACACTAGAAAAATGGTTTATCTCCTAATCAGAGGCACACTGCTGCTATCCAGATGCTTACATATGGTGCTCTAGTTGAAGCGATATATGAATATCCCCGTCTTGCTAAATTCTGCGTCCATGAAGTGATGGTAAAGTTTTGCATTTCAGTAGTCCGAGTCGTTAGAGATGAATACATGTGAGCACCAAATTCTCATGATGTTGTCTATCATATGGCAATTAATTATAAATGCAAAAAAGGTTCCTAGGATTCTTGGATGTATCAATTTACATGCAGTAAGAATGGAAGAACTGTCCATATTGTTTGCAATGGCAGTACCAAGGCTATGTTGGATAACCCATGATCACCATTGATGTTGTGGCATCCTATGACGCATGAATTTTGCTTTCTTTCTTTGGAATGTAAGGGCCACACAACTGCATCAATGCGCTTAAACACGCTCGATATGCAAGACTTTCTAAAATTCCCAAGAGTGCCACACTTTGATATCAGTTGGCAACACTATACCATGGGGTTACTAAATTTCCTATTGCGTCTGTCCTTAGTGGACTGCATTTGTGAATACACGATCTTCGACCGACAAGGTGAAAAAATCTCTCTTCACAGTAAGCAAAATGACGTACAAAGATGTTAAACGGGCAGTACTCCACTGAAGACATCACCCGGATTACAAAAGAGATTCTTCAAAAGCAACACCACCAAGAAAATAACAATGCACAAGAGTTGAGGTCGCCCGATCGAAGACCTTGGGTTTTCATCCTTAAGAAAGTACGAGATCACAAAACAATGCCTTTAGCCAAACCATTGTCAGGTACAACTGATATGTCGAAAACATATCTATAATTTTTGATGTTCCATGCTTGTTTAGTATCTACTTTGCTTTGCTTTGTCTTCACTTTGAGGTATTTTTATATGTTTTCTGGGACTAACCTATTAACAAGATGCCACAGTGCTAGTTGCCTGTTTTCTTCTGTTTTTGGTTCCAGAAAAGGCAGAAAATGAATATTCTCGGAATTGGATGGGACAAAAGCCAAAGTAAATATTTTACCGTGGGAACACAGAGCCCGAAGACGAGATGGAGGAGGGCCTCGAGGAGGCCACACCCCTAGCCGCGTGGCCTGGCCTGGCCCATGCCTGGGGGGGTGCAGCCGCCTCGGGCACCCCCTTGGCCTCCCTCTTCGCCTATAAGAAGCCCCCGATACCTAAACCCTAAGTACCCGATCAATCTTCCATGAAATAGTCCATAGCCTCCGCCACCATCGTCCCTAGATCGGGGGGGGGGGGGATCTGAAGCTCTTCTCGGCACCCTGCTAGAGGGGAGAGATCTTCTCGGAGGCCTTCTTCATCACCATGCCAGCCTCCGGTATGAAGCGTGAGTAGTTCCACCTTGGACTACGGGTCCATGTAGTAGCTAGATGGTTGTTTCTCCTCCTTTGTGCTACCATGTTTAGATCTTGTGAGCTTCGTTCATGATCAAGATCATCTATTTGTAATCATGCATGTTGTGTTTGCGGGGATCCGATGGATATTGAGATTACTATGTCAAATTGGTTAATGATTCTATCTTATTGATTCTATCATGTCCGTGTTGTTGGAGATCTTGCACGCTCTCCGTTTCTACTAGCTATCTTGGCCAAGTAGATGCTAGTGACTCCAAGAGGGAGTATTTATGCTCGATAGTGGGTTCATGCCTCTATTTAATCTAGGGAAGTGATAGAAATATCTAAGGTTGTAAATGTGCTATTTCTACTAGGAACAAAACAACGATCTCTTGTTCATGGAACAAGTAGATTGTTTACTTTACACACCTTGCTTAAAGCAGTTATCCGTTGCTTGCAACTTAATACTAGATGGGGTTCTGATGAGAAACCTGAAGGTGGATTACTACTCATAGATGCAGTTGGATGGCGGTCTATTGATGACCCACAAGTATAGGGGGTGTATCGTAGTACTTTCGATAAATAGGAGTGTCGATCCCAACGAGGAGCAGAAGGTGTTGACTAGTGGTAAGGAGCAGGAAATCTCTGTAAATACTTAGCAAACGGATTTTTAGGGTTTTTTGATAAAGCAAGGAAATAAAGTGCAAGTAAATAAAGACATCAAATAATTGCAGCAAGTGGGCCAATCCTTTCTTAGCAAAGGACAAGTCGGAGGTAATACTTATGAGGACCAAATGTTCTCGAGGACACATGGGAATACTGTCAAGTGCTTCCGTTTCATATAGTTGATTAATCTTCTTTGGTTTTATAAGTGTTGTGTGGGTGAACCTTGCTAATGTACCGACCTTACTTGGACTAATACATACTTGTGATTAAACCCCTTGCAAGTATCCACAACTACAAGAAAGCAATTAAGATAAAAACCTAACCACAGCCTTAAACTCTGAGATCCTACACTCCCTTGTGCAAAGGTTTCCTAACGGGGGTTTAGGTTTCTGTCACTCCGGCAACCCCACAATTGGTAGCCAAATACACAATGCATTCGCCTAGGCCCATAAATGGTGAAGTATCATGTAGTCCATGTTCACATGACACCACTAGAAGAATAACACCACAACTTAAATATTAAACCATTGAATAATACCTCAACACAATTCCACTACTAACAACATGACTACTCCCATGTCCTCAAGAACTAAACGAACTACTCACGAGACATCATATGGATCAATATCAAAGATGATATGATGATGGATAACAATCTGAACATAAACAATAATTCAATGGTTCCACTCACAAGCATCAACTACAATAGTAATCAACACCGGGAAAGTTTCCCCTAAGAACTATACAAGATTCAACACAATTGTTACAGCAGGATGGAGTGGTGATGATGTCGCTGGTGGTGTGGATGATGATGATGATCCCGATGAAGTCTAGGTTGATGATGTTGTTGATGGCGACGATCTCCCCTCTCCGGGAAGGAATTTCCCCGACAGAAATCTGTCTACCGGAGAGCCTTTTCTCTCTCTGTAGTTTCCACCCCGCAGAGGCGGCAGAATATTTCTGTGGTCGCTCCCCCGACTTTAAGGTTTTGAGGAGAAGATATAGGCAAGAGGGCGGAGCCAGAGGTGGGAATGGTGGCCACACCCCTGTAGACGCGACCTAGGGTGGCCCGCGCCTAGGGGGGGGGGATGGGCCCCCTGTGGCCCAACTCCGCCTCTCCTTCTAGAATCCTTCGTCTTCTGGGAAAATATAATTTTCTGTAGTTTTTCTGGTATTTTTCTGATCTTTGTGAAATTGCATCAAAACACCGCTTTTTTCCATCAGAATCCTGACTCCGTCAGTTCATCCTCCAAGAATCATCCAACATGCAAAAATAGATGAAAAGACATAAGTATCACCTCTTAATAAGGAATATATCAATGAATAGAGGCAAATTATGATATAGAATGGTGACGCAAATTGGACGTATCAACTCCCCCCAAGCTTAGACCTTGCTTGTCCCCAAGCGAAAACTGAGCTCAGTAAACATTCCACATGTTTATGGAGTGAAGTGTCAATAAAAATAATACGGACAATAAGGATCACACTTATCAATACACAACTCATAGTAGAAATCAACTCACCATTATATAGCTTAGCTTGGAACAAGTATGGGAGTCACAATAAAGATTGTCACATCCCAAGATTTTCCAAATCTTGTAATGTGAAAAATAAATGAATAAAATAAAACTTTGTTGATTTTCAGGGTGAGAAGAAACTTTTTGAATCCAATTGGAAACTTTCAAAACCTATTTGGATCAAATAAAATCCTAAAGGGATTTAAAAAGTTAAATAAACAATAAAGTTAAAATATTTGGAATTACTATTTTTTTGGATCTTTTAATAAAAGATTTGGTTTTCAAAAGAAAAGGTAGATTCATAAATAAGGATTATTTTATAGAGCCAAATTAAACCTTGGCCAAGCTTTTGAAAAAAATGTTTTGTTTTTGATAAAAAGAGTAAAGGTTTATTTAAATAAAAATAAGGAGAGTTTATTATTAAACCAATTTTATTAAAATAAAAGTTTTACCATTTTAATTAAACATCAAAAACATATTAAATTATTTTAAATAAGTTTTCCAAGTGTTTATTATTTTCAAATAAAACCTACTGAATGGTTTTGGTACTATTTTAGATTTCAAATAGAGTTTTAAAAATAAAAAAAATCAAACCCTATTTGATTTAATAACTAAGGTCCATTTTATTTAATTAATAAATCGATCCTAAAAAGATTAAAAATATTATTTTGTTTTGGACTTTGATTTGTGTTGATAAATAGAGCTAAACTCAATATAAAGTTTAGTGGAAGTTTATTTGATTTGGTTGTTTGAATTGTGATTTGAATTTCAAAACAGAAATTGAATTGGAAAAAGGAAAAAGATTCAGAACAGAAAAAAATATGAAAGAGACGACCCAGCCCAGCTAAGCCCACCTGGCCCAGCAGCCCATTTCCCTCTCTCCCCCGAAGCATTTTATTTCACTCACGATTTAACCCGCACAGCGAATGACAACTGGACCCCACCCTCCCCCCTCTCTCTCGCTGACTGCTGAGCCCCACCTGCAAACTCAGCTCATCGTCCCATGACCCTTCTCCCTTCCTCGTCCGTTTAAGCTATGATTCCGCTGCTTAAATCGCTTTAACGCGGCAACCATTACTCTGTGATCACGCACGCTTAAATGCCCACGCCCTCTCCATTTCCTCTCGCCGTAACCTATACGCCCAGCATTTCCAATTAGCGCCTAGACCCGCCTGCTCGACGAAGCCAGGCTCAATTCGCAGTCCGCCACCCTTGCCTCCTCGAGCACACGGACATGACCTCCAGGCCCTGGCGCATCTCCCTGCCTCCTCAGCTCGCTTGCGCGCGCCCCTGAGCCTCGACAACGATGACTCCAAGCGCCGCCACCGTCTGTTTCCACTCTGGCGGCATCTACTGGTGAGCCCAGAACTCCCTTTCACCTCTCTGTGATCCTCACATGCTCGCAATTCTCATGCGAACCTAACGGTACTTCCCTCTTTCCTTAGCGTGCCTCCAAGCATTGTCTCCGTCAACGACAGAGCGTACCCAACGACGATGCAAACTCCGGCGAAGGATTGACAACGACCCTGTGCGCCCCTTGGATTATTACAACCACATTGAGCTTCTCTGCACCCTTGCGAACCCTGTGAGCATCTCCTCTTCCTCCCTTCCTTCCTGCCGCCGAACCATCATGAGCGAGTCAGCCGATCGCCGCCAGGCCGCCAAGCATCGGATTCTTGAGTGCTATGCGCATTGGATCGTCATCCAGTGGCTATGATTAGATTAAGTCGAAGGGGTACGAATAGCTCTGCACCACACGATCTGTTTAAAATCCAACACACTAGAGAGATCGATCCAACCGAACCGGTATGGACCAATAGAAACATTCCACGTGTCCCAGTCTGTTTGATTTAAACAGAATTTGATCTATTAGTTTTCCAATTTTGTAAATTGCACAAGTTTTATTCTACACGTCCAATTTTTGTGAATTTTATATCAATGGATTCAGAAAAACAAGACCTAGCCAACCATGCCATTTGTTTAGTAAAAAGTTTCTGTTTAATTGTTTGTTTTTACAGAAACTTGTGTATGCTTGTTTAGAATGTAAAAATTGTTCAAAATTGATTTTAGGGATAAAATCTTTTGCAAATGGTGTATTTTGAACCTACTGACCCTAGGAATCACTTTGTGGTTTCAAAAATATATTTGGTGATGCAAAAGAATGATTCTTTGATTTAAAACCAATTCTAGTCAAAAAAAATATGGTTTATTTATTAAAAATGATTTTGAAGGAAAACCTTTGGGAAATGTTTTGTTTCAAACTCTCTGACCCTAAACACAAAGTTTTATGGTTTGAAAACATATTTTGTGAACCCTATAGATTAATGCCTTAGTAAAAACATTTCTACACCATATAAAATGATACCTTGTTTTGAAAATGGTTTATGAAGTGAAATCTTTTGCAAATGACTTTGCCACTTTATAAAATGACCATTAGGTGTTTTCAAATGTTTATGACCCATTAGGAACCATTTTTTTTCAAATAAAACAAAGCTTGGCATGTTTGCATGCATTACATTGACTTTGTCATTTTATGTGATGTTTTGCTTGATTGGTAGATTGAGATTGTGCCTTGCTTGATTGAATTGTAGTGACTTGAAGAGTGTGATTGTTGCAAGGACAAGGAGTGAACTTATACCCTCTACCAAAAAGGCAAGTGATGCTTCATACTTTTGTCCCATTATTTTCACTATGCATTAGTGATATTTCTAAGTAAGACTTGCATGGAATTTTGCTAAGTATAAACCATGCTATGGGAAAATCTAGTAGATGAAACCTTAGTAAAATTTCCTAAGTTAAGACTCCTACTACTATCATGCTTAGCTTAGCTAATAGAAAACAAGGGTGGATATATATTCACACTATGGAAAAATTTCTAAGTCTGAGGACTTGTGTTTGTTTAATAAAACAATTAAGTGAATGAATCACCTGGGTGGAATGGAAGGAATGGTTTGTGTTGAGTGGTTCACAAGGCACATGTTTATGGTTTACCTTGTGTATCTCACTTGTGGATGGCCACCTAGGAACAAAGATATTTGAGATGTCAAATGTTGAGAAGCTTCAAGTGCAGCCACTTGGCATTATGGGCTTTGCCTGGATCACATAGGTTGCTAGAACTTAGCCATTTGGACAGTTGGTGGTAGTGGGATGATAGGTTGGAACGCGTCCATTTGGTCTAAGGAAAGGCTTCTGAAAGATCTTGTCTTGGTGAAACCAAGTCTTGTGGGGAAAGTGCACCACCTCTGCAGAGTGTAAAATCTAAGTACTTAGCCATGTCCCTGGAAAAGGACAATTTGAGCATCAAGACATGGAAGCTATCAAGAATCTCATCATCCAAATTTCTAAGTTAAAAACTTGTGGATTGAACAAGGGTTAAAGGATCTTCAATCTTTGATTGGTAGATGCCTTGGGTGATTTTGTCAAACAAAAACTTAGTGTTTTCAAATGATAAGGAAAAATCTATTTTGAGCAATGCAAGCCTCAACTCCACTTAGCCAAAAGCATATAGATGATAGACTCCACTATACTACCATAGTATCACTTGCCAATACAATTCAAATGTATTGACCCTTGTGGCTGTGACTTGTTATGTTGCAGGTTTGATTGATTTAGTGAAGTGTGTGTTGATTAGGATTACAAAGTCTACAACCAACATGTCTGCCTGTGGCACTTTGAAGATGAAGGACCCCATGCTTATAGATATTCTGCTGCAATGTAATGTAATAGCCAAATGAGCTATGAAAGATGTAATAAATTATTTTATTCCTGGTTATAAAGTTGTATTATGACCTTTGTTTCTTGATATTACATCTTAACTGTGGATGCTAGCTATTGATCCAGGGACTAGCATTGTAAACACAGGGGACTCTACCTTATCAAAGGTTGGGAACCTTATAAAGAT
The DNA here is from genome assembly GCA_023614405.1 of Avena insularis. Classification (NCBI taxonomy): domain Eukaryota; kingdom Viridiplantae; phylum Streptophyta; class Magnoliopsida; order Poales; family Poaceae; genus Avena; species Avena insularis. Next base: position 358,331,033 of record CM042697.1, read on the forward strand.
GCATAAAGATAAATCATAATTGTGATTGGCAAACTTTGTTCTTGGTCAGAGAATAGTTGGCAAATAGTTTTCAAGCAATGCTTTTGTAAAGAAGTTTATACAGGATTACTCTTTGCTCAAACATAAAAGGCTTTCACAATGATGGCTTTCAAAGTAATACTCATTTAGATAAGAGTCTTGTGCAAACAAGGAAGATAAGGAACATGTTTGAATACATCATCATATGAATGCTTGAAACACAACAACTCAAATGCTTGCTGGATATAGAGAGGAATAGGTTTACTGACTCAACTTAGAAGTAGAAGAAAGGCCCTTCATAGAGGGAAGAAGGGATTTCAAGTTCATAAAGAGCTTTCAAAAGATTATGGTAGTTACTAGTTTGAGCTCTCATTGCCCCTATCATAAGCATATTGAGGTGATTAAGGTTAAAGTGAACAAATATGGAGTATATGCTTGACGAAATATAAGTTGGCAATCTCATGTCCCTTGAGTACGAGGGCCGCTCCTCATGCTACTCAACTTTAGTTACCGGTAAGTTCTTGTCATATTAAGTACATGTGTATCATAGAGAACCGCCAACAGGGTACCCCTTGCACATGATACAGGAGCTATCCCATATCAAAATGACAAGGCAAGCAGACAGTGACCATCTCAGCAATCTCTTATTTACCATGGGGAAATGGTGCTTTTTCTCTCTTTCCTCTTTTCAATGTCTCTCTTTTTTTATAAGAAGAAAGCTTCATAGATTGCTCACTATGGTGATGCTGCAAGTTTCCATCATGATTAGGAATGGCTTAGGCTAGCGGCCCAGGCATTTCTCTAACACACATACATAACTCCATGGACTTACAGGCTCCCCTTTTATTTCACACCGACGACATCCGCAAACAAAAGAGCATGATATCAACTGTGTACAGTGTACATGTGCAATGTTGAAAGCGTTCCTCGTGACATCACGATTCTGCTAATTCCAACGTATAGGTGCAAGCATATAAAACTTCGATGACACAATGGTTCAAGTTTAATAGGGGCAAGAAAATAAAGTGTGCCATCAAGTTCGTGAGAGCTTTAACAACTAGTTTTCACATAACAAAATAATTTTTAATTTGAAAGATAGATGAAGCTTGAGAATTTACTTGGAATAGTAATGATGCTAATAGGTAGATATGGTGGACACAAATGGCACAGGTTTTGGTTTAAAGGATTGGAAACATGAGAAGGATTCCCTCTCAGCACATGTTTTTGGCTAGCTAGGCTGGGTAGAAAGCAAAAGAGTTGAAGGAAACAAGCAAACATACAAGTGATAAAGCCAAACATGTAATCTTCCTTTAAGACACAAAAGATCTTAAATAAAGAATACTAAGCTTATGAGCCAATCAAGAAAGAAAATAAATGATACAAAATACCTGTAAGCGCTTTTGTCTTTTCCTTTCAAACCTCAAAGAGTGTTGCTACTGACCAGAGCTTGGTTTTCCAAAACCAATTTAGATCTACTTGATGCTCCCAAAGTGATACCAATACTAATCAACAAGATCAATCATATAATAGAGATTGCAAACTAAAATAAGAAGTGCAAAAAGTAAAATATGAAACTTCTCATTAATATTCCATAAAGGCACTCACACCAAGGGATACGTAGATAACCAACTAAAGGAGAGATACTTCCACAATGTGAACCAACCTATATGATAACTTCTCTATCCAAGATATGAATCTACTAAAAAAGTGAAAAGATAAAAGATAGTGATGTGATACCATGGCACTCCCCCAAGCTTGGAACAAGCCAAGGGGATGTCAAAACCTGATGACAAATTACTCCTTTGGTGCTGGTGGTGTTCCCTTGTCATCATCGAACTTCCAAGGTAAAGGCTCCCCATCCAAAAAGGATGTCTTGGTCTCAAATATCCTGAAACTAGCAGCAGAGCTTATGTGTTTAAACCTAACCTCATACTCACAGTTTTGATTTTGTATGTCATAGAGCTATGCTTGCAATTGATTGGTGGTTTGATGGAGTGAGAGGATTTCATCTCGAAGCTCAACAAACTCCTCCTTGTTCTTGGCGATGAGTTCTGAACTTATCTTATGGATGACGTCCACTTCGTGTTCTGCCATCTTCTTGTACCTAAAAACTTCTTGCTTGAGTTCTTCCATCCTATGTTCCAGACTGCCTTCTCCTTTAGGACCCTGTACTTCTTTTATCTATACCTTCCCATCCTTGAGTAACAACTCCTTGGGGTGAACCTTCAACTCATACATGAACGGGTTAATGACATCCGCGGAGGCCATGAAGATTTAAATAAATTAATGGACCTTTTGGTGTAATAAATTCATAAGAAAATAAGTACTGTTCAGAAAATTGCAAATTAAATGTCCCTGGAATCACAATCTCGTGAAGATTATAGATCTAATTTTAGTTTGATTTTTAGGCAACAGAAACTATGTAAATAATTTAAAACTCATTAAACTCTATTTAAATCATAAGAAAACATCTATAACTCCGATGAGGGTGAATCCAATTCCTACTGGTTCGTATTAATGCCCTCTATACAGTACACTTTATATCCAAATTTAATTCGACAATGAGAATAGAAGTTATAACATATCTGTTAAAACACCAATAATGGCAAGTAATTATCAATAACAAGTACTCCATTGCATTAATTGGTCTCTGCATGCATCATATACTTCAGTATTTTTTAGAGAACTAAAATAACAACCATTGTGACTTATTAAATTGTCATGCATGCATTTGTGCATTTGTTTATGATTGTATGCAATTGTTTGATCGATAGATTGCAAGGAGTGCAACATGTGTGATTGCAACGTGTGTGATTGCAACGAGTTCTTGAACGACTTCACCAACTATCAAGGCAAGTAGATGCTACTTTGTTCATGATATTGTTCTACTATTTTCAATGCATTGTCGTGTATTTTGTAGATGCATGTGTAGGAAAGTACTATCGCTATGCTATATCCTATTATGTGGTAGGGATCTCTTGTAGTTGAGCCACCGTTGGTAGATGTGCGTAACCGTGCTATGATGAACGAGGGCTGGGTTACATCACTTGAAAGTTGTTTCTAAAGTATTGTTTTGTGAAAACTAAAAACAACTTAATCAATGAATCTCCTGGGTGTGATGGGATTGATATTTTTTGGTGGTATCATTGCGGAAAGGCACCCAGGTATCAAGAGAAAATGATTGGCTTCTTTATTTGATAGCTTACGTGTACGACTATGTGCCAATAATGAAATGGGCGGTTTGTTGGACTCAGTAGGTTGTGGTAACTCGAACCCACGTATCCAGAGATGTAGAATTTTGGTAGGTTGGTACGGTGCATGTCGGGTTTGGGGAGATACTTCCCGAACGGTCCCTTCTTGGACTTCTCCCTATGATCACCCAATATGAGAGTGGTGGTACGAGCTGGGCTGGCCAAGTCACATGGGTAAACTGTACTAACACCTGTAGGGTGTATAATCTAATCGATTAGCCGTGTCCTCGGTTATGGACATCTGAGTTGCTTGATATTGAGTTCATGACATGTTTCTCGCTCATTCTAATTTCCTAATTTCTTTAATGTTGACGGGTTTACTTAATTGGGATATTTTCAAAAAAAAATCAAAAACTGTTTATGAAAGTAGGACAAAGGTATTTGCAAATGCAAGCTAGCCACAACTCCACTTGCCAAATAAGCATGTAGATGCTAGGATTATCGTCTCCTTATTTATCTCTACTTTCCATATGTTCCATGTATTAACCCTTCGGGGCTGCTATGTTTCATGTTGCAGGATGTTCCGATTCTGAGTGATCGAATAGGTCGCGGTACTCCACTCAACGATTGTTTGCTTGTGGGCAATTAAAGAAGGAGCCTATTATATTATTATACTTCCGTATGCTACTTGATAATGGGCTAGCCTTGATCTAATCATTATTGTAATAATTGCAAATTTAGGATCAATTTGTTATTTATGATGCACTGTTAAATTCTTTGGTATTCATCTATACTGTGTGTGCCAATGAACCGATCCAGGGATTGGCACTATACACATGAACTCAGCCTTATCAAGCGAGGGTGTTACAGGATGGTATCAGAGCAGTGCGTTGACTTTAGGATCGTGACCTAGCAATGGATTAGGAAAACCATATGAAAATTACAAACACTATATGATTCTATCTATTCTCTTCTTACACTTCTTTCTAGTATCTTCTTATCACTTCAATTCTCATACTCTCCTCCTTTAAAATATAGAAGGAAGACTCTCTCTATCAAGGAACTCATGATTTTGTACTTATTAGATTCTTGTAATCCTTCATCTATCTTTTCTAATCTCATCTTGTTCAAAATTGTTGATGACCACTTGTTCAGGAAAGTGCAAGATTAAAGAATAGTTAGATGATGACCACCATATAGTTTGATATGATCTCGTTTAGATATAGCAATCGATTATTGTAAGAACTTGTTTGATAGTTATTTATTATGTTTAGGTTGAGCTATTTGATACCTTAAAGTTTCAGAATATGTTTGTGAGATTCCATAATATGCGAATGAAGGTTTTGATTAGAAATTCGTGATAGTTCGCTGCAGTTTTCTGCTAAACCAGCTGTACTGTTTGATTTTTAATGTTTTTTTAGTAACTGGGAAAAATCTTAAAAAATAGAGTTTGGTGAGAAACTTCGTGTACTATATGTACAAAATTTTCTAAAATTCCTGATGAGTTTAACGTTCCCAGAAAAATTCGTGAACACTGCTGTAGTTTCAGGACAGATTCTGTCCATTGCTTTTATGATTGTAGGTTCACCCCAAACGAATGTTAGTGATTGGAAAACTATTTTGTGGATGGTATGCCACTAAAACAAAACTTCTGTAACATAAACAAAACTATTTTGGCTTGAGTGTTGTTTGTGATGATTGTTTGCTTGTGTGTCAATTGCTTGTTTCATATAGTTATGGGTAGTATTACTTCTCTAGTTTTTCTATCTATAACTTGTCTATGCTATACCAATAGATGCCACCTCGTCATCAATCCACTGAAATGGAGAAGCTCATGGCAGCACAAGCACAGCTAGCACAAGTGATGACGGAATACATGGCCAATAACAAGCCACCGCCTCAGCAGAACCTACTCAACAACTTTCTGATGCTCGAACCACCAACATACTCAAGCTTTTCTAAGCCTACTGTGGCAGATAATTGGTTGCAAAAGGTGAACAAGAGCCTAGTGACTTTTGGCTGCCTAGATGAAGAGAAGGTGAGGTTTGCCACTCACTTATTGGAAGGACCTATAGCAAAATGGTGGTACAAGTATCAAGCCACTCACCCCGTAGTACAAGTAACATGGGACATGATTCGGAAAGCATTCTGTGATGCACATATTTCATCTGAAGTCATGAATTCACGTCAGAGAGGATTCAACAATCTGCACCAAGGAAAGCATACTATTGCAGAGTACATTGAAGCTTTTATCAAGGCATCCCGTCATGCGATGGATGATGTGAATTTGGACCATACAACTTGGTGGAGGATGCATGGAGCCATCTACAACAGAAAACTAACTTGGGAGGAGTTCAATGAAGTTATACTACGACCTTGTCCCATCACCCAACCATCAACGACTGGAGAGAATGTTCTGAAGGAGTTTCAAGCTTGCAATGTCTATGGAGACTTAGGACATACATACAAGGAGCATCAGGATCAGTGCCCCTATTGTGATGGAAACCATCTAGTTGGAGAGTGACCCACATCCCAAGTCACTTGCTTTCTATGTGAAAGGAACGATCACGTCCCTGTTCATTGTCACCTTTACCCCATGGTACAACAAGTGAATAAAGGAGTCAAGTATGGAGTGTATCAAGCTCTCAAGAAGACCCACGCAGAATCAAGCCCTATGACGGAGGCCGAAGTCAGAGTCGTGCCTCATAAGGCCGCACCCAATGTGACCACAAAGTGTTGCTACTCATGTGGATAAGAAGGTCATATCTCTAGTGATTGTACCAAGAAGCGAGAAAGGTTTCTTGAATTTGTGGTGAACTATGACGAAGAAGAACTAAGAGAACCCCTAGCCTTGGAGAGACCTAGGAAGAGGAAGAACTGCTACAACTCCCATGCGAGGGATATTAGCCAGCTGTTGTGCTACAATTGTAAAGATCCAGGGAATTATGCTTCACATTGTCCAGAAAAGAAGAATGTCAAAGGAACCAAGAAAAGCGGCTATGCTGACAAAATGAAGTCTGTAAGGGATCCCAGCCTTGTCACCTGCTACAAGTGCAATGAGTCGGGACATTATGCCTATAAATGCCCAGAGAAGGAGCTTCAAGCAACACCTCATGACTAGTAAGTCCCTGGTTAATTCATACATCGCAGTCGTAATATTTTCAATACTGTTGCATCATGTTCATTCATATTGAGGCATTCATGGATATGAATAGTTACATATGGAGTTACTTAGAGGATCTGTTGAAGAGAACCCACTAGAAAGGATTGTTAGCTAGCACAAGATTCCATAATTAAGTACTAGATGTTGGAGATGCCAAGTTTAGTTTTCTTAAGAGGGTTAGCCTCTACAACAACACCCATAACCTTGCTAGCCATTCCGAATCTCGGGACGAGATTCATCTTAAGAGGGTTAGTCTGTCACATCCCAGATTTTTGGAAATTGGGACTAGATTTTTTTTTGCATTTGCGTGGCATTCATGAGCATTGCATTGCATATCTGCATCAAGAAAAAATCCTAAATAGAAATAAAGGACTAAAACCCTAAATAGTATATGCCACTTTGCTCCTAAAGGGAATTAATTGGCTTTATAAAAACCCATTGTTGCTAAGGCATCGATTATTGTTAAATTATAGCCTAAAAATATCCAATGAATATTACAAAATTTTAGAAACAAAATTGAGCTCATTTGGAGATATTATGAAAAAGTTATAGAATAAATACAAACAAATAAAGATATAAATAAAATGAAATATACAAGGATTTATAAATACACTACTTGCAAACTAGTAAAAAGATTACAAATATGATCCTAATACGATCTACATGATTTTAGAAAAATTTGAAGACAAATTTATTTCATTTGGAGTTATAAATAAAAAGATACAAGAGACATATTAAAACAGAAAAGAATAAAAGAAAAAGAAAAAAAATAACTAAACTAAACCTACCCGGCTAACCTACCTGGCCAGGCCCAAACCCAAAGAAGCCTCGCCTACCACCGCCTTTAACACACGCGTGGCAGCGAAACCAGCTCGCAGCCCACCGGCCCACTCGGCAACGCCAACGCCAGGCCCACTCTCCCCTCTGCCCTTCCACCGCTGACATGGGGGCCCCACCCTTCATCGTTCTCCTCTCAAACAGAGACCGAGCCAGACGCGGGTTCCTGATCCCAACCCGGCGGATTAGATCGATTCGTTCAACCTCTTGCCCCTATTTCGTGCCTAACCATGCCATATAAAATCAGATCCCTCTCCTCTTTCTTATTTTTTTCGAAAAATCTGGAACCCTAGCCGCCACCCGCGGATTTTGGATCTCGCCGCCGCCGCGCCATTGCAGAGCTTCGGGATGAGCTTGCACCGAGCGTATGTCGCCCCCTGACCCTTGTTTCCCCCTCTGACCTCTTTGAAACATAAAAAGAAAAAGAGTAAAGAAATGGAAAAAGGCCGGTGCCAGTCTTTCAGCCCAACAGCAGACCTAGCCCACTAAGCCAACCCGGGGTTTCTCTCTCTCTCTCTCTCTCTCTCTCTCTCTCTCACGCGACGCAGACTTACCCCGCAGTCACTGATCGGTGGACCCTCTCCATGTCAGCACCTTCTTCCCCAAACTCCGCGCGTAGACGCCGTCGCCGCCCGTTTCCTCCCCCTTCACTGCCGCGATTTCAATTTGCTTAAATGGTGATGAATGCGTGCATAATCTCTGCCCCTGCTCTGGCTACTTAATCCCCTCCTCTCTCTGCACCTTTCCCCTCACACCACTCGCTCGCTCCGCCACCAGGCTGCCTCAATTTCGCGTTGCATCGCTGCAGACAGAACCAGCTCCGGCGACTGATTCCGGTGAGACCCGAGCGCCCATTTGCCTCTGCTTCAAACAAGCGTGACCAGCATGTTCTGGTGCATCTCCTGATGCTTTTATTTTTCCTTCTCGTGACCCAGGTCGTCGCCTCCGTCCACCTCTGCAAGCAACAGATCCGCCGCTCAACTCTGACGAGGAATACCGGTAACGTCCGAGCGCCCCTTGCTTCCTCTTTGACCCTGTCGTGTTCGCCACAACCTTGTGCATTCTCTGACACCACTAGTTCATGCTAGGGCGGTCCACATCGTCGGCAACAACTCCATCCGCAAACACCCGACACCGCCAGCAACTCCGACGAGGTCCTGCCGCTGTGTCCGTGCGCCCCTCGACAAACTAATGCCACGTTGAGCTTCCTCGAGATCTTGCGAGTCTGGTAAGCCCCTCCGTTGACCCCAGCCCTCTCTGTAGCCGCCGGATCATCACTAACAGAGCGCCGCCGCCGCCGCGCCACCGTCGCCAGCGCCGTCCATCCATGGTCGCACGCTTGGTAACCGTAGGATCTAGATCCAGCGCTCAAGATTAGATCTGAAGCGAAGCGGTATGTGAAGATCTGAGCCGTGCAAAGTAAGTTAGATCTACCAGCCCGCTAGTGTGATCCGGTGCGAAACGGTATCGGACAATCAGACGCTGCCGCGTGGCTAATTCTTTGTTTTAAAAATCTGAATTAGATCTATTAGTGATTCAAACTTGTAAAATTCATAACTTTTGATCCACACGTTCAAATTTTGTAAATTTTATATCATTGGAATCAGGAGAAAGAATTCTATCTGTTTATGAAATATGTTTTATGTTTTGCTTCTGAAAAATTGGTTATTTTTGCAGAGACATTTGTAGCCTTATTTTGAGTATAGAAATGTTTGAAAAATGTTTTAAAGATCAAATAAAGTCTATTTTTGAGTATCTTGGTCTTGTTTATGATTCAGTACTATTTACTTGTCTTGTTTGGTGTATAAAAATCATCACATGGAATTTGCATACATTCATATATTTTTGCTTGTATATTTTGATATGTGAATTTGGTGCCATTATTTTATGTGTAGATTTTGGTGCTAATAGTGATTGTGGTTGTGAAGATTGTTGATACTCCACAAACTACCAAGGCAAGTGGTGCTTCATGTTTTATTCATATATTTTTACCTATGCATTAGAAATATTTTGTATAGAATTTGCATGGTTATTTTGCTATGTATCTATATGCTATGCTTGGGAAATCCTAGTAGTTGTAGCAATGTTAGAATTTCCTCTAAGTAAGATACATGCTATTGCCATGCTTAGCCTAGCTAGTAGAAACCAAGGGTGGACTATATATTCATGCTATGAGAAATATTACTAAGTCTTTTGACTTGTGTTTTTCCTTAATAAAACAACTAAGTGAATGAAACACCTGGGTGGAATGGAAAGAATGGTTTGTGTCGAGTGGTTACACAAGGCCCATTTCTATGGTTTACCTTGTGTATCTCACTTGTGGAAAGCCACCCAGGAACAAAGGGATTTGAGATGCCAAATGTTAAGAAGCTTCTAGTGCAGCCACATGGCATTATGGGATCTGCCTGGATCATATAGGTTGCAATAACTTAGCCATTTGGACAGTTGGTGGTAGTGGGATGATAGGTTTGGAGCGCGTCCATTTGTTCTAAGGGAAGGCTTCTGAAAGGTCATGTCTTTGTGAAAATCAAGTCTTGTGGGGAAAGTGCACAACCTCTGCAGATGGAAGAATCTAAGTACTTAGCCATGTCCATGGTATTGGTCAACTTGAGCATCAAGACATGGAAGCTATCAAGAATCTCCTCATCCCAATTTTCTAAGTTAAAACTTGTGGTTGAACAAGGGTGAAGGTTCACTAATTTCTATTGGTGGTTCCTTGGGAAAGTTTTGTCAAAGAAAAACTTAGTGTTTTCAACTGATAGGTAAAACCTATTTTGAGCAAAGCAAGCCTAAGCTACACTTAGCCAAATTCATGTAGTATCTAGATGCTAATATTCTACTAAGGTATCACTTCCAATACTATTCCAATGTATTGACCCACTGTGGCTATAACTTGTGATGTTGCAGGTTACTCTGATGATGATTAGGGGTTATGAGTCTACACTCAACATGCTTGCCTGTGGCACATGAAGATGAAGACTTATTTATATTATTCTATATTTGAACTCTTGTATTAGGCCTGTGGCCATGGAGTTGTAAAAGACTATGTTTGTCTCTGGAATGATATGTAATAATGACCTTTGTATTTGTGTACTTGATCTTAAACTGTGGATGCTAGCATTGATCCAGGGACTAGCATTGCAATCACAGGGATCTTTACCTTTATAAAGGTGGGATCTTACAGATGGTATCAGAGCTCTGTGTTGCCTGTAGGATTATGACCCTAGGATTGGACTTAGGAACCACTAAGAATTTTTTTCAACAATTTCCACACTTGTCTTTTATTCTTGTAAAACTTTTCTAATTCTTCTTTATCATCTCTATTTGTAGATGAACTCCATCAACGAAGCTGTAAGGAAGGGACCACTCATGACCATGACCCTAGAGTGTGAGACTGAATTTCCAAAGGCCCTCAAGAACCTTATGGTTACCATGGGGATACATGGTGCAGCTGTGTACAAAGGTTTCCCTGTGATGGATGAAGGAGAAGAATATTGGTGGGTGCAACTTCACTTGTTCAAAAACAAGGAAGACAACCACAAAGAATCAGGATTCTGTATGGTCACCAACTCAGTGATGCACACCACATTCTTTGATTCTGCAAGGGATGCAGCTTGGAAGTCCATCAAAGAGCTTGGTGATAGACTCAAGTGCAGAATGCTTAACACCCAAAATGACCTTAGAGAGGAAAAGAAGCATACCCAAGAGTTGGAAACTACCAACCAACAACTAAGGGAAGACATCATAGACTTGATTTGGGAATCTTATGAACAAGATAGACAGATGGATACTAAGGATGCTTTGATAGCCATTTTGTCTAGTGAGTGAGGGTTGTAACGTACTTCGTTAGTTGGACCACCACACTTATCATTTTATTTCCAAATTTTTTGTCTAAGTTATGTTGAACCTTGGATGCTTGTAATGGATTTATGTATGCCATAACTTGTGTTTGTTTGCCAATGATATGCTTGTGCTACCTTGTCTTGTGTTTATATTAATGTTGTTTCTAACTTCTCTCTATCTTATAAAATAGATGCCTAATGTTACTATCAGCACGACTGAAGAGTTCAAGGAAACTCGTTTTGGCAATCGTCTTATTGAGCTCACTAGTGTGCTCAATCTTCTGCTTCCTAGCATCATGATGCTTCTCCTCACCAAGTTTGAGAGGAAGGACCTTTGGGGCTTCGAAGTTACTCAGCCGGGACGCCAGACTGAGCCAGCCACGGAGGTCATCACTTTCAAGCTAATGCATGATGACAAAGAGAGAGGCCTAGAGGTAGTCATGCAGGATTTACTTGGGCGTTTGCTAGGGAGACACTTTCGGGAGATTAGAGGTAATCACTTCCACGCTTTCGGTAGATGCGACGAGGATGGTGAGGCTATTGAGTTCGAGGATACTGCTAGAGAGACGACAGAGCCGATTCGTCTGTACCTTTAGGACCTAGAGGTTCTACTTAGGCACCTAGATACTGATAGGACCAACGTCGTGCTTAGCAATGACAAGCTCCAGGTGCAGCTTCGTGAGAAGGACAAGCTCTTCGCGGAGCAAGACGAGATAGTCAAGGAAATGGAGGCCAAGTTTGAGAGTAAGGATAGGAAGTTCAAGAGTCAAGAGAAAAGAGTCCAAGATAGGAACAAGAGGATTCGAGAGATGACTGCAGAACTAGAGGCCAAGGACTTCGAGCTCGAGCATCAGTAGGGTGTGATTGAGAGGCTTCGTTCATAGAAGAGGGCTCTCAAGAACAAGGTAGAGGCCTTGACTACCAATGTCGAGGAGTACAAGACCGCGATGGAGAATCCAGGTCTTACACTTGTTGATGAGGAGGTTGATGCAGAGGAGTAGTGATGACTACTCATTTATTTTTTATTTACCATGCTTTTGATTATTGAGTCGCAATGACCATCCAACATGTGGATGGCTTGCCATTGGTGTGTTCACTTTTCAAACTTGTTGTTTACATTGTTGAACTTTTGTTATTTTGATGCTTTTTGGGTGATTGTTTATGTGATGTATTGTGCATGTTAAGCATCTATGGGTATCTCATTCTTATCCTTATGAAAACCACAGATGCCTCCTCGACGTGCCAACCCCAACCCGAACAACAACAATGTTACCCCCAAGATGCAGCAACTGATGACAGCACAAGCACAACTGATGCAGATGATGACTACCTTCATGCAGAATCAGAATAACAACAACAACAACAACAACAATCAGAACAACCCACCAGGTTTTGACATGCTCATCAGATTCCTAAGACTGAGGCCTACAAAGTTCTCAGGAACTACTGACCCCATGGTGGCCAATGGTTGGCTACGTTCAGTGAACAAAGACTTGGTAACTGTCGGCTGTACCGACGAGGAGAAAGTCAGGTTTGTAGCACACTTGTTGGAAGGACCAACAACTACTTGGTGGGATAACTTCCAGATCACCACTCCCATTGAGGATGTGACATGGGCTATCCTTGAATATGGTTTCCGTACAGCTCACATCTCATCCGGAGTGATGAGCTTGAAGAAGAAGGAATTCCATAACCTGAAGCAGCGCCACCGCAGCGTGGCTGAATATATTGAGGAGTTCAACAATCTGGCGTGATATGCACCGGATGAAGTTGATACTGATACCAAGAGGAAAGAGAAGTTCCTCGAAGGATTAAATGATGAACTAAATCTGCAATTATCTGTGGCCTATGTCCCCACCTATCAATCTCTTTGTGACAAGGCTGCCATCTTGGAGAGCAAGATGAAACAGGTTGAAAGCAGAAAGAGGAAACACAACTCTGACAAGCACAGCTCGGGATCGTCTCACAAGCGTTCCCATTATGATGATAGTGGGAGTTCTGGATCCCACAAGCATGGAAAGTACAATAGCCACCACAACCACAACCGTCATCATGACAACAAGCATCACCGTAGTCATGACAATGACAAGTACAAGAATCACAAGAGTGGGTACAAGAGCCACCACAATGGAAGTGGAAGTGGTAGTGGAAACCAGCCTGTCAAGAAGGATCTTAGTCAGGTTGCATGCTTCAAGTGCAAGAAGATGGGGCATTATGCAAATGAATGCCCAGAAAAGAAAGTTGAGGGACCCAACAAGCCCAACCCTTTCCAAAAGGGACAAGTGAACCACATCAATGTGGAAGAAATCTATGAGGAGTCCGATGCTGTGTCTGGTAAGTTCAAACTCAATTCTATTCCAGCACTTGTTCTTTTTTGATACTGGTGCATCACATTCATTCATATCAAAAGCATTTGTTGATAGAAATGGGTTTCCAACTGAAAACATTGGGTGTCCAATAAAAGTAAGTTCTCCTGGTGCAGACATGATAGTAAGTCTTAGATGCCATGATCTAGTAATAGAGTTTGGAAAGCATAAGTTTCCAGTGAGTCTGATAATCCAAGATTCCCAAGGACTGGATGTAATTTTGGGAATGGACTGGATGACCAAGTATGAAGGAGTACTAGATTGTGCCAATCGTACTGTCGCACTCACAACCCCGGAAAAGAAACGGATAAGATTCAAGTCTAACTTTGAATCAAAAGGAAGTAAGCTAAATTCTCTTAAGGGGGTTAGCATAGATAGTGTGCCAATTGTGAGTGAATATCCGCATGTGTTTCTGGAAGAATTGCCGAGAATGCCACCAGATAGAGATGTGGAATTTCTGATTGATTTGCTACCAGGATCGAGACCAATAGCAAAGAGACCTTACAAGATGTCAGCTGATGAGTTGAAAGAACTCAATAAACAACTTGGAGAACAGTTGCAGAAAGGATTTATTCAACCAAGTTCTTCATCCTGGGGAGCACCAGTTTTGTTTGTGGAAAAGAAAGATAGAAGTCAAAGGTTATGCATCGATTATCGTTCGCTCAATGAGGTGACTATCAAGAACAAATACCCTTTGCCTAGAATCAATGACTTGTTTGATCAGTTAGAAGGAGCCTGTGTATTCTCAAAGATTGATCTCCGGTCAGGTTATTTTTAGCTTAAGATAAGGGAACAAGACATACTTACTTCATGAATATGATGAACAAGGTGTTCATGGAGTTCCTTGACAAGTTTGATCTACTCCAAGAGCAAAGAAGAGCATGAAGGACATTTGCGTTTGATACTTGAGAAGCTTAGAGAGCATAAGCTGTATGCCAAATTCAGCAAGTGTGAATTTTGGTTAAATGAAGTTGGATTTCTTGGACACGTTGTGTCAGGAGATGGTGTAGCAGTTGATCCATAAAAGTGTCAACAGAATCGAATGGGAATCTCCTAAGTCAGTAAAAGAGGTTCGTAGTTTCCTTGGCTTGGCAGGATACTATAGAAGATTTATTGAGAATTTCTCCGAGGTAGCTAATGTCACATCCCAAGATTTTCCAAATCTTGTAATGTGAAAATAAATGAATAAAATAAAACTTTGTTTGATTTTCAAGGCCAGAAGAAACTTTTTGAATTCAGTTGGGACTTCAAACCAGTTGGATCAAATAAAATCCTAAAGGGATTTAAAAAGATAAACATTTAATAAAGAAAAATAAAATATTTTGGTGTTACTATTTTGGATCTTTTAATAAAAGATTTTGTTTTTCAAATGAAAAGGTGGATTTATAAATAAATATTATATTTTAAAGAGCCAAATTAATTTTGGCCAAGCTTTTATAATAAAATATTTTGTTTTGATAAAATGAGTAAAGGTTTATTTAAATAAAATAATAAGGATTTAATATCCAATTTTATTTAAGTAAAGGCTTTTCCCATTTTTAAATAAACACTAAAACTTATTATTTTATTTTAATAAGTTTTCCAAAGTATTTTATGTTCTCAAAATAAAACCTACTGAAGTGTTTTGGTTTTATTCTAGATTTTCAAAATAAAGATTTAAATAAAACCAATCCTATTTGATTTAATAACTAAGGCCCACTTTATTTAATTATTAATGGACCCTATAGCAAAAATGTTATTTTATTTTAAACAAGATTTCCAAATATCTATTATTTTCAAATAAAACCTACTGATTTGGTTTTGAAAATATTTTGATTTCAAATGAAGATTTCATTAAATAAATCAAACCCTATTTGTAAATAACTATGGTCTATTTTATTTAAATATTAAATAGATCCTAAAAATGAATAAAAATATTATTTTATTTTGAGATTTGGTTTATGTTGATAAACAGAACCAAAAACTCATTACAAGTTTGAATGGTTCAATTGTTTGAATTGTTTGAATGTTTGAATAGTTAATTGAAATTCAAAACAGAAAAATAGAATTAGAAAAGGAAAAAGAATTCAGACAGAAAAAAAATAGAGTTGGACCAGCCTAGTTGACAGAGCCCATTAAGCCCAGTACCAGCCCAGCCTTCACTCCTCGAAAGAAAACGTTTCACACCTGATTCGACCCAAGAGATGACGAGTGGACCTCACTCGCATTTCTTTTCCCACTGACCGGTGGACCCCACCTCTACTGCTCATCGTCCACACCCGCGCGACCCCCTCTCCCCCAAACCTCGTTGCCGTTGCTGCCTTCAATCCGCGCGTTCAATTCGCATTGATGTCGCGCCTTAAACCTCGCCGTGACTGCACGCTATTAAGCGCCAGCACCTTCTCCACCTCTCCCCTCTGTCGCCACTCCCTCTCTGCCCCGAGGCTGCCACTAATCGATCTAGTACTCCCTCCGCTCCGACCACCGTCTCCGACCAATTCAGGCCGGTACACACCACCCCCTACCTTCCCGAGCACCCTAGCAGCTTCCCCACTCCCAGACGCATCTGCCGGTACCCTCCGTTCACTCGCGGGCGTTCCTGAACGTCGACTTCGACCAAGCTCTGAGCGCCGCCGTCTGTCTCTTCTCCGACGACATCTCCCAGGTAAACCAGACCGACCCTCTTCGTCTCGTTCACGCACACAGCACCGCCATGACCTCCTGCGTCTAACCATAACCTCGGTTGTCCTCCTCGTGACCTGTAGCGACGACTCCGACCACGACTGAGACCACCCGACGCCGTCCTCTACTCCGGCGAGCAATCGCAGCTGTACCTGAGCGCCCCTTGCCACATCGACCACACGACGAGCTTCCCCAGCCTTTTGCGAATCTGGTGAGCCTACTCTCTCCCTCTCTCGCTTCCTATTTCGCCCGGCGCCTTGTTGTCATTTGTCGCCCGCACCACCGTTGAGCGCCGCCAGTTCTTGGCCAGGAAATAGCAGCCGTTCGATCTAGATCGGGCGAGCGAGATAGAATCACTTAGTCGCGAAGAGGTACGCTCTCTGGACCACACGATCTAGTTAGATCCAATGCACCGCGTTGCCGATCCGGCCGAACCGGTACCCGCGAATAGCGAAGCGCCGCGTGTCACTGTTCTGTTTAAAAACAGATTTGAAAACAGAATATTTTGTGAATTTCAAACCCTTATAACTTTGGATCCACACGTCCAAAAATTACAAATTTTATGTCGTTGGATTCAGGAGAGCAAGACCTAGCCAACCATGCCCTTGGTTTAACAAATAGTATCTGTTAGTTTGCTTGTTTCTACAGTTTCTTTTGTGAGCTTGTTTAGAGTATAAAAATTGTTTAAAAATGATTTTAGGATTAAAACCTTTGCAAAATTGTTTGTTGTGACCTTACTGACCCTAGGAACCAACCCATGTTTTGGAAAATGAATTTGGAAAAGTTTAGAATGGATTAATTGGTTTAGTTCATTTCTAGCTAAATAAAACTATTGATTTGTTTATGAAAATGGTTTTGAATAGAAAACTTTGGAGGAAATGTGTTGAACCAAACCTACTAACATTGGGAACCACTTTGTGGATTCAAAAATGAATTTGGTGAAACAAAATAAGGATTCCTTGAATTAAAACCATTTCTAGTCAAATAGAAATGTGGTTTAATTATTAAAAATGGGTTTTGAAGAAAACTTTTTGGGAAATGTTTTGTTTTAACTCTCTGACCCCAAAAACCAAGTTTTGTGATTTGAAAACATATTGGGAGAACCCTATAGGTTAAAGCCTTAGTAAAAAATATTTCTACACCACATAAAATGATACTTTGTTTTGAAAATGGCTTATGAAGAGAAACCTTTTGCAAATGACATTTCCACTTTATAAAATGACCATTAGGTGTTTTCAAAAGTTTATGACCCATTAGGAACCACTTTTACAAATAAAACAATCTTTTGCATGCTTGTATGCATTGCTTGTTTTTATTATTTTTATGTGATGAATTGCTTGAATGGTAGATTGAAATATTGTTTGCTTGATTGAATTGTAGTGACTTGAAGTGTGTGAACATTGCAAAGATCAAGGAGTGAACCTATACCCTCTACCAAAAAGGCAAGTGATGCTTCATACTTTGTCCCATTATTTTCACTATGCATTAGTGATATTTCTAAGTAAGACTTGCATGGAATTTTGCTAAGTGTAAACTATGCCAAGGGAAATCCTAGTAGATGAAACCTTAGTAGAAATTTCCTAAGTTAAGATTCCTACTACTATCATGCTTAGCTTAGCTAGTAGAAAACAAGGGTGGAATATATATTCACACTATGGAAAAATAATCTAAGTCTGAGGACTTGTGTTTTGTTAATAAAACAACTAAGTGAATGAATCACCTGGGTGGAATGGAAGGAATGGTATGTGTTGAGTGGTTCACAAGGCCATGGACTTGGCTTGTGTATCTCACTTGTGGATGGCCACCCAGGAACAAAGAGATTTGAGATTTCAAATGTTGAGAAGCTTCAAGTGCAACCACTTGGCAATATGGGCTCTGCCTGGATCATATAGGTTGCAATAACTTAGCCAAATGGACAGTTGGTGGTAGGGGAATGATAGGTTGAGCAGCGTCCATGTTGGTCTAAGGAAGGCTTCGAAGATCTTGTCTTGGTGAAACCAAGTCTTGTGGGGAAAGTGCACCACCTCTGCAGAGTGTAAAATCTAAGTACTTAGCCATGTCCCTGGTAAAGGACAATTTTGAGCATCAAGACATGGAAGCAATCAAGAATCTCCTCATCCCAATTTCTAAGTTTAAAAACTTGTGGGTGAACAAGGGTTAAAGGATCTTCAATCTTTGATTGGTAGATGCCTTGGGAAAGATTTTTGTCAAGCAAAAACTTAGTGTTTTAAAATGATAAGAAAAATCTATTTTGAGCAATGCAAGCCTAAGCTCCATTTAGCCAAATGCATATAGATGATAGACTCCACTATACTACCATAGTATCACTTGCCAATACAATTCAAATGTATTGACCCTTTGTGGCTGTAACTTGTATGTTGCAGGTTTGATTGTTTTAGAGAAGATTGATTGTTTAGGATTACAACGTCTACAACCAACATCTGCCTGTGGCACTTTGAAGATGAAGGACCCCATGCTTATAGATATTCTGCTGCAATGTAATGTAATAGCCAAATGAGCTATGAAAGATGTAATAAACTATTTTATTCCTGGTTATAAAGTTGTATTATGACCTTTGTTTCTTGATATTACATCTTAACTGTGGATGCTAGCTATTGATCTAGGGACTAGCATTGTAAACACAGGGGACTCTACCTTATTAAAGGTTGGGAACTCTACAAGATGGTATCAGAGCATTGTGTTGCCTGTAGGATTTGTAACCCTAGGATTGGACAAAACCCCTTAGAAAAATAGGAGTTGTATTTGTTCCAAAACTATTTACAAACAATCTTGTAAACTCTTTCCTCAACCATTTTGATTCAACTCTACCTCTCTTCTACTTCAACTTGATGGAAAGCCTACCCCATGACCAAAGACTTCACCATCTGCAAAGGACTCCATCAACTCTAATGACTTCAACTTCTTTCAACTCTAATGACTTCAACATCTTCAGCATAACCACCAAGGACTTCCAACTTGGATATCACTAAAGACTACAAGTGAGACAAGAAATGTTACTCAAGATTTGGAGACTAAGGAAAACACAACTTAGAAGAAGCCATCATCACCTTTGAAGTTTTGTGACCAAGACACAAGAATTCTCCAAGGATACAAAGATCTCATTCAAGAAGAATCAACCAAGAAGGATGGAAAGATCACAAATGAACCATATAGATGGACCACCATATTTCGTTTAAGTCAAACACACCAACTTATGTGGTGTAACAAAAATATTTTGTTGCCTAAAAATGTGCTTGAAACTTGGTTGTTGAGTGAATTGTTTGGTTTGTGATTGCATGCACATTGCTTGTGTGAATTGTGATGTGTATGATTAGAATTGATTCCTTAGAAAACCTTTTGCCTATCCTAATCCCAATCCAACCCGAATAGATGACTTCTCCAAGAGACTCCAACATCAAGGATGGTGACAACAACAACAACCAAGAGGTCAACATGAGAGAACAACTACTAGCAAACCAAACCCAATTAAGCCAAGTGACAACTCAGTTTTTAGCCAACAATAATGGATTAGACCCAACCATGCAAAGGTTTTTGAAAACTCAATCCCAATTGTTGCAAAGGATGGCTACTCAAATGATCAACATGGGAGAAACCTTTTCCCAAAGAGCTAGTGATAACAAAGATGTTAATCTAGAAGGAACCCAAGCTTGCAATATTTGTGAAGACAAGGACCATGCACCCAAGGTACATGAAGATCAATGCCCCAAGAAGAGAGAAAGATCTCCCACCTATGAAGAACATGAACTAGAAGAACTCCTAGCTTTGGAGAGACCCAAAAAGAAGAAGAAAGACAAAACCCAGTTGCAATGTTACAATTGCAAAGAGATGGAACACTATGCCAGTGAATGCCCAGAAAAGAAGAAGAGCCAAGAAGACAAACAAAAGCTAGTGAAACCCAAGATGAGGAAGGATATTAGCCAAGTGATGTGCAAACACTGCAAGGAGTTAGGACATTATGCATCATATTGTCCAGAGAAGCCACCTCAAGACCTCAAACTTATAACCTGTTTCACATGCAAGAAACTAGGCCACTATGCAAACAATTGTCCAGAAAAGATGAAGAACAAGTTAAACAAGTCTATGAAGGATCTCAACCTTGGCCCATGAGTCAAGTATGGAAACAAAGGACACAATGCAAATGTTGCTTAGAGAAGTCTCCCCAGGATACCAAGAAGGACAAGATGTATTTTTTTTTGTTTGAAATTTTTTAAGGGTGGTAGTACCCTAGTTGTTTTGAGCCTGTTTGTAACCCTAACCTCCCCAAATCTCGAGACGAGATTTATTTTAAGGGTGGTAGCCTGTCACATCCCAAGATTTTCCAAATCTTGTAATGTGAAAATAAATGAATAAAATAAAACTTTGTTTGATTTTCAAGGCCAGAAGAAACTTTTTGAATTCAGTTGGGACTTCAAACCAGTTGGATCAAATAAAATCCTAAAGGGATTTAAAAAGATAAACATTTAATAAAGAAAAATAAAATATTTTGGTGTTACTATTTTGGATCTTTTAATAAAAGATTTTGTTTTTCAAATGAAAAGGTGGATTTATAAATAAAGATTATATTTTAAAAGAGCCAAATTAATTTTGGCCAAGCTTTTATAATAAAATATTTTGTTTTGATAAAATGAGTAAAGGTTTATTTAAATAAAATAATAAATATTTAATATCCAATTTTATTTAAGTAAAGGCTTTTCCCTTTTTAAATAAACACTAAAACTTATTATTTTATTTTAATAAGTTTTCCAAAGTATTTTATGTTCTCAAAATAAAACCTACTGAAGTGTTTTGGTTTTATTCTAGATTTTCAAAATAAAGATTTAAATAAAACCAATCCTATTTGATTTAATAACTAAGGCCCACTTTATTTAATTATTAATGGACCCTATAGCAAAAATGTTATTTTATTTTAAACAAGATTTCCAAATATCTATTATTTTCAAATAAAACCTACTGATTTGGTTTTGAAAATATTTTGATTTCAAATGAAGATTTCATTAAATAAATCAAACCCTATTTGTAAATAACTATGGTCTATTTTATTTAAATATTAAATAGATCCTAAAAATGAATAAAAATATTATTTTATTTTGAGATTTGGTTTATGTTGATAAACAGAACCAAAAACTCATTACAAGTTTGAATGGTTCAATTGTTTGAATTGTTTGAATGTTTGAATAGTTAATTTAAATTCAAAACAGAAAAATAGAATTAGAAAAGGAAAAAGAATTCAGACAGAAAAAAATAGAGTTGGACCAGCCCAGTTGATAGAGCCCATTAAGCCCAGTACCAGCCCAGCCTTCACTCCCCGAAAGAAAACGTTTCACACCTCGTATCTGACCCGCGCAGAGACTGACCAGTGGACCTCACTCGCATTTCTTTTCCCACTGACCGGTGGACCCCACCTCTACTGCTCATCGTCCACACCCGCGCGACCCCCTCTCCCCCAAACCTCGCTGCCGTTGCTGCCTTCAATCCGCGCGTTCAATTCGCATTGATGCCGCGCCTTAAACCTCACCGTGACTGCACGCTATTAAGCGCCAGCGCCTTCTCCACCTCTCCCCTCTGTCGCCACTCCCTCTCTGCCCCGAGGCTGCCACTAATTGATCTAGTACTCCCTCTGCTCCGACCACCGTCTCTGACCAATTCAGGCCGGTACACACCACCCCCTACCTTCCCGAGCACCCTAGCAGCTTCCCTACTCCCAGACGCATCTGCCGGTACCCTCCGTTCACTCGCGGGCGTTCCTGAACGTCGACTTCGACCAAGCTCTGAGCGCCGCCGTCTGTCTCTTCTCCGACGACGTCTCCTAGGTAAACCAGACCGACCCTCTTCGTCTCGTTCACGCACACAGCACCGCCATGACCTCCTGCGTCTAACCATAACCTCGGTTGTCCTCCTCGTGACCTGTAGCGACGACTCCGACCACGACTGAGACCACCCGACGCCGTCCTCTACTCCGGCGAGCAATCGCAGCTGTACCTGAGCGCCCCTTGCCACATCGACCACACGACGAGCTTCCCCAGCCTTTTGCGAATCTGGTGAGCCTACTCTCTCCCTCTCTCGCTTCCTATTTCGCCAGCGCCGCCGCTGTCTGACTGTCGCCGCCGCGCACCACCGTTGAGCGCCGCCAGTTCTTGGCCAGGAAATAGCAGCCGTTCGATCTAGATCGGGCGAGCGAGATAGAATCACTTAGTCGCGAAGAGGTACGCTCTCTGGACCACACGATCTAGTTAGATCCAACGCACCGCGTTGCCAATCCGGCCGAACCGGTACCCGCGAATAGCGAAGCGCCGCGTGTCACTGTTCTGTTTAAAAACAGATTTGAAAACAGAATATTTTGTGAATTTCAAACCCTTATAACTTTGGATCCACACGTCCAAAAATTACAAATTTTATGTCGTTGGATTCAGGAGAGCAAGACCTAGCCAACCATGCCCTTGGTTTAACAAATAGTATCTGTTAGTTTGCTTGTTTCTGCAGTTTCTTTTGTGAGCTTGTTTAGAGTATAAAAATTGTTTAAAAATGATTTTAGGATTAAAACCTTTGCAAAATGGTTTGTTGTGACCTTACTGACCCTAGGAACCAACCCATGTTTTGGAAAATGAATTTGGAAAAGTTTAGAATGGATTAATTGGTTTAGTTCATTTCTAGCTAAATAAAACTATTGATTTGTTTATCAAAATGGTATTGAATAGAAAACTTTGGAGGAAATGTGTTGAACCAAACCTACTAACATTGGGAACCACTTTGTGGATTCAAAAATGAATTTGGTGAAACAAAATAAGGATTCCTTGAATTAAAACCATTTCTAGTCAAATAGAAATGTGGTTTAATTATTAAAAATGGTTTTTGAAGAAAACTTTTTGGGAAATGTTTTGTTTTAACTCTCTGACCCCAAAAACCAAGTTTTGTGATTTGAAAACATATTGGGAGAACCCTATAGGTTAAAGCCTTAGTAAAAAATATTTCTACACCACATAAAATGATACTTTGTTTTGAAAATGGCTTATGAGGAGAAACCTTTTGCAAATGACTTTGCCACTTTATAAAATGACCATTAGGTGTTTTCAAAAGTTTATGACCCATTAGGAACCACTTTTACAAATAAAACAATCTTTTGCATGCTTGTATGCATTGCTTGTTTTTATTATTTTTATGTGATGAATTGCTTGAATGGTAGATTGAAATATTGTTTGCTTGATTGAATTGTAGTGACTTGAAGTGTGTGAACATTGCAAAGATCAAGGAGTGAACCTATACCCTCTACCAAAAAGGCAAGTGATGCTTCATACTTTGTCCCATTATTTTCACTATGCATTAGTGATATTTCTAAGTAAGACTTGCATGGAATTTTGCTAAGTGTAAACTATGCCAAGGGAAATCCTAGTAGATGAAACCTTAGTAGAAATTTCCTAAGTTAAGATTCCTACTACTATCATGCTTAGCTTAGCTAGTAGAAAACAAGGGTGGAATATATATTCACACTATGGAAAAATAATCTAAGTCTGAGGACTTGTGTTTTGTTAATAAAACAACTAAGTGAATGAATCACCTGGGTGGAATGGAAGGAATGGTATGTGTTGAGTGGTTCACAAGGCCATGGACTTGGCTTGTGTATCTCACTTGTGGATGGCCACCCAGGAACAAAGAGATTTGAGATGTCAAATGTTGAGAAGCTTCAAGTGCAGCCACTTGGCAATATGGGCTCTGCCTGGATCATATAGGTTGCAATAACTTAGCCAAATGGACAGTTGGTGGTAGGGGAATGATAGGTTGGAACGCGTCCATGTTGGTCTAAGGGAAGGCTTCTGAAAGATCTTGTCTTGGTGAAACCAAGTCTTGTGGGGAAAGTGCACCACCTCTGCAGAGTGTAAAATCTAAGTACTTAGCCATGTCCCTGGTAAAGGACAATTTTGAGCATCAAGACATGGAAGCAATCAAGAATCTCCTCATCCCAATTTCTAAGTTTAAAAACTTGTGGGTGAACAAGGGTTAAAGGATCTTCAATCTTTGATTGGTAGATGCCTTGGGAAAGATTTTTGTCAAGCAAAAACTTAGTGTTTTAAAATGATAAGAAAAATCTATTTTGAGCAATGCAAGCCTAAGCTCCATTTAGCCAAATGCATATAGATGATAGACTCCACTATACTACCATAGTATCACTTGCCAATACAATTCAAATGTATTGACCCTTTGTGGCTGTAACTTGTATGTTGCAGGTTTGATTGTTTTAGAGAAGATTGATTGTTTAGGATTACAACGTCTACAACATACTGTGGCACTTTGAAGATGAAGGACCCCATGCTTATAGATATTCTGCTGCAATGTAATGTAATAGCCAAATGAGCTATGAAATATGTAATAAACTATTTTATTCCTGGTTATAAAGTTGTATTATGACCTTTGTTTCTTGATATTACATCTTAACTATGGATGCTAGCTATTGATCCAGGGACTAGCATTGTAAACACAGGGGACTCTACCTTATTAAAGGTTGGGAACTCTACAGCTAAGCCAATGACAGAGTTGCTAAAGAAAGACAAGAAATTTTCTTGGTCTGAAGGGTGTGAACTCAGTTTCCAAGAATTAAAGAAGAGGCTAGTGACAACACCAGTCTTATGTCTGCCAGATTTGGAGAAAGATTTCCATGTGTATTGTGATGCATCTCATCATGGATTAGGTGCAGTTCTAATGCAAGAAGGGAAAGTTGTGGCTTATGCCTCAAGACAACTCAAAACTCATGAGGTAAATTACCCTACTCATGATTTAGAGTTAGCCTCTGTTGTCCACGCACTCAAAACATAGAGACATTATCTTTTGGGAAAGCGATGTGAAGTGTTCACAGATCACAAAAGTTTGAAGTATATTTTCACCCAGAAAGAAATCAACATGAGACAGAGAAGATGGCTAGAACTCATCAAGGACTATGACTTGAGTTTGCAATACCACCCCGGTAAGGCAAATGTTGTAGCCGATGCACTAAGCCGTAAGGTATTCGTGAATGGCCTTACTAAGGGAGAGTTGCCAGATGATCTGTGTGCCCAATTTAGAGACCTTAGATTGGAGATTGTGCCTGAAGGACATCTCATGTCATTAGATGTTCAACCCACATTGTTGGACAAGATCAAAGAAGCCCAAAAGACAGACAAGGAAATTGAAGAGATTAAGGAAAAGATTGGCAAAGGAAAAGCCAAAGTATTCCATGAAGACGAACAAGGTACTTTATGCTATGGAAAACGTATCTGCGTTCCGCAAGATCCGGAGCTTCGGAAACTGATTCTACAAGAAGCACACAACTCACCATATTCCATTCATCCGGGTAACACCAAAATGTACATGGATATGAAGGAAAGATTTTGGTGGAATAATCTCAAGAAAGACATCGCCGAACATATTGCTTTGTGTGATGTATGTAGTATAGTGAAAGCGGAACATCAGAAACCAGCAGGATTGCTACAACCACTACCTATTCCTGATTGGAAGTGGGACAAGATTGGCATGGATTTCATTACTGGATTGCCAAGGACCAGGTCAGGATATGATTCTATTTGGGTAGTAGTGGATCGCCTAACTAAAGTGGCTCATTTCATACCCGTGAAGACAACCTACACAAGTGCTAAGTTAGCCAAGATCTATATGAGTAGGATTGTATGTCTGCATGGAGTACCCAAGAGTATTGTGTCCGATAGGGGAACTCAGTTCACTTCTCATTTTTGGAGGCAACTACATGAGTCATTGGGAACGAGATTGGAATTTAGCACTGCTTTTCATCCTCAGACTGATGGACAGACAGAAAGGACCAACCAGATTCTTGAGGATATGTTGAGGGCATGTGCCCTAGACTATGGAGCCAGTTGGTATGAAAGTCTGCCTTACGCAGAATTCTCTTACAATAACAGCTATCAAGCCAGTATTGAGATGGCACAATTTGAGTTTCTCTATGGGAGAAAATGTACCACCCCATTACTATGGAATGGTGTGGGAGAAAGAAATTTGTTCGGACCAGAACTAATCAAAGAGGCTGAAGAGAAAGTCAAGCTAGTTAAGGACAGATTGAAGATAGCACAATCCTGACAGAAGAGCTACGCAGATCCTAAGCGTAGAGAAGTCACCTATGAAGTGGGTGATATAGCTTACCTTAGAGTGTCACCACTTCGTGGAGTGAAGAGATTTGGAGTCAAAGGAAAATTGGCCCCAAGATATGTGGGACCATTCAAGATTCTGAGTCGTAAAGGAGAAGTAGCTTATGAAATCGAATTACCAGAATCATTGTCTGCAGTACACAATGTGTTTCATGTGAGTCAGCTAAAGAAATGCCATCCAGAGATGGAAGAGATTTCTTTGAAGGATACTATACCTTTGGAGGAAGTTCAATTGGAAAGTGATCTTACTTATGAGGAAAAACCTATCAAGATTAATGAGACTGCAGAAAGAGTTACTCGGACTAAGACTATCGAATTCTACAAAGTTCAATGGAACCATCACTCCGAAGAC
This sequence comes from Avena insularis, assembly GCA_023614405.1. Taxonomy (NCBI): domain Eukaryota; kingdom Viridiplantae; phylum Streptophyta; class Magnoliopsida; order Poales; family Poaceae; genus Avena; species Avena insularis. The sequence continues at coordinate 358,357,626 of CM042697.1, forward strand.
GAAGCAACATGGGAAAGAGAAGATGATCTTCGGAAAGACCACCCTCACCTATTTGCTAGCCAATCCGAATCTCGAGGGCGAGATTCACCTTAAGGGGGTTAGATTTGTAACATCCCAAAAATCATGTTTTCAAAGATTGCATATCATCCATGCATTCATAATCATTTAGGGATCATTTTCAAAGTCATTTCAAAAACAGAAGCATTTGGGTGCTTATTATTTCATGTAAATAGGCATTGAGCCAATGCTACTCTCTAGGGAGAGATTAATTGTTTTAAGCCATGATAGTTTGATCTTGAGTTAGTTTGGTTGTGTTCCAAGGCTTGGACAAAAATTTCCAAAACAAAATATGGTTTTAAAACCATTTTCATAACTCTATTAAATCTTGTGTTAAGGCACTATTTGTTTTAAAAATTTCAAAGGACCCAAGCAAGTCTAGTGAGACAACATGGTTTTATACTAAAAAATGTGCAAGTTTCATTCTACAAAAATCCAGAACAAGTTTGAAATCAAACACATTTGAATTTGGTTCCTGGAAATTGAAACAGAAAAAGAAAAAGAAAAAGAGTAAAGAAATGGAAAAAGGCCGGCGCCAGTCTTTCAGCCCAACAGCAGACCCAACCCACTAAGCCCACCCGAGGTTTTTCTCTCTCTGTCTCTCACGTGACGCAGACTTACCCCGCAGTCACTGATCGGTGGACCCTCTCCACGTCAGCACCTTCTTCCCCAAACTCTGCGCGCAGACACCGTCGCCGCCCGTTTCCTCCCCCTTCACTGCCGCGCTTTCAATTTGCTTAAATGGTGATGAATGCGTGCGTAATCTACGCCCCTGCTCTGGCTACTTAATCCCCTCCCCTCTCCGCACCTTTCCCCTCACACCACTCGCTCGCTCCGCCACCAGGCTGCCTCCATTTCGCGTTGCATCGCCGCAGACAGAACCAGCTCCGGCGGCTGATTCCAGTGAGACCCGAGCGCCCCTTTGCCTCTGCTTCAAACAAGCGTGACCAGCATGTTCTGGTGCATCTCCTGATGCTTTTATTTTTCCTTCTCGTGATCCAGGTCATCGCCTCCATCCACCTCTGCAAGCAATAGAGCCGCCGCTCAACTCCGACGAGGAATACCGGTAACGTCCGAGCGCCCCTTGCTTTCTCTTTGACCCTGTCGTGTTCGCCACAACCTTGTGCATTCTCTGACACCACTGGTTCATGCTAGGGCGGTCCACATCATCGGCAACAACTCCATCCGCAAACACCCGACGCCGCCAGCAACTCCGACGAGGTCCTGCCGCTGTGTCCGTGCGCCCCTCGACAAACTACTGCCACGTTGAGCTTCCTCGAGATCTTGCGAGTCTGGTAAGCCCCTCCGTTGACCCCAGCCCTCTCTGTAGCCGCCGGAGCATCACTAACAGAGCGCCTCCGCCGCGCCACCGTCACCAGCGCCGCCCATCCATGGTCGCACGCTTGGTAATCGTAGGATATAGATCCAGCGCTCAAGAATAGATCTGAAGCGAAGCGGTATGTGATGATCTGAGCCGTGCGTAGTAAGTTAGATCTAACGTCCCGCGAGTGTGATCCGTAAGTAAACGACATTAATCGAGGCCGCTGCGTGGCTAGTTCTTTGTTTTAAAAATCTGAATTAGATCTATTAGTGATTCAAACTTGTAAAATTCATAACTTTTGATCCACACGTTCAAATTTTGTAAATTTTATATCATTGGAATCAGGAGAAAGAATTCTATATGTTTATGCAATGTGTTTAATGTTTTGCTTCTGAAAAATTGGTTATTTTTGCAGAGACATTTGTAGCCTTATTTTGAGTATAGAAATGTTTGAAAAATGGTTTAAAGATCAAATAAATTCTATTTTTGAGTACCTTGGTCTTGTTTATGATTCAGTACTGTTTACTTGTCTTGTTTGGTGTAGAAAAATCATCACATGGAATTTGCATACATTCATATATTTTTGCTTGTATATTTTGATATGTGAATTTGGTGCCATTATTTTATTTGTAGATTTTGGTGCTAATAGTGATTGTGGTTGTCAAGATTGTTGCTACTCCCCAAACTACCAAGTCAAGTGGTGCTTCATGTTTTATTCCTATATTTTTACCTATGCACTAGAAATATTTTGTATAGAATTTGCATGGTTATTTTGCTATGTATCTATATGCTATGCTTGGGAAATCCTAGTAGTTGTAGCAATGTTAGAATTTCCTATAAGTAAGATACATGCTATTGCCATGCTTAGCCTAGCTAGTAGCAACCAAGGGTGGACTATATATTCATGATATGAGAAATATTACTAAGTCTTTTGACTTGTGTTTTTGCTTAATAAAACAACTAAGTGAATGAAACACCTGGGTGGAATGGAAAGAATGGTTTGTGTTGAGTGGTTACACAAGGCCCATTTCTATGGTTTACCTTGTGTATCTCACTTGTGGAAAGCCACCCAGGAACAAAGGGATTTGATATGCCAAATGTTAAGAAGCTTCTAGTGCAGCCACATGGCATTATGGGATCTGCCTGGATCATATAGGTTGCAATAACTTAGCCATTTGGACAGTTGGTGGTAGTGGGATGATAGGTTTGGAGCGTGTCCATTTGGTCTAAGGGAAGGCTTCTTAAAGGTCCTGTCTTGGTGAAAATCAAGTCTTGTGGGGAAAGTGCACAACCTCTGCAGATGGAAGAATCTAAGTACTTAGCCATGTCCATGGTATTGGACAACTTGAGCATCAAGACATGGAAGCTATCAAGAATCTCCCCATCCCAATTTTCTAAGTTAAAACTTGTGGTTTAACAAGGGTGAAGGTTCACTAATTTCTATTGGTGGTTCCTTGGGAATGTTTTGTCAAAGAAAAACTTAGTGTTTTCAACTGATAGGTAAAACCTATTTTGAGCAAAGCAAGCCTAAGCTACACTTAGCCAAATTCATGTAGTATCTATATGCTAATATTCTACTAAGGTATCACTTGCTAATACTATTCCAATGTATTGACCCACTATGGCTGTAGCTTGTGATGTTGCAGGTTACTCTGATGATGATTAGGGGTTATGAGTCTACACTCAACTATTGGAGATATGCCCTAGAGGCAATAATAAATATAGTTATTATTATATCTTTGTGTTTATGATAAATGTTTACATTCATGCTATAATAGTATTAACCAGGAAACATTAATACTTGTGTGATTTGTAAACTAAATTAGAGTCCCTAGTAAAGGCTCTTCATAATACTAGCTTGTTGGTTAATAAATGATTGTGGTTTCCCTATCATGAACATTGATATGTTATTAACAACAAGATCATATCGTTAGGAGAATGATATGATGGACATACTCCTATAGATAAGCGTAGCATAAAGATCAAGTCATTCTAATAGTTCAATTGCTATAAGCTTTCTGATACATAGTAACCTAATTCCTTCGACCATGAGATCATGCTTATCACCATCACCGGAAGGATGCTTTGATGACATCAAACACCACACCGTAACTGGGTGTCTATAAAGGTGGCATTGAGTGTTCGGAAAGTATGGGTTGAGACACATGGATCAAGAGTGGGATTTGTCCATCCATATGACGGATAGATATACTCTGGGCCCTCTCGGTGGAATGTCATCCAATTAGCTTGCAAGCATGTGACTGGCTCACAAGGGATCACATGTCACGGGAACGAGAAAAGAGTACTTATCAGTAACAAGGTTGAACTAGGTATGTGGAGATACCGACGATCAAAACCTCGGATAAGTAAACTATCATGAGACAAAGGGAAATTGGTATCGTATGTAAGTGGTTCATTCGATCGCAAAGTAATCGTAGAAATATGTGGGAGCCATATGAATTTCCAGATTCCTCTATTGGTTATTGTTCGGAGAAATGTCTCGATCATGTCCGCATAATTCACGAACCGTAGGGAGACACACTTAAGGATTCGATGTTGTTGAGTAGTTATGGAATGATGAGTAAGAGACCGAATGTTGTTCGGAGTCTCGGATGGGATCCGGGATATCACGAGGAGATCCGTAATGGTATGGAGAATAAGATTCATATAAGGAAAGTCCTGTTTCGGAGTTTGGGAATGATTCCAGTGTTTTCATCGGGAATGTTCTAGAAGGGTCCGGAAGGTCTGGCACTCCAGAGGGGAAGGGTACATGAATGTGTCATAACAATGTGGAATGGTTGCATCATGTACTAGGTGTCATAGCTGAGCAAAATAAAGGGATAAATCAAATCCTAGTTTGAAAAGTCAAACGCCAATTTGAAAAGTCAAACGGCAAGTTTGCTTGGTGGAGGGAGAGTAGGAAACCTACTTGGGGAGGAGTTCCTCTCCCTCCACCCGCCGGCCAAGGAGGCCGACTTGGGGGAGGACTCTCCTCCCCTGGCCAGCACCCTCCCACCTATAAAAGAAGGGGCAGGGGTGCCCCCTCTAGCCTACACCTTGCCCCACCAAAACCCTAACCCTAGCCGCCGGCCCTCCTGCAGCCGCCGCCGCCCTAGGGTTTGCCCTAGCCACCAACTTGGGGCTCTCCCCTTGCCCTAGCCGCTGGCCTAGCCCTCTCTCCTTGGTGCCTCTAAACCCTAGATTTCCAAGGCCTCTCTCATAGTCCACCATACTCGCTCCGGCTTAAGGCAAAGCCCTGTGAGATCTCCCCTCTACTTCCGGTACCACGCCGTCGTGCTGCCGGAATCACGAGGAGAGTGCTACAATCTTCGCTGCCTGCTGGAACAAGGGAGAGGAAGGTCTTCATCGAGTACCGAACGTGTGACCGAAGGAGCGCTGTGCAGCGCCGGAAGGATCGTCTACACGATCTTGAGATCGGCAAGAGTACGACTACATCACCCACGAGAATCTGCTCTCATTAAACACTTTGGAATCTTCAAGGGTGAGTTATTCTATCGACCTGTTGCTACAATCTATTATATAGATCTTGGCTTGTTTGTTTGTATGCGGTAGAATTTTTTTGTTTTCCATGCTACGAACCCCTACATCAACATGCTTGCTTGTGGCACATGAAGATGAAGACTTATTTATATTATTCTATATTTGAACTCTTGTATTAGGCCTGTGGCCATGGAGTTGTAAAAGACTATGTTTGTCTCTTGAATGATATGTAATAATGACCTTTGTATCTGTGTACTTCATCTTAAACTTTGGATGCTAGCATTGGTCCAGGGACTAGCATTGCAATCATAGGGATCTTTACCTTTATAAAGGTTGGATCTAACACTCTTCCTATTGCTTGACCGCGTCGCCCTAACCAATTATTCCCCAAGCAGGAGCAACTGACCGCCTACAATGTCACATCCCAAGATTTTCCAAATCTTGTAATGTGAAAATAAATGAATAAAAATAAATATAAAACTTTGTTTGATTTTTCAGGGCCAGAAGAAACTTTATGAATTCCAATGAGAATCTTCAAACCTATTTTGGACAATTAAATCCTAAAGGGATTTAAAAAGTTAAAACATTTAATAAAGGAAAATAAAATATTTTGGAAATACCATTTTGAATCTTTAAATAAAGAGTTGTGATTTCCCAAAGAAAAGGTAGATTTATAAATAAAGATTATTTTATAAAAGCCAAATTAAACCTTGGCCAGGACTTTGAAACAAAAGGTTTTTGCTTTGATTAAAATAGTAGAGGTTTATTTAAAATAAAACAAAAGGATTTAATATCCAAGTTTTATTAATAAAGATTTTATTATTGCTAAACCATCAAACTTGTTTAATTGTTTAAAATAAGTTTCCCAAGTGTTTTATATTTTCAAATAAAACCTACTGAATGGTTTAGTACTATTTTAGTTTTCAAAATAAAGTTTTAATAAAACAAAACCTATTTGATAACTAAAACCCATTTTAAATTAATTATTAAAGGACCTTATAACAAAAATGTTATTTTATTTTAAACAAGCTTTCCAAGTATTCTTTACTTTCAATTAATACCTACAGATTTGGTTTTGAAAGTATTTAGAATTCAAATAAAGATTTTATTAATAAAATCAACCCTTATTTGATTAATAAACCATGGTCCATTTTATTTAATTAAGGAATGGAACCTAAAAAGATTTGAAGTATTATTTTATTTTATTTCTGAAATTGGTTTTTTTACTGAACAGAACCAAGTTCAAACTTTCAAAGTCTGGTGAATGTTTGTCTTGATTTGATTGTTAAATTATATGTTTGAATTTCAAAACAGAAATTAGATTCAGAAAAAGAAAAGGATTCAGAAACAGAAAAAAATAAGAATAGGTTGACCCAACTGGCCAAGCCCATTAAGCCCAGTACCAGCCCAGCCTTTCACTCCCCGAACAGAAAACGATTCGCACCTCATTTCTAACCCGTACAGAGTATGATCGGTGCACCTCTCCCTCGTTTCTTTTCCCACTGACCAGTAGGCCCACTTTCCCCTGTACATCCTCCACACCCGCGCGACCAGTTCTTCCTCCCTCGTCGCTGTTTCCTGCCGATGATTTCGCAGACTTAATTCGCCTTAACGCGACCACCGTTACTCCATTTGATCATGCAGTCTTAAACGCCCATGCCTCCTCTATATTTCCCCTCTGGCACACCACGCTGGCACGCCCCAGACCTCCCCAATTTCCTCCTCGAGCACCCTCTGCTCCGACGAGGTTCGGTGTCGATTCCGACCAAGACTCACCACCCCTGGCCTCCCTGAGCACACTAGGAGACTCCCCACTCCCAGACGCACCTCCCTGTACCCACCGTTCAACCGCGGGCACCCTAGAGCGTCGGCTTTGACAAGCTCTGACAGCGCCGCCGTCTGTCTCGTCTCCGTCGAACTTCCCCGGTAAGCCTCGACCGCCCCTAGCTTTTCCATGGATGCTCACATCATCTCCAGCTCCATCCGCGTCTAACCGTACCGTTCATTTGCCCTGGGGTGAACTGCAGCATCTCCCCGTCGTTGACCAGAGCCGCCAGACGCCGTTGCAAGCTCCGGTGAGGAATTGCAGCAAACCTCGTGCGCCCCTTGCCACGTCGACCACACGTCAAGCACCACCTCGTCCTCGCGAACTCGGTGAGCACTTCATTTTTCCCTCTTGCTTCCTGTTTCGCCGGCGCCGCCACCGTCTCGTCGCTCCACCGCCAGCAGCCGCCGCAGCGCCGCTCGTTTAAGGTCGAGCACCCCACAGCCGTCCGATCCCGATCTGATGGATACGAAAGAATAACTTAACCGCGAAGGGGTACGCGTCCAGGACCATGCGATCGATCAGATCCAACGCACCGCGTTGACGATCCGGCCGAACCGGTACCGACCAATTAGACAGCGACGCGTGGCCAGTATTAAATCTAAAAATAGATTTGAATCTGATTGTTTTGCAAAATTCAAACCCTTGTAACTTTGGATCCACACGTCCAAAAATTACAAATTTTATGTCGTCGGATTCAGGAGAGAAAGACCTAGCCAACCATGCCCTTGGTTTAACAAATAGTATCTGTTAATTTACTTGTTTTTGTAGATTCATTTGTGAGCTTGTTTAGAATAGAAAAATTATTTGAAAATGCTTTTAGGGTTAAAACCTTTGCAAAATGGTTTGTTGTGACCTTACTGACCCTAGGAACCAACCCATGGTTTTGAAAATGGATTTGGAAAAGTTTAGGATAGATTAATTGATTTAGTCCATTTCTAACCAAGTAAAAAAATGGTTTTATTATGAGAATGATTTTGGAATAAAAACTTTGAGAAAATATTTTGATTCAAAACTACTGACGCCAAAACACCAATTCTTGAGAGTTAGAAACTTTTTGTGAAGACTTAAAGGTTTTAGGTTTGATAAAACTAATTTCCACCACATAAAATGATGAATGGATTTAAAAATGGTTCTTGGACAAAACCCTCTTGCTAATGACTTTGCCACTTTGGTAAATGACCAATTTGGAACTTACAAAGTTTAGAAGCCTAGTGGAGACCATCTTTGCAATTAGAAACATCTCTTGCATGCTTACATGCATGACTTAGATCCCATAGTATTATGTGTGTGAATTGTTGTTTGGTTGATTATTTGGAATGCTAGTTGATTTGGTGTTTGCTTGATTGATTGTAGTGAATTTACCAAAGTGTGAGACTAGCAAGATCAAGGAGTGAACCATCATTCCCTACCAAAAAGGCAAGTTACACTATCATTGAAAAGTCCTATTTTCATTATACTTAGTGGATTTTGAAACATGCATGAAAATGATTTATACTTATGCTATGCTAAATCCTAATAGGATGCCCTTACATTCCTTAGAGAAAGAATTGTAGTTGTACATGCTTAGCCATGCTATATTTTGAAAAGAGATACATGTTGAGATTTTTGCAAAGTTGAGAAAAGGACTTGTGTTTTATATAATAAAACAAGGACTCAATGAACCACCTAGGTGGAGAATACTTAAAGTTTTGGAGAAGGTGGCAACAAAAGGAACCATGTCTATGGGAATCACTTTGTGTTGTGCTCCAAAAGAAAACCACCTAGGGAACTTAGAGATTGAACATGTTTCTCCAATTGTGGCTTTCGTGTGCAACCACATGCTATTATGGCTCTGGCTTAGTCAACTACATTAGGAAGACCCATAAATTGTCTTTAGTTACCGGACATGGGGATCTAGAATGCTTCATGGGGGCTGAAGACAAGCTAGCAATGGTGTATGGGAGGACCTTTTGGAAAGACTTCGTCACACTCTCAGTCTGCCAGTACTCCATCTTGGTGAGCACTAATCCAGTAGGCCACTGGTGGCAAAAGGATGAGATTGTGTCATGTGGGTAAAGTGTACAACTTCTGTAGAAGAAAATAAAATCTAAGTACTTAGCCGTGTCCCCGGTTATGGACAATACTGAGCAACTAAAGTTTGAACTATGGGAGATCTCGACATTCTAACTTCTAAAATAAAAACTTGATGCACTTGAGTGTTTACCAAGGAACTCAAGAGATTTTGATGAAAACATGAACATTTGGGGTTACCAAGAACTCATGAGATTTTATAAAACTTGATGCACTTGGGGTTACCAAGGAGCTCAAGGGATTTTGACAAGGACTTGAACACTTGAGTGTCTACCAAGAGGTTCAAGGGATTCTTGGAAAGGAGATTTGACAAAAGACCAAAACCATTTTTGAAAAGATAGGATAAAATATTGCTTTATGCAAATAAGCCTTAAACTCTACTTAGCAAAAATTACATGTAATGATAGGATCTACTTATAATCTACATAGTAGTGAAACTTGCCAATACAATTCAAAATGTATTGACCCTTGTGGCTGTAACTTGTAATGTTGCAGGTTTGATTGATTTTAGTGAAGATTGTTTGATTAGGATTACAAAGTCTACAACCAACATCTGCCCGTGGCACTTTGAAGATGAAGGACGCCATGACTATAGTTATTCCGCTGCAATGTAATGTAATAGCCAAATGAGCTATGTTTGATGTAATAAAATTATGTTATTCCTGGTTATAAAGTTATATTATGACCTTTGTTTCTTGATATTACATCTAAACTGTGGATGCTAGCTATTGATCCAGGGACTAGCATTGTAATCACAGGAGGGATCAACCTTATTATCAGGTTGAGGCCTCTACATACAATTGCTCGCTGGAGCATCGTCGGAGCCACGCCGCATCAGCCGCACCTCCTTGCCACCCTAGGAAGCGGACTACCACGCCGAGATCACCAATCGACTCGCTGTCCTTGCCTGATCCCCGTTCGCTACTCCTTCTTCGTCGATGATCACCATAGCTGCCGCCACCGATGCCACCTGAGCGCTACCACCGCCACTCACCGTCGACCACCACTAGAGAGGAAGCAAAGGTTCCCGCCGACGGATCTGCGACCGACGGCCAAGATTAGATCGATCCCACGAAGGGGTACCGTCCAACTGGAGCACGCCATGTTGCTGTCCCTGTCACTCTGCCCCGTCAGCAATCACATCAGCGTCAGTTCCTCACACAGTCAGCACAACATATTCCAGGGAATATTCCCTATAAATCTGATATTGAATTTAAATTGCAGAAAATTGTATAAACTTGCGAAAATCATATGAAAAGATTCGTAGATCCAAAAAAAGCAAATAATATATCAATGGATTCAGAAAATTGAGGAGAACATTAATATCAAATTGGATCTAACCTTTAAAGTACGTGTTTACTGTAATAATTTAATTAGTTTTAATGGTCTTTTAGGTTATTAAATTTATAGTAAAAGATCTACTGGTCCAAAAATCGCAAATAATATACCGATGGATTCACAATTGTGAGTAGATCATCAATTTGCAGTTAGTTTAGCCTTTGACTGTAAGGTTTGGCCGTGAAGATTTAAATAAATTATTGGCCCTTGTGGTGTAATAAATTCATAAGAAAATAAGTACTGTCCAGAAAATTGCAAATTAAATGTCCCTGGAATCACAATCCCGTGAAGATTATAGATCTGATTTTAGTTTGATATTTAGGCAACAGAAGCTATATAAATGATTTAAAACTCATTGAACTCTATTTAAATCATAAGAAAAGATCTATAACTCCGATTAGGGTGAATCCAATTCCTACTGGTTCGTATTAATGCCCTCTATCTAGTACACTTTATATCGAAATTTAATTCGACAATGAGAATAGAAGTTATAAAATATCTGTTAAAACACCAAAAATGGCAAGTAATTATCAATAACAAGTACTCCATTGAATTAATTGGTCTCTTGCATGCATCATATACTTCAGTATTGTTTAGAGAACTAAAATAACAACCATTGTGACTTATTAAATTGTCATGCATGCATTTGTGCATTTGTTTATGATTTTATGGTTGTTTATGTTGTATGAAATTATTTGATCGATAGATTGCAAGGAGTACAACGTGTGTGATTGCAACGAGTGCTTGAACAACTTCACCAACTATCAAGGCAAGTAGATGCTACTTTGTTTATGATATTTTCCTACTACTTTCAATGCATTGTCGTTTATTTTGTAGGTGCATGTGTAGGAAAGTACTATTGCTATGCTATATCCTATTGTGTGGTAGGGATCTCTTGTAGTTGAGCCACCGTTGGTAGATGTGCGTAGCCGTGATATGATGAACGAGGGCTGGGTTACATCACTTGAAAGTTGTTTCTAAATTATTGCTTCATGAAAACTAAAAACAACTTAATCAATGAATCTCCTGGGTGTGATGGGATTGATATTTTTTGGTGGTATCATTGCAGATAGGCACCCAGGTATCAAGAGAGAATGATTGGCTTCTTTATTTGATAGCTTACGTGTACAACCATGTGCCAATAATGAAATGGGCGGTTGGTTGGACTCAGTAGGTTGTGGTAACTCGAACCCGCGTATCCAGAGATGTAGAATTTTGGTAGGTTGGTATTGTGCGTGTCGGGTTTGGGGAGCTACTTCCCGAACGGTACCTTCTTGGACTTCTCCCTATGATCACCCAATATGAGAGTGGTGGTACGAGCTGGGCTGGCCAAGTCAGATGGGTAAAGTGTACTAACCCCTGCAGGGTGTATAATCTAATCGATTAGCCGTGTCCCCAGTTATGGACATCTAAGTTGCTTGATATTGAGTTCATGACATGTTTCTCGCTCATTCTAATTTCCTAATTGCTTTAATGTTGATGGGTTTACTTAATTGGGATCTTTCAAAGAAAATCAAAAACTGTTTATGAAAGTAGGACAAAGGTATTTGCAAATGCAAGCTAGCCACAACTCCACTTGCTAAATAAGCATGTAGATGCAAGGATTATTGTCTCCTTATTTAGCTCTACTTGCCATACATTCCACGTATTAACCCTTCGGGTCTTCTACGTTTCCTGTTGCAGGATGTTCCGATTCTGAGTGATCGAATAGGTCGCGGTACTCCACTCAACGATTGTTCACTTGTGGGAAATTGAAGAAGGAGCCTATTATATTCTTATGCTTCCGTATGGTACTTGATAATGAGCTATCCTTGCTCTAAGAATTATTGTAATAATTGCAAATTATAGATCAATTTGTTATTTATGATGCACTGTTAAATTCTTTGGTATTCATCTGTACTGTGTGTGCCAGTGAACCGATCCATGGATTGGCACTATACACATGAACTCAGCCTTATCAGGCGAGGGTGTTACAACCTTTCTTGAACACTTGTGGAGCTATTATAGATTGTAAGAAGGAGAAAGTTTTAACTAAGTTTGATGGGGAGTCTTATGAGTTTAATTTTTCCAACTTTGCTAAAGCTCCTTGTGAAAATAGCTTGCCTAATTAAGATTTCAGGATGGAACAACTTGCTTCTATTGATCCGGTTTATGACCTTGGTCCTCTTTTTGATGATTGTAAGTATGCTCATTCTGATGATAAAGTTTTTTCCTGTGACAGTTATATTGTCAACATTATTCAAAGTGCTACTGAAAGTTATTATGAGAGAGGAAAACATGGTTTTATGCATCTCAATAATGTTAAGTTTCTCCATTTTATGTTGAAAGCTTTGAAGTTGCATTTGTTTTGTGTTCCTATGCTGATGGATTTTTGTGTCAACAATTTGTTTTCTCATGATACCCCCATTCATAGTAAGTGGGTTAGACTCAAATGTGTTGGTTATTTGCTTCTTGATGCTCTCTTTCACTTCAAATATATATCTCCTTTGTGAGCATCTCTGAAACTTTCAATCCTAACTTAAAGGCATTAAAGAAAATTACTTGTTGGGAGATAACCCAAGCGTTTGGTTGATTCTTGGAAGTTATTACCTCTGTAATAACCGCTCCATATCCTTTTTGTTTTGGTTTTGTGTCAAGTTCAACTACTTTTCAGAAGTAGAGGAGTTGTGAAAAGTGGTTGTCCTGGGACAGATTTTTTGTGCTGTATTGTAAAAATTCGTGAGGGAGCTGAATACTTTGGATGGAGCTGTATTTTTCTGTGCTTGTTCTCCAAGTTGTTACCCAACTTTCATTAGTTTTGCACTTTTTGATTTTGAGCAATAGAAGGTTTTCGAAAAAATCAATCTTTACCTGCTGGTCTGTTTTGATAGATTTCTGCCATCATTTGCATTTGCCTCTTATAGAAGACTTTGTTTTGATAGATTTCAGTTGAATTGTGAACCTAAAGGTTTATTGTTTTTTCTTACACTAATGTTGCCCTTGATATTTGTGCAATGCCTTGCATGAAAGAAATTTCCAGGAGAAGGAGAAAACGAGTCTACATAGTTCGTCTTTGAATAGGTAAAAGTGGTGAAAATAGAAGGTTCGTGAAAGCCTAATCTTTTTATATTTTTGATGTTCTTATTACATATGGGAGGCTATGAAACGAAATAGAGAAGGAAACGCAGGCCGGGGTGGCCACACCCACCACAGGCGCGGGCCCTAGCTGGCCGCCCCTGGAGGGGGTGTGAGCCCCCCGAGCTCCATCTCCGCCTTGTTTTCATACCAGTACCTTCCTTATGCATTGAAACTTTGTAATATATAACCCCCCGAGTTCCCCGAGGTTCTTGTATCGTGTTCTCATCGTGTTTTTGTTTCGGTCGTTTCTATCAGGAAAATTCTCAGTTTTGGAGCCACAATGTCTTCCTCTAGATCACCCATGGAGGATTCCTCTACGGATGTCATCAACCCGTACATGTATGAGTTGAGTATTCATCCCAAGGAGTTAATTCTCAAGGATGGGAAGGTGTAGATGAAAGAAGTTCAAGGCCCTAAAGGAGAAGGCAGTCTGGAAGACAGGATGGAAGCATTGGAGCAGGAAGTTTTCAGGTACAAGAAGATGGCAGAATGCGAAATGGATGTTATTCACAAGTTAAGTTCAGAACTCATCACCAAGCACGAGGAGGAGGTTGCTGAGCTCCAAGAAGAAATCTTCTTGCTCCATCAGACCACCAACCAATTACAAGCACCGCTCTACGACATACAAAATCAAAACCGTGAGTATGAGGCTAGATTTAATCGCATAAGCTCTGCTGCTAGTTTTAGGATTGTGGAAACCAGGACGTCCTTTTTGGATGGGGAACATTTGCCTTGGAAGTTTGATGATAACAAGAGAACACCACCACCACCACCAAAGGAGTAATTTGTCATCAGGTTTGGAATCCCCTTGGCTTGTTCCAAGCTTGGGGAGTGTCGCGGTATCACAATCATTATCTTTTACCTTTTTAGTGGATTCATATATTTGGTAGAGAGGTTATCTTATAGGTTGGTTTGCATGTGGAAGTATCTCTCCTTTGGTTGATTATCTATGTATCCCTTGGTGTGAGTGCCTTTATGGAATATTAATGAGAAGTTTCATCTTTTACTTTTTGCACTTCTTATTTTAGTTTGCAATCTCTATTATATGATTGATCTTGTTGATCAGTATTGGCATCACTTTTGGAGCATCAAGTAAATCTAAATTGGTTTTGGAAAACTGAGCTGACGAGTTTTGTGATAAGTACCATGCTTTGAGGATGAAGGTGGATATACTTCAAGAAGAGAATGACAGGCTTCGTAAGACGCTGGAGGGTTTCCTTACCGTAACAAGAGAACACCACCACCACCACCGAAGGACTAATTTGTCATCAGGTTTGGCATCCCCTTGGCTTGTTCCAAGCCTAGGGGAGTGCCGCGGTATCACATCATTATCTTTTATCTTTTAACTTTTTAGTAAATTCATATCTTTGGTAGAAAAGTTATCTTATAGGTTGGTTTGCATGTGGAAGTATCTCTCCTTTAGTTGATTATCTATGTATCCCTTGGTGTGAGTGCCTTTATGGAATATTAATGAGAAGTTTCATCTTTTACGTTTTGCACTTCTTATTTTAGTTTGTAATCTCTATTATATGATTTATCTTGTTGATCAGTATTTGTATCACTTTGGGAGCATCAAGTAGATATAAATTGGTTTTGGCAAACCGAGCTCTGGTCAGTAGCAACACTTTTTGACGTTTGAAAGGAAAAGAGAAAAGGCTTACATGTATTTTGTATCATTTATTTTCTTTCTTGATTGGCTCATAAGCTTAGTATTCTTTATTTAAGATCTTTTGTGTCTTCAAGGAAGATTGCATGTTTGGCTTTATCACTTGTAGGTTTGCTTGTTTCTTTCAACTCTTTTGCTTGCTACCCAGCTATGCTACCCAAAAACCTGTTTTGAGAAGGCACACTTCTCATGTTTCCAACCCCTTTTGAACCAAAACCTGTGCCATTTGTGTCCACCATATGTACCTATTAGCATTATTGCTATTCCAAGAAAATTCTCAAGCTTCATCTATCTTTCAAATTTAAAACTATTTTGTTATGTGAAAACTAGTTAGTAAAGCTCTCACGAACTTGATAGCGCAACTTATTTTCTTGCCCCTAATAGACTTGAACCATTGTGTCATCGAAGTTGTATATGATTGCATCTATACGTTGGGATTAGCAGAAACGTGTTGTCATAGGGAACGCTTTCAACACTTATGGATACTTATCTAGTTGATATCATGCTCTTTTGTTTGCGGATTTCGTCGATGTGAAATAAAAAGGGAGCTTGTAAGTCCATGGAGTGATGTATGTGTGTTAGAGAAATGCCTGGGCTTATAGCCTAAGCCATGCCTAATCATGGTGGAAACTTACAACATCACCATAGTGAGCATTCTGTGAAGCATCCTCAATAAAAATCTATGCAAATAGTAAATAAAAAGATCACTGAGATGCTCATTGTCTGCTTGCCTTGTAATTTTGGGTATGGGATAGCTCCTGTACCATGTGCAAGGGGTACCCCATTGGTGGTTCTTTATGATACACATGTACTTACAATGACAAGAACTTACCGGTGACTAAAGTTGAGTAGCATGAGGAGCGGCCCTCGTATTCAGGGGACATGAGATTGCCAACTTATAATTCGTCAAACATATACTCCATCCTTGTTCACTTTAACCTTAATCATCTCAAGATGCTTATGATAGGGGTAATGAGGGATCAAAGCTAGTAAGTACCATAATCTTTTGAAAGCACTTTATGACTTGAAATCCCTGCTTCCCTCTATGAAGGGACCTTTCTGCTATTTCCAAGTTGAGTCACAAACCTACTTCCTCTCTATCTCCAACAAGCATTTGAGTTGTTGTGTTGCAAGCATTCATATGGTGATTTATTCAATCATGTTCTTTATCTTCCTTGTTTGCACAAAACTCTTATCTATTGAGTATTACTTTGAAAGCCATCATTGTGAAAAACCTTTTTGAGCAAAGAGTGCTCCTGTTTTGAAGACTTCTACAAAAAGCTTTTTGTGAAACTGTTTGCCAGCTGTTCTCTGACCAAGAACAAAGTTTGCCAATTCCAATTATGATTTGTCTTTATGCATCTCTATTGTGACTCATGTACTTGTTGCAAGCCAAGTTATATAATGGTGAGTTGCTTTCTTCTATGAGTTGTGTAATGGTAAGTGTGATGCTTCTTGTCCGTATTCTTTTATCAACACTTCATGCCATAAACCTGTGGACATGTTTACTGAGCTCAGTTTTCGCTTGGGGACAAGCGAAGGTCTAAGCTTGGGAGAGTTGATACGTCCAATTTGCATCACCATTCTATATCATAATTTACCTCTATTCATTGATATATGTCTTATTATGAGGTGTTACTTATGTCTTTTCCTCTGTTTTTCTATGTTGGATGATTCTTGGAGGATGGACTGACGAAGTCAGGATTCTGATGGAAAAGTAGGTGTTTTGATGCAATTTCGCGAAGGTCGGAAACATACTAGAAAAATATTGGAAAATTATATTTTCCGAGAAGACGAAGGAAGCCAGAAGGGGAGGCGTAGCTGGGCCACAGGGGGCCCACACCCCCCAGGCGTGGGTACCCCATGGGCCGCGCCTAGGGGAGATGTGGCCCACCTGGCCGGCTTCCGACTCCACCCTCTCGCCTATAACTTCCTCTCATAACCCTAATACCAGGGGAGGGACCATAGAAAGATTTCCGCCGCCTCTGCGGGGCGGAAAACACCGAGAGAGAAAGAGCTCTTCGGCAGATAGATTTATGCCGGGGAAATTCCTTCCTAGAGAGGGGAGATCGTCGCCATCAACACCGCCATCAAGCTAGACTTCATCAGGATCATCATCATCATCCACACCATCATCTCCACCAGCACCATCATCACCACTCCATCCCGCTGTAACAATTGTGTTGGATCTTGCATTACTTCTTAGGGGAAACTTTCCCGGTGTTGATTACTATTGTAGTTGATGCCTATGAGTGGAACCATTGGATTATTGTTTATGTTCAGATTTTCTATTCATCACCATATCATCTTTGATCTTGATCCATATGATGTCTTGTGAGTAGTTCGTCAAGTTCTCGAGGACATGGGAGAAGTCATGTTGTTAGTAGTGGATTTGTGTTGAGTTATTATTCAATGGTTTAGTATTTAAGTTGTGGTGCTATTCTTCTAGTGGTGTCATGTAAACGTCGACTACATGATACTTCACCATTTATGGGCCTAGGGGAATGGATTGTGTATTTGGCTACTAATTGTGGGGTTGCCAGAGTGACAGAAACCTGAACCCCCGTTAGGACACCATTGCACAAGGGAGCGTAGAATCTCAGAGTTTAAGGCTGTGGTTAGGTTTATATCTTAATTGCTTTCCTGTAGTTGAGGATGATTGTAGGGGGTTTAATCACAAGTATGTATTAGTCCAAGTAAGATCGGTACATTAGCACAGGTTCACCCACACAACACTTACAACACCAAAGAATAATACTCAGCTATTTGAAGCGAAAGCACTTGACATAATTCCCATGTGTCCTCGAGAATGTTTGGTCCTTATAAGTATTTCCACCGGCTTGTACTTTGCTAATAAAGGATTGGGCCACTTGCTGCAGTTGTTCGTTGTCTTTATTACTTGCATTTGTTTTGTTGCTTTATCAGAAAACCCCTAAAAATCCATTTTCTAAGTATTTATAGAGATTTCTTGCTCCATACCACTAGTCAACACCTTCTGCTCCTCGTTGGGATCGACACTCCTATTTATCAAAAGTACTACAATACACCCCCTATACTTGTGGGTCATCACTCCTCCTTTGAAAGCAAGGTTTGATGTTAATGCTTCTTCATTTGAAAATAGTTGATTCTTGCTTTCTGTGCCTAACTTAAAGGCGTTAAAGAAAAGTACTTGTTGAGAGATAACCCAATAGTTTTCTTGAGTATTGGAAGTTATTACTCTGTAATGACCTCTACTTATCCTTTTTATTTGATTTTTGTGCCAAGAATAACTTCTAATTAGAGGGAAGTAAGATTTGGGGAGTTGATGTCCCGAAACAGATTTTTGTGCTCCACCATAAAAATTCGTGTAAACTCTCTGTAGGTCGGATTGAGCTGTAATTTTCTAAATAAATCGCCCATGTTGTTAGCTAACTTTCGTTAGTTCAACACTTTTTGATTTGAGCAACAGAAGGTCTTGATGGCTCCTTGTTGACATGGAGCGCTTCGTCGGTAAACCCCAAGAGCAAGGTGTGATGCAACACATCAGCAAGTCTTCCCTCAGTAAGAAACCAACCATATCGAACCAGTAGGAGGAAGGAAATGTCTCAAAGGTGTTGCAAGCAATGTGGAAACCTGCACAACACAAACTCAAGACTTTGCCCCAACAAATAGTGAGGTTGTCAATCTCACTGGTTGCTGTAACAAAGGATTAATTATATGGTGTGGAGGGTGATGATGGTTTGCAACAAGTAAACAGTAACAATGGAAGATGTATCAATGGTAAAGATTGGACCGGGGTCCATAGTACACTAGAGGTGTTCTCCTTGGATAAACAAACATGGCATGCTGGGTAAACAAATTACAGCAGGGCAATTGACAGGACTGAGAAAGGCATAACAATGCAATACTAGACAAAAAGATCCTATGAGATTCGATTGGGCAATACAACAATATACATAGACCGCCATCCAACGGCATATATGACTAGAAGTCCACCTTCAGGTTATCATCCGAACCCCCTCCAGTATTAAGTTGCAAGCAATAGATAACTGCTCTAAGCAAAGTGTGTAAGGTAAACAATCCACTTGTTCCATGAACAAGAGACCATTGTTTTCTCCCTAGTGGAAACAACAAATCTACTACTGTAGAGATTTCTGTCACTTCCCTTGATAAGTAGAGGCATGAACCCCCTATTGAGCATAAATACCCCATCTTGGAGTCACTAGCAACTTCTTGGCCAAGATAGCTACTAACAACAGAGAGCATGCAAGATCACAAACTACATAGACATGATAGAATCCAATAGACAAAACCATTAATCAATCTGACATAGTAGTGTGAATATCATCGGATCCCCGCAAACACAACATGCATGATTACAAATAGATGAGATCTTGATCATGAACGAAGCTCACAAGATCTAGACATGAAGAACAAGGAGGAGATACAACCATCTAGCTACTCCATGGATCCGTAGTCCAAGGTGGAACTACTCACCCTTTATACTGGAGGCTGGCATGATGAAGAAGAAGGCCTCCGGGATGATCTCCCCTCCGGCAGGGTCCTGAGAAGAGCTTCTGATCCCCCCGATCTAGGGACGATGGTGGTGGCGGCTACAGACGGTTTCGTGGAATATTGATCAGGTGTTTAGGGTTTCGGCATCAGGGGCTTCTTATAGGCGAAGAGGCGAGGCTGGGAGGGGGCCAGGGGGCCCACACCCTGCCTAGGCGCGGACCCACCCTAGGCCGTTCCTAGGGGGTGTGGCCACCCTATGGCGCCCCTCCGTCTCTTCGCTGGACTCCTGTAGAGGTCCCAACATTTAATAAGGTAGAGATCCCTGTGTTTACAATGCTAGTCCCTGGATCAATAGCTAGCATCCACAGTTAAGATGTAATATCAAGGAACAAAGGTCATAAGATAACTTTATAACCAGGAATAACATAATTTTATTACATCTTACATAGCTTATTTGGCTATTACATTACATTGCAGCAGAATATCTATAAGCATGGGGTCCTTCATCTTTAAAGTGCCACAGGCAAACATGTTGGTTGTAGACTTGTAATCCTAATCAATCAACTTCACTAATATCAATCAAACCTGCAACATTACAAGTTACAGCCACAAGGGTCAATACATTTGAATTGTATTGACAAGTTTCACTACTATGTAGAATATAAGTGGATCCTATCATTACATGCATATTTGGTTAAGTAGGGTTTTAGGCTCATTTGCAGAAAGAAATAATTTATCCTATCTTTTCAAAATAGTTTTGATCTTTTGTCAAATCTTTCTGAACTCCTTGGTAAATCCCCAAGTGTTTCAAGTCTTTGTCAAAATCTCTTGAGCTCCTTGGTACACCCCAAGTACTTCAAGTTTTTATCAAAATCTCTCGAGCTCCTTGGTAAATCCCCAAGTGCTTCAAGTTTTTGTTAAAAATCTCTTGAGCTCCTTGGTACACCCCAAGTGCTTCAAGACTTTTGTTGTCACTTTAAAGTTTTTCTTTTAGAAATTGGAATGTCGAGATTTCCCATAGCTTCAAGCCTTTAGTTGCTCAGTATTGTCCATAACCGGGGACACAGCTAAGTACTTAGAATTTTTATCTTCTGCAGAAGTTGTACACTTTACCCACATGACACAATCTCATCTTGTTGCCACCAGTGGCCGCTGGATAAGTACTCACCAAGATGGAGTACTGGCAGATTGAGAATGTGACGAAGTCTTTCCAAAGGGTCCTCCCATACACCATTGCTAGCTTGTCTTCAGGCACCAATGTAGGGTTCCTAGTTCCCTCATTTCCAGTTAACCTGAGGACAATGCATGGGTCTTCCCAATGTAGTTGACTAAGCCAGAGCCATATTAGCATGTGGCTGTACACGAAAGCCACTGTTGGAGAAACATGTTCAATCTCTAAGTCCCTGGGTGGTTTTCTTTTGGTGCACAACACAAAGAGATTGCCATCGACATGGTTCTTTTTGTTGCCACCTTGTCCAAAACTTGAGTATCCTTGTCCACCCAGGTGGTTCATTGAGTACTTGTTTTATTATATAAAACACAAGTCTTTTCTCATCTTTATAAAATCTCAACATGTATCTCTTCTCAAAATATCTTGCATGGCTAAGCATTTTACAACTACATTGTTTCACTAAGGAATATATAAGGTATCCTATTAGGATTTAGCATAGCATAAGTATAGAAATTCTTTTCATGCATGTTTCAAAATCCACTAAGTATAATGAAAATAGTAGGACTTTAGATGATAGTGTAACTTGCCTTTTGGTAGGGAATGTTGGTTCCCTTCTTGATCTTGCTAATATCACACTCTTCTAACTTCACTACAAATCAATCAAACAAACCAAGATTCAACTAGCATTCCAAAACAATATTCAATCAAACAAACACACATAAAATCATAGAAACTAAGTCATGCAGGCAAGCATGCAAAAGATAGTTTTATTTGCAAAGGTGGTTTCTACTAGGCTCTATACAATGTAAGGTTCAAGGTGGTCATTTCCCAGAGTGGCAATGTCCTTTGCAAAAGGGTTTTGTCCATAAACTAATTTTAAATCCAATCATTATTTTATGTGGTGGAAAATGTTTTTAGCAAGGCAACAATTTATATTGTTCACCAAACAAGTTTTTGATTCACCAAACTTGGTGTTTTAGGGTCAGTAGGTTTGAATCAAAACATTTTCCAAAGGTTTTTGTTCAAAATTTCCATACCAAAATCACTATTTTTATTTGACTAGAAATGAGCTAATTCAATTATTCTGTCCTAATATTTACAAATACATTTTTAAATCCATGGGTGGTTTCCTAGGGTCAGTAGGTTCACAACAAACCAATTGGCAAAGAATTTAACCCTAAAAACATTTTGGAATAATTTTTATAACCTAAACAAGCATACAAATGTTTCTGCAAAAACAAACATTTTACCAGAAGCTTTTTACTAAACAAATTGCATGGTTGGCTAGGGCTTGTTCCACTAATTCCATTGATATAAAGTTTGCAAATTTTGGACGTGTGGATCAAAAGTTACAAGGTTTACAAATTTGCAAATCAATCTGATTTCAAACTCTATTTTTAAAACAACTAGTGCCACGTGGCGTGTTCTCATTGGCGGTACCGGTTCGTGCGGATTGCGCTCTGCGGGGCGTTGGATCTAAACAGATCGCACGGCGCGGGTTGACTCATACCTCTTCGCTCAGTTCTAATCACAGCCGGACGATTTGCATCGCACGGCTCACAGTAGCTCGACGAGTAATTGGCGGCGCTAGCGGCGGCTGGCGGCAGCGACGCTCAGACGGTGGTGGTACTGGCGATGCAGGAAGCAAAGAGAGAGGGGGAGGTTCTCACCATGCTCAGGGGATCGTGGCGATGCTCAACGTGGTTGCGTGGAGGCGAGGGGCGCTCAGGATCCGTCGGGATTCCTCGCCGGAGTCAAGGACGGCGTCGGTCTCGCTCAGGCGTCGTCGGGGACGAGGCTACAGATCGTGCTGAGGCAAAACAAAGGTGTGGTTAGACGCGTACGAGTATGGGGAATGTGAGAGCATCACTGAGAGGGCTCAAGGCGGTCTGGGCTTACCAGGGAAGTTCGCTGGAGTTGCTCGCAGACGGTGGCGGCGCTCAGAGGTTGTCGAAGCCGAGGCTCTTGGGCGAGCGCGGTCGAACGGATGACACGAGTAGGTGCGCCTGGGTCTGGGGAATGTGCCCGTGTGCTCGGGGAGGCAAGGGGTGGCGCGGGGTCGCCGGAATTTGCTCACGAGTTCATCGGAGCAGAGGGTGGTGCAGGAGGTAATTCGGCAGCCTGGGGGCGCGCTAAGGTGGGGCGACGGAGGGGAACGAGAGAGGAGATGCTGGCGCTTTAGTAGGCGTCATCGCAGGGCCGTTACATGGCGTGGTTAACGCGCAATCACGCCGGCATTTCATCGGCAGTAATGGCCAGAGGAATAAGGGGCGAGGTCGTCGCGGGGAGGAAGAGAGTGAGCTGGCGATGGGGTCGTCTCGTCAGCGATAGAGGAAAAGGTGCGGTGGGGTCCAACTATCTGCGACGCTGCGGGTGAGTGTTTGAGTGAGAAAACATTTCGCGAGAGAGAGTGGGGTGGGCTTGCTGTTGGGCTTGTTGGGCTGGCCGGCTGGGCTGTGTCCTTGGCATATATTTTTGGTTCTAAATCTTTTCTCTTTTTCTGTATGAATTTCCTGATTGAATTTCAAACAAACAAATCAAACATTCAAAACAATCCAAACTTCCACCACACTTTGCAATTGAATTTGGTTGTGTTTAACAACATAAACCAAAGTCCAAAGACCCAAAATAATATTTTAATTCTCTTTAGGATCTATTTAATAATTAAATAAATAGTCCTAAGTTATTAATTCAAATAGGATTTGTTTTATTTAAAAACTCCATTTGAAATCTAAATATAAAACCAAAAACACTTCAGCAGGTTTTATTTGAGATTATAAAATACTTGGAAAACCTGTTTAAAATAATTTAACAAGTTTTGATTTTTAATTAAAATAGTAAAACCTTTATCTTATAAAAATTGGTTTATTAAATCCTTATTATTTTATTTTAAATAAACCTTTACTATTTTTATCAAATAGAATTATTTTATTTCAAAAGCTTGGCCAAGGTTTAATTTGGCTCTAAAATAATCCTTACTTAAATTTCTACCTTTTCATTTGAAAACCAAATCTTTTTATTAAAAGATCCAAAATAGTAATTCCAAATAATTTATCTTTATTGTTTACTTATCTTTTTAAATCCCTTTAGGATTTTATTTGATCCAAATAGGTTTTGAAAGTTTCCAAAAGGATTCAAAAAGTTTCTTCTCACCCTGAAAATCAACAAAGTTTTACTTTATTCATTTATTTTTCACATTACAAGATTTGGAAAATCTTGGGATGTGACAGGCTACCACCCTTAAAATAAATCTCGTCCCGAGATTTGGGAAAGCTAGGGTTACATGTAGGCTCAAAGCATCTAGGGTACTACCACCCTTAAAAATTTTACAACTAAATTACATCTTGGTTTGCTTGGGATCTTGGGGAAACTTCTCTGGGCAAACATCTGCATAGTGTCCTTTGTTTCCACACTTGACACATGTGACAAGGTTGAGATCCTTCATAGGCTTGTTTATCTTGTTCTTCATCTTTTCTGGACAATTGCTTGCATAATGTCCTGGGTTTTTGCAATTGAAACATATGATAACTTTGAGTTCTTCACGTGTCTCTTGTGGACAAGTTGTTGCATAATGGCCTAGCTCTTTGCAGTTGTTGCACCATACCTGGCCAATCTTTTTATACTTCTGTTTCTCTGGACATTCACTGGAATAGTGTCCCATTTCTTTACAATGATGACATTGCACATGGCTTTTGTCCTTCTTTTTCTTTTTGGGTTTCTCCAAAGCTAGGAGTGCATCTAGTTCATGTTGTTCATATGTTATCTGGTAGGTAGGAATGTCTACTTGTTTCTTGGACCTTCTATTACTCCTTGGATAATTCATATGCCTCTTATTTGGTCCTTTGAATTGGGTTGTATTGCATGGAGGTATAAGTGGAGATTTCCCTTTGTCCTCATTCTTCTTGGTAGACTTAGATCCCTCTTGATAGTTTGCAATCATTTGTTGCACTCCACCTTGTTTCCTTTGTTCAACTATGGAATAGATGGGGCATTGGAGAGGGACATGATTATTTCCTTCACATAGGTAGCAAGTTGCTTGAGATGTGGGACATTGGTCAACTTGATGTTTCTCTTCACAATTGGGACATTGATCTCCATGCTCCTTAGAAGTGTGATCCTTGTCTCCACAAATATTGCAAGCTTTGGCTCCTTTTAGAATAACATCTTTGTCATCCTTGTTGTCACAAACTCCTTTGGAAAAGTTGCTTTCCATGTTGAGCATTTGATCTGTCACCTTATGAAACATTTGGGCTTGGTTCTCCAAAAACTTTTGCAGGGTTGGATCTTCCCCACTGGTGTTGGCTATGAACTGAGCTGTCATTTGGTTCAACTGGTTTTGGGTTGTTATGAGTTCTCTCATGTTGTCCTCTTGGTTGTTGTTGTTGTCATCAACCTTGATGTTGGAGTCTCTTGGAGTAGTCATCTGTTTGGGTTGAATTGAGATTAGAATAGGCAAGATATTTCTAAGGAAATAATTCTAATCACACACATCACAATTCACACAAGCAATGTGCAAGCATTCACAAACAACTTTTCACTCAACAATGAAGTTCAAGCACATTTTTAGGCAACAAAATGTTTTTGTTACACCACATAGGTTGGTGTGGTTGATTTAACTAAAATATGGTAGTCCATCTATATGGTTCACTTGTGATCTTTCCTTCCTTCTTGGTTTATTCTTCTTGCATGAGATCATGGTTTCCTTAGGAAAAACTCTTTGTCACAAAACTTCAAAGGTGAGGATGGCTCCTTCTAAGTTGTGTTTCCTTAGTCTCCAAATCTTGAGCAAGATTTCTTGTCTCACTTGTCCTTAGTGATATCCAAGGTTGAAGTCCTTGGTGAATATACTGAAGATGTTGAAGTCATTAGAGTTGAAGAAGTTGAAGTCATTAGAGTTGAAGATGTCCTTTGTACATGGTGAAGTCCTTGGTCATGGGGTAGGTTTTTCCATCAAGTTGAAATAGATGAGATGTGAATCAAAAATCAAAGTGGTTGAGGAAAGAGTTTACAAGATTGTTTGTAAATAAATTTTGGAACAAATACAACTCCTATTTTTCTAAGGGTTTTGTCCAATCCTAGGGTTACAAATCCTACAGGCAACACAATGCTCTGATACCATCTGTAGAGGTCCCAACCTTTAATAAGGTAGAGATCCCTGTGTTTACAATGCTAGTCCCTGGATCAATAGCTAGCATCCACAGTTAAGATGTAATATCAAGGAACAAAGGTCATAAGATAACTTTATAACCAGGAATAACATAATTTTATTACATCTTACATAGCTCATTTGGCTATTACATTACATTGCAGCAGAATATCTATAAGCATGGGGTCCTTCATCTTTAAAGTGCCACAGGCAAACATGTTGGTTATAGACTTGTAATCCTAATCAATCAACTTCACTAATATCAATCAAACCTGCAACATTACAAGTTACAGCCACAAGGGTCAATACATTTGAATTGTATTGGCAAGTTTCACTACTATGTAGAATATAAGTGGATCCTATCATTACATGCATATTTGGTTAAGTAGGGTTTTAGGCTCATTTGCAGAAAGCAATAATTTATCCTATCTTTTCAAAATAGTTTTGATCTTTTGTCAAATCTTTCTGAACTCCTTGGTAAATCCCCAAGTGTTTCAAGTCTTTGTCAAAATCTCTTGAGCTCCTTGGTACACCCCAAGTACTTCAAGTTTTTATCAAAATCTCTTGAGCTCCTTGGTAAATCCCCAAGTGCTTCAAGTTTTTGTTAAAAATCTCTTGAGCTCCTTGGTACACCCCAAGTGCTTCAAGCCTTTTGTTGTCACTTTAAAGTTTTTCTTTTTGAAATTGGAATGTCGAGATTTCCCATAGCTTCAGGACTTTAGTTGCTCAGTATTGTCCATAACCGGGGACACGGCTAAGTACTTAGAATTTTTATCTTCTGTAGAAGTTGTACACTTTACCCACATGACACAATCTCATCTTGTTGCCACCAGTGGCCGCTGGATAAGTACTCACCAAGATGGAGTACTGGCAGATTCAGAATGTGACGAAGTCTTTCTAGAGGGTCCTCCCATACACCATTGCTAGCTTGTCTTCAGGAACTAATGTAGGGTTCCTAGTTCCCTCATTTCCAGTTAACCTGAGGACAATGCATGGGTCTTCCCAATGAAGTTGAGTAAGCCAGAGCCATATTAGCATGTGGCTATACACGAAAGCCACTGTTGGAGAAACATGTTCAATCTCTAAGTCCCTAGGTGGTTTTCTTTTGGTGCACAACACAAAGAGATTGCCATCGACATGGTTCTTTTTGTTGCCACCTTGTCCAAAACTTGAGTATCCTTGTCCACCCAGGTGGTTCATTGAGTACTTGTTTTATTATATAAAACACAAGTCTTTTCTCATCTTTATAAAATCTCAACATGTATCTCTTCTCAAAATATGTTGCATGGCTAAGCATTTTACAACTACATTGTTTCACTAAGGAATATATAAGGTATCCTATTAGGATTTAGCATAGCATAAGTATAGAAATTCTTTTCATGCATGTTTCAAAATCCACTAAGTATAATGAAAATAGTAGGACTTTAGATGATAGTGTAACTTGCCTTTTGGTAGGGAATGTTGGTTCACTTCTTGATCTTGCTAATATCACACTCTTCTAACTTCACTACAAATCAATCAAACAAACCAAGATTCAACTAGCATTCCAAAACAATATTCAATCAAACAAACACACATAAAATCATAGAAACTAAGTCATGCAGGCAAGCATGCAAAAGATAGTTTTATTTGCAAAGGTGGTTTCTACTAGGCTCTATACAATGTAAGGTTCAAGGTGGTCATTTCCCAGAGTGGCAATGTCCTTTGCAAAAGGGTTTTGTCCATAAACTAATTTTAAATCCAATCATTATTTTATGTGGTGGAAAATGTTTTTAGCAAGGCAACAATTTATATTGTTCACCAAACAAGTTTTTGATTCACCAAACTTGGTGTTTTAGGGTCAGTAGGTTTGAATCAAAACATTTTCCAAAGGTTTTTGTTCAAAAATCATTTCCATACCAAAATCACTATTTTTATTTGACTAGAAATGAGCTAATTCAATTATTCTGTCCTAATCTTTACAAATACATTTTTAAATCCATGGGTGGTTTCCTAGGGTCATTAGGTTCACAACAAACCAATTGGCAAAGAATTTAACCCTAAAAACATTTTGGAATAATTTTTATAACCTACACAAGCATACAAATGTTTCTGCAAAAACAAACATTTTACCAGAAGCTTTTTACTAAACAAATTGCATGGTTGGCTAGGGCTTGTTCCACTGATTCCATTGATATAAAGTTTGCAAATTTTGGACGTGTGGATCAAAAGGTACAAGGTTTACAAATTTGCAAATCAATCTGATTTCAAACTCTGTTTTTAAAACAACTAGTGCCACGCGACGTGTTCTCATTGGGCGGTACCAGTTCACGCGGATTGCGCTCTGCGGGGCGTTGGATCTAAACAGATCGCACGGCGCGGGTTGACTCATACCTCTTCGCTCAGTTCTAATCACAGCCGGACGATTTGCATCGCATGGCTCATGAGCTCGACCAAGAATGGCGGCGGGCGCGCGGCGGCGGCGACGCTCAGACGGTGGCGGTACTGGCGATGCAGGAAGCAAAGAGAGAGGGGGAGGTGCTCACCGTGCTCAGGGGATCGTGGCGATGCTCAACGTGGTTGCTAGGAGGCGAGGGGCGCTCATGATCCGTCGGGATTCCTCGCCGGAGTCAAGCACGACGTTGGTCTTGCTCTGGCGTCGTCGGGGACGAGGCTACAGATCGTGCTAAGGCAAAACAAAGGTGTGGTTAGACGCGTACGAGTATGGGGAATGTGAGAGCATCACTGAGAGGGCTCGGGGCGGTCTGGGCTTACCAGGGAAGTTCGCCGGAGTTGCTCGCAGACGGTGGAGGCGCTCAGAGGTTGTCGAAGCCGAGGCTCTTGGGCGAGCGCGGTCGAACGGATGACACGGGTAGGTGCGCCTGGGTCTGGGGAATGTGCCCGTGTGCTTGGGAAGGCAAGGGGTGGCGCGGGGTCGCCGGAATTTGCTCACGAGTTCGTCGGAGCAAAGGATGGTGCAGGAGGTAATTCGGCAGCCTGGGGGCGCGCTAAGGTGGGGGGACGGAGGGGAACGAGAGAGGAGATGCTGGCGCTTTAGTAGGCGTCGTCACAGGGCCGTTACATGGCGTGGTTAACGCGCAATCATGCTGGCATTTCATCGGCAGTAATGGCCAGAGGAATAAGAGGCGAGGTCGTCACGGGGAGGAAGAGAGTGAGCTAGCGGTGGGGTCGTCTCGTCAGCGATAGAGGAAAAGGTGCGGTGGGGTCCAACTGTCTGCGACGCTGCGGGTGAGTGTTTGAGTGAGAAAACGTTTCGCGAGAGAGAGTGGGGTGGGCTTGCTGTTGGGCTTGTAGGGCTAGCCGGCTGGGCTGTGTCCTTGGCATATTTTTTTTTGTTCTGAATCTTTTCTCTTTTTCTGTTTGAATTTCCTGATTGAATTTCAAACAAACAAATCAAACATTCAAAACAATCCAAACTTCCACCACACTTTGCAATTGAATTTGGTTGTGTTTAACAACATAAACCAAAGTCCAAAGACCCAAAATAATATTTTAATTCTCTTTAGGATCTATTTAATAATTAAATAAATAGTCCTAAGTTATTAATTCAAATAGGATTTGTTTTATTTGAAAACTCCATTTGAAATCTAAATATAAAACCAAAAACACTTCAGTAGGTTTTATTTGAGATTATAAAATACTTGGAAAACCTGTTTAACATAATTTAACAAGTTCTGATTTTTAATTAAAATAGTAAAACCTTTATCTTATAAAAATTGGTTTATTAAATCCTTATTATTTTATTTTAAATAAACCTTTACTATTTTTATCAAATATAATTATTTTATTTCAAAAGCTTGGCCAAGGTTTAATTTTGCTCTAAAATAATCCTTACTTAAATTTCTACCTTTTCATTTGAAAACCAAATCTTTTTATTAAAAGATCCAAAATAGTAATTCCAAATAATTTATCTTTATTGTTTAGTTATCTTTTTAAATCCCTTTAGGATTTTATTTGATCCAAATAGGTTTTGAAAGTTTCCAAATGGATTCAAAAAGTTTCTTCTCACCCTAAAAATCAACAAAGTTTAATTTTATTCATTTATTTTTCACATTACAATATTTGGAAAATCTTGGGATGTGACAACTCCGTGTTCTCCTCGATGAAATATTGACTTTGGCTTTTGTCCCGTCCAATTCTGAAAATATTTCCTTACTAGATTTTCTGGAACCAATAATAGCAGAAAACAGACAACTGGCATTGTCGCAACTTGTTAATAGTTTAGTACCAGAAAACATGTAAAAATCACCTCAAAGTGTGGACAAAGCAAAGCAAAGTAGATACTAAACAAGCATGGAACATCAAAAATTATAGATACGTTTCCGACGTATCAAGCATCCCCAAGCTTAACTCCCGCTCGTCCTCGAGTAGGTATGTGCTAAAAGAATAATTTTTGAGGTGACATACACCATCAAAACCAAGATCAAACCATTTGCAAGCATTGAAAGCTAGGATCAAAGAACTCTAAACATGTGCATGAAAGATGGAGTTCTAACAATAAGACAAAGTAACTATGCATGCAACATGAAAGCCTACAAACAAAGATCATGAATAACATGCATTGAAAAACGTTTGCTTGTTTCACATATAGAAAACATGGCATAGTGACATTCAACTTGTCCCTCATATAATAGCAAATAAATGCATAGGACACCTTCAAAGTTCATAAGAGTGGCTAGATACAAATAGCACAAGAACAAGCAATATCAACAATATGCATCAATCAATAAGTTTTGGGACACTGCACATAGAACTAAGAATGGCAACTATGCTCTCTTAACTGGTGCCTAAAGGTAGAAGGTGGAGACTCAATATAATAGTGGAAGAACGGCCCTTCATAAAGGGAAGCAGGGATTTCAAGTTTCAAAAAGAGATTCCAAAGTTTATGGTACTTGTTAGCTTTAAACCCTCATTGCCCCTATAATAAGCATCTTGAAGTGATTAAGGTTAAAGTGAACAAACTATGGAGAATATGCTTGACAAAGTATAAGTTGGCAATCTCATGTCCCTTGAATAGGAGGGCCGCTCCTCATGCTACTCAAATTTAGTCACCTGTAAGTTCTTGTCATAGTAAGTACATGTGTATCATAGAGAACAGCCAACGGGGTACCCCTTGCACATGGTACAGGAGCTATCCCATAACCAAAATGACAAGGCAAGCAGACAATGAGCATCTCAGCGATCTTTTTATTTACTATGTGCATAGTTTTTTATTAAGAATGCTTCACAAATAGCTCATTATGGTGATGCTGCAAGTTTCCACCATGATTAGGCATGTCTTAGGCTAGCGGCCCAGGCGTTTCTCTAACACAAAATACATAACTCCATGGACTTACAAGGTCCCTCTTTATTTCATACCGGTGACATCCATAGACAAAAGAGCATGATATCAACTGTGTACAACGTACAAGTGCAATGTTGAAAACGTTCCCCGTAACAACACGGTTCAGCTAATTCCAACGTATAAGTGCAATCATATACAACATAGATGACACAATGGTTCAAGTTTATTAGGGGCAAAGAATATAAAGTGTGCCATCAAGTTTGTGAGGGCTTTAATCACTAAGTTTTCACATAACAAAATACTTTTAATTGGAAGATAGCTGAAAACAAGAATATACTTGGAATGGTGTAACACACCATGCATAGGAGTTTATAGTGTACACTTTGGAACAGCTTGGTTTGTTGGGAGTTGGAATCATGAGTAGAGCTTACTCATACAAGTGGAGGCTAGCAAAAGAATGGGAGCAACCAACTAAGTGAGCAATAATGTCCATAATCATGCAGAGCAACAAAACATTACTAATCAAAGCATAGAGTGGTACTACAAGTCAAGGAATAAATGATCAAAGAGGCTATGGTGACTTGTTCATAGTCATAACATGGTATGAGCATGTGCCAAGTCAACCCAAACAAAGCATCAAAGGAGAATACCACAATACTATGCTTTTGCATGATAAAACAACGCATAATTCTTTCAAGGCACACTAAGCAATCCCAATTGTTTGGAACAAGACATGCTACAGCAATAATCACTAAGCATCAGGTTAAAACAACACCTAGCATGTCATGCTAAAGTCTAAGTCACAGTGAATGCAAGCGCTCCTCTTGCACTTATCAAGCAAGAACTTTCTACTCCTTTCCAACACCAAGCAACTTATTTAAAACAACGCAGCGAGAACGGGGGTCCAAACTACTTTATTCAAGCAAACTAAATAAACTAAGCAAAGCAAACGAAAACTAAGACGCTCCAAGAACAACACAACAGTGCATGAAACAATAAAAACGAAGTGTCTAGACAAACCTGAGCTTTTTATTGATGAAGAAGGGGATGCCTTGGGCATCCCCAAGCTTTGACGCTTGTACCTCTTGGATATTTATTGGGGTGACACCAGGGTGGCATCCCCAAGCTTGAGCTTTTGTCCATTCTTCATCTCATTACATCATTCTCTCTCTACACCTGAAATTTTTCCTTCATACAAAACTTCACACAATCTTCATTAGCAACATTAGTGTATTCAAAAGATAATAGACCTTTGGGATAAGCTTTGGAACAGCAAAACTTTTCACTAAAAACACATGCTACTATAGCAATTCCTTCAAAAAGCTCAATTCCCCAAAAGAGAACACAAAAAGGAATCAATAAGAAGAAAATGCAAATAATGGCTTAAATCTCTCAAAATAGACCAGTAGGTAGAAACCGATTTTTTTAGAAAATCTTCTGTTGCTCAAATCAAAAATTGTTGAACTAACTAAAGTTAGCTAACATACTGGGGTATTTATTCATAAATTTTTAGCTCAATCCGACTTACAAAGACTCCTCACGAAATTTTATGGTGGAGGACAGAAATCTGTTTCGGGACAACAACTCCCCAAATCTTACTTCCCTCTCATTGGAGGTCATTCTTTGCACAAAAAGCAAACAAAAAGGATAAGGAGAGGTCATTACAGAAGTAATAACTTCCGAGACTCAAGGAAACTCTTGGGTTATCTCCCAACAAATACTTTTCTTTAACGCCTTTAAGTTAGGCTTGATAGCTTGAGAAGATGCTCACATAAGAAATATGAATTGAAGTAAAAGAGAGCATCAAGAAGCAAATTCAAAACACATTTAATTCTAACCCACTTCCAATGCATAGGAATCTTATAAGAAAACAAATCAAAGAAGCACACAGTAACAAGAATGGGTAGATAAAACAAGAGCAACTTCAAAACTTTCAGCACATAGAGAGGTGTTTCAGTACCATGAAAACTTCTACAACCATATTTTCCTCTCTCATAAATATTTTCAGTAGCCTCATGAATAAACTAAACAATATAGCTATCACATAAAGCATGCTTTTCATGATCTACAAACACATAGTTTCTATCAAGCTCAAAAATAGTGGGATTAAAACCTTCACAGGTTTTACCCAAAGTAGATATTTCAAAAGGAACCATAGGAACATAACATTCATCCTCCTTTGGTAATCATGGGGGACAATCAAATAATGTAAGGGATAAAGAGTTACTCTCATTAGAAGGTAGGCATGGGTAGATAATCCATTCTTCCTCCTTTTGTTCATCACTCTCCCCCTCTTTTTCATCAAATGAGCTTCCAGTTTCAATAATTTCTTCTTCCATAGGCTCCTACAAGGCATTAGTCTCTTCCATTTGTGGAAAACGCCTAATAAAATATTCAAGAATATATCCATTTTCTTCCTTGTAATTATCAAAGCAAAATTTAAGTATCTCATAAACCTCACATTCATAAGGTGCATCATCAGTATTTTCAAGCAAGCTGGCAAGTTCAAATGCACCCTTGAGGGCAATAAATTCTTCAATTTGTTCCACATCATCAAAGTCATAAATTCCTTTAACATAAGAGGATATGTAACATTATCATTATACTCACATTGAAAAGGGAGGTGTTTATACCTCCTACAGCAACAAGCTTTATCAAAGCAATAAGTAACATTATAAGCAGAGCACACGTCTCTAGCAATAGTATTCAACCTATCAATTTGTTCCCATAAGTTTTTCCCTTTTTGTGACAAATGGTGTTCCTTATAATAATACTTTTGTTCTTCCGTGAACCCACCTTGCCAATAAGAACTAGTTTCAAAGAAACCATCCATTGATAGAAAGCATGACCAAGCAAGGCAATAACAGACCAGCAACTAGAGTAGGAACTATTTTGTGTGTGTTTTTGATAAGAGAAAGCAAACCAAACTAAACTATTTTTTTGGAGTTTTTGATAAAAAGAGGAAAACAAAACCAAGCAAAAGAAACTAAGCAAACTAAAAACAAAGTAAAGAGAAAGGTAGTGGAAGACTGCCCTTGTGAAGACGTCCTTAGCTTCCCCGGCAACGACGCCAGAAAAGATCTTGATGGCGCCCAGCACTTGTTGTGGGACGCTTCGTTGGAAACCCCAAGAGGAAGGTGTGATGAGCACAGCAGCAAGTTTTACCTCAGTAAGAAACTGAGGTTATCGAACTAGTAGGAGGAAGGAAACGTCACACAAGTGTTGCAAGCAACATGGAAACCTGCACAACACAAACTCAAGACTTTGCCCCAACGAATCAGTGAGGTTGTCAATCTCACCCGTTGCTGTAACAAAGGATTAAACGTATGGTGTGGAAGGTAATGGTGGTTTGCAGCAAGTAAACAGGGAACAGTGGAAGATGTATCAATGGTAAATATTGGACCGGGGTCCATAGTTCACTAGAGGTGCTCTCCTTAGATAAACAACATAGCATGAAGGGTAAACAAATTACAGCAGGGCAATTTACAGGAACTGAGCAAGGCATAACAATGCAATACCAAACAAAAGGATCCTATGAGATTCGATTGGGCAATACAACAATATACATAGACCGCCATCCAACTGCATCTATGACTAGAAGTCCACCTTCAGGTTATCATCCGAACCCCCTCCAGTATTAAGTTGCAAGCAACAGACAACTGCTTTAAGCAAAGTGTGTAAGGTAAACAATCCACTTGTTCCATGAACCAGAGACCGTTGTTTTCTCCCTAGTGGCAACAACACATCTACAACCTAAGAGATTTCTGTTACTTCCCTTGGAAACTAGAGGCATGAACTCACTATCGAGCATAAATACCCCCTGTTGGAGTCACTAGCAACTACTTGGCCAAGATAGCTACTAACAACGGAGAGCATGCAAGATCACAAACAACACAGACATGATAGTATCAAATAGACAAAACTATTGATCAATCTGACATAGTAATCTCAATATCCATCGGATCCCCGCAAACACAACATGCATGATTACAAATAGATTAGATCTTGATCATGAACGGAGCTCACAAGATCTATACATGAAAGCACAAGAAGGAGATACAACCATCTAGCTACTACATGGACCCATAGTCCAAGGTGGAACTACTCACGCTTCATACCAGAGAGAAGGCCTTCGGGATGATTTCCCCTCCGGCAGGGTGCCTGGAAGAACTTAAGATCCCCCTGATCTAGGGATGACAGTGGTAGCGGCTACAGAAGGTTTCGTGGAGTTTTGATCGGGTGCCTAGGGTTTATGCATCGGGGGCTTCTTATAGGCGAAGAGGCGAGGCTGGGAGGTGGCCAAGGGGCCCACACCCTACCCAGGCGAGGGGTGGGCCCGCCCGCGCCTAGGGGGGTGCGGCTGCCCTGGTTCGCCTCTTCGTCTCGTATTCTGGCTTCGTATCACGCACAGTAAAATATGACTTTGGCTTTTGTCCCGTCCAATTCCGAGAATGTTGATTTTCTGCCTTTATGGAACCAAAAGTAAGAAAACAGTAACTGCAATCGTGGCAACTTGTTAATAGGTTAGTTCCAAAAAATATATAAAACACCTCAAAGTGTAGACAAAGCAAAGCAAAGTAGATACAAAACAAGCATGGAGCATAAAAAATTATAGATACGTTTCCGACATATCAGCGCCAGAAAATAGTCTTGATGACCCACAAGTATAGGGGATCGCAATAGTCTTCGTGGGTAGTATTACCCAATTTATTGATTCGACACAAGGGGAGCCAAAGAATACTTGCAAGCCTTAACAACTGAGTTGTCAATTCAGCTACACCTGGAAATAGTTCTTGCTCACAGAAGTGTATCAGTAGCAACAGTTTGTAGTAGCAAAAGCAAAGCAATAGCAGCAGTAAAACAAGA
Source organism: Avena insularis (assembly GCA_023614405.1). Lineage (NCBI taxonomy): Eukaryota > Viridiplantae > Streptophyta > Magnoliopsida > Poales > Poaceae > Avena > Avena insularis. Next base: position 358,393,485 of record CM042697.1, read on the forward strand.
GCAATAGTAACAGTAGTAGCAAACAGTAGGATATGAGCGCGGTAGGCATAGGGATGGATGGACATGCGTTGCATGGACGAGTCTAAACATGTAACTTTAAGATCTAGGGCATTTCGGATAAATAAGAATAAGCATCCAAGTACTAAACAATCATAGGCATGTGCTCCATATATAGTCATGCATGCTCGCAACTTGCACAACATCTTTTGTCATGCCAGCCTGTGGCAGCGGGGCCTCTAGGGAACTACTGGAAATTAAGGTGCTCCTTTTAATAGAGCACCAGAGCAAAACATTAACACTCCGTGAACTCATGTGATCCTCACACCACAGCCATCCCCTCCGGTTGTCCCAATTTCCGTCACTTCGGGGCCTTTGGATCTAGACAATGATATGTGTACACAACTTGCATATAAGATCACAAACAATACTATCATAATGATTCAATAATTTCAGATCTGAGATCATGGCACTTAGGCCCTAGTGACAAGCATTAAGCACAACAAGTTGCAACAAATTCAAATAACACTAATAGAGATACTAGGCACTATGCCCTAATAATCTTATTAGATTACATGATAGAACTCATCCAATCCCTACCATCCCCATAGCCTACAGCGGGGTATTACTCACTCATGGATGAGGGAAACATTGATGGTTGATGGAGATGCGCGGGTGACGACGATGGCGATGATCCTCCCCAAATTCCCTGTCCCGGCAGGGTGCCAAACGAAGTTTCTGGATCCGAATCGCGGCTTCTGGTGGTGGCGGCGCATCGGAAATCTTTCTAGAAAAACGACGAACCCCTCCCCGCCCCCCGGGTTCTCCAAACAGCTACACTTAACCGAGTCGTGCATGGCCATGCTTTCCGAATCATATCTCACGAGAGGGCCCAGAGAATATCTCTCCGAGTGGAGGGGCAAAATCCCATCTTGGTTATTCACATCACGTAGCTTGATTCTCAGTCGACCCGAACTCTGCCTTTATAACTGCCCAGTTATGGATCAGCGTTTGATAGAACCTAAGTCGGTGATCCTCAACTCGGACTATGCAACAACCTCAGGTCTAAGGATTACATTGATTGAGATATACAAATGACAGCTAGTTCCTTGTACCTCAATATGGGTCAATCCGACTCGCTAAACTCTTTAGCTGAGTCTGTGTAAGTTGGAATAGCATCTCCATGCCCATGACAAGTGGAGCCGAGTCATCAAGCCAACTTTCACATTGGTCTAAGTTGTGTGTCCAGCACAACCTCAATGACCAAGGATATTTAGTAAAAACAACATGAATGCATAGTTCCACAACCGAATCACATATTCAATGATACACATCAGATGTTTATACAAGGACTACTTAATATCTTTATGAATACAATGGGAAATCTCATCATACATGATTGCCTCTAGGGCATATTCCCAACAGTTACTGTTGGGCCACGCAGAGATAAAACAAAAACTTTTTCCTCTAACGTGGTGATCCCAAGATCTAGCTGAGGTAGAAGGCCACGAGGTTTACCACTAGACGCGCAGTTGCGGATTACTGATGAAGCGTCGATTGATGCAAGCGATCCTCATGATCCGATCGTCCTGGTGCTGATCGACAAAGACCTCTTTGGTATCCACACGTACAAGGAGGAGCACCGGCGGCGAACTGCTAGGTTCGTTACGGCGGCTGGACTGCTGTGGAGCTAGGGTTTCCAACACATGGAATGACCTAACCGAACAACGATTAACCTTTTTGGGTTAAGGTGCTCCACTATATATAGGGAGTGAACGTGGGCTCTGCTCGCGCGACCCATTCACTAAAGCCCATATAACACTAGTCACCGTGAGTCCAACTCACTAACTCAGTCCTAATCCGGTTTAGGTCCAACCCAACCAGATTACAGGTTCAGATCCAATCCGAACATGCTCCCGCTCTTAAGTGTGTGACCCCGCAGGCTCATGGCTACTTGGACACGATTAGAGTCCGACTCACAATCGATCAGTCGGTAGCGGCTCCTAGCAGAACGTGCCGACTCCCAAGTACCAAAGAGTCATGACGACTTGCCTTTCCAATGCGACTTACGTCCGAGTCCCTTTTGCCTCACGATATACCTTGTCAGACTATAGGCGAATATATGTCATCCCTTAAATAGTCCGACTCTCTTCTCGATCCGAGATAAGTGATTCACCCGACTAACTCTTAGTCGATCGCCTCGGTTAACACTTAACCGAGTCGTGCATGGCCATGCTTTCCGAATCATATCTCACGAGAGGGCCCAGAGAATATCTCTCCGAGTGGAGGGGCAAAATCCCATCTTGGTTATTCACATCACGCAGCTTGATTCTCAGTCGACCCGAACCACCTTTATAACGCCCGATTCACGGATCAGCGTTTGACAGAACCTAAGTCGGTGATCCTCAACTCGGACTATGCAACAACCTCAGGTCTAAGGATTACATTGATTGAGATATACAAATGACAGCTAGTTCGTTGTACCTCAATATGGGTCAATCCGACTCACTAAACTCTTTAGCCGAGTCTGTGTAAGTTGGAATAGCATCTCCATGCCCATGACAAGTGGAGCCGAGTCATCAAGCCAACTTTCACATTGGTATAAGTTGTGTGTCCAGCACAACCTCAATGACCAAGGATATTTAGTACAAACAACATGAATGCATAGTTCCACAACCGAATCACATATTCAATGATACACATCAGATGTTTATACAAGTACTACTTAATATCTTTATGAATACAATGGAAATCTCATCATACATGATTGCCTCTAGGGCATATTCCCAACAACAACATGAGGAGTAGCCATAAACTTCATAGCCGGCCTACCGAGTAAGGTATGATATGACCTGACCAAGTCGACCACCTCGAACTCTATGGCTTCAGTGCGACAATTCTCTTTGTTGCCGAATAAGACGTCGACCCAGATCTTGCCAATTGGCTCACAGGAGAATCCCGACACGATGCCATGGAAAGTTGTCTTAGTAGGCTCCAACATGTTCATGGTAATGCCTAACTTGAGCATGGTATCCTTGTACATGATGTTGATGCTACTGCTATCATCGATCAGTACCTTGGAAAATTTTACGTTAATATCAGGGCCCATGAAAGTTGGATCCAAGACTAGAGCATAACCTCCTGGGATTGGCATGATCTTGGGGTGATCCTTTATTCTCCAAGTTATTTCCTATTTAGACCAGTGCATGTACTTAGGAATTGCCGGCATTGTGGCATTCACTTCCATCATTCGTCTCTACTGGCTCTTTTTGTCATTCGGCTCTATGATGAAGATGACATAGCTCTGGTGATGTTCTCTGTACTCATTTCTAGTTCCGTGGCCGACATGAGCATCGTCACCTCTTGGATTGTGCACCTGGTGCACAGCTTCCCTTCTCTCTTGATTATGATACCTCGGCTGCCTGTTTTCATATCCATTATCAGCTCCCACAGCTTGAGCATTTCCTCCTGTGAGTGGTGGAGGGGGAGGTGGTGGTAGCTGCTTACTCGACGAATCCACTCTATCTCCTTTCTGAAACCAAGTGCATTGTATTGTTGTGTGGTTAGCTGGCTTACTCGGACTAGGCATGTGAAATTTACACGGCTGTTCCAGCATCATCTCATAAGTATACTTCTGTCTGTCCTGATACGGCTTCCTTTGTTCATATGGCTTTTTGCCATCATTCTTTAGTATCCACTGTTGTTGTCCATTTGTCCTTTGATGTTGGCTACTTCCAGCATCTGGATGATCCTGACTCACGGCCGCAACATGAGTTGAACCATATCTGTAGTCTGGCCTTTCATCTCTTCTTTTACTTCTGTATTCGGCTCTTTCCTGGCGCCTTTGCAATCCGACATCATCATAGATCTGAGTCTCAGTCATCCCGTCTGCCGACATGAGAAGCGACTGAGTCGGATCTCCTAATGCATACAAGTGATCAATCCTTATTGTTTCTGCCAAGCTTGCTGGCATATCCCTCTGTAACCTTTGCCACAAGACACTTCAGTGTCTGCATCCTTGAGCAAACCAAGCGATTTCCTGTGATTCGATTACCCCTTCGCAAGAGTTACGCATTGTGCACCATCTTGTGAGGAACTCTCTGTCTGTCTCATTCGGCCTTTGCTTGCACATTGCTAGATGTTGTGGGCGATTCAGCCTCTTGTAGGTGCTCGTGAAATTTCTCACAAAAGCGTCCTGAAAATCGATCCAGATGTTGATGCTTCCAGGTGGCAAATTTTTCAGCCATACCCGTGTTGGTCCTTCTAAAATTTGCGGTACATATCGTACTGCCCATCTCAAATTTCCCTGTGTGATTTTCACAACAGTTCCATAATCTATGAGCCAGTCTTCTGGCTTTGTGCTTCCATCGTAAGTTTTTGTTCCTCTGGCTAGCTAGAAATTTGGTACAGGTGGCTCCTTCATGATCCTTTGGCCAAAGCATGGTGGACCCTGTGGACCTTGCGACTCGATCAGCTCTGCCATCTTTATTCGGTCAAGCTTTAGCCTTGCATCATCCGGCTGAAGGTTCCTGCCTCCGAGTTTGGCTCCCTTCGCTTGATATGCATGATCCGGCAATTTGTACCCGTCATTCACCATCGCCGAATAACCATCATTGTATCTGTTTGCGTTCGGGTCAGCAGGCTGTTGTGCTGCTTTTCCCACGCTTTGCTGTCTTCTTTCGGGTTGAGCTGGAGCATTATTCGGCGCTGGATTTCCTCCTTCTTCTGAGTGAGCTCCATGCCTAGGTTGAGGCGCAAAATTTTTCCCTCCATTGTCATTCCTTTGCCCTGGTTGCCTCTCTCGGCCTGCATTTTCCTAGTTCTCATTCCCCTGGGCATTATTCCTTCTGGTTCCCTGTGCATGCGCTAGGTTTCCCTGAGCCATTGACGGGTCATAAGTAATCATTTGCTTGTTCCTCCCTGAATCCATGCTCTTTTCTTTTATCTGTCTTGGCGCTGCTCCGGGTGAGGATGCCGTATGACCCGCTGATCATGTCGGGATAGGAGTTGCCGAATAAACTAGCTGTGACCTCCCTGCTATACCCGGATTCACCCTGTAGTAGGCTTTGTTCAGCATGCTAGCTGCTCTTACCAGTTCATTGACTCGCTTTTGTTGCCTTTCCTTCGCTTCACCCGTCAAATGGGGTAGCTCTGCCATTGCTACTTATGTGGCTCGCAGGTTAGCTGATGTATTGTATGTCGGCCGCATAGCTGTTTCGTTGCTGTTCTCTGGTGTTATTTTTGATGTTGCATCCGCCAGCTCCTCATTGAGGTTTCTTCCTCTTAACTTGGTTGCATCATTTCGGGCCTTTGCGCCCTTGACTCGATTTGCCAAGTTGAGCTCTCGGTTTGTGATATCCACATCTTGCGGTAACTGTGCTAACTCCTTTGCTTTCTCCAGAACCTTTATCCTGGCTTCCTCCAATTCGGCTTGCATGCGTGACAGATCAGTTGCTTGCGCTACTGGCTCTGCCAACTTGTCTATCGCGTCTTGCAGCTCTTTAGCCCTCTTACTCCTAGTTATGTTTTCTGGCTTTTCTAGCAGTGCTTTTGCTGTTCTTGCATCCCTTGGAGTTTCCTCTTGATTTCCTCCCTCAGCATTCTCATTCACTACTGGAGATACTGGAGGAGCTGCTGGGTTAGGGCATGTCATCATTACCTAAACGGTGACGAGCTGGTGGAGTTTTCCTGCGACAGGAACCACAGGAGGATCCGGCGCCAGAATGACGCGCTCCGGATATGCGCGCTCCATGCGCACGGCGACGTAGACCTGGTGCTCGCCGAACTTGATGAAGCGACTGCCCCTTGGGAAGGGTTTGGTCCCGAAGCATCCCGCGTTGTTGCTGACGAAGTTGAGTGCTCCAAACCTTTGTATGAGGCTAGAGTAGACGGTGCTCGCCGGTCTTGGTGATGATGTTGCTTGTCCGGATGAAGACTCCATCAAGCACCTGCTTCTGCCCCACGGTGGGTGCCAACTGTCGTGGTGGTGTCACGGCAGATGCCATGCGTAGGATTAAGTTGGGGGCCGAATGGATGCTTGTGGTCACTGGGGAGGGAGTGCACGGTCTAGCCATGCACGAAGAACAAGATGAACTCTCCACACTTAGGAATTTTATTGATGCTAGAGGTTTCCAAGTGCTCCTCTAGCTGTATGAACTAGTGTTCTGTGCACTAGTTCCCTACTTGGTCCAACCTCCTCCTTCTATAGCTATGCCCCTCCTTATATAGGAGATGCTAGCAAGGTTACACCCCTTTGGATTCTAGGGTTACTGTTTGGATCTTGGTCCCTACTATGCGGGTCAGGTCATGGGCTTGCCCTATGCCCAGTGGCCTAGTCCATAAAGCTAGACATCTAACGGTCTTCAGGTACGTCGTCTCCTGTTCGTTTTGGCATCACGCAATAACTTTGTACGTCAGCCCTTGCTTTGGGTGTCACCCGGCGTCGCCCTTCTCTTTTAACCACGCTTTACCATGGTCCCTCCTGAACCTCACTTGGAAAGGTGCCACCCGTCCTATCTGACTCGGCCCCTCCTCGGGAGTCTCGGCTCGTTGGTTCCTGCAAGGTTAACATCTTTGTCCTACACGGACCGACATAGTTTCTATGTCGGCCGCATACGATCCTCTTACCCAGCCGTACTTACTCGGCTTGGTTCTTTCTTCACTCGGCGTAAGCCAAGCTGGGCCGTGTTTTACCCCTTATGACGCTATCGGGGGTTATCCCCCGACAAGGCGGGTGGGCTTTAGCTGGGCTTGCTGGGCTGGGGTAGGTGGGTTGGATCTGTTGGGTCGTTTCTTTCCCCTTTTTTCTTCTGTTTCTTTTTCTTTTTCCATTTCTGTTTTCTGTTTTAATTTGATTCAAATGTTTTAAACATTAGTTTGAATTCAAATACTTCCAGAACCTTTTCAGTAGGTTTACACTATTTATTAGTGTGTTAATTAATCCACTCAAATATAATTTCCTTGTGTTTTAATATCCATTTAAAATATGTGGGTAACTTGTCTTTATTTATTTAAATAAAATTGAATATGGTTCATATCCATATAATTATTCAAATAACTTTTATTCTTTTATTTTATTCAGTAACCTTTTATTCCTTTTATTTATGGATTTGGCCAAGATTTAAATGATCTTTTTAAATATTTCATATTTAATTATTTCTTTCTCTATCTTATAAAATTCATATCTTTTTATTTATAGATCCAAAAATAGTGATTCTACTTTGTATAATTTTATTTAATATTTATTTATCTTTTTAAATCCTTTTAGGATTATTTTGTTCACAATTTGGTATGGGTTTTAGCTTCTCTGGACAGTTGTTTGCATTGTGTACCTTATTTTAACACTTGAAACATGTGACAAGGCTGAGATCCTTCACAGTCTTGCTTGTCTTGTTCTTCTTCTTTCCTGAACAATGTGATGCATAAGGGCCTGCCTTTTGCATTTGTTGCACATCACTTGGCTAATATCTTCTTTCATCTTTGGTAACACTACATCTTTTTTGTTTTCTTGGCCTTTCTTATTTTCTGGACATTCATTAGCATAGTGTCCCATATCTTTGCAATTGTAACATTGCACCTGGCTAATGTCTTGCTTGCTAGGGTTGGGGCATTTATTTTTGCTCTTGTGTTTCTCCAAAGCTAGGAGTTCTCTTAGTTCATGTTCTTCATATTTCACCACAAAGGTGGGAAAACTTGCTCGGTTCTTTGAACGATTCCTAGGATAACGTCCATGTTTCCTCTTTTGTCCACTATAGTGGGTCACAATGTATGGAGGTGAAAAATTAGGTTTGACTTTGTCTTCATCATTCTTGGTGAAAGTTGTTCCTTCATGGAGGTTTCCAAACATTTGATGCATTCATCTTGTTTCATCTGTTGAACTATAGGATAAATGGGGCATTGGATAGGGACATGATCATTTCCTTCACATAGGAAACAAGAAACTTGAGATGTGGGGCATTGTCTAGCTGGATGTTTCTCTTCACAATTAGGGCATTGGTCCACATGTTCTTTGTAAGTGTGTCCTATGTCTCCATAGATTTTTCAAGCTTGAGTTCCTTCTATAATATCATCCTTAATATCATTGTTGTCACAATCTCCTTGGGAAAGGTTGCTTCTCATGTTGATAATCTAATTGGTCATCCTTTGCAACAGTTGAGTTTGGGGTTCCAAGAATTTTTGCATGGCTGGGTCTAACTCAATGTTGTTGGCTAAAAACTGAGTTGTCACTTAATTCAACTAAGCTTGAGTTGCTAGTAGTTGTTCTCTCATGTGCATCTCTTGGTTGTTGTTGTCACCATCCTTGATATTGTGCTCTCTTGAAGAAGTCATCTGTTTGGGTTGGATTTGGATTAGATTAGGCAAAAGATTTCCTAGAGAAAGAATTCTACTCACACACAACAAATCACACAAAGCAAAGTGCAAGCAATCACAATCATTCATTTCACTCAAACAACAAGATTCAAGCATATTTTAGGAAACAGAATATTTTTGCTACACCACATAAGTTGGTGTGATCAATAAATCGATTTAATCTAAACACTAGTGTGGTGGTCCAACTATGGTGTTCACTTGAGATTATTCCATTCTTCTTAGTTGTTTCTTCATGAATAAGATCATGGTCTCCTTGGAAGAAATTCTTGCATCTTGATCACAAAGCTCAAAGGTGATGATGGTTCCTCCTAAGTTGTGTTTTCTTAGTCTCCAAGTCTTGAGTATTGTTCTTGTCTCACTTGTAGTCCTTAGTGTTGTCCAAGTTGAAATCCTTGATGAAACTGAAGTTGAAGTCATTGGTGATGGTGAAGTCCTTGCTCATGTTGGAGTTTTTATCCATCAAGTTGAAAAGGAAGAGATGTAGAGTCAAAACCAAAAGGTTGAGGAAAGAGTTTACAAGATTGTTTGTAAATAAGTTTGAACAATACAAATCTTATTTTTCTAAGGGGTTTTGTCCAATCCTAGGGTTACAATGCTATAGGCAACACAGTGCTCTAATACCATCTGTAGAGGTTCCAACCTGATAAGGTAGAGATCCTTGTGTTTACAATGCTAGTCCCTAGATCGAATAGCTAGCATCCACAGTTTAAGATGTAATATCAAGAAACAAAGGTCATAGTACAACTTATAACTAGGAATAAAATAATTCATTACATCTTACATAACTCATTTGGCTATCTTATTACAATGCAATAGATATAACTATATAGCATGGATTCCTTCATCTTCATATTCCACAGGAAATCATGTTGGTTGTATACTTGTAATCCCTACTCAACAAACTTCACTAACATCAAACAAACCTGCAACATAATAAGTTACAGCCACAAGGGTCAATACATTTGAATTGTATTGGCAAGTGATTTTATAATGACATGGAGAATCTATCATCTACATAAATATTTGGCTAAGTGGAGTTTTGGCTTGCCTTTGCATAAACCAAGTTTTTCCTATCCTTTGAAAATAGTTTTTCTCTTTGACAAAACATTTCATCACACAATGGCACCCTGGATACCCTCTAGGTGCTTCCCTTGTTTACGCAACAAGTTTTAACTTAGAGAAATTGGGATGAGGAGATCCTTGATTGCTTTAATGCCTTTGATGCTCAATTTTCCATTGTCGGGGACACGGCTAAGTACTTAGGGTTTACTCTCGAGAGAGGTGGTGCACTTTTCCCACAAGACTCGATATGCATCGAGATGAGATCTTTCAGAACCCTTCCCTTAGACCAAATGGACGTGTTCCATCCTATCATCACTACCACCTTCTGTCCATCTGGCTAAGTTATTGTAACCTATATGATTAAGGCAGAGCACATATGCCATGTGGCTGCACTAGAAGCTTCTCAACACAAAACATCTCAAATCTCTTTGTTCCTGGGTGGCCATCCACAAGTGTGATACACAAGGTGATCCATAGAAATGGGACTTGTGTAACCACTCAACACGAATCCATCCAAGCAATTACCATTCCACCCAGGTGTTTCATTCACTTAGTTGTTTTATTAATCAAAAACATAGTCGTTGACTTTGCATAATATCATAGCATGAATATTCCACCCTTGAAATCTTTTAGCTAGGCTAACCATACTAGCAGAACTTGTTTCTTGACTAAGGAAAACTCCTACCAAGATATATTCTATAGGATCTACTATAGCATAGCAATATATATAAAATAGTCCTATCATGCATACTACAAAACTATCACTAATGCATTATTGAAAAGTTAGGACTTTTGATGAACAAAGTATCACTTGCCTTTTTGGTAGAGAAACTAGGTACACTCCTTGATCTTGCAATTGTCACACTCCTCAAAGTTCACTACAATTCAATCAAGCAAACACACATTCAAAACTATCTTTCAAAAAATTCACCACATAAAAATGATAAAAACAAGGAAATGCATGCAAGCATGCAAAATGATTGTTTTGTTGAAAAGTGGTTTATAACAAGGCTATAAACATTTCAAAACACCTACTGGTCATTTATAAAAGTGGAAAAACCATTTAAAAACAAGTTAGTGAAAATAGGCCTTTTAAATCATTTTTGTTTTGCTAGAAATGATTTTATTCAAAGGAATAATTCCTAGTGTTAACCAAATATATTTTTAAACCCAAAAGTTAGTGTTTAGGGTCAGAGAGTTCAAATCAAACCATTTGAAAAAGGTTTTACCCAAAAAGCATTTTTAGAATATTTTTTATATCCAAAATAGCCCTAATAATGTTTCTGCAAAAACACCTAATTTTTTCAGAAGCAAATGACCAAACCAGTGCCATGGTTGCAAAGGTTTCATTTTTATGAATCCATTGATATAAAATTTGCAATTTTTGGACAAGCAGATCAAAAGTTATGAATTTTTCAAACTCAAACATCTAATAGATCAAATTCTATTTTTAAAACTAGAGTCTGGCCACGTGGCGTATTATTACTGGATGATACTATTTCGTTTGGATCAAGCAATATGGAGCGTTGGATTTAAGTTACATCGTACGGTGAAGATCGAGTATACTGCTTCGTTTAAGTGATTCTATCATAGCCATGAGATGTAAATCTAATGGCTCAGAGCACAACGACCACGGATGGGCGGCGCTGACTGGCGACGAGCGGCGGCGGTGCTCTGGTGGCGGTGGTTCAGCGAAAATAGGAAGCAAGGAAGAGGAAGGAGGGGCTCACCGGGTTCGCGGGGTGGCTGCGGTGCTCAAGGTGGCCACAGGATGGACAGGGGCGCATGGAGTCGACGCTGATTGCTCGTCGGAGATGCTCCTGGCGTCGGGCACCCACGGTCATCGACGGAGGTGAGCCTATAGGTCATGCGCGAGTGATTGGCGAGCACCTGGAGATTCACAAGACATTGGCGAACAAGATGGTATGAGTCACAGGTCGAGGCGCGCACGGGGTCGAGTGCTAGGGCTCACCGGAGTTGCCGGGGTCGTCGGTGGCGCACGGGCAAAGACGGAGCCGACGTTCTAGGGCACGCATGGGAAAGTGGAGGCCACTGGCAGGTGCGCGAGACGATGGCGATCACGTCTGTGTGAGCTAGGGCAAGGGGCGTCGTCTGGGCTCGCTAGAATTTGAGCTGGAGCTCGTTGGAGCAGTGGTGGTGCGAGCAAGATTCTGGGCAGCCTGGAGGCGCTCAAGTGCGGGGAAGTGAGGGGAAAGAGAGAGGATAGGGAGGCGCTTAAGATAGCATGGTCGCGGGGCTGAATTACTAGCGCAATCAATCGGACTGAAGCCGGGGAATTATGGCCAGAAACGGCAGAGGGGAATGGCGCGTGGTCACCGCGGGGTTGAATACTATGATCACGTGGCGGTGGGGTCACGTGGTCAGTGAGAGGGGGTGGGATGAGCGCGGGTGAGAAAAGATCTGGGGAGGGGGAGAGAGTGTCCCGGGTGGGCTTCTGTTGGACCAGGGGTAGCTGGGCTGGCTGGGTTGGGTTGTTTTATATTTTTTTCTTCTCTGATTCTTTTTCTTTTTCTATTTCTATTTCCTATTTTCATTTTATTCAAATGATTCAAACACTCATTTGATTTCAAACCTTTTCGAAACTTTTAGTAGGTTTTTATACTGTTTAATAGTGTGTTATCTAATCCAACTTGGAGTAATCCAAATAATCCCTTATGATTTATTATTTATTTAAATTAGGCATTTGTCTTTATTTAAATAAAATTAAATATGGTTCAAACCCATATAATTTTATTCAAATAAACTTTTATTCCTTTATATTATTCAATAAAATTTTATTCCATTTGCTTATGGATTAAATTCAATATTTAAATTGTCTTTGCAATTATTTCTTATTGAATTATTTCTTTCTTTATCCTCTAAAATTTCATATATTTTTATTTATAGTTCCAAAATTGGTGATTCCAATTTGTATAATTTTATTTAATAATTATTTATCTTTTTAAATCCTTTTTGGATTATTTTGTTCACAATTTGGTATTGTTTTTAAGTAGGAGCTTTATTAGCCTTCAAAATTATTTCCTCTTATATTATTAAAATTCATAAGTTTTTATCCATGGATCTAAATTGAATGAAATCAATTCACATGGTTTTATAATATTTTTGTTTACCATTTTTGATCATTTATAAATGTTTGTTGCTAAATTTTTATATGGATCAAAGTCATAGTCTTAGAGAGATCTTGAAAATGATTTCTTCCATTAAGATTGAGGGTTTTGGTTTAACTTTTTCAAGTGTTTAAATTCACGATTCTTTCCATGCGTAAATGCATTTGATTCTTTGAAAATTTATTTGTTGCCTTTTCATTCAAATTTTATTCAAGTAGGGTTTTGATGTTTCCATTTAGAAGCAAAAAGTTTCTTTTCACCCTAAATTTCAACAATTGTTTCTTTTGTTTGTTTATTTTTCGTATTTCAAAATTTGGAGAATTTTGGGTTGTGAGAATTACCTTTCATACCATATAGTTAATCTTTTATTTTTAGCAAACCAGTGAGATTGACAACCTCACTGTTTGTTGGGGCAAAGTCTTGAGTTTGTGTTGTGCAGGTTTCCAAGTTGCTAGCAACACCTTTGAGTCGTTTTCTTCCTCCTACTAGTTTGATAATCTTGGTTTCTTACTAAGGAAAAACTTGCTACTGTGCTCATCATACCTTCCTCTTGGGGTCTCCCAACGAAGCTCTACAGTGATCTGAGCTACACATCATCAACAACCAATGATGAGGAGATCTTGGATTTTTATCCTCAAAAAATCATGACTCGGTACTCGAGGAGCACCGCCAAAATTGCAGCCCACCTACGCTGCCACCCCCTCTTGCCAAGGCCGCAACTGCAAGCCAACAAGCACCCGCCACAAAGGAAGAACCTATGCAACAAGATATTCAACACACCCAATACACCTCTCCACCATTACAAACCTCCGATCAAAGCCACCATGATTTTCTCCACCTTTTTCAATATCTTGGAAATCCATACTTGGATATGTCCCACATACCGACAAGAGAGCAAAGCTTCGCGCCATGCCCTTCCTGAAGCCTCAGTGGCTGAAGATGAGGGCAATGCACAACCGGATCGATTTCGATCAAGATATCTAGTGGCACCAAACGCCAAACAATGGAGATCTCCGAGAGGAAGGTCGTAACTCGTATCCAGATCAAGAAAACGAACGTGAAACGAATCGGCGACTTGGCGCTCAAAAAAAAGCATAGCTAAAACCACCTTTATTCAGGAGTGAAGACATCGCATGCCCTGTCCATAACCTACACAAGCCGCAGCTGCTGAGTTATGATAATGAGAACCGGCGCCACACCCACCTCCAAGCCGCAGCAGCACGGCCTCTCTCTCTCTCGTGCCCCCGTGAGGTTGGAACCGCAACAACAACGGACCTCTGGGTGTGACTCAGATCCGCAGCACCGCCGCCTCCCCTCTGATGTACGGCGTCAAGGAAGAAGGTCGGCGCTGCCACATCGGACAAGGGAGCTTCGTCCCCGGACGCATCGTTACTCCACGTCGATGCTCAGCTCCACACGTCTGTGGAGTGGAAAGGACACCGAAGAATTAATGAGCGAAATGAATAAGTAAGATATGCTCCACAAATCGGCCAGCCCATTTCCAGTTGTCAACTAAAAACCTCCTGTATAAAATACCGTGCTAGCTGTGCTCAGGTCAGACACGAACATACTACTACTACTAGTATCTCCCACAAAGAAAGACCATGAAGACGATCGTCGTGCTCATTCTCGCATTATCCTTGGGCGCGCCGCCGGCCAGAACTGCTCCGGCGTCCCGTCTCTGCCAGTTGAGGTGGCCTGCCGGGAGGCGTGCGCCACGAGGCTCATGTACGACATGTGCATGGACACGCTGGTCGAGAAGTTCGACCCAGACCCGTCTCACTCCGTCGCGGTCACCGCGTACGCGCTCCTCGCCGCGCAGCGCGCCATCGAGTCCTACGCCGTCACCGTGACGGAGGCGTCCGAGCTGCTCCGCGACGGGTCGCTCGGCGGCGACGAGAGGACAGCCTACCAGGTATGCGTCCTGGAGTATGGCTACGCCAAGCAGTCCATGGACAACGTCGCCGAAGACTTGCTGCCGCCGTGCTCGTTCAGCGAGCTCCGGCAGAGGTACATGGACGGCCTTATGGACCTGGAGAGCTGCAGGGACCGCGTACTGCGGCTCAAGGACTCGCCGCTGAATGCCATGAATCTTGTCGACCGGAACAAGGCATTGCTGGCTTACTTCCTTGGTCAATTGGTCAGTATATGAGCATCAAGTTTTTGTTTCTTTAAACTTAGGTTGATTGCAGAATAATCCAGGGTGTGACGATCTAGCAAGTAGACATCGATCGACATGATTCCCGTTGTCCTTCAGTACTTGTGTCTTGTATTAGTATGTATTAAACAGTGAGCTGGTCGCTTTACAGGTTCACTCACAAATCTGTTTTCTAAATGGAGCAAAAGTTTTGACCCAGTCTATCTATTATAAATAAGAAAAAGACAACCTATCTAGATAATTAACAAAGAACCGTGCAAAAACCGTTAGGGCACGTTGAATACGGTGACATCGGCCTTCCCTTATAGTTGCCACATTTGATTTTTGCTTAGTTGAAGGTGAAAGAAATAAGAAAGAGAAGATTGTCTTTCCGTAACTGAGGGATAATCTCCTAGATTCGATCTGACCCAAAACTCTGAGAAAAAATGCTTCGGGCTCCTGCCTCGCTCCCCATGAGCGATGCAGGGGTGAACCATCACCCACACCCCTCCCCGCCTCCTCTCCCGCCCCCTCCTCCGCTGCCGGCGGAAGCCGCCGGGCAAAGCCCGGGGGTGCCGGTGGCGGCAGCCCTCCTCTACCCCCGAGCGAGGCAGACTTTGTGGGGCGGTGCGCGGCGTTGGCGACCTCAGGCCGGCGGCTTGCAGCGACGTGATGGTGGCGGAGCTCCTGGAGCAGGCGGTGGTGGGGTGGCTGCGTCCAGCACATGGCGGCGGCAGGTGGAGGGAGGCCATGGCTGTGAACTGGTGCGGCCTAGATCTAGGCCTGTTTGGGCCCGATCCGGGCTGGCTGAGCCCTGGCCTATGCGCATGGCCCTGGACGTGTTCGGGCGCCTCCTCCCTGCCAGTGGCTTGGCAGGGTCGCCGGAGTTGAGCCAGGCGGGCTTGATTCTGGTGCTCCCCCCGGGCTGAGACATTGTAGCACTGTGGGATACGTCTTGTGGACGACCTTGGTGCTGTTCTTGTCGCACCCATGTTGTCCGTCCATTGGATTGATCCAGGCCAGACAGTCTTGGATCGAGCACTGACCTCCGCTGGCCATTCCGGAGCATCGCTCCTCCTCGCCCTGTCGGGCCCAGGTGGTGAATCTCTGACCGGCGACGGTCCGGTATACCCGGGTGATCACGGTGGCGATGTCGTTGTTGCTTGGCGGTGGAGATCTGCGGTGGTGGAGGATTCACTAGTGGACTGATGAGTAGCGACTAACGCTAGGGTTGGCGGCGACGGTGACACCCTTGCAGCAGTGTGGCGGCGGGGCTTCACGAGTCCTTTTGGGCTCGGCCGGGCCAGAGAGGGCCTGATTTTCCCCTGCTGTTACATCCGGTCGGCTATTGCCCTCCGGCGGTGGAGGTAGTTCCCTTCCGCGTGTCATTGTTCTACCGACCTCCGCCAAAGTTGCTGCTTTTCGGTCATACCAGTTGATACGTCCAATTTGCATCACCATTCTATATCATAATTTGCCTCTATTCATTGATATATTTCTTATTAAGAGGTGTTACTTATGTCTTTTCATCTGTTTTTGCATGTTGGATGATTCTTGGAGGATGGACTTTCGGAGTCAGGATTCCGATGGAAAAAGAGGTGTTTTGATGCAATTTCGCGAAGATCAGAAAAATACCAGAAAAATTATGGAAAATCATATTTTCCCAAAAGACGAAGGAAGCTAGAAGGGGAGGCGGAGATGGGCCACAGGAGGCCCACACTCCCTAGGTGCGGGCCACCCCTAGGCCACGCCTACAGGGGGTGTGGCCCACCTGGCCGGCCTCGGGCTCCGCCCTCTCGCCTATATCTTCTCCTCGAAACCCTAAAACACGGGTAGCGACCACAGAAAGATTCCGCCGCCTCTGCGGGGCGGAAAACACCGAGAGAGAAAGAGCTCTCCAGCAGACATATTTCTGCCGAGGAAATTCCTTCCCTGAGAGAGGAGATCATCGCCATCAACACCGTCATCAAGCTAGATTTCATCGAGATCATCATCATCATCCACACAATCATCTCCACCAGTACCATCATCACCACTCCATCCCGCTGTAACAGTCGTGTTGAATACTTGCATAGATCTTAGGGGAAACTTTCCCGATGTTGATTACTATTGTAGTTGATGCTTATGAGTGGAACCATTGGATTATTGTTTATGTTCAGATTTTTATCCATTACCATATAATCTTTGATCTTGATCCATATGTTGTCTTGTGAGTAGTTCGTTTAGTTCTTGAAGACATGGGAGAAGTCATGTTGTTAGTAGTGGATTTGTGTTGAGATATTATTCAATGGTTCGGTATTTAAGTTGTGGTGCTATTATTTTAGTGGCGTCATGTCAACGTCGACAACATGATACTTCACCATTTATGGGCCTAGGGGAATGCATTGTGTATTTGGCTACTAATTGTGGGGTTGCCGAAGTGACAGAAATCTCAACCCCTGTTAGGACACCATTGCACAAGGGAGCATAGGATCTCAGAGTTTAAGGCTGTGGTTAGATTTATATCTTAATTGCTTTCCTGTAGTTACGGATGCTTGCAGGGGGTTTAATCACAAGTATGTATTAGTCTAAGTAAGGTTGGTACATTAGCACCGGTTCACCCACACAATACTTACAACACCAAAGAAGACTACTCAGCTATTTGAAGCGAAAACACTTGACAGTATTCCCATGTGTCCTCGAGAACGTTTGGTCCTTATAAGTATTTCCAACGGCTTGTCCTTTGCTAAGAAAGGATTGGGCCACTTGATGCAATTGTTTTTTATCTTTATTACTTGCACTTTGTTTCTTTGCTTTATCAGAAAACCCCTAAAAATCTGTTTGCTAAGTATTTACAGAGATTTCTTGCTCCATACCACTAGTCAACACCTTATGCTCCTCGTTGGGATTGACACTCCTATTTATTGAAAGTACTACGATACACCCCCTATACTTGTGGGTCATCAAGACTATTTTCTAGCACCGTTGCCGGGGAGTGAAGCGCTATTGAAGAGTGGAACTGGTAAAGGAAACTTCTACTGTGAGTATAGCTTTTTATTTCTGTTTGTTACTCTGTTTCCAATATGGATAACCCACTTGGTTTTCTGTTTGGGAAAACTACTACCACTGTTAGGGTAGTAGATGAACCACCACCTGTTGAGATAGATCCTTTTAAGATACCTACAAGTATTGTTGATCGTGTTATGGATAATTATTATTTAGGGAATGGAACTGTCCACCCTGGGGATCATTTGCTTTTTATCCATGAATTATGTGGGTTGTTTAAGTGTGTAGGTATCACAACTGAACATGTGAATAAGAAGTTACTCTCTATATCCTTGAAAGGAAGATCCGAAGAATGGTATAAGCTGCTGAAGAATAGACAATCCATGGAATGGGAGGAACTAGTACCTCTCTTTTATTCTAAATTTTATCCTCCCAGTGAAATTCATAAGGATAGAAATCTGATACATAACTTTTGGCCTCGTGATGGAGAGAGTACAGCTCAAGCTTGGGGGAGACTAAAGTTACTAATGCTTAAATGTCCTATTCATGAACTCCCTAACAATATTATTATCAATAACTTTTATGCTAGGCTTTCTCTTCACGATAAATATTTACTAGATGCTTCTTATGCTGGATCATTCACACGTATGAATGAAGAAGCTAAATGGGATCTACTAGACCGTATTCAAGAGAACAATGAAGCTTGGGAGAATGACAAAGGAAGAAAGTCAGTTATAAACTATGATTATGAATGCATAAAATCTTTTATGGAAACTGATGACTTCCGTGATATTAGTAATGAGTTTAGTCTTGACTCCCAAAGTATTGCCAATTGTTTTAAAGCATTTGCCTCTTACATAGAGATTCCCAAAAATAAGTGAAATAAGTACCATGCACCTTATAAAGATGTTGTTAGTCATGTTCCTGTTAGAAGCACCGAAGTTTGTACTATTGATCATATTTTGCTCAAACCTTATGTTGAGAAAATACCTTTCCCAGCTAAGGTAAAGGAGTATACTATGATGATTAGTGCGAATAACAAAAGTACAAAGAAAACTGTGGAACCTCATAAGCAAATGAATACTGAACCTGTGGTAGCTATTGTGAAAGATCTTGTCACTAGAAATATAGAGGTGAGCACATTGTTTTCTGTGAAGACGCTTCTAATATTGTCTCTCATCCTAGTAAATCTAGAAAAGCTAGTGTCCCTGTGCTTTCTGTTAGAATTGGTGATCATTGCTATTATGATTTATGTGATATTGGTGCTAGTTCTAGTGCTATTCCTTATGAGCTTTACAGGGAAATTATGCATGAAATTGGTCCTTGTGAGCTTGAGGACATTGATGTGGTTATTCACCTTGCTAATAAGGAAACCATTTGCCCTATTGGTATTGTAAGAGATGTGGAAGTCCTTTGCGGTAAGATTAAGTATCCTGCTGATTTTCTAGTGCTTAATTCGGCAGCTAGTAAAACTTGTCCTATAATTTTTGGTAGACCCTTCTTTAACATTTGTGGAGCTATTATAGGTTGTAAGAAGGAAAAAGTTTTAACTAAGTTTTATGGAGATTCTTATGAGTTTAACTTTTCCAAATTTGGTAAAGCTCCTTGTGAAAATAGCTTGCCTAATAAAGATTTCAGGATGGAACAACTTGCTTCTATTGATCCGGTTTATGACCTTGGACTTCTTTTTGGTGATTGTAAGTATGCTCTTTCTGATGATAAAGTTGTTTCCTGTGACAGTTATATTGTCAACTTTATTCAAAGTGCTACTGAAAGTTATTATGAAAGAGGGAAACATGGTTTTATGCATCTCAGTAATGTTAAGTTTCCTCGTTTTATGTTGAAAGCTTTAAAGTTGCATTTGTTTTGTCTTCCTATGCTTGTGGCTTTTTGTTTCAACAATTTGTTTTCTCAGGATACCCCTATTTATAGGAAGTGGGTTAGACTCAAATGTGTTGGATATTTGCTTCTTGATGCTCTCTTTCACTTCAGATATTTATCTCCTATGTGAGCATCTTTGAAACTATCAAGCCTAACTTAAAGGCATTAAAGAAAAGTACTTCTTGGGAGATAACCCAATAGTTTGGTCGAGTCTTGGAAGTTATTACCTCCGTAATAACCGCTACTTATCCTTTTGGTTTTGGTTTTTGTGTCATGTTCAACTACTTTTGAGAAGTAGAGGAGTTGTGAAAAGTTGGTGTCCTGGGACAGTTTCTTGTGCTGCATTGTAAAAAATTGTGAAGGAGTTCAGTACTTCGGATGGAGCTGTATTTTTCTCCAAGTTGTTAACCAACTTTCATTAGTTTTGCACTTTTTCATTTGAGCAACAGAAGGTTTTTAAAAAAATCAATATTTACCCGCTGGTCTGTTTTGACAGATTTCTGCCATCTTTTGCATTTGCCTCTTATATTGATTCCCTTCCAGATTCTTTTGGGTTTTTGGAAAGGAGTTGCTACAATATCTTGTGTTTTGATGGACCTCAGTTGAAGTGTGAACCTAAAGGTTTATTGTTTTTGCTTACACTAATGTTGCCATTGAGGTTTGTGTAATGCCTTGTGAGAAAAGGAATTTCTAGGAGAAGGAGAAAAGAAATCTGCAGAGTTCTCCTTTGAATAGGTAAAAGTGGTGAAAACAGAAGGTTCGTGAAAACCCTATATTTTTATATTTTTGATCTTTTTATTACATACGGACGGTTACGAAACGAAACAAAGGAGGAAACGGAGGCCAGGGTGGTCACACCCATCCTAGGCGCGGGCCCCAGCTGGCCGCGCCTGGAGGGGGTGTGAGCCCCTTGAGCTCCATCTCTGCCTCGTTTTCGCACCAGTAGCTTCCTTATGTTTTGAAACTTCTTAATATATAACCCCCTGGATCCCCCGAGTTTCATGTATCGTGTTCTCGTCGTGTTTTTGTTTCGATCTGTTTCTGTGAGGAATCCTTCTCAAAGTTTAGAGCACCATGGTCTCCGCCAACGACAAAGGCAAGAAGCCCGTGGAAGAAGAAAGGATCACTGCTAAGCGCAAGGACATGGATTGGAGTGTCCAGGAGGAAGTAAAGATGGAGGAACAAACCGCTGCAGGGTCAAGGGCAAGGAAACCTACTTTTGTAGGAGCAATTAACACTGGACGTGCTTTTTCTCGTAACATGTAGGGGATTATAGCTTCCGTTCCAGACTTTAGATCCTGCCCTGAGGCAATGGAAGCCCTTCGAACCACTGATGAGTTTTGTGATAAGTACCGTTCTTTGAGGATGAAGGTGGATATACTTCAAGAAGAGAATGACAGGCTTCATAAGACGCTGGAGCGTTTCCTTACCGTAAACAAGAGAACACCTCCACCACCACCGAAGGAGTAATTTGTCATCAGGTTTGGCATCCCCTTGGCTTGTTCCAAACTTGGGGGAGTGCCGCGGTATCACAACATTATCTTTTATCTTTTAACTTTTTAGTAAATTCATATCTTTGGTAGAGAAGTTATCTTATAGGTTGGTTTGCATGTGGAAGTATCTCTCCTGATGGGGATGCGCCTACCAGGGTATACCCAGCAGGACGTTTCCGACTGGCCCAAGAACTGGCGAGTGGGCCTGCAAGACAGCGACTGGATCGAAGCCTAGCGAGGATCCAAGCGACTGGAAGTTGAAGGCCCAGGCGAGTAGATAGGCCTAGTCGGATTAGGTTAAACGAGTACCGAAGCTTTAACTAATTCGGTTGCGATATGTAAACCCTGGGGGAGGTGAGCCTATATAAACCTCCCTGCGGGGCGTGTAGAGATACGTTCCATCATACCCCCAAGCGACTCGCCGCCTAGTCGTCGAGCTCGCCCTTTGTACCACCTTCATAATACAATCTAGCAGGAGTAGGTCTTTACCCTCCGGGGGGCCGAACCAGGGTAAAACCCTGTGTCTCCGCCCTCATCTTGCACCGCAGATGGCTGGCCGCCCTTGCCCCTCGTTCTACTACTCGCTGCCGATTGCAGCGTCTGCCGTGACCATTCCCACGACAGTGGCGCGCACCGTGGGGCCTGGCCGGTCTGGCCGGTGTTCTGCGGCGAGATCCAATCTGCCCATCAACGAGACGGTCGCCACTAGCCACATGATAGCGATCGGCGAGATGCTCCAAATCTTGCCGAGCAGCTACGTCCCGGCGGCGCGACCCGTCACGCACAGCGTGATCCTGCCGGTTGGCACGATCTGCCTCTTCGTCGGTCTTACCGACGTCATCGTCTTGGAGGACTTGGCTCGCATCCGCGAGTCGCTGCCACGCGATCGGCTCTCTGAGAGCCAGATCCGCACGATCCATCGCCTCGCCTCCGAGTACAACTCGGCCCACAGCAACGTGGCCGAAAATTCAGCGGCCGCAGAAGACGCGGCCCTCAACGACGACGCCGACTCGGTGACCCCGGCGTCACTCGCCGGGTCCATCACCACGGCTTCGCTCGCGGGCTCCATCACCCAGGTCTCCAACGTGGGAGACTTCGAGGACCCCTCCATCCTCGGGATCTTCGAATTCGACTCCGGGTCGGAAAACTCCGCCGACCTCCGCGACGGGACCGGTCGCCACGCCGCGACCTACATGGAGACCGGCACCGAGCCGCCGGAGGACCCCTTCTCCACCCCAATCCCTCCCAATGCCATGGCAACGGAGGTCGAGGAACTCCGCCTGAAACTGGCGGAGGCAGTGCGCAAGGAGCAAGCCGAGCGCGAAAAATTTCGCCTCGAGCAGGTGACGGCGCAGGAGCTATCGCGCTACCACCAACAGCGGATCAGGTCGCGCCTGAACCCCACCGTTCAGGGGCGCGCCCTGAACTTCAACGATTTAAACCCAGCCAGCCCACAGGCCAAGCGCGATCTGCGAGAACGCCACCAGGAGAAGCGCCTGGCCCGCCAGGTGGTCGGCGATGGGCGCCCCACCTCCACCCAACCGCACACCTCCCAGGGACCAGCCGCGGATAGTAGTCTCCTCACGGGAGCGAGGAGAGTGCCTTTAGTTGATTATCTATGTATCCCTTGGTGTGAGTGCCTTTATGGAATATTAATGAGAAGTTTCATCTTTTACTTTTTGCACTTCTTATTTTAGTTTGTAATCTCTATTATATGATTAATATTGTTGATCAGTACTGGTATCACTTTGGGAGCATCAAGTAGATCTAAATTGGTTTTGGCAAACCGAGCTCTGGTCAGTAGCAACACTTTCTGACGTTTGAAAGGAAAAGAGAAAAGGCTTACATGTATTTTGTATCATTTATTTTCTTTCTTGATTGGCTCATAAGCTTAGTATTCTTTATTTAAGATCTTTTGTGTCTTCAAGGAAGATTGCATGTTTGGCTTTATCACTTGTAGGTTTTCTTGTTTCCTCTAACTCTTTTGCTTGCTACCCAGCCTTGCTAGCCAAAAACCTGTTTTGAGAAGGCATACTTCTCATGCATCCAATCCCTTTGAACCAAACCTGTGCCATTTGTGTCCACCATATCTACCTATTAGCATTATTGCTATTCCAAGAAAATTCTCAAGCTTCGTCTATCTTTCGAATTTAAAAAAATTATTTTGTTATGTGAACACTAGTTAGTAAATCTCTCACGAACTTGATGGCACACCTTATATTCTTGCCCCTAATAATCTTGAACCATTGTTTCATCGAAGTTGTATATGCTTGCATCTATATGTTGAGATTAGCAGAACCGTGTTGTCACGGTGAACACTTTCAACACTTATGGATACATATCTAGTTGATATCATGCTCTTTTGTTTACGGATGTCGTCGGTGTGAAATAAAAGGGGAGCTTGTACGTCCGTGGAGTTATGTACGTGTGTTAGAGAAACGCCTGGGCCGCTAGCCTAAGCCATGCCTAATCATGGTGGAAACTTGCAGCATAACCATAGAGAGCAATCTGTGAAGCATCCTCAATAAAAACATATGCAAATAGGAAATATAAATATCGGTGAAATGCTCACTGTCTGCTTGCCTTGTCATTTTGATTATGGGATAGCTCATGTATCATGTGCAAGGGGTACCCCGTTGGAGGTTCTTTATGATACACATGTACTTACAATGACAAGAACTTACCAGTAACTAAAGTTGAGTAGCATGAGGAGCGGCCCTCGTACTCAAGGGACATGAGATTGCCAACTTATATTTCGTCAAGCATATACTCCATCCTTGTTCGCTTTAACCTTAATTATCTCAAGATTCTTATGATAGGGGCAATGAGGGCTCAAAACTACTAAGTACCATAATCTTTTGGAAGCTCTTTATGACTTGAAATCCCTGCTTCCCTCTATGAAGGGCCTTTCTACTATTTCTAAGTTGAGTCAGTAAACCTTTTTCCTCTCTATCTCCAGCAAGAATTTGATTTGTTGCGTTTCAAGCATTCATATGATGATTTATTCAATCATGTTCTTTATCTTCCTTGTTTGCACAAGACTCTTATCTATTGAGTATTACTTTGAAAACCATCATTGCGAAAAACCTTTTATGTTTGATCAAAGAGTACTCTTGTTGTGAAAACTTATACAAAAGCTTTTTGTGAAACTGTTTGCCAGCTGTTCTCTGAACAAGAATAAAGTATCTTTATACATCTCTATTGTGACTCCTATACTTGTTGCAAGCTAAGTTATATAATGGTGAGTTGCTTTCTTCTATGAGTTGTGTAATGGTAAGTGTGATGCTTCTTGTTCGTATTCCTTTATCGACACTTCACTCCATAAACTTGTTGACATGTTTACTGAGATCAGTTTTTTCCTTGGGGACAAGCGAAGGTCTAAGCTTGGGGGAGTTGATATGTCCAATTTGCATCACCATTCTATATCATAATTTGCCTCTATTCATTGATATATTTCTTATTAAGAGGTGTTACTTATGTCTTTTCATCTGTTTTTGCATGTTGGATGATTCTTGGGGGATGGACTTTCGGAGTCAGGATTCCGATGGAAAAAGAGGTGTTTTGATGCAATTTCGCGAAGATCAGAAAAATACCAGAAAAATTATGGAAAATCATATTTTCCCAAAAGACGAAGGAAGCCAGAAGGGGAGGCGGAGATGGGCCACGGGAGGCCCACACCCCCCCAGGCGTGGGCCACCCCTGGGCCATGCCTATAGGGGGTGTGGCCCACCTGGCCGGCCTCCGGCTCTGCCCTCTCGCCTATATCTTCTCCTTGAAACCCTAAAACACGGGGAGCAACCACAGAAAGATCCCACCGCCTTTGGGGGGCGGAAAACACTGAGAGAGAAAGAGCTCTCCAGCAGACATATTTCTGCCGAGGAAATTCCTTCCCCGAGAGAGGAGATCATCACCATCAACACCGTCATCAAGCTAGACTTCATCAAGATCATCATCATCATCCACACAATCATCTCCACCAGCACCATCATCACCACTCCATCCTGCTGTAATAGTCGTGTTGAATACTTGGATAGTTCTTAGGGGAAACTTTCCCGATGTTGATTACTATTGTAGTTGATGCTTATGAGTGGAACCATTGGATTATTGTTTATGTTCAGATTGTTATCCATTACTATATCATCTTTTATCTTGATCCATATGATGTCTTGTGAGTAGTTCGTTTAGTTCTTGAGGACATGGGAGAAGTCATGTTGTAAGTAGTGGATTTGTGTTGAGATATTATTCAATGGTTCAATATTTAAGTTGTTGTGCTATTCTTCTAGTGGTGTCATGTCAACGTTGACTACATGATACTTCACAATTTATGGGCCTAGGGGAATGCATTGTGTATTTGGCTACTAATTGTGGGGTTGCCGGAGTGATACAAACCCGAACCCCCGTTAGGACACCATTGCACAAGGGAGCATAGGATCTTAGAGTTTAAGGCTGTGGTTAGGTGTATATCTTAATTGTTTTCCTATAGTTGTGAATGCTTGCAAGGGGTTTAATCACAAGTATGTATTAGTCCAAGTAAGGTCGGTACATTAGCACCGGTTCACCCACACAACACTTACAACACCAAAGAAGACTACTCAGCTATTTGAAGCGAAAGCACTTGACAGTATTCCCATGTGTCCTCAAGAACGTGTGGTCCTTATAAGTATTTCCACCGGCTTGTCATTTGCTAAGAAAGGATTGGGCCACTTGCTGCAATTGTTTTTTCTTTATTACTTGCACTTTGTTTCTTTGCTTCATCAGAAAACCCCTAAAAATTCGTTTGCTAAGTATTTATAGAGATTTCCTGCTCCATACCACTAGTCAACACCTTCTACTCCTCGTTGGGATCGACACTCCTATTTATCGAAAGTACTACGATACACCCCCTATGATGGTGCTGACGTGGAGCACTTCATTGGAAACCCCAAGAGCAAGGTGTGAAGCAGCAAGCAGCAAGTCTTCCCTCAGTAGAGACCGAGGTTATCGAACCAGTAGGAGGAAGGAAACGTCACACAGGTGTTGCAAGCAACACGAATACATGCACAACACAAACTCAAGACTTTGTCCCAACGAATCAGTGAGGTTGTCAAGCTCACAGGTTTGCTGTAACAAAGGATTAAATGTATGGTGTGGAAGGTAATGGTTTGCAGCAAGTAAACAAGTAACAGTGAAAGATGTATCAATGGTAAAGATTGGACCGCGGTCCATAGTTCACTAGAGGTTATCTCCTTAGATAAACAACATGGCATGAAGGGTAAACAAATTACAGCAGGGCAATTGACATGAACTGAGCAAGGCATAACAATGCAATTGACTAGTCAGAAAGATCCTATGAGATTCGATTAGGCAATACAACAAGATACATAGACCTCCATCCAACTATATCTATGACTAGAAGTCCACCCTCAGGTTATCATCCGAACCCCCTCCAGTATTAAGTTGCAAGCAACAGACAACGGCTTTAAGCAAAGTGTGTAAGATAAACAGTCCACATGTTCCATGAACAACAGACGGTTGTTTTCTCCCTAGTGGCAACAACACATCTACAAACGAAGAGATTCTGTCACTTCCCTTGGAAACTAGAGGCATGAACCCACTATCGAGCATAAATACCCCCTCTTGGAGTCACTAGCAACTACTTGGTCAAGATAGCTACTAACAACGGAGAGCATGCAAGATCACAAACAACACAGACATGATAGAATCATAAAGAAAAAACCATTAATCAAACCAACATAATAATCTCAATATCCATCGGATCCCCGCAAACACAACATGCATGATTACAAATAGATTAGATCTTGATCATGAATGGAACTCAGAATATCTATAAATGAAAGCACAAAGTAGGAGATACAACCATCTAGCTAATACATGGACCCATAGTCCAAGGTGGAACTACTCACGCATCATACCAGAGAAGGCCTCAGGGATGATCTCCCTCCGACATGGTGTCGGGAAGAACTTCAGACCCCCCCCCCCCGATCAAGGGACGATGGTGGCGGTGGCTACAGACGGTTTCGTGGAGATTTGATTGGGTGCTTAGGGTTTCTGCATCGGGGGCTTCTTATAGGCAAAGGGGGGGCCGAGGCGGCGGCCAGGGGCGCCAAACCCTAGCCAGGTGCAGGATGGGGCCCACCCGTGCCTGGGGTGGGTCTGGCAACCCTGGCTGGCCCCTCCGGCTCTCCTCTAGACTTCTTGTTCCCCACGGAAAGTAATTGACTTTGGCGTTTGTCCCATCCAATTCCGAGAATATTTCTTTACTAACTTTTCTGAAACCAAAAACAACAGAAAACATGCATCTGGCACTGTTGCAACCTGTTAGTAGGTTAGTACCAGAAAACATGTAAAAAGCACCTCAAAGTGTTGACAAGTAAAGCAAAGTAGATACTAAACAAGCATGGAGCATCAAAAATTATAGATACGTTTCCAACGTGTCAACATCCCCAAGCTTAACTCCTGCTCATCCTCGAGTAGGTAAGTGATAAACAGAATAATTTGTGAGGTGACATGCACCCTCACAATAAAGATCCAACCATTTGCAAGCATTGAAAGTTGGGATCAAAGAACTCTAAACATGTCCATGAAAGATGGAATATTAACAATAGGACATAGTAACTATGCATGCAACATGACAAGCTACAAACAAAGATCATGAATAACATGCATTGAAAAATGTTTGTTTGTTTCACATACAGAAAACATAGCATAGTGGCAATCAACTTGTCCCTCATAGAGTAGCAAATAGATGCATAGGATACCTTCAAAGTTCACAAGGGTGACTAGAAACAAATAGCACAAGAAAAAGTAATATCACAATATGCATCAATTAATAAGCTTTGGAACACTGCAGACAGAATGACAACTATGCTCTCTTAATCGTGCCTAAAGGTAGAAGGTGGAGACTCAAATAATGGTGGAATAAAGGTCTTTTTGTAAAGGAAGCAGGGATTACAAGTTTCAAAAAGAGATTCCAAAAATTATGGTACTTGTTAGCTTTCTGCCCTCATTGCCCCTATCATAAGCATATTGAAGTGATTAAGGTTAAAGTGGCAAAGGTGGAGTATATGCTTGACGAAGTATAAGTTGGCAATCTCAAGTCCCTTGAATACGAGGGCCACGCCTCATGCATACTCAACTTTTGGTCCAAATAAGTTCTTGTCATTGTAAGTATTTGCATATTATTGAGAACCGCCAACGGGGTACCCCTTGCACATGGTATAGGACCTTTCCCATAACCAAAATGACAAGGCAAGCAGACAATGAGCATCTCAGCAATCTTTTTATTTCCCATATGCATAGCTTTTTATTGAGGATGCTTCATAGATAGCTCATTATGGTGATGCTGCAAGTTTCCACCATGATTAGGCATGGCTTAGGCTAGCAGCCCATGCGTTTATCTAACACAGGATACAAACTCCATGGACTTACAAGTTCCCTCTTTATTTCACACCGGTGACATCCATAGACAAAAGAACACGATATCAACTGAGTACAAAGTACAAGTGCAATGTTGAAAATGTTCCCCGTGACAGCACGGTTCTGCTAATTCCAACTTATAAGTGCAAGCATATACAACAAAGTTGTAAAAATGGTTCAAGTTTATTAGGGAAAAGAATATAAAGTATGCCATCAAGTTCGTGAGGGATTTAATCACTAAGTTTTCACATAACAAAATAGTTTTTAATTGAAAGATAGATGAAAACAAGAATATACTTGGAATGGTGTAACACACCATGCATATGAGTTTATAGTGGACACTTTGGAAAAACTTGGTTTCTTGGGAGTTGGAAGCATGAGTAGAACTTACTCATACAAGTGGAGGCTAGCAAAATACTGGGAGCAACCAACTAAGAGAGCAATAATGGCCATAATCATGCAGTGCAACAAAGCATACTAATCAAAGCAAAGAGTGGTACTACAAGTTAAGGAATAAATGATCATAAAGGCTAATGGTAAATTGTGATAGTCCTAACATGGTGTGAGCATGTGCCAAGTCAACCCAAGCAAAGCATCAAAGGAGAATACCACAATACTATGCTTTTTGCATGCTAAAACAACGCATAATTTCTTCAAGGCACACTAAGCAATCCCAGTTGTTTGGAACAAGACATGCTACAACAATAATAACTAATCATAATGCTAAAACAACACCTAGCATGTCATGCTAAAGTCTAAATCACAGTCAATGCAAGCTCCTCTTGCACTTCAAGCAAGAACTTACTACTCCTTTCCAACACCAAGAAACTTATTTGCAAAACAACACAGCGAGAACGGGGGTCCAAACTAATTTATTCAAGCAAACTAAACAACCTAAGAAAATCAAAAGAAAACTAAGATGCTCCAAGAACAACACAACTGTGCATGAAACAATAAAAACGAAGTGTCTAGATAGACCTGAGCTTTTATTGATGAAGAAGGGGATGCCTTGGGCATCCCCAAGATTTGACGCTTGTACCTCTTGGATATTTATTGGGGTGACACCATGGTGGAATCCCCAACCTTGAGATTTTGTCCATTCTTCATCTCATTGCATCATTCTCTCTCTACACCTGAAATTTTTCCTTCACACAATCTTCATTAGCAACATTTGTGTATTCAAAAGATATTAAACCTCTGGCAAAGCTTTGGAACAACAAGGATTTTCACTAAAAATACAAGATACTGTAGTAAATCCTTCAAAAAGCTCAATTCACCTAAAGAGAACTCAAAAAGGAATCAATAAGAAGCAAATGCAGGTAATGGCAGAAATCTGTCAAAACAGACCAGCAGGTAGAAATCGATTTTTTCGAACATCTTATGTTGCTCAAATCAAAAAGTGTTGAACTAATGAAAGTTATCTAACATACTGGGAGATTTATTCGTAAATTTTGAGATAAATCCGAGTTATAGAGACTCCTCACGAAATTTTTTGGTGGAGGACAGAAATCTGTTTCGGGACAGCAACTCCCCAAATCTTACTTCCCTCTCATTAGAGGTCATTCTTGGCACAAAAATCAAACAAAAAGGATAAGGAGAGGTTATTACTGAAGTAATAACTTCCAAGACTCAAGGAAACTCTTGGGTTATCTCCCAACAAGTACTTTTCTTTAATGCCTTTAAGTTAGGCACAAGAAGCAAGAAGAATCAAGTATTTTCAAATGAAGAAGCATTAACATCAAACCTTGCTTTCAAAGGAGGAGCAAAAAGCTACTTATATCTCCTCATAGGGAAGTGTTCAATACCTTTCTTTAATGGAAAATTATATTTAATGGTGCCTTCTTTCGTATCAATGATAACACCAACTGTTCTAAGAAAAGGTCTTGCCAAAGTAATAGGACAAGAAGCATTGTATTCAACATCCAAAACATAGAAATCAATAGGGACATAAGCATTGTTAACCATAATGAGAACATCATTAATACTCTCCATGAGTTTCTTCTTAGCATTATCATTGAGTGGGACATCCAAATAACAATCTTCTAATGGTGGCAAATCAAGCATTTCATAAATCTTCCTAGGCATAATAGAGACACTAGAACCAATATCACATCAAGATTTGAGGTCAAAGTCATTCACTTGCATATTAATAATGGGTTCCCAACTATCTTCTACTTTCCTAGGAATATAAGCTTTGTGTTTTAGCTTCTCGTCCTTAATCTTAACAAGAGCATTTGCAAGTTGGTGTGGAAACTTGTTAAGATTAAGGACGAGAAGCTAAAACACAAATCTTATATTCCTAGGAAAGTAGAATATAGTTGGGAACCCATTTTTCCCTAGGGTTACAAGTAGGCTCAAACATCTAGGGCACTACCACCCTTAAAATATTTTCCAACTAAATTACATATTGGCTTGCTTGGGATCCTGGGGAAACTTCTCTGGGCAAACATCTGCATTGTGTCCTTTGTTTCCACACTTGACTCATGGGCCAAGGTTGAGATCCTTCATAGGCTTGTTTAACTTGTTCTTCATCTTTTCTGGACAATTGCTTGCATAATGTCCTGGTTCTTTGCAATTGAAACATATGATAACTTTGAGTTCTTCACGTGTCTCTTGTGGACAAGTTGCTGCATAATGGCCTAGTCCTTTGCAGTTGTTGCACCATACTTGGCCAATCTCTTTATACTTATGTTTCTCTGGACATTCACTAGAATAGTGTCCCATTTCTTTACAATGATGACATTGCACATGGCTTTTGTCCATCTTTTTCTTTTTGGGCTTCTCCAAAGCTAGGAGTGCATCTAGTTCATGTTGTTCATATGTTATATGGTAGGTAGGAATGCCTACATGCTTCTTGGACTTTATATTGCTCTTTGGAAAATTCATATGCCTATTCTTTGGTCCTTTGAATTGGGTTGTATTGCATGGAGGTATAAGTGGAGCTTTTCCATTGTCCTCATTTTTCTTAGTAGACTTGGATCCTTCTGGATAGTTTGCAATCATTTGTTGTACTCCACCTTGTTTCCTTTGTTCAACAATGGAGTAGATGGGGCATTGGATAGGGACATGGTTGTTTCCTTCACATAGGTAACAAGTAGCTTGAGAGGTGGGACATTGGCCAACTGGGTGTTTCTCTTCACAATTAGGGCATTGATCTCCATGCTCCTTAGTAGTGTGGTCCTTGTCTCCACAAATGTTGCAAGCTTTGGTTCCTTTAAGAATAACACCTTTGCCATCCTTGGAAAAGTTGCTTTCCATGTTGAGCATTTGGTCTGTCACCTTAAGCAACATTTGAGCTTGGTCTTGCAAAAACTTTTGCAGGGTTGGATCTTCCCCACTGGTGTTAGCTATGAACTGAGCTGTCATTTGGTTCAGCTGGTTTTGGGTTCCTATGAGTTCTCTCATG
The DNA here is from genome assembly GCA_023614405.1 of Avena insularis. Lineage (NCBI taxonomy): Eukaryota > Viridiplantae > Streptophyta > Magnoliopsida > Poales > Poaceae > Avena > Avena insularis. Next base: position 358,425,360 of record CM042697.1, read on the forward strand.
TTGTCCTCTTGGTTGGTGTTGGTGTCATCAACCTTGGAGTTTCTTGGAGTAGTCATCTGTTTGGGTTGAATTGAGATTAGAATAGGCAAAAGATTTTCTAAGGAAATAATTCTAATCACACACATCACAATTCACACAAACAAGGTGCAATCAATCACAAACAACTTTTCACTCAAACAACAAAGTTCAAGCACATACTTAGGCAACAAAATATTTTTGTTACACCACATAAGTTGGTGGGTTTGACTTAACTAAAATATGGTAGTCCATCTATAGGGTTTACTTGTGATTTTTCCATCCTCCTTTTTGGTTGATTCATCTTGCATGAGATCATGGTTTCCTTGGAAAAACTTTTGGTCACAAAAACTTCAAGTGAAGTGAACTCCTTCTAATTTTGCATTTCCTTAGTCTCCATATCTTGAGCAAGATTTCCTTGTCTCACTTGTAGTCCTTAGTGGTATCCAAGGTTGAGGTCCTTGGTGAATATGCTGAAGATGTTGAAGTCATTAGAGTTGAAGAAGTTGAAGTCATTAGAGTTGAAGAAGTTGAAGTCATTAGAGTTGAAGAACTCCTTAGCACATGGTGAAGTCTTTGGCCATGGGGTAGGTTTTTCCATCAAGTTGAAATAGAAGAGATGTAGAATCAAAAACCAAAATGGTTGAGGAAAGGGTTTACAAGATTGTTTGTAAATAAGTTTTGGAACAAACACAACTCCTATTTTTCTAAGGGTTTTTGTCCAATCCTAGGTTTACAAATCCTACAGGCAACACAATGCTCTGATACCATCTGTAAGGGTCCCAACCTTTAAATAAGGTAGAGTCCCCTGTGTTTACAATGCTAGTACCTGGATCAATAGCTAGCATCCACAGTTAATATGTAATATCAAGAAACAAAGGTCATAATATAATTTTATAACCAGGAATAACATAATTTTATTACATCTTACATAGCTCTTTTGGGTTTTACATTACATTGCAGCAGAAATCTATAAGCATGGGGTCCTTCATCTTCAAAGTGCCACAGGCAAACATGTTGGTTGTAGACTTTGTAATCCTAATCAATCAACTTCACTAACATCAAACAAACCTGCAACATAACAAGTTACAGCCACAAGGGTCAATACATTTGAATTGTATTGGCAAGTTTCACTACTATGTAGAATATAAGTGGATCCTATCATTACATGCATATTTGGCTAAGTAGGGTTTTAGGCTCATCAATAATTTATCCTATCTTTTCAAAATGGTTTTGATCTTTTGTCACCTCTTTTTGAACTCCTTGGAATCCACCAAGTGTCTTTGTCAAAATCTCTTGAGCTCCTTGGTAAATCCCCAAGTACTTCAAGTTTTTATCAAAATCTCTTGAGCTCCTTGGTACCCCCAAGTGCTTCAAGTTTTTATCCAAATCTCTTGAGGTCCTCGGTACCCCCAAGTGCTTCAAGTCTTTTGTTGTTACTTTAAAGTTTTTCTTTTAGAAATTGGAATGTCGAGATTTCCCATAGCTTCAAGATTTAGTTGCTCAGTATTGTCCATAACCGGGGACACGGCTAAGTACTTAGATTTTATTATCTTCTGTAGAAGTTGTACACTTTACCCACAAGACACAATCTCATCTTGTTGCCACCACTGGCCGCTGGATAGGTACTCACCAAGATGGAGTACTGGCAGATTGAGAATGTGACGAAGTCTTTCCAGAGGGTCCTCCCATACACCATTGCTAGCTTGTCTTCAGACACCCATGTAGGGTTTCGAGTTCCCTCATTTTCAGTGACCTGAAGACAATGCATGGGTCTTCCCAATGTAGTTGACCAAGCCAGAGCCATATGTAGCATGTGGTTGTACACGAAAGCCACAATTGGAGGAACATGTTCAATATCTAAGTTTCCTAGGTGGTTTTCCTTTGGTGCACAACACAAACAGATTGCCATAGACATGGTTCCTTTGTTGCCACCTTGTCCAAAACTCAAAGTATCCTTGTCCACCCAGGTGGTTCATTGAGTCCTTGTTTTATTATATAAAACACAAGTCTTTTCTCAACTTCATAAAATCTCAACATGTATCTCTTCTCAAAATATTTAGCATGGCTAAGCATTTTACAACTACATTGTTTTCACTAAGGAATATATAAGGTATCCTATTAGGATTTAGCATAGCATAAGTATAGAAATTCTTTTCATGCATGTTTCAAAATCCACTAAGTATAATGAAAATAGTAGGAATTTAGATGATAGTGTAACTTGCCTTTCTTTTGGTAGGGAATGTTGGTTCACTTCTTGATCTTGCTAGTTTCACACTTTTCTAACTTCACTACAATCAATCAAGCAAACACAATATCAACTAGCATTCCAACCAAAATCAATCAAACAAAACACACATAAAATAATAGAAACTAAGTCATGCATGCAAGCATGCAAAAGATAGTTTTATTTGCAAAGATGGTTTCTACTAGGCTCTAAACTTTGTAAAGTCCAAGGTGGTCATTTTCTAAAGTGGCAAAGTCATTTGCAAAAGGGTTTTATCTATAAACCATTTTTAAATCCAAACATTATTTTATGTGGTGAAAAATACTTTTAGTGAAGCAACCATTTTATATTGCTCACCAAATAAGTTGTTAATTCACAAAACTTGGTGTTTTAGGGTCAGTAGGTTTGATTCAAATCATTTTCCAAAGGTTTTTGGTCAAAAATCATTTCCATCACAAAAGCAATATTTTTATTTGACTAGAAATAGGCTAATTCAATTAATCAACCTTAATCTTCACCAAAAACATTTTTAATTTCACAAGATGGTTCCTAGGGTCAGTAAGTTCACCACAAACCAATTTGCAAAGATTTCAATCCTCAAATCATTTTGGAAAATTTTTTATAACCTAAATAAGCATACAAATGTTTCTGCAAAAACAAACATTTTACCAGAAGCTTTTTACTAAACAAATTGTATGGTTGGCTAGGGCTTGTTCCACTGATTCCATTGATATAAAGTTTGCAATTTTTGGACGTGTGGATCAAAAGTTACAAGGGTTTCAAATCTGCATCTAAATCAGATTCAAACTTTGTTTTTAAACAGATCTGGTGCCACGCGGCGTGAAACTACTGGTCGATACCGGCTCGCACGGATCGAGCGATGCGGGCCATTGGATTAAATTACATCGCACGGCGCTGAGATGCTACTTACCGCTTCGCCTAGGTTCTATCGCGTGCGTCCGATCTAGATCCTACGAACACCACTACTTGGTCAACAACGGGCGGCGCTGTGCGGCGGCTGTCGACGGCGCATGCTCAGACGGTGGGCTAGCGGCGGTTCTAGGAAGCAAGAAGGGAAGGTGAGGTGCTTACCGTGTTCGCAGTAGCGTGGGGATGCTCAAGGTACAGTCAGATCGTCGAGGGGCACTCAGGTTCTAGCGGGATTGCTCGCCAGAGTGGGGAACGGCGTCGGGCGACTCTGGTCGTGGTCGGGGGCGATGTTGTAGGTCGTTCTAAGGCAAGACAGGGGCATGGTCAGATGCAGGAGAGTGTGGCGAGTGTGGGAGTATCATCGAGGAGTGCTGGGGCGAACGAAGTTTACCTGTGGAGTTTGCCGGAGTGGGAAGCAGACGCGGCGGCGCTCGGAAGTTGTCGAAGTCGACGCTCTGGGGCGCCCGCGGTTGAATGGGAGGTACAGGGAGAAGAGCCTAGGTCTGGGGAATGTGCCCGTGTGGTTGGGAAGGTGAGGGGCGGCAGTGGTTCGCCAGAATTGACTGGAGATGCTCGTCGGAGCAGTGGCGGTGCTGCTTCGATTCAGGGCAGCCTGGTGGCGTTCAGGGCATGGAGTCTGAGGGGAAAGGAGGAGAAGGCGCAGGCGTTTAATACCACATGGTCGCAGGGGGAGTAATGGCCGTTAACAGCGCGAATTGATCGCCGGAGTAAAGACAGGAAACGGCAAGGAGGAATCGGCGTGGTTGAAGACGATGAACAGTGTCGTGGGCCTTGCTGTCAGTGGGGGAGTGAGAGGGAAGGAGGGTCCACCAATCAGTGTCTTTGCGGGTATGTGTTCAGGTGCGAAACGTTTTCTTCGGGAGAGAGGGAAGCTGGGCTGGCTGGGCTCGTCGGGCTTGGCCAGTTGGGCTGAGTCCATTTCTATATTTTTTTCTTCTGAATGCTTTTTCCTTTTTTGATTCTGTTTTCTGTTTTGAAATTCAAACAACAATCAAACATTCAAAACAATTCAAACATTCATCACACTTTGCAATTGAATTTGGTTCTGTTTAACAACATAAACCAAAGTTCCCAAAAATAATAAATTAATAATTTTATTTTAGGGTCCATTTATAATTAAATAAATAGACCTTGTTTATTAAATCAAAAATAGGATTTGATTTATTTAAAATCTCCATTTGAAATCCAAATATTTTCAAAACCAAATCAGTAGGTTTTATTTGAAAACATAAAATACTTGGAAAACTTGTTTTAAATAAAATAACAAGTTTTAGTGTTTAATTAAAATAGTAAAACCTTTATTTTTAATAAACCTTATTATTTTATTTAAATAAACCTTTGCTATTTTTATCAAATGGAAATATTTTATTTCAAAGTCTTGGCCAAGTTTTAATTTGGCTTATAAAATAATCCTTATTTAAATTCCTTCCTTTTCATTTGAAAACCAAATCTTTTTATTAAAAGATTCAAAATAGTATTAAAATATTTTTATTTTCCTTTATTAAATGTTTATATTTTTAATCCCTTTAGGATTTTATCTTGATCAAAATAGGTTTGAAGGTTCCCATTGGAATTCAAAAAGTTTATTCTCACCCTGAAAATCAACAAAGTTTTATTTTATTCATTTATTTTTCACATTACAAGATTTGGAAAATCTTGGGATGTGACACCTAGCATTATTGTACGAGTTTCCATAGGAATTGCCATTATTAGGAGGATAAGGCCTATAATTGTTGTTGCTACTGAAAGGATACAGATATCAGCTAGACGGACGGTGAATATGCAATTAAAACTTTTCGGAGAGTGGCTCAACAAAGGCGTAATAAAACTAACGTTTACTTTGTTAAGGACAAAACCTAGAACAATCTAGAGTTCACCTATGTGCACCAACAACTTATGCTAAGCAAGACAAGCAACAAAGTGATAGCAAGATATATATTACTTCAAGCACGAAGGCTATCACAATGTAAAGTGCATAAGTAAAGAGCTCGGGTATAGAGATAACCGAGGCACGCGGGGACACCGATATTTTAGCGAGTTCCTCCCAACATGGAGTACGTCTCGTTTGGAGAGGGGGTGGTATCAAACCACATACAAAAGGCCTCCCTTATTCTCCGGTGAATCTCACCCCAACGGGATCGATCCACGCTTCCACTATCGGTGCACTTGTCGGTGGCAACCGGAACCTCTCACAAGGTTGGGGCACTACTCCACAACTTAATTGGAGGCTCCCAACAAATGCCACCAAGGCCACAACCTGCAACACAACAAACCGTCTTGGGTTCAAAGAACCCAAGAGTAAAAAGCTTCTCACCTTTCACTCAAACGAATCCTCACCGAGAACTCAAACCGATGCACCAAATGCAATGGCAAGAACACAAGAAGTGCTTAAATCCTTCTCTCCCAAATTCCACCAAAGCTACAAAAGCTTGTGGGGGAACAAGAGAGGAAGAACAATGGAAGAAATCCACAAAAGACTCCAAGATCTAGATCCCAAGATGTTCCCCTCACTTAGAGGAGAGATGGATTGGTGGGATTGTAGATCTAGATCTCCTCTTTCAAATCCCTAAAGTATATGCAAGAATCAAGGGATGGATTGAAGGGGGAGCAAGATCAAGTGGGTCAAGAATAGAGGAGAAAGCCTGTAAAACTCGAGCAGTGACATTGGGGAAGAAGGGCCCCCTTTTATAGGCCCACAGATTTCTGACCGTTTTCTGCCCGTTGGGGAAAAGTCAGACCGGAGACTCCGGTCTACACCGGAGATTCCGGCCCAACCTCCGGACTAGCCTTCGGACCACCTATCAGACTGTCCCAGGCTGAATTCTGGAGCCCCCATCGGGGACTCCAGGGGACACTCCGGACCACACCGGAGACTCCGGTCCACATAGACCGGAGACTCCGGTCTGGACCAAATAAGAGGCAAACTTCAAATGGCGATATCTAGAGTTTGGAAACTCCGATTGACCCGAAACCAATTTTGTTGGAAAGAGGACAACAAGGGATACCCAACAAGAGAGAACATTTCATGTATTATAATGTGATATACCTCTCTTGGTGAGAAACCGTAAAACCTCAAAGATCAAAAACGCAATATGATATAAAAGGGAAATCTGTTTTTAATGAACTAGAGTTTGTTATGAATATTTGTAGGGGTTCGTAGCATGGAAAACAAAAATTTTCTACCGCATGAACACACAATCAAGATCTAATCTATGATCAAGCCAAGATCTATCTACTAGATTGTAGCAACGAGTCGATAGAGGAACTCACCCTCGAAGATTCCAAAGCGGTTAACGAGAGCAGATTCTCGTGGGTGATGTAGTCGTACTCTTTCCGATCTCAAGATCGCGTAGACGATCCTTCCGGCGCTGCGTTCCGGCAGCGCTCCCGCAGTCGGTCACACGTTCGTTACTCGATGAAGACCTTCCTCTCCCTTGTTCTAGAAGGCAGCAGAGGTTTGTAGCACTCTCCTCTAGATTTCGGCAGCACAACGGCGTGGTACCGGAAGTAGAGGGGAGATCTCGCAGGGCTTCGCCTTAAGCCGGAGCGAGTATGGTGGACTATGAGAGAGCTTTGGTGATCTAGGGTTTAGACACACCAATTAGAAGGCTCTAAACCGGAGGCTAGGGCAATTAGAAGCTCTAACTTGACGGCTTGGGAGAAATCCCTAGGCTGTGGCTAGGGTTTAGGTTTAGAGGAGAGGAACTTGTGTGCTAGGAGGGGCAGCCCTGCCCCTCCCTTTATAGGTGGAGGGGCCGGCGGCCAAGGGGAGGGAGTGGAGTCCCTCCCCAACTCGGCTTGGGTGGTGCGCCGGCTTGGGGAGGAGGACTCCTTCCCCAACTCGGTTTCCACCTCTTCTCCTCTTTCCAAAACTTGCCGTTTGACTTTCAAACTAGCCGTTTGACTTTTCAAATTAGGATTTGAATAAACCCTTTATTTTGGACAGCAAAGACACCTAGTACATGATGCAATCATTCCAACTTACAATGACACATTCATGTACCCTTCCCCCCTAGAGTGCCGGACATTCCGGAACCTTCTAGAATGTTCCCGATGAAAACACCGGAATCATTCCCCAACTCCGAAATGGGACTTTCCTTATATGAATCTTATTCTCTGGACCATTCCGGATCTCCTCGTGATATCCCTGATCCCATCCGAGACTCCGAACAACATTCGGTCTCTTACTCATCATTCCATAACTACTCAACAACATCGAATCCTTAAGTGTGTCTCCCTACGGTTCGTGAATTATGCGGACATGATCGAGACACTTCTCCGATCAATAACCAATAGAGGAATCTGGAAATTCATATGGCTCCCACATATTTCTACGATTACTTTGCGATCGAATGAATTACACCTTTGATCTTACCATGTCAAACAAGGTTTTAATTACATATCTCGAACGCTCCATACTCTTATGGTGTTTCGGGAAATGCAAATCCACAGAACGATTCCTTAAATCTTAGGTATTATGCTAAACTTGTAACTCAAATATCTTCCTTTATGATCTTTATCATAAACTATTTATATTCTTATTACAATGATTTTGCACTTCATCTTGAAAGACTTTGAACTTTTTCAAATGTTTCATACTTCATCCTTATTAAGTAAATATTCATATATTCACTCAAATTTTCGGAGAAAGCATATGAAGTTGAAATCCATCGCTCTTGACTACATATAATGGATTTCATACAACAATATGTACAAGTTCCAATAAGCTAGTCATTCGTTCCCTTTTGGCCTATGAACGAAGTTTTAATTATCTCTAGGAAAGTTTCACAAGCGTCATATGATCAAAAATCAAAAGACTCCAAAATTCCATCCACATGGAGTTTCTTCATGTTTTCTTTCCAATATAATTTAAACAGCGATGTCACTTCCTAAGTGATCTTTCAATCAATTTGTCTTTCGACATTTTTAGCACTAGTTTTATGGATGTGATTTCTCCAACGAGATTTGTGAATCATCCATCTTTTATGGATTACGGCAATTATTTGAACAACCCTTTTGTTCTCATAATACCTGATAAAACAAATCTTGAAGGCAAGCGTTGATGTTTAACGAGCAACACAATAACCCTTTATTTGTTCTCGATGAACATCATCACATATTCTTTTGCTAGTTACTTAGGCCATTGTAGTTCATGAATTGTGTTGTTTCGTATGACGATTCACACCAACAAATTCAGTATCAAATACTTAAGAACCACATTGTTTAATAAGCAAAGAATATAGCCATAACATGTATATCATCTATATACTTAAACTGAACAATTCTAGTCTTTTCTTTTCTGCCATACATTTATGAGATTCTCTTTCAGTATTTATTTTCTGTTTGAAAGAATCTATCAACATCAACAATGGAGTCATACATATAAAACATAGTCCAAAGCGTGTATAATTAAATACCAATGTCTTTGGACTTGCACTTTGAAGTAGATCACCATCATCAAATGTTTGGTGTTCTTTCAAATTCCTTTCTTTAGTAATCTCTTGGTGTAGTAAACATTTTACCTACATCAAATATTCACCTTTATCATGGAATCGTCCATGATCAAGCTACTTTTAGCTTATAACGATGAATTACGAGTATAATGTTGCTATCCAAAACCTTTTGGAGGATTAGGACAACAAGTGTCTCCAACCTTTTGCAAATTCTCATCAAATATGAGAACATGACTTTTGCCATATTATACTCTATCATGTTGCAACCAAAACTTCGTTTCAGATATCACAATATCTTCCACACATCATGGTTTCTGAAACAACTTTTCCAGATCCTAGATAACCTTGATATTAAGACAATCCTTTGAATATCAAGAATCATGGAGACAAACACGATACTCATACACTAACACATGGAATTGTCACTCTTGATTTAATACCAATTATTAAACTTCATGGAGTAACCGGAACTTACTGAAAGTTTGCAATAGGACTTTTAAACTTTAGATTAACACTTCAAAACAATACGATACCAGTTCGTAAAGTAACTAACCAGAATTCTATAGTTCTATCATCTCAATTATAACTAAGCGCAAGGTGGTAAACGGATGCCAATGACTACAACAACTATGCAAATTCACTTCGATTTAATTTATGATAAATAGTGTTCAACTTTTAATCATATTGCCGTTGAACTCCCACTCAAAACAATATCGCTCACATTGTTTTAGTGATCACACGAACCAAATCCACCACATCAAAACCGATCATCACGAGAGTTGATGTAGCTTCAATGGCGAACAATCGACATGTTCATCATATCTACTATATGATTCATGCTTTACCTTTCGGTGATTCGTGTTCCTGAGACCATGTCTGTACATGCTAGGCTCGTCAAGATCAAACCTTAGCTTCCGCATAAGCAAATCTGGCTCGCTTACATTGTATACACTTGCGGAATCTAACACACCCGATCATCACGTGGTGCTTCGAAACAACAAGCTTTAGCAACGGTGCATACTAAGGGTGAACACTTTAGAACTTGAAATTTATGTGCATGAGGGATCATCTTATAATGCTACCATCGTCTACTAAGCAATACAAGATGCATAAAGGATTAACATCACATGCAATTCATAATATGTGATATGATATGGCCTTTCTTCTTTGTTCTTCCGATCTCCATCTTCAAGCACGAACATGATCTCCATCATCACCGGCATAGCATCAAGGTCAATGACGCTTCTTCATGGTTGTCGTCCACCAGCTTCAACTATTACAACTATTTTGAATAGACACGCGGGTCTTAACAGAAATTAAAGACAACCATATGGCTCCTGCCGGTTGCCGACTTACAATAAGGAACATTGCATACATCATATATAATCACAATCATGGCCATATCACATCACTGCACACCCCTGCAAAACAAAGTTAGACGCCTCTACTTTCTTTGCATATTTTACGTGGTATGGGGCGTTCAATAAGTGTCGTTCTAACTTACGAACAAGAACCACAACATTTATACTAGTATTGTTAATCACCCGTTGTAAATTGGATCTTAACTATGCTAGGAGAAACAGGCACCCGCAAAGTCACTTATGCAATACAAGTTGCATGTCAAGCGTGGAGCAAGTCTCATGAACGATGTCATGTAAGGTTAGCCCGGGCCGCTTCATCCCAACATACCGCAAGATGCAAAGTACACAAGAAGCAATCGACAATAAAAGCATCAACGCCCACAATGACCATTGTGTTCTACTCGTGCAACAGATCTACATATAGACACGGCTCTGATACCACTGTAGGGGTTCGTAGCATGGAAAACAAAAAAATTCTACCGCATGAACACACAATCAAGATCTAATCTATGATCAAGCCAAGATCTATCTACTAGATTGTAGCAACGGGTCGATAGAGGAACTCACCCTCGAAGATTCCAAAGCGTTTAACGAGAGCAGATTCTCGTGGGTGATGTAGTCGTACTCTTTCCGATCTCAAGATCGCGTAGACGATCCTTCCGGCGTTATGCTCGGCAGCGCTCCGCATGATCGTTCACACGTTCATTTACTCGATGAAGACTTTCCTCTCCTTGTTCCAGAAAATGGAGGTTTGTAGCACTCTCCTCGCGATTCCGGCAGCACAACGGCGTGGTACCGGAAGTAGAGGGGAGATCTCGCAGGGCTTCGCCTTAAGCCGGAGCGAGTATGGTGGACTATGAGAGAGCTTTGGTGATCTAGGGTTTAGACACACCAATTAGAAGGCTCTAAACCGGAGGCTAGGGCAATTAGAAGCTCTAACTTGACGGCTTGGGAGAAATCCCTAGGCTGTGGCTAGGGTTTAGGTTTAGAGGAGAGGAACTTGTGTGCTAGGAGGGGCAGCCCTGCCCCTCCCTTTATAGGTGGAGGGGCCGGCGGCCAAGGGGAGGGAGTGGAGTCCCTCCCCAACTCGGCTTGGGTGGTGCGCCGGCTTGGGGAGGAGGACTCCTTCCCCAACTCGGTTTCCACCTCTTCTCCTCTTTCCAAAACTTGCCGTTTGACTTTCAAACTAGCCGTTTGACTTTTCAAATTAGGATTTGAATAAACCTTTTATTTTGGACAGCAAATACACCTAGTACATGATGCAATCATTCCAACTTACAATGACACATTCATGTACCCTTCCCCCCCGGAGTGCCGGACATTCCGGAACCTTCTAGAATGTTCCCGATGAAAACACCGGAATCATTCCCCAACTCCGAAACGGGACTTTCCTTATATGAATCTTATTCTCCGGACCATTCCGGATCTCCTCGTGATATCCCGGATCCCATCCGAGACTCCGAACAACATTCGGTCTCTTACTCATCATTCCATAACTACTCAACAACATCGAATCCTTAAGTGTGTCTCCCTACGGTTCGTGAATTATGCGGACATGATCGAGACACTTCTCCGATCAATAACCAATAGAGGAATCTGGAAATTCATATGGCTCCCACATATTTCTACGATTACTTTGCAATCGAATGAACCACTTACATACGATACCAATTTCCCTTTGTCTCATGATATTTTACTTATCCGAGGTTATGATCGTCGGTATCTCTGCATACCTAGTTCAACCTCACATCGATAAGTACTCTTTTCTCGTTCCCGTGGTATGTGATCCCTTGTGAGCCAGTCACATGCTTGCAAGCTAATTGGATGACATTCCACCGAGAGGGCCCAGAGTATATCTATCCGTCATATGGATGGACAAATCCCACTCTTGATCCATGTGTCTCAGCCAATACTTTTCGAACACTCAATGCCACCTTTATAGCCACCCTGTTACGGTGTGGTGTTTGATGTCATCAAAGCATCCTTCCGGTAAAGGTGATATGCATGATCTCATGGTCGAAGGAATTAGGTTACTATGTATCAGAAAGCTTATAGAAAATGAACTATATTAAATGACTTGATCTTTATGCTACGCTTAACTATAGGAGTATGTCCATCACATCATTCTCCTAATGATATGACCCTGTTGTTAATAACATCTCTATGTTCATGATCAGGAAACCATGATCATATATTAACCAACAAGCTAGTTTAACAAGAGGCTTTACTAGGGACTCTTTTATGTTTACAAATCACACAAGTATTAATGTTTTCGGTAAATACAATTATAGCATGGTATGTAAACATTTATCATAAGTATGAAGATATGATAATAACCACTTTATTATTGCCTCTTGGGCATATCTCCAACAATATTACCACAAGCTCTAGAACCTAACATGGATAAGATCCAAATAACAACCAAGAAATGATGATGCTAAGTATGCAAAGGTTTGAGCTCTCTTTGAAAGATATGATCGAGTTACTCACTTGAGAGCCCCTCTTGATAGTACGGTTGTCTATCCTATAAACTGGTCTCCCCAACTAACACCACGAGACCGGTAAGAAAGAAACCATATCAATATCATACCTTTGCCTTGCACATATTCCACTTGATCTTGATGTATACGATCTTGTCCTTCTCAAGATGGAACACCTTTCTTGATCGCTCTTGCACGCACTCGCTTGATGAAGACTTGAAAGTTGCTCCCCCATACGACATGGGGAAACCTTTACTTTGACCTTGTCTTCATTGATCCATGATCATCGAGGATGGCAAGCTTCAAGCATGATATCTTGTAGATATGGCACATCTTTAGCTTGCACAACATTACTTCTAACACCATTTGGATTATGTCTTGAAGATACATATGATGAACTCTATCTTCTTATTCAAGACACCCTTGCAAAAGGCTCAACTCTCACATGACCAATCTGTGGATCACTCTTTGGACACCTTGGTCACCACTTGATTCTATTCACTTCCTTCTTCTCCAAACCTTGAAGCCAACATATGGTTCAAGCATTGCCTATGGACAATTCCTACAAGTACAACTTGATACAAGCATTAGTCCATAGAGATTATCATTAATTACCAAAACACACCTAGGGGCCCACATGTTCTTTCCGCTACCAAAATTATTCATATAGGCATTGTTGTTTAAATTGTTGTTTCTAATGAAGTTCACATCAACTTGCTATTCTTGAGCAACCAAAGAGGCTAAGGGAACACTATTAGGATCTAAAAGATCTTTTCCATTAACAAGCATAGCCATAATAACATCAATCTTTTCACTCAAAGAGGAAGTTTCCTCAATAGAATCTACCTTCTTACCATGTGGAGCTCTCTCAGCATGCCATTCAGAGTAGTTAACCATCATATTATCAAGGAGCCTTGTTGCAGCAACCAAAGTGAAGCCCATAAAGGTACCCCCAGCAGCTGAATCCAACAGATTTCTTGAGGAGAAGTTCAAACTTGCATAAAAAGTCCGGATAATCATCCAAGCAATGAGTCCATGAGTAGGGCAATTTTTAACCAAAAAATTTCATTCTTTCAAAAGCCGGAGCAACATGTTCACTATCAATTTGTTTAAATTTCATAATATCACTTCTCATAGATATAATCTTAGCAGGAGGATAGTACTTTCCAATAAAAGCATCTTTTCACTTAGTCCAAGAATCAATACTATTTTTAGGCAAAGAAAGCAACCATTCTTTAGCTTTTCCTCTCAAGGAGAAAGGAAAAAATCTTGAGCTTAATAATGTCTCCATCTACATCCTTATACTTTTGCATCTCACAAAGTTCAACAAAGCTATTGAGATGGGCAGCAGGATCATCAGAACCAGCACCAGAAAATTGCTCTCTCATCACAAGATTCAACAAAGCAGGCTTAATTTCATAAAAGGTAGCATCAGGAGCAGGTGGAGCAATAGGAGTGCTTAGAAAATCATTGTTGTTGGTGCTAGTGAAGTCACACAACTTGGTGTTCTCAACAGAGTTCATTTTGGCAAAGGTGGGCAAGATAAAAACAGCAGCAGCAGCTAGAGAAGGAACTAATTTTTTGTGTTTTTGAATAAAGCAAGCAAACCAAACTAGACTATTTTTTGGGGTTTTTTGAAAAGAGGCAAACAAAACCAAGTAAAATAAAAAAACCAAACTAAAAACAAAGTAAAGAGAAAGGAAGTGAAGAACTCCCCTTGTGAAGACGTCCTTAGCCAACCCGGCAACAGCGCCATAAAACTTGTTGATGGTGCTGACGTGGAGCACTTCGTTGGAAACCCCAAGAGAAAGGTGTGAAGCAGCAAGAAGCAAGTCTTCCCTCAGTAGAGACTGAGGTTATCGAACCAGTAGGAGGAAGGAAATGTCACACAGGTGTTGCAAGTAACACGGAGACCTGCACAACACAACCTCAAGACTTTGTCCCAATGAATCAGTGAGGTTGTCAAGATCACCGGTTTGCTGTAACAAAGGATTAAACGTATGGTGTGGAAGGTAATGGTTTGTAGCAAGTAAACAAGTAACAGTGGAAGATGTATCAATGGTAAAGATTGGACCGGGGTCCATAGTTCACTAGAGGTGCTCTCCTTAGATAAACAACATGGCATGAAGGGTAAACAAATTACAATAGGGCAATTGACAGGAACTGAGCAATGCATAACAATGCAATTTACTAGTCAGAAAGATCCTATGAGATTCAATTGGGCAATACAACAAGATACATAGACCGCCATCCAACTTCATCTATGACTAGAAGTCCAGCTTCAGGTTATCATCCGAACCCCCTCCAGTATTAAGTTGCAAGCAACAGACAACTGCTTTAAGCAAAGTGTGTAAGGTAAATAGTCCACATGTTCATGAACAAGATACCGTTGTTTTCTCCCTAGTGGCAACAGCACATCTACAACTGAAGATATTTCTGTCACTTTCCTTGGAAACTAGATGCATGAACCCACTATCGAGCATAAATACCCCCTCTTGGAGTCACTAGCAACTACTTGGCCAAGATAGCTACTAACAACGGAGAGCATCCAAGATCACAAACAACACAAACATCATAGAATCATAAAGACAAAACCATTAATGAAACCAACATAATAATCTCAATACCCATCGGATCACCGCAAACACAACATGCATGATTACAAATAGATTAGATCTTGATCATGAACGGAGCTCACAAGATCTATACATGAAAGCACAAAGGAGGAGATACAACCATCTAGCTACTACATTGACCCATAGCCAAGTTGGAACTACTCACGCATCATACCGGAGAGAAGGCCTCTGGGATGATCTCCCCTCCAGCAGGGTGCCGGGAAGAACTTCAGATCCCCTTGATCTAGGGACGATGGTGGCGGCGGCTATAGACGGTTTCGGGGAGATTTGATCAGGTTCTTAGGGTTTCTGCATCGGGGGCTTCTTATAGGCGAAGGGGAGGCGGAGGCGGCGGTCAGGGGCCCTAAACCCTAGCCAGGTGTAGGGTGGGTCCCACCCGTGCCTAGGGTGGGTCTGGCCACCCTAGACGGCCCCTTCGGCTCTCCTCTGGACTTGTTCCCCATGGAAAGTATTTGACTTTGGCGTTTGTCCCGTCCAATTCCGAGAATATTTCTTTACTAACTTTTCTGAAACCAAAAACAGCAAAAAATAGGCATCTGGCACTGTTGCAACTTGTTAGTAGGTTAGTACCAGAAAATATGTAAAAAGCACCTCAAAGTGTGGACAAGTAAAGCAAAGTATATACTAAACAAGCATGGAGCATAAAAAATTATAGATACGTTTCCAACGTATCACCCTATACATGTGGGTCATCACCAGTCTCATATTGTGTGTCTTGGTGAGACGACGGGGTGACTGCAAGACCATGGTGGCGTGTGCTGGTGGGTGGCGAGTTGGTTGGAGAAATTCGAAGTGTCCGGGAGTGTGGTTTTTTGAGAGGTCAGGAGAAATACTTGTCATTTTGACACCGATGTGGCGGTGCCTGCGGGTGTCGCCGTCCTTCCAGAAGGACGGATGTATCTCTTCCCCACCTTTCGTAACATATTGGGGGAAACCCTAGGACCAGTCCGGGCAGCACCGTCGTTGTCATCGCTTTCCTTCTTGGAGGTGTTGCTTGGTACGTGACGCTTCAGAGCGCTAGGACCATGGTGGAAATTCGTCGGAGGGCGTAGCGGTGGCGGGTCTTCCTCATTTTCGTCGAGCCGTTGTTGTCGGCTTTATTTTCTCTTCTTTGTTTTCTCTGTTTTCTTTGTTTTTCTTTGGGTGTTGTGCTGCCTGGCGCAACAGCGGTCTCAAACGATTGCTATATTAATATAGCTAGGCGAAAGCCTGATTAGAGGAACTAAGGGATGATCTCTTAAAAAATAAGAGAAGGTTGTTTTCTTCATTGTACCATATGTATTTCCTTAGAAAAACAATTTCTTACTAAAAATAGTTAATTCTCATTAATTGCTAGAGATGACAATAAGAAAGAATGCATTGTATAATTTATATATAGTGTCTTCTCTAGATGATATGGAGGGCTAAGAGAAGTCATGCCTTCTCCAATATTGTACATGCCCTTAGTATCACAAAACTATAAGCGAACAATATCCAGGTGTGCAACTTTTTGACCAGGGAAAGTACAGTGCAAGGAATGCATGCCTTATCTTATCTCTCCATATCATTTAGAGAAGACACAATATATAACTTGTACAATGTATTATATCTTATTGCCATCTTTATCAATTAATGAGAATTAACTATTTTTAGTAAGAAATTGGTTAGATAAAGAAACACATATGATACAATGCAGAAAATAGTCTTCTCTTATTTTTAAGAGATCATCCCTTAGCTAAGTAAAGACAATCTTCTCTTTCTTGTTTCTCTCACCTCCAACTAAAAAAATCCAACGTGACTGATATTTTGGGAGAATAAGAACTTGTATTGATTTAGACAATATTACAATGTTTATATAGAATAGAGGAGGGGGGTCGGCCATCCTAGGGTTAGACCCAAACCGACTTAGGCTAGAGTCCTAAGATAACACAAACACAAACTCTAATACCCCCCGCAGTGTCAACATCGGGCACCACAATATTGAGACTGGAGCGTATGTCGATGAAGGATGCAGGATGGAGTCATTTGGAAAAAATATCTGCAAATTGTGCACTTGTTGGAACATGTAGAACACGAACTTCTCCGAGAGAAACATTTTCCCGAACAAAGTGAATGTCGATCTCGATGTGCTTGGTATGGGGATGCTGCACAGGATTAGAGGCCATATAGACGGCTGATATGTTGTCGCAGTAGACAATAGTGGAGTGCTCGACGGGGCGCTGGAGTTCCACAAGTAGTTGGTGTATCCAAACTGCTTCAGCAACAACATGTGCAACGGCCTTGTATTCCGCTTCAGCCGAAGACGGGATACCGTAACCTGCCTTTTTGAAGACCAAGAAACAAGATTATCACCCAAATAAACACAAAAGCCGGATGTGGATCATCGAGTGTCTGGACATCCTGCCTAGTCTGCATCAGAATA
This sequence comes from Avena insularis, assembly GCA_023614405.1. Taxonomy (NCBI): domain Eukaryota; kingdom Viridiplantae; phylum Streptophyta; class Magnoliopsida; order Poales; family Poaceae; genus Avena; species Avena insularis. Next base: position 358,442,884 of record CM042697.1, read on the forward strand.
AATTGTCAAGCTTGTTGGAGAAGATGAGTTAAGTAATATACCATGATCAAGAGTTCCTTTTAAGTAGCGAAGAATCTTTTTGACATGAGAAAGATGAGGTAAACGAGGATCATGCATATAGAGACATGTTTGCTAAACAGAATAAGAGATGTAGGGTCGGGCGAGAGTAGCATATTGTAAAGCACCAATGAGACTACGATGTAAGGTTGGATCTGGAACAGGATCACCGTCAGCCGAAAGTTTGGTGCCAACATCAGTCGGTGTATGACAGGGTTGAGAGTCAATCATGCCAGCTCGGTTCAAGAGATCAATAATATATTATCATTGAGAAAGAAAAAGAGTAGAAGATGTTCTAGCAGCGGTGACACCAAGAAAATGATGAAGTGATCCTAAATCAGTCATAGAAAATTCTTTGTTAAGAAGAGTGATGATATGTTGAAGAAAAGAATCAGAAGAAGCTGTAAAAACAATATCATCTACATATAAAAGAAGATATGCCGTGTGAGAGGAAGATTGGAAAATAAAGAGAGGTGTCAGATTTGGAAGGGATAAAACCAATAGTTTGAATGAATATAGCAAATCTTTGAAACCAGGCCCGAGGAGCTTGTTTAAGACCATAGAGATATTTCTTTAGAATAGAGACAAGATTTGGATTAGAGGGATCTTCAAATCCAGATGGTTGTTGACAATAAATAGTTTCATTCAAAGTACCATTAAGAAAAGCATTTTTTACATCAAGTTGGTGAATAGGTCTGGATAAAGAAACTGCAAGACTGAGGATGATGCGAATAGTGCTTGGCTTGACAACAAGGGAGAAGGTTTCATCAAAATCAATTCCTTGTTGTTGAGAAAAACTTCTGCAAACCCAACGGGCCTTATAGCGAGCCAAAGACCCCTTGGAGTTATACTTATGACGAAACACCCGCTTCCCCGAAACAATATTGGCGTTGGATGGTTTAGGAACAAGATTCCATTTATTATTTTGAATAAGAGCATCGAATTCATCTTTCATGGCAGAGTGCCATAGTGGATCAAGAAGAGCACGTTTGTAGGAGCTTGGGATAGGTGAGATCGATGGAGTAGCTAAAAGATTGAGAAAACAGCGGGGAATATGGAAACCCTTTTTGCCATGAGTACACATGACATGATCATTGGTGGGAATAGGTATGGGAACAGCATTAGTAGGAAGTGGATTAGTTGCTGAAGAAGAAGGTGTGGTTGACGCGGGAGAGACCGAGCCAGAGGACGTGCTGACAGGAGAGTCTGCCACGGTAGGCGAAGGTGACGCAGCAGGCTACTGCGGGCTCTCGGCAAGAGGTGGTGCTGCCACAGCAGAGGGCTCAGTAGCCACGATGGGGGTGACGGTTGGCACTAAAAAAAGACGCACTATAAGGGCAGGAGATGGTGACATAGGTTTAGGGATCGGCGGGGACTGAACGGTTTAAAAGGGGAAAGTATTTTCATCGAAGGTGACATGACGAGATATAAGAACACGACCGAAGGAAGGATCAAAACATCGTGATCCTTTGTGATCATAAGATGGACCTAAGTATATGCATGGAAAAGATCTTGGAGCTAGTTTATGGGTGGCGGTAGAAGATGTGTTAGGAAAACATAGATAGCCAAAAACACGCAAATCAGAATAATCGGGGTGAGATAGAAAGAGAGATTGGAAGGAAGAACAAAGAGGACATGTTTTATTTGGTTGGATGTTTAAAAGATATGTGGTTGTTCATAGAGCTTCAGCCCAAAAACGTGTTGGTAGAGAGGCTTGAATTAGTAAGGTGCACAAGATGTCGTTGATAGAGCGAAGGGAACGTTCAGCCTTGCCATTTTGAGGAGATGTGTATGGGAAGGAAAAATGAAAGAGGATACCTTGGCAGAGAAAGAAATTTCGATTTTGGTTATTATCAAATTCTTTTCCATTGTCACATTGTATGAAGCGAATTGGGAGACCAAAGTGAGTTAGAACATATTGTCTAAAATTAATGAAGAGTTTGTGAACATCTGATTTGGCACAAAGAGGGAAGGTCCAAACATAGTGAGAATAATCATCTAAAATAACAAGATAATATTTGAACCCTATAACACTTGGGACGGGAGAGGTCCATAAATCACAATGTAATAACTCAAACGGAAAAGTACTATAGATATTTTATGTGCCAGAAGGTAATCTAGTATGTTTGCCACATTGACAGGCATTACAAATAGAGGGATCATGAGAAGAACTAGAACTAGGGATGCTAAACTCTTATAGCATGGATGACATGGTATTTTTATTGGGGTGACCGAGACGATGATGCCATAGATCAACGGAGGCAATCATGGCTTGAGGTGTGGAGGTGGGTGTGCCATGGAGAGGATAAAGATGGCCTAAACTATTGTAACGAGAGAGGACCGCCGATGTTTTCAGGTCCTTCATAGATAAACCAAATGGATCAAATTCTATGGAAACATTATTGCCAATTGTGAATTTGTGAACATATATTAGATTTTTAATTAATGGTGGAGCAACTAAAATATTTTGAAGGATAAAATTTGTGTTTGGATTAATGATGTAAGAGTGACCGGTGCATGAGATTGGAATAGAGGATCCATCGCCAATGGTGATGGTAGAAAAGGGAGAGGAAGAACAAGCTGACAGAAAATCCATATTTGAAGACATATGCCAGGAAGCACCAGAATCAAAAAACCAATCCGTACCTTCGTGGTTGTTGAGTATGAACTTGTTCATGGCAGCCATGAAGGCGACTTGGTCCCAGCTTGGTGGAGCGATCGACGGAGCGGGTGTCATAGGAATGTAATGAAGAGCCGAAGGAGCATGGTACATGTGGGGCAGCGACGTCGGCGGAGCCATGTATTGCTATGGCGACAACATGTAAGTCATCGATGGAGCTTGGGCGGTGTATACCTGCTGCCAAGGACGAGGTGCGAGAGGCCCGGGTGCGCCGATTGAGGGGCGGAGGCCAGGACTCCAGTGCCCGGTGTAAGCCGGTGGAGCGCCGTATGGAGAGGGGGCCGACCAGGGCATCGGCCAGGCCTGAACGAGACCCTCCCATGGGTCATGCTGCGGCTGCCAAGGGGCCATGGTGGAGGGGGTGGTGGCACTGGTGGAGTCGGCGCTGGTGGAGCTGGTGCAGGAGCAGGTGGCCGCGGCTGAGGAGTCGGCACTAGGGCGGCTGGCCAATAAACGGGATTTTTTCCGCGATAATTGGAGCTTGGACGCCATCCAGGAGGGGCCGTCGGTGGTGAAGCGGGAGTAGGAAGGAGCGGCGGGCGAGGCGCCGTGTGAAAGACCTAAGGAGGACGGGCAGCCTTGCGTGCTTGGTTCTAGGACTCGAGCTACAAAATAGACCACACCTCGGCGCAACTAGGGTAAGGTTTCAGCAGAGGAGTAAAGGCAACTTGCTTTTCAAATTAATCGCCAAGCCCGACAAGGAGGTCATTGATGAGTGCACGGTCGTCAACGGGATCACCGAGCTCCCGAAGTTCGTCGCCGATGGCCTTGATGCGTTGGCAAAAGACAGTGAAGGGGGAGTTGCCTTGAGTGCTGGTGTGGAGCTCGATATGGAGGGCGTTTGCGGTGACCCAGCATACCACTGCATGATGTAGTACACTATAGTCGTTGACATAACACTAATGAAACATCGTTCATGAGTATCACATCCCTCAGAGTTGTACAACAGAAACACAGCAGGTCCAATACATGACTATAGGTTACAACTCAACTCTTTACACAAGATCCAGAGAACACTCTAGGTTAAAGAGAAAGAAAGAATATTCTTACAAAGAAGAATCAGAAATAAACAACTCAAAAACTATCATACTATTAAGACTAGTATTTTAACTAATGGTCTGACATTGTTGCTATTGCAATATACTACAGAAATAGGTTCTATGGCTAGAGATTATATTCCTATCTAGTCATAAACTTCATCTTTACTTGAGTTGATGTACATGTTGACTTTCTTGACTTCATTGAAGAGCTCGAGCTTTTGATGATGATTTCTGGAGCATAACTTGAGGTAGACGTTGCCTGTACTAGCTTTAGAACCTAGCAAGGGTTAAGAAGATACTTTGAGTACGAGCGTACTCAGCAAGTTCACTAGAAAAGGAGTGTTTGATGCACTATAACTACAACCACAGACCGTAAGTCATAGGAAATGCAAGTTTTCGTAAAAATTTCTTCAAAGGTTGCTTTTATTCCGAAAAGCTATGTCCGTCAGCCTTCACGGGTTTACCAGAACTTTCATGGAGTTCCTTTCCCACCGTGTTCGCAGCTCCTTCCCGGAACAGGGAGTAACAAGTTACAGTTTTTACACTCTGCAGAGGTTCATCACTTTACCCATGAGAGACCTTAGGTTTCGTTGCACGGCCGAGAGTATGTCCCCATTCAAACTTCCTTGGTTTGAGGCCCAACCTAAGATCCAAGCCAATCACTGCCTTTTCCGTGACCCCGCATGTCTCCTTGGTGTATGCCAACCCACCTATTGAATTATAGCAAGTGGCAGTACAGACCGTTCAGATGCCGGAACTATCGTGGGACGTTGAGAGCTCCCACCCATATGATGCATATCTCCTATGAATTACCAATAAATGCACGCTACGGAGATAAAAGCCACGACCCGCACATCCGGCTCCATGTGAGAGGGAAAAGATACAGCTGACTTCTCCGTCCCATTCCAAATCTCATGGTCAACGCGTAATATACGACGCAAGAATCACTAGGGACATTGGTTGTTAAGTCCTAGATACTATGTTCCTTTACCACCGGAACTTTCATAGTAGGTTATTACCTCATGGTAAATAACCTATAATCACATTATTATGAAAATAGTGTTTTCGGACCTTTTTCAAATGCAGGTGATGACAACAATGGATTTGTAAAATACTTTACCGAAAATAATCAAAGGACATGAGCAAGTGTGAACTTGCCTTTTGTGATTGCAAGATTATGCACTCACGGTCTTCGAGATGACATATGATCCAATATTTGAAATCTGCATCATTGGTCCAGTAAGGACTAATGTTTAAAGAAGCAATATGCTGTTGTGCATAAGTAATGTTATGCATTTTGCAAAACCCCCAAAGTGAATCCCCAATACGCTAAGTGAAGTGAACTTAGGTGATTCCTTTAAGAGTTGGTTTATCTTCAAATTTTTACTTCATATGAAGTGCATCTATAGGGATTTTAAGTTTTGATATACAAGATATAAAAATAGAGTGCAATAGTAATTTAAGATTTAGATTAGTTTCTATTTGGTGATTAGGATGGAAGTCTATGTATTGGATTATTAAGGTTTGAAAGAACTATCCTAGAGTTGTTGCTTGAAGTGGCAAAAAGAATAACATTTGAAGAAAAGATGTCCTCTCTAAGATTTAAACAATCATCATTGTTAATAGAACATGATCAATGTCTTTTGGTGTTTGATTTATTAGTTTGGACTTGAGATGTTTTATGTCTTAAGTTAAATAGACCAAAGTTAACTATAAAAACATAAGTGATTTATTAGACATGCTGTTTATAAGCCTTGAGACTAAAGTTAACTTTAAAAGGTTAAGTAAACTTAAGATGTTATATATTTTAATTATTCCCAAGTTTTAGATTTATGATAGGTATTATTAAGGTGTGGAATTATTCACTTTATATTTAAGTGAATGATTAGATTAAATTTCTTTTGCTTTTTAAGAAACTAATATGTATTTATTTAATGGAAGCATAATTAGATGATCTTAGTAATTTGTTAGAATTTTGAAGTTATGTTAATAATGGTTAAGATATAATGATTATTCATCATATTATATATATGAGTGATACCCAATAAGATTTTTAAAAGAATTCACAAAATAGGTATTAGATAAGGATTTGTTTTTTTTTAAAAAAAATATTAAAGACTTTTCTAATAATAGATTTAGTATTTTTCTAGTGTAATAGATTTATTCAAGACTTTGAAAATGATTTTTATTTTATTTTTAAGTATTATTTTTATATTTATAAAATTCCATAAAGGATTAAATGTATTTAAATATTTACTTCAAATTTTATCTGCATTTTATTTATATTACAAAGTAAGATTATAATTTTTTTATGTACATATTATTCTTGTGGTCATTTTGATATATCATATGTATTTTTGAGATTTTTCTATATTTTGCTAGGGTATAAATTATGTTCTGGGTTAGTTTGGTCATTTAGTGATTTGATAAGTATTTTTTTTTCTTTTTTTTCTTTGGAACCTGGCCAGGCTTACCAATGGGCCCATTTGGACCCAATTTGGCCCAACTGGCTCAGGGTCAAACCCCACCCCGGCCCAGCCATCCCATCACTCTCTCTCACATCTCTCATTCTCGTTTCTTTCCCCTCCTGGTTGCTGGCGACGCCGATGTCGCCGCCCGTCCGATTCCGGCGAGGTAGTCCATTGTGGTCGCCGTTGATGGTCGTCGGGGCTTCGCCTCCCTCAGGATGACCTGGCTCTCCAATTCGATTTGTTCCTAAGACCTTCTCGAGCTCGCCCCTTCCATCTTCTGTGCGTCTAGGTTTTCGGTATCCTGGTTTCACCGAGCTCCAGTGATAGTTTGATGTTGTTCTGGTGGTGGATTGAGGTTGGTGAAGGTGGGGTGTGTTCTTGGGTGGGTGTAGCTTGGTGTAGGTCGCTGGTTGCAGCTCGGCACAGGCTCAGGTGTCGCCTATGCCGTTGTGTCGCGGTCGTTGCTACTACGACCACCCCGCCGGTCTGCTTCCTCTTCAATCTTCAGCGAGGACCACGGGTAAGTAGGGAATCTTCTTTTCTTTTCCTCACTTAATTCCTTTCCGTGATGATGAAATCATCCTAAGTAGCACCGATGCTCTGTTTTAGGGTTTGTGTGTTAAGGAGCTGATCTCTTTTGATTTGATCTATGCTGATTAGTAGATGAAACAAACATATGAAACTGTGCAAGCTATCTTGATTTATTTATGGTCAAAATTTGAGATCATTTGTATTCATATCTTAATACTAAGATAACTACATTTGATATATAGTAGAATTTCTGGTAATAAGGTTTTTGTATCTGTGATATTGCTTGCAGATAGAATGTTGTTAAGTGTGGTGATTCAATCTGGATGACTTAATCATGCCTAGCATGTGTGACTCTTATTGATATGTTGATTCTACTGAACAATATTGCTGGATTGAGATGGCTTATTATTGTGGTATCTTATTTGGGACACAATTTGGTGTTGTGGTTTATACTACTGTGATAGCTTCCCTGAGAGTATTCATGGTGGTCACTCCTAGCAAGATGAGTTGTTGTTGTTTCTAACTAGGCAAATTTTTGCCTTGTGGATTGTTATAGAGAAGATATGGTGTAGGTTTCCACATTTGAGTCCAGCTACAACCTATCAGTTGAAACTGATCATGAAGGACTACATATACTGATTCCTAATAATATCTATTAGGAAAATGATCTATTTTGTTTGGATTATTTAAAGATAATCAAATTGTAATGCTTGCTTTGTATCTTGAGAAAGACTTGAGTTCCTGTTCATATGGACAGAGAACTAATATGAATTTTTGATTCCTGGATTTTCTTTTAGGAAAATGATAAAACTTGTTTTGTTTGAATAACCTGAGAGCTAGCTAATACAGAAGAATTATTCTGGTGGCTTCTGTTGTCCTGGGATGCTACTGTGGTGCCTCCAACCTTGGGGAGTGCACAATGGTAGCCAGGTAGCATGACTTGTTGCTGGGAACATCTACAGTGATGTAGTTGATGTTGGTGTCAAAATAAAAGGAACTTAGCTCATGATGCAAAAAGGCTGAAGCTAGTTTAGTGGCTGAAATACAGATTCTTTCACTTGGCTTTATCTTAGCTCTAGGATGATACTGGAGTAGCATTACTTGTTGGAATTATGCCCTAGAGGCAATAATAAAGATGTCATTATTATAGTTCTTGTTCATGATAAAGTTTATATTCCATGCTAGAATTGTATTAAGCGGAAACTTTGATACTTGTGTGGTTTATGAACAACACCGTGTCCCTAGTACGCCTCTATGGACTAGCTCATTGATTAATGATGGTTAAGGTTTCTGTAACATCCCAAAAAAATACTAAGCTTGATCATCAAACACTAATCATCAACATTTAGGGTTAACAAAAACTTTGCTAAATAAAACTTTGAAGACATGCATATGTGTATGCATGGATTTTGAAATTCTTTGGAACCACCTTGTTTGATTGTTTCATTGCTTGTAAAATGTTTCTTAGGTGAAATAAACATCATCTAAAACATTTCCCCCACTTTTCATAAAGACAAGTAAATCAAAACAAATATATTAGAGGAATGGTCATTTTGACCAATTTAACTCTCATGCCTACTTTGGCTGTCTCAAACTTTCAGAACCTAATGGAAACTTTTTTGGATCTTTGCACCCCTTGAATGTACTCATAACAAAGTATCAAGGCCCACTTTGTGATCATCCAGAAACTTTCAAATGCATAGTTTAAATGACAATTCAAAATTGAATCCTTATCATATGGGAAGATCCCACTTTTTCAAAAACCACTCAAACAAGCTCAACTTTCAAAACCCAAGCATCTGCAGACTCACCAGCACCAATCTAGCAAACACACCAAAAATACTTTCAAAATTCAAAACTTGATTTCATGCGGCCATTTCATCAAACAGGTTGCAGACACAAATCATCCAAATCGTAAACACTATTGTGAGAAGTGATTCTTGCCTAACTGGTTCCCTATCTAGCTCACAACCAACTCAGTAGATCATCTAGCAAGATTAACCAAGCACTAGCACCACTGTGAGTATGCCATTGTCATCAATGGTGAACATCCTAGCACACCCTTGCCACCCCATAGTCGACAGCAAGCTAGGAGCAGTAGCAAGCCTAGCCAGCATGTCTGGGAGGCGACCAATCCCACCGCCACTCCCTGTCCACCGCTTGAACCTTGCCACCCATCGACCACACGCATGGCGCCAGATCGCCAATGAAAGCATGCCGAGCGCAAGCGCCATCCTCGAAGCGCCCGATCAAGCCCTGCGCGTGCATACACAATCCCCACCGACCCAGGAGACCGCCAGACATCCTCGTTCACCGCCCCATGACGCAGCCACCGCATTGCCGTCAGAAGAGCGTCGCATGTTCCAGACCAAGCCGCACCGCCTCGAAACCATGTCGTTGAGCACCGCCAGGAACACAGACCGCCCCTACCTTCGCCCATGCCAATAGCCATCAGAATATCGCTTCGACGAGCTCACGCGGCGCCCGTCGGTCCCCTCGCTTGACTATAAATAGAGGCCACCCCCAGTCGATTTCTTCACACCATCTCACTTCCCTCTCATCACTGATCGTGCCACACCGTAACCAGATCAAGGAGAGAACCACCTCGCCGGAATTTCACCGGAGCTCGCAGCCTCTAGAAAAGAAGGGCGCCATCGATTTCGTCCACCCTAAGAGCTGCCGCGAACACCCCTGAGTTCGCTGTCGTCGACTTCATCGTTCACCCGCCTCGCCGACCCTCGCCAGCACCCCGGTGAGCCCCCAGCACCCCTCACTGGCCGCGCTAGGTTTCTTTCTCGCCAGCGTTGTCTCGCGTCGACGATGACTCCCAGTTGTGGCATTAGAATCAGATCAAACGACCCACGTTGCCTGCATCCGCCGCCCCTCCTGTCTCACCGACAAGTGGGACACCCACTTAAGCAGCCAGCTGGGCACGCTTCAGCAGGCCGGCCCGTTAACTTTTCCCGCGCAGCCCAGTTACTTGAATTAAACCTTTTTCATTTTTGTTTCAAACTCACTTCTGTACTCAACTTCAAAAATCAACCCAGATCGATTTATTGCATCAAATTGAATGAAACCAATTTTGTTAGAAAGGTCTGGGAATGCTGAATCCAAGCCCGTTGGATTCAAGTCATTTGGATCTATAGATCACCGATGGTAAAAATAACAAGGCAGAAGTTTTTCTGCATTCAAACATTTTTCAAATTTAAACCATAATAGCTTTTGAGTTGATCCCAACTCTCAAAAATCACATTTAACCATACCTTTCAGAATATATAAAAATATATAGGTTTACTTGTAGAAATAATGTTCAAGTAATAAAAGAATGCTACATAGGCATTTCTAGCCACTTTAATTAATTAGAATAAAAGGGTAAAACCTTATTAAATTGTGACACCACTTTAAAACACATTCCCTTGGACTACAATATGTGGTGATGACATGTGTCAACATGATCCCATGTTTGGTTTGGAGAATATTAAATCTTAAGTAGTTTTTCAATGAGTAGAAATTCCTTTTCTAAAAAAATAAAAGGAATTAAACCAAGCCTTAATCTTGTAATGTTAGAGATGATGCTAGGTCATCTATAGGACCCTTGTGTGTGATGATTGCATGTAGTTAAGTATTGTTTGGTGATTGTGTACTTCGTATTTATTCATAGACGCTAGTACCGACCAAGGATACGAGGAGGAAGGAGGATTCTACGAAGAAGAAGCCGAGGAGAACTTCAACCACTGCTCTGCACAAGGCAAGCCTAATACTACTAGTGAATGTGCAAGCTAACACTTGCAAGATACTTTACCTATGCAAGCCAATACTTGTTACTATGCCTACTATATGCCTTAAGCATATATGATCCAACCCACTTGACCAACCAATCCTAGTTTTTACTTGCAAGCTTCTTACTTTATTTCTTTATCAAAGCTTGCTTAGAGTTTACTTAAGAGATTGGTAGATACTAGACAGATATTTGAAGGTTGCATAAAGAGCATTAAATTTGGCCTAAGTTAGAAACCTTGATATCAGCCTGAGACATAAGGTTGTACTTAGTTGAAACCCCACTAGTCCACCACCCCTCATTAGTGCCTACCCCCACTTATAGATGCTAGTGCTAAGCATAAAACTTGATCAACTTTTAGATGGGAATACTTGGTGGAAAAATGGTTATGAAAACCTTGGAATGATGGATCATTTTATTGAAATGTTTTGGACATGTGTTTCCGAACACCTAATGATTTTGGTGATGAAAATGTTGAGGCATGAGCCTTAGCCCTTTATAAAACTGATGGTTGTCTGGATGCGATACCATTCCAATTTTATCGTACAACCACAATACCCGAAGATTGGGTAGGGCTTGACTGGAAACTTATATACCTTAGTATTAGTTCCCTCACGGCCAAGGTCTGAGCTGAGGCAACCTTGTGAAGATTGTCCACCTGTGCAGTACCAAAGATGACAGTTGGTCATGGTTGGGAGGCCAAACTCACAGGAGAGGTGCTTATACTCGTGTAATTGAAAGGTTAGGATTGATTATCCGCATACTGAGTATAGTGAATTCAGGATTTGTTCCTGACGGATGTATCGAATGTTGTGGTGAAAGTGTACAATCTCTACAGAGTGTCAAACTATTCGAATAGCCGCGTCCGCGGTTATGTACAGTTGGAGTGGCCATACTGTTCCCCTGTCAGACTTTTTCAAAAATGACTTGTGAAATAAATTGAGACTGTGACTTGACCACAACAGAGTTGTGACATGAGTTACAAGATCCCACTTAGGAGTTATAAAATTGTGACTAGCTTTGGAACTTAGTAGATATAAATCTGGCTTTTTCAAAACAACCCTAGAGCCTAGTGTCCTATTATCCAAAAACCCCTTTACCTGTTAGTATTAGTTTGCGAGTACTTAAAGAGTACTCATGGCTTTGTCCCTGGCTATTCCCATGGCCATACTATGAAGAGGAGTACCTGGAGGATGGACCCCAGGAAGGTTACGACAACTAGGATCATCTCCCATCGTCAGCATTGCCTGTGAACCCGAAGATGGAGCTTCGCCTACGCTACCGTTATTATTACGTATTCCGCTGCTTGATGTTGTATTAAGAACTGGATCATGAGATCCCTATTTGTGTAAGAACTTGAATCATTTGTAATGGATGATGTACTGTGGTATCCAATTCTGTTATGTCTCGCAAAAATGGCAATCCTGGGATTGCGACGTATGGCATAACAGGCATCTGGGATTAAAAATCCGGGTGTTGACAAGTTGGTATCAGAGCCATCCTGACCATAGGAGACCCTAGTTAGACTGGACGTTTGAACCAAAAACTTAGTTTCAAAACCAAAGAAAACAAATATTTTCAAAAACCTATTCTCATTCTTATCCCTTTGATTCTTTCATGAAAATTCATGTTCCTCAAAAACTCTTGCAAAATACATAAGAATTTTGACACACTTAATCACTCTGCTAACCTACTCATCCTCTATTCTTATAGATGGACGTGAAGTACAGCAAGTTTTATCAGTTGGGGAATGGAGGAGACCTTATCTTTGAGAGGGATTTGGACCAGCTTTTGAACTTGAGCGTCCGCACTTTTGAGTTCTTCGGAGCTCAGCTCAATGATCAAGGAGGAGAAGATCTGCAGTGGCTAATTGTTGCAAGTCTCCGAGGAAAGATTGAACCTCCCACTGCGAAAGGAATTCAGTTTACCTTGAGGGAAAACAACTGGCTCGATGGACTTGCCAGGGCCATGCAAGAAGCTCTTTCCCGTCTGTGTGGGCAGAGCATCAATCAGATCAAGGGTACTCGCTTTGAGTTTTGCCCAAGGCGTGATGCTAATGGACAACCCCTGGAAGCCCCATACCACCCCGAGCTGAAGACCCAATTGGACCACCTTAGCTTCATGATGTACGATCGTCAGCAAGAGTTGGACAACTGCCAGGACTACTGTAACCACAAGTCTGCCATCATCAAGACGAAGGACCAGACCATTGCCATGCTAGCAAAGGATCGCAAATCTCACTGCCGTCAGCTCGACAAGAAGGAGCGCATCATTTCCCGTCTTCGCCACCGCATCTCATCTCTGGAGGAGACCATCCACGAGAGAGACATGCAGTTGGAGGAAAGGGAGAATGCCGGAGAGGATCTTCGTGGAGACCCCTACTCCTATCTCAGCGATGACGACGATTTTCTGGAGGATCAGGCTATGGATTTCTTCACCGATGAGGATGATTTCTCCTTCATCGATGATGATGAGGATGATGAAGCCACTGATTCCGAGGAGTAGTAGCACTTGAGCACTAGCGTAGTGAGTAGTATTTGGTCCCACTGTATTGTAGTTTCCAGAATGGTTCTTAAAACCATCTGTTTTTCTTTGTGCTATGAATGAATGAATGAATGAATGAATGAATGAATGAAAAAGCAAGTTGCTAGAAAATCTGAGTCAAACTTTAAAAACTTTTGAAAGTCCCAGAACCTTAGAAATTTCCCTCTTTTCTCATGATCTACCTCAATCTTCAGATGCCACGCGGAGGAAGTGGTTCATCCCAGGACCCGATGTTGCAGATTCTGCAAATGTTGACCTCTGACCGTGAAGCTGAAAGAGCGGAACGTCAAGCCAACCTAGCCACCCTTCAGCAGATATCCCAGCTAGCCCACAACAACCAAGGCCACGGAAATCAGGACAACCATGGATCTAAGCTCAAGAATTTCCAGAATACCAACCCACATGTGTTCACTAAGTCCGAAGAACCCCTAGACGCTGATGATTGGTTGCAAACCATGGAAAATAACCTAGAAGTAGCCGGAGTGGAAGCCAACAAGAAAGTCTTGTTCGCCACCCACTATCTAACCGGAGATGCCAGAGCATGGTGGAATAGTGTTCGCACAATGACCGGAGGCTAGATGATGACCTAGGAGGAATTCAAGGTCAAGTTTAGCAGAACCCATGTGCCACCGGGTTTGATCAAGAGAATGAGAGACGAGTTCAGAGAACTGAAGCAAGGAAGGATGACTGTAGTAGAATACCGTGACAAATTTTTGTCATTAGCTAGGTATGCCCCGGATGAAATAGACACTGAAGCCAAGAAGAAAGAAAGATTCCTGAATGGTCTGCATGATGAGATGCAGACAGTGTTAGTCAATATCCCCTTTGCGAATATTGAAGCCCTTGTCGACTCAGCTATCCAGATGGAAGGAAAGATCAACCAAGCCAATGAGAACCGCAAGCGTCGTATGATGCATCAGCCAGGAACCCATCAGACCCCAAACTCGCAGCCGTAGTTCTAGCCCTAAAGACATGGAGACATTACCTGATGGGAAACCGTTGTGAGATCTATTCGGATCACAAGAGACTAAAGTATATATTCACTCAGAAGGAGCTGAATATGAGACAGAGGAGATGGATTGAGCTAATCAAGGATTACGATCTGGACATTCACTATCACCCTGGTAAAGCCAATGTAGTAGCCGATGCCCTTAGCAGATTGCCGTGCCGCTTGAACTCCATGATTTTGAAGGAGCAACCAAGTTTGCACAAAGAGATGGAAGATTTTCGAATGGAGTTAGTAAGTGAAGGATTTTTGGCTAGCATAGAACTTCAGCCCACTTTGATCAGTCAGATTAAAGAGGCGCAGAAGGAAAATGCTAGTATTGAAGGAATCAAGCGTCGTATCGGTACAGGCAAGGTACCTGGATTCACCGAGGACGAAGAAAGAGTTTTGTGATACAAAGGATGCCTTTGTGTACCAGAAGATTCTGAGTTGAAAGAAGTTATTTTGAAGGAGGCTCATGATACTCTTTATTCTATCCATCCCGGAGGAACTAAGATGTATCAAGATTTGAAGGAGCAATTTTGGTGGCATAAGATGAAGCGAGAAATCGGAAGCTATATCGCCAAGTGTGATATCTGTCAGCGAGTCAAGGCAGGACATCAAAGACCCGCTGGATTGTTGCAACCCTTGCATATTCCGGAATGGAAATGGGATTCTGTAGGAATGGACTTTATCACTGGACTACCTACTTCTAGTAGGGGAAATGACTCTATCTGGGTCATAGTGGACAGATTGTCCAAAGTCACCCATTTCTTGCCCGTCAAAACCACCTATCAGAGTTCGAAGCTTGCGGAGTTATACATCGCTAGAATCGTTAGTTTGCACGAAGTCCTTACCTCGAGATTCTGGAATAAAGTACAAGAAGGTTTAGGAACCCGCCTAGATTTCAGCACCGCGTATCACCCTCAGACCGATGGACAAATGGAGCGAGTAAATCAAATACTCGAAGATATGCTGAGAGCATGTGTGTTAGAATATGGATCCAAGTGGTAAGATTGTCTACCGTTTGCAGAATTTTCATACAACAACAGTTATCAAGCCAGTTTGCAAATGGCCTCATTTTAATTCATGTACGGAAGGAAGTGTCGCACCCCTTTGAACTGGTCGGAAGTAGGAGAGAGTCAGATTTTTGGACCCGATATCCTACGAGAAGCAGAAGAGAAGGTTCACAAGATTAGTGAGCACCTCAAGACCGCCCAATCCCGACAGAAGAGTTACGCCGACAAGAGACATAGAGATATCTCCTTCAACATAGGAGATTTTGTTTATCTGAAAGTGTCGCCATTGAAGGGAATGCAGCGTTTCCAACTCAAAGGAAAGTTAGCCCCTAGATATATCGGACCTTTCAAGATTCCGAACCGTCGAGGAGAAGTGTCGTACCAATTGGAACTACCTCAAGAGATGTCAGCCGTGCACAATGTGTTCCATATCTCATTACTTCGCAAGTGTCTCGAAGTCCCCGAGAAGACCGAAGTGTTCAAGAATATCGATCATCGGACCATAGAGATCAGCGATGACCTGACCTATCCCGAAGTAACCATCCGCATTTTGGAAGAAGCTTTTTGAACTACCCGAACCCGAAGCATCAAGTTTCTCAAGATTCAGTGGAGCAACCACACAGAAGAGGAAGCTACCTCGGAGCGCGAAGATCACATCAGGACGGAGTTTCCCGATCTCTTCAAATCCTAGGTAATCTTTTCATCCTTTTTCAAATCTCGGGACGAGATTTTGTTTAAGGGGGAGGTTTGTAACATCCTAAAAAAATACTAAGCTTGATCATCAAACACTAATCATCAACATTTAGGGTTAACAAAAACTTTGCTAAATAAAACTTTGAAGACATGCATATGTGTATGCATGGATTTTGAAATTCTTTGGAACCACCTTGTTTGATTGTTCCATTGCTTGTAAAATGTTTCTTAGGTGAAATAAACATCATCTAAAACATTTCCCACACTTTTCATAAAGACAAGTAAATCAAAACAAATATATTAGAGGAATGGTCATTTTGACCAATTTAACTCCCATGCCTACTTTGGCTATCTCAAACTTTCAGAACCTAATGGAAACTTTTTTGGATCTTTGCACCCCTTGAATGTACTCATAACAAAGTATCAAGGCCCACTTTGTGATCATCCAGAAACTTTCAAATGCATAGTTTAAATGACAATTCAAAATTGAATCCTTGTCATATGGGAAGATCCCACTTTTTCAAAAACCACTCAAACAAGCTCAACTTTCAAAACCCAAGCATCTGTAGACTTACCAGCACCAATCGAGCAAACACACCAAAAATCATTTCAAATTTCAAAACTTGATTTCATGCGGCCATTTCATCAAACAGGTTGTAGACACAAATCATCCAAATCGTAAACACTATTGTGAGAAGTGATTCTTGCCTAACTGGTTCCCTATCTAGCTCACAACCAACTCAGTAGATCATCTAGCAAGATTAACCAAGCACTAGCACCACTGTGAGTATGCCATTGTCATCAATGGTGAAAATCCTAGCACACCCTTGCCACCCCATAGTCGACAGCAATCTAGGAGCAGTAGCAAGCCTAGCCAGCATGTCTGGGAGGCAGCCCACCGTCCACCGCCACTCCCTGTCCACCGCTCGAACCTTGCCACCCACTGGACCACACGCACAGACAGCGCCCAGACCGCCAGCGACCATGCCATGCGGCGTCGCGAGCACCACCCTCGACCGAAGCCCACAGACCGCGCGCCGCCCTCGCCGCGTGCATACACAATCCCCACCGACTCAGGAGACCGCCAGACATCCTCGTTCGCCGCCCCGTGACGCACAGCCACCGCTCGTCGTCGAAGACGCCGCCTCTGCCGTGCAGAGTGTCGCATGTTCCAGACCAAGACGCACCGCCCCACGCCTCGAAACCATGTCGTTGAGCACCGCCAGGGAACACAGCACCGTCCCCTACCTTCGCCCATGCCAATAGCTCAGAATATCGCCCGTCGGCCCCTCGCTCGACTATAAATAGAGGCCACCCCCAGTCGATTTCTGCACACCATCTCACTTCCCTCTCATCACTGATCGTGCCACACCGTTCCCGGAGCAAGGCGAGAACCACCTCGCCGGAATTTCACCGGAGCCCACCGCCTCTAGAGAAGAAGGGCGCCATCGATTTCGTCCACCCCAGGAGCTGCCGCGAACACCCCTGAGTTCGCCGTCGTCGACTTCATCGTTCGCCCGCCTCGCCGACCCTCGCCAACACCCCGGTGAGCCCCCAGCACCCCTCACTGGCTGCGCTAGGTTTCTTTCTTGCCGGCGTTGTCTCGCGTCGATGATGACTCCCAGCCGTGGCATTAGAATCAGATCGAACGACCCACGTTGCCCCGTACCGCTTCGCCCCTCCCTGTCTCACTGACAAGTGGGGACACCCACTTAAGCAGCCCGCGGGAGCACTGCGCTTAGCAGGCCGGCTCATTAACTTTTCCCGCGCAGCCCAGTTATTTGAATTAAACCTGTTTCATTTTTGTTTCAAACTCACTTCTGTACTCAACTTCAAAAATCAACCCAGATCGATTTATTGCATCAAACTGAATGAAAGCAATTTTGTTAGAAAGGTCTGGGAATGCTGAATCCAAGCCCGTTGGATTCAAGTCATTTGGATCTATAGATCACCCATGGTAAAAATAACAAGGCAGAAGTTTTTCTGCATTCAAACATTTTTAAAATTTAAACCATAATAGCTTTTGAGTTGATCCCAACTCTCAAAAATCACATTTAACCATACCTTTCAGAATATATAAAAATATATAGGTTTACTTGCAGAAATAATGTTCAAGTAATAAAAGAATGCTACATAGGAATTTCTAGCCACTTTAATTAATTAGAATAAAAGGGTAAAACCTTATTAAATTGTGACACCACTTTAAAACACATTCCCTTGGACTACAATATGTGGTGATGACATGTGTCAACATGATCCCATGTTTGGTTTGGAGAATATTAAATCTTAAGTATTTTTTTCAATGAGTAGAAATTACTTTTCTAAAAAAATAAAAGGAATTAAACCAAGCCTTAATCTTGTAATGTTAGAGATGATTCTAGGTCATCTATAGGACCCTTGTGTGTGATGATTGCATGTAGTTAAGTATTGTTTGGTGATTGTGTACCTCGTATTTATTCATAGACGCTAGTACCGACCAAGGATACGAGGAGGAAGGAGGATTCTACGAAGAAGAAGCCGAGGAGAATTTCAACCACTGCTCTGCACAAGGCAAGCCTAATACTACTAGTGAATGTGCAAGCTAACACTTGCAAGATACTTTACCTATGCAAGCCAATACTTGTTACTATGCCTACTATATGCCTTAAGCATATATGATCCAACCCACTTGACCAACCAATCCTAGTTTTTACTTGCAAGCTTCTTACTTTATTTCTTTATCAAAGCTTGCTTAGAGTTTACTTAAGAGATTGGTAGATACTAGACAGATATTTGAAGGTTGCATAAAGAGCATTAAATTTGGCCTAAGTTAGAAACCTTGATATCAGCCTGAGACATAAGGTTGTACTTAGTTGAAACCCCACTAGTCCACCACCCCTCATTAGTGCCTACCCCCACTTATAGATGCTAGTGCTAAGCATAAAACTTGACCAACTTTTAGATGGGAATACTTGGTGGAAAAATGGTGATGAAAAACTTGGAATGATGGATCATTCTATTGAAATGTTTTGGACATGTGTTTCCGAACACCTGATGATTTTGGTGATGAAAATGTTGAGGCATGAGCCTTAGCCCTTTATAAAACTGATGGTTGTCTGGATGCGATACCATTCCAATTTTATCGTACAACCACAATACCCGAAGATTGGGTAGGGCTTGACTAGAAACTTATATACCTTAGTATTAGTTCCCTCATGGCCAAGGTCTGAGCTGAGGCTACCTTGTGAAGATTGTCCACCTGTGCAGTACCCAAGATGACAGTTGGTCATGGTTGGGAGGCCAAACTCACAGGAGAGGTGCTTATACTAGGGTGTGTAATTGAAAGGTTAGGATTGATTATCCGCATACTGAGTATGGTGAATTCAGGATTTGTTCCTGACGGATGTATCGAATGTTGTGGTGAAAGTGTACAATCCCTACAGAGTGTCAAACTATTCGAATAGCCGTGTCCGCGGTTATGGACAGTTGGAGTGGCCATACTGTTCCCCCGTCAGACTTTTTCAAAAATGACTTGTGAAATAAATTGAGACTGTGACTTGACCACAACAGAGTTGTGACATGAGTTACAAGATCCCACTTAGGAGTTATAAAATTGTGACTAGCTTTGGAACTTAGTAGAGATAAATCTGGCTTTTTCAAAACAACCCTAGAGCCTAGTGTCCTATTATCCAAAAACCCCTTTACCTGTTAGTATTAGTTTGCGAGTACTTAAAGAGTACTCATGGCTTTGTCCCTGGCTATTCCCATGGCCAGACTATGAAGAGGAGTACCTGGAGGATGGACCCCAGGAAGGTTACGACAACTAGGATCATCTCCCATCGTGAGCATTGCCTGTGAACCCGAAGATGGAGCTTTGCCTACGCTACCGTTATTATTACGTATTCCGCTGCTTGATGTTGTATTAAGAACTGGATCATGAGATCCCTATTTGTGTAAGAACTTGAATCGTATGTAATGGATGATGTACTGTGGTATCCAATTCTGTTATGTCTCGCAAAAATGGTAATCCTGGGATTGCGAGGTATGGCATAACAGGCATCTAGGATTAAAAATCCGGGTGTTGACAGTTTCCTAACCATAGACATGAGTTGTCGATTAATAATAAGATCATGTCATTGGGAGAATGATATGATGGACAGACCCAAATCAAGCAGAGCAATTAGATCGTGTCATCGTGTTCATCTTTGTGAAGCTTTTTCTTATGTCAAATATTGTATTCCTTAGACCATGAGATAATGCAACTCCCTGGTATCGGAAGAAAGCTTTGAGGTCATCAAACGTCATCCTATGAGAGGGTGATCATAAAGGTGTCTCTTAGGTGATTGGAAAGTACTTGTTGGGTTGTATGTATCGAGATGGGATTTGTCCCTCCCAAGTCGGAGAGATATACTTTGGGCCCACTCGATAATCGATATCAACACTGCTTGCAAGCATGTGGTTAAAGAGTTAATCACAAAGTGATATCAGATTACGGAACGAGTAAAGTACTTGCTGTGAACGAGATTGAACTAGGTATGCCGATACCGACGATCGAATCTCGGGCAAGTAAAATATCACGTGACGAAGGGAATATATATATGGGATTAATTGAATCCTGGCATCGTGGTTCATCTGATATGATCATCGATGAATATGTGGGAGTCAATATGGGTTTCCAGACCCCGATGTTGATTATTGATAGAAGATCATGTATGCATATTCTCGAACCCGTAGGGTCACACACTTAACGTGTCTCGACGCTAGGATAGAATGGATAATTGGTTTATGAGTTTTTTCGGAGCCTCGGATGTGATCCAGGACATCACGAGAGGTTCCGGAATGGTCCGGAGAATAAGATTCATATAAAGGAAAGCAGTTTTTGGATTTCGGAATTGTTTTGGAATGTTCGGTATTGTACCGGACTAGAAGCTTCCGGAGTGGGACCAACGTGGCCCCACTTGTCGGGAGGGGGCGTGGGCCTACGAGGGAGTGCCCTGGCCGCATTGGGCCAGGGTCACAAGGCCCCATAGACCAAGCCGGCCAAACCCTAGGGGATCTTTTGAAGAGGGGAGACTTGCCCCCCACTCCACCCATGTGGCCGCTGGCCCTAGGGCTTGGAGGAGGGGCAAGGGCAGCCGGCCAGCCCTCTATATAAAGAGGGCAGGGGCGCACCCTCCCCCCACACCTCCTCCAACCCTAGCCGCCTACCTGCTGCCCTCCTCTCTCTCTCCCGACTGCACGTAGGCGAAGCCCTGCCGCAGAAACTCTCCACCTTTGCACCACGCCATCGTGTTGTAGATCCAATCTATCTCTCCACCCCACTTGCTGGACCGAGGAAGGAGGAGACGTCGTGGTGTCGTACGTGTGCATCTCTCGGAGGCGTTGCCACTTGCGGCGTTGGATCGGATCGGATCGCGAGGAGGAGAAGGCTAGTACGACTACATCAACCATGTTCTGTTGAATGTTCCGCTGTGCGATTTCTTCAAGGGTATGAAGATCTCATATATCCCTCTCGTTGATTGCATCTCCTAGATTATATCTTGGCTTTCCCGTTCGCATCCGTAGAAATTTTTTGATTTACTATGCTGCGAAACCCTTCAGTGGTATCAGAGCTAGATCTATGCGTAGATGTGTTTCATGAGTAGAACGCAACATGCTTGTTGCGGGCGTTGATGTTTTTTGTTGCAAGCCTCTTGTTGTGTACTTCTTATGACGCGGGATAGTGAGATCGAAGCGGTCCAGGCCAACTTTACGCGACCTCGTTCGCGAGACCGGCTCCGCACTTGACGTGTGGCTTGTTCCACACATGCGGCTGGTGGATGCCAGTTTCTCTCACTATAGTTGTCATGGGATTTACACCGGATGTTGGCAACCATAATATCACCGTTGTGGCTTTCCGTAGGTAAGAATCGTTCTTAGCTTGTTACTCCCATAAGCCACGTAAAATGTGCAACAACAAAGTAGAGGTGTCTAACTTGTTTTTGGAGGGAGTGTTTCTGTGATATGGTATGGCCCAAGATATGATGTGTATGTTGTATGCAATGATCATGTTTTGTAATGTTTCACGACTTGCATGTCGATGAGTACACAACCGGCAGGAGCCATATGGTTGTCTTTATAATTGTGTATGACCTGTGTGTCAACTTCTTATACGCCATGTAATAGCTTTACTTTATCGCTAAGTAGTTAGCAATAGTTGTAGTTGCTATTCGTGGTGGAGGCAATCATGGTGGAGTGATGGAGATCATGCTGGCCCGCACAAGATGGAGATCATTGTGCGGAGATTGGCTATACCATGTCACATAAAATTATATGCATGTGATGTTTATCCTTTTATGTATCTTATTATGCTTAGATCGCGACGGTAGCATTATAAGATGATTCCTCACTTAAAGATCAAGATAAAACTGTGTTCTCCCCATGTATGCACCATTGGGAAAGTTCGTCGTGTTCAAGCACCACGTGATGATCGGGTGCTATAAAATCTACGTTCACATACAACGGGTGCAATCCAGTTTTGCACACGCGGAAATACTTGGGTTTGACTTGATGAGCCTAGCATGTACAGACATGGCCTCGGAACACATGAACCGAAAGGTTAAGCATGAGTCATATGAATGATATGATCGACACTTTGTTGTCCACCATCGAAACCACATCTCTTCTCGTGAAGATCGGATTAGGTGTGGTGAATTTGGATCATGTTCACTAAGCAACTTGAGGGATGTTGAATTTAGTGGGAGTTCATCTAGTAATATGATTAAGTTGAACTAGTTATCATGAACATAGTCTAAATTGTACTTGCAAATTTTGTAGATCAAATGGCTAAGTCCAACTTCAACTTCAACGTTTTTGCTGAGAAAGAAAAGCTTAAGAACAATGGGTCTAACTTCACCAACTGGTTCCGCAATCTGAGAATCATTCTCGCTGGCGGACAAAAGGACTATGTCCTTGAGAAAGCGCTAGGTGACGCCCCTGCTATAGATGCGCCGACTGATGAAAAATATGTTTATCAGTCGCGCAAAGATGATTATGGTGTGATTAACAGCACCATGTTGTTTGCTATGGAATAGGACCTTCAAAATCGTTTTGAGGAGTTCCCCGGGCCCTTTGAGATTCTTGAGGAACTGAAAACCATGTTTCAGACTCAGGCCCATTCTGAGAGATATGAGATCTCTGAGAAATTCTTTAACTGCAAGATGGAGGAAGCGAGTTCCGTTAGTGAGCACGCCATTAAGATGTCGGGCTACACTCAACGCCTTGAGCAACTGGACTGCAAGATTCCAAAGGAGCTCAAGATTGACAGATTTCTGCAATCACTCCCTCCTAGCTACAAAGGTTTTGTAGTTACTCATAATCAGATTGGTTCCACTGATACGATCACTGAGCTCTTCGCTAAGCTGAAAGCTGCGGAGGTGGACATCAAGAAAGATAATCATGTGTTGATGGTCAACAAGCCCCCCAGCTTTAAGAAAGGTAAGGGTGCAAATAAGTCCTTCAAGAAAAGGCAGCGGCAAGCGCGTTTCCCCCGCTGAGAAGAAGTTCAAGTCTGGACCTAAGCCGGACATTGAGTGCTTCTATTGCAAGGACAAGGGTCACTGGAAGCGCAACTGTCCGAAGTACTTAGCGGACAAGAAGGCTGGCACCATTAAAGTTATATTTGATATACATGTTATTGATGTTTACCTTACTAGCGCTCGTTGTAGTGCCTGGGTATTTGATACTGGTTCAGTTGCTAATATTTGTAACTCGAAACAGGAGCTATGGAATAGACGGCGGCTAGCAAGGGATGAGGTGATGATGCGCATTGGCAACGGATCAAGAGGTTATGTGATGGCCGTCGGCACGCTCTCCTTAGTTTTACCTTCGGGATTAGTTTTAAACCTTAATAAATGTTATTATGTGCCTGCGTTGAGCATGAACATTATATCTAGATCGTGTTTATTGCAAGAAGGTTATTCATTTAAATCGGAGAATAATGGTTGTTCTATTTATGTGAATAACATCTTTTATGGTCATGCACCTGCTATGAATGGTTTATTTCTTCTGAATCTCAAAAGCAAAGAAACACACATCCATAACATTGAGGCTAAGAGATGCAAAGTGGATAGTGATAATTCAACTTATTTGTGGCACTGCCGTCTAGGTCATATTGGTGTAAAACGCATGAAGAAACTCCATTCTAATAGACTTTTGGAGTCTCTTGATTTTGAATTATTAGACACGTGTGAGCCGTGCCTCATGGGCAAGATGATCAAAACCCCGTTCTCCGGAATAATGGAGCAAGCAACGGACTTGTCGGAAATCATACATACCGATGTATGCGGACCAATGAGTGTTTCGACACGCGGTGGATATCGCTATTTTCTCACTTTTACTGATGACTTAAGTAGATATGGGTATATCTATTTAATGAAACATAAATCTGAAACGTTTGAAAAGTTCAAAGAATTTCAGAACAAAGTGGAAAACCATCGTAACAGGAAAATTAAATTTCTATGATCCAATCGTGGAGGTGAATATTTGAGTTATGATTTTCTCACACATCTTAAAGCAAGCGGAATCATTTCGCAACTCACGCCACCCGGAACACCACAGCGCAATGGTGCGTCTGAACGCCGGAATCGAACTCTATTAGATATGGTGTGATCGATGATGTCTCTTACAGATTTTCCGTTATCATTTTGGGGTTATGCATTAGAAACCGCTGCATTCACTTTAAATAGGGCACCATCTAAATCCGTTGAGATGACACCGTATGAACTGTGGTTTGGTGCTAAACCTAAGTTGTCATTTCTTAAAGTTTGGGGATGCGAAGCTTACGTCAAGAAGTTGATGCCGGACAAGCTTGAATCCAAAGCGGAGAAATGCGTCTTCATAGGATACCCTAAGGAAACTATTGGGTATACCTTCTATCACAGATCCGAAGGCAAAGTGTTTGTTGCAAAGAACGGATCCTTTCTTGAGAAGGAGTTTCTCTAGAAAGAAGTGAGTGGGAGGAAAGTAGAGCTAGACGAGGTTATTGAACCTTCTCTTGAGTTGGAGAGTAGCGCAGCACCTAAAATTGTGCCGTCTGCACCAACAATAGAGGAAGCTAATGACGAGGATCATGAAGCTTCGGACGATGCTACTACTGAACATCGCAGGTCGACAAGGTCACGTTCCCCTCCTGAGTGGTACGACAACCCTGTCTTAACTGTCTTGTTAGTAGACAACAGTGAACCTGCGAACTATGAGGAAGCAATGATGAGCCCAGACTCTGAGAAATGGCTAGAGGCCATGAAATCCGAATTGGGATCCATGAGCGAAAACCAAGTATGGACTTTGGTGGACCCTCCTAGCGACCGAAAGGCCGTTGAGTGCAAATGGATTTTCAAGAATAAAACGGACGCGGATGGTAATGTTACTGTCTATAAAGCACGGCTTGTCGCAAAACATTTTCGACAAGTTCAAGGTGTTGACTACGATGAGAATTTCTCTCCCGTAGAAATGTTAAAGTCCATTCGGATTTTATTAGCAATTGCTGCGTTTCATGATTATGAAATATGGCACATGGATGTCAAGACTGCGTTCCTCAATGGCAACATTGATGAAGAGTTGTATATGATGCAACCCGAAGGTTTTGTCGATCCTAAGGATGCTGATAAGGTGTGCAAACTTCAGCGTTCCATTTATGGACTGAAGCAAGCATCTCGGAGTTGGAACCTTCGTTTTGATCAAGTGATCAAGAGCTTTGGATTTGTTCCAAATTGCTACGAAGCTTGTATCTACAATAAAGTGAGTGGGAGCTCAGTGACATTTTTAGTACTATATGTGGATGACATATTGATTATTGGAAATGACATTGATATGCTTAACAATGTGAAGAGTTATTTGAACAAATGTTTCTCAATGAAAGACCTAGGAGAAGCTGCTTATATATTAGGCATCAAAATCTATAGAGATAGACAAATACGCCTAATAGCTTTAAGCCAAACTACATACCTAGACAAAGTTCTGAAAAGGTTCAGAATGGATAAGGCAAAGAAAGGTTCAGTGCCTATGTTGTCAGGTAAGATATTGAGCAAGGCTCAGTGTCCAGCTACGGTAAATGATAGAGAAGCTATGAGAAAAGTTCCTTATGCCTCGGCCATAGGTTCTATCATGTATGCCATGTAGTGTACTAGACCGGATGTGTCCAATGCTCTTAGTTTGACGAGCAGATACCAAAGTGATCCAGGAGTGGAACACTGGACAGCCGTGAAGAACATCCTAAAGTATTTAAATAGGACTAAAGAAATGTTCTTGGTCTATGGAGGTGATGAGCAGCTCGTCGTAAAAGGTTATGTCGACGCTAGTTTCGACACCGACAAGGATGATTCTAAATCTCAGACAGGATACGTTTATATTTTGAATGGAGGAGCTGTGAGCTAGAGAAGCTGCAAGCAAAGCGTGATCACGGGATCTACAGTAGAAGCGGAATACATGGCTGTTGTAGAAGCGTCAAGTGAAGGAGTTTGGATCAGGAACTTCATCACTGAGCTTGGTGTGGTTCCAAGTGCCTTGGACCCACTGGATATGTTGTGTGACAACACTGGCGCCATAGCACTGACTAAGGAACCAAGATATCATCCAAAGACCAAGCACATCAACCGCAAGTTTCATATAATTCGAGATTATATAACAGATGGAGATCTGAAGATTAGCAAAGTACATACGGATCTGAATGTCGCAGATCCGTTGACTAAACCTCTTACACGAGCAAAACATGATCAGCACCTTAGTGCCATGGGTGTTAGATTGTTGCCAGATGTAAACTAGATTGTTGACTCTAGTGCAAGTGGGAGACTGTTGGAATTATGCCCTAG
Source organism: Avena insularis (assembly GCA_023614405.1). Taxonomy (NCBI): domain Eukaryota; kingdom Viridiplantae; phylum Streptophyta; class Magnoliopsida; order Poales; family Poaceae; genus Avena; species Avena insularis. The sequence continues at coordinate 358,469,508 of CM042697.1, forward strand.
AGGCAATAATAAAGATGTTATTATTATAGTTCTTGTTCATGATAAAGTTTATATTCCATGCTAGAATTGTATTAAGCGGAAACTTTGATACTTGTGTGGTTTATGAACAACACTGTGTCCCTAGTACGCCTCTATGGACTAGCTCATTGATTAATGATGGTTAAGGTTTCCTAACCATAGACATGAGTTGTGGATTAATAATGAGATCATGTCATTGGGAGAATGATATGATGGACAGACCCAAATCAAGTAGAGCAATTAGATCGTGTCATCGTGTTCATCTTTTCGAAGCTTTTTCTTATGTCAAATATTGTATTCCTTAGACCATGAGATAATGCAACTCCCTGGTATCGGAAGAAAGCTTTGAGGTCATCAAACGTCATCCTATGAGAGGGTGATCATAAAGGTGTCTCTCAGGTGATCGGAAAGTACTTGTTGGGTTGTATGTATCGAGATGGGATTTGTCCCTCCCAAGTCGGAGAGATATACTTCAGGCCCACTCGGTAATCGATATCAACACCACTTGCAAGCACGTGGTTAAAGAGTTAATCACAAAGAGATATCTGTGAACGAGATTGAACTAGGTATGCCGATACCGACGATCGAATCTCGGGCAAGTAAAATATCGCGTGACGAAGGGAATATATATATGGGATTAATTGAATCTTGACATCGTGGTTCATCCGATATGATCATCGATGAATATGTGGGAGTCAATATGGGTTTCTAGACCCCGCTGTTGATTATTGATAGAAGATCATGTCTGCATATTCTCGAACCCGTAGGGTCACACACTTAACGTGTCTCGACGCTAGGATAGAATGGATAATTGGTTTATGATTTTTGTTCGGAGTCTCGGATGTGATCCAGGACATCACGAGAGGTTCCGGAATGGTCCGGAGAATAAGATTCATATAAAGGAAAGCAGTTTTTGGATTTCGGAATTGTTTCGGAATGTTCGGTATTGTACTGGAAGGTTCTAGAAGCTTCCAAAGTAGGACCAACGTGGCCCCACTTGTCGGGAGGGGGCGTGGGCCTACGAGGGAGTGCCCTGGCCGCATTGGGCCAGGGGCACAAGGCCCCATAGGCCCAGCCGGCCAAACCCTAGGGGATCTTCTAGAAGGGGGAGACTTGCCCCCCACTCCACCCATGTGGTCGCCGGCCCTAGGGCTTGGAGGAGGGGCAAGGACAGCCGGCCATCCCTCTATATAAAGAGGGCAGGGGCACACCCTCCCCCCACACCTCCTCCAACCCTAGCCGCCTACCTGTTGCCCTCCTCTCTCTCTCCCGACTGCGCGTAGGCGAAGCCCTGCCGCAGAAACTCTTCACCTTTGCACCACGCCGGCGTGTTGTAGATCCAATCTATCTCTCCACCCCACTTGCTGGAACGAGGAAGGAGGAGACGTCGCGGTGCCGTACGTGTGCATCTCTCAGAGGCGTCGCCACTTGCGGCGTTGGATCGGATCGGATCGCGAGGAGGAGAAGTTTAGTACGACTACATCAACCATGTTCTGTTGAACGTTCCGCTGTGCGATTTCTTCAAGGGTATGAAGATATCATCTATCCCTCTCGTTGATTGCATCTCCTAGATTAGATCTTGGCTTTCCCGTTCGCATCCGTAGAATTTTTTTGATTTACTATGTTGCGAAACCCTTCATTACTACCCAGTCTGAGAGCTATGTCCCTCACCCAGCTCATGCTCTAAAACAATATGATAAGAACAGATACTAAGAGTTGACTTGATAGAATGATAAAATGGATATGTGCTTGATTTCTTGGCTCTGCCCATGATGCATCGGGTGAGGCATATTTTGGATAAGGACAAATATTACTGTTGGCTTTAAATCTCTATGATAAACCTTGCATGGCACTTCCATGCAAGTCTGAGAGAATCTCTCCATCCAATCCTCCTACATAAAAAATCTACTGGAAGGGTAGATGGAATTGGTTGAGGTGTATTATTTTCTTTGAATCCTTAGATCTATATGCAAGATATAAGAACAGATGCTGTATGATCTAGTGGGCAACTCTAATGATTTTTATTTTTACCTGTTGTTGTGGAATGATCTATGGCCTGCTGGAGATCTTGGATTATTACTATTGCTTCTTGATCATCTAGATTCATATCAGGATGCTTGATCTTTTCCACTTTGGTACTGTCCTGCACCTCCTGGTGCTGCTGCTGCTCTTTATCTTGGCCTGCACCTCCTGGTGCTGCTGCTCTTGCTTTCCACCAATTCAACCCAATCCATTAGGTGACCATCTTGGATGGTTTCTTGATGGATTATGTTAGTGAGTTGTGGTTTGATCTGCTGGAACTCTAACAAGTGCTGGTGTTGTTTATTGTGTGTGTTCTTGAGGTGAAGAGATATGGCTGTGGACTGAGATTGGGAATGAAGACAAAGTGGTACTGGCTTTGTGTAGCAGAAAGAGTCCTTGCTGCAACGGTTGTGTTTAATACTCCCTCTCACAGCCCTCCTGTGTTGAAAGCACACCAATTTGCATGTGTATGTGTGTGCTGCTTGCACTATTCTAGATGAGTACAAGACCAAATATCTTGATACTCCTCCTTTTTACTTCTACCACTCTAGTGAAACTTACCCCTCTTTATTCCAATGATGTAGGACTGAGGCACAATTAATGTGATAAGAACATATTCTACCATTTCGCCCCTTTTTAATCACTCTATGACGATACTGGCAGTAGCACTTCTCTGCCTAACCTGAGAGTTCATTTTCCCAACATTCTTTCCTTGTTCTTTTATTTTCTACTAGCTTTTCTTGTTTGCTTGTCCCATTTGCAGAGATCCAATAAAGAAGAAAAGATCAGGAAGATGAAGAAATCTCCTTGAAGATTAGTGTAGTGATTACTCTCTTATTGTAGTTTTCCTTTTAGTAATTTCTTGTATTCCTTTACTTCTTGATTAATCCCAGAACATTGTAATAATATAGTTTAGGTTTTTATTTCTGTAGTGTTTATTCTTTTGTAAAGACAATATAATATATATCTCCTTACAATAAAGAATTCTTGTATTTATTTCATTTATGTAATCCCCTTTTCCATTATCCTTTTCTATTTATTTATTTCATGTTAATTTACTTTTATTCTTCTGTTATAAATCAATAATGTAATAGTGTATGTATATATGTATTAATAAAGAATCCCTTATATTTTTATTATAATCATTTCATTTCAAATTCTTTTTTAGATTTAGTTTTATCAATTGAATAATCAATTTTGAATTCCATTCTTATTATTGTTGTAATTCTTTTTTCTTTTGTATTTAAATTTCAATTATCTTTTCTAATTGGATATCTGTAACTATTGTATCTTATTTATAAATAAGAGTTCATCTCTTATTTCCTAATACAATTCAATTTCCATTTACTATTTTATTTCCAATCCTTTCTGTATTCAAATTTATTAATTAAATATTCAAAATTTTGAATTGTCTTCCCCTCCAACACAAAAGTATAGTAGAGGTCATGTCGAAATCCATCGCACATGTCCTGATGTTTCCATCAGAACAAGAGAGACCTCGATTCCTCTATAGCTTCTTTTGTTTTGCGCGAAAATTCCCCGGATTTTCTGATGCATGAATGCAATGCACACACCTGCGTCCTCTATAATTCTAGGCGCTAATCCTGGGATGTTACAGACTCTCCCCCTTAAAATAAACTTCGTCCTCGAAGTTCATAAACTCTCACATTTTGGAGTTAAGAATTGACTTGTATTGGGTATTGTATTTCTCCACTTCATGGTAACCTCAAATGGAAGTAATGGTAGTATTCCATATCTAGATCCTTTTCTTGAATTCTCATCATACTCAACAATCTTTAACTTGTTGTTTACAATACTCCAAAGTTCCTTTTTCTATCCACCTTAAAGGATAGTTCCTTATTATAAACTCCTTAATCTGGGTTTCCTCTTTTAGTTCCTTAACCTAATTATGTATCCTAATCCAAATCCTTTTATTTAATCATCAAACTTTATTACTATACTGTGTAAGGTCTATGAAGTCTCACTAAATCAAATTTAAATTTAGTCAATAGTGGAGGCCAAAAGATTAAATTTTTGTATTATCATTTATGATTTATACTGGTGGTCCTTCTGAAGGTTGGATTTGAACTTATTTATTCCATACCCATTGGAATTTCTTATTCCTCCATACTTGTCCAATTGGATGTGCTTTGTTCCCTCTTAATGATAACTTAAGAGTTGTCTCTTTTTAGAATAAGTCTGTTAGGACTATTCCATTTTATTACTTCAAGCTTTTACCTTATCAAGATTTAGAAACTCTTTTGTTATTTCCTTAAGTACTTCTTCAACTTCCATTTATTAACTATCTAAAGGTCTAAGCATTACTTTCTTGAATTTAAGCTTCGGTCTTTTCTCCAGACATACTTCTGTAAGTACTTTTATGATGATGTTTTCTTTTGACCTTATGAAAATAAGGCTTAATGTTGTTATAGGTTAGTACTTCTTCTCCAACCTTTACTTGGAATTCGAATAATAGTACTTTCGTTTACTGTTCACTCTCTCCCTTAGGATTTACTAATAGTCTCTAAATTGCCTATATAATAACCATCGCTTTCATAATTAAAAGGTTGGTCTCTATTTAGATTATACACTACCTAGTTAGGGTCTTATGAAAGATTGTACGGTGTATCCACATAATTGTGGATCACTTAAGTGAATCTTTCAGCATTATTTGTCTTACTTATTATTTGGACACTTTCGCTTTGATAGGTCTGACTTCGCAAAGCGCCTTGAAAGACGGTCGCTTAAATGTTTATACTCCTTCATGTCTTTATTAACTTAGGCCAAGTTTTATGCTCTTTATGCAACCATTAAGATGATCTGGTTAACTAGGTCAACCAACACCGGCTCTGGACAAGATACAAACTATGGATCAAATACCAGCTGCAGATCATCCTAGGTTGTAGGTATTACCCTACGGTTTCCAATATCCTTATGGCATTCTCTCTAAATTGTCAGAGCTTGAATACCATTTTGGTTCCAAAGCTACTTATGCATGGTACTTTCTGGAACTTGGTGCTATTACTCCATTACTTCTTAGAAATATTACCTACCTTAAATGAACTTTAAGTTTATTACTTGTTACTCCGTGTATTTTCTACACTAGACTTTATTCTTATTACTGTTTAATAATGATCTGAACTGGGTCCATCCTTCAAATTGGATTGACAATCCTTATATTTTACTTTATACTTCATGTAAGTCTTCATCTTGGTCTTTGGAACTCGTCACTCCCTTACACGAATTCCTATTTCTATCTAGGTCTATAACATCAAGTAATAACTAGATGTTGCAACATGCATTTGCACACCAAGTCAAACTTCATGTACAAATCTACTCAATCAAGAAGATCTAAGAAAAACCAATAAATACAAATGTGGTACATATAACACACAATATTCTAAGCCCGGAATATAGTAATTGAGTATATTATCTCTAGAATTCAGGGTTAGTTGTGTAGTATATGCCACCTCCTCAAATAGGTTTATATCGTGATACTTAGCACATAGGATCAAACTATTCTTTATCTCAATATTTACTCAAATTGCTTAAGTGTAATAGGATAATCTTAAGCAAAGTGGTTTTAATTTGGTTTTGACTATCCTTCAATCTCACTTTTGGAATGATTAACTGTATAAAACCTTTCTTTACTAGTAAAATAACCTCACATGATCACTCCAAATGACTAATGAGACTTTATTTGCTAACTTAAACCAAAGATTATTAGAAATTTTTAGCACCTAAAACTTCTATCATAGTTCTACCATGTTATTTTTCATACTTCTACTCCAAGATAATTCACTAAGTACTTGTTATACTTACACTTACATCATGGTTTCGGAGCTAATCTCACCATGATCTTGTTATGTTTTACCTCTTTATCATGATTGAAGAGCTAATCTAACCATGATGACTTTGCTTCTCACTAAACTTTTATTAAGTCTTATCATAATTTCACTTCATCACGTAGAATTCTCAAGTGAATCCCACATGACTACTATTCATTACATCAATACTTATCCTAATGATATGCATCATGTTGTCTTTGGTTATTAACTAACCATAAGATTCCACTGTCTTACATGAATTCTAGGGTTAGGCTACACCATTAAGAGTTCTTCAATTGGTGTCTTAAACTTGATCCTAGTCTACTATGACCAATTAGCTTTTCTAAAGTATCTTAGTGGATTATGTCTCCTTAGGAAGACACTAAATAGCACTATACTGAGAAAGGTTAAAATAATTACTCCTAAGAATTATGACTTAAGCATTTTGTGGCAAGGTTTATCCTCAAGTGGATACTCATCACCAGTCATAAGATCATTTGGTTTAGATAAGATGGCTCCAATAGTCACTATCCAACCTATAGATCTTCCTAAAATGGTTTCAATCCTAAGGTCAAAGCATATGATCTGATACCAACTACGGTGACCCAGCATACCAATGCATGATGTAGTACACTATAGTCGTTGACATAACACTAATGAAACACCGTTCACGAGTATTACATCCCTCAGAGTGGTACAACAGAAACATAGCAGATCCAAGACATGACTATAGGTTACAACTCAACTCTTTACACAAGATCCAGAGAACACTCTAGGTTAAAGAGAAAGAAAGAATATTCTTACAAAGAAGAATTAGAAATAAACAACTCAAAAACTATCATACTATTAAGACTAGTATTTTAACTAATGGTCTGACATTGCTGCTATTGCAATATACTACAGAAATAGGTTCTATGGCTAGAGATTATATTCCTATCTAGTCAGAAACTTGTTCTTCACTTGAGTTGATGTATATGTTGACTTTCTTGACTTTATTGAAGAGCTCGAGCTTTTGATGATGATTTCTGGAGCATAACTTGAGGTAGACGTTGCCTGTACTAGCTTTAGAACCTAGCAAGGGTTAAGGATATACTTTGAGTACGAGCGTACTCAGCAATTTTACTAGAAAAGGAGTGTTTGATGCACTATAACTACAGCCATAGATCGTAAGTCGTAGGCAATGCAAGTTTTTGTAAACATTTCTTCAAAGTTTGCTTTTATTCCGAAAAGCTATATCCGTCAGCCTTCACGGGTTTACCAGAACTTTCATGGAGTTCCTTTCCCGCCGTGTTCGCAGCTCCTTCCCGGAACAGGGAGTAACAAGTTACAGTTTTTACACTCTACAGAGGTGCGTCACTTACCCATGAGAGACCTTAGGTTTTGTTGCACGACCAGGAGTATGTCCCCGTTCAAACTTCCTTGGTTTGAGGCCCAACCTAAGATCCAAGCCAATCACTACCTTCTCCGCGACCCCGCATGTCTCCTTGGTGTACGCCAGCCCACCTATTGAATTACGGAAATTGGCAGTACAGACCGTTCAGATGCCGGAACTATCGTGGGACGTTGAGGGCTCCCACCCATATGCTGCATATCTCCTATGAATTACCAATAAATGCACGCTACGGAGATAACAGCCATGGCCCGCACATCCGGCTCCATGCGAGAGGGAAAAGATACAGCTGACTTCTCCGTCCCATTCCAAATCTCATGGTCAACGCGTAATATACGGCGCAAGAATCACTGGCGACATTGGTTGTTAAGTCCTATATAATATGTTCCTTTACCACTGGAACTTTCATAGTAGGTTATTACCTCATGGTAAATAACCTATAATCACATTATTATGAAAATAGTGTTTTCGGACCTTTTTCAAATGCAGGTGATGACAACACTGGATTTGTAAAATACTTTACCGAAAATAATCAAAGGACATGAGCAAGTGTGAACTTGCCTTTTGTGATTGCAAGATTATGCACTCACGGTCTTCGAGATGACATAAGATCCAATATTTGGTATCTGCATCATTGGTCCGATAAGGACTAATGTTTAAAGAAGCAATATGCTGTTGTGCATAAGTAATGCTATGCATTTTGTAAAACCCCCAAAGTGAATCCCCAATACTATAAGTGAAGTGAACTTAGGTGATTCCTTTAAGAGTTGGTTTATCTTCAAATTTTTACTTCATATGAAGTGCATCTATAGGGATTTTAAGTTTTGATATACAAGATATAAAAATAGAGTGCAATAGTAATTTAAGATTTAGATTAGTTGCTATTTGGTGATTAGGATGGAAGTCTATGTATTGGATTATTAAAGGTTTGAAAGAACTATCCTAGAGTTGTTGATTGAAGTGGGAAAAAGAATAACATTTGAAGAAAAGATTTCCTCTCTAAGGTTTAAACAAACATCATTGTTAATAGAACATGATCAATGTCTTTTGGTGTTTGATTTATTAGTTTAGACTTGAGATGTTTTATGTCTTAAGTTAAATAGACCAAAGTTAACTATAAAAAAATAAGTGATTTATTAGACGTGATGTTTATAAGCCTTGAGACTAAAGTTAACTTTAAAAGGTTAAGTAAACTTAAGATGTTATATATTTTAATTATTCCTAAGATTTAGATTTATGATAGGTATGATTAAGGTGTGGAATTATTCACTTTATATTTAAGTGAATGATTAGATTATATTTGTTTTGCTTATTAAGAAACTAATATGTATTTATTTAATGGAAGCATAATTAGATGATCTTAGTAATTTGTTAGAATTTTGAAGTTATGTTAATAATGGTTAAGATATAATGATTATTCATCATATTATATATATGAGTGATACCCAATAAGATTTTTAAAAGAATTCACAAAATAGGTATTAGATAAGGATTTGTTTTTTTAATATTAAAGACTTTTCTATTAATAGATTTAGTATTTTTCTAGAGTAATAGATTTATTCAAGACTTTGAAAATGATTTTTATTTTATTTTTAAGTATTATTTTTATATTTATAAAATTCCATAAAGGATTAAATGTATTTAAATATTTACTTCAAATTTTATTTATAAAAAAATTGAGTTAGTATTTTTATAAAATAGTGGATTTATTTTATACACCAAAAATGATTTTTATTTATTTTTATGATTTTTACTTATTTTATGAGATTTCACTTAGGATGTAATGGTGTTAATATTTATCTGCATTTTATTTATATTACAAAGTAAAATTATAATTTTTTATGTATATATTATTCCTGTGGTCATTTTGATATATCATATGTATTTTTGGGATTTTTGTATATTTTTCAAGGGTATAAATTATGTTCAGGGTTAGTTTGGTCATTTAGTGATTTGATAAGTATTTTATTTTCTTATTTTTCCTTTGGAACTAGGCCAAGCTTACCAATGGGCCCATTTGGACCCAATTTGGCCCAACTGGCTCAGGGTTAAACCCCACCCCGGCCCAGCCATCCCATCACTCTCTCTCACATCTCTCATTCTCGTTTCTTTACCCTCCTGGTTGCTGGCGACGTCGCCGCCGCCGCCCGTCCGATTCCGGCGAGGTAGGCCGTTGTTGTCGCCACTGATGGTCGCTGGGGCTTCGCCTCCCTCAGGCCAACCTGGCTCTCCAATTGGATTTGTTCCTAAGGCCTTCTCGAGCTCGCCCCTTCCATCTTCTGTGCGTCTAGGTTTTTGGTATCCTGGTTTTGCCGAGCTCCAATGATGGTTTGATGTTGTTCTGGTGGTGGATTGAGGTTGGTGAAGGTGGGGTGTGTTCTTGGGTGGGTGTAGCTTGGCGCAGGTCACTGGTTGTAGCTCGGCGCAGGCTCAGGTGTCGCATGTGCCGCTGTGTCGCGGTCGTTGCTACTACGACCACCCCATCGGTCTGCTTCCTCTTCAATCTTTAGCGAGGACCACGGGTAAGTGGGGAATCTTATTTTCTTTTCCTCACTTAATTCCTTTCCGTGATGATGAAATCATCCTAAGTAGCACCGATGCTCTGTTTTAGGGTTTGTGTGTTAAGGAGCTGATCTCTTTTGATTTGATCTATGCTGATTAGTAGATGAAACAAACATATGAGACTGTGCAAGCTATCTTGATTTATTTATGGTCAAAATTTGAGATCATTTGTATTCATATCTTAATACTAAGATAACTACATTTGATATATAGTAGAATTTCTGGTAATAAGGTTTATGTATCTGTGATATTGCTTGCAGATAGAATGTTGTTAAGTGTGGTGATTCAATCTGGATGACTTAATCATGCCTAGCATGTGTGACTCTTATTGATATGTTGATTCTGCTGAGCAATATTGCTGGATTGAGATGGCTTATTGTCACATCCCAAGATTTTCCAAATCTTGTAATGTGAAAAATAAATGAATCAAATAAAACTTTGTTGATTTTCAGGGTGAGAAGAAACTTTTTGAATCCATTTGGAAACTTTCAAAAACTATTAGGATCAAATAAAATCCTAAAGGGATTTAAAAAGATAAATAAACAATAAACTTAAAAATATTTAAAAATTACTATTTTGGATCTTTTAATAAAAAGATTTGGTTTTCAAATGAAAGGGTAGAAATATAAATAAGGATTATTTTATAGAGCCAAGCCAAGCTTTTGAAATAAAACATTTTTGTTTTGATAAAAATAGTAAAGGTTTATTTAAATAAAAGAATAAGGATTTAATATCCAATTTTATTTAAATAAAAGGTTTTACCATTTTTATTAAAACATCAAAACTTATTAAATTATTTTAAATAAGTTTTCCAAGTGTTTAATTATTTTCAAATAAAACCTACTGAATGGTTTTGGTACTATTTTAGATTTCAAAATAAAGATTTTAATAAAACAAATCCTATTTGATTTAATAACTAAGGTCCATTTTTATTTAATTATTAATGGACCCTAAAATAAAAATGTTATTTTATTTTAAACAAGTTTTCCAAGTATTCTTTATTTTCAAATAAAACCTAGTGATTGGTTTTGAAAAATATTTAGATTTCAAATGGAGATTTTAAATAAATTAAAACCCATTTGATTTATTAACTAAGGTTCATTTTATTTAATTATAAATGGACCCTAAAATAAAAATATTATTTTTGGTATTTGGACTTTGGTTTATGTTGTTAAACAGAACCAAATTCAATTGCAAAGTGTGGTGGAAGTTGGATTGTTTTGAATGTTTGATTTGTTTGTTTGAAATTCAATCAGGAAATTCAAACAGAAAAAGAGAAAAGAATCAGAACAAAAAAATATGCAAAGGATACAGCCCAGCCGGCCCAGCCCAACTATCCTAGCCCACTAAGCCCAACCAGCCCACTGCCCTCTCCCGCAGAAAACGATTCACACTCACGATTGAACCCACTAAGTCGCAGGCAGGTGGACCCCGTTCCCTTTCCTTCTCTCTCGCTACCAGTGGACCCCACGGCCACGCGGTTATCTTCCCCACCCGCGACCTGTTCTTCCCCAGACCTCGCTGCCGTTCTCTGTCAATCAATCCCCGAGTAAATTCACTTAATTGCAGCGTTGATTCCACACGGTAACCTCGCTCACTTAAGCGCCCACTCCCCCTCTCCATTTCCCCTCTCTCGCTCGGCTCTCTCGGCCACCAGGCTGCTCGGAATCCTCCCCGAACCACCACAGTCTCCGGCGAGCTCCCGTTTAAATTCCGGCCACCACCGCCAGCCCCACTGCTTCCAGAGCATACTAGCTTGCTCGCCATCATCTCCTGCACCTGCAAGTGCCTTTCCCTCGCCCACGCGTGCTCTGCAGCGTCGACTTCGTCTTCGACTGAACGACACCGCCGTCCGCTCCAACTCCGACGAGCCCCACAGGTAGTTTCCGACCGCGCCTCTCCTTCTCCTTCATGCACGCATCTTCGCCGTGACCTTGCGCATCCGTTTGCTCTCTCGTGACCCGTAGCGCCGCCCTCGACGACGACAGAACGTGGCCGTCGTCAGACGCAACTCCGGCGAGCCATTATCCTCACCTCCGTGCGCCCCTTCAGCAACGACAACCTCCTTGAGCTTCCCCATGACGCCGCGAACACTGTGAGCATCACCCCAGCCACTCTAGCTTCCTGTATCACCGGCGCCGCCACCGTCTGGCCGCTCTGCCGCCAGTAGCCACCGCATCGCCACCCATCTATGGCTGGCGCGCTGTACACCGTAGGATGTAAATCCAAGCGCCACGATAGAACAGGATCGAAGGGTATCGATCGATCTGTGCCGTGCGATCAAGTTGGATCCTGCGGTCTGTGTCTGTCGATCCGAACGAAACGTTTTTGACCAATAGGATTGCACCACGTGGCCTGGAGTTTGTTTATAAGACAGAAACATTTCTATTAGTGGTTTGAATTTGTAAATTGCATAACTTTAGTTCTACACGTCCAAATTTTGCAAACTTTATACCAATGGAATCAGTGGAACAAGCCCTAGCCAACCATGCCATTTGTTTAGTAAAAAGTTTCTGTTAAAATGTTTGTTTTTGCAGAAACATTTGTATGCTTGTTTAGATTATAAAAATTGTTCAAAAATGATTTTGGGGATAAAATCTTTAGCAAATGGTGTGATTTGAACCTACTGACCCTAGGAAACACTTTGTGGTTTCAAAAATGTATTTGGTGAAACAAAAGAATGATTCTCTTTGATTTAAAACCATTTCTAGTCAAATAAAAATATAGTTTATTTATTAAAAATGGTCTTGGAAGAAAACTTTTGGGAAATGTTTTGTTTTAAACTCTCTGACCCTAAACACCAAGTTTTATGATTTGAAAATATATTTTGTGAATCCTATAGATTAATGCCTTAGTAAAAACATTTCTACACCACATAAAATGATACCATGTTTTGAAAATGGTTTATGAAGTGAAATCTTTTGCAAATGACTTTGCCACTTTATAAAATGACCATTAGGTGTTTTCAAATGTTTATGACCCATTAGAAACCACTTCTCCAAATAAAACAACCCTTTTGCATGCTTGCATGTTTTGTTTTGTTTATTATTTTATGTGATGAAATGCTTGATTGGTAGATTGAACTTGTGCCTTGCTTGATTGAATTGTAGTGACTTGAAGAGTGTGATTGTAGCAAGGACAAGGGGTGAACTTATACTCTACCAAAAAGGCAAGTGATGCTTCATACTTTTGTCCCATTACTTTCACTATGCATTAGTGATTTTTCTAAGTAAAACTTGCATGAAATTTTTGCTAAGTATAGACCATGCTATGGGAAATCCTAGTAGATGAAACATTAGTAGAAATTTCCTAAGTTAAGATTCCTACTACTATCAAGCTTAGCTTAGCTAATAGAAAACAAGGGTGGAATATACATTCATACTATGGAAAAATTTCTAAGTCTGAGGACTTGTGTTTTTGTTTAATAAAACAACTAAGTTAATGAATCACCTGGGTGGAATGGTAATTGCTTGGTGGTTTTTGGTTGAGTGGTTCACAAGGCCCATGTTTATGGTTTACCTTGTGTATCTCACTTGTGGATTGCCACCTAGGAACAAAGAGATTTGAGATGTCAAATGTTGAGAAGCTTCAAGTGCAACCACTTGGCATTATGGGCTCTGCCTGGATCATATAGGTTGCAAGAACTTAGCCATATGGACAGTTGGTGGTAGGGTTTGATAGGTTGGAGCGCGTCCATTTTGGTCTAAGGGAAGGCTTCTGAAAGATCTTGTCTTGGGAAACCAAGTCTTGTGGGGAAAGTGCACCACCTCTGCAAAGTGTAAAATCTAAGTACTTAGCCATGTCCCTGGTAAAGGACAATTTGAGCATCAAGACATGGAAGCTATAAAGAATCTCATCATCCAAACTTCTAAGTTAAAAACTTGTAGTTGAACAAGGGTTAAAGGATCTTCAATCTTTGATTGGGAGATGCCTTGGGAAAGATTATTTTGTCAAGCAAAAACTTAGTGTTTTCAAATGATAAGGAAAATCTATTTTGAGCAATGCAAGCCTAAGCTCCACTTAGCCAAATGCATGTAGATGATAGACTCCACTATACTACCATAGTATCACTTGCCAATACAATCCAAATGTATTGACCCTTGTGGCTGTAACTTGTTATGTTGCAGGTTTGATTGATTTAGTGAAGTGTGTTGATTAGGATTACAAAGTCTACAACCAACATGTCTGCCTGTGGCACTTTGAAGATGAAGGACCTATAATAAAATTATGTTATTCCTGGTTATAAAGTTGTATTATGACCTTTGTTTCTTGATATTACATCTTAACTGTGGATGCTAGCTATTGATCCAGGGACTAGCATTGCAATCACAGGGATCCTTTTCCTTTACAAAGGAGGGACCTTACACTTATTATTGTGGTATCTTATTTGGGTCACAATTTGGTGTTGTGGTTTATACTACTGTGATAGCTTCCCTGAGAGTATGCATGGTGGTGACTCCTAGCTAGATGAGCTGCTGTTGTTTCTAACAAGGCAAATGTTTGCCTTATGGATTGTTATAGAGAAGATGTGGTGTAGGTTTCCACATTTGAGTCCAGCTACAACCTATCAGTTGAAACTGATCATGAAGGACTACATATACTGATTCCTAATAATATCTATTAGGAAAATGATCTATTTTGTTTGGATTATTTAAAGATAATCAAATTGTAATGCTTGATTTGAATCTTGTGAAAGACTTGAGTTCCTTTTCATATGGAGAGAGAACTAATATGCATTTTTGATTCCTAGATTATCTTTTAGGAAAATGATAAAACTTGTTTTGTTTAAATAACTTGAGAGCTAGTTAATACAATAGAATTATTCTGGTGGCTTCTGCTGTCCTGGGCTGCTACTGTGGTGCCTCCAACCTTGGAGAGTGCACAATGGTAGCCCAGGTAGCATGACTTATTGCTGGGAACATCTACAGTGATGTAGTTGATGTTGGTGTCAAAAGAAAAGGAACTTAGCTCATGATGCAAAAAGGCTGAAGCTAGTTTAGTGGTTGAAATACAGATTCTTTCACTTGGCTTTATCTTAGCTCTAGGATGATACTGGAGTAGCATTACTACCCAGTCTGAGAGCTCTGTCCCTCTCCTAGCTCATGCTCTAAAACAATATGATAACAACAGATACTAAGAGTTGACTTGATAGAATGATAAAATGGATATGTGCTTGATTTCTTGGCTCTGTCCACGATGCATAGGCTGAGGCATATTTTAGATAAGGACAGATATTCCTATTGGATTTAAATCTCTATGATGAACCTTGCATGGCACTTCCATGCAAGTCTGAGAGAATCTCTCCATCCAATCCTCCTAGATAAAAAAAATCTAGTGGAAGGGTAGATGGAATTGGTTGAGGTGTATTATTTTCTTTGAATCCTTAGATCTGTATGCAAGATATAAAAACAGATGTTATATGATCTAGTGGGAAACTCTAATGAATTTTCTGTTTACCTGCTGTTGGGGAATGATCTATGGCCTGTTGGAGATCTTGGCTTATTATTATTGCTTCTTGATCATCTAGAGTCATATCAGGATGCTTGATCTTTTCCACTTTGGTATTGTCTTGCGCCTCCTGGTGCTGCTGCTGCTCTTTATCTTGGCCTGCACCTCCTGGTGCTGCTGCTCTTGCTTTCCACCAATTCAACCCCATCCATTGGGTGACCATCTTGGATGGTTTCTTGATGGATTGTGTTAGTGAGTTGTGGTTTAATCTGCTGGAACTCTAACAAGTGCTGGTGCTGTTTATTGTGTGTGTTCTTGAGGTGAAGAGATATGGCTGTGGACTGAGATTGGGAATGAAGAAAAAGTGGTACTGGCTTTGTGTAGCAGAAAGAGTCCTTGCTGCAACGGCTATGTTTAATACTCCCTCTCACAGCCCTGATGTGTTGACAGCACACCAATTTGCATGTGTATGTGTGTGCTGCTTGAACTGTTCTGGATGAGTACAAGACCAAATATCTTGATACTCCTCCTTTTTACTTCTACCACTCTAGTGAAACTTGCCCCTCTTTATGCCAATGATGTAGGACTGAGGCACAATTAATGTGATAAGAACAGATTCTACCATTTGGCCCCTTTTTAATCACTCTATGATGATATTGGCAGTAGCACTTCTCTGCCTAACCTGAGAGTTCATTTTCCCAACATTCTTTCCTTGTTGTTTTATTTTCTACTAGCTTTTCTTGTTTGCTTGTCCCATTTGCAGAGATCCAATAAAGAAGAAAAGATCAGGAAGATGAAGAAATCTCCTTGAAGATTAGTGTAGTGATTACTTTCTTATTGTAGTTTTCCTTTTAGTAATTTCTTGTATTCCTTTAATTCTTGATTAATCCCAGAACATTGTAATAATATAGTTTAGGTTTTTGTTTATGTAGTGTTTATTCTTTTGTAAAGACAATATAATATATATCTTCTTACAATAAAGAATTCTTGTATTTATTTCATTTATGTAATCCCCTTTTCCATTATCCTTTTCTATTTATTTATTTCATGTTAATTTAATTTTATTCTTCTATTGTAAATCAATAATGTAATAGTGTATGTATATATGTATTAATAAAGAATCCCTTATATTTTTATTATAATCATTTCATTTCAAATTCTTTTTTAGATTCAATTTTATCAATTGAATAATCAATTTTGAATTCCATACTTATTATTGTTGTATTTCTTTTTCCGTTGTATTTAAATTTCAATTATCTTTTCTAATTGGATATCTGTAACTATTGTATCTTATTTATAAATAAGAGTTCATCTCCTATTTCCTAATACAATTCAATTTCTATTTACTATTTTATTTCAAATCCTTTTTGTATTCAAATTTATTAATTAAATATTTAAATTTTGAATTGTCTTCCCCTCCAACACAAAAGTATAGTAGAGGTCATGTCGAAATCCATCGCACCTATCCTGATGTTTCCATCAGAACAAGAGAGAACTCGATTCCTCTATAGCTTCTTTTGTGTTGCGCAAAAAATCTCCGGATTTTCTGATGCATGAATGCAATGCACACACACCTGTGTCCTCTATAATTCTAGGTGCTAATCCTGGGATGTTACATCGTTGACGCGTGAGTCGGAGTTGTCCTGGAAGAGCTGCTGGAGGACATCCGAAAGTTGCGATGCTGTGGCGTCGTAGGTGGAGACGAGGTTGAAGAGCTCGGTGAAGATCCGTGTGTAGATCCATTGGATGATGGTGAGATCATCTTTAACTCAGCGCGGATCATAGGGGCACCGTGTCGAGGCGGGATCGATGTGGCTGCGAAGGACACAGCGCCCGAGATACACGTGAAACAGGCGGCGCCAGTGGTAGAAGTTGTGTTTGGCGAGATCCAAGACGACCGGGACGAAGGAAGAGACGTCGGCGATCGTGTCGGCAAGAGAGATAGTTGAGGGATTTGTTGGGGTATTTGGTGGGTAGGAGTAGAGGAGAAGGAGGGTGGTGCGCCGGCGGCGCGAGTTTCAGTCGCGGTCCATAGCGGAGCCGGCGTGTGATACCATGATATTTTAGGAGAATAAGAACTTGTATTGATTTAGACAATATTACAATGTTTATATAGAAGAGAGGAGGGGGTCAGCCAGCCTAGGGTTAGACCCAAACCGACTCAGGCTAGAGTCCTAAGATAACAGAAACACAAACTCTAATAGTGACAAGCATAAAAAAAGACCGACGTTATATATGCCCTTAGACAAGTAAATAGATTTTCTCAAACTACTACGACCGCGAAGTGATGACACATGAACGACTACGCAACGAAGAAGAACCAATGACTACCTCAAAAAAAAGAGAAAAAAGAACCAATGACGGACACAACAACTAAATGGGTCCATTAATCAAGGAGCCACGGAAGCCTACCCACGTTTTCCAAGACTTGCCTAAAAATATGTGCTATTTGTGAAAATAATCTTCAACCTACAAGGTAAAAAGAGAGGACCCAGGAAGCTGCAAAGAAAGACATGTAGTAGCGAGCATTTTGAGTGCTCCAACACTGTTTTGTTATTGTTTATGGCTGTCTAAATTATCTGAAGCAGTGAAACCGTGAGGTCTCATGTCTCTTATGACATCATACATAACATGATCCCGAGGATGAAAATGGATAATAAGAATATATTGACTAGAGAGGCAGTAGAAAACTTGTCAGCTCAGCACAAGAGATCTTGTGAGATGCATATCGCCACACTTATAGAAAGGTGCATCAGCAATTTCCATTGATCTAGTGAAACATATGTCAGTGGCAGAGAGTGAAGATAAAAATAGACAGCGTCGATATCTATCTATCCATCTATCTATCTATCTACTAATTTCTTCTCATGTAGTTTCGTCCTTTGAAAATTTCCTTCCGCTTTTTTTGGACGGTTTTGCCCCCGTCGGTTCGACTGAATTAGATGAGATGCCACCACTAAAGGTTTGGCTCTGTTATGTGTTTGGGAGCGTTGACTCCTTGCTCCCCGCGTCCTCCTTCACCCCGATGGATAGCGGTGCCCCTGCGTTGTCCGCCTCCTGGTGGGATGGATCCGGCCGCGACTTCTCGACGGATCCTCCTCCGCCGTTTCCCGACTCCTAGCCTCCGACACTACCCCTTGTCCCTGTCACGCACATGCAGGGCGACGCCGACTTCCCACACCCTATCCTCGGGAGCTCTCCCTCGCCTCCTACAAAATCTCTCTGGTCTGCCTCTCCATCTCCGCTCTGACGAGAGTCAAGAAGGTGCTAGCCATAGAGGGCCTTGTGTTGTGCAGATCGAGCGGGGAGGGCCTCGTGGCCTCTCGTGTTGTGCAGAACGACCGCTGCGCTGTGGTGGAGGAGGCGAAGTGCGTCGGCGTCGGGATTAGGTTTGGGGAGGCGGCGGACCCTGCTGGGGAGACGGTGACCGGCGTGTCTTGGCTGCTTGCACGCGCAGGGGAAGGAGAGGTGACGTGCAACGCTCAGTCAGGTGGGATAAGAGCATGACTAGGGAGGAGAAAAGGGGGCGGACGAAGTCGTCCATGGCGGCGGCGGCCGGGATCCGGGAGGTGGCAAGGTCGGCAGTGCGATTCAACCCGTGCCAGCACTAGCGGCAGCGTGCTGCAGAGAAGGTAGGCGCAAGCCGAGGAGGAAAGTAGAGAGGCGGGGACACGGGCAGCCTTGCAGGGAAGGGATGAGGGACGAAGGAAGTTGGAGGCAAGGACTTGGCATTGGCGGGAGCTCCAGCTTCCGCACCTGCCCTGGCCCCTTGCGCGGCGCGGCCGCCTGCACTGAAGGCGGAGGGGGAGACCAAGGAGCAGCGTACTTCCGTCGGCCGGTCCAATCAGCTGTTTAATTTGGGGAAAACAAAAAGGCTCTCGATATGAGAACGAACGAACGGGAGATGGCCGTGGATGGGAGACCTTACCCACTCAGATAACTTGTACTGTTATTCTTAGTGGTTCTAAACTGAAAAATCATGTATTCCGATGTCACCTTTGCGTTCAAAAGTCATACGTACAAACATAAGCTATAGAAAAAGAAACGAGTGTATCCTCCATTGAACTTGAGAATGATTCTGAAAAGTGAAAAGCAATGCTTGTGACAATGTATTCTTTGGTAAACATGTGGCATGATAAATTGAGCGGGAGCCGAAATATTATTTGGCGTGGGTTGAGGGCCGACTCTAATTCATGGCCGCCTCCGAATCGATAACCTCGGAAAGACATGATCAAAGAAAGGCAAGGTCACTTCCTCGATGATAAGATCATCTCCACTCGGGGGACCAAAAGCCTCTCTAAAGGGCTATCGGGGATGTCGACGTTCAAAATCACGTCCAACCGGCCCTCCAACCATTTTTTTCATGTCGGCGGGCGGTCCGCTTTGACATCCGGCGCTCCAAGGCCGAACCCAACCCAATGGGGGGCTAGCGGGGGCGCCAGATGGAGATGAAAACAATACGAGTCAGCACTGGAAGTGAGAGAGATGGCTCGTCTCCCGAGCATCATCCCGTCGCTGGCCACGCGGCGCCGACATTGCTTGACAGAGCATTCTCCCGCCATGTCTTTCCCGCCTTTTCCACCGCTTTTCTCCCTTTACTCGCTATATGTAGGCGCAGCGGCCATCACCATTGCAGATCTACATCTACACCGTGCCCACACCCCTCTCCCGCTATATCTAGGGAGGCGGCCGGAGGTGCTATTAAAACGGCCTTGTCGGCGTCGTTCTTCACACAACCCGTCTGCATTCTTTATCGTCGAAACCATAGACGAATCTTGGCCGCCTATGGAGTATTTTCTAGAAGATGGGTCCTCCATCAACGGCTATGGGCGGCAGTGCCTACGCGTCTAGGAGGTGCAAGTGCTCTGGGAAGGCAAGTACCCAGTCCCTCCGGACACTCGGTTGCCGAGGGGATAGGTGCTTAGCGCTGGCGGTCTGCCAATACCTCCGGTTCCGATCAGCACGGCCCTATCCGCGAGCATCTTCGCCCAATTCTGGTCCGGCCTCACGCCAGAGGAGAGGGACGACCCCCAATGGCATCCCGACAACCACAACGGGTGCACGATCTTCTTCATACAATAGAGCGCGGGCCGCATCATCGCCTACGATGGCACCAGCCCGCCGCCACGGATCAACTATCTTGCTGGCGGTAGTGATGGTGGAGCACACCAGGGTGCACGGTTGACTGGGTGCTCGACTACATCGCCACATGGAACCACCCGCGTCTGGATTAAAGGTATCTAGGCTTGCGCCGAATCGACCTCCTTCTAGCCCATCTAGCCGTGGCCCCCAGTAATTCTATCTTTTTCTCTTGTTTGTTCAAATATGTGTAAACTTGTTTGAAATATCTATAAAATCCATCTGAATTTCTTATTTAGCAATTACATTATTAATTTATCAAGAAGAACACATGTTTACCTTAGATGGCATAAATCATATCCAAATTTCACAGCAGTTAACTTCTGTATATTCTATCTTTGTTCCGTAGCAACGCGCGAGCATTCATCTAGTAACGATAACATGCCTAATATAGCAAATTTTGTCTAGTGGGCCAAATTTTATTGGTCAAATACCCTTGCAAATAAAAATTGATCTTGAAAAGACCGACCATGGCCTGTGATGTAAAATGTAAACTAATCCTTCTGTACCTAATTATAAAACATTTTAGCTTACTATAATAGTGCACTAAAACATCTTATAACTAGGTACAGAGGAAGTACTTCCTCCGTCCAAAAAAGGATATCGTCTAAATTTGAATGTATATAAATATTATTTAGTGTTTACACAAATTCACGACATCCTTTTTAAAATGAAGGGAGTAGTACCTAGTTGGTTACCTCAAAAAGAAAGAAAAAACTAGTAATTTCGTGTTTTTCTGATTGAACTATATTATTTGCACTATGTTTGAGAACACTATTGAGTTGAAATTAAATTTAATATGAACTATATCATTTGAAAATTTGAACCATCGTTGCCTAATTGTCCTAATTGTGTGGTGGCCATGTCATGTCCCAATAATCGGCGTCCATGCTCTCTAAGCAACTACTGGAAGACAAGTGGTGCAGGATAGAATCCTTTGGTAAAAATATCTGCAAATTATGCACTTGTTGAAACATGTAGAACACGAACTTCTCCAAGAGCAACCTTTTCCCGAACAAAGTGATTATCGATCTCGATGTGCTTGGCACGGCGATGTTGCACAGGATTAGAGGCCATATAGACGGCTGCTATGTTATCGCAGTAGATAATTGTGGCGTGCTCGACGGGGCGCTGGAGTTTCACAAGTAGTTGGCGTATCCAAACTGCTTCAGCAACAGCATGCGCAACCACCCTGTATTCCACTTCAGCCGAAGACCGGGATACTGTAACCTGCCTTTTCGATGACCAAGAAACAAGATTATCACCCAAATAAACACAAAAGCCGGATGTGGATCGTCGAGTGTCTAGACATCCTGCCTAGTCTGCATCAGAATAAACTGTCAAGCTTGTTGGAGAAGATGAGTTAAGTAATAGACCATGATCTAAAGTTCCTTTTAAGTAGCGAAGAATCTTTTTGACATGAGAAATATGAGGTAAACGAGGATCATGCATATAGAGACATGCTTGCTGAACAGAATAAGAGATGTTAGGTCGAGTGAGAGTATCATATTGTAAAGCACCAGTGAGACTACGATATAAGGTTGGATCTAGAACAGGTTCACCGTCAGCCGAAACATTGGTGCCAACATCAGCCGGTGTACGACAAGGTTGACAGTCAATCATGCCAGCTCGGTTCAAGAGATCAATAATATATTGTCGTTGATAAAGAAAAAGAGTAGAATATGTTCTAGTGGCGGTGACACCAAGAAAATGATGAAGTGATCCTAAATCAGTCATAAAAAATTATTTGTTAAAAACAGTGATGATATGTTGAAAAAAAGAATCATAAGAAGTTGTAATAACAATATCATCTACATATAAAATAAGATATGCCGTGTGAGAGGAAGATTGGAAAATAAAGAGAGAGGTGTCAGATTTGGAAGGGATAAAACCAATAGTTTAAATGAATGTAGCAAATCGTTGAAAACAGGCCCGATGAGCTTGTTTAAGACTATAGAGAGATTTCTTTAGAAGACAAACAAGATTTGGATTAGAGGGATCTTCAAATCCAGATGGTTGTTGACAATAAATAGTTTCATTCAAAGTACCATTAAGAAAAGCATTTTTTACATCAAGTTGGTGAATAGGCCAGGATGAAGAAACTGCAAGAGTGAGGATGATGCGAATAGTGCTTGTCTTGACAACAGGGGAGAAGGTTTCATCAAAATCAATTCCTTGTTGTTGAGAAAAACCACTGCAATTCCAACGGGCCTTGTAGGGAGCCAAAGACCCATCGTAGTTATACTTATGACGAAACACCCACTTCCTGGAAACAATATTGTCGCCGGATGGTTTAGGAACAAGAGTCCTAATGGCTCAGTTGATGTGGAGCCTATTGGGAACCCCAAGTGCAAGGTGTGAAGCAGCACAGCAGCAAGTCTTCCCTCAGTTGAGACCGAGGTTATCGAACCAGGAGGAGGAAGGAAACGTCACACAGGTGTTACAAGCAAGGCGGACACCTGCACAACACAAACTCAAGACTTTGTCCCAACGAATCAGTGAGGTTGTCAAGATCACCGGTTTGCTGTAACAAAGGATTAAACTTATGCTGTGGAAGGTAATGGTTTGCAGCAAGTAAACAAGTAACATTGGAAGATGTATCAATGGTAAAGATTGGACCGGGGTCCATAGTATACTAGAGGTGCTCTCCTTAGATAAACAACATGGCATGAAGGGTAAACAAATTACAGCAGGGCAATTGACAGGAACTGAGCAAGGCATAACAATGCAATTTACTAGTCAGAAAGTTCCTATGAGATTCAATTGGGCAATACAACAAGATACATAGACCGCCATCCAACTGCATCTATGACTAGAAGTCCACCTTCAGTTTATCATTTGAACCCCCTCCAGTATTAAGTTGCAAGCAACAGACAACTGCTTTAAGCAAAGTGTGTAAGGTAAATAGTCCACATGTTCATGAACAAGAGACCGTTGTTTTCTCCCTAGTGGCAACAACAACACATCTACAACCGAAGACATTTCGGTCACTTCCCTTGGAAACTAGAGGCATGAACCCACTATCGAGCATAAATACCCCCTCTTAGAGTCACTAGCAACTACTTGGCTAATATAGCTACTAACAACGGAGAGCATGCAAGATCACAAACAACACAGACATGATAGAATCATAAAGACAAAACCATTAATCAAACCAACATAATAATCTCAATATCCATCGGATCCCTGCAAACACAACATGCATGATTACAAATAGATTAGATCTTGATCATGAATGGAGCTCACAAGATCTATACATGAAGAACAAAGGAGGAGATACAACCATCTAGCTACTACATGGACCCATAGTCCAAGGTGGAACTACTCACGCATCATACCAGAGAGAAGGCCTCCGGGACGATCTCCCCTTCGGCAGGGTGCCGGGAAGAAATTCAGATCCCTCTCGATCTAGGGAGGATGGTGGCAGCGGCTATAGACGGTTTGTGGATATTTAATCGGGTGCTTAGGGTTTCTGCATCTGGGGCTTCTTATAGGCGAAGGGGGATGCCGAGGAGGTGACCAGGGGGGCCAAACCCTAGCCAGGCGTGGGCTCACCCCTCGCCGCGCCTGGGGGTTCTGGCTGCCCTAGCCCGCTTCCTCGTCTCTCCTCTGGACTTCTTCTTCCTCACGAAAAGTAATTGACTTTGATGTTTGTCCCATCCAATTCCGAGAATATTTCTTTACTAACTTTTCTAAAACCAAAAATAGCAGAAAACAGGAATCTGGCACTGTTGCAACTTGTTAGTAGGTTAGTACCAGAATACATGTAAAAAGTACCTCAAAGTGTAGACAAGCAAAGCAAATTAGATACTAAACAAGCATGGAGGAACAAAAATTATAGATACGTTTCCAACGTATCAGCATCCCAAAACTTAACTCCTTCTCGTCCTCGAGTAGGTAAGTGATAAAAGAATAATTTTTGAGGTGACATGCACCCTCACAATAAAGATCAAACCATTGTAAGCATTGAAAGATCGGATCAAAGAACTCTAAACATGTGCATGAAATATGGAGTTCTAACAATAGGACATAGTAACCATGCATGCAACATGACAAGCTACAAACAAAGATCATAAATAACATGCATTGAAAAACGTTTGTTTGTTTCACATACAGAAAACATGGCATAGTGGCAATCAACTTGTCCCTCATAGAGTAGCAATATAGATGCATATGACACCTTCAAAGTTCACAAGGGTGACTAGAAACAAATAGCACAAGAACAAGTAATATCACAATAAGCTTTGGAACACTACACACAGAATGACAACTATGCTCTCTTAAAGGTGCCTAAAGGTAGAAGGTGGAGACTCAATAAATGGTGGAAGAAAGGCCTTTTTGTAAAGGAAGCAGGGATTACAAGTTTCAAAAAGAGCTTCCAAAAATTATGGTACTTGTTAGCTTTCAACCCCCATGGCCCCTATCATAAGAATCTTGAAGTGGTTAAGGTTAAAGTGGCAAAGGTGGAGTATATGCTTGACGAAGTATAAGTTGGCAATCTCAAGTCCCTTGAATACGAGGGCCACATCTCATGCATACTCAACTTTGGGTCCAAGTAAGTTCTTGTCATTGTAAGTATTTGCATATCATTGAGAACCACCAATGGGGTACCCCTTGCACATGGTACAGGAGCTTCCCCATAACCAAAATGACAAGGCAAGCAGACAATGAGCATCTCAGCAATCTTTTTATTTACCATATGCATAGCTTTTTATTGAGGATGCTTCATAGATAGCTCATTATGGTGATGCTCCAAGTTTCCACCATGACTAGGCATGGCTTAGGCTAGCGGCCCAGGCGTTTCTCTAACACGGGATACAAACTCCATGGACTTACAAGTTCCCTCTTTATTTCACACCGGTGACATCCATAGACAAAAGAACATGATATTAACTGAGTACAAAGTACAAGTGTAATGTTGAAAACATTCCACGTGACACCATGGTTCTGCTAATTCCAACTTATATGTGCAAGCATATACAACAAAGTTTTCACAATGGTTCAATTTTATTAGGGTCAAAGAATATAAAGTGTGCCATCAAGTTCGTGAGGGCTTTAATCACTAAGTTTTAACATAACAAAATAGTTTTTAATTGGAAGATAGTTGAAAACAAGAATATACTTGGAATGGTGTAACACACCATGCATAGGAGTTTATAGTGGACACTTTGGAATAACTTGGTTTCTTGGGAGTTGGAAGCATGAGTAGAGCTTACTCATACAAGTGGAGGCTAGCAAAAGACTGGGAGCAACCAACTAAGAGAGCATAATGGCAATAATCATGTAGTGCAACAAAGCATACTATTCAAAGCAAAGAGTGGTATTACAAGTCAAGGACTAAATGATCATAGAGTCTAATGGTGACTTATCATAGTAATAACATGGTGTGAGCATGTGCCAAGTCAACCCAAGCAAAGCATCAAAGGAGAATACCACAATACTATGCTTTTGCATGCTAAAACAACGCATAATTTCTTCAAGAGACACTAAGCAATCCCAATTGTTTGGAACAAGACATGATACAACAATAATTACTAAGAATAAGGCCAAAACAACACCTAGCATGTCATGCTAAAGTCTAAGTCACAGAAAATGCAGGCTCATCTTGCACTTACAAGCAAGAACTTACTACTCCTTTCCAACACCAAGCAACTTATTTGTAAAACAAAACAGCGAGAACGGGGGTCCAAACTTCTTTATTCAATCAAACTAAACAACCTAATCAAAGCAAACGAAAACTAAGACGCTCCAAGAACAATACAACTGTGCATGAAACAATAAAAACGAAGTGTCTAAATAGACCTGAGCTTTTTATTGATGAAGAAGGGGATGCCTTGGGCATCCCCAAGCTTTAACGCTTGTACCTCTTGGATATTTCTTGGGGTGACACCATGGTGGCATCCCCAAGCTTGAGCTTTTGTCCATTCTTCATCTCATTGCATCATTCTCTCTTTACACCTGAAATTTTTCCTTCATACAAAACTTCACACAATCTTCATTAGCAACATTCGTGTATTCAAAAGATATTAGACCTCTGGCAAAGCTTTGGAACAACAAGGCTTTTCACTAAAAATACAAGATACTGTAGTAACTCCTTCAAAAAGCTCAATTCACCTAAAGAGAACTCAAAAAGGAATCAGTAAGAAGCAAGTGCAAATAATGACAGAAATTTGTCAAAACAGACCAGCAGGTAGAAATGGATTTTTTCAAACATCTTCTGTTGCTCAAATTAAAAAGTATTGAACTAACGAAAGTTATATAATATACTAGGAGATTTATTCGTAAATTTTCAGCTCAATCCGAGTTACAGAGACTCCTCACAATTTTTTTTGGTGCAGGACAGAAATCTGTTTCGGGACAGCAACTCCCCAAATCTTACTTCCCTCTCATTAGAGGTCATTCTTGGCACAAAAGGCAAACAAAAAGGATAAGGAGAGGTTATTACAGAAGTAATAACTTCCAATACTCAAGTAAACTCTTGGGTTATCTCCCAACAAGTACTTTTCTTTAACGTCTTTAAGTTAGGCATAAGAAGCAAGAAGAATCAAGTATTTTCAAATGAAGAAGCATTAACATCAAACCTTGCTTTCAAAGGGGAAGCAAAGAGAAACTTCTCTCTCCTCATAGGGAAGTGTTCAATACCTTTATTGAATGGAAAATGATATTTGATGGTGCCTTCTTTCATATCAATGATGGCACCAACTGTTCTAAGAAAAGGTCTTCCCAAAGTAATAGGACAAGAAACATTGTATTCAACATCCAAAACATAGAAATCCATAGGTACATAAGCATTGTTAACCATAATGAGAACATAATTAATACTCCCCATGAGTTTTTCTTAGCATTGTCATTGAGTGGGACATCCAAATAACAATCTTCCAATGGTGGTAAATCAAGCATTTCATAAATCTTCCTAAGCATAATAGAGACACTAGAACCAAGATCACATGAAGCTTTGAGGTCAAAGTCATTCACTTGCATATTAATAATGGGTTCCCAACTATCTTGTACTTTCCTAGGAATAGAAGCTTTGTGTTTTAGCTTCTCGTCCTTAATCTTAACAAGAGCATCTGTAATGTGTTTGGTGAAAGCAACATGCATATCACTAGAATCGAGACTTCTAGCAAGCTTTTGCAGGAACATAATTACTTCAAAAATATTGCAACCATCAATATCAAATTCAAACTTAGCATCGCTAGTTATAGGCTCAATAGGCTTAGTCATAGTAGGAGGAGGAATAGGGACTACTTGTGGTTTAGTGGTGATGGTGCACACACTATTGTTTCTATCAATTTCAGCTTCCATTTCCCACTTAGCATGAAGTTGAGCTAACAACCTAACATTTTCATCAATAGTAACTTGTATGGCATGAGCAGTAGCAAAGGTATTTTCCATGGCTTCAAGTTTAGCAGCCATTTTATTAATCAAGGAGGACTGAGCTTCAGACAAAGAGGATATATTTTTCTCAAAAGTTAAAAGCTTTTCCTCTATAGTCTTATTGAAAGTGGTTTGTTTACTAATAAAGTCTTTAAGCATGACTTCAAGTTCAGAGGGGGCACTCCTAGCATTATTGTAAGAGTTTCCATAGGAATTTCCATTATTAGGAGGATAAGGCCTATAATTGTTGTTGCTACCAAAATTGTTCCTATAGGCATTGTTGTTGAAATTGTTGTTTCTAATGAAGTTCACATCAACTTGCTCTTCTTGAGCAACCAAAGAGGCTAAGGGTACACTATTAGGATCTAAAGGAGCTTTCCCATTAACAAGCATTGCCATAATAACATCAATCTTTTCACTCAAACAGGAAGTTTCCTCAACATAATTTACCTTCTTACCATGTGGAGCTCTCCCAACATGCCATTCAGAGTATTTAACCATCATATTATCAAGGAGCCTTGTTGTAGCACCCAAAGTGATCCCCATAAAAGTACCTCCAACAGCCGAATCCAATAGATTTCTTGAGGAGAAGTTCAAACCTGCATAAAAAGTCTGGATAATCATCCAAGCAGTGAGTCCATGAGTATGGCAATTTTTAACCAAAGATTTCATTCTTTCCCAAGCTAGAGCAACATGTTCACTATCAAGTTGTTTAAATTTCATAATGTCACTTCTCATAGATATAATACTAGGAGGATAGTATTTTCCAATAAAAACATCTTTGCACTTAGTCCAAGAATCAATACTCTTTTTAGGCAAATAAAGCAACCATTCTTTAGCTTTTCCCCTCAAGGAGAAAGGAAAAATCTTGAGCTTAATAATGTCTCCATCTACATCCTTATACTTTTGCATCTCACAAAGTTCAACAAAGCTATTGAGATGGGTGGCAGGATCATCAGAACCAGCACTAGCAAATTGCTCTCTCATCACAAGATTCAACAAAGCAGGCTTAATTTCATAAAAGGTAGCATCAGAAGCAGGTGGATCAATAGGAGTGATTAGGAAATC
The DNA here is from genome assembly GCA_023614405.1 of Avena insularis. NCBI lineage: Eukaryota > Viridiplantae > Streptophyta > Magnoliopsida > Poales > Poaceae > Avena > Avena insularis. Next base: position 358,498,359 of record CM042697.1, read on the forward strand.
ATTGTTGTTGGTGCTAGTGAAGTCACACAACTTGGTGTTCTCAGCAGCGTTCATTTTGGCAAAGGTGGGAAAGCCAAAAACAGCAGCAGTAGCTAGAGGAGGAACTAATTTTTTTGTGTTTTTGAATAAAGAAAGCAGACCAAACTAGACTAATTTTTGGGTCTTTCAGAAGAGGCAAACAAAACGAATCAAAAGGAAACAAAGCAAACTAAAATCAAAGTAAAGAGAAAGGAAGTGAAGGACTCCCCTAGTGAAGACGTCCTTAGCCTCCCCGGCAACGGCGCCAGAAAACTTGTTGATGGCTCAGTTAATGTGGAGCCTGTTGGGAACCCCAAGAGCAAGGTGTGAAGAAGCACAGCAGCAAGTCTTCCCTCAGTTGAGACCGAGGTTATCGAACCAATAGGAGGAAGGAAACGTCACACAGGTGTTGCAAGCAACACGGAGACCTGCACAACACAAACTCAAGACTTTGCCCCAACAAATCAGTGAGGTTGTCAAGCTCACCGGTTTGCTGTAACAAAGGATTAAACGTATGGTGTGGAAGGTAATTGTTTACAGCAAGTAAACAAGTAACAGTGGAAGATGTATCAATGGTAAAGATTGGAACGTGGTCCATAGTTCACTAGAGGTGCTATCCTTAGATAAACAACATGGCATGAAGGGTAAACAAATTACAGCAGGGCAATTGACAGGAACTGAGCAAGGCATAACAATGCAATTACTAGTCAGAAAGATCCTATGAGATTTTATTGAGCAATACAACAAGATACATAGACCGCCATCCAACTGCATCTATGACTAGAAGTCCACCTTCAGGTTATCATCTGAACCCCCTCGAGTATTAAGTTGCAAGCAACAGACAACTGCTTTAAGCAAAGTGTGTACGGTAAATAGTCCACATGTTCCATGAACAAGAGACCAATTTTTTATCCCTAGTGGCAACATCACATCTACAACCAAAGAGATTTCTGTCACTTCCCTTGAAAACTAGAGGCATGAACCCACTATCGAGCATAAATACCCCCTCTTGGAGTCACTAGCAACTACTTGGCCAAGATATCTACTAACAACGGAGAGCATGCAAGATCACAAACAACACAGACATGATAGAATCATAAAGACAAAACCATTAATCAAACCAACATAATAATCTCAATATTCATCGGATCCCCGCAAACACAACATGCATGATTACAAATAGATTAGATCTTGATCATAAACGGAGCTCACAAGATCTATACATGAAAGAACAAAGGAGGAGATAGAACCATCTAGCTACTACATGGACCCATGGTCCAAGGTGGAACTACTCACGTATCATACCGGAGAGAAGGCCTCCGGGACGATCTCCCCTTCGGTAGGGTGCCGGGAAGAACTTCAGATCCCCCCGATCTAGGGACGATAATGGCGGCGGCTACAGACGGTTTCATGGAGATTTGATGGGGTTCTTAGGGTTTCTACATCGCGGGCTTCTTATAGGCGAAGGGGGAGGCCGAGGAGGCGACCAGGGGGCCAAACCCTAGCCAGGCGCGGGCCCACCCCTAGCCGCGCCTGGGTGGGGGGGTTCTGGCTGCCCTGGCCTGCTTCCTCGTCTCCCCTCTGGACTTCTTGTTTCCCATGGAAAGTAATTGACTTTGACGTTTGTCCCGTCCAATTTCGAGAATATTTCATTACTAACTTTTCTGAAACCAAAAACAGCAGAAAACAGGCATCTGGCACTGTTGCAACTTGCTAGTAGGTTAGTACCAGAAAACATGTAAAAAGCACCTCAAAGTGTAGACAAGCAAAGCAAAGTAGATACTAAACAAGCATGGAGCATCAAAAATTATAGATACGTTTCCAACGTATCAAGTCCATGTATTATTTTGAATAAGAGCATCAAATTCATCTTTCATGGCAGAGTGCCATAGTGGATCAAGAAGAGCACATTTGTAGGAGTTTGGGATAGGTGAGATCGATGGAGTAGCTGAAAGATTGAGAAAACGTCGGGGAATATGGAAACCTTTTTTGCCACGAGTACACATGACATGATCATTGGTGGGAATGGGTATGGGAACGGCATTAGTAGGAAGTAGTTTAGTTGCTGAAGAAGAATGTGTGGTTGACGCGGGAGAGACCGGGCCAGAGGACGTGCTGACAGGAGAGTCTGCCGCGGCAGGGGAAGGTGACGCGACATGCTGCTGTGGGCTCTCGGTAGGAGGTGGTTCTGCTGCAGTAGAGGGCTCGGCAGCCACGGCGGGGGTGACGGTTGGCCCTAAAAAAGACGCGCTATAGGGGTAGGAGATGGTGACATAGGTTTAGGGATCGGCGGGGACTGAACGGTTTAAAAGGGGAAAGTATTTTCATCGAAGGTGACATGAAGAGATATAAGAACATGACCGGAGGAAGGATCAAAACATTGTGATCCTTTGTGATCATCGGATGGACCTAAGTATATGCATGGTAAAGATTTTGGAGCTAGTTTATGGGCGGCGGTAGAGGATGTGTTAGGAAAATATAGACAGCCAAAAACACGCAAATCAGAATAATCGGGGTGAGATAGAAAGAGAGATTGGAAGGGAGAACAAAGAGGACATGTTTTATTTGGTCGGATGTTTAAAAGATATGTGGCTGTCCGTAGAGCTTTAGCCCAAAAATGTGGTGGAAGAGAGGCTTGAATTAGTAAGGTGCGCAAGATGTCGTTGATAGAGCGAAGGGAACGTTCAGCCTTGTCGTTTTAAGGAGATGTGTATGGACAGGAAAAATGAAAGAGGATACATTGGGAGAGAAAGAAATTTTGATTTTGGTTATTATCAGATTCTTTTCCATTGTCACATTGTACGAAGAGAATTGGGAGACCAAAGTGAGTTAGAACATATTGCCTAAAATTAATGAAGTGTTTGTAAATATCTGATTTGGCACGAAGAGGGAAGGTCCAAACATAGTGAGAGTAACAAAATAATATTTGAACTCTCAAACACTTGGGACGGAAGAGGTTTATAAATTACAATATAATAACTCAAACGAAAAAGTACTATAGGTAGTTGATGTGCCAAAAGGTAATCTAATATGTTTGCCGCATTGACAGGCATTATAAATAGAGGAATTATGAGAAGAACTAGAACTAGGGATGCTAAACTCTTGCCGCATGGATGACACGGTATTTTTATTGGAGTGACCGAGACGATGATGCCATAGATCGACGAAGGCAATCATGGCTTAAGGTAGGCAATCATGGCTTAAGGTGTGGAGGTGAGTGTGTCATGAAGAGGATAGAGATCGTTCAAACTATTGTAACGAGCGAGGATCGCCGCCGTTTTCAGCTCGTCGCTGACCAACATGGTTGAGTCGACCCAAAATATGTTGTCAGCTCGTCGCTGCCGGGTCGACTCTGCATACAACTCTCCGAGCTAGCTATTCCAGCGAGGTTGATGTGAGCTCCAGACGTCTTTGGAGCCGAAAAGAAACTGAAAAATTAATGAGCGAAATGATAAAAAAGATTTGCGTCTTTGTCAATTATCCATATGCATCATGTCCAGAAATAAATTGTCCATATGCAGGTATCGTCATTTGTCACACGTACGTGCAAGTGTGATGCACATCCATGCGTGGGTCAGTGTCCATTTCCAATTGTCAACTAGAAAAATCCTACTCCTACTGTATATAAAATACAACGCTGTGCTCATGTCAGACACCCGCACCAAGTTTACAAACATCGCACAAGACCATGAAAACCATCCTCGTCCTCATCCTCGCATTTCCGTTCCTGGTCGCCGCCGCCGGCGAGGACTGTCCCGGCGTCCGGTCGCTGGCGGTGGAGGCGGCCTGCCGGGAGGCGTGCGGCACGAGGCTGATGTACGACATGTGCATGGACGCGCTGCGCGACAAGTTCGAGCCAGACCCGTCCCGCCCCGTGGTGGTCACCGCGCCCGCAGTTCCTACGGCGCCACGGTGGACGCGGCGTCGGGCCTGCTCAGGGGGTCGCTCGGCCGCGACGAGAGAGGGCGGCCTACGAGGCGTGCATCAAGGGGTACGTCTACGCGGCGCCGATCTGTCGATGTACCGCGTCGCCAACGACATGCTGCCGTCGTGCAGGTTCGGCGGTCTCGTGGAGGAGTACATGGAGGGCGTGACGTACATGGAGGGCTGCCGGGACCGCTTGATGCGGCTCCCGGCGTCGCCGCTGTACGCCATGAATCTTGTCGACCGGCTGGCGTATTCACTTGGCCAGTTGCTCGGTATCTGACCGTCAGGCTAGCTATTTGCTTTTGGTGAATCTTTGGTTAACTGCAAAATAAATCAAGTTTAGTAACTAATGAATACTGAGTGTTATGGTCTCTGGCAAGTAGCGCATATATAGTGAATTGCAAAATTCCAATTACGGTATGCCTTCTCGATCGACACGATTATCCGTAGTCCTTTGGTACTCGTGTTTTGTATTATGCTTATTATGTACTCCCTCCGTTTGGTAGTATAAAATATTTTAGGTTTATAAAAAAGATGTATCTAGATATCTTTTAGTGTCTAGGTTTAAATTAATCTAGACACTAAAAGATGTCTAGATATATCTTATTCACAAATCTAAAATATCTTATATTTCTAAACAGAGGGAGTAGTACCCCCTCTGTTTCAAAATATAAGATGTTTTAGGTTTGTAAAGAGAATGTATCTAGACTTTTTTTAGTGTGTAGATTCAATCCAAACCTCAGTGAACCTACATACTAAAACAAGTCTAGATACATTTTCTTCACAAACCTAAAACATCTTATATTTTAAAACGGGGGAGTAGTACTTATCAGGAGGTGTTTACAAACGCCAAGAATTTTACAGATGCAACTCATCTAAATCGGCATCTTATAAGAGGTTTATATATTAATAAAAACGTAGGTCTTTGACGATCCGTACCGTCTCGCTTCACTCGTTAGAAGTTGGTCTATACTTTGTAGAATTTGAATCAACATATAACAAATTCTACCTTGAGACAAATTCTTTCTTGTAACATCAACATCAATCATCCTCCTGAAAAAATAAAACAAATACTTTCGGCGCCAATAAAGCAAATACTTTCGGCGCAAAGCTCAAACTTAGCAACAGGAACATGTTTAGTCATCATATCAGCAGGATTATCATGAGTGCTGATCTTGAATACCTTTAATTTATTTTGATCAACAATGATTCTAACAAAATGGTACTTGACATCAATGTGCTTAGTTGTCTCATGGAACATCTGATCTTTTGTAAGGTATATGACACTTTAACCGTCACAAAACAAAGTAATGCAAGAATTCTCTCCACAAAGCTCAGCAAACAAACCTTTCAACCAAACAAATTCTTTGCAAGTTTCAGCTATAGCCATGTATCCGACCTTAGTAGTAGATTGTGCAACAACAACCTGCAATATAGCCTTTCAGCTAACAGCATAACCACCAACATTAAACACATAACCTGTGAGGGGTCTTCTCTTATCCAAATTGACAGCAAAATCTAAATTCATATAGCCAACGAGTCCCTCACCGGTCCTGCCAAACTTCAAACAAGCATTGGAAGTGCCAAGAAGGTACCTGAAAACCCACTAAACAGTCTTCCAATGTTCTTTACAGGATTAGCCATGTATCTACTTATCAAACTCATAGCATACGATAAATCAGGACGAGAATAAACCATGACATACATCAAAGAACCAACGGCACTAGAATATGACACTTTTGACATGTACTCAAACTCTTCATCAGCAGTAAGACATTTAAAAACTGACAATTTAAAATGAGGAGCAATAGGAGTACTAACTGACTTGGCACCATCCATATTAAAACGATGAAAACTTTCTTAATGTAACTTTGCTGACAAGAAACAACAAACCAGATTTTCTGTCTCGGGTAATTTCCATAGCTAAGATCTTCTTAATAGCTCCAAGATTCTTCATCTCAAACTCACTACTTAGGTGTGCCTTTAAAGTAGTGGTTTCTTTCATGCTCTTGGCATAAATTAACATATCATCAACATATAGCAGCAGGTATATAGGTAATCCATCAATAAACTTAATATAAACACAACTATCATATTTAGACCTCTCAAAACCATGTGAGATCATAAAAAAAACGTTTTATACCACTGTCTTGGAGATTGCTTTAATACATAAAAAAGACTTCTTTAATTTATACACAAAATCCTCTTTACCAGGCACTATGAACCCTTCTGGTTGGTCCATGTATGTTTTCTCATCAAGCTCTCCATGCAGAAAAGTGTTGGAATTATGCCCTAGAGACAATAATAAAGATGTTATTATTATAATTCTTGTTCATGATAATGTTTATATTCCATGCTAGAATTGTATTAAGCGGAAACTTTAATACTTGTGTGGTTTGTGAACAACACCGTGTCCCTAGTATGCCTCTATGGACTAGCTCATTGATTAATGATGGTTAAGGTTTCCTAACCATGGACATAAGTTGTCAATTAATAATGAGATCATATCATTGGGAGAATGATATGGTGGACAGACCCAAACTAAGCGAAGCAATTAGATCATGTCATCGTGTTCGTCTTTGTGAAGCTTTTCTTATGTCAAATATTGTATTCCTTAGACCATGAGATAATACAACTCCCTGGTATCGGAAGAAAGCTTTGAGGTCATCAAACGTCATCCTATGAGAGGGTGATCATAAAGGTGTCTCTTAGGTAATCGGAAAGTATCTGTTGGGTTGTATGTATCGAGATGGGATTTGTCCCTCCCAAGTCGGAGAGATACACTTCGGGCCCACTCGGTAATCGATATCAACACCGCTTGCAAGCATGTGGTTAAGGAGTTAATCACAAAGTGATATCGGATTACGGAACGAGTAAAGTACTTTATGTTAACGAGATTGAAGTATGTATGACGCATCGACGATCAATCTCGCAAGTAAAATATCGCGAGACGAAGGGAATATATATATGGGATTGATTGAATCCTGGCATCGTGGTTCATCCGATATGATCATCGATGAATGTGGGAGTCAATATGGGTTTCGAGGCCCATTGTTGATTATTGATAGAAGATCATGTCGCATATTCTCGAACTCAGGTCACACACTTAACGTGTCTCGACGATAGGATATATTGGATAATTGGTTTATGAGTTTTTGTTCGGAGTCTCGGATGGGATCCGGGACATCACGAGAGGTTCAGGAGTGGTCCGGAGAATAAGATTCATATAAGGCAGTGCAGTTTTTGGAGTTCGGAATTGTTCCGGGTTAATCGGTATTGTACCGGAAGCTTCTAGAACCTTCGGAAGGGACCAACGTGGCCCCACATTCCGGGAGGGGCATGGGCCTATGAGGGAGTTCCTGGTCATTGGGCCAGGGCACAAGGCCCCATAGGGCCCAGCCGCCAAGAGAGGTTTAAACTCTAGATAGAGCTTCTAGAAAAGGGGTTTCCTTGCCCCCACTCTTCCTCCTTGGGGGGCTGCCTTGGCTTGGGAGGGGCTAGGATGCGCCCACCCCTCTATATATAGAGGGCTGGGGGCGCACCCCCCACACCTTCCCCTCCAACCCTAGCCGCCCTGCTGCCCTCCTCTCTCCCTCCCGACTGCTTGTAGGCGAAGCCCTGCTGCAGAAATTCTCCACCAATTGCACCGCGTCGTCGCGTTGTAGATCCAACCCATCTCTCCACCATACTTGCTGGACCAAGGAAGGAGGAGACGTCGAGGTGCTGCACGTGTGCATCTCACGGAGGCACCGCCACTTGTGGTGCTAGATCGGATCGGATCGCGAGGAGGAGAAGCGAGTACGACTACATCACCCACGTTCCGACGAACGTTCCGCTGTGCGAATCTTCAAGGGTATGAAGATCTAATCCAATCTCTCTCGTTTTTTGCATCTCCTAGATTAGATCTTGGCTTTCCCTCTGTTCGCATCCGTAGAAAATTTTGATTTACTATGTCGCGAAACCCTTCAGTGGTATCAGAGCTAGATCTATGCGTAGATGTGTTTCACGAGTAGAACGCAACATGGTTGTTGCGAGCGTTGATGTTTTCTGTTGCAAGCCTCTTGTTTGTGTTCTTCTTATGACGCGGGATAGTGAGATTGAAGCGGTCCAGGCCAATCTTACGCGACGTCGTTCGCGAGACCGGCTCCGCACTTGACGTGTGGCTTGTTCCACACATGCGGCCGGTGGATGTCGCTCTCACTATAGTTGTCATGGGATTAACACCGGAGTTTGGCAACCATAATATCACCGTTGTGGCTTTCCGTAGGTAAGAATCGTTCTTAGCATCTACTCCCATAAGCCACGTAAAACATGCAACAACAAAGTAGAGGCGTCTAACTTGTTTTTGCAGGGAGTGTTTTCTGTGATATGGTATGGCCCAAGATGTGATGTGTATATTGTATGCGATGATCATGTTTTGTAATGTTTCATGACTTGCATGTCGATGAGTACACAACTGGCAGGAGCCATATGGTTGTCTTTATAATTGTGTATGACCTGCGAGTCAACTTCTTATACGCCATGTAATAGTTTCACTTTATCGCTAAGTAGTTAGCAATAGTTGTAGTTGCTATTCGTGGTGGAGGCAATCATGGTGGAGTGATGGAGATCATGCCGGCACGCACAAGATGGAGATCATTGCGCGAAGATTGGCTATACCATGTCACATAAAGTTATATGCATGTGATGTTTATCCTTTTATGTATCTTATCATGCTTAGATCGCGACGGTAGCATTATAAGATGATTCCTCACTTAAAGATCAAGATAAAACTGTGTTCTCCCCAAGTATGCACCGCTATGAAAGTTCGTCGTGTCCAAGCATCACGTGATGATCGGGTGCTATAGACTCTACGCTCACATACAACGGGTGCAAGCCAGTTTTGCACACGCGGAAATACTTGGGTCTAACTTGACGAGCCTAGCATGTACAGACATGGCCTCGGAACACATGAACCGAAAGGTTAAGCATGAGTCATATGAATGATATGATCGACACTTCGTTGTCCACTATTGAAGCCACATCTCTTCTCGTGATGATCGGATTAGGTGTGGTGAATTTGGATCGTGTTCACTAAACAACTTGAGGGATGTTGAATTTAGTGGGAGTTCATCTAGTAATTTGATTAAGTTGAACTATTTATCATGAACATAGTCTAAATTGTAGTTGCAAATACTGTAGATCACATGGCCAAGTCCAACTTCAACTTCAACGTTTTTGCTGAGATAGAAAAGCTTAGAAACAATGGGTCTAACTTCACCAAATGGTTCCGCATTCTGAGAATCATTCTCGCTGGCGGACAAAAGGACTATGTCCTTGAGAAAGCGCTAGGTGACGCCCCTGCTATAAATGCGCCGGCTGATGAAAAAGCTGTTTATCAGTCGCGCAAGGATGATTATGATTTGATTAAGATCGCCATGTTGTTTGCTATGGAATCGGATCTTAAAAATCATTTTGAGGAGTTCGTCGGGCCCTTTGAGATTCTCGAGGAGCTGAAAAACATGTTTCAGACTCAAGCCCGTTCTGAGAGATATGAGATCTCTAAGAAATTCTTTAACTACAAGATGGAGGAAGGAAGTTCCATTAGTGAGCACGCCATTAAGATGTCGGGCTACACTCAACGCCTTGAGCAACTGGACTGCAAAATTCCAGAGGAGCTCAAGATTGATACTCCTAGCTACAAAAGTTTTGTAGTTGATCACAATCAGATTGGTTCCACTGATACGATCACCGAGCTCTTCGCAAAGCTGAAGGCTGCGGAAGTGGACATCAAAAAGGATAATCATGTGTTGATGGTCAACAAGCCCACCTTTAAGAAAGGAAAGGGAGCAAAGAAGCCCTTCAAGAAGGGCGGCGGCAAGCGCACTGCCCCTGCCGAGAAGAAGCTCAAGTCTGGTCCTAAGCCAGACACTGAGTGCTTCTATTGCAAGGACAAGGGTCCTTTGAAGAATCGTCCAAGTACTTAGCGGACAAGAAGGCTGGCACCATCAAAGGTATATTTGATATACATGTTATTGATGTTTTCCTTATCGCCCTCGTTAGTGCTCGGGTATTTGATACCGGTTCAGTTGCTAATATTTGTAACTCGAAACAGGAGCTACGGAATAGACGGCGGCTTGCGAGGGATGAGGTGACGAGGCGCGTTGGCAACGGATCAAGAGTTGATGTGATGGCCGTCGGCACGCTCTCCTTAGTTTTACCTTCGGTATTAGTTTTAAACCTTAATAAATGTTATTATGTGCCTGCATTGAGCATGAACATTATTTCTGGATCGTGTTTATTCCAAGACGGTTATTCATTTAAATCGGAGAATAATGGTTGTTCTATTTATATGAGTAACATCTTTTATGGTCATGCACCTCTTGTGAATGGTTTATTTCTTCTAAATCTCGAAAGGGATGAAACACACATCCATAACATTGAGGCTAAGAGATGCAAAGTAGATAGTGATAATACTACTTATTTGTGGTAATCGCTGCTCAGGTCATATTGGTGTAAAGCGCATGAAGAAACTCCATTCTGATGGACTTTTGGAGTCTCTTGATTTTGAATCATTTGACACATGCGAACCATGCCTCATGGGCAAGATGATCAAAACCCCGTTCTCCGGTATGATGGAGCGAGCAACGGACTTGTCGGAAATCATACATACCGATGTATGCGGACCGATGAGTGTTTCGACGCGCGGTGGATATCGCTATTTTCTCACTTTTACCGATGACTTAAGTAGATATGGGTATATCTATTTAATGAAACATAAATCTGAAACATTTGAAAAGTTCAAGGAATTTCAGAATGAAGTGGAGAACCATCGTAACAGAAAGATTAAGTTTCTACGATCCGATCGTGGGGGCGAATATTTGAGTTATGATTTTCTCACGCATCTTAAAGCAAGCGGAATCGTTTCGCAACTCACGCCACCCGGAACACCACAGCGCAATGGTGTGTCTGAACGCCGGAACCGAACCCTATTAGATATGGTCCTATCAATGATGTCTCTTACTGATTTGCCATTATCATTTTGGGGTTGTGCATTAGAAACCGCTGCATTCACTTTAAATAGGGTCCATCTAAATCCGTTGAGACGACACCGTATGAACTGTGGTTTGGTGCTAAACCTAAGTTGTCGTTTCTTAAAGTTTGGGGATGCGAAGCTTACGTCAAGAAGTTGATGCCGGACAAGCTCGAACCCAAAGCGGAGAAATGCGTCTTCATAGGATACCCTAAGGAAACTATTGGGTATACCTTCTATCACAGAACCGAAGGCAAAGTGTTAGTCGCAAAGAACGGTTCCTTTCTTGAGAAGGAGTTTCTCTCGAAAGAAGTGAGTGGGAGGAAAGTAGAGCTAGACGAGGTTATTGAACCTTCTCTTGAATTGGAGAGTAGCGCAGCACCTGAAATTGTTCGATCCGCTGCACCAACAATAGAGGAAGCTAATGACAAAGATCATGAAGCTTGGACGATGTCAAGCATCGAACGTCGCAGGTCGACAAGGTCGCGTGCCCCTCCTGAGTGGTACGACAACCCTGTCTTGACTGTCTTGTTAGTAGAAGACAGTGAACCTACGAACTATGAGGAAGCGATGATGAGCCCAGACTCTGAGAAATGGCAAGAAGCCATGAAATCCGAATTGGGATCCATGAGCGAAAACCAAGTATGGACTTTGGTGGATCCTCCTAGCGACCGAAAGGCCGTTGAGTGCAAATGGATCTTCAAGAAGAAAACGGACGCGGATGGTAATGTTACCGTCTATAAAGCACGGCTTGTTGCAAAAGGTTTTCGATAAGTTCAAGGTGTTGACTACGATGAGACTTTCTCTCTCGTAGTGATGTTTAAGTCCATTCGGATTTTATTAGCAATTGCTGCGTTTCATGATTATGAAATATGGCAGATGGATGTCAAGACTACTTTCCTCAATGGCAACATTGATGAAGAGTTGTATATGATGCAACCCGAAGGTTTTGTCGATCCTAAGGATGCTGATAAGGTGTGCAAACTTCAGCCTTCCATTTATGGACTGAAGCAAGCATCTCGGAGTTGGAACCTTCGTTTTGATCAAGTGATCAAGAGCTTTGGATTTGTTCCAAATTGCTACGAAGCTTGTATCTACAAGAAAGTGAGTGGGAGCTCGGTGACATTTCTGGTACTATATGTGGATGACATATTGATTATTGGAAATGACATTAACATGCTTAACAATGTGAAGAGTTATTTGAACAAGTGTTTTTCAATGAAAGACCTAGGTGAAGCTGCTTATATATTGGGCATCAAAATCTATAGAGATAGACAAAGACGCCTATTAGCTTTAAGCCAGAGTACATACCTAGACAAAGTTCTGAAAAGGTTCAGAATGGATAAGGCGAAGAAAGGTTCAGTGCCTATGTTGTCAGGTAAGATATTGAGCAAGGCTCAGTGTCCAGCTACGTTAAATGATAGGGAAGCTATGAGCAAAGTGCCTTATGCCTCGGCCATAGGTTCTATCATGTATGCCATGCTGTGTACTAGAGCGGATGTGTCCAATGCTCTTAGTTTGACGAGCAGATATCAAAGTGATCCAGGAGTGGAACACTGGACAGCCGTGAAGAACATCCTAAAGTACCTAAATAGGACTAAAGAAATGTTCTTAGTCTATGGGGTGATGAACAGCTGTCGAAAAGGTTACGTCGACGCTAGTTTCGACACCGACAAGGATGATTCTAAATCTCGCATGTGATACGTGTATATTTTGAATGGAGGAGCTGGAGTCGGAGAAGCTGCAAGCAAAGCGTGATCGCGGGATCTACAGTAGAAGCGGAATACATGGCTGCTGCAGAAGCGTCAAGTGAAGGAGTTTGGATCAGGAACTTCATCACTGAGCTTGGCGTGGTTCCAAGTGCATTGGACCCACTGGAGATATTGTGTGACAACACTGGCGTTATAGCACTCGCTAAGGAACCAAGATATCATCCAAAGACCAAGCATATCAACCGCAAGTTTCATATAATCCGAGATTATATAGCAGATGGAGATCTGAAGATTAGCAAAGTACATACGGATCTGAATGTCGCAGATCCATTGACTAAACCTCTTCCACGTGTAAAACATGATCGGCACCTCAGTGCCATGGGTGTGAGGTTGTTGCCAGATGTAAACTAGATTATTGACTCTAGTGCAAGTGGGAGACTGTTGGAATTATGCCCTAGAGGCAATAATAAAGATGTTATTATTACAATTCTTGTTCATGATAATGTTTATATTCCATGCTAGAATTGTATTAAGCGGAAACTTTAATACTTGTGTGGTTTGTGAACAACACCGTGTCCCTAGTATGCCTCTATGGACTAGCTCATTGATTAATGATGGTTAAGGTTTCCTAACCATGGACATGAGTTGTCAATTAATAATGAGATCATATCATTGGGAGAATGATATGGTGGACATACCCAAACTAAGCGAAGAAATTAGATCGTGTCATCGTGTTCGTCTTTGCGAAGCTTTTCTTATGTAAAATATTGTATTCCTTAGACCATGAGATAATACAAATCCCTGGTATCGGAAGAAAGCTTTGAGGTCATCAAACGTCATCCTATGAGAGGGTGATCATAAAGGTGTCTCTCAGGTAATCGGAAAGTATCTGTTGGGTTGTATGTATCGAGATGGGATTTGTCCCTCCCAAGTCGGAGAGATATACTTCGGGCCCACTCGGTAATCGATATCAACACCGCTTGCAAGCATGTGGTTAAGGAGTTAATCACAAAGTGATATCGGATTACGGAACGAGTAAAGTACTTGCTGTGAACGAGATTGAACTAGGTATGACGGTACCGACGATCGAATCTCGGGCAAGTAAAATATCGCGAGACGAAGGGAATATATATATGGGATTGATTGAATCCTGGCATCGTGGTTCATCCGATATGATCATCGATGAATGTGTGGGAGTCAATATGGATTTCCAGGCCCCGCTGTTGATTATTGATAGAAGATCATGTCTGCATATTCTCGAACCCGCAGGGTCACACACTTAACGTGTCTCGACGCTAGGATAGATTGGATAATTGGTTCATGAGTTTTTGTTCGGAGTCTCGGATGGGATCCGGGACATCACGAGAGGTTCCGGAGTGGCCCAGAGAATAAGATTCATATAAGGCAGTGCAGTTTTTGGAGTTTGGAATTGTTCCGGGTTAATCGGTATTGTACCGGAAGCTTCTAGAACCTTCCGGAAGGGGACCAACGTGGCCCCACCTTCCGGGAGGGGGCATGGGCCTATGAGGGAGTGCCCTGCGCATTGGGCCAGGGGCACAAGGCCCATAGGGCCCAGCCGCCAAGAGAGGTTTAAACTCTAGATAGAGCTTCTAGAAAGGGGTTTCCTTGCCCCCACTCTTCCTCCTTGGGGCCGGCCTTGGCTTGGGAGGGCTAGGGCTGCCCCACCCTCTATATATAGAGGATGGGGCGCACCAACCCCCACACCTTCCTCCAACCCTAGCCGCCTGCTGCCCTCCTCTCCCTCCCGATCGCTTGTAGGCAAGCCTGCAGAAATTCTCCACCAATTGCACCGCGCCGTCGCGTTGTAGATCCAACCCATCTCTCCACCATACTTGCTGGACCAAGGAAGGAGGAGACGTCGAGGTGCTGCACGTGTGCATCTCACGGAGGCACCGCCACTTGTGGTGCTAGATCGGATCGGATCGCGAGGAGGAGAAGCGAGTACGACTACATCACCCACGTTCCGACGAACGTTCCGCTGTGCGAATCTTCAAGGGTATGAAGATCTAATCTAATCTCTCTCGTTGTTTGCATCTCCTAGATTAGATCTTGGCTTTCCCTCTGTTCGCTTCCGTAGAAAATTTTGATTTACTATGCGGCGAAACCCTTCAAAAAGCGGTCTTGATATCTAACTGCTCAAACTCAAGATCACGCATAGCCACAATACTAAACAAAGTGCGAATGAAACTACGCTTTATAACTGGGGAGAACACATCATTGTAATCAATACCTGAAATCTGGCTGAACCCTTTTGCTACTAACCTTGCCTTGTACCTTAAAGGCTCTTTCGGAGACAAACCTTCCTTTTTATTGAAGATCCACTTGCAGCGGACCGCCTTCTTTTGTTTAGGCAAGCGCACAACATCCATGTGCCATTTTTCTCAAGCGATTGCATCTCTTTTTGCATAGCAGAAACCCACTTCTCGCGATCAACGAATGCAATGGCTTCATTATATGTAGCAGGTTTAGTATCGTTCTCTACCTGTTACTCGGCCCAAGCCTCCGGCAACGGGGCTCTCTCCACTAATCGGAAGTTGGCCTATACTTTGTAAAATTTGGATCAACATATAACATTCTCTACTCAAGGACGACACTTTTGTTGGCAAACCAGATTTTCCCCAGGAAGCCATAGGCGAGTGAGATGCAATGTCGGCCGACAAGATTCCGCACCACTGTCGGCGCCACCTTCTCCCCCTTCTAGTCGTAGACGTTGAACGCCAGCAAGGTCCCCCTGCTCGAACTTGACGCTCAACCTGCCCCGGCTGCTCCCGCCGGAGGCGAGCAAATGTCAAAGCAGAGGAGGCATGGAGCGTAGAGCCACAGCGGGGGCGAGGACGATGGCATCGATGGGCGGGGATGGCGGTGTCGGAGGCCAGCGGGAATTGCGATCTACTAGGTGGTTTCCTTTCTTTACACGTGGTGATTAGTTGGTTTCTCGGATTACGCCGACAATTATTTCGGGGGTTTTGTTTTGAGTGCACATCATACTTGAACCCGTGGATGGTTGAAATTGCTGGGATCTATCACTCTCGGTCTTTTATTTGGATGGCTGGCAACCTCCGGCAAAAAAGAGATTTGTCCTGAGCCTGGACATAATGCTCACGGCAAATTGCCAGGTACTTCTTCAGTTTTAAAATATAAGATATTTTAGCTTTATGAAACAAATGAATCTAGACTTGTTTTAGTGTCTAGATTCACTCCAAACATGAGTGAACCTATGTACTAAAATAAGTCTAGATATATTCTCTTTATAAAACTAAAATATCTTATATTTTAAAACGAAGGGAGTACGTGGTAAAATTCTGATTTCCTGTAGTCTTCGTTGCGGAAAAGAAACTGAAAAATTAATGAGCGAAATGGAAAAGATTGGCGTCTAGTCAATTGTCAATATGCATGTCATCATTTGTATAGTTTTTACACGTGTGTATATATGACACACAATACGTACATGTGTACTACCAGTCTGTCAATCCATTTGTACAGTTGTCATATATTATTATTATGGAGTATAAAAATGCAAGGCTGTGCTCAGCAATGAGACACAAACATTATGGCAAAGACCATGAAGACAATCCTCGTCCTCGTTCTCGCATTCCCGTTCTTGGTCGCCGTCGCCGTCGCCGTCGGCGAGCACTGCCCCGGCGTCCGGTCTCTGCCGGTGGAGGCGGCCTGCCAGGAGGCGTGCGGCACGAGGCTGATGTACGACATGTGCATGGACACGCTGCGCGAGGACGAGGACTTGGGCAAGTTGGGCTTCGGCCCAGACCCGCCCCAGCCCCACTCCGTGGAGGTCACCGCGTACGCGGTCCTCGCCGCGCAGCGCGCCCGCGAGTCCTTCGCCGCCACCGTGGACGCCGCGTCGGGCCTACTCAAGGGATCGCTCAACCGCGACGACAGGGCGGCCTACGACGCGTGCCTCGTGGAGTACGGCTACGCCGATTTCTCCATGGCGCGCGTCGCCAACGACATGCTGCCGGGGTGCAGGTTCGGCGGTCTCGCGGAGGAGTACATGAAAGGCCTGATCCCACTGGAGAGCTGCAGGGACCGCTTGATGCGGCTCGCGGCGTCACCGCTCTACGCCATGAATCTTGTCGACCGGAACAAGGAATTGCTGG
This sequence comes from Avena insularis, assembly GCA_023614405.1. Classification (NCBI taxonomy): domain Eukaryota; kingdom Viridiplantae; phylum Streptophyta; class Magnoliopsida; order Poales; family Poaceae; genus Avena; species Avena insularis. Next base: position 358,515,164 of record CM042697.1, read on the forward strand.
CTTACTCCCTCGGTCAATTGCTCGGTATATGACCGTCAAAGCTAGCTGATGTTTCCTTTTGTTGAATCTTTGTTTAATTGCAAAATAATCAAAGTGAATTACAAAATTCCTTTTATGGTCGTTCTAGACATCCATCGACAGGATTTCGAATGTCCTTTGATATTTTTTTTTTTGTATTTGTACATTTGAGTATTTACCTATGATCTGAGGTAATGAGGTTGTGCTAACTGTTGGTTTTTGAGTAAATGATCTCATTTTACAAGTTTGACGACAACCAATGTACTAGTTTCATAGGGTCAAAGACGAAGGAATACTGATGATATAATATGCCAAAAACACTAGTATCTTGTTTGATTGTAAGGCCTTGTTTGCTACTAATACAATATTGGTTAAAGAAAAGATTGAACAAGTATGACTTGTCTTTATATAGATGCCACCTCAAGGGTGTTGGTCATTTCATAAGCGCCCAAGCAATTAAATGCATCATGGGCATTCACTAACTTGTTGGGGACAAGAAGTTTGCAATTGGTCTTGGGAAGTTCTGTACGACCAAAGTCAACGTTCAAGACTCCCGCAGTGCCTATACTAACATACGTCTAGGTTGCTCCCCTTCTAGACAACCTAAGCTATTAAAAGATATTGATGTGTCATTTTGTCGAGTATACGACAATTGTCACTATAAACGCAATCGTACACAACCCATACCAAGGTTTTTTTGTCATCACTACTCCCTCCGTCCGTAAAAGAGTGGACATCTGGGTTTTCCAACACATCTTAAGGATTTTGCAGAAAGCCCCCTCATACCATCATTAAGTTACCCGACAGTTAATGTTGCTTTGATTCATGCGCACGGTTAATGTGCATGCCTCACATCACTACTATACCGATGCCGCCAGACTTACTTAGCTCCACTAGGATTGGAGGCGGGAGGGAGAACGTTGCGGGCAAGGAAGAGGATTGGGGCGGTTTGCCAAAGGAGGAGGAGATTGGGCATTAACTGCTCCTGAACTCGAGGTGTTGATTGAGGGGGTAAACGCAAAATTACCGAAGAAAAAGCCACACGTACACTTTTTTACGGATTTTTCTCGAGCCCAAACGTCCACTCTTTCCCGGACGGAGGGAGTACGTGTTAAGAGATATCCCGTGATCCAAACACCACCACATACATGTTTATTGTAATTTTTGTTGCAACTACGTGTTAAGAGAGATATCCCGTGATCTAAAAACCACCACATACATGTTTATTGTATTTTTTTTGGGAAATCTACAATCACTAGGTGTTTGAGTTGCCAACCAAAGAGTCTTCAAGTACCTTGATGTTTACTTCTAGGCCTTGGTGTTTTGTTGCTCCCATTTTCCACAAATATCTAGGTTTTCAAACTTTTTCATGGCATACATATAGATCACACTTATAACATTCGAAATGTTCGTGTGATATGACTAATCAAACAATATAGTTGACAACTAACATTTAAATATTGAGTTTATATTCCAATATGTGTTTGATTTGTCTTGAAAGTCTACAAGTTTATACAATGGAACTGTCGAGTGGAGGTGAACATGAATTTCGAAAGTGAGAATCTCTTTTTTGCCCTATACCATAGTGCAATAGCACAAAATGCACCTAGAATGCAACACAGACGGAAGTAAAAAAATTGAATGCAAAACGAAAAGCTAAACATAAACAATACATAATTAAAACACCAAAAAAAAACAAAAATACAATTTTTTCTGAAACGTGCACTATCAATTCAACACGAGCAAGCGAAGAAAATAAATGACTTGAACTAGAAAAAGAATCAGGTGCCAAAATTTTAGCAGTTGCAAAAATATGAGCTCAAAGATTTACTAGACTTTGTAGGCATGGTCTGGACGGGATATATTCAGTCGACATATCATCTTTTTCTGTCAGATATCTGCAAGTTGGAACATGCCTAATCTCACCATGCATGTCTACCATAGAAGATCATCATACAGCCTGCACCACCAAAACTTCCAGCATTGCATTAATCGGTATAATGCATGCCCATATACGCGGGTTACACAGAAACCAGCTGGTAATATCCAGAAAATTGATGAGCTAGCTGTGAAAATAAAATCTATATAATCACGTGCTTCCTATAAAATTGATGAGCTAGCTGCGAAAATTGATGAGTGAAAGAAGAGCCATATAAATACGAACGGTCTGGCCTGACAAGCGACAGCATGCCAAGCACAATATCACCTTTACTAAAGCTAAACATAAACAATAGAGAATTAAAACACAAAAAACAAACAAAAATACAGTTTTTTCTAAAACGTGCACTATCAAGTCAACAGAGCAAAGAAAACAAATGACTTGAACAAGAAAAAAAATCAGGACCCAACATTTTAGCAATTGAAACAATATTAGCTCGAAGGTTTACTAGACTTTGTTTGCAATTCATTCATCATCAGGGGCGGACCCACCATCAGCCTGGGCAATCTTCCAGGCTTGCTAAAGCAATGTTTTATACTCCCTCCGTCCCAAAATAGATGTCTCAAATTTTTTAAAATTTGAATGAATCTATATGCTAAATAATGTCTAGATTCATCTTTGACAAATCTGAGACATCTATTATGGGACGGAGGGAGTATTTTTTGACTTTTTATAGTGATTTTGTTCGAAAAATTAGAGTTTTAGACATGTTTGACTAGGCTTCTGAAATCTTGGTCCACCAATGTTCGTCGACATAGCATCTTTTCTGTCAGATATCTGCAAGTTGGAACATGCCTAATTTCACCATGCCTGTTTAATATAGAAGATCATCATACAGCCTGCACCACCAAAACTTCCAACAATGCATTAAGCAGCAGTACAACGCATGCCCATATACGGGTTACACAGAAACCAGCTGGTAATATCCAGAAAATTGATGAGCTAGCTGTGAAAATAAAATCTATATAATCATGCGTTTCCTATAAAATTGATGTGCTAGCTGCGAAAATTGATGAGCTAGCTGTGACAATAAAATCTATATAATCACGCGTTTCCTATAAAATTGATGAGCTAGCTGCGAAAATTGATGAGCTAGCTGTGAAAATAAAATCTATATAATCACACGTTTCCTATAAAAATTGATGAGCTAGCTGCGAAAATTGATGAGTGAAAGAAGAGTCATATAAATACGACGGTCTGCGACAGCATGCCACCAAGCACAATATCACCTTATTACCACAGCTAGCGCTAAATGTCGTCCATGAAGGCCACCACCGTCTTCCTCGTCCATCTCGCCTTCGCCTTGGCCTTCACCACGCAGTACCACCTTCTCGCGGCCTCATGCCCTAACGCGGCGTCCTTCAGCGTGGAGGCCGTGTGTCGCGCCACGACCGACACGGAGTACATGTACGAGCTCTGCCGCGACGCCATGCGCGACGTGAGCGCCCCCGAGAACCAGGTATCGCTCTACGCGCTCGTCGCCGCCAGGCGCGCCCTGGCATCTTATCAGGACACGGTGCACGCGTTGGGCGGGCTGCTCCGCAACGCGTCGCTCCCCGGCGAGGGGAAGGCGTACGCGCTGTGCGCGGCGAGCTATCAGGATGCCGGCGGCACGATGCAGGCCGTCGCCGACGCGCTGACCGGCTGCCGGTTCGCGGGCCTCGGCCAGATGTACAAAGACGGGATCGCGCAGCTGGAGAGCTGCAGAGACAGGCTGATCAAGGCGATGTCGTCGCCGCTGTACGCCATGAATCTCCTCGACCGGAACAAGGCCATCCTCGCATACTTCGTCGGTACATTGCTTCCAGGTGTTGCTCCGTAGTCGCCTACTTCGTCGGAAGGGCTTGATCCCACTGGAGAGCTGCAAGGACCGCTTGATGCGGCTCGCGGCGTCACCGCTCTACGCCATGAATCCCGTCGACCGGAACAAGGAATTGCTGGCTTACTCCCTTGGTCAATTGCTTGGTATATGACCGTCAAAGCCAGCTGTTTTCTTTTGTTAAATCTTTGTTTAATTTCAAAATGATCAAAATGAAATACAAAAATCCTTTTATGGTCGTTCTAGACATCGATCGATGGGATTTCGAATGTCCTTTGATATTTTTGTTTTATATTTGTACGTTTGAGTACTTACCTATGATATGAGGTAATGCGGTTGGGATGAGGTTGTGATAACTGTTGGTTGTTGAGTAAAACGCTAGGAAATATGACCCCGATTTTGTAAATGATCTCATTCTACAAGCTTGACGATAACCAATAATGTAGTTTCATAGGGTCAAAGACGAAGGAATACTGATGATATAATATGCCAAAAACACTAGTATCTTGTTTGATTCTAAGGCCTTGTTTGCTACTACAAAATTGGTTCAAGAAAAGATTGAACAAGTATGACATGTCTTTATATAGATGCCACCTCAAGGGTGTTGGTCATTTCATAAGCGCCGAAGCAATTAAATAAATCATGGGCATTCACTAACTTTTTTTTTAGGAATTACAACAGGAGAGTCTCCTACTGCTCTTAAATTAAAAAAAAATGGATATGTTACATCATATTTACAGGGCAAGAGATTTCTGCCCCCTAAAAGAAATTAGTCAAACTCTCACCTCACTTATAAAGGATAAAATTTGATCTCTAAGAGCTGGTTTCAGCCTAGCCCCTAGAAGATGAATATCAGAGGAAAATTGTGCTAACCAACACTGTATATCTGGATCTGCATTATCAAAGTACCTTCTGTTTATTTGTTTCCAGATGTTCCAAGCACATAAAATTGCACACTCAAGAAACAGTGGCTTCTTCCACAATCTTTCTGCAGTAGACAATCTGTCAGAGAGGTTCATATTCATGTTCCAAGAGACTCCCAGCGCAGACCAGCACATTGAACTAAATTTACAAGAGAAGAAGAAGTGCTCATTAGTCTCTCTTTCTTGCTGACAGATTACACAATTAACATCAGATATTGGACATTGCCACCGCTCTAGCATATCCCGAGTGTTTAAACGATCCATCATGAAGAGCCATGCAAAAACTTTGTGTTTCATCGTACATTTAGTCTTCTAAATTTTTGGAAGTGCAGCCATGGGAGATATGTCCTTAAAATAAAATTTGTAGAACTTTTGAGAATTAAAATCTGCTCCACCCCAGGAATACGTCCAGTCATCTAGTAGTGACATATCACGTGACAAGCCATTCAGGTAAGCCGAAAGAGTTGAAAACTCATCCTGATCCTCTGCCGACAGTGGAAGAACAAAATTTTGTGCCTGATCATCTGCCTAAAAAAATTCTGCAATCGAGACATCTTCCATGATTGTATATGAAAACAACCGCGGTAAGGAATCCTGCAGATTTGTAGAACCAACCCAGAGATCCTTCCATAATAAAACGGTATTACCCACATTAACTTTGCACGAGGTAATGCCCCTAAAAATATCAGAGAGGCTACAGACATCCCTCCACCAAAAATATCCTCGTGGTGAAAGTGCATGCGGAACTAAGTCTGAATAATATTTATTCCAAACAATCATTGCCCACGGGATATCTTGCTTAAGATAAAACTTGTGCAAGAACTTAAGCAATAGACCCTAATTCTGTACCTTGAGATTTAAAATCCCTAGCCCTCCTATTTTCTTTGGTCTACACACCAAGTCCCATGCAGCAAGAGAATAAGACTTTTCATGTGTGTCATCAGTTTTACGCCATAAGCAATGCCTCCTTGCACGATCAACAAACTCGATAATCTGAAGTGGCACTTTAAGAAAACAGAGAGCATAAGTAAGAAGAGGGGTCATAGCCGAGTTAATAAAAGTAACTCTGCCACCATAAGTAAGCCAAATCGCAGTGCTAGTTAACCTCCTCTCCACTCTGTCTACTAGAGGCATAAGATCAGCGACCATAGGCCTCGTGGTACGAACAGGAAGGCCCAAGTATGTGAATGGCAACCCACCAACTTGACAACCAAAGGCATTGGCCAGATCCATAGCCTTGCCATGATCAACATTAATAGAGATGAGCTGGGATTTATGATAATTGATTTTCAAACCTGTAGAAGTGGCATAGGCATCCAGAATAGCTTTCAAGCTAAGTAACTGATCCAAATCATCTGGGAGTATCACCAGTGTGTCGTCTGCGTATTGAATCACAGGAAAGTCCTCTAAAGCTGGCTGCCCAATGGGGAGAGACAATAAACCCTCTGAACATGCAACATTGATAGCTTCTTGTAAAAGTTCAGCACCTTCCACAAACAGCAAAGGAGAGAGTGGGTCACCTTGTTGTACCCCTCTCTTACACTTGAACTCTGCCACAGGAACCCCATTCAATAGAATAGTAGAAGATCCAGAGCCAAAGATCAGACTTATCCATTTTAACCATCTATCATCACATCTCATATACCTCAAAATGCTCAAAATAGAAGAATGTTCAATAGTATCGAATGCCTTTTCAAAATCCAACTTAATCATAACTATTTCTCTGCCAAAAGCTTTACATTGATGCAGATATTCAAAGGAACAAGAAATACATTCCTGAATATTCATCCCCTTGATAAAACCATACTGGTTTCTGTGGACTAGTTTCAAAATCCATTTCTGCAACCTCTCTGCCAAGATCTTTGTCAATACCTTTAATACACAGTTTAATAAAGATATAGGTCTATAGTCATTGACAGATTCAGGAGAAAGAACCTTTGGGATAAGGGTAATAACAGAACTGTTGAGGCTCTGTAGACTAATATTCTCTTCCCAAAAATCAGAGCACAGTGTGTAGAAATCTCCCTTTATAATATCCCAATAAGATTTCAGAAATAAACTACTGAATCCATCTGGGCCAGGTGCCTTGTCAATGGGAATTGAGTTAATAACTTTGTCAAGCTCCTCTATTGAGAAAGGTACAAAAAGGGCCTCTAAACCAGGTACTTTAGAAAACAAGGCCTCCAAGTCAAATGACATCACATGTGAGTGAGAAACACCCATTCTATTCTTAAATGATGACAACATGGCTATCAACCTGTGTCCCATCATCTAGCGTTACTGAAGATATTGAGTTGTCTGTACCTTTCAGTAGCTCTAGCATGGAAATACTTGGTGTTTTCATTCCTAAGCCTAGGCCACCTTTAGGTACAACGTTTTTGACAATATTTATTCTAATAATCAAGTAACATGTTAGTATGCCTCTTTAATATAACTCTGAAATTTCTCTCTTGCACAAACATGGCTCTCTTATCTTCCATGTTATCAATTTACAACAGTACCATATTAAAATTATCAATCATTAATTTCAATTTAGATATATACTTATTCCACTCGTTTAAGCTCCTTCTCAAATTCTTCATTTTTGCCGAAATAATAGTGGCACTATTAGAAGCTCTAACTGTTTTTCCCAACTGGACTTCACAACTTCCTTAAAGTCAGGATGCAAAGGCCAAAAGCTCTCAAATCTAAATATTCTGCTTTTTGGAATTGAGGTCTCAATGGAGAGCATACATGGTGCATGATCAGAAATTGGCTTGGAAAGTGGTTTAACAAACGTATTTGGAAATATTGAGGTCCATTCCACTATCGACAAGAACCAATCAAGTTGTTCCAAAAGTGGCTCCTCCTGCATATTACTCCAATTAAACCTACGACCTTTAATAGGTATTTCCACAAGAGACTGACCACTGATTAGAGCATTAAAATGCTGCATATCAACAATATTTCCTCCTGGCATGTTTCTATTGTCAGCTGATCTAATAAAGTTGAAGTCACCAAGAAAAAACCAGAGACTATCAATGGGGATATCCAAATTTGAAAACCAGTCCACAAAAATCAGTCTCTTCGGATCCTTACAAGGCCCATATATGTTTGTTAGTGTCCAAGAACGATTTAAATGTACAGAAGAGAACTGAATCGAAATTGCAAATCTTTTCTTATGAACCAGTTGACCAGAAAAAACTGAGCTATTCCAGATCACTAAAAGGCCCCCCGATGCCCCAATAGAGGGCACAAATTCAAACTTATCAAAACGCCTTGGGCAAATTTTCCGAATGAACGGGTGATCAAAACTTTCTTTCTTTGTTTCTTGCAAACAAACTACAGCACAACCATATTCTTTTATTTTGTTTTTAAGTGCTAGCCATTTTGCTTCTCCATTAATACCCCTAATATTCCACGAAAGACATTGCAGAAAAAGAATGAGGCAGCCGTCTTAATGCCCGTAGGGCTTACAAACCAAAAATAGTCTAACACTGACATGAGACGAGAAGTTTGTAATCGATATTGGGATGTCATGTACGACCAAAGTCAACGATCAAGACTCCCGCGGTGCCTTTACTAACATACGGTCAGGTTGCTCCCCTTCTAGGAAACCTAAGCTATTAAAAGATATTGATGTGTTATTTTGTCGTGTATACGACAATTGTAGCTATAAACATCGTCATACACACCCCATACTACTCAAGTTTTTTGTCTCGACTACTCCCTCCGTTTCAAAATATAAGATGTTTTAGATTTGTGAAGAAAATGTATCTAGACTTCTTTTAGTGTTTAGGTTCATTGCAAATCCGAGTGAACCTACATACTAAAATAAGTCTAGATACATTGCTTTACAAAGCTAAAACATCTTATATTTTGAAACGGAGGGAGTACATGTTAAGAGATATCCCTGGTCTAAACACCACCACATACATGTTTATCATATTTTCTTTCAGGAACGTATACAATAACTAGGTGTCCGAGTTGCCAACCAAAGAGTCTTCAAGTACCTTGATGTTTACTTCTAGGCCTTGGTGTTTTGTTGCTCCCATTTTCCACAAATATCTAGGTTTTCAAACTTTTTCATGGCATACATATAGATCACACTTATAGCATTCGAAATGTTGTGTGATATGACTAATCAAACAATACAGTTGACAACTAACATTTAAATATTGAGTTTATATTCCAATATGTGTTGGATTTGTCTTGAAAGTCTACAAGTTTATACAATGGAACTGTTGAGTGGAGGTGAACATGAATTTCGAAAGTGAGAATCTCTTTTTTGCCCTATCCATAGTGCAATAGCACAAAAGCACCTAGAATGCAACACATACGGAAGTAAAAAAATTGAATGCAAAACGAAAAGCTAAACATAAACAATACATAATTAAAACACCAAAAAAAACAACAAAAATACAATTTTTTCTGAAACGTGCACTATCAATTAAACACGAGCAAGCGAAGAAAATAAATGACTTGAACTAGAAAAAGAATCAGGTGCCAAAATTTTAGCAATTGCAAAAATATGAGCTCAAAGATTTACTAGACTTTGTAGGCATGGTCTGGACGGGATATATTCAGTCGACATATCATCTTTTTCTGTCAGATATCTGCAAGTTGGAACATGCCTAATCTCACCATGCATGTCTACCATAGAAGATCATCATACAGCCTGCACCACCAAAACTTCCAGCATTGCATTAATCGGTATAATGCATGCCCATATACGCGGGTTACACAGAAACCAGCTGGTAATATCCAGAAAATTGATGAGCTAGCTGTGAAAATAAAATCTATATAATCACGTGCTTCCTATAAAATTGATGAGCTAGCTAAATTGATGAGTGAAAGAAGAGCCATATAAATACGAACGGTCTGGCCTGACAAGCGACAGCATGCCAAGCACAATATCACCTTTACTAAAGCTAAACATAAACAATAGAAAATTAAAACACAAAAAACAAACAAAAATACAGTTTTTTCTAAAACGTGCACTATCAATTCAACACGAGCGAAGAAAACAAATGACTTGAACAAGAAAAAAAATCAGGACCCAACATTTTAGCAATTGAAACAATATTAGCTCGAAGGTTTACTAGACTTTGTAGGCAATTCATTCATCATCAGGGGCGGACCCACCATCAGCCTGGGCAATCGTCCAGGCTTGCTGAAGCAATGTTTTATACTCCCTCCGACTCATATTAGTTGACGTAGATTTGTCAAAATTTGAATAAATCTATATACTAAACTGTGTCTAGATTCATTCAAATCTAGACAAATGTGAGTCAACTAATATGGGTCGGAGGAGTACTATTTTTTGACTTTTTATAGTGATTTTGTTCGAAAAATTAGAGTTTTAGACATGTTTGACTAGGCTTCTGAAATCTTGGTCCACCAATGTTCGTCGACATAGCATCTTTTCTGTCAGATATATGCAAGTTGGAACATGCCTAATTTCACCATGCCTGTTTAATATAGAAGATCATCATACAGGCTGCACCACCAAAACTTCCAACAATGCATTAAGCAGCAGTACAACGCATGCCCATATACGGGTTACACAGAAACCAGCTGGTAATATCCAGAAAATTGATGAGCTAGCTGTGAAAATAAAATCTATATAATCATGCGTTTCCTATAAAATTGATGAGCTAGCTGAGAAAATTGATGAGCTAGCTGTGAAAATAAAATCTATATAATCACTCGTTTCCTATAAAAATTGATGAGCTAGCTGCGAAAATTGATGAGTGAAAGAAGAGTCATATAAATACGACGGTCTGCGACAGCATGCCACCAAGCACAATATCACCTTATTACCACAGCTAGCGCTAAATGTCGTCCATGAAGCCCACCGTCTTCCTCGTCCATCTCGCCTTCGCCTTAGCCTTCACCACGCAGTACCACCTTCTCGCGGCCTCATGCCCTAACGCGGCGTCCTTCAGCGTGGAGGCCGTGTGTCGCGCCACGACCGGCACGGAGTACATGTACGAGCTCTGCCGCGACGTGAGCGCCCCCGAGAACCAGGTATCGCTCTACGCGCTCGTCGCCGCCAGGCGCGCCCTGGCGTCTTATCAGGACACGGTGCACGCGTTGGGCGGGCTGCTCCGCAACGCGTCGCTCCCCGGCGAGGGGAAGGCGTACGCGCTGTGCGCGGCGAGCTATCAGGATGCCGGCGGCACGATGCAGGCCGTCGCCGACGCGCTGACCGGCTGCCGGTTCGCGGGCCTCGGCCAGATGTACAAAGACGGGATCGCGCAGCTGGAGAGCTGCAGAGACAGGCTGATCAAGGCGATGTCGTCGCCGCTGTACGCCATGATCTCCTCGACCGGAACAAGGCCATCCTCGCATACTTCGTCGGTACATTGCTTCCAGGTGTTGCTCCGTAGTTGCACTTATGCGTACCATCGTGGCGAGATCAATGTTGCCTCTCCGGAAACTATAATAACCTCCATGTTACGGCTTATACTTGATAAATATACATCGAGTGAGTACGTGTCTTCAACCTATTATTAGCGCAACTAGCAGCATGGTGCGTTAAAAAAATCAGCATAGCGAATGCACACAAATTAAGTTTTAGTTATTTCTATAACTCAGTTCCATACAAGGATCCGGTTACGTCGGTAATTTAGTTTTTCGAGAACCCGTTAAATAGTTTGTATTCTTTTATTAATAAGTTGAGGCCAAATGAGATTTTTGAAAATTTTAGTACTTTTCTGGTGACCGGACGGTTATCGAGTAGTTAGAGATTCTGAAAATCTTAATAATATGTTCACGTGATTTCCAAGTCAAGTTGGACGCCCCATATCCAAGCCATGACACCATGACCAGTGGAGGTTCTCAAATAAGAAAAATCAAGACGGAGTGGATTTGATGTATTTCCTTGACCATGGGCAACATATGTGCAAACCCTGTTATGGTATATCTACAAGCAATAGGTTTCGGTTAGCAATACACACACCCTTGTCATGTAGCTACGCTTCCTTTCACCTCGATAGTCGTTGTCATTGAATCGCCCGTCCTTATGCCTCTCTATCCTCTCCCTAGAGCACCACTTTGTCCCCCTATGCATGTCCTAAAGCCCTTGATGTGTCGCTACTCCAGTGGTTCACCATGTTGTCCTTCCCACGTGTCCCCGAACCCACATTGACTGTCCATGGAGTTCTTGGTGAGCTTCTGGCCTCCATACGACCTCGACACTCCTCTTGGCATGTGCGGTTTTTGCCACCGAGCATCGTCGTTCACTACTATGAAACACCATCGATAACCCGCCCGAGGCGTCGATCCTCTACTTTTTCATTGGCTTTAATTTTGATTGAATGAGGTAAAAACAAAATAAAAAATAGGGGACACGCATGCCTCCCTTTGATGTTAGGCATGGACCATAACAAATAAACCTTGACACATGTTGTAAAAAAATTGACAGATAAATAAAGTGAATAATCGATTCAAGACCATGACAAATAAACATTGACACATGTTGTAAAAAAATTGACACATAAATAAAGTGAATAATCGATTCAAATTTGCAAATGATATAATTTAAATGAAAAATCTGTTATGCTAGATTTGCAAAAATCTGGACCTTGCAAATTGACAAAAATCTAGAATCTTGTAATTTTGCAAACAACGACAGCTATCAGCCAAACCACATCGATTAGCAAACGAAATCAGCTAGCTAGCAAATTGCAAACGCACGAAAGGAGTCGTGCACACCATCGCGACATGGCCATGACCACCAGCAGCCGTTTGCGGACGTCCGGCCGGCACGCACGGAGTGTGGAGGCTTTGGTGTAGGCTCGGAGCTGTCCGGAAGCAGCCGAGACGGAGACATCCATGCAATCGATTCGCAGGGTCGAGCCGGCAAAATTCGGGGCCTGTGCTAAAATCTAAAACTGGGTCCTACCTCATAAAAAGTTTGAACTAACGCAAAATATAATGTGTAATTGATGTTTTGATCTTGATTTTTGAAACACTACATACTCATATTTTGATTTTGTAGACACCGATGGCCAGTGACGAACTAAGGAATAAACATTTGTAGGGGCTAAAAATTAGATAATCTTTTAAGGTGTAAGCGTAGGCCTACTCTTAAATTTTAGGCTCCAAAAAAATACAAGTACGAAGAGGATGAAAAATAATATTTCTAAAGGTGGACTCCGTACGCTTGAAAAACATTCGTTGGCTGTGTGATTTTTTTTTAGAAAGAAAAGCATGACTTTTTAGGAGAAGTAAAACGCATGTAGGTCGTGCCTTTTTTTTTAGCCGATGGTGTGACGAGACGAGTTGGAGAAATGCGTACAGTGCGCCCAGTTAAGCCTTATTGATGGGCCTTTTCATTTAAACGGTTAAGCCCAAGGGCCTAGTTAAGGGCATCTTCTTCTACCATACGCCGGACCCTTCGACCTGGAACGAACAGAAACCTTCAAGCCACCGTCCATGGTGATACTCCCCTCGGCAGCTGGAATCTTGGGTACTCTGCTCGGCCGCGATACCCCTTAGCGGCCACCGCTCCTCGTCACTGGTTTGCAATTGTTGAAGGGATGCTTGCTGCTATGTGCTCACTCAAATCGAGGCCCCCAAAATTTTGAGGCCCTGTGCGGCCGCACCGGCCGCACTCCCGTCAGCTCGGCCCTATCGATTCGCAGGCCGGGACGGCACTACACGCGGGCGCCACTTCTCCCCCCCTCCTCGTTTGCCTATTGCCGTGCTTGGCACTTGATGCCATTGCGGATGTAACTCTAGGGTCCTTGGCTACGGTGATAGAGTTGCGGAGCTTGCCGGCGAGGATGGCAAAGAGATAGTCCACGGCGGTACGGGCGGTGAATAGTTGGATCGGGCGAGGAATTGAGGAACTGCCGCAGTGCAGTTGGAGGGCTGCATGGTCGACACTAATTTGGAGCTAGGCCAGGCTGCGTTCGTTTTGGATCAGGGCCGGGCTGCGGGCATTGCGTTGTCCCACCTAGACTAACTTCGCTAATTTTTTTTGTCCCACCTCGACTAACTTTGGTACTTTGGAAGCACGGACCCAGGATTGATGGAGGAGATGCATGACGTATCGCACCTACGACGCACGAAAGAAAACCACCGTAAGACAAATTATATAGTAGAGCTTAGGACGTGTATAGGCACGCGCCTGAGTCCAACTTTAACACGGTCCTTCCCACACTCGTCGCCACTAGCGGAAAAGAGATATAGACGACCTCTGCCCCAAACGGTGGCAAGCCGCCGGTCCTTACTTTCTCCGTCGGCCATTGGTGGCGAGAGGAGGTGGAAACTCTAGGCTTCAGCATGTAGTTAGAATTGACCTAGTGCTTCCTTGAGACACTGCTTTCATGAGAGGACTGCGTCGTGGCGGAATAATTTGTTCCTATTCTTCCTCTGTCTCGACGTCACTTCAACATGTGACATCGGGGGACAGGTGGTCCGGTCTTCTTTCCAGTCTCTGTATTCGATGAGATTCGTGTCTGGTGGTCGATGCTCGTCTCTCTCGCAGGGTTGTTACTTCAGCTGATGTAATAGTTTTTGACATCTTACAACTGTGCTCGTGGAAGACAGCATGCGGCGACGTTTCTCTTCTTCGACTGTGTCAAATGAAGAAAACGTTGTCGGGATCCGGTGACCACGAGAAAGATCTCCGACCAATGTGCCACAAAGCCTCGGGCTCGTCTCTTGCGACGACTAGGTTCATTGGCTTGAAAAGCATTCTTGTATGCGATAGTGCTCCGCTATATCTAGGTATAGCGGTTGTTCGTCTCTTTTTCTAACGCCGGTAGCAGAGGACGATGCACGATGGTTTCGCGAGGCACAAGATTCTCCAAGGGTGAAATTATAATTTTATTTATGGAGTTCTTTGTGCAAAGTTGCTTGACAAGCATGTTTGTCTTAGGTGTTTGCTATATATAAAAATCTTTGGATTGCCGAATAAAATATATAATTACTTAAGAAAAGATGTATACGACAGCGGTCCATCTTTGAGCCTCTTCGAAATCCAGCCCACAGCATCACCGAACAAACCAGCTTGGTGGAGCTAGATCCGCGAAATGCTAAATGCGGCCCGTGCGTCGTACAGAGTGTGCTCCTAGTTGGACAGGCCCATTTTTGCACTGGCGCCATTTTTCTTTTTTTTTTCTCTTTCTCTTTTCCTTTTTTTTTTATTTTTTTGTTTTTATTTCTTACCTTTCCTATTTCTGTTTTATTTTTTCTTTTATTTAATTTTTTTCCTTATTTGGTTCATGATTTTGAAATTGTTTCATGAATATTAAAAATTGGTTCATGATTTTCAAAAAAATGATGATTATTTTTGGAAAAAAAACTCATTGTCTAAAATTTGGTTGATGAATTTTAAAAACTGGTTCATGATTTTATAAAAAATGTTTAATATTTTTGGAAGAATCTCATGTTTTTATATTTGGTTCATGATTTTGAAATTGGTTTATGAATTTTAATAATTGGTTCATGATTTCAAAAAATGTTTCTTTTTTTAGAAAATGCTCATAATTTTTAAAATTTTGTTCATGATTTTTAATTTGGTTCATGATTTTTGAAAATTGTTCATGATTATTTTAGAAAAGTATATTTTTAAAATGTTCATAAATTTGATCATGAATTTTGAATAATACATGGTAATATTTTTTAATCTACCATGTTTTCTTATGTAGTCATTCGATCGATCTACAGTGAAGATGTGCCGTACATGTTAGCCGGCAGACTCCAGTTGTCGATCAATAGAAGCAGCTATAAGAAACAATGAAGATATGAATGCAACTAAGGAATAAATTAATCCTTATCAGATGGGTAGCCCATACAGATGTCCCTGTGGGCAGCACGACTCGCTGGCGCCGCAACGAGCGGCCTATAGTACCTCCCGCTAGATCCAGCCAAGTGATCATTGTATGGGTTCGTAGCATGGAAAACAAAAAATTTCTATCGCATGAACACACAAGCCAAGATCTACCTACCAGATTGGTGCAACGAGTTGATAGAGTACTAACCCTCGAAGTTTCCAAAGCGGTTAACGAGATCGGATTCTCATGGTTAATGTAGTCGGTCACTTGCCGATCTCAAGATCGCGAAAATGATCCTTCCGCCGCCGCGTTCCGGCAGCGCTCCCGCAGTTGGTTACACGTACGGTACTTGATAAAGACCTTCCTCTCCCCTCTTCCAACAAGCAGCGGAGATAGTATCTCTCTCCTCACAATTCCGGCAGCACGACGGCGTGGTGTCGAAAGTAGAGGGGAGATCCCGTAGGGCTTCGCCTAAGCCGGTGCGAGTATGATGGAGTAGAGGGAACCCCGGCGCTCTATGGATTAGAGGGTCGAGGTTTAGAGGTTGCTGGTGGCTAGGGTTTAGCTAGGAGGCGGCTGTTTAGAGGAGGGTCTAGACAACGGCGACTTGAGGGGAAAGGGTCGGTGGCTAGGGTTTGTGGAGTGGTGGCTTGGGGCGCCCCACCCCCTTCTTTTATAGATGGGGAGAGGCGGTTTGGGAAGGGAAATCCTTCTCCAACTCCACCTCATGGTCGGCGGCAAGGGAGAGGGAGGAATCCTCCCCTAGGTAGGATTCCTTCCCTCCCTCCACTAGGCAACCAATGTTGGGATTTGACTTTTTCAAATTGGCGTTTGACTTTTCAAACTAGAGTTTGATTTCTCTCTTCCTATTGTCCAACCAAGTGACCTAGGACATGATGCAACCATTCTACTTTGTCATGACACATCTATGTACCCTTCCCACTCCGGATCGGTGGACCTTCTAGACCCTTCTAGAACATTTCGGTGAAAACACCGAAACCATTCCCGAACTCTGGAATTGGACTTTTCTTATATGAATCATATTCTATGGACCATTCCGGATCTCCTCGTGATATCCTGAATCCAATCCGAGACTCCGAACAACATTCGGTCTCTTACCCACATTACATATCTACTAAACAACATTGAATCCTTAAGTGTGTCTCCCTACGGTTCGTGAATTATGCAAACATGATCGAGACTCTTCTCCAATCAATAACCAATAGAGGAATCTAGAAATTCAGATGGCTCCCACATATTTCTACGATTACTTCGTGATCGAATGAACCATTTACATACGATACCAATTTCTCTTTGTCTCGCGATACTTTACTTATCCGAGGTTTGATCATCGGTATCTCTGCATACCTAGTTTAACCTCGTTACCGATAAGTACTCTTTTATTGTTCCTGTGATATGTGATCCCTTATGAGCCAGTTACATGCTTGCAAGCTAATTGGATGACATTCCACCGAAAGGGCCCAGAGTATATCTATCTGTCATATGGATGGACAAATCCCTCTCTTGATCCATGGGCCTCAACACATACTTTCCGAACACTCAATGCCACCTTTATAACAACCCAGTTATGAAGTGGTGTTTGATTTCATTAAAGTATCCATCTGGTGATGGTGATTAACATGATCTCACGGTTGCAGGATTTAGGTTACTATGCATTTGAAAGCTTATAGCAAGTGAACTATTTGAATGACTTTATCTTATGCTACGCTTAACTATAGGAGTATGTCCATCACATCATTCTCCTAATGATATGACCTTGTTGTTAATAACATCTCAATGTTCATGATCAGGAAACCATGATCATATTAACCAACAAGCTAGTTTAACAAGAGGCTTTACTAGGGACTCTTACATGTTTACAAATCACACAAGTATTAATGTTTCTAATTAATACAATTATAGCATGAGATGTAAATATTTATTATTAACATAAAGATATGATAATAACCACTTTATTATTGCCTCTTAGGCATATCTCCAACAATCATGCCTAGAAATAGGCTGGCCCAGCAGAAACAGGCTTTCGGCCCACACGAACGATGGAGTGGCCCCAAACGTTTCTCACTCCTATGGAGGCCGCGATTTAGAATAATGATCGATGGATCTAGTGACACCAAACCATTTCCTCGGACATCCTTACAAGACGGCATAAAATGGACTCCAACTCTTAGAACACACACTGTACGCGGTGCCAACACCCCACGACCATGGGTTCCGTCATGTGCTTAATGCTATTTAGCCTAACTGACGAGGGTTCGATTTGTCAATGTCAATTGTTATGGACTTGGATTTTGGAGAAGATGGGGATGCTGGAAGTCGCGAGACGTTTAACAAGCAAGCAACAAGGGGACACGAGGTTTACCTAGGTTCAGGTCCCCGAAGGGAAAACCCTACTCCTGCTTGTCTATTATTTATTACAACGGAACCAAAGGTTACAGTGGTGCGCAGATGCGATCTGGCGTGAGGTGTGTGTATGAGTTGGCAGAGATCTATTGTGGTGTAGAATGTCCTCCTCGTTGGACCCTCCTAGCCTTTATATATGAGGAAGTTTAGGTCTCAAGTACCAATATGAGTAGGTTACAAGTTGTATTCAAACTCTAGTCTTGAGCTTTCCTTGTCTTGTGTGCTTGGGAGTCCGTGTCCATATGTCCTTCATACAGTCGAACCATCATGAGAGTCGTGTGGGCTTTCTGTTGAGTCGCACCAGGTAGCCTGTAGTCGGGTGCCTGTTGGGCATACCCATGTCAGTAGCCCCCGAGTGTTCATCCAAATCGTAGATTCGGGTGGAGACTTAGTTGCCTTTGAGCCTTGTATTTGGATGTCAGAGTCGAAAGTTGTGTCGAGTGCGAAGCACTTCACCCGAAAGTTCATCGGGTCAACTGAATTTGTTCGGTTGCTGCAAAGGAGTCACCATTATGGAAGTAGTCAACACAATGGACTATAGGGTGAGCGAACAACGCTCCCTATGGGAGTAGCCCCCGAGTGTTTGTTCGAGTCGTAGACTCGAGCAGAGACTTATAGTAGGTTGCATGATACGGTGATACAAAAGTTTTTTGGATGATCTTGCAAATGCCATCAATGCTGGTGATTTTCCGAATGCGCGACCAGCGCTCCCTATGGGAGTAGCCCCCGAGTCTTCATTAGAGCGGTAGATTCGAAGGGGGAATCGGAGCGTGTCACTCGAAGATCTTGTATGGGCGCATCCAGCGCTCCAGTTCAGAGTAGCCCCTGAGTGTTTGGCAGAGTGGAAGACTCGGGCAAAGACTCGAATCTTATATCATGCAGTTGTAGTCGACAATCTTGTGGGCGTACCGCTGACCCGAAAGTACATCAGGTGCGCGACCAACGCCTCCTGATAGGAGTAGCCTCCGAGTGTCTAGTCGAGTCGCAGACTCGAGTGGAGACTCATGCGAGGAAAAACCACTGACCCGGAAGTGCATCAAGTCAGCGTCTGACACATATGGAGCCAGGAGTCGACGTAGCGGAGTCGCGCGACGTTTACCCGAACGGACTCGACGTTCCAGATGAAGTTAACGTGTCGCGTCTATGTAGCATCGAGCGATGCAACCATCCGAAGAGGGACTCGACTCAGGTCTTGAGTTTATGGCATAGCCAGTTGTTTTGCCAACTCCTGTTGGAGGACCCAATAGAATAGCTCGACACAGTCGACGTCCTTATAAGCTGAAGAAACCACAAAGAATTGTGAAGTATTTGTATCTTGTAAAGAAATATTTGCATATCGACTTGTAAGGTAAAATTCTGGTGCCGATCGAGTTGACACTTTTGCACTGTATGCTAGGCCTTTTCGTTAGTATGATTACCCTTAGTCTCAGTACCTTTCCGAGGTGCTCAGAGTTCAAGGATTTGACGATCAGGCAGAATCAGCTACTCAAGCTGTCGCGTTCGAGGTGCTCGAGTGCATGGAGCCGATGACACATTAGGTTACTTGAATAGGGTGCAACCCCCGAGTGTATCGAGTGTGATTAAAGTAAAAAATTATTAACTCTTGGTAGAGGAACACTTAGCTTTATTGGTAGCTGTCGTGGCGAAGTTAATGCGACAGCGGACATAGTCGACGTGATGGCGAGTCGTTGAAGTCAAAGGTTTACCACAGTCAAAAACATGACGGGTCGCCGTATCCGAAGACCGTGGAGGGTCGTCGAAGTCGAAGAAGCCCCCGAATCAACCGAGCCAAAGACCTCAGCGGGTCGTCGCTGTTGAAGACCGCGACGGGTCACCGAAGCGGAGGAACCCCCAAGTTGTTGGAGCCTAAGATCGTAGTGGATTGCCGGAGTCAAAAACTGCGGCAGGTCACGAGATCGACGCCAGACGAGTTGTCAATGTGGCGGTTGAGAGTTGTGCAGCGGGCATGTAGTTGACATGGCAACGGGTCACGCGGCGGACGTAGTCGACGCGGCGGACCGGAGTCACGTGATGATGAATAGTTACCGCATCCGGAGATTGTAACGGACCATATCAGTCGAAGACCGCATTGGGTTGCTGCATTCAGAGACTACAGCAGGTCGCGCCGCAGAGTCGGCACATGCTCCGAGTGTGGAGTTGATGTGGTCGAGGTGGCGTTCGAAAGCCGATGCAGCGGACCCGAGTCGTCGCGGCAGCGGATC
Organism: Avena insularis; assembly: GCA_023614405.1. Lineage (NCBI taxonomy): Eukaryota > Viridiplantae > Streptophyta > Magnoliopsida > Poales > Poaceae > Avena > Avena insularis. The sequence goes on from CM042697.1 coordinate 358,535,278, forward strand.
ACAAAAACCGATGACTGCAGCAGTTTGCCGCAATCGAAGATCGTAGCATATTGCCGTGGCCGAAGCCGAGAGAGCCCCGAGTCGCCGAGGTTGAAGACCCCGCAGGAGTCGAAGATTCAACGGGTCGCCGCGGTCAAAGACTGCTACGGATCGTCGGTTCCGATGGAGGCAACGGATCATGCGGCCGCAGACGGAGTTGATGCGACGGTGGACGGCAGAGCGTACTGGTCGTCTTCATATCATCCATATCGCAGTTGCATCTCTCTTATACTACTCCCTCCGTTTCAAAATATAAGATGTTTTAGTTTTGTGAATAAAATATATCTAGACTTCTTTTAGTATATAGGTTTATTCAAGATTTGAATGAACCTACTACTACAAAAGTCTGGATATATTTTATTCACAAATCTAAAAATCTTATATTTTAAAACAAAGGGAGTATTTTTTTTCATTGACTCATTGATGAATCTGATACGTGATGTATCCATGCAAAGGGCCAGACTAGCTAATTGGCTTCGATTGATCTTTATTTTCTCCCTTTAATTTTTAGCTGCATCACCCGTACTTGTTTCGCTTCATACTTAGATGTCAGATCCTTTGCAGTTGATTCTTTCTTTTTCTAGCAGATCCGATCGGGAATCTTCATTTTCTTTTAGAAGGCACGAGACAAGGTCTCGTACGTGGCCTTATATACTACTATTCCTTGGGATTTCAAGTTTGTTCATTGGTTGGAGCTCAATTCCTTTTTTTTTTCACACGGAGAACTGGTATTTTCCTTGGTAACTCGACGTCGAGTATGAACCATGCTCCAATACATTGACGGCTGCCGCTTGACCGAGATCGCATCAATGCTGCGTTGATCGTCCTGCCTGCGCCAGTCTGAATCACGTGTTGCAGCCATCGTGATATTATACTACCCCTCCGTTTCAAAATATAGATGTTTTAGATTTGTTTTAGTGTGTAGGTTCGCTTTAAACCTTAAAAATCTACATACTAAAAATAGTCTAGATACATTTGCTTCACAAAGCTAAAACATTGCGGTGACCCAGCATACCACTGCATGTGTAGTACACTATAGTCGTTGACATGACATCCACAGAACACCGTTTGGTACAACAGAAACATTGCGGGTCCATATTATAAAAGTACACACATTATTATTATTGTAATACCGGAAGTTCAAGACTTCTAAAAGATCCAACTTATAAACCAGAATATAAAGTGTTCAGCGGAAATTTAAAAGTAGCAACTCCGACTAGAAGTGGAGCTCAACAGCTTATTCTATAGAGTTTATGCTGCTCGGCTCCGTTAGTTACTACTAACTAGACACTTAAGTGGACTCGTTCTCATCGACACCGTAGCGGATCTCGTAGTCCACGCCTTCAACTCCTCCGGATAGATCAGGTTCCTCGTAGAATACGTCTTCTTGGCATTCGGCTGCATACATTGGCACGTTTTCGAGATCCTCAGAGTCTAAGCAAGGGATCAAAGGAAAGAATGAGTAACAACGTCACCCAACAAGTTCATTACATGCAAGGTAGGAATTTTGATGCTCTAACTACCACCTCGGATTATAAATCCTTGGCACTATGCAGTTTTTGTAAATCTTTCTTTAAATGTTGATTTTATTCCGAAAAACTATGACAATCAGCCTTCACAGGTTGACCAAAACTTTCATGAAGTTCCTTTCCTGCCGCGTTCGTAGCTCCTTCCCAGAACAGGGAGTAACAAGTTACAGTTCTTACAATCTGCAGAGGTGCGTTACTTTACACATGAGAGATCAACTCCTTGTTGCACAACTGGGCGTACTTTCCCGTCCACAATTCCATGATGTGGGGCCCAGTAGTTGGTCCAAGCCAATCACTGCCCCCTTCGTGACCCCGCATGCCTCCTTGGTGTACACCATGCCCATATAATGAATTACGGCAATGGTTTGTACAAACTGTTAGATGTCAGAACTATCATGGGACGATGAGGGTTCCCACCCATATACTGCATATCCTCTACGAATTACCAATTAATATGCACGCTACGAGGATAACAGCCACGACCTGCACATCCGGCTTCACGCGAGAGGAAGAAGATACAGCTGACTTCTCTGTCCCATTCCAATCTCATGGCTAATGCGTAATATACGGCACTAGAATCACTGATGTCAGGGGTTATTAAGTCCCTATTTGATCATCATTGTTGCAATTAGAACTCTAAGTTCTATTGCTCCATTACCACTTAGGATGATATCTATGATTTCTTTGTTTATGAAAATATTTTTTTTCTTTTATAGCATATATGATAACACACAATTTGCAAATACTTTGATAAAAACTCTTCAAAGGACATGAGCAAGTGATGAACTTGCCTTGTGATGGCAAGGTAGTGAAGTCTGATGCTTGCACTGGACCTTGAGCTTCTAGTTCTACAAAAACATCATTATTGTCCGGTAAGGACAATATTTAAAGAAGAAAAATGATTATGCAAGTAATGTAATGCATTCTTTAATTCTATATGCATTTTCCCTATATAAGGTGCCTTTTAATAAAGCATTTATAAATATTAGCTTTTTATATTTATTGCCTATATTGAATTATTTTATTTTATTTCCCTTTTTATTTGAATTTTATTGATTTAATAATTCTTTTAGGAATTATTAATTATACATTAAATTTTATTATTAAATATTTATTTAGTATTTTTCAAAAATACTAAAATATTAATAAATAATAAAAGTGATTTTTATTTATTTTTATCACTTTTCATTAATTTTGTAGAATTCCATAAGGAATATATAAATTACAAAATTCTTATAAAAGGTTCTGTGTTCAAAAATTTATATTTTATTTTATTTGAATAGAGTGAATTATTGTGAATCCAAAAATATCTTATTTATAATTTTTGGACTTTTATTTTATTTTCTATAATTTTATTGAGGTCAAGGGTATTTTGGTCTTTTCCATTTGATCAAAAAGATTTATTAAGCAACTTGGGCTGGCCCCTTGGGCTTATTGGGCCAGGGTGGCCCAATAGGGCAGGGTCAAAAGATCACCTCGAAGGGTTTTGGCCCACCCAGCTGTCAACACCCGGATTTTTCAATCCTAGATGCCTGTTATGCCATACATCGCAATCTAGGATTACCTTTTTTGCGAGACATAACAGAATTGGATACCATAGTACTTCATCCATTACAACGATACAAGTTCTTACACAAATAGGGATCTCATGATCCAGTTCTTAATACAACTTCAAGCAGCGGAATACGTAATAATAACGGTAGCGTAGGCGAAGCTCCATCTTCGGGGTCACAGGCAATGCTGACGATGGGAGATGATCCTAGTTGTCGTAACCTTCCTGGGATCCATCTTCCAGGTACTCCTCTTCATAGTCTGGCCATGGGAATAGCCAGGGACAAAGCCATGAGTACTCTTTAAGTACTCGCAAACTAATACTAATAGGTAAGGGGTTTTTGGATAATAGGACACTAGGCTCTAGGGTTGTTTTGCAAAAGCCAGATTTATCTCTACTAAGTTCCAAAGCTAGTCACAATTTTATAACTCCTAAGTGGGATCTTGTAACTCAGGTCACAACTCTGTTGTGGTCAAGTCAAAGTCTCAATTCATTTCACAAGTCATTTTGAAAAGTCTGACGGGGAACAAGATGTACTCTAATCGTCCATAACCGCGGACGCGGCTATTCGAATAGTTTGACACTCTGCATAGATTGTACACTTTCAAGACAACATTCAATACATCCGTCAGGAACAAATCCTGAATTCACCATACTTAGTATGCGGATAATCAATCCTAACCTTTCATTTACACGCCCTAGTATAAGCACCTCTCCTATGAGTTTGGCCTCCCAACCATGACTCACTGTCATCTTGGGTACTGCACAGGTGGACAATCTTCACATGGTAGCCTCAGCTCAGACCTTGGCCGTGAGGGAACTAATACTAAGGAATATAAGTTTCCAGTCAAGCTCTACCTAATATTCGGGTATTGTGGTTGTACGATAAAATTGGAATGGTATCGCATCCAGACAACCATCATTTTTTTATAAAGAGCTAAGGCTCATGCCTCAACCTTTTCATTACCAAAAATCATCAAGTGTTTGGAAACACATGTCCAAAACATTTCAATAGAATGATCCATCATTCCAAGGTTTTCATAACCATTTTTCCACCAAGAATTCCCATCTAAAGTTGATCAAGTTTTATGCTTAGCACTAGCATCTACAGGTGGGGGTAGTACTAATGAGGGGTGGTAACTAATGGAGTTTTACTAAGTCCAACCTTATATCTTAGACGGATATCAAGGTTTCTGTCCTAGGCCAAATTTTATGCTCTTTATGCAACCTTCAGCTTTTCCAAAATCTACCAGTCACTTAGGTAAACTCTAAGTAAGCTTTGATAAAGAAATAAAGTAAGAAGTTAGCAAGTAAAACTAGGATTGGTTTATCAAATGGGTAATCTTGCAAGGGGTAGCTTGCATAGGTAGGGTATCAGCTTGCATAAGTAGGGTGTCTTGCAAGTTTTAGCTTGCATCAATATCAGTATAAGGCTGCTAAAATGCAAGTGTTAGCTTGCCTTGTGCAGAGCAGTGGTTGAAGTTCTCCTCGGTTTCCTCTTCGTAGTATCCTCCTTCCTCCTCGTATCCTTGGTCGGTACTAACGTCTATGAATAAATACGAGGTACACAATCACCAAACAATACTTAACTACTTGCAATCATCACACACAAGGGTCTTATAGATGATCTAGCATCATCTCTACACTACAAGGTTAAGGCTTGGTTTAAGTCTTTTTATTTTTAGAAAAGTAATTTCTACTCATTGAAAATTTACTTAAGATTTAATATTCTCCAAACTAAACATGGGATCATGTTGACACATGTCATCACCTCATATTGTAGTCCATGGTAATGTGATTTAAAGTGGTGTCACAATTTAATAAGGTTTTACCCTTTTATTTTAATTAACTAAAGTGGCTAGAAATGCTTATGTAGCATTCTTTTATTACTTGAACAATATTTCTGCAAGTAAACCTATATATTTTTATATATTCTGAAAGGTATGGTTAAATGTGATTTTTGACAGTTGGAATCAACTCAAAAGCTTTTATGGTTTAAATTTGAAAAATGTTTGAATGCAGAAAAGCTTCTGCCTTGTCATTTTTACCAAGGGTGATCTACAGATCCAAATGACTTGAATGCAACGGGCTTGGATTAAGCATTCACAGACCTTTCCAATGAAATTGGTTTCATTCAAATTGGTGCACTGAATCGATCTGGGTTGATTTTTGAAGTTGGGTACAGAAGTGTGTTTGAAATGAAATAGAAAAAGATTTAAGTTGAATTCTTTGGGCTGAGGAAATTTAACGGGCCGGCCTGCTGTTTAGTGCTCCCGCGGGCTGTGTAAGTGGGTGTCCCCACGCGTCAGTGACACGGGGCTGGGCGAAGCGGTATGGGGCGACGTGGATCGTTCGATCTAGTTCTAATCCAACGGCTATGGGTCATCGTCGACGCGAGACAGCTCCGGCGAGAACGAAACCTAGCGCGGCCAGTGAGGGGTGCTGTGGGCTCACCGCATCTGGGCGATGGTCGGCGAGGCGGCGAACGAAAAGTCGACGACGGCGAACTTCAGGGGTGGTGGCAGCTCCTAGGGTGGCTCCAATCGCTGGCTCCTTTCTTCTCCCAGGCGGCTCCAGTGAAATTCCGGCGAGGTGGTGCTCGCCTTGCTCTGGGAATGGTGTGGCACGGTCAGTGAGGAGAGGGGAGTGAGATGGTGTGATGAATTCGTGCGGGGGTGGCCTCTATTTATAGTCGAGCGAGGGGACCGTCGGGGCGCACGGTGAGCTCATCGGGGGCGACGTTACAGGCGGCTATTGGCATGGGCAAGGGTAGGGGACGGTGCGGTGTCTTCTGGCGATGCTCAACGACATGGTCGCGAGACATGGGGCGGTGTGGTTTGGTGCAGAGCAGGCGATGCTCTGGCGAGGCGGCGATTCGACGGCGGTGGCTGTATGGCACGGGCGGCAAACAGGATGTCTGGCGGTCTCTGGGTCGGTGGCGATCGTGTGCACGCGTGAGGGCGGCGCGGGTCTGTGGGTGATGGTCGAGGGTGGCGCCTGGCGACGCTCGGCATGGTCTGGGCGCGCTTGTGTGCGTGGTCCATGGCTTGGCAACGCTATGCTGGGACAGTGAGTGGCGGTGACGGCGGTGGCTGCCTCCCAGACATGCTGGCTAGGCTTGCTGCTGCTCCTAGCTTGCTGTCGACAATGGGGTGACATGGGTGTGCTCGGCTGTTCACCATTAATGGCAATGGCAAGCTCACAGGGGTGCTAGTGTTGGGCTAATCTTTCTAGATGATCTACTGAGCTATGTGTGAGCTAACTAGGGAACAAGTTAGGCCAAATTTACTGCACACTATAGTGTTTGAGGTTTTGTTTGATTTGTGTCTACAACCTGTTTGATGAAATGGCCGCATGAAATCAAGTTTTGAATTTTGAAATGAATTTTGGTGGGTTTGCTAGATTGGTCCTGGTGAGTCTGCAGATGCTTGGGTTTTGAAAGTTGAGCTTGTTTGAGTGGGTTTTGAAAAAGTGGGATCTTCCCATATGAAGAAGATTCAATTTTGAAATGTCATTTAAACTATGCATTTGAAAGTTTCTAGATGATCACAAAGTGAGCCTTGATACTCTGTCATAAGTACAATTCAAGGGGTGCAAAGATCCAGAAAAGTTTCTGTTAGGTTCTGAAAGTTTGAGGCAGCCAAAGTAGGCATTAGAGTTAAATTGGTCAAAATGACCATTCACTTAATATATTTGTTTTGATTTACTTGTCCTTAGGAAAAGTGTGGGAAATGTTTTATATGATGTTTATTTCATCTAAGAAACATTTTACAAGCCATGGATCACACAAACAAAGTGGTTTTAAAGAAATTCAAAAACTATGCATACACATATGCATGCATTCATGGGTTTAGTTAGAAAAGTTTTTGTTAACCCTAATCTTGATGATTAGTGTTTTGATGATCTAAGTTTGGTATTTTTGGGATGTTACAAACCTTCCCCCCTTAAACGAAATCTCGTCCCGAGATTTGAAAAAGGACGAAAAGATTACCTAGGATTTGAAGAGATCGGGAAACTCCGTCCTGATGTGATCTTCGCGTTCCCAGGTAGCTTCCTCTTCCGTGTGGTTGCTCCACTGAATCTTGAGAAACTTGATGCTTCGGGTTCGGGTAGTTCGAAAAGCTTCTTCCAAAATGCGGATGGGTACTTCGGGATAGGTCAGGTCATCGTTGATCTCTATGGTCTGGTGATCGATATTCTTGAACACTTCGGTCTTCTCGGGACTTGAGACACTTAAGTAACGAGATATGGAACACATTGTGCACAGCTGACATCTCTTCAGGTAATTCCAGTTGATACGATACTTCTCCTCGACGGTTCAAAATTTTGAAAGGTCCGATATATCTGGGGGCTAACTTTCCTTTGAGTTGGAAACGCTGCATTCCCTTCAATGGAGACACTTTCAGATAAACAAAATCTCCTATATTGAAGGCGAGGTCTCGACGTCTCTTGTCGGCATAACTCTTCTGTCGGGATTGGGCGGTCTTGAGGTGCTCACGAATCTTGTGAACCTTCTCTTCTGCTTCTCGTAGGATGTCGGGTCCGAAAATCTGACTCTCTCCTACTTCCGACCAGTTCAAAGGGGTGCGACACTTTCTTTCGTACATGAATTCAAATGGGGCCATTTGCAAACTGGCTTGGTAACTATTGTTGTAAGAAAATTTTGCAAAAGGCAGACAGTCTTCCCATTTGGATCCATATTCTAACACACATACTCTCAGCATATCTTCGAGTATTTGATTTACTCGCTCCGTTTGTCCATCGGTCTGAGGGTGATACGCGGTACTGAAATCTAGGCGGGTTCCTAAACCTTCTTGGACTTTCTTCTAGAATCTCGAGGTAAACTGAGTTCCTCGATCCGATACAATGTTCTTGGGGACTCCATGCAAACTAACGATTCTAGTGATGTACAACTCGGCTAGCTTCGAACTCTGGTAGGTGGTTTTGACAGGCAAGAAATGGGCGACTTTGGACAATCTGTCCACTATGACCCAGATAGAGTCATTTCCTCTACTAGAAGTAGGTAGTCCAGTGATAAAGTCCATTCCTACAGAATCCCATTTCCATTCCGGAATTCGCAAAGGTTGCAACAATCCAGCGGGTCTTTGATGTCCTGCCTTGACTCGCTGACATATATCACACTTGGCGATATAGCTTCCAATTTCTCTCTTCATCTTATGCCACCAAAATTGCTCTTTCAAATCTTGATACATCTTCGTTCCTCCGGGATGGATAGAATAAAGAGTATCATGAGCCTCCTTCAAGATAACTTCTTTCAACTCCGAATCAGATGGTACACAAAGGCATCCTTTGTACCACAGAACTCCTTCTTCGTACTTGGTGAATCCGGGTACTTTGCCTGTACCGATACGACGCTTGATTCTGTCGATACTAGCATTTCCCTTCTGCGCTTCTTTAATCTGACTGATCAAAGTGGGCTGAAGTTCTATGCTAGCCAAAAATCCTTCACTTACTAATTCTATTCAAAAATCTTCCATATCCTTGTGCAGACTTGGTTGCTCCTTCAAAATCATGGAGTTCAAGCGGCACGGCAATCTGCTAAGGGCATCGGCTACCACATTGGCTTTACCCGGGTGATAGTGAATGTCCAGGTCGTAATCCTTGATTAGCTCAATCCATCTTCTCTGCCTCATATTCAGCTCCTTCTGAGTGAATATATACTTTAGGCTCTTGTGATCCGAATAAATCTCACAACGGTTTCCCATAAGGTAATGTCTCCATGTCTTTAGGGCTAGAACTACGGCTGCGAGTTCGAGGTCATGGGTTGGATAGTTTTGCTCGTGTTGCTTCAATTGTCGAGATAGATAAGAGATAACTTTGCCTTCTTGCATTAGCACACACCCGAGACCAATCTTGGATGCATCACAATACACATCGAAGGGCTTCGTGATATCCGGCATGATTAAGATTGGGGCTGATATCAATCTCCTCTTGAGTTCTTGAAAACTCGCTTCACACTTGTCTGTCCATTCAAACTTCTTGTCCTTCTTCAGCACTTGGGTCATGGGTCGGGCGATACTCGAGAATCCTTCTACGAATTTGCGGTAATATCCCGCCAATCCGAGAAAAGCACGAACTTGGGTTTGAGTGGTTGGGGCTTGCCAATCTTCTACATCTTTCACTTTGGCAGGGTCAACGGCAATTCCTCCGGCTGATACAATGTGACTGAGGAATCCTACTTCCTGTAACCAGAATTCACATTTGCTAAACTTTGCATACAGCTGATGCTCTCTAAGGGTTCCAAGAATGGTCCTTAGGTGTAGCTCATGTTCTTCTTCTGATTTGGAATAAATCAGAATGTCATCGATGAAAACAACAACAAACTTATCCAGGAAGTCCATAAAAATCTTATTCATGAGATTCATGAAATAAGCGGGGGCATTGGTTAATCCAAAAGACATGATCAGATACTCATAATCCATATCCGGTGGTAAAGACAGTCTTTGGAATATCCTCTCGCACGAATTTTGAGTTGATGATAGCCGGTTCTAAGATCAATCTTAGAAAACACCAGGCACCGGTCAACTGATCAAACAAATCTTCTATCTTGGGCAAGGGGTACTTGTTCTTGATGGTGACATCATTCAACTTCCGATAATCCGTACACAGACGGTTACCTCCATCCTTCTTGTCCACAAACAAGACAGGTGATCTCCATGGGGACGCACTTGGTTGAATCAATCCGATTTCTAGCATGGAATCCAGTTGCTTCTTCAGTTCTTCTAGTTCTGACGGGTTCATACTATAGGGTCTCTGGGCTATGGGTCCTGTTCCTGGGATTAGTTCGATGATAAACTCGATATCCCGATCTGGGGGCATACCGGGCAAAACATCTGGAAATACATCGGGGTATTCACAGACTATCCGGACTTGGTCAATGGTAGGTTGGGCTATACTCTTGTTACACTTGAATTGGCGAGGTAAGGTTTCAGATATATGCTCGACTGATATTTCGGTGGTACTGGTCATGGTGATGGCTTTCTTGGCACAGTCAATCAATCCCTTATGTTTGGACATCCAATCCATTCCTAGTACTACTTCCAAACCTTTAGTTCCGAGTACAATTATGTTAGCATAAAAATCTATGCCATGGATTCGGATAGGGACGGCTTTGCAAATTTGCCTAGCCTTGGTGGTTGATCCGGGGATTTGTACAATCATCACATGCTTCAATTTGGTTGGTTGAATTTTACTAGTGCCGGCAAATTCTTCGGTGACAAATGAATGCGATGCACCGGAGTCAAACAACACTCTTGCAAGTACTGAATTAACAGAAAACATACCCAGCACGACGTCTGGCGCTTCCTGAGCTTCTTCAGCATGCATGAGAAAAAGACGGCCATTGCGGTTGAGTGAATTTCCTGGGGCAAATCTCCTTCCTGGCTGGACACGACGCTGCTGCTGAGCTGGGACGTTGGTATAGGGTGCTGTAGCATTCTTCTTGTTGGGACACTCGTTGGAATAGTGGCCTTTAATTCCACAGTCATAACAGGTCACTTGTGACTTGTCCTTGGCTGCGACAGGCACATCATTGCTTCCAGTCCTCGGGGCAGTATTGGGATTGGTAGCATTGTTGGTGTTGAACTTGGGTGGGGCACGGGTGAAATTGCTAGAGTTGCCGGGGTTAGTGTGATTTCCTCCGGGTCTAGGGTTTCCACGGTTGGGGTAGGTAGGACGGGTCATAGGGGTCTATTGGTTCTTGGGGCAAATCCTGGAGATGGGTTGGGGCGATACTTTGGGGTCTGATGGGTTCCGGGTTGATGCATCATGCGACGCTTGCGGTTCTCATTGGCTTGGTTGATCTTTCCTTCCATCTGGATGGCTGAATCGATAAGGGCTTCAATATCGGCAAAGGGGATATTGACTAACACCGTCTGCATCTCGTCATGCAGACCATTCAGGAATCTTTCTTTCTTCTTGGCTTCGGTGTCTATCTCGTCCGGGGCATACCTAGCTAATGACAAAAATTTGTCACGGTATTCCATTACAGTCATCCTTCCTTGCTTCAACTCTCTGAACTCGTCTCTCATTCTCTTGATCAAACCGGGTGGCACATGGGTTCTGCTAAACTTGACCTTGAATTCCTCCCAGGTCATCATCTGGCCTCCGGTCATGGCACGAACACTGTTCCACCATGCCCTGGCATCTCCGGCTAAATAATGGGTGGCGAACAGTACTTTCTTGTTGGCTTCCACTCCTCCGACTTCTAGGTTGTTTTCCATGGTTTGCAGCCAATCATCGGCGTCTAGGGGTTCTTCTGACTTGGTGAAAACGGGTGGGTTGGTATTCTGGAAATTCTTGAGCTTAGATCCGTGGTGGTCCTGATTTCCATGGCCTTGGTTGTTGTGGGCTAGCTGGGCTATCTGTTGCAGAGTGGCTAGGTTGGCTTGACGTTCCGCTCTTTCAGCTTCGTGGTCAGAGGTCAACATTTGCAGAATCTGCAACATCGGATCCGGGGCTGAACCACTTCCTCCACGTGGCATCTGAAGTTTTAGATAAATCGTGAGAAAAGAGGGAATTTTTCTAAGGTTTGGGGTCTTTGAAAAGTTTTTAAAGGTTTGACTCAGATTTTTCTAGCAACTTGCTTTTTCATTCATTCAATCACTCGATACAACGCACACCACAGCAAGGGAAAACAGATGGTTTTAAAAACCATTCTGGAAACTACGATACAGTGGGACCGACTACTATTCACTACGCTAGTGCTCAGTGCTACTACTCCTCGAAGTCTGTGGCTTCATCATCTTCATTATCATCGATGAAGGCGAAATCATCCTCATCGGTGAAGAAGTCCATGGCCTGATCCTCCAGAAAATCATCGTCATCGCTGAGATAAGAGTAAGGGTCTCCACGAAGATCCTCTCCGGCATTCTCCCTTTCCTCCAACTGCATGTCTCTCTCGTGGATGGTCTCTTCCAGAGATGAGATGCGATGGCGAAGACGGGCAATAATGCGCTCCTTCTTGTCGAGTTGACGGCGACGAGACTTGCGGTCCTTTGCTAGCATGGCTATGGTCTGATCCTTCGTCTTGATGATGGCAAACTTGTGGTTGCAATAGTCACGACAGTTGTCCAACTCCTGCTGACAATCATACATCATGAATCTAAGGTGGTCCAATTGAGTCTTCAGCTCGGGGTGGTATGGGGCTTCCAGGGGTTGTCCATTTGCATCACGTCTTGGGAAAAACTCAAAGCGAGTACCCTTGATCTGATTGATGCTCTGCCCACACAGACGGGAGAGAGATTCTTGCATTGCTCTGGCAAGTCCATCGAGCCAGTTGTTCTCTCTTAAGGTAAACTGAATTCCTTCCGCAGTGGGAGGTTCAATCTTTCCTCGGAGACTTGCAACAATTAGCCACTGCAGATCTTTTCCTCCTTGATCATTGAGCTGAGTTCCGAGGAACTCGGGGTGTGGACGCTCCAGAAGTTTCGAAAGCTCATCCAGATCCCTCTCAAAGATAAGGTCTCCTCCATTCCCCAACTGATAAAACTTGCTGTACTTCACGTCCATCTATAAAAATAGAGGATGAGTAGATTAGCAGAGTGATCAAGTGTGTCAAAATTTTATGTATTTTGCAAGAGCTTTTGAGGAACGTGAAGTTTTATGAAAGAACTAAAGAGATAAGAAAGAGAATAGGTTTTTGTAAATATTTGTTTTCTTTGGTTTTGAAACTAAGTTTTTGGTTCAACGTCCAACCTAACTAGGGTCTCCTATGGTCAGGATGGCTCTGATACCAACTTGTCAACACCCGGATTTTTCAATCCTAGTTGCCTGTTATGCCATACATCGCAATCCCAGGATTACCATTTTTGCGAGACATAACAGAATTGGATACCATAGTACTTCATCCATTACAACGATACAAGTTCTTACACAAATAGGGATCTCATGATCCAGTTCTTAATACAACTTCAAGCAGCGGAATACGTAATAATAACGGTAGCATAGGCGAAGCTCCATCTTCGGGGTCACAGGCACTGCTGACGATGGGAGATGATCCTAGTTGTCGTAACCTTCCTGGGGTCCATCTTCCAGGTACTCCTCTTCATAGTCTGGCCATGGGAATAGCCAGGGACAAAGCCATGAGTACTCTTTAAGTACTCGCAAACTAATATTAATAGGTAAGGGGTTTTTGGATAATAGGACACTAGGCTCTAGGGTTGTTTTGCAAAAGCCAGATTTATCTCTACTAAGTTCCAAAGCTAGTCACAATTTTATAACTCCTAAGTGGGATCTTGTAACTCAGGTCACAACTCTGTTGTGGTCAAGTCAAAGTCTCAATTCATTTCACAAGTCATTTTGAAAAGTCTGACGGGGAACAGTATGGCCACTCCAACTGTCCATAACCGCGGACGCGGCTATTCGAATAGTTTGACACTCTTCAGAGATTGTACACTTTCACCACAACATTCGATACATCCGTCATGAACAAATCCCGAATTCACCATACTCAGTATGCGGATAATCAATCCTAACCTTTCATTTACACGCCCTAGTATAAGCACCTCTCCTGTGAGTTTGGCCTCCCAACCATGACTCACTGTCATCTTGGGTACTGCACAGGTGGACAATCTTCACAAGGTAGCCTCAGCTCAGACCTTGGCCGTGAGGGAACTAATACTAAGGAATATAAGTTTCCAGTCAAGCCCTACCCAATATTCGGGTATTGTGGTTGTACGGTAAAATTGGAATGGTATCGCATCCAGACAACCATCATTTTTTTTATAAAGAGCTAAGGCTCATGCCTCAACCTTTTCATTACCAAAAATCATCAAGTGTTTGGAAACACATGTCCAAAACATTTCAATAGAATGATCCATCATTCCAAGGTTTTCATAACCATTTTTCCACCAAGAATTCCCATCTAAAGTTGATCAAGTTTTATGCTTAGCACTAGCATCTACAGGTGGGGGTAGTACTAATGAGGGGTGGTAACTAATGGAGTTTTACTAAGTCTAACCTTATATCTTAGACGGATATCAAGGTTTCTGTCCTAGGCCAAATTTTATGCTCTTTATGCAACCTTCAGCTTTTCCAAAATCTACCAGTCACTTAGGTAAACTCTAAGTAAGCTTTGATAAAGAAATAAAGTAAGAAGTTAGCAAGTAAAACTAGGATTGGTTTATCAAATGGGTAATCTTGCAAGGGGTAGCTTGCATAGGTAGGGTATCAGCTTGCATAAGTAGGGTGTCTTGCAAGTTTGAGCTTGCATCAATATGAGTATAAGGCTGCTAAAATGCAAGTGTTAGCTTGCCTTGTGCCGAGCAGTGGTTGAAGTTCTCCTCGGTTTCCTCTTCGTAGTATCCTCCTTCCTCCTCGTATCCTTGGTCGGTACTAACGTCTATGAATAAATACGAGGTACACAATCACCAAACAATACTTAACTACTTGCAATCATCACACACAAGATTCTTATAGATGATCTAGCATCATCTCTACACTACAAAGTTAAGGCTTAGTTTAAGTCTTTTTATTTTTAGAAAAGTAATTTCTACTCATTGAAAAATTACTTAAGATTTAATATTCTCCAAACTAAACATGCGATCATGTTGACACATGTCATCACCTCATATTGTAGTCCATGGGAATGTGATTTAAAGTGGTGTCACAATTTAATAAGGTTTTACCCTTTTATTTTAATTAATTAAAGTGGCTAGAAATGCTTATGTAGCATTCTTTTATTACTTGAACAATATTTCTGCAAGCAAACCTATATATTTTTATAGATTCTGAAAGGTATGGTTAAATGTGATTTTTGAGAGTTGGAATCAACTCAAAAGCTTTTATGGTTTAAATTTGAAAAATGTTTGAATGCAGAACAGCTTCTGCCTTGTCATTTTTACCAAGGGTGATCTACAGATCCAAATGACTTGAATCCAACGGGCTTGGATTAAGCATTCACAGACCTTTCCAACAAAATTGGTTTCATTCAAATTGGTGCACTGAATCGATCTGGGTTGATTTTTGAAGTTGGGTATAGAAGTGTGTTTGAAATTAAATAGAAATAGATTTAATTTGAATTGCTGGGCTGCGCGGGAAATTCTAACGGGCCGGCCTGCTAAGCGCAGTGCTCCCGCGGGCTGCGTAAGTGGGTGTCCCCACGCGTCAGTGACACGGGGCTGGGCGAAGCGGTATGGGGCGACGTGGATCGTTCGATCTAGTTCTAATCCAATGGCTGTGGGTCATCGTCGACACGAGACAGCTCTGGCGAGAACGAAACCTAGCGCGGCTAGTGAGGGGTGCTGGGGGCTCACCGGGGTACTGGCGAGGGTAGGCGAGGCGGGCGAATGACGAAGTCGACGATGGCGAACTCAGGGGTGGTCGCGGCAGCTCTTGGGGTGGCTCCAATCGCTGGCTCCTTTCTTCTCCGGCAGCGGTAGGCTCCAGTGAAATTCCAGCGAGGTGGTGCACGCCTTGCTCTGGGAATGGTGTGGCACGGTCAGTGAGGAGAGGGGAGTGAGATGGTGTGATGAATTCGTGCGGGGGTGGCCTCTATTTATAGTCGAGCGAGGGGACCGTCGGGACGCACGGTGAGCTCATCGGGGGTGACGTTACAGGCGGCTATTGGCATGGGCAAGGGTAGGGGATGGTGCGGTGTCTCCTGGCGATGCTCAACGACATGTTCGCGAGGCATGGGGCGGTGTGGTTTGGTCTGGAACGGGCGATGCTCTGCGCGGCAGAGGCGGCGTCTTTGACGGTGGGCGGTGGCTGTATGGCACGGGGCGGCAAACGGGGATGTCTGGCAGTCTCCTGGGTTGGTGGCGATCGTGTGTGCACGCGGCGAGGGCGGCGCGAGGTCTGTGGGTGATTGTTGAGGGTGGCGCTCTGGCGCACGCTCGGCATGGTCTGGGTGCGGCTTGTGCGCGTGGTCCATGGGTTGGCAACGCTCGCGGCTGGGACAGTGAGTGGCGGTGGACGGTGGGCTGCCTCCCAGACATGCTGGCTAGGCTTGCTGCTGCTCCTAGCTTGCTGTCCACAATGGGGTGACATGGGTGTGCTCGGCTGTTCACCATTAATGGCAATGGCAAGCTCACAGGGGTGCTAGTGTTGGGCTAATCTTTCTAGATGATCTACTGAGCTGTGTGTGAGCTAACTAGGGAACAAGTTAGGCCAAATTTACTGCACACTATAGTGTTTGAGGTTTTGTTTGATTTGTGTCTGCAACCTGTTTGATGAAATGGCCGCATGAAATCAAGTTTTGAATTTTGAAATGAATTTTGGTGGGTTTGCTAGATTGGTCCTGGTGAGTCTGCAGATGTTTGGGTTTTGAAAGTTGAGCTTGTTTGAGTGGGTTTTAAAAAAGTGGGATCTTCCCATATGAAGAAGATTCAATTTTGAAATGTCATTTAAACTATGCATTTGAAAGTTTCTAGATGATCACAAAGTGGGCCTTGATACTCTGTCATGAGTACATTCAAGGGGTGCAAAGATCTAGAAAAGTTTTTGTTAGGTTCTGAAAGTTTGAGGCAGCCAAAGTAGGCATGAGAGTTAAATTGGTCAAAATTACCATTCACTTAATATATTTGTTTTGATTTACTTGTCCTTAGGAAAAGTGTGGGAAATGTTTTAGATGATGTTTATTTCATCTAAGAAACATTTTACAAGCCATGGATCACACAAACAAAGTGGTTTTAAAGAAATTCAAAAACTATGCATACACATATGCATGCATTCATGGGTTTAGTTAGAAAAGTTTTTGTTAACCCTAATCTTGATGATTAGTGTTTTGATGATCTAAGTTTGGTATTTTTGGGATGTTACACCAGCCCACTCTGCCTCCCTTCTCTCCCTCGACCTTATCCCCTCCTCCTCTGACTCGACCCTGTGGCCGGCGATGCCGCCACCGTCGATTCCTGCCGTCGTCGGGCCGTTCTGGCCGCCGCCGTGGTGCGAGTTGGGGTTGTAGACGATGTTCTTTTGTTCTATCCAGTTGGATTTGACTCTGGGGCTTCCCCGTGGTCAGTTCCACCCCATTCCCGAACCCTAGGGTTCGGAAAAGATGTTGTCGCCGCCGCCGCGATCCCGCCTGCGGTGGTGTGCTGGTCTCGTGCGCTGCTGCGGCCGCCGCCGTGGCAGGTGCAGGTTGCAGCGCCCCTCTGGGTTCTCCCTGTGCCGCCGCGGTTCGTCGGCCCCTCTGCTTCCTCTTCGATTCATCAGCGATGACCTCAGTAAGTTGTCTCTGTGGTGTTTGTCCATTCTACTGCCATGATTATCTCTATGTATCTAGTGGCTTTCATGCCAAGTGACTATGTGCTGGTTGAGTTCATCTCTGGGTTAGAGTTCTTGCTCTGATTAGGGTTCATAACCCCCTGTTGATCATATCTATGATGCTTTAGATCTAGTATTGTTTATATCTGATCATGGGAAATGATTGTCTGCTGTGGTTAATGATTGATAGTGGCTTTGATGATACTAGTTGCCTGTCAGATTAATTCTAGTGGTAATCCACCATGATCCATGCTAGTGTTTCAATGAAATCCTTGATTGGATTATGTTGTTGGTCTGAGAAGTTTCTCTACTGTCAGAATACTTGTACTAACAGTAGATTTCTCTCAGTAGTTGCTTACTGCAATTATAATGTGGGCTTGTTTGAGATTATACACTCTGAATCAAATCATTACATGTAATGATTTTTTGTGGATGTATAGATTCATTTTAATGTTGATTCCTGGCACTTGGCTTCAGGAAAATGATATGTAGTGGTTGTCCCTTTTTATCTGTGGAAGCTAAGTAAAGATTGGTTTTAGCTCACTAAGAACTTGTCCTTGTGATACCATTGTATTCTGGCACACAAGTGATTGGTTTTTTATTTCTGGGCTTATCTTGATTATGCTTGTGATTAAAACTGATAAGATGATATGGAAGCTTTTATTAACTTTCCTGCCTATGATGTTGGTCTGAGGCTCTAGGATGTAATTCCTAGTTAGTTGGGCAATAGTTTGTTTGAAACTTATAGGTTTAGAGGTGCTACTCTCTCTGAGAGATGTGCCCTGATATGATAAGATCAAATGAAAATGATCTAAGTTGTAAAAAATAACACTGAACCCAGGATGCTGGTCTGAGGGTTTAGTGTTTGTGGTTGAGCTTGATTTCTTATCCTTATACTTGAAATCTCTAGGATAGATGCACTCCTCTTGGGTGATTATTGAGAGATTATCTCAGAAAACAGGGTTTAGTGTTTGTGGTTGAGCTTGATTTCTTATCCTTATACTTGAAATCTCTAGGATAGATGCACTCCTCTTGGGTGATTATTGAGAGATTATCTCAGAAAACAGCACATGCTTTTATTTAGATATATGATGAAATCATGTGATGGTTTTATGAGGCTCACCACAGATTCTGATGTGGATGTAGTAGATTGATGATGATCTTGATCTGCTTTTGCTGAGCTCCTGAGCTTGCTCTTGAGCTTGCCTGCTCCTTCTAGCTCCTGGGCTTGACCTTGCTGTCCACCAGATCCATCCACCTCCTTATGTCACCATCCTGGTGATGTTTGGGTTGATCTGGGTGGTTGGTTTTGGCTTTGTTCTTGGTTTGGCTCTTGTTCACCACAGTCTTTGGTGTGTTGTGTAGTGGAGTGATGCCTCGAGGTGCTCCTCCACGGATGTCTTGTGGTTTTGTGATCTTGGCTGTGCTTGTGTGGTCGTGACACCATCACATGCTAGCGTGCTGACTTGTGTGCCTACTATGCACATGTGGATAAGTTCAGAAAGTTTGAACTTACTATTACCAAACTACTTTTACCTGGCTGGTGAATTGGTCCCTTTTGGATGTCATTTGCATTCTGGCTTTGAATTTATGAAAGATGAAATCTTTCATATTGGTGAAACTTGCCCCTTTTTAACATTTCTCAGTGATGAGTTTGTCAAGTGCACCTCACTGACATATCTGAGAGAAATATACTAACACTAATCCTATTTTTGTTTTCTAATTAATCTTTGTTTTGTAGGTACAAAGATGAGGATGAAGATTTAGTGTAGTTTTAGATATAGGATAATTAGTAGATATACAAATGTAACTTTCTTGTTCTTTTGTAATTTTTCTTTTATAATTCTTGTAATCTTTATTTTATTCATTTGTAATAAAGATTATATATTTATTAATAAAGAATATTCTTTTTCTTTATTCTTTTTGTAAATTGTGAAGTTTTGAATAACTTCAGTAAGTTCATTCTTTGTAACTTGTTTATGTATATAAAATGAATTTCATATACAATATTGTTTTTAGATAAGATTTAAGTTATAATACTTTTCTCTTAATTAATTTAAGATTCAAATCTTATATCAAAATCATTTAAATTATAAAACACTTAAGTTTTACAAATCCAAACTCATTTCAAAACACACACAATTCCTTTAAGATCATATCAAAGTTTATAGCAATCCTCCTTTGAGACTAACCTAATCTCAAAGTAAGAAAGAATCATTGATCACTCAAGGTTTTTATTTGGCAAAAAATTTACTCCCATTTTCTCAAATGAATGCATGCAATAATTAATATTCCTAAATCTACCCTTCGTTAGGTCCTATATGCTGGGATGTTACAATCTTATATTTTAAAACTGAGGAAGTAGATGTTTGCATAGATGGTAGCCGGTTCCAGCATATCCTAGCAGAAGTTGTGTGATGACGACGTGGCTTTGTAGATCGCGTCACAACGACATAAATTGTTGACGTTGTAGATAGAGACGTTGAGCTCTCCGAAGCGCATGATCTGACCAGATGTGATATGGCGGACGACGACAATGGTTGAGGGATCCTGTCCAGATGAGGACGTGTGGGAGTCAAATTGGATCTGATCTCCAAGATTACCGAGTCATAGACTGGTGGTGATGGGGCCGTCACGATCGCACAATCAGCATCCCCAGTTTCCACAGACGACACCAATTGACGAAGGTTCGACTTGTCAATACCCATTGTTATAGACTTGGGTTTTGAATAAGATGGGGATGCTGGAAGTCGTGAAACGGTTAACAGGCAAGCAACAAGGGACACGAGGTTTATCCAGGTTCAGGCCCCCGGAGGGAAAACCTTACTCCTACTTGTCTTTTCTTGATTACGACAGAACCGAAGGTTACAGGGTGCACCGATGCGATCTGACGTGAGGTGTGTGTATGAGTTGGTAGAGATCTATTGTGGTGTAGCATGTCCTCCTCGTTGGACCCTCCTAGCGTTTATATATGAGGGAGACTAGGTCTCAGGTACCAATTGTAGAGTTCACATCATAGAAAACAAAAAATTTCCTATGATGGGAACAACTATGTACCAAGATCTATTTACTAGATACAAGCAACAGACTGATATACATCCATAGAGAACATACCCTTTGATACGTCGTAAACGTATCTATAATTTTTGATGTTTCATGCTTGTTTAGTATCTACTTTGTTTGGCTTTGTCTATACTTTGAGGTATTTTATATGTTTTCTGGTACTAACCTATTAACAAGATGCCACAGTGCCAGTTGCCTATTTTCTTCAGTTTTTGGTTCCAGAAAAGGCAGAAAATCAATATTCTCAAAATTGGACGGGACAAAAGCCAAAGTCAATATTTTATCGTGGGGAACACGGAGCCAAAATACGAGACGGAGGAGAGCCACCAGGGGGTCGCACCCCCTGGCCGCGCGGCCAGGCCTGGCCCACGCCTAGGGGGTGCGGCCACCCTGGGTGCCCCTTGCCTCGCTTCTTCGCATATAAGAAGCCCCTGATACCAAAACCCTAAGTACCCGATCAATCTTCCATGAAACAGTCTATAGCCGCCGCCACCATCGTCCCTAGATCAGGGGGGAGGGGATCTGAAGCTCTTCCTGGCACCATGCCGGAGGGGAGATCATCCCGGAGGCCTTCTTCATCATCATGCCAGCCTCCAGTATGAAGCGTGAGTAGTTCCACCTTGGACTACGGGTCCATGTAGTAGCTAGATGGTTATTTCTCCTCCTTTGTGCTACCATGTTTAGATCTTATGAGCTCCATTCATGATCAATATCATCTATTTGCAATCATGCATGTTGTGTTTGCGGGGATCCGATGGTTATTGAGATTACTATGTTAGATTGATTAACGGTTCTATCTTTTGATTCTATCATGTCTGTGTAGTTTGTGATCCTGCATTCTCTCCATTTCTAGTAGCTATCTTGGCCAAGTAGATGCTAGTGACTCCAAAAGGGAGTATTTATGCTTGATGGTGGGTTCATGCCTCTATTTAATCTGGGGAAGTGACAGAAATCTCTAAGGTTGTAGATGTGCTGTTGCTACTAGAGAGAAAACAATGGTCTCTTGTTCATGGAACAAGTGGATTGTTTACCTTACACACTTTGCTTAAAGCAGTTATCCGTTGCTTGCAACTTAATACTGGAGGGGGTTCGGATGATAACCTGAAGGTGGATTACTAGTCATACATATAGTTGGATGGAGGTCTATGTATCTTGTTGTATTGCCCAATCAAATCTCATAGGATCATGAATGTCTAGTATTGTATTGTTATGCCTTGCTCAGTCCTGTCAATTGCCCCGCTGTAATTTGTTTACCTAGCATGCCATGTTGTTTATCTTAAGGAGAACACCTCTAGTGAACTATGGACCCCGGTCCAATCTTTACCATTGATACATCTTCCACTTTTCCTGTTTACTTTCTACAAACCACTATTACCTTCCACACCATAGAGTTAATCCTTTGTTTTCAGCAAACCTATGAGATTGACAACCTCACTGTTTGTTGGGGCAAAGTCTTGAGTTTGTGTTGTGCAGGTTTCCAAGTTGCTAGCAACACCTTTGAGTCGTTTCCTTCCTTCTACTAGTTCGATAGACTTGGTTTCTTTCTGAGGGAAGACTTTCTGTTATGATCATCATACCTTCCTCTTGGGGTCTCCCAACGAAGCTCTACATTTATCTGAGCGCATCAAGCTGTTTTTTGGCGCTGTTGCTAGGGAGGCTAAAGACGGCTTCACAAGGGGAGTCCTCCACAACCTTTCTCTTTACTTTGTTTTTGTTTTGCTTTGTTTCTTTTGCTTGGTTTTGTTTGCCTCTTTTTTATCAAAAACTCCAAAAAAATTAGTTTAGTTTGTTTTGCTTTCTCCTATCAAAAACACAAAAATATTAGTTCCTGGTCTAGTTGCTGCTGCTGTTGGCTTGCTCCACTTTTGCAAAAATGAACTCTACTGAGAATACCAAGTTGTGTGACTTCACTAGCACAAACAACAATGATTTTCTAAGTACTCCTATTGCTCCACCCGCTCCGGATGCTACCTTTTATGAAATTAAGCCTGCTTTGTTGAATCTTGTGTTGAGAGAGCAATTTTCTGGTGCTAGTTCTGATGATGCTGCTACCCACCTCAATAACTTTATTGAACTTTGTGAGATGCAAAAATATAAGGATGTAGATGGAGATATTATTAATCTCAAGTTGTTTCCTTTCTCCTTGAGAGGAAAAGCTAAAGAATGCTTTCTATCCTTGCCTAGAAATAGTATTGATTCTTGGATTAAGTGCAAAGATGCTTTTATTGGAAAGTACTATCGTCCTGCTAAGATTATATGTATGAGAAGTGAAATAATGAAATTTAAACAATTTGGTAATGAACATGTTGCTCAAGCTTGGGAAAGAATGAAATCTTTGGTTAAGAATTGTCCCACTCATGGACTGAAAGCTTGGATAATTATCCAGACTTTTTATGCAGGTTTAAATTTCTCCTCAAGAAACCTGTTGGATTCAGCTGCTGGAGGTACCTTTATGACCATTAGTTTGGGTGCTACAACAAAGCTCCTTGATAATATGATGGTCAACTATTCTGAATGGCACAATGAGAGAGCTCCACATGGTAAAATGGTAAATTCTCTTGAAGAAACCTCCTCTTTGAGTGATAAAATTGATGCCATCATGGCTATGCTTATTATTGGAAAAGCTTATATTGACGAGGTTTAATCTCGTCAATGCCCATTGTTATGAGCTTGGGTTTTGGAGAAGATGGGTATGCTGGAGATCACGGAACGGCTAGCAAACAAGCAATACGGGGACACGAGGTTTACCCAGGTTTAGGCCCCCGGAGGGAAAACCCTACTCCTGCTTGTCTGCTCTTGATTACGGCGGAACCAAAAAGTACAGGGGTGCGCAGATGCAATCTAGCGTGGAGGTGTGTATGCGGTGGTATGCGAAGTGCCCTCCTCGACGTGCCCTCCTAGCACTTATATAGAGATAGGTAGGTCCCATGCATAGATCGAGTCGGTTACAGGTTTTAGGGTTTGCCCCTTTGAATATTCTATCTACTCTAGTCTTGTTCTCCAAGGATCCGAAGGCGTCATGGGCCCTGGCCACCCGAAAGTCTTCATGGGACGGTGCATATTCTTGTGGGCCTTCCTTGGGCCGGACTAGGTATGCTAAGATCGTGTACCCGTAGGGTATAACCATGTCAGTAGCCCCTGAGTGTTCAGTCAAATCATAGATTCGGCTGAGGACTCTTCAATCTTTCGGGTGCAGCTATCTCTGTTCGTTTAGAGAATAATTTGAGTGTGTAGGTATTGTTGATGCGTGTGCCTGACTCTCCCGATAGATCAGGGTCAATTAACTGTCTTAGGACAAAACAACACGATCTTTTTCAGATTCAAGTCCCTCGACTCGAACTCAGAACATATGCTGGCATAATTCGACTCAGGCCGTGGGGGACCTACAGGAGTGGAATTCTAGTAGATTTTAAACGAGGGACCCAACGCGTCCGTCGGGATTTTTCATCGCGCCTGCTGGCACGGATTTTCACTACTAGAGCGCAGTCGTGTGCGTTGCCAGGCCATCAGATGATATATGTAGGTATTATATTTGCGTCGCAGACGCAGCATCTGAATGTTCATCACCACGGAGGTGTTTCAGGTGGCCAAGGAGGACGTTGCTCACTTAGCGTTAATTGGGGAAGAGTTGCCGAAAATGTTTTTGCATACTGATCCGCAGGATAGCAGTCGAAGATTCGTAGGGTGCGCGGCCAGCGCTCCCTATGGGAGTAGCCCCCGAGTGTCTGTTCGAGTCGCAGACTCGAGCAGAGACTTTAATTCAGTCTTTATTGACTTTTTAGGTCCGTAGGACACAAATTTTTCGGATGCTTGAATCCATCCTCCCTATGGGAGTAGCCCCCGATTCCGTGGTGGAGTAGTAGACTCGACGTAGGACTCGAATAATAGTTCAATGGTGTAGTATGTTGATTGTTTTTCGGGTGCGCGGCCAGCGCTCCTGATAGGAGTAGCCCCCGAGTAGTTAGTCGAATCGTAGATCCGAGTGAGTACTTTTAGCTGTGTAGCCGAAGGATTGTAACCGTTGCTAGTATAGCTTTGATGACGTCAGTGCTGACGATCGGTGACCTCAAGCGTCTGAGGCGCCAGAGATGATGTGACTGGACGAACATGGGTCCCACCTTCTGACTTTGAGTTGACTGGTCACGCGCAGCATGGAGATAATTACGGTGTCGCCTCGATTTCTGTGCGTAGTGGACGGCGTGTTATCGACCGTTCGCTGATGTGCTGACACGTGGATGGTCAGATCTTGATGTTGGATCTAGGTCTTCCCGATGAACGGTCGTCATGCATCGTCCTCGTCCTTATAATCATTGGGGAAAAGTGAGTTTGTTTTTCACTGCAGCCATTCTCGTTTCACTGCTCCCATCTTCTTTGAGCTTTCTTGCTGCGCGCTGGAATTTCTTAGAACCTTTCCTTCCTTGTTTCTGCATGCTCATCGTCGCCACCACCGTACTGCGATGGGGAAATCCAAGAAGGCCTCCACCGCAGTTGGTACTAGTGCTGGCGCCGGCGGCAAGAAGGGTTCCGCCGCCACCCGCGTCACGATGGTGGCTGGCGGCGATCAGAGACTCGCGAGGGTGACCTCTGCAAGCTGCGTGAGTGGGGTCTGATCCCGCAGGATAGGGAGTCCGTCAGAGTTCCCGGCGACGAGGTAATTCCCTGTCCTCTCGCTGGGTTTCGGGTCATGTTCATCGCTTTTGTCCTTCGGGGCCTTTCTTTCCCGATCCACGATTTTCTCCATGGGTTGCTTTTCCTTTATGGCATCCAGCTTCATCATCTTTCACCGAACTCTCTTCTTCATATCGCTTGCTTCATCACATTCTGCGAGTGCTGGCTCGGTATCGAGCCGCACTTTGTCCTCTTTCGGAAGCTCTATTCCGTGAAGAGGCAATCTGGCTCCGATGGCGTTTATCCCATCGGCGGCTGCATCATTTCCCTTAGATCCAATTATCTCTTCTTCTCCTTTTCTATGTCTGAATCTGTCCAGTACTGGCGGAGGCGATGGTTTTACATCCGCGACTCCTCAGTGGCCGGGCAGAATTTTGGTCTTGCTCCTTTTGATCCCTCCCAGAAAATCGAGCCGAAAAGGTCCTGAAAAAACCACATCTTGGATGGCGAGGTGGCAGATATAGAGGGGCTCTATCATCGGGTGGAGGATCTTCAGTTGATTTCGGATAAGGAGGTGAACGGTGTGGATATCATCCGCACCTTCATCAAACGTCGGGTGCAGCCGCTCCATGCTAGGGCGCACCCGATGTTCCTTTATTGTGGTCACCACGATCTGACTAGGGTTTTGGCTGAAAATTTCTCCAGGGGGGATCTTGACAGGACTCTTCGGCCGCTGCTGAAGTACAAGGCTGGAGAGGATATCCCGGGGAAGTCGCTGACTCCTCCATTCGTCGCCTCTTGTCTGGTTCCACAGGTGTAGATCCAGGGCGTGCGCGTAGCGCTATTTTCGACTGTGTGTTTTTCTTTCACTTGGTTGTGTTCTGAAAGTTTGCTTCTTTTGTGCAGGAGTTCAAGGTACCTGGCATGTCGCCTCCACTACCCGAACTGTTTCCGCATGCGCCGAACAATGAGGTGGTGGATTCCGTGTCTGAGCTTCCTTCGGCGCGATCTCCCGGAAGAAACTTTTGAGTCTAGCAAGGAGCAGACTCGAAAGCGAACGCGGAGCTCGAGCGAGGCGTCAGATGCTTCGACTCTGCCAACCCCTATGAACCCGCTGTGCCTTGAGCGTCACAGTGGGGGTCATGGTGGCTCTTCCTCTCCTATTCCGGTCGTGCCCGTGTGGGCTGTGGCGTCGCAGCCGCCGGCAAAGCAGAAGAAGGAAGAGAAGAAAGAAGAGAAGAAGGGCAGGAGGGCCCCGCTTGTCTTCGACTTGAGAGATCTCGACTCGTAAGTTTTCTTCAGTTGCTTTTTGCTTTCTTTCGATTTTTCTTGGTTGTATTTGTCTGATTTTTTCTGTTATAGCCACTCCTCCGATGACTCCTTCAGCGACGGCGCTCCGGAGATGGTGGGGGAGTCGAAGGTTGCTCCTCCTCCTCCTCAGACGGTGGCCACCTCTGAGGGTGCTGCTTCGAACCCTTCTCCGCAGGAGGCTCGGGTGGTTGTCCCTCAGAAGACTGCAGGAGAACCTTCGGAGTCGCTGTCTAACCACGTAAGTGTTTTCATTTTATGCCGCGGGGGGAGCCCCCGAGCATCTTTCGGGTGATCTGCTGATCATTTTTGCTTCGTGTCTCGGGGGAGCCCCCCGAGCATCTTTTTTTTGTACGTGCCTCGGGGAGGGGGGGGGGAGGGGGAGCCCACGAGCGTTCTTTTTCGTGTGTGTGTCCTTTGCCTTGCTTGTTCCTTGGGCGCAGCCCCCAAGCCTTTCTTTTGACAAGTTGTGTCTTGTTGCAGCCTTTTGTGCAAGGCGCCAATCAGCTGGTGCAGCAGCACCTGGTGTTGGAGGCCAGTTTCAAGCAGCTTTAGGGTACGTTCATGAGTTGGTCTTTTGTCGTCTTCCACTGCTTCCTTTTCCTTTGATCTGATTAGTGTTCTTGTTGTTTGAAGAGGAGAACAATACCACCCTCCGCGAGCTTGATGCTCTCAAAAAGAGCCTTGGGCGAGCGGAGAAGAAGGCCGAGGACGCCGTTGGTGCGAAGGAGCGCCTCGAGCAGGAGCTTGCCGACGCTGCTACGGCCAAGGAGCGCCTGCAGCAGGAGGCTACGGACCGTGAGGAGCAACTCGCCACCGCTGCGGCCTCGCGCGAGAAGGAGGTAGCCGGCAAGCTGATGGCTGCTGCCAAGGCTATTTCGGGTGAGTGGTTTCGCCTGTTCCTTTTCGGCTTCCTTGTCTTCCTTGTTTTGCTTGGTTTTCACGTTGTTTCTTTTGTTTGTTTAGATGCCATAGGCATCAATTTTGACCGCGGTGCTTTGGAACACGGAAGTGCTCTGGATGATGCCACTGCGGCGGTTGAAGACCGCTACAGTACCGTGGTCGGCTCGCTCGCCAAGGCCAAGGAGGCTCTTGGGCGCTTCTATAAGGAGCTCGTCCCCAAGGGCGTCGCCCTCGAGGATGTCGACTCGTTGGTGGATCTTGCTGCCGAAAGCGCAGCGTGGCATAAACAAAAAGGCATCGGTGCATCCGTGGGACTGGCGATGGCCCTGACGTCTAGAGCGGAGCTGGATCTTCATCAGGTCCAGATGCCGACAACTGCTGACGGATCCGAGGTAGCCTTTGCCCTCTACGCTGCCCGTTGTAAACGTTATGGGCCGAAGTTGATTGACTTGCTAGCGGAGTGTGGCGAGGCGATGAGGGGAGGCCAAGAAGCGGTGCGCTCCGAGGCTACTCAGGATGCAGCTTCTTAGGCCTTGTAGTTGTAGGATAGCTTTTGTTTCTTTTGGTCTGATGTATCTATAAACACTCCTTGTGCCATGCAGTGGCTTTTGCTGTATATAATGAGTCTCCAAGCTGTTTGCTTATTCGTGCATTTATTCATATTCTTGCCTTCCTTTCCTCTAGGGACCTTCGAGTGATGATCCCGTTAGCACTTTGCCCGTGCCGCAGCTGCAGCCATCCTTGGATGGTGCGTTGCAACTTGTGTTTCTTCGTGACCATATCCGTAGTCTTGAGAAAGAATTGCTTGGAGTGCGTGGCCACGCTGATGTTTGGAAGTAGAAGGCGGAGCGGGGTGCTTCCAGAGAGGAGTATTGATGGGGGAGTTGTGTCGTCTGGCCGAATAACTTCAATGTGAGTTTTCGAGCTGCTGCTCAATTTTAGGATGCACCTGTTGGCTTGTCATCTTACTTTGCAGGTGTTGCAGGTGCTAACCTTGTTCCTAAGGAGGAAAAGGAGCGTGTTGTTGTTCGGATCAACTGTCTGACCCAGCAGGACATGCAGGCCGGCAGTTTTTTCTGGATGGACCGTGATCGTGCCATGGTCCTTGCGACTGTGCAGGATCGTGTTCACCAGGTGTCGCGGGTGCTGCGGCAAGCGAAGGCTTCGTTGGCGCCCGTTCTGCATGTGATGTTTCCCTTGGATGAGGCGCCATCGACTCTCTGGGGCCTACTGGCGAAGTTTCGAGATGAGCATCATGTTAGGGAGTTGGTGCGGAATCAGCTGGTTGTGGGGGTGAAGGCCGCGCTTTCCCTTGTACGGCTACATCGTCCTGATGTGCATCTTGCTGCTGTGGTAGCTGGGCTGCCTCTTCAGCCGGATGGTGGTGTGTGGGATATGCGTCCATATTATGCGGCTGTAAGGCAGTATGCCGAACAAATTGTAGATCACTTTGAGCAGCATGCGCAGGTGATTCTTCAGTATAGGTAGGACCTGTAAAAAGATAGATGTAAAATTTGTATTTTTTCGACTGGGCGTGTTATGCCCTTTGCTGTAAAGGTTTGTTGTTATTAGCACGTGGTGCTTTGTTTGTATGCGTGCCCTTTTCGTTAGCCTGACGTGGTCAGCTACTCAGGTGTAGACGCGTTATCCTCAGTCGACGAAGTCGTGAGGTGACGGGAACCCCCGATTGTGTTGTAACATGAAGAAAAATGCGATTAATAGACAAAATTTTGGGTCGAGACACTTAGCTTTATTCATATCGTAAGGAGGAGGTACATTGTTCGGCTGAGTAGCCTTGGCTGAATAGCCTTATTGAAAGTAAAAAGAGGGGGGTAGCTAGCGATAGAAGCGTCGCAATTATGCGACGTTCCATGGGTTGGAGTATGCGACTCTAGACTCCACGTGTTTGAGGCGATAGGCGCCACCTGGGATGACTTCGGTGACGATGTAGGGTCCTTCCCAGTGCGACTCGAGCTTCTTCGGTCGCTCTTGCTTGAGTCGCAAGACTAGGTCTCCTTCGACGAAGGACCTTGGGCGCAGCCAACGGCTGTGATAGTTGCGGAGGCTCTGTTGATAGACCGCTGATCGAGCCGTGGCGATGTCGCGTGCCTCGTCGAGTGTGTCGATGGCGTCTTCGAGTGCGGCCATCGATTCGGCCTCGCTATAGGCGACGACCCGTGGGGCCTTGTGGCGTACCTCTGCAGGCAACACGGCTTTGGCTTCGTGCACCATGAAGAAGGGCGTGTAGCCAGTTGAGCTGTTTGGCGTCGTGCGCAAGCTCCAGAGGACGGAGGGTAGCTCTTGCGTCCAGGCTCCTGCGAGTCGCTGGAGTGGGCTCATTATGCGCTTCTTGATGCCACCACCGACGAGGCCGTTGACCTTTTCGACCTGCCCGTTTGTTTGCGGGTGCGCCATAGAGGCGTATGTAATGTTGATTCCGAGGTCTTCGCAGAAGTCCTAGAATTCCTTGGAGATGAAGTTCGACACATTGTCGGTGATGATGCTGTGCGGCACGCCGAATCTCTAGACAATGGATTCAAAGAACTTGACGGCCGTTTTGCCCTTTTGGTTAGTAACGTGCATGGCCTCGGTCCACTTGGTGAATTTTTCGACTGCGACCAGGAGGTAGACGTGGCCTCCTTTCGAGGACTTGGGCAGTTTGCCGATCATATCGAGGCCCCATTGGGCGAAGGGCCAGACCGGAGGTATGGTCCTGAGCTCCGATCCTGGTGCGTGTGGTTTATCTGCAAACCTCTGGCACCCGTTGCACCTTCGGACGATGTCCTTGGCGTCGTTCATGGCCGTTGGCCAGTAGAACCCAGCTCGTAGAGCTTTGGCGACAAGGGCGCGGCTACCCGCGTGGTGGCCGCAGATGCCCTCGTGGATGTCTTGGAGGATGTTTTTTCCGTCACCGATGGTGACGCACCTTTGGAGTACACCCGAAATGCCGCGCTTGTACAACTCGCCATTGATGATGGTGAAGGCCTTGGACCAGCGAGATATGCGCCGGGCATCTGTCGGGCTGTCAGGCAGCTCCCCGTATATCATATATCTAAGGTATGGATGTGTCCATGTTTCTTCCACTGCCATGACTTGCATCAGGTTGACCGCTGCGACCTCTGTGTCGAGTTTTTCTGGTCCTTCCTGTCCTTCGGGTAGTGCAGCCCCGAGTGTTCTGCTTCTTCGGGTGATCGCTTGGGGAATTTCCTTTTGATGGATGGCACGCAGATATGTTCGAGGAACACACCTGGTGGCACCCGTGCGCAGGTGGAGCCGATGTTGGCGAGTCTGTCGGCCTCTTCGTTGCTTTCTCTCCCAACGTGCCGAAGCTCGCAGCCGTCAAAGTCTCCTTCGAGTGCGTTGTAGAGTGCGCGGTATGCAATCATGTTGGCGGCGTGTGCGTCACACTCGTTCATCGTCTGCTGGACGGCGAGGTTCGAGTCTCCGTAGATGACCAGGCACGTTGCGCCGCAGATCTTGGCCATCCTCATGCCGTGGATGAGGGCCTCGTACTCGGCCTCATTGTTGGAGGCTCGAAATTTCATCCGGAGGACGTACTTCATCTTGTCGCCCTACGGGAAGGTCAGTATGACCCTGGCTCCTGCTCCGGCCTCGCGCTTGGAGCCGTCGAAGTGCATCGTCCACGACTACGTCATGTCCGGGGTATCCGGCAGCTGCAGTTCCATCTATTGGACGAGGAAGTCCAGAAGGACCTAAGACTTGATCGCGTGGCGCTTCTCATAGACGATGTCTAGAGGTGACAGTTCGATGCCCACAGGGCCACACGTCCTGTGGCCTCCGGGTTGTTCAGGATGCTGTTCAGAGGTGCTTCGTTGACGACCATCACCTGATGCTCCTGGAAGTAGTGGCTCAGCTGACGAGCCGTCATGAACACGCCGTAGGCGAGTTTCTAGTAATAAGGGTACCTCTGATTTGTTGGCGTCAATACCTTGCTGAGGTAGTAGATTACGCGTTGGACACCGTGGGTCTTGCCATCTTCGGGTCTTTCGACCACAAGCACGGTGCTTACCACCTGGTGCGTAGCTGCTATGTATAGTAGTAGAGGTTCGAGCTCTTTTGGCGTGACCAAGACGGGCGAGGTAGAGAGAAGCCGCTTCAGATCTTTGAATGCGTCATCCGCTTCAGGCGTCCATTCGAATTTGTCTGCTTTGCGTAGCAGCTGATAGAAGGGCAGGGCCTTTTTGCCCAGCGGACGATGAACCTGCTCAACGCCGCGATTCGCCCAGCAAGCTGCTGGACACACTTGAGGTTCTTCGGCTTCTCCATGGCCAGGCCCGGATCTTCTTCGGGTTCGCTTTGATCCCTTGTTGGGAGATGAAGTAGCCTAGCAGCTGACCAGATGGGACGCTGAAGGCGCACTTTTCTGGGTTTACCTTGATCTTGTATCGATCAAGGTTGTCGAACGTCTCGCGGAGATCTTCGATGAGGGTCTTGGCCTCCCTTGTTTTGATTACTATGTCGTCGGCATAGACTTGGATGTTGCAGCCGATCTGGTCCTTCAGGCATGCCTGCATGCACTGTTGGTACGTGGCGCTTGCGTTCTTCAGCCCGAAGGGCATTATGTTGTAGCATAACACTCCGAACGGCATGATGAACAACATTTTCTCCTGATCTTCGACTTTCAGTCGAATCTGGTTGTAGCCTAAGTAGGTGTCGAGGAAGGAGAGCTTCTCGCATCCTGCAGTCGAATCAATGATCTGATCGATCAGAGGGAGAGGGAAGTGATCCTTCGGGCAGTGCTTGTTCAGCGATGTCAAGTCCATGCACATCCGCAGGATGTCCGTGTCTTTTTGGGGACCATCACGGTGTTGGCGAGCCACTCGCTCTCCTTGATCTCCCGGATGAAGTTGGCGTCGAGTAGTCTGTTGACTTCGACTCCGATAGCTTCGGCCCGCGGCTCGGACAGTCGTCTGATGGACTGTTTGACGGGCTTGGCGTCTGGAAAGACGTTAAGGGCGTGCTCGGCGAATTCCCTGGGAACTCCTGGCATGTCCGCATGACACCAGGCGAAGATTTCCCAGCGCTCACGTAGGAATTCGATGAGCGCGCTTTCCTATGCGGAGCTGAGGTCGGTGGTGATCAACACCGTCTTGGAGGCGTCCGTCGGGTGGACCTACACCTTCTTTGTGTTGATGATGGAGTCAAAAGATGTATCTGGTGCGTTCTGTCTTGCGACTGGGGGTGCCCCGTTGTTCGTCACCTCTCGGAGCCTTATGAGCTCCTCCTGCATGCCGAATGACCGGGAGATTCTGTTGAAGTCCCTGTCGCAGTGGTCCGACCAGGTGAAGCTCCCGTGGACCATGATGACGCCCTTTGGTCCTGGCATCTTGAGTAGAAGGTACACGTAGTGCGGTACTGCCAGGAACCGTGCGAATGCTACACGCCCGAGGATGGCGTGGTATTGTGATGGCCATTCCACCACTTCGAACTCGAGTCGCTCGCACCGGAAGTTATCGGCCTTGCCGAAGATGACATCGAGCCATATCTTTGCCAGGGGGAATACGCCCTTCCCTGGAACGATGCCGTGGAACGTTGTGTCAGATTGTTCCAGGCTGCACAGCGGGATCCGCATTGCTGCTAAGGTACTGGCGAACATTAGATTGATGCCGCTGCCACCATCCATGAAGACGCGGAGCATGTCGAACTCTCCGATCTGTGCCTCAAGCACCAGGGCAACATGACCTGGGCGAGGGACCTGGCAAGGGTGATCCGAACGGCTGAACGTGATGCAGGATTCCGATCCGCTGAGGTACTCAGGGATTGTCAGCACCCGGATTTTAATCCCAGATGCCTGTTATGCCATACATCACAATCCCAGGATTACCATTTTTGTGAGACATAACAGAATTGGATTCCACAGTACATCATCCATTACAAACCATATATAAGCTCTTACACAAATAGGGATCTCATGATCCAGTTCTTAATACAACTTCAAGCAGCGGAATACGTAATAATAACGGTAGCGTAGGCGAAGCTCCATGTTCGGGGTCACAGGCAATGCAGACGATGGGAGATGATCCTAGTTGTCATAACCTTCCTGGGGTCCATCTTCCAGGTACTCCTCTTCATATTCTGGCCATGGGAATAGACAGGGACAAAGCCATGAGTACTCTTTAAGTACTCGCAAACTAATACTAACAAGTGAAAGGGGTTTTTGATAATGGGACACTAGGCTCTAGGGTTGTTTTGCAAAAGCTAGATTTATCTCTACTAAGTTTAGAAGCAACGAATGCTAGTTGAAGTTTTATAACACCTAAGTGGGAACTTGTATTTCATATCACAGCCCTGTTGTGGTCAAGTCAAAGTCTCAATTCATTTCACAAGTCTTTTGAAAACATCTGACGGGGGAACAGTATGGCCACTCCAACTGTCCATAACCGCGGACATGGCTATTCGAATAGTTTGACACTCTGCAGAGATTGTACACTTTCACCACAACATTCGATACATCCATTAGGAACAAATCTTGAATTCACCATACTCAGTATGCGGATAATCAATCCTAACCTTTCAGTTACACGCCCTAGTATAAGAACCTCTCCTGTGAGTTTGGCCTCCCAACCATGACCAACTGTCATCTTGGGTACTGCACAGGTGGACAATCTTCACAAGGAAGCCTCAGCTCAGACCTTGGCCATGAGGGAACTAATACTAAGGTATATAAGTTTCCAGTCAATCCCTACCCAATCTTCGGGTATTTTGGTTATACGATAAAATTGGAATGGTATCGCATCCAGACAACCATCAGTTTTTAAAAAGGGCTAAGGCTCATGCCTCAACATTTTCATCACCAAAATCATCAGGTGTTCGGAACACATGTCCAAAACATTTCAATAGAATGATCCATCATTCCAAGGTTTTCATAACCATTTTCACCAAGTATTCCCATCTAATGTTGATCAAGTTTTATGCTTAGCACTAGAATCTACAAGTGGGGGTAAGCACTAATGAGGGGTGGTAACTAAGTGGAGTTTGAACTAAGTGCAATCTCATGCCTTAGGATGACATAAAGATTATCTAGCTTACGCCAAATTTTATGCTCTTTATGCAACCTTCAATTATCTTTCTAATATCTACAATTCACTTAAGTAAGCTCTAAGTACTAGCTTTGATAAAGAAATAAAGTATAAAGCTTGTAAGTAAAACTAGGATTGGTTTATCAAGGGGGTAGGATCATCTATGCTTAAGGCATATAGTTGGCATGGTGACAAACAAGTATTGGCTTGCATTAGTATCAGTCTAAGCTTGATAAATTGCAAGTGTTAGCTTGCAAGGTTAATAGCTTGCCTTGTGCAGAGCAGTGGTTGAAGTTCTCCTCGGCTTCTTCTTCGTAGTATCCTCCTTCCTCCTCGTATCCTTGGTCGGTACTAGCGTCTATGAATAAATACGAGGTACACAATCACCAAACAATACTTAACTACTTGCATTCATCACACACAAGGGTCCTATAGATGATATAGCATCATCACTAACATTACAAGATTAAAGCTTGGTTTAATTCCTTTTATTTTTCGAAAAGTAATTTCTACTCATTGAAAGACTACTTAAGATTTAATATTCTCCAAACCAAACATGGGATCATGTTGACACATGTCATAACCACATATTTTATTACATGGGAATGTGATTTAAAGTGGTGTCACAATTTAATAAGGTTTTTCTCTTTTATTTTAATTAATTAAAGTGGCTAGAAATGCCTATGTGGCATTCTTTTATTACTTGAACATTATTTCTGTAAGCAAACCTATATATTTTTATATATTCTGAAAGGTATGGTTAAATGTGATTTTTGAGAGTTGGAATCAACTCAAAAGCTATTATGGTTTAAATTTGAAAAATGTTTGAATGCAGAAAAGCTTCTGCCTTGTTATTTTTACCATGGATGATCTATAGATCCAAATGACTTGAATCCAACGGGCTTGGATTCAGCATTCCCAGACCTTTCTAAAAAAATTGGTTTCATTCAATTTGGTTCACTGAATCGACCTGGGTTGATTTTTGAAACTGGGTACAGAAGTGTGTTTGAAATAAAATGGAAAAGGTTTAATTCAAATGACTGGGCTGCGCGGGAAGCGATACTGGGCCGGCCTGCTAAGCACATCGCTTACGCGGGCTGGTTAAGTTGCTGTCCCCACGCGTCAGTGAGACGAAGGTGCGGCGGTATGAAGGCGATGTGCGTTCGATCTGGTTCTAATCCAACGGCTGAGGGTCATCGTCGACGTTGGGCAACGCCGGCGAGACAGAAACCTAGCGCGGCGGGTGAGGGTCGTTGGTGGCTCACCGGGGTTCAGGCGAGGGTCGGCGAGGCGGGCGAACAACGAAGTTGACGACGACGAACCTCCTGGTACCGACAGCTTCTCCTCAGTCGGCTCCAATCGCTGGCCCCCTTCTTCTCCAGCAGCGGCAGGCTCCGGTGAAATTCCGGCGAAGTGCTGCTCTCCTTGCTCCGGGAACAGGGTGGCACGATCAGTGAGGAGAGGGGAGTGAGATGGTGTGCTCAATTCGGCTGGGGGTGGCCTCTATTTATAGTCACGACGACGAGACCAAACGGGATGGGTAGACGACGGTGGCGACATGGCTACAGGCGGCTAGAGGCATGGCCGGCGATGGCGATCGCTTGGTGGTTTCCTGGCGATGCTCTACGGCTTTAATGCGCGCGTAGGGGTGGTGCGGTTTGGTCTGGAATGCGCGATGCTCTGCATGGCAGAGGCGGCGTCTTCGACGGCGAAGCATGGGGCTTGCATGAACGGGATGTCTGGCGGTCTCTGGGTTGGTGGCGATCATGTATGCCTTGGCGAGGCGACGCGCAGTCTGTGGGCGTCGGTCGAGCGTGGCGCTCTGGCACATGCTCGGCATGGTTGCTGGCGAGCTGGGCACGGTCCGTGCGTGTGGTCCAGGGTTTGGCAACGCTCGCGACTGGGACAGGGAGTGGCGATGGACGGTGGGCTGCCTCCCAGACATGTTTGCTAGGATTGTTCCTTCTCCTAGCTTGCTGTCTCCACTGGGGTGGCATGGTGAGCTTCGGCTGTTCACCATTGATTTCATTTCCCATCTTATAGTGAGGCTAGTGCTTGGTTTAACTTGCTAGATGATCTACTGAGATGGTTGTGAGCAAGAGAGGGGACAAGTTAGGCTTCAATCACTGCTCACAATAGTGTTTAAGATTTTGATGATTTGTGTCTGCAAAGTGTTTGATGAAATGGCTGCAAGAATTCAAGTTTTGAATTTGGAAAAGATTTTTGGTGGGTGTGCTAGGTTGGTGCTGGTGAGTCTGCAGATGCTTGGGTTTTGAAAGTTGAGCTTGTTTGAGTGGTTTTTGAAAAAGTGGGATCTTCTCATATGATAAAGATTCAATTTTGAACTGTCATTTAAACTATGCATTTGAAAGTTTCTGGATGATCATAAAGTGGGCCTTGATACCTTGTTATGAGTAAAATCAAGGGGTGCAAAGATCCAGAAAAGTTTCTGTTAAGTTCTGAAAGTTTGGGACAGCCAAAGTTGGCATGAGAGTTAAATTGGTCAAAATGACCATTCCCTTATTTTATTTGTTTTGATTTATTTGTCTTTGAGAAAAGTTTGGGAATTGTTTAGATGTGTTTATTTCACCTAAGAATCCATTTACAAGCAAAGGAGCACACAAACAAGGCATTTCAAAAGAATTCCAAATGAAATGCATACACCATGCATGCTTTCATATTTTTATTTTAGAAAAGTTTTTGTTAACCCTAATTTTGATGATTAGAGTTTGATGATCCAAGTTTAGTATTTTTGGGATGTTACAAACCTTCCCCACTTAAACAAAATCTTGTCTCGAGATTTGAAAAAGGGCGAAAAAGATTACCTAGGATTTGAAGAGATCGGGAAACTCTGTCCTGATGTGATTTTTGCGCTCCCAGGTAGCTTCCTCTTCTTTGTGGTTGCTCCACTGAATCTTGCGAAACTTGATGCTTCGGGTTCGGGTAGTTCTGAAAGCTTCTTCCAAAATACGGATGGGTACTTCGGGATAGGTCAGGTCATCGTTGATCTCTATGGCACTACTAGGAAAACGCCTATTCATGGCGCACCTGAAAAGGCCTTCCGTGGCGCACTAGCAGTGCGCCACTAGCCTCGCGCTGCGGCTATCTCCTAGCCGTGGCGCACTGCATGGTGCGCCACAGTTGTCTCGAGATAGGCGTGGCGCACTACCATGTGCGCCACATATGTGTTTTTGAAAAAATAAAAAAAAATGCAAAAGCACCCTCTTTTTGAATTGCAAAAGCAATCGGGTCCGTGCAGCGCCGCCGTCGTGTCACCTCGCCGGAGCATGGCCGTGGCCACGACCTACCACCGCAGGGAGGTGCGGGAGGCCGTGGCCGCTCTAGTCCTCGCCGGTGTCGAGGTGGTAGGAAGGGTGTGGTTGGAGAAAGGTAGGAAGAGAGGGAGGTAGGAAGAGATGGAGGAAGAGAGGGAGCAAGGGAGGTCGGTGAGGAGAAGGATGCCGCCGTCGCCCATTGTCACTGCGAGGAGGAGAAGGAGGTCGCCGTTGCGCCGCCGTCGCCCTTTGTCACTGCGTGAAGGAGGAGAAGGAGGCCGCCGTCGTGCCGTCACTGCAAGGAGAGGAGAAGGGGAAGGAGGAGAAGGAAAAGGAGAAGGAGAAGGAAGAAGGGAGAAGTAAGAAGGAGTAGGGAAAGGGAGAGGGAAAAGGGGAAGGGAAAAGGGGAAAGGAAAAGGGAGGAGGGCGGGGTGGGGATTCAAATTTTGAATCCCGCCCAACTTACTCATAGCGTACTAGGTGGTGGTGCGCTACGGGTAAGTTGCCCTCTATTTTTTTCTGCAGGAAAAAACGGTCTTTTGACCATAACTTTTTACTCTTTTTGAATTTTGAAAATCTAAAAAATCTCTAAACGACCGGAGGATGTTGCGAGCGGATGCGAAAATTTACGACCATTTTACCGTGGCATGACTTTTTTTTGCAGAAAAAGTGGAACATCATGTTTGTTAATTTTCCTAGAAACTATACCACATTACCTACCTACATATGAAATGATTTTATTTTTTGAAGTGTTTATCATTTTTTTATTTTTTAGAAAGCCTAAAAAGGCGATCCACGGGGGGGGGGGGGGGGGAGTTGGTGTAGGTCACCTAGCCGTAGGGCACTAGGACAGAGTGCCCTACGGCTAAGTTGACCCAGCTGCTGCAACATACAGCCCCGTAGCGCACTAGGCCGGAGTGCCCTATGGCTAAGTTGCACATCCGTAGCGCACCTTGACCTAGTGCGCTACGGGTATGTGTGCTGCGGCCACACGTGCCCTGGCCCACACATAGGCGTGGCGCACCACCCCCATGTGCGCCACGCTTACCAGATTTGCAAGGCACTGTGGGCGTGCGCGCCTATTTTACCCATGGGGCACCACTAGCACGTGCTCCACGGATGTGTGGATTACCTATAGCCGTTTTCCTAGTAGTGTGGTCCGGTGATCGATGTTTTTGAACACTTCGGTCTTCTCTGGGACTTTGAGACACTTGCGAAGTAATGAGATATGGAACACATTGTGCACGACTGACATCTCTTCGGGTAGTTTCAGTTGGTACGACACTTCTCCTCGACGGTTCAGAATCTTGAAAGGTCCGATATATCTGGGGGCTAACTTTCCTTTAAGTAGGAAATGCTGCATTCCCTTCAATGGCGACACTTTCAGATAAACAAAATCTCCTAGGTTGAAGGCGAGGTCTCAATGTCTCTTGTCGGCGTAACTCTTCTGTCTGGACTGGGCAGTCTTGAGGTGCTCACGAATCTTGTGAACCTTCTCTTCTGCTTCTCGTAGGATGTCGGGTCCGAAAATCTGACTCTCTCCTACTTTCGACCAGTTAAAAGGGGTGCGACACTTTCTTCCGTACATAAATTCAAATGGGGCCATTTGCAAACTAGCTTGATAACTGTTGTTGTATGAAAATTCTGCGAATGGCAGGCAATCTTCCCAATTAGATCAATATTCTAACACGCATGCTCTCAGCATATCTTCGAGTATTTGATTTACTCGCTCCGTTTGTCCATCGGTCTGAGGGTGATATGCGGTGCTGAAATCTAGGCGGGTTCCTAAACCTTCTTGGACTTTCTTCCAGATCTCGAGGTAAACTGAGTTCCTCGATCCGATACGATGTTCTTGGGGACTCCATGCAAACTAACTATTCTAGCGATGTACAACTCCGCTAGCTTTGAACTCTGATAGGTGGTCTTATCAGGGAAGAAATGGGCGACTTTGGACAATCGGTCCACTATGACCCAGACAGAGCCATTTCCCCTACTAGAAGTAGGCAGTCCAGTGATAAAGTCCATTCCAACGGAATCCAATTTCCATTCCGGAATCTGCAATGGTTGCAATAATCCAGCGGGTCTTTGATGTCCTGCCTTGACTTGCTGACATATATCACACTTGGCGATATAGCTTCTGATTTCTCTCTTCATCTTATGCCACCAAAATTGCTATTTTAAATCTTGATACATCTTAGTTCCTCCGGGATGGATAGAATAAAGAGTATCATGAGCCTCCTTCAGAATAACTTCTTTCAACTCCGAATCTGATGGTACACAAAGGCGTCCTTTGTACCACAAAACTCCTTCTTCGTCTTCGGTGAATCCGGGTACTTTGCCTGTACCGATACGACACTTGATTCCGTCGATACTAGCATTTCCCTTCTACGCCTCTTTAATCTGACTGATCAAAGTGGGCTGGAGTTCTATGCTAGCCAAAAATCCTTCACTCACTAATTCCATTCTAAAATCTTCCATCTCTTTGTGCAAGCTTGGTTGCTCCTTCAAGATCTGGAGTTCAAGCGGCACAACAATCTGCTAAGGGTATCTGCTACCACATTGGCTTTACCAGGGTGATAGTGAATGTCCAGATCGTAATCCTTGATTAGCTCAATCCATCTTCTCTGTCTCATATTCAGCTCCTTCTGAGTGAATATAAACTTCAGACTCTTGTGATCCGTATAGATCTCACAACGATTTCCCATCAGGTAATGTCTCCATGTCTTCAGGGCTAGAACTACGGCTGCGAGTTCGAGATCATGGGTTGGGTAATTTTTCTCATGTTGTTTCAGTTGTCGAGATAGATAAGATATAACTTTGCCTTCCTGCATTAGCACACATCCGAGACCGATCTTGGATGCGTCACAATACACATCGAAGGGCTTCATGATATCCGGCATGATTAAGATTGGGGCTAAAATTAATCTCCTCTTGAGTTCTTGAAAACTCGCTTCACATTTGTTGGTCCATTCAAACTTCTTGTCCTTCTTTAGCAATTGGGTCATGGGTCTGGCGATACTCGAGAATCCTTCCACGAACTTGCGGTAATATCCCGCCAATCCGAGAAATGCACGAACTTGGGTTTGAGTGGTTGGGGCTTGCCAATCTTCGACATCTTTCACCTTTGCAGTGTCAACGGCAATTCCTCCGTCTGATACAATGTGACCGAGGAATCCTTCCTCCTGTAACCAGAATTCACATTTGCTAAACTTGGCATACAACTGATGCTCTCTAAGGGTTCCAAGAATGGTCCTTAGGTGTAGCTCATGTTCTTCTTCTGATTTGGAATTAATCAGAATGCCATCGATGAAAACAATGACAAACTTATCCAGGAAGGCCATAAAAATCTTATTCATGAGATTCATGAAATAAGCGGGGGCATTGGTTAATCCAAAAGACATGACTGTATACTCGTACAATCCATATCTAGTGGTAAAGGCAGTCTTGGGAATATCCTCTGCATGAATCTTGAGTTGATGATAGCCAGTCCTAAGATCAATATTAGAAAACACTTTGGCACCGGTCAACTAATCAAACAAATCTTCTATCTTGGGCAAGGGGTATTTGTTCTTGATGGTTACATCATTTAACTTCCGGTAATTCGTACACAAACTGTTACCTCCATCTTTCTTGTCCACAAACAAGACAGTTGACCTCCAAGGTGACGCACTTGGTTGAATCAGTCCAATTTCCAACATGGAATCCAGTTGCTTCTTCAGTTCCTCTAGTTCCGATGGGTTCATACTATATGGTCTCTGGGCTATGGGTCCAGTTCCAGGGATTAGTTCGATGATAAACTCGATATCTGTGGGGGCATACCAGGCAAAACATCTGGAAATACATCGGGGTATTCACAGACTATCCGGACTTGGTCAATGGTAGGTTGGGCTATACTCTTGTTGCACTTGAATTGGCGATGTAAGGTTTCAAATATATGCTCGACTGATATTCCGGCTGTACTGGTCATGGTTATGGCTTTCTTGGCATAGTCAATCAATCCTTTATGTTTGGACATCCAATCCATTCCTAGTAATACTTCCAAACCTTTAGTTCCGAGTACTATCAGATTAGCATAAAAATCTATGCCATGGATTCGGATAGGGACAACTTTGCAAATTTGCCTAGCCTTGGTGGTTGATCAGGGAATTTGAACAATCATGACATGCTTCAGTTTGGTTGGTTGAATTTTACTAGTGCATGCAAATTCTTCGGTGACAAATGAGTGCGATGCACCAGAATCAAACAACACGATTGCAAGCACTGAATTAACAAAAAACATACCCAGCACGACGTCTGGCGCTTCCTGAGCTTCTTCAGCATGCATGAGAAAAAGACGGCCATTGTGGTTGAGCGAATTCCCTGGGGCAAACCTTCTTCCGGGCTGAACATGACGCTGCTGCTGAGCTGGGGCATTGGCATTGGGGGCTTCGGCATTCTTCTTGTTGGGGCACTCGTTGGAGCAGTGACCCTTATTTCCACAGTCATAACAAGTCACTTGCGACTTGTCCTTTGTCACTCTGAGCACAACATTGCTTCCAGTCCTCGGGGCAGTGTTGGTGTTGGTGGCAGCATTGTTGGTGTTGAACTTGGGTAGGGCACGATTGAAATTGCTAGAGTTTCCGGATTGTTGTGATTTCCTCCGGGCCTAGGGTTTCCACAGTTGGGATAGGTCGGACGGTTCATCGGGGGTCTGTTGGTTCTCGGGGCAAATCCTGGAGATGGGTTAGGGCGATACTTTGGGGTCTGATGGGTTCCTGGCTGGTGCATCATGCGACGCTTGCGGTTCTCGTTGGCTTCGTTGATATTTCCTTCCATCTGGATAGCAGAGTCGACAAGGGCTTCAATATCAGCAAAGGGGATATTGACTAACACTGTCTGCATCTCATCATGTAAACCATTCAGGAATCTTTCTTTCTTCTTAGCTTCAGTGTCGATCTCATCCGGGGCATACCTAGCTAATGACAAGAATTTGTCACGGTATTCCACTACGGTCATCCTTCCTTGCTTCAGTTCTCTGAACTCGTCTCTCATTCTCTTAATTAAACCCGGTGGCACATGGGTTCTGCTAAACTTGACCTTGAATTCCTCCCAAGTCATCATCTGGCCTCCGGTCATTGCGCGAACACTGTTCCACCATGCCCTGGCATCTCCGGCTAGATAGTGGGTGGCGAACAGAACTTTCTTGTTGGCTTCCACTCCGGCGACTTCTAGGTTATTTTCCATGGTTTGCAGCCAATCATCGGCGTCTAGGGGCTCTTCAGACTTAGTGAAAACAGGTGGGTTGGTATTCTGGAAATTCTTGAGCTTAGATCCATGGTTGTCCTGGTTTCCGTGGCCTTGGTTGTTGTGGGCAAGCTGAGCTATTTGTTGCAGGGTGGCTAGGTTGGCTTGACGTTTCGCTCTTTCAGCTTCGCGGTTAGAAGTCAACATTTGCAGAATCTGCAACATTGGGTCCGGGGATGAACCACTTCCTCCGCGTGGCATCTGAATATTGAGATAGATCATGAGAAAAGAGGGAAATTTCTAAGGTTTAGGGTCTTTGAAAAGTTTTTTTAAAGTTTGACTCAGATTTTC
This sequence comes from Avena insularis, assembly GCA_023614405.1. Classification (NCBI taxonomy): domain Eukaryota; kingdom Viridiplantae; phylum Streptophyta; class Magnoliopsida; order Poales; family Poaceae; genus Avena; species Avena insularis. The sequence continues at coordinate 358,578,398 of CM042697.1, forward strand.
TAGCAACTTGCTTTTCATTCATTCATTCATTCATTCATAGCACACGATACAAACACACACCACAAAACAAGAAAAACAGATGGTTTTAAGAACCATTCTGGAAACTACGATATAGTGGGACCGAATACTACTCACTACGCTAGTGCTCAAGTGCTACTAATCTTCAGAATCGGTGGCTTTGTCATCTTCATCGTCATCAATGAAGGCGAAATCATCCTCATCGGTGAAGAAGTCCATAGCCTGATCCTCTAGAAAATCATCATAATCGCTGATATAGGAGTAGGGGTCTCCACGAAGATCCTCTCCGGCATTCTCCCTTTCCTCCAACTGCATGTCTCTCTCGTGGATGGTCTCCTCCAAAGATGAGATACGGTGGTGAAGATGGGCAATGATGCGCTCCTTCTTGTCGAGCTGACGTCGGCAAGACTTGCGATCCTTTGCTAGCATGGCGATGGTCTGATCCTTCGTCTTGATGATGGCGGACTTGCGGTTGGAGTAGTCACGGCAGTTATCCAACTCCTGTTGTCGATCGTACATCATGAAGCTAAGGTGGTCCAATTGAGTCTTCAGTTCGGGGTGGTATGGGGCTTCCAGGGGCTGTCCATTAGCATCACGCCTTGGGTAAAACTCAACGCGAGTACCCTTGATCTGGTTGATACTCTGCCCACACAGATGGGAAAGAGCTTCCTGCATTGCCCTGGCAAGTCCATTGAGCCAATTGTTCTCTCTTAAGGTAAACTGAATTCCCTCAGCAGTGGGAGGTTCAATCTTTCCTCGGAGACTTGCAACAATTAGCCACTGCAGATCTTCTCCTCCTTGATCCAGCTCCGAAGAACTCGGGGTGCGGACGCTCCAGAAGTTCCGAAAGCTGGTCCAAATCCCTCTCGAAGATAAGGTCTCCTCCATTCCCCAACTGATAAAACTTGCTGTACTTCACGACCATTCTATAAGAATATAGGATGAGTAAGTTAGTAGAGTGATCAAGTGTGTCAAAATTTTATGTATTTTGCAAGAGTTTTTGAGGAACATGAATTTTCATGAAAGAATCAAAGGGATAAGAATGAGAATAAGTTTTTGTAAATATTTGCTTTCTTTGGTTTTGGAAACTAAGTTTTTGATTCAAACATACAATCTAACTAGGGTCTCCTATGGTCAGGATGGCTCTGATACCAACTTGTCAACACCCGGATTTTTAATCCCAGATGCCTGTTATGCCATACATCGCAATCCCAGGATTACCATTTTTGTGAGACATAACAGAATTGGATACCACATTACATCATCCATTACAAACCATATATAAGGTCTTACACAAATAGGGATCTCATGATCCAGTTCTTAATACAACTTCAAGCAGCGGAATACGTAATAATAACGGTAGCGTAGGCGAAGCTCCATCTTGAGGTCACAGTAATGCGACGATGGGAGATGATCCTAGTTGTCGTAACCTTCCTGGGGTCCATCTTCCAGGTACTCCTCTTCATAGTCTGGCCATGGGAATAGCCAGGGACAAAGCCATGAGTACACTTTAAGTACTTGTCGTGGTGGTATCACGGCATATGCCATGGGTAGGCTAAAGTTGGGGCCGATGGACGTGGAGGAATCCGGGGAGGGATGATGCGGTGAAGACCGCACTCATATGAACAAAGAGAAATACAATGTATACATCTATTCCCTCATAATCTTGCCATACATGTGGCTACAATCATGCTCCTTGAGCTATTTCCCCTATGCTTCTATCTAAGCTCTCTGTGAGAGTGGAGAAAGAGGAAGAAGGAGAGCTCCTAGTGAGCAGAAAGGAGAGGAGCCCTTCGGGGTCCTCCCTGGGAACGATCCCCCTGGTGCTCCTTATAAAGGGGAGCCCAGGGGACAAAGCTTGCTCCATACGCTAGGCATCTACTTAGCATATTCCTAGCATCTTCTTAGATGCTCAGCATATGCCTTGGCATCTTCTTGATGCCAAGGGCATATTCCATAGGCCATGTGCCAGTCTGAGCCATGGGCGTCCCAAGACTGGCACCACACTTGTTGATCTTGTCTTGATCTGATGGCGTATTCTGGAGGGGATCGTGGAGGCATCTGGAGGTAAATAACAGGGCGTTTAGATCATTATAACTCGACCCAAAGGTCCTAGAGGATGTGCCAACTCGGCATGGGCTTTGGTTGATTCGGCCTGGGGGAGATGCAGCCCAGCCGGATCATCTAGTGGCCCAGCCGAGGTCCGGCAGTGGCCCAGCCGGGTTTCGTGTAGTTCGGCCCAGGAGGCCTGAGTGACGGCGGTAGGGCCTAATTCGGCCTGGAGGGAGGTTGACCAGGCCGAGTTTTGCCTATGTCGGCCCAGGTCCTCTTTTTCCCTTTATCTTTTTCTGTTTATCTTTCGTACTCATATTTAATATCATTTTCCTACATATGTACCTTATTGACTTACTTAATTCACCAACTCTGGGGTACGTGGGGGTACACCCCCGACATTAGTCCCCGAGGCTATGCGGGACTCGTAGAGTCGTGCATAGGCTTCATATTAAATATTCCCAGAGTTGTCTTCCGACTTATAATCTCTTGGTTGCATAGTGCCTTTGGGCAAGTTTGTGACTTCGTCCTTCTTGGGCTCTGCTCATAACCTCTCTGGGCAGGTTTTTCGACTTCTGGCCTTCTTGGGCTCTGGTCATAACCTCTTTGGGTAAGTTTATAGACTTCTGGCCTTCATGGGCACTGCTCTATTAACCCCATTGGGTAAGTCATGAGTTCCTGCCTTCTTGGGCATTGCTCTTTTAACCCCATTGGGTAAGCTATGAGTCTTGGCCTTCTTTGGCACTGCTCTCTTAACCTTTTTGGGTAAGTTATGAGTCTTGGCTTTCTTTGGCACCGCTCTGTTAACCTCTTTGGGTATGTTATGAGTCTTGGCCTTTTTTGGCACTGCTCTTTTAACCTCTTCGGGTAAGCTTTATGAGTCCTAGCCTTCTTTGGCCCTGCTCTTTTAACCTCTTTGGGTAAGTTATGAGTCTTAGCCTTCTTTGGCACTGCTCTTTTAACCTCTTCGGGTAAGTTTATGAGTCTTGGCCTTCTTTGGCATTGCTCTTTTAACCTCTTTGGGTAAGTTTATGAGTCTTGGCCTTTTTAGGCACTGCTCTTTTAACCTCTGTGGGTAAGTTATGAGTCTTGGCCTTCTTTGGCACTGCTCTTTTAACCTCTTTGGGTAAGTTTATGAGTCTTGGCCTTTTTAGGCACTGCTCTTTTAACCTCTTTGGGTAAGTTATGAGTCTTGGCCTTCTTTGGCACTGCTCTTTTAACCTCTTCGGGTAAGTTTATGAGTCTTGGCCTTCTTTGGCACTGCTCTTTTAACCTTTTTGGGTAAGTTATAAGTCTTGGCCTTCTTTGGCACTGCTCTTTTAACCTCTTCGGGTAAGTTTATGAGTCTTGGCCTTTTTAGGCACTGCTCTTTTAACCTCTTTGGGTAAGTTTATGAGTCTTGGCCTTTTTAGGCACTGCTCTTTTAACCTCTTTGGGTAAGTTTATGAGTCTTGCCTTATTGGGCACTGCTCTTTTAACCTCTTTGGGTAAGTTATGAGTCTTGGCCTTTTTAGGCACTGCTCTTTTAACCTCTTTGGGTAAGTTATGAGTCTTGGCCTTCTTTGGCACTGCTCTTTTAACCTCTTTGGGTAAGTTTATGAGTCTTGGCCTTTTTAGGCACTGCTCTTTTAACCTCTTTGGGTAAGTTATGAGTCTTGGCCTTCTTTGGCACTGCTCTTTTAACCTCTTCGGGTAAGTTTATGAGTCTTGGCCTTCTTTGGCACTGCTCTTTTAACCTTTTTGGGTAAGTTATGAGTCTTGGCCTTCTTTGGCACTGCTCTTTTAACCTCTTCGGGTAAGTTTATGAGTCTTGGCCTTTTTAGGCACTGCTCTTTTAACCTCTTTGGGTAAGTTTATGAGTCTTGGCCTTTTTAGGCACTGCTCTTTTAACCTCTTTGGGTAAGTTTATGAGTCTTGCCTTATTGGGCACTGCTCTTTTAACCTCTTCGGGTAAGTTATGATCCGAGTCATCTCTTTCCGAATGAGAGTTATTTTACTCAAAATTGACTTATGTCTTTGAGTTGGAGTTCTCTAACTCGAATCCGAGGTATATGACTTAAATCTGAGCTATCTCATTCCAAATCCGAGTTACTTTACTCAATTTTGACTTATTTCCCAAATCCGAGTCATCTGACTCAAATCCGAGTTAACTCATCCCAAATCCGAGTTACTTTACTCAATTTCGCCTTACATCTCAAATCTGAGTCATCTGACTCAAATCCGAGTTAACTCATCCCAAATCCGAGTTACTTTACTCAATTTTGACTTAAATCTCAAATCTGAGTCATCTGACTCAAATCCGAGCTAACTCATCCCAAATCCGAGTTACTTTACTCAATTTCGCCTTACATCTCAAATCTGAGTCATCGGACTCAAATCCGAGCTAACTCATCCCAAATCCGAGTTTACTTTACTCAGTCTCGCCCTACATCTCAAATCTGAGTCATATGACTCAAATCCGAGTTAACTCATCCCAAATCCGAGTTTACTTTACTTAGTCTCGCCTTACATCTCAAATCTGAGTCATCTGACTCAAATTCGAGTTAACTCATCCCAAATCCGAGTTACTTTACTCAATTTCGATTTACATCTCAAATCTGAGTCATCTGACTCAAATCCGAGTTAACTCATCCCAAATCCGAGTTTACTTTACTTAGTCTCGCCTTACATCTCAAATCTGAGTCATCTGACTCAAATCCGAGTTAACTCATCCCAAATCCGAGTTATTCGTTTGCCATGATATAGCTTGATTTGGCGTGATGATGATAATTTGCCTTTGATATGGATCCAAGATTAAGCTTTGGGATATGATAATAGGGCTAACCGCTGAGAGATCTGATTTGAGATATAGATGTGAGATATAGATTGGAGATGTGATGAGCTGGCCAATAGTCATTCGTGATTTGGGATAATCTGGCAATATGGTGAGATATCAATCCGAGTCATAACATAACCTGGGGAACTGAATAAAGCCTTGGCATGAATTAGAGATACGATTAGTACGCCGAGTCTGAATACCAATCCGAATTATCGTATCCCCTGTCAAGCTGAATCAAACGTTAGTCCGGATCAGAGACGATCTACTGAGCTGAGTTAAAGGTTAATTTGAAGCATAAACAAATTGACTTCAAGTTATATCCGAATCAACAATAAGCTGTCTGGTAAGCTAAGTTAAAGGATAATCCAAAGCATAAATAAACTGACTCAAACTCTAACTGACTCATAAGTAAGCTGACTTAAATTCTATCTGGATCATAAATAAGTTGATTCAAATTCTGTCCGAGTTATAAATAAGCTGGCTGGGGAGCCGAGTTAAAGGACAATCCAAAACATAAACTAACTGACTCAGAATCTATTTGAATCACCAAAAAGCTGATTCAACTTATGGCCGAGTTAACAGATAAGTCGGGTCATGAGATCTAAACCAACATGATGTTCTCTTAATCCAAAGGTGACTATAAGGATAAGTCGGCTAGTCCCCGGGTTAAGTTCTTTTCTCCCCGGGGTGAAGGATTGAGTGTAGGTGACTGATTTATCTGTCACTTACAGTATACTTGAGGAAGTGTTTGAGTGAGTCTTGCTAATTCATACATGCTTTGTTGAGTTATTTGGTACTTACAGTAGGCTTGGAGTAGTGCTTGAGTCCTTGTTGAGTCTTACCTCTTTTGTTGAGTCAAACTCGGAGCCCCTTTGCGCTTACCTCTTTGTTCTCTGTTCGCTTGGTGAAGCTGAATGAGCCCTATGAGGAAGAAGTTGATGAAGACGTTCCCGTCCGGATGGAAACCCAACCAACGCCACTAAGGGCCCCACGGTGGGCGCCAAATGTCGTGGTGGTATCACGGCATATGCCATGGGTAGGCTAAAGTTGGGGCCGATGGACGTGGAGGAATCCGGGGAGGGATGATGCGGTGAAGACCGCACTCATATGAACAAAGAGAAATACAATGTATACATCTGTTCCCTCATAATCTTGCCATACATGTGGCTACAATCATGCTCCTTGAGCTATTTCCCCTATGCTTCTATCTAAGCTCTCTGTGAGAGTGGAGAAAGAGGAAGAAGGAGAGCTCCTAGTGAGCAGAAAGGAGAGGAGCCCTTCGGGGTCCTCCTGAGGCGATCCCCCTGGTGCTCCTTATAAAGGGGAGCCCAGGGGACAAAGCTTGCTCCATACGCTAGGCATCTACTTAGCATATTCCTAGCATCTTCTTAGATGCTCAGCATATGCCTTGGCATCTTCTTGATGCCAAGGGCATATTCCATAGGCCATGTGCCAGTCTGAGCCATGGGCGTCCCAAGACTGGCACCACACTTGTTGATCTTGTCTTGATCTGATGGCGTATTCTGGAGGGGATCGTGGAGGCATCTGGAGGTAAATAACAGGGCGTTTAGATCATTATAACTTGGCCCAAAGGTCCTAGAGGATGTGCCAACTCGGCATGGGCTTTGGTTGATTCGGCCTGGGGGAGATGCAGCCCAGCCGGATCATCTAGTGGCCCAGCCGAGGTCCGGCAGTGGCCCAGCCGGGTTTCGTGTAGTTCGGCCCAGGAGGCCTGAGTGACGGCGGTAGGGCCTAATTTGGCCTGGAGGGAGGTTGACCAGGCCGAGTTTTGCCTATGTCGGCCCAGGTCCTCTTTTTCCCTTTATCTTTTTCTGTTTATCTTTCGTACTCATATTTAATATCATTTTCCTACATATGTACCTTATTGACTTACTTAATTCACCAACTCTGGGGTACCTGGGGGTACACCCCCGACAGTACTCACAAACTAATACTAACAAGTGAAAGGTGTTTTTGATAATGGGACACTAGGCTCTAGGGTTGTTTTGCAAAAGCCAGATTTATCTCTACTAAGATTAGAAGCAACGAATGCTAGTTGAAGTTTTATAACACCTCAGAGGGAACTTGTATTTCATATCACAACCCTGTTGTGGTCAAGACAAAGTCTCAATTCATTTTACAAGTCTTTTGAAAACATCTGACGGGGGAACAATATGGCCACTCCAACTGTCCATAACAGCGGACGCGGCTATTCGAATAGTTTGACACTCTGCAGAGATTGTACACTCTCACCACAACATTCGATACATCCGTCAGGAACAAATCCTGAATTCACCATACTCAGTATGCGGATAATCAATCCTAACCTTTCAATTACACGCCCTAGTATAAGCATCTCTCCAGTGAGTTTGGCCTCCCAACCATGACCAACTGTCATCTTGGGTACTACACAGGTGGACAATCTTCACAAGGTAGCCTCAGCTCAGACCTTGGCCGTGAGGGAACTAATACTAAGGTATATAAGTTTCCAGTCAATCCCTACCCAATCTTCGTGTATTGTGGTTGTATGATAAAATTGGAATGGTATCGCATCCAGACAACCATCAGTTTTTAAAAAGGGCTAAGGCTCATGCCTCAACATTTCATCACCAAAATCATCAGGTGTTCGGAACACATGTCCAAAACATTTCAATAGAATGATCCATCATTCCAAGGTTTTCATAACCATTTTCACCAAGTATTCCCATCTAATGTTGATCAAGTTTTATGCTTAGCACTAGCATCTACAAGTGGGGGTAAGCACTAATGAGGGGTGGTAACTAAGTGGAGTTTGAACTAAGTGCAATCTCATGCCTTAGGATGACATAAAGATTATCTCGCTTAGGCCAAATTTTATGCTCTTTATGCAACCTTAAATTATCTTTCTAATATCTACAATTCACTTAAGTAAGCTCTAAGTACTAGCTTTGATAAAGAAATAAAGTATAAAGCTTGTAAGTAAAACTAGGATTGGTTTATCAAGGGGGTAGGATCATCTATGCTTAAGGCATATAGTTGGCATGGTGACAAACAAGTATTGGCTTGCATCAGTATCAGTCAAAGCTTGTTAAATTGCAAGTGTTAGCTTGCAAGGTTAATAGCTTGCCTTGTGTAGAGCAGTGGTTGAAGTTCTCCTCGGCTTCTTCTTTGTAGTATCCTCCTTCCTCCTCGTATCTTTGGTCGGTACTAGCGTCTATGAATAAATACGAGGTACACAATCACCAAACAATACTTAATTACTTGCATTCATCACACACAAGGGTCCTATAGATGATCTAGCATCATCACTAACATTAAAAGATTAAAGCTTGGTTTAATTCCTTTTATTTTTAGAAAAGTAATTTCTACTCATTGAAAGACTACTTAAGATTTAATATTCTCCAAACCAAACATGGGATCATGTTGACACATGTCATCACCACATATTTCAGTACATGGGAATGTGATTTAAAATGGTGTCACAATTTAATAAGGTTTTTCTCTTTTATTTTAATTAATTAAAGTGGCTAGAAATGCCTATGTGGCATTCTTTTATTACTTGAACATTTTTTCTGTAAGTAAACCTATATATTTTTATATATTCTAAAAGGTATGGTTGAATGTGTTTTTTGAGAGTTGGAATCAACTCAAAAGCTATTATGGTTTAAATTTGAAAAATGTTTGAATGCAGAAAAGCTTCTGCCTTGTTATTTTTACCATGGATGATCTATAGATCCAAATGACTTGAATCCAACGGGCTTGGATTCAGCATTCCCAGACCTTTCTATAAAATTTGGTTTCATTCAATTTGGTTCACTGAATCGACCTGGGTTGATTTTTGAAACTGGGTACAGAAGTGTGTTTGAAATAAAATGGAAAAGGTTTAATTCAAATGACTGGGCTGCGCGGGAAGCGATACTGGGCCGGCCTGCTAAGCATAGCGCTTACGCGGGCTGGTTAAGTTGCTGTCCCCACGCGCCAGTGAGACAGGGGGTGCGAAGCGGTATGGGGCGATGTGGTGCGTTCGATCTGGTTCTAATCCAATGGCTGAGGGTCATCGTCGACGTTGGGCAACGCCGGCAAGACAGAAACCTAGCGCGGCGGGTGAGGGTCGTTGGGGGCTCACTGGGGTTCAGGCGAGGGTCGGCGAGGCGGGCGAACGGCGAAGTCGACGACGGCGAACCTCCTGGTACCGACAGCTTCTCCTCGGTCGGCTCCAATCGCTAGCCCCCTTCTTCTCCAGCAGCGGCAGGCTCCAGTGAAATTCTGGCGAAGTGCTACTCTCCTTGCTCCGAGAACGGGGTGGCACGATCAGTGAGGAGAGGGTAGTGAGATGGTGTGCTCAATTCGGCTGGGGGTGGCCTCTATTTATAGTCGCGACGACGAGACCGAACGGGATGGGCAGACGACGGTGGCGACATGGCTACGGGCGGCTAGAGGCATGGCCGGCGGTGGCGATCGCTTGGTGGTTTCCTGGCGATGCTCTACGGCTTTAATGCGTGCGTAGGGGCGGTGCGGTTTGGTCTGGAATGCGCGATGCTCTGCGGTAGGCGCGGCGTCTTGACGGCGAAGCGTGGTTATGTCTGGCGGTCTCCTGGGTTGGTGGCGATCATGTATGCACGCGGCGAGGGCGGCGCGCAGTCTGTGGGCGTCGGTCGAGCGTGGCGCTCTGGCGCATGCTCGGCATGGTTGCTGGCGAGCTGGGCACGGTCCGTGCGTGTGGTCCAGGGTTTGGCAACGCTCGTGGCTGGGACAGGGTGTGGCGTTGGACGGTGGGATGCCTCCCAGACATGTTTGCTAGGATTGTTTCTTCTCCTAGCTTGCTGTCTCCACTGGGGTGGCATGGTGAGCTTCGGCTGTTCACCATTGATTTCATTGCCCAGCTTACAGTGAGGCTAGTGCTTGGTTTATCTTGCTAGATGATCTACTGAGATGTTTGTGAGCTAGAGAGGGGACAAGTTAGGCTTCAATCACTACTCACAATAGTGTTTAAGATTTTGATGATTTGTGTGTGCAAAGTGTTTGATGAAATGGCCGCAAGAATTCAAGTTTTGAATTTGGAAAAGATTTTTGGTGGGTGTGCTAGGTTGGTGCTGGTGAGTCTGCAGATGCTTGGGTTTTGAAAGTTGAGCTTGTTTGAGTGGTTTTTGAAAAAGTGGGATCTTCTCATATGATAAAGATTCAATTTTGAACTGTCATTTAAACTATGCATTTGAAAGTTTCTGGATGATCACAAAGTGGGCCTTGATACCTTGTTATGATTACAATCAAGGGGTGCAAAGATCCAGAAAAGTTTCTGTTAAGTTCTGAAAGTTTGGGACATCCAAAGTAGGCATGGGAGTTAAATTGGTCAAAATGACCATTCCCTTATTTTATTTGTTTTGATTTATTTGTCTTTGAGAAAAGTTTGGGAATTGTTTAGATGATGTTTATTTCACCAAAGAATCCATTTACAAGCAAAGGAACACACAAACAAGGCACTTCAAAAGAATTCAAAATGAAATGCATACACCATGCATGCTTTCATATTTTTATTTTAGAAAAGTTTTTGTTAACCCTAATTTTGATGATTAGATTTTGATGATCCAAGTTTAGTATTTTTGGGATGTTACAGGGATGGCGGGTGGAGCGCTCACAACCAGATTGATCTGACGGGTGATTTTCTTCTGCACCCTGTTCGTTGGGCGCCCTTTTTGGATCATCAGTGATCCTTTTGGCGCGGGGTACCCGTACCCACCGTTATTCTGCGCGGGTGCGAGTGGGTGGTTCGAAGGTCCCGCGGGTGGTGGTGGAGGATCTCCATGCGCAATCTCACCTGGTGCGGGTGCGTTCCCGTATCCATGGTTCGAGGCTTGTTGCCTCATCTGAGCCATGCTCTCGCTGAGTTTCTGGAACTCGCGGCAGTCCTTGAGCATGTGGCTTGACTTCTTCTTACCATCCTGCTTGTCGATGTAGAAGTGGATGGTGCATGGAACCGACAGTTTGTCGTATACTGAGGGTCTGTCGTCACGGCCGCGATGTTGCCATGACTACGTTGGGCGTCCTCCGTCGCGGAAGTTGCTTCCGCGGTATCCATCGCTGTTGCGGTTGTCGTCACTGCGGCAGTCGGCATAGCTAGTCGCGACCATGTCGGGTCCATAGTGATCGTCGTAGACGCGCGATCTTCTCTTGCTACGGCATTCACGTCGCCGGCCATAGTAATCTTCCTCCTGTGCGCTCGGTGGACGGATTCCTCGCCATCTGCCCACCTGTTGGCGATATCCATGAGGTGGTCGAGTGTCTTGGGCTTAATGCGCCCAAGTTCTTCCTTGAAGTCCTGGCGCTTGACGCCGTCCTTGAAGGCGTCGATCTCTCTCTCCTCAGAGATGTGTGCCACGGAGTTTTTGGTGTTGGACCAACATAATATGTACGAGCAAATGGATTCGCCCGTTCGTTGGGTGCAGGCCCGCAGCTCCTCGATCGAGGCTGGCCTATTTCTGGTGCCCTTGAAGTTTCAGATGAAACTGTACGCCAGTTCCTCCCAGCTTCGGATGGATCCCGAGGATAGGCTGCTGAGCTAGATCCGGGATGCGCCTGTCAGCTGCATCTGAAGGCATTGCATGGCGGTTTCCTTGTTTCTGTCGTGTAGCTTGACGGACGACAGGTGCTGTGTGCCGTCAAACTTCGGAGTGTCCGAAGGGAGCTTGAAGTTCCACGACATCTGTGTCCGTCGAATGGATCTTCTGAAGCATCGGGCTCCGCAGAGTTCTCCTTCGTCGTCATCCTCCTTGGATTCGGACGAGCATACGCGCTTAGCACGCGCTTTGTCGATCTTGCGCTGGGTGAGCTCGCTTCGAGCGTCGTAGTCACGGCTGCGGTGGTGCGAGCTCTTGTGCCTTCGGGGTAGGTCATGCTCTTCATCCTCGGATGAAGGCGTGGGGCTGCGGTTGAATCTGACCGCAGCCTCCTTCTTTGGCTCCGCATGAGCTTCTCTGTGGAGCGCAGCTCCGATGAGTCCGAGTCCGGCTAATGCGGATTTGTGCATGGCCCTTTTCGGGTCCCCTACCGGAGGTGGGTGGGACGCGAGGTAGGCAGTGGCTGCTATGATCGCAGCTTGCGGCGTCTTTGGGATGACGTTGCCGTCGGCATCCATCTCCATGAAAGACATGTTGAGGGTACGAGTCACCTCGCGACGTGCCTTGGGGTCCATGTTCTCTGTGCGAGAACGGTGCTTGTTGGCGTTGTTGCCGTGTGAGCTCGAGCCGCCCATGGAAGAGAGCGCAGCTCGCCGCGCACTGGACTCCGAGGATGCTTGCTTGCGTTTGTCGAGCTCCTATTGCATCTTCACCTGCTTCTTGTGCTCTTCGACTAGGAGCAGGTGGTACGCCATCAGTAGGTCCCGTGAGGCACCCACGTGCAGGATCTTGTTGCCTGCCACGACTTCGCGTGCTTGAGCCCATCCAGCCTCGCTGAGGTGGATGACCCGATTGGGATCGGTGTCCTCCTCATTGGGCGGGGAGGGGGGGGGGGGACTGGCTTCTTCTGTTCCCACTGTTTCTACCATGCGGGTTGGGTGGAGGGTTGTGCTCCTGATCCACGTCACTCTGGATGACTGCGGTGCATTGATAGTGCTCGTAGATCAGATTGCTGCTGCCACAGCTTTCGGATCCGGAACCGTAGGTCCCTTCCTCCGATGGTGGATCACACAGATCTGAGTTGCAGTTGTTGCTGTCATAGGATTCATCTGTCGATGGCGATGTGCGTAGCACGGGGTGTGGAGCCCACGAAGCGGGCCTGATGGATGGCAGGGGCACCCATTCTGGGAGACGGAGAGTGTCGCTCTGTCCCACCTGGAAGCAGAAGCTCCCGAACAGGATCTCGAGTCCGTCGCCAACGGGCTCGAAGTCCTTCAGGGTGGCCGGCGAGTGGGCGGTGAAGTCGAAGGCGCTGAAGAGGATATGGCTCTCCGTCGCCACGGAGTTGTAGATCGCTTTGGTTGGGACCGTCACGATCACACAATTAGCGCCCCCAGTTCCCACAGACGGCGCCAATTGACGAGGTTTAATCTCGTCAATGCCCATTGTTATGAGCTTGGGTTTTGGAGAAAATGGGGATGCTGGAGATCGCGGAACGGTTAGCAAACAAGCAACACGGGGACACGAGGTTTACCCAGGTTCAGGCCCCCGGTGTTGGGAATATGCCCTAGAGGCAATCATGTATGATGATATTTCCCATTGTATTCATAAAGATATTAAGTAGTCCTTGTATAAACATCTGATGTGTATCATTGAATATGTGATTCGGTTGTAGAACTATGCATTCATTTTGTTTCTACTAAATATCCTTGGTCATTGAGGTTGTGCTGGACACACAACTTAGACCAATGTGAAAGTTGGCTTGATGACTCGGTTCCACTTGTCATGGGCACGGAGATGCTATTCCAACTTACACAGATTCGGCTAAAGAGTTTAGCGAGTCGGATTGACCCATATTGAGGTACAACGAACAAGTTGTCATTTGTATATCTCAATCAATGTAATCCTTAGACCTGAGGTTATTGCATAGTCCGAGTTGAGGATCACCGACTTAGGTTACATCAACGTTGATCCGTGAATGGCGCTTATAAAGCGAGTTTGGGTCGACTAAGAATCAAGCTGCGTGATGTGAATAACCAAGATGAGATTTTTTCCCCTCCACTTGGAGAGATATTTTCTGGGCCCTCTCGGATGATATGATTCGGAAAGCATGGCCATGCACGACTCGGTTAAGTGTTAACCGAGGCGATCGACTAAGAGTTAGTCGGGTGAATCACTTATCTCGGATCGATAAGAGAGTCGGACTATTTAAGGGATGACAATTATTCGCCTATAGTCTGACAAGGTATATCGTGAGGCAAAAGGGACTCGGACACAAGTCGCATTGGAAAGGCAAGTCATCATGACTCTTTGGTACTTGGGAGTCGGCACGTTCTACTAGGAGCCGCTACCGACTGATCGATTGAGAGTCGGACTCCAATCGTGTCCAAGTAGCCATGATCCTACGGGGTCACACACTTAAGAGCGGGAGCAAGTTTGGATTGGATCTGAACTGGAAATCTAGTTGGGTTGGACCCGAGCCTGATTTGGACTGAGTCAGTGAGTTGGACTTACAGGGACTAACATTATATGGGCTTTAGTGAATGGGCCTTGAAAGCGAAGCCCACTCCTATATAGTGGAGCACCGTAACCTAGAAAGGTTAATCGTTGTTCTGTTAGGTCATTCCATGTGTTGGAAACCCTAGCTCCACAGCAGTCCTGCCGCCGTAAAGAATCTAGCAGTTCGCCGCCGGCGCTCCTCCTTGTACGTGTGGATACCGGCAGAGGTGTTGTACGATCAGCACCAGGACGATTGGTTCGCAAAGGACTGCACTGCATCAACTGACGTGCTTCATCAGTAATCCACAACTGCGCGTCTAGTGGTAAACCTCGTGGCCTTCTACCTCACCACGTTAGAGGAAATTTTTTGTTTTATCTCCGCGTGGCCCAACACCCAGAGGGAAAACCCTACTCCTGCTTGTCTGCTCTTGATTATGGCGGAACCGAAAAGTACAGGGGTGCGCAGATGCAATCTGGCATGGAGGTGTGTATGCGGTGGTATGCGAAGTGCCCTCCTCGACGTGCCCTCCTAGCCCTTATATAGAGATAGGAAGGTCCCAGGCACAGATCGAGTCGGTTACAGGTTTTAGGGTTTGTCCCTTTGAATATTCTATCTACTCTAGTCTTGTTCTCCAAGGATCCAAAGGCGTCATGGGCCCTGGCCACCCGAAATTCTTCATGGTCCGGCGCATATTATCGTGGGCCTTCCTTGGGCTGGACTAGGTATGCTAAGATCGTGGGCCGGCGCATATTCTCGCCCTGTCATAGCACCTTAGATGTCGTTGCGAGTTTCACAACGCCGGTAGATATTGTATCTATGCATAACTTGTTTTGCAGGAAGTTGTGAATGGTATGGTTCATGTGCATGTGATGTATGTGTGTAATCCATACGTGACTGTGAATCACGGTTTTTGTCAGCCAACTGGAGCCTAGGTGCTGTCATTTTATTGTATAACGACTTGCGTGTCGGCCTCTCCTTGTAATTTACTTTACTAAGCTAGTGTAGCTGTTTGGAGAACCCGGAAGGCATGCAAGGCGTTGTACATGTCGGCGACATGGAGTAAGACGGCAAGTGACAAGAGTTGGCACGAGTCGGATTACGGGCTTTGTGGAGATGGAGATCGCCATGAAGAGAGCCATACCATTTCACATTATAATTGCTTTATTTTGTGTTATTGTTATGTCTCTTTTTTACCTCTATTAGATAGTCGGTAAAATCTAATCCCTCAAAGAAGGTCTAGTCGGTTTTCCCGCCAGTGTTTGCACCATCACAAGGAGGACATTTTTGGTAGTGGGCTCATAAAATTGAGGTGCTGCCAATTCTTTCCGACTAGGTGGGTTTGATTCGGACTCTTACTGCGGAAACACTCGGTAAGCTAGACGGGTCTATCACAACGGTTGTGGGGCTTGGGGAAAGGTCGGATGGGAGCCGGGGCATGTGATGCCACCCATCCAACAGGAGTCATATGAGATACGATTGACAAGGAGTTGTGTACCTAGATCACTTGGCGGCTAGCGGTGATGCTAAAGCTCACTATCCGACTTGCTTATTTAGGATCCTGAATCACTAAGTAACCATCAGAGGGGTGTTGGTTCTAGTGGGAGCATAAAATATTAAAATGTTTAATATGCTTGCTCTTTTATGAATACATGTCTTAAGTGTTTTGCATATTTTCTGTTGTAGATCATGGTACCAAGTAGCAGTCACTCTCAGATATCCGGTTTTGCGTTAAGAACCATTCTTGAGAAAGACAAACTGAATGACACTAATTTTACCAACTGGTATCGAAATCTGAGAATTGTTCTCAAACAAGAAAAGAAGGACCATGTCCTAGACAACCCACTTCCAGATGAGCCGAATGAGAATGCGACTGTTGCTGCCACCAATGCCTACCGTCGGGCTAAGGATGAGTCCATGGATATTAGCTGTCTTATGCTTGCTCACATGGAACCGGACTTGCAAAAGCAGTTCGAACATGTTGAGGCCTATGATATGATCGAAAGCCTCAAAATTATGTTCTGTGCTCAGCAAAGCGAGAGGTATCATGTCTCTCAGGCTTTGCTGAGTTGCAAGCTTAAGGATGGTGATCCACTGAGTCCGCATGTGATCAAAATGGTTGGTTATGTGCAGTCTCTGGAGAGGCTTGGCTACCCCATTAGCGAAGAGTTCGCTACGGATATAATTCTGAACTCTCTTCCTAGTGCATATGGACAGTTCATTTCGAACTACCACATGCATGGTATGGATAAGAAGCTCACTGAATTGCATGGGATGCTCAAGCAGGCAGAGGCGGATCTCAAGAAGGGCGCCAGTCAAGTGTTGATGGTGCAGAATAAGGCTAAGTTCAAGAAGAGTTCTTGGACTAAGAAGAAGGCTAAGTCAGGAGGAAAGCAGGCTCAGGACCCGGTCCCAAGCGCTTCCTCAGGGACTAAGCCATCTCCTTCAGCCGGATCCACTTGCTTCTATTGCAAGGCGGATGGCCACTGGAAGAGGAACTGCAACAAGTATTTGGCCGACAAAGCCAAGAGTGGAGGTATGACTTCCGACTCAGGTACACTTGTTTGCAATGTTATAGACATATATCTTGCTGATGCACCTAATAGTTCTTGGGTATATGATACCGGATCAGTTATTCACATCTGCAACTCGTTGTAGGGACTGGTAAGAACTAGGAGCATAGAAAGAGGCGAGGTTGATATCCGAGTCGGCAACAAAGCAAGAGTTGCTGCGTTGGAAGTCGGCACAATGCAACTTCATTTACCTTCTAGATTCATTATGGAACTGAATAATTGTTATTATGTTCCAGTGCTCAGTCGAAACATTATTTCTGCTTCATGTTTGATGAGGCAAGGCTATGAGTCGAATATCAAGAATAATGGTTGTTCATTGTATTTGAATGATATGTTTCACGGCTTTGCACCCGTCCAGGACGGGTTATTTATTTTGAATCTTGATGGTGAGTCGGTTTATAACATAAATGTTAAAAGGTTGAAACCAAATGATCTGAATATGACTTACTTTTGGCACTGTCATCTTGGTCATATAAGTTTGAAACGCATGAAGAAGCTCCATGATGATGGACTCCTAACTTTGTTTGACTTGGAGTCGTTCGAGACATGCGAATCTTGCCTACTCGGCAAGATGACCAAGACACCTTTTGCAAAGAGTTGTGAAAGGGCGTCCGACTTGTTGGGACTAGTACATAGTGATGTATGTGGACCAATGAGCATGACAGCCAGGGGTGGTTATGAGTACTTCATTACCTTCACTGATGATTTGAGTAGGTATGGATATATCTACTTGATGAAACATAAGTCGGAAGCCTTTGAAAAGTTCAAAGAATTCCAGAATGAAGCACAGAATCAACTCGTCAAGAAAATAAAGTTTCTTCGGTCGGACCGAGGAGGCGAGTACATGAGCCATGAGTTTGATGACCATCTGAAAAGTTGTGGAATAGTTCCTCAACTTAATCCGCCAGGAACGCCACAAAGGAATGGTGTTTCAGAAAGGAGGAATCGGACCTTGTTAGACATGGTACGGTCAATGATGAGTCGGACATATCTGCCTTTATCATTTTGGGGTTATTGTCTAGACACAGCGGCGTTCACACTAAACAGAGTACCATAAAAATCGGTAGAGAAGACACCGCATGAGATGTGGACAGGCAAAAAGCCGAGTTTGTCTTTTCTTAAGATTTGGGGTTGTGAAGCATTTGTCAAGCGACTTCAGTCAGACAAGCTTACAGCCAAGTCGGATAAGTGTATTTTCGTGGGGTATCCAAGGGAAACCTTGAGTTACTACTTCTACAACCGAGAAGAGGGCAAAGTGTTTGTCGCTCGGAACGGTGTCTTCCTTGAGAAAGAGTTTATCAGTCGGGGAGTAAGAGGGAGCACGGTGCAGCTCGAAGAAATTCGAGAGGAACCGGCTAGAAGCGAGTCGGCCAAAACCTTGGAGGTTGAGCGGGTCGTGGCAGCTGAGCCGGCAGCAGCACCTATACTACGAAGATCGACAAGATTACGAAGTGTTCGTGATGTGTTACTGTTAGACAGTGATGATCCGGCAAATTATTCGGAAGCGATGGTGGGATCTGATTCCGAGTCATGGCTTGGAGCCATGAGATCCGAGTTGAAGTCCATGGATGAAAATCGGTGCAAGACCCGTCGAGTGCAAATGGGTCTTTAAGAAGAAAACTGATATGGATGGAAATGTTTCCGTCTATAAAGCACGCCTTGTCGCGAAGAGGTTCCGACAAATTCAAGGAATTGATTACGATGAGACTTTCTCGCCCGTAGCGATGCTTAAATCAGTTCGGATCATGTTAGCTATAGCGGCCTATTTCGACTATGAGATATGGCAGATGGATGTCAAAACGGCTTTCCTTAACGGAAATTTAACCGAGGACGTGTATATGATACAGACCGAGGGTTTTGTCGATCCGGATAATGCTGACAAGGTATGCAAACTTCAGAAATCCATTTATGGGTTAAAGCAAGCATCTCGGAGTTGGAATATTCGCTTTGATGAGGTAGTCAAATCGTTTGGCTTCATCAAGAGTGATCATGATTCTTGTTTATACAAGAAGTTTAGTGGGAGCAAAGTAAACTTTCTAATCTTATATGTGGATGACATATTACTGATTGGAAATGATGTCCAGATGTTGCAAGAAAGCAAGGAATCATTGGAAAAGAGTTTCTCAATGAAAGACTTGGGTGAGGCAACATACATCCTCGGAATCCGGATCTATAGAGATAGATCAAGGAGGCTCATTGGATTGAGTCAGAGTACTTATTTGGACAAAGTGTTGAAGAAGTTCAACATGGAATCGTCTAAGAAGGTGTTCTTACCGATGTCCCATGGTGTAAAACTTAGCAAGACTCAGTGTCCTTCGACAACTGATGAGCGAAGTTGGATGAGTGCGATTCCATATGCTTCTGCAGTCGGATCCATCATGTATGCCATGATTTGTACTAGGCCGGATGTTTCCTATGCTCTAAGTGTTGTGAGCATATACCAGGCTGATCCTGGAGAGATCCACTAGACAGCGGCTAAAAATATCCTAAAGTACTTGAGAAGGACTAAGGATATGTTCTTGGTTTATGGTGGTGAATATGAACTCAGTGTAAAGGGTTACACTGATGCGACTTATCTTACCGACTCTGATGATTCTCGTTCGCAATCCGGATACGTGTTTATTTTAAATGGAGGTTCTGTGAGCTGGAAGAGTTCCAAGCAAGAGACTGTGTCTGCATCTACAACAGAGGCTGAGTATATTATCGCCTCAGAGGCAGCAAAGGAAGCTGTTTGGATGAGGAATTTCCTCATGGATCTTGGTGTGGTTCAGGGCTCGTCCAATCCGTTAGACGTGTATTGTGAAAACAATGGTGCTACTGCACAAGCCAAGGAACCTAGACAGCACCAGAAGAACAAGCACACACTCATGCGATACCACCTGATTTGCCAGTTCATAGATCAGGGTGATATCAAGTTATGCAAGGTACACACGGATGCAAATATTGCGGATCCGTTGACAAAGCCGTTACCACAACCGAAGCCTGAGGCGCACCTGAGAGCCATGGGCATTAGATGCTTAGACATGTGATGTCGGAAGATTGACTCTAGTGCAAGTGGGAGACTGTTGGGAATATGCCCTAGAGTCAATCATGTATGATGATATTTCCCATTGTATTCATAAAGATATTAAGTAGTCCTTGTGTAAACATCTGATGTGTATCATTGAATATGTGATTCGGTTGTGGAACTGTGCATTCATGTTGTTTGTACTAAATATCCTTGGTCATTGAGGTTGTGCTAGACACACAACTTAGACCAATGTGAAAGTTGGATTGATGACTCGGTTCCACTTGTCATGGGCATGGAGATGCTATTCCAACTTACACAGATTCGGCTAAAGAGTTTAGAGAGTCGGATTGACCCATATTGAGGTACAACGAACAAGTTGTCATTTTTATATCTCAATCAATGTAATCCTTAGACCTGAGGTTATTGCATAGTCCGATTTGAGGATCACCGACTTAGGTTACATCAAGCGCTGATCCGAATCGGGCGATTATAAAGGCGAGTTCGTCATTGAGAATCAAGCTGCGTGATGTGAATAACCAAGATGGGATTTTCCCTCCACTTGGAGATATTCTCTGGGCCCTCTCGGATGATATGATTCGGAAAGCATGGCCATGCACGACTCGGTTAAGTGTTAACCGAGGCGATCGACTAAGAGTTAGTCGGGTGAATCACTTATCTCGGATCGAGAAGAGAGTCGGACTATTTAAGGGATGACAATTATTTGCCTATAGTCTGACAAGGTATATCATGAGGCAAAAGGGACTCGGACGCAAGTCGCATTGGAAAGGCAAGTCATCCTAACTCTTTGGTACTTGGGAGTCGGCACGTTCTGCTAGGATCCGCTACCGACTGATCGATTGAGAGTCGGACTCCAATTGTTTCCAAGTAGCCATGAGCCTGCGGGGTCACACATTTCAGAGCGGGAGCAAGTTTGGATTGGATCGGAACTGGAAATCTGGTTGGGTTGGACCTGAGCCTGATTTGGACTGAGTCAGTGAGTTGGACTAACAGGGTCTAACATTATATGGGCTTTGGTGAATGGGCCACGCGAGCAGAGCGCACGTTCACTCCCTATATATATAGTGGAGCACCATAACCTAGAAAGGTTAATCGTTGTTCGGTTAGGTCATTCCATGTGTTGGAAACCCTAGCTCCACAACAGTCCTGCCGCCAATAATGAATCTAGCAATTCGCCACCGGTGCTCCTCCTTGTACGTGTGGTTACCAGCAGAGGTGATGTACGATCAGCACCAGGACGATTGGATCGCAAAGGACTGCACTGCATCAACTGACGCGCTTCATCAGTAATCCGCAACTGCGCGCCTAGTGGTAAACCTCGTGGCCTTCTACCTCAGCTGGATCTTGGGATCACCATGTTAGAGGAATTTTTTTTGTTTTATCTCCACGTGGCCCAACACCCGGAGGGAAAACCCTAGTCCTGCTTGTTTGCTCTTGATTACGGCGGAACCGAAAAGTACATGGGTGCGCAGATGCAATCTGGCGTGGAGGTGTGTATGCGGTGGTATGCGAAGTGCCCTCCTCGATGTGCCCTCCTAGCCCTTATATAGAGATACGCAGGTCCCAGGCACAGATCGAGTCGGTTATAGGTTTTAGGGCCCTTTGAATATTCTATCTACTCTAGTCTTGTTCTCCAAGGATCCGAAGGCGTCATGGGCCCTGGCCACCCAGAAGTCTTCATGGGCCGGCGCATATTCTCGTGGGCCTTCCTTGGGCTGGACTAGGTATGCTAAAATCGTGTACCCGTAGGGTATAACCATGTCATATAGATCCAAATAATGTTCCCTTAGCCTCTTTGGTTGCTCAACAAGAGCAAGTTGATGTGAACTTCATTAGGAATGATAATTTTGGCAACAATGCTTATGGTAATAACTATAGGCCTTATCCTCCTAATAATGGCAATACCTTTGGAACATCCTACAACAATACTAGAAGTGCTCCCTCTGAACTTGAAGTCATGCTCAAGGACTTTATTAGTAAACAAACCACTTTCAACAAGACTGTGGAGGAAAAGCTTTTGAATTTTGAGAAAAATATTTCCTCTTTGTCTGAAGCACAATCCTCTTTGATTAATAAAATGGCCGCTAAACCTGAAACTTTGGAAAGTACCTTTGCTGCTACTCATGCCATAAAAGTTACTATTGATGAAAATGTTAGACTGTTAGCTCAACTACATGCTAAGTGGGAAAGAGAAGCTGAAATTGCTAGAAATAATAGTGTGTGCACTATCACCACCACCAATATGGATGCCACTAAACCACAAGAAGTCCCTATTCCTCCTACCATAATGCCTAAACCCAATGAGCCTACTACAAGTGATGCTAAGTTTGATTTTGATCTTGATGGTTGCAATGTCTCTGAAGTGATTATGTTCCTACAAAAGCTTTCTAGAAGTCCTGATGCTAGTGATATGAATGTGGCTTTCACCAAACATATTACAGATGCTCTCATTAAAATTAAGGAAGAAAAGTTGAAACACAAAGCCTCTATTCCTAGGAAAGTAAAAGATAGTTGGGAACCCATCATTAATATGCAAGTGAATGACTTTGATCTCAAAGCTTCATGTGACCTTGGTTCTAGTGTGTCTATTGTGCCTAGAAAGATTTATGAAATGCTTGATTTGCCACCTTTGGAAGATTGCTATTTGGATGTCCCACTTAATGATAATGCTAAAAAGAAACTCATGGGGAGTGTTAATGATGTTCTTATTATGGTTAACAATGCTTATGTCCCTGTTGATTTCTGTGTTTTGGATGCTGAATACAATGCTTCTTGTCCTATTACTTTGGTAAGACCTTTTCTTAGAACTGTTGGTACCATCATTGATATGAAAGAAGGCACCATTAAATATCAATTTCCATTCAAGAAAGGTATTGAACACTTTCCTATGAGGAGAGAGAAGTTGCTTTTTGCTCCTCCTTTGAAAGCAAGGTTTGATGTTAATGCTTCTTCATTTGAAAATACTTGATTCTTGCTTCTTGTGCCTAACTTAAAGGCGTTAGAGAAAAGTACTTCTTGGGAGATAACCCAATAGTTTTCTTGAGTCTTGGAAGTTATTACTTCTGTAATAACCTCTCCTTATCCTTTTTTTTTGCTTTTTGTGCCAAGAATAACATCTAATGAGAGGGAAGTAAGATATGGGGAGTTGCTGTCCCAAAACAGATTTTTGTGCTCCACTGTAAAAATTCCTGTAAAATATCTGTAAGTCGGATTGAGCTGTAATTTTTTGAATAAATCCCCCTGGTTGTTAGCTAACTTCGTTAGATCAACACTTTTGATTTGATCAACAGAAGGTCTTCGAAAAAATTGCTTTCTACCTGCCGGTCTGTTTTGACAGATTTCTGCCATTATTTGCATTTCCTTCTTATTGATTCCTTTTTGGGTTCTTTTTGGGAAATTGAGCTTTTTGAAGGAATTGCTACAGTAGCTTGTGTCTTTAGTGAAATTTTTGCTGTTTTAAAACTAAACCCCAAGGTCTATTATCTTTTGAATACACTAATGTTGCTAATGAAGATTGTGTGAAGTTTTGTATGAAGGAAAATTTGCAGGTGTAGAGGAAGAATGATGTAATGAGATGAAGAATGGACAAAAGCTCAAGCTTGGGGATGCCACCCCGTGTCACCCCAAGAAATATTCAAGAGGTACAAGCGTCAAAGCTTGGGTATGCCCAATACATCCCCTTCTTCATCAATAAAAATCTCATGTCTTCCTAGACACTTCATTTTTATTGTTTCATGCACTGTTGTGTTGTTCTTGGAGCTAGTTTTCGTTTTTGGTTTTTTTACTTAGTTTGCTTGAATAAAGTAGTTTGGATCCCCATTCTCGCTATGTTGTTTCAAATAAGTTGATTGGTGTTGGAAAGGAGTAGGAAGTTCTTGCTTTAATAGTATAATTCAAGAGGAGCTTGCTTTAATAATACAATTCAAGCATGACTTGTTCCAAACAATAATTATTGCTTAGTGTGCCTTAAAAGAATCATGTGTTGTTTTACCATACAAAAGCATAGTATTGTGGTATTCTCCTTTGATGCTTTGTTTGGGTTGACTTGACGCATGCTCACATCATGTTATGACTATGAACCAGTCACCATATCCTATATGATCATTTAGTTTTTGACTTGTGATACCATATGCTTTGATTAATAATGTTTTGTCGCTCTGCATGATTATGGCCATTATTGCTCTCTTAGTTGGTCGCTCCCAGTCTTTTGCTAGCCTCCACTTGTATGAGTAAGCTCTACTCATGCATCAAACTCCCAAGAAACCAAGTTATTCCAAATTTTCCACTATAAATTCCTATGCATGGTGTGTTACACCATTCCATGTATATTCTTGTTTTCATCTACCTTCTAATTAAAAGTCTATTTGTTATGTGAAAACTTAGTGATTAAAGCTCTCACAAACTTGATGGCACACTTTATTTTTCTTGCCCCTAATAAACTTGAACCATTGTGTCATCTATGTTGTATATGCTTGCACTTATACATTGAGATTAGCAGAACCATGCTATCATAGGGAACACTTTCAACATTGCACTTGTACATTGGGCCCAGTTGATATCATGCTCTTTTGTCTATGGATGTCGTCGGTGTGAAATGAAAGGGGAGCTTGTAAGTCCATGGAGTTATGTATGTGTGTTAGAGAAACTCCTGGGCCACTAGCCTAAGCCATGCCTAATCATGGTGGAAACTTGCAGCATCACCATAGTGAGCAATCTATGAAGCATTCTTCTTATAAAAAAGAGATATAGATTGAGAAAAAGAAAAAATATTGAAAAGAGGAAAGATAGAAAAAAGCACCATTTTCTCATGGTAAATAAGAAGATTGCTGAGATGCTCATTATCTGCTTGCCTTGTCATTTTGATTATGGGATAGCTCCTGTATCGTGTGCAAGGGGTACCCCGTTGGCGGTACTCTATGATACACATGTACTTACTATGACAAGAACTTACCGGTAACTAAACTTGAGTAGCATGAGGAGTGTCCCTCCTATTCAAGGGACATGAGATTGCCAACTTGTCTTTGTCAAGCATATACTCCATAATTTGTTCACTTTAACCTTAATCACTTCAAGATGCTTATGATAGGGGCAATGAGAGCTAAAAGATAACAAGTACCATAATTTTTGGAAGATCTTTATGAGACTTGAAATCCCTGTTTCCCTTTATGAAGGGCCTTTCTTCCACTATCATATTGAGTCTCCACCTTCTATCCTTAGGCACCAATTAAGAGAGCATAGTTGCCATTCTTAGTTCTATGTGAATTGTCCCAAAACTTATTGATTGATGCATATTGTTGATATTGCTTTCTAATGAACTATTTGTATCTAGTCACTCTTATGAAATTTGAAGGTGTCCTATGCATCTATTTGCTACTCCATGAGGGACAAGCTGAATGCCACTATGCCATGTGTTCTGTATGTGAAACAAACAAATGTTTTTCAATGCATGTTATTCATTATCTTTGTTTGTAGCCTTTCATGTTGCATGCATAGTTACTTTGCCTTACTGTTAGAACTCCATCTTTCATGCTCATATTTAGAGT
Source organism: Avena insularis (assembly GCA_023614405.1). Lineage (NCBI taxonomy): Eukaryota > Viridiplantae > Streptophyta > Magnoliopsida > Poales > Poaceae > Avena > Avena insularis. Next base: position 358,603,520 of record CM042697.1, read on the forward strand.
TCTTTGATCCCATATTTCAATGCTTGTAGATGCTTTGATCTTGATTTTGATGGTGCATGTCACCTCAAAAATTATTCTTTTATCACTTACCTACTCGAGGACGGGCAGGAGTTAAGCTTGGGGATGCTTGATACGTCGGGAACGTATCTATAATTATTGATGTTCCATGCTTGTTTAGTATCTACTTTGCTTTGCTTTGTCCACACTTTGAGGTGTTTTTATATGTTTTCTGGTACTAACCTATTAACAAGATGCCACAGTGCCAGTTGCCTGTTTTCTTCTGTTTTTGGTTCTACAAAATCTAGTAAGGAAATATTCTCGGAATTGGACGGGACAAAAGCCAAAGTCAATATTTCATCAAGGAGAACACGGAGTCTAGAGGAGAGACAAAGGGAGCCAGGTGGAGTGCACCCCCAGGCGCATGTGAGCCCACCTAGGCCGTGCAGGGTGTAGTGTGACCCCCTGGCCGCCCTCCTGCCTCGCCTCTTCGCCTATAAGGAGCCCTCGATCCTAAACCCTAAGTACCCAATCAATATTCCACGAAACCGTCTGTAGCCGCCGCCACCATCATCCCTAGATCGGGGGGTCTGAAGCTCTTCCCGACATCCTGCCGGAGGGGAGATCATCCCGGAGGCCTTCTTCTTCATCATGCCAGCCTCCGGTATGAAGCGTGAGTAGTTCCACCTTGGACTACGGGTCCATGTAGTTACTAGATGGTTGTATCTCCTCCTTTGTGCTTTCATGTCTAGATCTTGTGAGCTCCGTTCATGATGAAGATCTCATCTATTTGTAATCATGCATGTTGTGTTTGTGGGGATCCGATGGATACTAAGATTACTATGTCATGTTGATTAATGGTTTTGTCTTATTGATTCTATCATGTCTGTGTTGTTTGTGATCTTGAATGCTCTCCGTTATTAGTGGCTATCCTGGCCAAGTAGTTGCTAGTGACTCCAAGAGGGGGTATTTATGCTCGATAGTGGGTTCATGCCTCTATTTAATCTAAGGGAAGTGACAGAAATCTCTAAGGTTGTAGATGTGTTGTTGCCACTAGGGACAAAACAACGGTCTCTTCTTCATGGAACAAGTGGATTATTTTCCTTACACACTTTGCTTAAAGTAGTTGTTTGTTGCTTGCAACTTAATACTAGAGGGGGTTCGGATGATAACCCAAAGGTGGACTTCTATTCATAGATGCAGTTGGATGGCGGTCTATGTATCTTATTGTATTGCCCAATCGAATCTCATAGGATCATGATGTCTAGTATTGCATTGTTTTGCGTTGCTCAGTCCTGTCAATTGCCCTGCTGTAATTTGTTTACCTAGCATGCCATGTTTGTTTATCTAAGGAGAACACCACTAGTGAACCGTGGACCCCGGTCAAATCTTTACCATTCATACATCTTCCACTATTATTGTTTACTTGCTGCAAGCCACTATTACCTTCCACACCATACCGTTAATCCTTTTTTACATCAACCGGTGAGATTGAAAACCTCACTATTTGTTGGGGAAAAGCCTTGAGTTTGTGTTGTGCAGGTTTCCAAGTTGATTGCAACACCTTTGAGACGTTTCCTTCCTCCTACTATTTCGATAACCTCGGTTTCTTACTGAGGGAAGACTTGCTACTATGCTCTTCACACCTTGCTCTTGGGGTTTCCCGACGAAGCGCTCCAAAGTTGACAGAGCGCCATCGACACCTTTGAGTTGTTTCCTCCCTCCTACTGGTTCGATAACCTTGGTTTCTTTCTGAGGGAAGACTTGATGCTGTGCTCATCATACCTTCCTCTTGGGGTCTCCCAACAAAGCTCTACATTGATCTGAGCGCATCACCCTTGAAGACCGACAAAGTTTAGCGAGGTTGTACTCGTGGATGATGTAGACGAACGCTTGCTGATCCAAGATTGAGAGCAAGTCCTAGAGCCACAAATCAGCGGCGCATACGTGCTTGCACACATGTCCAAGCCACCGAGAAACCTCCGCCTCCTTGCTCCAGCGATGCAGCGGAAGCAACAGCTCTTTCTTGCCGAAAAGCCACCGGGAACATGTATCTCGCTAGTCCGAGACCATGGGGGATAAACTAGAGGGAGAGAGAGATCCTTCACGAGGAGGTGTGAGTATGAGAGGGGGAGAGGGGGTCATTTTATAGGAGGAGGGGGGAAGTCCCTCCCCATGGACGGTGCACCATGGAGGGTGCCCCCTCCCCTCCTTCATTCATGTGGAGGGAGCTCCACTCACATAAAGATGACCTCTCACTTCTCCACTCAAAATCCCACTCATATTTTATTAAATTTCCACCAAATTTAATGTAATCTCTGTTTAAATAAAGCTCCTTTTATTTATTCAGAATTTTACCAATTACTTTAATGGACAAACATTCACATATAACCCCTTGCTAGTATTTCATTTCACATGCATAAACACTTTTAGCAATTTCACCCGAAACAATTTCGGTGTCTAGTGAAATAAATTTTTGCGCTTTGTAAATCTTTTTGACATGAAACTATTTGTTCCAAATGGTGTTGGTGTCTCTTAAGTGTTCACCCTAAGGTTCAAGAATAATGCGGACATGATTGAGACCCTTCTCGGATCAATAATCAGAAGCGGTACCTAGAGATCCATACCGACTCCCACACATTCAACGATGAGTTTCTTGTGATCGTGAGAACCTTTTACTCTAGAATCTTAATCCCTTTGTCTCGTGATATATTACATGTCTGAGATTCGATTATCGGTATCTTCATACCTAGTTTGATATCGTTACTGACGTGTACTCTTTTCTCGTTCCCGTTATATAACATCTAGTGATCAAATCACTTGCTTGCAAGCTAACCAAAGTGATATCACCGAGAGGGCCCAGAGTATATCTATCCGTCATCGGGATGAACAAACCACTCTTGATCCATGGTCCTCAACATAACACCTTAATAGCACTAAACCCATCTTTATAATCACCCTGTTACGGTGTGACGTTTGATGTTATCAAGATACTCTTCTAGTGTTAGTGATTGACATGATCTCATGGTCTAAGGATTAGGATTACTTGTATGATGTTATAGCAATATAAAATCAATGACTTTGATCGTAATGCTATACTTCGGATGAATGTTCATCACATCATTCCAATAATGTTGTGACCTCGTAATTAATAAAATCCAATGTCCATGATTAGGAAACCTTGATCATCTTATTAATTAACGAGCTAGTTTATAAGAGAGGCATAACTAGGAACTTTCTGTTTGTTTATTAAACACATATGTATTAATGTTTTCGTATTAATACAATTATAGTATGCAAAATAAACATCTAGCATATACTTGGAATATACATAATAACAACTTTATTATTGCCTCTCAGGTCATATTCCCTTCAGTCTCCCACTTGCACTAGAGACAGTAATATAGTTACATAGTGATAAATCTAACACCCATGGAGTTCTGGTGTTGATCATGTTTTGCTCTAGGGAGAGTTTTAGTGAACATATCTGCTACATTGAGATTCGTGTGTACTTTACAAATCTTTATATCTCCATCCTTGACATGCTCGCGGATGGAGTGAAACCGGCGCTTAATATGCTTGGAATTCTTGTGAGACCTTGGTTCTTTGGCATTGGCTATGGATCCATTGTTGTCACAATAGATTACCATTGGGTCCAACGCGCTCGCAACCACACCTAGTTCGGTTATGAATTCCTTCATCCAAAATGCTTCTTGAGACGCTTCCGAAGCAGCAACATATACGGCCTCCGTTGTTGATCCCGCCACCACGGGTTGTTTGGAACTCCTCCAACTAACCACTCCACCATTCATGAGAAATACGTATCTTGATTGAGACTTAGAGTCATCCGGATCGGTGTCGAAGCTAGCATCGACATAACACTTAGCGACGAGCTCTTCTTCACCTCCATACACGAGAAACATATCCTTAGTTCTTCTTAAGTACTTAAGGATATTCTTGACCGCTATCAAGTGTTTCGATCCTGGATCAGATTGGTATCTACTAGTTCTACTAATAGTATGTGCCACATCCGGTCTTGTACATAACATGTCGTACATTATAGAGCCCATGGCTGAAGCATAGGGGACTTTGTCCATTATCTCTCTTTCTTCCGTCGTAGCCGAACTTTGAGTCTTACTCAATGTCTTGCCTTGCAACATAGGTATGAACCCTTTCTTACTTCTGTCCATTTGAAACTTCTTTAAAATCTTATCAAGATATGTACTTTGTGATAGCTCTATTAGGCACCTAGATCTATCCCTATAGATCTTTATGCCTAATATGTATGACGCTTCACCTAGGTATTTCATTGAAAATTTGTTGTTTAGATAACTTTTAACACTTTTTAAAATATCTATATCATTTTCGATCAGTAATATGTCATCCACATATAATATCAGAAATGCCACGTCGCTCCCACTCACTTTCTTGTAAATACAAGCCTCTCCATAAGTTTGGATAAATCCAAACTCTTTGATCACCTCATCAAAGCAGAGATTCCAACTTCAGGATGCTTGTTTCAATCCATAGATGGATCGTTGAAGCATGCATACCTTGTCAGCATCCTTAGGATCGACAAAACCCATTGGTTGTACCATGTACAACTCTTCTTCAATGTTTCCATTGAGGAATGCAGTTTTGACATCCATCTGCCATATCTCATAGTCGAAATATACAACAATTTCTAACATAATCCTAACCGACTTTAGCATTGCTATGGGAGAGAATGTCTCTTCATAGTCAACTCCTTGAATTTGTCGAAACCCTTTTGCGACAATTTGAGCTTTATAGACGATTACATTACCATCAACATTAGTTTTTTGTTTTGAAAATCCATTTCTTATACACGGCCTTTCGCTCGTGAGGTAAGTCCACCAAGGTCCAAACCTGGTTTTTGTACATGGATTCCATTACGGATTTCACGGCTTCTAGCCATTTTTGGAATCTGGGCTCATCATCGCTTCTTCATACGTCGTAGGGTACTCTATTTCATCAACATGAAATTCATAACAGGATTTTCGAACAGGTCGGGAGATGCACACATCCTGCTAGATGTGCGAGGTTCGCTAGTATTCTCTTTTAGATCTTCATGATTGTTATCACTAGTTCCCTCTTAATTTGGTGAAATCAACTCCGGAACGGCTTCCGATGCTGCGCTACTCGCCATATTATGAAGAGAAGGTTCCACAACCTCTTTGAATTGTACCTTCTGACTACACACACCTTTCGCGAGAAACTCTTTCTCTAGAAAGGATCCATTATTGGCAACAAAAACCTTGCCCCTAGATCTGTGATAGAAGGAATACCAAATAGTTTCCTTAGGGTATCCTATGAAGACACATTTTTCTGCTTTGGGTTCGAGTTTATCTAGCTGAAGTTTCTGTTGGAGATATGCCCAAGAGGCAATAATAAAGAGGTTATTATCATATCTTCACGCTTATGAAAAATGTTTACATACCATGCTATAATTGTATTAACCGGAAACATTAATACTTGTGTGATTTGTAAACATAAAAGAGTCCCTAGTAAAGCCTCTTGTTAAACTAGCTTGTTGGTTAATATATGATCATGGTTTCCTGATCATGAACATAGAGATGTTATTAACAACAAGGTCATATCATTAGGAGAATGATGTAATGGACATACTCCTATAGTTAAGCGTAGCATAAAGTCATTTAATATAGTTCACTTGCTATAAGCTTTCTGATACATAGTAACTTAATTCCTTTGACCATGAGATGCTGCTAATCACCATCACCGGAAGGATACTTTCATGACATCAAACTCCACACCGTAACTGGGTGGCTATAAAGGTGGCATTTAGTGTTGTAAAGTATGTGTTGTGGCACATGGATCAAGATTGGGATTTGTCCATCCATATGACGGATAGTTATACTCTGGGCCCTCTCCTTGGAATGTCATCCAATTAGATTGCAAGCATGTGACTGGCTCACAAGGTATCACATATCACGGGAACGAGAAAATAGTACTTATTGGTAACGAGGTTGAACTAGGTATGCAGAGATACCGACGATCAAACCTCGGATAAGTAAAGTATCGTGAGACAAAGGGAAATTGGTATCGTATGTAAATGGTTCATTTGATCACGAAGTAATCGTATAAATATGTGGGAGCCATATGAATTTCCAGATTCCTCTATTGGTTATTGATCGGAGAAGAGTCTTGATCATGTCTGCATAATTCACGAACCGTAGGGAGACACACTTAAGGATTCGATGTTGTTTAGTAGATATGGAAAGTGAGTAAAGAGACGAATGTTGTTCGGAGTCTTAGATGGGATTCGGGATATCACGAGGAGATCCGGAATGGTCTGGAGAATAAGATTCATATAAGGAAAGTCCAATTCCGGAGTTCGGGAATGGTTCCGGTGTTTTCATCGGAATGTTCTAGAAGGGTCTAGAAGGTTCACCGATCCGGAAGGGGAAGGGTACATGGATGTGTCATGACAAAGTGGAATGGTTACATCATGTCCTAGGTCACTTGGCTGTACACTTGGAAGAGAGAAATCAAACTCTAGTTTGAAGTAAAAAGGCCAGTTTGAAAAGTCAAACTGGGACAATAATTTCCAAGTGGGAGAAGAGAAGGAAACCTGGGGAGAGAAGGTTTCCCTTCCCTCCTCCAAACCGCTGGCCAGCAAGGGAGTTGGGGGAGGACTCGGCTATCCCTAGCCGCCCCTCCCACCTATAAAAGAAAGGGAGGGGGCGCCTCTCTCCCTACACCTTGCCCCTTAGCTGGCGCCCCCTCTAAACCCTAGGCCAGCCGCCGCCCCCTTTCTAGATGCGGTTGCCCTAGATCTCCTATAAACCGCCGTCTAGCTAAACCCTAGCCACTGGTTACCTCTAAACCCTTCGGCCCTCTAAACCCTATATTGCCAAGGTCCTCTATCTACTCCACCATACTCGCTCCGGCTTAGGCGAAGCCCTGCGGGATCTCCCCTCTACTTCCAACACCACGCCGTCGTGATGCCAGAATCGCGAGGAGAGATCTACAACCTTCACTGCCTGCTGGAGCAAGGGAGAGGAAGGTCTTCATCGAGTACCGTACGTGTGATCGACTGAGGAAGCGCTGCCGAAACGCAGCGCCGGAGGATCGTCTACGCGATCTTGAGATCGGCAAGTGAACGACTACATCACCCACGAGAATCTTCTCTCGTTAACCGCTTTGGATATTCGAGGGTTAGTACTCTATCAACTTGTTACACCGATCTAGTAGATAGATCTTGGATTGATCATGGATTAGATCTTGATTGTGTGTTCATGCGGTAGAATATTTTTGTTTTCCATGCTACAAACCCCTACAGTGGTATCAGAGTCGTGTCTATATGTAGATCTGTTGCACGAGTAGAACACAATGGTCACTGTGGGCGGTGATGCTTTTATTATCAATTGCTTTTTGTGTACTTTGCATCTTGCGGTATGGTGGGATGAAGCGGCCCGGGCTAACCTTACATGACATCGTTCATGAGACTTGCTCCACACTTGACATGCAACTTATAGTGCATAAGTGGCTTTGCGGGTGTCTGTGTCTCCCATCATAGTAAAGGTTCAATTTACAATGGGCACTTGATAGTTCAAGCATCAATGTTGTGGTTCTTGTTCGTAAGTTAGAACGACACTTATTGAAAGCCCTAAACCACGTAAAACATGCAAAGAAAATTAGAGGCGTCTAACTTTGTTCTGCATGGGTGTGCTGTGATGTGATATGGCCATGATTGTGATTATATATGATGTATGCAATGTTCCTTATTTTAAGTCGGCAACCGGTAGGAGCCATATGGTTGTATTTTAATTCCGTTAAGACCTGTGTGTCTATTATTCAAAGTAGTTGTAATAGTTGATGCTGGTGGACGACAACCATGAAGCGGCGCCATTGACCTGGACGCCATGCCGGTGATGATGGAGATCATGTCCGTGCTTGAAGATGGAGATCGGAAGCACAAGAAGAAAGGCCATATCATATCACATATTATGAATTGCATGTGATGTTAATCCTTTTATGCATCTTGTATTGCTTAGATCGCGACGGTAGCATTATAAGTTGATCCCTCTCACAAAATATCAAGTTATAAAGTGTTCATCCTTAGTAAGCACCGTTGCTAAAGCTCGTTGTTTTGAAGCACCACGTGATGATCAGGTGTGTTAGATTCTGCGAGTGTATACAACGGGAGCAAGCCAGATTTGCTCATGCAGAAGCTAAGGTTTGATCTTGACGAGCCTAGCATGTACAGACATGGTCTCGGAACACGGATCACCGAAAGGTAAAGCATGAGTCATATGGTAGATATGATGAATATTTTGATTGTTTGCCTTTGAAGCTACATCATCTCTCGTGATGATTGGTTTTGATGTGGTGGATTTGGTTCATGTAATCACTAAAACAATGTGAGGGATATTGTTTTGAGTGGGAGTTCAACAGCAATATGATTAAAATTTGAACACTATTTATCATAAATTAAATCAAAGTGAATTTGCATAGTTGTTGTAGTCATTGGCATCCGTTTACCACCTTGCGCTTAGTTATAATTGAGATGATAGAACTATAGAATTATGATTAGTTACTTTACGAAATGGTATCGTATTGTTTTGAAGTGTTAATCTAAAGTTTAAAAGTCCCATTGCAAACTTTCAGTAAGTTTTGATTACTTCGTGAAGTTTAATAGTTGGTATTAAATCAAGAGTAACAATTCCAGTGTTAGTATATAAGTATCATGTTTGTCTCCATGATTCTTGATATTCAAAAGATCGTTTTAATATCAAGGTAATCTAGGAGTTGAAAGAGTTGTTTCAGAAACCATCATGTATGGAAGATATTGTGATATCTGAAATGATGTTTTGGTTGCAGCATGAGAGAGTATAATATGGAAATATTTATGTTCTCATATTTGATGAGAATTTGAAAAAGGTTGGGAATGCTTGTCGTCCTAATCCTCCAAAAGGTTTTGTTGAGCAACATTATACTCGCGATTCATCCTTATAAGCTAAAAGTAGTTTGATCATGAATAATTCCATGATAAGGGTGAATATTTGATGTAGGTAAAATGTTTACTACACCAAGAGATTACTAAAGAATGGAATTTGAAAGAACACCAAAAATTTGATGATGGTGATCTACTTCAAAGTGCAAGTCCAAAGACATTGGTATTTAACTATACATGCTTTGGACTATGTGTCATGTATATGGCTCCACTATTGATGTTGATAGATTCTTTCAAACAGAAAAAAGAAATACTGAAAGAGAATCTCATAAATATATGGCAGAAAAGAAAAGACTAGAATTGTTCAGCTAAGGTATATAGAGGATCTACGAGTTATGGCTGTATTCTTTGCTTGTTAAATAATGTGGTTCTTAAGTATTGGATACTGAATTTGTTGAATCGTCATACGAAACAACACAATTCATGAACTACAATGGCCTAAGTAACTAGCAAAAGAATATGTGATGATGTTCATCGAGAACAAATAAAGGGTTGTTGTGTTGCTCATTAACCTCAAAGCTTGCCTTCAAGATTTGTTTTATTAGGTATTATGAGAACAAAAGGGTTGTTCAAATAATTACCGTAATCCATAAACGATGGATGATTTACAAATCTCGTTGGATAAATCACATCCATAAAAATGTTGCTAAAAATGTCAAAAGACAATTGATAAGAAAAGATCACTTAGGAAGTTATATCGCCTTTTAAATTATATTGGAAAGAAAACATGAAGAAACTCCATGTGGATGGAATTTTGGAGTCTTTTGATTATTTGATCAAATGACGCTTGTGAAACTTTCCTAGAGATAATTAAAACTTCGTTCATAGGCCAAAAGGGAACGAATGACTAGCTTATTGGAACTTGTACATATTGTTGTATGAAGTCCATTATGTGTAGTCAAGAGCAATGAATTTCAACTTCATATGCTTTCTCCGAAAATTTGAGTGAATATATGAATATTTACTTAATAAGGATGAAGTATGAAACATTTGAAAAGTTCAAAAACTTTCAAGATGAATTGCAAAATCATTGTAACAAGAAAATAGTTTATAATAAGATCATAAGGAAGATATTTGAATTACAATTTTAGCATAAACACCTAAGATCTAAGGAATCGTTCCGTGGATTTGCATTTTCTGAAACACCATAAGAGTATGGAGCGTTCGAGATATGTAATTAATCCTTGTTTGACATGGTAAGATCAAAGGTGTAATTCATAAAACTGCCATTATATTTTAAAGATTAAAAGCTTTAGAGACTACCGTTTTTCCACTGAAAAGAGCTCCATCATAATCCGTTGAATTGACACCATATAAAGTTATGGTTTGGGATAAAACCCAAGTTGTCCTTTCTTAAACATTGGTATGCTATGCATAAGAAAGATGTTTGCAACCAAAATCGGATGAACATATCTTTGTATGTTATTTTGAATAATCGTTGAGTATTCCTCCAGAACACCAAAGACAAAAATGTTTGTCGCTTAGAACGTCAAGTTTCTTTGAGAAAGGAATTTTCGTGAAAAGATAAGTGGGAGGACAATAGAACTTTGATAAGGTTAAGAGAACCTTAGCTATATGTGCAAAGTTGCGCAGCACCGAAAAGTGTTTCGGAGGCAGCAACAATGCTCATGGTTCACGTGCCTCAAAGGTTGTGGTCACGGAGGTCTAAGTTCCTATTGAACCAAGTAGGTCGGGTAAACAATCAAATACCAAGATTTGAGGGTTGAATTATTATTTGACAATAATGAACGGACTACATGCAAAGAAGCGATGATGGGCCCTGACTCCGTCAAATGGCTTGAAGCCATAAAATCCGTGATAGTTCCATATACAAGAGATCAAACTTTGAACTTGAAAGACCCTCTGGAAAGGTGCAAGACCTTACAGTCATATTTGGATCTATAAATAAATAGAATGGATGTTTCACATCTATGAAATTATCGACATGTCGGGAAAGAACTCACGACAATGTTCAAAGAGTTGACTATGACAAGATCTAATCTTTCATTAAGCGATAGTTAGTCTAGACGGATTAATGTAGCATCCACGACATATAATTTTGTTATGTGTTGAATAAACAAAACAAGTTCTTCTAATAGAATGGTTACCTAGGACGTGTGCATGACACGGTCCAAAGGGTTTTGTTAATTCAAAGGATGCTAAAAGCATATGCAAACTTGAATGGTTGAAGTAAGCATCACGGAGTTGGAATCTTCACTATGATGAAACTGTTAAAAGAGTTTAATTTCATCGGAGACGATGAAGATGCTTGCATTTGCAAGAAATTAAGTGGGAGCGCTAAGACATGTTTCTAATACATTATGTGGAAGACATTGTTGATTGGAAATGATGTATCTTTTTATTGACACAGGTTAAGAATTTCATCTTGATGAAAGGCTTAGGCAGAACCCGAATATTTGGCATCAATGTCTATATGGATAAATTGAGACGCTAATATGGTTGTGCCAGAAGTACATAGATGAGATATTGAATGAGTTCAATATAGAAACTACAAGAAGGGTTCTTGTTGCATAGGAAGGATTGAATAAAGATTCAAGTATTTTTTATACTTAATATATAAAATCACAAAGAGTACTTTATCAATCATGCTGTGATGTATACAAATCCAGATATGTCCTATGCTCTAAATGTTATGAGCGTATACCAGAATGATTCATAAGATGATTATTGGACGATAGTAAAGATATTCTTATAATCTTTTAGAAGAACTAAGAATATATTATTTTGTAGAAGTGACAAATATATGGTTAGTTCATTGTAAAAGTATTACATTGATACTAGTTTTGTCACAAAGTACAAATTAAGTTTATCTCTATCTAAACTAAGGGTGGCACAATATGATGGAAAGTAAGTTCCATAATAGATTTGGATGAGTTCCAAAGTTAAGATATTGTGACAGATAATACAACAAAAGGCTAACTATATGACTGCTATAATAGCAGCAAAAGAGGGCATTTGTGTCAAGTAGTTTGTTATCAAACTAAGTGTTCACAGCGGGATAGTACTACGAAGATATATTGTACAACAATATTATCAACATGTTTTAACCCCAAGGAACTAAAGGTCTCACCAAAGTACCAAATTTATACAAAGCCATCTCATTAGAGAATGAGTGATGCGTAGAGACGCAAAGACATGCAATTACACACGGACCTGAAAGAGTCGGATCCGGAGATCAGTTGACCACTAGCAATCGTGTAAATACAACACCGGAAAGCCATAGGTGTTGAATACACAAAGATTTGAAACTAGATTATTGTCTCTAGTGCAAGTGGGAGACTGTTGGAGATATGCCCAAGAGGTAATAATAAAGAGGTTATTATCATATCTTCATGCTTATGATAAATGTTTACGTACCATGCTATAATTGTATTAACCGGAAACATTAATACTTGTGTGATTTTTAAACAGAAAAGAGTCCCTAGTAAATCCTCTTGTTAAACTAGCTTGTTGGTTAATATATGATCATGGTTTCCTGTTCATGAACATAGAGATGTTATTAACAATAGGGTCATATCATTAGGAGAATGATGTGATGGACATACTCCTATAGTTAAGCATAGCATAAAGATCAAGTCATTTAATATAGTTCACTTGATATAAGCTTTCTGATACATAGTAACCTCCTTCGACCATGAGATCATGCTACGAACCTTGCAAAGAATCTGTGGAGGGGCGAAGCTACAAAATGATATGTAAATTTGTTTTTGCTATGCAAATCAAATCAATGCAACTAGGTAGAATTTCTAGTATTTATCAGGAACTCATATATTGATATTGATCTCGTCTACAAAATATAATTATAAGATCAATGTATGCATAAGGTAGTCCAAAACAAAAGAAACCATCTACCACATCTGTCATCTACTACTTAACCATGGATTTTCACTAATCACTACAGATTAGCTCTTCGCCTCTTTGTGCCGGTGAAATGTAGAAGAATATCCTCATAGTCGTACTTCTCAGCGATTTCCTTCTCTATGACTAGGAAGCTATTGGCAAGAAACTCATCCTCCATTTTATTTTGCAATCTTGTCTTAATAATCTTCAATGAAGAAAAGGCGCGTTCAGCACTTGCCGTAGAAACCGGAAGAGTCACAAACAACCGGAGGAGTGTATCAATCAAGTTATAGATGGAATGTCTCCCACTCTCAACAAGGCAGCGACAAAGGTTTGTGAATATTGACACTTTTTTAGCTCGCTGTCATTGGAAACATCCACAACAAAATGCTTGAGTTGCTACTCCAAGCCATAGATTCAATACCAGAGAATATAACTTCATTTGTTTGAGTTTGATCTACCTGCTCTTCATGATTTTGCTGTCCAAATTTGAGCAACAAGAGAAGGGGTTGCACATGAATGGATTCTAGTGTTATTGGTTCAGGGTCTGCTTGTTCATTAGCTTCAGAGTCGTATCTATTTTTTATGAAAAATGAATTAATGGTTTTGCCCTTTCCCATCGTTACTTCCTGGTGAATTAACAATCTTTAACCAACAAGTTTAGATTATGGCAAAATCTGTGACTAGCTAGATTTTCCCCCAATTCTAAGATGCAAAAATCGGGACGAGATTCAAGAAATTAAATTGATAGTGCAAACATGGGATGTAAGAATGGAATATCAGGAGGTTGCTCGTTGAACGACCGGAAGGCCGGAGCCCGGAGGCACGCGGAGGGCTAGCTGCACGATGAAGATCGAACTGCCTTGGACAGTTGGGCGCCTGCGACTGTGAGTCTGTGCCGCTGCTGAGCTGAATGGCACGCTGGCGTGCAAGACAAGGCAGTCTCCGGTAGGCCGCCTCAGCCCTCTGTCACCCAGCGCCACTGGCGCCTCGGCCCTCCGTCCCGGTCGCCGCTGCTGTTAGAGACGAGAGGCATACGGCGCGACCTTTTCAGAGTTTTTTTCCGCTTCCCGGTAGAACGAGAAGGACAAGGGACATATGGGCCATATTATGGGCTGAATACTGCGAGGTACTCAACGAAAATAATTTTCGCTAGGGGGCGACAGCCCAGGTTCGCCCCCATGAAGGTCCACCCGTGACCGGAAGGATGCTTTGATGACATCAAACACCACACCGTAACTGGGTGGCTACAAAGGTGGCATTGAGTGTTTGGAAAGTATGTGTTGAGGCACATGGATCAAGATTGGGATTTGTCCATCCATATGATGGATAGATATACTCTGGGCCTTCTTGTCTGCCAAATACTTGGGGCAGTTGTGCTTCCAGTGGCCAGTCCCTTTACAATAATAGCACTCGGTATCACTTAGGGCTAACTCGGGATTTCTTTTTAGGTACGGCAACCGGTTTACCGCCCTTCTTTACCTTCTGTTTACCCTTCCTGTCTTTCTTGAAACTGATGGTCTTATTGATAATCAACACTTGATGTTCCTTCTTGATCTCCACTTCTATAGTCTTAAGCATTAACAGAAGCTCGGGGAGAGACTTCTTCATGCCCTGCATGTTATAGTTCATAACGAAGCTCTTATAGCTACGTTGCAGAGATCGGAGAACATGATGTATGCCTAAGTAAATGGGAATCGATATTCCCAAGGACACAAGTTTATCGGTGTACCCCGACATTTTGAGTACGTGCTCACTAACAGAGCTGTTCTCTTCCATCATGCAGCTAAAGAACTTTTCTGAAACATTATAACTCTCTACAACAACATGGGTGTTGAAAATCATTTTCAACTCACCCATTGTATCAAAGGTATTGCCGTTTTTGAAATGCTTTCGAAGTTCTGGCTCTAGCCCATACAATATACCTCAATGAACTAAGTTGTGGTCCTCCTGATGAGTCTGATAGGAATTCTTTTCCTCGTCAGGGGCATCATCGAACGGTAGGGGGCCTAGCGGCGCTTCTAGCACATATTGCTTTTGTGTAGCAGAGAGGGGAATCCTCAAATTCATAGCCCAGTCGGTAAATTTGCTACCATTCGTTGCAAGGTTCTCTTTATCCATGAACACATTGAAATTAAAAGAAGGTGGTGGTGCCATCTACAATAGAATTTTGTAAAGTTTAGACTAAGTTTATGATAGATTGAGTTCAACTAATCCAAAATTAAGAATGAAATCCCACTCAAAAACGACATCCCTCGTGCCTATTTGGTGACTACATGAACCAAATCCACTACACCAAGTCTGATCATCACGTGAGTCGGTGTAGCTTCAAAGGCGAGCATCTATATGGGCATCATATCTACATATGACTCATGTTTAACCTTCCGGTCTGTGTTCCGAGGCCATGTCTATACATGCTAGGCTCGCCAATTAAGAACCTTAGTATTCGCGTGTGTAAAACTGTCTTACACCCGAAATATGGTCGTGGATCCAAGAACACCCGATCATCACATGATGTCTTGGAGCGGCGGAACATAATTGGTGCATACTTAAGGGAGAACACATTTTATCTTGATATATCAATGAGGGATCATCTTATTATGCTAATAAAACACCAAACAAGCAATATAAGATGCAACAAACATCATATGTAAAAAGTGAAATGAATTGGTTCTTGCACTTGATCATCATCACGTGCATCGTGGTATGATCTTCATCATTCCTTTATGTGTAAGGCTAAGGTCTATGGAACTTACACTTTATGTGTGTTGTAAGAGTATCGACTTATACTTTTACTTACAACAACACCATATCATGACACTAGCCCATCAACAATCTAAACTAGACACTTCTAATTTATCTATTGCAAGTTTTGCGTGGCTTAGGGCTTTCGAAGATAGAACCGTTCTTACCTACGAACATGGAACCACAACGAGGATAACCAAATTATCAACAACTCGTTGTAAATTAGATATTGAGTATAGTAGGAGAGACAAACACCCGCTAGCCACTTATGCAAAACTAGTTGCATGTCAAGCGTGGAACATGTCTCATGTGCGAGGACATGTAAAGTTTGTGTGGGCCGCTTCATCCCACTATGCCACCAATATCCAAAATACAAACAAGAAGCAATAGCATGATCATCATCTCCCACATAATCATATGTGTACTACCCGTGAAAAGCATCTACGCATAGATCCGGCTCTGATACCACTTTAGGGTTCGTAGCATAGAAAACAAAAAATTTCCTATGATGGGAACAACTATGTACCAAGATCTATCTACTAGATACAAGCAATGGGCGGATATACATCCGTAGAGAACATACCCTTGAAGACCGACAAATTTTAACGTGGTTGTACTCGTGGATGATGTAGACGAATGCTTGCCGATCTCAAGATCAAGAGAAAGTCCTTACGCCGCAAATCAGCGGCGCATTCGTGCTCGCACACACGTCCAACACACCGAGCAACCTCCGCCTCCTTGCTCCAGCGATGCAGCGAAAGCAACAACTCTTTCTTGCCGAAAACCCACCAGGAACATGTATCTCGCTAGTCCGAGACCATGGGGGATAAACTAGAGGGGGAGAGAGATCCTTCACGAGGAGGTGTGAGTATGAGAGGGGGATAAGGGGTCCTTTTATAGGAGGAGGGGGCAGCCCCTCCACATGGCCGGCGCACCATGGAGGGTGCCCCCTCCCCTCCTTCTCCAGTGGAGGGAGGTCCACTCACATAAAGATGACCCCTCACTTCTCCAGTCAAAATCCCACTCACATTCCATTAAATTTCCACCAAATTTAATGTAATCTCTCTTTAAATAAAACTCCTTTTATTTATTAAGAATTTTTTCAATTACTTTAATGGACAAATATTCACATATAACCCCTTGCTAGTATTTAATTTCACATGCAGAAACACTTTCAAAAATTTCACCCGAAACGATTTTGGTGTCTAGTGAAATAAATTCCTACGCTTTGAAAATCTTTTTTACATGAAACTATTTGTTCCAAATAGTGTCGGTGTCTCTTAAGTGTGTCACCCTACGGTTCGCGAATAATGCGGACACGATCGAGACCCTTCTCGGATCAATAATCAGAAGCAGGACCTGGAGATCCATACTGACTCCCACACATTCAACGATGACTTTCTTGTGATCGTGAGAACCTTTTATGCTAGAATCTTAATCCCTTTGTCTTGCGATATATTACATGTCCGAGATTCGATCATCGGTATCTTCATACCTAGTTTGATCTCGTTACTGACATGTGCTCTTTTCTTGTTCTTGTGATATAACATTCTAGTGATCAAATCACTTGCTTGCAAGCTAACCAATGTGATATCACCGATAGGGCCCAGAATATTTCTATCTTTCATCGGGATGAACAAATTTCACTCTTGATCCATGGGCCTAAACTTAACACCTTAGTAGCACTAAACCCATTTTTATAATCACCCTGTTACAGCGTGATGTTTGATAAGATACTCTTCTAGTGTTAGTGATTGACATGATCTCATGGTATAAGGATTAGGATTACTTCGTATGATGTTATAGAAATATAAAATCAATTACTTTGATCGTAATGCTATACTTCGGATGAATGTTCATCACATCATTCCAATAATGTTGTGACCTCGTTATTAACAGCATCCAATGTCCATGATCAGGAAACCTTGATCATCTTGTTAATAAACGGGCTAGTTTATAAGAGAGGCATAACTAGGAACTTTCTATTTGTTTATTAAACACACATGTATTAACGTTTCCGTTAATACAATTATATCATGCAAAATAAACATCTATCATATACTTGGAATATACATAATAACAACTTTATTATTGCCTCTCAGGGCATATTCCCTTCACCAATACGAGTAGGTTAAAAGTTGTATGCAAACTCTAGTCTTGAGCTTTTCTTGTCTTGTGCGCTTAGGAGTCCGTGTCCATATGTCCTTCATATATCCGAACCATCATGAGCGTCGTGGACCCTAGTAGGTCATCGAGTGGGCCTTCTGTTGAGCCGCACCAGGTAGCCTATAGTCGGGTGCCTGTTGGGCATACCCATGTCACTAACCATAACAATCAGCATGGATTTACATGGGTTATTCACAAAAAAGCTCATTCATGGGCAAACACTAACCTTGTCGCTCGTACTGGCTTGGCTCTATGAGCTGACTATCTTTGATACTCCAGTTTTCTTGGTTTTCATTTTAGATAATAAAAGTATATAATTTCTTTGTTCTCTAACGTATTGTGGTTTGTTCATCAAAATGATTTTTCAAGAATACACTATCGAAGGTGTATGAATTGTATAGAAGAAAAGGATAGAAGGACGTTCCAATGCCGCTAGGGCAAGTGTGATGTCAACAAGGGTAACAACTCCCAATTCATGAAGTCTCAATCTCCATTAGGCATATATGGCAACAATGCAAACAACAAAGGAAAAGAGTTCCTCCTAAAAAACCTAGATTCCCGCCCCAATTTGGTCTCCTCCTTGATCCTGTGTTTGACCTATCGTCTTGACTTCCAAATGAAGGAACGACAAATGCCTTGGATTTCTTCCAAGGTCTCTGGCGGCACGTCCAGTGACATCATGCATGCAGAGGGATTGCCGCCTATTAGAAATATGCCCTAGAGAAAATAATGAAGTTGTTATTATCATATTTTTAGTTCATGATAAATTTTTATGTTACATACTATTATTCTATTACCATGAAACATAATACTTGTGTTGTTATATAAGAAACATTGTGTCCCTAGTAAGTCTCTACTAGACTATATCGTTAATTAAATGATGGTTAAGGTTTCCTAACCATGAACATATGTTGTCATTTAATAACGAGGTCGTGTCAATAGGAGAATAATGTGATGGACAAACCCAACTCAAGCATAGCAATTTGATTGTGTCACTAAGTTTTAATTATTGTATCTTTCTAAATGTCAAGTATCATGTTTCTTAGACCATGAGATCATGTTACTCCATAGTACCGGAAGAATTCTTTGTGGGCATCAACCGTCACTTCGTAATTGGGCGATCATATAGATGTTCTTCAGGTATCTCGGAAGGTACTTGTTGGGTTGCATGGGTCAAGACTAGGATTTGTCACTCCATGTGACGGAGATATATATTTTGGGCCCTCTCGGTAACACAACAACCTAAGTAGCTTGCAAAAAAGTGACTAATGAGTTTACTCACGATGATATTGTTTTATGGTATAAGTGAAGAGAACTTGCCATTAATGAGATTGAACTAGGTATGGTGCTACCGACAATCGAATCTTGGGAAAGTAACATATCACAAGACAAAGAGTGTGGAATACTGGATTGTTTGATTCCTCGACATCGTAGTTCAACCGATGAAATATATCTTAAAACATAAGGAAATCATTATGGACATCCATGGTCCTTCTACTAGTTATTAATCGGAGAGGTGTCACGATCATGTCCACATGTTCTCGAACCCGTAGGGTCACACACATAATTTTTGTTGATGCTAGGGTTGTAATGAGATATTAAGATGGTGATATCTAATTTTGATTGCATATGACCTGTGTGTCAACTTCAATGCCATGTAATTGTTTACTTTATCGCTATGAGTTTGACATAATTGTAGTTGCAACATATGATGTATATAACATGTTCGGTGCCAAGGACCTTAGTGCCATGCTGGTTATATGAGGGATATCATACCGGTGCGTTGGAGATGGAGATCAAAGCGCAATTAAAAGGCTATACCATGTCACATTATGCATGTGATGTTTACTCTTTTGTTTATGCATCTTATTTTGTTTGATAATGACAGTAGCATTATAAGATGATCCCTCACATTTAATATCAACATAAAATAGGCTCTCCCTTAGTATGCACCATTGCGAAAGTTGGTCATTTTGAAGCACTTCATGATGATTGGGTTTTATAAACCTACATTCACATACAATGGGTGTAAGCCAGTTTTATACATGCAAAAATACTTTGGTTAACTTGACGAGCTTAACATGTGCAAACATGACCTTGGTACACAACGAACTAAAAGGTTAAATATGAATCATATGGATGATATGATCAGCATGGTGATGTTCACCATTGAAGCTACGTCATATCATATGATGATCGGACTTGGTGTAGTGAATTTGGATCATGTATTAGTAAACAAATATTATGAATGTTTACTTTAGTGTGAGTTCATTAGTAATTTGATTAAAGTTGAACCATTATCCTGAACTATTAATCAGAGTGAATTTAGTGCAAATTTTTGTTTTGAAATGTGGGATCGGTTAGTTTGCTTGTTTTAAAACCCAAAATATCACACAATTATTTTGTGTTATTTTGGATGTGCACTTGGATAATTTACATATTTTTTGCGGGAAAGATCCAGATCTATTCCATGAGTTCACAAGGAGTAAAAGGCAACCAAATCATAATAAAATTACATCGAAGTCCTTGGACCACTTAACAACCACTACTGCCACCAGAGCAAGTCGTCGCTGTGCCGTTGTCACCGCTGTAACATCCCAAAAATATTAATCAAGGTTATCATTTCCAATCACCCAAATTTTGGGTTAACAAAAACTTTGTTAATTAAATCCATATGAATGCATGTGTGTATGTGATGAATGCATGAATTCTTAAATGGACTTGTTTGATTGTTGCGAATGGCAAGGATTGGTTTAAAGATGAAAACAACATCATCTAAATCATTTCCAAGCAGATCAAATCAATAGAAATTCAAAAACAAACAAAATGAGCAAATGGTCATTTTGCTAATCTTGCTCACTAGACCACTTTGAGTGTTTCTAGTCCAAGATTTCAAACAGAAACAAATCCAATTCTTTTCACCCCTTGCTATACCAAGTAAAAGTGAACCCAAGCCCACCTTGCAAACCCACAGAAACATTTGGCAACCCTATTCAAATGACAATTCAAAATTTAATCTAATTCATATGGTAAGATCACCATTTCTCAAAACCCAACCAAACCAGTGCACCTTCACAAATCCAAGCAACCAGAGACGACCTAGTATGTGCCCCGTACACTCACCAAGTTTCAACCAAAAATTCAAATATGATTTTTTCGGTCATTTCATCAAACACTTGGAGACACAACCCAAATTTGGCCAAACTTCACGGTTTTGAGCAGTGATAACCCCAAACCTTGTTCCCCATTGATAACCCCTGTCTCCCCTAGTGACAACCATCGCATTAAACCAACCTAGACCCTACCCAATGCACCATGCCATGCATGCCCGAACCAACCCTGGCCAGTCGACCATGGCAAGCTAGAACCAGCCAGCGTCGCGCCTAGCCGCCGTGTCCAAGAAGCACACCACCGTCCACCGCCACCCCTGTCCAGCCCTCGAGCCCTGACAAGCCATGGACCACCGAGAACGCACCAGCCTAGTTTGTCTCTACCATGTCCAGAGCGCGCCAGCTCGCCGTTCTCGACACGCTCGCACAGACCGCGCCTCGACTTCGCCGCCCGTGCCTGCAATAACCACAACACCAGGAACCTGCTAGACATCCCTGTTTGCCGCCGCGTGACCCGTAGCCACAGCGCATCATCAAAACAGCCGTCAGTGCCGCTCAGAGCACCAGCCCATTCCGACCAACCCCGACCGCCCCTTGCCACGCCATCAAGCCGTTGAGAACCGCCAGGAGACCGCGCACCGTCCCCTTGCCCTAGCCATGCCCGTAGCTCGCTGTAACACCGACCCTGACGAGCACTACCCATGCCGCTCGGCCTCTCTCGCTCGCCTATAAAAGGAGGCCTTTCCCGCTCGTTTTCTTCACACCATATCACTCCCCACCTCTCACTGATCCTTCCCACTTCTTCCCGGAGCAAGGCGAGCGCAGCATCGCCGGAATTTTGCTGGAGCCTGCCGCTGCTGGAGAAGAAGGGCGACGTCGATTACAGCCACCCCAAGAGGAGCCGCCAGTACCAAGAAAACTGCCGTCATCGACTTTGTTGTTCGCTCCCATCGCCGACCATCGCCTGAGATCCGGTGAGCCATCCTAGACCCCCACTGGCCGTGCTAGGGTTCGAGCCCATCGTGTTTTGTTCGACGAGGATGATGGCCGTGAGCCGTTGATCCTTAGTCTAATCCTGCGGTCGTAGCTAGCCCGTACCCCTTCGCACCCCCTTGTCCCACTGATGCGTGGGGACACCACTTAACGAGCCCACGCATGCGTTGTGCATAGTGGGTCGGCCCAGTTAGAATTCCCGCGCGACCCAGTTAGTTTGAATTTAGATTTATCTATTTAGTTTCAAACCTAGTTCTGGCAGTATATTCAAGAATGAATTCAGAGAGTTTCACTAAACCAAATTGCATGAAACCAATATGTTAGAAAGGTATGGAAATTCTTAATCCAAGACCGTTGGATTCAAACTAATTGGAATCATGGATCACCTATAGTAAAAATAACAAGGCAGAGACTTTTATGCATTCAAACATTTTTCAAAATTCAACCATAAATGCTTTTGAGTTGATTCTAACTCTCAAAAATCACATTTGATAAGACCTTTCTGAATATATAAAAATATCTAGGTTTACTTTCAGTAATAACGGACAAGTAATAAAAGAACGCCCCATGGGCATTTCTTGTCACTTTAATTAATTAAAATAAAAAGGTTAAACCTTATTAAATTGTGACACCACTTTAAATCATATTCCCAAGTATTGAAATATGTGGTGATGACAGGTGTCAACATGCCATATTTTAATTGGAGAATATTAAATCTTAAGTAGTTTTTCAATGAGTAGAAATTACTTTTCTAAAATGAAATAAATAAAACTATTGCCTTAATCCTTGTGATGATTGTGATGATGCTATATCATCTAGTGTAAACCCTTATGTGATAAATAAAAGTAATTAAGTATTGTTTGGTGATTGTGTACTTCATATTTATTTATAGACGCTAGTACCGACCAAGGATACAAATAGGAAGGAGACTACTACGAAGAGGAATCCGAGGAGAACTTCAACCACTACACTGCACAAGGCAAGCTACCACTTGCATGTTACCTATGTAAGCTTCAAAAAACAAGTTAACTTTGCAATTTAACATTTGCATGATAACTATGCAAACTAGATGCCTTAGGCATATGTGATTATACCCCCCTTTGGTTACACCAAATCCCAGTTTTACTTGCAAGCTTTATTAGTTTATTTCTATATCAAAATTATTTGTTTACCTTTAGGTAGTGTTTGTGATATTTTTGGAAATATATTAGAGGTAGCATAAAGAGCATAAAACTTGGCCTAAGTTAGGTAGAACTTGATGTCATCCTGAGGCATGAGATTGGACTTAGATAAGTCACCCTTGAGTACCACCCCTCATTATTGTTTACCCCCAAATTTAGTGGCTAAGTGTTAAGCATAAAACTTGATTACCTTAGATGGGAATACTTGGTGAAAATGATTATGAAAACCTTAGAATGATGAGTCATCCTAATGAGATGTTTTGACATGTGTTGTGAACACCAGATGAATTTGATGATGAAAATGTTGAGGCATGAGCCTTAGCCCTTTTATAAAACTGATGGTTGTGTTAGGATGCGATACCATTCCAATTTTACCGTACAACCACAATACCCGAATTTGGGTAGGGCTTGACTAGAAGTTTATATATCTTAGTATGGGTTCCCTTGCGACCGAGGTTTGAGCCGAGGCTACCTCGTGATGATTGACCACCTGTGTAGTTCCCAAGATGACAGATGGTCATGGTTGGGAGGCCAAACTCATAGGAGAGGTGCCTAGACTAGGGTGTGTAATTGAAAGGTTATGATTGATTATTCGCATACTGAGTATGTTGAATTCAGGATTGTTCCTGACAGATGTATTGAATATTGTGGTGAAAGTGTACCATCTCTACAGAGTGTCAAACTATTCGAATAGCCGCGTCAGTGGTTGTGGATAGTTGGAGTGGCCATACTGTTCCATTGTCAGATGTTTTCAAAATGACTTGTGAAATGAATCATGACTTTGACTTGACCACAATAGGGTTGTGAAACTGAAAGCTAAGTTCCCACTTAGGTGTTATAAAACCTTAAACTAGTTTTCTTTACTTCTGAACTCAGCTAGAGATAAACTTGGCTTTTGCAAAACAACCTAGAGCTTAGCATTCCTACTTGAACCACTTTACTTGTTAGTGATAGTTTGCGAGTACTTAAAGAGTACTCATGGCTTTGTCCCTGGCTATTCCCGTGGCCAGAATATGAAGATGACTATCAGGATGGTGAACAACAGGAAGTCTACGACAACTAGGATCATCTCCCATCGTCAGCATTGCCTGTGACCATGAAGATGGAGCCTCGCCCACGCTACCGTTATTATATTATTCCGCTGCTTTGATTGTACTAAGACTGGATCATGAAATCCTTTATTTGTAAGACCTTTATGATGGTTTGTAATGGATGATGAACTATGGTACCAATCTGTTATGTCTCGCAAAAATGGTAATCCTGGGATTGTGATGTATGGCATAACAGGCATCTGGGATTAAAAATCTAGGTGTTGACAAGTTGGTATCAGATCCATCCTGACCATAGGAGACCCTAGTTAGAATGGACCCTTGAATCAAAAACTTAGTTTCAAAATAAAATAAGTGAGTATTTATGAAAACCTATTCTCATTCTTACCACTTAGATTCTTTCATGAAAATTCATGTTCCTGAAAAATTCTTGCAAACTTACATAAAATTTTACACACTTGATCACTCTACTAACCTACTCATCCTACATTCTTATAGATGGACGTGAAGTATAGCAAGTTCTATCGGTTGGGCAATGGAGGAGATCTCATCTTTGAGCGAGATTTGGACCAACTCTCGGAACTTCTGGAGCGCCCGCACCCCGAGTTCTTCGGAGCTCAGCTCAATGATCAGGAAGGAGGAGAATTGCAATGGCTGATTGTTGCAAGTCTCAGAGGGAAGATTGAAGCCCCCACCTCAGAGGGAGTCCAGTTCACCTTAAGAGGGAACAACTAGTTATATGGAATCGCCAGGGCCATGCAGGAAGCTCTTGCCCATATGTGTGGGAAAAGCATCAATCAGATCAAGGGCACACGCTTTGAGTATTACCCAAGGCGTGATGTTATGGGACAGCCATTGGAGGCACCATATCACCTAGAGCTGAAGCATCAAGTAGATCAACTCGGCTTCATGATGTATGACCGGTAGAAGGATTTGGACAATGCCCGCTCCTACACCAACCACAACTATGCCATCGCAGTCAAGAAGGACCAGACCATTGCCATGCTGGTGAAGGATCGCCAGTCTCGTCGCCGTCATCTTGATAAGAAGGATCGCATTATTGCTCGCCTTCGTCACAAGGTGACAGACTTGGAGGAGACCATCCATGAGCGGGACATCTAGCTTGAGGAGAGGGAGAATGTAGGGGAAGATATCTGTGGAGATGTAAGGTTCCCAACCTTTAATAAGGTAGAGATCCCTATGGTTACAATGCTAGTCCCTGGATTAATAGCTAGCATCCACAGTTAAGATGTAATATCAAGAAACAAAGGTCATAATACAACTTTATAACCAGGAATAAAATAATTCATTACATCTTACATAGCTCATTTGGCTATCACATTACATTGCAGCAGAATATAACAATAGCATGGGGTCCTTCATCTTCAAAGTGCCACAGGCAAACATGTTGGTTGTAGACTTGTAATCCTATTCATCGAACTTCACTAACATCAAACAAACCTGCAACATAATAAGTTGCAGCCACAAGGGTCAATACATTTGAATTGTATTGGCAAGTTTCACTACTATGTAGAAATAAGTGGATCCTATCATTACATGCATATTTGGCTAAGTAGGGTTTATGCTCATTTGCAGAAAGCAATATAGTTTTGTCCTATCTTTTCAAAATAGTTTTGATCTTTTGAAAATCTTTCTTAACTCCTTGGAAAACTCCAAGTGCTTCTAATCCCTTAAAAATAAATCTCGTCCCGAGATTTGGGAAGGCTAAAGGTTACAAGTTGGCTTCAAGGCAACTAGGGTACTACCACCCTTAAAAAAATAAAGTCTCATAGGGTTACATTGATGGTTCACTCGACTATGGGTTCAACACTTAATATTCAGACAAGGAATCCTTATTTGACTCAACTGAGTTAACTAGTTTCTGACATCCACTTCTTCTATCTCTTCAAAGTTTCCATCCATGTCAATGTGGTTCACATGTCCTTTCTGGGTCATATTGGAGTTATTTCCATTGGCTCTTCTAGCATCCTTTTTCTTGTTCTTCTCAGGACAATCTGATGCATAGTGTCCAAGCTCCTTGCAGTTATAGCATCGCAACTGGCTAATGTCTTTCTTCCTGAAGGTGTCTTGTTGATTCTGACCAAGGTCATCTCCATTGTCAATATCATTTCCATTATTCTCACTTCCATTGTTGTTGTGGTGATCTTGATGTGGTTCAGAATCTTCATTACTATTTTTGAATGAATGCTTCTTCTTTGATGATCCTGAGTGATTCTTGAGTTTATGTTTCCTCATTTTGTTCTCAACTTGATTCATCTTGTTTTCCAAAATGGTGGCTTTGTCACAGAGTGATTGATAAGTTGGGACATAGGCAACAGCTAGCTACAGGTTCAACTCATCATTAAGTCCTTCAAGAAATTTTTCTTTTCTCTTAGCATCTGTGTCAACTTCATCCGGTGCATATCGTGCCAGATTGTTGAATTCTTCAATATACTCAGCCACACTGAGGTGACGCTGTTTCAGATTGTGAAACTCCTTTTTCTTCAAGTACATAACTCCAGGTGAGATGTGAGTTGTTCTGAATCCATCCTCAAAAATAGCCCAAGTTACATCTTCAAGGGGAGTAGTGATTTGAAAGTTGTCCCACCATGTTGCTGCTGGTCCTTCAAGCAGAAATGCTGCAAACCTTACTTTTTCTTCATCGGTGCAGCCAACAGTCACTAAGTCTTTGTTCACTGAACGTAACCAATCATCAGATTCCATTGGATCAGTTGTTCTAGAGAATCTTGTAGGCCTAAGTTTCAGAAACTTGGTGAGCATGTCAAGTGCTGGAGGATTATTCTGATTGTTGTTGTTGTTGTTGTTGTTGTTGTTGTTGTTGTTCTGATTCTGTATGAGTGTGGTCATCTGTTGCATCAACTATGTCTGAGCTGCCATCATCTGCTGCATCTCAGGGGTGATGTTATTGTTTTGGTTGGGGTTGGCACAACGAGGAGGCATCTGTTGGTTTGATAGGGATAAGTATGATGGATAGGTTTTTAAGAAGTTTTAACACACAACTCAAAAACAACCAAGTTCAATCAAACAATCAAACCATCCAACAATCAACAAGCAACTATCCACTTAACAACTTATGAGCTTAACTCATGAGTTGAAAGAAACAACAAGTTTTCTTGAAAATAATAACTTAGTATAATCATACCTCATAGGTCAATATGATCCGTACTCTAACTTGATATCAATGTCTTTTGGTAGGCAATCTAGTGTTTCTTGGTTTTCTCTTGTAGTCCTTAGTGAATATCCAAGGTTGAGGTCCTTGGTGAGAATATTGAAGATGTTGAAGTCATGAGAGTTGAAGATGTTGAAGTCATTAGAGTTGAAGATGTTGAAGTCATTAGAGTTGAAGATGTTGAAGTCATTAGAGTTGAAGATGTTCTTAGCTCAGGGTGAAGTCTTTGGCCATGGGGTAGGTTTTGTCCATCAAGTTTAAAATAGGGGAGATGTAGAATCAAAACCGAAATGGTTGAGGAAAGACTTTACAAGATTGTTTGTAATTAAGTCTTTGGAACAAAAACAACTCCTATTTTTCTAAGGGGTTTGTCCAATCCTAGGGTTACAATCCTACAGGCAACACAGTGCTCTGATACCATCTGTAAGGTTCCCAACCTTTAATAAGGTAGAGATCCCTGTGTTTACAATGCTAGTCCCTGGATCAATAGCTAGCATCCACAGTTAAGATGTAATATCAAGAAACAAAGGTCATAATACAACTTTATAACTAGGAATAAAATAATTCATTACATCTTACATAGCTCATTTGGCTATCACATTACATTGCAGCAAAATATAACAATAGCATGGGGTCCTTCATCTTCAAAGTGCCACAGGCAAACATGTTGGTTGTAGACTTGTAATCCTATTCATCAAACTTCACTAACATCAAACAAACCTGCAACATAATAAGTTGCAGCCACAAGGGTCAATACATTTGAATTGTATTGGCAAGTTTCACTACTATGTAGAAATAAGTGGATCCTATCATTACATGCATATTTGGCTAAGTAGGGTTTAGGCTCATTTGCAGAAAGCAATATAGTTTTGTCCTATCTTTTCAAAATAGTTTTGATCTTTTGAAAATCTTTCTTAACTCCTTGGAAAACTCCAAGTGCTTCTAATCCCTTGTTGTCACCATCAAGTTTTACTTTGAGAAATTGGAATGTCGAGATTTTCCATAGCTTCAGGCCTTAGTTGCTCAGTGTTGTCCATAACCGGGGACACGGCTAAGTACTTAGAATTTGATCTTCTGCAGAAGTTGTACACTTTACCCACATGACACAATCTCATCTTGATGCCACCAGTGGCCGCTGGATAAGTACTCACCAAGATGGAGTACTGGCAGATTGAGATTGTGACAAAGTCTTTCCATAGGAGTCCTCCCCATACACAATGCTAGCTTGTCTTCCAGGCACCAATGTAGGGTTTCAAGTTCCCTAGCAAAAATCTAGTTAACCTGAAGATGCCAATGCATGGGTCTTCCACTATGTAGTTGACTAAGACAGAGCCCATTTAGCATGTGGTTGTACATGGAAGCCACTGTACGAGAAACATGTTCAATCTCTAAGTCCCTGGGTGGTTTTCTTCTAGTGCACAACAAAAAGAGATAGCCATATTAACATGGTTCCTTTTGTTGCCACCTTGTCCAACCTTGAGTATCCTTGTCCACCCAGGTGGTTCATTGAGTACTTGTTTTATTATATAAAACATAAGTCTTTTCAATACTTCATATAATCATAACATGTATCCCATCCCAATATATAGCAAGGCTAAGCATACTACAACTACATTGTTTACACTGAGGAATATATAAGGGTATCCTATTAGGATTTAGCATAGAATAAAATATAGTAAAACTTATCATGCATGTTTCAAAAATCCACTAAGTGTAATGAAAATAGTAGGACTTGGATGATAGTGTCACTTGCCTTTTTGGTAGAGAATGTTGGTTCACTTCCTGATCTTACTAATATCACACTCTTCTAACTTCACTACAAATCAATCAAGCAAACATAGATTCAACTAGCATTCCAACCAATATTCAAACAATTCATCACACATAAAATAATAGAAACAAAGTTATGCATGCAAGCATGCAAAAGATAGTTTTATTTGCAAAGGTGGTTTCTACTAGGCTCTAAACATTATAAGGTTCAAATTGGTCATTTACTAAAGTGGTAAAACCATTTGTAAAACGTTTTATCTATAAACCATTTTTAAGTCATTTCATTATTTTATGTGGTTGAAAAATGCTTTTAGCAAAGTAATAATTTTACATTGTTCATCAAATAAGTTGTAAATTCACAAAACTTGGTGTTTAGGGTCAGAAGGTTTGAATCAAATTATTTTCCAAAGGTTTTATTCAAAAATCATTTCCATATCAAAATCAATATTTTTATTTGACTAGAAATGAGCTAATTCAAGTATTTATTCCTAAACTTCACAAAATTCATTTTAAATCCATGAGTTGGTTCCTAGGGTCAGTAAGTTCACAACAAACCATTTTGCAAAGATTTCACATTAAAATTTTATCTAGAACAATTTTTATATTCAAAATAAGCCTACACAAGTTTCTGCAATTTCAACCAATTTTCCAGAAGAAAAACATTAAACAAAGTGCATGGTTGCAAAGTACAAGTTCTGCTGAATCCATTGATATAAAATTTGCAAAATTTGGACGTGTAGATTTAAAGTTATGAATTTTACAAGTTTGCATATGAATCTGATTCCAAATTCTGTTTTAAATCAAACTAGTGCCACACAGCGTGTCCGTATTGGCCGGTACTGTTTCGTGCGGATCGGCCTCTGCGAACCGTAGGATTTTATTTAGATTGCACGGTGCAGATCAACTCGTACCCTTTCGTCTAGTTCTAATCTCAGCCGCAGGATCAACATCTAACGGACACAGCTCCTCTGACCAGGGTTGGGTGGCGCTAGCGGCGGCTGGCGGCGAGCTTGCCGATGATACAGGAAGGAAGGAAGAGGGGGAAACAGCTCACCGTGCTCAGGGTATCGTGGCGATGCTCAACATGGTCGCGAGGAGGCAAGGGGCGCACAGGGACAGGAGGAATCGCTCACCGGAGTTGGTGTGGGCGGCGGTGTTCTCGGGTTGACGTCGCTGGCGTCGTTCGGGACTGCACTAAGGCAAAGGAGAGGCACGGTTAGGTGCGCACGAGGGTCACGAGTAAGGGAGCATCACTGAGAGGTGCTGGGGAGGTCGAGACTTACTGTGGAGGTCGCGGAAAGGGATGCACGGGCGACTCGGTTGATGACGTGAAGCTTCAGAGCGGGAGCGAACTGGTGCTATGGGCAGGTGCGCCTGGCGATGGTGAATGTCCTAGCGTGCAGAGGGAGGCGAGGGGTGGCCGTGGTTCGCCGGATTTTGCTGGAGAAGGTCGTCGGAGCAGAAAGTTTCGAGCTCTTGATTCGCTCAGCCTAGGGGCAGAGAGGGAGAGGCGAGTGAGGGGAAAGGTAGAGGAGAGGCGTGCGCTTAAGTGTGCGTGGTCACGGCGAGGATTAAGAGAGGCAATTAAGCGTATTGACGCCAGCAATAATGCGGCAGCAACGGCAGGGCGACGAGGTCGCGAGGTTGATGACGCCTAGTCAAGGCTGTGGGACTACTGCCGAGGGAGAGAGAGAGAGGAGAGGGGCCACCTGCGTGACTCATGGGTGGGTTTGCACGTAGAAAAACGTTTCGCTGAGGGTATGCCGGGTGGGCTCTTGCTGGGCTTAGTGGACTGGCCAGTTGGGTTTGGTCCGATTCATTTTTTTTATACTGATTCCCTTTTTCTTTTTCTATTTGATTTTCTGTTTTGATTTTCAAACAACAAATGAATTCAAACCTTTGCCAAAGTTTGTATAATTTTTAGTTCTGTTTAACAACACAAACCAAAGTCCAAAATAAAATAATACTTTTATTCTTTTAGGATCTATTTAATAATTAAATAAAATAGTCCCTAGTTATTAATTCAAATAGGATTTGATATTTAAAAGAAATCTCCATTTGAAACCTAAATAATACCAAAATCATTTCAGTAGGTTTTATACAAAACACTTGGAAAACTTATTTAAAATAAGTTTTAGTGTTTATTTAAAATGGAAAAACCTTTACTTAAATAAAATTGGATATTAAATCCTCATTATTTTATTTAATTAAACCTTTACTCTTTTTATCAAATAGGAATGCTTTATTTCAAAGCTTGGCCAAGGTTTTAATTTGGCTTTAAGAAATAACCTTTATTTATAAATCTATCTTTTGCTTTTGAAAAACAAATCTTTTTAATTAAAAGATCTAAAATAGTAATTCCAACTATCAAAACTTTCTTTATTAATTGTTTATCTTTTTAAATCCCTTTAGGATTTATTTGATCAAAATAGGTTTGAAAGTTTCCAATTGGATTCAAAAAGTTTCTTCTCACCCTGAATTTCAACAAAGTTTTATTTTGTTTATTTATTTTTCACATTTCAAAATTTGGAAAATTTTGGGATGTGACAGGAGACCCCTACTCTTACCTTAGTGACGATGATGACTTCCTGGAGGATCAAGCCATGGAATTATTCACCGATGAGGATGACTTCGCCTTCATTGATGATGATGATGAAGCCACCGATTCTGAGGAGTAGTAGCACTTGAGAACTAGCGTTAGTGAAGTTGTATCCGGTGCCATTGTATCATAGTTGCACAGAATGGTTCTTAAAACCATTTGTTTCCTTGTTGTGGTGTGTGTTTGTATTGTGTGCTATGAATGAATGAAAAGCAAGTTGCTAGAAAAATCTGAGTCAAAGTTTAAAAACTTTTCAAAAACAAACCTTCCCTCTTTTCTCATGATCTATCTCAATCTTCAGATGCCTCGCGGAGGAAGCAGTTCATCCCCGGACCCAATGTTGCAAATCTTGCAAATGTTGGTTTCTGACCGCGAAGCTGAAAGAGCCGAACGTCAAGCCAACCTAGCCACCCTTCAACACATAGCTCATATGGCCAACAACAACCAAGGCCATGGAAACCAGGACAACCATGGATCCAAACTCAAGAACTTACAGAACACCAATCCACCCATCTTTAGTAAGTCTGAAGAGACCTTAGATGCAAATGACTAGCTGCAGACCATGGAGAACAACTTAGAAGTCGCAGGAGTAGAGGCCAATGAGAAAGTACTGTTTGCCACTGATTATCTGGCAGGAGATGCAAGATCTTGGTTGAACAGCGTTCGCGCCATGACTAGAGGACAAATGATGACTTGGGATGAATTCAAACTCAAGTTCAGCAGAACCCATGTGCCACCGGGTTTGATCAAGAGGATGAGAGATGAATTCAGAGAATTGAAGCAAGGGAGGATGAAAATAGTTGAATACCATGACAAATTTCTGTCCTTAGCTAGGTATGCACCCGATGAGATTGACACTGAAGCCAAGAAGAAGGAGAGATTCTTGAATGGTCTGCATGATGAGATGCAGACGGTGTTAGTCAACATCCCATTTGCTGACATTGAAGCCTTAGTGGATTCTGCCATTTAGATGGAAGGCAAGATCAACCAAGCCAATGAGAACTGCAAGCATCAAATGATGCATCAACCAAGAACCCACCATACCCCAAAGTATCGCCCCAACCCGTCTACAGGATTTGCCCCAAGAAACAATAGACCCCCGATGAACCGTCCGACCTATCCCAACCGTGGAGGAGGAAACCCAAGGCCCGGAGGAAATCATAATAACCCCGGTAACCCCAGAAATTTCAACCGTGCACCGCCCAAGTTCAACAACAACAATGTCGCCACCAACACCAATACTTCCCCAAGGACTGGAAGCAATGTTGTGCCTGTTGCAGGAAAGGACAAGTCTTAGGTGACTTGTTATGAATGCGGTACCAAGGGTCACTATTCCAATGAGTGCCCCAAGAAGCTTGCAGCAGCCCCCAATGTGAATGCCCCAGCTCAGTAGTAGCTTCGTGTTCAACATGGAAGAATATTTGCCCCTGGAAATTCACTCAACCGCAACGACCGTCTGTTTCTCATGAATGCGGAAGAAGCCCAAGAAGGGCCAGATGTCATGCTGGGTATGTTTTCTGTTAACTCAGTACTTGCAAGAGTGTTGTTTGATTTTGGAGCATCGCACTCGTTTGTTACCAAAGAATTTGCATGCACTAGTAAGATTCAACCAACAAAATTGAAGCATGTTATGATAGTTCAAATACCAGGTTCAACCACCAAAGCTAGACAAATTTGCAAGGACGTACCTATCAGAATCCATGACGTAGATTTTTATGCTAATCTAATATTACTTGGAACTAAAGGTTTGGAAGTAGTACTAGGAATGGATTGGATGTCAAAACATAAAGGATTAATTGACTGTGCCAAGAAAGCCATAACCATGACCAGTACAACCGGAATATCAGTAGAGCATGTATCTGAAACCTTGCCCCGTCAATTCAAGTGCAACAAGAGTCTAGCCCAACCAAACATTGACCAAGTCAGAGTATTCTATGAATACCCCGATGTATTTCTAGATGTTTTGGCCGCTATGCCCTAGATCGGTATATCGAGTTTATTGATACGTCAGAAACGTATCTATAATTTTTGATGCTCCATGCTTGTTTTGTATCTACTTTGCTTTGCTTTGTCTATACTTTGAGGTGTTTTTATATCTTTTCTGGAACTAACCTATTAACAAGTTGCCATAGTGCCAGTTGCCTGTTTTCTTCTGTTTTTGGTTCCAGAAAGGTAGAAAATCAATATTCTTGGAATTGGACGGGACAAAACCCAAAGTTATTATTTTCCCGGATCAACACGGAACCACGAAGCAGAGTCAGAGGGGGGGCACAGGGTGGTCGCACCCTCCTAGGCGCGGGAAAGCCCTGGAGGCACCTAGAGGGGGTGTGGGCCCCCTGGACCCCCACCAACCTTGATTCATGCGCCTATAAGAAGCCTCCGACCCAAAAACCCTAGGGCATCCCAGAAGAAATGCACGAAAACCTCCGTGGCGCCGCCGCCACCGAAGGGGAGATTCGGGGGACAGAAAGTCTTTGTGCCGGCACCCTGCCGGGACGGGGAAGTGGCCCCCGAGCCATCTCCATCAATCTCCATTGCCATCTTCATCACCGTTGTTGATTCCCATTATGAGGAGGGGGTAGTTCTTCCTCGAGGCTAAGGGCTTTACCGGTAGC
Source organism: Avena insularis (assembly GCA_023614405.1). NCBI lineage: Eukaryota > Viridiplantae > Streptophyta > Magnoliopsida > Poales > Poaceae > Avena > Avena insularis. Next base: position 358,637,791 of record CM042697.1, read on the forward strand.
TATGTGTTCATCTCTCTCTATGCATGATATTGTTGTGGTCATGAGCTTTGTAATCTAGTACATCTACCTTGCTACTCAAGTGCTTCAATAGATCTCTGCTCTCCCCATGTGTGTGAAAGTGACAGCGTGCATGCCAAGGTGGCACTTAGGCTTGAGTCTACATAAATACTCTTTGTGCTTTAATAGATCTATGATTTTCCGCACGTGTGTGAAAGTGACAGCGTGCATACCGCGTGTGGCACTTTGGCTAGATTGAATATTTGTTATGAGTTATATTTGGAGTTGGATGTCTCTATGAAATTGTGGTGTTTGTTGGAACCATCTAGTGCTCAAGGTGACAGTGTGGGGTTATCTAGATTGGGGAAGGCGGACTTTGAGGAGTGTTGTTATAGCCCTACCGATGATTAGAGTGTCCAACCAGAGAGTAGTTAAGAGTAGTATCATGCAGAGAGGATATTTATATGACAGAGTGTTCACTAGTGAAAGTACGATCCCTAGGCCTTGTTTTTAAACATTGAAACACCGTTTGCTACTAGATATGTTGCATGTTTGCTTGCTTCCTTCTTTTCTCCTTTAGTCTTTACCTCACCGTCAAGCTATTTTCTGGCACCTTTACCACTTGTATTTCACTATCTCTTCGCCGAACTAGTGCACCTATACACCTCACAAGTGTATTGGGTGTGTTGGGGGACACAAGAGACTTCTTGTACCTTGATTGTAGGATTGCTTGAGAGGGCATACCTTTGACCACTTCCTCCCTGAGTTCGATAAACCTTGGGTAATCCACTTAAGGGAAACTTGCTGCTGCTCTACAAACCTCTGCACTTGGAGTCCCAAAAACTATCTACAAGAATAGAAGTTCATAGACATCAAGCTCTTTTCTGGCGCTGTTGCCGGGGAGGTTTTGGGGTTTTACCTTTCCTCCACGCCAGAAGCTCTTTTCTGGTGCTGTTGCCGGGGAGGTAAGGTAAAAGGTACTCACATCCTCTGGTGTGAGTGCTCGAAGTTATTTCCTTTAGATTCTGCAATTTTGTCTTTTTGTTCTTGTTTTCACTAGTTAGGCTTAATGGAAAACAACAACAAAATTAGAGAGCTTTATAGTGTTTATCTTGAGTTAGGACTCGAAGTGTTTGAAGAGAAAATTAAAAAACCTATGGAACTTTATTTGCATGCTAATAGCAATGTTATTAGTATGAATTTGTTGGACACCATTATTGCTAATGCTATGGAAACATCTAAGATTGGGGAAGCTAGTTTTTATGAAAATGATCTTTTTAGTTCCCCAGCTTTGGAAGATAGCTATTCTATTGCTTATGATGGTACCAAACCTCCAATTTATGATGATTACAATGATGAATATGATATTTTCAGTCCACCTACTATTGAGGAGAAAGTTAATTGTGATTACAATCTTCCTCGTATATTTGATGACAATGGTGATGAGAATAGTAGTGATAGCTATTTTGTTGAATTTGCTCCCACTCCGATTAATAAGAATGACTATGCTTATGTGGAGAGTAATTATATGCATGTGGCTCATGATAAGAATGTTTTATGTTATAGTTATATTGGTAATTTTATTCATGTTGCTACTGATAGTTATTATGAGAGAGGGAAACATGGTTTTATGCATCTCAATAATATTAAGTTTCCCCTCTTTATGTTGAAGGTCTTGAAGTTGCACTTGTTTTGCTTTCATATGCTTGTTGCTTTGTGTTTTCATGACTTGTTTCTTTATAAAATTCCTATGCATAGGAAGTGAGTTAGACTTAAATGTGTTTTGAATTTGCTTCTTGATGCTCTCTTTACTTCAATTCATATTTCTTATCTGAGCATCTTCTCAAACTATCAAGCCTAACTTAAAGGCGGTAAAGAAAATTATTTGTCGGGAGACAACCCAAGAGTTTTATTGAGTCTTGGAAGTTATTACTTAAGTAATGACCTCTCCTTATCCTTTTTTTTGTTTTTTGTGCCAAGAATGACCTCTAACGAGAGGGAAGTAAGATTTGGGGAGTTGCTGTCCCGAAACAGATTTCAGTCCTCCACCATAAAGATTCGTGAGAAGTCTCTATAAGTAGGATTGAGCTGAAAATTTACTAATAAATCCCCCAATATGTTAGCTAACTTTAGTTAGTTCAACACTTTTTGATTTGAGCAACATAAGGTCTTCGAAAAAATCGGTTTCTACCTGCTGGTCTATTTTGACAGATTTCTGCCATTATTTGCATTTCCTTCTTATTGATTCCTTTTTGGGTTCTTTTTTGGGAAATTGAGATTTTTGAAGGAGTTTCTACAGTATCTTTTGTTTTTAGTGAAAAGTTTTGATGTTCCAAAGCTTAATCCCATGGTCTATTATCTTTTGAATACACTAATGTTGCTAATGAAGATTGTGTGAAGTTTTGTATGAAGGAAAAAATTCAGGTGTAGAGAAGGAATGATGTAATGAGATGAAGAATGGACAACAGATCAAGCTTGGGGATGCCACCTTGGTGTCACCCCAATAAATATCCAAGAGGTACAAGCGTCAAAGCTTGGGGATGCCCAAGGCATCCCCTTCTTCATCAATAAAAAGCTCACGTCTTTCTAGACACTTCATTTTTATTGTTTCATGCAAGGTTGTGTTGTTCTTGGAGCGTCTTATTTTTCGGTTTTGGTTTTCTTTTGCTTAGTTTGCTTGAGTAAGTTGGTTGGTTATACCACACTTCTTTTGGAGAGAGACACACTCTGTTTCCATTGCCGAGAACACTCTAGTTTTCACTCTTATTGTTTTGTGAGTGTTCACTTTTGCTAGCACTGCGTTCAACCTTAGTTTTCCCGTGCATTTAGCTTAGAATGTTTTAGTTCTTCTTTGTGGATTTGTGAGACAAGCTCACTGATCTTTATTGATTATTATCTTTTTGAGTTGTTTCAAATAAGTTGCTTGGTGTTGGAAAGGAGTAGAAAGTTCTTGCTTGATAAGTGCAAGAGGAGCTTGCATTGACTGTGACTTAGACTTTAGCATGACATGCTAGGTGTTGTTTTTACCTTATTCGTAGTGATTATTGTTGTAGCTTGTATTGTTCCAAACAATTGGGATTGCTTAGTGTGCCTTGAAGAAATTATGCGTTGTTTTAGCATGGAAAAGCATATTATTGTAGTATTCTCCTTTGATGCTTTATTTGGGTTGACTTGGCACATGCTCACACCATGTTATGACTATGACAAGTCACCATAGACTCTATGATCATTTAGTCCTTGACTTGTAGTACCACTCTTTGCTTTGATTAGTAATGCTTTGTTGCTCTGCATGATTATGGCCATTATTTTTCTCTTAGTTGGTTGCTCCCAGTCTTTTGCTAGCCTCCACTTGTATGGGTAATCTCTACTCATGCTTCCAACTCCCAAGAAACCAAGTTTTTCCAAAGTGTCCACTATAAACTCCTATGCATGGTGTGTTACACTATTCCAAGTATATTCTTGCTTTCATCTATTTTCCAATTAAAAACTATTCTGTTATGTGAAAACTTACTGATTAAAGCCCTCACAAACTTGATGGCACACTTTATATTCTTTGCCCCTAATAAACTTGTACCATTGTGTCATCTATGTTGTATATGCTTGCACTTATACGTTGGAATTAGCAGAACTGTGTTATCACGGGGAACGTTTTCAACATTGCACTTGTACTTTGTACTCAGTTGATATCATGCTCTTTTGTCTATGGATGTCACCGGTGTGAAATAAAGAGGGAACTTGTAAGTCCATGGAGTTTGTATCCTGTGTTAGAGAAACGCATGGGCCGCTAGCCTAATCCATGACTAATCATGGTGGAAACTTGCAGCATCACCATAGTGACATCTATGAAGCATTCTTCTTATAAAAAAAGAGACACATTGAGAAAAGAGGAAAGAGAGAAAAAACACCATATTCCCATCGTAAATAAGAAGATTGCTGAGATGCTCATTGTATGCTTGCCTTGTCATTTTGGTTATGGGATAGATCCTGTACCATGTGCAAGGGATACCCCGTTGGCGGTTCTCAATGATATGCAAATACTTACAATGACAAGAACTTACAGGTGATTAAAGTTGAGTAGCATGAGGTGTGGCCCTCGTATTCAAGGGACTTGATATTGCCAACTTATACTTCGTCAAGCATATACTCCATCTTTGTTCACTTTAACCTTAATCACTTCAAGATGCTTATGATAGGGGCAATGAGGGCTGAAAGCTAACAAGTACCATAATTTTTGGAAGCTCTTTTTGAAACTTGAAATCCCTACTTCCTTTATAAAAGGCCTTTCTTCCACCACTATAGAGTCTCCACCTTCTACCTTTAGGCACCATTAAGAGAGCATAGTTGCCATTCTGTGTGCAGTGTCCCAAAACTTATTGATTCATGCATATTGTGATATTACTTGTTCTTGTGCTACTTGTTTCTAGTCACCCTTGTGAACTTTGAAGGTGTCCTATGCATCTATTTGCTACTCCATGAGGGACAAGCTGAATGCCACTATGCCATGTTTTATGTATGTGAAACAAACAAACGTTTTTCAATGCATGTTATTCATGATCTTTGTTTGTAGCCCTTCATGTTGCATGCATAGTTACTTTGTCCTATTGTTAGAACTCCATCTTTCATGCACATGTTTAGAGTTCTTTGATCCCAGCTTTCAATGCTCGCAAATGGTTGGATCTGTATTGTGAGGGTGCATGTCACCTCAAAAATTATTCTTTTATCACTTACCTACTCGAGGACGAGCAAGAGTTAAGCTTGGGGATGCTTGATACGTCGGAAACGTATCTATAATTTTTGATGCTCCATGCTTGTTTTGTATCTACTTTGCTTTGCTTTGTCTATACTTTGAGGCATTTTTATATCCTTTCTGGAACTAACCTATTAACAAGTTGCCACAATGGCCGCTGTTTTTCTTACATTTTTGGTTCGAAAGGCGTAAAAATCAATATTCTCGGAATTGGACGAGACAAAATCCAAAGTTATTATTTTTCCCGGAGCAACACGGAACCACGAAGCAGAGCCGAAGGGGGGCCACAGGGTGGCCGCACCCCCCTAGGCGCGGGCAAGCCCTAGAGGCGCCTTGAGGGGGTGTGGGCCCCCTGGACCCCCACCGACCTTGATTCGTGCGCCTATAAGAAGCCTCCGACCCAAAAACCCTAGGGCATCCCAGAAGAAATCCACGAAAACCTCCGTATCTCCGCCGCCACCGAAGGGGAGATTCAGGGGACAGAAAGTCTCTGTTCTGGCACCCTGCCGGGACGGGGAAGTGCCCCCGGAGCCATCTCCATCGATCTCCATCGCCATCTTCATCACCATTGTTGATTCCCATGATGAGGAGGGAGTAGTTCTTCCTTAGGGCTAAGGGCTCTACCGATAGCTATGTGTTGATATCTCTCTATGCATGATCTTGTGGTCATGAGCTTTGTAATTAAGTAGATATACCTTGCTACTCAAGTGCTTGTCACATCCCAAGATTTTCCAAATCTTGTAATGAGAAAAATAAATAAATAAAATAAAACTTTGTTTGATTTTTAGGGCCAGAAGAAACTTTTTGATTTCAATTGGAACTTCAAACCAAGTTGGATCAAATAAAATCCTAAAGGGATTTAAAAAGATAAAACATTTATTAAAGGAAAATAAAATATTTTGGAATTACTATTTTTGATCTTTTAAATAAAAGGATTTGGTTTTCAAATGAAATAGAAGTTTTATAAATAAATATTATTTTATAAAGCCAAATTAAACCTTGGCCAAAGATTATGAAATAAAATGCTTTGTTTTGATAAAAAATAGTAAAGGTTTATTTAAAAATAAATTAATAAGGATTTAATATCCAAGTTTTATTAATAAAGGTTTTACTATTCCAAAACATCAAAACTTATTTATTTAAAATAAGTTTTCCAAGTATTTATATTCTCAAACAAAACCTACGGATTTGGTTTTGAAAATAATTAGATTTCAAAAGGAGTATTTAAATAAAACAAATCCTATTTTGGATTTATTAAAACAAGGTCTATTTATTTAATTAATAATAGACCCTAAAATAAAATTATTATTTTGGATTTGGAATTTTGGTTTATGTTACTGAACAGAACCAAATCCAAAATTACAAAGTTTGGTGATTGTTTGAATTGATTTGAGTGTTGTTTGTTTGTTTAAATTTCAAAAACAGAAATCAGAAATAGAAAAAGAAAAGGTTTCAGAATAGGAAAAAAAGGATTTGGGCGACCCAACCCAGCAGCCCAACAAGGCCCAGTGCCAGCCCAGCTCCTCTTTCCTCAGCGAAACGTTTTCTCACTCGCCAGACGACCCGTGCAGTGAATGACGGGTGGACCCTTCCCTCACTCCTTTTCTCACTGACGACTGGACCCCACCTCTCCCGTTCATCCTCCTCACCCGCGCGACTTCTTCTCCCCCAAACCTCGTCGCCGTTTCTGCTGTTGAATGCGCGCTTGATTCCTCCTTAACCACGCATTGATTCAGCCCGTGACAACGTGCACTTAAGCGCCTCTCCTCCCTCTGTCATTCCCCTCAAACGCCAACTCCTCCTCGCCACCAGGCTGCTCGAAATCATCTCCAAACCGCCGCTGCTCCGACGAGCTTCCTCCTCCAATTCCGGCCGAGCCTCGCCACCTCCTACCTCCCCGAGCACACGGGAACACTCACCACTCCCAGACGCTTCTCCCAGTACCCTCCGTTCAATCGCGGGCGCCCTAGAATGCCGTCTTCGACAAAGCTCTGAGCGCCGCCGCGTCTGCAACCTCTCCGGCGACGTCTCCTGGTGAGTCCAGACCGACCCGCGCCCTCTCATTCACACACACGTCATCTCCTTGGTCGTACACGTCTAACCATGCTTCTTGTTTGCCCTCTCGTGAACCATAGCACAGTCCTCGACCTCGACCGCGTGCAACCGTCGCCAGACCTAACTCCGGCGAGGAATTCCTCCTGTCCTCGTGCGCCCCTTGCCCAGACGACTTCACGTTGAGCTTCCCCAGGCCTCTGCGATCACGGTGAGCACTTTCCCTCCGCTTATAGCTTCCTGTATCGCCGGCGCCACCACCATCTGACCGTCGCCGCCGCGCGCAGCCGTCGAGCGCCGCTAGTTAGTGGCCTGTTGTTTAGGTCCGTTAGATCTAGATCGTATGGCTGTGATAGAATATAAGAGAAGAGGTATCGTATGCCTCTGCGCCGCTCGATCTAAATTAGATCCTACGGTCTACAGCACGCGATCCACCCGAACCGGTACCAGCGAATAGGAAAGCGACGCGTGGCCAGTTTTTGGTTTAAAACAGATTTGAAATCAGATTAGAATGTGATTTTCAAACCTTTGTAACTTTTGATCCACACGTCCAAAATTTACAAATTTGATATCATTGGAATCAGTGGAACAAACCCTAGCCAACCATGCCATTGGTTTAGTAAATAGTAACTGTTAGATTGATTGTTTTTGCAGAAACATTTGTAGGCTTGTTTAGATTAGCAAGATTGTTCAAAAATGTTTTTGAGTTTGAAACCTTGGCAAATTAGTTTGTGGTGAACTTACTGACCCTAGGAATCAACCCATGGTTTTGAAAATAGATTTGGTAAAGATTAGGATGGACTAATTGACTTAGCCCATTTCTAGCCAAATAAAAATAATGGTCTTGTTATGAAAATGATTTTGGAGTAAAAACTTTGAGAAAATGTTTTGGACCAAACCTACTGACCATAAACACCAAGTTTTGGGAAACAACAACTTATTTGGTGAACCCCTTAAAGTTGTTGCTTTGATAAAAATGTTTTCCACCACATAAAATGATGAATGGATTTAAAAATGGTTTATGGACAAAACCCTTTTGCAAATGACTTTGCCACTTTGGAAAATGAGCATTTTGAAACTTACCAAGTTTAGAAGCCTAGTGGAGACCATCTTTGCAAATAGAACCATCCCTTGCATGCTTACATGCATGACTTAGATCCCATTGTTTTATGTGTGTGAATTGTTTGATTATTTGGTTGGAATGCTAGTTGATATTGTGTTTGCTTGATTGATTGTAGTGAAGTTAGAAAAGTGTGAGACTAGCAAGATCAAGGAGTGAACCAACATTCCCTACCAAAAGGCAAGTGACACTACCATCTAAAGTCCTACTATTTTCATTATACTTAGTGGATTTTGAAACATGCATGAAAATAATTTTATACTTATGCTATGCTAAATCCTAATAGGATACCCTATACATTCCTTAGTGAAAACAATGTAATTGTTACATGCTTAGCCATGCTATATTTTGAAAAGAGATACATGTTGAGATTTTTTATGGAATTGAGAAAAGAACTTGTGTTTTATATAATAAAACAAGGACTCAATGAACCACCTGGGTGGCCAAGGATACTTTGAGTTTTGGAGAAGGTGGAAACAAAAGGAACCATTTCTATGGCAATCTCTTTGTGTTGTGCTCCAAATGAAACCACCCAGGAAACTTAGAGATTGAACATGTTTCTCCAATTGTGGCTTTCGTGTGCAACCACATGCTATTATGGCTCTGGCTTAGTCAACTACATTGGGAAGACCCATGCATTGTCTTCATCTGGACATGGGGACCTGGAATCCTACATGGGTGCTGAAGACAAGCTAGCAATGGTGTATGGGAGGACCTTTGGAAAGACTTCGTCACATTCTCAATCTGCCAGTACTCCATCTTGGTGAGCACTAATCCAGTGGCCACTGGTGGCAACAAGATGGGAGTGTGACATGTGGGTAAAGTGTGCAACTTCTGCAGAAGATAATAAAATCTAAGTACTTAGCCGTGTCCCCGATTATGGACAATACTGAGCAACTAAAGTTTGAAACTATGGGAAATCTCGACATTCTAATTTCTAAAGGAAAACTTTTAAAGACTTGATGCACTTGGGGGTACCAAGGAGCTCAAGAGATTTTGATAAAACTTGATGCACTTGGGGTTACCAAGGAGCCCAAGAGATTTTTGATAAAACTTGATGCACTTGGGGGTACCAAGGAGCTCAAGAGATTTTAATAAAACTTGATGCACTTGGGGTTACCAAGGAGCCCAAGAGATTTTTGATAAAACTTGATGCACTTGGGGGTACCAAGGAGCTCAAGAGATTTTGATAAAACTTGATGCACTTGGGGTTACCAAGGAGCTCAAGAGATTTTGATAAAACTTGATGAACTTGGGGGTACCAAGGAGCTCAAGGGATTTTGACAAGGACTTGAACACTTGGGAATTTACCAAGGAGTTCAAGGGATTTTTGAAAAGGGAGATTTGTCAAAGGACCAAAACCATTTTTTAAAAGATAGGATAAAATTATTGCTTTAAGCAAATGAGCCTAAAACCCTACTTAGCCAAATGTGCATGTAATGATAGGATCCACTTATATTCAACTTAGTAGTGAAACTTGCCAATACAATTCAGATGTATTGACCCTTGTGGCTGTAACTTGTAATGTTGCAGGTTTGATTGATTTTAGTGAAGATTGAATGATTAGGATTACAAAGTCTACAACCAACATTTGCCTGTGGCACTTTGAAGATGAAGGACCCCATGCTTATAGTTATTCCGCTGCAATGTATTGTAATAGCCAAATGAGCTATGTAAAGATGTAATAAAATTATGGTATTCCTGGTTATAAAGTTATATTATGACCTTTGTTTCTTGATATTACATCTAAACTGTGGATGCTAGCTATTGATCCAGGGACTAGCATTGTAAACACAGGGGACACCACCTTATGTTAATAAAGGTTGGGACACTCCCTCTTACAAATAGTATCAGAGCATTGTGTTGCCTGTAGGATTTGTAAAACCTAGGATTGGACAAAAACCCTTAGAAAATAGGATTGTATTTGTTCCAAAAACTTATTTACAAAACAAACTTGTAAACTCTTTCCTCCACCACTTTGATTTTGATTCTACACCTCTTCTACTTCCAAACTTGATGGAAAAACCTACCCATGACCAAAGACTACACCATGTGCAAAGGACTTCTTCAACTTCTTCAACTCTAATGACTTCAACTTCTTCAAATCTAATGACTTCAACTTCTTCAACTTCAATGACTTCAACATCTTCAGCATATTCACCAAGTACTTCCAACTTGGATATCACTAAGGACTACATGTGAGACAAGGAAATCTTGCTCAAGATTAGAGACTGAGGGAATGCAAAAGTTAGAAGAAGCCTACATAATTTGAAGTAATGTATCCAAGAGTTTTTCCCAAGGAAACCATGACCTCATGTAAAGAAGAATCAACCAAGAAGGATGGAAAGATCACAAGTAAACCATATAGATGGACCACCATAATTTAGTTAAGTCAAACCCACCAACTTATGTGGTGTAACAAAAATATTTTGTTGTCTAAGTATGTGCTTGAACCTTGTTGTTTGAGTGAAAAGTTGATTGTGAATGCTTGCACATTGCTTGAGTGAATTGTGATGTGTGTGATTAGAATTGATTTCTTAGAAATATCTTGCCTATTCTAATCTCCCATCAACCCAAACAGATGACTACTCCAAGAGACTCCAACATCAAGGTTGATGACACCAACACCAACCAAGAGGACAACATGAAAGAGCTCATAGCAACCCAACACCAGTTAAACCAAGTGACAGCTCAATTCATAGCTAACACTAGTGGAGAAGATCCAGCACTGCAAGGATTTTTGGAAACCCAAGGCCAACTGATGCTTAAGATGACTGATCAAATGATCAAAATGGAGGAAAACTATTCCAAGAAAGTTTATGACAACAAGGATGACAGAAATGTTATTCTAGATGGAGCCCCAGCTTGCATTATTTGTGGAGACAAGGATCATACTTCCAAGGAGCATGGATATCAATGCCCCAACTATGAAGAGAAACATCCTGTTGGACAATGTCCCACTACTCAAGCTACTTGCTACCTATGTGAAGGAAACAATCATACTCCTATCCAATGCCCCATCTATTCCATTGTGGAACAAAGGAAACAAGGTGGAGTGCAACAAATGATTGCAAACCATCAAGAAGGATCCAAGTCTACCAAGAAGGTTGATGACAAAGGAAAAGGACCACTTATACCTCCAAACAAGACAACCCAGTTCAAAGGACCAAAGAAACCCAAGAAGCAAAAGAAGGACAAAAGCCATGTGCAATGTCATAAATGTAAGGAAATGGGACACTACTCCGGTGAATCCCTAGAGAACCAGAAGAATAAGGAGATTGGCCAAGTAGTGTGCAACAACTGCAAAGACCTAGGCCACTATGTAGCAACTTGTCCACAAGAGCTACGTAAAGAACTCAAGGATATCCACTGTTTCAATTGCAAGAACCCAGGACATTATGCAAGCAATTGTCCAGAAAAGATGAAGAACAAGTTGAACAAGCCTATGGAGAAACTCAACCTTGGCCCATGAGTCAAGTGTGGAAACCAAGGACACAATGCAAATGATTGCCCAGAGAAGCTTTCCCAAGATTCCAAGAAGGCCAATATGTAATTTTTGTTTGAAATTTTTTAAGGGTGGTAGTACCCTAGTTGTTTTGAGCCTGCTTGTAACCCTAGCCTTCCAAATCTCGGGACGAGATTTATTTTAAGGGTGGTAGCCTGTCACATCCCAAGATTTTCCAAATCTTGTAATGTGAAAAATAAATAAATAAAATAAAACTTTGTTTGATTTTCAGGGCCAGAAGAAACTTTTTGATTTCAATTGGAACTTCAAACCAAGTTGGATCAAATAAAATCCTAAAGGGATTTAAAAAGATAAAACATTTATTAAAGGAAAATAAAATATTTTTGAATTACTATTTTTGATCTTTTAAATAAAAGGATTTGGTTTTCAAATGAAATAGAAGTTTTATAAATAAAGATTATTTTATAAAGCCAAATTAAACCTTGGCCAAAGCTTATGAAATAAAATGCTTTGTTTTGATAAAAAATAGTAAAGGTTTATTTAAAAATAAATTAATAAGGATTTAATATCCAAGTTTTATTAATAAAGGTTTTACTATTCCAAAACATCAAAACTTATTTATTTAAAATAAGTTTTCCAAGTATTTATATTCTCAAACAAAACCTACTGATTTGGTTTTGAAAATAATTAGATTTCAAAAGGAGTATTTAAATAAAACAAATCCTATTTTGGATTTATTAAAACAAGGTCTATTTATTTAATTAATAATAGACCCTAAAATAAAATTATTATTTTGGATTTGGAATTTTGGTTTATGTTACTGAACAGAACCAAATCCAAAATTACAAAGTTTGGTGATTGTTTGAATTGATTTGAGTGTTGTTTGTTTGTTTGAATTTCAAAAACAGAAATCAGAAATAGAAAAAGAAAAGGTTTCAGAATAGAAAAAAAATAGGATTTGGGCGACCCAACCCAGCAGCCCAACAAGGCCCAGTGCCAGCCCAGCTCCTCTTTCCTCAGCGAAACGTTTTCTCACTCGCCAGACGAATTCTGCAAATGAATGACGGGTGGACCCTTCCCTCACTCCTTTTCTCACTGATGACTGGACCCCACCTCTCCCGTTCATCCTCCTCACCCGCGCGACTTCTTCTCCCCCAAACCTCGTCGCCGTTTCTGCTGTTGAATGCGCGCTTGATTCCTCCTTAACCACGCATTGATTCAGCCCGTGACAGCGTGCACTTAAGCGCCTCTCCTCCCTCTGTCATTCCCCTCAAACGCCAACTCCTCCTCGCCACCAGGCTGCTCGAAATGATCTCCAAACCGCAGCTGCTCCGACGAGCTTCCTCCTCCAATTCCGGCCGAGCCTCGCCACCTCCTACCTCCCCGAGCACACGGGAACACTCACCACTCCCAGACGCTTCTCCCAGTACCCTCCGTTCAACCGCGGGCGCCCCAGAATGCCGTCTTCGACAAAGCTCTGAGCGCCGCCGCGTCTGCAACCTCTCCGGCGACGTCTCCTGGTGAGTCCAGACCACCCCGCGCCCTCTTGTTCACACACGCGTCATCTCCTTGGTCGTACACGTCTAACCATGCTTCTTGTTTGCCCTCTCGTGAACCATAGCACCGTCCTCGACCTCGACCGCGTGCAACCGTCGCCAGACCTAACTCCGGCAAGGAATTCCTCCTGTCCTCGTGTGCCCCTTGCCCAGACGACTTCACGTTGAGCTTTCCTAGGCCTCTGCGATCACGGTGAGCACTTTCCCTCCCCTTATAGCTTCCTGTATCGCCGGCGCCACCACAATCTGACCGTCGCCGCCGCGCGCAGCCATCGAGCGCCGCCAGTTAGTGGCCTGTTGTTTAGGTCCGTTAGATCTAGATCGTATGGCTGTGATAGAATATAAGAGAAGAGGTATCGTATGCCTCTGCGCAGCTCGATCTAAATTAGATCCTACGGTCTACAGCACGCGATCCACACGAACCGGTACCAGCGAATAGGAAAGCGACGCGTGGCCAGTTTTTGGTTTAAAACAGATTTGAAATCAGATTAGAATGTGATTTTCAAACCTTTGTAACTTTTGTTCCACACGTCCAAAATTTACAAATTTGATATCATTGGAATCAGTGGAACAAACCCTAGCCAACCATGCCATTGGTTTAGTAAATAGTAACTGTTAGATTGATTGTTTTTGCAGAAACATTTGTAGGCTTGTTTAGATTAGCAAGATTGTTCAAAAATGTTTTTGAGTTTGAAACCTTGGCAAATTAGTTTGTGGTGAACTTACTGACCCTAGGAACCAACCCATGGTTTTGAAAATGGATTTGGTAAAGATTAGGATGGACTAATTGACTTAGCCCATTTCTAGCCAAATAAAAATAATGGTCTTGTTATGAAAATGATTTTGGAGTAAAAACTTTGAGAAAATGTTTTGGACCAAACCTACTGACCATAAACACCAAGTTTTGGGAAACAACAACTTATTTGGTGAACCCCTTAAAGTTGTTGCTTTGATAAAAATGTTTTCCACCACATAAAATGATGAATGGATTTAAAAATGGTTTATGGACAAAACCCTTTTGCAAATGACTTTGCCACTTTGGAAAATGAGCATTTTGAAACTTACCAAGTTTAGAAGCCTAGTGGAGACCATCTTTGCAAATAGAACCATCCCTTGCATGCTTACATGCATGACTTAGATCCCATTGTTTTATGTGTGTGAATTGTTTGATTATTTGGTTGGAATGCTAGTTGATATTGTGTTTGCTTGATTGATTGTAGTGAAGTTAGAAAAGTGTGAGACTAGCAAGATCAAGGAGTGAACCAACATTCCCTACCAAAAGGCAAGTGACACTACCATCTAAAGTCCTACTATTTTCATTATACTTAGTGGATTTTGAAACATGCATGAAAATAATTTTATACTTATGCTATGCTAAATCCTAATAGGATACCCTATACATTCCTTAGTGAAAACAATGTAATTGTTACATGCTTAGCCATGCTATATTTTGAAAAGAGATACATGTTGAGATTTTTTATGGAATTGAGAAAAGAACTTGTGTTTTATATAATAAAACAAGGACTCAATGAACCACCTGGGTGGCCAAGGATACTTTGAGTTTTGGAGAAGGTGGAAACAAAAGGAACCATTTCTATGGCAATCTCTTTGTGTTGTGCTCCAAATGAAACCACCCAGGAAACTTAGAGATTGAACATGTTTCTCCAATTGTGGCTTTCGTGTGCAACCACATGCTATTATGGCTCTGGCTTAGTCAACTACATTGGGAAGACCCATGCATTGTCTTCAGTTTACTGGACATGGGGACCTGGAATCCTACATGGGTGCTGAAGACAAGCTAGCAATGGTGTATGGGAGGACCCTTTGGAAAGACTTCGTCACATTCTCAATCTGCCAGTACTCCATCTTGGTGAGCACTAATCCAGTGGCCACTGGTGGCAACAAGATGGGAGTGTGACATGTGGGTAAAGTGTGCAACTTCTGCAGAAGATAATAAAATCTAAGTACTTAGCCGTGTCCCCGGTTATGGACAATACTGAGCAACTAAAGTTTGAAACTATGGGAAATCTCGACATTCTAATTTCTAAAGGAAAACTTTTAAAGACTTGATGCACTTGGGGGTACCAAGGAGCTCAAGAGATTTTGATAAAACTTGATGCACTTGGGGTTACCAAGGAGCCCAAGAGATTTTTGATAAAACTTGATGCACTTGGGGGTACCAAGGAGCTCAAGAGATTTTGATAAAACTTGATGCACTTGGGGTTACCAAGGAGCCCAAGATACTTTTGATAAAACTTGATGCACTTAGGGGTACCAAGGAGCTCAAGAGATTTTGATAAAACTTGATGCACTTGGGGTTACCAAGGAGCTCAAGAGATTTTGATAAAACTTGATGCACTTGGGGTTACCAAGGAGCTCAAGGGATTTTGACAAGGACTTGAACACTTGGGAATTTACCAAGGAGTTCAAGGGATTTTTGAAAAGGGAGATTTGTCAAAGGACCAAAACCATTTTTTAAAAGATAGGATAAAATTATTGCTTTAAGCAAATGAGCCTAAAACCCTACTTAGCCAAATGTGCATGTAATGATAGGATCCACTTATATTCAACTTAGTAGTGAAACTTGCCAATACAATTCAGATGTATTGACCCTTGTGGCTGTAACTTGTAATGTTGCAGGTTTGATTGATTTTAGTGAAGATTGAATGATTAGGATTACGAAGTCTACAACCAACATTTGCCTGTGGCACTTTGAAGATGAAGGACCCCATGCTTATAGTTATTCCGCTGCAATGTATTGTAATAGCCAAATGAGCTATGTAAAAATGTAATAAAATTATGTTATTCCTGGTTATAAAGTTATATTATGACCTTTGTTTCTTGATATTACATCTAAACTGTGGATGCTAGCTATTGATCCAGGGACTAGCATTGTAAACACAGGGGACACCACCTTATGTTAATAAAGGTTGGGACACTCCCTCTTACAGTGCTTCATTAGATCTCTGCTCTCCCCATGTGTGTGAAAGTGACAGCGTGCACGCCATGGTGGCACTTAGGCTTGAGTCTACATAAATACTCTTTGTGCTTTCATAGATCTATGATTTTCCCCGCGTGTATGAAAGTGACAGCGTGCATACCGTGTGTGGCACTTTGGCTAGATTGAATATTTGTTATGAGTTATATTTGGAGTTGTATGTCTCTATGAAATTGTGGTGTTTGTTGGAACCATCTAGCGCTCAAGGTGACAGTGTGGGGTTATCTAGATTGGGGAAGGCGGACTTTGAGGAGTGTTGTTATAGCCCTACCGATGATTAGAGTGTCCAACCGGAGAGTAGTTAAGAGTAGTATCATGAAGAGAGGATATTTATATGAGAGAGTGTTCACTAGTGAAAGTATGATCCCTAGGCCTTGTTTCTAAACATTGAAACACCGTTTGATACTAGATATATTGCATGTTTGCTTGCTTCCTTCTTGTCGCCTTTAGTCTTTACCTCACCGTCAAGCTATTTTCTGGCACCTTTACCACTTGTATTTCACTATCTCTTCGCCGAACTAGTGCACCTATACACCTCACAAGTGTATTGGGTGTGTTGGGGGACACAAGAGACTTCTTGTACCTTGATTGCAGGATTGCTTGAGAGGGAATACCTTTGACCACTTCCTCCCTGAGTTCGATAAACCTTGGGTAATCCACTTAAGGGAAACTTGCTGCTGTTCTACAAACCTCTGCACTTGGAGGTCCAACAACTGTCTATAAGAATAGAAGTGCATAGACATCATTTATCATTGAACTAATCCCTGGAACCGGACCCATAGCCTAGATACCTTATAGTATGAACCCATCTAAATTAGTGGGGCTGAAGAAGCAACTGGATGCTATGCTAGAGATAGGCCTGATTCAACCAAGTGCGTCGCCATGGAGAGAACATGTCTTATTTGTGGATAAGAAAGATGGAGGTAACCGTTTGTCTACGCATTATCGGAAGCTAAATGATGTCACAATCAAGAACAAGTATCCACTGCCAAAGAAAGATCTATTTGACAAGTTAACCGTGCCAAAATATTTTCTAAGATTGATCTTAGAACTGGTTATCATCAACTCAAGATTCGTGTAGAGGATATTCCAAAGACTGCCTTTACCACCAGATATGGACTGTATGCGTACACTGTCATGTCTTTTGGATTAACCAATGCCCCCGCTTATTTCATGAACCTCATGAATAAGATTTTTATGGACTTCCTGAATAAGTTTGTTGTTGTTTTCATCAATGACATTCTGATCTATTCCAAATCAGAAGAAGAACATGAGCTACACCTGAGGACCATCCTTGGAACCCTTAGGGAGCATCAGTTGTATGCCAAGTTTATCAAATGTGAATTATGGTTACATGAAGTAGGATTCCTCAGGCATATCGTGTCGGCAGGAGGAATTGCCGTTGACCCTGCAAAGGTTAAGGATGTTGAAGAATGGCAAGCCCCAACCACTCAAACCAAAGTTCCTGCATTTCTCGGATTAGCGGGATACTACCGCAATTTTGTAGAAGGATTATCGAGTATCGCAAGACCCATGACCCAATGGTTGAAGAAATATAAGAAGTTTGAATGGACGGACAAATGTGAAGCAAGGTTTCAAGAGCTGAAGAAGAGATTGATCTCAGCCGCAATCTTGATCATGTCGGATATCATGAAGCCTTTTGATGTGTATTGTGACGCATCCAAGATCGGTCTCGGATGTGTGCTTATGCAGGAAGGCAAAGTCATATCTTATCCATCCCGACAACTGAAGCAACATAAGCAGAATTATCCTACCCATGACCTTGAACTAGCAGCCGTAGTTTTAGCCTTGAAGACAAGGCGGCATTACCTCATGGGTAACCGTTGTGATATTTATTCAGATCACAAGAGCCTGAAGTATATTTTCACTCAGAAGGAGCTGAATATGAGGCAAAGGAGATGGATAGAGTTAATCAAGGACTATGATCTGGACATCCACTATCACCCCGGTAAAGCCAATGTGGTAGCAGATGCCCTTAGCAGATTGCCGTGTCACTTGCTCTCCATGATTCTGAAGGAGCAACCAAGTTTGCACAAGGAGTTGGAAGATTTCAGAATGGATCTAGTAAGTGAAGGATTTTTGGCTAGCATAGAACTTCAACCCACTTTGATCAGTAAGATCAAGGAGGCACAGAAAGGAAATGCTAGTATCGACGGAATCAAACGTCATATCGTTACAGGGAAAGTACCCGGATTCACCGAAGATGAAGAAGGAATTTTGTGGTACAAAGGACATATCTGTGTGCCAGCAGATTCATAGTTGAAGCAAGCTATTTTGAAAGAAGCCCATGATACTCTTTATTCTATCCACCCCGGAGGAACGAAGATGTATCAGGATTTGAAGGAGCAATTTTGGTGGCACAAGATGAAGAGAGAAATAGGAAGCTACATAGCCAAGTGTGATATTTGTCAGAGAGTCGAGGCAGGACATCAGAGACCCGCATGACTGTTGCGACCATTGCAGATTCTAGAATGGAAATGGGATTCCATCGGAATGGATTTTATCACCGGTTTGCCAACATCTAGTAGGGGAAATGACTCTATTTGGGTCATAGTAGATCGACTGTCCAAAGTCGCCGATTTCTTACCTGTCAAGACCACCTATTAGAGTTCGAAGCTAGTAGAGTTGTCCATTGCTAGAATAGTCAGTTTGCATGGAGTCCCCAAGAACATCGTGTCGGATCGAGGAACTCAGTTTACCTAGAGATTTTGGAAGAAAGTCCAAGAAGGATTAGGAACCAGACTGGATTTTAGCACAGCTTATCACCCTCAGACTGATGGACAAATGGAGCGAGTAAATCAAATACTTGAAGATATATTGAGGCCTTTTGAAGAATTTTCATACAACAACAGTTACCAAGCCAGTTTGCAAATGGCCCCATTTGAATTCATGTATGTAAGGAAGTGTCGTACCCGTTTGAATTGGTTGGAAGTAGGAGAGAGTCATATTTTTGGACCCGACATCCTATGAGAAGCCGAAGAGAAAGTTCACAAGATTCATGAGCACCTCAAGACCGCCCAATCCAGACAGAAGAGTTATGCCGACAAGAGACGTCGAGACCTAGCCTTCAATGTCGGAGATTTTGTGTACCTCAAAGTGTCACCTCTGAAAGGAATGCAACGTTTCTAGCTCAAAGGAAAGCTAGCCCCAGATATATCGAACCCTTCAAGATTCTGAATCGTCGAGGAGAATTATCGTATCAACTGGAACTACCAGAGGAGATGTCAGTAGTGCATAATGTGTTTCATATCTCGTTACTTCGCAAATGCCTAGAAGTCCCGGAGAAGACAGAAGTTTTCAAGAATATTGATCACCGAACCATAGAGATCAACGATGACCTGACCTATCCTGAAGTACCCATCCATATTTTGGAGGAAGCTTTCAGAACCACCAGGACCCGAAGTATCAAGTTTCTCAAGATCCAGTGGAGTAACCACACTGAAGAATAAGCTACCTGGGAGCGAGAAGACTACATTAGGACCGAGTTTCTAGATATCTTTAAATCCTAGTTTTCTTTTTCTCAAATCTTGGGACGAGATTTTGTTTAAGGAGGGAAGGTTTGTAACATCCCAAAAATATTAATCAAGGTTATCATTTCCAATCACCCAAATTTAGGGTTAACAAAAACTTTTGTTAATTAAATCCATATGAATGCATGTGTGTATGTGATGAATGCATGAATGCTTAAATGGACTTGTTTGATTGTTGTGAATGGCAAGGATTGGTTTAAATATGAAAACCACATCATCTAAATCATTTCCAAGCAGAATCAAATCAATAGAAATTCAAAAACAAACAAAATGAGCAAATGGTCATTTTTGCCAATCTTGCTCACTGGACCACTTTGAGTGTTTTTAGTCCAAGATTTCAAACAGAAACAAATCCAATTATTTTCACCCCTTGCTAGACCAAGTAAAAGTGAACCCAAGCCCTCCTTGCAAACCCACAGAAACATTTGGCAACCTTATTCAAATGACAATTCAAAATTGAATCTAGTTCATATGATAAGATCACCATTTCTCAAAACCCAACCAAACCAGTGCACCTTGACAAATCCAAGCAACTAGAGACTACCTAGTATGTGCCCAGTACACTCACCAAGTTTCAACCAAAAATTCAAATATGAATTTCTTTCGGCCATTTCATCAAACACTTGGAGACACAAACCAAATTTGGCCAAACTTCATTGTTTTGAGCAGTGACCACCCCAAACCTTGTTCCCCATTGATCACCCCTGTCTCCCCCAGTGACAACCATCACATTAAACTAACCTAGACCCTACCCAATGTACCATGACGTGCATGCCCGAGCCAACCCTGGCCAGCCGACCATGTCAAGCTAGAACCAGCCAGCGCCGCACCTAGCCACCGTGTCCAGGAAGCACGCCAACGTCCACCGCCACCCCCTGTCCAGCCCTCGAGCCTGCCAAGCCATGGAACACCGAGAACGCACGCTCCCAGTTTGTCTCTGCCATGTCCAGAGCGCGTCAGCTCGCCGCTCTCGACACGCTCGCACAGACCGCGCCTCGCCTTCGCTGCCTGTTCCTGCAATCACCGTGACACCAAGAACCTCCCAGACATCCCCTTTCACCGTCGCGCGACCCGTAGCCACTGCGCGTCGTCAAAACCGCCGTCGGTGCCGCTCAGAGCACCAGCTCGTTCTGACCAACCCCGACCGCCCCTTGCCGCGCCATCAAGCCGTTGAGCACCGCCAGGAGACCGTGCACCGTCCATAGCCCGAGCCATGCCCGAAGCTCGCTGTAACGCCGACCCCGACGAGCACTGCCCATGCTGCTCGACCTCTCTAGCTCTCCTATAAAAGGAGGCCTTTCCCGCTCGTTTTCTTCACACCATCTCACTTCCCACCTCTCACTGATCCTTCCTAGTTCTTCCCGGAGCAAGGCGAGCGTAGCATCGCCAGAATTTCGCTAGAGCCTGCCGCTGCTGGAGAAGAAGGGCGCCATCGAATAGAGCCACCCCAAGAGGAGCTGCCAGTACTAGGAAAACCGTCGTCGTTGACTTTGTTGTTCGCTCCCATCGCTGACCATCGCCTGAGATCCGGTGAGCCATCCCAGACCCCCACTGGCCGCGCTAGGGTTCGAGCCCGTCGTGTTCTGTTCGATGAAGATGATGGCCGTGAGCCGTTGATCCTTAGTCTAATCCTGCGGTCGTAGTTAGCCCGTACCCCTTCGCACCCCCTATCCCACTGACGCGTGGGGACACCACTTAACCAGCCAGCAGCTGTGCATGATGGGCAACCTAGTTAGAATTCCCGCGCGACCTAGTTAGTTTGAATTTAGATTTATCTATTTAGTTTCAAACCTAGTTTTGGCAGTAGATTCAAAAATTAATTCAGAGAGTTTCATTAAACCAAATTGCATGAAACTAATTTTGTTAGAAAGGTATGGAAATTCTTAATCCAGGCCCGTTGGATTCAAACCAATTGGAATCATTGATCATCTATAGTAAAAATAACAAGGCAAAGAATTTTCTGCATTCAATTTTTTTTCAAAATTCAACCATAAATGCTTTTGAGTTGATTCCAACTCTCAAAAATCACATTTGATAAGACCTTTCTGAATATATAATAATATCTAGGTTTACTTGCAGTAATAATGGACAAGTCATTAAAGAATGCCCCATAGGCATTTCTAGTCACTTTAATTAATTAAAATAAAAAGTTTAAACCTTATTAAATTGTGACACCACTTTAAATCATATTCCCAAGTATTGAAATATGTGGTGATGACAGGTGTCAACATGATCTTATATTTTAATTGGAGAATATTAAATCTTAAGTAGTTTTTCAATGAGTATAAATTACTTTTCTACTTATTGAAATAAATAAAACTATTGCCTTAATCCTTGTGATGATTGTGTTGATGCTAGATCATCTAGTGTAAACCCTTGTGTGCTAAATAGAAGTAGTTAAGTATTGTTTGGTGATTGTGTACTTCATATTTATTTATAGACGCTAGTACCGACCAAAGATACGAAGAGGAAGGAGACTACTACGAAGAGGAAGCCGAGGAGAACTTCAACCACTACACTTCACAAGGCAAGCTACCACTTGCATGTTACCTATGGAAGCTTCACAAAACAAGTTAACTTTGCAAGTTAACACTTGCATGATAACTATGCAAACTAAACGCCTTAGGCATATGTGATTATACCCCCCCCTTTGGTTACACCAAATCCCAGTTTTACTTGCAAGCTTTATTAGTTTATTTCTTTATCAAAATTCTTTGTTTACCTTTAGGTAGTGTTTGTGATATTTTTGGAAAGATATTAGAGGTAGCATAAAGAGCATACAACTTGGCCTAAGTTAGGTAGAACTTGATGTCATCCCGAGGCATGAGATTGGACTTAGATAAGTCACCCTTGAGTACACCCCTCATTAGTGTTTACCCCAACTTTAGTGGCTAAGTGCTAAGCATAAAACTTGATTACCTTAGATGGGAATACTTGGTGAAAATGATTATGAAAACCTTAGAATGATGAGTCATTCTAATGAGATGTTTTAACATGTGTTGTGAACACCAGATGATTTTGATGATGAAAATGTTGAGGCATGAGCCTTAGCCCTTTTATAAAACTGATGGTTGTGTTCGGATGTGATGCCATTCCAATTATACCGTATAACCACAATACCCGAATTTGAGTAGGGCTTGACTGGAAGTTTATATATCTTAGTATGGATTACCTTGTGGCCAAAGTTTGAGCCGAGGCTACCTCGTGATGATTGACCACCTGTGTAGTTCCCAAGATGACAGGTGGTCATGGTTGGGAGGCCAAACTCATAGGAGAGGTGCCTATTCTAGGGTGTGTAATTGAAAGGTTAGGATTGATTATCCGCATACTGAGTATGGTGAATTTAGGATTGTTCCTGACGGATGTATCGAATATTGTGGTTAAAGTGTAACACCAATGTAGAGTGTCAAACTATTTGAATAGTTGCGTCTGTGGTTATGGACAGTTGGAGTGGCCATACTGTTCCGTTGTCAGATGTTTTCAAAATGACTTGTGACATGAATCATGACTTTGACTTGACCACAACAGGGTTGTGAAAGTGAAAGCTAAGTTCCCACTTAGGGTTATAAAACCTTAAACTAGTTTTCTTTACTTCTGAACTCGGCTAGAGATAAACTTGGCTTTTGCAAAACAACCTAGATCTTAGCATTCCTACTTGAACCACTTTACTTGTTAGTAATAGTTTGCGAGTACTTAAAGAGTACTCATGGCTTTGTCCCTGGCTATTCCCATGGCCAGACTATGAAGAGGACAATCAGGATGGTGAACAACAGGAAGTCTATGACAACTAGGATCATCTCCAATCGTCAGCATTGTCTGTGACCGTGAAGATGGAGCCTCGCCCACGCTATCGTTATTAGATTATTCCGCTGCTTTGATTGTACTAAGATTGGATCATGAGATCCTTTATTTGTAAGACCTTTATTATGATTTGTAATGGATGATGAACTATGGTACCAATCTGTTATGTCTCGCAAAAATAGTAATCCTGGGATTGCGATGTATGGCATAACAGTCATCTGGGATTAAAAATCCGGGTGTTGACAACCACTCCCTTAGCGGAGCTGGCCTGACATTGTCGATGACAGTTGGGAAGTCTTCGTGCACGTGCCTGTAATAACCAGCACCCCAGAGCCGAATTTGTCGGTGTTAAACCTTGATTTTATATGAATCTTGTGACACCAAACCTCAAAGACATGTAGACTGGATGAGATCCTCCACTACATAGAATCGACGATTAGCCGAATCCCTTCCCTCCTCCACTCCATAGGCGGGAACGCCATTGACAAGGTGGATGGGAAGGAAGGTATACCTTATTCTTGTTCTGCAGAAAGCCACCATAATCATCATAATGATGATACTGGTTGACCAAACTCTAACTTTAGGAACCCTTTTATCACTAGTGGGAACAGCCCCATTGGTCCCGGTTGGTAAGGGGCTTTAGTCCAGGTTACCCAACCGGGACGGGGCAATCGGGACTAAAGCCCCAACCTTTAGTCCCGGTTGCCCCACCAACCGGGGAAAAAGGGGGTACACGTGGCCGCGGCAGAGGGCGAGGGGGGGGTGGAGCAATCGTCCCGGTTCGTAACACAAACCGGGACAAATAACCCTCTGCCGCGGCAGAGATTTGACACATTTCTCTGCCGCGGCAGAGAATTCATTTTGGCAACTTTTGTTGTCGCAACAGCATTTTGACCACTTTTTGTGCCACGGAAGAGAATTCATTTATGTTGTTTTATTGTTTATTTAGTGTTTTGCACTCATCAGTGAAGGAACCATTATATTACACAAGACCATCATGACAATATTACATTAAATATACGAATCGAGTTCATGCACTACATACAAAAGTTGCTCTTTGTACAATCCCTATTGTTTATACACACCCGAATAGTATTCTCCTTTTGGGTTTTGGACTTCTGCATCCAAGAATCCCTCCAATTCCTCCTGAATTGCTCGTATGCGATCCTTTGGCAGAAGACCGTCCCGTAGACGTTCGATCTGATTTAAAAAAGGAGTCAGCCTATATGAATGAAACTAAACACAATTTGATGGTAATTAAAAACTATAGAAATTGTTTACGTACGTGGAGTTGCTCTAAATTTCTGCCCTTCTCATAGCACGTCTGCCCGATGAACTCGCAAACATAGTATCCACATAGATTGTTACCTGGTCCCTGCATCAGGCACTTTATGAGAACATAGTTCAATCAAAATAATAATCAAGCATGATAATAACGGTATCAAAACTAGAATCAAAGAGATGCGCGGATATAGTTAGTGGTGCTTACATCTAGTGCTTGCAATGTAAGCTCCTCTTTCCAAACACCCCTAGCCTTGTTGGTGAACCGTTTCCAAGCGCTGCCCGGTGAAGAAAACGAATAAAAGAAGTTATTAATTACTTGATATCATAATTCACGAACGTTGCCGATATAGTGTCGTAATGATTAGAATTACTGCTGGAGAAGCATCTGCATGTCCTTCCACTTCTCAAGGGGTTTATGTTTCGAGTCCATGATTAGTACACGTCCTTTGTCAAGTTGAATGATTAACAGAATATAGTGGAAGCTGCGAATGCATAACTAATCAATTATATACTTAACATCGAGTAAGCAAAATAGAAAGTGTATACAAGACAATAATACTCACTTGAAGTTGTAAGGAAATAGTATTTCCCTTCTGGTTTCTTGAAACCTTAACGCGTGTACGATATTATCCTCCGTATCCTAGGGGCTTGTTTTGAGATTAGCTTGATGAACCCAATATGGGTCAATGAAGCCAATGTCATAAATTTGTCCTCTGCTGCATTCGAGAATCTTCATTCTGCATATTATAGTATGATTATATACATGCAATAAACAAGGTGAGATAGCTAGAGACTAAATTAATTACAGAATTACTACTTACAGACAATAGGCACTGATGATCGATTTGTCCAAGGCATCTTGATTGAATAATTGAAATAGTTCATCAAAGTCAATGGATATCATGTCATCTATTTATTTCCCATAATGCTTTTTTGTAACCCTCAGCACTATCCAGTTAGCCCCGGCCTTTGTGGCATGCATGTACCAGTTATGCAATATTCGCAATTTTGTTGGAAGATTATTTACCTCCTCAGGTTTGATGAGAGGTTTGCCGTACTGGTATTTGTATGATACTTCACTCACGGGAAAGTACTCTAACTGGGATAAGTACTGGGGAATACTCATACCTTGAGCAGCGGCAGCTTCTCCGTATTGTGCAACTACCTCTGGATCATACTGTTCTTCAGCGCCATATTTGCTCGACCCCACATTGGTATGGGAAATCACCTTGAGAGGGGCGCAGGACTGTTTTTCTTGTTCTCCGAGCTAGGAAACAGATTTCTCGCTTGCATCAGTACTGCTCTTCGAGGCTTGTTGTGCCGCATGTGACTTGAGAATAGAACGCTCGTAGTCTGATGACAGCTTTGGCTCGGGTTGATGAAGACTATTTAGCATTTTGAACACTCTGGCTTTTTCTTCTTTGGTGATGGGGAACTCTAGCTCTTTCGGCCGCCTCAGCTTAGCTTATTTGTCGTTTTCCATCAACGATAGCCGTAGTCTCCTCTTGATCAGTCATAAGCTCTCTTGGGAGGAACCTTTGGTACTTTTGGAAGAGGATCTTGTTTACGTTTGGCGATCGCTTACCACACGCTTGAGTAGTCAGACGCCACGCTTTTTATCTGGTATTTGGCGATGGCTGCCCGAAGATTGGTGAAGGCGGACGGTGGTGAGGTGACGAAGAAGAGTTTGCATGACGACGACACCGCGGAGAGACGGGTGAGACGGCGGCGAAGATGGCCTTGGCGTGTGATTTCGAAGCACGATACATTCCTTTGGCCATAGAATGGTGACGTTTGTTGCGTCTCCCAGTTCAGTCACATCCCCTTCACCTGCAGGGTAGTCAAGCTTCAAAACTTCAAAGGTGGGCATGATTTCATCCACCCCGACAACAGCGTAGTCTAGAACCGGACGACAGTGGTAAGTTGGTGTGGGTCCAATTGGTAAGGCATAGCCGACCGCCACCTTCATTGATATGTTCACAACTTTGACATGTAGCTCGCAGTGTGTCATCTGTGTGATATCATCCACTGGGTAGCCAACAGGAGCCATCGTCGGTGCACCATCGTCATCGTCATTGCTATCATCTGGGACCTCGGTGGAAGCCACACTGCTTTTTCGATTGATCGATAGGCCAGTAGCATCGAATGCAGTGTGCTGCTGAGATGGGCCGGTAGTACTTTGCTCTTTAAGTGCGTTAATTTCATCTTGTTGTTGCTTTATTCGTTCTTGAATTATACGCATTCGCTCTTTCTGAATATCTGCTTCAACTTCCGCCTTGTCCTTTCTCCTCTAACGGATTCTATCAGGATATTTCTTCCTCTCTTCGGGAAACCCAGTCCTCCATGGTTTGGAGCCTATTGTGCCTCGTGTTCGTCCATCATGTTCCTTATTTCCAAGGGCGAGTGTGAGCTCATCATTCTCTCTATCGGGAATGAAGTCCCCATCTTTAACAGCCTTTACTGCTTTTCTCATCTTCTCGATTGGCAAGGGGTCTTCTTTATGTCGTATGTTATATATACACTTCCCTTCCGAGTCCAACTTTCCCCCATGCCCGTAAAACCAATTCCTTGCACGTTCGATCCAATAAATGCATCTCTGGGATGATCTTTTTAGCACGCAGTTCCTGCTCAAGTTTCTCCTACTTAGGAATGCCAGCCCTGTAGCCACCTTGCCCCATAATATGGTGATACTTCTTGTTAGCAGCATTCAGCTTATTTGTTGTAGACATTTTCTTAGCTTATGCTGATGTCTTGTAATTCACAAACTCAGCCTAGAATGTTTTTATCTTCTCAAACTGAATCTTCTTGAAATCCGGAGTCTTCTCTTTCACGACATAGTCCAGGTGCAATCTTTTCTTCCAGTTGGTGAAACACTGGCCCATCTTATTCAAAGCACACTCCCTGACCTTAGCCTCCATGGCTCTCCCATGTTCTAAGGCGTCCTCAACTAGATCCTCCGCATTTGGATCCAGCTCTATCTTCAGTAGTTTGAAATTAATCATGAGCCTATTCCACAGTAAATCTTAGGCCTTGTTAGGGACAAATAAACATGTTCCCTCTTCTTCCGCATCAGCAGGCCTATTCCAATTTCGAATTGTGATCGGGATTAAGTCCCTAACGATTACTCCGCATTGTGCCACAAATTTGTTTGCGACAACTTCGGGAGCCGTCGGTTTGCCGTCTTCAGCGACATCTTCGATCCTGAACCTCTCATGGTCTCCCAACTTTTTGGTTGGGCCTCGGATGCTCTTTTCAGTAGATTTCTTTGATCCCGAGGGCTAAAAGAAGAAAGATCGTCGTTACTATTTCTATATAGATAATAGATGATTAATTAATGAATTAATTATATTACATGCACCTCGCCGGAGCGGTCGTCTTCTCGATCACACAAGGCATGGCCTTCTCCCTCGCGGAAGGCATCACCTTCAACCTCGAACAAGTCGTCTCTTCCGGAAAAAAGAGGATCACCCTCACCGAAGTTGTTCAAAAACGTCGATACATCTAAATTTTCTTCCCCGCGGATCACACCTTGGATCAACTCTTCCTTTTCTTCGTCTCTATCGTCTGGTCCATATTTTTTGCATAGGTGGAAAACGGATAAGTCAAAGCGGCTAAGGGAGAATGTTAGGTACGGTGTTGAGAGATATAAACCCTAATTTAGATAAACCCTAATATATACATACATAATAATAAAAATGAATTTACAATATCAGAAACCCTAATTCAGAGAAACCCTCGGGCTCGGATCCTATCGCGAAGAACCAATACCGAAAATAAAGGCGGCAATCAATACATGGCATAATACAATGCGCAATCAATATGTACATCAGCACAGGGGGTAGTTTTTCATCGGGTCTGGGGCTACCCACAGTGACTGACTAGTGGGGCCGAAGACTAATAATACCTAACTAATTAATAAACCTAATAATACCTAACTAATAATAAACCTAATAATCCAAACTAATAAACCTAATAAACCTAATATGCTAGGAGCAGTGGATCAGGTAATATAAGCTCAAAGGGAGTAATGCAACAGATAGGACACTCTATCTATCGATAAAAGATCACAGTAGAATTGTATGCATCATGGCAAGAATTGAAATGCTTTAAAAATCATAGGATTATATCATGGTAGGGCTATGCTTGCCTTTGCCTGTTGATAGCCAAAAGCAGAGCTTCGGGATCCTTGTACTTGACTTGATTACAGTTGGTCAAGTATTTGTCTTCGAGCTTCGATGGTGTTGATCTCTGGCTTCGATCTCGATCTCGATATCGTATTCTACCGGGAAGAACCAAACACCGGAAAGAAAGGGAAACAATCAACACATGGCATCGATGCAATGCTCAAGCAAGTATGATGATATGACAAGTTAATTTGCATTGGAATGTAACCCTAAGACATGCTCGACGATTTAATCGGGGTTCCGAGGGGTGAAACCCCTAACTCGGGGAAACTTCAGAACATATGAGAGGGGTGCATTTGTCCTTCTAATTATACTTGTCATTTAAGTTGTTGAACAATGCATGATTATAGGTTAAATAGATAGGTTTCATTTTTCTGAACAATTTGATATATTATTTGTATTTTTCTGACTTATAAACAATAAGTTATTGATTTTACAATATTAAATCATTTTATGGAATTAAAAACAAAAAGGCAAATAGTTTTTACACCGGGGCGACCCCTAGCCAGTGAGACTGACAGAAGGGCCTCAGTACCAACTCAGCCTCCACGCAAGCAAGCAGGACCCACCGCATGTTAGACCGCGCTGACCCTGCCGGCTGATGTTACCAGGACGTCAGCATGACGTCATGCACCGGGGATCAGCCCCAGTCGTCGACGGGGAGGGCGCTGGAGCGCGGGAGGACAAGCGGGAGCGGGTGCGATGGATGCGGGCTAGCGTATCGAGCCGTTTAGTGGCGGCGCCACTCCGGATTGGTTGCCGGAACAGGAAGCACGACGGCGGCCGACGGCGGTGGCTTCAGGTACTCGGCACGGCAGCGATACAGAGAGGAAGAGGAAGAACGGAGAGGACTGTGAGGTGGAGGGGCTCACCACGGAGGCGGTGGAAGGGTCAGCTCGACCAAGCGAGCTCGGACGCGGCCGGAATCATCAAGAACAGCGGTGGCCGGACTTTGGGGAGGAGCTCCTGATTGCGGTGGTTACGGGCGCCCTTCGTCGATTCCATTGGAGGGGAATACCGGCAAGGGGAGGCGAAGCTCGAGGCGTCCTCGGATGAAAGAGGGGAGGCCGGAGACGGTGGGGCTACAGCGAGCTCGATTCCGGCCGGCGTCGGTGACGGAGAGGACGTGCTCGATTCCGGGGGGAGAGGGCAAGACTGCAAGCGAGCTTTGGTGAGGAGGTTCTTGGCGAGATGGCGAAGGCGGAGCAGCGGCGGCGGCCGGTAGGGCGTGCGGCTTGTGTCGCTGTCGATCCTCAGGCGCGAGAAGAGATTGTGAGATGGGGAAGAAGAAGAGGAGGGCCACCCAGTTATTAACCAAAGGACCTTTTGTCCCGGTTGGTGGCTCCAACCGGGACTAAAGGGTCATACGTCCCGGTTGGAGCCACCAACCGGGACGTATACTCCACTTTTTTCAGCAGACCAAGGGTTGGCGTGCGCAGGCATCTTTAGTCCCGGTTGGTGGCTCTAACCGGGACATATGACCCTGTTTTCAAATTTTTTCAGGAATTTTCTCTCTGTTCCTGCCTTATTTTTTATTTTGGGGTTTAAATTTGTAATGTTTTTTAAATGATAATTACTTTGGAATTTAGAAAAACTTTAAACATAAAAAGTGTTTGAATTTGAATAACTAATTCAAAACCATTTTCGGTTTTTAAAAATAATTAATGTAACCATTTAAACTATGAACCATTTAAAATTAAAAATGAATTAACTTATATTTTTTGAATATTAATTTGGAATTTAGAAAAACATTAAACATAAAAAGTGTTTGGATTTGAATAACTAATTCAAATCCATTTTCTGTTTTCAAAAAATAATTAACCATTTAAAATATGAACCATTTAAAATTAAAAATGAATTAACTTATATTTTTTGAATATTAATTTGGAATTTAGAAAAACTTTAAACATAAAAAGTGTTTGGATTTGAATAACTAATTCAAAACCATTTTCTGTTTTTAAAAAATAATTGATGTAACCATTTAAAATATGAACCATTTAAAATTAAAAATGAATTAACTTATATTTTTTGAATATTAATTTGGAATTTAGAAAAACTTTAAACATAAAAAGTGTTTGAATTTGAATAAATAATTCAAAACCATTTTCTGTTTTAAAAAATAATTAATGTAACCATTTAAAATATGAACAATTTAAAATTAAAAATGAATTAACTTATATTTTTGAATATTAATTTGGAATTATAAAAACTTTAAACATAAAAATTGTTGGGATTTGAATAACTAATTCAAAACTATTTTCTGTTTTTAATTTGGATTTGAATTAACTTATATTTTTTATATATTAATGAGCGGGAAAAAAAGGACGGGAAATAATGGGCGGAAAGAAAATTTTATTAGGATAGAACTGGAATTAAAGTACATAACACAAAGTTATATAGAAGAACTAAAAATTAAGATACATGGCCAGATTAAGCCACAATCGGCCGAACTTGTTTTGCAATGTTGGAGTGATTCAGTCATGCTCCTGCCTACACCTGTAATACTCGCCACTGTAGTCGTCGTACTCGAGGCGGCCATCGTCGCTGTCGTCGTCGGGGTCGCCGTAGTTAAACCTTGAAGGCTGAGTACGAGTGGGCTGGACTTGAGGGTAGCGCAGGCGGGGGCTAGAGTCGGCAGCCCTGTCATAGGCCATGATGCTCTGGAGAGTCCGGCCGCGCCACCACAGCCGACGGCCGGCCTCGTTGAAGTTTGGAGGAGGTGGGCCGTCCTCCTCATGCCTGGCAAGCGCCCTCTCACACTACTAGGAAAATGGTTGTCTGTGGCGCACATGGAATGCCCATCCGCACTAGCCTTGCGCTACGACTATCTCCTAGCCGTGGCGCACTGCCTAGTGTGCCACGGTTGTGTCGAGATAGGCGTAGCGCACCTGCTAGTGCGCCACGGCTATGTGGGTAGGTGCGCGACGCGTAGGATCTTCTGTGGTGCACTTACCAGTGCGCCACTAAGCTTCTGAGGTGCGCTTTAGGTGTAGTGCGCCACAAAAGGTAGGTCATGTGCGCCACAGGTGTTTTTTTTTTAATTTCCGAGCCAGATTATATACAATACAGATTATATACAATATTACAGGCAGATATACACACACAGATACAAGATATATAATTATATATATAAATACACAATTTGAAAAACAAGATTGAAACAAATACATATAGATAAGTCTCATACAAGAATACATAGTATAAGTTACATTGTTTCGATCAAGTTACAAAGTAGTTGGTGACATGCGAATACATGTGTCGATCGAACAAGTTAGAGCTCGGAAGCTTGCCTAGACATCTAAACTAGCTAGACACAAACGCGGGATAAACAACCAAAGAAGATAAGCATGATCACCGCCGCGATGAAGGTGTAGGTCTTCATCCGGTTCCTTGTCCTAACTCCCGCTAGATAGCGCGTGTATCTAGCTTCCGCCTCCGCCATAGTGTTGTCCCCTTTGTAGTTATTGCCGCTGAAACGGTGCACCTGTCTCTGGCAGTCTTCCCAATCATCGTAGACTCCGGGAACCCGTCCCTTGTACACGACGTACCACGTCATCTATAAGTTGACAATAATAATTAACCAATGATTGAAAAAAAAACATATATAATTAAAGTCGCATATGAAGATACACTTATAGAAAGTACTCCTAAATCAAAAAGACCAAACTCAAAAAGCATGCCTCATATATAACTAGGTTGTTCGACACAGGAATATGCTACGATGGAACTGTTCGCCAAGTAGGATGCACAACACCTGGACCTATGCATAGCACAAGGCGAACAATCCCATCGCAGCACATTCACATATATTGTGCCACGACATTTCAATCATCAGCATTATTCTCGAAAAAGACCAAAGTAACTCGAAAAGAATGCCTCATATATATATACATAGGTTGTTGGACACAGGAAAATGCTACGATGGAACTGTAAGCCAAGTAGGATGCACAACATCTAGACTTGTGCATAACACAAGGCTTACAGTCCCGTCGTAGCACATTCACATATATATTGTGCCAAGACATTTCAATCATCGGCATTATTCTAGAAAAAGACCAAAGTAGCTCGAAAAGGATGCATCATATATAACTAGCTAGGTCGTTGAACATAGGAATATGCTACGACGGAACGGTTAGTCAAGTAGGATGCACAATTCCTGGACTTGTGCATATCACAAGGCTAACTATCCCGTCGTAGCACATTCACATATATATTGTGCCACGACATTTCAATCATCGGCATATTCTCGAAAAAGACAAAAATAACTCGAAAAGAATGCCTCATATATAACTATCTAGGTCGTTGGACATAGGAATATGCTACGACGGAACAGTGAGCCAAGTAGGATGCACAATTCCTGGACTTATGCATATCACAAGGCTAACTATCCCGTCGTAGCACATTCACATATATATTGTGCCACGACATTTCAATCATCGGCATTATTCTCAAAAAAGACAAAAATAACTCGAAAAGAATGCCTTATATATATACATAGGTCGTTGGACACAGGAATATGCTACGATGGAACCGTGAGCCAAGTAGGATGCACAAGACCTGGACTTGTGCATATCACAAGGCTCACAATCCCATCGTAGCACATTCACATATATAGTGTGTCACGACATGTCAATCATCGGCATTATTCTCGAAAAAAGAGTAAGGAAAAAAAGAAGGACCAAAGTGAGCAAAGGACCAAAGAGTAAGCAAAAAAACCAAGCATTGATTGATATATAATAATAATAAGCAAAAGAAGTAAGCGATGATTCATAAACCTAATAAGATAAGTATAGTAGCATATACACTTGTCCACACACACACAAAGGTCATCTATAGTTTGTAACTACAACTAGGCCAACATCAAGACTTCTGGCTCGGCTTAGGGAACGGGAGGACGCCTTGTCTCGTCATGAACTTCCTATAGTCACCCTACATCTCTAGGCGATCTTCTATGTCACAGTTATTCGGGATATTTCCTCCGTAGAAGATCCCCCCAAAGTCATGACATCACGAAAGATGATTGCTAAGCTGTTGGATGCGATACATCTCTTGTCTAATATCTGAATCAGTGATCTTGGCCTTTGCTTCGGCCCACTGTTTGAGATGATCTGGCAGCGTAGAATTCTGCTGGTCAAGTAGGAACGCCCTCATGTGATGGAGTGCGTAGTAGGCTTCCTTCTTACTATTTTCCGGCTGCTTCACGCAGGGGAACTCCGTTACGTGGTTGAAGACGTGCCTACCGAACTTGACCTTCATACGCACGAAGGTGGTGCCTTCCGTCGAGGCAAAGCCAGTGAGAGCATCATCCAGAACTTCCTTGATCTTATCGTAGTTTTTCTTATTTTCTAGACTCCCTGAGTCGAAATACATGGCGTGGGAATGCTTCGGCGATAAGGAGATGAGTGTGCAGTGTTCATCTCTGCGCAAAAAATTCAAATGGAATGTGTTGGAAAAAGAATGATGATGATCTAATAAAGCCAATCGACGGTGGCGAGTGAATAACGACTTACTCAGGAAAGTAAGGCACGAGAATGTATTCCTTTGTCTTTTTTGCCACGAGGATTCTTTTTAGGTACGAGGCCACGATACGTCGTTCGGCGGGGGAACCCAAGCAGCCGTCACGCATGTAGTAGGGATCCACTATAGCGATGCCCAGTGTGTTCTCTCTAATGATCTGCATGGCCAGGCTGAGAGAAAACAGACGGACCATGGTATAGTGCAGCGAGTATAGGTGGAACATATTGAAGATGTCGTCGAACTGCAGGAAGAACAGATCCGCAGGGGCATTGTCGACGAAGCCCAAGCCTGGTGGCACCTTAACCACGAATACCGGGTGCGAGGGATCTTTCTCCAATAGAAGGCGTCTCTCTATCGTTAGCATGTCGTCATGCACACTCTATAGTTTCGAACTGGCGAGCTTCCGCAAATTCTTAGGTAGCATGGGCTCACCCGCCACATGAATCCTCCACATAATACCCTCGGGTCTTGGTGGCCCGTCCCAAAACCTGATCGGATTCGCAGTTGTTGACGCCACCGGCTGGCTCGAGCTGCTAGATTTTCTTTTCCTGCCCTTTTTTTCCTTTTGGAGAGCGGGCAGGCACCGCAATATGAGCACTGGCCTCCCTATGTAGTGTGTCAGGGCTTAGAATAAAGGGCTGGTTGGTTGTATCAGCTGGCTCTGTAAAGGCGCAAGCTGGAGGCGTCTCCTGAGAACCAAACAGACACTTGGTGACAGTGGCTTTCTCTGTGGGGCCACCAGCTAGGTCTTCGTTGCTAAACTGAGTGTTGAAGAAGTGATCATTCCAGTCTTCGTCGTCCTCGGCCGGATCCTGCGCCATGTGCATATCATCAACATGATCATCCGACCCACCGCGTGGACGTGACGGCGAGGGCGGTAAGGTGGCCTTGCCACCGCTTGTCGCTGGCACGACAGGTGGTGTTGTTGTCTGTGGCGTGATGGCCCCCGCCGTCCCCAAACGGATCATGCTCTTTGGCCATAGCAAGAATAAGCCGAAGCAAGTTCTGAGGACAAACGGCTCTTCTTCATCCGCTCCTGGGGGTTGAGGGAGGTTCCAGGTCATCGCAGCCCCTTAGCACCCGACTAATTTTAACCCTATGCACGCTATCTGGCATCGGCCTTGAGTGGAACGTGCACTGTAAGGGTTGAACGATGGTACCCTTGGCAACATCCCTCAGCTCGTTGTTCACGTAGCATAAGAGAGTGCAAGGAACATCTGTCTGCGGAAAACATGTACGGCGTCGTCAGAGATGCCATAAGAGTAATATATGGCATGAAAGGCGGTAAAGCAATTTGTTTACCGTGATGGCGTCGAGATCGGCTAATGTCGACACACCGCATACGGCGACGGGCGTGCAAGAGATGAAAGGGCTGCTTGATGGCACGGTGCTGGCCGCCGGTGTATTCTCCCTACCGACGGGTGCTTGGAGCTCCGGTGCTGCCGCGACGATGGCAGGGGGCACCAACATGTACTCCGGCGCCGCGGTGATGGCAGGGGGAGTCACCAACACTTGCGGCGCCGCGGTGCTAGCGGGCGGAGTCATGAACATGTAGTTCGCCTGATTCGTCGGTGCCGGTTGTTCGAGTGGCTGCTGACCATGCTTGGAATCGGGGCACGGCCCTACTCGACCACCCACACTCCAGTTCGCTATTGACTCCACCAAGGTAGGCAGGAAGGACGTGAGGGTGATTGCCAGGTTGTCTTGGACGATCTGCGGGATCCGCGCTACTTGTGCCTTAAGTTCTTGAACCTCGCGGTTTTCCTCCTCACTCCTTCCCGACGGCGCCACATGCGTCCTCGGCGGTGGACCATAATGATCCACCCAATTCTTACCCCCGAGGCCGGCCAGACGGCCAGCCGACGACGGCTTCTTCGTAACCGGCTCTATTTTCTTGGCCCGGTTCATCGCCCTGTTAAAAGGGTTATCCCACCGGTGGTCAGCCGACCCCAGGATGAGGAACCACAGGATCCATGACTAGCAACAATTTCCTCCTCCTGCAGAAGAAGTAACAGTGAATCGTTTAGATCATCGATTAGATTGCAATCGAGTTGATCCACGGTAATTAGATTATACTTACCACAATTTCCTCGAATTCCTTCACCGCAGGATCCGCGGTGAGTTGTTTGGTTTTTGGGTCCACATGGTAACGGGCCCTGATGAAGTTTCAAACCTGCCCGGGTTCGAATTTCGCAAAGGGGTTTTCTATCCCCTTGGATCTATACTCTTCGTCCTCCTTATTCCATTTGGCCTCCGCGGTTCTGTATCCACCAGATCCGAGATGGTGATGACCTATATTCATCCCCTGCAGCACCTTTCCCGATTACTATTGGCGAGGGCTCTTTCGGATTCACACCTCTCCTTGAACTCCCGCACTGATCTTGGTGATCTCGGTCAATCTTCTAGATCTCCTCGAGACTTTTGCCTTCTTTATAGATCTTCTTCTTTATCTGGGTTCTCCAGCTGGCCAGGGCGGTGCTCATCTTTGTGAGGGCGGATTTGTTTACTTTGTTCCCATGATAATTTGTGTTCTGATACTGAGCGGGGAACTTGTATCTTGCGTGCAGCTTCTCGAAGAGGAGTGTGCGCAAGTGGCCATTATCTTTATGCCGGAGATTCTCGGTGTTGATCAAGATGGCGGGTGATCGCCGCCACTTGCCCACCGTACCACGCATTTTTCGACCACGCATTTTACAATATTTTTTGAGCTAGTGTTTTACAATCTTTTTCCCTTCTTTGTCGCGGTTGAATAATTTAGCCTCGGCACTTTAATGTTTCTTCTTTCGAACGGTCTACCTTTTTTGGGTAGGGTTGTCCTTTTTCTTCTTGTGATGTATGTTGTTGCATCGTAGTCGTCGTCATCTTCAATCTTTGGATCGTCGTACTGGTCGAAGTCTTGCTCGTTGGCGACTCCATCCATTCTGATGATGTTTCTTTTTCCTCTCCTCACGACAACACGGCTAGGCTTTGTCGGGTCGGTAATGAAAAAACATTGGTCCACTTTGGTAGCCAGTACCCACGGTTCATTTTTCGCGACCATGTTCGCACCGACGGCCTTGGATTTGGCTGCTTCGGGTATAACCATGGTTGTGAAATACCGGTCTTCTCTTTCGACGCTCTTTGCCCATCTGACACGGAACATCGGCACCTTTTCTCCACAGTAGTCGAGCTCCCAGATCTCCTCGATTCTTCCGTAGAGTCTTTCCTTCACATTGTCATCAGTGTAGAATTCCGAAGTTACGCCTGAGTTCTGATAATCACACCTGTTGTCCTTTTCCTCCGTGTAGAATGTGTAGTCGTTGATATCATACGCCTGATAGGTCACCAGGTTATGCATCGGTCCCTGCGACAAGGTGAATATGATCTTTTCCGTGTCAGAAGAATGCGATCGCGGGGGATTATCAAAGAGTGTCTGCCTAAACCAACGCGTGAAATCTGAGTTGTGCTCTATGATTATTTCTCCCTGCATCCTCTGTATGCCCTTGGCCATACATTTCTTCTCGATTAACCTTTTGTGCTTCTGTACCCAAGGATCGACCAGTTCTAAATGCTGTAGCGCGACGAGGTTTGCTCGATCAAAGTCTGCGCGTCAAAAATCGAAGTCTGCATGCAGTATGCGACGACCCTCTCGGTGACCAGATCCGTCGAGCTTGCCAGGGTGCCTGTTGACAAGAAGACCGACAGGGTTCTCGATGTCTAGATAATTCATGCAGAAAGAGATGCACTCTTTGGCCAGAAAGCCCTTGGCTATGCTTCCATCTAGACGGGACCTGTTGCGAACGTATCCTTTGATGTGTCCATTCATCCTTTCGAACGCCATCATGCTGCGGAGGAACATCGGCCCGAGTTGTACGATGTCCTCCATGACATGGACCAGCAGATGCACCATAATGTCAAAGAATGCGGGTGGGAAGTAGACCTCAAGCTCACATAGTATCACCACGATCTCCTCCTGTAGCCTCCTGAGCTGATTCACGCCAATTGACTTCCTAGAGATGACGTCGAAAAACTTGCAGAGGCCAAATAACGTTTCACGGACGTGCTCGTCCATTATCCCTCTTAGTGCGACCGGAAGTACCTGCGTCATTAGCATGGCACAGTCGTGAGACTTCATGCCACTGAACCTTTGCTTCGCCTCGTCTAGGTATCTGCTTATCTTGCCCGCGTAGCCGTAAGGAAATTTGACTCCTAGAAGGCACTTGAAAAACTGTTTGATCTCATCCTGGCTTAGAGTGAAGCAAGAAGGAGGGCAGTAATATTCGTTCTTCTTGAACTTTTTACCCTTTCGACGACCTTGTGTCGTCTCTGACTCATGATCATCGTCATCTTCCTGATCATCAGGAGTAGTGCGTCCTCCGTGAAGCTCCTTCCGGATACCCAAGCATATCAGGTCGTGCCTTGCTTTCGGACCATCTTTCGTCCTATCTGGCATGTTGATTATGGTGGCGACCAGACTCTCGCACATGTTTTTCGTGATATGCATGATGTCGAGGCTATGAGGCGTGCGGAGAAACTTCCAGTATGGCAACTCCCAGAAAACAGACCTTGTTTTCCATACCTTCATCAGCGGCTTGTCTTGTTGCTGCCTCTTTCGCTTCTTTCCAGGCTTAGGAGAATCTTTCCAGTTTTTCAGCAACTCTTCCACTTCTTCGCTGCTCCTACGCTCTGGGATTCCTCGGGTCTCGGATTTGCCATCGAACAGGTCTCCATGTTTTCTCCATGGATAATTCTTGCCGAGCCACCTCCGGTGCGCCATGAACACGGTTTTTGATGACCCTGGATCTTTCTCTAGTTGGAGATAGCTTGTGTGATCCATGCACCTAACGCATGCGTAGAATCCTTGGATAACCTGCCCCGAGATATACTCGCAACCTGGATAGTCTTGCACCATAGTGACCAACGCGGCTCTCATAGTGAAATAATCTTGTGCGACGGTGTCGTAAGTATTGGCTCCAGATTCCCATAACGTGGCTAGCTTCTCTTTCAACAGCCCGAGATACAGATTGATGTCGGTACCAGGTTGTTTCGGCCCTTGAATTAGCATACTCATTTGTATGTACTTCTTCTTCATGCACAACCATGGAGGGAGGTTGTACATCCATAAAAACACATGCCAAGTGTTGTGCGTGCTGCTCTGGCTACCGAACGGATTGAGTCCATCGGTGCTCGCACCAAGCCTGATGTTCCCCGAATCTCCACCGAATTCTGGGAATTCGAGGTCCAATGCTTTCCACTGGCTAGCATCTGAAGGGTGCCAAGAGCTCATCCTTTTCGGGTCATCATCATCATCTCTGCTTCTTCCTTTCCGCATGCCATCGCATGAGCTTCGCTTCCTTAGGGTCCGCGAAATAGCGCTGCAGACGAGGAGTGATAGGAAAGTACCATACCACTTTTCGAGGTGCTTTCTTCCCTTTCTTGTATCGACTCACGCCACACACCGGACATGTGGTTTTCTCCGCGTCCTCGCCCTGATAAATGATGCAATCGTTGATGCATACGTGATGTCTAACGTGCGGTAGATCGAGAGGACAGACGATTTTCTTGGCGTCCTCGATACTAGTTGGACATGTGTTC
The DNA here is from genome assembly GCA_023614405.1 of Avena insularis. Taxonomy (NCBI): domain Eukaryota; kingdom Viridiplantae; phylum Streptophyta; class Magnoliopsida; order Poales; family Poaceae; genus Avena; species Avena insularis. The sequence goes on from CM042697.1 coordinate 358,677,638, forward strand.
CCCTCCGGGAGACGATCGTGCCAGAATGCCATCATATCGTCGAAGCTTGCGTCGCTCAATTTGTGTTTTGCCTTCATCTCCATAGCCTTGAGCGTTACATTCAACCGGGTATCATCAGGCCTGCATCCTTCATACAATGGAGTAACCGCGTCTTTCTCAAGTTGCGCAAGCTTGGCTTTCTCTCTAGCGGCAGCCCTGGCGTTACTCGTCTGCTTGAGAAGCAGCTCTTGCACATAAGGGTCCCACACCCAGCTTGACGTTGTTCCATCGTCGTCTCCTCCTCCAGCATCTAGATCATCATCATCCCGGTCTGCTTCCGCACCTTCACCATCTCCAGGAGACTCTTCATCATCTCGCCCGTTCTCGCCGTGATGATGATCATCGTCATGTTGCCCACCTTCACCGTCTCCATCGTCTTCGTCATCGCTTATCCAACGAGTGTATCCATCCATGAAACCATGGCGGAGCAGGTGCGCCTGCAGATTCCCGGAATCTGGGTCGATCACCCAGTTGAGTTTGCATCTTATGCACGGACATCTTATATCAGTCTTGTTATTTCGTATCATGTCGGCCGTCGCACATTTCAAAAATCTAGCCACAATGTCTTCGCTCATTATGAGCACCATTTTTGCCTGCACGGTGTACACGGTACAATTAGAAGTCTATTAGAACCACATAATCAATGCATGCATGCAATGGTCGATAGAAAATTTCGGCATGACCTATCCTAAAATTAGGACCTTTGCGAAATGCCAAAGTCTTGCCAAAATGGAAATGAATCAACATTTTGGCAAAACAAATGGCAACTTGTTCACATACAAACACAAGAGAGAGAGACCGATCCATACACACATGAACATATCATTATCCTCTCCATACACACATGCATGAGCATCATCGATACTCTCCATACACACACACATATGACCATCGATCCTCTCATACACACATCATGAGCATCGATCATCTACATACATATGAGCATATCATCCATATACACTTGAACACATCCTTACATGGACAACTTATCGAGATGAGAGACCAATCGCGAGAAAGATGGAAAGGAGAGGTGCGCGCGAGACCGGAGAAGGATATGAGAGACAGGAGACCTTCCTCTATTACTTATGTAACATCCAAGGCAAGTTCTACATGCTAAAAATGGTGAATGGGTGGAGAAATTGAGGTGGGAAGGAGAAGATCCCGACTAGATCTAAGGAGGAAGAAGAAGGGGAAAGTGAAGTGTGGGGTGGTGGATGATCACACATGTGCACATAAAGTGGAGCTGCCAAAAAATCACCACATCCGTGGCGCACTCGGCCTCAGTGCGCCACAGGGATTAGTAACATTCATGGCGCACATGCCGTAGTGCGCCACGGATGTGTCTGGCCGTTTCACAGCAGAGAGGGGCATGCGCTTAGGCGTAGCGCACCCCCTCCATGTGAGCCACGGTTGACGCTAACAACCGTAGCGCACCTACCCTACGTGCGCTACGGATGTCTAGCGTGCGGCCAACAGGGCCCTGGCCCACACATATCTGTGGCGCACTATGGTCATGTGCGCCACGGTTGTTCGAGTTACTAGTAGGGCACTGCCCATAGGTGAGCCACGCCTGTTTTAGCCGTGGGGCACTTCAACCATGTGATCCACGGATGTGCTGATTACCTATAGCCATTTTCCTAGTAGTGTCACGCCGATCCACGAAGAAGGCTTCCCAAGTCGGGAAATAGTCGGGATGCCATCTGGGATTCCTCCGCTGCTCCGGCGTGAGCTCGAAGTAGTAGTGGTTCGTGATGGCCATCCGGTGCGCCACACCTAGAGGGACAGGAGGAACCAGAACGCCTCCGGCGCTCAGCGTCCAGCCGACGGGGACACAGTAGCCCGGCGGGCAGGGGTAGTTCGAGGCGCAAAGCGCCTCCGCCTCCCTGGGAGTTAGTGCTACAGTGGAAGTCATGGGAAAGAGTGATGAGGTTGCAGATATGAGTCTAGAGATGTGCAATGACAATGGAGGCCAACCCTACATATATATAGTGATAAGTGGCAGGAAGATAACTGGAGGGAAGAATCAAGGAAAAATCAAGTGGAAGAAATTATGAAGAATCAAGTGAAAAAATGGCGGAAAGAAAAATGGAGGGAAGAAATGGCGGGAATAAAAATGGCTCATTTAGAACTTGCATTGGATCTCTGAAGAAACCACATATTGCGAGTCTAAAAATATTTTTTTCAAAAAATCACGGGCGATAGATCATGTACCTATAGTACAAACCGGACCCACTTCATGCCGATTCGGCAGACATTTGTACTTTTTACCCAGGATGGAAGAAAAGGTTTGAGATGTCCCGGTTGGGAGATAGTCCATGTAAGGTGGTCTAGTATTTTAGGAACATGGGACGGTAGCATTCTGAAACAGCATTTTGGTGGTTACTTCACAAAACGACCCGTTCACTACAAGGAATCTGCTGATACATGACCCTCCATTTTCATCACAGAATCCTCATTGTCTACAATATATGACGATCTTATGACGAAAAACAAATCATCAAAAACTAAGCGTCAGTAATTACATACAACGACATTTTTCCTGAAATCGTCACAATCCTCTATAACGATATTGGATCGTCATAACCGTTATGACGATCCAATATCGTCACGGGCCATCTAGCCAGGTCAGGTTAGATCCTACGTGGCTGATCTGAAGTGGCAAAACTATGACAAAATGAGATCGTCGTAATGCAAATTCAGCCCGATCCATTTCTATGGTCTACATGGGCTCAACCCAACAACTCTGGCCTGTTTATATTTTTTACCTCTAAAAATCTGGTCAAATCTGGTAAGCTATATGGGCCAAGAACAACATTTTGGCCTTTTTATTTTCTAGGCCATGGCCTTTTTACTAACCATTTCTTTTGATTTTCGGCCTTTTTTTGGGCTGACACGGTCACACTTGTCAGGTCACGGTCCGTTTTCATTCTCACTGGGTCCTACTTGTCAATTTTTTATTTCGTGACAGTAATTAAACAATCAATTATTTAATCACTACAGGAAGAATTGATTCAAACAGAGCAAATTCACAAATAATATTTCAAATACATTGACACGTTACAATCATGCACAGTTCACATCAGGTATCCAGCTACCAATATACTGCATCTGTTAGGTAATATACAATGTTTAAGTGTTGTCCGAGAAATTCCAAAACAACAATGGCGTACAAAAATTCCCCTGATCATTCATCGATTTGAAATGGACATCGGGATCTCCCTAGGTCACGCCTCTTAATCGATCAGCACCTCCCTGCCATGGTGCTTCCGGACCTAAACCTCATTTCTCCCGATGAAGGCATATTCGGGGGCCTATTATCAGCAATATTGACAGTTTAGTTACAAAACGTGAGTAACATGGAACGTTTCAGTGTTCTAGCATGAATAAACATACTCCTACTCAATCATGACAGAATAGATACAAGTGTTCTAGCATGAATAAACATAATCCTCCTCAATCATGACAGAATAGCTACAGAGACCAGTTCTACTATCATTATTTAAACAACATTCCTTGTGCTTCTTTTAGAGCAATGTACTTGTATGAGATTAAGCAAAAAAACTGAAAGCAGAGTACTGTAAATTAAGCAATGCACAGGAGTATTACAGGCACTACTCCCTATCACTAGCCAGGAATCAAAATCACAATGTGCCAAATTTTAACAACGGTGACGCATTGAGATGAGAAGCATCTCCCTAATATATGAAATGTATGAGATGACTGTTGGGAACAACAATGAGATGCATGAGACTGCTCACATGGATCTCTATCTTTTGGATGAAAGGAGAAGCTCCAGAAATTTAATCAAAGATAGACTGTCAATATCGTAGTGGAAACACAACTTGAACTGCAAATTCTTCAACTGAGAAAAACTGTGTGGATCTCCGAACACGCAAGGCAGCTGAAACATAAGACAACCAAAGAGTATTAAGATAAAATGTGAGAGAAAGTAGATTATAATTCCATTAGTTGCTATGATTCAATCACAACATTTAGTACTAAAAACCCATTTAGTACATACAGTCACAACATGGTATATGATTCAATCACAACATTTAGTACTAAAAAACGCATGGTCTATGATTCAATCACAACATGCTGAAAGATAACACAGAATATTTTTAAGTACCAGCTATTACATTTCTTACAACTAATCATTTTATGCTGACTGACAGATATAGAATGCTACATTTAGATGAAGATGAAGATAGTACAGTACCATAAGTTGTAGACTTGCAGATAAATAAGATACTTATCACAGGTAATAAGCCTAGTTTCTAACGGACGACAAGAACAAGTTAACAGAGACATACAAGTGAGAACAAACTAACAATGAGATTCATGGTTAACATCAGGTGTGCATATTAGAAGGAAAATGGCTAGACCACAAAATCCAAAGAAGTGAAGTCACACAGAAAGAAACACAGCAGGAAACAAGTTAATATGGATGATAAAGTGTACCAATAACTACATCGAAATGGCATGCTTTAAGGCTTGATTAATATGGATTATAAATGATGATTTTCTACAACACCTAGTCAACATGGCAATTACAGAATACATAACCAATAAAACGTGACAGAGAATTATGCATATAAGCTACAACAATTTTAGAAATACACCATGAAGATGCGATCATGTGAACAGCTTGTAGCAGGAATCAGCTAATAAATAAGATGAGGACAAAACAGATCATCAACAAAGAATACATTCCACTACATATTAATACCATATTAGAATCAGTTATTCACAACAAAGAGTACATGACACTGCATATCATAAGGGGATGCTAAAGATCACAAGATTTACAAAAGTGGGGTCTCAAAACATATCCTAGCAAATAAGAGTCCTACACTTAGCTAATAATCGAGATCCTAGCAAGTGACCAGGATTGGTTATTAGTTGAGCATGTAGAAAATTATGAGGTTTATGTGTTCTTCTACCCTTGTCTCTTTGACTGGGTTGTGGCAGTGATTGTTCAAGCATATAACACAAGCATGTGACAACTATTTAACATTGAAGTACCATCAGACAGATCCTTCAATCCACGATGCAAAACATGAGTGAATCAAGATAGACAGGAAAGGATACCTAATTTGATCCAAAGGGGCTTGTGAGTGTGGCCTTCTTCAGGAAGTGGTGCCTCCAATGGCGTGAGAAACCACCAACGATGCTATCGTCGAACCATGGAAGCAGGACGCCGAGCGGTAGCACTCATGACCCACGGGACGCGGGTAAACTTCTCGGACGCGGGTTCGTTCCCTTCCATGGCAAGCCAATGAAGGACATAGAGGAAGTGAGATTTGTGTGCGAGAGAGTAGAGGGGGGGATCGGGGTGCGTTGCGACTTACAATAGAAAACATCGCACGAAGTCTCTCTCGCCTCGCGCAGGAATACATCGCGCTATCGTCGGTTCTTGGTACGAGCTCCCCGAGCGCCGTCGTTGATTCCTCATATGAGACCGTGAGCGTCGTGCACATCGCAGGGGTGTTGCCGATCTTGGGTGAAAGTTGGGGATGCGGCGGCAATTGCGGCGTCGACTTCGGCTTCATCACTGGCGATGGTGTGGCGCCAGGGAAGGGGATTGGATCAAGGTAGAGGCGGCGATCGTGGGTGGCTGGGAGAGGAGAGGAGGGAGGCGACGCTCGAGGTGTAAGAGGGAGGCAGTGGTGTGGATTGAGGCGAGCTTGGTAGCACTGGGGAGAACGGCCGGAGGGCACGGAGGTGAGCGGCAAAGTAGAGAGAGGGAGGCGCGGCGGGAGTGTTGCCCGTATTTGGCTTATGCGGCATTGAAGTCGGCTTCGGGTAAGGAGAAAGGTTAGGGAGGAGGGAGGGAGGCGGCGCCAGGAAAGGATCAATCTCGATCTAGGTCAAGGGGCAGCGCAAGGAAAACAGAAGAGGGCGCATCGATCTCGATCTAGGTCAAGGGGAAAGAGGAGAGAGGGCAACAAAGTGGGTGTGTTTTTTCAGGTGTGCTTCTTTGGGTGAGCGCAGAAGTGTTGGATTGGATCTGAATGGTTTAGATGAGGCCGAGATTGCCAATCCATGGAAGGCCAAACCCTATGATTTCATTGGTTATAGAAGAAATGATTATTTTTTATTTTCTGGGTGCCAAAAATAACGCGTTTTGTGAAGCAACCATTAAAATGCTCATTCAAAATGCTACCACCATATTTTTAAAAAATACTAGACCATATTACATGGATAATGACCCAGTCAGGAGAGCTCAAACCTTTTCATCCACCCATGGCAAAAAAGACAAATTTCTGCCGAATCGGTAGGAAGTGGGTTCAATTTGAACTACGGGTACACTATCTGATGCCCATTATTTTTCGAAAAAATCATTTTTAGACTCGCAATATGCTATTTCTTCAGATATCCAAAGCAATTTTACAAAGGCTCGACCCCGAGCTAAGAACCTTCGTACCCGCTGTTTTGACCATAGTTTGAAACCGGCATAAAAAATAAAAAAATGTCCGATCAATGCAAATCCTTCGCATGGCATCTTATTATGTGACATAGTTTCAAGGAAAAATACCAAACTTGGAATATTGCAAATGTCTCAAAAAAACCTTCTCGGAAATGACCTATCATGTGTGAGGTTTCATAGCTTTCAGGCCAAACGATCAACGTTATGGCCAGAATCACGACATAGTTTGTGATAATGCTCTTATATTGTGCACCCATGTGTATCATGAGATGGCGAACAATGTTCCACGAGGAATTTTCGTTTTTGTCGCATGGAAAATCCATTTTCTATTTTCCAAACGCAAAAAACGGACCATTTTGTGAAGCAACCACCAAATAAAAGTTTTAAAATGCTACCACCATATTTTTCAAAAATAGTATACCACCTTACATGGACAATGTCCCAACCAGGAGAGCTCAAACCTTTTCATCCACCCATGGAAAAAAAGACAAATTCCTGCCGAATTGGTAGGAAGTGGGTCCGATTTGAACTAGGAGTACATTATCTCATGCCCATTATTTTTCGAAAAAAATCAGTTTTAGACTCGCAATATGCTATTTCTTTAGATATCCAATGCAAGTTTACAGAGGTTCGGCCCCGAGCTAAGAACCTTCCTGCCCGCCGTTTTGACCATAGTTTGAAACCGGCATAAAATAATAATAAAATGTCCGATCAATGCAAATCTTTCGCGTGGCATCTTATTATGTGACATAGTTTTAAGGAAAAATACCAAACTTGGTATATTGCAAGTGTCTCAAAAAAACCTTCTCAGAAATGACCTATCATATGTGAGGTTTCATGGCTTTCGGGCCAAACGATCAATGTTATGGCCAGAATCACGGCATAGTTTGTCATAATGCGCCCGTATTGTGTACATAAGTGCATCATGGGATGGCGAACAATGTTGCAAGAGGAAGTTTTCCATTTCGTCGTATGGAAAAACCATTTTCCGACCACAAAAAAACGGGCCGTTTTGTGAAGCAACCACCAAATGAAAGTTTCAAAATACTACCATCTTATTTTTCAAAAATAATAGGCCACCTTACATGGACAAATGTACCAACCGAGGTCTCTCGAACCTTTCCGTCCACCCCTGGCAAAAAAAACAAATTTCTGCCAAATCGGTAGGAAGTGGGTCCGATTTGAACTACATGTACATGATCTGATGCCCATGATTTTTTGAAAAAATCATTTTTAGACTCACAATATGCTATTTCTTTAGAGATCCAATGCAAGTTTATCAAGGCTCATCCCCTAGCTAAGAACATTCATGACCGCCGTTTTGACCATAGTTTGAAACGGGCATAAAAAATTCAAAAACGGTCCGATCAACGCAAATACTTTGCGTGGTGTCTTATTATGTGACATAGATGCAAGGAAAAATACCAAACTTGGTAAATTGAGTATGTCTAAAAAACCTTCACAAAATGACCTATCATGTTCGAGGTTTCATGGCTTTCGGGTCAAATGACCAATGTTATGGCCAGAATCGCAGCATAGTTTGTGATAATACGCCCATACTGTGCACCCATGTGTATCATGAGATGGCGAACAATGTTCCAGGAGGAAGTTTTCCTTTTTGTCGCACGGAAAATCCATTTTCTATTTTCCAAACGCAAAAAACGGACAGTTTTATGAAGCAACCACCAAATAAAAGTTTTAAAATGCTACCACCATATTTTTTAAAAATAGTATACCACCTTACATGGACAATATCCCAACCGGGAGAGCTCAAACCTTTTCATCCACCCAAGGCAAAAAAGACAAATTCCTGCTGAATCGGTAGGAAGTGGGTCCGATTTGAACTACGGGTACATTATCTGATGCCCATTATTTTTCAAAAAAAATCATTTTTAGACTCTAAATATGCTATTTCTTTAGAGATCCAATGCAAGTTTACAAAGGTTCGGCCCCGAGCTAAGAACCTTCGTGCCCGCCGTTTTGACCATAGTTTGAAACGGGCATAAAAAATAATAAAATCTCCGATCAATGCAAATCTTTCGCGTGGCATCTTATTATGTGACATAGTTTCAACGAAAAATACCAAACTTAGTATATTGCAAGTGTCTCAAAAAATCTTCACAGAAATGACCTATCATGTGTGAGGTTTCATGGCTTTCGGGCCAAACGATCAATGTTATGGCCAGAATCGCGGCATAGTTTGTGATAATGTGCCCGTATTGTGTACACATGTGCATCATGGGATGGCGAACAATGTTGCAGGAGGAAGTTTTCCATTTCATCGTACGGAAAAACCATTTCCCATTTCCGAGCGCACAAAAGGGCCGTTTTGTGAAGCAACCACCAAATAAAAGTTTCAAAATGCTACCATCCCATTTTTTAAAAATAATAGGACACCTTACATGGACAAAGGTCCCAACGGAGGTCTCTCAAACCTTTCCGTCCACCCCTAGCAAAAAAGACAAATTCCTGTCGAATCGGTAGGAAGTGGGTTCGATTTGAACTACATGTACATGATCTGATGCCCATGATTTTTTGAAAAAATCATTTTTAGACTCACAATATGTTATTTCTTTAGAGATCCAATGAAAGTTTATCAAGTCTCACCCCCTAGCTAAATTTGAAACGGGCATAAAAATTCAAAAACGGTCCAAACACCAAGAACGGGGCGTTTTGTGAAGCAACCACTAGATGGAAGTTTCAAAATGGTACAAAACGATTTTACTAAAATACTAGACCAGCTTATATGCATAGTATTCCAACCGGGATATCTCAAACCTTTCCGTCCAGTCCTCGTGAAAAAGACAAATTCCTGTCGAATCGGTAGGAAGTGGGTCAGATTTGAACTGTAGATACATTATCCGATGCTCATGATTTTTTGCAAAATTCATTTTTAGACTCACAATATGCTGTTTTATCAGAGATCCAATGCAAGTTTAGCGAGGCTCAAGCCCAAAATTTTGAATTTAAAACCCTAGTTTCAAAATTATATTTTGAATTATGATATTATCCCTACCATTGACTAAAGTGATATTAGTAAATCCATTATTTTAAAATAATAAAACTATTTATAATTCACAAACTAACATGATATACTGAAGTTTATAAAAATTTAGGGACAAAAATCAATTCATTTGGACTTCTTATAAAAAAGATACAAAAAAATAAAAGTATAGGAAAAAACTTTTCTAAATGGACCATCTAAGCTGAAACGGACCTTATCTAGCAGGCTCCAAGGCCCAGTCCGCCAAGGGAGAAAAAAAATAAAAGGAGAGATTATGTCCGCCAAGGCCCAGGCCCAACAAACTATATGTATTCATAAACATTTAGTGCGGCTGTACAACCAGGTGGAAGTAGTAGTCTAGTGGTTATAGACGCCTATCCCATGTAGTAGGTCTGCGGTTCGATCCCCATAACCTCCTATTTTTGCACTATTTATTCACGGGCAAAGGTAACATATTAAGGACACTAAGCATAAATAAAACACTAACGATGTTATAGCGTGTTGGTTGACATCATTCTGTCATTGAGGTCGGTTGTTCGATCCCTCAGAGTAGGACGTTTTTTTGATTTTATTTTCTAAAGCACGCAAAGCTAACATATTACGACTACTGAGCAAGAATAAGACACAAACTGTGGTGTAGTCTGTTGGTTGACATTGTTCAACACTGGAGGTCAGCAGTTCGATCGCTGGGGCTTCACCATTTTTATTTTATTTTATAAAGAGGTGGTGGGTAGGCACATAGACGTATATAAATATGAAAATTGACATATAGATATGCCACATAGATATAATTGATGATGTGGCTAATCAGTCAATTCAATGTATCATATTTTTAACGATATGACGATTTAAATTGGTCATAATGGGGCATAGATAAGGATCTAAGATCTATCCTGGAGGTTATGACGATTTCTTATGCTGAAATTACGATAATTTTGACATAAATCGTCGTAATTCTATAGGATCTTGACCTCTCCAAACAGCCTATGACCATCTTATGCGAAATCGTCATAGATCTATGAAGATTTCGTTTCCCGTCACTACGGGAAGGTCACAAGTTAACACATTTCTTGTAGTGGTTTTTTGCGCTCGGAAAATAGAAAAGGGCTTTTCCGTGTGACAAACAGGAAAACTTCCTCCTGCAACAGTGTTCTCCATACCAATGTCCACATGCATGCATAATATGGGCACATCATCACAAACTATGCCGTGATTCAGCACATAACATCGGTCATTTGGACCGAAAGCCATGAAACCTCGAACATGATAGGTCATTTTGTGAAGGTTTTTTCGAGACATGATCAATATACCAAGTATGGTATTTTTTCTTTCAACTATGTCACATAATATGACACCACGTGAAGGATTTTCATTGTTCGGATTTTTTTTGAATTTCTTATGCCCGTTTTGAATTTTTTGAATTTCTAACTATGGTCGAACCGGCGTGCATGAAGATAGGGGACGAGCATCGTTAGAACTTGCATTGGATCTCTGAAGAAACCACATATTGCGAGTATAAAAATGATTTTTTCAAAAAATCACGGGCGATAGATCATGTACCTGTAGTACAAACCGGACCCACTTCCTACCGATTCGGCAGACATTTGTCTTTTTTACCTGGGATGGACGAAAAGGTTTGAGATGTCCCGGTTGGGAGATAGTCCATGTAAGGTGGTCTAGTATTTTAGGAAAATGGAACAGTAGCATTCTGAAACAGCATTTTCGTGGTTACTTCACAAAACGATCCTTTTTTGCGCTCGGAACATGGAAAAGGGCTTTTCCATGCGACAAAAAGGAAAACTTCCTCCTGCAACATTGTTCTCCATACCAATGTCCACATGCATGCATAATATGGGCACAGCATCACAAACTATACCGTGATTCATCACATAACATCGGTCATTTGGACCGAAAGCCATGAAACCTCGAATATGATACGTCATTTTGTGAAGATTTTTTCGAGACATGATCAATATACCAAGTCTGGTATTTTTCCATTCAACTATGTCACATAATATGACACCACGCGAAGGATTTTCATTGTTCAAATTTTCAATATACTAAAGGTTCATCTTTAGTCGGTTGAGGATTTCGAAAGGGCGAGCGGCGCTAATGATAGGAGTGAGTGTCGACATTATGTCATGCGGCATTGTAAGGGTCCCAACCTTTAATAAGTTAGATATCCCTGTGTTTAGAATGCTAGTCCCTGGATCAATAGCTAGCATCCACAGTTAAGATGTAATATCAATAAACAAAGGTCATAATACAACTTTATAACCAGGAATAAAATAATTCATTATATCTTACATAGCTCATTTGGCTATCTCATTACAATGCAACAGTAATAACTATAGCATAGAGTCCCTCATCTTCAAAGTGCCACAGGCAATCATGTTGGTTGTAGACTTGTAATCCTAAACAACACACTTCACTAACATCAAACAAACCTGCAACATAATAAGTTACAGCCACAAGGGTCAATACATTTGAATTGTATTGGCAAGTGATACTATGGTAGTATAGTGGAGCCTATCATCTATATGCATTTGGCTAGGTGGAGCTTAGGCTTGCTTTGCCCAAAATAGATTTTCCTTATCTTTTGAAAACACTAATTTTTTGTTTAACAAAAAATCACCCAAGGAACCACCAATAAAAATTGGTGAACCTTCACCCTTGTTCAACCACAAGTTTTTAACTTAGAAATTTGGATGAGGAGATTCTTGATAGCTTCCATGTCTTGATGCTCAAATTGTCCTTTGCCAGGGACATGGCTAAGTACTTAGATTTTACACTCTGCAGAGGTGGTGCACTTTCCCCACAAGACTTGGTTTCACCAAGACAAGATCTTTTAGAAGCCTTCCCTTAGACCAGAATGCGCGTTCCAACCTATCATACCCCTACCACCAACTGTCAATTTGGCTAAGTTATTGCAACCTATATGATCCAGGCAGAGCCCATAATGCCAAGTGGCTGCACTTGAAGCTTCTCAACATTTGACATCTCAAATCCCTTTGTTCCTGGGTGGCATTCCACAAGTGAGATAACAAGTTTTCCCTAGTATACTGGACTTGGTGATGCCCAAGTTTTCCCCAGCATACTGGACTTGCATAACCACTCAACACAAACCATTATTTCCATTCCACCCAGGTGATTCATTCACTTAGTTGTTTTATTAAACAAAACACAAGTCCTTGACTTAGAAATATTCCATAGCATGAAGTATAATCCACCATTGTTTTCTACTAGCTAGACTAAGCATGATAGTAGTAGGAATCTTAAATTAGGCAAACTTCTACTAAGGTTTCATCTATTAGGACTTCCCATGGCATAGTTTATACTTAGCAAAAATTCCATGCAAGTCCTACTTAGAAATATCACTAATGCATAGTGAAAATAATGGGACAAAAGTATGAAGCATCACTTGCCTTTTTGGTAGAGAATTATAAGTTCACTCCTTGATCTTGCAATATTCACACCCTTCAAATTCCACTACAAATCAACCAAGCAAGCAATATTCAATCTACCACTCAAGCAAACATCACATAAAATAATAGAAACAAAGCAATGCATGCAAGCATGCTAAAGATTGTTTTATTTGGAAAAGTGGTTTCTATTAGGTTATAGACATCATAAAATATCTATTGGTCATTTATAAAAGTGGCAAGGTCATTTGTAAATGTGGCAAAATCATTTGATATCAAGTTAGTGAAAATGGCCATTTTAAGTCATTTTTATTTTGCTAGAAATGGTTCAAACCAAAGTAATATTTTCTAGTGTTTGACAAATACATTTTTAAACATAAATGTTAGTGTTTTATGGTCAAGTGTTTAATATTAAAACCATTTACAAAAGGTTTCACCAATAAACCATTTTTACACCAAATCAATATTTTATGTTGTTGAAAATGCTTTTAGCAAAGCAATAATTTTTTATAGGGTTCACCAAATATATTTTTCATTCTAAAACTTTGTGTTTAGGGTCAGAGAGTTTAAATCAAAACATTTCCCAAAGGTTTTTCTCCAATAGTATTTTTAACATATAAACAACATTTTTATTTGACTAAAAATGTTTCAATTCCAAGATTTATTCTTTAAATTCACAAAATATGTTTTTGAATCCACAAGTTGGTTTCAACGGTCAGTAGGTTCAAAAAAATCCAATTGCCAAAGATTTTACTTTAAAAATATTTCTAGAATAATTTTTATATCCAAATCATGCCTACACATGTTTTTCCAAAAACAACTATTTTACCAGAAGCAATTCATTACACGAAGTACATGGTTGGAAAGTACTTGTTTTGATTATTCCATTTATATAAAATTTGCAAAATTTGGACATGTGGATCAAGAGTTATGAATTTTGCAAGTTTGAATATCTAATAGATACATTTCTATCTATTTAAACAAAACAATGGCCACGTGGCGCAATCCTACTGGATAAAAACGGTTCGCACGGATCGAGCAGCGTGATGTGTTGGATCTAAAGTAAATCGTGCAGTACAGATTGATTCATACCGCTTCGGTTAAGTCATTCTATTGCATCCTTATGATCTAGATCCGACAGTCCTCAACGCATCGACCAAGAACCAGCGGCGCTGGCGTCTGGCGCGCGGCGGCGGTGCTCAGGCGACGGTGGCACGGTGAATCTAGGAAGCGAGAGGAGGAGTGGGAGGTCTCACCGGGTTCGCAAGGTCATGGTGATGCTCGAGGTGGCCACAGGAGGGACAGGGGCGCACGGAGCCGATGGCGATTCCTCACCGGAGCTAGCGTCGGCGTCGGGTCATGTATTGTCGTTGTCGGGGGTGAGCTTCTGGGCGAAAGAAAGCAAGGCAGAAGGTCAAGGAGATGTGCACGGTTGCATAGGTTGCGAGGGAACCTACCAGAGGGCCAGGGGCGCGATGAATCGTCGGCAACCTCTCCTCGGAGTTGAAGCAGTCGACGGTGGTGAGAAGGTGTCGTTGTTGTCGAGTCTCTGGGCGTGTGCGGGCAAGCTGGGGCTATGGGCAGATGCGCACGTTGATGGGGAGTGAGATTGCGTGCAATAGGGGGTAAGGGGAGGGTCGAGCTCGCCGGAATCTTCTCCGGAGCTTGCCAGAGGCAGAGAGAGTTTGAGCAAAAATTAGGGGCAGCCTGGGGCTCTCGAAGTGTGGCGCCTAGGAGAAAATGAAGAGGGGAGGGAGGCGTCTAGCAGGGCGTGATCACGGTGGGTAACGTTCTCTGCGTTAATGCGAATTGAAGCCGCGAAGATCAAGCCAGAAACGGGAGGGAGAGAGGAAGAACTGGTCGCTGTGGGTGGAAACAACGACTGACGTGTGGGGCTGGCTAGTCAGCGAGAGAGAGAGGGAGAAGCTGGGTCCTAGCAGTCAGCGACTGAGTGGGTTTGTTCTATTGTGAGAAGAAAAACGTTTCGGGGGGGAGAGGGAATGGCTAGTTGGGCTAGTGGGCTGGGTTAGTTGGGCTGGCTTTGTTCATTTTTTTTGTTCTGTTTCTATTTTTCTTTTTCCATTTCTATTATTTTTTTTGATTTTTATTCAAACAATTCAAACACCATTTAAAAATCAAACCTTTACCAAACTTTGGGTAAATTTTAATACTGTTATTTAACATATTATAAAGTCAAATTTAGAATAATTCTTTTATTCTTTTTAGGGTCTTTTATTTATTTTAAAAAAAATAGACATTTGTCTTTATTTCAAATAGGATTTAATATGTTTTAAAACTCTATTTGAAATCTAAATTTTTACCAAACCTTTTCAGTAGGTTTTATTAAAAGTAGAACACTTTGAAATATAATTTAAAATACTTTATTATGTTTTAATGTTCATTTAAAATGGGAAATGTCTTTATTTAAAAGAATTTGGATAATAATAAATCCTCAAAATTTTATTTAAATAATCCATCACTCTTTTTATTTGACAAAAATATTTTATTTTATTTGCTTGGCCAAGATTTAATTTGGTCTTTTAAAATAGTCCTTATTCATTTATTTCTTCCTCTATTTTATAAAGCCTATAACTTTTTTGTTTAAGGATCCAAAAATGATGATTCCAACTTGTAAAATCTTGTTTAATATTTATTTATCCTTTTAAATCTCTTTATGGTTAATTGCTCACCATTTGGTATGGATTTTTAGATAGGTGCTTTATTAGCTTTGGAAATTCAATTTCCTTATCTTATTAAATTCATAAGATTTTATCTATGGCTCCAAATTAAGTGAAACCAATTTCTATGGTTTTATAATATTTCAATTTGACATTCTTTATCATTTATAAATGTTTGTTGATAAAAAACTTATATGGATCAAATATTTAGTCTTTGAGATAACTTGGAAATGTTTTCCTTCCATTAGGGTTTTAGAGTTTTGGTTTATTTTCCAAGTGTTTAAATTTCAAGATGCATTTATGAAGAATGCATTTCACTTGATTTGAATTTAGTTGGATTCAAATTTTTATCCAAGGTTTGTTCAAGATGGGTTTTGATGAATTCATTTCAAAACAAAAAGTTTCTTTTCACCCTAAATTTCAATAATTATTTATTTTGTTTATTTATTTTTCACATTACAAAATTTGGAAAATTTTGGGATGTGACAGGCGTGTACCTTGTCCAGGATGGTGTCACCAACCGGGACTAAAGATGAACCTTTAGTCCCGGTTGGAGACGCCAACCGGGACAAAACACGAGTCAACACTAATAATAGGTGTGAGTGTCGACATTATGTCGTAAGTGTCGACACTATGCCGAGCTGCTTGTACTATAAATAGGCATCCTTGTGAGTCCAGTCCTCCAGCCAGATTGAGGCATCTCCAATATTGTTTTCGAGAGCAGGGACACCACTATGACTAGTTTTAGGGAGATGCCGCCGGATCCTAGTCCTCCGGCATCTCCAAGAAACTGGTCATAGAGGCACTCCCTAATATATGAAATTAGTTAGCTCCCAGGTGTATTGTTCTAGTTAGAGAAGTTACAAGTTGCAAGATGGTTTTCGAGAGCAGGGACACCACTACGACCAGTTTCAGGAAGATGCCACCGGATCCCAGTCCTCCGGCATCTCTAAGAAACTGGTCATAGAGGCACTCCCTAATATGTAAAATTAGTTAGCTCCCAGGTGTATTGATCTAGTTAGATAAGTTACAAGATGCAAGATGGTTTTCGAGAGCAGGGACACCACTCTGACCAGTTTAGGAGATGCCGCGGATCGATCCTCGGCATCTCCAAGAAACTGGTCATAGAGGCACTCCCTAATATGTGACTGCGCGTGTTTGGAGATCAGATCTTAATGGTAAGTACGAATCAGGACAACTTCTTCATAGTCCCGGTCCAGCCACAAAACGAGACTAACACTCAAGACATTTATTAATATTAAAAACTGAGACTACAAAACCGGGACTAAAGGCCCCCCTATATATAGTCCCGGTCAAGCCACAAACCGCGAAAGATATCCTTCGATCAAGCCACAAACCGCGAAAGACATGAACTAGAGTTACATAATATGAGCATGAACTTCTTGGCATATGTCCTTCCTTATGATCGCTTCAGACGTAACCATGGAGCATCTTCTTTACTTAACGGAATGTTTGGGTGTTTTCCTTTGGGAAGGCGGAATTTCATCAAACTTATTATAATCTTCGACATATGCATCTTGTCCTCGATTCCCACGATGTTTCTTTTCCCTAAAAGAACTATGTGACGCTTTGGCTCATGATATGATGTATTTGTTTGCATATTTTTTCTTTTTTCGGTCTGGAGGACATGTCCTTCACATAGAAAACCTGAGACACATCATTGGCTAGGACGAATGGTTCATCTCTATAACCAAGATTTTTGAGATCCACTGTTGTCATTCCGTACAACTGGTCTATCTTTACCTCTTCCCCATTCAGGTTGACCCATTTGTAGCGAAACAAAGGGACCTTAAAAGAGACTCCATAGTCTAGTTCCCATATCTCCTCTATGTAACCATAGTATGTGTCCTTTTGTCCATTCTCGTCTATTGAATCAAAGCGGACACCACTATTTTGGTTGGTGCTCTTTTTATCTTGGGAGATCGTGTAGAATGTATTCCCATTTATTTCGTACCCTTGGAAATTCAATACAGTAGAAGATGGTGACGCGGCCAACAAGTATAGCTGATCTCCAATAGTGGCATTCAAGAGATGTGTCCGCATCCAACCACCGAAAGACTTCATGTGTTCATCTGTAATCCATGATTCAGGCTTCCCCGGGTTTTTGGAGCGTACAATATTCTTGTGTTCCTCGATATACGGAGCTACCAAGGTGGAATTATGTAAAACTGTGTAGTATGCTTTAGTGAAAGAATCCTCGTCCCTACATATCATTGCTTTCTTTTCCAGGGTGCCTTTTCCACTTAGTCTTCCCTCATGCCGCGAGTCAGAAACACCAATCGGCTTAAGGTCAGGAATAAAGTCAACACAAAACTCAATGACCTCCTCTGTTCCATATCCCTTGGAGATGCTTCCTTCCGGTCTAGCAGAGTTATGAACATATTTCTTTAAGACTCCCATGAACCTATCAAAGGGGAACATATTGTGCAGAAATACCGGACCGAAAATGGCAATCTCTTCCACTAGGTGAACCAGGAGATGCGTCATAATATTGAAGAAGGATGGTGGGAACACCAACTCAAAACTAACAAGACATTGTACCACATCCTTCTGTAACCTTGGCAGAATATCTGGATTGATTACCTTCTGAGATATTGCATTGAGGAATGCACACAGCTTCACAATCGGTACTCGAACATTTTCCGGTAGAAGCCCCCTCAATGCAATCGGAAGCAAGCTGCGTCATAATCACGTGGCGATCATGAGACTTCAGGTTTTGGAACTTTTCTGCCATATTTATTATCCCTTTATATTAGATGAGAAGCCAGCGGCACCTTGATCTGTAAAGGACTTCAAAAAGATTTCCTTCTCTGCTTTGGTAAGAGCATAGTATACGACTTAAGTGACGCCCTTTATCCGTCTTGTTCTGTGTATGCATGTTCTTTGGGTCTTTCATAATTTGTTGGTCCTCCCGTGCTTCTGGTGTATCTTTTGTCTTCCCATACACGCCTAGGAATCCTATCAGGTTCACGCAAATATTCTTCGTCACATGCATCACGTCGATTGAAGAGCGGACACGTAGGACTTTCCAATATGGCAGCTCCTAAAATATAGATTTCTTCTTCCACATGGGTGCGTGTCCTGTAGCGACATCGTTCGGAACTGATTGACCATCAGGACCCTTTCCAAAGATTACTTCTATGTCCTTGACCATACTAAATACATCATCACTAGCAGGGAGTTCAGGCTTCTTCCGGTGATCTGCCTCACCTTTGAAATGCTTGCCTTTCTTTCTTACGGGATGATTGGTCGAAAGAAATCGTCGATTCGCCAGGTACACAACCTTCTTGCATTTATGCAAATATGTACCTTCAGTCTTATCTAAACAGTGTGTGCATGTATTATATCCCAGTTTGTCTGTCCTGAAAGAGCAGGCCAATTATTGATGGTTACGAAAAGCAACCCTCGTAGATCAAATGGCTCCTGTTTGTTCTCATCCCACACACGTACACCTGGTTTGCCCCACAGCTGTAAGAGTTCTTCAACTAATGGCCTAAGGTACACATCAATGTCATTGCCCGGTTGCTTCAGGTCTTGGATGAGCACTGGCATCATAATGAACTTACGCTTCATGCACAACCAAGGAGGCAGGTTGTAGATACATAGAGTCACGGGCCAGGTGCTGTGACTGCAGCTCTGCTCCCCAAAAGGATTCATGTCATCCGTACTTAGACCAAACCATAAGTTGCTTGCGACACACTGCAAAGTCAGGAAGTCTCTCGATTTTTCTCCACTGTGACCCATCGCCAGGTGTCTCAACATCCCGTCTTTCTTCGGTCTTCTTTGTGCCATCGCAACAACTTTGGCATGCTCTTTGTTTACGAACATGCGTTTCAACCTTGGTATTATATGAGCATACCACATAGCCTTAGCAGAACCCTCTTAGGAGGCTCTCCCTCAACATCACCAGTGGTCATCTCGTCGATCTTATACGCAATGCATTGCATAGGGCATTTATCTAAATTCTCATACTCCTTACATGATGAGGATGCAGTCATTAATGCATGCATGTATCTTTTGCACATCTAATCCCAGAGGACAGAGAGTCTTGTTTGCTCGTAGGTACTCTCGGGAAGTTCGTTATGTTTTGGAAACTTTGGCTTCATTATTTTCAGCATCTTTTCAAATGAGGAGTCGGTTAGACCACACTCGCCTTCCATCGCAACAATTCCATTGTGGTATGTAGCTTTGTGCTGCCATCTTCACAATTTGGGTACAACAATTTCTTCTGATCTTCTAACATGCCCTCTAACTTCAACTTCTCATTTTCTGTTCACAGTCTCTCTTTGCATCAGAAATGACCCTACCAAGTTCATCAGCCGGCTCATCTGATGTCCGTTCTTCACCTCATTCCTCTCCATTGTCTTCCATTGCAGTATCACTGTATTCAGGAAACATATGATAATAGTTGTTATCATCATCTTCTTCACCATCTTCCATCATAACCTCTCTTTCTCCGTGCTTGGTCCAGCAATTATAGTTGGGCATGAAACCTTTCATAATCAGGTGGCCGCGAATGATTTTTGAGGAAGAGTACTCCTTGTTGTTCCGACATTGAACACATGGACAACGTATAAAACCATTCTCTTTGTTTGCCGTAGCCACATCGATAAATTTATCCACGCCTTTCATATACCCGGGTACACGCCGGTCACCGTACATCCATTCCGGACCGTTCATCTGCATCATATAAGTAAGTTTATCAAAAACAGGATATCATAAATAGTAAAATGACTAATTCACATCGACACATGCATTGTATCAATGACAGAAAAGATAAGATTGCTAACCTCGATCGAGGGAAATAAAGAGGAGAAAGCTCAAGTGCGTCTCGAACATCTTCTATATTTTTGTTCTATAAGAAATTGAACGGGATCATTCACTCAAACATTTTATCAAACACCTTGAATGCATATATAGGGGAAAAAACTAGCACACCCCTCACACTTTCTACCAAAAAAAAACAGAATGGAGGCAGAGGGCTGGGGCGTTGCATTTATAGAGGCGAGAGCACGTCGGTTTGTAACACACCGGACTAAAGGTAATGTGTCACGCCACGTGGTCGACGTAACCTTTAGTCGGTTTGTGTTACAAACCACGTATGTTCCCTACCGGGACGCATGCCTCCGGCCCGTGCGCTTCGAACGGTAGCGTTAAGCGGCATTAGTCCCGGTTCGTGGCGGAACCGGGACTAATGCTGTTAGGAGGGACGAACGGATAGCCTTTTTTCTACTAGTGTATAACGTGCAGTGCATGTCCGAGGTCCCCACCCCCTCTTGTCGTTAGAGCGGCAAGCAGATGAGGCAGGGACCCGTCGATTCCGGATTGTAGATGGCGAGGGTGAGGCTGATAGCGGCAACTGCTAGGGTTTCTAGCCTAGCCATCGCCTCTCTTCCTTTCACGCGAGGAGAGAGACGCAACGCGGAAGCGGTTTGTTTGTGATACTTTGCATATTTGAAGCCTGAAACGGTGCGATAAAAAACTGAAATTTTGTGTAAATTTTGTGAAATTGTTATGAAATATCTTTGATTTACCGCTAGCCATTGGAATATAGTTACTCGTAATACCCCTCGATTCTAGGCGTAAGTTGCTTTAGTCCGGTCAAACATTCTTAAGTTTGGTAATCACTTGTACATCAACATTGATAAAATTAATTGATATCATTTAAAAAAATTCCTTTAATGTCCACCCCGAAATAAATGCCTCATTAGACGGAGTACAATAAATATAATACTCCCTCCTTCACGGTTTGCAGGGCGCCTAATTAAATTTAGGTTTTTCCAAAACTGTAAAGTTTCTAGGCGCATAAGCATTAATTATTGATTAATATGGCAGCTTTTCTCCGAACTTCCTATGCATGTAACAGTCTTCCACCACTGCATGCGCCTTAGACGCTCACTAATAGGCCTAATTTTTAGCCAATACGTTTACACCTAGGTCCGTGGGATTTTTGTAGAGCGCCCTGCAAACCGTGAAGGAGGAAGTACAAATAAGGCATTAATTAGTTTCTCATATTTTGCCCAGAATTGATCTACAATCAATGTGAAATTTGAAGCATGTGTTTAATGTCATCATTAATAAAAAAAACCAAACGAAACAAAACCGAGATATCTAGAGCGCATTCTTCTTCTTTGTACCCATTAGCCCAACACAATAAAAAGACCCAAGTGCTAAAAAGTGCTTGGGGACTGGAT
Organism: Avena insularis; assembly: GCA_023614405.1. Lineage (NCBI taxonomy): Eukaryota > Viridiplantae > Streptophyta > Magnoliopsida > Poales > Poaceae > Avena > Avena insularis. Next base: position 358,699,426 of record CM042697.1, read on the forward strand.
AGCACGATCTAGCCCTTGCTCCTCGTCCGTCCGATCCCGTCTCATCTCCTTATCGTCACGCGCGGCTTTCGGACAGCACGGAGCGAAGCGGCAACGAGGCACGCTGTCTCTCTCTCCTCCCTGTTCCCTTTCTTTTCATTCTCAATCCTTCTCGATTTTGTTTGATGGAGTTTGTCGCCGAGGAACCAAAGAGAAAAATCGACTCGAACGCGGAGCGCCGAGCTCGTCAGTGGAGAGCTGCTGCGTGCGGGGATGGACGAGCTCACCCGCAGTGGAGAGCCACTGCGCGTGGGCATGGAGATCCGCGGCGGAGTCGCGGAGAGCGCCCTGACCGGAGAGCATAAGATCGAGGTGACCATCCATTCTGCCCCCCCTCCCTCCTCTCTGTGTTGGTTAAATCGTTGTCTCCATTTTTCCTTGCTCGTTTGGGCTCCAGATAGGTGTCTTTCTCTATCAAGGTCATGCTGTAAGTTGCGCCTCTTCAAAATCCCATGGATTCCACCTTAATCCATCCCTCTTTTGACTGTCAGATAAGGTGATCCTATTTTGGAGGTGGCATGGTTGGCGTCCTGCACGGTACATATTCTCGAATGTGTCATAATTTGGAAAATTTGCAAGATTCTGTACAAGATGGGAAGAGGATTTTCGGGAGGTGCATCCTCACAATGCTAGGAGCAGACAGACTTGTGCCCTCCCCCAACGCCCAGCTCCAAGCCCCCAACTCTTCAACTTTGCGTCGTCCAGCACAGCGACGACCGCGACAGTTGATTCAGACAAATTTGTAGCGTTACCTCGCCTTGACGGCAACTGCCAAGCATCTTGAGGTCGGTGAAGGTAGAAAAGTAAGGGATTGTAGCATTTGCAATCAACCTCCTCTTTTTGCTTCAATTTTGTTTAGTGTATCTCTTCATTGATCTTAGCATACATGGCCAACCGGTTAATTTAACCCAACACCTGAGAACGTCTCAGTAAAGACACCATATAGGCGAGCATATACTATCAGCACACTTGTACTATATTGTCACTGCCTGATGATTCTTACAGTAGCAGAGTATCTCTCAAACACTTGTGCTCCTCTGCATTATTACTTTCAATAAGTAAATAGAGTGAAAATAGAACATTGTTTACGATTCAAGTGCAAGTGTAGGTGCACATGGGGTGGTGGTCGGTGGCACAATGAGTTCCCTTTGGCAGACGGAGTGGATTCCGCCTCGCGAGTGCTCGGTGGTGGTACCGAGGCCACCGTACAGTGGATACAACGTATGAAAAGGCACCAGATTTTTGAAGTCATTCGCACCTTTACACTGCTGGTATATTCTCAAAACTCGATACCCTTAATTAAGTTGTTTACTTTAGTTTTTCTTCAAGTTTGTTTTGCTGCAATATCCATGTTTTTTGCTTCACTAGATAAGTTGTTTATCCCATTTTTACTAAGTTGCTTTTTACCGCCCTTAGTTGTTTTCATGTCTATCCATGGACTAGAGGTATGTTTTGTCCTGGTTCACCAAGCAATCATCCAACTTAATAAGTTGCTTATCCAATTTCATTAAGTTGATTATTGTCACTCTTAAGTTGTTGTTCATACCTATCCAAGGAGTTGGGGTAATTTTCATCATGCTTCACTAGAAAAATCCTCTAGATTGATTAGTTGCATATCACATTTTATTAAGTTGCTTACTGCCCCTTCTCAAATTACTTTTCGTGCCTATCCATGTAGTAAGGGGGTATTTTTTGTCCTAGTTCACCAAGAAATCATCCGACTTAATAAGTTGCTTTATCCCAATTCATTAAGTTGCTTAATGTCTCTCTTAAGTTGTTTTCTAGGTTATCTTATGTTTCCTATCCCATTTCATTAAGTTGACTAGCCACTTTAGTTTAAGCTAATTCCCAATTTCTCCTAAGTTTCTTATCCCATTTAATTAAGTTGATTAGTCACTTTAGCTTAAGTTGATTCCCACTTTATCCTAAGTTGCTTATCTCACTTAATTGAGTTGATTAGTCACTTTAGCTTAAGTTGATTCCCACTTTATCCTAAGTTGCTTATCCCACTTAATTGAGTTGATTAGTCACTTTAGCTTAAGTTGATTCCCACTTTATCCTACATTGCTTATCCCACTTAATTGACTTGATTGGATACTTTATCTTAATTTGATTCCCATTTTATTCCAAGTTGCTTATCCCACTTAATTAGGTTGATTAGTCACTTTAGCTTAAGTTGATTTCCACTTTATCCTAAGGTGCTTATCCCACTTATTTAGGTTGATTATCATTTTAGCTTAAGTTGATTTCCATTTTATTCTAAGTTACTTATCTCACTTAATTTAGTTGATTAGTCACTTTAGCTTAACTTGATTCCTATTTTATCCTATGTTGCTTATCCCACTTAATTAAGTTGATTAGTCACTTTAGCTTTAGTTGATTTTCACTTTATCTTATGTTTCTTATCCCACTTAATTGAGTTGTGGACTCTGTAGAAATAGTACGTTGGCATGCTATAGTTGCCCGTAGGTGCTTGCTCCCCACTGAATTTTGGGCCCCTAGAACTATGTTCGTTGAAACCTCCACTTGTTAAATTTATACATTTCACATTGTTAATTTTTGACAAATTGTTCACTTCCATCTGTGATAGATATGGTGTCTATCTTTGAGTTAGCAGTAAACATTGACTTGCAAAGATCTATCTTAGTGCATAATAGCATGGTCGGAAATGTAAAGTATTACTTGATAGATCTTATTTGGCACTAGCAAGCCTACTATTAAATATTGTGTATAAGAAACTTAGGATTTTACTAACCGTAGAGTCTGTCCTCGTCGGTCGGATAGTTATATCCTAGGTGTACCCATGAGTTCAACTACATCATAAAAATTTATGGTTAAATTGTTTCTTCAGAATGGTTAAGTTGGTCCTAAATTCAGCTAAATTGATTTTTGTCAATATGTTTTTAGTTGTTTTGTATCTTATAGTTTAAACACCAACAAGCTAATTTGTATACTGATTTAATTAAGTTGTTTTCTTCAATTGGCTTAAGTTGTGTACTTAATATGCCTAAGTTGTGTACAAATAAGTCCCCCATGAGCTGGATAAATGAAATGTTGCTCCTCTATGAAGTTGTTTTTTTATCATAGATTTGTTGTACGTGCATGCACTAGAGGTTTTTTGCTTTTCTACGTAGACAATCATGCGGTGATTTAGTTGTTGGCTCGTATAACTAAGTTCGTCACTACACTTTAGTTAAGTTTCAAGAGTTGTTTATACATATTTAAGTTGTCTTCTCAACATAGTTAAGTTGCATCAATATATAACTAATTTTATTGGCTACATTAGCCTAACTTGCATCCTAGGAGATTTTTTTTCTATGATTTACTGTCATTTTCCTAATTAGGTTGTATTATCAGCGTAGTTAAGTTGCTAAGTTGGTTCTCCACACAACCATGGGTCTGTAGTCTAAGTTGCATTCTCTAATCAAACTTTCATAATTAAGTTGATTTTATCATCATCTAAGTAACTTGATTACACATATTTTATGTCTTAGGTGTATGTCAAGTTGCTTCTATCAGAATGCTATGTTGAGCTAACTAAGTTGGTTGCACACCAACATGCTTAAGTTGGTTTTTAATTCCACGATCGTCCATGAAGATAGCGCGCGGCCGTGGACAGCAGTGATCGTCTCCGAAGACGGTGCACCGCCATTGCCGCCTGCTGGTGATCTTCTCCAAAGATGACACACAGCTGCCGGCGGCCACCGGCCGGCCATCGACGTCTCCCTCCTCTAGGAAATTCTGATTAAAATCACTTATTAAAGGTAAAATTCAATCTGTAGTGTTGTTTGGACGTCGTCCCGTTTCTACTTTGCTCGTCTTCTTTCTCTAGGTTGTGCTTCTGTATCTAATTTTTGTCTCAATCTTGGTCAGTCATTGGTGTCTTTGCCAGATTAATGAGGAGAAGCAGGCCATGGCCGGTTCAACTGAGTACGTTTGATCTTGTGTGCAGATATAGCTGGTTTAAAGTTTGAACTTCAGTATCCATGCGCATGTGTCGATCTGAATGTCTGACCGTACTAGCTTTGCTCTATTTTGTTACATCAACCGGCGGCGATGCGGAAGGGCGCCTATTTCACGATGGCGGCGATGTGTCGTCCCCTGTTATGGTCGCCGGGGGCCGGAGCTGAGCGTCTTCAGAGACTATGGCCATCGTCTCGTCTCAGCTATTCTTCAGAGAGCATTGCTCTGTTTTGTTACGCCTAATATGATCGCTGGTGGCTGGAACTGGGCATGTCCGGAAACGGTGTCCATCGTCTCGGTCATGTCTGCAAAGCCGAACCTCTTTAAATTCTTTATATACTCTTGGAAGCGGACGGGTTCTAGCCGTCGATGTCTTTTCCAAAAACGTACAACGTGGTTGGATGTGCGCTTTCCTTTTTTATATGAGGGCTGGATTGGACTAATCAGCCCCCGAGGACTGGTTAGCCGCGTCCATAAAAAGAAAAGAAGGGGAAGGCAAGGCAAGGCACACATCACCTCCAACGATCTAGTCTAGCTATCAACATGAAGAGAGCAGCCGCCACCATGGTCCTTGCCTTGGCCATCCGGCTCCTCGCCGCCGACTGCCATGCCTGCGACAACGTCCCGACCATGTACATGGACGACATGTGCCACAAGGCTTGTCCTCACCTGTACGAGCTATGCCGCAAGACGCTGGACCATGGGGCGGCCGCCGCCGAGGTCACCGTTTATGCACTCATCACCGCCAAGTACGCCAAGCTCTCGTACCAGTCCGCCATAGAGACCACGGATAAGTTGCTGCAGAGCACGTCGCTCCCCGGCGACGAGAGGGCGGCGTACTCCCGCTGCAAGGATAGGTACTACGAGGCGCTCAGCCCCATGTCCTACGTCGTGAACGATCTGTTCAACTGCTCGTTCTCCAGCACCAAGCAGAGGTACATCAACGCCACGGCCGCCATCGCCGCCTGCCGGGACGAGCTACGGACGTTCCAGTCGTCGCCGCTGTTCGCCATGAATGCCGCCGATCAGGACAAGACCGTGCTCGCCTTTAATCTGGGAGGCTTGATCGTTGGCAAGTAGAAATGCTACTGGCTGCTGCTTATTCCGGGCCAGAATAACTGTCAGGCTGTTACGAAAAACTTTCTGCCACCCTACAGTTGGTATGCCTGATGTCCTGAATAAAGTGGTGATGATTCAAATGTTGTTTGGAGTTCAAGTTGTGCTGTTTGGAACAAGTTGTTTTTCTTTGTGATTCATTGTTTTTGTTTCATCCGATGTGTTATGGTCAGACCGTCAGATCATACTAAGAAGTGTCAAAATTTGAGAAATGACAGTGCAAATTGTTAAGAAACTAATAAGACTAGTAAGGGCATGATTTACGGTGGCATACGTTCATGAATCACTTTAATTTGGTGGGTCCTATGGTTTAGACTTTATGTTAACCAGTGTCATGGTTCAGCCGAGTGCTTCCGGTGGTGGTCCTCTACTTTATCAACCAATGATGCAAAATCCTCTCTTTTTCTTAATCTTTTCTGCTGAAGCACATGCCTCCTCTGCAGACAGCACCTGTGCATTCCTTTCACCCTGGCATCCGAGTCTACATGGACTACTAGACAGTGGGTCTGAGCCATACGGTTGGCCATGGCCTAAGTTTGCACGTGCACGCACATCTCTATCCAAGACATACGCAAAATAATAAATAATTTAAAATCATTGACCTATTAGCCTCGGATGATAACTTGTGTTGAAGTTCGAAATAGAGACAACGCTACTTATACACAAACTTGTCTTGCATCTCAGCTTTCTACTTACTTTATCCAGTAAGTTTCAACGCTTTATCAAGAACATTGTACACAAACTTGCCTTGTATGTCAACATTTCTGCTTAATATATACACTATCAAATACTAACGCTTTATTAAGAACATGAAAACAAGGTGAAGAGCCTGATCTTTCCATAGTATGTGTATGCATTTTCGCTCGCTCGAACATAATACCACTTAAGCATGATAAACTACCGCAGTTTGTTTCCTGCAATAAAAAATATAGCACTTGGATAACAAGAAACCTAATTCTAAAAAAGATAAGAAATTACACTTCTAAAAAAAATTCTACTATGTAACAGAAACATGATGGTTGAGGCTATCTAATCTGATAGAAAAACTCATGCATTATCTAAAAAGGATGTCATAGTCTCCTCGAAGTAGGCTTTCATCCTGCTATATTAATATAGCAACCACATGATACAACCAACGAGTCTCAAACTAAAAGGAAATGCTGGTGCAACACCAAACTAAAAGGAGAATTTCCACCATGCTCCTATCACCGAAACTTTAAGTATCAAGCAATGTTGCGGCTCATATCACTGTAGAGCTTCGTTGGGAAACCCCAAGAGGAAGGTGTGATGAGTACAGCAATAAGTTCTCCCCTCAGTAGAAATCAAGGTTATCGAACCAGTAGGAGGAAGGAAATGACTCAAAGGTGTTGCTAGCAACTTGGAAACCTGCACAACACAAACTCAAGACTTTGCCCCAACGAATAGTGAGGTTGTCAATCTCACAGGTTTGCTGAAAACAAAGGATTAAATGTATAGTGTGGAAGGTAATGGTGGCTTGCAGAAAGTAAACATGTAACAATGAAAGATGTATCAATGGTAAAGATTGGACCGGGGTCCATAGTTCACTAGAGGTGTTCTCCTTAAGATAAACAACATAATATGCTGGGTAAACAAATTACAGCAGGGGGAAATGACAGGATAGAGCAAGGCATAATAATGCAATACTAGACATTCATGATTCTGAGATTTGATTGGGCACTACAACAATATACATAGACCGCCGTCCAACTGCATCTATGACTAGTAATCCACCTTCAGGTTATCATCCGACACCCCTCCAGTATTAAGTTGCAAGCAACAGATAACTGTTTTAAGCAAAGTGTGTAAAGTAAACAATACAATTATTCCATGAACAAAAGATCGTTGTTTTCTCCCTAGTAGCAACATCACATCTACAACCTTAGAGATTTCTGTCACTTCCCTAGATTCAATAGAGGCATGAACCCACTATCGAGCATAAATACTCCCTATTGGAGTCACTAGCATCTACTTGGCCAAGATAGTTACTAGGAACGAAGGGCATGAAAGATCTCAAACAACACAGACATGATAGAATCAATAAGATAGAACCATTAATCAATCTGACATAGTAATCTCAATATCCATCGGATCCCCACAAACACAACATGCATGATTACAAATAGATGATCTTGATCATGAAAGGAGCTCACAAGATCTAAACATGGTAGCACAAGGGAGGAGAAACAACCATCTAGCTACTGTATGGACCCGTAATTCAAGGTGGAACTACTCACGCATCATACAGGAGGCTGGCATGGTGACGTAGAAGGCCTCCGGGATGATCTCTCCCCTCCGGCAGGGTCACGGGAAGAGCTTCAGATCCCCCCGATCTAGGGACAATGGTGGCGGCGGCTATGGACTGTTTCGTGGAGATATGATCGGGTCCTTAGGGTTTTGGTATCGGGGGCGTCTTATAGGAGAAGGGGAAGACCGAGGGGGTGCCCGAGGCATCCGCAACCCCCCTAGGAGCGGGCCAGGCCTAGCCGCACGGCTAGGGGGTGTGGACTCCTCGAGGCCCTCCTCCGTCTTGTCTTCTGGCTCCGTGTTCTCCTCGGTGAAATATTGACTTTGGCTTTTGTTCCATCCAATTCTGAGAATATTCATTTTCTGACTTTTCTAGAACCAAAAACAACAGAAAGTAGGCAACTGGCAATGTGGAATCTTGTTAATAGGTTAGTCCGAGAAATCGGACAAAAATACCTCAAAGTGTAGACAAAGCAAAGCAAAGTGGATACTAAACAAGGATGGAACATCAAAAATTATAGATACGTTTATGGCGTATCAAGCATACCCAAGCTTAACTCCTTCTCGTCCTCGAGTAGGTAAGTGTCACATCCCAAGATTTTCCAAATCTTGTAATGTGAACAATAAATTAAACAAAATAAAATTTTGTTGAAAATCAGGGTAAAAAGAAACTTTTGTTTCTAAAAGGAAAACTTTAGCCAAAGTTTGTTAAAGATGGGATTCTAAAGTTTGAATTCAACAAAATCCAATCAAGGGAAATGCATTCCTCAATGAATGTATCTGGAAATTTGAACATTTGAAAAGTAATCCAAAACCCTAAACCCTAATGGAAGGAAATTATTTTCCAAAGTTACCCCAAATCTATGGATTTAATCCATACCAAAGTTGATCAACAAATATTCTCAAAGGATCAAGAAAAGACCTTAGAGATTGGTTTCACTTAGTTTGGACCATAAACAAAATCTTGTGAATAATATAAGATATGGAAATTGAATTTCCAAAGCCAATAAAGCCCTTACCAAAAGCCATACCAATTGGTGATCAATAATCCTAAAGGGATTTATAAAGATAAAACATTTATCAAAGGAAAATAAATTGTTTTGGAAACACAAATTTAGATCTTTTAATAAAAGACTTTGGTTTCAAATGAAAAGATAAGCCAAATTAATTTTGGCCAAACTTTTGAAATAAAATATTTTGCTTTGATAAAGTGAGTAAAGGTTTATTTAAATAAAATAAAGGATTTATCCAATTTTATTTAAGTAAAAGCTTTTCCCATTTTAAATGAAAACCAAGTATTTTATTACTACTTTGAAATCTTTTATTAAAAGGTTTTGCTTTGATTAAAATGAGTAAAGGATTATTTAAATAAAATAATAAGGATTTAAATATCCAATTTTATTTAAGTAAAGGCTTTCCCATTTTAATTAAAACACCAAAACTTATTTATTTAAATAAGTTTCCAAGTATTCCTTTATTTTTCAAATTAAACCTTCTGGTTTGATTTTGAAAATAATTGGATTTCAAATGGAAATTTTGTTAAATAAATCAAACCCTAATAAATAAAGATCCACTTTATTTAAATAATAAATGGATCCTAAAATAAATAAAAATAATATTTCATTTTGAGATTTGGATTATGTTGCCAAACAGAACCAAATTCAAAGTACAAAGTTGAGTGTTTGTTTGAATTGTTTGAAATTGTTTGAATGTGTGAATAATTGTTTGAAATTCAAAACAGAAAAAGAATTAGAAAAAGAAAAAGAGAACAGACAGAAAAAATAGGAAAACAGACCCAGCCCATTTTTTTGGCCCAACAACAGCCCACCTCTCTTTCCCCTCAGAAAAACATTTCGCACCAAATATTTAACCCATACAGAGAGTGACAACCTGGACCCACTTCCCCCTCTCACGACAACAGACCCCACCTCCTCTTATTCCTCTCCCGAACCGTTTTTCTGCACCGAGAAAGAAACCCACTGAGTGAATGACCCGTGGACCCCATTCCTTTCCCTTTTCCCACTGACCAGAGGACCCCATCGCCACCTCCTTCTTCTTCCCCGCGACTTCTTCTCCCCCAGACGACGCTGCCGTTGCTGCCTTCAATCCGCGGCTTCAATTCGCGTTAATGCTGCGTTAATCCCTCGCCATGACGCGCCTACTTAAACGCCTCCTCTCCTCATCATTTCCTCGACCCCTTCCCAAGCTCGCCCAGCCGCCTCAATTCCTCCACGAGCACCCTCTGCTCCGACGAGCTGTCGAGCAATCCCGCCAACTCCAACCACCCTCTGCCTCTACTTCACGCGAGTGGACCCTCTCGACCTCACGCATCTCCTAGTACTCCTAGTTCGCCACGGATGCCTGAAACCTCGCCTTGACGACTGCAGCGTCATTGGCCTGCATTCCAACTCTGGCGACAATCCCGGTGAGCGAGACCTCCCAGCACCTATCAATGATTCTCCCTCATTCGCGACCCTCGTGCGCACCTAACCCTGCCTCTCCTTTGCCTTAGGGCGACCTCCAGCGACGACTCCGACAAGCTCTAAGCGCCACCGTGTCTGCTTCCTCTCCGACGAGTTTCCCCGGTAAGCCTTGACCGCCCCGAGCCCTCTCGTTCACACCCACAGCTCCGCCGAGATCTCCTGCACCAACCTGACCTCCGTTTGTCTTCTCGTGGTCCACAAGACCGTCTTCGACTGGGATGAGCCAACCGCCGTCGTTTTCTACTCCGGCGAGCAATTACGCCTGACCCCGAACGCCCCTCGTCCGACCGACACTTCCTCGAGCACCGCCGTGACTTCCTGAGCCCGGTGAGCAACTCCTCCTTCTCCCTCACCCCCTGTAGCGTCGCCTCCGTCGTCGACCGACCGCTCCGCCGCCGTTAGCCACCGCAGCGCCATAGAGAGTCGATTGATTGATAGCCGTAGGATCTGGATCGGACACTCACGATAGATCACTTAACGCCGAAGAGGTACGCTACCTAAGCCGCACGATTAGATTAGATCCAACGCTCCACAGTAATCGATCCAGACGAACCGGTATCGACCAGTAAGAACACGCCGCGTGGCCAGTATTAGATCTGAATTAGAATTTGAAAACAGAAACTTTTGCCATTTTCAAACCCTTGTATCTTTGGATCCACACGTCCAAATTTTACAAATTTGATGTCGTTGGAATCAGCAAGACAAGCTCTAGCCAACCCTACCATTAGTTTAGCAAATAGTATTGGATAGATTGGTTGATTATGCAGAAACATTTGTGTGCTTGCTAACATTAGAAAAATCATTTAAAAATGATATTTAGGTTAAAACCTTTGCAATTTAGTTTGTTGTGACCTTACTGACCCTAGGAACCAACCCATAGTTTGGAAAGTGATTTTGGAAATGAACAGGATGGATTAATTAGTTTAGTCCATTTCTAGCTAACTAAAACTATTTGTTTTGTTTATGAAAATGCTTTCATAAAGAAAACTTTGGAGAAAATGTTTTGAACCAAACCTACTGACCCAAAACACCAAGTTTTGCAATAGCAACTCATTTGGTGAAACCTATAGGTTAATACCCTAGTAGAAATGTTTCTACACCACATAGAATGACACTTTGTTTTGCAAATGGTTTTATAGTGAAATCTTTTGCAAATGCCTTAGCCACTCCACAAAATGACCAATAGGTGTTCCCAAAAGTCTATGACCCATTAGGAACCCCTTTTTCAAAACAAAACAAAGCTTGGCATGCTTGCATGCATTTCTTTAACTTTGCCATTTTGGTAAATGACCAATTTGGATCTTACAAAGTTTAGGAATCTAATGAAACCCCTTTTACAAATGACTTTGCCATTTTAGTTTATGACCAATTTGGAACTTACAAAGTTTAGAAGCCTAGTGGAGACCACCTTTACAATAGAACCAACCTTTGCATGCTTATGCATGGCTTAGATTCCATTGTCTTGTGTGTGTAATTTTGTTGAGAGAATATTGGTTTGGAGTGTTAGTTGATTTTGTGTTTGCTTGATTGGTAGATTGAGTTTGTGCCTTGCTTGATTATTTGTAGTGACTTGAAGAGTGTGATTGTTGCAAGGACAAGGAAGTAAACCTATACCCTCTACCAAAAAGGCAAGTGATACTTCATATCATTATCCCATTATTTTCACTATGCATTAGTGTTTTTGCCAAATAAAACTTGCATGGTTTTTTTTATTTTGCTAAGTATAGACCTTGCTATAGGAAAACCTAGTAGATAAATCCTTAGTAGGATTTACCTAAGTTAAGAATCCTATTACTATCAAGCTTAGCCTAGCTAATAAGAAACCTGGGTGGGATATATATTCATGCTATGAAAAATTTCTAAGTCTAAGGACTTGTGTTTTGTTTAATAAAACAACTAAGTTAATGAATCACCTGGGTGGAAATGGAAGGAATGGTTTGTGTTGAGTGGTTACACAAGGCCAGGGGACTGGTGAACCTTGTGTATCTCACTTGTGGATGGCCACCCAGGAACAAAGAGATTTGAGATGTCAAATGTTGAGAAGCTTCAAGTGCAACCACTTGGCAATATGGGCTCTGCCATGATCATATAGGTTGCAAGAACTTAGCCACATGGACAGTGGGTGGTAGTGTTTGATAGGTTGGAGCAACGTCCATGTTGGTCTAAGGAAAGCTTCAAAGATTTTGTCTTGGGAAACCAAGTCTTGTGGGTAAAGTGCACCACCTCTGCAGAGTGTAAAACCTAAGTACTTAGCCATGTCCCTGGTAAAGGACAAATTGAGCATCAAGACATGGAAACTTCAAGAATCTCATCACTCCAATTTTCTAAATAAAATTTGTGGGTGAACAAGGGTTGTGTGTAATTCTTCAATCTTTGATGGAGAGATGGCTTGGTACAAGGATCTCAAAATCTTAGATTGGGAAATTTGTTTTTGCCAAGTAAATCTTCAGTCTTTGATTGGTAGATGCCCTGAGTGGATCTTCAGTCTTTGATTGGTAGATGCCTTGGAATTTGTTTTTGCCAAACAAAACTTAGTATTTTCAAAATGATAGGAAAAATCTATTTTGAGCAATGCAAGCCTCAGCTCCACTTAGCCAAATGCATATAGATGATAGACTCCACTATACTTCCAAAGTATTACTTGCCAATACAATTCAAATGTATTGACCCTTGTGGCTGTAACTTATGATGTTGCAGGTTTGATTGATTTTAGTGAAGATTGATTGATTAGGATTACAAAGTCTACAACCAACATCTGCCTGTGGCACTTTGAAGATGAAGGACCCATGACTATAGTTATTCCGCTGCAATGTAATGTAAATAGCCAATGAGCTATGTTTGATGTAATAAAACTATTTTATTCCTGGTTATAAAGTTGTATTATGACCTTTGTTTCTTGATATTACATCTGAACTGTGGATGCTAGCTATTGATCCAGGGACTAGCATTGTAAACACAGGGGACTCAATCTTATTAAAGGTTGGGGACGCTACAGAATGGTATCAGAGCATTGTGTTGCCTGTAGGATTTGTAACCCTAGGATTGGATAAAAACCCTTAGACAATAGGAGTTGTCTTATTCCAAAACTTATTTACAAAAAAAAAATCTTGTAAACTCTTTCCTCAACCATTTTGGTTTCAACTCTACTTCTCTTCTACTTCAAAACTTAATGGAAAAGCCTACCCCATGACCAAAGACTACACCATGTGCAAAGGACTTCTTCAACTTCATCAACTCTAATGACTTCAACTTCTTCAACATCCTCAACATGTACACCAAGGACTTCAACTTGGATATCACTAAAGAAATACAAGTCTTGAGTAACATTTCACTTGAAGACTAGGGAAACACAACTTAGAAGAAGCCATCACCACCTTTGAAGATTTGTGAACAAGAGACAAGAATTCTCCAAGGATACAAAGATCTCATTCAAGAAGAATCAACCAAGAAGAATGGAAAGATCACAAGTGAACCATATAGATGGACCACCATATTTTAGTTAAGTCAAACCCACCAACTTATGTGGTGTAACAAAAATATTTTGTTGCCTAAGTATGTGCCTGAAACTGTTGTTTGAGTGGAGTGTTTGTTTGTGATTGCTTGCACATTGCTTGTGTGAATTGTGATGTGTGTGATTAGGATTGATTTCCTTAGAAAATCTTTTGCCTATTCTAATCCCCTCCAACCCAAACAGATGACTTCTCCAAGAAACTCCAACATCAAGGGTGATGACAACAACAACAACCAAGAGGACAACATGAGAGAACTCCTAGCAACCCAACACCAGTTGAACCAACTAACAACTCAGTTCATAGCTAACAATAGTGATAAAGACCCTACCTTGCAAAAGTTTTTGGAAGAACAATCCCAACTGATGCTTAAGGTGACTAATCAAATGATCAGCATGGAAGAAAACTATCCCAAAAGAGTGTATGACAACAAGGATGACAAGAATATTATTCTAGATGGAGCCCCAGCTTGCATTATTTGTGGAGACAAGGATCACACTTCCAAGGAGCATGGAGACCAATGCCCCAATTGTGAAGAGGAACATCCAGTTGGCCAATGCCCCACATCTCAAGTTACTTGTTACCTTTGTGAAGGAAACGACCATGTACCTACTCAATGCCCCATCTATGCCATTGTTGAACAAAGGAAACAAGAAGGATCCAAGTATGCTAAGAATGTTGATGACAAAGGAAAAGGACCACTTATACCTCCAAACAAGACAACCCAATTCAAAGGATCAAAGAAGCCCAAGAAACCAAAGCAAGACATGAGCCTTGTGCAATGTCGTAAATGTAAGGAAATGGGACACTACCCCAGTGGATGCCCAGAGAACCCAAAGAATAAAGAGATCGGCCAAGTAGTGTGCAACAACTGCAAAGAGCCAGGCCACTATGTAGCCATTTGTCCACAAGAGCAACGTAAAGAACTTCAAGATATCCACTGTTTCAATTGCAAGGAACCAGGACACTATGTAAGCAACTGCCCAGAAAAGATGAAGAACAAGATAAACAAGTCTATGGAGAAACCCAACCTTAGCCCATGAGTCAAGCATGGAAACAAAGGACACTAAGCAGAAGTTTTCCAAGAAGAAGTTTTCCAAGATTCCAAGCAAGCCAAGATGTGGTTTAAGTTTGAAATTTTAAGGGTGGTAGTACCCTAGTTGTTTTGAACCTGTTTGTAACCCTAGCCTCCCCAAATCTCGGGACGAGATTTATTTTAAGGGTGGTAGCCTGTCACATCCCAAGATTTTCCAAATCTTGTAATGTGAACAATAAATTAAACAAAATAAAATTTTGTTGAAAATCAGGGTAAAAAGAAACTTTTGTTTCTAAAAGGAAAACTTTAGCCAAAGTTTGTTAAAGATGGGATTCTAAAGTTTGAATTCAACAAAATCCAATCAAGGGAAATGCATTCCTCAATGAATGTATCTGGAAATTTGAACATTTGAAAAGTAATCCAAAACCCTAAACCCTAATGGAAGGAAATTATTTTCCAAAGTTACCCCAAATCTATGGATTTAATCCATACCAAAGTTGATCAACAAATATTCTCAAAGGATCAAGAAAAGACCTTAGAGATTGGTTTCACTTAGTTTGGACCATAAACAAAATCTTGTGAATAATATAAGATATGGAAATTGAATTTCCAAAGCCAATAAAGCCCTTACCAAAAGCCATACCAATTGGTGATCAATAATCCTAAAGGGATTTATAAAGATAAAACATTTATCAAAGGAAAATAAATTGTTTTGGAAACACAAATTTAGATCTTTTAATAAAAGACTTTGGTTTCAAATGAAAAGATAAGCCAAATTAATTTTGGCCAAACTTTTGAAATAAAATATTTTGCTTTGATAAAGTGAGTAAAGGTTTATTTAAATAAAATAAAGGATTTATCCAATTTTATTTAAGTAAAAGCTTTTCCCATTTTAAATGAAAACCAAGTATTTTATTACTACTTTGAAATCTTTTATTAAAAGGTTTTGCTTTGATTAAAATGAGTAAAGGATTATTTAAATAAAATAATAAGGATTTAAATATCCAATTTTATTTAAGTAAAGGCTTTCCCATTTTAATTAAAACACCAAAACTTATTTATTTATTTAAATAAGTTTCCAAGTATTCCTTTATTTTTCAAATTAAACCTTCTGGTTTGATTTTGAAAATAATTGGATTTCAAATGGAAATTTTGTTAAATAAATCAAACCCTAATAAATAAAGATCCACTTTATTTAAATAATAAATGGATCCTAAAATAAATAAAAATAATATTTCATTTTGAGATTTGGAATATGTTGAAAAACAGAACCAAATTCAAAGTACAAAGTTGAGTGTTTGTTTGAATTGTTTGAAATTGTTTGAATGTGTGAATAATTGTTTGAAATTCAAAATAGAAAAAGAATTAGAAAAAGAAAAAGAGAACAGACAGAAAAAAAATAGGAAAACAGACCCAGCCCATTTTTTGGCCCAACAACCGCCCACCTCTCTTTCCCCTCAGAAAAACATTTCGCACCAAATAGTTAACCCATACAGAGAGTGACAACCTGGACCCACTTCCCCCTCTCCCTCACTCGCTGACAACAGACCCCACCTCCTCTTATTCCTCTCCCGAACCGTTTTTCTGCATCGAGAAAGAAACCCACTGAGTGAATCACCTGGGTGGAAATGGAAGGAATGGTTTGTGTTGAGTGGTTACACAAGGCCAGGGGACTGGTGAACCTTGTGTATCTCACTTGTGGATGGCCACCCAGGAACAAAGAGATTTGAGATGTCAAATGTTGAGAAGCTTCAAGTGCAACCACTTGGCAATATGGGCTCTGCCATGATCATATAGGTTGCAAGAACTTAGCCACATGGACAGTGGGTGGTAGTGTTTGATAGGTTGAACGTCCCATGTTGGTCTAAGGGAAAGCTTCTGAAAGATTTTGTCTTGGGAAACCAAGTCTTGTGGGTAAAGTGCACCACCTCTACAGAGTGTAAAACCTAAGTACTTAGCCATGTCCCTGGTAAAGGACAAATTGAGCATCAAGACATGGAAACTTCAAGAATCTCATCACTCCAATTTTCTAAATAAAATTTGTGGGTGAACAAGGGTTGTGTGTAATTCTTCAATCTTTGATGGAGAGATGGCTTGGTACAAGGATCTCAAAATCTTAGATTGGGAAATTTGTTTTTGCCAAGTAAATCTTCAGTCTTTGATTGGTAGATGCCCTGAGTGGATCTTCAGTCTTTGATTGGTAGATGCCTTGGAATTTGTTTTTGCCAAACAAAACTTAGTATTTTCAAAATGATAGGAAAAATCTATTTTGAGCAATGCAAGCCTCAGCTCCACTTAGCCAAATGCATATAGATGATAGACTCCACTATACTTCCAAAGTATTACTTGCCAATACAATTCAAATGTATTGACCCTTGTGGCTGTAACTTATGATGTTGCAGGTTTGATTGATTTTAGTGAAGATTGATTGATTAGGATTACAAAGTCTACAACCAACATCTGCCTGTGGCACTTTGAAGATGAAGGACCCATGACTATAGTTATTCCGCTGCAATGTAATGTAAATAGCCAATGAGCTATGTTTGATGTAATAAAACTATTTTATTCCTGGTTATAAAGTTGTATTATGACCTTTGTTTCTTGATATTACATCTGAACTGTGGATGCTAGCTATTGATCCAGGGACTAGCATTGTAAACACAGGGGACTCAATCTTATTAAAGGTTGGGGACGCTACAGTAAGTGATAATAATAATAATTTTTTAGGTGACATGCACCATCACAATCAAGATCAAACCATTTGCAAGCATTGAAAGCTGGGATCAAAGTACTCTAAACATGAGCATGAAAGATAAAGTTCTAACAGTAAGACATAGCAACTATATTGCAACATGAAAGGATACAAACAAAGATTCATGAATAACAATGCATTGAAAGACGTTTGTTTGTTTCACATATAGAAAACATAGCATAGTGGTATTCAGATTGTCCCTCATGGAGTAGCAATAATGCATAGTTGTAAGACCTCACCCTTTAAGGTAAAGGTCTCTGTGATTGCAGTGCTAGTCCCTGGATCGAAATGCTAGCACCCACAGTTTAATATGAAATACACAGATACAAAGGTCATTATTACATCGTAATTCCAGGAGTATAATAGTTCTTACAACTCATTAGCCCAAGGCTAACACATAGAGTTCTCATTACAAAGTATATAAATAAAGTCTTCATCTTCATGTGCCATAGGCAAACATGTTGAGTGTAGACTCATAACCCTACTCACCATCAGAGTAACCTGCAACATAATAAGTTATAGCCACAAGGGGTCAATACAGTTGGAATTGTATTGGCAAGCAATATCATAGTTATATGGTTGAGACTATCAACTACACAAATTTGGCTAAGTGTGGTTTCAGGCTGGCTTTGCACAAAGTAGTTTTGTCCTACTAGTTGAAAACACTAAGTTTTTCTTTACAAAAACACTAAGGATCCACCAATAGACATTGGTTTACCTCTACCCTTGTTCACCCACAAATTTTAACTTAGAGAAATTGGGATGAGGATATTCTTGACCCTTTCAATGTCTTTGATGCTCAAAATGAACATGACCGTCGAGACGGATAAGTACTTAGGTTTTACCCTCTCGAGAGGTGGTGTACTTTCCCCACAAGACTCGACATGCATCGAGACGAGACTTTTCAGAAGCAATCCTCAGACCACCATGGACGCGTTCCATCCTATTAACTCTACCACCGTCTGTTCATTTGGCTGAGTTCTTCCAACTTAGTTGGTCAAGGCAGAGCCCATATGCCATGTGGTTGCACTGGAAGCTTCTTCAACACTAAACATCTCAAATCTCTTTGTTCCTGGGTGGCCATCCACAAGTGTGGTACACAGGGTAAACCATAGACAAGGGTGTTGGGTTTCGTAGCATGGAAAACAAAAAAATTCTACCGCATATAAACAAACAAGCCAAGATCTATCTACTAGATTGTAGAAACGAGTCGATGGAATAACTCACCCTCGAAGATTCCAAAGTGTTTAACGAGAGCAGATTCTCGTGGGTGATGTAGTCATACTCTTTCCGATCTCAAGATCGCGTAGACGATCCTTCCGGCGCTACATTCCGGCAGCGCTCCCGCAGTCGGTCACACGTTCGGTACTCGACGAAGACCTTCCTCTCCCTTATTCCAGCAGGCAGTGGAGGTTGTAGCACTCTCCTCGCGATTCCGGCAGCACAACGGCGTGGTACCGGAAGTAGAGGGGAGATCTTGCAGGGCTTCGCCATAAGCCGGAGCGAGTATGGTGGAGTATGAGAGAGCTTTGGTGATCTAGGGTTTAGACACACCAATTAGAAGGCTCTAAACCGGAGGCTAGGGCAATTAGAAGCTCTAACTTGACGGCTTGGGAGAAATCCCTAGGCTGTGGCTAGGGTTTAGGTTTAGAGGAGAGGGACTTGTGTACTAGGAGGGCAGCCTGCCTCCCTTTTATAGGTGGGAGGCGTGGCCAAGGGAGGAGTCCCTCCCCAACTCGCCTGGAGGTGGGCGGCGGTTGGAGGAGGAATCCTCCCAACCTCGGTTTCCCACTCCTCCTCCTCTTTCCAAAACTTGCCGTTTGACTTTCAAACTAGCCGTTTGACTTTTCAATTTAGGATTTAAATAAACCCTTTATTTTGGACAGCAAAGACACCTAGTACATGATGCAATCATTCCAACTTACAATGACACATTCATGTACCCTCCCCTCCCGGAGTGCCGGACATTCCGGAACCTTCTAGAATGTTCCCGATGAAAACACCGGAACCATTCCCCAACTCCGAAACGGGACTTTCCTTATATGAATCTTATTCTCCGGACCATTCCGGATCTCCTCGTGATATCCGAATCCCATTCGAGACTCAACAACATTCTCTTTCTCATCATTCCATAACTACTCAAACAACGTTGAATCCTTATGTGTCTCCCTACGGTTCGTGAATTATGCGACATGATCGAGACACTTCTCCAACAATAACCAATAGAGGAATCTGGAAATTCATATGGCTCCCACATATTTCTACGATTACTTTGCGATCGAATGAACCACTTACATACGATATCAATTTCCCTTTGTCTCACGATAGTTTATTTATCCGAGGTTATGATCGTTGGTATCTCTGCATACCTAGTTCAACCTCGGCATCGACAAGTACTCTTTTCTCGTTCCGTGATATGTGATCCCTTGTGAGCGGTCACATGCTTGCAAGCTAATTGGATGACATTCCACCGAGAGGGCCCAGAGTATATCTATCCGTCATATGGATGGACAAATCCCACTCTTGATCCATGTGTTTCAACCAATACTTTCTGAACACTCAATGCCACCTTTATAGCCACCCATTTACGGTGTGGTGTTTGATGTTATCAAAGCATCCATCCGGTAAAGGTGATATGCATGATCTCATGGTCGAAAGAATCAGATAACTATGTATCAGAAAGCATATAGCAATTGAACTATTAAAATGACTTGATCTTTATGCTACGCTTATCTTATAGGAGTATGTCCACCATATCATTCTCCTAACGATATGATCTTGTTGTTAACAACATCTCAATGTTCATGATATGGAAACCACAATCATCTATTAACCAACAAGCTAGTATTATATAGAGGCTTTACTAGGGACTTCAAATTAAGTTTACAAATCACACAAGTATTAATGTTTCCTTGTTAATACTATTATAGCATGAATGTAAACATTTATCATAAACACAAAGATATAATAATAACTACATTTATTATTGCCTCTAGGGCATATCTCCAACAGTCTCCCACTTGCACTAGAGTCATCTAATCTAGTTTACATGGTAATATACCGAACACCCATGGCAGTTTGGTGCTGGTCATGTTTTGCCCTCGGGAGAGGTTTAGTCAACGGATCCGCCACATTCAGATTGGTGTGTACTTTGCAAATCTTTATATCCCCATCTTGGATATGTTCTCGAATAGCGTGGAAACGTAGCTTGATGTGCTTCAGCTTCTTGTGTGACCTTGGTTCTTGCGCATTGGCTATGGCGCCCATGTTATCATAGTAGATAGACATTGGGTCCAGCGCACTAGGAACCACACCCAGCTCTGTAATGAACTCTTTCATCCATATCGCTTCTTGTGAAGCCTCTGAAGCAGCCATGTATTCCGATTCAGTTGAAGATCTCGCCACAACGCTTTGCTTTGCACTCCTCCAGCTAACTGCTGCACCATTCAAAATAAATACGTATCCAGATTGTGATTTAGAATCATCCGGATCGGTGTTCCAACTAGCATCGGTGTAACCATTAACAACGAGCTGTTCATCACCTCCATAAGAAAGAACCATATCCTTAGTTCTTCTCAAGTACTTAAGGATGTTTTGATCATTGTCCAATGATCCACTCCTGGATCACTTTGATATCTGCTAGTTAGACTAACATCATATGCGATGTCGGGTCTAGTACATAGCATGGCATACATTAGAGATCCTATGGCTGAGGCATAGGGAGTCTTACTCATCCTTTCTCTATCTTCTGCCGATGTCGGACTTTGAGTTTTACTCAAGGTCGTATTGGGCAACATGGGCAAGAACCCTTTCTTGCTATCTTCCATTCCAAACCTCTTTAGAACTTTGTCCAAATATGTACTCTGTGACAATGATATTTGGCGTTTTGATCTATCTCTATAAATCTTTATGCCTAATATGTAAGCTTCGCCAAGATCCTTCATTGAAAAACTATTATTCAAATATTCCTTGACACTATTAAGAAGGTCTACATCATTCCCAATCAACAATATGTCATCCACATATAGTATTAAGAATGCTACAAAGCTCCCACTCACTTTCTTGTAAATACAAGCTTCTCCATAAGTTTGTATAAAACCAAAACTTTTGATTACCTTATCAAAACGTTGATTCCAACTTCGGGATGCTTGCTTCAATCCATAGATGGACCGTTGAAGTTTGCATACCTTGTTAGCATCTTTAGGATCGACAAAACCTTTGGGTTGCATCATATACAATTCTTCATCAATGTCACCATTGAGGAATGCTGTTTTGACATCCATCTGCCATATCTCATAATCATAATATGCAGCGATTGCTAACATAATCCTCACAGACTTTAGCTTCGCTACTGGTGAGAAAGTCTCATCGTAGTCAACTCCTTGAATTTGTCAAAACCCTTTTGCGACAAGTCGAGCTTTATAGACAGTAACATTACCATCAGCATCTGTTTTCTTCTTAAAAATCCATTTGTTCTCGACAGCCTTCCGGCCATCCGGTAAGTCCACCAAAGTCCATACTTGGTTTTCGTACATGGATCCAATCTCGGATTTCATGGCTTCTTGCCATTTATTGGAATCTGGGCTCATCATTGCTTCCTCATATGTCTCAGGGTCATCGGTGTTGTCCACCAACATGACACTCATAACGGGATCATACCAATCTGGAGTGGTACGAGCTCTCGTTGACCTGCGAGGCTCTGTAGCAACTTCGACTGAAGTTTCATGATCATCATCATTAGCTTCCTCTCTAATTGGTGCAGGCACCACAGGAACTTCTTCCGGAGCTACGCTACTTGCAATTTCGAGAGAAGGTTCGACAACCTCGTCGAGTTCTACTTTCCTTCCAGTCACTTCTTTCGAGAGAAATTCCTTCTCTAGAAAGGATCCATTCTTAGCAACGAAGATTTTGCCTTCGGATCTATGATAGAAGGTATACCCAATAGTTTCCTTCGGGTATCCTATGAAGACGCATTTTTCCGCTTTGGGTTCAAGCTTGTCCGGCTGTAACTTCTTTACATAGGCTTCGCATCCCCAAACTTTAAGGAACGACAATTTAGGTTTCTTCCCAAACCATAATTCATACGGTGTCGTTTCAACGGATTTAGACGGTGCCCTATTTAAAGTGAATGCGGCTGTTTCTAATGCATAACCCCAAAATGATAGCGGTAAATCTGTAAGTGACATCATAGAACGAACCATATCTAAGAGAGTTCGATTGCGACGTTCAGACACACCATTCTGTTGTGGTGTTCCCGGTGTCAATTGTGAAAGTATTCCGCATTTCTTCAAATGCTCGCCAAACTCGTAACTTAGATATTCACCTCCACGATCAGAACGTAGAAATTTAATCTTCTTGTTACGTTGATTCTCTACCTCACTTTGAAATTCCTTAAACTTCTCGAAAGTTTCGGACTTATGTTTCATGAAATAGATATACCCATATCTACTCAAGTCATCCGTGAAGGTAAGAACATAACGATAACCACCGCGCGATGCTACACTCATTGGTCCACACACATCGGTATGTATGATTTCCAATAAGTCCGTATCTCGCTCCATCATACCAGAGAATGGAGTCTTAATCATTTTTCCCATCAGACATGCTTCGCATCTTTCAAGTGATTCAAAATCAAGTGATTCAAGAAGTCCATCGGAATGGAGTTTCTTCATACGCTTCACTCCAATGTGACCAAGGCAGCGATTGCCACATATAGGTCGAGTTATCGCTTGATTTCAAACGTTTAGCCTCAATGTTATTAATATGTGTATTTCCACTATCGAGATTCAACAAGAATAGACCATCTTTCAAAGGTGCATGTGCATAAAAGATATTACTCATATAAATCAAACAACCATTATTCTCGGATTTAAACAAGTAACCGTCTCGCAATAAACAAGATCCTGATATAATGTTCATGCTCAACGCAGGCACCAAATAATAATTATTTAAGTATAAAACTAATCCCGATGGTAGATGAAGGGGTAGCGTGCCGACCGTGATCACATCAACCTTTGATCCGTTTCCCACGCGCATCGTCACCTCGTTCTTCACTAGCTTTCGTTTATTCTGCAGCTCCTGTTTCGAGTTACAAATATGAGCAACCGAACCAGTATCAAATACCCAGGCACTACTACGAATACTAGTGAGATACACATCAATAACATGTATATCAGATATACCTTTCTTCTTGATGTTGCCGTTCTTCAAATCCGCCAAGTACTTTGGGCAATTCCGCTTCCAGTGATCTTCTCCCTTGCAGTAAAAGCACTCAGTATCAGGCTTGGGTCCAGCCTTGGTCTTCTTCATCGGCGTGGTAACTTTCTTACCACCCTTCTTGAAGTGTCCCTTCTGCTTAGACTTGCCTTTCTTGAATTTGGTGGTCTTATTGACCAACAACACTTGGTGCTCTTTCTTGATCTCCACTTCTGCAGACTTTAACATAGCAAACAGTTCAGCTGCTTGTTCATGTTACGCATGTTGTAGTTCATCACAAAGTTCTTGTAACTTGGTGGTAGTGATTGGAGGACACGGTAAATCCCCAAAGTATTAGGAATCACTATACCCAAGCTTTGAAGTTTGTTTGCGTGCCCAGACATCTTAAGCACATGCTCAGCAGCCAGACTGCCCTCTTCCATCTTGCAGTTAAAGAACTTTTCAGAAGCCTCATAACTCTCAATCGCCGCGTGAGTCTCAAAAATCAATTTGAGATCACGGACAATATCATGTGGGTCTGAATTCTCAAACCTTTTCTGAAGCTCCGATTCTAAACCATACAAGATAGCACACTGAACTATGGAGTACTGATTCTTCCGAGCAAGGTAAACATTCTTTACTTCATCGGTAGCATCATGCAATGGGTCACCAATGTGCATCCAGCACATAGGTCAAATTACCAGCTGTGAGGACAATCC
Source organism: Avena insularis (assembly GCA_023614405.1). Taxonomy (NCBI): domain Eukaryota; kingdom Viridiplantae; phylum Streptophyta; class Magnoliopsida; order Poales; family Poaceae; genus Avena; species Avena insularis. Next base: position 358,723,503 of record CM042697.1, read on the forward strand.
TCAAATTGCGGAACCAATCCGCGAAGTTGCTTCCATTGTTTTTCAACTTTTCTTTCTCTAGGAACGCATTAAAATTGATGGTAGGGGCTGCCATTGATCTACAACATATTTGCAATAGTTTAGACTAAGTTTATGACAAATTGAGTTCAAATTAATAGTAAAGTTTAATCTAGGTGAACTCCCACTCAAAACAACATCCCTCACATTGTTTTAGTGATCACACGAACCAAATCCACCATATCAAAACCGATCATCACGTGAGTTGATATAGTTTCAATGGCGAACAATCGACATGTTCATCATATCTACTATATGATTCATGCTTTACCTTTGGTGATCCGTGTTCCTGAGACCATGTCTATAAATGCTAGGCTCATCAAGATCAAACCTTAGCTTCCGCATAAGCAAATCTGGCTTGCTTACGTTGTATACACTTGCGGAATCTAACACACCCGATCATCACGTGGTGCTTCAAAACAACAAGCTTTAGCAACAGTGCATACTAAGGGTGAACACTTTAGAACTTGAAATTTATGTGCATGAGGGATCATCTTATAATGCTACCGTCGTCTACTAAGAAATACAAGATGCATAAAGGATTAACATCACATGCAATTCATAATATGTGATATGATATGGCCTTTCTTCTTTGTGCTTCCGATCTCCATCTTCAAGCACGAACATGATCTCCATCATCACCGGCATAGCATCAAGGTCAATGACGCTTCTTCATGGTTGTCGTCCACCAGCTTCAACTATTACAACTACTTTGAATAGACACGCGGGTCTTAACAGAAATTAAAGACAACCATATGGCTCCTGCCGGTTGCCAACTTACAATAAGGAACATTGCATACATCAAATATAATCACAATCTTGGCCATATCACATCACTGCACACCCCTGCAAAACAAAGTTAGACGCCTCTACTTTCTTTGCATATCTTACGTGGTTTGGGGCTGTTAATAAGTGTCGTTCTAACTTACGAACAAGAACCACAACATTGATACTAGTATTGTAAATCACCCGTTGTAAATTGGATCTCCACTATCTTTGGGAGAAAGCAGGCACCATAAATCCACTTATGCAATACAAGTTGCATGTCAAGCGTGGAGCAAGTCTCATGAGCGATGTCATGTAAGGTTAGCCGGGCTTCATCCCAACATCCCGCAAGATGCAAAGTACACAAGAAGCAATCGACAATAAAAGCATCAACGCCCACAATGACCATTGTGTTCTACTCGTGCAACAGATCTACATATAGACACGGCTCTGATACCACTGTTGGGTTTCGTAGCATGGAAAACAAAAAATTTCTACCGCATACAAACAAACAAGCCAAGATCTATCTACTAGATTGTAGCAACGAGTCGATGGAATAACTCACCCTCGAAGATTCCAAAGTGTTTAACGAGAGCAGATTCTCGTGGGTGATGTAGTCATACTCTTTCCGATCTCAAGATCGCGTAGACGATCCTTCCGGCGCTGCGTTCCGGCAGCGCTCCCGCAGTCGGTCACACGTTTGGTACTCGACGAAGACCTTCCTCTCCCTTGTTCCAGCAGGCAGCGGAGGTTGTAGCACTCTCCTCGCGATTCTGGCAGCTGGCGTGGTACCGGAAGTAGAGGGAGATCTCTGAGGCTTCGCCTTAAGCCGGAGCGAGTATGGTGGAGTATGAGAGAGCTTTGGTGATCTAGGGTTTAGACACACCAATTAGAAGGCTCAAAACCGGAGGCTAGGGAAATTAGAAGCTCTAACTTGACGGCTTGGGAGAAATCCCTAGGCTGTGGCTAGGGTTTAGGTTTAGAGGAGAGGGACTTGTGTACTAGGAGGGGCAGCCCTGCCCCTCCCTTTTATATAGGTGGCGGCCAAGGGAGGAGTCCCTCCCCAACTCGGCTTGGAGGTGGGCGGCGGTTGGAGGAGGGAATCCCTCCCCAACTCGGTTTCCCACTCCTCCTCCTCTTTCCAAAACTTGCCGTTTGACTTTCAAACTAGCCGTTTGACTTTTCAATTTAGGATTTAAATAAACCCTTTATTTTGGACAGCAAAGACACATAGTACATGATGCAATCATTCCAACTTACAATGACACATTCATGTACCCTTCCCCGAGTGCTTAGGACATTCCGGAACCTTCTAGAATGTTCCGATGAAAACACGAACCATTCCCCAACTCCAAAGCGGGACTTTCCTTATATGAATCTTATTCTCCGGACCATTCCAGATCTCCTCGTGATATCCCGAATCCCATTCGAGACTCCGAACAACATTCGGTCTCTTTCTCATCATTCCATAACTACTCAAACAACGTCGAATCCTTAAGTGTGTCTCCCTACGGTTCGTGAATTATGCGGACATGATCGAGACACCTCTCCGAACAATAACCAATAGAGGAATCTGGAAATTCATATGGCTCCCACATATTTCTACGATTACTTTGCGATCGAATGAACCACTTACATACGATATCAATTTCCCTTTGGCTCACGATAGTTTATTTATCCGAGGTTATGATCGTTGGTATCTCTGCATACCTAGTTCAACCTCGTTACTGACAAGTACTCTTTTCTCATTCCCGTGATATGTGATCCCTTGTGAGCCAGTCACATGCTTGCAAGCTAATTGGATGACATTCCACCGAGAGGGCCCAGAGTATATCTATCCGTCATATGGATGGACAAATCCCACTCTTGATCCATGTGTTTCAACCAATACTTTCTGAACACTCAATGCCACCTTTATAGCCACCCAGTTACGGTGTGGTGTTTGATGTTATCAAAGCATCCATCCGGTAAAGGTGATATGCATGATCTCATGGTCGAAGGAATCAGATAACTATGTATCAGAAAGCATATAGCAATTGAACTATTAAAATGACTTGATCTTTATGCTACGCTTATCTTATAGGAGTATGTCCACCATATCATTCTCCTAACGATATGATCTTGTTGTTAACAACATCTCAATGTTCATGATATGGAAACCACAATCATCTATTAACCAACAAGCTAGTATTATATAGAGGCTTTACTAGGGACTTCAAATTAAGTTTACAAATCACACAAGTATTAATGTTTCCTTGTTAATACTATTATAGCATGAATGTAAACATTTATCATAAACACAAAGATATAATAATAACTATATTTATTATTGCCTCTAGGGCATATCTCCAACAATGGGCCCTGTGTAACCACTCAACACAAACCATACAAGTCCCATTCCACCCAGGTGTTTCATTAACAAGTTTTTTTCTTAGTCAAAAACATATAGGCACTAGTTGAATGCCCGTGCGTTCCACGGTCTCTCATGCTATTTTCTTCATCATACATGTAATCATAATAAAATTATAATAATTCAACAACAACATCAGCCAAGAGAAAGTGCATGGTTTGGGTTACTTATCTCTCTCTTGGTAGCTCCTCCATCCCATAATTTGGGTTACTTATCTCGCTCTAACTCCTCCCTCTCACAGATGTACACAAGAGCACAAAAGCAAAAAGATAATATCAAATGCATGACAATGATGCATTTTCAACCCATCTTGCTCACCAGAAGCTTCACTGCTGTCACCATATGTCGCCATTGTGTTTTCTGATCGCCATATTTTACTATGTAGTCACCCCACTCCATCAAAGACACGAGTATTATTTTCGAGCATAACCACAGCATATATAATAAATTATATCTAAAAATAAATAAGAATAAAAATAATTCCCAAGAAAACTGCCATTGTGTTTGAACAACAAAAAAATTTATAGCCTAGAATGTTTATAGAGACTGACTATTTGTGTACGGAAAAATGGGAGCTAACTGTGCTGAACATTCAGTGTTCTTTAATATGATGAGACACGTCTAGGAAAAAATGTGGAGGAGCATATACAAGATGCACCATATAACAATAAGTAAAGAACACATACTATGAAAACATATCTGCGGTGTATCCGAAACCGAAGAGTAGAAAAAACTCAACTCTGACCAAAAAGATAATGTCCATCGGAACATTCTGCTGTCACCATGTGTCACCACTGTATTTTCTAATCGCTACATTTTACTATGTAGTCATCCCCTCCAACAAAGTCATGAGTATTCTTTTCGAGCATAACCACACCATATAGAAAAAATTATATCGATAAATAAATAAGACTAAAAGTAATTCCCAAGAAAAATGCCATTGTGTTTGAACAACAAAATATGGTGAAGTTTAAGAGACTAACAAAGTAAGAAGTACCTTCTAGTGCTGGTTGGGGGCAACAGATGGATACGATCATACAAGATTGATGGCACTTGGATGTGTGAGAGTTCAGCATTGAAGTATACTATATCTTGGATAAATAATTGGGGTACCTTCTCTTCAATTTCCTATATGCACATCAATCTCTAAATTCAAGGTTATTCCAAGCATAAAATAAAATTCTGTAAGCACTGAACTTATGGCCGAGCAAGATAAGTAACGTGCACTTTTTTCTCTACAAAGATCATTCCCAAACAAAAATTGTATTGAAGTCCAAACAAAGGCTATAAAATGTAAAAACTTTCCAATATATATTGTGGAATTAAGAAGACACAAAGAGAAGAGAGAATGCATGCCAAAGATCCAAATTACTGCTACAGCCACAAGAGAAGAGCCAAGTGCAGAGGAGGACATTGAATGCCAACCTCGCCAGCGATGTTGCTAATGCAAAGCCTCCACCCTGTATCTCAATGAGCTCTTCAATTGTCCTGTAATCGAATCATGATGATCACTCTGAAGTAGCTGAGTATAGAACCAGATGTTGTGAAGAAATAAGAAGGTAAAAAGGTGTAGTGCATCGAACCAATGGGCAGAGAACATGCCGTCTCGCAGAAGCTGGAATATTTTGTATGTCAGCAAGTAGTGCGATGGTGCTGGCGACAGCTGCTGCTTTCTCTCACTTGATCCACAGTACAAGGTACAACTCCATGATCCCAAGAACCGGCCCACGAAGATGAAAAATCAAGTTATGATTGAATCAACACTAAGTGAGATCATATCTACCTGTTGCAGATGACAAACAACATTGTCACACAATAATAACAATTTTCAGGCATCATAAGTTCAGACGGATATTAGTAGTTGACCAACTTCAAAGGTAGAGGGTCCATGAACGACAGAGATAGGTGCTATCAATGAACCTATCCCTCTCCTCCATGCAGTAGGTTAACATCAGGCACCAGATCCCTTACGCGTGAACCCCTGCAAACTTGCAGCAAACAAATCCACCCAAATCTCGCATCAAGGTCATCAAGAGGAATCAAATAAAATCCCTTCCCCAAATCCCATCTAATTAACTAACAGATCATGGGTCATACATAATAGATGATGGTGATTATCTCCATGGTACTGCTGAGCCGCCACGTCTCAGTGATGGTCCGCTGTGTCGATGGCGCCAACGCCTCCCATAAAGAGATCAGCAGAGTCATGAGTGATGTCGCCGAGTACACAACCGCATACTGCATGATCAGTGCGTCGTGTGCATCCATGTCATGAACACAAGGAGGTTGACCATCATCGACACTGAGCCAGCACCCACCGCATCGCGCTGGCGTGCCCCTGGTCTGTCGCGGCCACCGTGCCAGACAAAACCATAGGTGTGCCGGCTTGTGAGGGATGTGCCTTTGTAGAAGGGGAGAGGAAACAAAGAAGGGGAGAGGACAGGGTAGAGGCGTAGATCGGCAATAGCGCTGAGGTAAGGAGCGGCGCCATGTCGAGTGAGAGACACAAAGGAGGAGAGAGCATGCGAGGGAAGAGGGAGCCGCGTGAGGGTTTCCTATGGGAGGGGAGCTGAATCAAGGGCGGCAAGATTTGTTCTGTAATTGTTGTTTAGTACTACCATATTTTTAGGCGCATAGATAGAGGAAGGGAAGGGGTGATCCAGCCATGACAATTTAGTGGGTTTGTTTGAGGGCGATTCGACGGCCGCTATTCTTCCAATGTTTGAGCCCAAAGTGAGCCACCAACTCCAATTTAATAGTAAAGATAATCTTTCCATAATATCATAACATGAATTTTCTACCCTTGAATTCTAAGAGCCGGGCTAAGCATACTAGCATAACATGTCTCCTAACATAGGAGAATACTACCAAGATATCATCTATAGGATCTATCATAGCATAGCATATACTTTGAAATATTACCATGCAAGTCCTACTCAAAATAACACTATTGCAATAGGAAAAATAATAGGACAAAAAGGTGAAGTATAACTTGTCTTGGTAGTTATGGGAACAGGTACAATCCTCACAATCACACACTTCACAATCCACAAAATCTACACTACAAAATTAACAACAAAAAATTCACAAATCAATATACACACAAAAATAATATGAATGCATGCAAAATGCAAAGAGATTATTTGACACACTTTTAAAACCAAACTCTACAGTACTGAAGACTAAGCATATAATCTAAAGTCTAAATAACACAAAAACCACTTTAAAATAATATTCTAAATAATTTTTAGAGTCAAAATAGTACTACAAATGCTTCTGCATAAAATCCTAATTTTACCGAAGCAAATGACCAAAGCAAGGACATAGATACAAAGATATAATTTTTCTGAATCCATAGACACCTAATTTGTAATTTTTTGATTTATAGAACAAAAGTTATGAATTTTTACAAGTTAATTCATCTAATAGATCAAAATCTGGATTTTAAATCTAAATTGCAGACACACAACGTGTTCTGATTGGACGGTACCGGTTCATGCGGATCACGCACGAGAGCCGCTGGATCTAAGTGACATGGTGCGGTCCAGATCTGACCATACCGCTTTTTGTTGGCGATCTAATCTAAGCCATTGGATCTAGATCCAGTAGATCATGTTGCTCTGACCAAAATCGAGCGGTGCAAATGGCCACTGCATCGACGGCGTGCCGACGGGGCTAGGGGGTAGGTGAGGGGGCACTGGAGCTTACCAAAGTCGCGGCAACGAGGTGGTGCTCAAGGTGGTCGCGGACGGGGCTGGGGCGCACGGACACGGTGGCTATTCCTCGTCGAAGTTCAGCTGAGCGTCGGGTGCTCGCAGACGATGACGGGGGCGACAACCTAGGTCACAAGGGGACAAGCGGCATGCATCAGAAGAAGCGCAAGAAGAAGGCGAGCACGCTCGTTTGAATCAGAAGCAAAGGGGAGGTCAGGGCTCACCGTGATAGCTCGTCGGAGTTCGTCAGAGCTGCGGCAATGCGAGGCAGAATTGAGGTAGCCTGGCAGCGCTCAGAGGTGGGTGAGTGGGGGGAAATGGAGTGAAGGGGGAGGGCGTTAAGTATCTAGGGCGAGGGAGGGAATCACGCCCGCGGTAACTCGCAATCAAGCGTGAAATCAACAGGAGGAAACGGCCACAACGGCGCTGGTCTCACGCGATGTTTGGGAACAAAGAGGTGAGGTGGCAGTGGGGCCCACTAGTCAGTGAGGGGGTACGTGCGCGGGGTGAGAAACAGAGGGAGAGGGGAGACGCCCAGGTGGGTCAGTTGGGCTGCGAATTGGGCCTAGGCCAGATGGTTGGCTGCCATTTTTTTTCTATTTAGCCTTTTCTTTTTCTGTTTTGATTTTTCAAATAAGATTTGAATAACCAAAACAACTCCAAATCCTCTCAAATTTTCACCACATTTCTGTGGGGTGGTCCTAGTATGGAAAAGTGTTATAAACACACAATCCACTCAAAACACTTTGGGGTAATGAAAATAAAAATAAAAACATGCCCCATACATGTAATATAAAAAGGGGTTTAAATAGGGTTTTGTTAGGGTTTAAACTTTGAAATTTTTTGTGCAATGTAAACATGCCATGATAATAATGCAATCATGATGTTTTGGATTTGATGAAATTTGGGATGTTACAAATCTAACCCCCTTAAGATGAATCTCTCCCTCGATATTCGGATTGGCTAGCAAATAGGTGAGGGTGATCTTTCTGAAGCTCATCTTCTCTTTCCCAAGTTGCTTCTTCCTCGGTATGATGATTCCACTGTACTTTGCAGAACTTGATGGTCTTAGTATCAGTGACTCTTTCTGTTGTGTCGAGAATCTTGATAGGTGTCTCTTCATAAGTGAGATTATTCTCTAACTGAACTTCTTCTAGTGGTATAGTGTCTTTTAACGAACTTTCTTCCATCTCTGGATGACACTTTTTTAGCTGGCTTACATGAAACACATTGTCAACTACTGACAGTGATTCTAGTAGTTCTAACTCATAGGCCACTTCTCCTTTGTGGTTCAAAATCTTGAATGGTCCTACATATCGAGGTGCCAATTTCCCTTTGACTCCAAATCTCTTCACACCACGAAGTGGTGAGACTCTAAGATAAGCTCTATCACCTACCTCATAGGTGACTTCTCTATGTTTTGGATCTGCATAACTCTTTTGTCAGGATTGGGCTATTTGCATTCTATCCTTTACCATTCTGACTTTCTCTTTGGCTTCCTTGATCAGATTTGGTCCAAATAAATTTCTTTCTCCTACTCCATTTCATAATAATGGTGTAGTACACTTCCTTTCATAAAAGAATTCAAACGAAGCCATCTCTATGCTCGATTGATAGCTGTTATTGTAAGATAATTCTGTGTATGGCAGACTTTCATCCCAACTAGATCCATTGTCTAGCGCACAAGTTCTCAACATATCTTCCAAAATCTGATTGGTCCTTTCTGTCTGTCCATCAGTCTGAGGATGAAATGTTGTGCTGAATTCTAGTCTAGTTCCCAATGAATCATGTAGTTGTTTCCAAAAATTTGAAGTGAACCGAGTTCCTCTATCTGACACAATACTCTTAGGTACACCATGTAGGCACACAATCATGTTCATATAGATCTTGGCTAATTTAGCACTTGTATAAGTGGTCTTTACAGGTATGAAATGAGCCACTTTTGTTAAGAAATCCACAACTACCCATATGGAATCGTATCCGGATCTAGTCCTTGGCAATCCTGTGATAAAATCCATACCAATTTTATCCCACTTCCAATCAGGTATTGGTAGTGGTTGCAATAACCCTGCCGGTTTCTGATGTTCCGCCTTTACCCTACTACACATGTCACACAAAGCAATGTGCTCCGCGATATCTTTCTTTAGATTGTTCCACCAAAATCTTTCTTTCACATCCATGTACATTTTGGTGTTACCCGGATGAATAGAATATGGTGAATTGTGTTCTTCTTGCAGAATCAATTTCCGAAGTTCCGGATCTTGTGGAATGCAGATACGTTTTCCATACCATAAAGTTCCTCGTTCATCTTCATGGAATCCTTTCGCCTTTCCTTTACCAATTTTGCTCTTAATCTCCTCTATTTCCTTGTCCAACTTTTGGGCTTCTTTGATTTTATCCAATAGTGTTGGTTGAACTTCTAAAGGCATGAGATATCCTTCAGGCACTATCTCGAATCTTAGCTCTTTACATTGGGCACACAAATCTTCTGGCAATTCTCCTTTGGTGAGGCCATTCACATAAACTTTGCGGCTTAATGCATCAGCTACGACATTTTCTTTACCGGGATGGTATTGCAAACTCAAGTCATAATCTTTCATGAGTTCTAGCCACCTTTTTTGTCTCATGTTGAGCTCTTTCTGGGTGAAAATATATTTCAAACTTTTGTGATCTGTGAACACTTCACACCGCTTTCCCAAAAGATAGTGTCTCCATGTTTTGAGAGCATGGACAACAGAGGCCAACTCTAAGTCATGTGTAGGATAATTTACTTCATGAGTCTTGAGTTGTCTCGAGGCATAAGCCACAACTTTTCCTTCTTGCATCAATAATCCACCCAATCCTTGGTGAGATGCATCACAATAGACTTGGAAGTCTTTCTCTAGATCTGGCACACATAAAACTGGTGCTGACACTAGTCTTTTCTTCAACTCTTGAAAACTGGTTTCACATCCTTCGGTCCAATCAAACTTCTTCTCTTTCTTAAGCAACTCTATCATTGGCTTATGTACTTCCGAGAAATTCTCAATGAACCTTCTATAGTATCCTGCCAAGCCTAGGAAACTACGAACTTCTTTAACGGATTTGGGAGATTCCCACTCAGTTACAGCTGACACATTTGCGGGATCGACAGCTATACCATCTCCAGACACAATATGTCCAAGAAATCCAACTTCATTCAACCAAAACTCACACTTACTAAACTTGGCATACAACTTGTGCTCCCTGAGTTTCTCAAGAATCATACGCAAATGTTCTTCATGCTCTTCATTGCTCTTGGAATATATCAATATGTCATTGATGAATACCACAACAAACTTGTCAAGAAACTCCATGAACACCTTGTTCATCATGTTCATGAAATAAGCCGGTGCATTTGTTAGTACAAATGGCATCACTATATACTCATACAATCCATACCTGGTGGTATAAGCAGTCTTAGGTATATCTTGTTCTCTAATATTTAGCTGAAAGTAACCTGATCAAAGATCAATTTTTGAGACCACACGGGCTCCTTCTAGCTGATCAAAAAGACACTGATTCTGGGTAAGGGGTACTTGTTCTTTATGGTCACTTCGTTAAGTGATCGATAATCTATGCATAGCCACTGACTTCTGTCTTTCTTCTCGACAAACAAAACTAGTGCACCCCAAGACGAAGAACTTGGTTGGATAAATCCTTTCTGCAACTGTTCTCCAAGATGTTTCTTGAGCTCTTTTAACTCATCAACTGACATCTTGTAGGGTCTCTTTTCTATGGGTCCAGATCCGGGTAGTAAGTCAATCAAAAATTCCACATCCCTATCTGGTGGAATTCCCGATAGTTCTTTCGGAAACACATCCGGATAATCCTTCACTACCGGTACACTGTCTATGCTAACCCCCTTAAGAGAATTTAACTTACTCCCTTTGGGTTCAAAGTTAGACTTGAACCTAATCCATTTGTTTTCCGGGGTTGTGAGCGTAACAGTTCTTCTAGCACAGTCTATTACTCCCTCATAACGGGTCATCCAATCCATGCGTAATATTACATCGAATCCTTGGGATTCTAGGTTTATCAGACTAACTGGAAACTTGTACTTCCCAAACTCTAGAACTAGTTGGTAACATCCAAAATTTACTATCATCTCTCCCCCCAGGGAGCTTACTTTAATAGGACATCCAATTGTTTCAGTTGGGAGTCTATTTTTGTCTACAAATGCTCTTGAAATGAATGAATGCGATGCACCGGTATAAAAAAGGATAAGTGCTGGAAAGGAATTAATCTTGAACTAACCCGCCACAGCATCAGACTCCTCTTGGATTTCCTCCACATTGATGTGATTCACATGACCCTTCTGAAAAGGGTTTGGTTTGTTGGCTCCATCAGTCTTCTTTTCTGGGCATTCATTTAAATAGTGCCCAGTTTTATTGCACTTGAAACATTCAACCTGATTGATGTCTCTCTTAGCTGGCTGATTCTCATTGCCATTTCCACTATGTTGACTCTTGTGTCCACTCTTGTTGTTGCGGTAATCACCATTGTTTTGTCCATGATGTTTATTACTATCGTGGTCACAGTTACTGTTGTGGTGGTTGTTATGATTCCCGTGTTTGTGGGATCCAGAACCTCCACTTCCTTCACCAAAAGAACGCTTGTGCGACGAACCAGATCCATACTTATCAAAATGGTGCTTCCTCTTCCTATTCTCCATTTGCTTCATCTTACTTTCCAAGATGGTATCTTTGTCACATAGAGATTGATAAGTTGGAACATAAGCAACAGATAGTTGCATGCACATCTCATCATTCAGCCCTTCAAGAAACTTCTCCTTCCTTTTTACATCAGTGTCAACATCATCCGGTGCATAGCGTGCCAGATTGTTGAACTCCTCAATATATTCTGCCACAATGCGATGGCGTTGTTTAAGGTTGTGAAATTCCTTCTTATTCTTCAATAGGGGTAGTGCGGAATCCATCCTCAAATATTGCCCAAGTCAATTCTTCAATAGGGGTAGTGATTTGGAAGTTATCCCACCAAGTAGCTGCTGGTCCTTCCAACAGGTGTGCTGCAAATATGACTTTCTCCTCATCAGTGCAACCAACTGTGACTAAGTCCTTGTTCACAGAACGCAGCCAATCATTTGCTACCATAGGATCAGTGGTTCCAGAAAACTTAGCAGGCCTCAATCTTAGAAACCTTGTGAGCATATCAAAAGCTGGTCGGTTGTTCTGATTATTGTTGTTGTTGTTATTATTATTATTATTATTATTATTGTTGTTGTTGTTGTTGTTGTTGTTTTGGTTCTGATTGGCCATAAACTGAGTCAACATCTGCATCAACTGAGTTTGGGCAGTCATCAGTTGCTGCATCTCATTGCCATTGTTGTTATTGTTGGGATTGGCACGACGCGGAGGCATCTGTGGTTTCAATAACGATAAGTAATGAGATATAACCCATAGATCCTAACATGCACAATACAATATATAGCAACAATCACAACCAGGCAATCACATGATAAACTTTAGGATTCGAAACAAAAAACAAGTTTTGTAAAGTGAATACACTAGCATAGTCATCCACATATTGGATGATCAATGCGACTCGATAAACAAAATGATGATAGATGGATAGATAGCCAAGTAGTCAACACTACTCCTCCATCTCGACTTCCTCCTCCACTAGAGCAAGTCCTGCTGTGTTGAAGCCTGCCTTGTACTCTTCCATGCTGGTGGTTAAAGCATCGACCTTCGCCTGAAGCTCTCTCTTCTATGAATGCATCCTCTCTATAACCTCCTACTGTGTCTCTAGCTCAAGATCCTTGAGCTCCATCTCAGCCTTCATCTCATTGATCTTCTTGTTCCTATCCTAGATTCTCTTTTCTTGCTTCTTGAACTTCTTATATTGCTTCTCAAACCGCGTCGCCATCTCCTTGATGCTCTCCTCCTTCTCCTCTAAGGCCTTGTCCTTCTCCCTCAGCTGGACGCGTAGCTCGTCATTGCTAAGCAAGACATTGGTCCTATCAGTATCAAGATGCCTAAGGAGAATCTCTAAGTCCTGGAGGTAGTGGCGCACAGGCTCAATGGTCTCCCTAGTGGCCTCGTCCAACACCATAGCCTCTCCTTCCTCGTCACGTCTTCCAAAGGGATGGAAGTAGAGGCCCTTGAGCTCCGCGGAGTGACGTCCACAAAGGCGTCCAATCAGCTCCTGCATGGCGACGTCGAGGCCCTTATCCTTGTCATCATGGACTATCTTGAAGGCAATTTCCTCGGTGGGAGGCTCTGACTGGCGTCCTGGCTAAGAGACTCTAAATCTCCACAAGTCCTTCCTCTCAAATTTCCTGAGCTGAAGTCCCTTAATGTTAGGGATGGGAAGATTGAGCACACTGACGAGCTCCATAATACGGGATCCAAAACGAGTTCCCTTGAACTTCTCGGCGGTGCTGAGAACAAAGCTAGGCATCTATTGCATAGGATGGAGAAAATTAGAAACAACACAAGTAAAGAGAAGAACATAAAGTAATAAAACAAAAGCCAAAGCCATTCAACCAAAAATTAATCCACACAAGTCATGCCATACATTATTCAATCACAACATCAAGGTTCAATCACAACTTAGACAAATTCGTGTCATGCCACATAGGTCGGTATGATCAAATTATTAACGCGAGAAAACGACAAGTGTGGTGGTACAACTATAGGATACGTGTCCTTCACTCACTAGTCAAGGTAGCTATCTAGGAATCCTTGGAGGCAATATGTTTGTCTTGATCACAAGACTCCCATGCTAAGTCCATGATATCCTCCCTTAGACGTTTTGTGGTGGTCTCTAAGTCTTGGGTGTGCTTCTTCTCCTCTCTAAGGTCATTCTGAGTGTTGAGCATTCTACACTTGAGTCTTTCTCCAAGCTCCTTGATGACATTCCATGTTGCATTCCTTGCAGAGTCAAAGAATGACATATGCATTTCAGAGTTGTTGACCATGCAGAATCCCGAATCATTATGGTTATCTTCCTTGTTTTTATACAAGTGAAGTTGTACCCACCAATACCCTTCTCCTTCATCCATCACTAGGAATCCCTTGTACACGGCTTCACCATTTATCCCCAAGATAATCATGAGGTTCTTGAGTGCCTTGGGAAAACTCCGCTTCACATTCTAGGGTCATGGTCATGAGTGGTCCCTTCCTGACGGCTTCATTCATGGCGGCCATTGATACATTGGAAACATATCTATAATTTTTGATGCTCCATTCTTGTTTTGTATCTACTTTGCTTTGCTTTTCTACACTTTGAGGTGCTTTTTACATGTTTTCTGGTACTAACCTATTAACAAGTTGCAACAATGCCAAATGCTTATTTTCTGCTGTTTTTGGTTTCACAAAAGTTAGTAAATCAATATTCTTGGAATTGGACGGGACAAACGTCAAAGTCAGTTACTTTCTGTGGGGAACAAGAAGTCAAGAGGAGAGCCGGAGGGGCCAGCCAGGGGGGCCAGACCCACCCTAGGCGCGGGGGCAGGTGGGCCCACGCCTGTCTAGGGTTTGGTGGCCCTAGCCGCCTCTCGGTCTCGCCCCTTCGCCTATAAGAAGCCCCCGATGCAGAAACCCTTAGTACCCGATCAGAAATCCACGAAACCGTCTGTAGCCGCCGCCACCACTGTCCCTAGATCGGGGGATCTGAAGTTCTTCCCGGCACCCTGCCGGAGGGGATATCATCCCGAAGGCCTTCTCTCCGGTATGATGCGTGAGTAGTTCCACCTTGGACTATGGGTCCATGTAGTAGCTAGATGGTTGTATCTCCTCCTTTGTGCTTTCATGTATAGATCTTGTGAGCTCCGTTCATGATCAATATCTAATCTATTTGTAATCATGCATGTTGTGTTTGTGGGTATCCGATTGATATTGAGATTATTATGTTGGTTTGATTAATGGTTTTGTATTTATGATTCTATCATGTCTGTGTTGTTTGTGATCTTGCATGCTCTATGTTGCTAGTGGTTATTTTTGCCAAGTAGTTGCTAGTGACTCCAAGAGGGGGTATGTAAGATCCCTCCCTTTATAAAGGTAAGGATCCCTGTGATTGCAATGCTAGTCCCTGGATCAATGCTAGCATCCACAGTTTAAGATGAAGTACACAGAAACAAAGGTCAATATTACATATCATTCCAGAGACAAACATAGTCTTTTACAAACTCCATGGCCACAGGACTAATACAAGAGTTCTAATATATAATAAGATAAATAAGTCTTCATCTTCATGTGCCATAGGCAAGCATGTTGAGTGTAGACTCATGGCCCCTAATCATCATCAGAATAACCTGCAACATCACAAGTTACAATCACATTGGGTCAATACATTGGAATAGTATTGGCAAGTGATACCTTAGTAGAATATTGGTAGACTAGACACTATATGCATTTTGGCTAAGTGTAGCTTAGGCTTGCTTTGCTAAAAATAAGTTTTACCTATCAGTTGAAAACACTAAGTTTTTCTTTGACAAAACTTTCCCAAGGAAACACCAATAGAAATTGGTGAACCTTCACCGTTGTTCACCCACAAGTTTTAACTTAGAAATTGGGATGAGGAGATTCTTGATAGCTTCCATGTCTTGATGCTCAAGTTTTCCAATGCCAGGGACATGGCTAAGTACTTAGATTCTTCCATCTGCAGAGGTTGTGCACTTTCCCCACAAGACTTGATTTTCACCAAGACAGGACCTTTTAGAAGCCTTCCCTTAGACCAAATGGACGCGGTCCAACCTATCATCCCACTACCACCAACTATCCAAATGGCTAAGTTATTGCAACCTATATGATCCAGGCAGATCCCATAATGCCAAGTGGCTGCACTAGAAGCTTCTTAACATATGGCATCTCAAATCCCTTTGTTCCTGGGTTGCTTTCCACAAGTGAGATACACAAGGTAAACCATAGAAATGGGCCTTGTGTAACCACTCAACATAAACCATTCCTTCCATTCCACCCAGGTGTTTCATTCACTTAGTTGTTTTATTAAGCAAAACATATGTCCAAAGACTTAGAAATATTTTATCATAGCATGAATATATAACCACCCTTGGTTGCTACTAGCTAGGATAAGCATGGCATTGATAAGAATCTTAACTTAGAAATTTCTAGCAATTCTACAACTACTAGGATTTCCCAAGCATAGCATATAGATCCAAATATTCATGCAAGACTTAGCAAAATATTTCTAATGCATAGTTGAAAACATAGGAATAAATCATGAAGCACCACTTGCCTTGGTAGTTTGGAGAGTAGCTACAATCCTCACAATCACAATCACTATTTGCACCAAAATCTACACATAAAATAATGGCACAAAATCACATACACAATTAATACAAGAAAAAATACATGAATGTATGCAATATGCCATGTGATGATTTTCTACACCAAACAAGACAACTGCACTGTAATGAATCATAAACAAGTACAAAACAAGCTAAATAAACTTTATTTGAATAACAAAACATTTTCCAAATAATTACTATACTCAATTTATGCCTACAAATGTTTCTGCAAAAACAACCATTTTAACAGAGGCAAAACTTTAAACACATTGCATAAACAGAAAGGTTTTTCTCTCCTGATTCTATTGATATAAAATTTGTCAAATTTGGACGTGGGAATCAAAAGTTATGAATTAAACAAGTTTAAACATCTAATAGATCTAATTCATATTTTTAAAACGAAACACATGCCACGCCGCAGCATCTTGTTGGACGGTAACGGTTCAGGCGGATCACGCTTGTGAGCCGTAAGATCTAAGTGACGATGCACGGCTCAGATTAAATCATACCGCTTCGCCCTCTAATCTAATCCTAGCCTCTAGATGTGGATCCAACGATCCTCGATGCTCTGACCAAAGATGGGCGACGCAAATGGCTGCTGGCGGCGGTGACGGCTCTACCAGCGATGGATCGGTGATTCTAGCGAGGGATGGGGACAGTGGTGATGCTTACCGGTGTCGCAAAGTTGCGAGGAAGCTCGAGATGTTGCTGGCATGGACAGGGGCGCGTTGATGTGGCCGTAGGAACTCGTCGGAGTTGAGCGCAGCGTCGGGTGCTCGGTGACGAAGACGTTGGCGACGCTCTGGATCACCCTAGCATGAACCAGTTGTATCAGGGGGTGCGCAGGGCTACGGCAAACACTACTGGATCAAGGAGAAGTCGAGGGGCGGTCGAGTTTTACCTCAATCGCTCGTCGGAGTCGAGCGACGATTCTGATGTTTGCGGGCACGAACGGTGACGGCAACCTAGGCCACGAGAAACCAAACAAAAGGCATCAGGGAACGCACAAGGACATGCTGGTCACGTTTGTTTGAACCAGAGACAGGGGGGCGATCGGAGCTCACCGGAATCGGTCGCCGGAGTGGTTCGGGACAGCGGCAGTGCGAGCTCGATTGTGGACAGCCTAGCGGCGCTCTATGGTTGGTGAGTGAGGGGAATGGAGCGGAGTGAGGAGGAGTTTAAGTAGCCGGGGTGAGAGAGGGAGTTATGCCTGCAGTAACGCGTAATCAAGCGCGAGATCGTCGGGAAGAAACGGCCGCAACAGAGCTGGTCGCGGGCATGATTTGGGGACAAAGGGGTGACATGGAGGTGGGTCCGGGGCGTCAGCGAGAGGGGGGTGCTCGCGTGGGTGAGAAACAGAGGGAGAGGGAAACCCCGGGTGGGCTGGTTGTTGGGCTGGATCCAGTGTTGGGCCAGATTGGCAACGCTGGCCCTTTTTATTTTCTTTATTCCTTTTCTATTTCTGTTTTGATTTTCTGGATTCATTTTCAAATAAATTCCAATGCAATTTGAATTCAAATCTTTTCTGGATTTTGGTAGAGTGTAACACTCATATTTTTGGGCATAAAACCATGTGGTCTCTCTGTACTAGCTTGGTCCCTTTGATTAAACAAATAAACAGTGCCTTTACCAATGTTTCAATAAAGATATAAAAAATTGTTTTAAAGTCATATTTTGTTTTAAAAAATCTGTCCAAGCTTTGGAATACATCAATCAACCATAGGATCAAATATATCTAGTTTAAAACCAACAATCTCATATTAGAGAGTAGCATTGGGTCAAAGTTTTGCTCACATAAAATAATAGGCATACAAAATGCTCCTGTTTTTGAATTGGTTTTGAAAAGGAACCCTAAATGATCATGGATGCATGGATGATATGCATGAGTTTTGAAACATGATTTTAGGGATGTTACAAATCTAACCCCCTTAAGGTGAATCTTGCCCTCGAGATTCGGGTTGGCTAGCAAATAGGTGAGGGTGATCTTTCCGAAGATCATCTTCTCTTTCCCATGTTGCTTCTTCTTCGGAATGATGGTTCCATTGAACTTTGCAGAATTTAATAGTCTTAGTCCGAGTAACTCTTTCTGAAGTCTCGAGAATCTTAATAGGTTTTTCCTCATAAGTGAGATCACTTTCCAATTGGACTTCCTCCAATGGTATAGTATCCTTCAAAGAAGTCTCTTCCATTTCGGGATGGAATTTCTTAAGCTGACTCACATGAAACACATTGTGAACAACAGACAATGATTCTGGCAATTCCATCTCATAAGCTACTTCTCCTTTACGACTCAGAATCTTGAATGGTCCAACATATCTTGGGTCCAATTTACCTTTGACACCAAATCTCTTCACTCCACGAAGTGGTGACACTCTAAGATAAGCTCTATCACCCACTTCATAGGTGACTTATCTACGCTTAGGATCTGCGTAGCTCTTTTGTCGGGACTGTGCTATCTTCAATCTATCCTTAACTACCTTGACTTTCTGTTCAGCCTCTTTGATTAGTTCTGGTCCGAACAAATTTCTTTCTCCCACACCATTCCATAGCAATGGGGTGGTACACTTTCTCCCATGGAGAAACTCAAATGGTGCCATCTCAATACTGGCTTGATAGCTGTTATTGTAAGAGAATTCTGCGCAAGGCAGACTTTCATCCCAACTGGCTCCATAGTCTAGAGCACATGCTCTCAACATATCTTCAAGAATCTGATTGGTCCTTTCCGTTTGTCCATCAGTTTGAGGGTGAAAAGCAGTGCTGAATTCCAACCTTGTTCCCAATGACTCATGTAGTTGCCTCCAAAAATGAGAAGTGAACTGAGTTCCCCTATCAGACACAATACTTTTGGGTACTCCATGTAGACATACAATTCTACTCATATAGATCTTGGCTAACTTAGCACTTGTATAAGTTGTCTTCACGGGTATGAAATGAGCCACTTTAGTTAAGTGATCCACTACTACCCAAATAGAATCATATCCTGACCTGGTCCTTGGCAATCCGGTGATGAAATCCATGCCAATCTTGTAAACTTCCAATCAGGAATAGGTAGTGGTTGTACCAATCCTGCTGGTTTCTGATGTTCCGCTTTCACTCTACTACATACATCACACAACGCAATATGTTCGGCGATGTCCTTCTCGAGATTATTCCGCCAAAATCTTTCCTTCATATCCATGTACATTTTGGTGTTACCCGGATGAATGGAATATGGTGAGTTGTGGGCTTCTTGTAAAATTAGTTTCCGAAGCTCCGGATCTTGTGGAACACAGATACGTTTTCCATGCCATAAAGTACCTTGTTCGTCTTCATGGAATCCTTTGGCTTTTCCCTTGCAAATCTTTTCCTTAATCTCTTCAATTTCCTTATCTGTCTTTTGGGCTCCTTTGATCTTATCCAACAAAGTGGGTTGAACATCCAAAGACATGAGATGTCCCTTAGGCACAATCTCCAATCTGAGATTTCTGAATTGGGTACACAGATCATCAGGCAATTCTCCCTTAGTAAGGCCATTCACAAAAACTTCACGGCTTAGAGCATCCGCTACAACATTTGCTTTACCGGGGTGGTATTGCAGACTCAAGTCATAGTCCTTGATGAGTTCTAGCCATCTTCTTTGTCTCATGTTAATTTCTTTTTGGGTAGAGATATACTTCAAACTTTTGTGATCTATGAACACTTCACATCGTTTTCCCAAAAGATAGTGTCCCCATGTTTTGAGTGCATGGACAACAGAGGCTAACTCTAAATCATGAGTAGGGTAATTTACCTCATGAGTTTTGAGTTGTCTCGAGGCACAAGCCACAACTTTCCCTTCTTGCATAAGTACTGCACCTAATCCATGATGAGATGCATCACAATATACTTGGAAATCTTTCTCCAAATCTGGCAAACATAAGACTGGTGCTATCACTAGTCTCTTCTTCAATTCTTGAAAACTGAGTTCACATCCTTCAGACCAAGCAAATTTCTTGTATTTCTTTAGCAACTCTGTCATAGGCTTAACTACCTTGGAGAAATTCTCAATGAACCTTCTGTAGTATCCTGCCAAGCCGAGGAAACTACGAACCTCTTTCACTGACTTAGGAGATTCCCATTCAGTTACAGCTGAAACTTTAGCAGGATCAACTGCTACACCATCTCCTGACACAATGTGTCAAGGAAACCAACTTCATTTAACCAAAATTCACACTTGCTAAATTTGGCATACATCTTATGCTCTCTAAGCTTCTCAAGTATCAAACGTAGATGTCCTTCATGCTCTTCTTTGCTCTTGGAGTAGATCAAAATGTCATCAATGAAAACGACAACAAACTTGTCAAGGAACTCCATGAACACCTTGTTCATCATATTCATGAAGTATGCTGGTCCATTGGTCAAACCAAATGGCATCACGGTATACTCATACAATCCATACCTTATGGTAAAAGTTGTCTTAGGTATGTCTTGTTCCCTTATCTTGAGCTGGAAATAACCTGATCGGAGATCAATCTTTGAGAACACACAAGATCCTTCTAACTGATCAAACAAGTCATTGATTCTAGGCAAAGGGTATTTGTTCTTGATAGTCACCTCATTGAGTGAATGGTAATCTATGCATAACCTTTGACTTTTATCTTTCTTTTCCACAAACAAAACTGATGCTCCCCAAGACAAAGAACTTGGTTGAATAAATCCTTTCTGCAACTGTTCTCCAAGTTGTTTCTTGAGTTCTTTCAGTTCATCAACTGACATCTTGTATGGTCTTTTTGCTATGGGTCCAGATCCTGGTAGCAAATCAATAAGAAATTCAACATCTCTATCTAGTGGCATTCCCGACAATTCTTCCGGAAACACATCAGGATATTCACTCACAATAGGCACACTGTCTATGCTAACCCCCTTAAGAGAATTTAGCTTACTCCCTTTTGATTCAAAGTTAGACTTGAATCTAATCCGTTTCTTTTCCGGGGTTGTGAGTGCAACAGTACGATTGGCACAATCTAGTACTCCTTCATACTTGGTCATCCAATCCATTCCCAAAATTACATCCAGTCCTTAGGAATCTAAGATTATCAGACTCACTGGAAACTTATGCTTTCCAAACTCTATTACCAGATCCCGGCATCCAAGACTTACTATCATGTCTCCACCAGGAGAACTTACTTTTATTGGACACCCAATGTTTTCAGTTGGAAACCCATTTCTATCAACAAATGCTTTTGATATGAATGAATGTGATGCACCAGTATCAAAAAGAACAAGTGCTGGAATGGAATTGAGTTTGAACTTACCAGCAACAGCATCAGATTCCTCATAGATCTCCTCCACATTAATGTGGTTCACTTGTCTCTTTTGAAAAGGGTTGGGCTTATTGGGTCCCTCAACTTTATTTTCTGGGCATTCATTTGCATAATGCCCCATCTTCTTGCACTTGAAACATTCAACCTGACTAAGATCCTTTTTGATAGGCTGGCTTCCACTGCCACTTCCACTTCCATTGTGGTGGCTTTTATATCCACTCTTGTGATTCTTGTAGTTGTCATTGTCATGACTACGGTGATGCTTGTTGTCATGATGACGGTTGTGGTTGTGGTGTTTGTTGTACTTCCCATGCTTGTGGGAACCAGAATTTTCACTAACATCATAATCGGAATGCTTGTGAGACGATCCTGAGCTGTGCTTGTCAGAGTGCTTCCTCTTCCTGCTTTCTACTTGCTTCATCTTGCTCTCCAAGATAGCAGCCTTGTCACAAAGAGACTGATATGTGGGGACATAGGCCACAACTAACTACAGGTTCAATTCATCATTTAATCCTTCAAGGAACTTTTCTTTCCTCTTAGCATCAGTTTCAACTTCATCCGGTGCATAACACGCCAGATTGTTTAACTCCTCAATATATTCAGCCACGCTGCGGTGGTGCTGATTCAAGTTATGAAAACCCTTCTTCTTCAAACTCATCACTCCGGATGAGATGTGAGCAGTACGGAAACCATCTTCAAAGATAGCCCATGTCACATCCTCAATGGGAGTGGTGATCTGGAAGTTATCCCACCAAGTAGCTGCTGGTCCTTCCAACAAGTGAGCTACAAATCTGACTTTCTCTTCATCATTACAGCCAACAGTTACCAAATCCTTGTTTACTGAGCGTAGCCAATCATTGGCCACCATGGGATCATTAGTTCCTGAGAACTTTGCTGGCCTCAGTCATAAGAACCTGGTAAGCATGTCAAAACCCGGTGGGTTGTTCTGATTGTTGTTGTTGTTGTTGTTGTTATTATTATTGTTGTTGTTGTTGTTCTGATTCTGGATGAACGTGGTCATCATTTGCATCAACTGAGTCTGAGATGTCATCATCTGCTGCATCTCAGGGGTGATGTTGTTGTTGTTGGGGTTGGGATTGGCATGTCGGGGAGGCATCTGTGGTTTTCAATAAGGATAAGAATGAGATACCCATAGTTGCTAACATGCACAATACATCACATAACAAACCACAATCATGCATCATAGTAGTAAAAAGTTCAACAACACAGACAACAAGTTTTTTTTTGAAAAAGTAAACACACCAATAGCAAGCCATCCACATGTTGGATGGTCATTGCGACTCAATAATCAAAAGTATGGTAAATAAATGGTAAATGAGTAGTCATCACTACTCCTCTGCATCAACCTCCTCATCAACAAGTGTAGGACCTGCATTCTCCATAGCGGTCTTGTATTCCTCGGCATTGGTGGTCAAGGTCTCTACTTTGGCTTTGAGAGCCCTCTTCTGTGCACGAAGCCTCTCAATCACACCTTGCTGATGCTCGAGCTCGAAGTCCTTGGCCTCTAGTTCTGCAGTCATGTCTCGAATCCTCTTGTTCCTATCTTGGACTCTCTTCTCTTGACTCTTGAACTTTCTATCCCGACTCTCAAACTTGGCCTCCATCTCCTTGACTATCTCATCTTGCTCCGCGAAGAGCTTGTCCTTCTCACGAAGCTGCACCTGGAGTTCGTCATTGCTAAGCATGACGTTGGTCCTATCAGTATCTAGGTTCCTAAGAAGAACCTCTAAGTCCTGGAGGTATAGACGAATCGGCTCTGCCGTCTCTCTCGAAGTATCCTCGAAGTCAATGGCCTCATCCTCATCACGTCTACCGAAGGCGTGGAAGTGAGTACCTCTAATCTCTCGAGAGTGTCTCCCTAGTAAACGTCCAAGCAAATCCTGCATGACTACCTCTAGGCCTCTCTCCTTGTCATCATGCATGAGCTTGAAGATGATTGCCTCCGTGGTAGGCTCAGTCTGGCGTCCTGGCTGATTAACCTTGAAGCCCCAAAGGTATTTCCTCTCAAACTTGGTGAGGGGAAGCATCATGATGGTAGGAAGTGGGAGATTGAGCAAACTAGTGAGCTCAATAATACGAGTGCCAAAACGAGTTCCCTTGAACTCTTCAGCCGTGCTGATAGTAACATTAGGCATCTATTTAATAAGATAGAAAAAGTTAGAATCAACACAATTTAAGATAAATCACAAGACAAGGCATCACATGCATATCTTTGGAAATCAAAACATTCAAGTCATGGCATACATAAAACCATTACAAGCATCCAAGGTTCAACTTATTTTAAACAACATTTTGGAAATAAAATGATAAGTGTGGTGGTCCAACTAACGAAGTACGTTACAATCCCATCTCACCTGCCAAGTTGGCTAACAGGGCATCCCTAGAGGCAATCTGTCCATCTAGATCACATGACTCCATGGCTAAGTCTATGATGTCCTCTCTTAAACTTTGGTTGGTAGCCTCTAACTCTTGGGTATGCTTCTTTTCTTCCCTAAGGTCATTCTGGGTGTTGAGCATTCTGCACTTGATTCTATCACCAAGTTCTTTGATGGCCTTCCAAGCTGCATCCCTTGCTGAATCAAAGAATGTAGTGTGCATCACTGAGTTGGTGACCATGCAGAATCCTGACTCCTTGTGGTTGTCTTCCTTGTTTTTATACAAGTGAAGTGGCACCCACCAGTATTCAATTCCTTCATCCATCACAGGAAAACCTTTGTACACAGCTGCACCATGTATTCCCATGGCAACCATGAGGTCCTTGAGAGCCTTGGGAAATTCTGTCTCACATTCCAAAGTCATAGTCATGAGTGGTCCCTTCCTCACGGCTTCGTTGATGGAGTTCATATACAAATAGAGATGAGAAAGAAGATTAGAAAAGTTTACGAGAAGAAAAGACAAGTGTGGAAGTTGTTAAAAAATTTCCTTAGTGGTTTCCAATCCTAGGGTCATAATCATACAGGCAACACAGTGCTCTGATACCATCTGTAAGATCCCTCCCTTTATAAAGGTAAGGATCCCTGTGATTGCAATGCTAGTCCCTGGATCAATGCTAGCATCCACAGTTTAAGATGAAGTACACAGAAACAAAGGTCAATATTACATATAATTCCAGAGACAAACATAGTCTTTTACAAACTCCATGGCCACAGGCCTAATACAAGAGTTCTAATATATAATAAGATAAATAAGTCTTCATCTTCATGTGCCACAGGCAAGCATGTTGAGTGTAGACTCATGACCCCTAATCATCATCAGAATAACCTGCAACATCACAAGTTACAGCCATAGTGGGTCAATACATTGGAATAGTATTGGCAAGTGATACCTTAGTAGAATATTGGTAGACTAGACACCTATATGCATTTTGGCTAAGTGTAGCTTAGGCTTGCTTTGCTCAAAATAAGTTTTACCTATCAGTTGAAAACACTAAGTTTTTCTTTGACAAAACTTTCTCAAGGAAACACCAATAGAAATTGGTGAACCTTCACCCTTGTTCACCCACAAGTTTTAACTTAGAAATTGGGATGAGGAGATTCTTGATAGCTTCCATGTCTTGATGCTCAAGTTGTCCAATACCAGGGACATGGCTAAGTACTTAGATTCTTCCATCTGTAGAGGTTGTGCACTTTCCCCACAAGACTTGATTTTCACCAAGACATGACCTTTCAGAAGCCTTCCCTTAGACCAAATGGACGCGCTCCAACCTATCATCCCACTACCACAAACTGTCCAAATGGCTAAGTTATTGCAACCTATATGATCCAGGCAGAGCCCATAATGCCAAGTGGCTGCACTAGAAGCTTCTTAACATATGGCATCTCAAATCCCTTTGTTCCTGGGTTGCTTTCCACAAGTGAGATACACAAGGTAAACCATAGAAATGGGCCTTGTGTAACCACTCAACATAAACCATTCCTTCCATTCCACCCAGGTGTTTCATTCACTTAGTTGTTTTATTAAGCAAAACATATGTCCAAAGACTTAGAAATATTTTATCATAGCATGAATATATAACCACCCTTGGTTGCTACTAGCTAGGATAAGCATGGCATTGATAAGAATCTTAACTTAGAAATTTCTAGCAATTCTACAACTACTAGGATTTCCCAAGCATAGCATATAGATCCAAATATTCATGCAAGACTTAGCAAAATATTTCTAATGCATAGTTGAAAACATAGGAATAAATCATGAAGCACCACTTGCCTTGGTAGTTTGGAGAGTAGCTACAATCCTCACAATCACAATCACTATTTCACCCAAATCTACACATAAAATAATGGCACAAAATCACATACACAATTAATACAAGCAAAAATACATGAATGTATTCAATATGCCATGTGATGATTTTATACACCAAACAAGACAAGTGCACTGTAATGAATCATAAACAAGTACAAAACAAGCTAAATAAACTTTATTTGAATAACAAAACATTTTCCAAATAATTACTATACTCAATTTATGCCTACAAATGTTTCTGCAAAAACAACCATTTTAACAGAGGCAAAACTTTAAACACATTGCATAAACAGAAAGGTTTTTCTCTCCTGATTCCATTGATATAAAATTTGTCAAATTTGGACATGGGAATCAAAAGTTATGAATTAAACACGTTTAAACATCTAATAGATCTAATTCATATTTTTAAAATGAAACACATGCCATGCGGCAGCATCTGGTTGGACGGTACTGGTTCGGGCGGATCACGCTTGCGAGCCGTAAGATCTAAGTGACGATGCACGGCTTAGATTAAATCATACCGCTTCGCCCTCTAATATAATCCTAGCCTCTAGATCTGGATCCAACGATCCTCGATGCTCTGACCAAATATGGGCGGCGCAAATGGCTGCTGGCGGCGGTGACGGCTCTGTCGGCGATGGATCGGCGATTCTAGCGAGGGCTAGGGACAGTGGTGATGCTTACCGGTGTCGCAAAGTTGTGAGGAAGCTCGAGATGTTGCTGGCGTGGACAGGGGCGCGTTGATGTGGCCGTAGGAACTCGTCGGAGTTGAGCGCAGCGTCGGGTGCTCGGTGACAAAGACGTTGGCGACGCTCTGGATCACCCTAGCATGAACCAGTTGTATCAGGGGGTGCGCAGGGCTACGGCAAACACAACTAGATCAAGGAGAAGTCGAGGGGCGGTTGACGAGGTTTAATCTCGTCAATGCCCATTGTTATGGACTTGGGTTTTGGAGAAGATGGGGATGCTGGAGATCGTGGCACGGTTAACAGACAAGCAACCAGGGGACACGAGATTTACCTGTGTTCAGGCCCCGAGGGAAAACCCTACTCCTGCTTGCCGCTCTTGATTACGCGGAACCGAAGATTACAGTGCGCAGATTCGATCTGGCGTGGATGCGTGTAGCGAAAGTATGAGTCGAGGGATCTAGGACGTGCCCTCCTGGCCTTTATATAGACTCAGGCAGGTCCCGGGCATAGTCCTAGTCGGTTACAAGTTCTAGGGTTTTACCCCTTTGAATTTCCTATCTCCGCTAGACTTGTTCTCCAAGGATCCGAAGGCGTCATGGGCCTTGGCCACCCGAAAATCTTCATGGGCCAGCGTATATCTGCTGCGGGCCTTCCTTGGGCCGGACCAGGTATGCTGAAGTCATGTACCCGTAGGGTATAACCATGTCAGTAGCCCCCGAGTGATCAGTCGAATCGTAGATTCGGCTGAGGACTCTTCCATTCTTCGGGTGCAACTATGTTTTAATAGTATATGAGCGTAGGGATTGTTGATGCGTGTGCCTGACTCACCCGGGATCAGGGTCATTTAACTGTCTTAGGACGAAACAACACGATCCTCTTCAGGTTCGGGTCCCTCAACCCGGACCTGGAACATATGTTGGCGTAATTCGACTCAGGCCGCAGAGGACTTACAGGAGTGGAATTCCAGTGATTTTAATTGATGTACCCAACGCGTCCGTCGGGATTTTTCATCGTACCTGCTGGTACGGCTTCATACTAGCAGAGCGCAGTCAGGTGCGTTGCCAGGCCATCAGATGATATCTGTAGGTCTTATCTTTGTGTCGAAGACACAACATCCGAATGTTTGTCACCGCGGAGGTGCTTCGGGTGGCCAAGGAGATTGTTGCTCACTTAGCGTTTTGTTGGGGCAGAGTTGCCAAAAAGTTTTTGCATGCTGATCCGGAAGATCGCAGTCGAAGATTTCATAGGGTGCGCGACCAGCGCTCCCTATGGGAGTAGCCCCCAAGTGTCTGTTCGAGTCGTAGACTCGAACGGAGACTTTATTTCAAGCATTGTTTCAGTTGTTAAGTCCGCAGGACTCGAAAATTTTCGGATGCTTAAATCCATCCTCCCTATGGGAGTAGCCCCCGAGTCCGTAGTGGAGTCGTAGACTCGACGTAGGACTCAGAGAAGTAATTTTGTCCTCATTTATTTGTCGGGTGCGCGGCTAGCGCTCCTGATAGGAGTAGCCCCCGAGTATTTAGTTGAATCATAGATTCGAGTGAGTACTCTTAGATGTGAAGCCGAAGTTGGTGCTAGTATAGCTTTTGATGACGTCAGTGCTGACGATCGATGACCTCAAGCGTCTGCTACGCCAGAGATGACTTGACTGGACGAAGCGTGGGTCCCACTTCCTGACTTTGAATTGACTGGTCACGCGCGGCGTGGAGATGATTACGGCGTCTCCTCGATTTCCGCGCGTAGTGGACGGCGTGGTAACGACGGTTCGTTGTGGTGCTGACACGTGTACGGCCAGATCTACCGTTGGCGTTAGGTCTTCTCGATGGACGGCCGGCGTGCGTCGTCCTCGCTGTTATAATCCTTGGTGAAATCGTGGTTTGTTTTTCACCGCCTCAGTTCATCTGTTCACTGCTTCCTTGTTCTTGAGCTTATTCTCGCTGCGTGCTGAGAGTTTCTTCTACATTTCCTCTGTTCTTTCTGCTTTGGCATCGCCACCACCACCGTAGCGCCATGGGGAAAACAAAGAAATCCTCATCTGCGGTTGGGACCAGCGCCGCCGGAGGCAAAAAGGGCACCGCCGCTGCTCGCGTCACCGATGGTGGCTGGCAGCGATCAGAAACGCGGGAGAGCGATCTCCGCAAACTGCGCGAGCGGGGCCTGATCCCGCAGGACACGACGGTCGTGAGACTCCCCGGCAACGAGGTAATCCCCCATCCCCCATCTGGGTTCCGGGTTATGTTTGTTGCCTTCGTGATTCGCGGGTTTTTCCGTCCACGACTTCCTTCGTGGATCGCTCTTCTTCTATGGGGTTCAGCTCCATCATCTGCCTCCCAACTCCTTCTCCACATTGCGTGTTTTATCACGCTTATAGTGTTGGCTTGGCATTGAGTCACTTTGGCCTCATCCGAAGCTTTATTCCGTGAAGAGGCGTCTGTTCGATGGTGTGTATCCCATTGGGGGTTTCATCATCTCCCTGGTCCCAATGTGCAAATCTTTTCCTTTTCCATGTCCGAATCTGTCCAAGATCAAGGAGGAAATGGTTTTACATCCATGACTTCGTATTGCCTGGGCAAGATTTTGGTCTCGTTCCCTTTGACCCCTCCCAAAAGATTGAGAAGAAAAGGTCTTGGAAAAACCAAATCTTGGACGATGAGGTGGAGGAGATAGAGGCCCTTTATCGTCGGGTGGAGGATCTCCAACTGATTCCTGAGAAGGAGGTGAACGGCGTGGACATCATCCGAACTTTTCTTGAGCGTCGGGTGCAGCCTCTCCAAGCGAGAGCGCACCCGATGTTTCTTTATTCTGGGCGCCGTGATCCGACGAGGGTTTCGAGTGAGAAAATCTCCGAGGGGAATCTTGACAAGGATCTTCACGTGCTGCTGAAGTTCAAGGCCGATGAGGAACTCCCGGAGAAGTCGCTGATTCCTCCCTTTTCTTCGATGTTGGCCGTGCCGAAGGTGTAGATTTATGCACGTAGTGCTCCCCTTTTTTGTTGGGTGTGTATTTGTGTCCTTTGTTTGCTAACAAAGTTTCTTCTCATCTTGTAGAGCTTCAAAGTGCCGGGCATGGCACCACCATTGCCCGAAAGGTATCCGAATGCCCCGGATAATGAAGTGGTGGATTCCGTGTCCGAGCTTCCGTCGGCATGATCTCTGGCGGAGGATGCCGACGAGTCGAGTAAGGACCATACGCGCAAGCGATCACGGAGCTCGAGCGAGTCTTCGGATGCTTCAACTCCTCCGACTCCCAGAAATCCTCTGGGCCTTGAGCGTCATGATGATGGTCATGGAGGTTCTTCCTCTCCCCTTCCTGCCATTCCTGTGCGGGCTGTTGCACCGCACCCGCCAGCAAAGCGGAAGAAGGAAGAAAAGAAGGAGGAGAAGAAGGAAGAGAAGAAAGAGGAGAAGATGGCCCGAAGGGCTTCTCCTATCTTCGACCTTAGCGCACTAGGCTCGTAAGTTTTTTTTGTTGTACTGTTGTCCTTTTATCTTTATGATGTTTGCACCTGTGTTGATTGGTTTCGTATGCAGGCAATCCTCCGACGGCTCCAGCGATGGTGGGGGGGAGATGATGGGGGAGTCGAACATTGCGTCGCCTCCTCCTCAGACGGTCGCGACTTCGGGTGGCGCTGCTCCAGATCCTCCTGTGCAGGAGAGGCTGGTGGTTGCGCCTCAGAATTTCGCAGGCGGGCCTTCGGGCTCGCCTTCGGAGCACGTAGGTTTTCTGCTTCCTGTCACGGGGGGAGCCCCCGAGTGTCTTCGTGTGCTGATGTTGTTTTTGCCTCTTTGTTTTGGGCGTAGCCCCCAATTCCTGTTCTTACTGCTACTGCCTTTTCCTGCAGCTTTTTGTCCAAGAGGCCAAGCGGCTGGTGGAGGAGCGCCTGACGCTGGAGGCGAAACTTCGGCTGCTTCAAGGTATCCGTCTACCTTTTAATACCTTTCTTGTTTATCATGGTCTTGTTCTTTGACACTTGCTTGTCTTAAATGCAGAGGAGCATAATGACTCTCTCCGTGAGGTCGACGCTCTTAAAAAGAGCCTTGGCCAATCAGAGCAGAAGCTGGCTATGCCGCCATGAAAGAACGCCTTGAGCTAGAGCTGTCGAAGGCAGCCGAAGCGAAGGAGCGTCTGCAGCAGGAGGCCGCAGATCGTGAGGAGCAGCTGGCCACCGTTGCGGCTGCTCGTGAAAGAGGGGTGGCGGAGAAGCTCATGGCTGCTGCCAAGGCTATTTCGGGTGAGTGCTGGTTTTTTGTACTTGTTTCTTTTTTGATGGGTCTTCTTCTATGCTGCCTTTCTTCATGCTCTTCTTCATTTTTGTCTCAGATGCCGCAGGCATCGAGTTCGACCGCGGTGCTCTGGAGCACGGGAGTGCTCTGGATGATGCCACTGTGGCGGTCGAAGACCGCTGCAGCACCGTCGTCAACTCCCTGGCCAAGGCGAAAGAGGTCCTTGGTCGCTTCTACCAGGAGCTCTTCCCGAAGGGCGCAACCCTTGAAGATGTGGATGCCCTGGCAGAGGCTCTGTCAGCCGAAGCGCCTGCAGCTTACAAGCGCAAGCAGAAGGGCATCGGCGCGTCCGTCGGGCTGGCGATGGCCATGGCGGCTGGGGCGGAGCTGGACTTGCCCCAGATCACCTCTCGGATGTCGACGGCTGCGGATGGATCAGAGGTAGCCTTCGCTGCCTACTCCGGCCAGCTGCGATATGGGCCCAAGCTCATTGACTTCTTGTTCGAGTACGCATCAAGGCAGGGCGAGGCCAAAGCTAGGCAGTCTGGCTCTGAGGCGACTCAGTGTCCTGCGCCTTAGGCATAGTAGATGTAGGGTAGCATGTAGTTTACTTTTGTTGTAAATATCTTTTGTAGTACCATCCTTGTGCCACGCAGTGGCCTTATATGTTTAATGAATTTCTCCGTGTTGGACTCCATCCTTGGCTGAATGTACATGGTTCTTTCTTTTTTCGCTGCTATAGGTTCCTTCGGTCTTTCCAGATTGACACTTCATCCGAAAGGCCCTTGCGACCATCGTTGGATGATTCCTCGCAGCTCGCTTTCCTTCGAGATCGCGTGCGCAGCTTGGAGCGGGAATTGCTCGGGTTACGCGGTCGTGCCGACGTTTGGAAATCCAAGGCGGATCGTGGCGCAGCCAGAGAGGAGTACTTGATGGCGGAGCTGGGTCGGCTGTCCGAGCAATTGCAGTGTAAGTTGATTCTTTTTTCGGGCTGTAGCGCAGTTCTTCGGATGAGCCTGCTGGCCTTATTATTGTCTTATGCTGTTGTCGCAGGTGCGGATCTTGCTCCGAGGGAAGAAAAAGAGCGTGTCGCTGTTCGGGTCAACTGCTTGACTCAACAGGACATGGAGGCCGGCGGCTTCTTCTGGATGGATCGCGATCGCGCCCTGGTTCTGGCGACGGTGCAGGATCGTGTTCATCAAGTTTCGCGGGTGCTCCGCCAGGTGCAGACATCACTTTCTTCGGTGCTGCACGTCATGTTTCCTTTGGATGCCATGCCGACGACCCTTGCAGGTCTTCTGTCAAGGTTTCGGAGTGCCAGCAATGTCAAGGAGCTGGTGCGGCAGCAGCTCGTCGCAGGAGTGAAAGCTGCCTTGTCTCTTGTGAGGGTGCATCGCCCTGACGTAGATTTGGCTGCTGTAGCAGCTGGGCCGCCTCTTCGACCGGATGGTGGCGAGTGGAACATGCGTCCGCATTACGCGGCTGTAAGGCAGTATGCCGAACAGATTGTAGATTTGTTTGAGCAGCGTGCTCAGGTTATTCTTCAGAATAGGTAGGACCTGAAAATAGACAGAGAGATGTAAAATTTGTATATTTCGGCTGGGCGTTTTGTGCCCTTTGTTGTAAAGGTTTGCTTGGTTGTGAGCACGCAGTGCTTTGATTGAGTACGTGTCCTTTTCGTTTGCCTGACGTGGTCAGCTACTCAGGTGTACATGTTTGGTCCTCAGTCGATGAAATCGTGAGGTGGGGGAAGCCCCCGAGTGCCTTTGTAGCATGTAATAAAGTTGCAGAGAAATAGTCAACCGAAGGTTGGGGCGAGACACTTAGCTTTATTTATATCGTAATGGAGGAAGTATATGGTTCGGCTGAGTAGCCTTGGCTAAAAGCCTTATTGAAAGTAAAGGGAGTGTGGTAGATTGCTACGGGTAGAATCGTCGCAGGTGCGAGATATTCCATGGGTTGGAGTATGCGACTCCAGACTCCACGTGCTTGAGGCGATAGGCGCCACCTGGGATGACTTCGGTGATGACGTAGGGTCCTTCCCATGGTGACTCGAGTTTGTTCGGTCGCTTTTGCTTGAGTCGCAAGACGAGGTCTCCTTCGACGAAGGACCTTGGGACGCCAAGGTCGTGATAGTTGCGGAGACTCTGCTGGTACACCGCTGATCGAGCTACTGCTATATCCCGCGCTTCGTCGAGTGTGTCGACGGCGTCTTCGAGTGCAGTCGTGGCTCGTGGAGCCTGGTGGCGTACTTCGGCTGGTAGCACGGCCTCAGCTCCGTGCACCATGAAAAATGGTGTGTAGCCGGTGGAGCTGTTTGGCATAGTCCGTAAGCTCCACAGGACAGACGGTAGCTCTTTTGTCCAGTTTCCAACTTTGTGCTCGAGTGAGCTCATGAGGCGCTTCTTGATGCCGGCGCCAATTAGACCGTTGGCCTTTTCCACTTGCCCGTTTGTTTGCGGGTGTTCCACTGAGGCATACATGATGTTAATCCCGAGGCCTTCGCAGAAGTCCTGGAATTCTTCGGAGATAAAGTTCGATCTGTTGTCGGTGATGATGCTGTGTGGTACGCCGAACCTGTAGACAATGGATTCGAAGAATTTGACGGCAGTTTTGCCCTTCTGGTTGGTGACTGGCATTGCCTCGATCCACTTGGTGAATTTGTCGACTGCGACCAGGAGGAAGACGTGTCCCCCTTTCGAGGACTTTGGCAGTTTGCCGATCATGTCAAGGCCCCATTGAGCAAAAGGCCAAGCTATGGGTATGGGTCTGAGTTCAGACCCCAGTGCGTGCGGTTTGTCGGCGAACCGTTGGCACCCGTTGCATCTTCGGACGATGTCCTTTGCGTCGCTCATGGCCGTTGGCCAGTAGAATCCTGCTCGTAGAGCTTTGGCGACAAGGGAGCGGCTGTCGGCGTGGTGGCCGCAGATGCCCTCGTGGATGTCTTGGAGTATGGCCTTGCCGTCGTCGATAGTGACGCACCGTTGGAGCACTCCGGTAATGCTGCGTTTGTACAGCTCGCCGTTGTTGATTGTGTTGGCTTTTGACCGACGAGATATGCGCCGCATCCGCCGGCTGTCGGTAGTTCTCCGCTTATCGAGAACGGAGGTATGGTCGTCAAGTTTCTTTGATTGCCATGACCTGCATTAGGTTGACCATGGCAACTTCGGTATCCAGCTTTTCGGGTCCTTCGTGACCTTCGGGTAGCGTAGCCCCCGAGTGTTCTGCTTCTTCGGGTGATCCCTTGGGGAATTTTCGCTTGATGGATGGCACGCAGATCTGTTCGAGGAACACACCTGGTGGCACCTTTGCACAAGTGGAGCCGATGTTGGCGAGTCTATCGGCTTCCTCGTTGCTTTCTCTTCCGACGTGCCGAAGCTCGCAGCCGTCGAATTCTCCTTCGAGTGCGTTGTAGAGCGCGCGGTACGCGATCATGTTTTCGGCGTGTGCGTCACACTCATTCATCGTCTGTTGGACGACGAGGTTGGAGTCACCGTAGATGACCAGGCGCGTTGCGCCGCATATCTTTGCCATCCTCATGCCATGGATGAGGGCTTCGTATTCGGCTTCATTGTTGGAGGCTCTGAACTTCATCCGAAGAACGTACTTCATCTTGTCACCCTGCGGGGAGGTCAGTATGACTCCTGCCCCTGCCCCTGCTTCGTGCTTGGAGCCGTCGAAATGCATTGTCCAGGACTGCGACATATCTGGGGTGTCTGGCAGCTGCAGCTCCATCCAGTGCACCAGGAAGTCCGGAAGGACCTGGGATTTGATTGCGTGTCGCTTCTCGTAGACGATGTCTAAAGGCGATAGTTCGATGCCCCACAGGGCCACGCGTCCTGTGGCCTCTGGGTTATTCAGGATGCTGTTCAGGGGTGCCTCGTTGACGACCATCACCTGGTGTTCCTGGAAGTAGTGGCTCAGCCGTCGAGCCGTCATGAACACGCCGTAGGCTAGCTTCTGGTAGTGCGGGTACCGCTGTTTTGTTGGTGTCAGTACCTCGCTGAGGTAGTAAATTGGGCGCTGGACCCCATGGGTCTTGCCTTCTTCTGGTCGTTCGACCACGAGTACGGTGCTGACCACCTGGTGTGTGGCTGCTATGTACAACAGCAGGGGCTCGCGCTCCTTTGGCGTAACCAAAACGGGCGAGGTGGAGAGGAGCCGCTTGAGGCTTTCGAATGCGTCGTCGGCTTCTGGTGTCCACTCGAACTTGTCTGCCTTGCGCAACAGCTGGTAGAATGGTAAGGCCTTCTCGCCCATACGGCTGATGAACCTGCTTAATGCTGCTACTCGACCTGCGAGCTGCTGGACGCCCTTGAGGTTTTTCGGCTTCTCCATTGCCATGATGGCTCTGATTTTCTTCGGGTTCGCCTCAATCCCTCGTTGAGAGATGAAGTATCCGAGCAGCTGGCCCGAGGGGACGCCGAAGGCGCACTTTTCCGGATTGAGCTTGATCCTGTAGCGATCAAGGTTGTCAAACGTCTCGCGGAGATCGTCGATAAGTGTCATTGCCTCCTTGGTTTTTATTACTATGTCGTCGACATAGACTTGGACGTTGCGACCGATCTGGTCCTTGAGGCAGGCCTGCATGCATCGCTGGTACGTGGCACCCGCGTTCTTTAGCCCGAAGGGCATTGTGTTGTAGCAGTATACTCCGAACGGTGTGATGAACGCCGTTTTCTCTTGATCTTCGACCTTGAGTCGAATATGGTTATAGCCTGAGTAGGCGTCGAGGAAGGAGAGTTTCTCACAACCTGCAGTTGAATCGATGATCTGGTCGATCCGAGGAAGAGGGAAGTGGTCCTTTGGGCAGTGTTTATTTAGTGACGTGAAGTCCACGCACATCCGCCGGATGTCCGTGTCCTTCTTCGGAACCATCACCGTGTTAGCCAGCCACTCGCTTTCCTTGATTTCCCGGATGAAGTCTGCTGCGAGTAATCTGTTGATTTCCTTGCCGATAGCTTCGGCTCGTGGCTCCAATAGTCTTCGGATGGACTGCTTGACTGGCTTGGTGTCTGGGAAGACTTTGAGTGCGTGCTCGGCGAATTCCCTGGGAACTCCTGGCATGTCCGCAGGACACCAAGCGAAGATTTCCCGGCGCTCACGGAGGAATTCGACGAGCGTGCATTCCTATGCGGTGCTGAGGTCGTTGGCGATCAGCGCCGTCTTGGAGTCGTCCGTCGGATGTACCTGCACTTTCTTGGTGTTGATGGTGGAGTCGAAGGACATGTCAGGTGCGTTCTGCCTTGTGACTGGGGGTAGCCCATTGTCCGTCACCTCGCGGAGCCTGACAATCTCGTCTTGCATGCCGAAAGACTGGGAGATTTTGTTGAAATCCCTGTCGCACTGGTCCGATCGGGTGAAGCTCCCGTGGATTGGGATGACCCCCCTTGGTCCTGGCATCTTGAGTAGTAGGTATGTGTAATGTGGGATGGCCAGGAATCTTGCGAATGCTACACGCCCCAAGATGGCGTGGTACTGCGACGGCCAGTCCACCACTTCGAATTCTAGGCGCTCCTGCCGAAAGTTGTCCGGCTTCCCGAAGATGACGTCGAGTCCTATTTTGCCTAGAGGGAATATGCCCTTTCCTGGGACAATGTCGTGGAACGTTGTGTCTAATTGTTCCAGGCTGCATTGCGAGATCCGCATAGCTGCTAGAGTACTTGCGAACATTAGGTTGATGCCGCTAACACCGTCCATGAAGACGCGACTCATCTCGAAACCTCCGATATGCGCCTCCAGCACCAGGGCAACATGACCTGGGCGAGGGATCTGGCAAGGGTGATCCGCGCGAGTGAATGTGGTGCAGGACTCCGATCCGCTGAGGTACTCATGGATTGCAGGCGGAATTGCCACGGCCAAGTTGATTTGTCGGGTGATTTTCTTCTGCACCCTGTTGGTAGGGCGTCCCTTCTGGATCATATTAAGTGCTCCCTTTGGTGGGGGGTATGGGACCCCGGCGTTGTTTTGCGCTGGTGCGACTGGCTGATTTGGGCCTCCAATAGGCGGCGGTGGAGGAGATCCGTGCGCTATTTCACCTGGCGCAGGTGCGTTTCCGAACGCAGGGATTGGGGCTTGTTGCCTCATCTGCACCATGCCTTCGCTGAGTTTCTGGAACTCGCGGTAGTCCTTGAGCATGTGGCTGGCTTTCTTTTTGCCATCCTGCTTGTCGATGTAGAAGTGGATGGTGCATGGACCCGAAAGTTTGTCGAATGCTGAGGGTCCGTTGTCGCGGTCGCGGCGTTACCTGACCGCGTTGGTCGTCATTGCCGCGAAGTTTCTGCTGCGGTATCCTCCGCTGTTGCGGCTGTTGTCGTTACGGCGGTCGGCGTAGCCGGCCGCGACCATGTCGGGTCCATCGCGGTCCTCGTAGATGCGCGATCTCCTCTTGCTGCGGCGTTCACGTCTTCGGCCGTAGTCGTCCTCTTCGTCTGATTGCGCTCGCTGGATGCAGTCTTCGCCATCTGCCCAACTGTTGGCGATTTCCATGAGGTGGTCGACTGTCTTGGGCTTTACGCGCCCAAGTTCCTCCTTGAAGTCTGGGCGCTTGACGCCGTCCCTGAAGGCGTCGATGGCCCTTTCTTCGGAGATGTGTGCTGTGGAGTTCTTGGTCGTAGACCAGCATAGTATGTACGAGCGAATAGATTCACCCGTTCCCTAAGTGCAGGCTCGCAACTCTTCGATGGAGGCGGGCCTCATGCTGGTGCCTTTGAAATTTCGGATGAAGCTGTAAGTGAGCTCCTCCCAGCTTTGGATGGATCCTGATGATAGGCTGCTAAGCGGACCCGCATACCGTCACCGCTGAAGGCATTGCATGGCGGTTTCTTTGTTGCCTCCGTGAAGCTTGACGGATGACAGATGGTCGCTGAGCCAGGACTTTGGATCTTGCGTGTCGTTGAACTTCGGAGTATCCGAAGGAAGCTTGAAGTTGCGTGGCATCTATGTTCGCCGAACGGATCTGCTGAAGCATCGAGCTCCGCAGAGTTCTCCTTCGTCTTCATCCATCTCAGATTCAGACGAGCATGCGCGTTTGGCGCGTGCTTTGTCGATCTTGCGCTGCGTAAGCTTGTCTCTGGCATCGTAGTCGCGTTTATGGCGGTGCGAGCTCTTCTTCCTTTGAGGAAGGTCGTGCTCCTCTTCCTCTTCGGATGAGGGGGTGGGGCTCCGATCGCGCCTGGCCGGAGCTTTCTTCTTCGGCTCCGCAGGAGCGTCTTTGTGGAGCACAGCTCCGATTAGGCCTAGTCCGGTGAGTGCGGACCTATGCATGGCCCTTTTTGGGTCCCCCTCCGGAGGTGGGTGAGCCGCGAGATACGCAGTGGCTGCCATGATCGCGGCTTGTGGCGTCTTCGGGATGATGTTGCCGTCAGCATCCATATCCATGAACGATGTGTGGAGAGTTCGGGTCACATCACGCCGCTCCTTGGGATCCATGTTCTCCACCCGGGAGCGGTGCTTGTTTCCCTGGTTTCCGTTTGTGCTAGAGCCGGGTGCCACGGCGGAGAGCGCAGCTCGTCGCGCGCTGGACTCGGAGGCTGCTTGCTTGCGTTTGTCCAGTGTCTCCTACATCTTGACTTGTTTATTGTGCTCCTCGATGAGGAGGTAGTGGTATGCCATCAGTACGTCGCGTGAGGCGTCTGCAGGTAGGACAGCGTCGCCTGCGACAGCACGGCGCGCCTGCACCCATCCTTCTTTGCTAAGTTGGATGACGTGGCCGTTGCTTTCCCTGTTGGGTGGGGGGGACTGGCTTCTTCTGTTTTCGCCGTTTTCGCCATTTCGGTTGGGCGGCGGGTTAGGCGCTTCCTCGTCAGTTTGGATGACTGCGGCGCATAGGTAGCGCCTGCAGATTGGTTGATTGCTGCCGCAGCTTTCGGATCCGGAACCGTAGGTCCCTTCATCCAAAGGTGGATCGCACAGATCGGAGTTGTAGCTGCTACTGCTGTAGAACTCATCTGTCGATGGTGACGTGCGTAGCACGGGGTGTGGAGCCCACGAACATGGCCTGATTGATGGCACGGGCACCCGCTCGGGGAGGCGGAGGGTGCCGGTTGACCCACAGGAAGCGAAGCTCGAACAAAATTTCGAGTCCGTCACCCACGGGCTCGAAATCCTTCATGGTGGCCCGAGTGGGCGGTGAAGTCAGCGCCGAAGAGGAGGTGATTCTCCGTCGAGGAGTTGTAGATCGATCGGTCGGAACCACGACCGCACAATCAGCAGCCCCAATTCCCACAGACGGCGCCAATTGACGAGGTTTAATCTCGTCAATGCCCATTGTTATGGACTTGGGTTTTGGAGAAGATGGGGATGCTGGAGATCGTGGCACGGTTAACATACAAGCAACCAGGGGACACGAGATTTACCCAGGTTCAGGCCCCCGGAGGGAAAACCCTACTCCTGCTTGTCTGCTCTTGATTACGGCAGAACCGAAGATTACAGGGTGCGCAGATTCGATCTGGCGTGGATGCGTGTGCGAAAGTATGAGTCGAGGGATCTAGGACATGCCCTCCTGGCCTTTATATAGACTCAGGCAGGTCCCGGGCATAGTCCTAGTCGGTTACAAGTTCTAGGGTTTTACCCCTTTGAATTTCCTATCTCCGCTAGACTTGTTCTCCAAGGATCCGAAGGCGTCATGGGCCTTGGCCACCCGAAAATCTTCATGGGCCAGCGTATATCTGCTGCGGGCCTTCCTTGGGCCGGACCAGGTATGCTGAAGTCATGTACCCGTAGGGTATAACCATGTCAGCGGTCGAGTTTTACCTCAATCGCTTGTTGGAGTCGAGCGACGGTTCTGATGTTTGCGGGCACGAATGGTGACGGCAACCTGTGCCACGAGAAAGCAAACAAAAGGCATCAGGGAACGCGGAAGGACATGCTGGTCACGTTTGTTTGAACCAGAGACAGGGGGCAGTCGGAGTTCACCGGAATCGGTCGCTGGAGTGGTTTGGGACAGCGGTGGTGCGAGCTCGATTGTGGACAGCCTAGCGGCGCTCTGTGGTTGGTGAGTGAGGGGAATGGAGTAGAGTGAGGAGGGGTTTAAGTAGCTTGGGCGAGAGAGGGAGTTATGCCTGCAGTAATGCGTAATCAAGGGCGAGATCATCGGGAAGAAACGGCAGCGGCGGAGCTGGTCGCGGGCGTGATTTGGGGACGAAGGGGTGACGTGGAGGTGGGTCTGGGCGTCAGCGAGAGGGGGGTGCTCGCGTGGGTGAGAAGCAGAGGGAGAGGGAAACCCCAGGTGGGATGGTTGTTGGGCTGGATCTAGTGTTGGGCCAGATTGGCAACGCTGGCCCTTTTTCTTTTCTTTATTCCTTTTCTATTTCTGTTTTGATCTTCTGGATTCATTTTCAAATAAAGTCCAATGCAATTTGAATTCAAATCTTTTCTGGATTTTTTTAGAGTGTAACACTCATATTTTTGGGCATAAAACCATGTGGTCTCTCTGTACTAGCTTGGTCCCTTTGATTAAACAAATAAACAGTGCCTTTACCAATGTTTCAATAAAGATATAAAAAATTGTTTTAAAGTCATATTTTGTTTTAAAAAAATTGTCCAAGCTTTGGAATACATCAATCAACCTTAGGATCAAATATATCTGGTTTAAAGCCAACAATCTCATATTAGAGAGTAGCATTGGGTCAAAGTTTTGCTGACATAAAATAATAGGCATACAAAATTCTCCTATTTTTTAATTGGTTTTGAAAAGGAACCCTAAATGATCATGGATGCATGGATGATATGCATGAGTTTTGAAACATGATTTTAGGGATGTTACAGGGTATTTATGCTCGATAGTGGGTTCATGCCTCTAGTTTCCAAGGGAAGTGACAGAAATCTCTTCGGTTGTATATGTGTTGTTGCTACTAGGGAGAAAACAACGGTCTCTTGTTCATGGAACATGTGGACTGTTTACCTTACACACTTTGCTTAAAGCAGTTGTCTGTTGCTTGCAACTTAATACTGGAGGGGGTTCCGATGATAACCTGAAGGTGGAATTCTAGTCATAGATGCAGCTGGATGGCGGTCTATGTATATTTTTGTATTTCCCAATCAGCCTCATAAGATCTTTTTGGCTAGTAATTGCATTGTTATGCCTTGCTTAGTTCCTGTCAATTGCCCCGCTGTAATTTGTTTACCCTTCATGCCATGTTGTTTATCTAAGGAGAGCACCTCTAGTGAACTACGGACCCTGGTCCAATCTTTACCATTGATACATCCTCCACTATTACTTGTTTACTTGCTGCAAATATTACCTTCCACACCATACGTTTAATCCTTTGTTACAGCAAACTGGTGAGCTTGACAACCTCACTGATTCGTTGGGGCAAAGTCTTGAGTTTCTGTTGTGCAGGTCTCCGTGTTGCTTGCAACACGTGTGTGACGTTTCCTTCCTCCTTCGGGTTCGATAACCTCGGTCTCAACTGAGGGAAGACTTGTTGTTGTGCTCTTCACACCTTGCTCTTGGGGTTCCCAATAAGACTCCACATCAAGCACCAAGCTCTCTGGCGCCATCAAGGAGTCATCAGCCATCTACAAATAGAGATGAGAAAGAAGATTAGGAGAGGTTTTACAAGATGAAAAGAGACAAGCGTGAAATTTACAAAGGGGTTGCATTTTTGTAGTGGTTTACTTAGTCTGATCCATCTTAGGGTCACAAACCTACAGGCAACACAGTGCTCTGATATCATCTGTAAGACCTTACCCTTTAAGGCAAAGGTCCCTATGATTGCAGTGCTAGTCCCTAGACCGAAATGCTAGCACCCACACTTTAAGATGAAGTACATAGATACAAAGGTCATTATTACATCGTAATTACAGGAGTACAATAGTTCTTACAACTCATTAGCCCAAGGCTAACACATAGAGTTCTTATTACAAAGTATATAAATAAAGTCTTCATCTTCATGTGCCACAGGCAAACATGTTGAGTGTGGACTCATAACCCTACTCACCATCAGAGTAACCTGCAACATAATACGTTACAGCCACAAGGGGTCAATACAGTTGGAATTGTATTGCCAAGTGATATCATAGTTATATGATTGAGACTATCAACTACATGAATTTGGCTAAGTGTGGTTTCAGGCTGGCTTTGCACAAAGTAGTTTTGTCCTACTAGTTGAAAACACTAAGTTTTTCTTTACAAAAACACTAAGGATCCACCAATAGACATTAGTGTACCTCTACCCTTGTTCACCCACAAATTTTAACTTAGAGAAATTGGGATGAGGAGATTCTTGACCCTTTCAATGTCTTTGATTCTCAAAATGTCCATGACCGGGGAGACGGCTAAGTACTTAGGTTTTACCCTCTCGAGAGGTGGCGCACTTTCCCCACAAGACTCGACATGCATCGAGCCGAGACTTTTCAGAAGCAATCCCTCAGGCCACCATGGACGCGTTCCATCCTATCAACTATACCACCATATGTCCATCTGGCTTAGTTATTGCAACTTAGTTGGTCAAGGCAGAGCCCATATGCCATGTGGTTGCACTAGAAGATTCTTCAACACTAAACATCTCAAATCTCTTTGTTCCTGGGTGGCCATCCACAAGTGTGATACACAGGGTAAACCATAGACATGGGCCCTATGTAACCACTCAACACAAACCATACAAGTCCCATTCCACCCAGATGTTTCATTAACAAGTTGTTTTCTTAGTCAAAAACATATAGGCATAATCTTTCCATAATATCATAACATGAATTCTCTACCCTTGAATTCTAAGATCTAGGCTAAGCATACTAGCATATCATGTCTCCTAACGTAGGAAGAATACTACCAAGATATATATCATCTATAGGATCTATCATAGCATAGCATATACTTTGAAATATTACTGTGCAAGTCCTACTCAAAATAACACTATTTCAATAGGAAAAAATAATAGGAAAAAAAGATGAAGTATCACTTGCCTTGGTAGTTAGGGGAATAGGTACAATCCTCACAATCACACACTTCACAATCCACAAAATCTACACAACAAAATTAACAACAAAAAATTCACAAATAAATATACACACAAAAATAATTTGAATGCATGCAAAATGCAAAGAGATGATTTGCCACACTTTTAAAACCAAACTCTACAGTACTGAAGACAAAGCATATAATCTAAAGTCTAAATAACACAAAAACCACTTTAAAATAATATTCTAAATAATTTTTATAGTCAAAATAGTAATACAAATGATTCTGCATAAAATCCTAATTTTACAGAAGCACATGACCAAAGAAGGCCCATAGATGCAAAGATATCATTTTTCTGAATCCATAGACACCTAATTTCTAATTTTTGGATTTACAGAACAAAATTTATGAATT
The DNA here is from genome assembly GCA_023614405.1 of Avena insularis. Classification (NCBI taxonomy): domain Eukaryota; kingdom Viridiplantae; phylum Streptophyta; class Magnoliopsida; order Poales; family Poaceae; genus Avena; species Avena insularis. Next base: position 358,766,516 of record CM042697.1, read on the forward strand.
TTACAAGTTAATTCATTTAATAGATCAAAATCTGGATTTTAAATCTAAATTGCAGACATGCGGCGTGTTCTGATAGGACGGTACCGGTTTGTGCGGATCACTCACGAGAGCCGCTAGATCTAAGTAGCATCGTGCGGTCCAGATCTGACCATACCGCTTTGCGCTGGCGATCTAATCTAAGCCACTGGATCTACATCCAGGGGATCACGTTGCTCTGACCAAAATCGAGCGGCGCAAATGGCCACTGCGGTGGTGGTGCGTCTATCGACGGCGTGTCGGTGAGGCTAGGGGGTAGGGGAGGGGCACTGGGGCTTACCAGAGTCGCGGCGACGAGGTGGTGCTCAAGGTGGTCACAGATGGGGTTGGGCGCACGAACATGGTGGCTATTCCTCGTCGGAGTTCAGCTGAGCGTCGGGTGCTCGCAAACAACGACGGGGGCTATAACCTGGGGCACTAGGGGACAAGCGGAATGCATGAGAAGAGAGCAAGAAGAAGGCGGGCACGCTCGTTTGAATCAGAAGCAAAGGGGAGGTCAGGGCTCACCGTGATAGCTCCTGGAGTTCGTCGGAGCTGCGGCAGTGCGAGGCAGAATTGAGGTAGCCTGGCGGCGCTCAGAGGTAGGTGAGTGGGGGCAAATGGAGCGGTGGGGGAGGGAGTTAAGTATCCGGGGCGAGGGACGGAATCACGCATGCAGTAACTCGCAATCAAGCGCAAAATCAACGGGAGGAAATGGCCGCGACGGAGCTGGTCTAGCACAATGTTTGGGGATGAAGAGGCGAGGTGGCAGTGGGGCCCACTGGTCAGTGAGGGGGTGCGCGCGCGAGGTGAGAAACGAAGGGAGAGGGGAGAGTGACGAAGTTTAATCTCGTCAATGCCCATTGTTATGAGCTTGGGTTTTGGAGAAGATGGGGATGCTGGAGATCGCGGAACGGTTAGCAAACAAGCAACACGGGGACACGAAGTTTACCCAGGTTCAGGCCCCCAGAGGGAAAACCCTACTCCTGCTTGTCTGCTCTTGATTACGGCGGAACCGAAAGTTAGAGGGGTGCGTAGATGCAATCTGGCATGGAGGTGTGTATGCGGTGAGAGGTGTGTATGCGGTGAGAGGTGCCCTTATCGCCATTCCCTTCTAGCCTTTATATAGATAGGAAGGTCCCGGGTGTAGGTCGAGTCGGTTACAGATTAGGGTTTGCCCTTTGAAATTCTATCTACACTAGTCTTGTTCTCCAAGCATCCGAAGACGTCATGGGCTTGGTCCACCAGGAACCTCCGCAGGCCGCATATCTTGCAGTGGGCCTTCCTTCGGGCTAGACTAGGTATGTTGATGTTGTGTACCCGTGGAGTATAACCATGTCAGTAGCCCCCGAGTGCTCAGTTGAATCGCAGATTCGGCTGAGGACTCCTTTAGTCTTTCGGGTGCAGCTTTATGCCTGTTAATAAGAGAATTGTTTTAGTTTGTAGGGATTGTTGATGTGTGTGCCTGACTCTCCTGACGGATCAGCGCCATTTAACTGTCATAGGACAAAACAACACGATCTTCTTCAGGTTCGAGTCCCTAGACTCGAACCCGGAACGGATGTTGGTGTAATTCGACTCATGCCATTGAGGTCTTACAGGAGTCGAATCCCAGTACTTTTCGAGTGATGAACCCAACGCGTCTGTTAGGATTTTCATCGCGTCTGTTGACACGGGTTTTTACTGGCGGGGTGCAGTCAGGGGCGTTACCAGGCCATCAGATGGTATTTGTAGGTCTTATCTTTGCGTCATAGACACAACATTCAAAATGTTACCACCACGGAGGTGTTTCGGGTGGCCAAGGAGATTGCTTCTCACTTAGCGTTGGCTTGGGAAAAGTTGCTAGAAAATTTTGTCGTATTTGATCCGAAGGATCGCAGTCGAAGAAATCATAGGGTGCGCGGCCAGCGCTCCCTATGGGAGTAGCCCCCGAGTGTCTATTCGAGTCGTAGACTCGATCAGAGACTTTAGTTCAGTTGTTTTTGGCCTCAGGTCCAAAGGACACAATTTTTTCAGATGCTTGATCAATCCTCCCAATCGGAGTAGCCCCCGAGTCCGTAGTGGAGTCGTAGACTCGACATGGGACTCGAAGATAGTTGATAGTGAAAATTCCTCACTCATTTCTCAGGTGCACGGCCAGCATTCCTGATAGGAGTAGCCCCCGAGTATTTGTTTGAATCGTAGATTCGAGGAAGTACTTGTTTGATCAGTCGAAAAAATTCAAGCCATTGCTAGGATACTTGATGACATCAGTACTGACGATCAATGACCTCAACCGTCTGTAGCACCAGAGGTGATGTAACAGGACGAACGTGGGTCCTACTTCCTGACTTGGAGTTGACTAGTCATGCGCGACGTGGCGAGAATTACAGTGTATCCTCGTTTTCCGTATGTAGTGGACGGCGTGCAGGTCACGGTTCGCTGCTGTGTTGACACGTGGATGGTTGGATCTGTCCCTAGCGTTAGGGCTTCTGGATGAACGGCTCCTGGTCATCGTCTTCATCCTTATAACCGTGGGGAAAACAGTAATTTGTTTTGACCCTTTGCCATTTGCCTTCTCCGCTGCTTCCATTTTCACGAGCTCTTCCTCGCGTGCACTAGACGTTCTCCGATCCTTTCCCTCCTTGTTTCTGCGTGTACATCGTCGTCGTCGACGCTCTGCCATGGTTAAGTCGAAGAAGGCCTCTGCTGGAGCAGGCTCTAGCGTCGCCGCCGCTGACAAGAAAGGTGCCGCCACCGCTCGCATCACTGATGGCCGGTGGAGGCACACGGAGACGCGCGAGGGTGACCTGTGCAAGCTACGCGATGCAGGTTTAATCCCGCAGGACAAGGAGGACATCAAGATCCCCGGCGATAAGGTAATTCCCCGTCCACCTACAGGGTTTTGGGTGATGTTTGTCACTTTCATTCTTCGCGGTTTGTCGCGCCCTGTCCATGACTTTCTTCGTGGACTCTTGTTTTTCTATGGCATCCAAATCCACCATCTTTCGCCCAATTCTCTTCTCCACATCGCCTGCTTCATTACCTTTTGCGAGTGCTGGCTCGGTATCGAGCCACACTTTGGCCTCTTCCGGAAGCTTTATTCCGTGAAGAGGCAGTCCGGCACCGGCGGGGTCTACTTGCTTGGCGGCTGTGTCATTTCCATTCGATCTACTGTTCTTTTCTTTTCCTTTTCTATGTCTGAGTCTGTCCAATACTGGCGGAAGAAGTGGTTTTATATCCGCGACTCCACAGTGGACGGGCAAGACTTTGGCCTTGCTCCCTTCGACTCCTCCCTGGAGATCCCGCCGAAGAGATCCTAGAAGAACCATGTCTTGGCGGGCAAGGTGGCGGAGGTAGAGGAGCTCTACCGTCAGGTGGAGGCCCTCCAGATGGTTGCAGAGAAGGAGGTGAATGGTGTGGATATCATCTGCACCTTCCTCAAACGTCGGGTGCAGCCACTCCAGGCGAGGGCGCATCTGATGTTTCTTTACACTGGCCTCCATGACCCGACAAGGGTTTCGGCCGAGGAGCTATCTAGGGGCGACCTCAATAGGGATCTTCAGCCGCTGCTGAAGTTCAAGGTTGAAGAGGACCTCCCGAAGAAGTCCTTGACGTCCCCTTCAGTTCTTCGAATCCAGTTCCTCAGGTTTTAGAACCGTGTCCTGCGTGTTGCGCTCTTTTTATGATTACTTTTCTTGTTGATTGTTTGTACTAATTGCTATCTTTTATGTCTTTGGTGTGCAGGAGCTCAAGGTGGCTGGCATGGTGCCTCCACTGCCCGAAAAGTTTCCGGTTACGCCAGACAACAAAGTTATGGACTCCGAGTCTGAGCTTCCGCCGGCGCAATCGCGAACTCATGAAGCCCTCGAGGCGAGCGAGGGGCGGACTCGAAAGAGGGCACAGAGTCCGGGCGAGTCTTCGGATGCCTCGACTCCGCCAACGCCTAGGGACCCATCCTTCCTTGTGCGCCACGACGAGGATGACGGCGCTTCTTCCGCACCGTTCCCGGTTGTGCCTCTGCGGGCAATGGCTCCGCAGTCGCCGGCTAAGAAGAAGAAGGAGAAGGCGCCGCCCATCTTCAATTTGAGTGATATTGACTTGTAAGTAGTTTTTGGATTCTTTTGCTCTATACTTTGCGTGTGCACTTTTTCTTCTTGCCTTGATCAATATTTTCCTTGCAGCCATTCCTCGGAGGGATCTTTTAGTTAGGGCGCTTAGGAGGCCATAGGAGAGTCGAAGCTGACGGCCCCTCCCTCTCAGACGGTGGCCAACTCTGGAAGCGATGCTCCGAACCCCTCTCTGTAGGGGGCCCGAGTAGTCATTACCCAGAACACTACACCTGGACCTTCGGAGTCTCTGTCTGATCATGTAAGTTTACTATTCCTTTTGTCTTGTAGGGGGTGGGGGGAGCCCTCGAGCCGTTTTGTAGGATGACCTGTTGGTCCTCTTTTTGCTCTTGTGGGGCGTAGCCCCCGAGCCCTTTTCTGGTGCTTTCTTGATTGTTGGCTTTTGTTTCTTTTTTCAGTCCTTTGTGCGCGGCACAAACCTTCTCATTCAGTAGCATCTGGCTTTGGAGGCCAGCATGCAGCAGCTTCGAGGTATGTTTTTGGCCTTCTCTTGTCTATTTTGCTTGTCCTTTGAATAATGATTTTGTTACTCATGTGTGCTCTTGGTGCTTTGTAGATGAAAATAATGCGGCCCTTCGCCAGCTGGATGCTCTCAAAAAGAGCCTCGGTCGAGTGGAGAAGAAGGATGAAGATGCTGTGGAGGGGGAGGAGCGCCTGCAAAAGGAGTTGGTCGATGCTGCCAAGGCCAAGGAGCGCCTGCGGCGGGAGGTTTCAGGTCGCGAGGAGCAGCTCACCACTGTTGCGGCTGCTCGCGAGAAGGAGGTGGCCAAGAAGCTGATGGCTGTGGCAAAGGCTTTCTCCGATGAGTATCTTGTGTTTGAGTTGGTCTTTGAAATTTCGATTGCTTCTTGTCGCGCTCTTATTTAGCTCTTTTGATTCTTCTTGCCTCATATGCTTCAGGTATCGCGTTCGATCGTGGTGCCCTGGATCATGGGAGTGCTTTGGATGATGCCACCGCAGCGGTCGAAGACCGCTGCGGCACTGCTGCAAATTCCCTGGCGAAAGCCAAAGGGGTGCTCCGACGCTTCTACAAGGAGATCGTTCCCAAGGGCGCTGCTCTTGATGATGTCGATGCTATGGCGGATGCGTTGTCGGAGGATGCCCCTGCGGCCTATAAGCGCAAGTAGAAGGGCATCGACGCCTCCATGGGGCTGGCGTTCGAGGCCACGCGGACGTGTGGAAGTCGAAGACTGAGCGGGCTACTGCCAGGGAGGAGTACGTGATGGGGGAGCTGCGGCAATTGAGCGGGAAACTGCAATGTGAGTTTTCTTGAGCTGCTGCTCGTTTTCGGATGCGCCTTGTTGTTGTGTCACCTTATTCAGAGTTTTCTACAGGTGCCAACCTTGTTCCGAGGGAAGAGAAGGAGCGTGTTGCGATTCGGATCAATTTCTTGACACAACAGGACATGGAAGCTGGAGGCTTTTTCTGGATGGACCGTGACTGGGCCACCGTTCTTGCAACGGTGCAGGATCGTGTTCATCAAGTGTCGCGGATGCTGAGGCAGGTGAAGACTTCCCTGGCGTCGATTATGTATGTCATGTTTCCTCTGGACGAGGCGTCGTCCACCCTTTGGGGTTTGTTGTCGAAGTTTTGAGACGTGAGTCACGTGAGGGAGTTGGTGCGGCACCAGCTGGTGGCAGGGGTGAAAGCTGCCCTTTCGCTTGTTCGGTTGCATCGCCCTGATGTCGATCTCGCGGCGGTGGCGGCTGGGCCGCCCCTTCGACCAGATGGTGGCCTCTGGGACATGCGCCCGCATTATGCTGCTGTTAGGCAGTATGCCAAAGAGATCGTGGATCTTTTTGAGCATCGGGCACACGTGATTCTTTAGAATAGATAGGCCCTGTAAAAAGATAGATGTAAAACTTGTATATATTCGAGTGGGATTGTTATGCCCTTTTTCTGTAAAGTTTGTTTGTGCTAGCACATGGTGCCTTTGTTGTGTGAATGGCCTTTTCGTTAGCCTGACGTGGTCAGCTACTCAGATTACATGCGTTATTCTCAGTCGACGAGGTCGTGAGGTGAGGCGGAGACTCCGAGCGTGTTATAGTGAAAGGTAATGTAAGGTAAAATAAGATTTTCGGGCGGGAAACTTAGCTTTTATTCATATCGTAATCGAGGAGGTACATTGTTCGGCTGAGTAGCCTTATTGAAAGTAAAGGGATGACTAGGGGTAGAAGCGTCGCAGACGCGCGACGTTCCAGGGATTGGAGTATTTGACTCCTGACACGATGTCCTTGAGGCGATAGGCACCGCTTGGGATGACTTCTGTGACGATGTAGGGTCCTTCCCAGGGTGACTCGAGCTTTTTCGGCCGCTCTTGCTTGAGTCGTAGGATGAGGTCTCCTTCGACGAAGGACCTTGGTCGCAGCCGTCGGCTGTGGTAGTTGTGGAGGCTCTGCTGGTAGACCGCTAGGCGAGCCGTGGCGATGTCGCGTGCTTTGCCGAGTGTGTCGGCGGCTTCTTCAAGTGCGGCCGTCGATTTGGCTTCACTGTAGGCGACGACCCGTGGAGCCTTGTGGCGTACCTCGGCAGGTAGTACGGCTTCGTCTCCGTGTACCCCATGAAGAAAGGTGTGAAGCCAGTTGCTCTGTTCGGCGTTGTGCGTAGGCTCCAGAGGACGGAGGGTAGCTCTTCTGCCCAAGCTCCCGCAAGCCGTTCGAGTGGGCTGAGCAGGCGTTTCTTGATGCCTCCGCATATTAGGCCGTTGGCATTTTCGACCTGCCCGTTGGTCTGCGGGTGCGCCACCAAGGCGTATGATATGTTGATTCCAAGGCCCTCGCAGAAGTCCTGGAATTCCTTCGAGATGAAGTTCGAGCCGTTGTCCGTGACGATGTTGTGCGGAATGACGAACCTGTAAACTATGGACTCGAAGAACCTTACGGTTGTTTTGCCGCTTTGGTTGGTGACGGGCAAGGCCTCGATCCATTTGGTGAATTTGTCGACTGCGACCAGGAGGAAGACGTGGCCTCCTGGCGAGGATTTTGGCAGTTTGCCGATCATGTCGAGGCCCCATTGTGCGAAGGGCTAGGCCAGTGGTATGGGCCTGAGCTCCGATCCTGGTGCTTGTGGCTTGTCTATGAACCTTTGGCAGCCGTTGCACCTTCGGACGATGTCCTTAGCATCGTTCATGGACGTTGGCCAGTAGAATCCAGTTCGCGGAGCTTTGGCGATGAGGGCGCGGCTGCCTGCGTGGTGACCGCAGATGCCTTCGTGGATGTCTTGGAGGATGGTTTTGCCATCACCGATGGTGACGCATCTTTGGAGCACACCCGAAATGCTGCGCTTATACAGCTCTCCATTGTGGAGAGTGAATGCCTTGGACCGGCGAGATATGTGTCGGGCATCTGTCGGGTCGTCAGGCATTTCCTTGTTTAGCACGTATTGAAGGTACGACTGCGTCCATGTTTCCTTGATCGTCATGACCTGCATCAGGCTGACGTGCTAGGCCTTGATGTCGAGATTTTCGGGCCCTTCGTGTCCTTCGGGTGGCGCAGCCCCCGAGTTTTCTGCCTCTTCGGGTGATCCCTTGGGGAATTTCCTTTTGATAGAGCGTACGCAGATTTGTTCGAGGAACACACCTGGTGGCACCCGTGCGCATGTGGAGCCGATGTTGGCGAGCCTGTCAGCTTCCTCGTTGCTTTCCTATCCAATGTGCCAAAGCTCGCAACCGTCAAAGTCTCCTTTGATTGAGTTGTAGAGCATGCGGTATGCGATCATGTTGGCGGCATGGGCGTCGAATTCGTTCATCGTCTGCTGGACGACGAGGTTCGAGTCACCATAAATGACTAGGCGCATTGCACCGCAGATCTTTTCCATCCTCATGCCATGGATGAGGACCTCGTATTTGGATTTGTTGTTGGAGGCGCGAAATTTCATCCGAATGACGTATTTCATCTTATCACCTTGCGGGGATGTCAGTATGACGCCAGCTACTGCTCCAGCTTCACGCTTGGAGCCGTCGAAGTGCATCGTCCATGACTGCGTCATGTCCGGGGTGTCCGACAGCTGGAGATCCATCCAGTGGACGAGGAAGTCAGTGAGGACCTCAGATTTGATCACCTTGCGCCGCTCGTAGACTATGTCTAGAGGGGATAGCTCGATGCCCCACAGGGCTACGTGTCCCGTGGCTTCGGGGTTGTTCAGGATGTTGGACAGTGGCGCCTTGTTGACGACCATTATCTGATGCTCCTGTAAGTAGTGGCTCAGCCGACGAGCCGTCATGAACATGTTGTAGGCGAGCTTATGGTAGTGAGGGTACCTCTGTTTTGTTGGCGTCAGTACCTCGCTGAGGTAGTAGATTGGGCGTTGGACCCCATGGGTCTTGCCATCTTCGGGTCGTTCGACCACGAGTACGATACTTACCACCTGGTGCATGGCTGCGATGTATAGAAGCAGTGGCTCTCGCTCCTTGGGCATGACCAGGACAGGTGAGATGGAGAGCAGCTGCTTGAGTGCTTCGAATGTGTCGTCTGCTTTGGGTGTCCACTCGAAATTGTCGGCTTTTCGTAGCAGCTGGTAGAAAGGCAGGGCCTTCTCCCCCATGCGGCTAATGAATTTGTTAAGCGTCGCGATGCGCCCAGCTAGTTTCTGGACACCTTTGATGTTCTTCGGCTTCTCCATGGTCAGTATGGCTTGGATTTTCTTCGGATTTGCTTTGATTCATCGCTAGGAGATGAAGTAGCCGAGTAGTTGGCTAGATGGGACCCCGAAGGCGCACTTTTCTGGATTCAGCTTGATCTTGTAGTGATCAAGGTTATCGAACATCTCGCGGAGATCATCGATCAGCGTTTTGGCTTCCCTGGTCTTGATGACTGTCATCGACATAGAGTTGGATGTTACGACCGATCTGGTTCTTCAGACATGCCTGCATGCACCTCTGGTATGTGGCACCTGCGTTCTTTAGCCCGAAAGGCATGGTGTTGTAGCAGAACACCTCGAACGGCGTGATAAACGTTGTTTTCTCCTGATCTTCGACCTTCAGCCGAATCTGGTTGTAGCCTGAGTAGGCGTCGAGGATGGAGAGCTTCTTGCATCCTATAGTCGAATCAATAATCTGATCGATCTGCGGTAGGGGGAAATGGTCCTTGGGGAAGTGCTTATTGAGCGACGTGAAGTCTACACACATACGAAGGATGTCCCTGTCCTTTTTGGGGACCAGCACAGTGTTGGCTAGCCATTCACTCTCCTTGATTTCTCGGATGAAGTTGGCATCGAGGAGTCTGTTGACTTTGATTCCAACTGCTTCTTCTCATGGTTCGGACAATCGTCGGATCAACTGTTTGACCGGCCTTGTGTTGGGGAACACATTGAGTGCATGCTTGGCGAATTCCCTAGGAACTCCTAGCATGTACACATGACACCAGGCGAAGATTTCCTAGCGCTCACAGAGGAATTCGACGAGCGCACTTTCCTATGCGGGGCTGAGGTCATTGGCAATCAGCGCCGTCTTGGAGGCATCGGTTGGGTGGACCTACACCTTTTTCGTATTGACTGTGGAGTCAAACGACATATCAGGTGAGTTTTTCCTGGTGACTGGGGGTGCCCCGTTGTCTGTCACCTCTCGAAGCCTTGTGAGCTCTTCTTTCATGTCGAAGTGGTCCGATTCTGTTAAAGTCTCTGTCGCAGTGGTCCGACCGGATGAAGCTTCCCTGTACTGTGATGACGCCCCTGGGCCCTGGCATCTTGAGCAGCAGGTACGCATAGTGCGGTACTGCTAGGAATCTTGCGAACGCCACACGCCCGAGGATAGCGTGGTACTGTGATGGCCAATCCACCACTTCGAACTCGAGCCGCTTGCACCGAAAGTTTTTGGGCTTGCCGAAGATGACGTCGAGCCATATCTTTCCTAGGGGATATATGCCCTTCCCTGGGACTATGTCGTGGAACATTGTGTCAGATTGTTCCAGGCTGCACAGCGGGATCCGCATTGCTGCGAGGGTGTTGGCGAACATCAGGTTGATGTCGCTACCGCCGTCCATGAAGATGCGGCTCATCTCGAATCCTCCTATCTGCGCCTCGAGCACCAGGGCAACATGACCTGGGCAAGGGATCTGGCGGGGATGGTATGAACGGTCGAGCGTGATGCAGGACTCCGAGCCACTAAGGTACTCAGGGATGGCGGGCGGAGCGGTTACGGCGAGGCTGACCTGTCGAGTGATCTTCTTTTGCACCCTAATGGTAGGGAATCCCTTCTGGATCATGAGGGATCCTTTTGGCGGTGGGTATCCGCCTGTGCCATTGTTTGGCGCAGGTGCGATTGCTGGATTTGATGGTCCCACGGGTGGTGGTCGAGGAGCTCCGTGGGCGATGTCACCTGGTGTAGGTGTGGGTCTGAACCCAGGGTTCATGATCTGGCCTCGCATTTGGGTGAGGCCCTCGTTGAGTTTCTAGAACTTGTGGCAGTCCTTGAGCATGTGGCTGGCCTTCTTTTTACCGTCCTGCTTGTCGATGTAGAAGTGGATGGTGCAGGGACCCAACAACTTGTTGTATGCCGAGGGTTCATCGTCACAGCCCTGGCGCTGCCATGTTTGTGTTGGGCGTCCTCCGTCGCAGAAGTTGCCTCTGCGGTATCCTCCGCTGTTGCGGCTGTTGTCGTTGCGGCGTTCAGCGTAGCCAGCTGCAACCATATCGGGTCCGTCACGATCGTCGTAGACGCGCGATCTTTGTTTGCTACGGCGTTCGCGCCTGTGGCCGTATTCATCCTCCTCATCCGAATGTGCGCGGTGGTGGGAATCCTCGCCATCTGCCCATCTGTTGGCGATGTCCATGAGGTGGTCGAGTGTATTAGGCTTGACGCGCCCAAGTTCTTCCTTGAAGTCCGGACGCTTGACACCGTCCTTGAAGGCGTAGATCATCCTCTCCTCAGAGATGTGTGCGGCCGAGTTCTTGATGTTGGACCAGTGCAAGATGTACGAGCGAATGGATTCGCCCATTATTTGAGTGCAGGCCTCCAGCTTCTCGATCGAGGTTGGCCTCTTGCTGGTGCCCTTAAAGTTTCGAATGAAACTGTACGCCAGCTCCTCCCGGCTTCGGATGGAGCCTGAGGACAGGCTGCTGAGCCAGATCTGGGCTGCGCCTGTCAGCTGCAGTTGAAGGCATTGCAGGGTGGTGTTCTTGTTGCCACCGTGCAACTTGACGGACGAGAGGTGGTCGCTGAGCTAGGCCTTAGGGTCCTGTGTGCCGTCGAACTTTGAAGTATCCGAAGGAACCTTGAAATTTTTCAGCATCCGTCTGCGCCGAACAGATCTGCTGAAGCATCGAGCTCCGTACAGTTCTCCATCATCATCCTCTTCGGATCCGGTTGAGAACGCGCGTTTGGCGCATGCCTTGTCAACCTTGCACTGCGCGAGGTCGTTTCGAGCATCGTAGTCACGGCTGCAACTTCTTGGGCTCTTGCGTCATCTAGGTAGATCGTGCTCGTCCTCGTCCTCGTCGGATGAGGGTGTGGGGCTATGGTTGAATCTGACCGTAGCCTTTTTCTTCGGCTCCGTAGGAGATTCTTCGTGGAGCGTAGCTCCGACGAGTCCGAGTCCGGCTAGCGCGGACTTGTGCATGGCACTCTTAGGGTCCCCCACCAGAGGTGGATGGGACGCGAGGTACGTAGTTGCTGCCATGATCGCAGCCTGCGGCGTCTTCGGTATGATGTTGACATTGACGTCCATCTCAATGAAGGACGTGTTGAGGGTTTTGGTGACCTCACGTCGCTCGGCGGGGTCCATGTTATCTGTGCGGGAGCAATGTTTTTTGGCGTGATTGCTGTGCGAGCTGGAGCCACCGGTGGTGGAGAGCGCAGCTCGCCACGCGCTAGACTCCGAAGCTGCCTTCTTGCGTTTGTCAAGTTCCTCCTGCAGTTTTACCTACTTGTTGTGCTCGGCGATGAGGACGAGGTGGTATGCCATCAGCAGGTCCCGTGAAGCATTGACAGGTAGGATCTTGTTGCCCTCCACGGCTTTGCGTGCCTGGCGCCATCCATCCTCGTTGAGGTTGATCTTCTGGTAGGCGGCAGCGTCACCTTCGTTGGGCGGGAGGTTAGGGTTTCCTCCGTTTCCAACCTGCGGGTTGGGCGGTGGAATCGGTGGTGGGTTTGGTGTACTCGAACCCAGTGGAACTTCCGATTCATGGATAACCACGGAGCATTGGTAGTGCTTGTGGATTGGATCACTGCTGCCGCAGCTTTCGGATCCGGAACCGTAGGTTCCTTTGTCTGATGGAGAGCCGCACAGATCTGAGTTGCAGCTGCTGCTATCGTAGGACTCATCTGTTAGCGTTGATGTGCATAGAACGCTGATGGGTGGGACCCATGAAGCGGGCCTGATAGATGGTGGCGTCAGCCGCTCTGGGAGGCGGAGGGTACCGGTCTGCCCCACCTGGAAGCAGAAGCTCCCGAACAGAATCTCGAGCCCGTCGCCTACGGGCTCAAAATTCTTCATGGTGGCTGACGAGTGGGCGGTGAAGTCAAAAGCGCCGAAGAGGAGGTGGCTTTCTGTTGCCGAGGAGTTTTAGATTGCTTCGGATGGGACCGTCACGATCGCACAATCAGCATCCCCGTTTCCCAAAGACGGCACCAATGGACGAGGTTTAATCCCGTAAATGCCCATTGTTATGAGCTTGATTTTTGGAAACGATGGGGATGCTGGAGATCGCGGAATGGTTAGCAAATAAGCAACGCAGGGACACGAAGTTTACCCAGGTTCAGGCCCCGGAGGGAAAACCCTACTCCTGCTTGTCTGCTCTTGATTATGGCGGAACCGAAAGTTACAGGGGTGCGCAGATGCAATCTGGCGTGGAGGTGTGTATGCGGTGAGAGGTGTGTATGCGGTGAGAGGAGACCTCGTCGCCGTGCCCTCCTAGCCTTTATATAGATAGGCAGGTCCTGGGCGTAGGTCGAGTCGGTTACAGATTAGGGTTTGCCCTTTGAAATTCTATCTACTCTAGTCTTGTTCTCCAAGCATCCGAAGACGTCATGGGCTTGGGCCACCCGGAACCTTCGCAGGCTGCATATCTTGCAGTGGGCCTTCCTTCGGGCTGGACTAGGTATGCTGATGTTGTGTACCCGTGGAGTATAACCATGTCAAAGACGCCTAGGTGGGTCATTTGGGCTGCGAATTGGGCCTGGGCCAGATAGTTGGCTGCCTTTTTTTTTCTATTTAGCCTTTCCTTTTTCTGTTTTGATTTTCCAAATAAGATTTGAATAACCAAAACAACTTCAAATCCTCTCAAATTTTCACCACATTTTTGTGGGGTGGTCCTAGTATGGAAAAGTGTTATAAACACACAATCCACTCAAAAACAATTTGGGGTAATGAAAATAAAAAAAAAACATGCCCCGTACATGTAATATAAAAAGGGGTTTAAATAGGGTTTTGTTAGGGTTTAAACTTTGAAATTTTTTGTGCAATGTAAACATGCCATGATAATATGAATGCAATCATGACATTTTGGATTTGATGAAATTTGGGATGTTACAATAGGACACCTTCAAAGTTCATAAGGGTGACTAGATACAAAAAGTTCAAGAGCAAGCAATATCAACAATATGAATCAATCAATAATTTTTGGGACAATGCACATAGAACTAAGAATGGCAACTATGCTCTCTTAATTGGTGCCTAAGGATAGAAGGTGGAGACTAAATATAAAAGTGGAAGAAAGGCCCTTCAAAGGGAAGCAGGGATTCAAGTCTCATAAAGAGCTTCCAAAAATTATGGTACTTGTTAGCTTTCAGCTCTCATTGCCCTATCATAAGCATCTTGAAGTGATTAAGGTTAAAGTGAAAAAAATTGAGTATATGATTGACAAAGTATAAGTTGGCAATCTCATATCCCTTGAGTACGAGGTCCGCTCCTCATGCTACTCAACTTTAGTCATCGGTAAGTTCTTGTCATAGTAAGTACATGTGTATCATAGAGAACCGCCAACGGGGTACCCCTTGCCCAATGATACAGGAGCTATCCCATATCAAAATGACAAGGCAAGCAGACAATCAGCATCTCGGCAATCTTCTTATTTACCATGGTAAAATGGTGCTTTTTTATCTCTTTTCTCATATTTTTTTCTTTTTCTCAATCTCTTTTTCTGTCTCTCTTTTTCTATAAGAAGAATGCTTCATAGATTGCTCACTATGGTGATGCTGCAAGCTTCCACCATGATTAGCCATGTCTTAGGCTAGCGGCCCAGGCGTTTCTCTAACACACATACATAACTCCATGGACTTGCAAGCTCCCCTTTTATTTCACAGCGACGACATCCGCAAACAAAATATCATGATATCAACTGGGTAAATGTACAGGTTCAATGTTAAAAGCGTTCCCCGTGACAACACGGTTCTGCTAATTCCCAACGTATAAGTGCAAGCATATACAACATAGATGACACAATGGTTCAAGTTTATTAGGGGCAAGAAAATAAAGTGTGCCATCAAGTTTGTGAGAGATTTAATCACTAACTTTCACATAACAAGTTTAATTTGGAAGATAGATAAAACAAGAATATACTTGGAATGGTGTAACACACCATGCATAGGAATTTATAGTGGACACTTTGGAATAATGTTGTTTATTGGGAGTTGGATGCATGAGTAGATCTCACTCAATACAAGTGGAGGCTAGCAAAAGACTGGGAGCGACCAACTAAGAGAGCAATAATGGCCATAATCATGCAGAGCGACAAAACATTACTAATCAAAGCATAAAGTGGTACCACAAGTCAAAAACTAAATGATCATAGAGGCTAAGGTAACTGGTTCATAGTCATAACATGGTGTGAGCATGTGCCAAGTCAACCCAAACAAAGCATCAAAGGAGAATACCACAATACTATGCTTTTGTATGTTAAAACAACGCATGATTCTTGCAAGGCACATTAAGCAGTCCTAATTGTTTGGAACAAGTCATGCTACAGCAATAATCACTAAGCATAAGGTCAAAAAAACACCTATCATGACATGATAAAGTCTAAGTCATAGTCAAAGCAAGCTCCTTCTTGTACTATTAAGCAAGAACTTCCTACTCCTTTCCAACACCAATCAACTTATTTGAAACAACATGGCTAAAGCGGGGGTCCAACTTCTTTATTCAAGAAAACTAAGCAAACAAAAACCAAAAACAAAAACTAAGACTCTCCAAGAACAACACAACTGTGCATGAAACAATAAAAACGAAGTGTCTAGAAAGACCTGAGATTTTTATTGATGAAGAAGGGGATGCCATGGGTATACCCAAGCTTTGACGCTTGTACCTCTTGAATATTTCTTGGGGTGATATGGGGTGGCATCCCCAAGCTTGAGCTTTTGTCCATTCTTCATCTCATTAAATTATTCTTCCTTTACACCTGAAAATTTTCCTTCATACAAAACTTCACACAATCTTCATTAGCAACATTAGTGCATTCAAAAGATAATAGGCCCTTGGTGTTTAGTTTCAAAACAGCAAAACTTTCACTAAAAACACAGGATACTGTATAAATCCCTCAAAAAGTTTAATTTCCCAAAGAGAACCCAAAAAGGAATCAATAAGAAGCAAATGCAAATAATGGCAGAAATCTGTCAAAACAGACCAGCAGGTAGAAACCGATTTTTTCGAAGACGTTCTGTTGCTCAAATAAAAAAGTGTTGAACTAATGAAAGTTAGATAACAACCTGGGGGATTTATTAAGAACTTTACAGCTCAATCCGACTTAAGAGATTTTTCAAGAATTTTTATAGTGGAGCACAAAAATCTGTTTCGGGACAACAACTCCTCAAATCTTACTTCCCTCTCATTAGAGGTTATTCTTGGCACAAAAATCAAACAAGAAGGATAAAGAGAGGTTATTATAGAAGTAATAACTTCCAAGACTGAAGAAAACTCTTGGGTTATCTCCCAAGAAGTACTTTTCTTTAACGCCTTTCAGTTAGGCACAAGAAGCAAGAATCAAGTATTTTCAAATGAAGAAGCATTAACATCAAATTTTGCTTTAAAAGGATGAGCAGAAGGTAACTTCTCTCTCCTCATAGGGAAGTGTTCAATACCTTTCTTGAATGGAAATTGATATTTAATGGTGCCTTCTTTCATATCAATGATGGCACCAATAGTTCTAAGAAAAGGTCTTCCCAAAGTAATAGGACAAGAAGCATTATATTCAACATCCAAAACATAGAAATCAACAGGGACATAAGCATTGTTAACCATAATAAGAACATCATTAACACTCCCCATGAGTTTATTTTTAGCATTATCATCAAGTGGGACATCCAAATAGCAATCTTCCAAAGGTGGCAAATCAAGCATTTCATAAACATTTCTAGGCATAATAGAGATGCTAGAACCAAGGTCACATGAATCTTTGAGATCAAATTCATTCACTTGCATATTAATGATGGGTTCCCAACTATCTTCTACTTTCCTAGGAATAGAAGCTTTGTGTTTCAACTTTTCTTCCTTAATTTTAATGAGAGCATCGGTAATGTGTTTGGTGAAAGCCATATTCAAATCACTAGCATTAGGAGTTCTAGCAAGATTTTGTAGGAACATAATAACTTTAGAGATATTGCAACCATCAGGATCAAAATCAAACTTAGCATCACAAGTAGGAGACTTATTGGGTTTGGGCATTATGGTAGGAGGAATAGGGACTTCTTGTGGTTTGGTATCATCCATATTGGTGGTGGTAATGGTACACACACTATTATTTCATGCAATTTTAGCTTCTCTTTCCCAATTAGCATGTAATTTGGCTAACAGTTTAACATTTTCATCAATAGTAACTTGTATGGCATGAATATCAGCAAAGGTACTTTCCAAGGTTTCAGGTTTATAAGCCATTTTATTAATCAAAGAGGACTGTGCTTCAGACAAAGAGGAAATATTTTTCTCAGCACTCAAAATTTTGGACTGTAAACTAGGAATTTCCCTATTCAAATTCTCAAGTTGATGACTAATATTTTTCAAGATAGCAAATTGTTCTTCCATAGTTTTAGTGAATATTTTGTTCTGCTCATATTGCATTTGCATAAAGTTTTTAGTGGATCTTTCAACTTCTAGAATCCTATCTTCACTAGGCATTCCAGATCTACCATGATAAGTGTTGACATTATTAGGAGGATAAGGCCTATAGTTATTACCATAAGCATTGTTGCAAAAATTATTATTCCTAATGAAGTTCACATCAACTTGCTCTTGTTGAGCAACCAAAGAGGCTATAGGAACATTATTTGGATCTATATGAGCTTTTCCATTAACAAGCATAGCCATGATAACATCAATCTTATCACTCAAAGAGGAGGTTTCTTCAACATAATTTACCTTCTTACCATGTGGATCTCTCTCAGTGTGCCATTCAGAATAGTTGACCATCATATTATCAAGGAGCTTTGTTGCATCACCCAAGGTAATGGTCATAAAGGTACCTCCAGCAGCTGAATCCAACAGATTTCTTGAAGAGAAGTTTAGTACTGCATAAAAGGTTTGGATAATCATCCAAGCAGTCAGTCCATGAGTGGGACAATTTTTTACCAAATATTTCATTCTTTCCCAAGCTTGAGCAACATGTTCATTATCATGTTGTTTAAATTTCATTATTTCACTTCTCATAGATATAATCTTAGTAGGAGGATAGTATTTTCCAATAAAAGCATATTTTCATTTAATCCAAGAACCAATACTATTTCTAGGTAAGGATAGCAACCATTCTTTAGCTTTTCCTCTTAAGGAGAAAGGAAACAATTTGAGATTAATAATATCTCCATCTACATCCTTATATTTTTGCATCTCACAAAGTTCAACAAAGTTATTGAGGTGGGCAGCAGCATCATCAGAACTAGCACCAGAAAATTGCTCTTTCATCACAAGATTCAACAAAGCAGGCTTAATTTCATAAAAGATAGCATCAGGAGCAGGTGGAGCAATAGGTGTACTCAGGAAATTATTGTTGCTTGTGCTAGTGAAATCACACAACTTGGTGTTCTCAACAGAATTCATTTTTGCAAAGGTGGAGCAAGCCAACATCAGTAGCAAGTAGAGTAGGAACTAATTTGTAGTGTTTTTGATAAGAAAAAGCAAATCAAACGAAACTATTTTTTTATTTTTTAATAAAAAGAAGCAAACAAAACAAAGCAAAATATAATAAAAAACAAAAACAAAGTAAAGAGAAAGTTTGTGAAGGACTCCCCTTGTCAAGCCGTCCTTAGCCTCCCTGACAACGGCGCCAGAAAAAATCTTGTTGTGGCTCAGATCACTATAGAGCTTCGATGGGAAACCCCAAGAGGAAGGTGTGATGAGTACAGCAATAAGTTATTCCCTCAGTAGAAACCAAGTTTATCGAACCAGTAGGAGGAAGGAAATGACTCAAAGGTGTTGCTAACTTTGAAACCTGCACAACACAAACTCAAGACTTTGCCCCAGCGAACAGTGAGGTTGTCAATCTCACCGGTTTGCTGAAAACAAAGGATTAAACGCATGGTGTGAAGGTAATGGTGGCTTGCAGAAAGTAAACAGGTAACAGTGGAAGATGTATCAATGGTAAAGATTGGACCGGGGTCCACAGTTCACTAGAGGTATTCTCCTTAAGATAAACAACATAACATGTTGGATAAACAAATTACAGCGGGGCAAATGACAAGACAGAGCAAGGCATAACAATGCAATACTAGACATTCATGATCCTATGAGATTTGATTGGGCATTACAACAATATACATAGACCGCCATCCAACTGCATATATGACTAGTAATCCACCTTCAGGTTATCATCCGAACCCCCTCCGGTATTAATTTGCAAGCAACAGATAACTTCTTTAAGAAAAGTGTGTAAAGTAAACAATAGAATTGTTCCATGAACAAAATATCGTTGTTTTCTCCCTATTAACAACAACACATCTACATCCTTAGAGATTTCTATCACTTCCCCAGATTCAATAGAGGCATGAACCCACTATCGAGCATAAATACTCCCTCTTGGAGTCACTAGCATCTACTTGGCCAAGATAGTTACTAGAAACGGAGATCATGCAAGATCTCAAACAACACAGACATGATAGAATCAATAAGATAGAATCATTAATTAATCTGACATAGTAATCTCAATATCCATCGGATCTCCGCAAACACAACATGCATGATTACAAATAGATGATCTTGATCATGAACGGAGCTCACGAGATCTAAACATGATAGCACAAGGGAGGAGAAACAACCATCTAGATACTATATGGACCCGTAGTCCAAGGTGGAACTACTCACGCATCATACCGGAGGCTGGCATGGTGATGAAGAAGGCCTTCGTGGTGATCTCTCCCCTCCGGCAGGGTGCCGGGAAGAGCTTCAGATCCCCCAGATCTAGGGATGATGGTGGTGACGGCTACGGACTGTTTCGTGGAGATTTGATTGGGTCCTTAGGGTTTTGGTATCGGGGGCTTCTTATAGGCGAATGGGGAGACCGAGAGGGTGCCCGAGGCGGCCGCACCCCCCAGGCGCGGGCCAGGCCTGGCCGCATGGCCAAGGGGTGTGGGCCTCTCGAGGCTCTCCTCCGTCTCGTCTTCTGGCTCTTTGTTCTCCTCGATGAAATATTGACTTTGGCTTTTGTCTCGTCCAATTCCGAGAATATTCATTTTCTGACTTTTCTGGAACAAAAAACAACAGAAAACAAGCAACTGGCACTATGGCATCTTGTTAATAGGTTAGTCCCAGAAAACGCATAAAAATACCTCAAAGTGTAGACAAAGCAAAGAAAAGTGGATACTAAACAAGCATGGTACATCAAAAATTACAGATATGTTTACGACGTATCAAGCAACACCTTCAAGAAGGAGAGCAAGGACACTGCTCCCTAGACCAGTGCACACTGGTCCTAGGGTTTCCCCGACACATAGAGGGAAGTGTACATAGGGTAGCCATGACACCTTCCAGGAAGGAATGGTGCCACCAGAGGGAGGCACCGCTTCAGTGTCAGGCGAGCCGACAAGGGTTTCCCCAACCCTATCCACAACCCCCTAGACGATCTGTTGCATAGGAGCCCCGCGAGGTCGAGGCCTCGAGACCACCAAGATTGCTGACCACCAATATGCGCCACTACGATCATGAAGCCTCCATTGCCGTCTCACCGAGCTACGTCACGAGGCCTGCGTGATGGAGACAAAGAGTAGTTTCAAATAGGGTCATCGATACTGTAGCCGCGCAGGAGAGAAATTTCTCCACCACCAAGGGTGGTAGTCGACCAGACGCGACCGCGGGACACATCAGCCCGAGTTAGGTCTGGCCAGGCCCTGCGGGCCCATGAAGCCCCCGAGGAGGTACACCAATCCCAAGAGGGTTCGACCAGGCCTAGATTTGGGTCCGTGAAGTCCGCCGCCACGCTGCCCACCGTCACTACTACACCCTTCCCGCGCTACACCCCGCCGCCACTCGCAGGACGTGTTGCGATTCGAGCAGGCCAGCCTGACCCGACCAAACTAGGATCCGAAGGGCCCAAATCTGTGTCGTCTGGGCTTAGCTAGCGGCGTCCTGTAGCAGCCAGCCGCCCTGTAGCACCACAAGCTCGCCAACGTGCCATCGCCACCCAGCTCAGGCTGAACCACCACCGCCATGTGAGCTCTGCTTCAAGATGAGAGGGCCCTGACTCTACCTCCTAGCACGCGACGAGAAGCAACCCGCCGCCGCCGTCTCCTGGCAATGCCCGGTGGCCCCTGCCAGTGGCGGCGACATGGGGGAGGAGGGAGGGGACTGGTCGGAGAAGGGAGGGTGGCAACCTCCAGCCTCATGGAGCGAGAGGAGCACGAGGTGGAGGGATTCAAATAGACAGATGCCATAGTCTTAATAGTTATCTTTGTAATAAGTGGTCATATATTGAATACACTACCTCTTAATAGGTCAAGTATACCTAAAAGATGGAATGTACTTCAGAATTTAGATTAATACCTTAATCTTGGTGACATGTATGAGAAATGAGGGCACTTGCACATCATATGTCTATGAAGTGTGGGCCTAGACAGGCTCCATGGAGGATTAAAAAAAATCAAATTTAAAGATTTAAAAAGTTTTAGTGAAAATATCAGGATACAAATAATAATTTATAATACACGCGTATAAAATATTATGTGAAAATAATTTATATTCTGGTCTCTTAGAAAAGAAATAAATTCAGATCAGTGCACTTTTAAATTTAGATTAAGCAGCAACATAAGATGATCCCACAAGCTCATCTAAAGATAACTTGCTGGAATATGGTGGGTTAGATTGTTTGACAATAACTTTCATCAACTCCTGAAATTACACCAGAGACACATGTGAGAGTCCGTGGAATCTGAATTCTACTTCTTGACGAAATGCCACAACTTTTATCAGCGCCTGATATGACACCAGGCATTTTGAAGCACACATTTGATGTAAATGCCAGTCCCAGTATCTCTACACCCCAGTATTCACGTGACCTATTCCAAGTTCCATGTTGCCAAAAATGAATTTTGTGAAATGATAACAAATTTTCCGTGCAAATCGTTAAGAAACTAGTAAGATGACCGGCCCATCAAATCTGGTGTATACAGTTGACATATTCAGTTGCACACTACTCAGGGGACCATTGTTACATCTTCTGCTTACATTCTGCTACGTGACTAGTAACTCGGCTAAAATTCAGTACAAGCTCGAGTGACAAAGTTAGCAAAGGCTTGACTTTTGCTTGACAAAGTTCTGTTACTCCCTACCTTCGATCCGATTTAATTATCGCACTTTAGGCAAAATTCGGATCTAAATAAAATCTAAATCATATAACAAACAACAAAGTACGAGCTCAGCTCCTGTGATATAAGAAAGACAACAATACCAGTCAGCGTATGAAAATCAGAGAAGTAAAATTAAGGACCTTTATGGTACGTACTACCTTTTAGTACTTACCCGAGAAGGACTAGTATGAAATGAAGAAACAAATCAGATTCAACGGCCGGAAGCCATAATTATCACGCGCTGACCGCTGGCTCGGAGTGGCAAACCGTCTCGTGCCTGCGACGGTCCTGCCGGGCTACGAGAAACGGCTCAGTCAACCCTGCTTTCTAATTTCTCCGTTTCAAAATAAGTGTTTTAAAGACATGTTCTAGTGTATAGATATATGTAAATTTATTTAAATTTGTGACACTTATTTTGAAAGAAAAGGAGTACTTCTCTTGATTCATACCGAGTTAGCCACCCAGGGTTTAGCGCTCGCTGATCTCTGCAGACGTAGCTGCGCGGTCGATGTTCGAAGGTCGATCTATTTGGACATCAATTGTTCCTTAGATGGATTTGGACATTGATCCCGTTCCAGGTTAAGCCACAGATGGCGGCGAAACGAGCATTGAAGTTGTCCTTCGTGTGCAGCTTCAGCGGAGGCATGATATCTAGGAGGTTATTCTGAAGATGGAGAATTGGACTAGATGGTTCTTTATTTCGCGGGGCAAACGACATCGCACATACCTAACGAGTTGGAACTGTATTCAGTCGGAGGAAAGGCCTTCTCGAAACGGGATTTTATTGTTGTGGTGCCAAATTTACTCAGCAGTATAAAGATCTAGAAAGCAATACTATCGTATCCCACTAAATTAACACATAAAAAATATAACTCAATTATTTTAAATATAAAATGGAATTGTCTATATATTTTTAAACCATGTGTATAATTTCAATATATATGGAAGCAACGCTCACATTCATGGTCTATTTGATTGTTCTAAGAGAATCTCCACTCATCCCCCAATACGCATCCGGCGCGGCCTGATTTTGGCCCCGCGCCAGCCCCCCCCCCTCCCCATACAAAAATAATAAAACATTCAAAAACTTTAATTTCAACATTCAGACACTTCAATTTACATTGAAAGGAAAAGATAAACTAACGCCTTCGGCGGCCGAAAGCGCTACTCTCGCCAGGAGGGCGGCGGTGGCGGCGGCCCTCTGGTAAATCCTACAGGTCAAACAACGAGTTCTATCTCGCTAGCTGTGTGTCGGCCTGCTCCTTTGCTCAATTCTTTTGGTCAAACTTTGCTTTGGAAAGCGTGTGCGCCTTACGCCTTGAAACGGAGGTAGTAGTACAGACTAGTATAAACTTTTATGGGCATTTAGCTGCACGAAAATGGACGGTTATTATTGTACAACAAGACACCACAAGATTAAATTACTACCTGGGTACATAGGCTTAAGACCCTAGTCTCGAGGCGAGCCTAGATTGATAAGCTCGAGATTTGTTTGGCAGGCTAACACCGAGACACAGCTCCTGATATACAAGAAAATATAAAAAAATTAGTTGCATCCTTTTGTTGTTGTGGGGAAACATAAAGTTATTCTGATGTGTTGTCTAGATCCAATCACTCTCCACTATCACAGTTCGGAACTAATAAATTAAGAGATGAAAATCCTTCTCTTGTCTACAATTAGTATCCTAATTTCTAGGATCTCAATGCAAATATATGCATCTATTTAGTCTTATCCTTCTTTGTAACAAAGTATTTTAACGTGGAATTGCACAAGTAAGAAACTTTAATACATTATGCATGTGGAAAAACTATAATTAAAATGTGACAATATAGTTGTAAATTTAACACATGTAACTTGGTTATGGAAGTCATACAATACCAAATATTGGTAAAATAATGAGACCTTTTCTTTAGGTAATTGATTTGAAAATATATTTATAATCTTGTCCAGGGATCTACCTTACATCACCAGTCTCTACTTCAGTAACATCCGTCAAGTAAGGCACACTCCCAAATTAGTAAGATGCAAGAGCATAACATTTATCTAGTCATCAACTGAAAAACCGATACAAATATTATCTTGTTAAAACAGTGTCCGTTGGAATTTTTGTCTAAAATAGGCCCAGCCCATTTATTATATGCCAATAAATTTCTGAAATCCTAGAGGCTCATTGGCCCATTCATGCAAGGCAAGAGTTGGGACAAATGTTTAGTCCCACATTGCTAGTTGAGTAAAAGTTGGACTAGCTTATAAGGTCAGCTCTCCTACCACTTGGTAAAAGGATGAGAAGGAGAAGGAGAGAGTTCCACACGCGCGCTCCTCCTCGCTCGCCTCGCCACGCCTCGCCTCGTCATGTCACGTCACGTCACGTCAATTTCGGGTATAGCGACGTCAATTTTTCTCCTACACCGTATGATCCTAGTGTGTTGCTTCGAAAGAATCGAGGAAATGCTAGAGACCAACTAAGATACTCTCAAATCATTGGCTCGCTTATGTATTTAGCTAGTGCCACGAGACCTGACATCGTCTTTGCTATAACCAAACTCAGTCGATTTGTCTCAAATTCAGGAGATGATCACTGGCATGCTCTTGAGAGAGTTATGCGATATCTAAAAGGCACTGCGAGCTATGGCATACACTATACCGGGTATCCGAGGGTACTAGAGGGTTATAGTGATTCAAATTGGATATCTGATGCTGACGAGATAAAGGCCACGAGTGGTTATGTTTTCACACTTGGTGGTGGCGTTGTTTCTTGGAAGTCTTGCAAGCAGACCATCTTAACAAGATCAACTATGGAAGAAGAACTCACAGCACTAGACACGACCACTGTTGAAGCAGAGTGGCTTCGTGAACTCTTGATGGACTTACCTGTGGTTGAAAAACCTATACCCGCAATTCCAATAAACTGTGATAATCAAACTGTGATTATTAAGGTGAACAGTTCTAAGGATAATATGAAGTCCTCAAGACATGTGAAGAGGATACTGAAATCTGTCAGGAAAATGAGAAACTCCGGAGTTATTGTATTGGATTATATCCAAACATCTAAAAACTTGGCAAATCCCTTCACAAAGGGTCTATCACGCAACGTGATAGAAATTGCATCGAAGGAGATGGGTATGAGACCCACAATTTGAGCTTTCCACAGTGGTAAACCACTCTATGTGATCGGAGATCCCGTAAATTAGAATTGGAGACAAGCTGTTGGTTAGCTGAGAGGAAAGTATCCCTACTTTAATAAACACCACTCCATAAAGATGCAATACTTTCCTATTCTGCACGGCAGGTTGATTTATTATCTTAATGTGTTCTAAGTGGCTTATCCTAAGTAAAGATGTTGTCCGGCAGAACATCTTTTGAAGAACACACCTATATGAGTCTGACTGTTAAAACGCCGCAGTCTATGAGAGTAGGGTGCTCTCTAATAAACTCATGCAAGGTCATGGAGTATGACGTATAAGCTCCACCCGCGGGGAAGTCCCACGGTAGCCTAGTATCGGTCAAGACTTTTTGTGAAGCTAGGTTCGCAGCAAACTTGCAGTTCAAGGCATAGTCCACTGTACAAGGTGCGGTCTAGTATAACATAAAGCTCTAGGTGGAAGTTCAACTTAGGTCTCGATGCTGATGCAGTATATAAACAATGTTTTGGAACCAAAGGCAAACTTCATGTGCCTCTGGGATCTAGTGGAGGATTGTTGGATTTTTTGCCTAAAATAGGCCCAGCCCATTTATTATATGCCAATAAATTCCTGAAATCCTAGAGGCCCTTTTGGCCCATTCATGCAAGGCAAGAGCTGGGACAAATGTTTAGTCCCACATTGCTAGTTGAGTGAAAGTTGGACCAGCTTATAAGGTCAGCTCTCCTACCACTTGTTAAAAGGATGAGAAGGAGAAGGAGAGAGTTCCACACGCGCGCTCCTCCTCCTCGCCACGCCACGCCTCGCCTCGTCACGACGCGCGCGCGCCGCGGGTTGCGGGAATCTCGCCGAGCCGAGCTTTATTTTGCCACGCACGAATGGTATATGAACATATGCACATAAGCTGAAACGTTTTGCTTTGAGTGGACTATTAATACGAGTTAAATGAATACGAATTGAGTGGAGGCTGTCTGGTGGGCTGCCGCCTGTTCGCTTCATCTTCCGTCCATTCGTTTCATCTTCTGCGTAGTCTGTCTACCTTCCCCTCTGTGCCTATAAGAGAGAGAGGTCGCGCCTCCTCTCAGTTACACTGCCACACATCCTTTGCGTCTCCAGTTCCACAGCACTGCGCTACCTAGATCTTCCCCATCCTGTCTTGCGGCGTGCACCGCGAGCCGGGACAGTAGGCCTCCGAGACCCCGCTGCTTCGAGTCCTGTATGGGAGAAGGGCGATAAGGTTTTTGGGGAGCGCTATCAGCGCGACTACTGGCTTCGTCACGGACTCCCTCACAGATAGCGACTGCGGCGACATCTTCCCCGACGAGGACTTCTTCCCCGACATCAGCACCCTCTTCCTCGACGACATGGCCAACGACGGTTCCAACGCCGGCGGTTCCTCTTCTGCTACTGCCGTGTATATCTTCTGTCTCAAACTTGTTCTGATCATATTCAAAGTTTTATGCCTTGCAGTTTGTTTGGTTATATGTCTTAATATGTATTCGCTATTTCGCATGATTAGTATATTGCCTATTATTCTAATCATGTTTTATCTAGCGTTTATTATGGATAATTTGCTTGGTAAATTGCTCTATTATTCAACAATCCAAAAACCTTATTTCAGGCAGTTTGCCCCAAGTGGCTTTGTTGCTTCTATGAAGCCACCTGTGTTTGAAGGTGTGAATTACAAACGATGTGCATGAGGGATCATCTTATAATGCTACCGTTGTCTACTAAGCAATACAAGATGCATAAAGGATTAACATCACATGCAATTCATAATATGTGATATGATATGGCCTTTCTTCTTTGTTCTTCCGATCTCCATCTTCTAGCACGAACATGATCTCCATCATCACCGGCATTGCATCAAGGTCAATGACGCTTCTCCATGGTTGTCGTCCACCGGCTTCAACTATTACAACTACTTTGAATAGACACGCGGGTCTTAACATAAATTAAAGACAACTATATGGCTCCTGCCGGTTGCCAACTTACAATAAGGAACATTGCATACATCAAATATAATCACAATCATGGCCATATCACATCACAGCACACCCCTGCAAAATAAAGTTAGACGCCTCTACTTTCTTTGCATGTTTTACGTGGTTTGGGGCTTTCTATAAGTGTCGTTCTAACTTACGAACAAGAACCACAACATTGATACTAGTATTGTTAATCACCCGTTGTAAATTGGATCTTAACTATGCTAGGAGAAACAGGCACCCGCAAAGCCACTTATGCAATACAAGTTGCATGTCAAGCGTGGAGCAAGTCTCATGAACGATGTCATGTAAGGTTAGCCCGGGCCGCTTCATCCCAACATCCAGCAAGATGCAAAGTACACAAGAAGCAATCGACAATAAAAGCATCAACGCCCACAATGACCATTGTGTTCTACTCGTGCAACAGATCTACATATAGACACGGCTCTGATATCACTGTACGGTTTCGTAGCATGGAAAACAAAAAATTTCTACCGCATACAAACAAACAAGCCAAGATCTATCTACTAGATTGTAGCAACGAGTCGATGGAATAACTCACCCTCGAAGATTCCAAAGTGTTTAACGAGAGCGGATTCTCGTGGGTGATGTAGTCGTACTCTTGCCGATCTCAAGATCATGTAGACGATCCTTCCGGCGCTGCGTTCCGGCAGCGCTTCCGCAGTCGGTCACACGTTCGGTACTCGACGAAGACCTTCCTCTCCCTTGTTCCAGCAGGCAGCGGAGGTTGTAGCACGCTCCTCACGATTCCGGTAGCACTCTCCTCACCGGAAGTAGAGGGGAGATCTCGCAGGGCTTCGCCTTAAGCTGGAGCGAATATGGTGGGCTATGAGAAATCCCTCGACGATCTAGGGTTTAGACACGCCGAGGAAGAGGTGCTAGGGCCGTCGGCTAGGGCTTGGAGGTGCCCAAGTCAGCGGCAAGGAGATCCCTAGGCGGCGGCGGCTTGGAAGACGGCGACGGCTAGGGTTAGGGTTTTCGGGGCAAGGGACTTGTGTCCTAGGAGGGGCAGCCCTGCCCCTCCCTTTATAGGTGGGAGGCGTGGCCAAGGGGAGGGGAGTCCCTCCCCAACTCGGCTTGGGTGGGCGCCGCCGGTTGGAGGAGGGAACTCCTCCCCAACTCGGTTTCCCACTCCTCCTCTTTTTCTCTTTCCAAATTTAGCCGTTTGACTTTTCAAACTAGCTATTTGACTTTTCAAACTAGGATTTGAATTAATCCTTTATTTGGTTCAGCGATGACACTTAGTACATGATGCAATCATACCAACTTGATACAACACATTCATGTACCCTTCCCCTCCGGAGTGCCGGACATTCCGGAACATTCAAGAACATTCCCGATGAAAACACCGGAACCATTCTCCAACTCCGAAACGGGACTTTCCTTATATGAATCTTATTCTCCGGACCATTCCGGATCTCCTCGTGATATCCCGAATCCCATTCGAGACTCCGAACAACATTCGGTCTCTTTCTCATCATTCCATAACTACTCAAAACAACGTCGAATCCTTAAGTGTGTCTCCCTACGGTTCGTGAATTATGCGGACATGGTCGAGACACTTCTCCGAACAATAACCAATAGAGGAATCTGGAAATTCATATGGCTCCCACATATTTCTACGATTACTTTGTGATCGAATGAACCACTTACATACGATATCAATTTCCCTTTGTCTCACGATAGTTTACTTATCCGAGGTTATGATCGTCGGTATCTCTGCATACCTAGTTCAACCTCGTTACCGATAAGTACTCTTTTCTCGTTCCCGTGATATGTGATCCCTTGTGAGCCAGTCACATGCTTGCAAGCTAATTGGATGACATTTCACCGAGAGGGCCCAGAGTATATCTATCCGTCATATGGATGGACAAATCCCACTCTTGATCCATGTGTTTCAACCAATACTTTCCAAACACTCAATGCCACCTTTATAGCCACCTAGTTACGGTGTGGTGTTTGATGTCATCAAAGCATCCATCCGGTAAAGGTGATATGCATGATCTCATGGTCGAAGGAATTAGATTACTATGTATCAGAAAGCATATAGCAATTGAAATATTAAAATGACTTGATCTTTATGCTACGCTTATCTATAGGAGTATGTCCATCATATCATTCTCCTAACAATACGATCTTGTTGTTAATAACATCTCAATGTTCATGATAGGGAAACCACAATCATCTATTAACCAACAAGCTAGTATTATATAGAGGCTTTACTAGGGACTTCAAATTAAGTTTACAAATCACACAAGTATTAATGTTTCCTTGTTAATACTATTATAGCATGAATGTAAACATTTATCATAAACACAAAGATATAATAATAACTATATTTATTATTGCCTCTAGGGCATATCTCCAACAGTCTCCCACTTGCACTAGAGTCATCTAATCTAGATTACATGGTAATATACCGAACACCCATGGCAGTTTGGTGCTGGTCATGTTTTGCCCTCGGGAGAGGTTTAGTCAACGGATCCGCCACATTCAGATATGTGTGTACTTTGCAAATCTTTATATCCCCATCTTGGATATATTCTCGAATAGCGTGAAAACATAGCTTGATATGCTTCAGCTTCTTGTGTGACCTTGTTTCTTGCGCATTGGCTATGGCGCCCATGTTATCACAGTAGATAGACATTGGGTCCAGCGCACTAGGAACCACACCCAGCTCTGTAATGAACTCTTTCATCCATATCGCTTCTTGTGAAGCCTCCGAAGCAGCCATGTATTCCGATTCAGTTGAAGATCTCGCCACAACGCTTTGCTTTGCACTCCTCTAGCTAACTGCTGCACCATTCAAAATAAATACGTATCCAGATTGTGATTTAGAATCATCCGGATCGGTGTTCCAACTAGCATCGGTGTAACCATTAACAACAAGCTGTTCATCACCTCCATAAGAAAGAACCATATCCTTAGTTCTTCTCAAGTACTTAAGGATGTTTTTGACCGCTGTCCAATGATCCACTCCTGAATCACTTTGATATCTGCTAGTTAAACTAACAGCATATGCAATGTCGGGTCTAGTACATAGCATGGCATACATTAGAGATCCTATGGTTGAGGCATAGGGAGTCTTACTCATCCTTTCTCTATCTTCTGCCGATGTCGGACTTTGAGTTTTACTCAAGGTCGTATTGGTCAACATGGGCAAGAACCCTTTCTTGCTATCTTCCATTCCAAACTTCTTTAGAACTTTGTCCAAATATGTACTCTGTGACAATGATATTTGGCGTTTCGATCTATCTCTATAAATCTTTATGCCTAATATGTAAGCTGCTTCGCCAAGATCCTTCATTGAAAAACTATTATTCAAATATTCTTTGACACTATTAAGAAGGTCTACATCATTCCCAATCAACAATATGTCATCTACATATAGTATTAAGAATGCTACAGAGCTCCCACTCACTTTCTTGTAAATACAAGCTTCTCCATAAGTTTGTACAAAGCCAAAACTTTTGATCACCTTATCAAAACGTTGATTCCAACTTCGGGATGCTTGCTTCAATCCATAGATGGACCGTTGAAGTTTGCATACCTTGTTAGCATCTTTAGGATCAACAAAACCTTTGGGTTGCATCATATACAACTCTTCATCAATGTCTCCATTGAGGAATGCTGTTTTGACATCCATCTGCCATAACTCATAATTGTAATATGCAGCGATTGCTAACATAATCCTCACAGACTTTAGCTTCGCTACTGGTGAGAAAGTCTCATCGTAGTCAACTCCTTGAATTTGTCGAAACCCTTTTGCGACAAGTCGAGCTTTATAGACAGTAACATTACCATCAGCATCTGTTTTCTTCTTGAAGATCCATTTGTTCTCGACAGCCTTCCGGTAAGTCCATCAAAGTCCATACTTGGTTTTCGTACATGGATCCAATCTCGGATTTCATGGCTTCTTGCCATTTATTGGAATCTGGGCTCATCATCGCTTCCTCATATGTCTCAGGGTCATCGGTGTTGTCCACCAACATGACACTCATAACGGGATCATACCAATCTTGAGTGGTACGAGTTCTCGTTGACATGCGAGGCTCTGTAGCAACTTCAACCGAAGTGTCATGATCATCATCATTAGCTTCCTCTCTTATTGGTGCAGGCACCACAGGAACTTCTTCCGGTGTTGCGCTACTCGCAATTTCGAGAGAAGGTTCGACAACCTCGTCGAGTTCTACTTTCCTTCCAGTCACTTCTTTCGAGAGAAATTCTTCTAGAAAGGATCCATTCTTGGCAACGAAGATTTTGCCTTCGGATCTATGATAGAAGGTATACCCAATAGTTTCCTTCGGGTATCCTATGAAGACGCATTTTTCCGCTTTGGGTTCAAGCTTATCCGGCTGTAACTTCTTTACATAGGCTTCACACCCCCAAACTTTAAGGAACGACAATCTAGGTTTCTTCCCAAACCATAATTCATATGGTGTCGTTTCAACGGATTTAGACGGTGCCCTATTTAAAGTGAATGCGGCTGTTTCTAATGCATAACCCCAAAATGATAGCGGTAAATCTGTAAGTGACATCATAGAACGAATCATATCTAAGAGAGTTCGATTACGACGTTCGGACACACCATTACGCTGTGGTGTTCCCGGCGGTGTCAACTGCGAAAGTATTCCGCATTTCTTCAAATGCTCGCCAAACTCGTAACTTAGATATTCACCTCCACGATCAGAACATAGAAATTTAATCTTCTTGTTACGTTGATTCTCTACCTCACTTTGAAATTCATTAAACTTCTCGAAAGTTTCGGACTTATGTTTCATGAAATAGATATACCCATATCTACTCAAGTCATCCGTGAAGGTAAGAACATAACGATAACCACCGCGCGATGCTACACTCATTGGACCACACACATCGGTATGTATGATTTCCAACAAGTCCGTAGCTCGCTCCATCATACCAGAAAATGGAGTCTTAGTCATTTTACCCATCAGACATGCTTCGCATATATCAAGTGATTCGAAATCAAGTGATTCAAGAAGTCCATCGGAATGGAGTTTCTTCATACGTTTCACTCCAATGTGACCAAGACGACAGTGCCACATATAGGTCGAGTTATCGCTCGATTTCAAACGTTTAGCCTCAATGTTATTAATATGTGTATTTCCACTATCGAGATTCAATAAGAATAGACCATCTATCAAAGGTGCATGTGCATAAAACATATTACTCATATAAATCGAACAACCATTATTCTCGGACTTAAACAAGTAACCGTCTCGCAATAAACAAGATCCCGATATAATGTTCATGCTTAACGCAGGCACCAAATAACAATTATTTAAGTATAAAACTAATCCTGATGGTAGATGAAGGGGTAGCGTGCCGACCGCGATCACATCAACCTTTGATCCGTTTCCAACGCGCATCGTCACCATGAACTTCGCTAGCTTCCGTTTCGCAAAGACCTGTTTGAGTAACAAATATGAGCAACCGAACCAGATTATCAAATACCCGTGCACTACTATTTAGTACTAGTGAGATACACATCAATAACATGTATATCAGATATACCTTTCTTCTTGATGTTGCCATTCTTCAAATCCGCCAAGTACTTTGGGCAATTCCGCTTCCAGTGACCTTCTCTCTTGCAGTAAAAGCACTCAGTATCAGGCTTAGGTCCAGCCTTGGTCTTCTTCATAGGCGTGGCAACTTTCTTACCACCCTTCTTGAAGTGTCCCTTCTGCTTAGACTTGCCTTTCTTGAATTTGGTGGTCTTATTGACCAACAACACTTGGTGCTCTTTCTTGATCTCCATTTCTGCAGACTTCAACATGGCAAAGAGTTTTGGCAACGTCTTGTTCATGTTTTGCATGTTGTAGTTCATCACAAAGTTCTTGTATCTTGGTGGCAGTGATTGGAGGACACGGTAAATCCCCAAAGCATTGGGAATCACTATACCCAAGCTTTGAAGTTTGTTTGCATGCCCAGACATCTTAAGCACATGCTCGCTGACGGAGCTGCCCTCTTCCATCTTGCAGTTAAAGAACTTTTCAGAAGCCTCATAGCTATCAATTGCCGCATGAGTCTCAAAGATCAATTTGAGATCCTCGACAATATCATATGGGTCTGAATTCTCAAACCTTTTTTGAAGCTCCGATTCTAAACCATACAAGATAGCACACTGAACTGTGGAGTACTGAGTCTTCCGAGTGAGGTAAACATTCTTTACTTCATCGGCGGCATCACCGCAGTGGGTCACCCAAATGCATCCAGCACATAGGTCAAATTACCAGCTGTGAGGACAATCCTCAAATTGCGGAACCAATCCGCGAAGTTGCTTCCATTGTTTTTCAACTTTTCTTTCTCTAGGAATGCATTAAAATTGATGGTAGGGGCTGCCATTGATCTACAACATATTTTCAATAGTTTAGACTAAGTTTATGACAAATTGAGTTCAAATTAATAAATTTAATCTAGGTGAACTCCCACTCAAAACAATATCCCTCACATTGTTTTAGTGATCACACGAACCAAATCCACCACATCAACACCGATCATCATGAGAGTTGATATAGTTTCAATGGCGAACAATCGACATGTTCATCATGTCTACTATATGATTCATGCTTTACCTTTCGGTGATCCGTGTTCCGAGACCATGTCTGTACATGCTAGGCTCGTCAAGATCAAACCTTTGTTTCCGCATGAGCAAATCTGGCTTGCTCACGTTGTATACACTTGCGGAATCTAACACACCCGATCATCAC
The DNA here is from genome assembly GCA_023614405.1 of Avena insularis. Lineage (NCBI taxonomy): Eukaryota > Viridiplantae > Streptophyta > Magnoliopsida > Poales > Poaceae > Avena > Avena insularis. The sequence goes on from CM042697.1 coordinate 358,800,210, forward strand.
GTGGTGCTTCGAAACAACAAGCTTTAGCAACGGTGCTAACTAAGGGTGAACACTTTATGACTTGAAATTCATGTGCATGAGGGATCATATTATAATGCTACCGTTGTCTACTAAGCAATACAAGATGCATAAAGGATTAACATCACATGAAATTCATAATATGTGATATGATATGGCCTTTCTTCTTTGTGCTTCCGATCTCCATCTTCTAGCACGAACATGATCTCCATCATCACCGGCATTGCATCAAGGTCAATGACGCTTCTCCATGGTTGTCGTCCACCGGCTTCAACTATTACAACTACTTTGAATAGACACGCGGGTCTTAACATAAATTAAAGACAACCATATGGCTCCTGCCGGTTGCCAACTTACAATAAGGAACATTGCATACATCAAATATAATCACAATCATGGCCATATCACATCACAACACACCCCTGCAAAATAAAGTTAGACGCCTCTACTTTCTTTGCATGTTTTACGTGGTTTGGGGCTTTCTATAAGTGTCGTTCTAACTTACGAACAAGAACCACAACATTGATACTAGTATTGTTAATCACCCGTTGTAAATTGGATCTTAACTATGCTAGGAGAAACAGGCACCTGCAAAGCGACTTATGCAATACAAGTTGCATGTCAAGCGTGGAGCAAGTCTCATGAATGATGACATGTAAGGTTAGCCCGGGCCGCTTCATCCCAACATCCCGCAAGATGCAAAGTACACAAGAAGCAATCGACAATAAAAGCATCAACGCCCACAATGACCATTGTGTTCTACTCGTGCAATAGATCTACATATAGACACGGCTCTGATACCACTGTAGGGTTTCGTAGCATGGAAAACAAAAAAATTCTACCGCATACAAACAAACAAGCCAAGATCTATCTACTAGATTGTAGCAACGAGTCGATGGAATAACTCACCCTCGAAGATTCCAAAGTGTTTAACGAGAGCGGATTCTCGTGGGTGATGTAGTCGTACTCTTGCCGATCTCAAGATCGTGTAGACGATCCTTCCGGCGCTGCGTTCCGGCAGTGCTCCCGCAGTCGGTCACACGTTCGGTACTCGACGAAGACCTTCCTCTCCCTTGTTCTAGCAGGCAGCGGAGGTTGTAGCACTCTCCTCGCGATTCCGGCAGCACAACGGCGTGGTACGAAGTAGAGGAGATCTCAGAGGCTTCGCCTTAAGCTGGAGCGAGTATGGTGGGCTATGAGAAATCCCTCGACGATCTAGGGTTTAGACACACCGAGGAAGAGGTGCTAGGGCCGTCGGCTAGGGCTTGGAGGTGCCCAAGTCAGCGGCAAGGAGATCCCTAGGCGGCGGCGGCTTGGATTGCGGCGGCGGCTAGGGTTAGGGTTTTCGGGGCAAGGGACTTGTGTCCTAGGAGGGGCAGCCCTGCCCCTCCCTTTATAGGTGGGAGGCGCGACCAAGGGGAGGGGAGTCCCTCCCCAACTCGGCTTGGGTGGGCGCTGCCGTTTGGAGGAGGGAACTCCTCCCCAACTCGGTTTCCCACTCCTCCTCTTTTTCTCTTTCCAAATTTAGCCGTTTGACTTTTCAAACTAGCTATTTGACTTTTCAAACTAGGATTTGAATTCATCCTTTATTTGGTTCAGCGATGACACTTAGTACATGATGCAATCATACCAACTTGATACAACACATTCATGTACCCTTCCCCTCCGGAGTGCCGGACATTCCGGAACATTCTAGAACATTCCCGATGAAAACACCGGAACCATTCTCCAACTCCGAAACGGGACTTTCCTTATATGAATCTTATTCTCCGGACTATTACGGATCTCCTCGTGATATCCCGAATCCCATTCGAGACTCCGAACAACATTCGGTCTCTTTCTCATCATTCCATAACTACTCAAAACAACGTCGAATCCTTAAGTGTGTCTCCCTACAGTTCGTGAATTATGCGGACATGATCGAGACACTTCTCCGAACAATAACCAATAGAGGAATCTGGAAATTCATATGGCTCCCACATATTTCTACGATTACTTTGCGATCGAATGAACCACTTACATACGATATCAATTTCCCTTTGTCTCATGATAGTTTACTTATCCGAGGTTATGATCGTCGGTATCTGCATACCTAGTTCAACCTCGCTATCGATAAGTACTCTTTTCGCTCGTGATATGTGATCCCTTGTGAGCCAGTCACATGCTTGCAAGCTAATTGGATGACATTTCACCGAGAGGGCCTGTGAGTATATCTATCCGTCATATGGATGGACAAATCCCACTCTTGATCCATGTGTTTCAACCAATACTTTCCAAACACTCAATGCCACCTTTATAGCCACCCAGTTACGGTGTGGTGTTTGATGTCATCAAAGCATCCATCCGGTAAAGGTGATATGCATGATCTCATGGTCGAAGGAATTAGATTACTATGTATCAGAAAGCATATAGCAATTGAACTATTAAAATGACTTGATCTTTATGCTACGCTTATCTATAGGAGTATGTCCATCATATCATTCTCCTAACAATATGATCTTGTTGTTAATAACATCTCAATGTTCATGATAGGGAAACCACAATCATCTATTAACCAACAAGCTAGTATTATATAGAGGCTTTACTAGGGACTTCAAATTAAGTTTACAAATCACACAAGTATTAATGTTTCCTTGTTAATACTATTATAGCATGAATGTAAACATTTATCATAAACACAAAGATATAATAATAACTATATTTATTATTGCCTCTAGGGCATATCTCCAACACAAAGATAGGTGGGATGCGCTCGAGAGAAAATTTGGAGTCTCCGATGCTGGCAGTGAACTGTATGTCATGGAACAATTCTATGACTATAAGATGGTTGATGACCGTTCCATTGTGGAGCAGGCTCATGAGATACAGTCACTTGCCAGGGAGCTTGAGCACTTGACTTGTGTGTTACCGGACAAGTTTGTTGCCGGAGGCATCATTGCCAAACTTCCTCAGTCATGGAGGAATTTTGCTACTTCTCTGAAGCACAAGAGACAAGAGTTCTCCGTGATGGATCTCATTGGGACTCTTGATGTGGAAGAGAAGGCGAGAGCAAAAGACACACGTGCTCGAGGTGACGAGGGAGGTTCTAATGCCAATCTGGTATAGAAAAGGAACTTCCAGCCTCACAAGTTCAAAAACAAAGGCAAATTTGACGACAAAGGAAAGTTTGATGGAAAGAACAAGGCCTCTCAGTCCACCAACTTCAAGAAGAAGACTGATAAGAGGAAAGGTGCTTGTCATGTGTGCGGTGATCCTAATCATTGGGCTCCTGCTTGTCCCAACTGCTTTGACAAGCGCCAGCATGGGAAGGGCAGCAAGACTGCTAATGTTGTCATGGGCGACGTTGAGATGAAAGATGTTGGGTATGGTATATTACCTACTGTTCTTTCATTATGTCATTCTCCTGATTGGTGGATTGACACGGGCGCTAATGTACATGTCTGTTATGATATTTCCATGTTTTCTTCATATCAGGTCAGAGGGACTCAAACCGTGCTGATGGGGAACGACTCGCATGCTTCTATTCATGGTGTTGGTACGATCGATCTAAAGTTCACTTTGGGAAAGACCGTGCGCCTGAAGAACGTGCATCATGTTCCCTCAATAAATAAAAATCCTGTTAGTGGATCTCTTCTATGTCGAGATGGTTACAAGATTGTATTCGAGTCCAATAAATTTGTAATTTCGAAGTATGGAACCTTTGTTGGTAAAGGCTATGAGTACGGAGGCTTGTTCCGCTTATCTCTGTTAGACATTTGTAATAAAATTGTTAATCATATTTACACGAATTTTGAATCAAATGCCTGGCACTCTCGTCTTTGTCATATTAATTTTGGTTGTATGACGCGGCTAGCCAAAATGAATTTAATCCTAGATTTCTCAACTGTTAAGGGATCTAAGTTCCAAGTCTGCGTGCAAGCTAAACAACCTCGCAAGTCACATACGACTGCAGAAATGAGAAATTTAACACCACTAGAGCTCATACATTCTGATCTTTGTGAGATGAATGGTGTGTTGACAAAAGGTGGAAAGAAATATTTCATGACTTTGATCGATGACTCTACGAGATATTGTCATGTGTATCTTCTGAAATCAAAAGATGAGGCTTTGAGTTTCTTCAAAATCTATAAAGCTGAGGCAGAAAATCAACTTGATCGAAAGATTAAGAGGCTTAGGTCTGATCGTGGTGGAGTGTATTTTTCCAACGAATTTGATTCCTTTTGTGTGGAACATGGCATAATTCATGAGAGGACGCCTCCCTACTCACCCCAGTCAAATGGAGTAGCTGAAAGAAAGAACCGTACTCTAACAGATTTGGTTAACGCCATGTTAGACACATCGGGTCTTTCTAAGGAATGGTGAGGGGAGGCACTATTGACCGTGTGTCATGTCCTAAACCGAGTTCCCACAAAGAACAAAGAAATTACTCCATTCGAAGAGTGGGAGAAGAAAAGATTAAAACTCTCTTACTTACGTACTTGGGGTTGTTTGGCAAAGGTTAATGTACCAATTCCCAAGAAGCGCAAGCTTAGACCAAAAACCATTGATTGTGTTTTTCTGGGCTATGCTTTTCATAGCATTGGTTATAGATTCTTGATAGTAAAATCTGAAGTACCTGACATTCATGTCGGTACAATCATGGATTCGACTGATGCGACTTTCTTTGAGGATATCTTTCCAATGAAGGATAAACCTAACTCATCAAATCCGGAGATACCTAGTTCATCTAATCAGGAATTTGCTATATTCTCTGAACCTACCATTCCGATTGAACACTCTGAAAGTCCTAAGGAGGATGATAATGAAATTCCTAAAAGGAGCAAGAGACAAAGGACTGCAAAGTCTTTTGGTGATGATTTCGTTGTGTACCTTGTGGATGACACTCCCACTTCCATTTCAGAAGCTTATGCATCTCCTGATGCTGACTACTGGAAGGAAGCTGTTCATAGTGAGATGAATTCCATCTTAGCTAATGAAACATGGGAGATCACGGATCGTCCTTATGGGTGCAAACCTGTAGGATGTAAATGGGTGTTCAAGAAGAAACTAATGCCTGATGGTACTATTGAGAAGTACAAGGCAAGGCTTGTGGCCAAGGGTTATACACAAAAGGAAGGTGAAGACTTCTTTGACACTTACTCACCTGTAGCAAGGTTGACCACCATTCGAGTACTACTTTCTCTGGCTGCCTCACACGGTCTTCTCATTCATCAAATGGACGTTAAGACGGCTTTCCTAAATGGAGAGTTGGATGAGGAAATTTATATGGATCAACCAGATGGTTTTGTAGTAAATGGTCAAGAAAGAAAAGTGTGCAAGCTACTGAAGTCTTTGTATGGTCTTAAACAAGCACCTAAGCAGTGGCACGAAAAATTTGATAAAACCTTAACCGCTGCAGGTTTTGTTGTAAACGAAGCTGACAAGTGTGTATACTATCACCATGGTGGGGGTAAGGGAGTCATCCTTTGTTTGTATGTTGATGACATACTAATTTTTGGAACCAACCTTAATGCAATTAAGGAGGTCAAAGATTTCTTATCTCATTCCTTTGAGATGAAGGATCTGGGAGTAGCTGATGTCATCCTAAACATCAAGCTATTGAGAGATGATGATGGTGGGATTACACTGCTTCAGTCCCACTATGTGGAAAAGATCTTTAGTCGTTTCGGGTATAGCGACGTCAATTTTTCTCCTACACCGTATGATCCTAGTGTGTTGCTTCGAAAGAATCGAGGAAATGCTAGAGACCAACTAACATACTCTCAAATCATTGGCTCGCTTATGTATTTAGCTAGTGCCACGAGACCTGACATCGCCTTTGCTGTAAGCAAACTCAGTCGATTTGTCTCAAATCCAGGAGATGATCACTGGCATGCTCTTGAGAGAGTTATGCGATATCTAAAAGGCACTGCGAGCTATGGCATACACTATACCGGGTATCCGAGGGTACTAGAGGGTTATAGTGATTCAAATTGGATATCGATCTTGTGAGATAAAGGCCACGAGTGGATATGTTTTCACACTTGGTGGTGGCGCTGTTTCTTGGAAGTCTTGCAAGCAGACCATCTTAACAAGGTCAACTATGGAAGCAGAACTCACAGCACTAGACACGGCCGCTGTTGAAGCAGAGTGGCTTCGTGAACTCTTGATGGACTTACCTGTGGTTGAAAAACCTATACCCGCAATTCCAATGAACTGTGATAATCAAACTGTGATTATTAAGGTGAATAGTTCTAAGGATAATATGAAGTCCTCAAGACATGTGAAGAGGAGACTGAAATTTGTCAGGAAAATGAGAAACTCCGGAGTTATTGCATTGGATTATATCCAAACATCTAAAAACTTGGCAGATCCCTTCACAAAGGGTCTATCACGCAACGTGATAGAAAATGCATCGAAGGAGATGGGTATGAGACCCACAATTTGAGCTTTCCACAGTGGTAAACCACTCTATGTGATCGGAGATCCCGTGAATTAGAATTGGGAGACAAGATGTTGGTTAGCTGAGAGGAAAGTATCCCTACTTTAATAAACACCACTCCATAAAGATGCAATACTTTCCTATTCTGCACGGCAGGTTGATTTATTATCTTAATGTGTTCTAAGTGGCTTATCCTAAGCAAAGATGTTGTCCTGCAGAATATCTTTTGAAGAACACACCTATATGAGTTTGACTGTTAAAACGTTGTAGTCTATGAGAGTAGGGTGCTCTCTAATAAACTCATGAAAGGTCATGGAGTATGACTTATAAGCTCCACCTCCGGGGAAGTCCCACGGTAGCCTAGTATCGGTCAAGACTTTTTGTGAAGCTAGGTTCGCAGCAAACTTGCAGTTCAAGGCATAGTCCACTGTACAAGTTACAGCCTAGTATAACATAAAGCTCTAGGTGGAAGTTCAACTTAACAGTCTCCACTACAGTACCGGTATATAAACAATGTTTTGGAACCAAAGACAAACTTCATGTGCCTCTAGGATCTGGTGGGGGATTGTTGGAATTTTTGCCTAAAATAGGCCCAACCCATTTATTATATGCCAATAAATTCCTGAAATCCTAGAGGCCCATTTGGCCCATTCATGCAAAGCAAGAGCTGGGACAAATGTTTAGTACCACATTGCTAGTTGAGTGAAAGTTGGACCAGATTATAAGGTCAGCTCTCCTACCACTTGGTAAAAGGATGAGAAGGAGAAGGAGAGAGTTCCACACGCGCGCTCCTCCTCCTCGCCACGCCACACCTCGTCACGACGCGCGCACGCGCACCGCGGGTTGCGGGAATCTCGCCGAGCCGAGCTTTATTTTGCCACGCACGAATGGTATATGAACAGATGCACAGAAGCTGAAACGTTTTGCTATAAGTGGACTTTTAATACGAGTTAAATGAATACGAATTGAGTGGAGGCTGTCCGGTGGGCTGCCGCCTGTTCGCTTCATCTTCCGTCCATTCGTTTCATCTTCTGCGTAGTCTGTCTACCTTCCCCTCTGTGCCTATAAGAGAGAGAGATCACGCCTCCTCTCAGTTATACTGCCACACATCCTTTGCGCCTCCAGTTCCAGAGCACTGCGCTACCTAGATCTTCCCCATCCCGTCTTGCGGCGTGCACCGAGCCGACAGTGAGGGCCTCCGAGACCCCGCTGCTTCGAGTCCTGTACGGGAGAAGGGCGATAAGGTTTTTGGGGAGCGCTATCAGCGCGACTACTGGCTTCGTCACGGACTCCCTCACAGATAGCGACTGCGGCGACGTCTTACTCGACGAGGACTTCTTCCCCGACATCAACACCCTCTTCCTCGACGACATGGCCAACGACGGTTCCAACGCCGGTGGTTCCTCTTCTGCTACTGCCGTGTATATCTTCTGTCTCAAACTTGTTCTGATCATATTCAAAGTTTTATGCCTTGCAGTTTATTTGGTTATATGTCTTAATATGTATTCGCTATTTCGCATGATTAGTATATTGCCTATTATTCTAATCATGTTTTATCTTGCGTTTATTATGGATAATTTGCTTGGTAAATTGCTCTATTATTCAACAGTGTCATTGCCATCCAGATGTTCTACATGGCTTCTTATCAAATATACAAAATATTCTCATAATAGGTAGAGGTAAGCATAATAAATCGATTAGAAAATCCTCATAAACAACAATACAAAAACTGGAACAACACTTCTATTCGTCGGACATATATTGTTGACACACATTTATGTTTGTGTATCTATAGATCACCAAGAATAACGCCACTAAGAATTTTTACCAAAAAAGATACCAATATTCTTACATGTGTAATCTCTAAGATATAATGCCATTTAGGATTTGTACCAAAAAGATATCATTCTTAATTTGTCACTAAGGCACCATATCTTCTTGTCATAAATTGAAAAGCCAATAAAAATATTGTCTCGTTAAAGGAGTCCGACCCGGATATATCTCACTTAACAAAGCTAAGAAATTTCCTAGTAGTAACAAGTTGAGGTAAAAGGTAATCAGTCAATCAGAAGATCTTCATAAGTATAAACAGTAAAACAAAAGGAACACAATTGATATTTGACTATATATGAGCACCTAATAGGAGCATATTTTTCTCGAAAAAATTTGGAGTTGATTTTTTGAAGAAACAACTGTGTTTGTGTATATATAGATATCCAGTGAATAATGCAACTAAGAATTTGTACCCCAAAAAATACTATTGATGATCTTGCTTTAAAATATTTGGTCATACATGCTACACTTTTTTTTTATCACAATCTCCCAACCGGTCCTGTAAAAATACTCCTAACCGGTAAATCCAACTCCTATTTATAGGTTATTCTTCTTGTATCTCTGATAGAAAAGTTCCACCTCGCCTTAGGTAGCTTTTCATTCGAGCTCCAAGCCAATGGCCATGCCGGGAACATCCACAACCCTCCTGCTCTCGTTAGCCACTTTGGTCGTATTATCCTTCTCCACCGGCGACGCATGCGGTAACGTCCCTTCCCTGAGCATCTACGAGCAGAATTCTAATTAAAATGGGACAATATATTTGCAAATTTAATACATGTAACTTGGTTATGGATGTCATACAATACCAAATATTGGTGAAAGAGTGAGACCTTTTCTTTAGATAATTGATTTGAAATATATTTATAATCTTGTCCGAGGATCTCCCTTACATCAGCACTGTCACTACTTCAGTAACATATCGTCAAGTAAGGCACACTGCCAAATTAGTAAGATGCTAGAGCACAATATTTATTTTAGTCATCAACCAAAAAACCAATACAAATATTGTCTTGTTAAAATAGTGTCAATGCCATCCAGACGTACTATATGGCTTGTTAACAAAAAATACAAAATATTCTAGTAATAGGTAGAGGTATAGCATAATAAATCGATTAGAAAATCCTCATAAATAACAATACAACGAACGGAACAATACTTTTATTCGTCAAGAAGATATTGATCACACATTTATATTTGTGTATCTTCTGATCAGCAAGAATAATGCCACTAAGTATTTTCACCAAAAAAGATATTGATCTTGTGTCCATGTGTAATCTCTAAGTACAAAAAAGATACCATTCTTAATTTGTCTCTAAAGCGCCATATCTCCTTGCCATAAATTGAAAAGCCAATAGAAATATTGTCTAGTTAAATAACAAGTTGAGGTATAAGGTAATCAGTCAATGTGAATATCCTCACAAGTACAAACAGTACAACAAAAGAAACACAATTGATATAGGACTAATAGGAGTAAATATAGTAGGAGAAGATTTTTCTCAGCAAACAGAAGATGGAGTTGATTTTGTGAATACGCAATTGTGTCCGTGTATCTGTAGATCTCCAGTGAATAATGCAATTAAGGATTTCTACCCAAAAAATATACTCTAGGATCTATAATAAGTGTCGTTAATTTAGTACAACTATATACTAAATGAGCGACACTTATTATGTATAAAAGGGTACTATTATTGATGATCTTGCTTTACATACACGCTACCTATTTTTCATCACTATATCCCAACCGGGTCCTATCAAAAGAAAACCCCAAACGGATAAATCCATCTCCTATTTATAGGGCATTCTTCTTGTACATTTCTCGGACGGAAAAATTCCACATCGCCTTAGGTAGCCCTCGATCGAGCTCCAAGCAATGGCCATGCCGAGAACATCTGCCACCCTCCTCCTCGTGTTGGCCGCTCTGGTCGGCCTCTTCTTCTCCACCGGCGACGCCTGCGACAACGTCCGTTCCATGAGCATCTACGAGGCGTGCGACAAGTCGTGCAGCAACGTCCCAACGCCCAAAGTGCAGCTCTGCCAGAGCACGCTCCTGGCCGCCAGGGTGGCACCCACCGCGGAGGTCACCGTCTACGCCATCGCCGCCGCCAATGCCGCGATGAAGTCGTACAAGTCAAGCATGGCCATCATCGACCGGCTGCTGCAGATCCAGTGGCTTCCCCCCGGCGAGAAGACGGCGTACGAGTTCTGCCAGGACAGGTACGGGAAGGCGCTCGAGTACATGACCGGCGTCACCAACCAGATGTCGATATGCGCCTTCGCGTACCCAAGGCAGGAGTTATTCGACTCCACTTACGCCATCTCAAGCTGTGGGGACTATTTGATTGACTACCGGTCCTCCCCGCTCTTCGATGCCAACGCCGCTGACCAAAATAACACCTACGTCGCGTATTATCTGGGCGGCTTGATCGTCGGAAAGTAGCGATCGAGCAAACTTGTCTTTGCATTCTCCAAGAATTCTTTTGTCGGGTTCATAATCAGTTGAAATAGGAGTACTACTTAAGGAAGTGTACCTAGACTAAATAATAATTGTACTATAATGCTTCATGCTTTTCACTTTTCAGGTACTGGCGCATAAGTGATTCCCGTATTATTTAAACTAAACTTCTCTATGCTTTCTTGGGACGCGGTCGTCAAGCAGAACACTTGGTGATACAATCGCGCTGCATCATGTACGTACGAGAGAAAAGCTGGAATCAAGTAAAGACCAATGCAACATTCATTAGGCAAATCGTCCAACAGTAGAGCGAAACCACATCAAGCGCTCTTGTTACTTAGCCGAAGCAGTGGTGAGGACAGTTGTTACTTAATAAGACTATCCACATGTCAGACATGTTGATCGACACGGTCGTTCAAGAAAACGTGAACAACATACACACAGTAGCAATTTTACCATAATATGTTAGAGAAATAATGAATCAATAATAAATCTTGGTCATGCTGCCGAAAAGGCAAATGTAGAAAAAAACTAAGGCGGTCGCGGACACATCGCGATGCTCGTGTCATCTAGTACAGTCGACAACCTTATTTTTGCTAAACCAAGTGCAAAGGCAACACTATTAGAAAAATGACCTTTCTTTTTTGCAGCTCCAGCCTCTAGTCCTGGCCTTCTTTGAAACCGGGAGTAGTGTTAGCGCTAGTCCCGGTCTGTGAATTCTGCAACGGCTACATGGTCCCATATCACTAGTCCCGGTCCATGGGCAACCTCTAGTCCCGGCTAGTAACACAGGCCGCGACTAGAGCTCTTGTGAGACTCATGGCTATGTTTAGTCTGGGTTCTTGTTACAAGCCGGAACTAGAGGTCAACCTCTAGTCTGGGTTCATTTTACCACCCGGGACAACTTATTACCACTATATATGCCTATTCGGCCCAGCCCAATAGCATGGTCATTTCCTCCAAGTAACAGCTCGGGTTCATCCTCATTTTTTGTCCAATTTGGTGGCAACTTTCAATCCAAGATTTGGTGGCATCATCTATCAATCGAAGCTTCTAAAATGGTTAGCAACTTCAATCATTCACCTCTTATTGTTATAGTTTAGCTCAATGCTCTAGAACTAGAATGAGGAATTTCATGCTTAGAAGTGTAGAGGGAATTTTAGACGTGTAGTTTTAAGCATAATTTGATTATACAAAAAGCTACTGAAAGTTGAGATGTGTATTTGAAGAGTTTCGGATCCCAAAACTAAATAAGGTTTTCACTGCTAGAGCAATAATTAAATAGTCAACATTTTTATGTTAACAGTTCTGTCAAATTCAAAAATTAGTGCATGTATAATTTAATATGATAGAAAATCTTAATTCAAAAATTAGTGCATGTAAAATTAATTGTAGTAAAAATGATCCAAATGTTGGGGAGGTAACCCCGGATAGGGTAAAGACGGGGGAAGACGAAAGGGTGTTCCCCGTCTAGTTTCCGAGTTACAGTCTGTGTCGGCCGAATCCTGTAGAGGTCGACCGAGATAGGAAAGGGCAGGACCCTTATAGTAATGGCAAAGCATTACCCGGCCGAGATACTGCGTAAGTCGGCCGGGTTAGCCCAAGTAATCTTGATGCAGGTGAAAGACAAGCCGAGTTACGCGAGGCAGGGCCGAATGATACGAAGCTTGCAGGAGAAGGAGAATCCTAAAGTCAAACCCTAGTAGCAGGCTGGGGAGAATCTGAGCGAAGCCAAGCACTACGGACAAAGGCGCAGAGCAACAGAGAGACAGAAGGAGGTCAAGGAGGTGACAGTCCTGAAGCCCGAGGCGCACAGGAGGGCCCCTCTGGAACCTTGCCGTCATTAGGGGAGCGACAGGGAAAGGGGGGCGCCGAACTACTATATTGGGATAAGCATATTCCTCGAATATGCTTGCCACGTCTGCCCTAAGGGAACCCAAGGCTCTCCTTTATAAGGACAGGCTTGGACCCTAAGGAGGGGATCGACTCATTTTTCTTGGTACCGTTAGGCTGGTAAAGTTCTCTTTTTCTCCTTGTATACAGCTCAAGGAGCACTTGTAACCCAAGGAAGGAGAAATACAGATCTTTGCGTTAGCTTTCTGTGTGTAGAATCCACTGCATCTTCCCTCCCCAGATCCCACTAGCATCCATTGGCCCCAAACTTTAGCCTACCCATGGCATCTGCCGTGCCACCACCACGACAGTTGGCGCCCACCGTGGGGCCAGCAGCGGTGCTAGCTGGAGTTATGATCCGGACGGGAAACTTCATCAAGACTGGCGAGCGTGTTGTTTCTGGCTTAGTCCAGAGATTTAGTCTCTGTGATTATGTTAGCAACAATGCAGGGAGCTTCAGGGGGAAAGCTCCCCCGCGTAATGGTGTCTTCATCAACCTGGGCGGGCACCAGGTTTACGTCGGCGTCGACATCTCCGGCGTTTACCCTCACCAAGTTGTTGTTGCAGGAGATCCACCTCTTAACGTTGCAGGCCGTCCGCCCGGAGCACATCCTGCAGGTAGCGTCGAGGTAATGGTTTTGGCCGAGGTGCAAACTGGAGTAGCAGCTGCCGGATCAGGCAGAGAACCCGCCACCGGGGTACAGGGCGCACACAGGCAGACAACACCAATGCCCACCGAGGTAATCCCACCAGCAACCAACCCCACTGAGGTGCAAGACACCACCCCAAAAGCACCAAGAGTAAGAGGGCCACCTCTGGAAAGGCCAGAGAATATTCTTCAGGCGACCATAGAAAGCTTGACTACGCCTGTAGGGCCGATACTTAATCCGGCAAATGCTCAGGCAGAGTTAGAGGAAACCAGGCAAAATGTGCTGATACAGGCAAAAAAGGTGTCGGCCTTGCGGGAGTCCTTAAACAGGACCCTGCGAGAATATGCCAAAGCTAATAAGCTTGACGTCGCGCCCGAACGGGTGGACGAACTAAGATTGAGAGGGAAGAACCTCATAGATGACATCAACAAAGAGCATGATGCTCATAAAGCAGAATCAGAGGATTTGGGTTTGCCGAGGTACAGTACCCCGGCAAGAAACCTAAGAGCGGCAAATGCCGCAACATTAGAGTTAGAGGGGTTGACCGGTGAAGCCCGGCAGAAACAACAAGAAGAGTAAACGAGCTGGTGCGCATCGCGAACCAGCAAAACAAGGAAATGCTCAGAGCAAACCTGGCGAGGCCGGGGGCCTCGCGAATGGTTCATTCGGCAGGAGCAGCACCTGCCTTGTCCGTGGCGGCAGCATCTTCACCCGGAAATAATGCTCGAAGAGACAAAGCAGTAACCTCGGGAAAGAGGAACAAGCAGATTGTTCCATATGATCCGGCAATGGCCGGAAAGGCGAATGAGAACAGAGGCAATGCAAGCCGAGGTAACAGTGGGGGAGAGGAACCACGACCGTGTTGAGAGAGACGGAGGAAGCCGAGGCAATGGAGATCTCGGCAGAAGAGAGCCCGCGAGAGGCAATCAGGAGAACAATACCCCGGTCGGAGTAGGGAGAGAACTGCCACTCAACCCACAACCAAGGCATGAACCCCGGCAGGAAAGAGAAACGAGGCCAGCTCGCCACGATCGAATATATGAAAGATACAATGATGGTTATTTTGTGATGGAATATGCAATCCATGGCGGAAACAATCACTATGGAATACAGGACAGAGTTCTGTACAGAGATTTGCCATCAAATGATGCAAGAGCGAAGCTGGACCGGCTATACAGGTCCGAATTGTTGGAAGAACAGGGTCCACCAGGGCCGACATGCTTTGGACCACGGATCATGGGCGAACCTCCTGTGCCGAACTTTCAACTGGCGAGGGGCACGAAAACATATAATGGGATTACCAAACCACAAGACTGGTTAATTGACTACGCCACTGCTGGAAAAATAGCGGGTGGAAACTTACGATGGGCAGTACGGTATGTACCACAGATGCTGGAAGGACCAGCTAGGGTGTGGTTGAATAATCTACCAGCCGGCAGTATCAACTGTTGGCTGGATTTTGAGGAAATGTTTGTCAGCAACTTCACCAGTACATACAAGAGGCCAAACAGGCTGCAACAGTTAGCCATGTGCAAGCAGAGGCCGAATGAAACAGATAGAGAGTTTTTAACTCGGTGGTGTAACCTGAGAAATTCATGTGAAGGAGTCATAGAATCGCAGGCAATTGCTTGGTTCGCACAAGGATGCCATTATGGCAGCGTATTGTGGCAGCGTCTACAAAGAGATATGCCGACCACACTGGCAGAAACTATCAGAATAGCGGACTCCTACGCATTAGGAGACCCAACGCAGCCAGAGTTAATGTCGGCGAATCATCGCGAGCAGCAGGACCATGATGCAAGAGATTTGGCCGGGTCATCTAGGCGTGGTGATTTCAGAGGAAGAAGAAGAGAGGAAAGGCCGGATTACAGATATAATTCGGCCCAAGTGGCGGCAGTAGCACAAGACCCGCCGAGTCACGGAGCAACTCAAAGGCAGAAGAATGGTCCTCAACAGTGGACACCAAGAAATGAGGGAAAAAGGCAGTGGACCCAAGAACAAAAGAAACAGTGGCAGGAGAGGCCGAAGTACACGTTCGAATCTATGTTAGATCAGCCGTGCAAATTTCACACGTCAAACCCATCCAGGCCAGCCAACCATACCACCCGCCAGTGTGCATGGATGAAAAATGCAATGGGGAACCCCGCAGGGGTTCAGGCACCCCATCAAGTACGTCAGCAGCACCAGCCGCAGTTGACTGGAGCAAATGCGCAGCAACTAATGTTACCGCCCCCTCCCCCGAGATACGATAACTCAGATCGGAGAGACGCGGTGCATCAAGTGATGAACCAAGTCCAGGATGGAAGAACAAATCCGGCGAATACCGGACGCAATGATTACAGAGAACATCATCAGTCCTATTGCGTATTCACGACGGAACAACAAGACAAGCAAAGTGTGCAGCGCCGGCATATGGAAGTAAATGCAGTAATGCCGGCAGTACCAAGATATGTGCCTTGGTCGGATCAGGAGATAACTTGGAGCATAAAGGATCATCCCAAGATAATGCCAAATCCCGGATCATATGCACTTGTGCTGGATCCGACATTTGTTGGACCAAGCATCAATGTCAAGTTTTCAAAAGTACTCATAGATAATGGAAGTAGTATCAATATCATGTACAAGGATACCATGCATAAACTCGGTATATCCCAGAACATGTTGCAATCCACGAGGACCACTTTCCATGGGATAGTGCCAGGGCTTTCATGTGAACCCATTGGTAAGGTCCGAGTGGATGTGTTATTCGGCACAAGAGACAACTGCAGAGCAGAGAATTTAGAGTTTGAAGTGGTGGATCTAGAGAGCTGTTATCATGCTCTACTCGGACGACCAGCGTTGGCCAAATTCATGGGCAGCTGTCATATAAGTTATCTGAAAATGAAGATACCCGGACCACAGGGAGTGATAACTATAACAGGGGATTACAAGAAATCAATGGAGTGTGCATCAGCCGGGTCAAATTTGGCCGAGTCATTGGTTATAGCAAGAGAAAAAAGAAGGATTCAGGAGGTAGCAGCCCTCGCTCAGTCGGCACAGCTGAACATGCCGGCGCTAGCCAACCCACATGGCAGTGTCTCTTTTCAGCCGACTAAAGAAACGAAGAAGTTTCAAATAGATGAGCAATTCCCGGAGCGTACTGTTACAATTGGTGCAGGCCTGGACGCTAAATAGGAAAGCGAGCTCACCAACTTCCTCCGTGAGAATCGGGACATATTTGCATGGTCAACTCAGGATCTGCAAGGTGTTCCGAGGGAGTTGGTTGAGCACTCTTTGAATGTAAGGCCCGGAGCAAGGCCGGTGAAGCAACCTCTCCGCCGCTTCGCCGAAGACAGGAGAAAAATAATAGGGGATGAAATAGCTCGGCTCCTTGCAGCCGGGTTCATCATGGAGGTGCTGTACCCGGATTGGTTGTCGAATCCGGTGCTGGTAGAAAAGAAGAAAGATGATCCCAATGTAGCCATTGTATGGCGAATGTGTATCGATTACACGAACCTGAACAAGGCGTGTCCAAAAGATCCTTTTCCATTACCTAGAATAGACCAAGTCATTGATTCGACCGCTGGTTGTGAGTTATTATCATTTGTAGACGCGTACTCCGGTTTCCACCAGATACCGTTAAATCCGCCCGATCAAATAAAGACTGCATTTATTACCCCGTACGGGGCTTATTGCTATCGCACAATGCCATTCGGCCTGCGAAATGCAGGAGCAACATATCAGAGATGCATGCAAAAATGTCTACATGATCAAATAGGAAAAAACGTACAAGTATATGTAGATGATGTAGTCATCAAAACCAAGGAAAGCAAAACCTTACTGGAAGATATACGGCAAACTTTCGTAAGCTTGAGAAGATTCCGAATGAAACTTAATCCGGAAAAGTGCACGTTTGGCGTGCCAGCAGGAAAATTGCTCGGTTTTCTTGTATCTAGCCGAGGTATAGAAGCCAACCCAACAAAGATAAAAGCAGTAGAAAGAATGGAATTGCCAAGATGCTTAAATGATGTACAAAAATTCACAGGTTGTCTAGCCTCGCTCAGACGGTTTGTATGTCGGCTGGGAGAAAAGGCGCTACCACTATATCAGCTGATGAAGAAATCAGATAAATTCATTTGGACCCCGCAAGCGGACAGTGCGTTTCATGAGTTGAAGAAAATGTTAGTCACATCACCCGTTTTGGCTTCTCCATTATCAAAAGACCCTATGTTACTCTATATAGCAGCTACCAACAGAGTAGTGAGTGCTGTAGTCGTCATAGAACGACTTGAAAATGATAGATCCGTACAAAGGCCGGTGTATTATTTAAGCGAGGTATTGTCCGCTTCAAAACAGAATTACCCACATTATCAGAAGATGTCTTATGGAGTATATATGTCGGCAAAAAAGCTTAAACATTACTTCGAAGAACATCCCATCAGAGTGATCTGTGAAGCGCCCATAGCCGACATATTGAGCAAAAAAGATGCAAGTGGCCGAATAGCAAAATGGGCAATCGAGTTGTCACCATACGCTCCACAATTTGATAGGAGAGATGCAATTAAATCTCAAGCAGTCGCCGACTTCTTCGTAGACTGGGCCGAAGTACAGTATGAGCCACCATTACCAGATCTAAATTATTGGACGATGCATTTCGATGGTTCCAAACTAAGAAATGGTTTAGGGGCAGGAATAGTGTTAACCTCACCTAAAAGAGATCAGTTGAAATATGTGTTACAAATACATTTTGCCGCATCCAACAATGTAGCCGAATATGAAGCACTGGTCCATGGATTGAAAGTAGCAAAAGAGATTGGCATACGCCGAATCTTATGCTATGGAGACTCGGACCTAGTAGTACAACAAGTATCAGGCAGTTGGGATGCATTAGATGCTAATATGGCTTTATACAGATTTCATGTGCAAAAGATCAGTGGATACTTTGAAGGATGTGAATTTCACCACATACCTCGGGCAGAAAATGATGCCGCAGACACGTTGTCAAAGCTCGGATCAACCCGACAGTCAATTCCCGTGCATTGCCCTGGAACACCTCAGAAAACCATCAATAATCCCGTCACCAGAATCCGAATCTATCTTTATTCCGACAAATTCAGCAGAAGATAATGCGCCGATGGAAGTAGACCAGCAATATGACTCGGAACCCCTCAAGAGGAGGACAGCAGAAGTGAGCACAATTATGGAGAAGGCCGAGGTACATATGTCGGCAGAAAACATGGAAATAGACAGTGAGACCACACCAGAAAAAATCACACCGCCATGGGCGCAACCCATATTCTCTTACCTTAAAGAGTCGATATTGCCGGATAATGAAATATTAGCTAGACAAACTATAAGGAGAGCAAAAGCTTATACAATCATAAACAATGAGCTATATAAAAGAAGCGTCACAAGCGTATTGCAGAAATGTGTGAGTTCGGCAGAAGGCCAGGAGATCCTCCTGGATATACATCAAGGAGAGTGTGGACACCATGCCTCATCTCGTGCCTTGGTAGCCAAAGCTTTCAGGCATGGATTTTATTGGCCAACGGCGTTGAAAGAAGCCAAAGAGTTGGTTGAAAAATGCAATGGTTGTCAGAGATATGCAACCAGGATACATATGCCCTCGACCGAGTTAAAAACAATACCCATCACTTGGCCATTCTCTATGTGGGGCTTAGATATGGTGGGACCATTTAAGACGGCCCAAGGGGGAATGACCCACATATTGGTTATGGTGGACAAGTTCACGAAATGGATTGAGGTGAAACCAATAAAAAAATGCGATGGGCCCACAACAGTAAAATTTCTCAAAGATATCGTTTTAAGATATGGGTATCCGCACAGTATTATTACGGATAATGGCACAAATTTTGTAGAAGGAGCCTTCACCAGATTTTGCAGAGAGAAACATATAAGGCTAGATGTTGCCTCCGTGGCTCACCCAGCATCTAATGGGCAAGTAGAGAGGTCTAATGGACTAATATTGTCAGGAATAAAACCACGACTTGTTGAACCGCTGCAAAGGTCGGCAGGATGTTGGATTGAGGAACTCCCGGCCGTATTATGGAGCCTCAGGACTACTCCGAATAGATCAGCAGGCTATACACCATTCTTTCTGGTATACGGGGCAGAGGCCGTGCTTCCAGCCGACATAATACATGACTCGCCAAGAGTTACTCAGTATACAACCTCAGAGGTAAATGAAATAGCTCGGCAAGATACTGTAGACCTGCTAGAAGAAGCCAGAGAACTGGCACTATCATGATCAGCTATTTATCAGCAGAACTTGCGACGATATCACAGCAAGAAGGTGAATCCAAGGGTATTCAAAGAAGGAGATTTAGTCCTCCGACTGGTGCAACGCACGGCCGGCATGCACAAGCTCTCACCCCCATGGGAAGGACCATTCATCGTGAGCAAAGCGTTACATAACGATGCCTACTATTTAATCGACGCTCAATACCCCGGAGGGAACAAGGCAGACAAAGCTGCCGAAGAAACGAAGCGGCCATGGAATGTAGCCTTGATTTGTCCATTTTACTCATAGCATAAGTATTTCAAGGTCAAGGACCAATGATGTATTAAAACCTCGCCATCCAGAGCAGTGACTCGGGGACTGCCATATGTTATTTCAATTTCATCTTATGTATTAAAACCTCGGCATCCAGAGCGGTAACTCGGGGACTGCCATATGTCATTTCAAGTTTATCTTATGTATCAAAACCTCGGCATCCAGAGCGGTGACTCGGGGACTGCCATATGTTATTTCAATTCCATCTTATGTATTAAAACCTCGGCATCCAGAGCAGTGACTCGGGGACTGCCATATGTTATTTCAATTTCATCTTATGTATTAAAACCTCAGCATCTAGAGCGGTAACTCGGGGACTGCCATATGTCATTTCAAGTTCATCTTATGTATCAAAACCTCGGCATCCAGAGCGGTGACTCGGGGACTGCCATATGTTATTGAAATTTCATCTTATGTATTAAACCTCGGCGTCCAAAACAGTGACTCGGCGACTGCTATATGTTATTGCGATTTCATTTTATGTACTAAGTATTGGCATTCAAAGCAGCGACTAGAGTACTAACATATACCGCCGCGGTGTTATATTGAGCACCAAAGCTTGACACCCTGAGCAGCACCTCGGCGGTGGTCTTATATTGTTCCTGAAACTCAGTTTACACACTAGACTTCAGCGGAGCAGGCAGTCATTCTGGGATTGCCATACATTGTTCCAAAGTAGCAGTCAATCTTCGATGTAAAAAAGGTATCACACTTCAGAATAAGAGCAGGTCAAGCCCATATGATGTACGAAGCTCACAACCAGATTACTCGACTGAAGAACGAGAAAACAAAGACAAAGATACATCCTAACAACAACAAAATTATAGGCTACCAAAGCCAGAATTCGGATGGAAACCCACTTAAACAAAGTTATAATAACTGCAAATTTATACGTCGCAACGATATACGGCAAAAGGAGATTCAAGTCATACAGGAAATAAACAAGTGTTCCACAGACATTGTACGCCCGGCATACCAGGGACAAGTAATAACTTAAAGATTTTCCGTTGGAGAGGCAACAGTTGTGGTAGGAGTCAGAATCTCCGAGATAGGCGGAGCCTCGACTGAGGTTGCCTCGCTTTCCACAGACCCGGGTATGACTCCGGCTGAAAGAGGTCTTGAGAGGAGCATCATGCAGCTTGAATGACCAGTACCTTTGGAGGAGGATCGCGCATCACCGTTGCCGTCCGAGCTCGAACTGGAGTCGCTAGAAGAAGCCGAATCATCTTAACCTTCACCCTGTTCAGCCGAGTTATTGTCTGATGCGTCTTCTACCACAACCTCGTCGTCCGAGTTCTGGAGAAAACTCAGACCTTCATTCCAGGTATGCACGTCGGCATACTCAACGAGCTGAAACGCGCGAGCTTGCCGAAGAGCAACAAAGGTGGGATCCTCAACCCAACGAGAACCTGTGCGCAAATTCCTCAGGATATCAAGAGAAATGTCTTCGTACCATGACATGATAACGGTGAGGGCCATATCAGCACCAGCTCGCGCAGCTGATTCCCTCTAGAGACTTAGTTGTTTTTTAGAGGCCATTAATCTTTGCACCAGCAATTCGACCTCGTTGATATTAGGAGTCCCAGAGGTATTCGGCCAGAGAACATGGTAAGCTCGGATAGCTGCCTGCACCAAGCCTCTGCCCATAATTTTCATCGGGCCAATAGCAGCGCCGACAGCAACAAGGAAATCTTCCATCGAGTATTCTGAATCAACAGGGACACCTCGGCGCTTTCGAGCTGCAAGAACCGCTTTTGAGCTGACAGGCTTAGCTTCTGGGAAATGACCTGCACAAAACACGAGTGCGTCAGGAGACAGCAAAGACAGAGAAAAACATAATCCGGCTATGATAAGAAACTTACAATGAATATAACTCAACATTTTATGGAGGTCTTTAGCCTAGTTGATCTTGCTCTTCTCAAACAAAGCAATTTCCTCGCTCATTCCCTGAGTTTTCAGTTCGGCAGACTCGAGGAGTTCTTTATTCTTCTGCAGCTCCAAAGCTAGCCGATTCTTCTCCTCGGAGAATTCCTGATCGACCTTTTCTAGTTCGGATTTCTGAGAGAGCTTAAGGGTCTCCACCTCGGCCCGCAGGCGAGCTATCTCATCATCTTTTTCCTTTAGCTGTGCCGAGTGGGTAGCGCCTTGTTCTAAAAAATGCAGCATCACGTCAGGCATGGGCGTACAATCTTGGTGAGATGCCACAAAGGTTCGTATCGCGGCTTTACCGAAGTCAAACGAAGTAAGAGAAACTGAGTGCACGTTTTAGAAAGGGAAAAGTATGAGGTAAATGGAAAACTAACCTTCCAAATTCTTGACTTTCTTCTCAAGACGAATGTTGAGATTATTAATGTTACCTGTTAACCCACAAAGTAAGTCGGCTTCCCGTAGACAAAACAATGACAATATCAAAGATGACAAGGAGAATGATCGATTTACCTGCTTTTTTCACCACAGGAACAACTTTTTCATATTTTTCTTCCAACTTCTTGTGCGAGAAAAGCAGTCTTTGAAATTCGGCAGTCCGCCGGTCATGTGCAACCTAAGCAATAGAACAAACCGTGACTAAATATTCAAAGCCAAAATAGATCCGAGTTAAGCAAAAACTTAACCCAGATCTAGGTGGCTGGATATTCAAAGCTAAAACAGATCCGAGTTAAGCAAAAACTTAACCCAGATCTAGGTGGCTGGATATTCAAAGCTAAAACAGATCCGAGTTAAGCGATAACTTAACCCAGATCTAGGTGGCTAGATATTCAAAGCTAAAACAGATCTGAGTTAAGCGATAACTTAACCCAGATCTAGGTGGCTGGATATTCAAAGCCAAAATAGATCCGAGTTAAGCGATAACTTAACCCAGATCTAGGTGGATGGATATTCAAAGCCAAAACAGATCCGAGTTAAGCGAAAACTTAACCTAGATCTAGGTGGCTGGATATTCAGAGCCAAAACAGATCCGAGTTAAGCGAAAACTTAACCCAGACCTAGGTGGCTGGACATTCAGAGAACGGCTAGATAAGATTTAAGCAAAGTTTAAGATAGATCTACTCGGATATAGGCTCGGACCCTAAATTAAGTGGAGTTAAGTATAGCACTATAAAAACTTCCAAGCGAATAACAAATTACTCGTTTGCAAGTTTCGGGGACTAATGTATATATAATAGCATATGGGGAATCAGTCTAAACCCCGAGAAGTAGCAATTACCTTGTTCATCTTGTTGCTATCAAGAATAATCTTAGCAGCTTGATCCAAACGACTGCTGATGTCGGAAAGTTGAAACGACTGGCTGTTTCGATTGCCCTCAAGCTGATCAGCAGCATTCCAGTTATAAGCGTATTCCACCAGCAAGCCGAGGCTGTTCCCACTAGCCGTCCGGGTTAAGACTTTACCTCGGACATGTTGTGCAACCACTGCAGCTGCAGGGCTTGTATGAAGAGCAAGCTGGGTGCTGGCGGCCGGAGTAGAAGAGGCTTTGGCGGGAGCAATCCCTTTACGCAGCACGTCGGCAATACTCGGCTGAGAAGAGCCGGCCAAACCTTTTTGGGAAGTGGAAGCCTTGGTGGCAACAGTTTTTCTTATTGTAGAGGAGGCACCAGCAGAAGCCGATACCTCGGCAATGGGAACAGTGCCCTTAGAAGCAGGAGGGATCACAGGCGCAGAAGGCGCCGGGGTATTAACGACCACGGCTGCGGCTGGGGTTACAGTAGGAGCTACTGAGGTAGAAAGAGGCTCGGTGGATATGCTCGGATTCAGTGGAGGGCAACAGGTTCAGTAGAAATCTCGGAGACGCAAGTATCAGGCGCATCGTGACGAGGGGGTGACATATGTGGAGCTGGAGGAGACGTAGAACGAGCAGGACTAGGAATCCTAGTATCTTCAACGGGCGGAGGAGACGACTGCCGAATCGGGCGGCTAGTCATGCTAGGACCGCCAGGCTTAACGGAAAGCGGAGCACTGCGAAAATAAGAAAGAAAAGAGGGTGTCAGGATGAAAAACAGAAACAGGGAAACAAGAAATACGAGCAAAACGAGCTTACCCTGCGACCCCAGGCATGGTCTTGCGCTTGGGAGGGTTCGGAGCAGACTTCTTCATTCGTTTCTTGGGGGCCGCCTCTGAAGCACTAGCAGGAGCCCCGCGTTTCCCCGAGGTAACTGGGGGCCGAGATGCAATAGGCTCGGCATCGTGAACCTGACCGGCCGGATTAGCTAGGAAAGTAGAAGCCGGAAATGCATAAGAAATAGGCATTGCGGCAACTACCTCAAGAGCTTGGACCTCGTCCAAATCACCTTCCTCCTCATGGGCCGAAGTCTTGCCACGAGCGCGGGCCGTAGCGGGATCCGACTTAGGGACGAATTCTTCGGAGTCTGGCTCCCCAACGTCCGGGGTATTCCGATCTGCAGTCCACGGAAGCGACAAAACCTCGGCGTCCTCGTCCTTTTGCTCTGCGAACCTCTGTGAGGCGAAAACAAGGAAGATTAGGGAAAATAGCTATGAAAACAACAGAAAATCAAAATGTTGATGATTAAACTTACTGCGGGAGGAGGACGCTTGCGGGTAAACGGTTTCAATCCCCAGGTCCAATCTTCAGGCATCTCCGTCTTAAATATAGCTCGGACGCGCTTGAAGACAAGGTAGTTGTCCAGCTCGACGGTCGAGACTCGGTTGGGATCAAGTGGACCACTCATATAGCAAAGTTTGTGCGTCCTTTTCTGGAATGGGCAAATTCGGCTACTGATGAAAGTAGCCATCAAGTCCTCGCCGCGTAACCCGGCCCGAATCAGTTCTTTGAGCCGAGTCTCGAAAAGTTCGGCCAAGACATGGCTCCTCCTCGGATTGTAAGTCCAATTTACCGTGGAAGGTGGACCAATGGAGAAGGCAGGGAGCCGAATCTTGTCTTCTGTTCCTCTGTTCTTGACGTAAAAGAAGGATTTGTGCCACTTCTTGCACGATTCTAACCCGGTGACACGAGGAAATACAGACTTCCTCCGAGGTGTAATGGACGCCGCCCCGCACTGAGTAAGCAGTTTCTCGGAAGGGTGCAGAGACTTGTCAGGGACTACATTAGAACGAATCTGGAAGAACTTCGCCCAGACGTGCACGGACGGCCATAGGCCGAAGTATCCCTCCGAGGCGGAGATGAATGCAGAAAGAGAAGCGATGGCGTTCGCAGGAAGATGATGCGGCTGAAGGCTGAAGTAGTCGAGAAACTGCTCCGAACGAGACCGAAGCCGCGCGAGAAATGTGACATAAAAACTACATACTCACCCTCCCTGAGTTCTGGAGATAACTCTTTGCCGGGTAAACGACAAGAGACCTCGGCGGGAATCCTCCGGGTTCGGATGAGCCACTCGATCTCCCGCCGGGTAACTGAGGAGCCCTGCCACGAGCCCCGCTCGGGCCCAGAGCCAGCATCATCATC
Source organism: Avena insularis (assembly GCA_023614405.1). Classification (NCBI taxonomy): domain Eukaryota; kingdom Viridiplantae; phylum Streptophyta; class Magnoliopsida; order Poales; family Poaceae; genus Avena; species Avena insularis. The sequence continues at coordinate 358,825,450 of CM042697.1, forward strand.
CTCAACCAGGGCACCACTAAAGGAACTAGACATGATTTCACCGGAAAGATCGCCGGAGGAACAGCTCGCGGCGGAGGAAAACTTAGAGCTACGAGGCCCCGTCGCAGTTCTATGCAAAAACAGTGGCGGAACGACGACAGAACCGCAGCACGAACAAAGAGGAAACGAAGAGATCTAGAGGAAAGTCTAGGCGGCAAGACCAAAAAGAACTCACCGGCGACGACGCCAGAACAAGTAAACGGCGACGAGGCAGGTGGAGCAGAGCGGCGGAGTCCTCCTCGTCGCAGAACCAGTTGAGTCTTGTGGCGGAACCTGAACGAGCAAGAAAGCGAGGAAGAAGAAGAATGCGAGCGGCGAGAAGGGGAAAAAGAAACTCCCAAGCGCGCGCCCCTTTATAACTTAGCAAGCAAGGTAGTGGGATCGTGGTGTGACAGTTGGCGGCGCGGATCGCACCACACGCCGCTGAGCCCGCATCACGACCACACGTCGCTCGACCAAGGAGCTCACGATCCCCAACGAGAACGGCGACGCAGGCGTCGCGAAACGGCGACGAAGCGTGATAGTAACTGTAGCTTGTCAGTAAACGCTGTAGAGGAACAAAAAACTAGAGAAACAATGATGAGGATGACACGTGGGATGAGGCGTGCACTACTAAATACGGTGTTATCACCACGACAAGATAACTCGGAAATAATACATAGCGAGGGTCATGAAAGCGTCTGACCCGGCCGAGGTTATCGGCGGGCCATACCAACCGGGGACTAATGTTGGGGAGGTAACCCCGGATAGGGTAAAGACGGGGGAAGACGAAAGGGTGTTCCCCGTCTAGTTTCCGAGTTACAGTCTGTGTCGGCCGAATCCTGTAGAGGTCGGCCGAGATAGGAAAGGGCAGGACCCTTATAGTAATGGCAAAGCATTACCCGGCCGAGATACTGCGTAAGTCGGCCGGGTTAGCCCAAGTAATCTTGATGCAGGTGAAAGACAAGCCGAGTTACGTGAGGCAGGGCCGAATGATACGAAGCTTGCAGGAGAAGGAGAAGCCTAAAGTCAAACCCTAGTAGCAGGCTGGGGAGAATCTGAGCGAAGCCAAGCACTACGGACAAAGGCGCAGAGCAACAGAGAGACAGAAGGAGGTCACGGAGGTGACAGTCCTGAAGCCCGAGGCGCACAGGAGGGCCCCTCTGGAACCTTGCCGTCATTAGGGGAGCGACAGGGAAAGGGGGGCGCCGAACTACTATATTAGGACAAGCATATTCCTCGAATATGCTTGCCACGTCTGCCCTAAGGGAACCCAAGGCTCTCCTTTATAAGGACAGGCTTGGACCCTAAGGAGGGGATCGACTCATTTTTCTTGGTACCGTTAGGCTGGTAAAGTTCTCTTTTTCTCCTTGTATACAGCTCAAGGAGCACTTGTAACCCAAGGAAGGAGAAATATAGATCTTTGCATTAGCTTTCTGTGTGTAGAATCCACTGTATCTTCCCTCCCCAGATCCCACTAGCATCCATTGGCCCCAAACTTTAGCCTACCCATGGCATCTGCCGTGCCACCACCACGACACCAAACTTTTTATATGATAGAAAATTTTAGTTATACTGCAGATGAGCCGAGAATGGATGTATAACGCTCCCCAAATGTCTGACGCGTTCATTAAAGGCATGCATTCTTTCCTCGACTTGGCTGAGGCAAACAAGCGGAATGGTTTTATGTGTTGTCTATGTCGTGTCTGTCGGAATGAGAAGGATTACTCTTCATCCAAAACCATTCACATCCACCTGATTCAATCAGGTTTCATGTCCGGCTATATTTGTTGGACAAAGCATGGAGAAAGCAGGGTTATGATGGAAGACAGCAAAGAAGAAGAAGAGAACGATGATAATTATCCAATGTTTCCTGAATACGGTGGCACTGTACTAGAAGACAATGAACACGAAGAAGGTGAAGAACGAACATTAGATGAGACTGCTGATGATCTTAGTCAGGCCATTCTTGCTGCACGGAGCGAATGCGAAAATAAAAACGAGAAGAAGAAGTTGGAGCGCATGTTAGAGGATCACAAAAAATTGTTATACCCAAATTGCAAAGATGGCAACACAAAGCTCGGTACCACACTGGAATTACTGCAATGAAAAGCAGAGAATGGTTTATCTGACAAGGGATTTGAGAAGCTACTGAAAATTTGGAAGAAGAAGCTTCCAAAGAATAATGAATTGCCTGTCAGTACATACGAGGCAAAGAAGGTCGTCTTCCCTCTAGGACTAGAGGTGCAGAAGATACATGCATGCATTAATGACTGCATATTATATCGCGGTGACGAGTACGAGAATTTGGATGCATGCCCGGTATGCGGCGTATTGCGTTATAAGATCAGACGAGATGACCCTGGTGATGTTGAGGGCGAGCAGTGCCCCAGGAAGAGGGTTCCTGCAAAGGTTATGTGGTATGCTCCTATAATACCACGGTTGAAACATTTGTTTAGAAACAAAGAGCATGTCAAGTCGTTGCGATGGCACAAAGAAGAGCGCCTGAAAGACTCGATGTTGAGACACCCCCCTGATGGGTCGCAATGGAGAAAAATTGATAGAGAGTACCTGAGCTTTGCAGATGACGCAAGGAACTTAAGGTTTGGTCTAAGTACAGATGGCATGAATCCATTTGGAGAGCAGAGTTGCAGTCATAGCACCTAGCCTGTAACTCTATGTATATATAACCTGCCTCCTTGGTTGTGCATGAAGCGGAAGTTCATTATGATGCCAGTGCTCATCCAAGGCCCGAAGCAACCCGGCAATGACATTGAAGTCTATCTAAGGCCATTAGTTGAAGAACTACTACAGTTGTGGCGCGACGAAGGTGTTCATATGTGGGATGAGCACAAACAGGAACCATTTGACCTACGGGCGTTGTTGTTCGTAACCATCAATGATTGGCCTGCTCTTAGTAACCATTCAGGACAGTCAAACAAGGGATACAATGCATGTACGCATTGTTTAGATGATACTGAAAGTATATATTTTGGATAAAGGTAAGAATAATGTGTACCTGGGGAATCGTCAATTTCTTTCGGCCAGGCATCCCGCAAGAAAGAAAGGCAAGCATTTCAATGGTGAGGCAGATCACCGGAAGAAGCCTATTCGCCGTACTGGTGATGATATATTTGGTATGGTCAAGAATCTAGAAGTAATCTTTGGAAAGGGCCCTGGCGGTCAATCTGTTCCAAATGACGCTGACGGACATGTGCCCATGTGGAAGAAGAAATCTATATTTTGGGAGCTACCCTATTGGAAAGTTCTAGAGGTCCGCTCTGCAATCGACGTGATGCACGTGACAAAGAATCTTTGCGTGAACCTGCTGTTGGAGATATGCCCTAGAGGCAATAATAAATGTAGTTATTATTATATCTTTGTGTTTATGATAAATGTCTACATTCATGCTATAACAGTATTAACAAGGAAACATTAATACTTGTGTGATTTGTAAACTAAATTAGAGTCCCTAGTAAAGCCTCTTTATTATACTAGCTTATTGGTTAATAAATGATTGTAGTTTCCCTATCATGAACATTGAGATGTTATTAACAACAAGATCATATCGTTAGGAGAATGGTGTGATGGACATACTCCTATAGATAAGCGTAGAATAAAGATCAAGTCATTTTAATAGTTCAATTGCTATATGCTTTATGATACATAGTAACCTAATTCCTTTGACCATGATATCATGCTTATCACCATCACCCGAAGGATGCTTTGATGACATCAAACACCACACCGTAACTGGGTGGTTATAAAGGTGGCATTGAGTGTTCGGAAAGTATGGGTTGAGACACATGGATCAAGAGTGGGATTTGTCCATCCATATGACGGATAGATATACTCTAGTCCCTCTCGGTGGAATGTCATCCAATTGGCTTGCAAGCATGTGACTGTCTCACAAGGGATCACATATCACGGGAACGAGAAAATAGTACTTGTCAGTAACGAGGTTGAACTAGGTATGCAGAGATACCGACAATCAAAACCTCGGATAAGTAAACTATCGTGAGACAAAGGGAAATTGGTATTGTATGTGATTGGTTCATTTGATCGCAAAGTAATCGTAGAAATATGTGGGAGCCATATGAATTTCCATATTCCTCTATTGGTTATTGTTCGGAGAAGTGTCTCGATCATGTCCGCATAATTCACGAACCGTAGGGAGACACACTTAAGGATTCGATGTTGTTGAGTAGTTATGGAATGATGAGTAAGAGACCGAATGTTGTTCGGAGTCTCGGATGGGATCCGGGATATCACGAGGAGATCCGGAATGGTCCAGATAATAAGATTCATATAAGGGAAGTCATGTTTCGGAGTTGGGGAATGATTCCGGTGTTTTCATCGGGAATGTTCTAGAAGGGTCCGGAAGGTCCGACACTCTGGAGGGGAAGGGTACATGAATGTGTCATGACAATGTGGAATGGTTGCATCATGTAAAGGTCGCTTGGCTGGGCAAAATAAAGGGAGAAATCAAATCCTAGTTTGAAAGTCAAACGCCAATTTGAAAAATTCAAACGGCAAGTTTGCTTGGTGGAGGGAGAGTAGGAAACCTACTTGGGGAGGAGTTCCTCTCCCTCCACCTGGCCGCCAAGGAGGTTGCTGGGGAGGACTCCTCCCAACCGGCCACCCTCCACCTATATAAGGAGGGGTAAGGCGCCCCTACCCCTCACACCCAAAACCCTAGCCCTCTCCTCCAAGTCACCGGTGCCACCTCCACCTTGTGCTGCCGCCGCCTAGGGCACCTCCAACTCGGCGAGTTGGGGTGATCCCCAAACCCTAGCCGCCGGCTACACCCTCCCTTGGTGCCCTCTAAACCCTAGATCACCAAGGCCTCTCTCATACTCCACCATACTCGCTCCGGCTTAAGGCGAAGCCCTACGAGATCTCCCATCTACTTCTGGTACCACGCCGTCGTGCTGCCGGAATCACGAGGAGAGTGCTACAACCTCCGCTGCCTGCTGGAACAAGGGAGAGGAAGGTCTACATCGTGTACCGAACGTGTGACCGGCTGCGGAAGCGCTGCCGGAACGCAGCGCCGGAAGGATCGTCTACACGATCTTGAGATCGGCAAGAGTACGACTACATCACCACGAGAATCCTCTCTCGTTAAACACTTTGGAATCTTCGAGGGTGAGTTATTCTATCGACTCGTTGCTACAATCTAGTAGATAGATCTTGGATTGTTTGTTTGTATGCGGTAGAATTTTTTTGTTTTCCATGCTATGAACCCCTACAGTGGTATCAGAGCCGTGTCTATTTGTAGATCTATTGCACGAGTATAACACAATGGTCATTGTGGGCGGTGGTGCTTTTATTATCAATTGCTTCTTGTGTACTTTGCATCTTGCGGTATGATGGGATGAAGCGGACCGGGCTAACCTTACATGACATCGTTCATGAGACTTGCTCCACGCTCAACATGCAACTTGTATTGCATAAGTGGCTTTGCGGGTGCCTGTCTCTCCCATCATAGTATAGATCCAATCTACAACGGGCACTTGATAGTTCAAGCATCAATGGTGTGGTTCTTGTTCGTAAGTTAGAACGACACTTATTGAAATCCCCAAACCACGTAAAATATGCAAAGAAAATTAGAGGCGTCTAACTTTGTTTTGCAGGGGTGTGTTGTGATGTGATATGGCCATGATTGTGATTATATTTGATGTATGCAATGTTCCTTATTGTAAGTTGGCAACCGGCAGGAGCCATATGGTTGTCTTTAAATTCTGTTAAGACCCGCGTGTCTATTCAAAGTAGTTGTAATAGTTGAAGCTGGTGGACGACAACCATGAAACGACGCCATTGACCTTGACGCTATGCCGGTGATGATGGAGATCATGTGCGTGCTTAAAGATGGAGATCAGAAGCACAAGAAGAAAGGCCATATCATATCACATATTATGAAGTGCATGTGATGTTAATCCTTTATGCATCTTGTATTGCTTAGTTAACGACGGTAGCATTATAAGATGATCCCTCAAGCACACAAATTTCAAGTTTTAAAGTGTTCATCCTTAGTAAGCACCGTTGCTAAAGCTCGTTGTTTCGAAGCACCACGTGATGATCGGGTGTGTTAGATTCTGCGAGTGTATACAACATGAGAAAGACAGATTTGCTCATGCAGAAGCTAAGGTTTGATCTTGACGAGCCTAGCATGTACAGACATGGTCTCGAAACACGGATCACCGAAAGGTAAAGCATGAGTCATATAGTAGATATGATGAACATGTTGATTGTTCGCCATTGAAGCTACATCAACTCTCGTGATGATCGGTTTTGATGTGGTGGATTTGGTTCGTGTGATCACTAAAACAATGTGAGGTATATTGTTTTGAGTGGGAGTTCACCTAGATTAATATAACTATTAATTAGAACTCAATTTGTCATAAACTTAGTCTAAACAATTGCAAATATGTTGTAGATCAATGGCGTCCCCACCATCAATTTTAATGCGTTCCTAGAGAAACAAAAGTTGAAAAACAATGGAAGCAACTTCGCGGATTGGTTCCGCAATTTGAGGATTGTCCTCAATGCTGGTAATTTGACCTATGTGCTTGATGCACCGCTGGGTGACCCGCCTGCTGCTACTGCTTCCGATGAAGTAAAGAATGTTTGCCTCACTCGAAAGAATCAGTACTCCACAGTTCAGTGTGCTATCTTGTATGGTTTGGAATCGGAACTTCAGAAAAGGTTTGAGAACCATGACCCACATGATATTGTCCGTGTGACGAGGTTTAATCTCATCAATGCCCATTGTTATGGACTTGGGTTTTGGAGAAGATGGGGATGCTGGAGATCGTGGCACGGTTAACAGACAAGCAACTAGGGGACACGAGATTTACCCAGGTTCAGGCCCCCGGAGGGAAAACCCTACTCCTGCTTGTCTGCTCTTTTATTACGGTGGAACCGAAGGTTACAGGGTGCGCATATTCGATCTGGCGTGGAGGTGTGTATGTCGTAATCGCAGGGTGTAATCATTGTCCCCCTCGTTGGACCCTCCTAGCCTTTATATATGGGGAGGCTAGGTCTCAGGTACCGATACGAGTAGGTTACAAGTTGTATTCGAACCCTAGTCTTGCTCTCCAAGGATCCAAAGGCGTCATGGGCCTTGGCCACCCGAAAATCTTCATGGGCCAGCGTATGTCTGCTGTGGGCCTTCCTTGGGCTGGACCAGGTATGCTGAAGTTATGTACCCGTCGGGTATAACCATGTCAGTAGCCCCCGAGTGATCAGTTGAATCGTAGATTCGGCTGAGGACTCTTCAGTCTTTCGGGTGTAGTTCTGTCTTTCAAGAGAATGTGTAGGGATTGTTGATGCATGTGCCTGACTCACCCGACAGATCAGGGTCAGTTAATCGTCTTAGGACAAAACAACACGATCTTCTTCAGGTGCGAGTCCCTCGACTCGAACCCGGAACATATGCTGGCGTAATTCGACTCAGGCCGCAGAGGACTTATAGGAGTGGAATTCCAGTGTTTTTAAATGATGTACCCAACGCGTCCGTCGGGATTTTTCATCACGCATGTTGGCATGGATTTATACTAGAGGCGCGAAATGTGTTGTTGTGCCATCAGATAATATCTGTAGGTCTTATCTTTGTGTCGCAGACACAGTCCGAATGTTTGTCACCGCGGAGGTGCTTCGGGTGGCCAAGGAGGTCGTTGCTCACTTAGCGTTAATTAGGGCAGAGTTGCCGAAAAAGTTTTGCATGCTGATCCGAAGGATCGCAGTCGAAGAGTTCATAGGGTGCGCGACCAGCGCTCCCTATGGGAATAGCCCCCAAGTGTCTGTTCGAGTCATAGACTCAAACGGAGACTTTTAGTTCAGGCATTGTTTCAATCATTAAGTCCGCAGGACTCGAAAATTTTCGGATGCTTGAATCCATCCTCCCTATGGGAGTAGCCCCCGAGTCCGTAGTGGAGTCGTAGACTCGACGTGGGACTCGAAGATCTTTGTATGTGAACGACCATTGCTCCAGTTTGGAGTAGCCCCCGAGTGTCTGGCGGAGTCGTAGACGCGGGCAGAGACTCGAGGCTTGTATTATGTAACTGTAGTAGAAAAATCTTGTGGGCGTACCGCTGACCCGGAAGTACATCGGGTGCGCGACCAGCGCTCCTGATAGGAGTAGCCCCCAAGTATTTAGTCAAATCGTAGATTCGAGTGGGTACTCTTAGCTTTGTAGCCGAAGTTGGTGCTAGTATAGCTTTTGATGACGTCAGTGCTGACGATCGATGACCTCAAGCGTCTGCTGCGCCAGAGATGACTTGACTTGACGAAGTGTGGGTCCCACTTCCTGACTTTGAATTGACCGGTCACGCGCGGCGTGGAGATGATTACGGCGTTTCCTCGATTTCCGCGCGTAGTGGACGTCGTGGGAACGACGGTTCGTTTTGGTGTTGACACATGTACGGCTAGATCTGCCGTTGGCGTTAGGTCTTCTCGATGGACAGCCAGCGTGTGTTGTATTTTGCTGTTATAATCCTTGGTGAAATCGTGGTTTGTTTTCACCGCACCAGTTCTTGCGTTTTACTGCCTCCTTGCGCTCGAGCGATTCTTGCTGCGTGCTGAGAGTTCCTTTCGCATTTCCTTTGTCTTCGCTGGCATAACGCCACCACCGCCGTAGCGCCATGGGGAAGCCAAAGAAGTCTTCGTCTGCAGTGGGGACCAGCGCCGCCGGAGGCAAGAAGGGCGCCGCCGCTGCTCGTGTCACCGATGGTGGCTGGCGGCGATCAGAGACGCGGGAGAGCGATCTCCGCAAGCTGCGGGAGCAGAGCCTGATCCCGCACGATACGACGGCCGTGAGGCTCCCCGGCAACAAGGTAATCCCCCGTCCCCCATCTGGGTATCGGGTTATGTTTGTCGCCTTCGTTTTGCGTGGGTTTGCGTATCCAGTCCATGACTTCCTTCGTGGGCTGCTCTTTTTCTATGGGGTTCAACTCCATCATCTGTCTCCCAACTCTCTTCTCCACATTGCATGTTTTATCACGCTTTGCGAGTGTTGGCTTGGCATTGAGCCGCACTTTGGCCTCTTCCGGAAGCTGTATTCCGTGAGGAGGCAGTCTAGTTCGGATGGTGTGTATCCCATTGGGGGTTTCATCATATCTCTTAGTCCCGATGTGCAGTTCTTTTCCTTTTCCATGTCCGAATCTGTCCAGTACTGGCGGAGGAAATGGTTTTACATCCGTGACTCCGTACTGCCTGGGCAAGAGTTTGGTCTTGTTCCTTTTGACCCCTCCCAGTTGATTGTGAAGAAAAGATCTTGGAAAAACCAAATCTTGGATGGTGAGGTGGCGGAGATAGAGTCCTTGTACCGTCGGGTGGAGGAGCTCCAATTGATTCCTGAGAAGGAGGTGAACGGTGTCGACATCATCCGGACGTTTCTTGAGCGTCGGGTGCAGCCTCTCCAGGCGAGAGCGCACCCGATGTTCCTTTACTCTGGGCGCCGTGATCCGACGAGGGTTTCGAGTGAGAAGATCTCCGATGTGGACCTTGACAAGGATCTTCGCGTGCTGTTGAAGTTCAAGGCCGACGAAAAAATCCCGGGGAAGTCGCTGACTCCTCCCTTTTCTTCGACGTTGGTCGTGCCGAAGGTGTAGATTTGCGCACGTAGTGCTTCCTTTATTTTTGTCAGCTGTGTACTTTTTCCTTTGTTTGCTAACAAAGTTCCTTTTCCTGTTGCAGAGCTTCAAAGTGCCAGGCATGGCACCACCATTGCCCGAAAGGTATCCGAATGCCCCGGATAATGAAGTGGTGGATTCCGTGTCCGAGCTTCCATCGGCGCGATCTCCGGCGGAGGATGCCGACGAGTCGAGTGAGGACCATACGCGCGAGCGGTCACCGAGCTCGAGCGAGTCTTCGGATGCTTCAACTCCTCCGACTCCCAGGGATCCTCTGGGTCTTGAGCGTCATGATGATGTTCAGGGGGGTTCTTCTTCTCCTATCCCTGCCATTCCTGTGCGGGCTGTTGCTCCGCACCCGCCAGCAAAGCGGAAGAAGGAAGATAAGAAGGAGGAGAAGAGGGAAGAGAAGAAGGAGGAGAAGAGGGCCCGAAGGGCTTCTCCTATCTTCGACCTGAGCGCGTTGGGCTCGTAAGTGTTCTTGTTGCCACTGTTGTCTTTTGTTCACTTGTTATTTTGGCGCCTGTGTTGATTGATTCGTATGCAGGCAATCCTCCGACGGCTCTAGTGATGGAGCGCGCGAGATGATGGGGGAGACGAATATTGCGTCGTCTCCTCCTCAGACGGTGGCGACTTCGGGTGGCTCTGCTCCAGATCCTCCTGTGCAGGAGAGGCTGGTGGTTGCGCCTCAGAATTTCGTAGGCGGGCCTGCGGGTTTGTCTTCGGAGCACGTAAGTTTTTCTGCTTCATGTCACGGGGGGAGACCCCAGGCGTCTTCGTGTGCTGATGTTGTGTTTGCTTCTTTGTTTTGGGCGTAGCCCCCAAGTCCTGCTCTTATTGCTGTTGCCTTTTCCTGCAGCCTTGTGTCCGAGCGGCCAAGCGGCTGGTGGAGGAGCGCCTGACGCTGGAGGTGAAACTGCAGCAGCTGCAAGGTATTCGTCTGCCTTGTAGTACTTTTTTTGTTTATCCTTGTCCTGTTTGTTGACACTGGCTTGTTGGGAATGCAGAGGAGCATAATGACTCTCTCCGTGAAGTTGATGCTCTGAAGAAGAGCCTTGGCCAATCGGAGCAGAAGGCCGAAGCTGCCGCTGAGGCGAAAGAGCGCCTTGAGCTAGAGCTGTCGAAGGCAGCCGAAGCGAAAGAGCGTCTGCAGCAGGAAGCCGCAGGTCAGGAGGCAGGAGTAGCGGAGAAGCTCATGGCTGCTGCCAAGGCTATTTCGGGTGAGTGCTAGCTTTTGTACTTGCTCCTTTTTTTCAGGTCTTTTTCTATGTTGCCTTTCTTCACGTTTTCTTCTGTTTTGTCTCAGATGCCGCAGGCATCGAGTTTGACCGCGGTGCTCTGGAGCACGAGAGTGCTCTGGATGATGCCACTGTAGCGGTCGAAGACCGCTGCAGCACTGTCGTCAACTCCCTTGCCAAGGCGAAAGAGGTCCTTGGTCGCTTCTACCAGGAGCTCTTCCCGAAGGGCGCATCCCTTGAAGACGTGGGTGTTCTGGCAGAGGCTCTGTCGGTTACCGCAGCGTACAAGCGCAAGCAGAAGGGCATCGGCGCGTCCGTCGGGCTGGCGATGGCCATGGCGGCTGGGGCGGAGCTGGACTTGCCCCAGATCACTTCTCGGATGCCGACGGCTGCGGATGGATCAGAGGTAGCCTTCGCCGCCTACTCCGCTCGTTGCAGACGCTATGGGCCCAAGCTCATTGACTTGTTGTGCGATGCATCAAGCAGGGCGAGGCCAAAGCTAGGCAGTCTGGCTCTGAGGCAACTCGGTGTCCTACGCCTTAGGCATAGGAGATGTAGGGTAGTATGTAGTTTAATTTTGCTGTAAATATCTTTTGTAGCACCATCCTTGTGCCACGCAGTGGCCTTATTTAATGAATTCCTCCGAGTTGGGCTTTATCTTTGGCTGAATGTCTGTGTGCCTTCTTTTTCTTCTGCTTTAGGTTCCTTCGGGTGTTGACCCAGTTGGTACTTCATCCGAAAGGTCCTTGCGAGCATCGTTGGATGATTCCTCGCAGCTCGCTTTTCTTCGGGATCGTGTGCGCAGCTTGGAGAGGGATTTGCTTGGGCTACGCGGTCGTGCTGACGTTTGGAAGTCCAAAGCAGACCGTAGTGCAGCCAGAGAGGAGTATTTGATGGCGGAGCTGGGTCGGCTGTCCGAGCAGCTGCAATGTAAGTTGATCCTTTTTTCGGGCTGTGGCTCAGTCCTTCGGGTGAGCCTGCTGGCCTTACTCTTGTTCTGTGCTGTTGTCGCAGGTGCGAATCTCGCTCCAAGGGAAGAAAAGGAGCGCATTGCTGTTCGAGTCAATTGCTTGACTCAACAGGACATGGAAGCCGGTGGCTTCTTTTGGATGGATCGCGATCGCGCCATAGTTCTGGTGACGGTGCAAGATCGTGTCTACCAGGTTTCGCGGGTGCTCCGCCAGGTGCAAACATCGCTGTCCTCGGTGCTGCACGTCATGTTTCTGTAGGATGGCGTGCCGACGACCCTTGCAGGTCTTCTGGCGAAGTTTCGGAGTGTCAGCAATGTCAAAGAGCTGGTGCGGCAGCAGCTTGTCGCAGGGGTGAAGGCTGCCTTGTCCCTTGTGAGGGTGCACCGCCCTGATGTAGATTTGGCTGCTGTGGCGACTGGGCCACCTCCTCGACCAGATGGTGGTGAGTGGAATATGCGTCCGCATTACGCTGTATGTAGCGATATGTCAACAGATTGTAGATTTGTTTGAGCAGCGTGCTTAGGCTATTCTTCAGAATAGGTAGGACCTGAAAATAAACAGATAGATGTAAAATTTGTATATTGCGGCTGGGCGTGTATGTGCCCTTTGTTGTAAAGGTTCGCTTGTAAGCGAGCACGCGGTGCTTTGATTTAGTACGTGCCCTTTTCGTTTGCCTGACATGGTCAGCTACTCAGGTGTACACGTTTTGTCCTCAGTCGATGAAATCGTGAGGTGGGGGGAGCCCCCGAGCACGTAGTGCTTTTGATTTAGTACGTGCCCTTTTCGTTTGCCTGACGTGGTCAGCTACTCAGGTGTACACGTTTTGTCCTCAGTCGATGAAATCGTGAGGTGGGGGAAGCCCCCGAGTGCGTATGTAGCATGTGATAAAGTTGCAGAGAAATAATCAACCTAGGGTTGGGGCGAGACACTTAGCTTATATTTGCATCGTTGTGAAGGAGGTACATGGTTCGGCTGAGTAGCCTTGGCTGTAAGCCTTATTGAGAGTAAAGGGGGGTATGCTGCCCATTGTTATGGGTAGAATCGTCGCAGGTGCGAGACATTCCACGGGTTGGAGTATGTGACTCCGGATTCCACGTGTTTGAGGCGATAGGCGCCACCTGGGATGACTTCGGTGATGACATAGGGTCCTTCCCATGGCGAATCGAGTTTGTTCGGTCACTTTTGCTTGAGTCGCAAGACGAGGTCTCCTTCGACGAAGGCGAACCGGCAGCGGCGGTTTGTGATAGTTGCGGAGACTTTGCTGGTACACCGCGGATCTAGCTGCTGCTATATCTCGTGCTTCGTCGAGTGTGTCGACGGCATCTTCGAGTGCAGCCGTGGATTCGGCTTCGCTATAAGCGACGACTCGTGGAGCCTAATGGCGTACTTCGGCTGGCAGCACTGCCTCGGCTCCGTGTACCATGAAGAATGGTGTGTAGCCAGTGGAGCTGTTTGGAGTAGTTCGTAAGCTCCATAGGACAGACGGTAGCTCTTTCGTCCAGTTTCCATCTTTATGCTCGAGTGAGCTCATGAGGCGCTTCTTGATGCCGGCGTCGATTAGGCCGTTGGCCTTTTCCACTTGCCCGTTTGTTTGCGGGTGCGCTACTGAGGCATACGTGATATTGATTCCGAGGCCTTCGCAGAAGTCCTGGAATTCTTCGGAGATGAAGTTCGATCCGTTACCAGTGATGATGCTGTGTGGTACGCCAAATCGGTAGACAATGGATTCGAAGAACTTGGCGGCGGTTTTGCCCTTCTGTTTGGTGACTGGCATCGCTTTGATCCACTTGGTGAATTTGTCGACTGCGACCAGGAGGAAGACGTGTCCTCCCTTCGAGGATTTTGGCAGTTTGCCGATCATGTCAAGGCCCCATTGAGCGAAAGGCCAAGCTATGGGTATGGGTCGAAGTTCAGACCCAGGTGCGTGCGGTTTGTCGGCGAACCGTTGGCACCCGTTGCATCTTCGGATGATGTCCTTTGCGTCGCTCATAGCCGTTGGCCAATAGAATCCTGCTCGTAGAGCTTTGGCGACAAGGGAGCGGCTGCCTGCGTGGTGGCCGCAGATGCCCTCGTGGATATCTTGGAGTATGGCCTTGCCGTCATTGATGGTGACGCACCGTTGTAGTACGCCCATAATGCTGCGTTTGTACAGTTCGCCGTTGATGATGGTGAAGGCTTTTGACCGACGAGATATGCGCCGGGCATCTGTCGGGCTGTCTGGCAATTCTCCGTTTATCAGGAACTGGAGGTATGGTCGTGTCCAAGTTTCTTCGACTGCCATGACCTGCATCAGGTTGACCGTGGCGACTTCGGTATCCAACTTTGTGGGTCCTTTGTGACCTTCGGGTAGGGTAGCCCCCGAGTGTTCTGCTTCTTCGGGTGATCCCTTGGGGAATTTCCGCTTGATGGATGGCACGCAGATCTGTTCGAGGAACACACCTGGTGGTACCTTTGCACAAGTGGAGCCGATGTTGGTGAGTCTGTCGGCCTCCTCGTTGCTCTCTTCCAACGTGCCGAAGTTTGCAGCCGTCGAATTCGCCTTCGAGTGCGTTGTATAGCGCACGGTACGCGATCATGTTTTCAGCGTGTGCGTCGCACTCATTCATCGTTTGCTGTACGACAAGGTTGGAGTCACCGTAGATGACCAGGCGCGTTGCGCCACAGATTTTTGCCATCTTCATGCCGTGGATGAGGGCTTCGTATTCGGCCTCGTTGTTGGAGGCTCTGAACTTCATCCAAAGGACGTACTTCATCTTGTCACCTTGCGGGGAGGTCAGTATGACTCCTGCCCCTGCGGCTTCGCGTTTGGAGCCGTCAAAATGCATTGTCTAGGACTGCGACATGTCTGGGGTGTCGGGCAGCTGCAGCTCCATCCAGTGCACCAGGAAGTCCGGAAGGACTTGGGATTTGATTGCGTGTCGCTTCTCGTAGATGATGTCCAGTGGTGATAGTTCGATGCCCCACAGGGCCACGCGTCCTGTGGCCTCTGGATTGTTCAGGATGCTGTTTAGGGGTGCCTCGTTGACGACCATCACCTGATGCTCCTGAAAGTAGTGGCTCAGTCGTCGAGCCGTCACAGTAGTGCGGGTACCGCTGTTTTGTTGGAGTGAGAACCTCGCTGAGGTAGTAAATTGGGCGTTGTACCCCGTGGGTCTTGCCTTCTTTGGGTCGTTCGACCACGAGTACTGTGCTGACCACCTGGTGTGTGGCTGCTATGTACAGCAACAGGGGCTCGCGCTCTTTTGGCCTGACCAAAACTGGTGAGGTGGAGAGGAGCCTCTTGAGGTTTTCGAATGCGTCGTTGGCTTTTGGTGTCCACTCGAACTTGTCTGCCTTGCGCAGCAGCTGGTAGAATGGTAGGGCCTTCTCACCCATGCGGCTGATGAACCTGCTTAGTGCCGCTACTCGCCCTGTGAGCTGCTGAACGCCCTTGAGGTTTTTCGGCTTCTCCATTGTCATGATAGCTTTGATTTTCTTCGGGTTTGCTTCGATCCCTCGTTGAGAGATGAAGTACCCGAGCAGCTGACCCGAGGGGACGCCGAAGGCGCACTTTTCTGGATTGAGCTTGATCCTGTAGCGATCGAGGTTGTCGAACGTCTCGCGGAGATCGTCGATAAGTGTTCTTGCCTCCTTGGTTTTGATGACTATGTCGTCGACATAGACTTGGACGTTGCGACCGATCTGGTCTTTGAGGCAGGCCTGCATGCATCGCTAGTACGTGGCACCCGCGTTCTTTAGCCCGAAGGGCATTGTGTTGTAGCAGTATACTCCGAACGGTGTGATGAACGCCGTTTTCTCTTGATCTTCGACCTTGAGTCGAATCTGGTTATAGCCTGAGTAGGCGTCGAGGAAGGAGAGTTTCTCACAACCTGCAGTCGAATCGATGATCTGGTCGATCCGAGGGAGAGGGAAGTGGTCCTTAGGGCAGTGTTTGTTCAGTGACGTGAAGTCTACGCACATCCGCAGGATGTCCGTGTCCTTCTTCGGGACCATCACTGTGTTTGCCAGCCACTCGCTTTCCTTGATTTCCTGGATGAAGTCTGCTGCGAGTAATCTGTTGATCTCTTTGCCGATAGCTTCGGCTCGTGGCTCCGACAGTCTTCGGATGGACTGATTGACTGGCTTGGTGTCTGGGAATACATTGAGTGCGTGCTCGGCGAATTCCCTGGGAATTCCTGGCATGTCCGCAGGACACCGGGCGAAGATTTCCCAGCGCTCACGGAGGAATTCGACGAGCGCGCCTTCCTATGCAGGGCTGAGGTCGTTGGCGATCAGCGCCGTTTTGGAGGCATCCGTTGGATGGACCTGCACCTTCTTGGTATTGATGGTGGAGTCGAAAGACATGTCAGGTGCGTTCTGCTTTGTGACTGGGGGTAGCCCATTGTCCGTCACCTCGCGGAGCTTTACAAGCTCGTCTTGCATGCCGAAAGATTGGGAGATTTTGTTGAAATCCCTGTCGCATTGGTCCGATCGGGTGAAGCTCCCGTGGACTGTGATGACGCTCCTTGGTCCTGGCATCTTAAGTAGTAGGTATGCGTAGTGTGGGACGGCCAGGAACCTTGCGAATGCTACGCGTCCCAGGATGGCGTGGTATTGCGACGGCCAGTCCACCACTTCGAATTCTAGGCGCTCCTGCCGAAAGTTGTCCGGTGTCCCGAAGATGACGTCGAGCCCTACTTTGCCCAGGGGGAAGATGCCCTTCCCTGGGACAATGCCGTGGAACGTTGTGTCTGATTGTTCCAGGATGCATTGCGGGATCCGCATAGCTCCTAGAGTGCTTGCGAACATTAGGTTGATACCGCTGCCGCCGTCCATGAACACGCGACTCATCTCGAAGCCTCCGATCTGCGCCTCTAGCACCAGGGCAGCATGACCTGGGCGAGGGATCTGGCAAGGGTGATCCGCGCGAGTGAATGTGATGCAGGACTCCGATCCGCTGAGGTACTCGGGGATTGCAGGCGGAGTTGTCACGGCCATGTTGATTTGTCGGGTGATTTTCTTCTGCACCCTGTTTGTGGGACGTCCCTTCTGTATCATATTGAGTGCTCCTTTTGGTGGGGGGTATGCGACCCCGGCATTGTTTTGCGCTGGTGCGACTGGTTGATGTGAGCCTCCAATAGGCGGCGGTGGAGGAGCTCCGTGTGCTATTTCGCCTGGCGCAAGTGCGTTTCCGAACGCAGGAATTGGAGCTTGTTGCCTCATCTGCACCATGCTTTCGCTGAGTTTCTGGAACTCGCGGCAGTCCTTGAGCATGTGGCTAGCTTTCTTTTTGCCATCTTGTTTGTCTATGTAGAAGTGGATGGTGCATGGACCCGAAAGTTTGTCGAGTGCTGAAGGTTCGTTGTCGCGGTCGCGGCGTTGCCACGACTGCGCTGGTCGTCCGTTGTCGCGGAAGTTTCTGCTGCGGTATCCTCCGCTGTTGCGGCTGATGTCGTTACGGCGGTCGGCGTAGCCGGCTGCGACCATATCGGGTCCGTCGCGGTCCTCATAGACGCGCGGTCTCCTCTTGCTGCGGCGTTCGCGTCTTCGGCCGTAGTCATCCTCTTCATCTGATTGCGCCCGTTGGATGCAATCTTCGCCGTCTGCCCAACTGTTGGCGATTTCCATGAGTTGGTCGAGTGTCTTGGGCTTTACGCGTCCAAGTTTTTCCTTGAAGTTTGGGCGTTTGACGCCGTCCCTGAAGGCGTCGATGGCCCGCTCTTCGGAGATGTGTTCTGCGGAGTTCTTGGTCGTAGACCAGCGTAGTATGTACGAGCGAAGATTCACCCGTTCTCTGAGTGCAGGCTCGCAACTCTTCGATTGAGGCGGGCCTCTTGCTGGTGCCTTTGAAGTTTCGGATGAAGCTATAAGCGAGCTCCTCCCAGCTTTGGATGGATCCTGATGATAGGCTGCTGAGCCAGACCCGTGCCACGCCTGTCAGCTACAGCTGAAGGCATTGCATGGTGGTTTCTTTGTTGCCTCCGTGAAGTTTAACGGATGACAGATGGTCACTGAGCCAGGACTTTGGATCTTGCGTGCCGTTGAACTTCGGAGTGTCCGAAGGAAGCTTGAAGTTGCGTGGAATCTGTGTTCGCCGGACGGATCTACTGAAGCATCGAGCCCCGCAGAGTTCTCCTTCGTCTTCATCCATCTCAGATTCGGATGAGCGTGCGCGTTTGGCGCGTGCTTTGTCGATCTTGCGCTGTGTAAGCTTGTCTCTTGCGTCATAGTCGCGTTTATGGCGGTGCGAGCTCTTCTTCCTTCGAGGAAGGTCGTGCTCTTCTTCATCTTCGGATGAGGGAGTGGGGCTCCGGTCACGCCTGGCCGGAGCTTTCTTCTTTGGCTCCGTAGGAGCATCTTCGTGGAGCACAGCTCCGATTAGTCCTAGTCCGGTGAGTGCGGACCTATGCATGGCCCTTTTCGGATCCCCCTCTGGAGGTGGGTGAGCCGCGAGATACGCAGTGGCTGCCATGATCGCAGCTTGTGGCGTTTTCGGGGTAATGTTGTCGTCGGCATCCATATCCATGAACGATGTGTGTAGAGTTCGGGTCACGTCATGCCGTTCCTTCGGGTCCATGTTTTCCACCCGAGAGCGGTGCTTGTTTCCCTGGTTTCCGTTCGTGCTAGAGCCGGGTCCCATGGCGGAGAGCGCAGCTCGTCTCGCACTGGATTCAGAGGCTGCTTTCTTGCGTTTGTCGAGCGTCTCCTGCATCTTGACTTGTTTCTTGTGCTCCTCGATGAGGAGGTAGTGGTATGCCATCAGCAGATCACGTGGGGAGTCCAAAGGTAGGACTATTTCGCCTGCGACGGCGCGGCGTGCTTCGGCCCATCCTTCTTTGCTAAGTTGGATGAGGTGGCCCCTGTTTTCGCCGTTTCCACCGTTTTTGCCGTTTCTGTCCTGCGGGTTGGGGTTGGGCGGCGGGTTAGGCGTTTCCTCGTCGGTTTGGATGATTGCGGCGCACAGATAGCGCCTGCAGATTGGTTGGCTGCTGCCGCAGCTTTCGGATCCGGAACCGTAGGTCCCTTCATCCGAAGGTGGATCGCACAGATCGGAGTTGCAGCAGCTGCTGCTGTAGAACTCATCTGTTGATGGTGACGTGCGTAGCACGGGGTGTGGAGCCCATGAAGCGGGCCTGATGGACGGCACGGGCACCCGCTCAGGGAGGCGGAGGGTGCCAGTTTGTCCCACCTGGAAGCAGAAGCTCCCGAACAGAATTTCGAGTCCGTCGCCTACGGGCTCGAAATACTTCATGGTGGCCGGCGAGTGGGCGATGAAGTCGAAAGCGCCGAAGAGGAGGTGATTCTCCGTCGCCGAGGAGTTGTAGATCAATCGGGTCGGAACCGTCACGACCGCACAATCAGCAGCCCCAGTTCCCACAGACGGCGCCAATTGACGAGGTTTAATCTCATCAATGCCCATTGTTATGGACTTGGGTTTTGGAGAAGATGGGGAAGCTGGAGATCGTGGCACGGTTAACAGACAAGCAACTAGGGGACACGAGATTTACCCAGGTTCAGGCCCCCGGAGGGAAAACCCTACTCCTGCTTGTCTGCTCTTTTATTACGGCGGAACCGAAGGTTACAGGGTGCGCAGATTCGATCTGGCATGGAGGTGTGTATGTCGTAATCGCAGGGTGTAATCGTTGTCCCGCTCGTTGGACCCTCCTAGCCTTTATATATGGGGAGGCTAGGTCTCAGGTACCGATACGAGTAGGTTACAAGTTGTATTCGAACTCTAGTCTTGCTCTCCAAGGATCCAAAGGCGTCATGGGCCTTGGCCACCCGAAAATCTTCATGGGCCAGCGTATGTCTGCTGTGGGCCTTCCTTGGGCTGGACCAGGTATGCTGAAGTTATGTACCCGTCGGGTATAACCATGTCACCGTGAACTCAAAATGATATTTGAGGCTCACGCGACAGTTGAGAGTTGTTATGAGGCTTCTGAAAAGTTCTTTAACTGCAAGATGGAAGAGGGTTGCTCCGTCAGTGAGCATGTGCTTAAGATGTCTGGGCACGCAAACAAACTCCAAAGTTTGGGTATAGTGATTCCTAATTCTTTGGGGATTCACCGTGTCCTTCAATCACTACCACCAAGTTACAAGAACTTTGTGATGAACTACAATATGCAAAACATGGACAAGTCGTTGCCAGAAGTCTTCTCCATGTTGAAATCTGCAGAAGTGGAGATCAAGAAAGAGCACCAAGTGTTGTTGGTCAATAAGACCACCAAATTCAAGAAAGGCAAGTCTAAGCAAAAGGGAAACTTCAAGAAGGGCGGTAAGAGAGTTGCCGCACCGGCGAAGAAGACTAAGGCTGGGCCTAAGCCTGATATTGAGTGCTTTTACTGCAAGGGAGTAGGTCACTGGAAGCGGAATTACCCAAAGTACTTGGCGGATTTGAAGAACGGCAACATCAAGAAGAAAGGTATATCCGATATACATGTTATTGATGTGTATCTCACTAGTACTCGTAGTAGTGCCTGGGTATTTGATACTGGTTCGGTTGCTCATATTTGTAACTCGAAACAGGTGCTGCAGAATAAACGGAAGCTAGCGAAGAACAAGGTGACGATGCGCGTAGGGAATGGATCAAAGGTTGATGTGATCGCGGGTGGCACGCTACCTCTTCATCTACCATCGGGATTAGTTTTATACTTAAATAATTGTTATTTGGTGCCTGCGTTAAGCATGAACATTATATCGGGATCTTGTTTATTGCGAGACGGTTACTTGTTTAAGTCCGAGAATAATGGTTGTTCAATTTATATGAGTAATATGTTTTATGCACATGCACCTTTACTAGATGGTCTATTCTTATTGAATCTTGATAGTGGAAATACACATATTAATAACATTTGAAGCTAAACGTTTGAAATTAAGCGATAACTCGACCTATATGTGGCACTGTCATCTTGGTCACATTGGAGTGAAGCGTATGAAGAAACTCCATTCCGATGGACTTCTTGAATCACTTGATTTCGAATCACTTGAAAGATGCGAAGCATGTCTGATTGGTAAAATGACTAAGACTCCATTTTCTGGTATGATGGAGCGAGCTACGGACTTATTGGAAATCATACATACCGATGTGTGTGGTCCGATGAGTGTAGCATCGCGCGGTGGTTATCGTTATGTTCTTACCTTCACGAATGACTTGAGTAGATATGGGTATATCTATTTCATGAAACATAAGTCCGAAACTTTCGAGAAGTTTAAGGAATTTCAAAGTGAGGTGGAGAATCAACGTAACAATAAGATTAAATTTCTACGTTCTGATCGTGGAGGTTAATATCTAAGTTACGAGTTTGGCGAGCATTTGAAGAAATGCGGAATACTTTCACAATTGACACTCCTGGGAACACCACAGCGTAATGGTGTGTTCGAACGTCGCAATCGAACTCTCTTAGATATGGTTCGTTCTATGATGTCACTTATAGATTTACCGCTATCATTTTGGGGTTATGCATTAGAAACAGCCGCATTCACTTTAAATAGGGCACCATCTAAATCCGTTGAAACGACACCGTATGAATTATGGTTTGGGAAGAAACCTAAATTTTCGTTCCTTAAAGTTTGGGGTTGCGAAGCCTATGTAAAGAAGTTACAGCCGGACAAGCTTGAGCCCAAAGCGGAAAAGTGCGTCTTCATAGGATACCCAAAGGAAACTATTGGGTATACCTTCTATCATAGATCCGAAGGCAAAATCTTTGTTGCCAAGAATGGGTCCTTTCTAGAGAAGGAATTTCTCTTGAAAGAAGTGACTGGAAGGAAAGTAGAACTCGACGAGGTTGTCGAACCTTCTCTCGAACTTGCGAGTGGCGCAGCACTGGAAGAAGTTCCTGTGGTGCCTGCACCAATAAGAGAGGAAGCTAATGATGATGATCATGAAACTTCGGTTGAAGTTTCTACAGAACCTCGCAGGTCAACGAGAACTCGTACCACTCCTGATTGGTATGGTCCCGTTATGAGTGTCATGTTGGTGGACAACACCGATGACCCTGCGACATATGAGGAAGCGATGATGAGCCCAGATTCCAATAAATGGCAAGAAGACATGAAATCCGAGATTGGATCCATGTACGAAAACCAAGTATGGACTTTGGTGGACTTACCAGATGGTCGGAAGGCTGTCAAGAACAAATGGATTTTCAAGAAGAAAACAGATGTTGATGGTAATGTTACTGTCTATAAAGCTCGACTTGTCGCAAAAGGGTTTCGACAAATTCAAGGAGTTGACTACGATGAGACTTTCTCACCTGTAGCGAAGCTAAAGTCTGTGAGGATTTTGTTAGCAATTACTGCATATTATGATTATGAGATATGGGAGATGGATGTCAAAACAGCGTTCCTCAATGGAGACATTGATGAAGAGTTGTATATGATGCAACCCAAAGGTTTTGTCGATCCTAAAGATGCTAACAAGGTATGCAAACTTCAACGGTCCATATATGGATTGAAGCAAGCATCCGAAGTTGGAATCAACGTTTTGATAAAGTAATCAAAAGTTTTGTTTTTATACAAACTTATGGAGAAGCTTGTATTTACAAGAAAGTGAGTGGGAGCTCTGTAGCATTCTTAATACTATATGTAGATGACATATTGTTGATTGGGAATGATGTAGACCTTCTTAATAGTGTCAAAGAATATTTGAATAATAGTTTTTCAATGAAAGATCTTGGCGAAGCAGCTTACATATTAGGCATAAAGATTTATAGAGATAGATCGAGACGCCTAATATCATTGTCACAAAGTACATATTTGGACAAAGTTCTAAAGAGGTTTGGAATGGAAGATAGCAAGAAAGGGTTCTTGCCCATGTTGCCCAATATGACCTTGAGTAAAACTCAAAGTCCAGCAACGGCAGAAGATAGAGAAAGAATGAGTAAAACTCCCTATGCCTCAGGCATAGGATCTCTAATGTATGCCATGCTATGTACTAGACCCGACATTGCATATGCTGTTAGTTTGACTAGTAGATATCAAAGTGATCCAGGAGTGGATCATTGGACAGCGGTCAAAAATATCCTTAAGTACTTGAGAAGAACTAAGGATATGGTTCTTTCTTATGAAGGTGATGAATAGCTCGTTGTTAATGGTTACACCGATGCTAGTTGGAACACCGATCCGGATGATTCTAAATCTCAATCTGGATACGTATTTACTTTGAATGGTGCAGCAGTTAGCTGGAGGAGTGCAAAGCAAAGCATTATGGCGAGATCTTCAACTGAATCGGAATACATAGCTGCTTCAGAGGCTTCACAAGAAGCGATATGGATGAAGGAGTTTATTAGAGAACTCGGTGTGATTCCAAGTGTGCTGGACCCAATGCATATCTACTATGATAACATGGGCGCCATAGACAATGCGTAAGAACCAAGGTCACACAAGAAGCTGAAGCACATCAAGCTACGTTTTCATGATATTCGAGAACATGTCCAAGATGGTGACATAAAGATTTGCAAAGTACACACAGATCTGAATGTGGCCGATCCGTTGACTAAACCTCTCCTGAGGGCAAAACAGGACCAACACCAAACTGCCACGGGTGTTCGGTATATTACCATGTAATCTAGATTAGTTGACTCTAGTGCAAGTGGGAGACTATTGGAGATATGCCCTAGAGGCAATAATAAATGTAGTTATTATTATATCTTTGTGTTTATGATAAATGTTTACATTCATGCTATAACAGTATTAACAAGGAAACATTCATACTTGTGTGATTTGTAAACTAAATTAGAGTCCCTAGTAAAGCCTCTTTATTATACTAGCTTGTTGGTTAATAAATGATTATGGTTTCCCTATCATGAACATTGATATGTTATTAACAACAAGATCATATCGTTAGGAGAATGGTGTGATGGACATACTCCTATAGATAAGCATAGCATAAAGATCAAGTCATTTTAATAGTTCAATTGCTATATGCTTTATGATACATAGTAACCTAATTCCTTCGACCATGAGATCATGCTTATCACCATCACCGGAAGGATGCTTTGATGACATCAAACACCACACCGTAACTGGGTGGTTATAAAGGTGGCATTGAGTGTTTGGAGAGTATGGGTTGAGACACATGGATCAAGAGTGGGATTTGTCCATCCATATGACGGATAGAGATACTCTGGACCCTCTTAGTGGAATGTCATCCAATTGGCTTGCAAGCATGTGACTGGCTCACAAGGGATCACATATCACGGGAACGAGAAAAGAGTACTTATCAGTAACGAGGTTGAACTAGGTATGCAGAGATACCGACGATCAAAACCTCGGATAAGTAACTATCGTGAGACAAAGGGAAATTGGTATCGTATGTGATTGGTTCATTCGATCGCAAAGTAATCGTAGAAATATGTGGGAGCCATATGAATTTCTAGATTCCTCTATTGGTTATTGTTCGGAGAAGTGTCTCGATCATGTCCGCATAATTCACGAACCGTAGGGAGACACACTTAAGGATTCGATGTTGTTGAGTAGTTATGGAATGATGAGTAAGAGACCGAATGTTGTTCGGAGTCTCGGATGGGATCCGGGATATCACGAGGAGATCCGGAATGGTCCGGAGAATAAGATTCATATAAGGAAAGTCCTGTTTCGGAGTTGGGGAATGATTCCGGTGTTTTCACCGGGAATGTTCTAGAAGGGTCCGGAAGGTCTGGCACTCCGATGGGGAAGGGTACATGAATGTGTCATGACAATGTGGAATGGTTGCATCATGTACTAGGTCGCTTGGCTGGGCAAAATAAAGGGAGAAATCAAATCCTAGTTTGAAAGTCAAACACCAATTTGAAAAAGTCAAACGGCAAGTTTGCTTGGTGGAGGGAGAGTAGGAAACCTACTTGGGGAGGAGTTCCTCTCCCTCCACCCGCCGGCCAAGGAGGCCGAGTTGGGGGAGGACTCCCTCCTCCCAACCGGCCACCCTCCACCTATATAAGGAGGGGTAGGGCGCCCCTACCCCTCACACCCAAAACCCTAGCCCTCTCCTCCAAGTCACCGGCGCCACCTCCACCTTGTGCCACCGCCGCCTAGGGAACCTCCAACTCGGCAAGTTGGGGTGATCCCCAAACCCTATCCGCCGGCTACACCCTCCCTTGGTTCCCTCTAAACCCTAGATCACCAAGGCCTCTCTCATACTCCACCATACTCGCTCCGGCTTAAGGCGAAGCCCTGCGAGATCTCCCCTCTACTTCCGGTACCACGCCGTCGTGCTGCCAGAATCACGAGGAGAGTGCTACAACCTCCGCCTCTTTGGAACAAGGGAGAGGAAGGTCTTCATCGAGTACCGAACGTGTGACCGACTGCGGAAGCGCTGCCGGAACGCAGCGCCGGAAGGATCGTCTACACAATCTTGAGATCGGCAAGAGTACGACTACATCACCCACGAGAATCCGCTCTCGTTAAACACTTTGGAATCTTCGAGGGTGAGTTATTCTATCGACTCGTTGCTACAATCTAGTAGATAGATCTTGGCTTGTTTGTTTGTATGCGGTAGAATTTTTTTGTTTTCCATGCTACGAACCCCTACACCTGCTAGGTTTTATGGGCGTGTATGGAAAGACAAAAGATACGCCAGAAGCATGGCAGGACCAGCAAGGTATGAAAGACCGAGACGGCGTGCATCCAATAAAGACAGATAAAGGACGTCTAAGTGCTGCCTGCTATGCTCTTACCAAAGAAGAGAAGGAATTTTTTTTGAAGTCCTAAGAAGTATGAAGGTCCCCTCTGGCTTCTCGTCGAATATAAAGGGAATAATAAATATGGCAGAGAAAAAATTCCAAAACCTAAAGTCTCATGACTGCCACGTTCTTATGAAACAATTGCTTCCGGTTGCATTGAGGGGGATTCTACCGGAAAAATGTTCGACTGCCTATTGTGAAGCTATGTGCATTCCTCAATGCTATTTCTCAGAAGGTAGTCGATCCAGAAATTCTACCGAGGTTACAAAATGATGTGGTCCAGTGTCTTGTTAGTTTTGAGCTGGTGTTCTCACCAATCCTTCTTCAATATTATGACACATTTGCTGGTACACCTAGTTGACGAGATTACTATTTTGGGTCCTATATTTCTACACAATATGTTCCCCTTTGAGAGGTTCATGGGAGTCTTGAAGAAATATGTCCATAACCGTGCTAGGCAAGAAGGAAGCATCTCGAAGGGCTATGGAACAGAGGAGGTCATTGAGTTTTGTGTTGACTTTATTCCTGACATTAAGTCGATTGGTGTTCCTGAATCACGTCATGAGGGGAGAATGGGAGGAAAAGGCACACTAGGAAGGAAATCAATAATATGTAGGGACGAACATTCTTTCACTCAAGCACACTACACGGTTCTGCATAATTCCACCTTGGCAGCTCCGTATAAAAAGGAACACAAGTATATTGTACGCTCAAACAACCTGGAAAAGCATGACTCCTTGATTAGAGATGAACACATGAAGACTTTTGGCGGTTGGTTGCAAATACATCTCATGAATAACAACACTGTTTGTGATGAGTTGTACTTGTTGGCCAGCTCACCATCTTCGACTATATGGACTTACTGAGGGTATGAGATAAATGGGAATACATTTTACACAATCGCCCAAGATAAAAAGAGCACCAACCAAAACAGTGGTATCCGCTTTGATGCAACAAACGACAATGGGTCAAAGGACACATATTATGGTTACATAGAGGAGATATGGGAACTTGATTATGGACCTGCTTTGAAGGTCCCTTTGTTTCGGTGCAAATGGGTCAAGCTAACAGGAGACGGGGTTGAGGTAGACAAAAAATACGGAATGAAAACAGTGGATCTCAACAATCTTGCGTACATGAACGAACCATTCGTCCTAGCCAACGATGTGTCTCAGGTTTTCTATGTGAAGGACATGTCTACCAAACCAAGAAAAATAAAATATAAGGAAAAAAATACATCATCAAACGATGAGCCAAAGCACCACATAGTTCTTTCAGGGAAAAGAAACATCGTAGGAGTGGAGGACAAGACAGAGATGTCCGAAGATTATGACAAGTTTCATGAAATTCCGCCGTTTGTAGTGAAGGATTACCCAAGCATCATGTTACTTGATGAAGATGCTCCATGGTTAAGGCCACACGGTCATAAGAAAGTCATATGATGTATTCAGAATTTTGCGTGCAGCCGTTTTTTAGATGCAATCAATATGTACATATGCATGTATATCATTTTGTGAAGCTTTTACAAAGTTTGTTATTTTTTCTGTTTTATAAGATTAAGTATACAAACTTTTCCTCTGACCGAAGCTTTTGGTCCCGGTTGTAGCCACTAACCGGGACTAAAGACATTTCCCGCCATTTCCCACCGCTTCCCGCAATGTTTTCCCGCCCTTTTCCTCTATATCTAGGTCGACCCGCCATCCCTATCCACACATTCACACCTTCCTCTCTCACAACAATGGATAGCGGCTACTGGGCCGTTCTGACCCTCGAGGAGACCGAGGCGCTGTGCGCCTCCAGCTACCCTTGCCCTCCGGCTGTCGGCCCACCTGGATCTTGAGCGCCGAGGGTTCCTGTCCCTCCTGTCCCTCAAGGTTCCGCACGCCAGGCGGCCATCACGAACCACTTCTACCACGAGCTCACACCGGAGCAGCGGATGGATCCCTAGTGGGATCCCGACAACTATGACACCTGGAATGCCTTTTTTGCTAACCGACGGGGAAGAGAGCTCTCTAGGTACAAGGGTGACGGCCCTCCCTCGATGAACCACAATGAAGTCGGCCGCCGCCTGTGGTGGGCGAACCGGACTATCATCAGCGTGATGTGCTACATCATCGGGGGAGACCATCCTCGCCTGCGGTGCCCACAAGGCCACCCACCACAGATCCACAAGAAGAAGGCCCCTCCCTCGCTTGGTGAGGCATTGTCTTCAGAGACCCTCCCCCCGCCGTGTGAATTCGAGCAGTGGCAGTGCCCCGGTATATGCCATGGCTGGGCTGAGGATCCCCAGAGTGAAGGCTGACGATGACGATGACGATGACGAAGAAGACCCTAAAGCTGCGTACTATAGGACACATCATGATTATGACTAAAGGGGGCGACTTTAGTCCTAAGTGTTAGCTAGTACCGGTTTGTCCAAGTTTTTAATATTGAGTGTTAGTCCCGGTTTGTGGCTGGACCTGAACTAAAGGGGCCTTTAGTCGCGATTCCGTAGTCTCAGTTTTTAAATATTAATAAATGTCTTGAGTGTATTAGTCCTGTTTTATGGTTGGACCGGGACTAAAGGGGGGCCTTTAGTTCCGATTCGTACTACGACTTTCCCAAACTATGAAGTTGTTGTCCCGATTCGTACTTACCATGAAGATCTGATCTCCAAACACGTGCGGTCACATATTAGGGAGTGCCTCTATGACCAGTTTCTTGGAGATGCCGGAGGACTGGGCTCCGGCGGCATCTCCCTGAAACTGGCCGTAGTGGTGTCCCTGCTCTCGAAGACCATCTTGCAGCTTGTAACTTCTCTAACTAGATCAATATGCCTGGAAGCTAACCTAATTTCACATATTAGGGAGTGCCTCTATGACCAATTTGTTAGAGATGCCGGAGGACTGGGCTCCGACGGCATCTCCCTCAAACTGGCCGTAGTGGTGTCCCTGCTCTCGAAAACCATCTATCTTGGAGATGCTTCAAACTGGCTGGAGGACTGGCCTATTTATAGTACAAGCAGCTCGGCATAGTGTCGACACTCACGACATAATGTCGACACTCATCCCAATTATTAGTGCTCACTCGTGTTTTGTCCCGGTTGGTGTCTCCAACCGGGACTAAAGGTTCAGCTTTAGTCCCGGTTGACGACACTATCCGGGACAAGGTAAAATCTGCATGACATAATGTCGACACTCACCCATATCATTAGTGCTGCCTTTCCTAGCCTGCCTGCCCTAGTCCTGCCTTCCCTAGCCTACCGCAAGCTTTAGTCCCGGTCCATATTTAGTATGTTAATAGATTTACATTATAGATCTTTTTTTCTGCAAAATTTGATTTATAATACATATTTTGCAGCATCACAGAATAAAAGATATTGAAATAATAATATTAATAAATTCAAATTCTAGTATACAAAAGATATTTTTTAATTCAAAAAAATATTAGTTTTATAACAGAATATGCTAATAGATTTACATTATAGATCTTTTTTTCTGCAAAATTTGATTTATAATACATATTTTTCATCATTACAGAATAAAAGATATTGAAATAATAAGATTAATAAATTCAAACTCTAGTATACAAAAGATATTTTTTAATTCAACAAAATATTAGTTTTATAACAGAATATGCTAATAGATTTACATTATAGATCTTTTTTCTGCAAAATTTGATATATAATACATATTTTTTTATCATAACACAACAGAAGATATTGAAATAATAAATTTAAAAAAATTAACCTCTAGTCCCGGCCCCGGCCTCCAACCGGGACTAGAGGTTTTTGCGCCCGAGAAAGAAACAGCGCCGCGAAAAGACCTCTAGTCCCGGTTGGAGGCTGGAGCCGGTACCCATCGCCCTCCTCCCGGCCCGAGCAACTTCCCGGGACGCCTCGTTTCTCACATCGACGCCGCCAGGCCGCCTCGCCCCGCGCCGTTGCCTCCATGCCGCCGCCATATCCATAGCTGCTCGCCGCCCATGCCCGCCCGTGCCTTGCGCCTCTCCTCCCCGCGTCTCGTCCACTTCCTTGCGCCCGTTTGGATCGTCGTCGCCCGACGCCGCGCGCTGCCAGCGCTCTCTCAGACGCATGTCCCTTGGCCACACAGCCACCCTCCTCACTGCCCATCCCCATCCTCGCGATGAGTTTTTTCTCTTTTTTCATAGTGTGTATTAGTATTTAATTAGGATATATTAGTTAGTATTTAATTAGTATTTAGGATTTAGTTAGTATTTATTATTTAGGATATATTAGTTAGTATTTAGGATATATTAATTCATATTTAGTTAGTATTTAATTAGTATTTAGTGTATTTTTTCAATATATAGTGTATATTAGTTAGTATTTAGGATATTAGGTAGTATTTAGTGTATAGTGTATTTTTTCCTAAATAGTGTATTTTTTCAATATATAATGTATATTGTTTAGTATTTAAGATATTAGTTTGTATTTACTGTATACATAGTGTGTTTTTCCTAAATAGTGTATATTGTTTAGCATTTAATTAGGATATTAGTTAGTATATAGTGTATATATAGTATATTTTGTCCTAAATAGTGTATTTTTTCCTAAGTAAGTGTATATTGTTTAGTATTTAAGGATATTAGTTAGTATTTACTATATATATTGTATTTCCTAAAGAGTATTTTTCGGTCAAATCCATACCTACTTTAGGATATGCCCGGGATCCTCGTAGCCAACTCGGCCACAGCGAGGGAGTACTACGCTCTAGTGGTGTTGTACGAGATTGGGCTCCGTCAGGCTGGCACTGGGAGGTGCTACCGTCAGGGACGCGTAGCTTGGTCAGGAATCCGGGTGTCGTTGTTGACCCGGATCTTCTTTGGTGGAGGTGGTACGACGTCGCGTCAGGGAGGAGGACGAGCACGTCCGTCGCTATATGGTGATGTTGGATGCCAAGGTGGCCCCCCATACCTGGCAGGTTATTCAGGGATCTCACCACAGGGTTTGGAAAGCTTTCACCAATGCTACGGTTGGTGAATCTAAAGACGAGCTTAGTTTTCATCGGATCGATGTTAGTACGAGCTAGATCTGCGCATCTCTTCAATTCTAGTTTCAATACCATCATGTCATGCTTGATTATTATTTGATTGAAACCTTTTGTCGTAAAGTGCGAGAGACAGCCACCAGGTACTAACCTATGTGGATACTTCGTGTGCAGAGTACATTCGCTCCGAGGTCAGTGAGCGGGACGGAGAGATATTTTTAGAACTACGTGAGCAATATATTTACATTTTTTGTTGAGTGTCATTTATAATATTTTTTATGACTATTGATATTCATATTGACCTCCTCCTTTTATTTATAGTTGGAAAGATTGCGGGAGTATCTCGATCCAAGGAAGCGTCTGGTAGCAATTCAAGAGGAATTGACGGGATTTCTTGTTGACCATGTCATAAACCTAGAAGGGAAATACCATACCTCCGAATACCCGTGATTTAATGAACTTGCAACCGAATAGATGGGTTGTGGTCTCCATTTATGTATATATTTATGTAATGTAGAATTATATCTATATAATTATGACGATGCTGTGTGTAATAGGTTTCTTTGTTGCATGTCACTTTACGCCAAACGCAACCCTCCTCTACCTATCCTCCTGTTGCGACAGAACCCCGCATCGGCTGTCGCGGCAGAAAAACGGCCCCAAAACTCTATCGCGGCGAAACCCCCCATCGGCTGTCGTGGCAGAAAACGGACCCAAAACTCTGCCGCGGTGGAAACCCCATCAGCTGGCGCGGCAGAAAATGGCGCCAAAACTCTGCCGCGGCAGAAATCCCCATTTGCTGCCGCGGCAGCCGAATTGGTAAAATGCTGCCGCGGCAGAAAGGAACTAGTCCCAGCCCGTAATACGGACCGGTACTAAAGACCACCCCCTCGCACTGCTACGCTGCCACGCGCACATCCTTTAGTCCCGGCCCGTAACTGGATCGGGACTAGAGGCTGGGACCTCTAGTCCCGTTTCCGTAGTCCCGGCTGGCCATCCGGGACTAGAGGCCCTCTAGGACCGGGACTAGTGCCCCGTTCTCCACTAGTGCGAATGATCACAAATGCATGCACACACTTATCCCTATGAATAATGCACGCATACTCTACTCCTATGAGCACCTCCGAAAGACTAAGTCTGGAAGACTAGTCGACAACTGTTCTTGTTTTGGTCCTTTCACGAGTCTGCACAAAATAGATGACAGGAATGTAAGTTTACCGTAAGTCGTCAGTAAAAAATAGATGCACGTATACTTACAGTTCGAATCACCATGCGCGCATCCTTTGTTCAACTATTTGAGAAGACGTCCATAACATCGAATTTGAAGGCATTCTTTCTGTCGCCATAGTCCTGCCTTAAGATCTCGATGTTGCATGTATACTTCTTATAAGGAATAGCCAACACTTCACTCGGCACTTCAGAACCATGATCATGTTTAAGTAGAAACTCGACTGATTTCCCAACAACCTCTTCGGAGGCATGACCCTTGAGCAAGAATTCATCTTAAGCTGAACCGTCTGTGCAAATAGCATGAAGGTCGTAAGCGAATTTCCTATGTTCGATGCGGCATCTCGGACACTTGTTCGTATCAGACACACCCGGATACAAACTTACACAGCAACACTCCGCGCATGAAGCGAACCACCACGAGCGCTTGTTGAGAAGAACCGTGATAGTAATGGTGCAGTTGTATAGCATGTTCTAGCAAGAAAAAACAATCGATCGACCATTTGAAGAATAAAAAGGACGTGCGAAAAGTAAGAGAACACTCACCGATGGTGATATGGGTATGACTTATCGGGTTTACATGGTTGGTTACCCTATGCATACCAGAGCTATGGCCCATGAGGCCCATGAAGAATAAAGGCTCTATGAGGAATCGGATGGATAGAAGCTTAGCTTGGCGATCAAGATAGAAGTACGAGCCGACATAGTCTTGATAGTAATTGTAACTTGTAACCTATCCGTATAAGGCTTCAGGACCCACCCTCTCATTTAAAGGCTGGGAGGAGCCAACAGAGAGGGCGCCTTAGTTTTCTAGCAATACACAATCCGTCGTGATCTAGATTTCAACTAGCAAATCAGCGACTCTATAATCATCTTCTCCACAATAATCAGATGATGTTGACTTTCTTATTTATCTAATAAGTCGACGAAATCACTAGCGCTCTCTTTTCCATGAAACCATAAGTCCGTAACCATGGGCATTGCCGAGGTTAACCCTCGTCAATGGGCGCCGTCTATGGGAAATCTAAGTGCTAGAGCCATGGATTTGATGGCTCCCTAATCAACAAGCAACAATCCGATGATCGAGGTTGGTGAGATCTGCTACGATCCCGTCAATCTTGATCAACACCCGCCCACCCATATCTCGGCCTCCGTCGACTTCAACCAGAAGACAAATCTCATGATCGGGTATTTCCACTTTCGCATTGGGGAAGACGGGAACCTCTATCTTTCAGCCCCGGTCTATTCTGGTCCGTAGACTACGCAAATCAATTTTAGAGAAAATAGCAGCACCACTCAATTCATCTAGCATGTCTTCCAAACGTGGAATATGATGACTATATCGAATAGTGATGTTGTTAATTGCTCTACAATCTACATACATGCGACAAGTACCATCTTTTTTAGGAACCAAAATAACAGGAACAACACCAGGGCTCAAGCTTACGCGAATATAGCCTTTGTCGAGTAGCGCTTGTACTTGTTTCTGGATTTCCGTTGTTTCGTCAGGATTTGTCCTATACAGTGCTTGGTTGGGCAACGTCACGCCTGGAATGAGGTCAATCTGATGCTCAATACCATGCAATGGTGGTAGTCCTGTGGGTACCTCCTCTGGAAAAACATCATCGAACTCCTGCAAAAAAGTGGAAACACCAAGACAAAGTGGAGTATTATCGTTAGAAACTAAAATCTTGCCCTTGTACACAAGCACAAGGGGGATCACCGTCGGATCATCACCAAACTCTCTCAAATCCTCCTTGGTGGCCATCAAGATGTATTCTCCTGTATCGGTCATCGCGGTCACATCATGGGCTGGACCATCAACATCGCCAAGTAGTGACGGAAAAGGACCACATAGCGTGTGCGACATAACACCTACAATAGGCGCGGTAGGAGCAGTAGGTGCCTCGGCCATGGTCAGCACACTCGGTCTTTCGGGGAATGCGGTACAAGCACCCGCAATTACTGGTGCATCAGCAAAACAAGAAGTGAAGTGTGTTGCGGCCGATGCAGAAAAAGGGTCATATACCACCAATGATGGTTCTCAACGTGGCTCCGCTTGTTCTAACCGGACCTCCGTCTTTTGTCGAGACTCATTAACAATAGTCTACAGTGTCATCCGACGTAGAATAATGTCCTTGCCCTTCCAATGTAACTGGTGTGTGTTGGCCTTCCCATTGTGACGAACATCTCTATCATACTGCCATGGACTGCCCAACAACAAGTGACACACGGTCATAGGAACCACATCGCACTCACTCAACAGTGTCATTATAGGTGCAAATTGAAAAATCCACACACACCATGTTGGTGATCTTCATTTCACCAACATCACTCAACCAGGATATACAATATTCTGTTGAAAAAAACCCAGGATATACAGTATGGGTTAGGATGCTAGTAGTATTTCAATTTCAGTTTGGTGCAAAGCTCTTTACTAGCCAAATTTTGACAACTTCCTCCATCAATAATAACCTTGCATGCCTTACCATTGCCTACATCAGCATTGGTCTGAAACAAATTACACTATTGCTCGTCTGGACTAGAAGCAACCTGTAATACTCATTCTGAACAAACAAGTGTTGGATTATCGGATGGAGCAAGAAGAATGTATCAGTCGGGTCATCATCATCTTTATCAAATGGATCAGCATCATCCCCGGCCTCACGCTCATTGGTCTCTTGATTAAGTAACATAACATTTGTATTGAGGCATTGACGTTTGAAGTGACCTTTACCACCACAAGTATGACAAAGCATATCTCTATACCGAGCTGTAGAAGTAATGGAACGAGAACCACTCATAGCAGGTTGAGCTATAGACTTTGCAATAGGTGCTCCTGACTTGGCTGTTGTGGACGCGTTGGGGCCGCCCACACTTGTTGTATCTCGAGGACTAGCAAGAGGCTGCCCAGCTGACAGTGACCATGAAGAAAAACGTGACCTGATTACAGTATTACACGAAAATGTAGCCTCCTCAACCAAGGAAGCTTCAGCCTCACGTGCTTGGTGTAGCAATTGAGCCATGTAATTATACTGATGGTGACGAACAATGTGGCGAATCTGATATGTGAGTCCCGAAAGAAATCATTGCATGGTCTGTTTCGGTGGTTCACGCACTCGTGCTGCTGCATAATCAGCTCCATCTCTTGATAGTACACATAAACAGGCCTAATCCCTTGCTTTAGATTTGTCAACTTGTCATAAATAGACCGTGTATAATTAGGAGGGAAAAAACGATGTTTCATCTCTGCCTTCATCTCACGCTAAGTCAGAATAGGAACCACAACATTATCCC
The DNA here is from genome assembly GCA_023614405.1 of Avena insularis. Lineage (NCBI taxonomy): Eukaryota > Viridiplantae > Streptophyta > Magnoliopsida > Poales > Poaceae > Avena > Avena insularis. The sequence goes on from CM042697.1 coordinate 358,860,476, forward strand.
ACCGCAACATAGCATTATCACGCCAGTTATCATGCTCATTTGTTGTCACGGCTGAGGCTAACAACATTATCCCACCACAACATAGCATACTCATCAAACTCCCAAACTGCCAAACGAATTTTCCTATCATCCGTGCACTCATGCAAACGCCTTAAGGCTTCTATGCACAATTCTCAGTTGAGGTACTCCTCGGCATCTTTGCCAAGGAACTTGGTAATTGTAAACTTAGGCTTTATAGTACCGGGTAAAACCCCTACTAGAAAACCGCTGTTGTTTTTATTTTATGCATCATCATGACATCATCATATTATCTAAAACTATTTTACTAAAAACCCTATTTTGTTTACCATATTATTCCCCTCCTTTGTTTCAAATATAAAATTCCTATGTTTTCGAATATCCTTATTTATCTAAGACTATTTATAAAAGCTTTTATAAACTATAAAAAAACAATTCTGGCATCGGCGAAGACAGCCGCAGGCTAGGCCCAAAAGCCCAGCCCGCAGCCACCTACCACCCCTATAGCCAAACCCTAGAACCCACCTACCCTATTCCTCTCACCCCTATCCCGCCGCTGCCCCCGTTTCAATCCAACACAAGCACTGCACACACACGCTGCCCGTGTTGCACGTGACCCCACCTCCTCGCTCCCGACACCCACCCCGCGTACGCCCTGCATCCCGCGCTCGCTCACACCCCGCCCGTATCCTACCTGACCACCCCACCCCATCGCGCACAGTAACCCGACCCCACCCCGATCCCCACCGAACGCACTCGCCCCTCCCGCAATCCCCACGCTCGCTGTCTCTCCTTGGCCCGTAATTCCTCGCGTCCCAGGCGAGCGCCGCCGTGCAGCCCCGCTCCCCCGGCACCCTCCCGACGTTCCCCAGAGCGGCCCCGCGTCCTCTCCTACTTCCCAGGTGCCACTCCCCATCCCTGAGCGCCCCTCCTCCTCTGCGATTTCCCCCTCCGCTTCCCCGAGCGTGCCTGCGGTGGGCCGTCCTCCTGCGGTCGCTCTCCTCTTCGTTCGCGACAACAATGCGGCTCCCCTTCCCCGTGGGCTTCCTCTCGATCTGTGCCGCAGCTGCCGGGTCGTCCTCCTCCTCGGTTTCTCGTGCCATCCCGTTGTCACCACCGTCTGCCTGGCGTCGACCTTCTCAAGCCATCCCTAGCAGCAAGCCCGAGCTCCGCCGCAGGCACCGCCCTGCAGCCGGCCAGGGCCCAGCCATCCTTTGCATGTTCTGCTAGTCGCCGGCCTCGCCCTTGTACATGGCACCACGCGGGAGCTCCCTGCCCCGAACTCGTCTGTGACCAACTGCAGCCGTGCAAACCCGTTCCTTTGGCTCTTGCCTCTGCAGCAGCGTAACAGGCTTGTTGATGTGCTGATGCCTGCCTCGCTCGCCCGTGTCGAGTTGTTTTCTTGTGCGTTGTGAACTCCAAGATGGGGTGCGTCTTGGGCTCAGATCCCTTCTCTTGACGCTCTGCTACTCCTCTCTTTTGTTCTCGTGGACCGACAAGCGATGAACCATCCACAAGATCCGTGATCGTCCTGCCAAGCCCAACACCGACAACGGAACCACGATACTCCAAGGTCTCCTTCCCGGAACGCCATGTTCTCCCTCATGGATCAGGTGACCGGAACCCCGAAGACCTGTTCTCGGACGCCAAGACCCCGAAGGCCGATCCCGAACCCTCGGTGAACCCCAAAATCTTCGCAACCCAATGTGTGACCCTTTTTCCGAGCCCTATATTTTTATAATATATAATATAGTCCTGTTGCATATAAATTATTCATCTCGCATACATATTGTGGGTGTTTGGTGGTATTTTATCGACTCATCCAATAAATAAATACGGAGACCATATAAGGGCAAATCTAGTATTATATTGGCTTTATTTAAATCTGTGTAGGGAACCGGTGATATATTTTTCCTTGTTAATACAACATTTAAATTACAGGGTATCTAAACAACATGAACCATCTAAATAAATGTCGGGACCCCGGTTCCACTTAATATTGCCTAATTGCATCATATCTTTGCCATGGCATACATCATACATGCATCATGCCTGATTTTCTGCCATAGTATTAAATAGTGCATCCGGTGTTTCTTATAGTGATTTGTTTCTTCACGGATTAGGACGATGAGTGGATGCGAGTGACGACCTTTCTTCGGATGAACCTTCGACAGTGTTTTCAGGCGAGCATTCTCCCCCTTTCTACCTATTTTGTCTTTATAGTCTTTATTTCCTCCTGTTGATCTATTGCTATCTGCGTTGCGATGCTATAGATTTCGTACCCCTTTATTTTCCCCTACAGCCCCTATATTGCCATGGACACATCCTATTACCTGTTGTTTGATAGACAGTCGGCCTTGTGAGTCATAGTCGCTTGCTCAGATGCTGCTTCATGTCGTCGATGTCCCACTGATGTTGGGGGTTGTCATATGCTTAATGGTGGAGATGATTATTGCTTTAATTACTATTTAACAACTAAAATTGAAAGTAGGTAAATAATGCAGAGGCACCACTGGGTAATAGACAATATTTGGTTTTTAACCGCTCACTAGTGTCCCGTAGGACCCCGATTTCTTGACACCTATTCCGAGATCGAGCGCGCTAACCATAGGTGGGGTGTGTGGGCACCCCCATCGATTAGTACCTGATTTTAAAGTACTGTACTGGGGGCCACAAAGTAGTTTGGGACTTTTTTACTATCCTGTACTTATGCCATGCTTTACTGCTTTATTTACGATTGCGTGTGAAGCGCCTGTACTGTTTAGGAACAAATGTGGAATGTTTTCGCAGTATCGACAAGCCCAGTCACACTTTCGGGTTTCCAGTCGTTTACAGCCATTGACACAAACCCTGGGTCCGTCTCGGAGACCGACCGACTTTGGTGCGGGTAGCTTAGTGGGGTCGCCCCCATGTACTTGCTTTGGGTCTAGGAAATGTCGTGTCCGAAACCCCGTCGACATACCGTTGGGTGTATGTTTTGTGATCTTGTACCTACCTGATCTGACAACAAGGGTGTAGGTGCGTGTGGAAACTTTGGTGCACCCCTACAGGGTTAAATCTTTTCGAGAAGCCATGTTCGCGGTTATGGACGACTTGGAGCACAGTTGTCGATCATAGATAACTATAACTAAAGTTTACTACTCCCTCCGATCCTAAAAAAGTGTCACGATTTTGAACTAACTCTAGTTCAAATGGCGACACTTATTTAGGATCGGAGGTAGTATTATAATATCACATGTATCTGATATGACTAGTAAGTTGGATAACCACCATGGACTGAATGAATAAAACTGTCAACCGTGTGAGTTTCCTCGTCTTGACTTACTCGTTTGGTCTCGAGGGGGAAATACCAGGATGGGTATGTTTGGTGTTAGTATCAGGTTCGATCCGAATAGGTCTTTCTCATCTTTCTCTGATAGCCGACAGTTGTATCGAGTCTCTATAGGTTGTTTAGTGCTTGCTGCGCTGCTGCTTCAGTCCACCATACCTATGTAGGCGAGAGCCGCCGAATTATAGTCTCGCCTTGTACTGGCCTCAGTACTGACCGCTCTCTTTTTTCCTTTGCCCTTTGCCGGCACCCCTTTTGTTTTAGCAGGTTTGAGATCGACGTCGTTAGCAGGGTTACCCTTCCGGCTTGGCCTGGGCATGGTTATGGACGCCATTGGTTATTTTTCAGGGCTCTTAGCCCCATTTGCATCTTGTCCGTAGTCGGATGTTGTATCGTTTTCAAGGTGATTTGGATCTTTGTACTATATATCTGTATTCTTGACTTTTGGAGTCGTTGTTGTATATATCTGTTCTGTGGGTTCCATCGTGGACTATTGTGTAATGATATTACTTTGTTTTCCACCCGCACGAAATTGGCTGGTGGGCACCTTTGTATCGTTTCTATGCAGGTTTGGCGGGAATCGCTGAAACTTGCATAGGATCGATCCGAGGGTGTTACAGAGTGGTATCAGAGCTCAGTAGTTACGATACCCCACTGGTCCAGCCTGTAGGATAACCTAGCTAACAGACGTTGTAGAGTGTCAAAACTATTTTGCAAAATCATTTGGATAGATCTGATTAGGTCTGCTTTTACTCCTTACCCCTCTGCTATTCTCCTCTTATCTCAACGTGTTTTGAATCTGTTCTCTTATCTTTTCTTCGAGTCCAGGAATTCTCGTGGTTGGGTTTCCGTCGTACCTTCAGGGTTTCGCTTCCGTCCTCTTGTAACGTTGCTTCGACATCTGGTCTTAATGCTATCTGAGGGACTTTTCCTCTATTGTACCTTTTAGTGGACCAAAAATTCACTAAATTTTTTCCTTATATCTTCCGGTGTTTTTCAACGCGACGACTTTATCTGCACTAGAACCAATGAAGAGCCTACATCATTTTTTGTTTCTGAAACTCAATTGACGAGATCTTCATTCTGATTCCTAGAGTTAGATGCATAATTCCCCTATTAATGTGCAGAGTAATTCATTGGGTGCGTGATGGACTGATCACCATCCGACTACTCTTATCATTCGCTCTTGTACACTGAATATTGGATCGATGCAATTCTTACTCCTTCCATGGAAGTTAGAGGTGGCCTTATCTTTAACTTCGTCTGTTGTTTATCCGGAGCGTTCCCTCGATGAACAGGAACAACAATCTCTTGTTGGCGGTGTCACCATTTTCAAGATGAAGAAAGAACCCTTTTTAGTGGTGTCGCGAGGATCTACATCAAGCAAGAATTAGAGCATCGACCTTCTTTCCCGTACCATGAGGCGGATCTCGAGGGAGAGATCCATTGTTAGTGGTGTCGAATTGTAGCACCCCAGGTAAAACACCTACTAGAAAATCGCTGTTGTTTTTATTTTGTGCATCATCATATTACCTAAAACTATTTTACTAAAAACCCTATTTTGTTTACTATATTATTCCCCTCCTCTGTTTCAGATATAAAATTCCGATGTTTCCGAATTTCCTTATTTATCTAAAACTATCTGTAAAAGCTTTTATAAACTATAAAAACTATTCTGGCATCGGGGAAGGCAGCCACATGCCAGGCCCAAAAGCCCAGCCCGCAGCCACCTACCACCCCTCTAGCCAAAACCTAGAACCCACCTACCCTATTCCTCTCACCCCTGTCCCGCCGCCGCCCCCATTTCAATCCAACAAACGCACTACACACACGCTGCCCGTGTCGCACATGACCCCACCTCCTCGCTCCCGACCCCCCCGCGTACGTTCTGCATCCCGCGCTCGCTCACACCCCGCCCGTATCCTACCTGACCACCCCACCCCATCGTGCACAGTAACCCGGCCCCACCCCGATCCCCACCGAACGCACTCGCCCCTCCCGCAATCCCCAAGCTCGTTGTCTCTCCTTGGCCCGTACTTCCTCGCATCCCAGGAGAGCGCCGCCGCGCAGCCCCGCTCCCCCGGCGCCCTCCCGACGCCGCCTCCCGACGTCCCCCAGAGCGGCCCCACGTCCTCGGTTACTTCCCCGGTGCCACTCCCCATCCTCGAGCGCCCCTCCTCCTCTGCGAGTTCCCCCTCCGCTTCCCCGAGCATGCCTGCGGTGGGCCGTCCTCCTACGGTCGCTCAACTCTTTGTTTGCGACAACAAGGCGGCGCCCCTTCCCCGTGGGCTTCCTATAGATCTGTGCCGCGGCTCACGGGTCGTCTTCCTCCTCGGTTTCCTATGCCACCCTGCTGTCGCCACCGTATGCCCGACGTCGACCTTTCCATGCCATCCCTGGCAGCAAGCCCGAGCTCCGTCGCTAGCCCCGCCCTACAGCCGGCCAGGGCCCGACCATCCTTTGCCTGTTCTGCTAGTCGCCGGCCTTGCCCCTGGACATGGCACCATGCGAGAGATCCCTGCCCTGAACTCGTCCGTGACCAACTGCAGCCGTGCAGACCCGTTCTTTGGCTCTTGCCTCTGCAGCAGCATAACAGGCTTGTTGATGTGCTGATGCCTGCCTCGCTCGCCCGTGTCGAGTTGTTTTCTTGTGTGTTGTGAACTCTAAAATCAGACCAAGATGGGGTGCGTCTTAGGCTCAGATCCCTGCTCTGACGCTCTGCTACTCATCTCTTTTGTTCTCGTGGACCGACAATCGATGAACCATCCACAAGATCCGTGATCGTCCTGCCAAGCCCAACACCAACAACGGAACCACAATACCCCAAGGTCCCCTTCCCGAAACGCCATGTTCTCCCTCACGGATCTGGTGACCGGAACCCCGAAGACCCGTTCTCGGACGCCAAGACCCCGAAGGACGATCCCGAACCCTCGGCGAACCCCAAGATCTTCGCAACCAAATGTGTGACCCTTTTTCCGAGCCCCATATTTTTATAATATATAATATATTCCTGTTGCATAGAAATTATTCATCTCGCATACATATTGTGGGTGTTTGTTGGTATTTTGTTGACTCATCCAATAAATAAATATGGAGACCATATAAGGGAAAATCTAGTATTATATTGGCTTCATTTAAATCTGTGTAGCGAACCGGTGATATATTTTGCCTTGTTAATACAACAATTAAATTACAGGGTATCTAAACAACATGAACCATCTAAATAAATGTCGGGACCCTGGTTCCGCTTAATATTGTCTAATTGCATCGCATCTTTGCCATGGCATACATCATACATGCATCATGCTTGATTTTCTGCCGTAGTATTAAATAGTGCATTCGGTGTTTCTTATAGTGATTTGCTTCTTCACTTATTAGGCCGATTAGTGGATGTGAGTGACGCCCGTTCTTCGGATGAACCTTCGACAATGTTTTCAGGCGAGAATTCTCCCTCTTTCTACCTATTTTGTCTTTATAGTCTTTATTTCCTCATGTTGATCTATTGCTATCTGCGTTGCGATGCTATAGATTTCGTACCCCTTTATTTTCCCGTGCAGCCCCTATATTGCCATGGACACATCCTATTACCTATTGTTTGATAGACAGTCGGCCTTGCGAGTCATAGTCGCTTGCTCAGATGCTACTTCCCGTCGTCGATGTTCCACTGATGTTGGGGGTTGTCATATGCTTAATGGTGGAGATGATTATGGCTTTAATTACTATTTAACAACTAAAATTGAAAGTAGGTAAAAATATAGAGGCACCGGTGGGTAATAGACAATATTTGGTTTTTAACCGCTCACTGGTGTCCCGTAGGACCCCTAGTTCTTGAAACATGAGCGCGCTAACCACAAGTGGGGTGTGTGGGCACCCCCATCGATTAGTACCTGATTTTAAAGTACTGTACTGGGGGCCACAAAGTAGTTTGGGACTTTATTACTATCCTGTACTTATGTCATGCTTTACTGCTTTATTTACGATTGCGTGTGAAGCGCATGTACTGTTTAGGAACAAATGTGGAATGTTTTCGCAGTATCGACAAGCCCAGTCACACTTTCGGGTTTCCAGTCGTTTACAGCCATTGACACAAACCCTGGGTCCATCTCGGAGACCGACCGACTTCGGTGCGGGTAGCTTAGTGGGGTGGCCTTCATGTACTTGCTTTGGGTCTAGGAAACGTCATGTCTGAAACCCCGTCGACATACCGTTGGGTGTATGTTTTGTGATCTTGTACCTACCTTATCTGACAACAAGGGTGTAGGTGCGTGTGGAAACTTTGGTGCACCCCTACAGGGTTAAATCTTTTCGAGAAGTCGTGTCCGCGGTTATGGACGACTTGAAGCACAGTTCTCGATCATAGACAACTATAACTAAAGTTTACTATTATAATATGACTTGTATCTGATATGGCTAGTAAGTTGGATAACCACCATGGAATGAATGAATAAAACTTCCAACCGTGTGAGTTTCCTTGGCTTGACTTCCTCGTTTGGTCTTGAGGGGGAAATACCAGGATGGGTATGTTTGGTGTTAGTATCAGGTTCAATCTGAATAGGTCTTTCTCATCTTTCTCTGATAGCCGACAGTTGTATCGAGTCTCTATAGGTTGTTTAGTGCTTGCTGCGCTGCCGCTTCAGTCCACCATACCTATGTAGGCGAGAGCCGCTGAATTCTAGTCTTGCCGTGTACTGGCCTCAGTACTGACCGCTCTCTTTTTCCTTTGCTCTTTGCCAGCATCCCTTTTGTTTTAGCAGGTTTGAGATCGACGTCGTTAGCAGGGTTACCCTTCCGGTTTGGCCTGGGCAGGGTGATGGACGCCATTGGTTATTCTTCAGGGCTCTTAGCCCCATTTGCATCTTGTCTGTAGTCGGATGTTGTATCGTTTTCAAGGTGATTTGGATATTTGTACGACATATCTGTATTCTTGACTCTTGGAGTCGTTGTTGTATATATCTATTCTGTGGGTTCCATCATGGACTATTGTGTAATGATATTATTTTGTTTTCCACCCATACGAAAGTGCCTGGTGGGAACCTTTTATCATTTCTATGCAGGTTTGGAGGGAATCGCTGAAACTTGCATAGGATCGATCCGAGGGTGTTACAGGCTTGCCAAAAACATCAGTCTCTTGGGCCGCTCCTTGATAAGGTCACCGTCCGCCCACTAGGTGGAAACCACGACCACAATTGGAAAAGCCACGACCTCGGCCTTGAATGCCCTGAGTAGCATCATTAACAACTTCATTTTCACCCATGGAATCTGCATCGTCGTATTGGTGATGTTCTTGCTCATACAGACCGGTCAAACGAGTTACTGTTGTCTCCAATCTAACCATGGCGGCCTTCAGTAACTTGTGTCTGAGTGGTGTTGACCGTTGTATCAATGGTACCCAATTGTGTTTTCACCGCTTTAATAACGCCATCAAGCGTGTCTGCTAAAAGGTTGATTGCTCGCTTCAAATGATCACGAAGCTCCTCATACTCGGGACATGTGACCGTCGAATCCGCATCCTTTCTCTGCAACACAGTTTCTTGACTAGTAGACATGATCAGTGTGTTAGTGCAGAAAACAAAATAGGTGGTGGTGTTCTCTCACAACTCACTGTAAACTAAAAAAATACATTGTATCTTATCGGTTCAAAGTAAACTAGAGCAACTTACCACTCGCAGCAAACATACGCGTGCACGTGTGTGATCAAGCGAATACCAAGGGAAATAAATATCACACGACAACAGGAATATATGGTGGAGATAGGTATGGAATCCTAAGTACACCACAGACAATTTCAAATGCGGATCTTGTGAACAGAAACCCAAGGAAACACACACGTGGAGATGAACGTGGCCAAGCAACTAGCAAAACAGGATATGTTGCAAGGCACAATAAAGACGCTAGCAAAGCTCAATGTCACACGCACAAGATTTCTCAAAATCCTAGTGCACAAACTATATATGTATGTGGCCAACAATGAACAATACTCTTTTCTCAATTTTATTTTGCCCCTTTGCTCGTTTCAACATCTCTTTTTTGTACTCTTTTTCTCTTTGTCACTTTTGCTTCCTTTTTTATAGATATATATACTATCGCCACAAGGCCAACCTCAACTTGCAAAGCACCGCAAACCTACGAGCAACCTGGAGGAGCGGAAACTAGTCTCAGTGGGTAAGTTCCTAACACCTTTAGATAGATTGGTTGTGGCTAAGGTGCAAGAAAAAAAATTGAACACTTTGTGGACTCAGAGAAAAATTTAAAAACGATGGACTTAAACTGTGCCGCGGAAGAAAAACAAACCTTACTCGGATACGCAAACTAAAACCAACACAAAACGTAGGGAACAGATGGGATCAAAGGATGACCACAACGACCAGCAACTAAAAACAAACTACAATGTAATCTAGGTGATGGAAAAAATTATGAACCCTAATATTTTTTCCTTTTTCTGGATAGGAATTAAAACAAACTAAACTACAGTATGGGTAGATGGATTGCTCACCGAGGGAACCATGGAAATCTGATACCAAGATGATAAGCGGTGGCCTGATCTTCTCAGCGTGCATGGGGTAATGGTGGTGGCAAATTGGTGATGTTGATGATGGCGACGTGGAGATAACTCGTATGTAGATGACGAACTCGTTGGCTGCTCCTCTATCGCCAAATGCAACAGATCTTCAACCCTATGGATATTCGCAACACCACATGCTTGCACAGTAGCCGCTCAACTACGGTGGTTTGAGAGCTACCAGTTCCCAATGGAACGATAGATCTCACAACAATTTCAGTAGTGGACCTTCAGAGCGCAAAATATTGGATTATTAGGCATAATTTCCACGATTAATTCCAGAATATAAATCATGACAACAACAGCTACAATCACGTGAACCTCTAACATACTAGATGTAATGATCAACATGAATAGTAGCAGATTATATGCACTAACAGCCATAGTAAAACAACAGATCTGATGACGGTGTACGTACTGATCGGTTGTCGATGTAGTCGCCGTTGGTGCAGTAGCATGTCGAAGAAGTCGGTGTTAAAGATGACGTGCACGAGGCCCGGCTTGACAACCGGGAAGACGCGCCGTGATGACGAACTTGAGCAGTCGCACGGAGCGCTTTCCAAAAACCTAATTCGCCCTCTCCCATACAGGATCACAAAGGCAAGTGGTTCTAGAGACCTGCTCTTCCGATTGCCAGTGCACGCCGGCAAGCGGGATGGAGTAGACTACGATGACGGCGCAAGCAGAGAGGATGGCAAAACCCTAGATTGGTTTTGTGTCGTGCGTTGTGAAAGCCACATAGGAGTTTATATAGAGCGGCTCGAAAATCCCGTACATGACACGAAGTGGACCAAGCCCACGTCACGCACCTTTGGGTCGGTTATGGATAGCCCACGATCCAGGAGCGAACTGAATCCGCTAACTGTTGACACGTCTGTCTAACCGCACGCATTTTCCTCAGCAGCAAAATAAAGCTCGGATCGGCGAGATTCCCGCAACACGCAGCGCGCGTGTCGTGACGAGATGAGACGAGCGTGCGTGCGAGCGGAGGCGTCATCGGAGGAGGAGCGCGCGTGTAGCTCTCTTATTGTCACTCACTTATAAAGTGGTGCAACGCTCCACCTTATAAGGTGGTGCAACTCTCCTTCAACTTCCCATGTGGGACTAAACTTTAGCTCCCACAGCTCTTGCCACACACATGTGAGATGCCACCAACTTGGGCCAAATCACATATGAGCTTCCACATACAAGGGCCTTGAGATTTAGGGAAAATCAGAAATCACACATGGGTCTAATGATTTAGCCCATTATTTCTAACAATCCGCCACCAGATCTCAAATGCCCATTTGAAGATTTGCCAATCCTTGCTACTTGTTTATATACCAGTGTTTCAGCAGAGACTGTTAAGTTGAACTTCCACCTAAAATCTTGAACTACGTCTATCAACAACTTGAATGGACGAACGTTGAATTGCAAGTTTGGTGCCAATAGATTTCACTCAAAATCATAACTAGTACCTGGCTGCCAGTAGCCTACCCCGTGGGTTGGAGCATATGTGTCATACTCCCTGGTCTCTTCATGAGTTTACTAGAGATCACCCAAGTCTTATAGACCGCGACGTTTACAGTCGAGCTCATATAGGTGTGTTCTTTCAAGAATGCCCTCTAGGACAGCATCTTTGCTAGTCAAAGCCAACATAAACACATTAAGGCATATTGCCAACCTGCCTTACAGATTACGTGAGTTATGCATCTTCACATAGAGAGGGTTACAAAATAGTCTCCTTAGTCAAACCACTAGCTTGTTCTTCCCAGGTCCTAATTCACGGGATCTCCGATCACATAGGTTGGGTTACCACTAGGTGTGACATCCATGGGTCTCAATCCCATCTCCCTCAATGAATTTTCTATCACATTTCGTGATAGTCCCTTTGTAAAGGGATCTGCCAAGTTTTTGTCTGTTTGAATATACGTAACAGTTATTACTCCGGAGTTTCTCAATTTTCTGACAGATTTCAAACGTCTCTTCACGTATCTTGATGACTTTGCGTTATCCTTAGAATTTTTCACTTTGACAATAACAGTTTGGTTGTCACAATTCAAAAGGATTGCCAGAACAGGTTTATCAACCACATGCAAGTCCATCAAGAGCTCACACAGCCATTCTGACTCAACAGTGGCTACGTCTAAAGTAGTAAGCTTTGCTTCCATAGTTGACCTCGTCAATATGGTCTATCTACGGGATCTCCATGACATCGCACCACTTCCAAGGGTAAACACATACCCGCTCGTGGCGTAGAGTTCATCAACGTCAGAGATCCACTTCGAATCACTATATCCTTCAAGCACAGCAGGGTGTCCTGAATAGTAAATCACATAGCTCATTGTACCACATAGATAGTGCATGACCCTTTCAAGTGCATGCCAATGATCAATACCCGGGTTAGACATGAACCTACTCAACTTGCTTACAGCAAAAGAGATATCAGGTCTTGTAGCTCTTGCTAGGTACATCAGAGAACCAACAACTTGTGAATATTTCAGCTGATCTGTTGGCTCCTTCTTATTCTTTTGTAATATCAAACAGGGATCATAAGGTGTTGGAGAAGTCTTGACATCAGTAAAGCCAAATCGGCTCAAGACCTTCTCAACATAATGAGATTGCGTTAAAGTAATCTCATTCTCGTTCTTAATAAGCTTGATGTTTAGTATCACATCAGCCTCTCCCAGATCTTTCATATCAAAACTCTTTGACAGGAAAGACTTGACTTCATTTATCACTTTCATGTTTGTACCAAAGATCAGAATGTCATCCACGTACAAACATAATATAACACTATCGCCCCCACCATGGTGATAGTAAACACACCTATCAGCCTCATTAATGATAAGCCAGTAGAAAGAAGAGTTCTGTCAAACTTCTCATGCCATTGCTTAGGTGCTTGTTTCAGGCCATATAAAGATTTTAATAACTTGCACACCTTTGTCTCTTCACCTTTTACCACAAACCCATCCGGGCTGATCAATGTAGATCTCCTCTTCCAACTCTCCATTAAGGAAAGTTGTCTTCACGTCCATTTGATGAACGGGAAGACCATAAGAGGCAGCCAGGGACAGTAATACTCGAATGGTGGTCAGTCTAGCGACAGGTGAATATGTGTCAAAGTAATCTTCGCCTTCTTTCTATGTGTAGCCCTTAGCTACAAGTCGCGCCTTGTACTTCTCAATAGTACCACCAGGCCTTAGCTTCTTCTTGAACACCCATTTATAGCCCACAGGTTTACAACCATAGGGTCGTTCTGATAATTCCCAAGTTCCATTAGAAAGAATCGAGTCCATCTCATTTTGGACAGCTTCTTTCCAATCATCTGCATTAGGAGATGCATATGCCTCTGCAATGGATCTGGGAGTATCGTCCACAAGGTACACGACGAAATCATTACCAAAGGATTTTGCAATCCTTTGTCTCTTACTCCTCGTGAGAGGTTCATCGTCATCCTTCTCAAGGACTTCCTTATGTGGTTGTTCAGAATTCTCAATAGATGCACTAGATTCAGGAAATATTTCAGAAGAAATTCTACCAATGCTATACATCTCTTTCATAGGAAAAATATTGGCAAAGAATGTTGCATCACGAGATTCCATTATAGTATCAACATGCATATCAGATACCTCAGATTTAACCACTAGAAATCTATAGCCTACACTCCGTGGAGCATATCCTAGAAAGATACAATCCACTGTCTTGGGCCCGAGCTTGCGTTTCTTAGGGATCGGTATGTTGACCTTCGCCAAACACCCCCAAGTGCGCAGATACAAAAGTGATGGTTTTCTCCCAACCCACTCCTCATAAGGGGTCTTTTCTTTATTCTTGTTAGGAACCCTATTCAAGACATGACATGAAGTCAACAAAGCTTTCCCCCACCATGCCATTGATAAACCAGCAGTGGCTAACATGGAATTCACCAAGTCAGTCAGCGTGCGGCTTTTCCTCTCGGCAACCCCGTTTGATTGGGGCGAGTAGGGAGGCGTCCTCTCATGAATAATTTCGTGTTTCTGACAGAATTCGTTAAATATTTTGGAAAAATACTCACCACCACGATCCGACCTAAGACGCTTGATCTTCCTCTCTAGTTGATTTTCAACTTCGGCCTTATAAATTTAGTAGCATCATCTATCAACGTCATGAAATATCTCTTTTCACCTTTTGTCAACACACCATTCATCTCGCATAGATCAGAATGTATGAGTTCTAGAGGTTCCAAGTTTCTCCCCTCGGCAGCCTTGTGAGGCTTTCGAGGTTGCTTTGATTACACACAACTATGGCACTTAGAACCTTTGGCAATAGTGAAATTTGGAATTAAACTCATACTGGACATCCGAGACATCAAACCATAATTAATGTGACATAAACGAGAATGCCAAACACTGGTATCATCATTAACATCACCACAAATATGATTCACAGATTTATTACAAAACTCTAAAAGTGAAAATCGGAACAATCCTCCGAACTCATAAACTTTACCAATAAATTGTCCATGTTTCGAAACAACGACTTTATTGGACTCTAAGACAACCTTAAACCCATCTCTGCATAGAAGGGATCCACTAACGAGATTCTTGTTCATAGTAGGGACATGCTGCACGTTCCTCAGCTGCACGATCTTTCCGGAAGTAAACTTCAGATCCACTGTGCCAACACCATGAACATAAGCATGTGATCCATTCCCCATTAGGACGGATGAATCCCGAGCGACCTGATAAGAAGTGAACATAGAGATGTCAGCACACACATGAACATTAGCACCCGTATCAATCCACCAACATGGTGATTGAAATACTGAAAGAACAGTAGATAAATTACCATACCCATCAGTGTTGCTAGCGGTCATGACGTTGATAGTCTTCCCACGTTTCCCTCTGCGATCTGCACGATCTGGACTGTCCTTTGAAAAGTGGCTGAGCTCTCCACACGAGTATCAAAATAGCTCGGCCTTGTTCGGCTTATTCTTCTTCTTGAAGGTTGTAGTCTTTGCAGGCTTGTTGAACGAGGGCCTATAGTTCCCTTTGTTCTTGACGGAGGTCTTCTTCTGCGCCATGTAGGCGCTAGACTGACCCTCGCCCCCTCTCTCAACAGTGTCCTTAGCCCGAGCCTTCTCCTCAACATCAAGAGACGCTATCAACTTTTCAACTGATATCTCCTGTCTCTTGTGTTTGAGAGTTGTGGCGAAATTCCTCTACGAAGAAGGCAACTTTGCAATAATGCACCCAGCCACAAACTTGTCGGGTAAAATACACTTGAGGATTTCAATATCCTTGGCAAAGCACTGTATCTCATGAGCTTGCTCAACTACAGAACGGTTGTTAACCATCCTATAATCATGAAAGTTATCCATGATGTACAGCTCCTTGCCAGCATATGCTACATCGAACTTAGCGTTTAGTGCCTCCCAAAGCTCTTTTCCATCTTTGATGTGCATATACACATCAAATAGCTTGTTGTCAAGAACACTTAGAACACATTCCACAAAGGCAAGATTGGTTCCTTGAACTTGTTCTGAACCTCGTCAGATATAGTTCCTTCAGGTAAACCCTCGCTGGCCTCGAATACTTTCAGAGCTTGTAGCGACAAAGTGTTCTTATACTGCCATCTCTTAAAATGAACACCGGTAAACTTTTCCGGCTTCATAGCATTGGCCAAGTGTCCCATGTTTAATTCAGGAAATTGCCTATAATAAGGTTTTGGATTGTTGGATTATTAGGCATAATTTCCACGATTAATTCCAGAATATAAATCATGACAACAACAACTACAATCACGTGAACCTCTAACATACTAGATATAATGATCAACATGAACAGTAGCAGATTATACGCACTAACAACCATAATAAAACAGCAGATCTGATGACGGTGTACATACTGACCGGTTGTCGATGTAGTCGACATTGGTGCAGTAGCCTGTCGAAGAAGTCAGTGTTGAAGACGACGTGCACGAGGCCCGGCTTGACGACCGGGAAGACGCGCCATGATGACGAACTTGAGCAGTCGCACGGAGCGCTTCCCAAAAACCTTATTCGCCCTCTCCCATACAGGATCACAAAGGCGCATAGGCGTTTATATAGAGCGGCTCGGAAATCCTGTACATGACACGAAGTGGACCAAGCCCACGTCACGCACGTTCGAGTCAGTTACAGATAGCCCACGATCCGGGAGCGACCCGAATCCGCTAACTGTTGACACGTCTATCTAACCGCACACATTTTCCTGAGCAGTAAAATAAAGCTTGGCTCGGCGAGATTACCGCAACCCGCGGAGCGCGCGTGACGAGACGAGACGTGCGTGCGTGCGTGCGAGCGACGTCGTCATTAGAGGAGCGCGCGTGTAGCTCTCTTATTGTCAGTCACTTACAAAGGGGTGCAACACTCCATATTATAAGGTGGTGCAACTTTCCTTCAACTTCCCATGTGGGACTAAACTTTAGCTCCCACAGCTCTTGCCACACACATGTGAGCTGCCACCAACTTGGGCCAGATCACATATGAGCTTCCATATACATGGGCTTTGATATTTAGGGAAAATCTGAATTCACACATGGGTCTAATGATTTAGCCCATTATTTCTAACACAAAACACATGAAGGGGGCTGATAATCCTTAGCGAAACATAATAGGAATATCAAGTTCAGATGAATGCTTGAAGTAATTCAGCTGAATCTAGGGTTTTAGTTTTAACGTAGTTCTAAACCACTCTAGAGGGACGTCCCAGGGCTTATATGGTCGGCTAGGACGGACAACAACCAAAGCAAGTCGTAGTAAACTCGGACTGATACAAAACCGGACGGATCTGTTCTGTTTGGGGCCGGATTTTCTGTCCGCCATACAGTACGACGCGCCCGAAGTCCTTAGTAGAATTTTGAAACTAGGCCGGATCATCCGGGGTATGGGGGCCGGATTATCCGGGGTATGGAGACGTGGGACTACTCATTGGAAAGCTCTTGGAATTATCTTTCCAACAAGTACTTATTTGCTTGATTCGGAGTTGGTATGAAGAATCCACGTTCATTTCAATTTCAGAGCTTTTGTATGTCCAAACTGAACCTTCCTTCTTGATGATCTTCTCTTGAGCCTTCCTCTCGCTCCTCCCTCACGCATCCATGAGCGATCATCATGCTGGTCTCCTCTTGTAGCCCATGTCCTGCTCGCTCCATTCTTGCTTCCTCAATGAACCTGGTCATACACAATTGCATAGACTTAGGTAGTATAAAATTCTCATTAATAAAAATATTAGATTCATTTAGGAGTGAATTCACATGTTTTTCAAGTATCTTAGCACGAGCTCTAGTAATTGGCCCAATACTGATTTCATTGGACTTATCTTTGACAGCAACATCAACATATTCATTAGGAGTTGGAGATAGCAAATCAGTAAGGATGTGCTCATCATTTGTTGCCTCATATTTTCCAATGTTGCACACATAATGTGGAAAATGCATGTCACCTTCCGGGATGGAGTGTGCGAACCAAATCAGATGCACACATACATGATTTGTACATACAACAAGGTTCAATCATACATCCTTGAAGTTACATTGTGTGACAATTGTAATCATCGGTGTAGCACACATAGCAGGGACATAAGATCACAACAATTAAACATGTGTCCATAGATGATCCCTTATTACCAAGGATCCTGCACAAATGTTCTCTTTGGGAAAAATACTAGGTACGAAATCCCATCTATAGAAAGTTGCCTGGATGTGGAACTATCCTAATCATTGGTAGTTCGTAAAGGTGGAAACATTGCCTCATATAGCGTCTGACTTGTAGTTATCAGTACTACTGCATGCGGCAACAAATGAAAACTAGTTTTAGGGACAGGGTGAGTTAACCTGGCGGAATGCACAAACCATTGAACACACATCCTGGTTCAATCATCTCGTCCTGAAAGTTCCCTTAGCCATTGTAATCATCGGCAAATGTTCATCGACACACCGTTGTCAGATCTACCTTACTTGATACACAAATCAATGGTGCATCCTCGAAGAAAGGAAGCACAAATCGCATGAACTCGTCCTGTTAATGGTACAACAGTAAACCCTCGAATTGAAAAAACCTAGAGCTAGCGATATCCGTGCAGATCTAAAACCAGATCTACAATGCATGGCATCTAGAACCCTAACCATGACCTTCTATGTGCAGATCTACCATCTAGATGGCTCGAGGAAAAAGGGGGGAAAGCTTACCACCATGGTTTGGATTCGCCGATGTTTCTCATACTAAGACCACCACCGCTGCCGATGGTGAGTGACAGCCTCAACACCGAAGTCTCCCTCTAGGCCCTTCACTGCCGGCGATGATGGTGTGCGACCAATCCGTTGCCGGGAACGACACCATCGAGTGGGGGGGATAGTGACCGTAGCGCAGAGCGGAGAGTGAGTGATACGAGTGGGAGGTGAGGGTATTTATGGTGGTTGACCTGGAAGCGATGCATCGTCTCCCACTAGTGCACCGTGTTGGCTCATTTTTGCTAGCCTGAGCCAGCCCCAGAAAAACGGCCGAAACGAGCGTTGTCACTGGGCCAGGCTCTGGCCTACTTTAATACGCGCGCGAGCCACAACGTGGGGGTGTTGTAGCCAACCAATCTACCCATTTTTGTCACCAGCGGGCCTGCCCCAGGTGTATGCAGGCTACCAAACGCACTCCAAGAGTCCTGAAATGAGCGAGAAATTACAGGAATCAAAACATGAGTGAATAATGGAAAAGATGAGTTGAACATTGTATCCAAAGAACAGGCTAACTCCTTATGATATACTATCAGTCTATTTTTTTGAAATGGGGGGAGATTAAGCCAGCCTCTGCGTCCAAGAGATGCACACATCCTATTTTATTAGATTATTCTCAAAACCTTAGAAGAGGGATTACAAAGATCAAAATGAAACCCACGAAACAAGCGACAACTCGCTAATCCTACAAAATTGAAGAAGGGGGTGTCCATGAAAAGGGCCAATATCCTTGATATCACACCAACGCGCATCATCTAAAAACCGAAGCTCTCGACAAGTCACCTAATGGCAAGCAAGTGGCACAACTGGTCCGGCTGACACTCAGCACGTACCAGCATACATGCTCCAGAAAGTCCTAACCGCCGCCTTCTTCCACATACCCATCTTTAGGAGAGATCAATGCAATGACCTTGCATGGTCTGCTGTCGACACTGCCATGATGCCAGATGGTACGTCCAAAACGTATCTACTTTTCCGAACACTTTTTTTTATTGTTTCTCCTCTAAAATTGTGTGAATTGGATATAACTAACACGGACTGACGATGTTTTCAGCAAAATTACCTTGATGTCTAGTTGTTTTGCAGAAAATTAACTATCAGGAAAAATCCTGGAAAATATGCCCAAAATCCTATTTCACCGAAAAGACTCACAGAGCCAGAAGACGAGGCGGAGGTGGGCCACGAGGGGACCACACTCCCTGCCGCACGGGCCAGGCCTGGCCGCGCCTAGGAGGGGTGTGGCCGCCTCGGGCACCCCCTCGGCCTCCCTCTTCACCTATAAGTTGCCTTCTGACCTAAAAACTCAGGGGGTTCGACGTTTTTTAGAAAGAGTTCCGCTGCGCCGCCACCACCAGAAACCGCGATTCGAAACCAGAAACTCTGTTCTGGCTCCCTGCCGAGACGGGGAATTTGGAGAGGATCATCGCCATCATCATCAATAACGCCTCTCCATCAACCATCCATGTTTCCCCCATCCATGCATGAGTAATCACCCGCTGTAGGCTATGGGGATGGTAAGGATAGGATGAGTTCTATCATGCAATCGAATAAGATTGTTAGGGCATGGTTCCTAGTATCTCTATTAGTGCTATTAGACTTTGTTGCAACTTGTTGTGCTTAATGCTTGTCACTAGGGCCTGAGTGCCATGATCTCAGATCTGAACTTATTATTGTTTCATGATGATAGTATTGTTTGTGATCTTATCTGCAAGTTGCGCACACATATCATTGTCCGGATCCAAAGACCCCGAAGTGACAGAAATTGGGACAGCCGGAGGGGATGGCTGTGGTGTGAGGATCACATATGTTCATGGAGTGTTAATGCTTTGCTTCGGTGCTCTATTGAAAGGAGTACCTTAATTGCCAGTAGATTCCCTTGAGGCCCCGTTGCAACGGGCTGGTAGGACAAAAGATGTTGTGCAAGTTCTCATTGCGAGCACGTATGACTATATATGGAACACATGCCTATGATTGTTTAGTACTTGGATACTTTATCTTATTTATTTGCAATTTCCCTAGATCTTGAAGTTACATGTTTAGACTTGTCCATGCAACGCCCTTTCATCCATCCCTATGCCTACCGCACTCATATCCTACTGTTTGCTACTATTGTTAGTACTGCCCTTGTTTTACTGCTGCTGTTACTTTGCTATTGCTACTACAAAATTGTTGCTGCTGATAAACTACTGTGAGCAAGACTATTTCCAGGTGCAGCTGAATTGACAACTCAGTTGTTAAGGATTATAAGTATTCTTTGTCTCCCTTGTGTCGAATCAATAAATTGGGTAATACTACCTTCGAAGACTGTTGCAATCCTCTATACTTTTGGGTCATCAAGACCGTTTTCTAGCACCATTGCTAGGGAGCATATCCTTATTTGTAAGTCCAATTGGATCTATTATTGTTCACTGCTATTCCTTTCATCACGGGGAAGTCTCATGATGGAAAGTTTCCTATTTTACCATCCACTACAAGAAGAGGTACAGTCCTAAACACCTCTGCTAATCTTGATTCACCATCTATTATAAGTAAGTGTGTTACACCACCACCACATACACATGCTACACACGCTGCTACTACTGCTAAATCAGAAATTGCTTCTGCTCATGATGTTACTTCTACTGTGCTTGATGCAAGTGGTTCATTAGGTCCTTTCCTAGATGCTACAATTGCTAGAACGATTTTGGGAAACACTGAAACTCCTAATGAAGATACTATTACACCTGTTAGCTCATCTGAGTCTAGAGAGAGATATGATATTAGAGGCGTGATCCCATAGGCCCCCTGGCTCTCGAAAGTTGCAAAGTTTGTAAGGGTAGAATTGTCCCCGCGTGTTTTCAGAGGAGGGTGCGCGAGGGCGCGCTAGGGTAGCCCCCGAAGCCCAAGTCCAGGCCTGTATTCCCACGTATTCACATACGTACTATTGCCTGCCACGATGTCAACCATTGCCACGTCGCCATGCCATTAGATTTTACCATTCATTGCCACATCGCCACGACATTATTAGGTCTCTCGGTTTGATCACAAAAACTAATGCGCCGCCATTTCCCTAGACACCGCTCTAACCCTAAATTTTTGATCATCCTGCCTAGCTCTGGCGGTGACGTGCGCCAGCAAAGGATCCGGATTGGCGGCGTGAATCTGGCGGCCAGCCTTCTAATCCTCCAACCACAGGAGCCTTCCCGGCTCTGGCCGTCGACCGAGATCTAATCCTCCACCTGCGAATCTGCCCGGCTCCGGTGGCGACGTGTCCGTCCATGCCGACAATAACCGTTCCAATCCTACATCTCCATATCAAAGGCTAGCCAGATCTTCTCATCCTCAGGCCGCATCAACCAGTCCCGTGTCCCATCTCGCCACCGGCGCCCGGAAGATGTGAGTAGCTGCCTCTCTAACCCACACTCTTTCCATCACCTTTAGCATAGCGGCTTAGGGTTCATCTTTGCATCTACGAGTCCTCCACATATACATCACTGATTAGATTAGCGTTTCTGGTTTTCTTTGCTTGAACAGATGGAGGACTCTATGCCAACTAGGAGTGACAATGAGAGCATCCCTACGCATAACGGTGATTCAAGTTCGGAAGATGAAGATATGTTTTTCTCTGATGATGAGCTTACTGAGAACGACCTCTTTGAAGAAAACGAATCCGAGGATGATAAGGTCAAGTGAAGTTTATTTTTTATTTTTCACACCTAGAGCATGCAAATTTATACACATACTTTTTAAATTGTGCAGATGGACATCGATTGTGTAAACAAGGATCGCCATCGGAAAGAATCTATCTCGGAAAGCATTAGTGATGTATGTCTAGTGCTATATTATTTTTGTAAGAATTGAATAGCCATGTTATATGACTTTGTGCTACAATGCTGCAGGTTGTACTATTCTCTCATAATGACCATGATTATTTTGGGGATTCGGACTTAGAAAACTGTGATGAAGAGACGGCGGAAGAATCACAAGAACCTGAAGGATCAAAATATGAATTCAAGAGTGATGTAAGTTGCTTATTTTTGTATGACAAGGCATATATAGGATAAACCATATGACCACTTACATTTCTTTTTGCTTCTAATTGTGTAGGTTACAGACAGTTCAAAATCTGAATTCAAGAGTGATGTAAGTTGCTTATTGTTGTATGACAAGGCATATATAGGATCAACCATATGACCACCACTTACATTTCTTTTTGCTTCTAATTGTGTAGGTTACAGACAGTTCATAGCATGAGCACACACAGCATCCAGTGATGCCAGAGAAGGATTTTCAGCATGCTCAGGATGAGCGTGACATGCATCGGATTGTAAAGGAGATGACCTTCACTAACGAAGCGGCAACATTCGCTTACTACAACGCATACGCCAGAGAACGTGGTTTCAGCATAAGGAAACAGGGGGTGAAGCGAAATTCGAAAGGAGTTATTAATTACAGGCGGTTTCTCTGTTCCAGGGCAGGGGAACACGAGGGAAGGTATGTGCACATGGAGAACCGCAAGAAGAGGCCACGAGCTCTGTCTCGATGCCACTATCGAGACTATCTCAGCGTGTCGTATAACAAATCCAAGGGGATTTGGAAAGTTTTGCAATTTAAGGACGAGCACAACCATGTGCTAGCTAGACCCGATGAAGTCCCGTTTCTTCGGTCCCGTCGGAAGATCAAGTCTTACAAGAAAGCTGAAATCATGTCACTAGCAGCAACTGGGATGCGCAAGTTTGAGATTATGAAAACCTTTATCAGCAAAAGTGGAAGGTGGAGCAAGGTTGGGTTCGTCTCGAAGGATCTTTAAAACATGTGTTCCTGGGAGAAGAGGAAGCTCATTGCATCAGGTGACGCTAACACAGCCATCCGAATTATGCAGAACAGGCAGGCCCGTGATCCTGAATTCTTTTTCGATTACTAGCTAGATGATGGAGGAAATTTGAAAAGCATGTTTTGGTGTGACTCTCAGTCACGTCGGGACTATGAGGATTTTGGTGATGTGCTGGTGTTTGACAGTACGTACAAAAGGAATCGGTATGGAATGCCGTTCATTCCTTTCGTGGGGTTGAACCATCACCGGAGAACTACTGTTTTCACATGCGCAATCGTCTCCGACGAGAAAACAGAAACATATGTATGGCTGCTTCAAACATTTTTGAAAGCTATGTCTCAAAAGAAGCCAAAAGGGGTTATCACTGATGCAGACGGTTCAATGATGAAAGCTATTGACATTGTCTTCAAGGATGTGTGCCATCGTGTATGTACGTGGCACGTTGAAAAGAATATGAAAAAACACCTCAATCACGATTCTCTGAATGAATTCAGGTCAATGATATACTACATCACCTCAGAAGAGGTCTTTGAGCAGAGATGGAGCGCCTATATTAAGAAATGACAGACGAAGGGAACCAAAGAGTGGTTGAGTAGAATGTACAAGAAGAAGAGATGGTGGGCCGCCGCGTATCTAGCCAATGGCTTTTTTCTCGGAATGAAAAGCAATCAGAGGAGCGAGAGTTTGAACTCGTGCCTACACCTTCATCTTGAATCTAAAATGACACTGGTGGATTTGATCGTGCACTACGAGAATGCCATTAACCGTATCCGTCAGGAAGATGCGCGAAAGGACTGCAAGGACTCATAGACATTACCTTTGCCGGTTACTAAATACAAAGATATTGAGTCTGCTGCAGCGAAAGTATTCACTACAACAAACTTCTATATCTTGCAATCGGAGCTGAAAAGAGTTGATGGACTCAAGATTGCTGAATGTGCGCAAGGTGATTCTAGTGATAATAAGTACTCTCTGATATGGGCAAATAAACCTACTAGGCAGTTTGACTTGACCTACACGCCTAACAGTGAGGAAACTATAAAGTGCTCCTGCACAAGAATGGCTAGGAAGGGGCTACCTTGCAAGCACATCCTCTACATGTTGGATTACCTGCAACTAGAAAAAAATACCAACTTGTTGTGTCCTTCAGCGCTTCTCAAAGAACGCAAGATTTGGATTGTCTGCGAAGCGCGAGAGCGATATGTTCGGATACGGATGGTCAAGTGCAACCGAGAGGACAATTTTTTCTGACTTGAATGTAAGATCTCAAGAAGTTCTCGTAGCGTTATGCCATGATGAACAGTTTCGTCATGAATACAATGAATTCATTGATCGACTAATGCAAAGGACAAAGGGGCTCAGCAATATTCAAACAAGCTACTTCGATGCAGATGCACAGAGCAGAAAGGGAAAAGCACCTCAAGTTGGCGATCCACTAAAAGTTAAATCCAAAGGCGCGCCTAAGAAAAACAAACGAGTTGGAGCTGACGGTGCTAATCCACCCATGAGTAAAAATGGCAGACCACTATCATATGATGAAAAGAAGAAGAAGGGGAACCACCTGTGCAGCGCATGCAATACTGCTGGTCATAACAGATGAAACACTAAATTATGCAAACTACATCCACAGTAAGTCATTCCTAGAGTACAACTAAAAAGCATTATCAAAACTTTCTTTGAAATTGTCAATAGCTAACTGCGCCTTACTGTTATGCATGCAGGTATGTGGAGGTAGCAGAAAACTAGACGTTGCCCTTAATTCATAAACTTTGCTCATACCAAAGACAGAGTGCACCACACACACAACACAAAGAACTTTGAGCAGGCCAGGACAACCCTGTGAGCACGACGTTCACGGTGGACTGCTATGTGCACTCGACTCGACTCCACTGCGTACCGCTACACCTGAGGTGGTAGGCCAGGACTCGCCGGCATCAGCTCTCCATTGACACCAGCTCCCGCAGAGCACACGTCGCTGGCAGTATCATCCTCGCGCACCGAGCTAACCTCTCCGACACCCGAAGCTGAAGCCGTGCCGCCATCACATCTGCCTCGCCGCGAGGCGCACCCGATGACCAAAAGCACACACCATGGACGGCATCATGCAGCCGAACACCCGCCTCGACTCGTCGTCAAAAGGGATACGTGAAGCAGCAGGGCATCGACGTCACGGACGCCTTTGGGCCTGTTGCACGGCTAGAGTTCGTGCGGCTACTGCTGGCGCTCGCCACGCACCGCGGGTGGGTCTGCTGGCCAGGGGCGCTAGGCGATGCGCCTGCACAAGCCACTCTACGGACTCCGTCAGGCACCTACAGGCTAGAGCACGAGCGCTGGTTGGACGCCACGCTCGACGCGCTCGGCTTCAGTTTAGGTGTTAGTCTGACAGAGTTTCAGTTTCGTCAGGTTAGCACTTCGCCGTTTTAGTTGGTTGATTTAGTCACAGTTCTAGCTCCGGTTCTGTTGTTACAAACTGGAGCGAGTCGCGCGGATGACGATCCGTTCGTGGGATGGCACGAACACAAGGATCATGGCCATGTTTTCCCACTGTAAGAAAGAATAAAAGGAGAAAAACTTAGCCGGAAATATGGAATATGCATCATGCCATGGGTCTAGAGCCCAATGCAATGTTTGGATATATGAGGCACAAGTGTGCATCATGCCATGGGCATACCACTTTTATACTTAGAATCAATGTCATGATTTGGCATAGTAGTTGTATAGTTTGATTTAACAGCTAGGTGGGATCACGTTGACCAAGTGTTGAGTCATACAACCACAAAGATGATGAAGGTGTTCATAGACAAGTCCCATAGGTCAAGTGGATGCGTATCCGGAATTTGTGTTTCTCGCCGTGAACACATGTTTTGGTTTTGCATCTGGGTTTATCCAAAAACTTTCTTTATATTGGTGATCCTTCGGTGGATTCGTGTGCACCATACACATCCTTTGCGTTGTACGTACTAAAACTTCTCCAGAGACAGAGGCAACACTCTCATCGTATGAAGTTGATACTGTGTAAATTTAATTAAAGATCGTGTTGTGCATATCAAATTTGGAAAAACCATAAATATGATAAGACATTAAACAGTACAATAAAAAATTTAAAAATACGTAAAGACGCATAAAAAATAGGAAAAACAAGACATTAAAAAGTAATAACCCTATAGGCCCAATTAACTATCCACAACGAGGCCCAACGCCAGCAGTTAATCACGGAGGGCGTATCGGCACGTCGATCGTCCCACAACCCACGACTCAACCTAGATAGGCCGCCAATCACCGCTGCCTCCATTACGAGCCGCCCTCGCCGTCCCACATTGCCGACTCCCTTCTCCACCCCCTCTCGTGTGTCCTCCAGGGATCGACGCCGCCTCTCACCACGTCATCCTCGCAGGACTCCCTTTCGCCGTCTCTCATTGGTGCCACCCTTCGCCGACTCTACTCATCTGTCGTCTAGGTACTGATTCCATGTCTCATCGATTGTTTATCGTGCATACAAGATGCTCACATAGGTTTTTGGGGAACTCGTGTAGATTTAGATGGCGAAACATTAACACATTCTCTAAATGATTCGTGTAGCATGGACGATTTAGATGGGGAGATATTTTGTGGTGTCGTGGAGAACGATGCACGCAATGATATGACTTCTACCGCGGGTAACAGTAAGTATGGTTCCCCATTATTTGAGCGACGGAAACAACCAAAACATAAATCAAAAAATACGAAAGTTATAATGTTTTATAGATTTCATTACTGCCTCGGATCCATATTAATTGACTTTGATTTATCAAAATTTGGATGAACCTATATACTAAATAGTGTCTAGATTCATTCAAATTTAGAAAAATTTGAGTCAATTATATATAATATGGGCCGGAGGGAGTACTTATTTTTATTGAGCAAACAAAATGGTTCAGTGTGGTAACTTGTGTGTTTTCATAAATGTTATTCAGCGATATTATTTGAACATCATGATATTGGGGAATGTTACACTATGTTAACACCAGATGAAATAGAAGCTGTTGTCAAATATGTTTCAACTTTGGCGAAGATCCCCAAAGAAGCTGTAAAAAGGGCGTACAAAAACTCAGATGAGGCCATCTTGTCTTTGAAAGATCTTAACGATGTTCTTATAAAAGAATGGCTTAGTACTGCTGTAAGTAATTCGCTAACCTATTGTTGTTATTTTACAACAAAGAAGTATGAACATGCAATCATTGTATGATTATTATTTTCAGATACTTGATGCCTACATTTTAGAGCTGGCTCCCCGTCTTGACTATGATCGGCACATATGTGGACCATTGAGGTCAATCTATCTTATCAAAGAAGCCATTAAGTTATACACAACGAAAAAAAACTTGAAAACTTTTGATGTAGAAGAAGGGCCAAGACCAGGAGCTGTAGGAAGGGTTTTGAATGAATATTTTGCGCGTGACAAGGTAAAGAGTGTTTTTTATAAAGTTGATGTTGTTGTTGACTATTTGGAATCCTACATAGTACATGCTAGTGATCTTATTTTGTAGGCATATTTCCCTCTGAATATACGCGGAGAACATTATGTGACAGTTGTAATGCATAACGTCAAGCAGGAGTTCCAAGTCCTTGATCCTAAGTATAGTTTAACCTATTCGCATGCAGTTGTGGATGGCTTGGTATTATCTACTTTTCTCATCAAAACCTTGTTATCTTTTGGCGTTTCAGTAACTCTAAATCTTTTACAGAAAGGACAAATTGCACTAGACATATATTGGACAAACAAAACTACACGCAAACAATTTCCTGACGTCGAGACTTGGCCTATTAAAAAATATGAAATTGGAAAGCAAGATGATGGGTAAGTACTTGTGAATCATATCACTTTCTCACTACTGATGTCGTAAATGAATTTTGTTTCATCGTATGGCAGCAACTCATGCAGATTATGGGTTTTGCAATGTCTAGAGCACTGGGACGGAGATCGTATGACTAAGAACATTGATCAGGTCTGTATACTATTCCTTTGTATAGTCACAAAAATCAATATGATTATAATTCTATATGGTACTGCAGACAACAATTGAAGAATCAAGAGGACCTACCGTTGCAATGATTCTCATGTCTAGAAGAAACAAGCTAGAGGCTGTGAAAAGGAAAGTGTACCTTGAGAATTTACTAGCCCCTCTACGGACTCCGTCAGGCACCTAGAGGCTAGAGCCTAGAACACGAAGTTGGACGCCACGCTCGACGCGCTCGGCTTCAGTTTAGGTGTTAGTCTGTCAGAGTTTCAGTTTCGTCAGGTTAGAACTTAGCCATTTTAGTTGGTTGATTTAGCCACATTTTCCCACTGTAAGAAAGAATAAAAGGAGCGACAGTTAGCAAGAAATATGGAATATGCATCATGCCATGGGTATAGAGCCCAATGCAATGTTTTGGATATATGAGGGACAAGTGTGCATCATGCCATGGGCATACCACTTTTATACTTAGAATCAATGTCATGATTTGGCATAGTAGTTGTGCACAGTGCGCCGACACCAGCGTCGACGAGCGGAGAGCGGGCGCAAGCTCCGAGTACTGCGCACGGACCGCGTCGGCGAGTTCACGTGTCGGCCACGTTCGCTGTGCACAGTGCGCCGATACCGGCGTCAAGCGCCACCTCACGGCGCCATAATCACCCCAGCAGAACGGGGTGATCGTGGCACAACCAGACGGTCGTAGCGGCGGCCAGAAGCATGTTGAAGCCGAAGGGCATGCCAAATTACTTCTGGGGCGAGACCGTGCTGATAGCGGTCTACGTGCTGAACCTCAACCGGGCGTTCAGGCGCAGCGTCACCGGCATGAAGCCATATGAGGCTTGGTATCTGCGGAGCTTCGGCTACATCGCGCACGTACGTGAAGAGCGCGCGTCCTCACCTGAAGAAGATGGACGACCAGAGCACGCGTCATCCTCGCGCATCGAGCTAGCCTCTCCGACACCCGAAGCTGAAGCCGCGTCGCCATCAAATCTGCCTCGCCGCGAGGCGCACCCGATGACCAAAAGCGTGCACCATGGACAGCATCGTGCAGCCGAACACCCGCCTCGCCTCGTCGCCAAAAGGGATATGTGAAGCAGCAGGGCATCGATGCCGCGGACGCCTTTGGGCCTGTTGCACGGCTAGAGTCCATGCGGCCCGCTGCGCCGCCGCGCGCTGGTGGGTCTGGCTGGCGCTTAGCGCTGCGTCGCACAAGCCACTCTACGGACTCCGTCAGGCACCTGCAGGCTAGAGCCTGGAACGCGAAGTTGGACGCCACGCTCGACGCGCTCGGCTTTAGTTTAGGTGTTAGTCTGACAGAGGTTCAGTTTCGTCAGGTTAGCACTTCGCCATTTTAGTTGGTTGATTTAGTCACTTAGCAGTCCTACACTTACTTAGTGCATCCACATCCATAATACTTACATCCACTCAACAGTTCCTCAGAGCAGTTCGTTCCCTTCGATTGAGAGCAGTTCCTCAGAGGGACCATGGACATGTCAGCTTCACTACAGGGTGGAATGACTTCACATTTGCTGCTGCTGTTTGATAGGCGTCTCTACTTCTGATGAAAGTAGAGCATATGCATGAGCACCTTGGTCTCAACTTTGTTTAGGATGTTGTTTCTACTGTAATGTGTTACCGAATGTAAGTCGAACATGTTGATCATCATGTATGTTTAGGATATGTGTATCTTGAATGTTGAATGTATTGCATCTTGGATCATCTTACTGTGATATACTCACAAGTATACCAGAATATTCAAAAAATGCTGGAATCTGTTATAGAAGGAAGTCAAGCGACAACACAGAAGAAGAACAAGAAACTTGATGACATAGTTCAAGATATGGTTGAATGAGTTATCACTTGATAGCATGATCCTACCGAGTTGATAGATCATATTTTGCGTACGGAATAGATCAAACAAAACATGGAAAATTAACTGAAAATACGAAATATATTACAAACTTCGAAACAACCCTAAACTACTCGGAATGCCAGTCAAAATCCGATGAGCCCAGAGTCGTCGACGACACCGGAGTGGATGTCCACTCGAAGGAGGAGGAGAAGGAGAAGGAGGAGAGGACGATCGTCGACGGGCCGGCGCTGATTTTCTTCTCCTTCGCCTTCCTCGCGGCCTTCTCCTCCCTCTCCTTCTTCCTCGCTGCCGACGTCGCCCTCCGCTCCTCGCGATCCACCTTCTTCGTCGCATTCGCCGCCGCCTTCTTCTTGTAAAATGACTCCATCACGGCGACGTCCTCCGGGAACTACCACGCCCACTCGAGGCGGAAGAGCTCGTCGAGCTCCGCATTGACGAGCCGCTACTTGAGCTGGCACTGAAGCTGTTGCTGCTCGCGCGTGACGGCCGGAGGCGGCGGCACAAGCGATTCTGCCTGTTCCCGCGTCCACACGTCGTGGAAGTTCATCGTCCGGCGGGAGCGGCCGAGGCGCCAGGTGACCGCGTCATAGGCGCGCGCCGCCTCGTGCGTTGTCTCGAACGTGCCGTGCCCGATGCGCGGGCGTAGAATATGCCGAGCCCGATCTCGGCGTAGAACATGTCGAGCCCGATCTCGGCGTAGAACGTGCCGAGCCCGATCTCGGCGTAGAACGTGCCGCTCGGGCGTGCGCGGACGCCTCGGTAGCCAGAGGTCGAGCGGCGGCGGGGCGGCATCTCGTCGGGAGGCGGAGCGAGGCGGGGGCGGCGAAACTTTTAGACAGTTTGGTGCGGCAAGTTTGGGTCGGGCAGTCGACGCGGCAAGTTTGGCGCGCAGGATGGCACAAAAGCGCGGGAACGACAAAAAGTTTTCGCGCGTCCGCTGGAGGTTCGCGCGGGCTCCCTCGTGCGCCAAATCGGCGGTTGCTGTGTGCACGCGGTCGTTTTGTTTTCAGACGCTTCCCTTGGCATTCCTAGGCCTTGGGCCATGGGCTGATCTCCCTGAGGGAGTCGTGCAGAAATAGGTGACATCTTCCTGTCGATAGACGACTTCGACTACTACGCCGCCTTCCGGGCAGTCTGCAGCTCCTGGCGTGATGGGGATATGCCTACCGGGGTATACCCAGCAGGACGTTTCCGACTGGCCCAGGAACTGGCGAGTGGGCCTGCAGGACGGCGACTTGATCAAGACCTGGTGTGGATCCAAGCGACTGGAAGCTGAAGGCCCAGGAGAGTAGATAGGCCCAGTCGGATTAGGTTAAACGAGTACCGAAACCTTAACTGATTCGGTTGAGATATGTAAACCCTAGGGGAGGGTGATTCTATATAAACCTCCCTACAGGGCGTGTAGAGGGTATGTTCCATCATCTACCCAAGCGACTCGCCGCCTAGCCGTCGAGCTCGCCGCATTGTACCTCCATCATAATACAATCTAGCAGGAGTAGGTCTTTACCCTCCGGGGGGTCGAACCTGTGTAAAACCCTGTGTCTCCGCCCTCATCTCGCACCGCAGATGGCTGGCCGCCCTTGCCCTTCATTCTACTACTCGCTGCCGATTGCAGCGTCTGCCGTGGTCATTCCCACGACAGTGGCGCCCACCGTGGGGCCTGGCTGGTGTTCTGCGGCGAGATCCAATCTGCCCATCAACGAGTCGGTCGCCACCGGCCGCATGATAGCGATCGGCGAGATGCTCCAGATCTTGCCGAGCAGCTACGTCCCGGCGGCGCGACCCGTCACGCACAACATGATCCTGCCAGTCGGCACGATCAGCCTCTTCGTCGGCCTCACCGACGTCATCGTCTCGGAGGACTCGGCTCGCATCCGCGAGTCGCCGCCACGCGACCGGCTCGTCGAGACCTAGGTCCGCACGATCCATCGCCACGCCTCCGAGTACAACTCGGCCCACAGCGACGTGGCTGAAACCACCACAGCTGCGGAAGACGTGGCCCTCAACGACGACGTCGACTAGGCGACCCCGGCGTCACTCGCCGGATCCATTGTCGCCGCGTCGCCCGCGGGCTCCATCACCTAGGTCTCCAACGTCGGAGACTTTGAGGATCCCTCCATCCTTGGGATCTTTGACTTCGACTCCGGGTCGGAAAACTCCACCGATCTCCGTGACAGGGCCGGCCGCCACGCCGCAACCTACATGGCGACTGGCGCCGACCCGCCGGAGGATCCATTCTCCACTCCGATCCCTCCCAACGCAACGGCAACGGAGGTCGAGGAACTCCGCCTGAAGCTGGCGGAAGCAGTCCGCAAGGAGCAAGCCGAGCGCGAAAAATTTCGCCTCGAGCAGGTGACGGCGCAGGAGCTATCACGCTACCACCAGCAACGAATCAGGTCGCGCCTGAACCCCACCGTCCAGGGGCGCGCCCTGAATTTCGATGACGAGAGCGACCCGGCCTGCGTGGCCGAGCGTGCGGTCTGCGAGAACGCGCCACCAGGAGGAAGCGCCCGGCCCCCACCAGGGTCGACGGCGAATGGCGCCCCACCACCACCCAACCGCGCACCCCCCAGGGACCAGCCGCGGATCGTAGTCTCCTCACGGGAGCGAGACGCGAACGGCCTACCACTGTTCTCCACCCCAATGGACAACCTCGTCGCGGGCCGAGCAGCAGTCGACAACATCGCAGCCACTGGTGATGGCGCCTTGCAGATCCAGTACGCCAAGGCCCTGCTCGCAAAAGCGGTCGAGCAACAAAACTCAGGCGTCGACTCATAGGGTTGGATGTACTCGCGTTCATCGGGCAGCAGAGCGGCCTCAAGCGGACGCCCCATGGCGGCAAACACCCTCAACTGCCCACCACCCGAACCACTGCAGCTCCAACACCGACTCACGAACGCGGCACTCTCCACCAACGAACCCCGGCCGGCAACCAACTTCGTCGCCGCCAACGGTCAGCCTGTCTACGCCCGCACCCACATCATCAACAACCAAAGCTGGCGCGCACGCCATCCCGACGACCTGCGACACACCCTAACCAATCGCCGCGATGGCGAGCCGATGGGGTCGCTAAGCCGACTCGGGCCCCGATGCTTCGGACCGATGATCCGAGGCGAAAAATACCCGGCGAACTTCAAAGTGCCGAAGGAAATAGAGAAGGATGACCCTACGTACGACCCCTCCGTGTGGCTGGACACCTACCTCATGGCGATGGGGATCGCCGGCCACATCGCCTGCTAGCCGCCTGCTACCTCCCCCTGATGATGGAGGGAGCGTGCATGCAGTGGATCAACACTCTCCCTCCGGATAGCATCGACTCCTGGGAAGATATGCGCGATTCCTTCGTGAGGCACTTCGAGGGTTCCTACACCCGCGCCACCACCATCATAGAGGACCTGGAGCGATGCATCCAGGGACCCTGCGAGTCGACCCGAAGCTGGGTCCAACAGTGGCAAGAGCTATGGTACAACGCGGCCGACATCCACCCGGACACCGCAATCCACTGCTTCAAGACCTCGTGCCGCTACGAGCCCTTGGTTGCCAAGCTCAAACGAGCATACCGCACACTCGACAACATACCGGACCTCCTCGAGATCGCCAAAAGATACGCGGAGGAAGACCCCAACCAGGAAACCGACGACGAGTCGGGAGGTCAATGGCGCACGAATGGCAACGACAACGGACGACGGTCCGACCTACGCTACAACAACACTCGCCTCACCGGCAAGCTCCGCAGTGATGGGCGAGTCGACTTCGTCGCCAACGCCGGGCACGCGCAGCGCGAGCCCAAGAGCTTCCGCCGCGACGGTGGCAACTACAAGGCGAAACCAAGGTTCGACCCCGCGGCCCTCCTTAACCAGCCTTGTGTGTTTCACAGCACGGAAGGGAAGCCCGCCACGCACACGACCGCCGATTACCACTCTCTCAAGGAGATCGAGAAGGCACGGCGAGCACGGGAGGACCCCGACAACAACCCGCCAAACGGCGGAAAATTTGGCAGTGTGGCCGGCTTGCTCCACACCTTCATAGGCTTCAACACGAAGCGCGAGAAGAAGGTCATCGCCCGCGCCGTCGCCGTCAATACGGGCGCCCAGGTGGACGTCCCCCAGTTCCTCAACTGGTCGGAGCAGCCCATCACTTGGAGCCGCCAGGACCACTCGCCACGCATCGAGTACCCAGGCCGAGTCGCCCTGGTGGTCAAGCCCAAGGTGGGAGATGACTGGCTCCCCAAGACATTGATGGAAGGCGGCAGCTCCATCAACATCCTGTACCTGGACACCTTTAGGCGACTGCAGCTCCCACAGTCGATGGTCGAGACGACCTACACCACGTTCCACGGCATCGTCCCCGGTCGGAAGGCGTACCCGATCGGCAAGGTCACGCTGCCAGTCACCTTCGGCACACCAGCAAACTTCCGCACCGAGTGGATCGTCTTCGAGCTGGTGCCCTTCGACAGCCCATACCACTGCGTCCTGGGGCGCCAGGCGTTCGCCAAGTTCATGGCGGCGCCCCACTATGCGTACAACACGATGAAGCTCCCCGGGCCGCGTGGCGTCATCACCATCACCGGCGACCCCGACATGGCCGCCGAGTGCGAGGCCAAAGGAGCCGAACTCGCTGACACCGTCATCGCGGCAGAGGCCAACCACGCTGACGAGCTCGCCAAGTACGCGAGCGGGGTCAACAACGATGACCCCACCATACTCAAGAAGCCCAACTCGGAGGGCGGCAATACCTCAGCCTTCGAGGAAACTACGCACACCCGCACCGTCGAGCTGGTCCCAGGCGACTCCAGCCAGACGGTGACGATCGGGACGGACATGAGCCCAGTATAGGAAGGCGCGCTCATCGAGTTCCTCCGTGAGAACAGGCACATCTTCGCATGGAAGCCCTCTGACATGCCTGGTGTCCCTAGGGAGCTCACTGAGCACAAACTCAACGCCAACCCCAAAGTGCGACCCGTCAAGCAGTCGCTGCGACCCTTCAATGAAGAGCGCCGCCGAGCCATCGCCGAGGAGGTGCAGCGTCTACTCGCCGCAGGCTTCATCCGGCCAATCAAATACTCCAAGTTACTGGCAAACCCAGTCCTGGTCGAGAAGAAAAATGGGACCTGGAGGATGTGTATCGACTACACAAACTTAAACAGCGCCTGCCCGAAGGAGCAATTCGTCCTCCCGCGAATCGACCAAATAATCGACTCCACCGCGGGCTCGGAGTCACTGTGTTTCCTCGACGCCTACTCTGGATACAACCAGATCAAAATGGCTGTCGAGGACGAGGAAAAGACGGCGTTCATCACGCCATTCGGAGCCTTCTGCTACACCGCCATGACCTTCGGCCTCAAGAACGCCGGGGCGACCTACCAGCGGTGCATGCAGGAATGCCTTGCGAGCTAAATTGGCCGCAATATCCACGTCTACATCGACGACGTGGTAGTGAAGTCCGCTCGCCAGGGCGATCTACTCGCCGACCTGGCGGAAACATTCGCCAACCTGCGGAAATACAAGATAAAGCTAAACCCAGGCAAATGCACCTTCGGTGTACTAGCAGGGCAACTACTGGGTTACATCTTCTCCAAGCGCGGGATCAAGGCGAACCCCACCAAGATCGACACGATCACTCGACTCGACAAACCCGAGTGCCTGCGCGACGTCCAGAAACTGGTCGGGCGAGTCGTGGCTCTCAGCCGCTTCATCCCCCGATTGGGCGAAAAGGCGATGCCCCTATACCGCCTGATGCGGAAGAACCCCACCTTCTAGTGGGACAAGGAGGCGGACGACGCGCTCCGCGACCTCAAGAAGGTGCTACTCGCAGCACCGCTACTCGCCGCCCCCGTCGACAAAGAACCCAGGCTGGTCTACGTCGCGGCGTCCGAGCGCGTCGTCAGCGCCGTCATGGTCGTCGAGCGGCCAGAGGAAGGAAAGGAGAGCCCGGTACAACGACCGGTGTACTATATCAGCGAGGTCCTCACCGAGTCGCGCCAGCGGTACCCGCAATACCAGAAACTGGTATACGCAGTATTCAGAGCACAGCGGCGACTGCCGCACTACTTCCAGGAGCACCCGATCACGGTCGTCTCCTTAGCACCGTTGCAGGACATCATCCACAACCGTGAGGCGGCCGGGCGGGTCACCAAGTGGGCCGTCGAAATCGGCGTCCACAACATCAAGTATGAGCCACGAAAAGCGATCAAGTCGCAGGCTCTCGCGGACTTCATCACCGACTGGGAAGAGGCCCAGCAGCCGGAAAAGCTGCCGTACCTCCACTACTAGAGCCTGCACTTCGACGGCTCCAAGAACGCAGATGGCACAGGAGAAGGGATCGTGTTGACTTCCCCGAAGGGCGACAAGCTCCGCTACGTCCTCTGCCTCGACTTCACCCCCTGCACCAACAACATGGCCGAGTACGAGGCACTACTCCACGGCATGCGAGCTGCCAAGGAGATGAATGTCAACTGCCTACGCTGCTACGGAGACTCCGACCTCGTCGCTGGGCAAGTCGCTGGCATCTACGACGCCGTCTCTCCCACCATGGAGGCATACCGCCAAGCAGTAGACAAGCTGGGCGGACACTTCACATGCTATTCCGTCGAGTGGATCGACAGGCGGAAGAACGAGGAGGCCGACGCACTCTCTCGCATTGGGTCGGCTCGACTCGCACCACCCGTCGGTGTCTTCCTCGACACGAACACCAAGCCGTCCGTCTCTCCCCCAAGGGAGATCGACATCGGAGTCCCGCTGCAACCAGAGGCAGCCTTGGTTGCACTCATCGCCGAGCTAGAAGACTGGACTAGGCCGGACATCGCCTACCAGGAGGGAGGCACCTTGCCGGCAGATGAAACAGACTCCCGGATGATAACACGACGCTGCAAATCCTTCGTCATCATCGACGGCGAGCTCCACAAGCGCAGCGTGACCGGCGTGTTCTAACGCTGCTTCCAACCCGCCGAAGGACGCAAGATCCTCCACGACATCCACTCCGGCGACTACGGCCACCACGCCGGATCCCGCTCTCTGGTCGCAAAGGCTATGCGACATGGCTTCTACTGGCCCACCGCACACGCCGACGCCGTCGACATTGTCCAGCGGTGTGCCGGGTGCCAGAAGTACGCCAACCAGACACACGTGCCGAGCTCAGCGCTCAAGACAATCCCCATTACCTGGCCATTCGCTGTGTGGGGTATGGACATGGTAGGCCCTTTCAAAAAGGCCCCCTCCGGCTTCACCCACCTCCTGGTCGCGGTCGACAAATTCACAAAGTGGGTGGGGGCCAAGCCAGTCCGGAAATGCGATGGGAAGACCGCCACCAAATTCCTACGCGAGCTCATATATCGCTACGGGTTCCCAAACAGCATCATCACGGACAACGGCACCAACTTCGCCAAAGGAGCCATGGCCGATTTCTGCGAGGAACATCACATCCGACTCGACCTCGCATCAGTCGCCCACCCGGAGTCCAACGGCCAGGCGGAACGACAACCAGAGTATCCTCCACGGCCTGAAGCCGCGGCTCCAAGTACCACTCGAGCGCACCGCTGGGTGCTGGGTCGAGGAGCTACCCTCCGTCATCTGTGGTATCGCACCTCGGTCAACAGGTCGACAGGGTTCACCCCCTTCTTCATGGTGTATGGCGCCGAGGCAGTCATGCCCACCGACCTCGAGCACGACTCGCCAAGGGTCGTCCACTACATGGAGGCTGCGAATGAACTCGCACGTCAGGATGGAGTCGATCAACTCGACGAGGCGCGCGACCTAGCTCGCTCCCGCACTGCCATCTACTAGCAAGGACTCCGCCGGTACCATAGCCGGCGGGTGAAAATTCACACCTTCCAGGAAGGCGACCTGGTGCTATGCCTCATCCAGGACAGGAAGGGCATGCACAAGCTCTCCCCCCGTGGGAGGGACCGTTCGCCATCGGGCGAGTACTCGGCAACGATGCCTACTACCTCACCGACGTCCGCGGAGACGGAAAACTCGACGTCAAGCGACCATGGAATGTAAACCTCCTACGGAAGTTCTACTCCTAGAACTCCACATATGTACCCTCCAGTCGCTATGAAATAAAACATAGTGGTTACCGCAAATTGTGCCTACTCTCCGTGTCATGCGCCACTCGCACTCGTACTAACAGCACCAAGCTAACTGCAGGAGTCAACCTCTGGTACAGCGATCGACACGGCCAAGTAGTGCGCTACGAGGGCACTGGGTTACCCCAGGACTCGTAACGTCCACGAAAAACGCCTACCCGGAGCCCCATTGGAGTCACCTAGCTCGACTGGCTTAACGAGCAAAGACAACTGCCTTCGCTCCTCACAGCAACCATGATCCTCCACATCCTCGACACAACGACTCGAACGGCCAAGTACCACGCTCGGGGACTGACGACCAGTTCAGCACGAGTGGCTGGGGAAAAACGCCAAGTACGAGAGCATGCCCAGGACTCGCCATGCGACTGACCCAACGGGCTAGGCAGGAGTGATGCGCTCACTCTGACACGCCCAGTCCTCACCCACCCTAGAGCCGTGACTAGAACCACCAAGTTGTTGGAGATATGCCCTAGAGGCAATAATATATATAGTTATTATTATATCTTTGTGTTTATTATAAATGTTTACATTCATGCTATAATAGTATTAACAAGGAAACATTAATACTTGTGTGATTTGTAAACTTAAATTGAAGTCCCTGGTATAGCCTCTATACATCACTAGCTTGTTGGTTAATAAATGATTGAGGTTTCCCTATCATGAACATTGAGATGTTATTAACAACAAGATCATATCATTAGGAGAATGATATGGTGGACATACTCCTATAGACAAGCGTAGCATAAAGATCAAGTCATTTTAATAGTTCAATTGCTATATGCTTTCTGATACATAGTAACCTAATTCCTTCGACCATGAGATCATGCATATCACCTTTACCGGATGGATGCTTTGATGACATCAAACACCACACCGTGAATCGGGTGGCTATAAAGGTGGCATTGAGTGTTCGGAAAGTATTGGTTGAGACACATGGATCAAGAGTGGGATTTGTCCATCCATATGACGGATAGATATACTCTGGGCCCTCTCGGTGAAATGTCATCCAATTGGCTTGCAAGCATGTGACTGGCTCACAAGGGATCACATATCACAGGAACGAGAAAAGAGTACTTATCGGTAACGAGGTTGAACTAGGTATGCATAGATACCGACGATCATAACCTCGGATAAGTAAACTATCATGAGACAAAGGGAAATTGGTATCGTATGTAAGTGGTTCATTCGATCGCAAAGTAATTGTAGAAATATGTGGGAGCCATATGAATTTCCAGATTCCTCTATTGGTTATTGTTCGGAGAAGTGTCTCGATCATGTCCGCATAATTCACGAACCGTAGGGAGACACACTTAAGGATTCGACGTTGTTTGAGTAGTTATGGAATGATGAGAAAGAGACCGAATGTTGTTCGGAGTCTCGGATGGGATCCGGGATATCACGAGGAGATCCGGAATGGTCCAGAGAATAAGATTCATATAAGGAAAGTCCCGTTTCGGAGTTGGGGAATGGTTCCGGTGTTTTCATCGGGAATGTTCTAGAAGGTTCCGGAATGTCCGGCACTCCGGAGGGGAAGGGTACATGAATGTGTTATATCAAGTTGGTATGATTGCATTATGTACTCGGTGTCATCGCTGAACAAAATAGAGTGTTTATTCAAATCCTAGTTTGAAAAGTCAAACGCCAAGTTTGAAAGTTAAACGGCTATTTTTGGGAAGTGGAGAGGGAGGTGGAAACCGACTTGGGGGAGGAGTTCCTCCTCCCACCGCCGACGCACCACCAAGCCGAGTTGGGGAGGGACTCCCCTCCCCTTGGCCGGCCCCCTCCACCTATATAAGGAGGGGCAGGGCTCCCCTCCTAGTACACAAGTTCCTACACCTCTAACCCTAGCCCCAAGCCGCCGCCGCCTCCATAGCCGCCTCCGGCCCTAGGGCAAACCGCCGCCGCCTAGCTAAACCCTAGCCGCTGGCTTGCCCCCTCCTTGGTGTGTCTAAACACTAGAACACCGAGGACTCTCTCATCGTCCACCATACTCGCTCCGGCTTAAGGCGAAGCCCTGCGAGATCTCCCCTCTACTTCCGGTACCACGCCGTTGTGCTGCCGGAATCACGAGGAGAGTGCTACAACCTCCACTGCCTGCTGGAACAAGGGAGAGGAAGGTCTTCGTCGATGCGAACGTGTGACCGATTGCGGGGCGCTGCCGAACGCAGCGCGGAAGGATCGTCTGCCGATCATGAGATCGGAAGAAATGACTACATCACCCACGAGAATCCGCTCTCGTTAAACACTTTGGAATCTTCGAGGGTGAGTTATTCCATCGACTCGTTGCTACAATCTAGTAGATAGATCTTGGCTTGTTTGTTTGTATGCGATAGAAATTTTTTGTTTTCCATGCTACGAAACCCTACAGTGGTATCAGAGCCGTGTCTATATGTAGATCTGTTGCACGAGTAGAACACAATGGTCATTGTGGGCGTTGATGCTTTTATTGTCGATTGCTTCTTGTGTACTTTGCATCTTGCGGCATGTCGGGATGAAGCGGCCCGGGCTAACCTTACATGACATCGTTCATGAGACTTGCTCCACGCTTGACATGCAACTTGTATTGCATAAGTGGCTTTGCGGGTGCCTGTTTCTCCTAGCATAGTTAAGATCCAATTTACAACGGGTGATTGACAATACTAGTATCAATGTTGTGGTTCTTGTTCGTAAGTTAGAACGACACTTATTGAAAGCCCCAAACCACGTAAAACATGCAAAGAAAGTAGAGGCGTCTAACTTTGTTTTGCAGGGGTGTGCTGTGATGTGATATGGCCATGATTGTGATTATATTTGATGTATGCAATGTTCCTTATTGTAAGTCGGCAACCGGCAGGAGCCATATGGTTGTCTTTAATTTATGTTAAGACCCGCGTGTCTATTCAAAGTAGTTGTAATAGTTGAAGCTGGTGGACGACAACCATGAAGAAGCGTCATTGACCTTGATGCAATGCCGGTGATGATGGAGATCATGTTTGTGCTTGAAGATGGAGATCGGAAGCACAAAGAATAAAGGCCATATCATATCACATATTATGAATTGCATGTGATGTTAATCCTTTATGCATCTTGTATTGCTTAGTAGATGACGGTAGCATTATAAGATGATCCCTCATGCACATGAATTTCAAGTCATAAAGTGTTCACCCTTAGTTAGCACCATTGCTAAAGCTTGTTGTTTCGAAGCACCACGTGATGATCGGGTGTGTTAGATTCCGCAAGTGTATACAACGTGAGCAAGCCAGATTTGCTCATGCAGAAGGTAAGGTTTGATCTTGACGAGCCTAGCATGTACAGACATGGTCTCGGAACACGGATCACCGAAAGGTAAAGCATGAATCATATAATAGATATGATGAACATGTCGATTGTTCGCCATTGAAACTATATCAACTCTCGTGATGATCGATGTTGATGTGGTGGATTGGTTCGTGTGATCACTAAAACAATGTGAGGGATATTGTTTTGAGTGGGAGTTCACCTAGATTAATTTTGTTATTAATTTGAACTTAATTTGTCATAAACTTAGTCTAAACTATTGCAAATATGTTGTAGATCAATGGCAGCCCCTACCATCAATTTTAATGCGTTCCTAGAGAAAGAAAAGTTGAAAAACAATGGAAGCAACTTCGCAGATTGGTTCCGCAATCTGAGATTGTCCTCACAGCTGGTAATTTGACCTATGTGCTGGATGCACCGCTGGGTGACCCGCCTGCAACTGATGCTACCGATGAAGTAAAGAATGTTTACCTCACTCGGAAGACTCAGTACTCCACAGTTTAGTGTGCTATCTTGTATGGTTTAGAGTCGGAGCTTCAGAAAAGGTTTGAGAATTCAGACCCATATGATATTGTCGAGGATCTCAAATTGATCTTTGAGACTCATGTGGCAATTGAGAGCTATGAGGCTTCTGAAAAGTTCTTTAACTGCAAGATGGAAGAGGGCAGCTCCGTCAGTGAGCATGTGCTTAAGATGTGCAGACGCATAAACAAACTTCAAAGCTTGGGTATAGTGATTCCTAATGCTTTGGGGATTTACCGTGTCCTCCAATCACTACCACCAAGTTACAAGAACTTTGTGATGAACTACAATATGCAAAACATGAACAAGCAGTTGCCAGAACTGTTTGCTATGTTGAAATCTGCAGAAGTGGAGATCAAGAAAGAGCACCAAGTGTTGATGGCCAATAAGACCACCAAATTCAAGAAAGCAAGTCTAAGCAAAAGGGACACTTCAAGAAGGGTGGTAAGAAAGTTACCACACCGACGAAGAAGACCAAGGCTAGACCTAAGCACGATCTTGAGTGCTTTTCTTTGCAAGGGAGAAGGTCCTTTGAGCGGAATTGCCCAAAGTACTTGGCGGATTTGAAGAACGGCAACATCAAGAAGAAAGTTATATCCAATATACATGTTATTGATGTGTATCTCACTAGTACTCGTAGTAGTGCCTAGGTATTTGATACTGGTTCGGTTGCTCATATTTGTAACTCGAAACAGGTGCTGCAGAATAAATGAAAGCTAGCGAAGAACGAGGTGATGATGCGCGTAGGAAACGGATCAAAGGTTGATGTGATCGCTGTCGCACGCTACCCTTCATCTACCATCGGGATTAGTTTTATACTTAAATAATTGTTATTTGGTGCTGCGTTAAGCATGAACATTATATCGGGATCTTGTTTATTGCAGGGTTACTTGTTTAAGTCCGAGAATAATGGTTGTTCGATTTATATGAGTAATATGTTTTATGCACATGCACCTTTGATAGATGGTCTATTCTTATTGAATCTCGATAGTGGAAATACACATATTAATAACATTGAGGCTAAACGTTTGAAATCGAGCGATAACTGGACCTATATGTGGCACTATCGTCTTGGTCACATTGGAGTGAAGCGTATGAAGAAACTCCATTCCGATGGACTTCTTGAATCACTTGATTTTGAATCACTTGAAAGATGTGAAGCATGTTTGATGGGTAAAATGACTAAGACTCCATTTTCTGGTATGATGGAGCGAGCTACGGACTTATTGGAAATCATACATACAGATGTGTGTGGTCCAATGAGTGTAGCATCACGCGGTGGTTATCGTTATGTTCTTACCTTCACGGATGACTTGAGTAGATATGGGTATATCTATTTAATGAAACATAAGTCCGAAACTTTCGAGAAGTTTAAAGAATTTCAAAGTGAGGTAGAGAATCAACGTAACAAGAAGATTAAATTTCTACGTTCTGATCGTGGAGGTGAATATCTAAGTTACGAGTTTGGCGAGCATTTGAAGAAATGCGGAATACTTTCACAATTGACACCGCCGGGAACACCACAGCGTAATGGTGTGTCACGTCGTGTCGAACTCTCTTAGATATGGTTCGTTCTATGATGTCACTTACAGATTTACCGCTATCATTTTGGGGTTATGCATTAGAAACATCCGCATTCACTTTAAATAGGGCACCATCTAAATCCGTTGAAACAACACCATATGAATTATGGTTTGGGAAGAAACCTAGATTGTCGTTCCTTAAAGTTTGGGGATGCGAAGCCTATGTAAAGAAGTTACAGCCGGACAAGCTTGAACCCAAAGCGGAAAATGCGTCTTCATAGGATACCCGAAGGAAACTATTGGGTATACCTTCTATCATAGATCCGAAGGCAAAATCTTCGTTGCCAAGAATGGATCCTTTCTAGAGAAGGAATTTCTCTCGAAAGAAGTGACTGGAAGGAAAGTAGAACTCGACGAGGTTGTCGAACCTTCTCTCGAAATTGCGAGTAGCGCAGCACCGGAAGAAGTTCCTGTGGTGCCTGCACGAGTTAGAGAGGAAGCTAATGATGATGATCATGATACTTCGGTTGAAGTTGCTACAGAGCCTCGCATGTCAACAAGAACTCGTACCACTCCAGATTGGTATAATCCCGTTATGAGTGTCATGTTGGTGGACAACACCGATGACCCTGCGACATATGAGGAAGCGATGATGAGCCTAGATTCCAATAAATGGCAAGAAGCCATGAAATCCGAGATTGGATCCATGTACGAAAACCAAGTATGGACTTTGGTGGACTTACCGGATGGCCGGAAGGCTGTCGAGAACAAATTGATTTTCAAGAAGAAAACAGATGCTGATGGTAATGTTACTGTCTATAAAGCTCGACTTGTCGCAAAGGGGTTTCGACAAATTCAAGGAGTTGACTACGATGAGACTTTCTCACCAGTAGCGAAGCTAAAGTCTGTGAGGATTATGTTAGCAATCGCTGCATATTATGATTATGAGATATGGCAGATGGATGTCAAAACAACATTCCTCAATGGAGACATTGATGAAGAGTTGTATATGATGCAACCCAAAGGTTTTGTCGATCCTAAAGATGCTAACAAGGTATGCAAACTTCAACGGTCCATCTATGGATTGAAGCAAGCATCCCGAAGTTGGAATCAACGTTTTGATAAGGTGATCAAAAGTTTTGGTTTTATACAAACTTATGGAGAAGCTTGTATTTACAAGAAAGTGAGTGGGAGCTCTGTAGCATTCTTAATACTATATGTAGATGACATATTGTTGATTGGGAATGATGTAGACCTTCTTAATAGTGTCAAGGAGTATTTGAATAATAATTTTTCAATGAAGGATCCTGGCGAAGCAGCTTACATATTAGGCATAAAGATTTATAGAGATAGATCA
The DNA here is from genome assembly GCA_023614405.1 of Avena insularis. Classification (NCBI taxonomy): domain Eukaryota; kingdom Viridiplantae; phylum Streptophyta; class Magnoliopsida; order Poales; family Poaceae; genus Avena; species Avena insularis. The sequence goes on from CM042697.1 coordinate 358,905,054, forward strand.
AAACGCCAAATATCATTGTCACAAAGTACATATCTGGACAAAGTTCTAAAGAGGTTTGGAATGGAAGATAGCAAGAAAGGGTTCTTGCCCATGTTGCCCAATACGACCTTGAGTAAAACTCAAAGTCCGACATCGGCAGAAGATAGAGAAAGGATGAGTAAGACTCCCTATGCCTCAGCCATAGGATCTCTAATGTATGCCATGCTATGTACTAGACCCGACATTGCATATGCTGTTAGTTTAACTAGCAGATATCAAAGTGATCCAAGAGTGGATCATTGGACAGCGGTCAAAAACATCCTTAAGTACTTGAGAAGAACTAAGGATATGGTTCTTTCTTATGGAGGTGATGAACAACTCGTTGTTAATGGTTACACCGATGCTAGTTGGAACACCGATCCGGATGATTCTAAATCACAATCTGGATACGTATTTATTTTGAATGGTGCAGCAGTTAGCTGGAGGAGCGCGAAGCAAAGCGTTGTGGCGAGATCTTCAACTGAATCGGAATACATGGCTGCTTCGGACGCTTCACAAGAAGCAATATGGATGAAAGAGTTCATTACAGAGCTGGGTGTGGTTCCTAGTGCGCTGGACCCAATGTCTATCTACTGTGATAACATGGGCGCCATAGCCAATGCGCAAGAACCAAGGTCACACAAGAAGCTGAAGCATATCAAGCTACATTTTCACGCTATTCGAGAACATGTCCAGGATGGGGACATAAAGATTTGCAAAGTACACACATGTCTGAATGTGGCGGATCTGTTGACTAAACCTCTCCCGTGGGCAAAACATGACCAGCACCAAACTGCCATGGGTGTTCGGTATATTACCATGTAATCTATATTAGATGACTCTAGTGCAAGTGGGAGACTGTTGGAGATATGCCCTAGAGGAAATAATAAATATAGTTATTATTATATCTTTGTGTTTATGATAAATGTTTACATTCATGCTATAATAGTATTAACAAGGAAACATTAATACTTGTGTGATTTGTAAACTTAAATTGAAGTCCCTGGTATAGCCTCTATACATCACTAGCTTGTTGGTTAATAAATGATTGAGGTTTCCCTATCATGAACAATGAGATGTTATTAACAACACGATCATATCATTAGGAGAATGATATGGTGGACATACTCCTATAGATAAGCGTAGCATAAAGATCAAGTCACTTTAATAGTTCAATTGCTATATGCTTTCTGATACATAGTAACCTAATTCCTTCGACCATGAGATCATGCATATCACCTTTACCGGATGGATGCTTTGATGACATCAAACACCACACCGTAACTGGGTGGCTATAAAGGTGGCATTGAGTGTTCGGAAAGTATTGGTTGAGACACATGGATCAAGAGTGGGATTTGTCCATCCATATGACGGATAGATATACTCTGGGCCCTCTCGGTGAAATGTCATCCAATTGGCTTGCAAGCATGTGACTGGCTCACAAGGGATCACATATCACGGGAACGAGAAAAGAGTACTTATCGGTAACGAGGTTGAACTAGGTATGCAGAGATACCGACGATCATAACCTCGGATAAGTAAACTATCGTGAGAGAAAGGGAAATTGGTATCGTATGTAAGTGGTTCATTCGATCGCAAAGTAATCGTAGAAATATGTGGGAGACATATGAATTTCCAGATTCCTCTATTGGTTATTGTTCGGAGAAGTGTCTCGATCATGTCCGCATAATTCACGAACCGTAGGGAGACACACTTAAGGATTCGACGTTGTTTGAGTAGTTATGGAATTATGAGAAAGAGACTGAATTTTGTTCGGAGTCTCGGATGGGATCCGGGATATCACGAGGATATCCGGAATGGTCCGGAGAATAAGATTCATATAAGGAAAGTCCCGTTTCGGAGTTGGGGAATGGTTCCGGTGTTTTCATCGGGAATGTTCTAGAAGGTTTCGGAATGTCCGGCACTCTGGAGGGGAAGGGTACATGAATGTGTTATATCAAGTTGGTATGATTGCATTATGTACTCGGTGTCATCACTGAACAAAATAGAGGGTTTATTCAAATCCTAGTTTGAAAAGTCAAACGCCAAGTTTGAAAGTCAAACGGCTATTTTTGGGAAGTGGAGAGGGAGGTGGAAACCGACTTGGGGGAGGAGTTCCTCCTCCCACCGCCGGCGCACCACCAAGCCGAGTTGGGGAGGGACTCCCCTCCCCTTGGCCGTCCCCCTCCACCTATATAAGGAGGGGAAGGGCTCCCCTCCTAGTACACAAGTTCCTACACCTCTAACCCTAGCAGCGCGGCGCCCTCCATAGCCGCGCCCGCCCTAGGGCAAACCGCCACGCCTAGCTAAACCCTAGCCGCTGCTTGCCCCTCCTTGGTGTGTCTAAACCCTAGAACACCGAGGACTCTCTCATCGGCTCCGGCTTAAGGCGAAGCCCTGCGAGATCTCCCCTCTACTTCCGGTACCACGCCGTTGTGCTGCCGGAATCGCGAGGAGAGTGCTACAACCTCCGCTGCCTGCTGGAACAAGGGAGAGGAAGGTCTTCGTCGAGTACCGAACGTGTGACCGACTGCGGGAGCGCTGCCGGAATGCAGCGCCGGAAGGATCGTCTACGCGATCTTGAGATCGGGAAGAGTACGACTACATCACCCACGAGAATCTGCTCTCGTTAAACACTTTGGAATCTTCGAGGGTGAGTTATTCCATCGACTCGTTGCTACAATCTAGTAGATAGATCTTGGCTTGTTTGTTTGTATGCGATAGAATTTTTTTGTTTTCCATGCTACGAAACCCTACAGAAGTACCATGCTCGGGGACTCGGCTACCCGACCTCGTTCGCGCAAGGGAAAGCGATGAAGTAAAGAGCACTCATGGGAGTCGCCCTGCGACTGGCTTTCCAATCTAGGACGAGTCGACCTCAATAACAAAACACTCAAAACCACAAACACATAAACAAACGAGGTAAACCCCATTAAAAGGGCAGACGCGCTCGGGGACTCGTTCAACCCTCAATTCAAACGCAAGACAATTCACAAAATAACACGATATCCCATTATAGCAGATCAAAGTTGTTACAAAATACAAGTTGCTCCCAATGGCCGAACTGCTACTAACGCCCAGGGCACAATGTTTTATTCCGCAGGCTTCGATGTCGACTCGCCACCACCCTTGCGGTTGCGAATGAAGGGAGTGTACGGGTTCGATGGGTACGTCGTCAGCTAACTCGCCATTGCCGCACGGAAGGGCTGCTCGATCTTGAAGTCCCGGTGCGGTGGCTCGGGGTCGTTGGGCGCGACGATCCTCTCCTGATAAGGAAGGAGGTCGCCCATCGCCCAGACACGATCGGAGTATATCGCGGCACGGTCCGTCAGCTTCAGCACCTCGGCAATCTCCACCGAGCCCGTCGACGATGGGTAGCCACTCGTCACGTCGTCCAGATTGAAATCCTCCGGGAAGTGGGCGCGCCCAAGGCTAAGCGCCGTCGGCGCCCCGCGCCGGAACGCCGACCGCGTCATGAACTCGACGACCGACGGCGCCTTCTCCAAGTATCGCCACACTTCGACGAGGTCGCTGGGAATCACTTCCGTGGGCGACATCTCCTGGAGATACGCCCGAATGCAAGCCGCGGACAACGTGGCCGAGTCGACCAGAGTGGCCACACACTGCCGCGCGTCGTACGACTGCGCCTCTTCCGCGCTGTCGATGATCCGACCTATGGACAGAGGGTGGCAGTGAGTACATCAAAGATCACACAATGCAAATATTACAGGCAGAGGGAGGCACACTTACCAATCAAAGGACAGGAGAGATCCATGATGAATCTTTGAAGAGAGTAGTCGTCTTGTAGCCCTGCAACAAGGGCCTCAGATACCTTACGCTCCTCAGCGACGGCCGTAACAGCAGCCTTGGCCTGCCCCTCCGCCGAACTCGCCTCCTCCTTCGCTTCCTTAAGCTCACGCTCAAGGTCGGCGATCCACGTCTCAGCCGAGTTCAACGCAGATTGAGCCGCTGTCAATTCACTCGCCGGGACATGGCCCTGGCAGACCTCCTCTGCCTTTGCACCAATCGCCTGGAGTCCCTTGTTCGCCTCTTGGACGACGACAAGTTCCTTCTCCACGCGACACTTCGCAGCTAGCCGGTCGGCTGATTCACGCTGCAAACCCTGTGCAAAAGTCGAACAGTTAACAAAAACAAAATCCTAAGTGCCCACCCGCTGAAATTCAGCGACTGGACACTCGGGGACTGGAGATAAAAAATCCTAAGTGCCCACCCGCTGAAATTCAGCCACTGGACACTCGGGGACTGGAGATCAGAAATCCTAAGTGCCCACCCGCTGAAATTCAGCGACTTGACACTCGGGGACTGGAGATCAAAAATACTAAGCGCCCACCCGCTGAAATTCAGCGATTGCGCACTCGGGGACTGGGCGCAAGAAATAAAAACAAAACACCAAAAGAATCTGACCACTGCAATTCAGTGGTCCGATCCTCGGGGACTGGACATACCTAGATGGCTGCGCCAAGCATGCCATAGAGCTGTAGCGTGTCCACGGATGCGAGAAGAGCCGGAGTGTGCCCGCGATGCTGCTCGACCTCCGTTTCGGCGACCCCAGGTACGCGGCTCAATGGTGTGGTACCACTCGCCATAGCCGCTCTGGCCATGAAGCGGGGGAAGGTCACGATGGATGCGCCGACACCAAAAGAGGCCGGCTCGGCCATCCCAGGCGAGGAGGCACCCTCCTTGATCGTCAAGGCCGCCTCCGCCGTAGGGTCACTCGGAGCAATCGTCGTGTCGTCAGACACCCTGACGACATCGTCGCCCTTGGCCTTCTTGGCACTGTCTGGGGGGGGGGGCAGCGACCTCATCAACCTTCCTCTTCCGACAGGGTTTCTCCTCGGCGGCGACTGGCGGCACTTTGGCCACGGACGGGTGGCCTATATTTTTAACTCCAGTCCTGCAAATTGATTACATGAGTAAAGTGGTCCGAGTACAACGAAAAGCAAGGCAGGTGAATAAAACTCACTTGGCGACTGGTATGAACCGCAGCCCCGTGCGGATGCTAGCCGGCTTCTCCAGTTCGGGGCCCAGTTTCCGACTGAGGCCCATCTCCAGAACATCATGCGCCCAAGACACGGATGGCCTCTTCGTTGACGAGGCCGTGATAGGAGCCTCCGAAACGATTTCGGCAGGAGCTCTCCTGGGAGGCGAAGCTGCCGCGGCTGGAGCAGCCCCCGACCCAGAGACTGGGGCGAACAGGGGGGGGGGGAATCGAGGCCAGAGGTACCTCACTCAGGGCGGAGGTGGCATCCGGTGCTGCCGTCGTCTGTGGCGCTTCATCCCTGGCCAGGCTGGTGGCGTCGGAACTACTCGTCGAACGAGGCAGAGATGCCTGTTTCGCCGGCTTTGTCTTCCTCTTCGGAGGAGCCTTCACTTCCTTATGCTTCTTCTTTTTAGACGGAGTTGCCTCGCGACGCGAGGTGTGCTCGGGAAGCTCGTCGTCGTCATCGTCATGGTGTTCAAGGCTTCTACTTGCCTCGAGCTCGCGCTGACGCTGCCCGCGAGTTTTGCGAACCAGTGGGGCGGCCTCTTCCTCGGAGTCGTCGTCATCATCGCTCCTGTTGCTCTCGGCGCCGCCCATGGTAGGAGGCGATTCACCCCCGTACTGGACAGAAGAGATCGAGTTCTCGTCGTCCACGGGCGGAAGCCACCCTTCCACCACTTGAAATAACTGCAGCAAGCATGAAGTAATGTCAATATAACCGCGACAGCATCAACTGTGACTGCGAATGGTAGAACGTGACTTACTGTCGGGGCTGGATGCTTTGCGGTGTAGGGGAGACCCCAGCCTTCGCGTCCAGGTACACTGCCTGGGTGATCTTCTTCAACGTCGGGACGTAGTCCTCGAGTTTCCACTCGGCGAGGCAGGACTTCGTCGAGTCTTCCCGGCCCGTGTACTCGTACATGTAATGGTCACGGCGGGCCAAGGGAACGAGTCGCCACCCAAGCCAATAGTTGTACAAATTGATGGTCTGAAGACCATTCTTCTTTAGGCCGCGGATGGTTTGAAGCATCTCATCCACGACCATCCACTGGTCTGTTGGGAGTTTGCCGACTTGGAGTCGGCGTGGTTCGGGTCGGTCGGCGGAGTACCTTGGATCGCCACCTCGCCGTCCGGAGTCGCCTCGGTGACATAAAACCAGGACTTCTTCCACTCGCTTGCCGCCTTGGCAGGTAGCATCAGGTCGAAGAAGGAGGCTTTCGATATCAGCTGGAACGTTAGGCCACCCGCCGCCAGCATTGGGCCGCCTGATTCTTCATGACTGATCCTCCCGTGGAACAGATCTTGCCACAGGGGGAAGTACGGCTTGCAGCCCAGGTAGCACTCGCAGAACGCCACGAAGATGGCGAGCTACTCGATGCTGTGCGGGCCCAGGTCCGATGGCTGCATCCCGTAGAAGGTGCAGAAGCGCCGGAAGAAGAGAGATGTGGGAAACCCCAGCCCTCGCTCCAGGTGGCTGGTGAAGGAGACGAATTCTCCCTCGCGCGGTTCCGGAGTCACCTCTCCGGCCGCGGGGATGCGCCACCTGCCGGCACGCAGGATCCCGGCCTCTTCGAAAGACGCCAGTAGCACTCTCGTGCACTTGGACCTGCCCCATGGTTCGGTGGAGGGGGCCATTGGCGGAAAGGTTCGTGGAGGTCGGAGGATTTTGGATCGATTGGATCACGAGGCGGAGGAAAACAGAGATGCGCGAAATTGGAGGAAATGACGAGAGGGTTGTTCTCCGTTCGCCTACCATTTCCTTTATATAACAGTTGTTACCCGCCAAATCAGGGAGCCGTTACTACGCGGTGATTACGCCGAAAGTTACCGTTGGATTACCCCGATCACTACAACAGTGACTAAATATTTCGCCGACCCGTTCGCCGAGCTGCGACCAGAATGACTAGTTTTTTCCTTTATTTAGGAGCCCGCCACCGATTCGACTGGGTGTCCGCATTGGACCCGTATGCTCCGACTGCCAGCAATCACCTGCGCCCAATCGACGACGGCCTCGGGGACTACTGATGGGGATATGCCTACCGGGGTATACCCAGCAGGATGTTTCCGACTAGCCTAGGAACTGGCGAGTGGGCCTGCAGGACGGCGAGTGGATCAAGACCTGGCGTGAATCCAAGCGACTGGAAGCTGAAGGCCCAGGAGAGTAGATAGGCCCAGTCGGATTAGGTTAAACGAGTACCGAAACCTTAACTGATTCGGTTGAGATATGTAAACCCTAGGGGAGGGTGAGTCTATATAAACCTCCCTACAGGGCGTGTAGAGGGTACGTTCCATCATCTACCCAAGCGACTTGCCGCCTAGCCGTCGAGCTCGCCCCATTGTACCTCCATCATAATACAATCTAGCAGGAGTAGGTCTTTACCCTCCAGGGGGCCGAACCTGGGTAAAACCCTGTGTCTCTGCCCTCATCTCGCACCGCAGATGGCTGGCCGCCCTTGCCCTTCGTTCTACTACTCGCTGCCGATTGCAGCGTCTGCCGTGGTCATTCCCACGACATGGCGCGGCTTCACGGAGGAGCGTTTTATACCAGCCAACTAGATTGTTCTAGAGCACCAGTTGTGGCCGGAGTATGGGGTAGACGACACCGCCATATCGTTGCTGAATGTGAGAACCGGCCGCTTCCTTGAGAAGAAGATTAGTCGGGTTATTCGCAGGTGCTTTCTTGATATTCATCTATATATGTGCGATCCTTTTTTTGCGTTCACCTCTTATACGATATGTTTTTCAAGTTTTGTTTCTCCATCTACTTTTTTAACCTTGATTGAATCTCTGTATGTTTACCTTGACTGAATCTCTGCTTCTCATCTCTCTCTGTTTACCTCTCTGTGTCTCTGGAAGGTACTTTTATGTCGCTAGTACAAACGACGGCCTCCTTGTTCTTGGACAGAGGGTGCAGACATACAAGACACGGTTGTACAACCCCTTCTCGGGCGCTATCAAGCGCCTAAGGGTGGAGATACCGACCGAGCAGGTGGCTTCTGTCGCTGTGACGATGTTCCCGTCGTTGATGCTCTTTACATCAAACCTTTGGAACAACGTCATTCAGTGGGCGGATGAGGGCACAGAGGAAGGCAGTCGCCCTGTATTTGGTGAAGGGTGGTACACGCCGAATGACTTCGCCGAACTCCGGAGCATGACTTCATACGCCGGTGATGTTTTCGTCGCAGACAGATACGGGTCTGTCTTCTCGACTATGGCTGATGCTGCCCATGGAGATGTCCAGATGCAGCGCTCCGCACGGACCCTGAAGATGCATGACACCGTCGAAGGCCCTGTTCCGGGCTGCCGGTACCTAGAGAATCGTTTTTACCTCGTCAATAATGACAGGGAGCTATTGTTCGTTGTGAGTGGACCTATCTACGGCGGCAGGCCCGTTGTTTACCGGGTTGATACACAGAACCGTGTCCTTCAGCCGGTCAGAGGCATCGGCAGCCGTGCTCTCTTCGTTGCTAACAATCGGTGCATCTGCGTCGACAGCGCCAGGGTACCCACGGTGTAGGCCAGCAGCATCTACTATCCGGACCTATCCCAGATTAGATCTTACAACTTTGAGGCTCTTGCGTGGAAAGAGGAGCCAAGGGTTGACCATGGGTATGGAGTAGGAGGATTATGGACGAATGACCTTCCTTTCAAACTCGATCGATTGCTGGCGGAGTATTGCAGAATCGTCGAGCATTCTGAACTGCAGATGGTGCCGCCTTATAGCGAATATGGTACCACCCACTACGATTACTATGAAGGCTACCCGTTAGATTAGATTGATGGATCATGTTGGTCTGGTCTTGTATTCTCTGTCGTCTGTGAATTATATGCAAGTGTAAGTTGTATGGTGTGCCGGTAATACAATGGATGGTCTATGTTTCAAAAAGATCATGTGTTGTACCTATTTCAATTTTGCTATTTTCTATGTACATGTAGTAATTCTGATACGTACTCGCTTTGTAAAAATCCATGCCAACAGGGCGTGCGATCTTGACCTATCTTAGATGTCTAGTAAATTCTTGATCATCTTGTTGCTGTATATATGATCCTATGATCTTGATAGATCTAACTACAATTTTGTTATGCCAAACCAAGACACACAAGCAAGGTTTTTCATGTAAAACATATTGGAAAAGATGTTTAGCAAACAAATAACAAGCTTGTATATATGAGATGGTAAGTAATTAAATTCGTCCAAACTTATTCAAAATGCCAAATATTATTGTAGTACAGAAGGGAATGAAAAAAATAGCGATACATCGGGAAGGCGCACCCCCCTCACCTCCGACTCAGTGCACGTCTGGCACCACCCGCAGGACCGTGTCATCATGACGCGTGCAGGGACGCGTGCACCGTTCTATTAGCGCCGAAGTGAATTGTCAATCATCTTAATGGAGCATCCAATCGGTCGCATCGTTGCAGTTCTCTGTCTGCCACGTGTGAACAGAACTTCTTTGAGAAGGCAGGTCACACAGTAGGTGAGAGTACGGTGGGGTAATAAGACTGGTGTGCCTAGCCTTTTTGACTATCTACCTCCACTAGTCCAAAAGGAAGACAACTGACAGCAGTAAGTGTCATCGTTGATTTGTTAAGGGAAGCAAGTGACACTAATGAATGCAGGGTATATAAGCAGGTCTAATCGTTTCTCACTCGGCGATGTGGGACTAAACTCCAACCCACGTCAGTCCTTACGCTACGGTTTTCTGTTGGGCCCGAAAGAGCCCATTACTTTGTGATGATCGGGATTAAGATAGGCCGCCCCAAACTACTTCACGCCCGGACGCAGCCGTGACGCGGGCGCGCGAGTAGGAGTTGGGCTGGCTTGTTGCCTGCACGCCAAGTCTTACTTTTTTCTTCGATCCTATATTCCTTTTTATTTTCTATTTAAATATTTGAACGCAATAGCTATTTTAAAATTTTGAATTTTATAAAATAAATTACATATTCTTGAGAGGCACCGTTGGTATAGCATGTGCAAAAATTTTGGGATCATTTGATGAACATCGAAAAATTGAGAAATTTACGAACAACCCTTTTGGTCTCACCTAGGCCTCTTTTCCTAGCAATGTGTTTTTTCGACTTTCGTAAAACAACCTGGATTTTTTTACACATGCTAACATACACAAACTAAGACGCATGTACAAGGTTTCACACAAATTTGAATGTTTTTGAATTTTTGGTGGCCCGGTCAAATTTAGGCCAAAAATCAAGGTGTATAGTAAGGATGCCTAGGGGTTAGGCCTTTGTGATGTGATACATGCTCCATGCTAAAACATGGCTGTAACTACCTCGGTGAATTACGCTCCTAGTTACAAGCCTGGATGAGCGGAAATGGTTAAAATAGTACGGTGGGGCCCAAATGCCACTCACAGGTAGACCTTTCGGCCGTCCTAACCATTTCCAGACATCGGGACAAGAACGGGCGGCGTAATCGGCAGGCGAAGGGATCAACTACATACACAAATGAGTATGTATGCAAGCCACCATACAACAGTCCTCAGAGCCATTCCATCTAAAAGAAAGGAAATATTGCAACGCCATACGGCAAGATCCAAATATCCTAGATAGATATAATAGTTTAGGATATCTCCTCATACATCAAACATCAGAGTATCAGGCGGAAGCGGAAAACAAGATCCGAGTACGGATAAGAAGCAAATCGGCATAAGATGCCCCATAAATAAACACATCCCGCCCACAGATCTCGCGGATCCCCGTTCCCGGAATCTCTACACCGAATGATCGTTGCCCACATCGTCCGTCTCCTCCACCCAGTATCCATCTTGCGGGTTTACCTGTGCATCTGAATCAAACAATTTATCGTGTGAGACCCTAGGGGTACTCAGCAAGTCTTTATGCCTCTAAAGGGGACACGACCTGGGGTGACGCAATTGCAGCAAAAGATAAACCCTAACAATTCTATAGATACTCGCTAACCATCCGCCTAACCAGAGATAGACGGATGTCCGTGAATTAATAACAACAGTTGTAATAGTAATATTAACAGATCCCTCCTCCTCCTCGCTTACCAACGAGGAAGCGGATGAACAACCTCCCATCCGTTGGCAGTTTTATTATTCATTCCATGAGTATTGTACTATTTACTAATCAGGTACTTAGTCAATTTAAAAGCGGTACTTTAGTTATACTTGTCTATGATCGAGAAACTGTGCTCCAAGTCGTCCATAACCGCGGACACGGCTTTCAGAAAGTTTTACCTACAGGGTGCACAAATAGCAACACACACTCGATCAACCTCGGAAAAACCAAATCAAAACCCAACGAGGCAGTCACGACAAAGCGATCACAGGATTCAGAAATATTTTAGGGGGCCACCCCATTAAGCTACCCGCAACGAAGTTGGCCGGCTCCGAGACGGACTCAAGGTTTGCGTCAATGGCTGTAAACGACTGGGAACCCGAAAATGTGACTGGGTTTGTCGATACCGCGAAAACACTCCGCTTCCCTAAACAGTACAGGTGCATTCCTCGCACAACTTTAAATTAAGCAGTAAAGCATGGCATAAGTACAGGATAGTAATAAAGCCCCAAACTACTTTGTGGCCCCAAGAAATAAGAATGAATCAAGCTCTGGCTCAGGGGGGTCCATAAGGCCTCCCGGATGTGGATAGCGCGAATATTCAAGGAACAGGAATCAAGTAACAAGTGAGCCTGAAAAACCAAATAGCAAATATGGCTCACCGGTGCCACTTTCATTAGTTATCCCATTACTACTCAGGTTAAGTTGTTTAGGTACCTCGTTATCCATCAGACACTCACATACCCTACACATGCTGTTCTACGACCCGCATGGCTCAAACAAATCCTGTAGTAATGGCTCATGGGATGGAGGAACAAGCTTCGGTGGGGCTTAAAAGTAAAGGCTATGTAATACTTGGGATTCAGTTTAATGCAATCGCGACTCAATGATGCAAGAATAAGATAGAAGTAATAGGTACTATATGTATGCAAGCATGTGGTAGTGCTTGCCTGTCAGCTCAGTTGAAGAGAGAGAAGGATCTCAAAGGTTCTGGTCTCTTGATATATCCCTTTCGCCAGCCTATTCGGAGAAGAACCAAACAAACAAGGGCCAACATAAATAAAAGTGCACAATCATATGAATAAAATGCGTCAAACAAACAATCATGCCATGATGAATGATGTACAATTTGCATGGCAATAATGTAGCATGGCATGGGTGAGGTGTGGAATACAAGAATAAACCATTTTATTGAGTTTTAATCCCATTTAACCCTTAATTAAGTTGTTGTACACATTATATTTATATGATTCATGCTGCCAAACAGAACATGGAATGTATAAACAGAAAGGTCTCGTCGAGCTAATCATTTTAGACATATTATTTGTTAAATTTGGAGTTATAAAACAAAAGTTATTAATTAATTAAGGCAAAAGGGCATTTTATTGTAATTTTAATCAACTCGAAAAAATAAAGTGTACAAAATATATTTTGAATGGCATATTTGAATTCCTCACATTTTTCTATTTTCAAAACATATATTATTTGTATTATTTGGGTTTGTAAATTAAAAGTTATTTGAAAACAGATTTAAAATTTGAATTTAAATTAATTAGGAAAAGTTTGAATTAAACAGAGAAACAGAAAGTCTTTTGGTACCCAGAGCTGCGCCAGGTGGCAACAGCGGCGGGGATCGCGGTTGATGAAAACAGATTGCAGGTACCTTTTTGCAAAACGGTAACAGACACTGACTAATGGGCCTGGGCTGGACCGCGGGTTGAGCATCAAAAAGGCGCAGGGGGTATGTGCAAAAAGGGGCGCAACCACTGTTTTTCTTCTCTGAAAACGACTGACGACCGATCTGTGCGCGACAGCGGACAGCGCACCGCGGTGGGGCTCGAACCCATGACCTGGGCGTGAGCGCAGAGGGCGGAGCCACTGCGATGGGCTAGGGTTGGTGTCGGAAGGGCGGACGGGGCCTAGATGAGGTTCTGTGCGACATGGAAGCGAGCAGACGCTGCGGCCGATGACGCGTGCAGCCTGTTCGACGAAACGAACGGCGGCACTAGGGCGGTACGGTGAGGCGGAGCATGTCCAGGAGGATTAGGGGCTCACCGAGGAGATGTTGGTGGTGTTCGATCGGCTTGGGGAGCGTCGCAGCGGCGAGGATGCAGACGGCCACCGGCGTTAGGGTTTGGTGTCGGGTCGTCGGTGAACTCCGTCGCTGGTCCTTCTCCTCCTCCGCGACAGGTACTGGTCGAAGCAGAGGGCCTCCTCGTCCGCCCCGACCACCTCCACGTCGCGCTCGTCGGCTGGATCGAAGAAGCGTCGGTGGAGCAGACGGTGGCCGGCATTAGGGTAGACGGTGGTGAGGGAAGACAGGGAGAGAGGGGAGTGGCCTGGGGAGATCTGGGGGATGCAGAGGTGTCGTGGAGAAGGAGATAAAGCAGAGGGAGGTGCCGTAGGGGAGTGGTTCGGGATAGAGGTGGCTTCGGCCCCTTTTTCCCTCCTCTCCTTCACGTGCTCGGGTCGGGGCAGGAGCAGGGCAGGCGCATGGGGCTGCAGGTGGGGTCAGGGCGAGGCCAGGCAGGCAGGGGAGGCTCGGGCTGGTGGGGCATGCAAGGCAGAGAGAGAGCTAGAGAGAGAGGGAGAGGGGTGGCATGGAGCTCGGGTTGGATCTAGGCTCGGTTAGGGTTTGTACTAGGGGAGGGGTAGGGTAGCTCGGTTTGGACCAGGGTGACCAGGTGGGGCTAGCTAGGTGAGAGAGGAGGGAGGCCGAGAGAGAGAGAGGGTGGGAACTAGGGTTAGCTAAAGAGGGGCTCGGGTTAGGTTAGATGATTCCCATGGTGGTGGTAGGGTGTAGCTAGGGTAGATAAGGGGTTAGGTTTAGGGTTTAGCTTAGGTGAGGGATTTTGGAGAAAAGATTAGGGAGAGAGGGTATGGTTTAGGGTTTAGGCATGATCCACATGACCATGCAAGGATGGAGGTGAAAAGGGAGGGGAAGATGAGGAATAGAGAGAGAGAGAGGGAGATGAGGTAGGGTGGAAGATGATCCACTCAAAAAGACCAAATAAAAACAAAGGAGGCAAAAATATGGAGATGGTTGCATGGCCCATGCATAATAGTAATGCTAGGTTTCATCTTTTGAAAACAACATAAATATCCATAGCATTTATGCCTTTGCATTCCAAAAATATGGAATAAGCCAAACTAGAAGAAGTGGAAGGATGCCCCATGTGGAGTAGTTGGAGATGACCATATTTGAATAAAAACGGGACATGCTAGTGTGTATGTGCCACTAGGTACCTAGTAAGCCCAAAAATATCCCAACAATGATAATATCCCCAAAACAACACATATGGAAGCTAGAAAAAGGGTTCCACTCACAAGGCATGCAAAAGTGGCCATGTGGCTCTCATAAATCAATTTGTGGAAACAATATGGTGCATATATGAGAGCATGTGAAGAAAGAATTGGATCCATCCCAACCCACATGAGCTAGAGGTAAAAACCAAATAAATTGCAATGCTCATATATGGTGGAATGGTGGAATGATGGGGTGATGACAAGAAAGGTGGTGGAGTTGATTAAAAGATATGCCCCCAACTCAACTTGGGCATTTAAACAATATATCAATAGCCAAATACAATATCAAGAGGCAAATACAGTTTACAATGCATATGAGAGAAGATCCAAAACAAAAAGGGTTTTGTATGATGCTCAAATGCAAGGTGGCATGATGACATGAGCATGATATAATTATGATGCAACAATTATATATAGGAAGTAGCCATTATATTACTAGACCAAGTAGCATTACAATTGTTAGACAATTGGGATGCTACAACTCTCCCCCACTAAACAGGAATCTCGCCCCGAGATTCTAGGAAGAAGAAGAAGACTCAAAGAGGGTAGGATACTTGGCACGGAGCTCATCTTCACGTTCCCAAGTGGCTTCATCAACGGAATGGTGCGACCACTGCACCTTGCAGAACTTGATGGACTTGTTGCGAGTCCTTCTTTCTGCGACTTCAAGGATTTTTGTGGGATGTTCTTGATAAGACAGGTCTTCTTGGAGATTGATAAGCTCATGGTCCACGGTCCTGTCGGGATCCTTGAAGCACTTCTTGAGTTGAGAGATGTGGAAAACATCATGGACCTTGAGTTTTTTCGGGAGCTCAAGAGCATAAGCAACTTCTCCTCGTCTTCCATGAATTTTGAAAGGACCGATGTATCTAGGAGCCAGCTTTCCTTTGATACCAAAACGGTGCGTGCCTCTCATGGGAGTGACACGAAGGTAAACGAGATCACCAGGGACATACTCCATGTCCGTGTGCTTTCTGTCATAATTGCTCTTCTGGCGACTTTGAGCAATCTTCAGATTTTCAAGAATGACCTGAACTTTCTCCTCCGCTGGAGTTACAATGTCAGGGCCAAACAAAATTCTTTCTACTGCACCCGACCAACCAATCGGAGTTCTGCATTTGCGACCATAGAGAGCCTCAAATGGTGCCATCTTAAGACTTTTCTGGAAGCTGTTGTTATAAGAGAATTCAGCATAAGGAAGACATTCTTCCCACTTCATGCCAAAAGAGATGACGCAAGCACGAAGCATATCCTCCAGAATCTGATTGATCCTTTCAACTTGCCCTTGCGACTGAGGGTGGTAAGCTGTGCTGAAGTTCAATTTTGTTCCCAAAGCATTTTGGAAACTTTCCCAGAACTTGGAAGTGAAGATGCTTCCACGGTCTGAACTGATCTCGAGAGGAACCCCATATAGAGAGACAATTCTATTGATATAGAGCTCAGCCAGCTGAATTGCAGAAATTGTTTCCTTGACGGGGAAGAAGTGAGCCACTTTAGAAAGCCTGTCAATGCCAACAAAGATTGCATTGTTGCCCTTCTGCGACCTTGGGAAACCAGTGATGAAGTCCATCTCTACTTTCTCCCATTTCCACTCCGGGGGTTTCAATGGCTGTAGAAGGCCGGAAGGTTTCTGATGGACAGCTTTAACTCTGCGGCAGACATCACACTCCGAGACATACTTGGCACAATATCGTTTCAAACCCGGCCACCAATATTGTGTTTTCAAGTCCATGTACATCTTTGTGCTGCCAGGGTGGATAGAAAGAACAGAATCATGCGCCTCCTTGAGAACTTGCTCTCTCAAACCCGGGTAGTTCGGAACAAACATCCGGTGTTCAAAGAAAAGCGTGCCTTGATCATCGACGTGGAAGGACTCATACTTCGGAAGCTGCAGGTTGGAGATGATCTTTCTGGTGTATGGATCACCAAGCTGAAAGGAGCGAACCTTTTCTTCCAAGAGAGGAGTTGCCAGAAGGTTCAGGAGATACCCTTGATCCACAAATTCAAGGTTGAGCTGACGGAATTCCTCGCACAAGAGAGGCTGTTGTTCTTCCATCATGAGGTTGTTGACATAAGCTTTGCGGCTGAGAGCATCGGCCATGACATTAGCTTTGCACGAGTGTAGTTGATGGTCAGATCGAAGTCATTGATTGCTTCAATCCATCTCCTCTGCCGAAGGTTGAGATCAGGCTGAGTGAAGATATACTTTAGACTCTTGTGATCAGAAAAGATTTCACAACGGTTGCCCAGCAAGTAATGCCTCCATACTTTCAAAGCAAAGACAACTGCTGCGAGCTCGAGGTCATGTGTAGGATAGTTGATCTCATGCGTCTTCAACTGTCGAGAGGCATAAGCAACAACTTGTTTTTCTTGCATAAGGACCGCACCCAATCCTTGCAAAGATGCGTCACAGAAGATCTGGAAAGGCTTGGATGTATCCGGAGGAACCGAGACTGGTGTGGAAATGAGCTTCTCTTTGAGTGTCTCGAAGCTTGCTTGACATGCAGGAGTCCAAAGGTATTTCTTGCCTTTCTTGAGGAGATCGGTAAGAGGCTTCGCTATCTTCGAAAAGTTCTGAATGAAGCGACGGCAATAACTAGCCAAACCAAGGAAACTCCGCACTTCTTTGACATTAACAGGAGGAAGCCATTCAACAATTGTCTTTACAGTTTCCAGGTTGACGGCAATGCCCTTGGCAGAGATGACGTGACCAAGATAGGTTACTTGAGGCAGCCAAAACTCACACTTGGAGAACTTTGCATACAAGCGGTTCTCACGAAGCTTGTTTAGGACACACCGAAGGTGTTCTTCATGTTCTTCCTTTGACTTAGAATAGACTAGGATGTCATCCAGATAGACCACAACGAACTTATCAAGATACTCCATGAAAACCGAGTTCATGAGCCTCGAGAAGGTGGCAGGTGCGTTGGTGAGACCGAAAGACATGACCGTGTACTCATACAGGCCATAGCGGGTGGTGAAAGCTGTTTTAGGAACATCTACATTTCGAAACTTGATTTTGTGATAACCACTTCTCAAATCAAGCTTAGAGAATACCACAGCTCCCAGCTAGCTGATCAAGAGATCATTAATCCATGGAAGGGATATTTATTCTTGATGGTTTTAGCATTGAGAGCCCGATAGTCAACACAAAGTCTATCAGTCTTGTCTCGCTTCTTCACAAAGATTGTTGGGCTACCCCAAGAAGAAGTACTGTGTTGAATGAAACCCAACTTCTCTTGTTCATCAAGCTGACCTTTGAGTTCAGCCAACTCAGCAGGACCCATTTTATAAGGCCGCTTGGAGATAGGAGCCGTTCCAGGTTCAAGCTCAATTACAAACTCAACCTCACGATCCGGAGGCATACCTGGCAACTCTTCAGGAAAAACATCTGGGAACTCACAGACCACCGGAACACTCTGAATAGCTTCCATAGCATCATCATTCAGAGCCGCCAAAGAGAAAAGCTGGATAGCAGGAGTCTGACTTGGGGAATAGACTATATGGCCTTCAGGAATCTTCAGAGAAACCGAGCGTTCAGCACAATCAATCACAGCTGCATTTGCTGTCAACCAATCCATGCCCAAGATGACATCAATGTCAGAATTGCCCAGAACAATTAAGGAAGCCGAGAACGAAGAGCCACCAATCTCAATTTGATTGCCATGGCTGATTTTAGAAGCTGCCATTGTTGCTCCAGGAGAAAGGACCATTAACCGCTTAAGGAGAGGATCCATAGCTAACTCATTCTCATTTGCAAACTTGTGAGAAACAAAATAATGTGATGCACCAGAATCAAACAAAACTCGTGCAGGGACTGAGTTAACGGAAAGCATACCCATCACAACTCCAGGTGCATGCTCAGCTTGAGCGGCGTTGACACAGTTGGCACGAGCAACAGTAGACCCGGGCTTGGTGTTGATGTTGAGAGCCCGAGGTGGTGGTGCACGAACCATAGGAGAGCTTGCCGCAGGTCTTGGAGGTGGTGGAGGAAGAGCTTTGTTTTTCATCGGACAGTTCGATCGATGCCCAAAGTGTCTCCACAAGTGTAACAAGCACTGTGTGGACGTGGGGCAACGAGCTGGACTCCGCCAAAGCGCTCCAGGATAGTGGTGGTTGTAGCCCCTGGGAGCAGCAGTGAGGAAGTTTGGTGGCCTTGCCGCGTAGCTTGAAGGTCTTGGTGGAGCCGGGAGCGACGGTGGGGTGTTAGGAACCCAGACACGACGCTTAGAAGGAGTTGACATAGCTGAAGAGCTTGCTGCATCACGGCTGTGTTTCTTTGACTCCTCAAACACTTGCCTACTTGCTTCTTCCTGCAGAGCTGTATGCTGAAGTTCCAGAAAAGACGCCGGCCTTGCATGTGTGATTGCATACTTAATCGATGCATTGAGACCTTGCCTGAACCTCTTTTGCTTCTTCTTGTCATCAGAGATCTCATCGCCACCATAACGAGAAAGGTTCATGAAGTTCCTGATGTAGGTATTGACATTATCATTGCCCTGCTTGAGGTTGAGAAACACTTCCTTCATCCTCTCCATGACAATTTCTGACAGATACTGCTCTTTGAAAGCTCCAGTGAACTGTCCCCAAGTAGGCTGAAAACCAGTGCAGTTTGCCTTCAGGTAATTCTCCCACCACAGAGCTGCATCTCCCTTCAGAAGGTGAGTAGCACACTTTACCCATTCCTGCTCAGGAACATCAGCAGTCATCAGCAACCTTGACATCTCACGCAACCAATCATCAGCATCAAGTGGTTGATCAGAAACATCAAAATGGCGAGGGTTGAACTTCAGGAAGCTTTTGATGTCTCCTCGCTTGGGAGGTGGAGGTAGCGGAACAAACTCATTCCTCCTGACACTTTCTTGAAAACGCTGCTGGTTCTGCTGCATTGCTGCCAAGGCATTGGCGATGCTTGACAACGCTGCCCCCAGTTCAGGTTGTATGTCCTCCTCAGAATGGCGTGGTGGTGCCATCCTGTGATTGATATAAAACACAAGTCAGTACTATGATGGAGAATAATAATAATCCAAAATAGTACCAAGATGGAATTAATCAAGATTAAAGGATACAATTTACTAAGATGATATTAAAATATCAACAAAGTTCAAAGCACCTAGAAGATATTAAGCATATCACACACGACTGAAAAGGAGTGTGGTACACAGATATATCAAAGAAAAATTTTCCGCAAATTTCGGCATTAAAATACCAATAGATGCACAAAATCACTTAACGAATCAAGATTAGTGACTCTACCAATTCAATATACAAGAGCGAATGATAAGAGTAGTGGTATGGTCGCGACTCCATCCCGCACTCAAATCATTACTCCGCACATGAATAAGTAGAACACGTATCCCAACACCTTCTTCCCACGATGAACCTAAAGATTAGCGACTACGGAAACGAACACCCCAAACAAGATAACGTCGGATAACAAAGAGTAAGACAGATCGCGGCGGTATACAACAAATCAGATAGCTCGCGTCGGTTTGCAAAAGCCTGTCGGTATGGAATGTACCAACAGTTGATAACCAAAAGGCCGATAAAGATAACAAGTTGGATGCAACAGATAGACAAGGAGTTACACACACACACAAACACACAAACACACAACCTATGGTACTACGGAAACCCAGAACACGTGAATCCTAGTTTGAATTTTGAGAAGAGGATTGAAAACGTTACACTTCCTTACCAGAAAAGGGTGGGTGGGTGGGTAAGAAGAAAAGTGGAAGCAGTCCTACTATCATGTTTTGTTTTTCCCTAGTATACATAACTACCAAAAATATTTGCTAGACTGACAACGACCATTTGGCTGAGACCCTGAAGGGCGGGATGGCTCTGATACCAATTGTAACTACCTCGGTGAATTACGCTCCTAGTTACAAGCCTGGATGAGCGGAAATGGTTAAAATAGTACGGTGGGGCCCAAATGCCACTCATAGGTAGACCTTTCGGCCGTCCTAACCATTTCTAGACATCGGGATAAGAACGGGCGGCGTAATCGGCAGGCGAAGGGATCAACTACATACACAAATGAGTATGTATGCAAGCCACCATACAACAGTCCTCAGAGCCATTCCATCTAAAAGAAAGGAAATATTGCAACGCCATACGGCAAGATCCAAATATCCTAGATAGATATAATAGTTTAGGATATCTCCTCATACATCAAACATCAGAGTATCAGGCGGAAGCGGAAAACAAGATCCGAGTACGGATAAGAAGCAAATAGGCATAAGATGCCCCATAAATAAACACATCCCGCCCACAGATCTCGCGGATCCCCGTTCCCGGAATCTCTACACCGAATGATCGTTGCCCACATCGTCCGTCTCCTCCACCCAGTATCCATCTTGCGGGTTTACCTGTGCATCTGAATCAAACAATTTATCGTGTGAGACCCTAGGGGTACTCAGCAAGTCTTTATGCCTCTAAAGGGGACACGACCTGGGGTGACGCAATTGCAGCAAAAGATAAACCCTAACAATTCTATAGATACTCGCTAACCATCCGCCTAACCAGAGATAGACGGATGTCCGTGAATTAATAACAACAGTTGTAATAGTAATATTAACAGATCCCTCCTCCTCCTCGCTTACCAATGAGGAAGCGGACGAACAACCTCCCATCCGTTGGCAGTTTTATTATTCATTCCATGAGTATTGTACTATTTACTAATCAGGTACTTAGTCAATTTAAAAGCGGTACTTTAGTTATACTTGTCTATGATCGAGAAACTGTGCTCCAAGTCGTCCATAACCGCGGACACGGCTTTCAGAAAGTTTTACCCTGCAGGGGTGCACAAATAGCAACACACACTCGATCAACCTCGGAAAAACCAAATCAAAACCCAACGAGGCAGTCACGACAAAGCGATCACAGGATTCAGAAATATTTCAGGGGGCCACCCCATTAAGCTACCCGCAACAAAGTTGGCCGGCTCCGAGACGGACTCAAGGTTTGCGTCAATGGCTGTAAACGACTGGGAACCCGAAAATGTGACTGGGTTTGTCGATACCGCGAAAACACTCCGCTTCCCTAAACAGTACAGGTGCATTCCTCGCACAACTTTAAATTAAGCAGTAAAGCATGGCATAAGTACAGGATAGTAATAAAGCCCCAAACTACTTTGTGGCCCCAAGAAATAAGAATGAATCAAGCTCTGGCTCAGGGGGGTCCATAAGGCCTCCCGGATGTGGATAGCGCGAATATTCAAGGAACAGGAATCAAGTACTCGGGGTCCTACGGGACACAAGTGAGCCTGAAAAACCAAATAGCAAATATGGCTCACCGGTGCCACTTTCATTAGTTATACCATTACTACTCAGGTTAAGTTGTTTAGGTACCTCGTTATCCATCAGACACTCACATACCCTACACATGCTGTTCTACGACCCGCATGGCTTAAACAACTCCTGTAGTAATGGCTCATGGGATGGAGGAACAAGCTTCGGTGGGGCTTAAAAGTAAAGGCTATGCAATACTTGGGATTCAGTGTAATGCAATCGCGACTCAATGATGCAAGAATAAGATAGAAGTAATAGGTACTATATGTATGCAAGCATGTGGTAGTGCTTGCCTGTCAGCTCAGTTGAAGCGAGAGAAGGATCTGGGTAGTGCTCCTGGGTCTCTTGATATATCCCCTGCTCAGCGTCTATTCGGAGAAGAACCAAACAAACAAGGGCCAACATAAATAAAAGTGCATAATCATATGAATAAAATGCGTCAAACAAACAATCATGCCATGATGAATGATGCACAATTTGCATGGCAATAATGTAGCATGGCATGGGTGAGGTGTGGAATACAAGAATAAACCATTTTATTGAGTTTTAATCCCATTTAACCCTCAATTAAGTTGCTGTACACATTATATTTATATGATGCATGCTGCCAAACAGAACATGGAATGTATAAACAGAAAGGTCTTGTCGAGCTAATCATTTTAGACATATTATTTGTTAAATTTGGAGTTATAAAACAAAATTTATTAATTAATTAAGGCAAAAGGGCATTTTATTGTAATTTTAATCAACTCGAAAAATCAAGTGTTCAAAATATATTTTGAATGGCATATTTGAATTCCTCACATTTTTCTGTTTTCAAAACATATATTATTTGCATTATTTGGGTTTGTAAATTAAAAGTTATTTGAAAACAGATTTAAAATTTGAATTTAAATTAATTAGGAAAAGTTTGAATTAAACAGAGAAACAGAAAGTCTTTTGGTACAATAAAGCCCACATAAGTGGGCTATCTCATTGCTGGACGCCACAACATAGTAAAAATTCACATCATGTAGCATGACCACACCCAGAGCTGGACAGATGATAAGGGGTCCGAGGTGGCGGACCCCATATGCCCTGGGCGAGGGAGGGCAGCCACCCTAGCTAGGCTGGGGACTCTGGTTGATGAAAATAGATTGCAGGTACCTTTTTGCAAAACGGTAACAGACACTGACTAATGGGCCTGGGCTGGACCGCGGGTTGAGCATCAAAAAGGCGCAGGGGGTATGTGCAAAAAGGGGCGCAGCCACTGTTTTTCTTCTCTGAAAACGACTGACGACCGATCTGTGCGCGACAGCGGACAGCGCGCCGCGGTGGGGCTCGAACCCGTGACCTGGGCGTGAGCGCAGAGGGTGTAGCCACTGCGGTGGGCTAGGGTTGGTGTCGGAAGGGCGGACGGGGCCTAGATGAGGTTCTGTGCGACGCGGAAGCGAGCAGACGCTGCGGCCGACGGCGCGTGCAGCCTGTTCGACGAAACTAACGGCGGCACTAGGGCGGTACGGCGAGGCGGAGCATGTCCAGGAGGATTAGGGGCTCACCGAGGAGATGTTGGTGGTGTTCGATCGGCTTGGGGAGCGTCGCAGCGGCGAGGATGCAGATGGCCACCGGCGTTAGGGTTTGGCGTCGGCTCATCAGTGAACTCCGTCGCTGGTCCTTCTCCTCCTCCGCGAGAGGTACTGGTCGAAGCAGAGGGCCTCCTCGTCCTCCCCGACCACCTCCACGTCGCGCTCGTCGGCTGGATCGAAGAAGCATCGGTGGAGCAGACGGTGGCCGGCGTTAGGGTAGACGGTGGTGAGGGAAGACAGGGAGAGAGGGGAGCGGCCTGGGGAGATCTAGGGGATGCAGAGGTGTCATGGAGAAGGAGATAAAGCAGAGAGGGAGAGGGAGGTTCCGTGGGGGAGTGGTTCGGGATAGAGGTGGCTTCGGCCCCTTTTTCCATCCTCTCCTTCACGTGCTCGGGTCGGGGCAGGAGCAGGGCAGGCGCATGGGCTGCAGGTGGGGTCAGGGCGAGGCCAGGCAGGCAGGGGAGGCTCGGGCTGGTGGGGCATGCAAGGCAGAGAGAGAGCTAGAGAGAGAGAGAGGGAGAGGGGTGGCATGGAGCTCGGGTTGGAGCTAGGCTCGGTTAGGGTTTGTACTAGGGGAGGGGTAGGGTAGCTCGGTTTGGACCAGGGTGACCAGGTGGGGCTAGCTAGGTGAGAGAGGAGGGAGGCCGAGAGAGAGAGGGTGGGAACTAGGGTTAGCTAAAGAGGGGCTCGGGTTAGGTTAGATGATGCCCATGGTGGTGGTAGGGTGTAGCTAGGGTAGATAAGGGGTTAGGTTTAGGGTTTAGCTTAGGTGAGGGATTTTGGAGAAAAGATTAGGGAGAGAGGGTATGGTTTAGGGTTTAGGCATGATCCACATGACCATGCAAGGATGGAGGTGAAAAGGGAGGGGAAGATGAGGAATAGAGAGAGAGAGAGGGAGATGAGGTAGGGTGGAAGATGATCCACTCAAAAAGACCAAATAAAAACAAAGGAGGCAAAAATATGGAGATGGTTGCATGGCCCATGCATAATAGTAATGCTAGGTTTCATCTTTTGAAAACAACATAAATATCCATAGCATTTATGCCTTTGCATTCCAAAAATATGGAATAAGCCAAACTAGAAGAAGTGGAAGGATGCCCCATGTGGAGTAGTTGGAGATGACCATATTTGAATAAAAACGGGACATGCTAGTGTGTATGTGCCACTAGGTACCTAGTAAGCCCAAAAATATCCCAACATTATAATATCCCCAAAACAACACATATGGAAGCTAGAAAAAGGGTTCCACTCACAAGGCATGCAAAGGTGGCCATGTGGCTCTCATAAACCAATTTGTGGAAACAATATGGTGCATATATGAGAGCATGTGAAGAAAGAATTGGATCCATCCCAACCCACATGAGCTAGAGGTAAAAACCAAATAAATTGCAATGCTCATATATGGTGGAATGGTGGAATGATGGGGTGATGACAAGAAAGGTGGTGGAGTTGATTAAAAGATATGCCCCCAACTCAACTTGGGCATTTAAACAATATATCAATAGCCAAATACAATATCAAGAGGCAAATACAGTTTACAATGCATATGAGAGAAGATCCAAAACAAAAAGGGTTTTATATGATGCTCAAATGCAAGGTGGCATGATGACATGAGCATGATATAATTATGATGCAACAATTATATATAGGAAGTAGCCATTATATTACTAGACCAAGTAGCATTACAATTGTTAGACAATTGGGATGCTACAATGGCATCCTCTACCTAGAAGCAATTTTAAATTTGTCCAAACTTTCACACAATTTTGATTTTTTTTGAATTTTAGGTGGCCCGGTCAAATTTTGAATTTTTGCATGGGCATGAGACCTCTCTCTGGGTGGCTAGAAACACCTTCCCCAACTTGTGGTTGTGTGACTTACCTCTCTGGGCCCATGCCAACATTGCATGGGATCTACACCTCTTAGAGTAGGTTAGAAACACCATAATCAACTTAGTGGTTGTGTGAGTCACTACACCTTACCAACATGATCCCACCCACTTGATATATGTAGCTATAAGAGTGCTATGCCAGGCCATCACACACACTTGTGGCAAATGTGCGGCCATGCCAACATTACATGGGGTCTAGACCTCTCTGGGATGGATAGAAACACCTTCACCAACATGTTGTTGTATGAGTCATCGCTTGGACAACATTGTCCCAAACTCTTGATAGATCTAACTATAATTTTGCTATGCCAAGCCATGACACACACAACTGTGGTAGATGTGGGCCCATGCCAACATTGCATGGGATCTACACCTCTTTGAGTTGGCTAGAAACACCATCATCAACTTAGTGGCTGTGTGAGTCACTACACCTGACCAACATGATCCCACCCACTTGATAGATCTAGATGTAAGAGTGCTATGCCAAGACATGAGACACACTTGTGGCAAATGTGGGGCCATGCCAACATTGCATGGGATCTAGACCTCTCTGGGATGGATAGGAACACGTTCACCAACTTGTTGTTGTATGAGTCATCACTTGGACAACATGATCCTTCCCTCTTGATAGATCTAACTATACTTTTGCTATGCCAAGCCATGACACACACAACTGTGGTAAATGTTGGGCCACCATGCCAACATTACATGGGATCTAGACCTCTCTGGGTTGGCTAAAAACACCATCATCAACTTAGTAGTTGTGTGAGTCACTACACCTGACCAGCATGATCCCACCCACTTCATAGATCTAGCTATATATAAGAGTGTTATGCCAAGCCATGACACAAACTTGTGGCTGATGTGGGGCCATGCCAACATTGCATGGGGTGTAGACCTCTATGGGCTGGATAGAAACACCTTCACCAACTTGTTGTATGAGTCATCACACCTAACCAACATGACCCTACCTACTTGATAGATCTAACTATACTTTTGCTAACATTGCATGGGATCTATAACACTCTAGGTTGGCTAGAAACACCATCATCAACTTAGTGGCTGTGTGAATCACTACACCTGGCCAACATGATCCCACCCACTTGATAGATCTAGCTGTAAGAGTGCTATGCCAAGCCATGACACACTTGTGGTAGATGTGGGGACATGCTAACATTGCACGGGGTCTAGACCTCTCTGGGCTGGCTAGAAACACCATCATCAACTTAGTGGTTGTTTGAGTCACTACACTTGACCAACATGATCCCTCCCACTTGATAGATCTAGCTATAAGAGTGCTATGTCAAGACACGATAAACTTGATGATGGTGTTTCTAATCAACTCATATGGGTCTAGAGCCAAATGCAATGTTGGGATAACATGATCCCACCCACTTGATAGATTAACACTACTATGCCAAGAGATGATGAATTTGAATTGTTTCGAAAAATTAGTTGAATTTTGAATCTAAAACAAAAAACTACTACGGAGATGTTTAGCAAACAAACAACAAGCTTGTAAAGGGAATGAAAAATAATGCTACTACATATTTCGAGCTCAACGGCCTGCATACGACTAGAAGACCATTGTTGGACCAGGATGTTGGCCCATGTGTAGTCCAAAAGGAAGACAACTGACAGCAGTACGTGTCATCGTTGATTTGTTGAGAGAAGATCGTGCCACGTATGAATGCAGGGTATATAAGCAGGTCTAATCGTTTCTCGCTCGGCTATGAGGTGGCTTGCATGCCTATTATATGAGGTTTCAAAAAAAAACTCCAACTCGCGTCAGTCCTTCCTGCTAAGATTTTCCGTTGGGCCCGAAAGATCCCATTACTTTTTGATGCCCGGGATTAAGATGGGCCGCCCAAACTACTTCACGCTCGGACGCATCCGTGACGCGGGCTCGGGAGTAGGAGTTGGGCTGGCTTGTTTCCTGCACGCCAAGTCTTACTTTTTTCTTCGATCCTATATTCTTTTTTATTTTCTATTTAAATATTTGAACAAAATAGCTATTTTACAGTTTTGAATTTTATAAAATAAATTACATATTCTTGACAGGCACCGTTGGTATACCATGCGCAAAAATTTTGGGATCATTTGATGAACATCGAAAAATTGAGAAATTTACGAACATCCCTTTTGGTCTCACCTAGGCCTCTTTTCCTAGCAATATGTTTTTTTCGACTTTCGTGAAACAACCTGGATTTTTTACACATGCTAACATACACAAACTAAGACACATGTACAAGGTTTCACACAAATTTGAATGTTTTTGAATTTTTGGTGGCCCGGTCAAATTTAGGCCAAAAATCAAGGTGTCTAGTAAGGATGCCTAGGGGTTAGGCCTTTGTGATGTGATACATGCTCCATGCTAAAACATGGCATCCTCTATCTAGAAGCAATTTTAAATGTGTCCAAGCTTTCACACAATTTTGATTTTTTTTTTGAATTTTAGGTGGCCCGGTCAAATTTTGAATTTTTTGCATGGGCTTGAGACCTCTCTCTGGGTGGCTAGAAACACCTTCACCAACTTGTGGTTGTGTGACTCACCTCTCTGGGCCCATGCCAACATTGCATGGGATATACACCTCTTCGAGTAGGTTAGAAACACCATCATCAACGTAGTGGTTGTTTGAGTCAGTACACTGACCAACATGATCCCACCCACTTGATAGATGTAGCTATAAGAGTGCTATGCCAGTCCATGACACACACTTGTGTCAAATGTGCGGCCATGCCAACATTACATGGGGTCTAGACCTCTCTGGGCTGGATAGAAACACCTTCACTAACTTGTTGTTGTATGAGTCATCGCTTGGACAACATTGTCCCACCCTCTTGATAGATCTAACTATAATTTTGCTATGCCAAGACATGACACACACAACTATGGTAGATGTGGGCCCATGCCAACATTGCATGGGATCTACACCTCTTTGAGTTGGCTAGAAACACCATCATCAACTTAGTGGCTGTGTGAGTCACTACACCTGACCAACATGATCCCACCCACTTGATAGATCTAGATGTAAGAGTGCTATGCCAAGACATGAGACACACTTGTGGCAAAAGTGGGGCCATGCCAACATTGCATGGGATCTAGACCTCTCTGGGATGGATAGGAACACGTTCACCAACTTGTTGTTGTATGAGTCATCACTTGGACAACATGATCCTTCCCTCTTGATAGATCTAACTATACTTTTGCTATGCCAAGCCATGACACACACAACTGTGGTAGATGTTGTGCCACCATGCCAACATTGCATGGGATCTAGACCTCTCTGGGTTGGCTAAAAACACCATCATCAACTTAGTAGTTGTGTGAGTCACTACACCTGACCAACATGATCCCACCCACTTGATAGATCTAGCTATATATAAGAGGGTTATGCCAAGCCATGACACAAACTTGTGGCTGATGTGGGGCCATGCCAACATTGCCTGGGGTTTAGACCTCTATGGGCTGGATAGAAACACCTTCACCAACTTGTTCCTGTCCAACATGACCCTACCTACTTGATAGATCTAACTATACTTTTGCTAACATTGCATGGGATCTATACCTCTCTAGATTGGCTAGAAACACCATCATTAACTTAGTGGCTGTGTGAATCACTACACCTGGCCAACATGATCCCACCCACTTGATAGATCTAGCTATAAGAGTGTTGTGCCAAGCCATGACACACTTGTGGTAGATGTGGGGCCATGCTAACATTGCATGGGGTCTAGACCTCTCTGGGCTGGCTAGAAACACCATCATCAACTTAGTGGTTGTTTTAGTCACTACACTTGACCAACATGATCCCTCCCACTTGATAGATCTAGCTATAAGAGTGCTATGTCAAGCCACGACAAACTTGATGATGGTGTTTCTAATCAACTTATATGGGTCTAGAGCCTAATGCAATGTTGGGATAACATGATCCCACCCACTTGATAGATTAACACTACTATGCCAAGAGATGATGAATTTTGAATTGTTTCTAAAAATTAGTTGAATTTTGAATCTAAAACAAAAAACTACTACGGAGATGTTTAGCAAACAAACAACAAGCTTGTAAAGGGAATGAAAAATAATGCTACTACACATTTCGAGCTCAACGGCCTGCATACGACTAGAAGACCATTGTTGGACCAGGATGCAGGCCCATGTGTAGTCCTAAAAGAAGACAACTAACAGCAGTACGTGCCATCGTTGATTTGTTGAGAGAAGCTCGTGCCACGTATGAATGCAGGGTATATAAGCATGTCTAATTGTTTCTCGCTCGGCTATGAGGCGGCTTGCATGCCTAATATATGAGGTTTCAAAAAAAACTCCAACCCATGTCAGTCCTTCCCACTACGGTTTTCCGTTGGGCCCAAAAAGCCCATTACTTTTTGATGCCCGGGATTAAGATGGGCCGCCCCAAACTACTTCACGCCCGGAAGAAGCCGTGACGCTGGCGCGGGAGTAGGAGTTGGGCTGGCTTGTTGCCTGCACGCCAAGTCTTACTTTTTTCTTCGATCCTATATTCCTTTTTATTTTCTATTTAACTATTTGAACAAATTAGCTATTTTACAGTTTTGAATTTTATAAAATAAATTACATATTCTTTATAGGCACCGTTGGTATAGCATGTGCAAAATTTTTGGGATCATTTGATGAACATCGAAAAATTGAGAAATTTACGAACAGCCCTTTTGGTCTCACCTAGGCCTCTTTTCCTAGCAATGTGTTTTTTCGACTTTCATGAAACAACCTGGATTTTTTTACACATGCTAACATACACAAACTAAGACACATGTACAAGGTTTCACACAAATTTGAATGTTTTTGAATTTTTGGTGGCCCGGTCAAATTTAGGCCAAAAATCAAGGTGTCTAGTAAGGATGCCTAGGGGTTAGGCCTTTGTGATGTGATACATGCTCCATGCTGAAACATGGCATCCTCTACCTAGAAGCAATTTTAAATGTGTCCAAGCTTTCACACAATTTTGATTTTTTTGAAATTTAGGTGGCCCGGTCAAATTTTGAATTTTTGCATGGGCTTGAGACCTCTCTCTGGGTGGCTAGAAACACTTTCACCAACTTGTGGTTGTGTGACTTACCTCTCTGGGCCCATGCCAACATTGCATGGGATCTACACCTCTTCGAGTAGGTTAGAAACACCATCATCAACTTAGTGGTTGTTTGAGTCAGTACACTGACCAACATGATCCCACACACTTGTGGCAAATTACATGGGGTCTAGAACTCTCTGGGCTGGATAGAAACACCTTCACCAACTTGTTGTTGTATGAGTCATCGCTTGGACAACATTGTCCCACCCCTCTTGATAGATCTAACTATAATTTTGCTATGCCAAGCCATGACACACACAACTGTGGTAGATGTGGGCCCATGCCAACATTGCATGGGATCTACACCTCTCCGAGTTGGCTAGAAACACCATCATCAACTTAGTGGCTGTGTGAGTCACTACGCCTGACCAACATGATCCGACACACTTGATAGATTTAGATGTAAGAGTGCTATGCCAAGACATGAGACACACTTGTGGCAAATGTGGGGCCATGCCAACATTGCATGGGATCTAGACCTCTCTAGGATGGATAGCGAAACGTTCACCAACTTGTTGTCGTATGAGTCATCACTTGGAAAACATGATCCTTCCCTCTTGATAGATCTAACTATACTTTTGCTATGCCAAGCCATGTCACACATAACTGTGGTAGATGTTGGGCCACCATGCCAACATTGCATGGGATCTAGACCTCTCTTGGTTGGTTAAAAACACCATCATCAACTTAGTAGTTGTGTGAGTCACTACACCTGACCAACATGATCCCACCCACTTGATAGATCTAGCTATATATAAGAGTGTTATGCCAAGCCATGACACAAACTTGTGGCTGATGTGGGGCCATGCCAACATTGCATGGGGTCTAGACCTCTATGGGCTGTATAGAAACACCTTCACCAACTTGTTGTATGAGTCATCACACCTGACCAACATGACCCTACCTACTTGATAGATCTAAATATACTTTTTCTAACATTGCATGGGATCTATACCTCTCTAGGTTGGCTAGAAACACCATCATCAACTTAGTGGCTGTGTTTATCACTACACCTGGCCAACATGATCCCACCCACTTGATAGATCTAGCTGTAAGAGTGCTATGCCAAGCCATGACACACTTGTGGTAGATGTGGGGTCATGCTAACATTGCATGGGGTCTAGACCTCTCTGGCATGGCTAGAAACACCATCATCAACTTAGTGGTTGTTTCAGTCACTACACTTGACCAACATGATCCCTCCCACTTGATAGATCTAGCTATAAGAGTGCTATGTCAAGCCACGACAAACTTGATGATGGTGTTTCTAATCAACTCATATGGGTCTAGAGCCTAATGCAATTTTGGGATAACATGATCCCACCCACTTGATAGATTAACACTACTCTGCCAAGAGATGATGAATTTTGAATTGTTTCTAAAAATTAGTTGAATTTTGAATCTAAAACAAAAAACT
The DNA here is from genome assembly GCA_023614405.1 of Avena insularis. Lineage (NCBI taxonomy): Eukaryota > Viridiplantae > Streptophyta > Magnoliopsida > Poales > Poaceae > Avena > Avena insularis. Next base: position 358,936,692 of record CM042697.1, read on the forward strand.
ACTACGGAGATGTTCAGTAAACAAACAACAAGCTTGTAAAGGGAATGAAAAATAATGCTACTACACATTTCGATCTCAACGGCCTGCATACGACTAGAAGACCATTGTTGGACCAGGATGCAGGCCCATGTGTAGTCCAAAAGGAGGACTATTGACAGCAGTACGTGTCATCGTTGATTTGTTGAGAGAAGCTCGTGCCACGTATGAATGCAGGGTATATAAGAAGGTCTAATCGTTTCTCGCTCGACTATGAGGCGGCTTGCATGCCTAATATATGAGGTTTCAAAAAAAAAACTCCAACCCGCTTCAGTCCTTCCCTCTATGGTTTTCCGTTGGGCCCGAAAGAGCCCATTAATTTTTGATGCCTGGGATTAAGATGGGCCGCCCCAAACTACTTCACGCCAGGACGCAGCCGTGACGCGGGCGAGGGAGTAGGAGTTGATCTGGCTTGTTGCCTGCACGCCAAGTCTTACTTTTTTCTTCGATCCTGTAACATCCCTAAGAATCATGTTTTCAAAGATTGCATAGCATCCATGCATGCATAATCATTTAGGGATCAATTTTAAAGTCATTACAAAAATAGAAGCATTTGGGTGCTTATTATTTTATGTAAACAAGCATTGATCCAATGCTACTCTCTAGTGAGAGAATATTTGTTTCAAACCAAGATTTGTTTGTTCATAAGTTGGTTTGGTTGAGTTCCAAAGCTTGGACAAAATTTCCAAAACAAAATATGGTTTTAAAACCATTTTCATATCTTTATCAAATCTTGTGCTAAGGCACTGTTAATTTTAAAAATTTCAAAGGAACCAAGCAAGTCTAGTGAGACAGCATGGTTTTATACTAAAAAATATGCAGGTTTCACTTTATAAAAATCCAGAAATATTTGGAATTCAAACACATTTGAATTCATTTGAAAAGGTTTCCTGAAAATCGAATTAGAAAAATAAAAAGGTTAAGAAAACAGAACTAGGCCAAGCGCTACCTTTTCAGCCCAGTAACCAAAACATCCCACCCGGGTTTCCCTCTCTCCCTCTGTTTCTCACCCAACCCGCGCACACCCCCTCACTAACAGGCCAACCCCACTTTGCCCCGTCAGCGTCGTCCCCAGTCAACGCACGCCCGAGCCGCTCCGCCGTTACCTCGCCGCAGTCACTGCCCCGCTTAAATCCCATTGATGAAGGGAGTAATCCTCGCCCCCGCTCCGGCTATTTAATCCCCTACCCTCTCCGCATATTTCCCCTCGCTCAACTCACTCGCCCCGCCACCAGGCTGCCCCTAATTGCTCTCACACCGCCACTGTACCGACGAGCTCCGGCGACGAAATTCCGGTGAGCCAGACCACCCCTGCCCTTCTAAATCAAACGAGCGTGTTCCTTACAACCTTGTGCACCTCCTGACCCCTTTCGTTTGGCCGCTCTTGACCCAGGCAACCGTTCCCGTCCACCTCCGCAAGTGACAGATCCGCTGCTCGACTCCGACGACACCTACTGGTAATTCCCGACCACCCCTTCCTCTCTTCTGGTTACTCACATGTTCGCCAGGCTTGTGCGCATCTAAAGGCACCTCTGGTTTGTCTTAGCACGCACCACAACCTCGCCCCCGACGACGCTAGATCTTGCCCGGCGATAGGCTTCAATCTGACGAGCAATAGCAGCCGAGTCCGAGCGCCCCTATCTCTCCCTCGACCACCTTGAGCTTCAATGCAGTCCCGCGAACACGGTAAGCACCTCCACTCCGCCCCGCGCGATCTAAATCGCCGGCAACCTCTCCCGACAAGATCGCTGATTACGCCGCCCATCTTTGGCTGCCCATCTTTGGTCGCATGCTTATTAGCCGTAGGATCTAGATCTAGCGCTTAGGATTAGATCTGTAGCGAAGCGGTATGTGTCGATCTGGACCGTGCGTGTTAAGTTAGATCTAACGGCCCGCGAGAGTGATCCGGTGCGAATCGGTATCAACCAATCAGGACATGACGCGTGGCTAGTTCTTTGTTTTAAAAATCTGAATTAGATCTATTAGTGATTCAAACTTATAAAATTCATAACTTTTATCCACACGTTCTAATTTTGTAAATTTTATATCATTGGAATCAGGAGAAAGAATCCTATCTGTTTATTCTACTCCCCAAACTACCAAGGCAAGTGGTGCTTCATGTTTTTATCCCTATATTTTTACCTATGCATTAGAAATATTTTGTATAGGACTTGCATGAATATTTTGCTAAGTATCTATATGCTATGCTTGGGAAATCCTAGTAGTTGTAGAATTGTTAGAATTTACTCTAAGTTAAAATGCTTACTATTGCCATGCTTAGCCTTGCTAGTAGCAACCAAGGGTTGATTATATATTCATGTTATGTGAAATATTACTAAGTCATTGACTTATGTTTTTGCTAATAAATCAACTAAGTGAATGAAACACCTGGGTGGAATGGAAAGAATGGTTTGTGTTGAGTGGTTACACAAGGCCCATTTCTATGGTTTACCTTGTGTATCTCACTTGTGGAAAGCCACCCAGGAACAAAGGGATTTGAGATGCCAAATGTTAAGAAGCTTCTAGTGCAACCACATGGCAATATGGGCTCTGCCTGGATCATATAGGTTGCAATAACTTAGCCATTTGGACAGTTCGTGGTAGTGGGATGATAGGTTGGAACGCGTCCATTTGGTCTAAGGGAAGGCTTCTGAAGGGTCCTGTCTTGGTGAAAATCAAGTCTTGTGGGGAAAGTGCACAACCTCTGCAGATGGAAGAATCTAAGTACTTAGCCATGTCCCTGGTATTGGACAACTTGAGCATCAAGACATGGAAGCTATCAAGAATCTCCTCATCCCAATTTTCTAAGTTAAAACTTGTGGTTGAACAAGGGTGAAGGTTCACCAATTTCCATTGGTGTTCCTTGGGAAATTTTTATCAAAGAAAAACTTAGTGTTTTCAACTGATAGGTAAAACCTATTTTGAGCAAAGCAAGCCTAAGCTACACTTAGCCACATTCATGTAGTAACTAAATAATAACATTCTACTAAGGTATCACTTGCCAATACTATTCCAATGTATTGACCCACTGTGGCTGTAACTTGTGATGTTGCAGGTTACTCTGATGATGATTAGGGGTTATGAGTCTACACTCAACATGCTTGCCTGTGGCACATGAAGATGAAGAATTATTTATATTATTCTATAATTTAACTCTTGTATTAGGCATGTGGCCATGGAGTTGTAAAAGACTATGTTTGTCTCTAGAATGATATGTAATAATGACCTTTATATCTGTGTACTTCATCTTAAATTGTGGATGGTAGCATTGATCCAGGGACTAGCATTGCAATCACATGGATCTTTACCTTTATAAAGGTGGGATCTTACAGATGGTATCAGAGCACTGTGTTGCCTGTAGGATTATGACCCTAGGATTGGATTAGAAACCACTAAGGAAATTTTTTCAACAATTTCCACACTTGTCTTTTTCTTCTCGTAAACTTTCCTAATCTTCTTTCTCATCTCTATTTGTAGATGAACTCCATCAACAAATCCGTGAGGAAGGGACCACTCATGACTATGACCTTGGAGTGTGAGACAGAATTCCCCAAGGCTCTCAAGGACCTCATGGTTGCCATGGGAATACATGGTGCAGCTGTGTACAAAGGTTTCCCTGTGATGGATGAAGGAGTGGAGTACTGGTGGGTGCAACTTCACTTGTATAAAAACAAGGAAGACAACCACAAGGAATCAAGATTCTGCATGGTCACCAACTCAGTGATGCACACCACATTCTTTGACTCTACAAGAGATGCAGCTTAGAAGGCCATCAAGGAGCTTGGTGATAGACTCAAGTGCAGAATGCTTCACACCCAAAATGACCTTAGGGAAGAAAAGAAGCATACCCAAGAGTTAGAGGCTACCAACCAACGTTTAAGAGAGGACATCATAGACTTAGCAATGGAGTCATGTGATCAGGATCGACAGATTTCCTCTAGGGATGCCCTGTTAGCTAACTTGGCAAGTGAGATGGGATTGTAACGTACTTCGTTAGTTGGACCACCACACTTATCATTTCATTTCCAAATATTTTGTCTAACTTATGTTGAACCTTGGATACTTGTAATGGATTTATGTATGCCATGACTTGTGTGTTTGTTTGCAAATCATATGCCTGTGATGCTTTGTCTTGTGATTTTTCTCTATCTATGTTGATTCTAACTTTTTCTATCTTATAAAATAGATGCCTAACGTTACCATCAGCACGGCTGAAGAGTTCAAGGGAACTCATTTTGGCACTCGTCTTATTGAGCTCACTAGTGTGCTCAATCTTCCGCTTCCTAGCATCATGATGCTTCCCCTCACCAAGTTTGAGAGGAAGGACCTTTGGGGCTTCAAGGTTACTCGGCCAGGACGCCAGACTGAGCCAGCCATGGAGGCTATCACCTTCAAGCTCATGCATGACGACAAGGAGAGAGGCCTAGAGGTAGTCATGCAGGATTTACTTGGGCGTTTGTTAGGGAGACACTCTCGGGAGATTAGAGGTACTCACTTCCATGCTTTCGGAAGACGCGACGAGGATGGTGAGGCTATTGAGTTCAAGGATACTGCTAGAGAGACGGCAGAGCCGATTCGTCTGTACCTTCAGGACCTAGAGGTTCTACTTAGGCACCTAGATATTGATAGGACCAACGTCATGCTTAGCAATGACGAGCTCCAGGTGCAGCTTCGTGAGAAGGACAAGCTCTTTGCGGAGCAAGACGAGATAGTCAAGGAAATGGAGGCCAAGTTTGAGAGTCAGGATAGGAAGTTCAAAAGCCAAGAGAAGAGAGTCCAAGACAGGAACAAGAGGATTCGAGAGATGACTACAGAACTAGAGGCCAAGGACTTTGAGCTCAAGCATCAGCAGGTTGTGATTGAGAGACTTCGTTCACAGAAGAGGGCTCTCAAATCCAAGGTAGAGGCCTTGACTACCAATGTCGAGGAATACAAGACCGCTATGGAGAATGCAGGTATTACACTTGTTGGTGAGGAGGTTGATGTAGAGGAGTAGTGATGACTACTTATTGATTTATCATTTACCATGTTTATGTTATTGAGTCGCAATGACCATCCAACATGTGGATGGCTTGCTATTGGTGTGTTTGCTTTTCAAAACCTGTTGTCTATGTTGTTGAACTTTTGTTATTTTGATGCTTGTTTTGTGTTTGACTATGTGTTGTATTGTGCATGTTAAGCATCTATGGGTATCTCATTCTTATCCTTATTGAAACCCACAGATGCCTCCTCGACGTGCCAACCCCAACCCGAACAACAACAATGTCACCCCCGAGATGCAAAGAATGATGACAAAGACAGCATAAATTGATGCAGATGATGAATATTTTCATACAGAATCAGAATAACAACAACGACGACAACAACAACAACAAAAATAACAACAACAACAACAATCAGAACAATCCACCAGGTTTTGACATGCTCACCAGATTCCTAAGACTGAGGCCAGCAAAGTTCTCAGGAACTACTGATCCCATGGTGGCCAATGATTGGCTACGTTCAGTGAACAAGGATTTGGTAACTGTTGGTTGTACTAATGAAGAGAAAGTCAGGTTTGTGGCACATTTGTTGGAAGGACCAGCAGGTACTTGGTGGGATAACTTCCAGATCACCACTCCCATTGAGGATGTGACGTGGGCTATCTTTGAAGATGGCTTCTGTACAGCTCACATCTCATCCGGAGTGATGAGTTTGAAGAAGAAGGAGTTCCATAACTTGAACCAGCGCCACCGCAGCATGGCTGAGTATATTAAGGAGTTCAACAATGTGGCGCATTATGCACCGGATGAAGTTGATACAGATTCCAAGAGGAAAGAGAAGTTCCTCGAAGGACTGAACGATGAACTGAATCTGCAATTATCTGTGGCCTATGTCACCACCTATCAATCCCTTTGTGAAAAGGCTGCCATTTTGGAGAGCAAGATGAAACAGGTTGAAAGCAGAAAGAGGAAACACAACTCTGACAAGCACAGCTCGGGATCGTCTCACAAGCGTTCCCATTATGATGATAGTGGGAGTTCTGGATTCCACAAGCATGTAAAGTACAACAGCCACCATAACCACAACCGCCATCATGACAACAAGCATCACCGTAGTCATGATAATGACAAGTACAAGAATCACAAGGGTGGATACAAGAGCCACCACAATGGAAGTGGAAGTGGTAGTGGAAGCCAGCCTGTCAAGAAAGATCTTAGTCAGGTTGAATGTTTCAAGTGCAAGAAGATGGGGCATTATGCAAATGAATGCCCAGAAAAGAAAGTTGAGGGAACCAACAAGCCCAACCCTTTCCAGAAGGGACAAGTGAACCACATCAATGTGGAAGAGATCTACGAGGAACCTGATGCTGTTGCTGGTAAGTTCAAACTCAATTCTGTTCCAGCATTTGTTCTTTGATACTGGCGCATCACATTCATTCATATCAAGAGCATTTGTTGAAAGAAATGAACTACCAGTAGAAACAATTGGGTGTCCTATAAAAGTAAGTTCTCATGGCGGAGAAATGATAGTGAACTCAGGATGTCATGATCTAGTCATAGAGTTTGGGAAGTATAAGTTTCCCGTTAATTTGATAATCCTAAATTGCCAAGGATTGGATGTAATTTTGGGAATGGACTGGATGAATAAGAACAAGGGAGTTCTAGATTGTGCCAACCATACCGTCACACTCACAACCCCAGAAAACAAAAGGATTAGATTCAAGACTAACTTTGAATCGAAAGGGAGTAAGCTAAATTCTCTTAAGGGGGTTAGCATAGACAGTGTGCCAATTGTGAGTGAATATCTGGATGTGTTTCCGGAAGAATTGCCAGGAATGCCACCAGATAGAGATGTGGAATTTCTGATTGATTTGCTACGAGGATCAGGACCAATAGCAAAGAGACCTTACAAGATGTCAGTTGATGAGTTGAAAGAACTCAAGAAACAACTTGGAGAACAGTTGTAGAAAGGATTTATTCAACCAAGTTCTTCATATTGGGGAGCACCAGTCTTGTTTGTGGAAAAGAAAGATAGAATTCAAAGGTTATGCATATATTACTGTTCACTCAATGAGGTGACTATCAAGAACAAATACCCTTCGCCTAGAATCAATGACTTGTTTGATCAGTTAGAAGGAGCCTGTGTGTTCTCAAAGATTGATCTCCGGTCAGGTTATTTCCAGCTCAAGATAAGAGAACAAGACATACCTAAGACATCTTTCACCACTAGGTATGGATTGTATGAGTACACCGTAATGCCATTTGGTTTGACCAATGCACCAGCTTATTTCATGAATATGATGAACAAGGTGTTCATGGAGTTCTTTGACAAGATTGTTGTCGTTTTCATCAATGACATTTTGATCTACTCCAAGAGAAAAGAAGATCATGAAGGACATTTGCGTTTGATACTTGAGAAGCTTAGAGAGCATAAGTTGCATGCCAAATTCAGCAAGTGTGAATTTTGGTTAAATGAAGTTGGATTTCTTGGACACGTTGTGTCAGGAGATGGTGTAGCAGTTGATCCCGCAAAAGGTTAGCTGTAACTGAGTGGGAATCTGCTAAGTCAGTGAAAGAGGTTCGTAGTTTCCTTGGCTTGGCAGGATATTACAGAAGATTTATTGAGAATTTTTCTAAAGTATCTAAGCCAATGACTGAGTTACTAAAGAAAGACAAGAAATTTGCTTGGTCTGAAGGATGTGAGCTCAGTTTCCAAGAATTGAAGAAGATACTAGTGACAACACCAGTCTTATGTCTGCCAGACTTGGAGAAAGATTTCCAAGTGTATTGTGATGCATCTCATCATGGATTAGGTGTAATTCTAATGCAAGAAGGGAAAGTTGTGGCTTATGCCTCGATACAACTCAAAACTCATGAGGTAAATTACCCAACTCATGATTTGGAGTTAGCCTCTGTCGTCCATGCACTCAAAACATGGAGACACTATCTTTTGGGAAAGCGATGTGAAGTGTTCATAGATCACAAAAGTTTGAAGTATATCTTCACCCAGAAAGAAATTAACATGAGACAAAGAAGATGGCTAGAACTCATCAAGGACTATGACTTGAGTTTGCAATACCATCCCGGTAAAGCAAATGTTGTAGCTGATGCACTAAGCCGTAAGGTATTCGTGAATGGCCTTACTAAGGGAGAATTGCCAAAAGATCTGTGCGCCCAATTTAGAGACCTCGGATTGGAGATTATGCCTGAAGAACATCTCATGACATTGGATGTTTGATGGGGATATGCCTACTGGGGTATACCCAGCAGGACGTTTCCGACTGGCCTAGGCGCCTGCGAGTGGGCCTGCGGAACAACGACTGGATCAAGACCTGGCATGGACTCAAGCGACTGAAAGCTAAAGGCCCAGAAGCGTAGATAGGCCCAGTCGGATTAGGTTAAACGATCGCTGAAACCTTAACTGATTCGGTTGAGATCTGTAAACCCTAGGGGGGTGAGTCTATATAAACCTCTCTAGAGGGCGCGTAGAGGACACGTTCCATCATACACCCAAGTGACTCGCTGCCTAGCCGCCGAGCTCGCCCATTGTACTCTCACCATAATACAATCTAGCAGGAGTAGGTCTTTACCCTCCGGTGGGCCGAACCTGGGTAAATCCTTGTGTCTTCGCCCTCATCTCGCACCGCAGATGGCTGGGCCGCCCTTGCCCCATGTTCTACTACTCGCTGCCGATTGCAGCATCTGCCGTGGTCATTCCCACGACAGTGGTGCCCACCGTGGGGCCTGGCCGGTCAGGGCGATGTTCTGCAGCGAGATCCAATCTACCCATCAACGAGTCGGTCGCCACCGGCCGCATGATAGCGATTGGCGAGATGCTCCAGATCTTGCCGAGCAGCTACGTCCCGGCGGCACGACCCGTCACGCATAGCATGATCCTGCCGGTCGGCACGATCAGCCTCTTCGTCGGCCTCACCGACGTCATCATCTCGGAGGACTCGGCTCGCATCCGCGAGTCGCCGCCACGCGACCGGGTCTCTGAGAGTCAGGTCCGCATGATCCACCGCCTCGCCTCCGAGTACGACTCAGCCCACAACGACGTGGGTGAAACCACCACAGCCGCGGAAGACGCGGCCCTCAACGACGACGCCGACTAGGCGACCCCGGCGTCACTCGCCGGATCCATTGTCGCCGCGTCGCCCGCGGGCTCCATCACCTAGGTCTCCATCCTTGGGATCTTTGACTTTGACTCCGGGTCGGAAAACTCCGCCGATCTCCGCGACAGGGCCGGCCGCCACGCCGCAACCTACATGGCGACTGGCGCCGACCCGCCGGAGGATCCATTCTCCACTCCGATCCCTCCCAACGCAACGGCAACGGAGGTCGAGGAACTCCGCCTGAAGCTGGTGGAAGCAGTCTGCAAGGAGCAAGCCGAGCGCGAAATTTTTTGCCTCGAGCAGGTGACGGCGCAGGAGCTGTCGCGCTACCACCAGCAACGAATCAGGTCACGCCTGAACACCACCGTCCAGGGGCGCACCCTGAATTTCGACGACGAGAGCGACCCAGCCCGCGTGGCCAAGCGCGCGATCTGCGAGAACGCGCCACCAGGAGGAAGCGCCCGGCCCCCACCAGGGTCGACGGCGAATGGCGCCCCACCACCACCCAACCGCGCATCCCCCAAGGACCAGCCGCGGATCGTAGTCTCCTCACGGGAGCGAGACGCGAATGGCCTACCACTGTTCTCCACCCCAATGGACAACCTCGTCGCGGGCCGAGCAGCAGTCGACAACATCGCAGCCACTGGTGATGGCGCCTTGCAGATCCAGTACGCCAAGGCCCTGCTCGCAAAAGCGGTCGAGCAACAAAACGCAGGCATCGACTCATAGGGTCGGATGTACTCACGTTCATCGGGCAGCAGAGCGGCCTCAAGCGGACGCCCCATGGCGGCAAACACCCTCAACTGCCCGCCACCCGAACCACTGCAGCTCCAACACCGACTCGCAAATGCGGCACGCTCCACCAACTACCCCCGGCCGGCGACCAACTTCTTCGCCGCCAACGATCAGCCCGTCGACGCCCGCACCCACATCATCAACAACCAGAGCTGGCGTGCACGCCAGCCCGACGACCTGCGGTATATCCTAACCAACCGCCGCGACGGCGAGCCGAGGGGGTCGCTAAGCCGACTCGGGCCCCGGTGCTTCAGACCGATGATCCGAGGCGAAAGATACCCGGCGAACTTTAGAGCGCCGAAAGATATCGAGAAGTACGACCCCTCGTATGATCCCTCTGTGTGGCTGGATACCTACCTCATGGCAATGGGGATCGCCGGCCACACCGATCTACTAGCCGCCCTCTACCTCCCCCTGATGATGGAGGGGGCGTGCAGGCAGTGGATCAGCACTCTCCCCACGGATAGCATAGACTCCTGTGAAGAGATGCGCAATGCCTTTGTCAGGCACTTCGAAGGTTCATACACCTGCGCCACCACCATCGAGGACCTGGAACGATGCGTCCAGGGACCTCGCGAGTCGACCCGAAGCTGGGTCCAACGGTGGCAAGAACTGTGGTACAACGCGGTCGATATCCACCCAGACACCGCAATCCACTGCTTCAAGACCTCGTGCCGCTACGAGCCCTGGTCGCCAAGCTCAAACGAGCATACCGCACACTTGACAACATACCGGATCTCCTGAAGATCGCAAAAAGATACGCGGAGGAAGATCCAAACCAAGAAACCGACGACGAGTCGGGAGGATAACGCCGCACGAGCGGCAACGACAACGGACGACGATCCGACCTACGCTACAGCAACACCCGCCTCACCGGCAAGCGCCGCAGCGACGGGCGAGTCGACTTCGTCGCCAACGCTGGATACGTGTAGCGCGAGCCCAAGAGCTTCCGCCGCGACGGGGGGCAACGCCGCGACGGCGGCAACTACAAGGCGAAGCCAAGGTTCGACCCTGCGGCCCTTCTTAACCAACCTTGTGTATTCCACAATAGGGAAGGAAAACCCGCTACGCACATGACCATCGACTGCCACTCCCTCAAGGAGATCGAGAAGGACAGCGAGCACAGGAAGACCCCGACAACAACCCGCCTAACGGAGGAAAATTCGGCAGCGTGGCTGGCTTGCTCCACACCTTCACAGGCTTCAACACGAAGAACAAGAAGAAGGTCATCGCCCGCGCCGTTGCCGTCAATGTGGTGGCCCAGGTGGACGTTCCCCAGTTCCTCAGCTGGTCGGAGCAACCAATCACTTGGATCCGCCAGGACCACTCGCCACGAATCGAGTACCCAGGCCGAGTCGCCCTGGTGGTCAAGCCCAACGTGGGAGACTACTGGCTCCCCAAGACATTGATGGACGGCGGCAGCTCCATCAACATCCTGTACCTGGACACCTTCAGGCGACTGCGGCTCCCGCAGTCGATGGTCGAGACGACCTACACCACGTTCCACGGCATCGTCCCCGGTCGGAAGGCGTACCCGATCGGCAAAGTCACGCTGCCAGTCACCTTCGGCACACCGGCAAACTTCCGCACCGAGCGGATCGTCTTCGAGCTGGTGCCCTTCGACAACCCCTACCACTGCGTCTTGGGGCGCCAGGCGTTCGCCAAGTTCATGGCGGCGCCCCACTACGCATACAACGCGATTAAGCTCCCCGAACCGCGTGGCGTCATCACTATCCACGGCGACCCCGACATGGCCGGTGAGTGCGAGGCCAAAGGAGCCGAACTCGCCGACGCCGTCATCGCGGCAGAAGCCAACCACGCCGACAAGCTCGCCAAATACGCGAGCGGGGTCAACAACGACGACCCCACCATACTCAAGAAGCCCAACTCAGAGGGCGGCAACACCTCCCCCTTCGAGGCAACGACGCATACCCGCACCGTCGAGCTGGTCCCAGGCGACTCTAGCCAGACTATGACGATCGGGACGGGCATGAGCCCAGCATAGGAAGGCGCGCTCATCGAGTTCCTCCGTGAGAACAGGGACATCTTCGCATGGAAGCCCTCTGACATGCCTGGTGTCCCTAGGGAACTCGCTGAGCACACACTCAACGCCGACCCCAAAGTGCGACCTGTCAAGTAGTTGCTGCGGCCCTTCAATGAAGAGCGCCGCCGAGCAATCGCCGAGGAGGTGCAGCATCTACTCGCTGCAGGCTTCATCTGGCCAATCAAATACTCCAAGTGGCTGGCAAACCCAGTCCTGGTCGAGAATAAAAATGGGACCTGGAGGATGTGTATCGATTACACAAACTTAAACAGCGCCTGCCCGAAGGAACAATTCGTCCTCCTGCGGATCGACCAAATAATCGATTCCACCACGGGCTCGGAGTCGCTATGCTTCCTCGACGTCTACTCTGTGTACAACCAGATCAAAATGGCCGTTGAGGACGAAGAAAAGACGGTGTTCATCATGCCATTCGGAGCCTTCTGCTACACTGCCATGACCTTCAGCCTCAAGAACGCCGAGGCGACCTACCAGCGGTGTATGCAGGAGTGCCTTGCGAGCCAAATTGGCCGCTATATCCATGTCTACATCGACGATGTGGTAGTGAAGTCCGCTCGCCAACCTGGCGGAAACATTCGCCAACCTGCGGAAATACAAGCTAAACCCAGGCAAATGCACCTTCGGTGTACCAGCAGGGCAGTTATTGGGATACGTCGTCTCCAAGCGCGGGATCGAGGTGAATCCCACCAAGATCGACACGATCGCTCGACTCGGCCAACCCGAGTGCCTGCACGACATCCAGAAGCTGGCCGGGCGAGTCGTGACTCTCAGTCGCTTCATCCCCCGATTGGGCAAAAAGGCGATTCCCCTATACCGCCTAATGCGCAAGAACCCCACCTTCCAGTGGGACAAGGAGGCGGACGATGCGCTCCGCGACCTCAAGAAGGTGCTACTCGTAGCACCGCTACTTGCCGCCCCCATCGACAAGGAACCCATGCTGGTCTACGTCGCGGCTTCCAAGCGTGTCGTCAGCGCCGTCATGGTCGTCGAGCGACCAGAGGAGGGAAAGGAGCGCCCAGTGCAGCGACCAGTGTACTATATCAGCGAGGTCCTCACCGAGTCACGCCAGCGCTACCCGCAATACCAGAAACTGGTATATGCGGTCTTCAGAACACAACGGCGACTGCCACACTACTTCCAGGAGCATCCGATAACGGTCCGTTGCAGGACATCATCCGCAACCGTGAGGCGACCGGGCGAGTCGCCAAGTGGGCCGTCGAGATCAGCGTCCACAACATCAAGTACGAGCCGCGTAAAGTGATCAAGTCGGAGGCTCTCACGGACTTCATCGCCGACTGGGAGGAGGCCCAGCAGCCAGAAAAGCTGCCATACCTCCACTACTGGAGTTTACACTTTGACGGCTCCAAGAATGCGGACGGTGCAGGAGCAGGGATCGTGCTAACCTCTCCGAAGGGAGACAAGCTACACTACGTCCTCTGCCTCGACTTCACCCCCTGCACCAACAACATGGCCGAGTACGAGGCACTACTCCATGGCATGCGAGCTGCCAAGGAGATGAATGTTAACCGCCTACGCTGCTACGGAGACTCCGACCTCGTTGCTGGGCAAGTTGCTGGCACCTGCGACGCCGTCTCCCCTACCATGGTGGCATACCGCCAAGCAGTGGACAAGCTGGGCGGACACTTCGCAGGCTACTCCGTCTAGTGGATCGATAGGCGGAAGAACGAGGAGGCCGACGCACTCTCTCGTATCGGTTCGGCTCGACTCGCACCACCTGCCGGCATCTTCCTAGACACCATCACCAAGCCCTCCATCTCTCCCCCAAGGGAAATCGACATCGGAGTCCCGCTGCAACCAGAGGCAGCCCTGGTCACACTCATCGCCGAGCCAGAGGACTGGACTACGCCGTACATCGCTTACCTGGAGGGAGGCACCTTGCCAATAGACGAAACAGACGCCCGGATGATAGCACGCCGCTGCAAATCATTCGTCATCATCGACGGCGAGCTCCACAAGCGCAGCTTGTTCCAACGCTGCGTCCAACCCGCTGAGGGACGCAAAATCCTCCACGACATCCACTCCGGCGACTGCGGCCACCACGCCGGCGCCTGCTCTCTGGTCGCAAAGGCTATGCGACACGGTTTCTACTGGCCCACCGCACACGCAGACGCCGTCGACATTGTCCAACGGTGCGTCGGGTGCCAGAAATACGCCAACCAGACCCACGTGCCGAGCTCGGCGCTCAAGACAATCCCCATCACCTGGCCGTTCGCCGTGTGGGGTATGGACATGGTAGGCCCTTTCAAGAAGGCCCCTTCCGGCTTCACCCACCTCCTGGTCGCGGTCGACAAATTCACAAAATGGGTGGAGGCCAAGCCAGTCCGGAAATGCGACGGGAAGACCGCCACCAAGTTCCTACGCGAGCTCATCTATCGCTACGGGTTCCCAAACAGCATCATCATGGAAAATGGCACCAACTTCTCCAAAGGAGCCATGGCCGAATTCTGTGAGGAACATCACATCCGACTTGACCTCGCCTCAGTCGCTCACCCGGAGTCCAACGGCCAGGCGGAACGAGCCAACCAGAGCATCCTCCATGGCCTGAAGCCACGGCTCCAAGTACCACTCGAGCGCACTGCCGGGTGCTGGGTCGAGGAGTTACCCTCCGTCATCTGGGGCATCCACACCTCCGTCAACAGGTTAACAGGGTTCACCCCCTTCTTCATGGTGTATGGTGCCGAGGCAGTCATGCCCACCGACCTAGAGCACGACTCGCCTAGGGTGGTCAACTACACGGAGGCTGCAAATGAACTTGCACGCCAGGATGGAGTCGACCAACTCGACGAGGAATGCTACCTAGCTCGCTCCCACACCGCCATCTACCAGCAAGGGCTCCACCGCTACCATAGCCGGCGAGTACGGACTCGCACCTTCCAGGAAGGCGATCTGGTGCTACGCCTCATCCAGGACAAGAAGGGCATGCACAAGCTCTCCACCCCTTGGGAGGGACCATTCGCCATCGGGCGAGTCCTTGGCAACGACGCCTACTACCTCACCGACGTCCGAGGAGACGGGAAACTCAACGTCAAGCGACCGTGGAATGTAAACCTCCTACGGAAATTCTACTCCTAGAACCCCATACATGTATTCTCCACCTGCTATGAAATAAAACAGATTGGTTACCGCAAATTGCGTCTACACTCCGTATCTTGTGCCACTCGCACTCGTAATAACAGCGTCAAGCTAACCGCAGAAGTCAACCTCTGGTACAGCGACCGGCATGGCCAAGTAGTGCGTTCCGAGGGCACTGGGTTACCCCAGGACTCGTAACGTCCACGAAAAATGCCAACCCGGAGCCCCATTGGAGTCACCTTGCTCGACTGGCTTAACGAGCCAAGACAACTCGCCCTCCTCACACGGCGACCAGGTCCTCCGCGTCCTCGCACTGACTCGAACGACCAAGTACCACGCTCGGGGACTGACGACCAGTCGAGCACGAGCGACTAGGGAAAAACGCTAAGTATGAGAGCATGCCCAGGACTCGCCACGCGACTGATCCTTCGGATTAGGCAGGAGTAACGCGCTTAATCTAACACGCTCAGTCCTCACCTACCCTGGAGCTGCGACTAGAACCACCAAGTACCACGCTCGGGGACTCGGCCACCCGACCTCGTTCGCGCAAGGGAAAACGGTCAAGTAAAGAGCACCCACGGGAGTCGCCCTGCGACTGGCTCTCCGAGCTCGGGCGAGTCGACCTCAATAGCAAAACAACTGACAAAACATTCAAAATCACAAACACATAACAAACGAGGTAAACCCCATAAAAAGGGCGGACGCACTCGGGGACTCATCCAATCAGCATTCAAAATCACGAAACAATTCACAAAATAACACGAAGTTTCATTACAGCAGAACAAAGTCGTCCCAAAATACAAGTTGAGTCCAATGGCCAATTGTCACTAACGCCCTAGGGCACAATGTTCCTACTCCGCAGGTTTCGACGCGATCGGAATACACCCCGGCCCGCTCCGTCAGCTTCAGCACCTCGGCAATCTCCACAGAGCCCGTTGACGAGGGATAGCCACTAGTCACATCGTCAAGGTCGAAGTCCTCCAGGAAGTGGGCAAGCCCAAGGCTGAGAGACGTTGCCGCCCCGCGCCGGAAGGCCGACCGCGTCATGAACTCGACGACTGACGGCGCCTTCTCCAGATACCGCCATACTTGGACGAGGTCGCTGGGAATCACTTCCGTGGGAGATATCTCCGGAAGATATGCTCGGATGCAGGTCGCGGACAACGCGGCCGAGTCGACCAGAGTGGTCACACACTGTCGCGCGTCGTACGATTGTGCCTCCTCCGAGCTGTCAATAATCCGACCTGCGGACAGAGGTCGGCAGTGAGTACAACAACGACTCCACAATACAGCTATTACAGGCAGAGGAAGACAAGTTTACCAATTAAAGGACGGAAGAGGCCTGAGATGAAACTTTGAAGCGTGGAGAAGTCGTTCTGCAGCCCAACAACGAGGGCGTCAGAGACCTTTCGCTCTTCAGCGGCAGCCGTAACAGCAGCTTCCGCTCGCCCATCCGCGGAGCTCGCCTCTGCCTTTGCCTCCTTGAGCTCGTGCTCTAGATCAGCGATCCGCTTCTCGGCTGTACTCAAAGCAGATTGAGCCGCCGTCAGCTCACCTCATGGGACAAGGCCCTGGCGGACCTCCTCTGCCTTGGCAGCAATTGCTTGGAGTCCCTTGTTCGTTTCTTGGACGGCAACAAGTTCCTTCTCCATGCGACACTTTGCAGCAACCCGATCGGCCGATTCATGCTGCAAGCCCTGCGCACAAATCAAACAGTCAATAACAATGAAATACTAAGTGCCCACCCGCTGAAATTCAGCGACTAGGCACTCGGGGACTGGAGATCAAAAAATCCTAAGTGCCCACCCGCTGAAATTCAGCGACTAGGCACTCGGGGACTGGAGATCAAAAACCCTAAGTGCCCACCCGCTGAAATTCAGCGACTAGGCACTCGGGGACTGGACGCTACAAAAAAAACACTAAAAGAATCCGACCACTGAAATTCAGTGGCCCGATCCTCGGGGACTGGACATACCTGGATTGCTGCGCCCAGCATGCCGTGGAGCTGTAGTGCGTCCACAGACGCAAGTAGAGCTGGAGTGTGTCCGCGACGCTACTCGACCTCCATCTCGGCGACCCCAGGCGTTTGGCTCGTCGGCGCTGCGCCACTCGCTGTGGCCGCTTTGGCCATGAAGCGGGGGAAGGTCGCAGCGGATGCCCCAGCGCCACTAGGAGCCGGCTCGGCCACTCCGGGCGAGGAAACAGCCTCCTTGGTCTTCGAGGCCACCTCCGCCGCAGTCGGAGGATCGCTTGGAGCAACCGTCGTGTCGTCAGAGACCGTGACGACATCATCGCCTTTCGCCTTCTTAGCACTGTCTGCGGGAACAGCGACTTCGTCAGCTTTCCACTTCCGCGAGGAGTCCTCTTCGGCGACGAATGGCAGAATCTTTGCCACGGAAGGATGGCCGATCTTTTTAACTCCAGTCCTGTGAAACAACGATGTGAGCAAAATTGTCCGATTACAACGAAAGTCAAGTAGATGAACAAGACTTACTTGGCGACTGGTATGAACCGCAGACCCGTGCGGATGCTGGCCGGCTTCTCTAGCTCGGAGCCCAGTTTCCGACTGAGTCCCATCTCAAACACGTCGTGTGCCCAAGACACAGAGGGCCTCTTCGAAGATCAGGCCGCGGCAGGAGCTTCCGTGATGACGTCTGCGGGAGCGTTCCTGGAAGGCGAAGCCGCTGCGGCTGGAATAGCCCCCAACCCAGAGACCGGGGCGAATGGAGGTGGAAGTGATGCCAAAGGTACCTCCTCCAGGGGAGTGGCGGTGTCCGGTGCTGCTGTCGTACGCGCCGTTTCACCCTTAGCCGAACTGGTGGCGTCGGAACTAGTCGCAGAACGAGGCGGAGACGCCTGCTTCGCCGGCTTCATCGGCTTCGTCTTCCTCCTTGGCGGAGCCTTCACCTCCTCCTTCTTCTTCTTCTTCAACAACGTAGCCTCACGACGCGAGGTGTGCTCGGGGAGCTTGTCGTCATCGTCATCGTGAGGTTCGAGGCTCCTACTCGCCTCGAGCTCGCGCTGATGTTGTCCGCGAGTTTTGCGAACCATCGGGGCGGCGTCTTCCACGGGTTCATCTTCGCCGTCGTCGTCGTCGTCATCACCCGAATCGTTTCCGACGCCGCCTTTGGCAGGTGGCGACTCGCTCCCGTCCTGGATGGACGATCTCGAGTTCTCGTCGTCTGCGGGTGGGAGCCATCCTTCCACCACTTGGAACAACTACAATAAGCATGAGATAACGTTAGCATAACCGCGAATGCATCATCTGCGACTGCGAATATAGCAACGATGGAGACTTACCGTCGGAGCTGGGCGCCTTGCGGTATAGGGGGCGACCCTGGCCTTCGCGTCCAGGTACGCCCCCTGGGTGATTTTCTTCAGGGCCAGGATGTAGACTTCGAGCTTCCATTCGGCGAGGCAGGATTTCGTCGGGTCTTCCCTACCAGTGTACTCGTACATATAGTGGTCCCGACGGGCCAAAGGCCCGAGCCGCCGCCCGAGCCAGCAGTTGTAAAGATTGATGGTTTGGAGGCCCTTTTTCTTTAGGCCGCGGATGGTTTGCAACATTTCGTCGACAACCATCCGCTGGTCTAGCGGGAGCTTGCCGACCTAGAGCCGATGCGGTTCGGGCCGGTCGGCGGAGTACCTTGGAAGCGCCACCTCGCCGTCTGGAGTCGCCTCGGTGACGTAGAACCAGGATTTATTCCACTCATTTGCCGCCTTGGCGGGCAGCATCAGATCGAAGAATGACGCCTTCGACTTCAGCTGAAATGTCAGGCCACCCGCAGCCAGCATCGGGCTGCCTGATTCTTCGCGACTAATCCTCCCATGGAATAGATCTTGCCACAGGGGGAAGTAGGGCCTGCAGCCCAGATAGCACTCGCAGAACGCCACGAAAATGGCGAGCTGCTTGATACTATGCGGGCCCAGGTCTGACGGCTGGATCCCGTAGAAGGCGCAAAAGCGCCGGAAGAAGAGAGAAGTGGGAAATCCCAGCCCCCGCTCCAGGTGGCTAGTGAAGCAAATGAATTCTCCCTCACGCGGGTCCAGAGTCACCTCTTCAGCCGCGGGGATGCGCCATCTGCCGGCACGCAGGATCCCGGCCTCCTCGAAGGACGCCAGTAGCGCCCTGGTGCACATGGATCGGCCCCATGGTTCGGTGGAGGGGGCCATTGGTTGGAAGATTTGCGGAGGTCGGGGCTCTCTGGGTTGGTTGGATCGCGACCCAGAGTGAAAACGGAGATGGGCGAGATCGGAGGAAAGATGAAGGAGTGTTTCCCTGCTCGCCTGTCATTCTCCTTATATAGCGGTTGTTACCCGCCAATTTTGGGAGCCGTTACTACGCGGTGATTACGCCAAAAGTTACCGTTGGATTACCCCAACGGCTAGTTTTGACCTCACTTGACGGTCCAACTTCATCCACTCGACTCGTCGCTCCACGCGACTTGATTATTCGCCGACCCGATCACTACAACAGTGACTGAATATTCGCCGACCCGGTCACTACAACAGTGACTGAATATTCGCCGAACCGTTCGCCGAGCTGCAACCCGATCGATCTCCGTTAGTGCGACTAGAATAACTAGTTTTTCCTTTATTCAGGAGTCCACCGCCGATTCGACTGGGCGTCCGCATTGGAGCCGTATACACCGACTGCCAGCGACCACCTACGACCAATCAACGACGGCCTCGGGGACTACTGATGGGGATATGCCTACCGGGGTATACCCAATGAGACGCTTTCCAATCGCCTAGGCGCATGAGTGGGCTCATGGAACAGCGACTGGATCAAGACCTGGCATGGACTCAAGCGACTGGAAGCTGAAGGCCTAGAAGCGTAGATAGGCCCAGTCGGATTAGGTTAAACGATCGCTGAAACCTTAACTGATTCGGTTGAGATCTGTAAACCCTAGGGGGTGAGTCTATATAAACCTCCCTAGAGGGCGCGTAGAGGACAGGTTCCATCATACACCCAAGTGACTCACTGCTTAGCCGCCGAGCTCGCCCATTGTACTCTCACCATAATACAATATAGCAGGAGTAGGTCTTTACCCTCCGGGGGGCCGAACCTGGGTAAATCCTTGTGTCTTCGCCCTCATCTCGCACCGCAGATGGATGGCCGCCCTTGCCCCATGTTCTACTACTCGCTGCCGATTGCAGCATCTGCCGTGGTCATTCCCACGACAATGTTCAACCCACTTTGTTGGACAAAATCAAGGAAGCCCAAAAGACAGACAAGGAAATTGAAGAGATTAAAGAAAATATTGGCAAAGGAAAGGCCAAAGGATTCCATGAAGACGAACAAGGTACTTTATGGTATGGAAAACGTATCTGCGTTCCGCAAGATCCGGAATTTCGGAAACTGATTCTACAAGAAGCACACAACTCACCATATTCCATTCATCCGGGTAACACCAAAATGTACATGGATATGAACGAAAGATTTTGGAGGACTAATCTCAAGAAAGACATCGCTGAACATATTGCTTTGTGTGATGTGTGTAGTAGAATGAAGGCGGAACATCAGAAACCAGCAAGATTGCTACAACCACTACCTATTCCTGATTGGAAGTGGGGCAAGATTGGCATGGATTTCATCACTGGATTGCCAAGGACCAGGTCAGGATATGATTCTATTTGGGTAGTAGTGGATCGCCTAACTAAAGTGGCTCATTTCATACCCGTGAAGACAACCTATACAAGTGCTAAGTTAGCCAAGATCTATATGAGTAGGATTGTATGTCTGCATGGAGTACCCAAGAGTATTGTGTCCGATAGGGGAACTCAGTTCACTTCTCATTTTTGGAGGCAACTGCATGAGTCTTTGGGAACGAGATTGGAATTCAGCACAACTTTTCATCCTCAGACTGATGGACAGACATAAAGGACCAACCAGATTCTTGAAGACATGTTGAGAGCATGTGCTCTAGACTATGGAGCTAGTTGGGATGAAAGTATGCCTTACGCAGAATTCTCTTACAATAACAGCTATCAAGCTAGTATTGAGATGGCACCGTTTGAGTTTCTCTATGGGAGAAAGTGTACCACTACATTACTATGGAATGGTGTGGGAGAAATAAATTTGTTCGGACCATAACTAATCAAGGAGGATGAAGAGAAAGTCAAGCTAGCTAAGGACAGATTGAAGATAGCACAGTCCCGACAGAAGAGCTACGCAGATCCTAAGCGTAGAGAAGTCACCTATGAAGTGGGTAATAGAGCTTAACTTAGAGTGTCACCACTTCGTGGAGTGAAGAGATTTGGATTCAAAGGAAAATTGGCCCCAAGATTTGTTGGACTATTCAAGATTCTAAGTCATAAAGGAGAAGTAGCTTATGAGATTGAATTGCCAGAATCATTGTCTGCCGTTCACAATGTGTTTCATGTGAGTCAGCTAAAGAAATTCCATCCAGAGATGGAAGAGACTTCTTTGAAGGATACTATACCTTTGGAGGAGGTTCAATTGGAAAGTGATCTCACTTATGAGGAAAAACCCATCAAGATTCTTGAGACTGCAGAAAGAGTTACTCAGACTAAGACTATCAAATTCTGCAAGGTTCAATCGAACCATCATTTCGAAGAAGAAGCAACATGGGAAAGAGAAGATGATCTTCGGAAAGACCACCCTCACCTATTTGCTAGCCAATCCGAATCTCGAGGGCGAGATTCATCTTAAGGGGGTTAGATTTGTAACATCCCTAAAAATCATGTTTTCAAAGATTTCATATCATCCATGCATGCATAATCATTTAGGGATCAATTTCAAAGTCATTACAAAAACAGAAGCATTTGGATGCTTATTATTTTATGTAAACAAGCATTGATCGAATGCTACTCTCTAGTGAGAGAATATTTGTTTCAAACCAAGATTTGTTTGTTCATAAGTTGGTTTGGTTGAGTTTCAAAGCTTGGACAAAATTTCCAAAACAAAATATGGTTTTAAAACCATTTTCATATCTTTATCAAATCTTGTGCTAAGGCACTGTTAATTTTAAAAATTTCAAAGGAACCAAGCAAGTCTAGTGAGACAGCATGGTTTTATATTCAAAAATATGCAGGTTTCACTTTATAAAATCCAGAAATATTTGGAATTCAAACACATTTGAATTCATTTGAAAAGGTTTCCTGAAAATTGAATTAGAAAAATAAAAAGGTTAAGAAAACAGAACTGGGCCAGGCGCTACCTTTTCAGCCCAGTAACCAAAATAGCCCACCCGGGTTTCCCTCTCTCCCTCTGTTTCTCACCCAACCCGTGCACACCCCTCCGACAGTCACCCTACTTTGCCCGTCAGCGTCCCCCCAATCAACGCGCCCGCCTCGTCGTTACCTCGCCGCGATCCGCCCGCTTAAATCCCATTGATGAAGGGAGTAATCCTCGCCCCCACTCCGGCTATTTAATCCCCTACCCTCTCCGCATATTTCCCCTCGCTCAACTCACTCGCCCCGCCACCAGGCTGCCCCTAATTGCTCTCACACCGCCACTGTACCGACGAGCTCCGGCGACGAAATTCCGGTGAGCCAGACCACCCCTGCCCTTCTAAATCATACGAGCGTGTTCCTTACAACCCTATGCACATCCTGACCCCTTTCGTTTGGCCGCTCTTGACCCAGGCAACCGTTCCCGTCCACCTCCGCAAGTGACAGAGCCGCTGCTCGACTCCGGTGACACCTACTGGTAATGCCCGACCACTCCTTCCTCTCTTCTGGTTACTCACATGTTCACCAGGCTTGTGCGCATCTAACGACACCTCTGGTTTGTCTTAGCGCGCACCACAACCTCGCCCCGGACGACGCCAGAGCTTTCCGGACGACAGGTTTCACTCCGACGAGCAATAGCAGCCGAGTCCGAGCACCCCTGTCTCTCCCTCGACCACCTTGAGCTTCACTGTAGTCCCGCGAACACGGTAAGCACCTCCACTACTCCCCGTGCGATCTAAATTGCCGGCAACCTCTCTGACAGAGCCGCGCCGCCGCATCGCCTCCGCTGGCGCCGCCCATCTTTGGTCGCATGCTTAGCAGCCGTAGGATCTAGATCCAGCGCTTAGGATTAGATCTGTAGCGAAGCGGTATGTGTCGATCTGGACCGTGCATGTTAAGTTAGATCTAACGGCCCGTGAGTGTGATCCGGTGCGAATCGGTATCAACCAATCAGGACATGACGCGTGGCTAGTTCTTTGTTTTAAAAATCTGAATTAGATCTATTGGTGATTCAAACTTGTAAAATTCATAACTTTTGATCCACACGTTCAAATTTTGTAAATTTTATACCATTGGAATTAGGAGAAATAATCCTATCTATTTATGCAATGTTTTTAATGTTTTTCCTCTGTAAAAATGGTTATTTTTGCAGAGACATTTGTAGGCTTAATTTGAGTATGGAAATTATTTGAAAAATATTTTAAAGATCAAATAAAGTTTATTTTGAGTATCTTGGTCTTTTTTATGTTTCAGTAATATACCCTTGTCTTGTTTGGTGTAGAAAAATCATCACATGGCATTTGCATCCATTCATATATTTTGTATATTTTGTTATGTGATTTTGGTGCCCTTATTTTATGTGTAGATTTTGGTGCTAATAGTGATTGTGGTTGTGAAGATTGTTGCTACTCCCCAAACTACCAAGGCAAGTGGTGCTACATGTTTTTATCCCTATATTTTTACCTATGCATTAGAAATATTTTGTATAGGACTTGCATGAATATTTTGCTAAGTATCTATATGCTATGCTTGGGAAATCCTAGTAGTTGTAGAATTGTCAGAATTTCCTCTAAGTTAAAATGTTTACTATTGCCATGCTTATCCTAGCTAGTAACAACCAAGGGTGGATTATATATTCATCCTATGTGAAATATTACTAAGTCATTGACTTATGTTTTTGCTAATAAAACAACTAAGTGAATGAAACACCTGGGTGGAATGGAAAGAATGGTTTGTGTTGAGTGGTTACACAAGGCCCATTTCTATGGTTTATCTTGTGTATCTCACTTGTGGAAAGCCACCCAGGAACAAAGGGATTTGAGATGCCAAATGTTAAGAAGCTTCTAGTGCAGCCACATGGCAATATGGGCTCTGGCTGGATCATATAGGTTGCAATAACTTAGCCATTTGGAAAGTTGGTGGTAGTGGGATGATAGGTTGGAACGCGTCCATTTGGTCTAAGGGAAGGCTTCTGAAGGGTCCTGTCTTGGTGAAAATCAAGTCTTGTGGGGAAAGTGCACAACCTCTGCAGATGGAAGAATCTAAGTACTTAGCCATGTCCCTGGTATTGGACAACTTGAGCATCAAGACATGGAAGCTATCAAGAATATCCTCATCCCAATTTTCTAAGTTAAAACTTGTGGTTGAACAAGGGTGAAGGTTCATGAATTTCCATTGGTGTTCCTTGGGAAAATTTTATCAAAGAAAAACTTAGTGTTTTCAACTAATAGGTAAAACCTATTTTGAGAAAAGCAAGCCTAAGCTACACTTAGCCATATTCATGTAGTAACTAGATGATAACATTCTACTAAGGTATCACTTGCCAATACTATTCCAATGTATTGACCCACTGTGGCTGTAACTTGTGATGTTGCAGGTTACTCTGATGATGATTAGGGGTTATGAGTCTACACTCAACATGCTTGCCTGTGGCACATGAAGATGAAGACTTATTTATATTATTCTATAATTGAACTCTTGTATTAGGCCTGTGGCCATGGAGTTGTAAAAGACTATGTTTCTCTCTAGAATGATATGTAATAATGACCTTTGTATCTGTGTGCTTCATCTTAAACTGTGGATGCTAGCATTGATCCAGGGACTAGCATTGCAATCACAGGGATATTTACCTTTATAAAGGTGGGATCTTACATATCCTATATTCCTTTTTATTTTCTATTTAAATATTTGAACAAAATAGCTATTTCACAATTTTGAATTTTATAAAATAAATTACATATTCTAGACAGGCACCGTTGGTATAGCATGTGCAAAAATTCTGGGATCATTTGATGAACATCAAATAATTGATAAATTTACGAACAACCCTTTTGGTCTCACCTAGGCCTCTTTTCCTAGCAATGTGTTTTTTTCGACTTTCGTGAAACAACCTGGATTTTTTTACACATGCTAACATACACAAACTAAGACACATGTACAAGGTTTCACACAAATTTGAATGTTTTTGAATTTTTGGTGGCCCGGTCAAATTTAGGCCAAAAATCAAGGTGTCTAGTAAGGATGCCTAGGGGTTAGGCCTTTGTGATGTGATACATGCTCCATGCTGAAACATGGCATCCTCTACCAATAAGCAATTTTAAATGTGTCCAAGCTTTCACACAATTTTGATATTTTTTTGAATTTTAGGTGGCCCGGTCAAATATTGAATTTTTGCATGGGCTTGAGACCTCTCTCTGGGGTAGCTAGAAACACCTTCACCAACTTGTGGTTTTGTTACTCACCTCTCTGGGCCCATGCCAACATTGCATGGGATCTACACCTCTTCGAGTAGGTTAGAAACACCATCATCAACATAGTGGTTGTGTGAGTCACTACACCTGACCAACATGATCCCACCCACTTGATAGATGTAGCTATAAGAGTGCTATGCCAGGCCATGACACACACTTGTGGAAAATGTGCGGCCATGCCAACATTACATGGGGTCTAGACCTCTCTCGGTTGGATATAAACACCTTCACCAACTTGTTGCTGTATGAGTCATCGCTTGGACAACACTGTCCCACCCTCTTCATATATCTAACTATAATTTTGTTATGCCAAGCCATGACACACACAACTGTGGGAGATGTGGGCCCATGCCAACATTGCATGGGATCTACACCTCTCCGAGTTGGCTAGAAACACCATCATCAACTTAGTGGCTGTGTGAGTCACTACACCTGACCAACATGATCCCACCCACTTGATAGATCTAGATGTAAGAGTGCTATGCCAAGACATGAGACACACTTGTGGCAAATGTGGGGCCATGCCAACATTGCATGGGATCTAGACCTCTCTGGGATGGATAGAAACATGTTCACCAACTTGTTGTTGTATGAGTCATCACTTGGACAACATGATCCTTCCCTCTTGATAGATCTAACTATACTTTTGCTATGCCAAGCCATGACACACACAATTGTGGTAGATGTTGGGCCACCATGACAACATTGCATGGGATCTAGACCTCTCTGGGTTGGCTAAAAACACCATCATCAACTTAGTAGTTGTGTGAGTCACCACACCTGACCAACATGATCCCATCCACTTGATAGATCTAGCTATATATAAGAGTGTTATGCCAAGCCATGACACAAACTTATGGCTGATGTGGGGCCATGCCAACATTGCATGGGGTCTAGACCTCTATGGGCTGGATAGAAACACCTTCACCAACTTGTTGTTTGAGTCATCACACCTGACCAACATGACCCTACCTACTTGATAGATCTAACTATACTTTTGCTAACATTGCATGGGATCTATACTCTCTAGGTTGGCTATAAACACCATCATCAACTTAGTGGCTGTGTGAATCACTACACCTGGCCAACATGATCCCACCCACTTGATAGATATAGCTGTAAGAGTGCTATGCCAAGCCATGACACACTTGTGGTAGATGTGGGGCCATGCTAACATTGCATGGGGTCTAGACCTCTCTGGGCTGGCTTGGAACACCATCATCAACTTAGTGGTTGTTTGAGTCACTACACTTGACCAACATGATCCCTCCCACTTGATAGATCTAGCTATAAGAGTGCTATGTCAATCCACGTCAAACTTGATGATGGTGTTTCTAATCAACTCATATGGGTCTAGAGCCTAATGCAATGTTGGGATAACATGATCCCACCCACTTGATAGATTAACACTACTATGCCAAGAGATGATGAATTTTGAATTATTTCTAAAAATTAGTTGAATTTTGAATCTAAAACAAAAAACTGCTACGGAGATGTTCAGCAAACAAACAACAAGCTTGTAAAGGGAATGGAAAATAATGCTACTACACATTTCGAGCTCAACGGCCTGCATACGACTAGAAGACCATTGTTGGACCAGGATGCAGGCCCATGTGTAGTCCAAAAGGAAGACAACTGACAGCAGTACGTGTCATCATTGATTTGTTGAGAGAAGCTCGTGCCACGTATGAATGCATGGTATATAAGCAGGTCTAATCGTTTCTCGCTCGGCTATGAGGCGGCTTGCATGCCTAATATATGAGGTTTCAAAAAAAACTCCAACCCGCGTCAGTCCTTTCCGCTATGGTTTTCCATTGGGCCCAAAAGATCCCATTACTTTTTGATGCCCGGGATTAAGATGGCCCGCCCCAAACTACTTCACGCCCGGACGCAGCCGTGACGCGGGCGCGGGAGTAGGAGTTGGGCTGGCTTGTTGCCTGCACGCCAAGTCTTACTTTTTTCTTCCATCCTATATTCCTTTTTATTTTCTATTTAAATATTTGAACAAAATATTAAAGTTTTGAATTTTATAAAATAGATTACATATTCTTGACAGGCACCGTTGGTATAGCATGTGCAAAATTTTTGGGATCATTTGATGAACATCGAAAAATTGAGAAATTTACGAAGAGCCCTTTTGGTCTCACCTAGGCCTCTTTTTCTAGCAATGTGTTTTTTTCGACTTTCGTGAAACAACCTGGATTTTATTACACATGCTAACATACACAAACTAAGACACATGTACAAGGTTTCACACAAATTTGAATGTTTTTGAATTTTTGGTGGCCCGGTCAAATTTAGGCCAAAAATCAAGGTGTCTAGTAAGGATGCCTAGGGGTTAGGCCTTTGTGATGTGATACATGCTCCATGCTGAAACATGGCATCCTCTACCTAGAAGCAATTTTAAATGTGTCCAAGCTTTCACACAATTTTGATTTTTTTTTGAATTTTAGGTGGCCCGGTCAAATTTTGAATTTTCGCATGGGCTTGACACCTCTCTCTGGGGTGGCTAGAAACAGCTTCACCAACTTGTGGTTTTGTGAATCACCTCTCTCGGCCCATGCCAACATTGCATGGGATCTACACCTCTTCGAGTAGGTTAGAAACACCATCATCAACTTAGTGGTTGTGTGAGTCACTACACCTGACCAACATGATCCCACCCACTTGATAGATGTAGCTATAAGAGTGCTATGCCAGGCCATGACACACACTTGTGGCAAATGTGTGGCCATGCCAACATTACATCGGGTATAGACCTCTCTGGGCTGGATAGAAACACCTTCACCAACTTGTTGTTGTATGAGTCATCGCTTGGACAACATTGTCCCACCCTCTTGACATATCTAACTATAATTTTGTTATGCCAAGCCATGACACACACAACTGTGGTAGATGTGGGCCCATGCCAACATTGCATGGGATCTAGACCTCTCCGAGTTGGCTAGAAACACCATCATCAACTTAGTGGCTGTGTGAGTCACTACACCTAACCAACATGATCCCACCCACTTGATAGATCTAGATGTAAGAGTGCTATGCAAAGACATGAGACACACTTGTGGCTAATGTGGGGCCATCCCAACATTGCATGGGATCTAGACCTCTCTGGGATGGATACAAACATGTTCACCAACTTGTTGTTGTATGAGTCATCACTAGGACAACATGATCCTTCCCTCTTGATAGATCTAACTATATTTTTGCTATGCCAAGCCATGACACACACAATTGTGGTAGATGTTGGGCCACCATGCCAACATTGCATGGGATCTAGACCTCTCTAGGTTGGCTAAAAACACCATCATCAACTTAGTAGTTGTGTGAGTCACTACACCTGACCAACATGATCCCACCCACTTGATAGATCTAGCTATATATAAGAGTGTTATGCCAAGCCATGACACAAACTTGTGGCTGATGTGGGGCCATGCCAACATTGCATGGGGTCTAGACCTCTATGGGCTGGATAGAAACACCTTCACCAACTTGTTGTATGAGTCATCACACCTAACCAACATGACCCTACCTACTTGATAGATCTAACTATACTTTTGCTAACATTGCATGGGATCTATACCTCTCTAGGTTGGCTGGAATCACCATCATAAACTTAGTGGCTGTGTGAATCACTACACCTGGCCAACATGATCCCACCCACTTGATAGATCTAGCTGTAAGAGTGCTATGCCAAGCCATGACACACTTGTGGTAGATGTGGGGCCATGCTAACATTGCATGGGGTCTAGACCTCTCTGGGCTGGCTAGAAACACCATCATCAACTTAGTCGTTGTTTGAGTCACTACACTTGACCAACATGATCCCTCCCACTTAATAGATCTAGCTACAAGAGTGCTATGTCAAGCCACAACAAACTTGATGATGGTGTTTCTAATTAACTCATATGGGTCTAGAGCCTAATGCAATGTTGGGATAACATGATCCCACCCACTTGATAGATTAACACTACTATGCCAAGATATGATGAATTTTGAATTGTTTCTAAAAATTAATTGAATTTTGAATCTAAACAAAAAACTACTACAGAGATGTTCAGCAAACAAACAACAAGATTGTAAAGGGAATGAAAAATAATGCTACTACACATTTCGAGCTCAACGGCCTACATACGACTAGAAGACCATTGTTGGACCAGGATGCAGGCCCATGTGTATTCCAAAAGGAAGACAACTGATAGCAGTACATGTCATTGTTGATTTGTTGAGAGAAGCTCGTGCCACGTATGAATGCAGGGTATATAAGTAGGTCTAATCGTTTCTCGCTCGGCTATGAGGCGGCTTGCATGCCTAATATATGAGGTTTCAAAAAAAACTCCAACCCACGTCAGTCCTTTCCGCTACGGTTTTCCGTTGGGCCCGAAAGAGCCCATTCCTTTTTGATGCCCGGGATTAAGATGGGCCGCCCCAAACTACTTCACGCCCGGACGCAGCCGTCACGTGGGAGCAGGAGTAGGAGTTCGGCTGGCTTGTTGCCTGCACGCCAAGTCTTACTTTTTTCTTCGATCCTATATTCCTTTTTATTTTCTATTTAAATATTTGAACAAATTAGCTATTTTACAGTTTTGAATTTTATAAAATAAATTACATATTCTTGACAGGCACCGTTGGTATAGCATGTGCAAAATTTTTGGGATCATTTGATGAACATCGAAAAATTGAGAAATTTACGAACAGCCCTTTTGGTCTCACCTAGGCCTCTTTTCCTAGCAATGTGTTTTTTTCGACTTTCGTGAAACAACCTGGATTTTTTACACATGCTAACATACACAAACTAAGACACATGTACAAGGTTTCACACAAATTTGAATGTTTTTGAATTTTTGGTGGCCCGGTCAAATTTAGGCCAAAAATCAAGGTGTCTAGTAAGGATGCCTAGGGGTTAGGCCTTTGTGATGTGATACATGCTCCATACTGAAACATGGCATCCTCTACCTAGAAGCAATTTTAAATGTGTCCAAGCTTTCACACAATTTTGATTTTTTTTTGATATTTAGGTGGCCCGGTCAAATTTTGAATTTTCGCATGGGCTTGAGACCTCTCTCTGGGTGGCTAGAAACACTTTCACCAACTTGTGGTTGTGTGACTCAGCAGTTGGCCAACATGATCCCACCCACTTGATCATTTTGGCCAGGTGATAAGTCACACAACCACAAGTGGATTAGGGAGATTCTATCCAACCTAAAGAGGTCTAGATCACATGCAATGTTGGCATCGGCCCACATTTGCAGGGCAAAAGTTTCTTGGTGGAGTACGTATTAGAGCATTTGCCCTCCATGCAGGGCACACGTTTTTTCTTGGTGGCCAACATGATCCTACCTACTTGCTAGCTCTAGCTATAATTTTGAGTCAGCCAAGCCATGACACACACTAGCCTGTGGCAAATGTGGGGCCATGCCAACATTGCATGGGGTCTAGACCTGTCTGGGCTGGCTAGAACCACCGTCATCAACTTAGTGGTTGTGTGAGTCACTACACCTGGCCAACATGATCCCACACTTCATAGATCTAGCTATAATAGTGCTATGCCAAGGCATGACACACACTAGCTTGTGGAAAATGTGGGGCCATGGAAACATTGCATGCATGCATGGGGTCTAGACACCTCTCTGGGCTAGATAGAAACACCTTCACCAACTTGTTGTTGTATATGTCATCACACCTAGCTAACATGATCCTACCTAATTGCTAGATCTAGCTATAATTTTGAGTTTGCCAAGCCATGACACACACTAGCTTGTGGCAAATTAATGTGGTGAATTTTTATGATGTGAAACTAGGTCGATGTTGTAACATGGCATACAACCACAAGTTGGTTAAAGTGTTTCTAGCCAGCTAAGAGAGGTCTATATCTCATGCAATGTTGGCATGGGTCTACATCTGCCATAAGTGTGTGTCATGGCTTGGCATGGCACTCTTATGCTTAGATGTATCAACTGGGTGGGATCATGTTAGAGCTTGGTGGGACAAGGTGCAATCAATAACATATTTGTTAGAGCTTGGTGGGATCTTGCATAGCACACTTCAGTTTGTATCCGTTTTAGCTTCATGCAAGTTTTATGGTTCTCCTATACTCCCTCTGTTTTAAAATATAAGATGTTTTAGATTTGTGAAGCAAATGTATCTAGACTTGTTTTAGTTTGTAGATTCACTCTAAACTTGAATGAACCTACACACTAAAATAAGTATAGATACATTTCCTTCACAAAGCTAAAACATCTTATATTTTGAAACGAAGGGAGTAGATGTTAACAATGCCAACCGAATTGTGCCCTCAGTATGAATTTTTGGGTCCTTTATACTTCCTTCGTTTCACAATATAAACCTTTTTAGCAAGCTGTTTTAGTTTGCTAAAAAGCCTTGCATTTTGGAACGGAGGTAGTAGTACCTTTTTTGTAGACGAGTGCGGGGTTCAAAGCAGAAGATATACGCCGCCAAGGTCTGCGCAGAAGATCCTGGCGCTGAAGATTGTACATGTGCATAATATTCCTGGGCACCAGTGATCAACGAAGTGCCAATTGGATCTCCTGGCGAGGCGTCACTCCCGAAGCCGTCAGAAGAACCATGGGGAAGAGCTGAGCGGGAGATCCGCCCGTACACGCGTTGGTGGGGACCGCGGGGAAGACGTGTCAGGCTCCCCATGGCCGCCATAGTTACGCGCAGAACGCGACGCAAAGGAGGGCCCAAACCTTGGGGACGTGGCGTGAGGGGACTAGCGCGGATCGATACGCCCAGGTGATGGCGAGTCAGAGTCTCGGGGCGGATCCGAGGCAGATTTTGCCCCCGTATCATGCTCAGAGTACGTGTTTTCTTGGCTTGTAGCGGTGTTTCCTTAGCCTCATTATCTGATGTGTTGTCATCAGTATTTTCGGCAGAATTTTGCATGACTAGTTCGGTACAGCTTGTGGGCAGGGTGTCAGCTGTGGCCTGCATAGGATCAACGACAGGAACAATCGGCACATATATATTGGTCATTAGTATGCACATCCATAGTTGTTTCTACCGAGGAGGGATTGTCTGAAGGAAGCAAAATAATTTCATCATGGACACGACGACCCGCAATTCTTATGAAGTGTAGCAAAGGGAAAAACATTTTCATCAAAAACTACATCCCTTGACTCGTAGACACGGCCAGAAGTACTATCAAGGCATTTTACTCCTTTGTGACGAGGACTATACCAAAGAAATACACACCGTTTTGAGCGAGAGGAGAAACGCTGGTGAAGATGTTTCTAGCCAGCGTAGAGAGATCTAGATCCCATGCAATGTTGGCATCGGCCCACATCTGCCACGAGTGTGTGTCATGGCTTACTCAGATGTATCAACTGGGTTTGATCATTTTGGCCAGGTGATGAGTCACACAACCACAAGTTGATGAGGGAGATTCTAGCCAACCTAAAGAGGTCTAGATCACAAAGCTAAACACTCTTATATTTTGAAAATGTATAATGTAATTCCCATTCATTTATATGTCTGGTCCGTTAATATTTTGGCGAGCGTTGTATTTTAAACATATGCACTACAACTAGGCCTATGAAAATTTCTCATCAAATCCACAAATTGGCGAACATAAACAACCCAAACTTTACATTAATTACAATCGTAAATTAAGCAAAATGGCAAAATTAAACCACAGTCATAAAACATTCTTCTGACAAAAACATAGCGCCATGCGCGAACTGTTTAGAAATCAAACAACCTAGCTTTGCGTAAAAAATTTAATGGTATACCAACATTCGCCAGGGAATCGGTAGTACGAATTTTTGTTTCTTGAGTTTTAAAGAATCTACCAGCGTCTCCGCGATCTCAATAACTCTGCTTTTTACCTTGTAGAGTTTGTTTGTCTTCGAGAGAATAATTTCTGCAACAGTACGTCTCCTAAAATCATTTATCCTTTCCTATAACAAAATATTAGCAGGGTTAATAAGGTCACATGCTGGTGTATATAAATAGACAAATGCCAAATAGAAATTTTGAATACCTGCGAGACTACATCTATAAATTTATCTCCGTCAAAGTTCTCCATACAGCGTAGCACGAACATTCCACACGAGTTTCTGATCATAATGAATCTAAATTTGAATAACAGTACTAACACATCAAAAGAAATGGCATTAGTTCAACCAGAAACTCACGCATCATTTTGCTGTGGTGTTTCGCAGCTTACGATCTCCCAATTGGAAACATCATGAAACTTATAATCCGTATATTTGTTAGCCACTTCTATGTTTTTCGAAATTTGCTCTCTCTATGAAACAGAGAGGCTTAGTGTAATGCTTGGAGTAACCATATCGTCGCTAAATGTATAGAAAGAAAACATACCAGAGCTTCGACAATTTTCTGAACCCTTTTAAATTCAAACAGCGAGTCGAGCACTTGAAATTTCTTCTTTGGACTATTCAAGACGACACAGCACCAGTGGCAATCGTTTATATTCAACGTGAAATATGCCTACCAAAAAGAGACAAGTGTTATCACATTACATAATCTGGTTTATACCCTGCATTTTCTTGTACAAACAGTACTTACTTTATCAGCACGAAAGTATTCTTCCATGCATCTTGCAGAGCATCCTGATATATCATACACCTTTTCTGATTTTTTGTCCAAGGCTTCTTTCTTATGCTTGGATCTAGTTTTTCTTCTTGGTGGAGTACGTATTTGACTGTTTGCCCTCCATGCAGGGCACAAGTTTCGGTCATCCGTATATTTAATAACGTGTGGCAAACGATCCTTCTTGTTCGCTTAAAATAACAAAACTGTGGTACTTGGACTTACATTGCTACGCAGCCATAATTTATCAAGGATCACACTAATGTGGTTGGCAGTGACCTCAGTGTCGTCCTTGTTATTATAGAAACTTTCATTGCAAAAATCTTTATTATTTTTTGCTGTTTCAACGTATAACACTACAGCATCTATTTGTTGCGGTGTCAAACCGTCCAAGACTTCTATGTATTCGAAAAGAACTGCATACACAGAAACAAATGTTTAATATGTAACTGTTTTAATTTAATACATGCACAACCATGTAATTCAATGATGTTGCACTACCTTTTCTAACATTGTTTTTTGGATTTTTACCCTTTTTGTCTGCTGACCTGAGCTTGCTCTTCTCGCCAACGGCTTCGGTCTTCTCACCATTAATAGCTTTCCGGCAAATGGTATGTAGGCTATTAAACGAGTCAAATGATCCATTCGACAGAGTGTCTCCTACCTCACCCGTTTTTCCTCCCTGCCCCTTTTTTAATGCAGTTGTGAATGCTTCTAATGGAATCGGCTCTAGGTCCGGTCGCATCGGTGAAGGACCCCTACCATCAATTAGTATTGGTGACGCTTGCGTACTGCCGAGTTTTGATGGTGCAGTGTGGCAATCATCAGTAGCATTCCTTTCCTTCTTGTCTGTGGGTAACATGAATATGTCACCTTCAACCTCCTACCCCTTACTATTTGAATCCTTCTTTAAATTAGAGTCCTGTGCAATGTCAAAGGAGTTACTTTCTAGGGTGTCTGGATGGTCCGTGAAATCCTTTGGCATATATTTGGTGTTAGTAGAGGAGATTCCTTCACCATTCTCTACCTCCTTCTCTACCTCCTCCTCTTTATTGTCATTATCAGACATTTTTTCTTTAGAAGGTCTGTACGCGACTCCTGCCGAGTTCATCATAACAAGAAGTTTCTGCAAGATTGAAAATAAATGAATCATCATGTCATGTTTTAAAAAAAACATTTGTTTAACTCGGAGCAGATGACACATAGGGTGTATCACCTTAGCACAAGCTTCTGAGAAGACCTCCATCTTTCTATCAAAGGTTTCTTCAATTGTTCTATCAATATGCTCTGTTAGTTTGTTCGTCATCTGTTCCAACATGACTTCTCTCATTCCTTTAGCCCTGATGGATGTAGAACCTCCTTCCTTCTTTCTGTAGGGCCCTCTACTGCGTTTCTTACCAGATGCAATTTCGGGTGTATGGAGAACCTCTTCTCGATGCTTTTGAGTTATGTCATCGTCAATCTTCAAGATATGTGTATATAAACCAATTAATATTGACAACCTAGAACCGTTAGCAGAACAAAAAATAAGCCACCATATCACTTGTATTTACGTACCTTCCCCAAAGCACGACCCTTTAATTCTAAGGCGTCTCTCGCCGAAGCCGCATCTTCCGTCCAGTTCCTCATCAATGGCCTTCTGGATGTATACTCGGTGCCATCTGGGAGTATCTTCTCATAGTACAGATACTTCAAATATCACAACAAAATAAGATTAAAACAAAGAAAAATGTATTGTAGATAATTATATACTCCCTCCGATTCAAATTATTTAACTCAGATTTGTCTAGATTTGGATGTATCTAGACATGTTTTAGTGCTAGATATATCCGAATCTAGACAAAACCAAGTAAATTAGTTTGAATCGGAGAAAGTATGTAAGTTGAGAATGGAATTTACCTGTAACAAGATGGTACTGCCTATCGGCCATTGCTTCGCTTCATATGTGTTGCCTACTTTTTTTAGGCTAGCAATGAGGTATGTCCGTACATACTCATTGAAATTCAGCTTTTTAATGCGACCCACATCTTTTACCAGTGCATAGTATCGTTTTGGGACGATCTTCTCATTCTGTGGGGCAAGGACTGTCCCAATTAGAACCAGAACCACCTTGCGGATAAAGTCGTCATCCGCAACTTTATCCTTGATGACGTCGGCGATTAGGTCATCAATTACAAGATTACATGTCTTTTTGCTTACAAAGCTATCAGGTATACAGTTCTTTCCGTCATCAGCTTCCTCATAAAGAATGTGTGATATATTCAATCCATGATTTTTTAATCCATAGATGCACTCAACGTCCACTCCCGTAAGGGATATTTCACCATCATTCTTGCATACATTAAATTTTTCTGTCTTTAGATCAAATTTTTGTGTCATAAATTTGATTACCAGACATCTTGAATTCACTGGGGGAATCTCAAGCATGCACTGCAAGTCGGTTTCTCCAATTTTGGCACATTGTGCCGGTGTCATACTTTTCACGAAATGACACCACTTCTCAACAGCACAATACATTTCTCCGATTTCGTCCATTGTGTTGAAAAATAACTATATTTATTTAGGTGTTTTGTTGGCATCCGAAGAAATAATACTATTCATAACACACATAGACTATAAGATGGATAACATTAAGAGTACGTTATACTACACCATGTCAGGTAAATCGATCTCTGGACGCGCCTAACTACCGATAAATCGAGAGCGGGATTTTAAAAATGTTTACACATATATACAATTACAAATAAAGAGTTTACACACATAGTTTTTCTGTAGTACATGTGTTTATAGACCTTTTATTGCAAATATATATGAACAATATTACACATAACCAGCTAAATTGAATAACAACAGGAGAATCAAACGTCTTGTTTCTTTTATCAAAAGGGACTTCTCTACATGATTCTTTTTTAAACACCAAACTAGCTAAATTGCATCTCAACACCGCATGTAGGCCTGAGATGTGATGTCTAACACACAGAACCAATTAACACAAGAAAATTACATCGGAATTAATAGGCAACATCATGCTAAACGATTTCCCACCCTCAAACAGAGCTCAACAACTGGAATTCCTAGCGAAGATCCACTAACAATTCTTCGACATAATGGCGACTACCCTTGGACGGAAAATCTAACGACTAAACAAATGGATCCATATGGATCGAGCTCTAATCAAAGTTTTGCTGAACTTAGAACTAGTAATACTGTATGATAAATCCACAGTGCGTACAAAAATACCTGCAACGGTAGTGCGTGTGCTGCGATTATTCAGCCCCTCAAAAATAAAAACGGTGTGTCCTCGATGTAGCTCTCACGTAGGGCAGTAAGTAAAAAATTCAAATCTCATCGTTGGCGGAGATGGGTGGAGTCGAGGTGGGCGGAGTCGAGGCGATCGAACAAGAAAATCCCTCTGATAAGATGTGCCTCTTTGTGCGCATGTACAACATGGGGTGTGTGCGTGGTGGGTGGGGCCTGTGGGGTTTAGGGTGTAGGTCCATGGATTAAAATAACGTCTGAGTATGATGCATGGGATTTGGCCAGCCCGTATGCCGGTCGGCCTGTCTCGGGCCAATTGTGCCCGGTCAAATGTGTCCAACGTTTCACACAATTTTGATGTTTCTTTTGAATTTTAGGTGGCCCGGTCAAATTTTGAATTTTTTCATGGGCTTTAGACCTCTGTGGGGTGGCTAGAAACACCTTCACCAACTTATGGTTGTGTGGCCAACATGATCCTACCTACTTTCTATATCTAGCTTTAATTTTGCTATGCCAAGCCTTGACACACATAACTGTGGTAGATGTGGGCCCATGCCAACATTGC
Source organism: Avena insularis (assembly GCA_023614405.1). NCBI lineage: Eukaryota > Viridiplantae > Streptophyta > Magnoliopsida > Poales > Poaceae > Avena > Avena insularis. The sequence goes on from CM042697.1 coordinate 358,974,617, forward strand.
ATGGGATCTAAACCTCTCTGGATTGGCTAGAAACACCATCATCAACTCAGTGGCTGTGCGAGTCACTGCACCTGACCAACATGATCCCACCCGCTTGATAGATCTAGATATAAGAGTGTTATGCCAAGTCGTGACACACACTCGTGGTAGATGTGGGGCCATGCTAACATTGCATGGGGTCTAGACCTCTCTGGGAAGGCTTGAAACACCATCATCAACTTAGTGGTTGTGTGAGTCACTACACCTGACCAACATGATCCCACCCACTTGTGGCAGATGTGGGGCCATGCCAACATTGCATGGGGTCTAGACCTCTATGGGCTGGATAGGAACACCTTCACCAACTTGTTGTTGTATGAGTCATCCCACCTGACCAACATGATCTTACCTACTTGATAGATCTAACTATACTTTTGCTATGCCAAGCCATGACACACACAACTGTGGTAGATGTGGGCACATGCCAACATTGCATGGGATCTATACCTCTCTAGGTTGTCTAGAAACACCATCATCAACTTAGTGGTTGTGTGAGTCATTACACCTGACCAACATGATCCCTCCCACTTGATAGATCTAGATGTAAGAGTGCTATGCCAAGATATGAGACGCACTTGTGGCAAATGTGGGGCCATGCCAACATTGCATGGATAGAAACACCTTCACCAACTTGTTGTTGTATGAGTCATAACGTGGACAACATGATACTACCTTCTTGATAGATCTAACTATACTTTCGCTATGCCAAGCCATGACACACACAATTGTGGTAGACGTGGGGCCATGACAACATTGCATGGGATCTAGACCTCTATGGGTACAATGCTAGCATCATTAGGCTAGATACAATGCCAAGACATGATGAGCCACTTTGTGGTAGATGTGGGCCCATGCCAACATTGCATTGGCTATAGACCTCTCTGGGTATAATGCTAGCATCATTAGGCTAGATACAATGCTAGCATCATTAGGCACGTGGTGATACACCCTTGTGCCAAATTTGAGTCCATTTACCTAGCATCAATACATCAAAACATGGCTTATGAATTTGCAATTTAAACAAATATTTCACTATTCTTAGTTATGATTTAGGGAGGGGTAATGTATGCATCATTCAGGTCTAACACTAGTACTTTTTAATGTAATAGTAAGTCATAAAAATGAGATATCTTTGGCTAATCCTAGTTTTTTAAAAACGATAAATTCTACAACATGGGATATCTTCGGCTAATATTTGGTGCTTAAAAAATGGGTGTCATATGAAAAGGGAAAAGCTGAACTATTTGGGATAGATGGGAAATATAAAAAATCTTCAGTTAATCCACTATGAATCTAAGTTTCTGTGTTTCACGGTTAAATTTGTTTCTCTTCGGGATTGAGTTTGTTTCCCTTAAGATATACCAGGAAGGATGTTTTTTTGGATTGATCAGTAATTTTTATAGATCGATTTTTAGAATAGCGCATTTTTTTTTTTTTGGGTTTAATCAGTAGTGGCCGGGTCAGAGAACTAGCTTCATACATGGCTTCAGTTCAGAGCACAGCATAGTTATTTTGCAAATCCCCCCTTGTGTTTTTCTATCATGGCTAAAGTTGGTCCTGGGGGTAAAAAGGAATTTCGATAGCTATAGATGAACGGCTGCGTCCTTTGGAACCCTAACCTAAGGTTCCCCTAACCATCCGCTCTTCCAAGATTCAAATTGATTCTTATATGCTTCCACTAAAACTCGCATACATCACGTCGTTATGAACGAGAGGGATGAGGGTGTCCTTCGCCTAAGGTTCCAAGGTCTGCCTGGGTTGTCGCCATGGAAGATTCTCTAGGATTTAGAGAGTTCAACACCTCAGGCGATGGATTTCGAAAAGAAGCTTCTGGTAATGTTGATTTCTTTTATCCGACTGCATATGTAAAATTTTGTATGCTTTCCTATTGTGTGTATGGTACGGGTCTGTTCTGTGTAGATCTAAAGAGGTCTTCAGATTATATCGTTTCTTAGGGTATTTAAGAACCGTGATATAGTTTGGGATATGCTGAAGGATTTTACTTTAATTGTTTCTTATACAAAGGAACAATTGAACAATAAAATACTTTCTGTTCTTTAGGAGTGATTGGTTTTAGGAAGGGAAGCTTCAATAACAGCTTCCTTCGCAAATTGGGGGGTGGGGGATGGTGGAATTTAGTAGTGTGCTATAGTTTGTAGGGATTTTATTTCTGTCCTGTTGTTTGATTTGTTATTCTGTAGATGATGGAAGCTTATTGACATGCTTCTATTCCTTGGTATAAAAAATTCATGGCATTGTATCAAACATATGACATATGGTTTCTTGTTTGGCAGATGGAGTTGGATCCAGCATATATGTCAAATTGAAAATTTCTGTGGATTCAGTGATGAGCAACTCAGATTTGGTTTCAAAAATTATTACAAAGTCTGAAATTGCAACTTCTATGGCATTGATCCGTTGCAGCATTTTCAATAATGCCTGGTTGTCAGCTAGTAGGTCTCTAATTGTGCAACGCCGGTTTAGTTCGACAAAAACACCAGCACATCTAGGTTTTTTGGTGAAGTTCTGGAAACCAGGAACAAGAACAGGTGTATTTAGGTTAATTTATGCACAGGGAAATCAGACAGAGGTTTCATCTAATGCTTTACGCCCATTATTAAACAGTGAACTATGGGAAGGTTCGGATATTTTGAGTTCAGTAGATGGTGTTGTCCTTGGTCTTAAAGCTGGAAGCATGTGTGGGGATTCGGATGTTTACTACACGTTTTGCCCCTCTACAATAAAAAATAGTTTTAGTTCTTTGGAGATGGAGCATATAGTGCAAATTCCAAGAAATGGGGGTGAGCACACTGATAACACATTTGGGCAGTTTGGGTTGATACTTGGAAGGGGGTGGTCAGGGTTGCCTTTCTTTGAGAAAGATGCAGCTACGCTCTTTAGTTCTGACTATAACGGGGTAAGATTTAATAGTACTGATCCGGTGTTTGTTCACGTGTATATTCATAAAGATGGGGGGTGGTCAAGAACAGTAAGTTCGCCAATACAATCACCTGTGGTTCCTGTCTTTCACCGTAATCCGTATGGTGTTTTATCTGGAGGCAAGCTCTACATGATGTATGTAGTCGGGTATATAGTTTTTTTTGGACATTTTAACATCACAGACTTGCATAATAGAATTGTCAGATGAAATGGGATTCAATGTTAACTCTTGGAATGATTACACGGTAGCTCCTAAATGTGGAGGAGGGGTGGTGTTCATTAAGTTTTCAAATGGAGATCTTGAAAGATGGGTTCTGCATCATGAGGGCAACCACACTGTGTGGTCTTTGGAGTCTAAGGTTGATTTGGTTCAAAAAATTGGATCTAGGATATCGGATGACTGCTGGGAAGAAGTTTTCAATAATGAGGGTAAGTCAGGGTTCACAAATTATTACTACAAAATTCAGATGAGGAAGGCATCAAGCAATGGACGATTTGTATTGTTATCAACTGGGTTTGATCCTGGATTGTTTGAAGTCGACATGGATATGAAAACTGTGACTGAAATTCAGATGTCAAGCAATGAAAGTCAGGTGGGTAGGATCTACTCATTGTCGGAGGAATGGCCTCCAAAAGTTTATTTCAAGGGTGGCTTTTAGTATTTTTATTGCGTTATGTCCTATTATTTGTGTGCAACATTGTAGTCAATGTACAAGATATTTTGTAACGGCTGCGGTTAAATATCCGTGTTTGAAGTGTGTCTTATGCGGTTAAAAGTACAACTGCTATTATGTGGTCCCAATGTGATGTAAAACCGCACAAGCATGCAACTAGAAGGTTTCAAATTGTAGTTTTGGTACTTGCTTCACAAATGAAAGCCTGTTTTTGAGTTTGTTGGTTAAATTTTTGAAAATTTCAAACCAAAATGGCTAGATACAATGGTAGCATCATTAGGCACATGGTGATAAACCCTCGTGCCAAATTTGAGTCCATTTGAATAAATGTAGATAAAAACATGGTACGCAAGTGGCTCTTTCGAGTAGTCGGACATGATCGTTGACCTAACTACCCCACGTTTGGATAGATCTAGCTATAATTTTGCTATGCCAAGCCATGACACACACAACTGTGATAAATGTGGGGCCATGCCAAGATTTCATAGGATCTAGACCTCTCTGGGTTGGCTAGAAACACCATCATCAACTTAGTGGCTGTGTGAGTCACTGCACCTGACCATCATGATCCCACCCACTTGATAGATTAGCTATAATCTGGCGGCGGTGCCTTCAACTTCGTGTGCTCGGCAGCGGCGGCCCGTGTGAGCGCAGGGGCAGCCCATCGGTGGTGCGTAATCTCAAAACCCTAGCTCATTCCCTGCGCTTGGATTTGGATCTGACCCAATCGCTTTCCCTCTGATTTCTGATTTCTGAGCTAGATTGTCGTGGGCGGGTTGGCTGAATCGGGGGCATCGAGATGGAGAGGCAAGAGAGCACTTCCAATAGGTCAATCTCACTATTTTTTCATTTGATTTGATCGCATTTGGATAATCACCAATTCCTCTAGCTCACTCTGCCCGCCTCTACTCAAACAAAACAGGGGTGATTATGAGCGGCGGAGAAAATTCCAATTCAATTTCAAGTTCTTCCCATCTAGAGCGAAACTAGGTGATGGTAGTGTACATAACATCGAGAGAGGTACATCTGTGGGTTGGGAGGTTGAGTTTGCAGATATTGATCTCCAGCAACTGCAGCAAATGGAAGAATTGGCCGTGAAGAATTTGGTGGAGAAAATCGGGCAAAGTGTTCCTTGGGGTCCACAGCAGGAAGTTACATTGTTACGGTTTGAAAATTGGAAGGGAGAATATTTGAGAATTGAGGATGGAGAAGATTTAGTAGATGAAATTGATTGACAAGATGGCTGGACAAACAAAGAGGTTACTTTTCATGCTGAGCTCATCGATCTGGAAGAAGATTCCAAGGTTGGATATGTGGCTTCAAATTTTGCTTCGCAAATGTCAGATGATGATTGGGACTCACAGAGGCAGATGGTGCCCATACGAACTGAAGTGACAGTATTATCAGACAGAAATGATGTTGATGCAGGACAGGGTGTTGATGCAGGGGCTAGTATGTATGTTGATTGGAATTCAGTGGAGTTCGATGAAACTACTAATTTAGTCATAGAACCAATGACTGACACAGAAATGGCCAAAATATTTGGCATTCCAGTAGATGACAAAGATAAGGAAAAGACTGATGAAACTAATTTGGCTGATGATGATGGTGGTAACAGAACATTTTATGAAGATGTAGATAGAGAGCTGATGTAGAATGCTGCAGATGATGTAAATGATGCACATTATGATGAGCTGGTTACTGTCTATGACAAGGAAAACCCTGTTATTGCAGTAGGGAAACTATTTCCAAGCATGGGTGAGTTTAAGATGTGTTCCAAAATTTATGCAATCAAGAAGCAGTTTGATGCCAAGACTCAGTGGACTGATAAAAAGAAGTTCTATGCTAGATGTAGAGGTTTTGATGGGGCGCCAATCCTTGCAAATGGTACATTTCTGCTAGAGGCCAACCAGATGGAAGTACCATTAGAGTTAATCAAATCCCTTTTGAACACACTTGAATTCCTAGTTCACAGAGAGTATCAACAATGACATCACAAATTTGGGTTGCTGAAAAGATCACTCCTATTTTAGCCAAGACACCAAACACTACTGCAAAGAGGCTAAAAAAAGACTTGGAAAAGGACTACCCAATTAAGGTGAATTATAGCACTGTGTGGAAGGCAAAACAAAGGGCAATGAAAGAATTGTATGGTGATTGGGCAAATACTTTTAGGATGTTGTATAACTTCAACGCAGAGGATGAGAAAAGGTCACCTGGCAGTGTTGTGGAGATAGATACTGCGGTCAGTGATGATGGCAAGGTGTTCTTCTCTAAGTTTTTTATGGCTTTAAAGCCTTGCATCGATGGCTTCAAAGCAGGATGTCATCCATATTTAAGCATAGAATCTTCATTTTTAACTGGAAAGTGGAATGGTCAGCTAGCAAAGATGCAATGCTCTGGATGGACATAATTGGATGTTCCCCGTTGCCATTGGGTTGTTTCAATCAGAGACTGAGGCCTCATGGACATGGTTTATGATGCAGTTGAAAAGATGCTTAGGGCCAGTCTCACCTTTGGCAATTCATACAGATGCATGCAAAGGCCTAGAAAATGCAGTAAAGACTGTGTTTCCCCATTCTGAGCAAAGAGAGTGCTTTGGACATATGTGGATGAATTTGATCAAAAAGTTCAGAGGAGAAGAATTTGGGCGCATGTGGCCTGCAGCCAGATCTTATACTACCTAGACACATTCATATCATCTTGGTAATATAATGGCAACATGTACTGAGAATGAATTTGGTACATGGCTGCAAACCTATCACTCTCTCTTATGGTATCGGTCAGGATTTAATACTGCCATCAAATGTGATCATATCAACAAAAACTTGGCAGAGAGTTTTAACAATAAGGTGAAGGATTTAAAGGACTTGCCTGTACATGACATGGTTCACCAAATCAGGATCATGATCATGCGCTTGTGGGAATTGAGAAGAAGAATTGGTGATGTCCTGCAAGGGGACAAGCTTCCAGCAGTGGTACAACAGGTTGTCAACAGGAGTAGAAATCTTGCACATTTGAAAGTTGAGAAATCTTCTTTGTGGGGTGCTGAAGTTAGAGACACCAAAACTGGAAGGACACATGTTGTTGACACTGAAGTGCATGAATGCACTTGCCTGGAGTGGCAACACACTAGAAAGCCATGTGAGAATGCCCTACTCTTCTTGGCCTCCAAACCAAAGTTAAATATGCACCTATATTTGCATGAATATTATTCAGTAGAAAAATTCAAAGATGCATATGCAACTCCAATTCCAGCACTTACAGACCAGTCTCAATGGCCTGAAGTAGAATTTGAATTTTCTATGTGTCCTCCACTGACCAAAAGAAAAGCTGGCCCGCCTAAGCAAAGTATATTCAAGGCATGGTTTGAGAAAGGTGGGAGTAGTAAGAAAGGGAAAAAGGATGATAAGCCAAAAAGACCTCAAAAAGGTAACACAAACAGATGCAAGCTTTGCCAGGAACTTGGGCATCGAACTGGGTCTTCCAAATGCCGTTACACTCCTGAAAAGCCAAAGAAGTATGCAATATTTTTTTGTTACCGTTACTGTTGTTTCTTCACTTTGTTTTGTTGCAAAATGACCTGTTATGTTTTTCAGGAGAAAATGTCCAGTTCAGCCTCTTGTTGTTGAAAAATACTGGCCAACCAAAAAGGCAAGACTTGGTGGATTCAGAAAAAAGAGAACTGTGCAGATCATGTTTACTGATGATCAAACAAGGCAAAATGAGTCTATTGAGTTGCCATCTGTTGTGGATGTTGCAATGGAAGCAGATGATGCCCTTGATCATATTGTGCTGCAATCTATTGAGTTGTCACACGTTCTGGTTAATTTGCAAACCGAAGAGGCAACAAAAGAGTCTGTTGAGGTGCCACCTGAACATGTTCTCGAGGTTGTGCTGAACGACATCACTGATTTGGCTGTTGAATTGCCACCAAAACCACTTCAGGAGGTTTTGCTGTAAAAGTTGTGGGGGCCAACTGGTCCTGGTAAGAAAACCAGGAGCATCAACAAATTATGTCATGTTGAACCAAGCAGTGAAAAAAATAACAAGAGATCGAGCGGCAAGCAAAATAGAGTGGGAACCATTGAAACATTATGTTTATTGTACTTTGATGTGAAAACCTATATTTCATTGATGTAATCTTGATTGTTGTATTGGTTTGTGTACTTTGATGTGAAAACTTATGTGATGTGAATTTGAATTTGAACCGGAATTCAAAATTGAATTTGAATTGACCTTCTAATTTGGACGAACATTCAATATTTTTTAGAGATTATTGGTTTGTTCTATGATGTTTTAATGCTTTATTTACTATTATGCATGTTAGTTCATCAATCCTAGTCCTTTTGTGAAGTAATCCCTCCGTTTCAGGGCTTACGGTGTCCTCGTTTTGCGTGTTTTTTCTTTGACCAAGAATTACTATAAATACGTAAAGAGTTTTGGTATAAAACTAGTATCACTAGAAAGTATTTTTCAATACGAATCCAATGGTACTAACTATGTACAATATAATCAAGATTTTGTTGCTTAATTCTTTTGGTCAAACTTTGCTTTGGAAAGCGTGTGCGCCTTAAGCCTTGAAACGGAGGTAGTACATCTCATTGTCACCGAAAATGTGCTAGAAATGGCCTCCAAAGCAAGGGGAAACGACCCCATTGCTAAGCATCTTATTTTTCGACCTTGTCCAAATCATCCAAATAAATGTCCTTAGCATTTATTCTACCTATACAGTATTAGTACGAAATCTCACTATTTTTTGAACTTTTGAATTTTTTCATTTTTTTGGGAATTATTTATGCACGGTCAAAGTTGTCAAAACCCCGTTGACTGAGCTCAAAACCCCATTCGTTGACCAGGCTAACCCTGACGACCAACCTGGAGCGTCGATCTAACCCTAGAGCGCTACCCGGTCCGTTCGATCTGTTCTTCTAGAAGGATTCTGTGTGACGGCAGCTAACCCTAACGACTAACCTCGACCGTTCATCTGACGTTGTGCGCTAAACTCCCGCCGTGCGATATGGTCTTCTAGGAGGAATCATGAGCGATCCACGAGAGCCCAGTTTCTTCGACGTGATTGGCTGGTGTTTTTTCTTCCAGCGAGTCGCGTCTGGTTCCGCTAGGCCGTCCACGCATCATCCAACGGGTCTGTTTATTGTGGCAGCCACGCCTCTGTGCCCGCCGCCCGTCGCTGCCCTCTTTTCCAGCGCCTTTTCCATGCATGCACCATGCAGCGTGACCGTCGTAGCCTGGCTATTGAACCCATCAGCGTCGCAGCCTGGCTATTGCGCGTAGCGTCACAGCCTGGCTATTGTGCGCAGCGTTGCAGCATGCAGGGCACGTGCCGATGCAGCCTTACCGTCCCGCCGCTTGGATAACCCGTCGATGCACACCGATGCACGTGCCGCTTGGATAACCCGTCCCGCCGCTTTGAATGCTCTGCGATGGCTTTGACTGCTCGACGGAGACCAAACGCCACCGCACACCTCTCACCCTCCTCTCTCTTCACACTAGGGCTCGCAACGGCCGCCTCGGCCTATATAATGGACCATTTCTTCCCAATCTCCGCACACCTCTCTCACCCTCCTCTCTCTTCAGCCGCCAGCCCGCCACCGCATCTTCTTCAGCCGTCACCCGCTAGCCGCAACCATGCAATTCAACGGCCCCACCTTCCGTCGCCCACCCACCACGCCCGAGCGGCAGTGCGGCGGTGTCATCGTCGAGAATGAACTGCGCGTGTGGGCGATCTCGAGGTGGAGGGGGCCGACGGAACTAGCGCATTTCTTCCTCTCTGCTGGCTACCGCCACCTCCCCAGGGGCTCGCCACACATGTTCAGGCTGGAGAGGTACTACGACGGTAACACCGACTTGGAGATCGGCCTGTACGTGCACTTCACCAACCCATTAGACGCGTTCGCGCTCCTCGGGCAGGTTTTCTGGTGTGGATGCGAATTCATCGCATTCACAACCTACAACATCTTCACCGACTTCCGTGCCATCTTCCCCTCCCCAGACAACATGCACACCCTCCCCTACCGCATGCCGGAGGACGACGACGAGTGAGGGGCGAGTCCCTACCCCGCATGGAGGGGCCAAGGAGGGAAGATGCGGCGCCCGGGAAGATGTCTCGTTGTTTTTCTGTTTTTCTAGTTGTAAGTTAGTTTTTATTATATAAGTTGTGTGTGTTTGTATCGTGTGCCCATCGGTGGATGGGTTTATGTAATGCTACTATAATATTATTTTTATCTATGTGGTTATAGTTCGTGCAAACTAACTTAGCTAGTTGATGCAATGATTGAGCAACTCATTTTATTTAACACAAGAATAAACAATTTAAAAAAACACAAGAATAACAATTTTAAAAAAGAGTGCTTGCCCGTGAATAACTACTCTACTAGGAAAATGAGGTTATTTAAGCTCAAAGTTATATGACAATGTATTTTAGTCCATTGACTTAATTATGCTTCTTGTTTCTTCAAATGGAGGTAATGTTGTACGCAAAATAAAAATTAGTTGTCATATATATTTTTTAACCATAAAAGGTGCAAGTTCCTTTCGTATAAAACATCAAAAAATATAAACTCTATCCAAATTTGAGAGGGATTCGTTTCCTTCTTTTGTTTGAGCAACATGATCCTACCTACTTGATAGATCTAAGTATAACTATGTGGGATCATGTTTGAGCAAGTGTTGGCTCATACTTCTACAAGTTGGCCAGTTGTTTCTAGACAACTCAGATTGGTTAATTTTAGATCCCATGCAGTGTTGTTGTGGGTCCATAATTGCCACAAGCATCATGGCTAGGTCAAATTTACGAGCATCATGGCTAGAAACACCATCATCAACTTAGTTCCACTATTTCTTGATTTTTTTTAATTTCTGGTGCTTCTTTCAAACTAAGGCAAAAACCATGACAGGTGAGACCCTGAATCAGTAATCACAACTTGAGTTCTATGAGTAAAGCTGAAAGATAGTACTTACACATAATTATGAAAGACGCCACACAGAATTTTGAAAGCTACCACACTGAATTCTGAAAGTACTAAAAATAAATACATTGCAATTTTTTACTTTGAAAAGATCTGAACACGCTAGCGATTGAGCAAATAACCTAGGTTATTCATCCCTATATATTTCATCGGCGTCCGCTCCCGTGTCCTGCATGAGAAATTCATTGAACTCCCCCTGTCTGCAATGTGCTTCCAGTATCTTGTCGAGACGGTAAGGCCTCAGTGAACGTTCCAGATCATGTTGACCAAAGCCATATGCAAGTCTTGGTACCCCATCCCAGGCCTTAAGATCATGATTGTACGCTCTGATATAAGAAAGATCCGCATAGTAGATGCAATCGGCTAGGACTGTACTAGGGTGCACTCTAGTGTCGACGGAGATCAACCGGTTAAAATGAACGAAGAAGGCACGGCTGCCAATGTCACCTACACCCTCGAGACAGCGTTTCTCCGTGTCCACCCGGTAAAGCACCGGTTGACCTTCGGCGAAAACCCCACCCAACACAAGAAGCAGATCACCTTCTGACTCCACAAGGTAGAACTTGTAGACTCCTCGTATCTCTTCAAATACTGGACCTGAAATTATTCTGGCCATCTTGACTGTGCTCGCGCGCTGCTCCACCTGGATGTTGGTCGACACGATGTCTCCACCATCCTGTACTGCATATACTTCACCACGGAATAGGGTAATGCATCGCACGTGCTCATCGGACGACGGATAAATTCCTTCTCCAAATACTCCATTGAAATCCCCTATCGGGGTGGCCTCATCGGCCCAAGCAATAGAATTCTCATAATATGTGGAAACAAACACCATCCTGGGGGACTTCGTGACGGCTACAGATGCCACAAGATTTGATGGTATCTGCTCCTGAAACTCAGTGTTCAACTTACAGGTGAGTGGGTTCAGAAGGCGAATCTTGTGCGGCTCTTCCCTCTGAGCAATAACGACGACGCCACGATAAACACCGATGAAGTAGAACCTTTTGATGAAGAGAACAGTTAGCCCTAAGATATATGTACAATGGAAAATACTCTCTTTGTTCACTAATATAAGACAGAGCTTCTAGATATTTCAAAATGTACTAGATATATATATATCCTAAATGAGTGAACCTATACAATTTAACTTTTCTTAAGAATGTTCAAGAACATGCATGTTTAAGAACCTACTCCCTCCGTCCGCAAATAAGTGTACATCTAGCTTTTGCCTAAGTCAAACATAACCAAATTTGACCAACTTTATAGAGAAATATAGGAACATATATTACATTAAATTGACATATTATAAAACTAGATTTAAAAATAAATCTAAAGATATCAATTTAGTGTCATAAATGTTAGTACATTGTTCTAAAAAGTTAGTCAAACGTAGTAAAATTTGACTTAGGACAAGGCTAGAAGTACACTTATTTGTGGACGGAGGGAGTACACAATTAAACATGAATGTTTAAGAATAACTTTGTATCATAATAACAAATGAATGTTGATCGGATGAATTGTGAACCTGCGCTGAACTTCCATTAGATTCGCGTGAAGCAACGACCTGTGGCGAGGTTGAGGAACGTGAAGTCGCCGACGTCTGGAAGTGTGTGATATACAAGGATCCAGTTGTTGAGATGGAACTCGGGTTCTTTTAATGTGTGGCACCAATCGTCGCAGACTCTCCGACAAGCAGCGTAGGCATCGACGTATTCCTCGTTCTCCAGGAAGGATTCGCCGATCTTGGCAAGTGGTCCGTCGGCCAGGAGATCGAACCAGTTCACCTTCAGTCGGCTGCTCGCCATGCCTTCCTATCGAGTAATAAAGAAGACCAGGAGATGAAGAGGAAAAGAACAAGGAGAAGAACAAGGATAGGTGGAGTCGAAGAGGGAAGCACTACGCCGGAACAAGGAGGCGAGGATACAACACGAACTGCCACTATGCGGTCGAGGCTGGCGATTTTCTTTTCTTGTAATGTATAAGGACGTCGGCTAACCGCGCTGACATGTCACAGGACCGGCCCTTGGGGGGGACCGGAGGGTCAGCCGCCCCGGGCCCCAAATTTTGGGGGCCCCTCCCCAGATATGTGCTGCATATATAGGCTATAATATATCTTAAAAAGATTAAAAAAATAGCAATTTTGAGTTTTCTATTGGGCTAGATTGAGCGCTCTACTTTGCTGGACATACACATACGTTTAAAATTTGGAGTTCATCACGGCATCACATACATAACCTGCGATTAGATCAGCTATCCTCTTTGATTGTATCGTATGAAGGCACGCTGCACCCCGGTTTCTGCCTCAACCTCGACTTAACACTGCGATGTCGATTGTAGGAAGGTCCGCACGCGGAAAGCAGCAAGCCGCCACCTATCGGCCGATCGTCGCCTATCACCCCCTCGCCCTCTTCCTCTGTATGTGGCCTATCTCTCATCTCGCTTTGGCCGTTCAGCGTCTATAGGTTCGAATTCTGAATTTATGATCTCAGTCTTCTACAGTCTAACGTTGCCCCTAATTTTTGTTCTAATAGATGTTCTTCTTTATATTTTTAGTGTAGTTCATTGGTTATGGCACCTTATTCTGGTGCTAAAAAAAGTAAAATATAAAGTCTAAAGTTTTCGATGATATACATTTTATAATATATACCTGATACTAAGTTGCTCAATTTGGCGATATAGAAGTACACGCAAGACTTGTAAACCGAAAGGGGCGTAGTAGTTCTTGCTGAGTAACATAGTAATATTGATCTAGAGGATGATATCAGTACAGAGGAGAACGATGACATCAACGCAAGTAATAACAATGTAAGTGATCATGATATCGCATTTGATTCATCTCCTACAAAATTTGCTAGTGTTGATGAGAAACCAATTAGTGTGGTTATTTATGATCCGGCATCGAGAAGTTATTGGATGAGATTGATATTGATTTTATTATCACCGACTTCGCTTCTAGGAATACACGGAGAATTTTTGAAGGTAATATGTAAACATTTTCATTTTTATAAGAATATTGTAAATGGGTATACTTGAAGTATTTATTCTTCATCATTTTATTCTTGTATATCAAAAAAAATTAGGAAGGTAACTATTGTGCGTATGTGAGTATGTGAGTGGGCCATTGACATATAAAATATTAAATCTTTAAAGGTAACTATTGTATCACTTGACTATAAGTTGACTACATGTGATCTTATAGCCGGCTTGCCGGATGTACTATTGGAATTGCTCTTATGCAATAGCCAACTCTTGCACGTGCTTTTAGGCACTTTGTGAGTATGTGAGTGGGCCATATATGTATAAAGTAGTAGATCTTTGAAGATAACTATTGTACTACTTACTATAAGCTGACAATAAATAACCTTATAGACAGCAAGCCGGTTGTATTATTGGAATAAGAGTGCTATGACACACAATTGTAGCATATGAGTCAACACTTGGCCAACATGGTCCTACCTACTTTATAGATCTAAGTATAAGACGGCTATGCCTAGACATGATGAGACACTTTGCGCCAAATGTGGGCGCGCATGCCAACATTTCATGGGCTGGCCAGAAACTCCTTTATCAACTTGTTGTTGTAAATGAGTCAACACTTGGCCAACATAATCCTACCTAGTTAATTTTTTTTGAGAAATACCTACCTAGTTAATAGATCTTAGTATAACACTATATGCCAAGAAATTATGATGACCTCTCTCGGTTGGCTAGAAACACCATAATCAATTTGTGGTTTTGTGACTCGACACTTGGCCAACATGATCCCACCCAGTTGATACATCTAAGTATAAGAGTGATATTGCCAAGCCATGTATGAAAAGCAAGAACCAGCATACAAAATGTTTTTATCTACTCCCTCTGTCTCAAAATAGATGTCTCAAATATGTCAAAAATTGAATGATTCTAGACAATATTTAGTATATAGATTCATCCAAATTTTGAAAAATCTAAGACATCTATTTTGTGACAGAGGGAGTATTTTGTTACATGAACATGTGCATAAAGAGAAGCAAACGGAGAAAACTTGGGCAAATTCGTGATGCTTTTTATTCAGGGCGTGCAAAGCATGAGGAAGCTAACTGATACACTTATTACAGTGTCTACTGCTTAATGATCAGCAGATAGACCAACCCAAGAGCAACTGCACAAAAATAAAATGCAGCATTCATCATGTTCGCCTGCTTGTTCAGATCGATAATCTACCTTAACTGCTTATTGAGTTTCATTAGTTCTCCCTTAACTTCTGCATCACCCGTCGTAGCAACGATTTTAGAGCCCAAGCTCTCGACCTTATGAGGGTAATTGAGCTCAATCAATGCGCCCCCCTTCCAATCAACTGCGCCCTCTAGTTTAATCCTCTCAATGTACTCATCCATCCACTCAAAATGCCTACAATTCTTCAGATCCTGAAATCGGATGGGTAGATGAACCCTGATTCAAATCCCAAATCCGGGGAAGAACCAAAATTGGCAAACGAAATCAACAAATTGACTTGAAGAACTCAGATCTAACCTTCCCCTCCTCTGGCTTGCTCTCGCATTTCACAAATTCGCGCCCACAGTTGCCATTTTCCTAGTTCTTAGTGACCAATCATTTCAGTGGCGCGATGCATGGGCAGTCAGGGCACCTCGTCATCTGCACTGCCCCATACCGCGGCCATGAGGGGCCGGAGGTTGTACTGGAGTTCGGCATCTATCGCTGGTGTTGAGGGATTGAAGAAAGGCACCCGAAGAAGAAAGAGAAAGAAATGGAAGGCAATGGCGGCTCGGGTTCCTATTCCCCCCTTTCTAAAGGTAATGATGAGGTGAATATGTGGTGGGTCCCGCGATTTTTAGGGCCGGTGGCTGCATGAGGAGGACTACGACCCGGATGCAAACATCGAGGAGGACTATGACCCGGATGTAAACGTCGAGGAGGACTACGAGGTGTACCCGGATGCAAACGTCGCCCACCTTCGAGGTCCCAGAGAATACTACGAGTTCGAGGTTAAGTTCACTGACGAGTACAGGTTGTTTCTCTATTAGAGTGTTAGTTGATTACTGTTCGTATGTTTTGCTCTCGCTGCAGATTGATTTGATCTGCCACCAAGTTGATTTAGCCATATTTTATTTTCGGTTTTGCTAGTTCTCGGGCGCCTGAGAACTTCTTAGGTCTCAGTCGCCTCTTTCACCATTCGATTTACCTCGTGATTTGTGCAAAGTGAAAGTTACACATGAGTTGCAACTAGGGTGTAACTGAGAATTTAATGAGTTGCAACTAGGTTGCAACTAAGAATTAGTACAAATATTATGAGTTGCAACTAGGTTGCAACTGAAATTTTAGCAGAAATATTAGGAGGACATCAGGCGCCTGAGATCTAGGCATAGGGTCGGTGGTTTCATTGTATTGTATATTGATTCGATCTGCGAGTTAGTAATTTTATTCATATCTAATCAGATTACTTAATTATTAATAATGATAGAATACTAATTTTATAATCAACGTGATTAAGTACCAACTGATTTTTGTAGGTCGTAACCATGAATTTGTAATCAAAGTTATTGCACTTGTTTTCATGAAGGCATATCTTTATTGTGTAGTACTAACTAAAGCAGGTCGTAGTGGTAGTATCATGCTACTAGTATCATGCATGGTATCATACCAGTACTATATTTAATAATTTATAGAATCTCAATACAAAATTATGTACAAGAATTATTTATATAAGGATTTTCTAGTTTTACGTGCTATGATACGGTATCTACCTATGATACTCTAACAATCTCTTTCTTCATTAATTATTGTGCCACATCAGATTTTTGCCAACATGGCATACATGATACTAGCTATGATACTCCCACTAGTACCAACCTATGTAATACACTTGGTAGTAACCATATCAGATGCATGTTAGTTGATTAGATGTACACTTTTCTTAATGTAGATTAGTACCAATATGATGATTCCATATTTGATGTATGCCCTTTATCTTATATTTTCAAAATTCTCGGATGCATGTTACATACCAATCGATGTATTGCCAAGATGAGATGCATGCCCGTTTTATCTTATAATTCAAATCCTTACATATGATTTTATTCATGACGATAATGATTTTTGAAATCTTGAATTTATATTTCATGTAAATTAATTTAATAAATCCAGGAGTATGACAACATGGGAGATGACAAGGAAGCCAAGGACAACAAAAGCATGAACATACATAAGAAGCTCAAGTATGTCAACACTGATACGGTGCCCCTCGACGCCGATCCTAAGGCCAAGATTTGATTGTGCTACCAATGCTTTGGTCCCCTATAAATTTTAGTTGTTATCGTTGAAACTATTTGTTGCAGAAACTGGTGTTATTTTGTCGTTTGTGATGGAACCTCGTTTAATCTATATATATGCCTTACGAGTGTCTGCTACTTCGTGAGATGTAGTTTTGGTTCGTGTTCATGCACACTGAATTGTTTAGATGGTTGTTTATTCATGCACACCAAAATTCTTGGAGTATTAGATAGATTGGTCTGATCCAACTATTTTCTACAAATCGCAATGGAGATAAAAACTATGGTCTACCTTATTATTTCAATATTCCAAATGTTACATTTTTATGGCAAATAAGACACCAATTACAAAGGCAAAATGCGAAAGGGTTTCTAGCCAACTCAGATTAGTCTAGAGACCATGCAATGTTGGGATGTGGCTATGTGAGGTACAAGTGTGCATCATAGAAATTATTTAGTTAATTAGAATTAACAACTAGGTGGGATCATGTTTGAGCAAGTGTTGGCTCATACTATTACAAGTTGGTCAGTTGTTTCTAGACAACTCAGATTGGTTAATTTTAGATCGCATGCAATGTTGTTGTGGGTAATTATTTGCCTATAAACACCTTCATGAACTTGTGGTTGCATGAGTCATCACTTGGATAACATGATCCTTCCCGGTTGATAGATCTTATTATAACACTTATAGAAACACCTTCACCAACTTGTTGTTGTATGAGTCATCACACCTGATAGATCTAACTATAATTTTGCTATGCCAAGCCATGACACACACAACTGTGGGAGATGTGGGCCCATGCCAACATTGCATGTGATCTAGACCTCTATGGGTTGGCTAGAAACCGCCGTCATCAACTTAGTGGTTGTGTGAGTCACTACACCTAACCACATGATCTATCCCACCCACTTTATAGATCTAGCTATAAGAGTGCTATGCCAAGCCATGACACACTAGTTTGTGGCAGATGTGGGGCCATGCCAACATTGCATTGCGTCTCTAGACCTCTGTGGGATGGATAGAAACACCTTCCCCAACTTGTTGTATGAGTCATCACACCTAACCAACATGATCCTACCTACTTGCTATATCTAGCTATAATTTTGCTATGCCAGGCCATGACACACACAACTGTGGTAGATGTGTGCCCATGCCAACATTGCATAGGATCTAGACCTCTCTGGGTTGGCTAGAAACACCATCATCAATTTAATGGCTGTGTGTGTCACTACACCTGACCAACATGATCCCACCCACTTGATAGATCTAGCTATAAGAGTGCTATGCTAGGACATGACACACACTTGTGGCAAATGTGCGGCCATGCCAACATTACATGGGGTCTAGACCTCTGGGCTGGGTAGAAACACCTTCACGAACTTGTTGTTGTATGAGTCATCACACCTGACCAACATGATCCTACCTACTTGCTAGATCTATCTATAAATTTGATATGCCAAGCCATGGCACACACACAACTATGGTAGATGTGGGCCCATGCCAACATTGCATGGGATCTAGACCTCTCTGGGTTGGCTAGAAACACCATCATCAACTTAGTGGTTGTGTGAGTCACTACACCTGACCAACATGATCCCACCCACTTGATAGATGTAGCTATAAGAGTGCTATGCCTAGCCATGACACACACTTGTGGCAAATGTGCCGCCATGCCAACATTACATGGGGTCTAGACCTCTCTGGGCTAGATAGAAACACCTTCACCAACTTGTTGTATGAGTCATCACACCTGACCAACATGATCCTACCTACTTGCTAGATCTAACTATACTTTTGCTATGCCAAGCCATGACACACACAACTATGGTAGATGTGGGCCCATGCCAACATTGCATGGGGTCTAGACACCTCTCTGGGCTAGATAGATCCTACCTAGTTGATAGATCTAAGTATAGCACTGCTATGCCAAAACATGATGAGACACTTTGTGGCAAATGTGGTTTGCATGGGCTATAGACATCTCTTTGTTGGCTAGAAACTCCTTCATCAACTTGTGGTTGTGTGGCTCGGCACTTGGCCAGCATGATCCCACCTAGTTGATACATCTAAGAATGAGAATGCTATGCCAAGACATGACACACACTTGTGGCAGATGTGGGCCCATGCCAACATTGCATGGGATGTAGACCTATCTAAGCTATCTAGAAACACATTCACTAACTTGTGGTTGTGTGACTCAGCAGTTGGCCAACATGATCCTACTCAGTTGATAGATCTTACTGTAACACTTATATGCCAAGACATGATGAGACACTTTGTGGCAACTGTGGGCCCATGCCAACATTGCATTGGCTATAGACCTCTCTGGGTTAACTAGAAACAATACCATCAACTTGTGGTTGTGTGGCTCAGCAGTTGGCCAACATGATCCCACCCAGTTGATACATCTAAGTATGAGAGTGCTATGCCAAGCCATTACACACACTTGTGGCAGATGTGGGCCCATGCCAATATTGCATGGGATCTATACCTATCTGGGCTGTCTAGAAACACCTTCATCAACTTGTGGTTGTATGAGACATCACTTGGATAGCATGATCCTACCTAGTTGATAGATCTAAGTATATCACTGCTATGCCAAGACATGATGAGACACTTTGTGGCAAATGTGATCCCATGTCAACATTTCATGGGCTATAGATCTCTCTGGGTTGGCTAGAAACTCCTTCATCAACCTTTGGTTGTGTGACTCACCACTTGGCCAACATGATCCTACCTAGTTGATACATCTAATTATGAGAGTGCTATGCCAAGACATGATGAGACACTTGTGGCAGGTGTGGGCTCATGCAAACATTGCATGGGCTATAGACCTCTATTGGTTGGCTAGAAACTCATACAACCACATGTTGATGGTGTTTATAGCCAACTTAGATAGGTCTAGAGCCCATGCAATGTTCGCATTCTTTGCATAAATCTGAAAGCTACCATACATCATTCTAAAAGTGCTATGAATAAAGGTGGCAGGTGTGAAAACCTGAGCATGGTGTGGAAACCTTTTAGTGCATGAAAACCGTACCTTACCCATTTTTATTACTCCCTCTGTTCTAGAATAGATGTCTTAAGTTTTTCAACTTTTGGATGAATCTATATACTAAATAGTGTCTAGATTCATCCAAATTTTGACAAATTTGAGACATCTATTTTTGGACGGAGGGAGTACTTATTATACTATTATATAATGATGATGTTTGAGTAAGTACACCGACGCTAGCACATCATAGTGGTACGAGCGATGATAGCCTGTGGTTTTATGCCCGAGATCGCGCATATGTGATATACCCCGTGTGAACGATTTTATATTCACAAATTACGGTGTAGGTCAGGTTTTGGGCCACTAATGGGCCGGCCTTCACGTTATATACTCGTGACCCCTGATTCGCTGATACCTTCTCTGGCAACGGCAAAGACGGTGGGCGGTTCATCGTGGAGGCTGCGACGATCGACACGACGCGACGACTCGAGGTAAACGAAGGTTACGTTCTTGGCCCCCCTCCTCTTCTACACAACATAGTTGCGCAAGTACTGTTAGGTTTTGCCGCTACTATTGTTGGGAGTGCTTTTGGTAACGGAAAAGGGTGGATTTTTTCTGATTTTGCTGATTTTTGTGTTGAATTTAACTATGATCTCCTAAATTCTATCGCATTGTACCTTTATTTCAGCTAATTCATGGACCCTAGGGAATTTTTGTTGGTGAGATTTCATTTCGGAGGGGAGTTCATCAAAGTGGGGCCAAATCTGGACTACGTTGGAGGAGATGATGTGCTTTCAGAGATAGAGAGGAAAAAACTTTCGCTACAGGAAGTCAAAGGATTTGTTAAAGATCACATGGCATCGAAGGAAATGATAAAATTATATTTTCTTATTCTAGGGAAAGATCTTGTGGATGGGTTGGTGTTGCTCTATGATGACACTGGCTATGTCGAGATGGCTCATTATGTTTGCCCTGGGAGAGTGGCTGATGTGTACGTTGAGTACCACGGTGAGGAAGACAGTAAGCATAGTAGCATTAGGTGTGCTTTCAAGGATGAAGTGTGGGGATTGAGTGATGGATAGGAAGAACCAGATGTTGTTGTCATAACTGCAGTTAAACCTGCTGAGTATGAAACCAGATGTTGCCCACTGAGGCAGAAGAAATCATTCAATAAAAGACTAGTGCAAATAGAAAGTGATGAAGATGATGTGATAATGACAGAACCAGTATTATCTCAAGTCGTGAATCGTACACAAGGTGCAGCTTTTTCATCTTTAGGTCAAGATCATCATCCCATGCCAGCAGCTTCGGGCCATGACGAGCAACCAAATCCAGCAGCTCCAGGACAAGAAGGTGAAGTGAAATATATTATACTGTCAGATTCAGAGAGTGACGTGGAATACGTTGCACATAATAATAACAAAGGGGAAGATTCAGAGGTTGTGGAGATAAGAAGGCAAGGTAGAAAGTTTAATAAATGTATGATAGACTCCAAGAGCTGGATTGGTATAGATGCAACTGCCACTACCCCTCCATCTGCCCCTGCGTCACATGGAACTGCAGCTGCCCCCTCAACTGCAAGGTCTCAACCAGCTATAAGAACTGCAGCTACTGCAGGTGCAAGATCTCTAGCTACTCCTGGGGGAGCATCTGGTAGCAGAGGAAGACGAGCAGGAAGAGCCAAAAGGGGGAAAAGAGTGCCAGCATGTTATGACCTTACGTGAATCTCTATGATTTTTGCTGAATTTATATGATTTTTGCGGAATTTATATGATTTCTGTTAAATTTATTCTGGTAATTTGACCAAAATATACACTATTTCTGCTATCTTGGGAGTACAAGATAGAAGAGGGAGACATCATCCTCTTTGACTTTAATCCAGATAGTGATGGTGGACTGCATCTGATCATGGTGGGGCTGACAACAACTGAAGACCCTTCTGAAAGTACTTATTAGTAGAACCTGCTAGAACCTGTTATGTTAACTTGTTGTGCCTTCTGTACGATTAGAACCTGTTATGCAAACTAGTGATAGTGCTGGAACATAGAGAATATACCATCGGGTTCCAATCACATCAGTTCTACCATTAGCGTGTACTGTGATTCATCATGAGCCGGTGCAACCAGAAACCAGAGATGCTTCTAATTCCATCTAATAACACCATGTTGTAGCCTCATATGTGATGCCCACACGAAAAACAGGTATAAGAATCTGTACAACCAATAACAGTGCATGATTTCGTGCAACCAATTGTGATCTTGGACACAGAATGCGAATTAATCATCGGCTGGGCAGAGCACCTCCCACCATCACCTTGTAGGACTGACAAAAAACATACTCCATCTGATTTATATTAATGTCCTCAACTTTGCCTAGATACGATTGCATCTAATCTAAATACTTAACTAGATACATACGATTTTAGATAAAGTTGAGTCCATTAATATGGACCAGAGGGAGTACACAATTTCACCACATCACATTCTGCTAAGCACATATTGCCTCACATATGCCAAAGGTATTCTCCCAGGACCAACACAAATGAACACACAAATATTCTGTAGAGCTAGTGAGACCCGAAATTATATTGTATAGATCTAGGGTGCTAGAACATAAAGATAGAGGTTTGAAATCTTCCGCGGCCATAAACAAACATAATAGACAAGTTCTTAAACGAAAACATCTTGATAACATGAAAATGATCCTTGTTCTTCAGTTCGAGGTATGGATGGGTTTGAAAGAGTCATCGGGATGATTCCTGTAATGCACCTTGTTTGTCTTTGCCTTGTCAAAGTACTTGCTACACTTCGTAACACTATTGACAAGATAAAACTTGATCATGAATCTATCAACAAAGTAATTCCTTCGTGCCGTTGCTTCAGCGTTGACAGGGTCGACAAATTTCATGTACAGGCTCCCATCTTGATCAACAGCATGTTTGAACCTAAAGTCTAATGGAACAACGCTGAGTGGATAGCAAATAGTACCAGTACGAAACATGTACTTCACAACCAACTCTAGTTAGGCCTGCTGGAGTACCCTCAGACACACCAAGAATGTTCATGGTTGCTTCTGACAGATGAGGATTCTTCCATTTCTCAATTAGGTCTCCCTGGCATGAAAATCCAGTAGGGTAACTTAGTTGACGCATGTGATCAACTAACAGGTGGTCATATTCCTGTGGATATGTACACAGCGGCATGTTCAATAGCTTGTCCTCCTTCCTTGGCACAAGATTGAGCTCAACAATATTGTAAATCTTGACAACCGCGTGAGCTAAACTAAATGCTTTCTCCTTTGCACACGCACTCTCAAGAACATCATTATCAGCATTGGAAGTGGCCCTCACAAACACTTGTGCTTCATAGGCATCGTTCAGCACAAACTCAAACTCTCTTCTGAGAAGAGTCTTTGCTATATGCAGAACTGTGAAAATTCCTTCTGTGTCCGTACTGCCCAATAACCTGAAAAGGAATAAGCCATTGACTGGACCTATCCTTTCTCCTAGGCGGGCCAGAATATGCTGAGTGACCTGTGGCTTCCTGTGCTGGGAGATGTACCCCGTTTCCTTCACCCCCTGGTGGATAATACATTAACAAAATCAACCCAGATGCATTGAACAGAGGAGAACAAATTCATCAATAAAAAACCACCAAGTGTACTACATATTAGTAAAAAAAATATGGCTGGCAATGCAGTTATATCATAATGAAAACAAGTTCAATTATCCCTATATGCTTATCAAGTTTCAATCTACACAATCATGGAATTAAAATAAAATTTAGTTCTTCTAATATTAACACATCAGACGGAATACAAACGGTTGTAAAACACTTTCGAGAAGATAATGAACCCCAAAGAGGGGAGCAATCATCACAGATATTACATACTACTGTCACATCTATATACTGATGATAAGGTATCTTTGATTTGCATATTCTCTGTTGCAAAAAAAGGCAAAACAAATGACCCTATCCTCTTGCAATTGCAACACCAACTTTCTGTCTAAATGAGACCCACTTAGGTGGTACATTCACATTCAATTAATATTTGATAAATTCCAGTGCCTTATTCACAACAAATACCAATGTTTAAATAAATTACAAATAAAAGCTGGGCAATAAATGGAAAATAAAAGGTTGACATGTATAATTGCTGGCTAGATTTTACTCAGATCAGGGCCTCTTTCAGTCTATACATCTGTCAGAAAACTTACCGACTCGTCTCTGTCGGAGGAGTACCCAAGGTGCACCTTCCTATTATGCCCACCTTCTGCTGGCTTCCCTTCCTATTTGAATAAATAAACAACACTTCAGCTAACATGATCAAGTTTGAAAAGAGGTAATTATGGAAATAAAAAAATTTGGCAGGTTATAATAGAAATATTAATGGGAAGTAAAACTTCTAAGTTCAAATACTATCTGAAATTATGGATTAAGGCAGTGGAAGGAAATGAAATTCTTTATGATGGATATCTAAACAGTACTCATCTCTGAATGCATTGTCAGGTTCTACTAGTCCAACAACAATTCAGTTTAAATCTCTGATCTGAAAGTATTTCACAGATTTCATAGAACATGACAATACGTTTTGATGTTATGATTAAGATTCTACCGGATATTAGGGTATTGTAAAACAAAATTAAGTTTTTTAATTGTCTCTGTATGCTTATCTAGTTTAAACCTACACAACCTTGTAATTCAAATAGAACTCAGTTTTGTAATTTTAACACATCAGACAGATTACCAAAGGTTGTAGAACACTTTCAAGAACATAAAGAATCCCAAAAGAGGGGAGCAATCTTCACAGATTATATACTACTGTCACATCTATGTATTGATGAAAAGGTGTATTTGATTTGCATATTGTCTATTGCAAAAACAAGCAAAACAAAGGGACCTATCCTCCTACAAATGGAACACCAACTTTCCATCTAAATGAGACACCATTTAATATTTGATAAATTGCAGTGTGTTCTTCAGAACAGATTCCAGTGTTTGAATAAATGACAAATAAAAGCTGGACAATAAATGAAAAATAAAAGCTTGTCATGTATAATTGCTGGCAAGATTCTACTTATATCAGGGCCTCTTTTAGTCTATACATCTTTTAGAAAACTTACCGACTCGTCTCTGTCGGAGGAGTACCCAAAGTGCACCTTCCTCTTGTACCCACCTTCTGCTGGCTCCCCTTCCTGTTTGAATAAATAAACAACTCTTTAGCTCACAGGAGCAAGAGTATAATATGTTTGAAAAGAGGTACTCCCTCCATCCAGAAATAACTGATTATGGATTAAGGCAATGGAAGGAAATGAAATCATCTACTATGATGAAAATGAACTGTCAATTTATAACTGTCATGTATATCTAAACATTACTCATCTCTGTATGCTTATCAATTTTTGACCTACACAATATTGTAATTCAAATAAATCTCAGTTTTGTAATGTTAATACATTAGACATATTATAAAAGGTTGTAAAACACTTTCAAGAACATAAAGAACCGCAAAAGAGGGGAGCAATCTTCACATATTATTATTGTCACATCTATGTACTGATGACAAGGTGTCTTTTATTTGCATATTGTTTATTGCAAAAACAAGCAAAACAAAGGGCCTATCCTATTGCAAATGGAACACCAGCTTTCCATCTAAATGAGACACGCCTAGTAGGTAACCATTCAATTAATTTGATAAAATCCAGTGCCTTCTTCACAAAAGATGCCAGTGTTTGAATAAATGACTATGTAAATCTGGGCAATAAATGAAAAATAAAATCTTGGCATGCATAATTGCTGGAAAGATTATACTTTGATCAAGGCCTCTTTCAGTCTATACATCTGTCATAAAACTCACCGACTCGTCTCTGCCAGAGGAGTACCCAAGGTGCAACTTCCTCTTCTGCGCATCTTCTGCTGGCCCCCCTTCCAGTTTGAATAAATAAACAACACTTCATCTCACATGATCTAATTTGAAAAGAGGTAATTATGGAAAGCAAAATAATTGGGAGTTAATAATATAAAGAATAATGAGAAAAAAACTTCTAAGTTCAAATACTATCTGAAATTATGGATTAAGCCAATGGAAGGAAATGAAATCCTCATCTCTTAATGCATTGTCAGGTTCCACTAGACCAGCAACAATTCAATTTAAAGCCCTATTTTGAAAGTATTGGAATTTGACTTCAGATTCCATAGCACATGACATTAGGTTCTGATGTTATCATTAGGATTCTACCGGATAATAGGGTATTGTAAAACAAAATTATGTTTTCTAATTGTCTCCATATGATTATCAAGTTTAAACCTACACAACCTTGTAATTCAAATAAAACACAGTATTGTAATTTTAACACGTCAGACAGATTACAAAAGGTTGTAAAACACTTTCAAGAACATAAAGAACCCCAAAAGAGGGGAGCAATCTTCACAGATTACATACTACTGTCACGTCTATGTACTGATTATAAGGTGTCTTAGATTTACATATGTCTATTGCAAAAACAAGCAAAAAAAAGGGCCCTATCCTTCTACAAATGCAACACCAACTTTCCATCTAAATGAGACACACTTAGATGATACATAACCATTCAATTAGTATTCATGCACAGTTTAAGGTACACAAAAACTAAAATAGAACTCACTATGGTCCACTTGGCAAATGACCAACAGAGAAAAAGATATATGACAACATATAAGATGCAACTGCCAACCTATTCGATGATGCCAAAGTTCAAACTCAATACTATAAATAATGGGAGCAATTTGATAAAATCCAGTGCATAGTTCACAACAGATACCAGTGTTTCAATAAATGACAAATAAAAGCTTGGTATGTATAATTGTTGGCAAGAATCATTATATAGGTGATCAGCCACAAGATTATAAAAAATAAGTCTATTTGTTTGTGGTCACGGTCTCTTACAGTCTATTTGTTGGTGATCACAAGTAATAATTATATAGTATATCAGCAACTAGAATATAAACAATGCATGAACAAAACTACACCCTGAAGCACATGCTCCCTTGGCAAATAGTACAAGACTGAAAATAATAATTCCATTAATATAAAAGTTGTCAAAGAACACACATACTTAATTTCAGACACATAAATTTGCAGTGTCATTTCATGCAAAATCAAACGTTTAAGCTCTGGGTAAAAAGAACAAATTTAAAGCTCCTAACATATATAATTTTGTGTGGTGCACTTAGACTGTGTAAACATGATGCATTTATATACATCTTTAGTAATGTCCAGAGATGAATAATTTATTCACATGTGTACACTTTTTTTGAATGATTAGATATCATAAATTATATTTTTATATAGCACATAAATATTATAACTTATCAGTTGCCGAACATGTATATTGTCATTATGCACTAATGAATTCCAGCATTCAATCCAGAGAAATTTTATCATACACATAATTCTTCAAACTATAAACATTCAATATCTATGATCCTCTCTGCAAAGTTCTATCAACGCTGCACAGAGTGTGTCCATATACTCTTCAATGCCCCCAAAAGGTGCTGACCACTGAACGAAGTACTACACCAACCTCGTACTAACATTCAAATCCTAAGAATCAACCCTAAAAATCAAACACTAGTTATAAGTACTAAAAAATGAGAAGTGGAGGTTAAAGAAAACACATAGATGCACCACCGCAAGCTGTTGGGCCTTCACCACCAGATTCTCGTCGGAGCCGTGCTTCGCGCCCAGATCCAGCACGTCCGCCTCAACGACCGCCACATTCTCCTTCTCGTCCTGATCCGGCGCCGCCGCGACGAAACAGGCCAACTTGGCCGCACCACCAACCGCACTTCCGTGGGAAACGCCAACCTCCTTCACTGCATCTATGCCGGTGACGGCGCGCTTTTTGTCCACAGTAGCAGCGGCCACGTCGACTGCGCTACTCCCTGTCTTCATCGCTGGCGGAGTCGACGAATGTGCGAGGAGAGGGAGAAGAATTGAGTGGGAGGGGCTGGAGTCGATGCAGTGAGACGAGGGTTTTCTTCTTCCCGATTTGGGGGTAAATGGGTGGGGAAAAGGAGACGAATCAGCCGACGAACCCTTTTATACGTGTTGCCGTTTCGGTTTTGTCCACGTCACTCCTCCACCACCACGTACGCCATAAACGTCGCGTACGCGTATGGTGCGTGAAATAACATGACCAGAGCAGCAGGGTTACTAGGCCGGCCCGTTATCTAGCGCCCGCTTCCAATTTCTATCACACAATTTTTCATGTATGGGATTGAACATACTTCAAATATAAATTACCTGAAATCTTCAGCAGAAGTATATTACTCCCTCCGTCCCAAAATAGATGTCTCAAATTTGTTAAAATTTAAATGAATCTGGACACTATTTAGTATAATGGTTCATCCAAATTTTGACAAATCTAAGACATCTATTTTGGGACGTAGGGAGTAGTTTACTACAATAAGTTGACCATTTAGGTCTCATTTGCTTTAATTCAAATTCAAACAATAGGAGTGTCATATGGAATATGCATCACGGGTTTTTCATACTTCCAATTATCGATGCATCTTACATTGTAAATTAATGAAATTAAAATTGAGCACCAAAAACACATGAACAACTATGCATAGGCATACACATATATATAAGTATAGCATCAAGTGTGCATCATACCATGGCATAGCAAGTTTTTACTCATACTACAACAAGTTGATGATGGTGTTTCTAGTCAACTCACATGGGTCTGGAGCCCAATGAAATATTGGGATATATGAGCCTATATGAGGCACAAGTGTGCATCATGCCATGGGCATACCACTTTTATACTTAGAATCAATGTAATGATTTGGCATAGTAGTTGTATAGTTTGATGTAACAACTAGGTGGGATCATGTTGACTAAGTGTTGACTCATACAACCACAAAGATGATGAAGGTGTTCATAGACAAATCCCATAGGTCAAGAACTCATGCAATGTTGGCATGGTGCTATACGTGCTACAGGTGTGCATCATCCAAAGGCATAGCACAGTTGTGGCAGATCTAGACCTATCTCAGCTGTCTAGAAATACCTTCATCAACTTGTGGTTGTATAAGTCATCACTTTGGACAACATGATCCTACCTAGTTGATAGATATAAATATAACACTGCTATGCCAAGACATGATGAGCCCCTTTGTGGTAGATGTGGGCCCATGCCAACATTGCATTGGCTATAGACCTCTCTAGGTTGGCTAGAAACACCAGCATCAACTTGTGGTTGTGTGACTCAGCAGTTGGCCAACATGATCCCACCCAGTTCATACATCTAAGTATGAGAGTGTTATGCCAAGCCATGACACACACTTGTGGAAGATGTGGGCCCATGCCAACATTTCATGGGATCTATACCTACCCAGGCTATCTAGAAACATCTTCATCGACTTGTGGTTGTATAAGTCATCACTTGGATATCATGATCCTACCTATTTGATAGATCTAAGTACAACTCTGTTATGCCAATACATGATGAGATACTTTGTGGCAAATATGGGCACATACAAACATTGCATGGACATAGACCAATCTGGTTGGCTAGAAACTCCATCATCTTGTGGTCGTGTTCCTCAGAACTTTGCCAACATGATCCCACACAGTTGATACATATAAGTATGAGAGTGATATGCCAAGCCATGACACACACTTGTGGCATATGTGTGCCCATGCCAACATTGCATGGGATCTAAACCTATGTGAGCTATCTAGAAACACCTTCATGAACTTGTGGTTGTATGAGACATCACTTGGATAGCATGATCCTTCCCAATTTATATATCTTAGAAATGATGAGACACTTTGTGGCAAATGTGGGCCCATGCAAAAGTTGCATGGCCTATAAACCTCTCTTGGTTGGCTCCTTCATCAACTTGTGGTTGTGTGGCTCAACACTTGGCCAACATGATCCCACCAAGTTGATACATCTAAGTATCTGAATGGTATTCCAAGCCATGGCACACACTTGTGGCAAATATGGTCCCATGCCAACATTACATGGGATATAAACCTATCTGATCTGTCTAGAAACACCTTCATCAACTTATGGTTGTTTGAGTAATCACTTGGACAACATGATCCTACCTAGTTGATATATCTAAGTAAAAGACTGTTATGCCAAGACATGATGAAAGACTTTGCGGCAAATGTGGTCCCATGACAATATTGCATGGGACATGACTTGGATAGCATGATCCTTCCCAGTTGATATATCTTAGAAATGATGAGACAAACATTGCATGGGCTATAGAACTCTCTTGGTTGGCTAGAAACTCCTTAATCAACTTGTGGTTGTGTAGCTCATCACTTGGCCAACATGATCCCACCCAGTTGATACATGTAAGTATGAGAGTGCTATGTCAAGCCGTAACAAAACTTTATGGCATATGTGGTCCCATGGCAACATTACATGGGATGTAGAACTATCTAATATGTCTAGAAACACCTTCATCAACTTGTGGTTGCATGACTCTTCACTTGGACAGCATGATCCTACCCAGTTGATACATATAACTATAAGAGTGCTATACCAAGACATGATGAGACACTTTGTCGCAAATGTGGTCACATGGAAATATTGCATGGGCTATAGACCTCTCTAGGTTGGGTTGAATGTACTTCATCAACTTGTAGTTGTGTGGTTCAGCACTTGGCAACCTAGTTGATACATCTAGGTATGAGAGTGCTATGCGAAACCATGACACACACTTGTGGCAGGTGTGCGCACATGCCAACATTGCATGGGATGTAGACCTATCTAAGCTATCTAGAAACTCCTTCATCAACTTGTGGTTGCATGAGTCATCAATTGGATAACATGATCCTTCTTAGTTGAAAGATCTTATTATAACACTTATATGCCAAGACATGATGAGATACTTTGTGGCAAAGGTGGGCCCATGCAAACATTGCATGGGCTACAGAACTCTCTTGGTTGGCTAGAAACTCCTTCATCAAATTGTGGTTGTGTGGATCAGCACTTTGGCCAACATGATCCCACACAGTTCATACATATAAGTATGAAAATGCTATGCCAAGCCATGACACACACTTGTGGCAGATGTGGGCCCATGCCAACATTGCATGGGATCTAGGCCTATCTTAGCTGTCTAGAAACACCTTCATCAACTTAGTGGTTGTGTGAGCACTACACCTGGCAACATGATCCTACCCACTTGATAGATATAGCTATAAGAGTGTTATGCCAAGGCATGACACACACTAGCTTGTGGAAAATGTGGGGCCATGCCAACATTGCATGCATGGGACACCTCTCTGGGGTGGATAGAAACACCTTCACCAACTTGTTGTTGTATATGTCATCACACCTGACCAACATGATCCTACCTACTTGCTAGATCTAGCTATAATTTTGAGTTTGCCAAGCCATGACACACACTAGCTTGTGGCAAATGTGGGCCCATACAAACATTGCATGGGATCTAGACCTCTCTGGGTTGTCTAGAAACACCATCATCAACTTAGTGGCTGTGTGAGTCACTACACCTGACCAACATGATACCACCCACTTCATAGATCTAGCTATAAGAGTGCTATGCCAGGCCATGACACACACTAGCTTGTGGAAGATGTGGGTCCATTCCAACATTGCATGGTATCTAGACCTATTTGGGTTCGCTAGAAACACCATCATCAACTTAGTGGCTATGTGAGTCACTACACCTGGCCAACATGATCCTACCTACTTGCTAGATCTAGCTATAATTTTTCTATGCCAAGCCATGACACACACTAGCTTGTGGAAAATAGGGGGCCATGCCAACAGTGCATGGGGTCTAGACCTATCAGGGCTGGCTAGAACCACCATCATCAACTTAGTGGTTGTGTGAGTCACTACACGTAGCAACATGATCCCACCCACTTGATAGATCTAGCTATAAGAGTGTTATGCCAAGGCATGACACACACTAGCTTGTGGAAAATGTGGGGCCATGCCAACATTGCATGCATGGGACACCTCTCTGGGGTGGATAGAAACACCTTCACCAACTTGTTGTTGTATATGTCATCACACCTGGCCAACATGATCCTACCTACTTGCTAGATCTAGCTATAAATTTGAGTTTGCCAAGCCATGACACACACTAGCTTGTGGCAAATGTGGGCCCATGCAAACATTGCATGGGATCTAGACCTCTCTGGGTTGGCTAGAAATACCATCATCAACTTAGTGGCTATGTGAGTCACTACACCTGACCAACATGATCCCACCCACTTCATAGATCTAGCTATAAGAGTGCTATGCCAGGCCATGACACACACTAGCTTGTGGAAGATATGGGTCCATTCCAACATTACATGGTATCTAGACCTATTTGGGTTGGCTAGAAACACCATCATCAACTTAGTGGTTGTGTGAGTCACTACACCTGGCCAACAATGATCCTACCTACTAGCTAGATCTAGCTATAATTTTTCTATGCCAAGCCATGACACACACTAGCTTGTGGCAAATGTGGGGCCATGGCAACGGTGCATGGGGTCTAGACCTATCTGGGCTGGCTAGAACCACCATCATCAACTTAGTGGTTGTGTGAGTCAGTACACCTAGCAACATGATCCCACCCACTTGATAGATCTAGCTATAAGAGTGTTATGCCAAGGCATGACACACACTAGCTTGTGGAAAATGTGGGGCCATTCCAACATTGCATGCATGGGGTCTAGACACCTCTCTAGGCTGGATAGAAACACCTTCACCAACTTGTTGTTGTATATGTCATCACACCTGGCCAACATGATCCTACCTACTTGCTAGATCTAGCTATAATTTTGAGTCTGCCAAGCCATGACACACACTAGCCTGTGGCAAATGTGGGGACATACCAAAATTGCATGGGGTCTAGACCTCTATGGGCTGGCTAGAACCACCGTCATCAACTTAGTGGTTGTTTGTGTCACTACACCTAGCCAACATGATCCCACCTACTTGATAGATATAGCTATAAGAGTGCAATGATATAGTTACATCTAACAACTAGTTGGGATCACATGTTGACCAATCATTGACTCATTCAACCAGAAGGTGATCAAGGTGTTTCTAACTAACTCAGATATATATAGGTCTATAATGTCACCCTAGACTAGGAAGTTTTAGCAGCACAAAGTACTTGTCTCTGTTCGTTCTCTCACAATCACACTCGCTCTAAATTTGCTAGTGAAGCCATTCTCTGCAATGAGGAGCGTGTGCCTTGGCGAAGCCTGCGCTTGATGTCGATCTGGACTATGCCAACATATTATGCAATATAGACCTATTTGAGCTGTCTGGAAACACCTTCATCAACTTTGATCTACTCCCTCCATCCCATCTCATGTTGCGCATAATTTTGCGTGCAAGTCAAACTTTGCAAAGTTTGACCAAGAATATACAATATAATATAAATATGTGTGATATAAAATGTATATATTATGAAAATATAATTCAAGACAATTCTAATAATATTATTTTGGCACCGTATTAGTTTATAGTTGTATCAAACTATTTGGTCAAACATTATACAGTTTGACCTTGATAAAATCTTATATGCAACCTAAATTGGGACCGAGAGAGTAACAACTACTAGGTGGAATCATGTTGACCAAGTGCTCACACATACAAGCGCAAGTTGATGAAAGTGAACACTTGGTCTAGAGTCCATGCAATGTTGGTAGTATGAGGTGGACGTCACGTGCGCCGGTGACCAAGTGTTCACACATACAAGCACAAGTTGATGAAAGTGAACACTTGGTCTAGAGTCCATGCAATGTTGGTAGTATGAGGTGGACGTCACGTGCGGCAGTGACGCCAGCGAAAACGAATCGACGGGACGTATAAGAGCCCTCTCGGCCGCTTCGCGTCGCCAGATCCCCACCATTTCCCTCCTCCTCCCTTTTGTCTCACCTGATACTGAAAGGAGTGAGGAGTGAGAAACCCTACCTCACGTCGTCGTCTCCTCCGCTTCCGGTCTGGGTGTCATCCTCCTCCGTGCGATTTCGACTCCGGCGATGGCGGGAGTGGGCTTCGGAGCTGATGCGGGCGGTTCTGCTAGGGTGGGGATGGGAGCCGTGACCCGCCCATATGCAGTCGACGAGGTCGAGCGCCATGGCGGTGGCGGTGGTGGTACGGCCGCTTTGGCCTATGCGGCTCTGGGAGAGGAGGAGATGCTGGATGCGGAGGTCGGCGAGGCGGAGCGGCTAGATCTGAACGTGGTGCTCCGCACCGGGGAGGATCTGTCGCCGGTGTAGCCTCAGGAGGTTGCTGCGATGCAGGTAAGAGGTTTTTTCTGCTAACTTCCGTTTTCCCTCTTTTGATTGTTTGGATGGAATCTCAGTTCTGTAGATTTAGCTATATCAGTATTAGGGATTGACATCTATTAGGGATTCTTTGGATGGAAGCGTGGTTCTGTAGATTCCTGGTGTAGATTTTTTATAGGATTTATATATTTCAACGAAAGTAATTTGTTGCAGCATATATCTAGCCCTAGGAAATAGTTTAGTGCATCGGATTATTCAGGATGATTAAATATGAAATTACACAATGTTGGATGCATATTTTTGTTGTAGTTTTTTCCTGAACATGTATGATCATATATTAGACTAGTTCTATTAAATGAATGCTTAGATGCGAGGGATGTCCCTAAGATATGATATTCAGTGTAGTTTAAGTAGTTAGTATAGTGCAATATCAGTTTATAATTTATCATTGATTTTTGCACGGTGATCAAATGGTAAATGGCCGCATGCTCTAAACTGTATTAGCATACTGAGTAGACCTTGGCGGCTGTTTTTGGACACTTGAACGGGAGAGTTGTCCTGAAAGTTCAGTCAGATCGTCTTCATGATCTGTTATTGAACACCCTGGTGGTTTGTGTTGTTTATACCTCTACTCTATGAAAATTAATAGAATAATCTTAGCCTTTTAGGTTACCTTGTTTCTGTGGCTGCAATACTTGTAGAATTATGTCAGCTACCTCTTCAATTTTGCAAGTTTTAAACATTGGTTCCTGACTATCTAAGGCAATAACATGTATGGGCATCAGATTTAGTTGATGCAGGCAATGCTATATCCTGAAAAGGTCTGTAGAGTTTTAAATGTTCTAATCCTTAAACATGTTGAAGCAGTTAAATGTTTCTTTATTAAATGATGTCTCCTGTTTTGGAATATTTATTTCATGGATCATGTAGTAGTGATTTTTCCATGGTGTGATGTTGGGATTGTTGATGTGTTGTTGCCATGTTTAAGTAATAGAAGATGGGTCATATATTTGATAGAAGAAAGTTTGCATTTGTTGTATTTTATTTTTATGTATCATAAGTGCATAATCCTTGTTATTTATTATCATCTAGCATAAATATATTTGATATATTAGTTAATCATATTGAATGATGTTGCCCTTTGTGAAATCTTTCTTTTATGGATCAACTAGTAGTGATGTTTCCATAGTGATATGGTCTAATTGCAGCAGTTATGTTGGCAAGTTGTAGTAATAGGAAAATTTGATTATATGTATGATAGAACAAAGGTTGCATAATTATGGTGCAATTATGTACATATAACAGAATTGCATAATCCTTGTAATTTAATGGCATGCAGCATAAATAGCATTGATGTACTACTTAACCACGGTTAGTTTAATTACCAGTGTTGAGTCGAGGTTGAGGCATGAACCGGGGTGCAGCATGCCTTCATACGATACAATCAAAGAGGATAGCTGATCTAATCGCAGGTTAGGTACGTGATGCTGTGATGAACTCCAAATCTGAAACGTATGTGTATGCCCAGCAAAGTAGAGCGCTCAATCTAGCCCAATAGAAAACTCAAAATTGCTATTTTTTATCTTTTTTAAGATCTATTATAGCCTATATATGCAACACATATCTGGGGAGGGCCCCCCAAAATTTTGGGCCCGCGGCGGCTGCCCCTCCGGTCCCCCCAAGGGCCGGCCCTGTGACCTGTCAGCGTGGTTAGCCGGCGTCCTCATACATTACAAGAAAAGAAAATCGCCAGTTCCTCGACCGTATAGTGGCAGTTCCTGCTGTCTCCTCGCCTCCTTGTTCCGGCGTAGTGCTTCCCTCTTCGACTCCTCCTATCCTTGTTCTTCTCCTCGTCATCTCTTGGTCTTCTTTATTCCGCGATAGGAAGGCATGGAGAGCAGCCGACTCAAGGTGAACTGGTCCGATCTCCCGGCCGACGGACCACTTGCCAAGATCGGTGAATCCTTCCTGGAGAACGAGGAGTACGTCGATGCCTACGCTGCTTGTCGGAGAGTCTGCGGCGATTGGTGCTGTGCGTTAAAAGAACCCGAGTTCCATCTCAACAACTGGATCCTGGTATATCACACACTTCCAGACGTCGGCGACTTAACGTTCCTCAACCTCGCCACAGGTCGTTGCTTCACGACGAATCTAATGGAAGTTCAGTGCAGGTTCACAATTCATCCGATCAACATTCATTTGTTATTATGATACAAAGTTATTCTTAAACATGCATGTTTAATTGTGTACTCCCTCCGTCCACAAATAAGTGTACTTCTAGCCTTGTCCTAAGTCAAACTTTATTACGTTTGACTAAATTTTTAGAACAATGTACTAACATTTATGACACTAAATTGATATCTTTAGATTTTTTTTAAATCTAGTTTTATAATATGTCAATTTAATGTAATATATGTTCCTATATTTCTCTATAAAGTTGGTCAAATTTGGTTATGTTTGACTTAGGCAAAAGCTAGATGTACACTTATTTGCGGACGGAGGGAGTAGGTTCTTAAACATGCATGTTATTGAAAATTCTTAAGAAAAGTTTAATTGTATAGGTTCACTCATTTAGGATATATATCTAGTACATTTTGAAATATGTAGAAGCTCTGTCTTATATTAGTGAACAAAGAGAGTATTTTCCATTGTACATATATCTTAGGGCTAATTGTTCCCTTCATCAAAAGGTTCTACTTCATCGGTGTTTATCGTGGCATCATCGTTATTGCTCAGAGAAGATTCGCCTTGTAAACCCACTCACCCGTAAGTTCAACACTGAGTTTCAGGCGCAGATACCATCAAATCTTGTGGCATCTGTAGTCGTCACGAAGTCCCCCGTGATGGTGTTTGTTTCCACATATTATGAGAATTCTATTGCTTGGGCCGATGAGGCCACCCCGATAGGGGATTTCAATGGAGTACTTGGAGAAGGAATTTATCCGTCGTCCGATGTGCACGTGCGATGCATTACCCCATTCTGTGGTGAAGTGTATGCAGTACAGGATGGTGGAGACATCGTGTCGACCAACATCCAGGTGGAGCAACGCGCGAGCACAGTCAAGATGGCCAGAATAATTTCAGGTCCAGTATTTGAAGAGATACGCGGAGTCTAGAAGTTCTACCTTGTGGAGTCAGAAGGTGATCTGCTTCTTGTGTTGGGTGGGGTTTTCGCCGAAGGTTAACCGGTTTTTTACCGGTGGACACGGAGAAACGCTGTCTCGAGGCTGTAGGTGACATTGGCAGCCATGCCTTCTTTGTTCATTTTAACCGGTCGATCTCCGTCGACACTAGAGTGCACCCTAGTACATTCCTAGCCGGTTGCATCTACTACACGGATCTTTCTTATATCAGAGCGTACAATCATGATCTTAAGGCCTGGAATGGGGTACCAAGACTTGAAGATGGCTTTGGTCAACATGATCTGGAACGTTCACCGAGGCCTTACCGTCTCGACAAGATACTGACGACACATTGCAGACGGGGGGGAGTTCAATGAATTTCTCCTACAGGACACGGGAGCGGACGCCGATGAAATAGAGGGCTGAATAGCCTAGGTTATTTGCTCAATCGCTAGCATGTTCAGATCTTTTCGAAGTAAAAAATTGCAATGTATTTATTTTTAGTACTTTCAGAATTCAGTGTGGTAGCTTTCAGAATTCTGTGTGGCGGCTTTCATAATTATGTGTAAGTACTATCTTTCAGCTTTACTCATAGAACTCAAGTTGTGATTACTGATTCAGAGTCTCACCTGTCGTGGTTTTTGCCTTAGTTTGAAAGAAGCACCAGAAATTAAAAAATCAAGAAATAGTGGAACTAAGTTGATAATGGTGTTTCTAGCCATGATGCTCGTAAATTTGACCTAGCCATGATGCTTGTGACAGTTCTAACTTATAAATTACAGTACTATTCTATCATCACATAAGCACTAAGTTGATGAAGGACTTTCTAGCCAACCTATACAGATCTATAGCCTTGGCTAGAAACTCCTTCGAAGGACTTTGAATTCATCAACTTAGTGATTACTAAGTTGGCTAGAAACACTTTGTGGCAATTGTGGACACATGATAACATTGCAGGGTCTGCATGTTGATTTCACAGACAATTAATAAGGAGCTCGAGGCCAGCCGAGCTTCCACGGAACCAAAACACAAAGATGTCACCAGCTCTCATATCAAACTTGTTCACAACCTCCATCCACTTTGATGTTATCATGGCACCTCCACATTTCAGTTTTCCTCTAGTGTTTGACTTGGCCATCACCATTTTTACTTTTGCAACTTCCATATTGTTCCAAAATACTTGAATGTTTGCTGGTAGTTCAATATATGGAACAATATGCTCCATGGTGAAGCTCCTTGAAAAGTACTGCATATAGATTACACCAATATATACATACAAATGTCAGTACCTAATAGTAGTAATGTAACATTTTGAAAAATTGTTACTAATTCAAAAGTTTTACCATTTTTGCTTTGCCTTTCAAGGTGTTTGATTTATTTATGGTGCATACATAAAATGGTCTTTTTGGGAGGTTCTTATCAACTCCATACTTTAGTACATTAATTTCGGCATCATCCATCGCCACACGGTTGCCATAATGGCAGAAACATTCAAATTCTTTCTCAAACTTTATTCCGGGACCTGCATGTAACAAATACATACATAAGCAGCAATATTATAACTGCATTGATTTTTTTTAATTTTACATTACATACCTCTTATATGCAAAGGTTTATGCAACTTAAGAGCGGCACGAGCATGACGAGTGCGAGCATACTCCTCCACCTAACCAGAAAGTGCCATGTACACAAACGTTTTAGAATAAAGTAATCTATATTCTACCACCTCTTATTTTAGATACTTGAACACGGTTTACATGTTCATAAACACGCGTGATATTCCAAAGCACCGAGTAGTGTCTATTAGATAATACTCCCTCCGTTTTAAAATATAAGGTGTTTTAGTTTTGTAAAGCAAATGTATGTAGACTTTTTTTAGTATGTAGGTTCACTCAAGTTTGAAGTGAATCTACACACTAAATTAAATCTAGATACATTTTGTTCAAAAAACTAAAACATCTTATATTTTGAAACAGAGGAAGTACAATTTTCTTAATAGTACATATAGATCGGACACGACATGCTTTCAGTGCTAACATATAATAGAGTGTTATTGTACTAGTTCATATGTAGATCCGATCTACACAATTATGATCGTCATGCATTTTTAAAATTTGATCGTATTTCCTCTAGATCTGACGAAATTTCTATACATCACTTGTTCTAGATTTTCATATAGGAGTTGGCGAAAACATACCTGATCCTTGAATCTCTGATCCATGAACCTGTGTCGTCGCAGGCGTTGAATACTAGAGGCGGTCCTCGATGGAATTTTTGAGGTTGTTGTCGTGTGGAGGCGCTTGTGTAAGGAGGGATAGGAGGAGAGTCGTGGGCGGAGGCGACCGTGAAGTGACTAAATAGTAAATACCTAACGCGTCTACGCCGTCATACCCGCGCGCGTTTGCTGGGCGCGGTTGGGCCGGCCCAAATAAGAAAGCAGCCGCTGCAGCGATAACACGGGCACAGGAACAGGAGATGGGCTGGGCTAAGTCTGCGTATTTTAGAATGTGTAAAAAAATTTGAGGTTATTTCATGAAGGAAAGAGGGTCAGGTGAGACAAAACAGGCTTTTTATAGATTTGTCATTTTTTTTAAAAAGAGGTTCATGTGAGACAAAACAGGCTTGTTTGTAAATCAACAACTATATGAAAAAGGAAAGAAGAGCAAAATAAGGCTACAATAGGGCAACGCAACCAGCCAGCCCAATTTGGCAACAAATCAAAGAACCCTCCCTCTCCCTCTCCCCCTCCCTCCTTTCTTCCTTTGTCTACCTCTGCCAGGCTCACCTCATTCATTCATTTTTGCCCAATTTGGTAGCAAATCTATACCAGCATCTATTTCTCAATTCCTAAACTATTTCCCTTGAACCTTTCCGAAATAGGAAATCCCGCCACACACCAGCATGTACAGAAACAAATGTAGATAGTAAGCATCTAGAATGTAGAAACATAACAAGCAACTAATTAAGCAAGGTTCAACACAAACTAATTAAGCATCTACAATGTAGAAACATAACAAGCAACTAATTAAGAAAGGTTCAACACAAACTTGACAAGGCAGAGGTTCAACACAAACGCTGCTAAGCAGCCAACATAAACACAGTTCAAACAAAAGCATGCTGCTTAAACCAGCAGCAGCACACACAAATAGGCACATCATTACATCACTGCCTCCTCACCGCCTGATCCCGGTCCCGCTCCTCCCTGTCCCGCTTCCTCTGCTTCCTGCTACCCATACCCGGAACCTTCGGTAGCTTGGGCTTGGGAGCAGGCACACGACCGGCCTCGATAGCTCGGTTCAGTTTGTTCCGGAGGAAGATGCCATAGGCCATGTGATTGGCCGTGAAGCCGTGGACATTGATAGTTTCCCCAACTTTGACACGGCCAGATCCACAGCCTTCAGCATGTTGCAAGATGCTTTAGAAGTCCATCTTTATGCTCCTTTTGCAGAAGGGGCAGCTGTTCATGCCATCAGTCCAGGGTTCACTCCAGAACCGGTCGAACCTCCCCGCTTTAAGCTTTTTGAGAGTGGCCCTAGTCTTCCTTTGACATGTGTGAACATCGCTGTCAACATCATCAGTAGCCTGCTGAAATATACAAAATACACATGTGAAGCAAATATGTAGAAACTGCAACTAAAATTGAATGCTTAACAAATGAAGCATAACAATCTCCAGCTAGCAATAACAGAAAGTCATCAAGGGATCAAGTAGATAAACCACTTCCGTCGGTCAATAAGCTAGCATTAATCCATAGAAACGAAAACAACAATCCAAAGATCCACAAATATTATTCGATTCTGTCCATAATCGAACCCTAGATAGCAATAATCCACAGATCCACAATTATTAATCGATTCTGTCCATAATCGAAGCCTAGCTAGCAATAATCCACAGATCCATTAATTACATATCAATCGTAACAGATAACAAACGAATCTAACGCTAAGTGAAAACGCTAGGCCCCAATCTTAACAGATAACAAAGAAATCTGACGCTAAGCAAAAACCCTAGGCCCCAAGCAGATAATCCATTAATTGGAACTTACCTCCTCCTCGTCGTCATCCTGCGGATGCATCCCAAGATTGTACTCACAAGTACTGATGGCAGCGGGATCCGATGAGGGACCGATCGGCCGGCCTTCAGCAATGGCCTCCGCTTCATCTTTCACATCCGCTGCGGCTGTGATTAAAGCCCTTGCAGCATTTTGTGCCTCCTCCGCGGCTAACGCTAGCGTCGCGGCCTTCTCCTTCGCTACGGCGACAGCGTCGGATGGGTGCTCCATCACCGGAATGGGAAGTGCATCGAAAGCGGAAGGGGAGAGGGTTTTTTCCTGGTCGGCGGAGAGAGGAGTGGGGAAAGGTAGTGGGTAGGGGCCTAGGGGGAGTTGGGAAGAGGTGGCGTGATGGAGTGAATGAGGGGAGGCGGAGAGAGACAGAGGGATGGGCTGTATATGGCGAGACGCCGACGTTTCATGCTCCCGCAGTTCACACATGTGAGTTCATGCACACAAGATTACGCATCGCGGACATGCGGTAGTATGGTACTACACAGTTCACACGCGCACGGTGCGACTCGGACATGCCTAGTATGGTACATGCACGGCTCTCACGCGCCCGGTGGCCCCATTCGCCAACAATCTCTCTCTCTTCTGTGTCAAAAAAAATCTCTCTCTCTTTTTTACGAAACTCACTCTCTCTCTCTCTGTGTATGGACCCCCGCCAGTGGCACACCCACTCTTTTCCGATCGTGGCTACCTCCTTTTGCAACTATTTGAAGTTGAGTTTGGAATACATAATTTGAATTTTAATGCACGGTTGAGTGTGTGTAATATCTAAGTTTAAGTTTTTCTTACAACAAAATTTACACTTGTCCAACATGGCGACGACAGTAGATAGAAACAACAGGAAAGCAGATAGTTTTCGTACTACGCAAAAGGTGTCTCCCGTTGCAACTCATTGTTCGGATAGTTCAGTTTACAGTTGCAAAATAGAAACACATAGTTCAATTCAGCAGAGCAGCACCGACAAAAGTCTGCAACATTACGATCAGTAACTGGCGGAGCTGCTGGTTTTCGTCCTCAATCTCTTCAAGTTGTAGGCGACGTACGAGCATGTCCCGCCTGATCTTGACCTGCTCACTGAGCGAAGCCTGGAGCTTCCGAAGCAGGTTCATCTTATCGACACGGAGATTGACATTATCATCTTTTAGCCTCGCATTATCCTTCGAGAGCCCCTCGTTGATGGATGTATTCAATCGGTTCGAGGCTTGAATCTTCTTATACAGTTTCTTTCAGGCAGCGTTGTCCCTTTTCAGCTCATCGCGCTCGTTAGTAAGGGTATTCATAGCTAATTTGAGCTGTTGTAATTCCAGCTCTTGTGTTTGCATTTTCTCCCTGTGGCTTCTTATTAGTGCATTAAGCCAAGCATCCACATTATTGATGATTTTTGGCTTCTTTTCCTGGGACAAAGAATACGTGGTTTCATTCCTATCACGAAACGGGAACAACAGTAACATGTCATTATAGCACACGAGCTTTATGCAGAAATGGGCGGTGTGGAAAATATCCAGGAGAAAAACTCCCAAATCCTAGTCGCAAAAACCCCAAAT
Source organism: Avena insularis (assembly GCA_023614405.1). Taxonomy (NCBI): domain Eukaryota; kingdom Viridiplantae; phylum Streptophyta; class Magnoliopsida; order Poales; family Poaceae; genus Avena; species Avena insularis. The sequence goes on from CM042697.1 coordinate 359,017,527, forward strand.
CCTAGTTGCAAAAACCCTAGTGTATATTATTTACCTCGCAGTTCCGGGGATCTGGGGGGGACATGTCTGCCGGTGAACCGACGGCTCTGAAGAAAGAGAAGTAGGTGATGATTAAGGAGAAGAAGAATGTTGGATAACACTATTAAGGAGAAGAAGTACATGACCTACCCGGAGGATCCCTCGCCTGCAGGTATGAGCATATGTTGTGACTCTTGGTCGTAAAGGCGGGCGAAGCTCTCTTTTCTCTCCTCGCGCATTGTCGCCGCGGCACGCTTCCGAGAGGGATCCATGGCTGCACAGAGGGAGGGAGCAGGAGCGGGATGAGAAGGAGGAAGAAGAAAGGGAGGAGGGCGCTAGTGACTAGTGGAGGTAGATAGTCAAAAAGGCTAGGCAGACCAGTCTTATTACCCCACCGTACTCTCCCCTACTGTGCGACCTGCCTTCTCAAAGAAGTTTTATTCACATGTGGCAGGCAGAGAACTGCAACGATGCGACCGATTGGATGCTCCATTAAGTCGATTGAAAATTCACTTCGATGCTGATAGAACAGTGCACACGTCCTTGCACGCGTCATGATGACACAGTCCTGCGGGTGGTGTCAGACGTGCACCGCGTCAGAGGTGAGGGGGTGCGCCTTCCCGATGTATCGCTATTTTTTTCATTCCCTTCTGTATCGCGAGCCCCCGCTCTTATCCGCGCGTGCAACACAAACAGCCCACCGGCGGGAACAGAAATGTGGCCCAGCAAACCATGTAGAGGTGTTTTTTTGCGTAGATGTGTTGCCACATCAGACAGCTAAGTTGGACGACGGGAATCCACGTCGCGTCGCAGAATACGCGCGTACTAATCTGCTTCGGGCCTGTACGAGCTTTGGCAGGCTCTACGCACGCGATCTAACCTTTTTGTATGTCAATCCTACCCCCAGGCGTGAAGGGGTATCCGCCCATCCCAGCCCTCGATCGCGCCTGAACTTTTTTCATTTCCTTCAGGGGCCTATTGAATCAGAAGTCATGATATTAATGATGGTTATATTGAAATGACTGATGAATTTATTGAAGAGTTCCAAAACACATGTGATGCTAGTGTTATTAGGAGTCTCCTTGAGAGACGTACCATTATACCTAAACTATCTCCTAATGTTATGTTTGCTACTTCTCCCATATACATTAAAGATAAAGATTATGATTTCTCTCTTGATCTATCCTATATAAGCATTGTTGAGAAAGAACCTTTTGTGGGACTGAAAATGAAAGTGTTGTAGCTCATATGAATGAGCTTTCCACTATGAGTGCCTTATTCTCTGATGATTTTAAGATGCGCAAGTACTTTGTTACAAATATCTTCCCCTTTTCACTAAAAGGAGAAGCTAAAGCTTGGTTTAATAGATTACCTCCTGGATCCATTGATAGCCCTGATTGCTTGATTGCTTCTTTCTTTCAGAAATATTTTCCTCCTAGTGATAGACATGTTGCTTTACAAAAACTTTTTGATTTTAAACAAGGAGAAGAAGAGAAATTGCCTAAGTCATGGACAAGGTTTTGTGCCTTGATTCATGCACATCCTGGATGTCCATTGCCTAAAAATGAGGTTCTTGATATTTATTATAATGGACTAACTGATGATTCTAGGACATACCTAGATAGTTTTGATGATTGTGTTTTCAGGAAAAGAACTTCTGCAGATGATCAATAATTAATATCTAAAATAAGCAAGAATTATGATGATTGGACTTCAACTGAGCTAAATACACATGAGGCCATTACTCCTATACCAATTGTGCCTGAACCAACTCCAACACCAACACCAACACCAAGGAAGAGGGGAGTGAATGTATTAAATGATCCAGTGATGAAAGAAGCTAAGAAATGTCTTAAGGAGAAAGGTATTAGATCTGAAGATGTGAAGAATTTACCTCCTATAGAAGAATTATGTAAGCCAATTCCCCACTCATCCACTATTGAGGTACACTCTCTCCAACACTTTGATGAAGGTGATATTCCTTATGGTAAACCTCCTGATCAATGCTTAGAGGAACTTGATATTTTTATTGTTAAACAAGGTAATTTTAATAAACAAGTTCAGAATCATTTATTGGAAAACTCTAGAGGTATTAATGAGTTGAAAGATATTGTGGAAAGAACTGCTAATGATGTTAAAATGCTTGTTAAACACTTCCAAATGGTTCAAACCCAAATTGATCAACTTGCTAAGGTACAAAAATATATGCTAGTTAATGCTTCTAGAGAAAAACATTCTTATGGAATTAGAACTAGGAGTGGTACAACCACTCAAGATCCTTTATATCCTGAAGGACATCCTAAAAGAATTGAGAAGGACTCTCAACAAGGTGAAAGTAGTGGTATCCCTCATAAGAGAAAGAAAAAGAAACATAAAATATTTGAGGAACCTCCTGAACCTGCTGTAGATCCTAATAGTATATCTGTCTCTGATGCTGAAACTGAAAGTGGTGATAAAAATGATGCTACTGATAAAGAGGAAGTTGAGGAAGAACCTGAGAAGCACACTAAGAACACTAGGTACACTAAGGAAGATTTTATTGCTAATAAATATGGTAGTGAAAGAGAGCCTTGGGTGCAGAAACCTATGCCTTTTCCCAATAAGAAACACAAGTCAAAGGAGGAAGAACACTATAACAAGCTTTGCGAGTGGATGAAACCTTTATTTTTGCAATTCCTTTGAATGATGCTATTAAGTTTCCTCCTTATTCAAAGTATATGAAGGTATTGTCTCTCATAAAAGGAAGATTCCTAATGAGGAAATTTCTACTTTGCTTGCTAATTATTCCTTCAATAGTAAGGTTCCAAAGAAACTTGGTGATCCAGGTATACCAACTATTCCTTTCTCCATTAAAAATAATTATGTTAGAACTGCTTTATGTGATTTAGGAGCTGGAGTTAGTGTTATGCCTTTTTATCTCTACAAGAGACTTCAGCTAGAAAAGTTGATACCAACTGGTATATCTTTGCAAATGGCCGATAAGTCTACTACTATTCCTGTTGGTATATGTGAGGATGTTCCTGTTCAAGTAGCTCGTAATTTCTTGGTTTTAACTGATTTTGTTGTGCTTGAGATGCCTATAGATGATAATATGTCTATTATTCTTGGGAGAACTTTTCTTAATACCGCAGGTGTTGTCATCAATTGTAATCAAGGAAAAGTATCTTTTAATATTAATGACAAATAGCATACTGTCTATTTCCCCAAGAAGGTTAATAAGAGTTATTGCCTGAATTCTATTGAAAATATTGAGAGCATCAAAGTTGGAGAAATATATTGTCCCATTCCACAAGAAATTTTGGAAACTATTATGATTGGGACTATTGCTATCAAGTTTGAGGTAACATAATCACTTTGTGGAATGCAAAGTTTTGCTTCATATAAGATTGTTTTGGTAACAAAAATTGATCAACCTTGTTAACAAAGGGATTTTAATGAACAAAACAATGCTTTCACAGTGGTTATACTTGCTCTCTTTTATTTTTCTCCTTCCTAGTCTTTGTTCTTCCTCTTATAGCTTTAGTTTTGCTAGTTGTTTGCTTGTTAGAGTGTCTTAGAACTTCTATAGGTTTGGTTTGGGTTTGCTTTTTGCTTCCTCTAAAAAAATCTTTTTCTGCGAGAAATTCAATTTTCATAACCTAAAAATTGGCCAAAAATTAAGTTTCCCAAAAATTCCATAAAATTCATATTAAAATTTTCCTCGAAAAAAGGGGCAGAGAGGCACCTGGAATGGCCTAGGGGGACCGACCAGGCCAGCACACCCTCTGGTGGCGCGGCCAGCCCCAGGGCGCGCCTGGCCTGGGTGGGGCCCACCTATGGACCTCCAAAGTGTCTCCTTCTATCCACTTCTTTCTCTACTGAAAAACACCGGAAAACTTTCTCAAGCTTGAGTTCCTGCTATTCTTGCTCCCAATTTTTGATCTCCTTGCTCATCCCATCTTTGCTGCTGATTTTGGAGGGATTGCTCTCCGGTATGTGCCTCCTCCGCTTGTCCAATTAGATTTTTGATTGGTAGATTGTATCTTGAGTATTTTGCTACTTTAGGTGTCAGGTTGTGTGATCTTTCATGCTTGTTCTATGCTTATATATTCCATTTTGATGCATGTTTATCCCTCTAGCAAGTTCCTATGGTAGTTCCTCATCATTTATCAACTTGGAAATTACTTGGTTTGATGTTTGTCTAAAAATTTCAGAAAAAAGGTCATGGACAACCACACCTTTGGAGAAGTGTTTGAGAGTGATGCACCTAGGAGGATAATGCCTTCGAGATCATCCTCCCGAGCCAGGCAATCATATAATGAGGATCTTATTACACCGTGGTTTGGAAACGAGGGAGATGAGGGGGATGCGCACCCTTCTACCGTCCCTTGTTTTTCCTTTTTGCAGGCCGCAGGGATTCTCAATGATTTCCTAACTCTTGTTCGGAGGGTTGGACTAACTGATTATATGGAGGATGGGAGTGAGCAATATGCTATGCTCACCAAAACTTTTGTGGAGAGTTTCTCTTTTACTAACAGCCCTTTCAGGACAGATGTGTCATTCAAAATCTATGATAGGCCTATCACCATGATATTGAAGAAATTTGGTGAAATTTTGGGTATTGGCATGGCTGGGATGGTAAAGAAGATTTCATCTCAACCCGCTGATTTGTTGGAGCTCTACCGCGGGGTAACTAATGATGATGGCCGCATAGCCCAGCGCGGAAAGATAAGAAATATTCAACTCCTAGCTATCAGATATTTTTCTTATTACCTTGCCGCTAGTATTCTTGGTAGGGAGAACACTAGCAATATTTTCAACTATCATTTGGCCATTCTAGCTGCTGCACTCAACAATGGAACCAGGTATAATCTTGGTTCTCTCATTGCTCGTCGCTTAGCTGCTAGAGGATCCATTTATGGGGGTATTATTGTTGCATGTGTAGTTGCTGCCTTAGAACTTTCTGTTGATCCAAATGATACAATTTTGAATTCTTAGAGGCTTGATCTTGCTGCCATGAAAGCACATCACTTTGTCACTGCTAGCTCTACCCTTGAGAGTTTGGTTTACATGTGATGTTTACTGATGAGGAAGAGAGAGAAATTCCTTTGCCACAAACCACTTTGTTCAGTATTTGTCAGGGACCTTGGTCACGCTCCAAGGAGAAGATGGACGAGCAGCTGCTCATTCGTGGTTTCCACGGACGCTACCAGGGGGATGCGCCCTCTTATAACCACTCTATGCACTACACAGGGGCTTCCTCGAGCACGTACCAGGACGAAGGGGCCTCTTCGTCGCAGTACGGAGGCGCACCTTCTTGGTCACCATGGGATTGAGCCCCACTTAGGCCAAAAGCCTAAGCTTGGGGGGAGGTATACCGACATCACACTCATCTATATATCATGTTCAGTCGGTTCTTTGTATATCCATGTTTCGCTTTCTTTTTATTTTGTTCTTGTTTTCTCAAAACACAAAAAGACCAAAAATATTTTTGTTGTTTCTCTTGGTTTGCTTTCTTTGCCTTAAGAAAAATCAAAAAAGATTTTGCTTTGTTTGTTTTTTCTTTGTTTGTTTTTGCTTTGTTTGCTTGCTTTAAAAAATCGAAAACACCAAAAATATTTGTTGTTCTTCTTTGGTTTTGTGAAGTTCTTTGCAGGGTTCAGCAGTCCTCAGTGGAGTTTGGTTTCATGTTATTATTCAAGCCACACAAGTGAAGGGCAATAATGAATATTAATGACAATTTGAGGTGTGGTAAGAGGCTGGTAATGAACTCTATTTATTTTCATTTTTGTACATATACTCATCATTATGGGCATGCTTAGTCTGTTCATGTAAGGTGTATGTTATTTATGGATGCTCAGTAGTTCTTGCTCTCTTATGATTAGCTCCAGCTTGCTAATAGTTTGTAGCATGTCATATGAATGTTTGCTTGCATTATTCTATTCATAACTTGATATGACACTGTGGTATCCTCCTCTGAATGTTTCATTTGAATCGACTTGGAACATGCTCACGCATGCATATGACTGAAGAAAGTCAGTTAAGCCTTGATTATTTATTTTGCCTCAGAGTTCTTGTATCACTTTTATGCCATAATTAATTCTGTTTTGTTGCAACCATGATTATGACAGTTATTGCTCTCTCATTTGTCGCTCCCTCTCTATTGCTAAGCCTTCACTTGCATTGAGTATGAGCTCTACTTGTGTATCCAACTCCCCAAAACCAATATTGCCAAAGTGTCCACCATACCTACCTACTAGCATCATTTGCTATTCTGTGCATATTCATTATGCCTTGTTTTCTTCCAAATAAAATGTTTGCTTGTTATGAAAAAGTTAGTTAGTATATCTCTCACGAACTTGATGGCACTCTTTATTTCTTGCACTTAATAAACTTGAACCATTATGATTGTCCATGAAAGTTATATGCTTGCAAATTATAGGTTGGGAGTTAGCAGAACCGTGCTGTCATGGGGAACGCTTTCAACATTGCACCTGTACATTATACCTAGTTGATATCATGCTCTTTTGTTTATGGATGTCATCGGTGTGAAATAAAAGGGGAGCTTGTAAGTCCATGGAGTTTTGTATATGTGTTAGAGAAACGCCTGGGCCGCTAGCCTAAGCCATGCCTAATCATGGTGGAAAGTTGCAGCATCACCATAATGAGCAATCTCTGAAGCTTTCTTCTTATAAAAAAAGAGAAAAAAATATTGAAAGAGGAAAGAGAGAAAAAAGCACCATTTTCCATGGTAAATAAGAGATTGCTGAGAGGCTCATTGTCTGCTTTCCTTGTCATTTTGATTATGGGATAGCTCCTATACCATGTGCAAGGGGTACCCCGTTGGCGATTCTCTATGATACACATGTATTTACTATGACAAGAACTTACCGGCGACTAAAGTTGCGTAGCATGAGGAGTGGCCCTCGTATTCAAGCGGCATGAGATTCCTAGTTTATGGTCTGTCAAGCATATAACTCATATTGGACCTCACTTTCACCTTAACCATCTAAAGATGCCTATGATAGGGGCAATGCGAGCTCAAAGCTAATGAGTACCATACTTTCAGCATATGGAAGCCTTTCAAACTTTTGAAAACCTTTTCACTTCCTTGTTGAGTCACCACTTATTTTATGAGCACCTTCTTGAGAGCATAGTTTTCATTCTTAGTGTAATGTGCTTGTCTCAAAACTTGGTTAATTATGTCATGACTTTGATTCTTGTATCTGTGATATCTTTACTTCTAGTCTTCACTTGAACTTCAGAGGTGCCTTGGCATTTATGTTGTGCTCTACAAACAAAGGCAAGCTAGATACCACTCTATCATACCATCTTATGAGCATTGCAATGTTGCTTATGTTTATGTTTCATGCTACTTATTATTATTGAGTTGGAATCTCTTCATAGCTTGCAATGATTATTGAGTAGACTTAATTGCATACTCCTTATTTTGAATTGTCTAAGTATCTACTCATGTGCTGAGAATATTTACATCATATGAAGCAAACGTGTTCATGAAAGTTCTTTTATCGCACTCAGTTTTCAACTGAATTGCTTGAGGACAAGCAATAAGCTAAACTTGGGGGAGTTGGTACGTACAAAATGTATCTACTTTCCCGAACACTTTTGCTATTGTTTCTCCTCTAAACTTGTGTGAATTGGATACAACTAATACGGACTGGCGTTGTTTCTCACCAAAATTACCTTGGTGTCTAGTTTTTGTGCAGAAAATCAACTATCGGGAAAAATTCCGGAAAATATGCCAAAAATTCTATTTCACGAGAAGACTCACGGAGCTAGAAGACGAGTCAGAGGTGGGCCACGAGGGGCCCACACCCCCTGCCATGCGGGCCAGGCCTAGACGCGCCTAGGAGGGGTGTGTCCGCCTCGGGCACCCCCTCGGCCTCCCTCTTCGCCTATAAGTTGCCTTCTGACCTAAAAACTCAGGGGGTTCGAAGTTTTTTCAGAAAGAGTTCCGTTGCGCCGCCACCATCAGAAACCGTATTCGGAACCAGAAACTCCGTTCTGGCACCCTGTCGGAACGGGGAATTTGGAGAGGATCATCGACATCATCATCGACAACGCCTCTTCATCAACCATCCATGTTTCCCCCATCCATGAGTGAGTAATCCCCCGCTGTAGGCTATGGGGATGGTAGGGATTGGATGGGTTCTATCATGTAATCGAATAAGGTTGTTAGGGCATGGTGCCTAGTATCTCTATTAGTGCTATTTGACTTTGTTGCAACTTGTTGTGCTTAATGCTTGTCACTAGGGCCCGAGTGCCATGATCTCATATCTGAACTTATTATTGATTCATGATAATAGTATTGTTTGTGATCTTATCTACAAGTCGTGTACACATATCATTGTCCGGATCCAAAGGCCCCAAAGTGATAGAAATTGGGACAACCGGAGGGGACGACTGTGGTGTGAGAATCACATGTGTTCACAGAGTGTTAATGCTTTGCTCCAATGCTCTATTAAAAGGAGTACCTTAATTACCAGTAGATTCCCTTGAGGCCCCGCTGCAACGGGCTGGAAGGACAAAAGATGTTGTGCAAGTTCTCATTGCAAGCACGTATGACTATATATCAAACACATGTCTATGATTGTTTAGTACTTGAATGCTTTGTCTTATTTATCTACAATTGCCCTAGCTCTTGATGTTTACATGTTTAGACTTGTCCATGCAATGCCCGTTCATCCATCTCTATGCCTACCGCACTCATATCCTACTGTTTGCTACTATTGTTACTACTTCCCTTGTTTTACTGCTGTTGTTACTTTGCTATTGCTACTACAAAACTGTTGCTACTGATAAACTACTGTGAGCAAGACTATTTCTAGGTGCTGCTGAATTGACAACTCAGTTGTTAAGGCTTATAAGTATTTTTTGGCTCCCTTGTGTAGAATTAATAAATTGGGTAATACTACCCTCGAGGACTCTTGTGATCCCCTATACTTGTGGGTCATCACCAGACGGCACCACCGCTCTGCGCATCCATCAACAAGCACGTGCGACCGCCACCGAGACATCTCGGCACCATGCCGCTGAGTCCCATCAACCGACGCAGCTGGAGACCTCTGGAAGATCTATCATGCGTAGCACCTACCGAATCAGGCATGACTGAGCGTAGCACCTGGCAGTTAGGCATGACTTGACATCCTCACCGGAGTCTCTGTGCAAGACGAAGCTGCTCCACCTCCTGACTCTATCATCCAGCTCCACAATCAATTCTCTCAAGAGAGAACGCGACACCGCAGTGCCGCCATCGCCCGACCCAAAGATCTTAGGATTTCCCCGGAACATCACTAGTAGGTTGACAATGGTTGCACGATGATGCCTCCAACAAGGAAAACGAAGCAAACGCCACCATTGTTGGCCTGGATCGACTCGATTTTCATCGGCGACTAAGTCTCCCCATCTCGTAGCCAGGACTCGCTAGTGGATACCAAGATCCACCAAACCAGCCTCGAGCTAATCACCTCCGACGGAGAAGATGACAACCACCGCCACCACACTCAGGGTCGCCGCCCCGAAAGTCCTTGTGATGCAGATCAAGGCCAGGAACATCAGCATCAAGTCCACCGCCAAAGATAACGGACGGGAGGGTGCAGGAGTAGGTCGGGCCGCCCCGTAGAACGAGCCATCCCAGCGCTGTCACACACTGCCGATCTGCCGCTACAACTTTAGATCCGCTGCCGAGATCCTGTCGTCGCTGGTCTGTCATCACTACCGGAGATCAAGCGAGGTCGGCCGCCGCGATTCGCCATCACCCGATGCATGAAGAAGGGACTGCTGCCGCCGCGCCGCTTGGACTTTTCCCCAGTGACGTTGCCGGCGGCGACGTGAGGGGAAAGGGCGGTGGAGGTGGGCGGCAAGAAAGGGCCAGGGCGACCCGATGCAGTGCGGAGGAGCCGCACGGGAGGGAGGGGGTTCCTGCCCAAAAAATCCTATTTTTCACGGCACAAGTAATGAAACCTGTTATCCTATGCGTGATGTATTTTCTATCCTGTCTATTGTTGCCTACTTTTATATCCTGTGCGTGATGTATTTCCCACCTTTACATTTGTAGTGTACTCGTATGTAGTATGTTTTTTGAAGGTAACATTTTTTGCAGATCCTTTCTTAATTGCTTTCTGATATCGCTGAATCGGCTATGCATTAATCATAGATAATACATATAAAATCTAGAAAGTTATTTATTTCTTCGTTTGTTTGCGAGAGATGGCGTGGTACTAATTTTCTTTCGTACCTGCGTCTATAATTGCATCTAAATTAATGTGAATTGTGAGGCAATGTGTTATTTCATTTATTACATACTAATATTGAAATAACAAGTCTTAATGTAGGTTATTCTGAGAAGATATTGGTCTACTATTATGATTTGTTTTGTTGCACTATGTCAGTTATGAAATCAGTAATTTAGGATGCACTTGAATGTCAAGTTTTGACTAAGAACTAGGATAACGTGACACAAAGTAAGGTCATTGGATTCGTATTCAAAGCACTTTCTTGTGATTGCAGTTTTTGCTACTAGGCTAACAAAAGTACTACGTACTTAAACAATCAAAATATCCGCCTTATCTTTTTCAAATCTGATCAGAACAGAGCACATGATATATTCTTCCTCTGAATGCACCAGGTGGAAAAAACATCTTATAAGAAGGCAGTCGTCTCATACCCAATTGCCAACCTGAACACTTCTTCCACCCGGCCCCCTACGAGCAAGGTATGGACACGGAGAGAGCAGCCCTCACCTTGATCCTCGCCCTGGCCACTGTGTCATCGCACTTCTTCGCCGGGGCGGACGCCTGCGACAACGTGCCTTCCATGGACATCGACGCGGCGTGCCTCAAGGCGTGCACGTCGCAGCCCCTGTACCAGCTCTGCCAGGACACGCTGCGGCACGCGGATCGCGAGGGGGAGGTCACCACGTACGCAGTCATCGCCACCAGGTTCGCCAAGCTGTCGTACGAGCCCACCATGGAGACCGTGGACCAGCTGCTGCAGAAGGCGTCCGGCGACGAGAGGGCGGCGTACGCGAACTGCAAGGACAAGTACGAGTTGGCGCACCGGCTTATGGCCGCCGTCGTCAACCAGCTGTTCGCCTGCTCGTTCGGGAGCGCCAGGCAGGAGTACATCGACGCAAGCGTCGCCGTCAGGTCCTGCGGGGACGGGCTGTGGGCGTTCCGGTCGTCGCCGCTGTACGACGTGAACGCCGCCGATCAGGACAAGACCATGCTCGCGTATGATCTGGGAGCATTGATCGTTGGCAAGTAGTGAGCGCAAAGCACGCTACAAAAATTATTGTTCCATTCTAAAGATAATTAATCAAGAATAACAACGTTGAGGAACGGCCCTGTTGACGGGTGATCCAACCGTCTTGCTAGTAATCTCGTGTCTGTGCATAATCCCCGACCCTCGCCCCCTCTCCGGCACGACCGGGTGGCGCTCACGGTGGTACGAAGCTTGCTCGGCGGGCGCCATGGACGGGACGTGTTGCCGGCTGCCGTCCCGGCCGGAATCTGGCCGCCTCGGGCCTAGATGGGCCTCGGAATCTGGGAGCATTGATCGTTGGCAAGTAGTGAGCGCAACTACTTTGGCCACGTACAAATGCATCTATTCTAAATATAAAATATTTAACTAGATATATCGAAATTTAGATAAAATTAAGGTCATTAATATATATTTTTTTATAATAATTAATCAAGAATAAAAGAAGGTTGACTAGATAAATAGAATAAGACCCAAAAATCATCATTTTAAATTGCATGCCACATACTCCTTTGCCTAAAGATGCTTATATTGTGGAATAGAGAGAAGTACCTAGTAGTTTCCTAAACAATGTAGTGCCCTAATGTTGGTCCCGTCTCTGTTTCTAGGTAAAGCTGTGCTCTTGGCACTAGTAGAAAAAAGGGCTTCGGTTCGGTCCTGAGTCTGTCAATACTCACGGTTTGTCGGGCCGGGACTATTATGAGGACTAGTACCGGTTTGTACCGTTTTTGGTGGCTAGGAGCCCAGGAAAGCTCTAGTCTTTAGTCCCGGCTCGTGATACGGCCCGAAAATAAAGGGGTGCGGGCGCGGACAACACCTTTTAGTCCCGTTGATGTCTCCAACCGGGACTAAGGCAACACTTCCTAGTTCTGGTTTGAGATATAAACGGGAACTAAAAAAATCTGGCAATTTTTTGACGGGTTCTGCCATGGCAGGAAAACGGGCAAAAATCCTGCCGTGATAGGAGATTTCCGTCCACCACACCCTCCCACTGGAGATCGTCTTTTCTAGTTTCAAAAGTATGCCACAAAATTATAAAAAATTCAAAAAATGAAATCCTTCAAACTGTAATTATATTAAGTGATTTAGTTGTTAAGAAAATTAACAAACATGAATTTCGACATATTTTGCCAAAAAATGTCATTAAAACTTCAAATGGATATAACTTTTGCATACGATATCGGAAAAATCGTACAACCTATCAAAATGTGCGGAAAAAATTTTGAGTTTGGTTTCAACAGCCCTAGGCCGTTTTGGATTCTTTTAGATTTTTAAAATTTGAAAAGGAAAACAAGTTCTTTTAAAAAATAATTTTTTAGCAAATTTTTTATGCCATATTTGGATTCCTCACATTTTTATGATAATAATGGATATATTATTTTTCAAATTTCAAATTACTGATTTAAATATATTATGTATGCCATATTAAATGAATAAATGGCAAAAATGAATAAAATATTATTTTAATTAGTTTTTTATTTTCATTGGAATAAAATATTTATTAGTACTTATTTATTGTTGTTTACATAAATAGTTGTTTGTAGTTTCAAAAGATAAAGATGTGTGACATATTTATATGAGCTAATAGGATTGATATGGTATTCTTGACAACAAGATAGAATATGCTTTGCGTAAATACATCCTGATGGAACAGAAAAGTTAAGCGTATTGGGGTGGAGTAGTGCTAGGATGGGTGACCTACCAAAAAGTTTAACCACGAGCCTAATTTTTCCTAAGATTAAGTATAGTTAGTGTTAAAAATGTTCCAAATGAGAGGGTTAACGAGTCAAACAATTCAAATGTTAAAAAATCATTTTTTAAAAGAAATCGAATAAACATATCTATTCTCGGGCCGTATTACGACCCGGGACTAAAGGTCCTCAGTCCCCTACTTCGAAAAGTGGCCACATGGTGGCCTCTAGTCCTGGTTCGTAGCAAACCGGGACTAGAGATAGAAACCCTTAGTCCCGATTTCACAGTCTCGGATGTGAAATCGGGACTATAGGCCCTTTTTCCATTACTGTGGCATCAAGCATGACAACGATAGAAATAGGAGGTGCTACCATTGTCATGGACTATTTATAAGATTATTGTTCTGTTGCCATTATTAACTAGTTCATGATTTGAGCCACACAAAAGAGAAGATCATGCAGATTAACTAGATCCTGAGATCCTCCTTGCTGGGCCACGTAGACAAAAACAAAACTTTTTTCCTCTAACATAGTGATCCCAAGATCTAGCTGAGGTAGAAAGCCACGAGGTTTACCACTAGACGCGCAGTTGCGGATTACTAATGAAGCACACCATTTGAACGCAGTGCAGTCCTTTGCGATCCGATCCGATCCAATCGTCCTGATGCTGATCGTAAAACACCTCTGTTGGTATCTAGACGTACAAGGAGGAGCATCGGCAGTGAACTGCTAGGTTTGTCATGACGGTAGTGTTGGAATTATGCCCTAGAGGCAATAATAAAGATGTTATTATTATAATTCTTGTTCATGATAATGTTTATATTCCATGCTAGAATTGTATTAAGCGGAAACTTTAATACTTGTGTGGTTTGTGAACAACACCGTGTCCCTAGTACGCCTCTATGGACTAGCTCATTGATCAATGATGGTTAAGGTTTCCTAACCATAGACATGAGTTGTCAATTGATAATGAGATCATATCATTGGGAGAATGATATGATGGACAGACCCAAACTAAGCGAAGCAATTAGATCGTGTCATCGTGTTCGTCTTTGCGAAGCTTTTCTTATGTCAAATATTGTATTCCTTAGACCATGAGATAATACAACTCCCTGGTATCGGAAGAAAGCTTTGAGGTCATCAAACGTCATCCTATGAGAGGGTGATCATAAAGGTGTCTCTCAGGTGATTGGAAAGTATCTGTTGGGTTGTATGTATCGAGATGGGATTTGTCCCTCCCAAGTCGGAGAGATATACTTCGGGCCCACTCGGTAATCGATATCAACACCGCTTGCAAGCATGTGGTTAAGGAGTTAATCACAAAGTGATATCGGATTACGAAACGAGTAAAGTACTTGCTGTGAACGAGATTGAACTAGGTATGACGGTACCGACGATCGAATCTCGGGCAAGTAAAATATCGCGAGACGAAGGGAATATATATATGGGATTGATTGAATCCTGGCATCGTGGTTCATCCGATATGATCATCGATGAATGTGTGGGAGTCAATCTGGGTTGCACTTCGCTGTTGATTATTGATAGAAGATCATGTCTGCATATTCTCGAACCCGCAGGGTCACACACTTAACGTGTCTCGACGCTAGGATAGATTGGATAATTGGTTTATGAGTTTTTGTTCGGAGTCTCGGATGGGATCCGGGACATCACGAGAGGTTCCGGAGTGGTCCGGAGAATAAGATTCATATAAGGCAGTGCAGTTTTTGGAGTTCGGAATTGTTCCGGGTTAATCGGTATTGTACCGGAAGCTTCTAGAACCTTCCGGAAGGGGACCAACGTGGCCCCACCTTCCGGGAGGGGGCATGGGCCTATGAGGGAGTTCCCTGGCCGCATTGGTCTAGGGCACAAGGCCCCATAGGGCCCCGCCGGCCAAAGAGGGTTTAAACCCTAGATAGAGCTTCTAGAAGGGGGGGTTTCCTTGCCCCCCACTCTTCCTCCTTGGGGCCGCCGGCCTTGGCTTGGGGGAGGGGCTAGGGCTGCGCCCACCCCTCTATATATAGAGGGCTGGGGGTGCACCAACCCCCTACACCTTCCCCTCCAACCCTAGCCGCCCTGCTGCCCTCCTCTCTCCCTCCCGACTGCTTGTAGGCGAAGCCCTGCTGCAGAAATTCTCCACCATATGCACCACGCCGTCGTGTTGTAGATCCAATCCGTCTCTCCACCATACTTTCTGGTCCGAGGAAGGAGGAGACGTCGAGGTGCTGCACGTGTGCATATCACAGAGGCACCGCCACTTGTGGTGCTAGATCGGATCGGATCGCGAGGAGGAGAAGCGAGTACGACTACATCACCCACGCTCCGTTTAACGCTCCAGCGTAATCTTCAAGGGTATGAAGATCTAATCCAATCTCTGTAGTTGTTTGCATCTCCTAGATTAGATCTTGGCTTTCCCTCTGTTCGCATTCGTAGAAAATTTTGATTTACTATGCCGTGAAACCCTTCAGGTAGGACCGCTGTTGAGCTAGGGTTTCCATCTTATGGAATGACCTAACCGATCAACGATTAACCCTTCTAAGTTACTGTGCTCCACTATATATAGGGAGTGAACGTGGGATCCACTCTCGTGGCCCATTCACTAAAGCTCATATAATATTAGTCATCGTGAGTCCGACTCACTAACTTAGTCCAAAGCCGGCTCGGATCCAACCCAAACAGATTTACAGTTCAGATCCAATCCGAACTTGCTCCCGCTCTTAAGTGTGTGACCCTATAGGCTCATGGCTACTTGGACACGATTGGAGTCCGACTCCCAATGATCAGTTGGTAGCGGCTCCTAGCAGAATGTGCCGACTCCCAAGTACCAAAAAGTCATGACGACTTGCCTTTCCAATGGGACTTGCGTCCGAGTCCCTTTTGCCTCACGATATACCTTGTCAGACTATAAGCGAATATTTTTCATCCCTTAAGTAGTCCGACTCTCTTCTCGATCCGAGATAAGTGATTCACCCAACTAACTCTTAGTCGATCGACTCGGTTAACACTTAACCGAGTCATGTATGACCATGCTTTATGAAGCATATCATCTGAGAGGGCCCAGCGAATATCTCTCCAAGTGGAGGGGCAAAATCCCATCTTCGTTATTCACATCATGCAGCTTGATTCTCAGTCGACCCGAACTCCTCCTTTATAACTGCCCAGTTACGGATCAGCGTTTGACATAACCTAAGTCGGTGATCCTCAACTCGGATTATGCAACAACCTCAGGTCTAAGGATTACATGGATTGAGATATACAAATGACAGCTTGTTCGTTGTACCTCAATATGGGTCGATCCGACTCGCTAAACTCTTTAGCCGAATCTATGTAAGTCGGAATAGCATCACCATGCCCATGACAAGTGGAACCGGGTCATCAAGTCGACTTTCACATTGGTCTAAGTTGTGTGTCCAGCACAACCTCAATGACCAAGAATATTTAGTAAAAACAACATGAATGTATAGTTCCACAACCGAATCACATATTCAATGATATACATCAGATGCTCATACAAGGACAACTTAATATCTTTATGAATACAATGGGAAATATCATCATCCATGATTGCCTCTAGGGCATATTCCCAACAGTCTCCCACTTGCACTAGAGTCAATCTTCCGACATCACATGTCTAGGCATCTAATGCCCATACTTAGGTGCGCGTCATGCTTCGGCTGTGGTAACGGCTTTGTCAATGGATCCACAATATTTGCATCCGTGTGTACCTTGCATAACTTGATATCACCATGATCCATGAACTGGCGAATCAGGTGGTACCGTATGAGTATGTGCTTGTTCCTCTGGTGTTGTCTAGGTTCCTTGGCTTGTGCAATAGCGCCATTGTTATCACAATACACGTCTAACGGATTGGACGAGCCCTGAACCATACCAAGATCGATGAGGAAATTCCTCATCCAAACAGCTTTATTTGTTGCCTCCGAGGCGGCAACATACTCACCCTCTGTTGTAGATGGAGACACAGTCTCTTGCTTGGAACTCTTCCAACTCATAGCACCTCCATTTATAATAAACACGTATCCAGATTCCGAACGAGAATCATCAGAGTCGGTAAGATAACTCGCATCCGTGTAACCCCTTACACTGAGTTCATCTTCACCACCATAAACCAAAAACATAAACTTAGTCCTTCTCATGTCCTTTAGGATATATTTAGCCGTTGTCCAGTGGATTTCTCCAGGATCAGCCTGGTATCTGCTCACAACACTTAGAGCATATGAAACATCCATCCTAGTACAAATCATGGCATACATGATGGATCCGACTACATAAGCATATGGAATCACACTCATCCGAATTCGCTCATCAGTTGTCGAAGGACACTGAGTCTTGCTAAGTTTTACACCATGGGACATCAGTAAGAACCCCTTCTTAGACGATTCCATGTTGAACTTCTTCAACACTTTGTCCAAATAAGTACTCTGACTCAATCCAATGAGCCTTCTTGATCTATCTCTATAGATCTGGATTCCGATAATATATGTTGCCTCACCCAAGTCTTTCATTGAGAAACTCCTTTCCAATGATTCCTTGGTTTCTTGCAACATCTGGACATCATTTCCAATCAATAATATGTCATCCACATATAAAATTAGAAAGTTTACTTTATTCCCACTAAACTTCTTTTATAAACAAGAATCATGATCAGTCTTGATGAAACCAAACGATTTGACTACCTCATCAAAGCGAATATTCCAACTCTGAGATGCTTGCTTCAACCCATAAATGGATTTCTGCAGTTTATATACTTTGTCAACATTAGCCGGATCGACAAAACCCTCAGGCTATATCATATACATGTCCTCGGTTAAATTTCCGTTAAGGAAAGCCGTTTTGACATCCATCTGCCATATCTCATAGTCGAAATAGGCTGCTATAGCTAACATGATCCGAACTGATTTAAGCATCGCTACGGGCGAGAAAGTCTCATCGTAATCAACTCCTTAAACTTGTCGGAACCCCTTCACGACAAGGCTTTATTTATAGATGGAAACATTTCCATCCATATTAGTTTTCTTTTTAAAGACCCATTTGCACACGAGGGGTCTTGCACCGTCTGGCAGATCAACCAAGTTGCAAATTTTATTTTCATCCATGGACTTTAACTCGGATCTCATAGCTCCAAGCCATGACTCAGAATCAGATCCCACCATCGCTTCCAAATAATTTATTGGATCATCACAGTCTAACAGTAATACATCATGAACATTTCACAATCTTGCCGATCTTCGTAGTATAGGTGCTGTTGTTGGCTCAGCTACCATGACCAGCTCAACCTCCAAGGTTTTTGCCTACTCACAACTAGACGGTTCCTCTCGAATTTCTTCGAGCTGCACCGTGCTCCCACTGACTCCCCGACTGAGCAACTCTTTCTCAAGGAAGACACCGTTCTGAGCGACAAACACTTTACCCTCTTCTCGGTTGTAGAAGTAGTAACCCAAAGTTTCTCTTGGATATCCCATGAAAATACACTTATCCGACTTGTCTGTAAGCTTGTCCGACTAAAGTCACTTGACAAATGCTTCACAACCCCAAATCTTAAGAAAATTCAAACTCGGCTTTTTGCCTGTCCACATCTCATGCGGTGTCTTCTCTACCGACTTTGATGGTACTCTGTTTAGTGTGAACACCGCTGTTTCTAGACAATAACCCCAAAATGATAAAGGCAGATCTGTCCGACTCATCATTGATTGTACCATGTCCAACAAGGTCCAATTCCGCCTTTCCGAAACACCATTCCTTTGCGGCGTTCCTGGCGGAGTAAGTTGAGGAACTATTCCGCAACTTTTCAGATGGTCATCAATCTAATGGCTCATGTACTCACCTCCTCGGTCCGACCGAAGAAACTTTATTTTCTTGCCGAGTTGATTCTGTACTTCATTCTGGAATTCTTTGAATTTTTCAAAGGGTTCCGACTTATGTTTCATCAAGTAGATATATCCATACCTACTCAAATCATCAGTGAAGGTAATGAAGTACTGATAACCACCCCTGGCTGTCGTGCTCATTGGTCCACATACATCACTATGTACTAGTCCCAACAAGTCGGATGCCCTCTCGCAACTCTTTGCAAAAGGTGTCTTGGTCATTTTGCCGAGTAAGCAAGATTCGCATGTCTCAAACGACTCCAAGTCGAACGAAGTTAGGAGTCCGTCATCATGGAGCCTGTTCATGCGTTTCCAACTTATATGACCAAGCCGACAGTGCCAAAAGTAATTCATATTCAGATCATTTGGTTTCAACCTATTAACATTTATGTTATAAACCGACTCACCATCAAGATTCAAATAAATAACCCATCCTGGACGGGTGAAAAGCCGTGAAACATATCATTCAAATACAAAGAACAACCATTATTCTTGATATTCGAGTCATAGCCTTGCCTCGTCAAACATGAAGCAGAAATAATGTTTCGACTGAGCACTGGAACATAATAACAATTATTCAGTTCCATAATGAATCCGGAAGGTAAATGAAGTTGCATAGTGCCGACTTCCAACGCAACAACTCTTGCTTTGTTGTCGACTCGAATATCAACCTCGCCTCTTGCTACGCTCCTAGTTCTTACCAGTCCCTGCAACAAGTTGCAGATGTGAATAACTGATCCGGTATCATATACCCAAGAACAATTAGGTGCATCAGCAAGATAGATGTCTATAACATTGCAAACAAGTGTACCTGAGTCGGAAGTCATACCTCCAATGTTGGCTTTGTCGGCCAAATACTTGCTGCAATTCATTTTCCAGTGGCCATCCGCCTTGTAATAGAAGCAAATGGATCTGGCTGAAGGAGATGGCTTAGTCCCTAAGCAAGCGCTTGGGACCGGGTCCTGAGCCGGCTTTCCTCCCGACTTAGCCTTCTTCTTAGCCCAAGAACTCTTCTTGAACTTAGCCTTATTCTGCACCATTAACACTTGACTGGCGCCCTTCTTGAGATCCGCCTCTGCCTGCTTGAGCATGTCATGCAATTCAGTGAGCTTCTTATCCATCCCATGCATGTGGTAGTTCGAAATGAACTGACCATACGCACTAGGAAGAGAGTTTAGAATTATATCCGTAGCGAACTCTTCGCTAATGGGGTAGCCAAGCCTCTCTAGATACTGCACATAACCAACCATTTTGATCGCATGCGGACTCAGTGAATCATCATCCTTAATCTTGCAACTCAGCAAAGCCTGAGAGACTTGATACCTCTCGACTGAGCCTGGAACATACTTTTGAGCTTTTGATCATATCGTAGGCCTCAACATTCCCGAACTTCTTTTGCAAGTCCGATTCCATGTGAGCAAGCATAAGACAGCTAATATCCGTGGACTCATCCTTAGCCCGACGGTAGGCATTGGTGGCAGCGACAGTCGCATTCTCATTCGGCTCATCTGGAAGTGGGTTGTCTTGGACATGGTCCTTCTTTTCTTGTTTTAGAACAATTCTCACATTACGATACCAGTTGGTAAAATTAGTGTCGTTTAGTTTATCTTTCTCAAGAAGGGTTCTCAATGCAAAACCGGATATCTGAGAGTGACTGCTACTTGGTGCCATGATCTACAACAGAAATATGCAAAACACTAAAGACATGTATTCATAAAAGAGCAAGCATATTAAACACTTTAATATTTTATGCTCCCACTAGAACCAACACCCCTTCGATGGTTGCTTAGTGATTCATGATCCTAAATAAGCAAGTTGGCTAGTGAGCTTTAGCATCATCGCTAGCCGCCAAGTGATCTAGGTAGACAACTCCTTGTCAATCGCATCTCATACGACTCCTATTGGTCGGGTGGCATCACATGCCCCGGCTCTCGTCTGACTTTTCCCCGAGTCCAACAACCGTTGTGATAGAACCCTCTAGCTTACCGAGTGTTTCCGCAGTAAGAGTCTGACTCGAACCCACCTAGTCGGAGAGAATTGGCAGCACATCAATTTTATGAGCCCACTACCAAAAATGTCCGACTTGTGATGGTGCAAACACTGGCAGGAAAACCGACCAGACCTTCTTTGAGGGATTAGATTTTACTGACCACCTAATAGAGGTAAAACAGAGACATATCAACAACACAAAATAAGTCAATTATAATGTGAAATGTTATGGCTCTCTTCATGGCGATCTCCATCTCCACAAAGCCTGTAATCCGACTCGTGCCAACTCTTGTGACTTGCCGTCTTACTTCATGTCATCGACATGTACACCGCCTTGCATGCCATCCGGTTCTCCAAACAGCTACACTAGCTTAGTAAAGTAAATTACATGGAGAATCCGACACACAAGTTGTTATACAATAATATGACAGCACCTAGGCTCCAGTCGTCTAACAAAACCATGACTCGCAGATCACGTATGGATTACACACATACATCACATGCATATGAACCTGTAAGACCCCACCTTTATAAAGGTAAAGGCCCCTGTGATTGCAATGCTAGTCCTTGGAGAAAATGCTAGCATCCACAGTTTAAGATAAAGTACACAGATACAAAGGTATTTATTACATCGTCATTCTACAGATAAACATAGTCTTTTACAACTCCATAGCCAAAGGCTTAATACATGAATTCATAACATAAAGTAAATAACTATAAGTCTTCATGTTCATGTGCTACAGGCAAGCATGTTGAGTGTAGACTCACAACCCTAATCTCCATCAGAGTAACCTACAACATCATAAGTTACAGCCACAGTGGGTCAATACATTTGGAATTGTATTGGAAGTGATACCATAGTAGAATAGTAGTATCTAACATCTATATGAATTTAGCTAAGTGTAGCTTAGGCTTGCTTTGCTCAAAATAGGGTTTTCTTATCAGTTGGAAAACACTAAGTTTTTGTTTGACAAAAACTCCCAAGGAACCACCAATAGACATTGGTGAACCTTTAGCCCTTGTTCAACCACAAGTTTTTAACTTGGAAATTGGGATGCGGAGATCCTTGATAGCTTCAATGTCTTGATGCTCAAATTGTCCATTGTCGGGGACACGACTAAGTACTTAGATTTTACGCTCTCGAGAGGTGGTGCACTTTCCCCACAAGACTCGACATGCATCAAGATGAGACCTTTCAGAAGCCTTCCCTTAGACCACCATGGATGCATTCCATCCTATCACCCTACCACCAACTGTCCATCTGGCTAAGTTATTGCAACTTATATGATCAAGGCAGAGCCTATATGCCATGTGGTTGCACTAGAAGCTTCTAAACACTAAGTATCTCAAATCCCTTTGCTCCTGGGTGGCTTTCCACAAGTGTGATACACAAGGTAGACCATAGATATGGGCCTTGTGTAACCACTCAACATAACCCAAACAACCATTCCACCCAGGTGTTTCATTCACTTAGTTGTTTTATTAATCAAAAACATAAGTCAAAGACTTAGCAATATTTTTCAATAGCACATATATAATCCACCCTTGGTTGCTACTAGCTAGGCTAAGCATGATAACATAACAAGTATCTTAACTTAGAGAAAATTCTACTAAGACTACAACTACAAGGATTTCCCAAGGCATAGCATATTTATATACTTAGTAAAAATTCCATGCAAGCCCTATTCAAATATCACTAGTGCATAGTCAAAATAATAGGACAATATATATTAAGGACCACATGCATTGGTAGTAGTTAGGGGAGTAGCAACAATCCTCACACTCACAATCACCACTAGCACCAAAATCTACACATAAAATAATAGCACCAAATTCACATTCGAATAATCAAGAAAAAATATATATGAATGCATGCAAATGCAATGGAATGAATTTCTACACTAAATTATTCAAACCAAACAGTACTAAACACAAATACATCTATTTAAAGTCTAAACAAATTAAAATCTATTTTTAAATCATTTTCTAAATAATTTATATAGCCAAAATAGGCATACAT
This sequence comes from Avena insularis, assembly GCA_023614405.1. NCBI lineage: Eukaryota > Viridiplantae > Streptophyta > Magnoliopsida > Poales > Poaceae > Avena > Avena insularis. The sequence goes on from CM042697.1 coordinate 359,040,386, forward strand.
ATGATTATGAAAATAAACCTAAATTTCCAGAAGCAAAATACAAATTTAATCCCACAATAATGTAGGATTTAATTTTCTAAATCCAATTATATATTATTTGTATTTTTTGGATAAACATAACAAAATATATGAATTTTACAAGTTTAAATTCCTAATAGATTCAAAAACAGATTTTAAATCTAATTGTCAGACACGTGGACGCATCTGATTGGCCCGTACCGGTTCGGTTGGATCGATCAACGAGAGCCGCAAGATTTGAGTGAAATTGCACGGGCCAGATTGATCGATAACGATTCGTTAAGTGAATATATCCACAGTGTTAGATCAAGATCTAATGGCTCTAACGCACACGACCAAAGTTGGGCGGCGCAAATGGCCACCGGGAGAGGCGGCGCTACTGGCGGTGCTGCTCCGGCGATTCCAGAGGGGGATAGGGGTTGTGGTGATGCTTACCAGCATCACAAGGTCGCGGGGAAGCTCAAGGTGGCTTCGGCTTGGATGGGGGCTAGCTGTTGTGGCCACTGGGGCTCGTCGGAGTTGCGGACAGCGCCGGGCTTGTGTAGACGGTGACGGAGGCGACGTTCTGGTTCACCCTAGCGCAAGCCAAATGTATCAGCATGTGCACAAGGACTAGGCGAACAAGTGAGATTGAACCAGGGGCCAAGGGGTGGTCGCATATTACCAGAACTGCTCGCCGGAGACGAGGGCGGCGTCAGGTGCTCACGGTGTTTGACGAAGCCGACGACCTAGGCCAGTCCAGGACGAACCAATGGTGTCAGAAGATGCGCAAGGGGCAGAGGATCAACACGGTAAGAATGAGGGGCGGGCGTGAAAATGACATTCACCGGAATACCTCACCGTAGTTCGTCGGGCAGCGATGGTGTTGGTCGGATTGCGAGCAGCCTGGCGGCGATTGAGCGTGATTGTTTGGGGGGAAATGACTGCAGTGGTGTGGGGGTTAAGTAGTCGGGGGGAGGGAATTACGCAGAGATTCAATGGCAATTAAGCCCAAAATCAACACAGCATTGATGGGGGAGCAAACGGGCGGCGACGACATCTGCGGGGGGATTTGGGGAAGAAGGTGCTGAGCTGGCGCATGGCCCAGTGGTAGTGAGAGCAGGGTAGGGCTAGTGCGCATGAGAGAGAGGGGGAGGGGGAATGGCCGGGTGGCCTGCTGGGCCGTTTCTGGCTCTGGGCCGAATAGGTAGCGAGTTGTTTTATTTTTTCTCTTCTCCTTTTCTTTTTCTATTAGATTTTTTAGGAATGATTTTCAAACCCTAATTCAAATAAGTTTGATTTCAAATCTTCTCTAGATTTTTATATAGTGAACTTTGCACTCTAAAGTATGACAAACACACTTGTCCACTCAAATTCACTTGGACCTTTGAAAAATAAAATAAAACCATGCCACATATGATTTTATAAAATGGGCATATTAATGATTTTATTTGGATTTTTGGTTTGAAACTTTTTGTGCAAGACAAATATGATATGACAATAAGAATGCAATGCATGCTTTTGTAATTCATAAATTTTGGGATGTTAGTAATCTAACCCGCCTTAAGATGAATCTCGCCCTCGATGTTTGGATTGGCTAGCAAATAGGTGAGGGTGATCTTTCCGAAGGTCATCTTATCTTTCCCATGTTGCTTCTTCTTCGGAATGATGGGTCCACTGAACCTTGCAGAATTTGATTGTCTTGGTACGAGTAACTCTTTCTGCAGTCTCAATAATCTTGATAGGTTTCTCCTCATAGGTGAGATCACTCTCCAACCGAACCTCTTCCAAGGGTATAGTATCCTTATAAGAAGTTTCCTCCATCTCCAGATGGCACTTCTTCAACTGACTTACATGAAACACATTGTGAACTGCTAACAGTCATTCAGGCAATTCAATCTCATAAGCCAATTCTCATTTGCGCCTCAAAATCTTGAATGGTATACCATACCTTGCTGCCAACTTTCCTTTGACTCCAAATCTCTTCACACCACGAAGTGGTGAGACTCTAAGATAAGCTCTATCACCTACCTCATAGGTGACTTCTCTACGCTTTAGATCTGCATAGCTCTTTTGTCGGGACTGGGCTATCTTCAATCTGTATTTTACCAATTTAACTTTCTCTTCAGCTTCCTTAATCAATTCTGGTCCAAACAAATTTTTTTGTCCAACACCACTCCATAGAAATGGCGTAGTACACTTCCTTCCATAGAGAAATTCAAATGGTGCCATCTCAATGCTGGCTTGATAGCTGTTATTGTAAGAGAATTCTGCATAAGGCAGACTTTCATCCCAACTAGCACCATAGTCTAGGGCACATGCCCTCAACATATCCTCCAAAATCAGACTGGTTCTTTCTGTCTGTCCATCAGTCTAGGGGTGAAAAGCTGTGCTGAATTCCAATCTTGTTCCCAATGATTCATGCAGTTGTCGCCAAAAATGCAAGGTGAACTGAGTTCCTCTATCAGACACAATACTCTTGGGTACTCCATGCAGACATAAAATCCTGTTCATATAGATCTTGGCTAACTTAGAACTTCTATAGGTAGTCTTCACAGGTATGAAATGAGCCACTTTAGTTAGCCGATCTACAACAACCCAAATGGAATCATATCCGTACCTAGTCCTTGGCAGTATAGTGATAAAATCCATACCAATCTTATCCCACTTCCAATCAGGAATAGGTAGTGGTTATAATAACCCTGCCGGTTTCTGATGTTCCGCTTTCAATCGACTACACACATCACAGAAGGCAATATGCTCCGCAATATCCTTCTTGAGATTGTTCCACCAAAATATTTCAGTCACATCCATGTACATTTTGGTGTTACTCGGGTGAATAGAATATGGTGAATTGTGTGCTTCCTGCAGAATCAGTTTCCGAAGCTCCAGATCTTGCGGAATGCAGATACGTTTTCCATACCATAAAGTACCTTGTTCGTCTTCATGGAATCCTTTAGCTTTCCTTTGCTATTTTTTCCTTTAATCTCTTCAATTTCCTTGTCCAACTTTTGGGCTTCTTTGATCTTGTCCAACAATGTGGGTTGAACATCCAATGACATGAGATGTCCTTCAGGTACTATCTCCAATCTGAGATCTTTGAATTGGGCACACAGATCATCTGGCAATTCTCCCTTAGTAAGGCCATTCACATAAACCTTACGGCTTAAAGCATCCGCTACAACATTTGCTTTGTCGGGGTGGTATTGCAAACTCAAGTCATAGTCCTTGATGAGCTCAAGCCATCTTCTTTGTCTCATATTGATTTCTTTCCGAGTGAAGATATACTTCAAACTTTTGTGATCTGTGAACACTTCACAACGCTTTCCCAAAAGATAATGTCTCCATGTTTTGAGTGCATGGACAACAGAGGCTAACTCTAAGTCATAAGTAGGATAATTCACTTCATGAGTTTTGAGTTGTCTCGAGGCATAAGCCACAAATTTCCCTTCTTGCATCAAAACTCCACCCAATCCTTGGTGAGATGCGGCACAAGAAACTTGGAAATCCTTCTATAAATCTGGTAGACATAAGACTGGTGCTGACACTAGTCTCTTCTTCAATTCCTAGAAACTGACTTCACAACCTTCAGTCCAGTCAAACTTCTTATCTTTCTTAAGTAACTCTGTCATTGGCTTGGCTACGTTTTAGAAATTCTCAATGAACCTTCTATAGTATCCTGCCAAGCCTAGGAAACTATGAACTTCCTTAACTGACTTGGGAGATTCCCACTCAGTTGTAGCTGACACCTTTGCGGTATCGACAGCAATACCATCTCCCGACACAATATGTCCGAGAAATCTAACTTCATTCAACCAGAACTCACACTTACTAAACTTGGCATACAACTTGTGCTCCTTGATGTTATCAAGTATAAAACGCAAATGTTCTTCATGCTCTTCTTTTCTCTTGGAATAGATCAAAATTTCATCGATGAAGACAACAACAAACTTCTCAAGAAACTCCATGAACACTTTATTCATCATGTTCATGAAATAAGCTGGTGCATTTGTCAATCCAAATGGCATCACGATATACTCATACAATCCATACCTAGTGGTGAAAGCAGTCTTAGGCATGTCTTGTTCTCTAATATTTAGCTGAAAGTAGCCTGATCAGAGATCAATTTTTGAGAACACGTGGGCTCCTTCTAGCTGATCAAATAGATCATTGATTCTAGGCAAAGGATACTTGTTCTTTATTGTCACCTCATTGAGTGAACGATAATCTATGCATAACCTTTGGCTTCTATCCTTCTTCTCAACAAACAGAACTGGTGCACCCCAAGATGAAGAACTTGGTTGAATAAATCCTTTCTGCAACTGTTCTCCAAGTTGTTTCTTGAGTTTCGTTAACTCATCAACTAACATCTTGTAGGGTCTCTTTGCTATTGGTCCAGATCCTAGCAACAAGTCAATCAAAAACTCCACATCTCTATCTGGTGGCATTCCTGGTCATTCCTCCGGAAACACATCTGGATATTCCTTCACAATTGGTACACCATCTATGCTAACCCCCTTAAGAGAATTTAGTTTAATCCCTTTAGATTCAAAGTTAGACTTGAACCTAATACGTTTCTTGTCAGGGGTTGTGAGTGTAACAGTACGATTGGCACAATCTAGTACTCCTTCATACTTAGTCATACAATCCATGCCCAGAATAACATCCAATCCTTGGGAATCTAGGATTATCAAACTAACTAGAAACTTATACTTTCCAAATTCTATCACTAGATCATGACATCCAAAATTCACTATCATCTCTCCACCAGGAGAGCTTACTTTAATAGGACACCCAATAGTTTCAGTTGGAAGTCCATTTTTATCAAAAAATGTTCTTGATATGAATGAATGAGATGCGCCGGTATAAAAAAGAACAAGTGCTGGAAAAGAATTAATCTTGAACTTACCAGCCACAACATCAGACTCTTAATAAATTTCTTCCACATTGATGTGGTTCACTTGTCCCTTCTAGAAAGGGTTGGGCTTGTTGGATCCTTCAACTTTATTTTCTGGGCATTCATTTGCATAGTGCCCAGCTTTCTTGCATTTGAAGCACTCAACCTGACTGATATCTCTTTTAGCAGGCTGACTCCCATTGACATTCCCAATGTGGTGGCTCCTGTGTCCACTCTTGTGGTTCTTATACTTATCATTGTCATGGTTGTGGTGGTGCTTATTGTTATGGTGATGGTTACTGTTGTGGTGGCTGTTATACTTCCCTTGCTTGTGGGATCCAGAACCTCCACTATCATCACCATGGGAACGTTTATGAGACGATCCCGAGCTGTGCTTGTCAAAGTGATGCTTCCTCTTCTTGTTCTCAACCTGCTTCATCTTGCTTTCCAAGATGGTGGACTTGTCACATAGTGATTGATATGTAGGGACATAGGCAACAGATAGCTGCAGGTTCATATCATCATTCAATCCCTCGAGGAACTTCTCCTTCCTCTTGGCATCAGTATCAACCTCATCCAGTGCATAGCGCACCAGATTGTTGAACTCCTCAATGTATTCAGCCACACTGCAGTGACACTGTTTCAGATTGTGGAAGTCCTTCTTCAAGTTCATCACTCCTAATGAGATGTGAGCTATACGGAATCCATCTTCAAAAATAGCCCAAGTCACATCCTCAAGGGGAGTGGTGATCTGAAAGTTATCCCACCATGTTGCTGCTGGTCCTTCAAGAAGATGTGCTGTGAACCTGACCTTTTCCTCATTGGTGCAGCCAACAGTGACCAAGTCTTTATTCACAGAGCGTAGCCAGTCATTGGCTACCATTGCATCAGTGGTTCCTGAGAACTTGGCTGGCCTCAACCTCAAGAACCTCGTAAGCATGTCAAATGTTGGTGGATTGTTGGGATTGTTGTTGTTGTTATTTTGATTTTGATTTGCCATGAACTGGGTCATCATCTGCATCAGTTGGGTTTGAGCTGTCATCAACTGCTACATCTCGGGATTGACGTTATTGTTGTAGTTGTTTGGGTTGGGGTTGGCACGACGGGGAGGCATCTGTGGTTTCAATAAGGATATGTAATGAGATATAACCCATAGATGCTATGCACAATACATCACAAAGCAACAAACACAATAAACAATCTCAAGATAAACATAGAGTTTAAACAACGTAAACAACAAGTTTTGGGAAAGTAAACATAATAGCAAGCCATCCACATGTTGGATGATCATTGCAACTCAATAATCAAAGGATGATAGATAAATAGGTAGCCGAATAATCAACTACTCCTCCATGTCGACCTCCACGTCCACAAGAGTAAGTCTGGCTGTCTCCATAGCTGACTTGTACTCCTCCATGCTGGTGGTCAAGGCCTCAATCTTCACGCGAAGGGCTCTCTTCTACGAGCGAAGCCTCTCTATCACTCCCTGCCGAGTCTCTAACTCAAAGTTCTTGGCCTCTATCTCGGCCCTCATGTCCTTGATCTTCTTGTTTCTGTCCTGAACTCTCTTCTCTTGATTCTTGAACTTCTTGTCCTGGCTCTCGAATTTGGCCTCCATCTTCTTGACGATCTCGTCCTTCTCCGCAAAGAGTTTGTCCTTCTCCCTCAACTGAACCTGGAGCTCGTCATTGCTAAGCATGATGTTGGTCCTATCTATGTCGATGTGTCTAACAAGACTCTTTAGGTCCTGGAGGTAGAGACGTACAGGATCAATCGTCTCTCTAGTAGCGTCATCGTACACTACAGCCTCACCCTGCTCGCCACGTCTCCCGAACGGGTGAAAGTAAAGACCCCTGAGCTTCGTGGAGTGTCGTCGAACCAGGCGTCCAAGTAACTCCTGCATGACTACATCTAGTCCCTTCTCCTTGTCATCATGCATCAGCTTGAAGGTAATATCCTCCGTGGGTGGCTCCGTCTGGCGTAATAGTTATGAGACTCTAAATCCCCAAAGGTCCTTCCTCTCAAACTTGGTGAGATGAAGTGCCTTAATACTAGGAAGTGGAAGGTTGAGCACACTAGTGAGCCCCACAAGACGAGAATCGAAACGAGTTCCCTTGAACTCAAATATTCTGAATCCAATGATATATTATTTGCATTTTTTTGGATAAATAGAACAAAAGATATGAATTTTACAAGTTTAAATTCCTAATAGATTCAAAAATAGATTTTAAATCTATTTCTCAGACACGTGGATGCATCTGATTGGCCCATACCGGTTTGGTTGGATCGATCAACGAGAGCAGTAGGATTTAAATGAAATCGCATGGCCAGATTGATCAATAACAATTCGTTAAGTGAATCTATCCGCATCGTCAGATCAAGATATAACACCTCTAACGCACGTGACCAAAGTTGTGTGGCGCAAATGGCCACCGGCGGCTGGTGCTGCTCCGGCGATTCCATAGGGGGCTAGGGGTTGTGGTGATGCTTACCAGTGTCGCAAGGTCGCGAGGAAGCTCAAGGTGGCTTCGGCTTGGACGGGGGCGAGCTGCTGTGGCCGCTGGGGCTCGTCAGAGTTGCGGGCAGCGTTGGGCTTGTGTAGACGGCGACGGAGGCGACGTTCTGGTTCACCCTAGCGCAAGCCAAAGGTATCAGCATGTAAACAAGGACCAGGCGAACAAGTGAGGTTGAACCAGGGGCCAAGGGGTGGTTGCATCTTACCAGAATTGCTCGCCGGAGATGAGGGCGGCGTCGGGTGCTCACGGCGTTTGACGAAGCCGATGACCTAGGCCAGTACAGGACGAACCAGTGGTGTAAGAAGATGCGCAAGGGGTAGAGGATCAACACAGTAAGAACAAGGGGCGGTCGCGAGCATGACACTCATTGGAATACCTCGCCGTAGTTTGTCGGGCAGCGGCGGTGAAGGTCGGATTGCGAGCAGCCTGGCGGCGATTGAGCGGGATTGTTTGGGGGGAAATGACCGCGACGGTGTGGGGGTTAAGTCCCCGGCGGGGTAGAGGGAATTACACAGAGATTCAATGGCAATTAAGCCCGAAATCAACGCGGCATTGATGGGGGAGGAAATAGGGGCGACGGCGTCTGCACGCGGTCTTTGGGGAAGAAGGTGCTGAGCTGGCATAGGGCCCAGTGGCAGTGACAGCGGGGTAGGGCTAGTGCGCGTGAGAGAGAGGGGGAGGGGGAATGGCCCGGGTGGGCTGTTGGGTCGTTTCTAGCTCTGGGCCGAATGGGTAGTGAGTTGTTTTATTTTTTTCTCTTCTCCTTTTCTTTTTCTATTTGATTTTTCAGGAATGTTTTTCAAACCCTAATTCAAACAAGTTTTATTTCAAATCGTATCTAGATTTTTATCCAGTGAACTTTGCACTCTAAAGTGTGACAAACACTCTTGTCCACTCAAATTCACTTTGGCCCTTTGGAAAATAAAATAAAATATGATTTTATAAAATGGGCATATTAATGGTTTTATTTGGATTTTTGGTTTGATAACTTTTTGTGCAAGAAAAATATGATATGAAAATAAGAATGCAATGCATGCTTTTGTAATTCATGAATTTTGGGATGTTACAGAACCATACCATTCACAGCTTATGCAAAAACAAGTTATGCGTATATACACTATCTACCGGCGTTGTGAAACTCGCAACGACATCTATGGGGCTACGACAGGGCGAAGACGGCGGTCCCTCGCGGGGTCGAAGGGGAAGCGCCCCTCGTGGGGGCGGGCAGCGCTCGACGATTTTTCCAAAAACGTAGATCTCATCTACATTCCGAACATGGATTCCGACCATTGTTCTGACTCGATCAAACTCTTTGATCTTTGATCATAGTTTCTAGATTTATGTGTCACGGTCTAACCCGATGGCGAAACCGACCGGTAGGGGTATGCTGTTCCACGACCTCAGCAACATGATCACAGAAATCAGATCTACCATTCCCCGAGTATAGTTGATCCATCTCATAGATCGACCACCAAAACGGCAAATAGATCTCATCTACATCCAACCGCATATCACATATGCGAGACCTCGAGCCTAAAACCAGAAGCTATCGCTCTGATACCACTGTTGGGCCACATAGAGAAAAACAAAACTTTTTCCTCTAACATGGTGATCCCAAGATCTAGCTGAGGTCGAAGGCCACGAGGTTTACCACTAGACGTGTAGTTGTGGATTACTGATGAAGCACGCCAGTTGAATGCACTGTAGTCCTTTGCGATCCAATCCGATCGTCCTGGTGCTGATCGTACATCATCTCTGATGGTATCCACATGTACATGGAGGAGCACCGGCGGTGAACTGCTAGGTTCGTTACGATGGCAGGACTGTTATGGAGCTAGGGTTTCCAACTCATGGAATGACCTAACTGATCAACGATTAACCCTTCTGGGTTACTGTGCTCCACTATATATAGGGAGTGAACGTGGGATCTACTCTCATGGCCCATTCACTAAAGCCCATATAATATTAGTCACCGTGAGTCTGACTCACTGACTCAGTCCAAATCCGGCTCGGGTCCAACCCAACCATATTTCCGATTCAGATCCAATCCGAACTTGCTCCCGCTCTTAAGTGTGTGACCCTGCAGGCTCATGGCTACTTGGACACGATTGGAGTCCGACTCCTAATCGATCAGTCGGTAGCGGCTCCTAGAAGAACGTGCTGACTCCCAAGTACCAAAGAGTCATGATGACTTGCCTTTCCAATGCGACTTGCGTCCGAGTCCCTTTTGCCTCACGGTATACCTTGTCAGACTATATCCGAATATTTGTCATCCCTTAAATAGTCCGACTCTCTTCTCGATCCAAGACAAGTGATTCACCCGACTAACTCTTAGTCGATCGCCTCGGTTAACACTTAGCCGAGTCGTGCATGGCCATGCTTTCGAATCTATCATCTGAGAGGGCCTAAATAATATCTCTCCAAGTGGAGGGGAAAAATCCCATCTTGGTTATTCACATCACGCAGCTTGATTCTTAGTTGACCCGAACTCTGCCATTATAACTGCCCAGTTATGGATCAGTGTTTGACAAAACCTAAGTCGATGATCCTCAACTCGGACTGCAACAACCTCAGGTCTAAGGATTACACTGATTGAGATATACAAATGACAGCTTGTTCATTGTACCTCAATATGGGTCAATCCGACTCGCTAAACTCTTTAGCCGAATCTGTGTAAGTCGGAATAGCGTCAGCATGCCCATGACAAGTGGAACCGAGTCATCGAGCTGACTTTCACATTGTTCTAAGTTGTGTGTCAAGCACAACCTCAATGACCAAGGACATTTAGTACAAACAACATGAATGTATAGTTCCACAAACGAATCACATATTCAATGATATACATTAGATGCTCATACAAGGACAACTTAATATCTTGATGAATACAATGGGAAATATCATCATCCATGATTGCCTCTAGGGCATATTCCCAACACTCCCATCATAAGTTCTTCTTCGAGAGCTTGTGTAGTATGTGTCTAGGTACTTCCTGGTGCTTTGGGTGTTGGTTTGATCTATCACGTTTAAACACAAAGGGATAAGTCAAAATAACGTTAAGGAGGAGGCCCATGACCCAACGATGAGGACCCCCTCGTACGCTAACAAAATGCCCTGATCGGGGGCGTCGTCAACCAACTCGTGGTTCATGGACCCCTGCTATGTGGGAAAATATAAAGGGGGAGTCCTGGCGGCTGACGAGACGATCTAGTTGATTGCCTAGCCCGCTGCTCCACAACAACCCCATAAGTTGTCCCGATTGCAGACCTTGCACAAGCAGCAGGAAGGCTAGAACCATGTTGTGCAGTGTCGGGGCAGTGTCGCTGGAGGCCGGAAGGGATCCGAACCTTTCCTAGGATCTTTGCATCAGCTTTAGAACAAGCCTGCATCTCCTAGTCAACAATGGTGATAAGGATATGCTACACGAGACCAAGAATTTTCTGTCTTCCAATTTCAATATGAAAGATCTGGGTGAAGCCTCGTATGTCCTTGGCATCGAGATTAATCGGGATGGGTCTAAAGGTGTGTTGGGATTATCACAAAAGACATACTTTGAGCAATTACTAAAGAAATACAATATGCATAAGTGCGCTGCCTCACCTACTCCAATAGTCAAGGGCAATAGGTTTGGGACATTCAATGTCCGAGGAACCAAATTGAAACTGATCAGATGAAGTAGGTTCCTTATGCTTCAACTGTCAGACGCATCATGTATGCACAAGTTTGTACGCGCCTTGACTTGTCTTTTATAACGGGAATGGTTGGCAGATTCTAATTGAATCCAGGATTAGACTACTAGAAGGCCACAAAGAAAGTCTTGTGTTATATGCAAGGCACTAAAGACTACATGCTTACATATAGAAGGTCTGATAGCCTAAAAGACATTGGTTATTCATATGTTGATTATGTCGGTTGTGTGGACAGTAAGAAATCCATGCCAGGTTATGTGTTCACACTTGCCAGAGGAGCCATATCGTCAAAAAGTTCTAAGCAAACAATAACTGCCTCATCTACGATGCAAGCTAAATTTATAGCATGTTATGAGGCTATTGTGCATGTTATATGGTTAAAGAATTCATTCCTGGGCTTAAAGTGGTTAACAACATTTCTAAACCACTTGTATTGTACTGCGACAATAAACCTACAGTTTTCTATCTGAGTAACAACAAGTCAAGTGTTGCTGCCAAGCACATTGACATAAACTATCATGTTATGAAAGATAGAATCTAGGATCATACTATTGATGTTAAGCATATTAGTACTACTTGTATGCTTGCGGATCCGCTAACCAAAGGCTAACCACCCAATATTTTCCGTGAGCATGTTTCTAGCATATGACTATTGGAAGCCTTGTGATTCTAGAATAAAGGGACCACTAGAAAGAACCACTCCCAATAAGCAAAATGTTATCCATTTAAAGATAGGATGGTATGCCAATGTTGAGGTTCAACATCATTTCATTGGCTATTGCAACACCTCAATTTGGTGTATTATCCTATGAAGAATGGGCAAATGAAGTTAAACCTAACTATCAAGGGGGAGAATGTTGGTTTGATCTGTCACGTTTAAACACAAATGGATAATTCAAAACAACGTTATGGAGGAGGCCCATGACCCAAGGATCAGGACCCCCTTGTATGCTAACAGAACACCCTGATCGAGGGATGGCATGGATATACCCTATGGGTGCATAACGTTGGTATACCCGGTCCAGTCGAAGGAAGACCCACGTGAAGACCTGCAGCGTAGGAAGATTTCGGGTGGCCCAAGCCCACGATGAATTCGACTCCTTGGAGCAGAAGTCTAGATTAGATAGAATGAATCCTCCAAGAATCATCCAACATGCAAAAACATATGAAAAGACATAAGTAACACCTCTTAATATGAAATATATCAATGAATAGAAGCAAATTATGTTATACAATGGTGATGCAAATTGGACGTATCAACTCCCCCCAAGCTTAGACCTTCGCTTGTCCCCAAGCGATAACTGAGCTCAGTAAACATGTCCACAGGTTTATGGAGTGAAGTGTCTATAAAAGGAATACAGACAAGAAGCATCACACTTACCAATGCACAACTCATATAAGAAACACTACTAGGAAACTAGCTATAGATAGACAGACCTTCTGTGGCGCATGGTTCTGACCATGCGCCACAAAAGTTGTCCAGTGGCGCATTTCATCAAACGCGCCACAGAAGTCTTCCAACTTCTGTGGCGCATATAGGAAAAATGCGCCACAGAAGTTCCACCTTTTGTGGTGCATATGTCCACATGCGCCACATAAGTTTAAACTTCTGTGGCGCATATGGACATATGCGCTACAGAAAGCTCGGGTGGACCCTACCATAGAATTCATTGACTGTACTTATCTTCTGTGGCGCATATAGAGGCATGCGCCACAAAAGTTTCTGTAGGAAAAACAGATTCTACGCCCCCCCTCCCCGTGGATCGCCTTTTTAGCCTTGTAAAAAATAATAGAAAATGAAAAACACTTCAAAAAATAAAATACTTTCACATAGTGATAGGTAATATGGTCTAGTTTGTAGGAAAATTAACAAACATGCATTTCAAATTTTTATACAAAAAAAGTTTATGCCATGGTAAAACGGTCGTAACTTTTGCATACGATGTTGGAAAAATACGTATAATATACCAAAATGACGAGGACGAGATTTCGCATCTGCTCGCAACCACCTACAGTCGTTTAGCGATTATTTATATTTTTAAAATTCGAAAAGAATAAAAAGTTATGGCCAAAAGATCGGTTTTTCCTGCAAAAAAATAAAATAGGAGGACAAACTTCTGTGGTGCATTTCTTCCATATGTGCCACAGAAGTTTTGGGAGGGATTCGAATTTTTAATCCCTCCTTCCTTCTTCCTCTCTTATACTCTTCCACTCCTCCACTTCTTCTCTCATTCTCCTCACCTTCTCCTCCTCCTCCTCCTCCTCCTCCTTCTCCTCCACCCCGGTGACCTTCTCCTCCTCCTCCTCCACTCCTCCACTTCTTCTCTCATTCTCCTCACCTTCTCCTCCTTCTCCTCCACCCCGGTGAGCTTCTCCTCCTCCTCATCCTCCTCCTCCACCACCACCCCGGTGAGCTCCTCCTCCTCCTCCTCCACCCCGGCGAGCTCCTCCTCCTCCCACCTCCCTCCTCCACCCCAGCGAGCTCCTCCTCCGGCGACCTTCTCCTCCTCCTCCTCCTCCGGCGGCCTCCTCCTCCTCCAGTGGCCTCCTCCTCTCCTCCACCGGCGACCTCCACCTCATCCACTAGCGACCTCCTTCTCTCCTCCATCGGCGACCCCCACCTCCGGCAAGCACCACCTCCGGCCAGATCTGGCCGGCGTTTTTTTTGAAATTTGAATAAAACTTCTGTGGCGCATATTGGCCATATGCGCCACAGAAGTTTTTCAGACTTCTATGGCGCATTTCAATATGTGCCACAGAACTGAACTTTAGTGGCGAGATAACAGTGGCGTATCTCATATGCGCCACAGAAGTCCCAAAATGGTGCGCCACTGATGGGACTTTTCCTAGTAGTGAAAGCAACTCACCATTATATAACTTCGCTTGCAACAAGTATGGGAGTCATAATAAAGATGCATAAAGATAAATCATAATTGGGATTGGCAAACTTTGTTCTTGTTCAGAGAATAGTTGGCAAACAGTTTCCAAATAAATCTTTTGCAGAAGTTTCACAACAGGAGTACTCTTTACTCAAACATAAAAGGTTTTTCACAATGATGGCTTTCAAAGTAATACTCATTAGATAAGAGTCTTGTGCAAACAAGGAAGATAAAGAACATGATTGAATAAATCATCATATGAATGCTTGAAACACAACAACTCAAATGCTTGATGGAGAAATAGAGGAATAGGTTTATTGACTCATCTTAGAAATAGGAGAAAGGGCCCTTCATAGAGGGAAGCAGGGATTTCAAGTTAATAAAGAGCTTTCAAAAGATTATGGTACTTACTAGCTTTGAGATTTCAAAAGATGGTTAAGTTTAAAGTGAGGTCCAATATGATTTATATGCTTGACAGACCATAAATTGGAAATCTCATGTCCCTTGAGTACGAGGACCGCTCCTCATGCTACTCAACTTTAGTTACCGGTAAGTTCTTATCATTATAAGTACATGTATATCATAAAGAACTGCCAACGGGGTACCCCTTGCACATGATACAGGAGCTATCCCATAATAAAAATGATAAGGCAAGCAGACAGTGAGCATCTCAACGATCTTTTTATTTGCTATTTGCATAGGTTTTTATTGAGGATGCTTCACAGATTGCTCACTATGGTTATGCTGCAAGTTTCTACCATGATTAGGCATGGCTTAGGCTAGCGGCCCAGGCATTTCTCTAACACACATACATAACTCCATGGACTTACAAGCTCCCCTTTTATTTCACACCAACGACATCGGCAAACAAAAGAGCATGATATCAACTGCGTACAATGTACAGGTGCAATGTTGAAAGCGTTCCCCGTGACAACACGGTTCTACTAATTCCAACGTTTAGGTGCAAGCATATACAACTTCGATGACACAATGGTTCAAGTTTATTAGGGGCAAGAAAATAAGGTGTGCCATCAAGTTTGTGAGAGCTTTACTGACTAGTTTTCACATAACAAAATAATTTTTATTTCGAAAGATATATGAAGTTTGAGAATTTACTCGGAATATCAATAATGCTAATAGGTAGATATGGTGGACACAAATGGCATAGGTGTTGGTCTAAAGGGGTTGGATGCATGAAAAGTATGCCTTCTCAAACCAGGTTTTTGGCTAGCAAGGCTGGGTAGCCAGCACAAGAGTTGAAGGAAACAAGCAAACATACAAGTCATAAATCCAAACATGCAATATTCCTTGAAGACACAAAAGATCTTAAATAAAGAGTACTAAGCTTATGAGCCAATCAAGAAAGAAAATAAATGATACAAAATACTTGTAAGCTTTTTCTTTTCCTTTCAAAACCTCAAAAAGTGTTGCTACTGACTCGAGCTCGGTTTGCCAAAACCAATTTAGATCAATTTGATGCTCCAAAAGTGATACCAACACTGATCAACAAGATCAATCATATAATAGAGATTGCAAACTAGAATAAGAAGTGCAAAAAGTAAAAGATGAGACTTCTCATTAATATTCCATAAAGGCACTCACACCAAGGGATACATAGATAATCAACTAAAGGAGAGATACTTCAACAATGCAAACCAACCTATAAGATAACTTCTCTACACAAGATATAACTCTACTAAAAAGGTAAAAAGATAAAAGTTAATGATGTGATACCGCGGCACTCCCCCAAGGGGATGCCAGACCTGATGATGAATTACTCCTTTGGTGGTGGTGGTGTTTTCTTGATAAGCTCTTCAATTAGTTCCCTCAAATCCTCAATCTCGAAGGTTAGAGTACGAATCAACTCCGAATTATGCTCAATGTGGTTCATGATCATGTCGGACCGAGAGTCCTAGTCCTTGCTATTCTTTCCCCACTCTTCCTTCTTAGAGTGTTCCTTCCCTGCATGGTTAGAACGAGGCAGATCCCAAACAGAGGGAAAATTCCCTTGTGGCACCTTTTGATATTGTCGCTCAATTAAGAGAGTATGGAAGGGATTCTTGGTACGTGGAGGAGGTGACCGTGGAGAGAGGATATGACATGGGTTTTTCCCTCCTGTAGACATCCGTGTTGTCCTCCTAAGCTTGGTAGGGTTTTCCACCACTCCAATGCTTGCGACGGTAGCGCAGGTGTCCGGATGCTCTTCCTCCATCATGTCTTCTTCATCCTCAACCAAGATCTCCTTCTCCTTGCGGTTTTGAGGATCATCTTCCACGGGCTTCTTTCCTTTGTCATTGGCGGAGACCATGGTGCTCTAAACTTGAGAAGATTTCCTGACAGAAACAGATCAAAACAAAAACACGACGAGAACACGATACACGAACCTCGGGGGATCTGGGGGGTTATATATTACGAAGTTTTAATGCATAAGGAAGGTATTGTGCGAAACAAGGCAGAGATGGACTCCAGGGGACTCACACCCCTGTAGGAGCGGCCAGCTGGGGCCCGCTCCTAGGGTGGGTGTGGCCCACCTGGCCTCCATTTCCTCCTATGTTTCGTCTCGTAACCTTTCGTATGCAATAAAAACATCAAAAATATAAAAAGATAAGGTTTTCACAAACCTTCAGTTTGCAGCTCTTTTACCTATTCAAAGACGAACTCTGCAGATTCCTTCTCTCCGTCTCCTGAAAATTCCTTTCATACAAGGCCTTGCACAAACCGCATTGGCAACATTAGTGCAAGAAAAAACAATAAAACTTTAGGTTCAAATTTCAACTGAAATCCATCAAAACAAAAGCTACTATAGCAACTCATTTCCAAAAACTGAAAAAGAATCTGAAAAGAGATCAACATAAGAGGCAAATGCAAATGATGGCAGAAATCTGTCAAAACAAACCAACAGATAAAGATTGATTTTTTCGAAAAACTTCTATTGCTCAAATCAAAAAGTGCAAAACTAATGAAAGTTTTAAAACAACTTGGAGAATAAGCACAGAAAATCACAGCTCCATCTATTGTACTGAGCTCCTTCACGAATTTTTATAATGCAACACAAAAATCTGTCCCAGGACACCCACTTTTCACAACTCCTCTACTTCTCAAAAGTAGTTGATCTTGACTCAAAACCAAAACAAAAAGGATAATAAGCGATTATTAACGAGGTAATAACTTCCAAGACTCAACAAAACTAATGGGTTATCTCCCGAGAAGTACTTTTCTTTAATGCCTTTAAGTTAGGCTTGATAATTTCAAAGATGCTCACATAGAAGATATGGATTTGAAGTGAAATACAACATCACGAAGCAAATATCCAACACATTTGAGTCTAACCCACTTCCTATGCAAGGGAGTCTCATGAGAAAACAAATTATTGAAGCAAAAGGCCACTAGCATAGGAAGACAAAACAAATGCAACTTCAAGGCTTTCAGCATAAAACGGGGAAACTTAATATTATTGAGTTGCATAAAACCATGTTTCCCTCTCTCATAATAACTTTCAATAGCACTTTTAATAAAGTTGACAATATAACTATCACAGGAAACAACTTTATTAAAAGAATGAGCATACTTACAATCATCAAAAAGAGGTCCAAGGTCATAGACTGGATCAATAGAAGCAAGTTGTTCAACCCTGAAATCTTCATTAGGCAGACTATTTTCATAAGGAGCTTTAGAAAAATTTGGAAAAGTTAAAGTCATAAGAATCTCCATCAAACTTAGTTAAAACTTTCTCCTTTTTACAATCTATAATAGCTCCACAAGTATTCAAGAAAGGTCTACCAAAGATAATAGGATAGGTTTTACTAGCTGCTGAACTAAGCACTAGAAAATCAGCAGGATACTTAATCTTACCACAAAGGACTTCCACATCTCTTACAATACCAATAGGGCAAATGGTTTACTTATTAGCAAGGTGAATAACCACATCGATGTACTCAAGATCACAAGGACCAATTTCATGCATAATTTCCCTTTAAGCTCATAAGGAATATCACTAGAACTAGCACCAATATCACATAAACCATAATAGCAATGATTACCAATTCTAACAGAGAGCACAGGGACACTAGCTTTTATAGATATTCTAGGATGAGAAACAATATTAGAAGCGTCTTCATAGAAGACATTGTTCCCAACTTCTATGTTTTTAGTGACAAGATCTTTCTCAATGGCTACTACAGGTTCAATGTTTAATTGCTCATCAGGTCCCACAGTTTTCTTTGTACCTTTGTTAACCGCACTAATAATCATAGAGTACTCCTTTACCTTGGCTGGGAAATGTGTTTTCTCAACATAAGGTTTAGGAAAAATATGATCAATAGTACAAACTTTAATGCTTCTAGCAGGAACATGATTAACAACATCTTTATAAGGTGCATGGTACTTATTCCACTTCTTTTTAGGAATTTCTATGTAAGAGGCAAAAGCCTTAAAGCAATTGGCAATACTTTGGGAATCAAGACCATACTCAGTACTAATATCACAGAAGTCATCAGTTCCCATAAAGTATTTAACGCATTCATAATCATAATTTATACCTGAATTTCTTCCTTTGTCATTCTCCCATGCTTTAGTGTTTGTAACATCCCAATTTCAGCAACCCTGATTTAATGTCCAAAATCCAAAAATCAGGGGGAACAAAAACTTTTTCTTGTAGTGTGTGCTTACTTGTTTGCCTGTGCTCAAGCATCTGCTGGTGGATTAGTTGTGTACTCCTCATCTCAACACTAGTTTACAAAAACTATTTTACAAAAGAGATGTCTTGGCTCATCTTTCATATTCTCAAATGTTCGGGCATTTCAAAAAAAACCTAAGCCAAGATGACTTCGACACAACCAAATACTTTACTAGCTTCCATTGCCAAAACTATGGAGACATATATATACTCTCCTTATGTTTTCAAGACAGAACCTTCAACTACTCTTATCCCTAGGTTTTCCAAAACCTTATTAAAACCTTTTCATCTCAATCTTGGTAGAGATACCAAGATGATACTTATCTTACATCAAGCAAAACCTCTTTCAACCCACCCATCCTTACCTCAAGCTGGGCTTGATGGTAACCCTAGTACTGCTGGATAAGTAATATGATGAATTGCCTTGATCTATTGGTTGATGAATTGCCTTGATCTGCTGTCTGATGAATTGCCTTGATCTGTTGATTGCCTTGTTTACTTAGGAACTGGAGTGAGCTAATCTAGTATCTCATCACTTAGGACACAATCTAGGCTTGTGATCATCAATCTCAAGCAAGCATCCAAGTCTGGATCTATCCTAAGCCACTCAAGTGATCATCTCATCTCCTGCTTACCTCCATCCAAGGATAACCCTTCTGGATGGTTTCCAACACAGTGAAGACCCAATCCAAGAAGGGATAATAACTATTTACCCCTCACATCAACATCCTCCATATGATCATGAGTTTGGAACCTAGCATCCTCTCAAAATCATCTACACTTTCACTCTAGTCAAAATCTCCAAAACTGCCAAAATGGCCAAGTCTGG
Organism: Avena insularis; assembly: GCA_023614405.1. Lineage (NCBI taxonomy): Eukaryota > Viridiplantae > Streptophyta > Magnoliopsida > Poales > Poaceae > Avena > Avena insularis. Next base: position 359,059,865 of record CM042697.1, read on the forward strand.
ATTCCTTATCTAGATTCAATCTTTGGAGATCTACCATTTCCAACCTATGTGCATTCTTGATAATGTACATGAACCATCTTGTAGTACATCAGTATTACTATCGAAGCCCACTCTTTCCCTGGGCTAAGCCATTCTAGGTCCCACCCATACATGATGGTTTTGTAGTCAAGATAATAATCTTTTCTGCAAATCTTATCATCTTGCCTACTTTGGCAGAAGGTCACATCTATATGACACCTCCCCTTGGCCAACTCCTTGCTTGGTTATGATCTACTAATCATGGACTATCAACTCCCACTTCACTTGTTTCCATTGGAGCCTTGTGCTTCTTAAACCCACATGGTTTAGGAGGCTACCTGATGTATCTGTTATGGAAGCCTTATTTCCAACAAAGTTGGCCATCTCCTCTACATCACCACAAATCCAACCAAGCCCAACTCTTGCTTCCATGATCATCTGCATGACATGGTCTATCCATCCATATAACCATTGTACCAAGGTGAGCTCTGAGCTCACTAACCTAACCCTGTTAGAAGGCATCAGAATAACTAAACCCTAGATCCTCCAGAATCTAGTCTCTGCCCTTTTCGGCCCCCTTCTTTTCAGCTTCTTGGCCAGCTTCTCCCAGAAGCTACCCTTGACCAGCTTCTCCCAGAATCTCATTTGCCAAATTTGTTTGTACTTTTAAATTGACATTGAAACTACTAGTTAAGAAGTTTGAATGAATTTTGAAGATGAGATTCTGGGAGAAGTTGGTCGAGGGTAGCTTCTGGGAGAAGCTGGCCAAGAAGCTGAAAAAGGGGGCCTTCATCACTTTACTTCAAAACCAAGTTTGACCTTGATTCCCACATCAAGTGTACATCATCTACTGTCGTGGGAATGGACACGGCAGATGCTGCAATCGGCAGCGAGTAGTAGAACATGGGGCAAGGGCGGCCAGCCATCTGCGGTGCGAGATGAGGGCGTAGACACAAGGTTTTACCCAGGTTCGGCCCCCCGGAGGGTAAAGACCTACTCCTGCTAGATTGTATTATTGAGAGAGTACAAGGGCGAGCTCGACGACTAGGCGGCGAGTCGCGGAGGTGTATGATGGAACGTGTCCTCTATGCGTACCCTAGGGAGGTTTATATAGGCTCACCTCGCTAGGGTTTATAGATCTACAACCGAATTGGTTAAGGATTCGGAGGGTCTTTGACCTAGTCCGACTGGGCCTAGCTATGCTTCTGGGCCTCCATCTTCCAATCGCCTGAGTCCTCGCCAAGTCTCGATCCAGTCGCCGTCCTGCAGGCCCACTCGCTGGCAGCTTGGGCATACCCCGGTAGGCATATCCCCATCAGTAGTCCCCGAGGCCGTCGTTGATTCGTCGCAGGTGTTCATTGGCAGTTGGAGTATGCGGGTCCAATTCGGACGCCCAGTCGAATTGGCGGTGGACTCCTGAACAAAGGAAATAACTAGTCATTTGAATCGCAATAACGGTGTATGATCAGATCGCAGCTTGGCGAACAGGTCGGCGAATAGTCAAGTCATTGTTATAGTGATCGGGTCAGCGAATCGTCGAGTTGCTGAAGATAGCGAGTCGAGCGGACGAAGTTGGACCGCCAGCTTGGTCAAACTAGTCGTTGGGTAATCCAATGGTAATATCGGCATAATTACCGCGTGGTAACGGCTCCCCGAAAATGGCAGGTAACAACCACTATATAAGGAGAGTGACGGGTGAGGGGAAAATGCTTCCCTCACTTTCTCCGAACTCGCGCATTCTCGTTCCTCCATTCCGAGCAGCGACCAGAGCGACCTAGAGTGATTCGCAACCCCCGATCCCCCAGCCGATGGCCCCTCCTACGGAACCATGGGGCAGATCCAAGTGCACGAAGGCGCTGCTGAGATTGTTCGAGGAGGCAGGGATCCTCCGCGCCGGGGGATGGCGCATCCCAGCGGCCGGAGAAGTGATTCCAGATCCGCGCGAGGGGGAATTCGTTTGCTTCACCAGCCACCTGGAGCGGGGGCTCGAATTCCTCACTTCCCTCTTCTTCCACCGCTTCTGCGCCTACTACGACATCCAGCCGTCGGACCTGGGACCGCACAGCATCGAGCAGCTTGCCATCTTCATGGCATTCTGCGAGTGCTACCTGGGCTGTCGGCCATACTTTCCCCTATGGCAAGATATGTTCCATGGGAGGATCAGCCGTGAAGAGGCGGGTGGCCTAATGTTAGCTGCGGGCGGCCTGACCTTCCAGCTAAAGTCGAAGGCGTCGTTCTTAGATCTGATGCTGCCCGCCAAGGCAGCAAATGAGTGGAAGAAGAGATGGTTCTACGTGACTAAGTTGACGCCGGGCGACAAGGTGGCTCTTCCAAGGTACTCCGCCGACCGGCCCGAACCATGTCGGCTCCAAGTCACCAAGCTTCCGCTGGACCAGCGGATGGTCGTCGATGAGATGTTGCAGACCATTCGCAACTTGAAGAAGAAAGGCCTCCAAACCATCAACCTTTACAATTGCTGGCTCAGGCGACAGCTCGTGCCTCTGGCCAGCCGTGCCCATTATATGCGATGCGAGGGGCAGGGCGACCCGACGAAGTCGATTCTGACAGTGGAGAATCAATGACTACACCCAGGCCCTAAAGAGGATCACCCAAGCGGTGTATCTTGACGCAAAGGCTGGGGTCGCACCTTATACCGCGAAGCGCCCAGCTCCCATGGTCAGTTTTTATTTCACTTGCACTCGCAGTCCAAGTTTGTGCATTTGCGGTTGTGCTAATGTTGTTTGATTGTTGCAGTTATTCCAAGTGGTGCAAGGTTGGCTTCCACCCGCAGATGACGAGAACTCAAACTCGTCCGCCGAAGACGACAGTGAGTCATTGCCTAACAAGGGCGATGTCAGGAGTGACGGGGGCGGTGATGGGGATGACGACGATGAAGCCGTGGAGGTCGTTGCCCCCATGGTCCGCCAAGACTCGTGGGCAGCACCAGCGTAAGCTCGAGGCTAGCAAAAGCCTCAAGGCCCATGACGACGATGACGATGAGCTCCCTGAGCATACCTCACAGCATGAGGCCACGCCATCAAAGAAGAAGAAGCCGCCTCCACACAAGAAGAAGACGAAGCTGGCCAAGCCGGCGTCTCTGCCTCGGTCCGCGATTAGCTCCGATGCTACCAGCGTAGCCGAAGAAACAGCGGTGCACGTGGCCACAACACTGGTGCGACCGTCGTGGAAGACGAAGCGCCGCTGGCATCACTGCCGCTGCCGTTCGCCCCAGTCAGCAGGTTGGTGTCCGCTCCAGCCACAGGGGCCTCGTCGCCGAGAGGAGCTCTCGCGGCGATTGCCACTGAGCCTCCTGCCGCGGCCTCATCCTCGAAGAAACCGTCGGTGTCTTGGGCACAGAGCATGTTCGAGACGGGCCTCAGTCGGAAACTAGGGCCAGAACTGGAGAAGCCGGCCAGCATTCACACTGGCCTACGATTTATCCCAGTCGCCAAGTGAGTATTACTCAACCTTTCATCTGTCTGCTTGATTTGTGTTTCGATTAGCGAGTGTTATTGACGGAGTTGTTTCGCAGGACTAGCGTAAAGAAGATAGGTCACCCTTCGGTGGCCAAGGTTCCATCTGTCGCCGCGGAGGCGCCGGCTGATCCCTCGAAGAAGAGGAAGGGCGACGAGGTTGAGGCTCCCGCTGAAGGCACCAAGAGAACTAAAGGCGATGAAGTTGTCACGATCTCGGATGAGCCAGCGGCTACCCCGAGCGAAACCCCGATTGCGGTGGACATAGCTCTGAAGGCGTCAGAGGACGCGGGGTCGTAGCAGGCATGCCCCATGGTTTCCATTGAGGTGACCGGGACGCCTTCGGTTGGCGCGGGGGCCGCGGGGGCGATGTTCCCTCGCTTTGTAGCGAGGGCCGCCATGGCGAGTGCCTTGGCGACATCGCGCAAATTCCCTGGGGCCGCCGGTATGGATGTCGAACAGCGTCGCGGGCATACTCCGCTCGTGCTTTCATCGGTGGACGCATTGGAGCTTCACGGCATGCTAGGTGCCGCCATCCAGGTATGTCCAGTCCCCGAGGATCTGGCCAGTGAATTTTAGTGGTCGAATTCCTACTGTTTTTCGCCATCCAGTCCCCGAGTGTCTAGTCACTAAATTTCAGCGGCTGGACACTTAGGAATTTTGTCATCATGTCCCCGAGTGTCCAGTCGCTGAATTTCAGCGGCTGGGCACTTAGGAATTTTGTCATCCAGTCCCCGAGTGTCTAGTCGCTGAATTTCAGCGGCTGGGCACTTAGAAATTTTTGCTGCTGACGCTGTGATTGTTGCACAAGGCTTGCAGCGCGAGTTGGCCGAGTGGCTTGCTACCAAGCACCGCGTGGAAAAGGACCTTATCGCTGTTGAGGATACGAATGAGAAACTTCGAGCGACTATAGGTGAGTGTTTGTCTTGTTTGGCGCTTGTCGCAAACTTGTTGCGTTTGTGACTGTTTTGTTGTGGAAGCAGAGGATAGTGCGGCCGCAGTGAAGGAGGCTCGCCAGGGCCTAGTTCTGGCTGGTGAGTTGACGGCGGCTCAGTCTTCCTTGAGCGCCGCGGAGAAGCGAATCGCCGAACTGGAGCGTGAGCTCAAGGAGGCGAAGGCGGAAGCGAGCTCAGTGGAAGGACGAGCCAAGGCGACCGTCACTTCTGCAGCTGAGGAGCGGAAGGTGTCGGACGCACTCGTCACCGGGTTGCAGAATGACCTCTCAGCTCTTCAAAATTTCACCACGGACCTCTACCGCCCGCTCATTGGTGAGTTTTCCTTCAGCCACTCCTCGAGCGCGCGAACCACATTGTGATTTTAGTGCTTTGCTCACTGTTTGCTTGTGCGTTGCAGGCCTGATCACTGATAACGCCAAAGAGGCGTAGTCGTACGACGCGCGGCAATGCGTGACCACCCTGGTCGATTTAGCCGTGCTGTTAGCGACCTGCCTCCGGGCGTATCTTTAGGAGATCTCGCCTACGGAGGTGATCCCCAGCGACCTCGTCGAAGTATGGCGCTATCTGGAGAAGGCCCCATCGGTCGTGGAGTTCATGACGCGGTTGGCCTTCCATCGTGGAGCGGCGACTGCGCTGAGCCTTGGGCTCGCACATTTTCCCGACGATTTCGATCTTGACGATGTCACAAGCGGGCACCCTTTGTCGACGGGCTCTGTCGAGATTGCCGAGGTGTTGAGGCTGACAGAGCGAGCCGCGGTGTACTCCGACCGCATGTGGGCGATGGGCGACCGTATTCCCTATCAGGAAATGGTCGTCGCCCCCAATGACCCCGAACCGGCACACCGCAACTTCAAGGTGGAGCAACCATTTCGTGCGGCAATGGCGGGTGAGCACGACGTACCCGTCGAATCCCTGGGTTCCCTTTATCCACAACCGCAAGGATGGTGGCGCCTCCTCTTCGAAGCCTGCAGAATAGAGTGTTTTGCCATTCGGCGTTAGCGTAAGATAAACATGTAATTCTCCATGTATGCGAACAAATTTTGCTGCTATGAAGGAATGCGCGGGTTATTTTGTCATTGCTTTTGTGGTTTGAGTGTTGGTTGTACGAGTCCCTGAGAGCGTTAGCTCTTTTTATGGGTTAACCTCGTTTTTATTTGTTGTGTGAACTGTTGATGAGTTAGGGTCGACTCGCCATGGCTCGGGAAGCCAGTCGCATGGCGACTCCCAGGGGTGCTCTTTACTTGGCCGTTTTCCTGGGCGCGAACGGGGTTGGGTTGCCGAGTCCCGAGCGTGGTACTTGGACGTTCTAGTCGCATGCCCGAGGTAGGTGAGGACTAGGCGCGTTGTGTTATGCGCGTCACTCCACCTGATCCGTAAGACCAGTCGCATGGAGAGTCCCGGGCGTGCTCTCTTACTTGGCGTTTTTCCCTAGCCGCTCTTCTTTGGGATGGTGTCAGTCACCGAGCGTGGTACTTTGCTGTTCGAGTCGCTGCGCCGAGGATGTGGAGGACTAGGTCGCTATGGAAAGCGAATGCAGTCGTCTTGGCTCGGGGATACAGTCGGGCTAGGCGACTCCAATGGGGCTCTAGGCTAGCTTTTTTCATGGACGGTACGAGGCCTGACTTTTTCCAATGCCCTCGTACCGCACTACTTGGCCGTGCCGATCGCGTTACCAAAGTTTGACTTCTGCGAATAGCGTAACGCTGGTATTACGAGTGCGAGTGGCACAAGGCATGGAGAGTAGACGCAATTTGCGCAAATCGATCTTCTTTATTTCATAGCGGGTAGGGGGTGCATGTCTGGAGTTCTAAGAGTAGAACTTCCGTAGGAGGTTTACATTCCATGGCCACTTGACGTCGAGTTTTCCATCACCTGGACATCAATGAGGTAGTAGGCGTCGTTTCCTAGGACTCGCCCGATGGCGAATGGTCCCTCCCAAGGAGGAGAGAGCTTGTGCATGCCTTTCTTGTCTTGGATTAGACGCAGTACCAAGTCGCCTTCCTGGAAAGTGCGAGCCCGTACTCGCCGGCTGTGGTAGCGGCGAAGCCCTTGCTAGTAGATGGCGGTGCGGGAGCGGGCTAGGTCGCGCGCTTCTTCGAGCTGGTCGACTCCGTCCTGGCGTGCGAGCTCATTGTTAGCCTCTGTGTAGTTGACCGCCCGAGGTGAGTCATGCTCGAGGCCGGTTGGCATGACTGCCTCGGCACCGTACACCATGAAGAAGGGGTGAACCCAGTCGACCTGTTGACGGAGGTGTAGATGCCCCAGATGATGGAGGGGAGTTCTTCGACCCCGCACCCGGCAGTGCGCTCGAGTGGGACTTGTAGCCGTGGCTTCAGGCCGTGGAGGATGCTCTGGTTGGCGCATTCCGCCTGGCCATTGGACTCCGGGTGGGAGACTGAGGCGAGGTCGAGTCGGATGTTGTGCTCCTCGCAGAACTCGGACATGGCTCCCTTGGAAAATTTGGTGCCATTGTCCGTGATGATGCTTTTCGGGAACCCGTAGCGATAGATGAGCTCGCGTAGGAATTTTGTAGCGGTCTTCACGTCGCACTTGCGGACTGGCTTGGCCTCCACCCATTTTGTGAATTTATCGACTGCGACTGTAAGGTGGGTGAAGTCAGAGGGGGCCTTCTTGAATGGGCCTACCATGTCCATGCCCCATACGGCGAACGGCCAGGTGATGGGGATTGTCTTGAGCGCCGAGCTCGGTACGTGAGTCTGGTTGGCGTACTTCTGGTACCTGATGCATCGCTGGATGATGTTGACCACGTCTGCGTGTGCGGTGAGCCAGTAGAAGCCATGTCGCATGGCCTTGGCGACCAGGGAGCGGGCGCCAGGGTGGTGGCCGCGGTCGTTGGAGTGGATGTCTTGGAGGATCTTGCGTCCTTCGGCAAGTTGGACGCAGCGTTGGAACACACCGGTCACGCTGCGCTTGTGGAGCTCGCCGTTGATGATGGCGAAGGATTTGCAGTGGCGTGCTATCATCCGGGCCTCCGTATCGTCTGCGAGTAGGGTGCCTCCCTCTAGGTAAGCGACATATGGCATGGTCCAGTCGCTTGGTTTGGCGATTAGTGCGACCAAGGCTGCGTCTGGTTGCAGCGGAATTCCGATGTCGATCTCTCTTGGGGGAGAGACGGAGGGCTTGGTGATGGTGTCGAGGAAGACGCCGGTGGGTGGTGCGATTCGAGCCGAGCCGATGCGGGAGAGTGTGTCGGCCTCCTCATTCTTCGGCCTGTCGATCCACTCGACAGAGTAGCCTGCGAAGTGGCCTCCCAGCTGGTCTACTGCTTGGCGGTATGTCGCCATGGTGGGGGAGACTGCATCGCAGGTGCCAGCGACTTGCCCGGCGACGAGGTCGGAGTCTTCGTAGCAGCGCAGGCGATTGATGTTCATCTCCTCGGCTGCCTACATGCCGTGGAGTAGCGCCTCATACTTGGCCATGTTGTTGGTGCAGGGGGTTAAGTCGAGGTAGAGGATGTAGCGTAGCTTGTTGCCCTTCGGAGATGTTAGCACGATCCCCGCTCCTGCGCCATCTGCGTTCTTGGAGCCGTCGAAGTGTAGGCTCCAGTAATGGAGGTATGGCAGCTTCTCTGGCTGCTAGGCCTCCTCCCAGTCGGCGAGGAAGTCTGCGAGAGCCTGCGATTTGATCGCTTTGCACGGATCATACCTGATGTTGTGGACACCGATCTCGACGGCCCACTTGGCGACGCGCCCGGTCGCCTCGCGGTTGCGGGTGACGTCCAGCAGCGGTGCTGAGGAGATGACCGTTATTGCGTGCTCCTGGAAGTAGTGCGGCAGTCGCCGCTGTGCTCTGAAGACCGCATATACCAATTTTTGGTACTGCGGGTAGCGCTGGCGTGACTCGGTGAGAACTTCGCTAATGTATTATACGGGTCGTTGCACCGGGCGCTCCTTGCCTTCCTCTGGTCGTTCGACGACCATGACAGCGCTGACGACACGCTCGTAGGCCGCGACGTAGACGTGCATGGGCTCCTTGTCGACGGGGCGGCGAGTAGCGGTGCTGCGAGTAGCACCTCCTTGAGAGTGTGGAGCGTGTCGTCTGCCTCCTTGTCCCACTAGAAGGTGGGGTTCTTGCGCATTAGGCGGTAGAGGGGCATTGCCTTCTCGCCTAGGGGGGGGATGAAGCGACTGAGAACCGCGACTCGCCCGGCCAACTTCTGGACATCACGCAGGCACTCGGGTCTGCCGAGCCGGGCGATCGTGTTGATATTCGCGGGGTTCGCCTCGATCCCGCGCTTGGAGACAACATATCCCAGCAACTGTCCAGTAGGCACACCGAAGGTGGACTTTCCTGGGTTTAGCTTTATCTTGTACCTCCGTAGGTTGGCCAAGGTTTCCGCTAGGTCGGCGAGTAGATCATCTTGGCGAGTGGATTTTACCACCACGTCGTCGGTGTAGTCGTGGATGTTGCGGCCTATTTGGCTCGCAAGGCACTCCTGCATGCACCTCTGGTAGGTCGCCCCAGCGTTCTTGAGGCCGAAGGTCATGGCGGTGTAGCAGAAGGCGCCGAATGGCGTGATGAACGCCGTCTTCTCTTCGTCCTCGACTAGCATTTTGATCTGGTGGTACCCAGAGTAGGCGTCGAGGAAGCATAGCGACTCCGAACCCGCGGTTGAGTCGATGATTTGGTCAATCCGCGGGAGGACGAATTGCTCCTTCGGGCAGGCGCTGTTGAGGTTTGTGTAGTCGATACACATTCTCCAGTCCCGTTTTTCTTCTCGACTAGGACTGGGTTTTCCAATCACTTGGAGTATTTGATCAACTGAAAGAAGCCTGCAACGAGTAAACGATGCACTTCCTCGGCGATTGCTCGGCGGCGTTCTTCATTGAAGGGCCGCAGCGACTGCTTGACGGGTCGCGCTTTGGGGTCGGCGTTGAGTTTGTGCTCAGTGATTTCCCTCGGGACACCAGGCATGTTGGATGGCTTCCCTAGGAACTTGATGAGCACGCCTTCCTATGCTGGGCTCATGCCTGTCCCGATCGTCACCGTCTGGTTGGAGTCGCCTGGGACCAGCTCGACGATGCGAGTGTGCGTCGTTGCCTCGAAGGCGGTGGAGATTCCACCCTCCGAGTTGGGCTTCTTGAGTATGGTGGGGTCGTCGTTGTTGACCCCGCTCGCGTACTTGGCGAGCTCCTCAACGTGGTTGGCCTCTGCCGTGATGACGGCGTCAGCGAGTTCGGCGCCTTTGGCCTCGCATTCTGCGGCCATGTCGGTATCGCCATAGACAGTGATGATGCCACACGGCCCGAGGAGCTTCATCGCGTTGTATGCGTAGTGGGGCGCTACCATGAATTTGGCGAACGATTGGCGCCCCAGGACGCAGTGGTAGGGGATGTTGAACGGCACCAGCTCGAAGACGATCCGCTCGATGCGGAAGTTTGCTGGTGTGCCGAAGGTGACTGGCAGCGTCACCTTGTCGATTGGGTACGCCTTACGACCGGAGACGATGCCGTGGAAGGTGGTGTAGGTCGTCTCGATCATCGACTGCGGGAGCCGCAGTCGCCTGAATGTGTCCAAGTATAGGATGTTGATGGAGCTGCCGTCCTCCATCAGCGTCTTGGGGAGCCAATAGTCCCCAACCTTGGGCTTGACCACCAAGGCGACTCGGCCCGGATATTCGATCCGTGGCGAGTGGTCCTCGTGGCTCCAAGTGATTGGCTGCTCGGACCAGTTAAGGAACTGGGGGATGTCTATCTGGGACACCGTGCTGACGGCGATGGTGCGGGCGATGACCTTCTTCTCGTGCTTCGTGTTGAAGCCTATGAAGGTGTGGAGCTAGCCAGCAACGCTGTCGAATTTTCCGCCATTTGGCGGGTTGTTGTCGGGGTCTTCCCATGCGTGTCGTTCCTTCTCAACCTCCTTTAGGGAGTGGCAGTCAGCCGTCGTGTGCGTAGCAGGCTTCCCTTCCCTGCTGTGAAACACACAGGGTTGATTGAGGAGAGCCGTGGGTTCGAACCTCGGCTTCGCCTTGTAGTTGTCGCCATCGCTGCGCTGGCCTCCGTCGCGGCGGAAGCTCTTGGGTTCGCGCGACGCGTATCCGGCGTTGGCGACGAAGTCGACTCGCCCATCACCGCGGCGCTTGCCGGTGAGGAAAGTGTTGTTGTAGCATAGCTCAGGTCGCCTCCCGTTGTCGTGGCTGCTCGTGCGGCGATTCCCTCCCGACTCGTCGTCGGTTTCTTGGTTTGGGTCCTCTTCCGCATATCGCCTGGCAATCTCCAGGAGGTCCGGTATGTTGTCGAGTGTTCTGTACACTCGCTTGAGCTTGGCGACCAGGGGCTCGTAGTGGTACGAGGTCTTGAAACAGTGGATCGCGGTGTCCGGGTGGATTCCAGCCGCGTTATACCATAGGTCTTGCCACCATTGGACCCAGCTGTGGGTCGACTCGCGGGGTCCCTGGACGCATCGCTCGAGGTCCTCGATGGTGGTGGCGAGGGTGTAGGAACCCTCGAAGTGCCTGACGAAGGCGTCGCGCATTTCCTCCCAGGAGTCGATGTTGACCGTGGGGAGGGTGTTGATCCATTACCTGCACGCTCCCTCCATCATCAGGGGGAGGTAGCGAGCGGTGAGCAGGTCGGTGTGGCCGGCAATTCCCATTGCCATAAGGTAGGTATCCAGCCACACGGACGGGTCATACGAGGGGTCGTACTTCTCGATATCCTTCGGCGCCTTGAAGTTCGCCGGGTATCTTTCGCCTCGGATCATTGGTCCGAAGCACTGGGGTCCGACTCGACTCAGTGATCCCCTTGGTTCGCCGTCACGGTGGTTGGTGAGGGTATACCTCTGGTCGTCGGGCTGGCGTGCGCGCCAGCTCTGGTTGTTGATGATGTGGGTGCGCGCGTCGACTGGCTGCCCGTTGGTAGCGACGAAGTTGTTCGCCGGCCGCGGGTCGTTGGTGGAGAGTGACGCATGCGCGGGCCGATGTTGGATCTGCAGGGGCTCGGGTGGTGGGAAGTTGAGGGTGTTCGCCACCATTGGGCGGCCGCTCGAGGCCGCCCTGCTGCCTGACGAACACGAGTACATGTGACCCTGTGAATCGGCACCCGCATTTTGTTGCTCGACTGCCTTGGCTAGTAGAGCCTTGGCGTACTGGATCTGCAGGGCACCTTCCCCTATTACGTTTATGTTGTCGACCGCTGCTCGGCTCGCGACGACATTGTCCATCAGAGTGGAGAACAGCGGGAGGCTGTTTGCGTCTCGCTCCCGCGAGGAGACCACGATTATCGGTTGGTCCCTAGGGGGCGCGCGGCTGGGTGGTGGTGGTGCTCCGTTGGTCGTCGCGCCTAGTGGGGGCCGGGAGCTCCCTCCTAGCGGCGCGTTCTCGCAGATCGCGCGCTCGGCTGCACGAGTCGGGTCATTCTCGTCGTCGAAGTTCAGGGCGCGTCCCTGAATGGTGGGGTTCAGGCGCGACCTGATTCGGATTTGGTGGTAACGCGAGAATTCCTGCACTGTCACTTGCTCGAGGCAAAAAAAATCGCGCTCGGCTTGTTCTTTGCGCACTGCCTCCTCCAGCCGCAGGCGGAGTTCCTCGACATCCGTTGTTGTTGCGTTCGGGGGATCAGCGTGGAGAAGGGGTCTGGCGGGGGGTCGGCGCCATTCTCCATGTAGGCCGCGACGTGGCGACCAGACCCATCGTGGAGGTCGGCGGAGTTCTCCGACCCAGAGTCGAAGTCGAAGATCCCAAGGATGGAGGGGTCCTCGAAGTCTCCCACGTTGGAGACCTGGGTGATGGAGCCCACGGGCGATGTGGCGATGAAGGATTCGGTAGACGACGCCGGGGTCGCCGAGTCGGCGTCGTTATTGAGGGTCGCGTCATCCGCGACCATGGCGGTTTTGGCCACGTTGTTGTGGGCTGAGTCGTACTCGGAGGCGAGGCGGTGGATCGTGTGGACCTGGCTCTCAGAGAGCTAGTCGCGTGCTCGCGACTCACGGATGCGAGCCGAGTCCTCCGAGACGATGACGTCGGTGAAGCCGACGAAGAGGCTGATCGTGCCGACCGGCATGATCACGTTGTGCGTGACAGGGCGTTCCGCCGGGACGTAGCTGCTCGGCAAGATCTGGAGGATCTCGCCGATCGCGATCATGCGGCCGGTGGCGATCATCTCATTGATGGGTAGATTGGATCTCGCCGCAGAACACCGGCCTGACCGGCCAGGTCCCACGGTGGGCGCCTCTGTCGTGGGAATGGCCACGGTAGATGCTGCAATCGGCAGCGAGTAGTAGAACATGGGGCAAGGGCGGCCAGCCATCTACGGTGCGAGATGAGGGCGGAGACACAAGGGTTTACCCAGGTTCGGCCCCCCGGAGGGTAAAGACCTACTCCTACTAGATTGTATTATGGAGAGAGTACAAGGGCTAGCTCGACGACTTAGCGGCGAGTCGCGGGGGTGTATGATGGAACGTGTCCTCTATGCGTACCCTAGGGAGGTTTATATAGGCTCACCTCGCTAGGGTTTATAGATCTACAACCGAATTGGTTAAGGATTTGGAGGGTCTTTGACCTAGTCCGACTAGGCATAGCTACGCTTTTGGGCCTCCAGCTTCCAATCGCCTGAGTCCTCGCCAAGTCTCGATCCAGTCGACGTCCTGCAGGCCCACTCGCTGGCAGCTTGTGCCGATAGGAAACGTCCTGCTGGGCATACCCCGGTAGGCATATCCCCATCATCTACCTTGGATATAAGCATCCCCAAATAATTCCCCAAATTATTTGGATTATTAAACTATTTTATTCCCTTTACTTACCAATTTCTCAACAACTTTGTCCTTAAAGGAAAGTTTGTTTTTCTCCAAATCCCCTTGCCAACTCAAGGCACATTTGATGCCTATATATCATATCCCACCTTTCCAACTCAAAAAAATAAATATTTTTGAGATTCTTTATTATTTCTTTTTGCCCTTTTTCTTAGATGGCAGAAACAAGAAATAATTCCCTAAAAATATTTTCCACCTCAATAAATCCCAATAAAATTATACAATGTGTGTTATGGTATTTAGGACCATATCACATCAAAAACCTAGCTTGCCCAATGTAAAAATATCATCTTAGCTTCCATAATCCATTTCTGCACTTTTTGAAGAAGTGCATTTAAATGGGATTATAATCATCAGAAAAATCCCATTTAAATCATTATTTGACCCCAACAATCTACTAGTACCATTCCCACACTTTGACCAATACAAATTTATCAACTTCCTTCACAAGCCCCTATTTGATCAATTTTGAAAATCAAGCAAACTTGATTCAAATCAAACCCAAACCAGCTCCAGTCTTCTCCAGCACTTCTCCCAAACCTCATCACTCTCCCCTGGTCGACCAACACTGTAGCATGCCCCCACACCCCTAGTCCCACATGATTGTGTAAGAGGGAAACAAAGGCAAGGTCTTGTCTAAGCTAAATTCTTTACTCCTTACAACACCCACCCCCTCTCTGTCCCCTAGCATGACCAGGACCCTCTTTCTCACCTCTCCACCACCTCCCTTGCCCAATGGATGGCCAGCACCCCTCTCCCAAGCTCCCCCATGCAACTAGTGCACCATGGACCCATCTAACTCGGTTTATAAGGCCCCAAGGCACCCCATAGCCTCACTCCTCTCTCATTTGCCCCCAACAACCCCCACTCACCTCCCCCAGAGCTCCCACTCTCTCCCCCACGCTCTGCTTTTCTCATGGAAGAGGAAGAAAGGAGCTCGGCCATTTTCCTTCCCGCAAGCACCGCTCCCTCCTCCCTCCACCTCTATCTCTCACATGTCGCACTCTTGAACTCCCCTCTCGATTCTGAAGCTAACCCACCCCTTCTCCAATGCAAGAACAACAGCAGGTGACCTCCCTGACGAACTTTGGTGAGCTCGTTTCGGCCACCGGCACGTGAGCTTCTCCCCGACGCCGAACCACCTCATGCCGCCCATCCCCAGAGTCACCGTCGTCAACCGCGTTGCCCTCGACCATCCCCGCCTCTCCTCCGTGCCCCTGGTGAGCATCTCGTGCCGATCCCGCGCCTCCCGTGCCCTAGCTAGGGTTTCCTCCGTGTTCTCAAGGGAGAGAGGAAGAAGACAGCCCGTGGCCGTCGATCTGGACTCGATCTGACGGCCACATCCGCCCCGTACCCCTTCACCCCCGCCTGCTCCCCTGACGGGCCGGCCCAGCCTGGCCGACAAACGGCTACCCCGCGCATGCCTCTGTCCCGCGTGGGCCAAATCTCCCTCCCTCGGCCCATTCTCCCCATAGATCTGGCCCAGCACACCTCCTCTTTTAGTATTTTGTCCAGATCCAGAGATCTGCCTATTTGTTTTAAATCCAAATAAAAATGGAAAAAGCTCCAAATTTCCCAGATCTAAAATCCCTTGGACACACTAGTGTTTTACTAACATGTAGAGGCATTGGTTAGTCATTTTGAGGATTAAAATAAATATGATAAATGTTCTCCTAAGATCTTCCTAGATCACTAAATAATATCTCCAGAAAGTTTCACATGTCTAAATGGAGTAAACCCAATTGGTATTGAAAGGTACTGACCATACCTTTCAAGTCTCACTATCCCCAACCTATTTTTCTTCCTAGTTTACCCCTGGTGAAAATAATAAAAACAGAGCCTTTCTTCCTTTAGTATTTTCCCTAGGTCAAACCAAATGAGGTTTGGACCTAATTCCAACTCTCGTATAACACACACATCCATATCATTCATAATCCAGCAGCTCATAATTTTATGAGTCTCTATTGATTTTTAGTGAATTAAACCCTTTTGTGCATGGTTTATTCACTAATTAAAGCATTACAGTAGCTCTGAAAATCCAAACAGGTTGAATCCAATTTCTTCAGAAATGTATTATCAGTACCTAACATGTGTCCTTGGAATCAACTATAAATCTTCTGTCAAATAAATCTGATGAAAAAGACAAATATCGTCCAATACTACCTTTGAGAATTTCTCAAGGGCATTCTGGTAACTGATTTGAGGAGATACCAACTCCTATTAATTCAGTCTATCAAATAATACCTAATCACCCAAGGAAATAATTTTTGGAACTCCAGAGAAGCTCTGGATAATTATTTCCTAAAACTAGAGCTTTAATCACTATAAAACCCATTATAAATCAAGGGAAAATGATAAAATAGTGAAACCACTTTTGTTGGCTTCATCTTATCAATACCTATCTGATGTTACCATTTTTTTCTACAATGGTATCATACAGATCAGGTCCTTAGAAAAAACCCCTCCCTTAGGTAGTTCCTAGACTCTAAATCCAAAGACATCTTTCCCTAATACCTCCAAATCTCCTTCCAATCCAATCACCTCAATCCTCCAACATCCTACTGATGTATATCTTGTAGTTATCCCTCACTTGCTTTATGGTTTGATGCTTGTATGCCTAGTATTGATTGGTGTATTGTTTGTTTGCATGTATGCTCGATAACGACGATAGTTGCGGTTGTGTGACACCGATAAGAAGGAAGCATCAGGGTTATCTTATTATTGTTATTATTGGTATTATGGCTATCTAACGCCGTCAAGGGACATCTCGCTGGTCACAGGAAAGCCACCATTCCTGAATCCTATATTAACCTACTTCTATTTATCAACTTTTTTATCTCGTTTATGAATTGCATGATCAAAGGCATGGTTTGATTCAAATAAACAGACGTGAGTAACTTGGCTCCTCCAAGTTATGAATGAGTGTCCATTGGACACCTACCCTATTTACCCCTACTTTTACCCCTTAGAACAAGGCTAAGATGATTATCATCTTCCCTCTTGGAACCCACGGATTTTCAAAAATAAAACTATTTTGGGTTTACCCTACTGCAAAGTTTTCAAACTAAAATCCTTGGAAAGAGGCATCGTTTCCGAGTGGAAGTTTTACTAAAGAAAATATGAGGTGGATGAAGAGAAAGATAATGAAGAGGAAGATAAGTAAAGGAACGTAAGTAAAAGAAAGGAAGGGATGTTCTAAGCCAATGTCCGAAACAATTTATCCGTGCAACCACATTACCCCAGATGATGGGGCTTAGCTCGTAGTTGTAATCCTTAGCCGGGGCTGCTTATACTTGCTTAACGGGAGCAATCCCTGGAAGCCCGAGTGGACTCTAACTCAGGTCTGCGGATCTGAGGCTTCCATCGCCCACTACGGCGGAAGTGTCGGTGCAACAATTGGGTCTCCCGCGGACGGTATGTTTTAGGGGTAGGGAAGGAAGTGGAGTCAACAATTGTATATTGCCAAGCCGAGGGTTTGGGTATACGAAAGTGCTGCAGGGAGGACTAAGGCCATAGTGCCGCATACTCGTTCCGGGGAGAACAAACCCAAAAGGAAAAGCCGCATTTGCTAGGGATGGACAAATGAAAAGCTAAGTTTGATTATCCGAACCCCCGTCTACAGTGTGTAGCGGGCCATGGTTACATCCTGGCGGATGTATTGATTCTTGTGGGTAAAGTGCACAAGCTCTGCAGAGTCTAATCTATTCGAATAGCCGTGTCCACGGTCAAGGACGGTTGGAATGGCAAGTTCTAGGAGGACCCTTCCGTTTAGTTGTGATAAAATAAAGGATGCGACTTGGTCACGAGGAAAGATAAGAATGAGTTTGGTTTTGACCATAGATGGTTGATAAGGTTTTACAAAGGGATTTACTACAAAACTATTTTAAAATCTTTTATCAACGATGTGGAGATGTCTCGATTTTCAAAAAGGAGGCATGTTTTCTAAAAACTCTTTTTCAACAAACATATAGAGATGCCATTATCGATCTTCTTCAGAAAACAGCTTAGTATAGAGCTATCTCGCCATAGCCAGATATGCATTATATTATTACCTTGTCTCGGTGGTTTGCGAGTACATTCAAAGTACTCACCGGCATTGTCCCTAGCTATTTCCTTGGCCAGATTGAAGATGGTTAGAAGTATCGAAGCTGCTAACGTCTATGCGAGCTAGGCCGTCTTCCTAGTCAGTCGCATGTAGGTTAAGGCACGGGCTCTGCGCTGAAGACTTCCGCTACTTGTGTTGTGATCGCCATAATGGCCCCTTTGTAAGTTTGTACTCGTTATTGTAAGGATGATGTAACGATACTAGTCGGTTATGCTCATGGCTCACTGATCATGGGAACGTGAATTGCATGCATAACGGGTATTCTCGGACCATAAATCCAGGGTGCCACAGACATGGTATCAGAGCCATCCTGACTGTAGGAGATCTTAGTTAGCATGGACATTAGACAGGACAACCCCTCTTTATGAAAACACCGACTTTTGAAAACTATTTTCCTCAAAAGCTTTTCGAAAGATTTCTTATCTCACCTTATCTGACTTACACAATTTGAAAATGGATTACTCTATATCTCGTCTACCTCAACTAATCTGATTTCACAAACAAAGTCCGACTCGGAGACTATGAAGACGGAGATCCCGAAGAGAAGAAACTAAGACAAGCAAAGCAAATAAGCTACCAACGACGTCAGACACTACAAGATCGCCCTACCAACAGAGTCCTTCATCGCCCCCAATCAAGTACGGCACCGATGACAAAAGACGACAAGACAGAAGTTAAGACCTCCGTAATGACCGTACTTAGGATTAAAACCCCTAAAATAGGATTCCCATTATGGCGTGTAGTCCCCTCCCTAGCAATTATGGTATGCCTTGTCTGCTTGTCATGTGCGTGAGTGATGTTGGAATGTGTTGCTTGTCTACCGGGAATCATCTGATATGGTAGTTTTGACCACCTAGTTGGTAGAATCCGAACACTAACCCTCGCAACCTCCTAGCCGGAAACCTCTCCTTAGCAGGATGGACACCTAAGAAAAACCTCGACAACCTCAGGTACAACCCTAAGGTGGAAAGAATGCGTCTTTCCACTCAACTCCAACAAACCGCCCACTCTCTACTTTGAGAGTCGTCCGAAGAAGACCAAGCCATGGCGCCGTTTAGGAATAACTGTGTACCCGAATAAATATTCACCTATCTATTTTATCTCACCCCCGAACCACAAACCCCCCTCTGTGCAGATGGAGCCCGTTTATGAGACATGGCTAAGCGCAGGATTCCTCGTGCTCCTATGGGATTCCCTGCAGCTTTGCAGATACACCCAACCTCCCACCTACCAACTCCACAACGGACTAGAGACCGAACTATATCTGGGACAAGTCATCATTCAACCAAAGTATGGAGTGCCCGGAGAACCCATTCGCGCCACAGGATTCCGTTTGCCAACCCGAGTACTGGCACTACAAATGGCTGCAAGGGAAGCCCTTTTCCGCATTCGGGATGTCCTTCCCGAGATGAGGAAACCCACGACCTTCTTTCTGCCTATCAAAGGAAGAGTGGATTCGTCCGGTCAATCCCAAGATCCTCGCTTGACCTACCCCGCCCTGCAGTTTCGAGCCCATTATAGCTATGCTAGAAATGAGCTCCTCACCGCAGTTGTCAATGAATACCGCCACACCGAGATGGAACTTCATCGCGTGCAAGCTATCCTGGATCGCAAAGAAGCCATAATCAAGGACCTAGAAGAAGCCTCCGAAAGCCGCATCCTCCAAGGAAGAAAGAAGTGTGTCACCGCTCGGCAGTATCTCAAGAGGTTCAAGCCACCCCAAGACCTCCAAGGATTCTCCACCCACCTCCGTGAAGGCGAAAAGGAAGCCATAGAGGATTCTCCTGGATCGTCCGCAAGCGGCAACTAGCCTAGCGTAGTATCTATGAATCGCCCCAAGACCTGTTTTGTAAAACCCTAAGTGCCTTGTCGCCCTGTGGCACAGACCTGTTTTGTAACCCTTAAGTACCTCACCCACCGACCTGTTTGAACCTGCTTAATGTATGGATGTTATGCAAGCCTGATATCCTTCTTTGCATGTTTTACCCACGATGTTGCATCAGACCAAACCCCCGTAGTTTTGCTCTAAGGGGAAAGATTGCGTCTTTCCCGCCCAAAACTCGATAGACCCCGGGAGTTGAAAACTAGTTAGCATTAAGCAATGACCACCCCTCCAAACCTGAACCGTCGACCCTGCAAGAAGAACAACGTTCGACACTTCCTCAGAATCTAAAGGTCCTCCACTCTAAGGTTGACCGCCAGCCAACATCCCGGTGTATCAAGACCTTGAAAAAACAAAGTCGACCACGAGTCGAAGGAATTAATAAGATTCAACTTGCTGTCTCACCTCATGAAGGAAGTACCCCATTGAGGCTAAACCTACCTAGACTTGTCCTAAGGGGAAAAGACTGCGTCTTTTCCACTTGTTTCAACTAAACCCCCCCAATCCTAAGCCCTTCAGCTCCAACCCGTGACTAACCATGTTGGGTTTCTGCAAAACCTATTAGAGCCTAATAATTTCCACCGCTGAAATTGTTAAGCGGATGTTATCACCCGAACCCTACTCCTCCCTAATCTCGGGACGAGATTATTTTAAGGGGGAAAGGTCTATAACATCCCAATTTCAACAACCCTGATTCAGTGTGTGCTTACTTGTTTGCTTGTGCTCAAGAAACTGCTGGTGGATTAGTTGTGCACTCCTCATCTCAACACTAGTTTACAAAAACTATTTTACAAAAGAGATGTCTTGGCTCATCTTTCATATTCTCAAATGTTCGGGCATTTCAAAAAAAACCTAAGCCAAGATGACTTCGACACAACCAAATACTTTACTAGCTTCCATTGCCAAAACTATGGAGACATATATATATACTATCCTTATGTTTTCAAGACAGAACCTTCAACTACTCTTATCCCTAGGTTTTCCAAAACCTTATTAAAAACTTTTCATCTCAATCTTGGTAGAGATAACAAGATGGTACTTATCTTACATCAAGCAAAACCTCTTTCAACCCACCCATCCTTACGTCAAGTTGGGCTTCATGGTAACCCTAGTACTGTTGGATAAGTAATAAGATGAATTGCCTTGATCTGCTAGTTGATGAATTGCCTTGATCTGCTGATGGGGGAATACCAATCGGGGTATACCCACGAAGCGGAGTCGCCAGATGGTATCGATCCGATTGAAGACAAGCCTAGAGCGTGTCAACTCGCCGGATATGATGACTGGCGCATGCTGGACCCAGATGAGTGGCGCCGACTGGAGGCCCAATACGGCAACTTCAATACAAAGCCCACAAAGTACTTGTAAACCCTAACTGGCTGCATATATAAAGCCACCAGGGGCACCCCACGGGGTATGTCATATTAGATGCTCTCCCACATCTCATTAGATCTAGTCTCTCCCTCTGCCTACGGCGGCTTCCATGTAAACCAATCTATGATCATATACTGGATTGACAGCAGGACGTAGTGATCCTCCACCGAGGGGACGTGATCCTGGGTACATCGTGTGCTAATATCGCTCCTGGATTATCCTACGTCTCCTTGCTCCCTCTACGTAAGCTACCCCAGTAGCATCTGCCGTGCAATATCACGACAGTTGGCGCCCACCGTCGGTCAAGCGGTGTTTGGAGGGTGATAATCCGGACGAAATCCATCACCATCGGCGGCTGGCCAGATTGCATCTGGCCGCTCATATGCGCGGGCGCAGGCTATTTCTTCCTCACTTATTGCAGGAGCTCACCCCTCGCCTTGCCTGAGAGGTGTCTTCGGGCGACTCGGGAGCTAGGGAGCCGATCAAATCTGATCTTGCTGCCACCCAGCGTGGCCAAGACACATGACGGCGCCGACTTGTAAAAATCTGCCGCATGCAAACATGCATGATGGACATGCAAATTTGCAAGATCGATCCAAGTGGCTGAGTTTCCTAGACAATCCCGTTTCTCTTATAATTATTTTGCCGATGCATTATTTAATTTAATCTAATCATGCATGTATATTGTCTATACGTATCTTTGGGAGGATTTGATAGATGCAGGATTAAATCGGACGTTCTGCCGGCCGGCAATCGCTATGGAGCCGTGGGTTTTTATCGAAGGGGCCTATCTCCTCGCGGTCTACCCAACTTAAACTCGCCATCGCAGACCCAACATCGTGGATTCGGGCCTCGCGAGCTTGCCCCCTCGCCTGTCGGCCTCGCCATCGTGACCTCGATTGTTGCGGATTCGTCACCACGGACTCGCCAAGCTCGAGGACCGCCCATGGCGGTCTCACCCGTCATGGGCTCGCCGTTGCGGACTCGTTACGCTTGGGGACTCGTCTGTCGCGGGCTCGCTCAATGCGGACTCATCATGCTAACAGCTAAGTTTATTTACACCTATACATGCTATGAGTCTAAAATATATATGCCTCTTTATTCAATTTCCCGAGCTGACGATGAAGTCGCATATGACCCTTTTAGGGACCAAAATTATACTTGGGATCGGTTTCAGTTTTGACTGTTGTTTATTCGCGTCCGTCAAAGTAGTGAGGCTGGGTACCAAAAGGTTGACCTTGTCTCTGGGTTCAACAGTCTGGCATCGCGTCCCTGTTATCCGGCAAGCGTTTGATGCTGGAGGTATGCCTACTCATGTAAAGACACGCATAATCCTTACATATTGTCCATCGATCCACATAACAAAATTGCATTTTCTTCAACATCTACAATTTGCACGTCATACAAATGTTCAATATATTTCATAAATACACCTTATTGTAGTCGTATTTTTTCCTCCTTCTCAGAAAAAACGGTGTCTTTCTCACCGCGGTCGGGGACTCGGCGCTCACCGGTCGCTCGACCTCGCCGCTCGCCGCGCTCGGGGACTCGGCGCTCGCCGGTTGCCCGACCTCGCCACTCGCCGCGCTCGGGGACTCGCCGCTCTCCGGTCGCCGTGCTCGGGGACTCGGCGCTCGCCGGTCGCTCGACCTCGCCACTCGCCGCGCTCGGGGACTCGGCACTCGCCCAAGCTTGAGCTGTACTCTCTCCATCACGAGGCCAAAAGTTATATATTAGATTCCTATCCTTATGAATCTCACTGGGAGGATAAAATTTAGAGTAAAAGAGTGGTACTATTTCCTCCCATTCCAAGTATCGTCCATTCTTCAGCAGCTTATACCATTCTTCAGTTGTCCCTTTCAATGATATAGAGAGTAACTTCTTCTTCACCTGTTCAGTTGTGAAACCTGCACACTTAAATAACCTGCATAATTCATGGATAAAAAGCAAGTGATCACAAGGGTGGACAGTTCCATCCCCTAAATAATAGTTATCCATAACACGGTCAACAATACTTGTAGGTTTCTTAAAAGGATCTATCTCAACTGGTGGTTGTTCATCTACTACCCTAATAGTGGTAGTAGTTTTCCCAAACAGAAAACCAACTGGGTTATCCATATTGGAAACAAAATAAAAAAATAAAAAAACAATACTCACAGTAGAAGTTTCCTTCAATAGTGCTTCACTCCCCGGCAACGGTGCCAAAAAATAGTCTTGATGACCCACAAGTATAAGGGGTGTATCGTAGTACTTTTGATAAATAGGAGTGTCGATCCCAACGAGGAGCAGAAGGTGTTGACTAGTGGTATGGAGCAGGAAATCTCTATAAATAGTTAGCAAACAGATTTTTAGGGTTTTTTTGATAAAGCAAGGAAATAAAGTGCAAGTAAATAGAGACAGCAAACAATTGTAGCAGTGGCCCAATCCTTTCTCAGCAAAGGACAAGCCGGTGGAAATACTTATGAGGACCAAACGTTCTCGAGGACACATGTGAATACTGTCAAGTGCTTTCGTTTCATATAGCTGAGTAGTCTTCTTTGGTTTTATAAGTGTTGTGTGGGTGAAACTGTGCTAATATACTGACCTTACTTGGACTAATACATACTTGTGATTAAACTCCTTCCAAGCATACGCAACTGCAAGAAATCAATTAAGGTATAAACCGAACCATAGCCTTAAACTCTGAGATCCTACACTCCCTTGTGCAATGGTTTCCTAACGAGGGTTCAGGTTTCTGTCACTCCGGCAACCCCACAATTAGTAGCCAAATACACAATGCATTCCCCTAGGCCCATAAATCGTGAAGTATCATGTATTCAATGTTCACATGACACCACTAGAAGAATAGCACCACAACTTAAATATTAGACCACTGAATAATATCTCAACACAAATCCACTACTAACAACATGACTTCTCCCATGTCCTCAAGAACTAAACGAAGTACTCACGAGACATCATATGGATCAAGATCAAAGATGATATGGTGATGGATAACAATCTGAACATAAAAAATAATCCAATGGTTCCACTCACAAGCATCAACTACCATAGTAATCAACACCGGGAAAGTTTCCCCTATGAACTATGCAAGATTCAACACCATTGTTACAGCGTGATGGAGTGGTGATGATGGTGCTGGTGGAGATGATGGTGTGGATGATGATGATCCGGATGAAGTCTAGCTTGATGATGATGTTGATGGCAATGATCTCCCCTCTCCGTGAAGGAATTTCCCCGGCAGAAATCTATCTGTCGGGGAGCTCTTTCTCTCTTGGTGTTTTCCGCCCCGCAGAGGCGGTGGAATATTTTTGTGGTCTCTCTGCCATGTATTAGGGTTTCGAGGAGAAGATATAGGCGAGAGGGCGGAGCCAGAGGTGGGCCACACCCCTGTAGGCACGGCCTAGGGTGGCCCGCGCCTGGGTGGGGTGTGGGCCCCCTGTGGCCTATCTCTGCCTCCCCTTCTAGCATCCTTCGTCTTATGGGAAAATAGGATTTTCCGTATTTTTTCTGGTATTTTTTTGATCTTCGTGAAATTGCATCAAAACACCGCCTTTTCCATCAGAATCCTGACTCCGGCAGTTCATCCTCCAATAATCATCTAACATGCAAAAACAGATGAAAAGACATAAGTAACACCTCTTAATATGAAATATATCAATGAATAGAGGAAAATTATGATATAGAATGGTGATGCAAATTGGACGTATCACACAGCAGGCTATGATCATGGCGGCCACCACATATCTCGTGTCCAACCCACCACCGGCGGGAGACCCGAAGAACGCGATCCACAAGTCTGCACTAGCAGGCCTCGGACTCGTTGGAGTTGCGCTCCACAATGAATCACCAGCAGAGCCGAAGAAAAATGCCGCGGTCAAGTTCACTCGAAACCGCACGCCCTCATCTGATGAAGAGGAGCATGATCTACCCCGACGCCATCGGAGCCCATGGCGCGGCAGCAGCAACTATGATGCTCGTAGCGAGCTCACACAGCGCAAGATCGACAAATCATGTGCTAAGTGCGCGTGTTCAACTGAGTCTGAGGAGGAGGATGACAGAGAAATGTGCAGAGCTAGATGCTTCAGCAGATCCGTTCGGCAATCACGGATGCCGAGAAACTTCAAGCTCCCTTCGGACAACCAGAAATTCGATGGTGCACAGGAGCCAAAAACTTTGCTCGACGATCATCAGTCGTCATTCAAGGTCCACGGTGGGAACAAGAACACCGCCCTACAGTGCCTTCAACTGCAGCTGACAAGCGTAGCCAGGGTCTAGCTCAGCAGCATCCCCAGTGGCTCCATCTAAAGCTGGGAAGAGATGACGTACAACTTCATCCGCAACTTCAAGGGTACCAGCAAGAGGCCAGCCTCAATCGAAGAACTGCGGGCCTGCACCCAACAGACCAACGAGTCCATCCGCTCGTACTATTGGAGATATGCCCTAGAGGCAATAATAAAAGTAGTTATTATTATATCTTTCTGTTTATGATAAATGTTTACATTCATGCTATAATAGTATTAACCGTAAACATTAATACTTGTGTTATTTGTAAACTAATTAGAGTCCCTAGTAAAGCCTCTTTATAACGCTAGCTTGTTGGTTTATATATGATCATGGTTTCCTGATCATGAACATTGAGATGTTATTAACAACAAGATCATATCATTAGGAGAATTGTGTGATGGACATACTCCTATAGATAAGCGTAGCATAAAGATCAAGTCATTTCATTAGTTCGTTTGCTATAAGCTTTCTGATACATAGTAACATAATTCCTTCGACCATGAGATCATATTAATCACTATCACCGGATGGATACTTTGATGACATCAAACACCACACCGTAACTGGGTGGCTATAAAGGTGGCATTGAGTGTTTAGAAAGTGTGTGTCAAGGAACATGGATCAAGACTGGGATTTGTCCATCCATATGACGGATAGATATACTCTGGGCCCTCTCGGTGGAATGTCATCCAATTAGCTTGCAAGCATGTGACTGGCTCACAAGGGATCATATATCACGGGAACGAGAAAAGAGTACTTATCGGTAACAAGGATGAACTAGGTATGAAGAGATACCGACGATCAGACCTTGGATAAGTAAAATATCGTGAGACAAAGGGAAATTGGTATCGTATGTAAATGGTTCATTCGTTCATAAAGTAATCATATAAATGTGTGTGAACCATATGAATTTCGAGATTCCTCTATTGGTTATTGATCGAAGAAGAGTCTCGGTCATGTCTGCATAATTCACGAACCGTAGGGAGACACACTTAAGGATTTGATGTTGTTTAGTAGATATGGAATGTAAGTAGAGAGACCGAATGTTGTTTGGAGTCTCGGATAGGATCCGAGATATCACAAGGAGATCCGGAATGGTCCGAAGAATAAGATTCATATAAGGAAAGTCTAATTCCGGAGTTCGGGAATGATTTCGGTGTTTTCACTGGAATGATCTAGAAGGGTCTAGAAGGTTCACCAGACCGGAAGGGTAAGGGTGCATGAATGTGTCATGACTAAGTGGAATGGTTGCATCATGTCCTAGGTCAAAGGACAATGCAAATAAAGAGTTAACATGAACTCCAAAATTGAAAGTCAAAAGGCAGGTTTGAAAAGTCAAACTAGGACAATGTTTCCTAGTGGAGGAAGAAGAGAATCCTTCTCTCCCTCCACTACAAGCCTAGAAGGAGAGGGAATTGGGGAAGGATTCAAACTCCCTTCTCCCTAGCTGCCCCTCCCTCTCATAAATAGAGGGGAGGGGGCTGCCCCTCCACACAACACCACCACCCAAACCGTCGTCGCCTCGCCGCCACCTCCCATCGCCGCCGGCTCGCTGCCTCTGCCCTAGTCGCTGCCGGCTCCACCTCCTCATCCCCGTCTTCTAAACACTAGATCATCGAGAAAACCTAATACTCCACCATAACCCGCACCATCTTAGGTGAAGCTCTGCGGGATCTTCCCTCTACTTCTGACACCACGCTGTCGTGCTGCCGGAATTACGAGGAGAGAACTACAACCTCTGCTGCCTGCTGGAACAAGGGAGATGAAGGTATTCATCGAGTACTGAACGTGTGACCGACTACAGAAGAGCTGCCGGAACGCACTGCCAGAAGGATCGTCTACGTTATCTTGAGATCGACAAGTGTACGACTACATCACCCACGAGAATTTGCTCTCGTTAACTGCTTTGGAATCTTCGAGGGTGAGTACTCTATTCGACTTGTTTCTACAATCTAGTAGATAGATCTTGGCTTGTGTGTGTTCATGCGATAGAAATTTTTTGTTTTCCATGCTACGAATCCCTGAAGTGGTATCAGAGTCGTGTCTATATGTAGATCTGTTGCACGAGTAGAACACAATGGTCATTGTGGGTGGTGGTGCTTTTATTATAAATTTCTTTTTGTGTACTTTGCATCTTGCTGTATGATGGGATGAAGCGGCCCGGGCTAAACTTACATGAAATCTTTCATGAGACTTGCTCCACACTCAACATGCAACTTGTATTGCATAAGTGGCTTTGCGGGTGTCTGTCTCTCCCATCATTGTATAGATTCAGTTTACAATGGGCACATGATAGTTCAAGCATCAACGTTGTGGTTTTTGTTCGTAAGTTAGAACGGTACTTATTGAAAGCCCCAAACCACATAAAATATGCAAATAAAATTAGAGGCGTCTAACTTTGTTTTGCAGGGGTGTGATGTGATATGGCCATGATTGTGATTATATATGATGTATGCAATGTTCCTTATTGTAAGTCGACAACCGGCATGAGCCTTATGGTTTTATTTTAATTTCGTTAAGACCTGCGTGCCTATTATTCAATGTAGTTTTAATAGTTGATGTTGGTGGACGACAACCATGGAGCAGTGCCATTGACCTTGACGCCATGCTGGTGATGATAGAGATCATGTTCGTGCTTAAATATGGAGATTGAAGGCACAAGAAGAAATGCCATATCATATCAAATATTTTGAATTGCATGTGGTGTTAATCCTTTTATGCATCTTGTATTGCTTAGTTCTCAATGCTAGCATTATAAGATGATCCCTCTCACAAAATATCAAGTTATAAAGTGTTCATCCTTAGTAGGTACCGTTGCCAAGACTCGTTGTTTCGAAGCACCACGTGATGATCGGGTGTGTTAGATTCTATGAGTGTATACAACGGGAGCAAGCCAGATTTGCTCATGGAGAAGCTAAGGTTTGATCTTGACGAGCCTAGCATGTACAGACATGGTCTCGGAACACGGATCACCGAAAGATAAAGCATGAGTCATATAGTATATATGATGAACATGTTGATTATTCTCCTTTGAAGCTACATCATCTCTCGTGATGATTGGTTTTGATGTGGTGGATTTGGTTCGTGTGATCACTAAAACAATGTGAGGGATGTTGTTTTGAGTGGGAGTTCACCTAGATTAATTTAACTATTAATTAGAACCCTATTTGTCATAAACTTAGTCCAAACTATTGCAAATACGTTGTAGATCAATGGCAGGCCCTACCATCATTTTAATACGCTCCTAGAGAAAGAAAAGCTGAAACACAATGGAAGCAACTTCACGAAATGGTTCCATAACATGCAGATTGTCCTTGATGCTCCAAATTTGACCTATGTGCTGGATGCACCGCTAGGTGACCCACCTGCAAATACTGCGTCTCGGGATGAGCGCCATGTGTATGACATGAAGCTTGATGACTACAATCTTGTGAAATATGCGATCCTCATTTCGATGGAGCCTAAACTTCAAGAACGCTTTGAACTTAGTAGCGCTGCTGCCATGGTGAAGGAACTCAAAGCCATGTTTGAGGGCCAATTTCGTGCTGAGAGATATATGATCTCTAGTGAGTTATTTAGGTTTGACATGGATAAACACAACTCTATGAAAGATCACATCATGATGATGATGAACGATGTTCAACGTCTCAAGACACTTGGATATGTAATTCCAGTTGATCTTATGATGGATAGAATTGTACAGTCACTCCCACCTAGTTACAAAGAGTTTGTGCTGAATTACAAGATAAGTGGTGCGATTGGATCGCTCACTGATCTTGCTGCCACTTTGTTGCCTGCAGAAGTAGACATAAAGGCAAAGGGAGATCTCAAGGGTAACTTCAAAAGGAATGGAAAATCTGTTGCTACACTTGAGAAGAAGACCCGACCTGGACCTAGCCCTGATACACAATGCTTTTATTGCAAAGAGTGTGGTCACTAGAAGCGGAATTTCCCTAAGTACTTGGCGGATCTGAAGAACGACAACATCAAGAAGAAAGGTATATTCGATATGCATGTTATTGATGTGTATATCACTAGTAGTTGCAGTAGTGCCTGGGTATTTGATACTGGTTCGGTTGCTCATATTTGTAACTCGAAACAGGTGCTGCAGAATAGACGGAAACTAGTGAAGAACGAGGTGACGATGCGCGTTGGAAATGGATCAATGGTTGATGTGATCGCGGTCGGCACGCTACATCTTCATCTACCATCGGGATTAGTTTTATACTTAAATAATTTTTATTTAGTGCCTGCGTTGAGCATGAACATTATATTCGGATCATGTTTATTGCGATAGGATTATTGTTTAAGTCCGAGAATAATGGTTGTTTGATTTATATGAGTAATATGTTTTATGCACATGCACCTATGATAGATGGTCTATTCTTGTTGAATCTCGATTATAGCAATACACATGTTAATAACATTTATGCTAAACATTTGAAATTAAGAGATAACTCAACCTATATGTGGCACTATTGTCTTGGTCACATTGGAGTGAAGCGTATGAAGAAACTCCATTCCGGTGGACTTCTTGAATCACTTGATTTCGAATCACTTGAAAGATGTGAAGCATGTCTGATGGGTAAAATTACTAAGACTCCATTTTCTGGTATGATGGAGCGAGCTACGGATTTATTAGAAATCATACATACCAATGTGTGTGGCCCGATGAGTATAGCATCGCGTGGTGGTTATCGTTATGTTCTTACTTTCACGGATGACTTGAGTAGATATGGGTATATCTATTTCATGAAACATAAGTCCGAAACTCTCGGAAAGTTTAAGGAATTTCATAGTGAAGTAGAGAATCAACGTAAAAAGAATATTAAATTTCTATGATCTGATCATGGAGGTGAATATCTAAGTTACGAGTTTGGCGAGCATTTGAAGAAATGTGGAATACTTTCACAATTGAAATTGCTAGGAACACCACAACGTAATGGTGTGTCCGAACATTGTAATCGAACTCTCTTAGATATGGTTCGTTCTATGATGTCACTTACAGATTTACCGCTATCATTTTGGGGTTATGCATTAGAAACAACCGCATTCACTTTAAATAGGGCAC
The DNA here is from genome assembly GCA_023614405.1 of Avena insularis. Taxonomy (NCBI): domain Eukaryota; kingdom Viridiplantae; phylum Streptophyta; class Magnoliopsida; order Poales; family Poaceae; genus Avena; species Avena insularis. The sequence goes on from CM042697.1 coordinate 359,089,800, forward strand.
CATCTAAATCCATTGAAACGACACCGTATGAATTATGGTTTGGGAAGAAACCTAAATTGTCGTTCCTTAAAGTTTGGGGTTGCGAAGCTTATGTAAGGAAGTTACAGCCCGACAAGCATGAACCCAAAGCAAAAAAAATGCGTCTTCATAGGATACCCGAATGAAACTATTGGGTATACCTTCTATCATAGATCTGAGGACAAAATATTTGTTGCCAAGAATTGATCCTTTCTAGAGAAGGAGTTTCTCTTGAAAGAATTGACTGGAAGGAAAGTAGAACTCAGCAAGGTTGTCGAACCTTCTCTCGGATTTGAGAGCAGGGCAGCACCGGAAGAAGTTCCTGTGGTGCCTACACCAATAAGAGAGGAAGCTAATGATGTTGATCATGAAACTTCGGTCGAAGTTACTATGGTACCTTGCAGGTCAACGAGAACTAGTACGGCTCCCGATTGGTATGTCATGTTGGTGGCCAACACCGATGACCCTGTGAAATATGAGGAAGCAATGATGAGCCCAGATTCCAATAAATGGCAAGAAGCCATGAAATCCGATTGGATCCATGTACAAAAACCAAGTATGGACTTACCGGATGGACGAAAGGTTGTCGATAACAAATGGATTTTCAAGAAGAAAATAGATGCTGATGGTAATGTTACCATCTACAAAGCTCGACTTGTCGCAAAAGTATTTTGACAAATTCAAGGAGTTGACTACAATGAGACTTTCTCACTGGTAGCGAAGCTAAAGTCTGTGAGGATTTTGTTAGCAATCGCTGCATATTATGATTATGATATATGGCAGATGGATGTCAAAACGACGTTCCTCAATGGAGACATTGATGAAGAGTTGTATATGGTACAACCCAAAGGTTTTGTCGATCCTAAAGATACTAACAAGGTATGCAAACTTCAACTGTCCATTTATGGATTGAAGCAAGCATCCCAAAGTTGGAATCAACATTTTGATAAGGTAATCAAAAGTTTTGGTTTTATACAAACTGATGGAGAAGCTTGTATTTACAAGAAAGTGAGTGGGAGCTCTGTAGCAGTCCTAGTACTATATGTGGATGACATATTATTGATTGGGAATGATGTAGACCTTCTTAATAGTTTCAAAGATTATTTGAATAATAGTTTTTCAATGAAGGATCTTGGTGAAGCAGCTTACATATTAGGCATAAAGATTTATAGAGATATATCGAGACACCTAATATCATTGTCATAGAGTACATATTTGGACAAAGTTCTAAAGAGGTTTGGAATGGAAGATAGCAAGAAAGGGTTCTTGCCCATGTTGCCCAATACGACCTTAATTAATACTCAAAGTCCAGCTACGGCAGAAGATAGAGAAAGGATGAGTAAGACTCCCTATGCCTCAGCAATAGGATCTATCATGTATGCCATGCGATGTACTAGACCCGACATTGCATATGATGTTAGTTTAACTAGCAGATATCAAAGTGATCCAGGAGTGGATCATTGGTAGCGGTCAAAAACATCCTTAAGTACTTGAGAAGAACTAACGATATGGTTCTTTCTTATGGAGGTGATGAACAGCTCGTTGTTAATGGTTACACCGATGCTAGTTGAAACACCGATGCAGATGATTCTAAATCTCAATCCGGATACGTATTTACTTTGAATGCTGCAGCAGTGACCTGTAGGAGTGCAAAGCAAAGTGTTGTGGCGAGATGTTCAACTGAATCAGAATACATAGCTGATTCGGAGGCTTCACAAGAGGCGATATGGATGAAAGAGTTCATTACAGAGCTCAGTGGGGTTCCTAGTGCGCTGGACCCAATGTCTATCTACTGTGATAACATGGGCACCATAGCCAATGCACAAGAACCAAGGTCACACAAGAAGCTGAAGCATATCAAGCTGCATTTTAACGCTATTCGAGAGCATGTCCAAGATGGTGACATAAATATTTTCAAAGTACACACAGATATGAATGTGGCGGATCCGTTGACTAAACCTCTCCCAAGGACAAAACATGACCAACACCAAACCTCCATGGGTGTTCGGTATATTACCATCTAATCTAGATTAGTTGGCTCTAGTGCAAGTGCGAGACAATTGGAGATATGCCCTAGAAGCAATAATAAAAGTATTTATTAGTATGTCTTTGTGTTTATGATAAATGTTTTCATTCATGCTATAATAGTATTAACCGGAAACATTAATACTTGTGTGATTTGTAAACTAATTAGAGTCCCTAGTGAAGCCTCTTTATAATGCTAGCTTGTTGGTTTATAGATGATCATGGTTTCCTAATCATGAACATTGAGATGTTATTAACAACAAGATCATATCATTAGGAGAATGGTGTGATGGACATACTCCTATAGATAAGCGTAGCATAAAGATCAAGTCATTTCATTAGTTCGTTTTCTATAAGCTTTCTAATACATAGTAACCTAATTCCTTCGACCATGAGATCATACTAATAACTATCACTCGATGGATACTTTGATGACATCAAACACCACACCGTAATTGGGTGGCTATAAAGGTGGCATTGAGTGTTTGGAAAGTGTGTGTTGAGGAACATGGCTCAAGAGTGGGATTTGTCCATCCATATGACGAATAGTTATACTCTGGGCCCTCTCGGTGGAATTTCATCCAATTAGCTTGCAAGCATGTGACTGGCTCACAAGGGATCACATATCACGGGAACGAGAAAAGACTACTTATCGGTAACAAGGTTGAACTAGGTATGAAGAGATACCGACGATAACACTTTGGATAAGTAAAATATCGTGAGACAAAGGGAAATTGGTATCGTATGTAAACGGTTCATTTGATCGCCAAGTAATCATAGAAATTTGTGGGAACCATATGAATTTCTAGATTCCTCTATTGGTTATTGATCAGAGAAGAGTCTCGGTCATGTCTGCATAATTCACGAACCGTAGGGAGACACACTTAAGGATTCGATGTTGTTTAGTAGATATGGAATGTAAGTAGGGAGACCAAATGTTGTTCAGAGTCTCGTATGGGATCCGGGGTATCACGAGGAGATCCGGAATGGTCCGGAGAATAAGATTCATATAAGGAAAGTCCAATTCTGGAGTTTGGGAATGATTCCAGTGTTTTCACTGGAATGATCTAGAAGGACCTAGAAGGTTTACCGGACCTGAAGGGGAAGGGTGCATGAATGTGTCATGACTAAGTGGAATGGTTGCGTCATGTCCTAGGTCAAAGACAGTGCAAATAAAGAGTTAATATGAACTCCAAAATTGAGAGTCAAAAGGTAGGTTTGAAAAGTCAAACTAGGACAATGTTTCCTAGTGGAGGAAGAAGAGAATACTTCTCTGCCTCCACTACAATCCTAGAAGGAGAGGGAGTTGGGGAATGATTCAAACTCCCCTCTCCCTAGCTGCCCCTCCCTCTCATAAATAGAGGGGAGGGGGCTGCCCCTCCACACAACACCACCACCCAAACCGCCGCCGCCTGCTGCCGCCGCCTGCACCGCCGCCCTAGTCCCCGCGGGATCCACCTCCTCCTCTACGGCTTCTAAACCCTAGATCGCCGAAGGAACCCCAATACTCCACCATAACCTGCTCTAGCTTAGGCGAAGCCCTGAGGGATCTTCCCTCTACTTATGACACCACGCTGTCGTGCTGCCGGAATTGCGAGGAGAGAACTACAACCTCCGCTGCCTGCTGGAACAAGGAAGAGGAAGGTATTCATCGAGTACCGAACATGTGACCAACTGCGGAAGCGCTGCTGAAACACAGCACTGGAAGGACCATCTATGTGATCTTTAGATTGGCAAGTGTACGACTACATCACCGACGAGAATCTGCTCTTGTTAACCGCTTTGGAATCTTCGAGGGTGAGTACTCTAATCGACTCGTTGCTACAATCTAGTAGATAGATCTTGCCTTGTGTGTGTTCATGCAATAGAATTTTTTTGTTTTCCATGCTACGAACCCCTACACGTACATAGTACGCTGGTCTCACATTAAGAACTCCGCTGCAAACATCTCCAAAGAGAGGGAAATCAACGCCTTCAAAGACGGTGTTAGGCGCCAAGATTTCAAGGTGGAGCTCAGGTGTGTTAAGCCCAAAACCCTTGATCACCTCATGGACATCGCCAACCGCTGGGCAGATGGCGAGGATTCCATCAACCGAACACATTCAGATGACGAAGATGACTTTGGACGCAGGCGCGATTGCCGCAGCAAGAGAAGATTGCGTGTCTATGACGATCGCGATGGAGTCAACATGGTTGCGGCTGGATACGCCGATCGCCGCGACAACGGCAACCGCAACAGCGAACACCATAGAAGCAACTACCGCGACGGTGGACGGACCACACAAATGTGGCAACGTCCCAACCGCGATGATGAGCCTTTGACATACGATAAGCTATCTGGTCCCTGCACCATCCACTTCTATATCGACAAACAAGACGGTAAGAAGAAGGCCAGTCACATGCTTAAGGACTGTCGGGAGTTCTAGAAGCTCAGCGAGGGCCTCACCCAGATGCGACACCAAGCGGTCAATCCAGAATTCGCACCCTCCCTAGGTGTCATCGCACACGGAGCCCCTCCACCACCACCTGGAGGACCCTCGCATCCGCCGGCCGCACCAGCACCAAATAACGGTGGAGATGGATACCCTCCACCAATAGGGTCCATGATGATCCAGAAGGGGCGCCCAACCAACAGGGTGCAGAAGAAGATCACCCGCAGGGTCAACTTGGCCGTGTCCTCCCCACCAGCCATACCTGAGTACCTCAGCGGCTCAGAGTCATGCATCATGTTTGACCGTTTGGATCACCCACGCAAGATCGGGGGATTCGAGATGAGCCGCGTCTTTATGGACGGCGGCAGCGGCATCAACCTGATGTTTGCCAGCACACTTGTAGCCGTGCGGATCCCGCTCTGCATCCTAGAACCGTCGGACATGACGTTCCACGGCATCGTCCCAGGGAAGGGCATATACCCCTTGGGCAAAATATGGCTCGACGTCATCTTCGGAAAACCCGAAAACTTCAGGCGTGAATGGCTAGAGCAAAGTGGTGGACTGGCCATCATAGTACCACGCCATCCTCGGGCGCGTGGCATTTGCAAGATTCCTAGCAGTACCACACTATGCGTACCTTCTATTGAAGATACCAGGACCCAAGGGCATCATCATCGTAACAGGAAGCTTCACCAGGTCAGACAGTTGCGACAGAGACTTCAACAGAATCTCTCAGTCGTTTGGCATGCAGGAGGAGCTCACGAGGCTCAAGGAGGTGACAGACAATGGGGCACCCCCAGTCACCAGGCAAAACGCACCTGATATGTCGTTCGACTCCATAGTCAACACAAAGAAGGTGCAGGTTCACCCGACGGATGCCTCTAAGACAGCGTTGATCACCAACGACCTGAGTCTAGCATAGGAAAGCGCGCTCGTTGAATTCCTCCGTGAGCGCTGTGAAATTTTATCCTGGTGTCCTGCGGACATGCCAGGGGTTCCCAGGGAATTCGCCGAGCACGTGCTCAATGTATTTCCAGATGCGAAGCCAGTCAAGCAGTCGATGCATCGACTGTTCGAGCCAAGGGCCGAAGCCATTGGAATCGATGTCAACAAACTCCTCGAGGACAACTTCATCAGGGAAATCAAAGAAAGCGAGTGGCTGTCCAACACCGTGCTGGTCCCCAAAAAATCAAAGTGCATGGTCTTCACATCGCTCAACAAGCATTGTTCCAAGGACCACTTCCCTCTACCAAGGATCGACTAGATCATCGACTCCACTGCAGGATGCGAGAAGTTCTCCTTCCTTGACGCCTACTCAGGCTACAACCAAATTCGACTGAAGGTCGAAGATCAGGAGAAAACGGCGTTCATCACGCCGTTCGGGGTGTGCTGCTACAACACAATGCCCTTTGGGCTGAAGAACGCAAGATCCACTTACCAGAGATGCATGCAAGCATGTCTGGAGGACCAGATCGGTCGCAACATCCAGGTCTATGTCGACAACATAGTAATCAAGACCAGGGAGGCCAGGATGCTCATCGACGACCTCCGAGAGACGTTCGATAACCTTGATCGCTACAAGATCAAGTTGAACCCAGACAAGTGCGCCTTCGGCATCCCGTCTGGCCAGTTACTCGGGTACTTCATATCCCAGCGGGGCATCAAGGCGAACCCGAAGAAAATCAGGGCTATTCTAGCCATGGAGAAGCCGAAGAACCTCAAAGGGGTCCAGCATCTTGCCGGACGAATCACGATGCTCAGCAGATTCATCAGTCGCATGGGCGAGAAAGCTCTCCCCTTTTATCAGCTGCTGTGCAAGGCCGAAAAATTCGAGTGGACACTCGAAGAAGACGATGCATTCGAGGACCTCCAACTCCTGCTCTCCACATCACCCGTCTTGGTCATGCCGATGGAGAAGGAGCCCTTACTTCTATACATAGCATCCACACATCAGGTGGTCAGCACCGCACTCATGGTCGAAAGACCCGAAGATGGCAAGACCCATGGGGTCCAATGCCCAATCAACTACCTCAGCGAGGTATTGACCCCGACAAAGCAGAGGTACCCTCATGACCAGAAGATCTCCTACGGTGTATTCATGACAGCGCGTCGGCTGAGCCACTACTTCTAGGAGCACCAGATCGTGGTCGTCAATGATGCCCTGCTATCAAACATCCTGAACAACCCCGAAGCCATGGGACCCGTGGCCCTGTGGGGTATCGAGTTGTCTCCTCGAGAGATCATCTATGAGCGGCGCTCCACCATCAAATCCCAGGTCCTACCTGACTTCCTCGTCCACTGGATGAACTCCAGCTGCCAGATACTCCGAACATGTCGTAGTCCTGGACGATGTACTTCGACGGCTCCAAGCGCAAGGCCGGAGCAGGGGCCGGCGTCATACTGACATCCCCTCAAGGCGAGAAGATGAAGTATGTCCTTCGGATGAAATTCCGCGCCTCCAACAATGAGGTCAAATACGAGGCCCTCATCCACAACGTGAGGATGGCTAAGGTGTGCGGAGCAACACGCCTTGTCATCTATGGAGACTCGAACCTCGTCGTCCAACAGACGATGAACGAGTGCGACGCCCATAGCGCCAACATGATCGCACACCGTGCGCTCTAGAACTCACTCGAAGGAGACTTTGACGGCTGTGAACTTCGGCATGTTGGAAGGGAAAGCAATGAGGAGGCCGACAAGCTCGCCAACATCAGCTCTACCTGTGATCGGGTGCCACCAGGAGTGTTACTCGAACAAATCTGCGTAACCTCCATCAAGCGGAAATTCCCAAAAGGCTCAGCCGAAGAATCAGAGCAATCAGGGGCTATGTTGCCTGAAGGACAAGAAGGACCCGAAAAGCTCGACATGGAGGTCGAGTTGGTAATCCTTATGCAGGTCATGGCGATTGAGGAATCGGGGACGCAATCGTACCTTTGCTACCTGATAAACAATCAGCTGCCTGAGGACCCGACAGACGCCCGGCGCATATCTCATAGATCAAAGGCCTTCACCATCATCAATGGCGAGTTGTACAAGCACAACATTTCGGGTGAGCTCCAACGGTGCGTCACCGTTAGTGACGGCAAAAGCATCCTCCTAGACATCCATGAGGGTATCTGCGACCATCACGCAGGCAGCCACGCCCTAGTCGCCAAAGCTCTACGAGCTGGGTTCTACTGGCCAACCGCAATGAACGATGCCAAGGAGATAGTCCAAAGGTGCAACGCCTATCATAGGTATGCGGACAAGCCACACGCGCCAGGATCAGAGCTGCAGCCTATTCCTGTGGCTTGGCCTTTCGCCTAGTGGGGCCTCGACATGATTGGCAAATTACCAAAGTCCTCGCCAGGAGGCCATGTCTTCCTCCTGGTAGCAGCTGACAAATTCTCCAAGTGGATCGAGGCCATGCCCGTCACCAACCAAAGCGGCAAAACTGCCGTCAAGTTTTTCGAGTCCATTGTCTATAGTTTCGGTGTACCTCATATAATCATAACGGACAACGACTCGAACTTCATCTCGAAGGAGTTCCGAAACTTCTACGGGAACCTTGGAATCAACCTGTCATACGCCCCCGTGGTGCAGCTACAAACCAACGGACAGGTCGAAAAGGCCAACGGCCTCATCGACAATGGCATCAAGAAGCGCCTGCTACGCCTACTCAAAAGGCTTGCAGGAGCCTGGAAGGATGAGCTACCCTCTATTCTCTAGAGCCTGCACACAATGTCAAACAGCTCAACCGGCTATACACCCTTCTTCATGGTGCACAGAGACGAAGCCATGCTACCTGTTAAGGTACGCTACAAGGCCCCATGGGTCGTTTCTTACAGCAAGGCCGAATCATCAGCCACACTCGACGACGCCGTCGATACGCTCGACAAGGCACGCGACATCGCCACGGCTCGCCCAACGGTGTATCAGCAGAGCCTCCGCATCTACCACAGTCGGCGGTTGCGTCCAAGGTCCTTCGTCGAAGGAGACCTTGTCCTGCAACTCAAGCAAGAAGAGCACAAGAAGATTGAGTCACCCTGGGAAGGACCCTACATCGTCACCAAAGTCATCCCAGGTGGCGCCTACCGCCTCATGGACGTTGCATCAGGAGTCGAATGCTCCAACCCCTGGAACAACTGCGACGCTTATACCCCTAGTTACCCTTTACTTTCAATAAGGCTATTCAGCTAGGCTATTCAACCGATTAATGTACCTTCTCATTTATGATGAATAAAAGCTAAGTTCGTTGGCCCAAAAATATTTTTCCGCTTACATTATTTATCGCTAAACATGCTCGGGGGATGAACCTCACCTTACGACTTCGTCGATTGACAACAACGTATATAACCTGAGTAGTTGACCACGTCAGGCTAACGAAAAGGATATGCACATTACATAATCATATAATGCACTACGTGCCAACACATACAAACTTTACAAAGGGCGTTACAAGCCCACTCGAATAAATACAGGCTTTACATTATCTCGATTTTTGTTTACATGACTTAACTATGCTGGAGCAGAACGTTTGTCTGCTCCTCAAACACATCTTCGACATACTGCACCACAGTCGCGTAATGTGGACGCATATCCCACGCCATGCCACTAGCCGAGGGAGGAGGTCCAGCCGCAATCTCTGCGAGGTCGACATCGTGACGATGCAGTCGAACAAGTGAAAGGGCCGCCTTCACGCCCACTACCAGTTGATGACACACCAACTCCTTGACATGGCTTGCATCGTGAAACTTTCAAAGAAGACCAAAGAAGCTCGAAGGAGCCGAATCCAAGGGGAACATCGTCGCCCAAATCGCCGCGAGTGATGCCCTCGCTCGCTTGAGGACCCGAAGAACTTGGTGGACGCGATCTTGCACTATCGCAAGGATGATCGCTCGATCGTGGTCCATCCAAAAGAAACTGGCGGCTTCCAGCTCCTGTTGCGTCAAGCAGTTCATTCGAATCGCTACGTGTTCCTTCTCTTCCTTCGAAAGAAGATTCACAACTGCACACAAGCAGTGGATAAGCCCACCGAGAAAATTGGTCCACTCGAAAAGACAACGAGTCCAGGTAACTTACATTGGAGTTGCTTGCCAATCTGTCGAAAATCATCAAGAAAAAACTCCTCCCTGGCAATGGCTTGCTCAGCCTTCGACTTCCACACATCCACGTGACCGCGGATGATCAGGACGTCCTTCTCCAAACTCCGGATACGGTCACGCAAAAAATGCAAATGAGACGACTCGCTCAACGACGGACGAGCGGCAGGTGCAGGAGAAGGTGTAACCACCACAGCCTCACCCGAAGGACCCTATGGGTGCATAGGCAAACATCAAAATCACAAAAACTTGACAATAATCAAAAGGCGCATTCATATATACATAAATTAAGCCACTGTGTGGCAGAGTGACACTTGTTCCGCACGAAGGCATTACACATGCAAAACACAGAAGGAAAGCTAAACTAGCTACAACAAAGAAAGGGCCTAAGCGCCATCACCAGGAGCAGCTTCAGAGCCAGACTGCCTACTCTTGGTCGCCCGCTGCTGTTCTACCATGTAGTCAGCCAGGAGGTCTATCACCTTAGGCCCAAAATGCTTACAGCGGGAGGCAAAGGTGGCAAAAGCTACCTCAGAGCCATCCGCCACAGTCGGCATCCTAGACGTGACCTGCGTTAGATCAAGCTAGGCTCCAGACGCTAACACCATTGCTATCCCCATAGTAGAGCCGACACCCTTCTGTGCGCGCTTGTACTTCGTAGGAGCATCATCTGCCAGGGCCTCCGCCAGGGAGTCGATATCCTCAAGGGCAACGCCCTTGGGGTTGATCTCCTTGTATAAGTGAGTAAGCACCTTCTTGGATTTATCAAGCGCCTCCACGGACGAGGTGCAGCGATCTTCGATCGCTGCAAAAAATCCGCCAAGAGATCACCGTGCACTAAGGCATCACGATTGAACGTAACACCTGAGGCATCTGGAAAGAAAACGACGAGCTCATCATACAAGGAGGAAATCACAATTGAATCATTTAGCAACCGAAGGAATTGCAAGGTGTCCTACCAGAGATAGCCTTGGCAGCAGCCATCAGCTTTTTAGCCATGGCGTTCTCCTGGGTTGCTACGACGGCCATGAGCTGCTGCTCACAGTCTTCAGCCTCCTTCTTCTCATGCTGGAGGGCCTCTGCATCATCCTTCGCCTGTTTCTTCACTTTGCCGAAGCTCTTTTCGAGACCATTCAGCTTGCGAAGAGTGTCATTGTTCTCCTCTACAGCATGGGCCAACCAAAGGATGAATACAAGGAAAACTATGGAGGACTCAAAACAAAGCAAAAAATAAACCTACACACGTCGAAGCTGCTTGAGATCGCCTTCCAGCGAAAGGTGCCGCTCGATCAAGCGGTTGGCATCATGCACAAAGGGCTGCAACAAAAAGAGCAGGCTAGCTGAATAAAAGACTCGTGGGCTCCCCTCATGCAAAAGAAGGAATACACTTACGTGGTCTGTTGTGGACTCTGAAGGTTTTGATATTGTATTCCGCGTTAGAGTGCACGAGCCTCCCGCCTCGCGGAGCTCGAATCCTTGTTACTGGAGTTGGCCACCATCTTGAGAAATGAAGACATCGACTTCGATTCTGCAATCATATCTTCGGTGTCCTCCTCAAGGGACTCCTCCGACTGATGACTACTAGCACTTACAAAGAACCAGATCAACAACAAGCTAATACTTAGCACATGAATAAAGCAACAAGATACGACTAGAGTTACTTACGATGGTATGTCTGACAAATTGAAGACAGGAGCCTCCTTCTCCTTCTTCTTCTTCTTCTTCTTCTTGGTCGGCGGCTCCGGGGCCACCGCCCGTATAGGCACAGCAGGAAAGGGTGCAGAGGTCGCACCCTCATCCCTGCCGTGCTGCTTGAGGAAGTACGGACCCTTCAGCGTTGGTGGCGTCGCCCCATCCGAAGTTTCCCTCTAGGACCACTTTCAGTTCTGCCCTTCTCTTGGCTCGAGGTCTTCCGCGGAAGGAGACTGCGCTGGGGGAAGCTCGGATTCGGACTCCGCCTCTTCGTGGTCCGGTGCATCCGCGTACTTCTCAGCTAGAGGGGGCATCATCCCAGCTACCTTGAGTCCCTATGAATTGAAGACAACAGATGCAAAATTATAAGTACTGACATTAAACAACACACACTCGAACATAGCTCTACGCACAACTGCAAGTTTCACCTAGGGAACGACCTTGTTGGCACTAAAAGGGGCAGTCAAGGACTTCCCCGGGAGATCCTCGTCGGCTTTGTACTTCAGCAGAGTCCAAAGAGCCTTATCAAGGTCACCCGAAGACATCTCCTCAGGCAACACCCTTGTCAGGTCGTTGGGGGCAGCATACAAGAACATCGGATGTGCCCTTGCTTGGAGCGGCTGCACTCGACGCTTGAGGAAGGTGCGGATGATGTCGACACCGTTGACCTCTTTGTCGGCCACCAACTGGAGAGCTTCCACCCACTTGTAGAGCTTCTCCACCCCTTCAAACTCACCCTCCAAGATGTTGTTTCCCCACGACCTCTTTTGGATGATCTCTTGGTTGGAGTCAAAGGGGGTGAGCCACTTCCTGCGCCGGTACTGGACGGACTCGCAAAGGGAGAAAGAGAAGAACTGGACAGTGGAGCCGATAGAAATTCGGCAGCCACCTAGTGGATAGACACCACCAGTGCCAGATTGCCTCTTCACAGAGTAGAGTCTCCGTAAGAGGCCAAAGTGAGGTTCGATTCCGAGCCATCACTCACAAAGAGTAATAAAACAAGCGATATGAAGGAGAGAATTGGGAGACAGGTGGTGAATCTGAATCCCATAAATGAAAAGAAGCCCACGAAGAAATTTGTGGGTGAGCAAGGAGAGATTCCGGATGACAAAGGCGTAAAACATCACCCGAAACCCTTCCGGTGGGAGAGGGATTACCTCTTGGATCGGTAGGATGGTGTCGTCTTTATCCTTGGAGATCAGACCAGCATCATGAAATTTGCGCAAATCCGAGTCGCGCATCTCCGTGCGCCGCCACCCACCGTCGGTGGTACGGCTCAGAGCATCGGCTTTCTTTTTGGCGCCGGTGGCGCTGGAACCCGCTGTAGTGGAGGAAGCCTTCTTGGGCTTGCCCATGGTGGAGTGGCGAGTGCGTCGATGTGAGCACAAAAAAGTAGAGGGAAATACGCGGAGAACGTCTATAAGCAAGAGCTCAAGAAATGGTGGCAATGGAAAAGAAGCAGAGGCAAATGGCGAAGGGTAAAACTCGTTGTTTCCCCCACTATCGTGGTGGTATCACGGCATATGCCATGGGTAGGCTAAAGTTGGGGCCGATGGACGTGGAGGAAATGGGGGAGGGATGATGCAGTGAAGACCGCACTCGTATGAACAAAGAGAAATACGATGTATCTAGGATTGAGGCTCTCATGTGGAGATAACACCTCTTTCTCTATATCTAATCTCTTATAATGTTGCCATACTTGCGGCTACAATCATGCTCCTGGAGATGTATTTCCTATGCCTCTTTCTAGATCTCTCCGTGAGAGTGGAGGAGGAAGAAGAAGGAGAGCTCCTAGTGAGCAGAGAGGAGAAGAGCCTTCCGGGGCCTCTCTGAGAACGATCCCCCTGGTTCTCCTTATAAAGGGGAACCCAGGGGACAAGACTTGTTCCCCACGTTTGGCATCTGTGTAGCATATTCCTCGCATCTTCTTAGATGCTCAGCATATGCCTTGGCATCTTTGGAGATGCCAAGGCATATTCCTTAGCATATTCTTGGATGCCATAGGCATATTCCTTATTTCATGTGTCAGTCTGAGCCATGGGCGTCTCAAGACTAACATGATACTTGCGGAGCTCGTCCTGACTCGATGGACTGTAGCTGTGGAGGTTAGGAATACATCTGGAGATCAATAATAGGGCGTATGGGGTGAAATAACTCGGCCCAGATGGCCCGGAAGAGGTGGTAATTCAGCCCGCTGCCTAGATGATTCGGCCTGGTCCAAACAGCGAAGAAAATGGCCCAGCCGGGTCAGATCTTATTCGGCCCAAGCGGGGTCCGGACCAGCCCAGCCGGGTCACTGGAAAGGCCCAGCCGGATTACTGCCTACCGGCCCAAGTGGCAAGTGGCCAAAGGGAGCTGCTGGAGCGCTGCTGTCCGGGGTGGGCTGCTTCTCCCCTACGTCGGCCCAGCCGGGGCATGGAGGTGGTGGACCTGGCGTTGACGTGCGGCCCCACGGCGGGCTGAACTGTTTACGTCGGCCCACTCGAGGGAAGAGCTTGCAGGGAGGACAGAGTGCCGAGGTGGGCCGAATTGTTTCCCTGCCGGCCTACCCGGGTGACATGGAGGAGGCGCACTGTGTCGAGGTTGGCAGGGAAGTCTCTGGCGCGGGATCGGGAAGACGCTGGCGGGAACGGGAACGTCGGGGGCGACGTTTGGCGGGAGTGGATGGAGTGCCTAGGGATGGCGATGTGGTGGGTCGGCCCGTCATGGGACGAATGAAGTCAGTTCGGCCCACCCAGGAAACTGGTTTGCTGTGCGCTGCTTAATTTGGCACCTGGCCAAATCTGTGGGCAATCTCTTCTGTTATTTAATAATTTGGCCTAACGGAAGGGCCGAGTTAGTCTTCATTCTATTTTCCTTCTTCTTTTACTCATTCTATTTATACTTTTCATCTTTGATTGAATAATTCAATGCTCTATTGATTTTCTTGATACACTAACTCTAGGGTACCTGGGGGTATACCCCCGACATTAGTCCTCGAGGCTATGTGGGACTTACGGAGTCGCTCATAGGCTTTATACCAAATATTCCCATAGTTATAATCCGATACATGTTTTTATTGTCATATATCTCTCAGCCATATAACCTATTTGAGTAAGTTCACGACTTCTTGCCATTTTTGGCACTGGTCTCTTAATTCTTTTGGGTAAGTTATGAGTTCTGGCAATTTTTGGCACTGCTCTTTTAACCCTCTTGGGTAAGTTATGAGTTCTGGCCTTCTTGGCCACTGCTCTCTTAACCCTTTCGGGTAAGTTACGAGTTCTGGCCATTTTTGGCACTGCTCTTTTAACCCTTTTGGATAAGTTATGAGTTCTGGCCTTCTTGGGCACTGCTCTCTTAACCCTTTTGGGTAAGTTATGGGTTCTGGCCATTTTTGGCGCTGCTCTTTTAACCCTTTTGGGTAAGTTATGAGTTCTGTCCTTCTTGGGCACTGCCCTCTTACCCTTTTGAGTAAGTTATGAGTTCTGGCCTTCTTGGGCACTGCTCTCTTAACCCTTTTGGTTAAGTTATGAGTTCTGGCCTTCTTGGGCACTGCTCTCTTAACCCTTTTGGGTAAGTTATGAGTTCTGGCCATTTTTGGCACTGCTCTTTTAACCCTTTTGGGTAAGTTATGAGTTCTAGCCTTCTTGGGCACTGCTCTCTTAACCCTTTTGGGTAAGTTATGAGTTCTGGCCTTCTTGGGCACTGCTCTCTTAACCCTTTTGGGTAAGTTATGTATCCAAGTCATCTCATCTTATTTGTATGACCCAGTCATGACTTATGTCCCAAATCTGAGTTATCTGAATCTTCATCCGAGTTATATGACCCAAATCCTAATTATATTACTTATGTTTCAAATCCTAGTTATCTGACTCAAAGTCCGAGCTATATGACTCAAATCTAAGTCATCTAATTCCAAATTCGTGTTACTTGACTTGAAATCCAAGTTATACTACTCAAATCTGACTAATGTCTCAAATATGAGTCATCCGACTCAAAATTCGAGTTATATGACTCTAATCCGAGTCATCTGATTCCAAATCTGAGCTATATGACTCAAATCTGAGTCATCGGTTTCCTTTTCCGAGTTATTCTACTCAAATTTTACTTATGTCTTAAATCTTAGTTATATGACTCAAATCTGAGTCATCTGTTTCCGAATCCGAGTTATTTTACTCAAGTTTGACTTATGTCTCAAATCTGAGTCATCTGACTCAAATCCGAGGTATATGACTCAAATCCGAGTCATCTGTTTCCAAATCCGAGTTATTTTTACTCAAATTTGACTTATGTCTCAAATCTGAGTCATCTGACTCAAATCCGAGGTATATGACTCAAATCCGAGTCATCTGTATCCAAATCCGAGTTATTTTTACTCAAATTTGACTTATGTCTCAAATCTGAGTCATCTGACTCAAATCCGAGGTATACGACTCAAATCCGAGTCATCTGTTTCCAAATCCGAGTTATTTTTACTCAAATTTGACTTATGTCTCAAATCTGAGTCATCTGACTCAAATCCAAGGTATATGACTCAAATCCGAGTCATTTTTTCCAAATCCAAGTTATTTTACTCAAGTTTGACTTATGTCTCAAATCTGAGTCACCTGACTCAAATCCGAGGTATATGACTCAAATCCGAGGCATCTGTTTCCAAATCCGAGTTATTTTTACTCAAATTTGACTTATGTCTCAAATCTGAGTCATCTGACTCAAATATGAGCTATATGACTCAAATCCGAGTCATCTGTTTCCAAATCCGAGTCATTTTTTACTCAAATTTGACTTATGTCTCAAATCTGAGTCATCTGACTCAAATCCGAGGTATATGACTCAAATCCAAGTCATCTGTTTCCAAATCCGAGTTATTTTACTCAAGTTTGACTTATGTCTCAAATATGAGTCACCTGACTCAAATCCGAGGTATATGACTCAAATCTGAGTCATCTGTTTCCAAATCCGAGTTAGTTTTACTCAAATTTGATTTATGTCTCAAATCCGAGTCATCTGACTCAAATCCGAGTCATCTGTTTCCAAATCCGAGTTATTTTTACTCAAATTTGACTTATATCTTAAATCTGAGTTATCTGACTCAAATCTGAGGTATATGACTCAAATCCGAGTCATCTGTTTCCAAATCCGAGTTATTTGTTTACTGAGATATAACTTGATCTGATGATAAGATGGAAACTTGCCTTTGATATGGATCCGAGATATAGATACGAGATAAAGTTCTGGGATATGATAATAGGGCTAATCGATGAGAGATGTGATTCGAGATGTAGATCTGAGATATAGATTCGAGATATGATATGCTGGCAAATAGTCATACGAGATATGAGATAACCTGGAAAGGTAGTTAAATATCAATCCGAGTCATAACATAACCTGGCAATCTGGCGAGCTGAATTAAACTTTAGTCTGAATCAGAGATAAAATAGTAAGCTGAGTCAGAATACAAATCCGAGTTATAATATATCCTGGCCAGTTGAATCAAATGTTAGTCCAAATCATAAATAAACTGACTCAAATTCTAATCTGAATCATAAATAAACTGACTCAAATTCTATCCGAATCATAAATAAGTTGGTAAGCTGAGTTAAAGGTTAATCTGAATCATAAATAAACTGACTCAAATTCTATCTGAATCATAAATAAGCTGGTAAGCTGAGCTAATGGTTAATCTAAATCATAAATAAACTTACTCAAATTCTATCTGAATCATAAATAAGCTGGTAAGCTGAGCTAATGGTTAATCCGAATCATAAATAAACTGACTCAAATTCTATCTGAATCCTAAATAAGCTGGTAAGCTGAGCTAATGGTTAATCCGAATCATAAATAAACTAACTCAAATTATATCCGAATCATAACTAATATAGTCATATACTTATCTGAGTTAACATAATGTTCTCTCAATCTAAAGGTGACTCTACGGATACGTTGGCTAGTCCCCGGGTTGAGTTATTTTCTCCGCGGGGTGAAGGATCGAGTGTTGGTGGCTGCGTTATCTGGTACTTACAGTATGCTTGGAGAAGGGTTTGAGTCATTCTTGTTGAGTCTTACCTGCCTTGCTGAGTCAGACTTGGAGACCCCTATGCTTACCTCTCTGTTCTATGTTTGCTTGGAGGAGCTGAAGGAGCTCTATGAAGAAGAGGTTGATGAAGATGCTCCCGTCTGGATGGAAACCCAACCAACACCACTAAAAGTCCCCACGGTGGGTGCCAAATGTCGTGGTGGTATCACGGCATATGCCATGGGTAGGCTAAAGTTGGGGCCGATGGACGTGGAGGAATCCGGGGAGGGATGATGCAGTGAAGACCGCACTCGTATGAACAAAGAGAAATACGATGTATCTAGGATTGAGGCTCTCATGTGGAGATAACACCTCTTTTTCTATATCTAATCTCTTATAATCTTGCCATACTTGTGGCTACAATCATGCTCCTGGAGCTGTATTTCCTATGTCTCTATCTAGATCTCTCTATGAGAGTGGAGGAGGAAGAAGAAGGAGAGCTCCTAGTGAGCAGAGAGGAGAAGAGCCTTTCGGGGCCTCTTTGAGAACGATCCCACTGGTGCTCCTTATAAAGGGGATCCGAGGGGACAAGACTTGTTTCCCACGTTTGGCATTTGTGTAGCATATTCCTAGCATCTTCTTAGATGCTCAGCATATGTCTTGGCATCTTTGGAGATGCCAAGGCATATTCCTTAGCATATTCTTGGATGCCATAGGCATATTCCTTATTGCATGTGTCAGTCTGAGCCATGGGTGTCTCAAGACTGACACGATACTTGCGGAGCTAGTCCTGACTCGATGGAGTGTAGCTGTGGAGCTTAGGAATACATCTGGAGATAAATAAAAGGGCGTATGGGGTGAAATAACTCGGCCCAGACGGCCCGGAAGAGGTGGTAATTCGGCCAGCAGCCTGGATGATTCGGCATGGTCCAAACAGCAAAGAAAATGGCCCACCAGGGTCAGATCTTATTCGGCCCAGGCGGGGTTCGGACCAGCCTAGCCGGGTCACTAGAAAGGCCCAGCCGGATTACTGCCTACCCGGCCCAAGTAGCAAGTGGCCAAAGGGAGCTGCTGCCCGGGGTGGGCCGCTTCTCCCCTACGTCAGCCCAGCCGGAATATGGAGGTGGTGGACCTGGCGATGGCATGCGGCCCCGCGGTGGGCCAAACTGTTTACGTCGGCCCACCCGGGGGAAGAGCTTGCAGGGAGGACGGAGTGTCGGGGTGGGCCGAATTGTTTCCATGCCGGCCCACCCGGGCGACATGGAGGAGGCGCGCTGTGTCGAGGTTGGCAGGGAAGTCTCTGGCGCGGGATCAGGAAGACACTGGCGGGAACAGGAACATCGGGGGCAATGTTTGGCTGGAGTGGGTGGAGGCCTGGGGTTGGGGACACAGGCGATGTGGTGGGTCGGCCCGTGGTGGGCCGAATGAAGTCAGTTCGGCCTACCCGGGAAACTGTTTTGCTGTGTGCTGCTTAATTCGGTACCTAGGCCAAATATGTGGGCAATCTCTTCTATTATTTAATAATTCGGCCTAAGGGAACCTAAACTGGGCCGAGTTAGTCTTCATTCGTTTTTCCTTCTTCTTTTACTCATTCTATTTATACTTTTCATCTCTGGTTGAATAATTCAATGCTCTATTGATTTTCTTGATACACTAACTCTGGGGTACCTAGGGGTATACCCCCTGACACCCATGGTATAAAAGGGCAAGGACGATGCAGCAGATCCGTCGATTGAGAAGCTCTAACGCATGCATCAGATTTAACCGTCCACGTGTCAGCACCAAACTGAACCGTCGCCAGCACGCCGTCCACTACACGCGGAAATCAAGGAGACACCGTAAATTTCTCCACGTTACGCGTGACTAGTCAAAATCAGTGGGACCCACGGTTGTTTCTTTGCATTGTCTCTACTGCCGCAGACGGTTGAGATCACCGGTCGTCAGCAATGACGTCATCAAATCAAAGACAGCAACGGCTCGAAGATTTTGACTGAGCATAAAAGTACTTACTTGAGTCTACGGCTCAACCAACTACTCGGGGGCTACTCCTATCAGGAGCGCTGGCCGCGCACCTGAGGAAATACAGAGGTAACAACACCTTGAACGCATCTTCGAGTCCTACGTCGAGTCTGCGACTCCACTATGGACTCGGGGGCTACTCCCATAGGGAGCGCTGATCGCTCATTCGAAAAAATGTGACCTTCGGACTAATAATGGAAACAAACACGAATGATTGAACTAAAGTCTCTTCTCGATTTTACAACTCAAACAGACACTCAGGGGCTACTCCCATAGGGAGCGCTGGTTGCGCACCCTATGAACTATTCGACAAAGAACCTTCGGATCAAATACAACAAAAAAACTTTTGGCAACATTGCCCAACTTAACGCTAAGTGAGAAGCAGTCTCCTTGGTCACCCAAAACACCTCCGCGGTGATAAACTTTGGATGTTGTGTCTGCGACACAAAGATAAGTCCTACAGATATCATCTGATGTCCTGATAACGCACCTGACTGTGCTCTGCTAGTAAATTCCCGTGTCAACAAGCACGATTAAAATCCCGACGAACACGTTGGGTACATCACTTCAAAAACACTGGGATTCGACTCGTATAAGACCTCAACGGCCTGAGTCGAATCAAACCAGCATTCATTCTAGATTCGAGTCCGGGGACTCGAGTCTGATGAAGATCGTGTTTTTTGTCCTATGACAGTTAACTGGTCCTGATCCGTCGGGTGAGCCAGGCACACGCATCAACAATCCCTATGAACTAAACATTTCTTCCTAAAGACAGGTTCAAACACAAAGCACCCGAAAGATAATAGTCTCTAGTCGAATCTGGGATTCGACTGAAGACTCGGGGGCTACTGACATGGATATACCCTACGGGTGCATAACGTTGGTATACCTAGTCGATCCCAAGTAAGGCCCACGTGAAAACCTGCAGCCCAGGAATATTTCGGGTGGCCCAAGCCCACGATGAATTCGACTTCTTGGAGGACAAGTCTAGATTAGATAGAATTTCAAAGGGTTTCAACCCTAATCTGTAACCGACTCGACCTATGTCAGGACTTGGCCTATCTATAAAAGGGCCAGGAGGGTACTGCGAGAACGACACCAACACCTCATATGCACAACTCCACGCCAGATTGCATCTACGCACCCCTGTAACCTTCGGTTCCGCCGTAATCAAGAACAGACAAGCAGGAGTAGAGTAAACCTCGTGTCCCCGTGTTGCTTGCCTATTAACCTTCTCGCGACTTCCAGCATCCCCATCTTCTCCAAAACCCAAGTCTATAACAATGGGCATTGACGAGTCGAACCCTCATCAGGGGCGTCGCCAACCAATCATGGTTAGTGGCTCTCTGTTGTGTGCAACAATATAAGAGGGGAGTCCTGGCGGCTGATGAGACCATCTAGTTCATTTCCTAGCCCGCTGCTCCCTAACAACCCCATAAGCTGTCCCGATCGTAGACCTCGCACAAGTAGTAGGAAGACTGGAACCATGTCATGTAGTGTCGGGGCAGTGCCGCTGGAGGCCAGAAGGGATCCAGACCTTTCCTAGGCTATCTTCATCAACTTCAGAACACGCCTGCATCTCCCAAGCAGCAATGGCCTCTTCCTCGACTCCAACACCATGTAAATATCCAATCTAATACCCCTCATTTTATGTTCATTAGGTGTTCTATTGCTGCCCTTGCATGATCTTGTGCAGCCACTATGGTTTTTAACCTAACATTGAGTCCTATGCTTTATCGGTGAGCTAAGCTTAGAGGTCTGGGACAGAGTATCCTAGAGTGGCAGTTAATTCCTACGTATACTAGCACGTGTACCAGGGAACAGACACCAGAAAGTGATGGATCGGATGCCCTCAATCAAGTAAAAACCGACTACTGTAGCATCGTGCACTCTAGTAGCCAGAATTGTTCACATATTGACCTAGACTTTAGATCATAAATATCAAATATCCAACATTCTCCATCCCGATCATAAGGCTAAATTTGTAAGTCTATTTCCAAACAAACTGGCATACGAGACAAAAGGATTACAACGTTCATTATATAGTACCGTAGAATCCTATTACTACAATATACCACCTTATCTCAAAACAAAACTTGTTTAACTTAGGAGCACTTATACTAATTACAAAAATAACTTATGAGATAATCTCTTTGTTGGAAATTTTACAAAGACAATAAATTACAATGATCAATTAAGTACTATTGAACCAGTTGACTACAATACATCACTACATGGAAGAAAATAACGCTTCTTAGGCTTATTGGGTGACGAGGTCATAAAGGTCGCAATTCTATGATCAAAAGCTTTATGCCAATCCCATGCCAGCAACATGCTCTTTAAATAAACTGGGTGGAAAGCCTTTTGGTAGCAGATCGCTAATATTTTGTTAGTCCTGATTATATGCCTAATGCTTATTTTATGATCTTGGATTCAATCTTTCACAACATGGTACTTGATGTCAATGTGTTTCCACTTGACTTGTTCTAACCCGAATAGACTATTACAGGTTGATTGTCATAGTAAAGACTAAGTGGCTTAGATATACTACGAGTCACCCTTAAATTTAGGATAAAGTTCTTCAGCCATAGTGCTTGCTCGGTTGCCTCATAGCATGAGACAAATTAAGCCTACATTGTTGAAGATGCAATGACACTTTTCTTGGAGATTTTCCACGATATAGCTCCTATTGTGAGGGTGAAGATATAACTTTATATGGATTTCTTAGGATCAACATGATGGCTGTGATAATACAACACTTTTTAGCTATATAAAATGTGTCATTTTCCTACCGTATCATGCTCCATCTAACTATTGATATGCCTGATATGCATGATTACTTGTTTTTTTTACATTCAATATGAGCTTTGCACATTTAGTATTTTAGGTAGAATTTTATCCCTCTTTCTTGTATTTGACATGTGTGTAGGTGTTGATGATGATTATGGACAAAACAAAGGCAAAAGGAGCAAAGATAGAATAGTATGGAGGAGCTGCAGGGACCAAACTTAGCCATTTGAGAGGTTGGAAAAGTGAATTTTTCAAAATTCTCAAATTAAAGATCCAAGACCATGGCGTTGTATCACTTGACAATACGAATCCAATGAGCCAAAGAACACCCAAAACGGAGTTCGTATGAAGAAATGGCGACCAAAATACGAAAGGAGACAGAAGGTTTGACGACCAACTATACGGCCAGAGCCAAAATTTTGGTCGTATAGTTGCCAAAAAGGTCGGAAACGATAGAATTTCACCCCAGAAAATCTACAGAACCTTCCCCAAGGCCTATATAAAGGAGGGAGGACTCAAGGGAGAGAGGAGGAAGCCATCATACACCATATACAAGATCTAGATCCCATATACCACCTCCACGGCGGTGCCTTGCCGTCGTGCCACCTCCATATCCTCTCAAGCTCCACCAATATCAAGATCTCCATCAACACCATCAAGCCATCCAAGCAAGAAGAGTAGGAGAAGGAGGACGCCGCCATCACCACGCTGACGCCACCATCACCGCGTCGGCATCACCATCTCCATCGCTGCTATTACTTCATCCTTCCCCATCATGGTCTTTATGATGGGTTGTAACATGTATTTAACCCCCTTTTATTAATGTGATGATGATTTGAGTAATTGAAGTGTGGTGTGTTTTTGTTAATTAATATGTTTGTGTTTTCTCTTTGCATTGTTCTATTCGTGATATTATTCTAGTGATTGGAGACATCCAATCAATTGTTGAGGAATTTACTAGGGGTTCACGGAGTGTCACAAAACTTATCATTAGTCTCTACTCTTCCATGGGTACCTGACAAGTCCATGGGTATAACTAATAGGCTATTTTCTATAAGTGATTTGTGGAGGCAATAGCAGCTTAGGATGCACCGCCCAGAGTTCCTCAAGATCACTCATGACATAGATAGGTATAGTGTCAAGAATTTCTTGACCCCAAAGTGACATATGGGATATCTTGTGACTAGCACACTTGCTTAGGAATACGGTTGTCCATAGAACTTAATGCCTTTGCTCTAGTTTACCTTAACTGGTCTTATTACATTAATACACTATTCTCTTACTATATGACCCATGTCCAAATAGGGTATGGAAAATTGATTTGTCTAGTTGCCACTTACCAATGGTGGGAGACAACGGTATATGAGAGACCGCTACAATTATAGTTAACAGCTATTCCATAAGCACTTATCATGCACACCGGTATACACAACATTACTTGAGGAATCGTAACATTAATATTTCATCTCATTGCATTCACCTCTTTTTAGTTTTACTTTTGTTCTAGTTTTCTTCTAGTCCTAGTAGTAGTTGTTACAATCATCTTAAATTCATTTATCCTAGCAACCTATAGAGTAGACTATATCCAAACCATGGTTTGGGTGCGAACGTGGTCGCATTGACAACGTGGCTGCGGGGTCGTGTTCGCTGAGCTCCCATCGGGACAAACTCTTTAATATTTGCTGCTAGAAGTACCGCAATAACCCTGTTATTGGTGTAGGAAACCAGTCATCAAATGGGCACTGTTGCTAGGGAGAAAAGCTCTCGGTTATTTACTCGCAAGTTTATTTTTGTTCGTTGCTATTATATTATTTCTTTATTTTATATTGAAAATGATAAAAATTTACAAAACGAAATATAATTGCTACTAATCATGTCTTCCGAGATAAGTTTTGTTCAACGGATAATACAAGCATTGGAGGAGAAAAAGGATTCAAGTTTACCAAGCCTGGTTGCTAGACATGAGCTGATAGAGAAAATGCTTAACCAATTGGAAAGGCATTCATTATGGTTGTGTGCTAATGATGGATCTTATTGCACAATTTGTATAACAGATGATCACCTTAATTTTCGATGTAAGTGTTCCAACAATCCTACTCTAGAAAATTATAATAGAGATAAATCCTATGCTAGTTTGGAAGTACTAGAATACGTTCTTTTCAAAGGTGCATCTGAAATGGTATTTAGACTAGGAAGTATTGATGTTGAAAGTGAAGCACTTGATGGAGATTTTAATTTAGTATACCTCATATTCCTCTTTTGCAAAAATAATTTAAGTAATAATGCATTGGTATTATATTATTTGAAGTGGTCTAAAACCACCATGGATAAAGATAACCTTTTGCAGGATTCACTAAAGAGCGGAGAGGAAAAGGAACACAAGGAAGAGGAGGAAGAACAGTTTGATCACCCGCTCACACCTTCGACTCCTACTTTTGATTCTATCATTTCTATTAAATCACTAGTCGATGAAAAGAAGCAACAAAAAGGTGAGGTTGACAAAGACAGTCACACTACAACTTTTGTTTGTGATGCCTCTCACTCTAGTAGTGGTTTTTATGATGCTAAAACTATTGATAATTGTTCTGCAGAGGCCTTGTGCCTAGACACTCATATGGAGCGCATTAATAATAATGAACTAGAGATAGAACCTTGCTATACTAATATGCAGGGTCCTGAACTCCCTGCTATGAACGAAGAGTACTATAAAGTGTTCCCCTACATAGGTAACCAACGTAAAGATTTAAGAATTTTATATGAATCTCAAATCCTCTCATTGCAGCTATACATGGAGGCATGTTCACCAAGCTTGGTGCATCAACACTCGCTTGAAAGCAAGAACTTGTTCATCTACATGATACCGATGCACCGTAAGCGAGTACGACTCTGGCCGAATTCTACTCCAAGATGCTCCAGAGTGGTATGTATAACCATACCTCCAGTTGATATCCCTTGGGATCTATGTGGATAATGTATGGAGCATCCTAGTCTGGCTTTATGACTTTAAAGAGAGCACCTCCCGGGAGACAACCCGGAAGTCATTAGGCATCTTTCTTAGTTTTGTGTCTTGAGTCTAGTTGAATTCATATTGCATTGGAACTTTTATTCTTTGCATGTCTTGCTATTAGAGTTATCTTGTTGAAGTCTTCAAAAGGTATAATTTATTGTTACTATGTGTTGCATAACTCAGTGGTACTAAAATTCCTGTTTTATACATGCTAATGTTGGTCGAAAATTAAAGTTGTTATTTTACTGTCAAAACATGGTGTTTCGCTAAGTTTTAGGTTAAGAAATATTTTTTAAAGAAATAGGTAAATTTTGGCGACTCCAGAAGGTTTAACAACCAACTATACGTCGGGAATAAAAATTCCGGCTATATAGTCGCGGTCATATAGTTGTCAATGTCTTCATCAAATTTCTTTTCCAGGATACAAAAGGTTAAACGACCAACTATACGGCGGGACCTTTTTGGTCCGGCAGTATAGTTGCAGCCATATAGATATCGACACCTGCCTCGAATTCTTATTTCAAGGTACGGTAAGTTTAATGACCAACTATACAGCGGGAGCAAAAACTCTGGCCGTATAGTTGCGCCCGTATAGTTGGGGAAACCCCTCAAACGCCAACTAGAAGGTAACCATAACTCAAAATTTTATTCTTTCCTTTTCCTTCTTCTTCTAAAAACCTCAAAACTCCACATGGGATCTCCTCCCTTGATCGAGGAGAAGCCGAATATCTGTAAGTAATAAAAGTTCTACCTCAAAAACTTCCTAGACTATAATTCGCTATAGAAGTTCATGTTTTCTTTTGACTTTCCTTTAATCGGTGGGGTAGAAGAACTATGTTCGTATACCAAACTGATGCATTTTATTTTATGTGTTATTTTCGTAGGGACTTGAATCTTGTGTGACACGTGTACGGTAGTGCCAACCATGTAAACACTCGCATGAGCCACTTAGTTGCTTCAATTCACCTATTCATGTCTGGAAAAACCTTCCAACTCAAATCTCTTTTAAATAAGCACATAGGGGATGCACACTCGTGTTTCATATTTTGTCTCACTTACACTTCATCACAACCTAGGAGAAGCGCACTTCTAGAATTAGTTTGTTGACTTAAGCGTGGTGTTTAGGTTAATAAACCGACTCAGTGGGACTTGTATTTTTATCACTTGTGAGCTAAACCCATGTCTTCAGAAACACAAAAATATTTTGTTTTCTTTCTAATCTTGTTCCTACCAGGTTCTCAAGGAAGGCATACACTGGATCGTGCAGCATTCATTGAATCAAAGGTTCTTTGTCCATCAAAGTAGAGATTAAAAGCACCTCAACGGTAAAGTGTTTCACCCTTTCTTTAACTTAAGCTTGGGGAGGTAACCACTTCTTATACTCTTTTGATAACTGCATTTTCTCTTTTGTTTTCATGATCTTCTCGAGTTGGTATTTGAAAAGTTCTTAGCTTGGGGAGATTATTTTGCATGCGTAGAGTCTTGTGCAATGTTCTTTATCTTAAAAAGTTTTCATGCTATTGTGTATCCCTCTGTTTTTGAATGCTTGCTTAGGTGAGTTTTTGTTCACATTTATATAAGGGATATACTTGCTCATGTTAGGCCCCATAGGATACAAGCCATAACTTTGATGCACCTTGTTCAACTTTTATCTAGCTTGTGAAAAATATTGTGATCCTCTAAATATACATTGTCATCTTCTCACATTTTGAAAAGAAAAGAAAAAATATAATAAAGAAGTTCTTTGAAACTTGCTAGTTGTCACTGTTCAGAATTGTCTTAAGTGAATGGTTATGGAGTAAAACGACCCCATAGTGTTGGAAATGATGGTCTTAATAGATGCTTACTAAATGAGTTGTCAAATAAGAAATGATGTTTCAAAGTTTCGAGATTACATATGCCAAAATTTTGTCTTGGAAATCAAAGTGAGATATTGCTTTATCGTGTCTTGCACCACTTTCGCACTCCATGGGGCTAACAACTCTGTTGGCCTATAAATGATCTACCAAGAGATAAATCTCAGATTTTGGCTATGAGTGCGAAACATTTATAACAACAATGTTATGATGGGTAAGAGTTTTGGCTCCCTCATGGGTCTGCGTTGTAAGCGAAAGTTGGAATACTCCTCTGACCGTTATGAGAAATCATTATACCAAAAAGGAAAACCTTGTAAATAGTCATGAGTGTCCTTCCTAGCCTACACAGTCTCGATTGACATATACCACTATTTGTGCATGGTCTCGTTACTAAGAAATAGATTTTCTATGAGCTCAACAATCAAAGTTTGCACTTGAGAGACTTCAATAGATGGCATGAGTGGGCGGCATTGTAAAACTCTACCTTTATTTATGATTGACAACTAACCGCGTTTAGCTTTGCCTTATACAAATAAAAATACAAAAATACAATAAAATGCGTATAGAAGGATCACAAGTTTACTTAAAAGCTAGATTTAACTTTGACATGGGGCATATAAGTTTTTGACTAATCTCTAGTGGTTTGAAATAATATAACTGAGATTATATTGCCTTGTATGATTATGTGCTCTCTTGCTTAGAGCTTGCAAGAAAAACAAGAATATGGTCCATTGATTTTCAATGATAATCAAAGATCACATCCATTAAGTTATCGATCCCTTTTGCTTGAGGACGAGCAAGATCTAGCTTGGGGAAGTTGATGGCTATGATAATACAACACTTTTTAGCTATACAAATTGTGTCATTTTCCTATCATACACACTATTGCTATGCTTGATATGCATGATAACTTGTTTTCATTACATTCAATATGAGCTTTGCACATTTAGTAGTTTAGGTAGAATTTTATCCCTCTTTCTGGTCTTTGACATGTGCGTAGGTGTTGATGATGATTATGGACAAAACAAAGACAAAAAGAACAAAGAGAGGATAGTATAGAGGAGCTGCAGGGACCAGACTTAGCCATTTGAGAGGTTGGAAAAGTGAATTTTTTAAACTTCTCAAATTAAATATCCAAGACGATGTGATTGTATCCCTCGACAAGGCGAATCCAACGAGCCCAAGAACACCCAAAACGGAGTTCGTATGAAGAAATGACGACTAAAATACGAAAGAAGACAGAAGGTTTGACGACCGACCAACTATACGGCCAGAGCCAAAATTTTGGCTGTATAGCTCCGGCCGTATAGTTGTCAAAAAGGTCAGAAACGACGGGATTTCACCCTATAAAAACTCTATAACCTTCTCCAAGTCATATGACGGTATTGTGGGTACACTAGGAAACCCCCGAGGCCTATATAAAGGAGGGACGACTCAAGGGAGAGAGGAGGAAGCCACCATACACCATATACAAGATCTAGATCCCATCTACCGCCTCCATGGCGGTGCCCTGCCGCCATGCCGCCTCCATAGCCTCTCAAGCTCCACCAAGATCAAGATCTCCATCAACACCATCAAGCCGTCCAACCAAGAAGAGGAGGAGAAGGAGGACGCCGCCATCACCACGCCGACGCCACCACTACTAGAGAAAATGCTATAGGAGACATGCTTATGCGAGGCACATTTAGCATATGCGCCTCCTATAAAAACAGGCGAGGCGCACTTTGCGATATGCGCCTCTAGTATAAAAATAGGTGAGGCGCATATGATAAGAATGCGCCTCCTATAATCCCTGTACGGACAGAATCTAGCAGCCCCATATTATGCGAGGCGCATTCTAGTCATATGCGCCTCCTATATATCAGATAAGCGAGGAGCATATGGACAGAATGCGCCTCGCATATTCTGTGTGGGCCCGCGTGTTGGTAGGTGCACGAATATGCGAGGCGCACATGGCTATATGCGCCTCCTATATTTGATAATATGCGAGGCGCATATGGCCAGAATGCGCCTCGCATATTCTATGTGGGCCCGCGTGTTGGTAGGTGCACGAATATGTGAGGCGCATATGGCTATATGCGCCTCCTATATTTGATAATATGCGACCGCATATGCGAGGCGCATATTGCTATATGCGCCTCGTATAGTTTGAATTATAGGAGGCGCATATTGTGCAATATGCGCCTCGCATAAGCTGGCACCACTTTTTTCCAGCTTTTTGCACATGGAGGCAACTACCACCCCACTCACTTGTGTCACTTCTTCCTCCTCCACCAAGACAAATCTGGTCGCCCCCTCCTCCTCCCCACCTCATTTCCCCCATTGATTCACCTTCGAAGCTTGCTCAACATCCATTGGTTGACACCCATATGTAAGTGAAGTCTCTTGCTCCTCTAGATCTACAACATGTCCATTTACTTCTCCTCCGGCTCTCTTGCGCAAGTCGTTGTTGGAGGAAGCGTGAAGGCGTTGCTTGCATGTATGCGCTGCTGTCGAGAGACAATCGACTATATGATTGTGTTGTGGTGCTACTTTTTGTGCAGGGATTTCATTTGAGATGCCAATGTTTCGCCGGAATGTCGATTTATTTCTTTTCCGGCGAATTTCTGGCACTCGCGGATGTCCTCTTTTTAGGGGAGGTCATGCCGAATTTTTCCGGCGATCCACGTCCATATATGCTCTAATTATTCTCTTGCTCTTTGTACCACGCAGGCGGCCATGGTCCGACCACTGATCAACAAAGCCCGCGGATAGGTGGATGACATGCGAGGGCCGACATGGAACGTGCAAACAAGATGTAGATAAGATGTCCATGTCGGACCGCAAGTTGATGTATCCGATAAGGCATGATTCCGAATGCTGAGTCGCACTCGCTTGACGTAGTTTCATGGATAGCTACACTCGATGGATACGTGATGATCACGAAGATCAAGATGCCAGTGATGATCACGAAGATCAAGACGCCAGTCACGATCACAAAGATCAGGGTGGTGGCACTGGACATGGACACGAAGATGATCAAGGTGGCGTCGGGCATGGACACGAAGTTGATCAAGGTGGTGCCGACCATGATTCGAGCTGGTTGCGATACCCTCATGTCCAAGATCCGCTTCTCAAGGAGACGAGTAACGCCAGAGCCGCCGGTAGAGAGAAGGCTAAACTGGAGCAAATGGAGAAAGACGCGTCACTCCATTGTTTGACGGATGCAACGACGGGATACCTGTCTAAATGTAACGCTTAGGGCTCTGGATATGAAGGCGAAACACAAAATGACCGAAATGTTTCGACGACAACATTGTATTCGCACGATATTCTTCCCAAGAAGGGAACACATGTCCGACTAGTATCGCTGAGGCGAAGAAAGTTGTGTGCCCTCTCAATCTACCGCACGTGAAATACCACGTCGCATAAATGATTGCATCATCTACCGGGCGAGGACGGAGAAGACCACGTGTCCGGTGCAAGACCTCTCGATACAAGAGAGGGGCCAAGAAAGCTCCTAGGAAGGTGGTGTGGTACTTTCCTCTAACTCCTTGTTTGCAGGTATTTCGCAGACCCTAAGGAAGCATAGCTCATGTACCGCACGCTGAAAGAAAGAGGCCGGAAGACGATGATCCGGAGAAGGAGGAAATGTTGAGGCACCCTTCAGATGCTTGCCAGTGGAAGGCGTTGGACCTACAATATTACCAACATTTTGGGAAAGAGTAAAGGAACCTCAGGCTGGGCATGAGCACTGACGGACTCAATCCGTTTGGAAGCCAGAGCAAAGCACACAAGACTGGCCCGTGTTTGTATGGATCTACAACCTCCCTCCTGGTTGTGCATGAAGAAAAGTACGTAACCATGAGTATGCTCGTTCAAGGGCCAAAACAACCTGGTATGTACATCAATCAGTATCTCATGTTGTTGAAAGAGGAGTTGGCCACGTTATGGGAAGAAGGAGCCCATATGGGACGCCTCGAGACAAGAGTACTTTGACATGAGAGCGGCGGTGATCACGACGGTGGAAGACTATCCTGGTTACGGATACTTCTCAGGGCAGGTGGTCCAAGGATTCTATGGGTGCGTTAGGTGCAAGGATAATACAACATACCGCCAGCTACAGAAAGATCCCAGGTCTAGGAAAACCGTGGTCCTTGGGGCTCGGAGGTGGCTTCCCAAGAATCACGCCTGGAGAAAGCTAGGACATCTGTTCGATGGGACGATCGAGCTCCGAGGAATCCCACACCAGAAGAGTGGCGCGGAAATCTACAAGCTGTTGAATAACTGGAAGGAGTGCCCTGTGCCAGAAAGACCCGTAAGAAGCGAGCCGCTTTGAAGGTATGGAAGGCGAGGTCTGTTTTCAGGACTTGCCATCAGAAGATCCTCCGCGTGCCTCATAGCCTTGATCTCATGCATATCACGAAGAACGTATGAGAGTCTGCTTGCCACCCTCCTTAACACCGACAAGACCAAAGATGGGCCGAAGGCAAGGAACGACTTGAAGCATATGGGCATCAGGGATGAACTTCAACCACCACCTAGCGATGAGGAGGAGGAGGACGAGGTGGAGGAGACAGAAACACAGAATAGCCGTCGTTGCAAGGGGAAAAAGGTTAAGAAGGGAGAGGTCAAGCTCAAGGCCTCATGCTTCACTGAGTAAGAAGGAGGCCATACAGTTTATGAAGTGCCTCCTCGGAGTCAAATTTCCGAACGGCTACGCGGGGAAGATAAGAAGATGGCTAGACGAGGCGAAGCAGCGCTTCAGCGGGATGAAGTCTCACGACGTCTCCGTGCTAATGACGCAGGTAATCCCGGTCGCGATCCGAGGTATAATGGACAAGCACATCCGTGAAACACTGTTTGGCCTCTGCAACTTTTTTGACGTCATCTCTCAGAAGTTGATAGGCATTAAGCAGCTCACGAGGCTACAGGACGAGATCGTGGTGATAATGTGCGAGCTCGAGATCTATTTCCCCCCCCCCCCCCGCTTTCTTCGACATCATGCTTCATCTGCTTCTCCATGTCGTGGAGGATATCGGCCAGCGCGGTCCTGCGTGTCGGCGAAGCATGATGCCGTTGGAAAGGCTCAATGGACACATCTAGGGATACGTTTAGCACAAGTCGCGTCCAGATGGATGCAGAGCAAACGGCTTCTGGTCAAGAGTGCATCTCTTCTGCTCGAACTTTCTACAAACCGAGACCCTCTTGGTATGCCATTCAACAAGCACCTCGGGAGGCTCGCTGGATGGGGTCATCATGAGGGTCGACGTGCAAAGCATGTCGACATGGAGGGCGAACCAAGGACTTTGAAAGAGCAAACCTGGTCGCGCTGCAACACCTGCAGGTGGTTGATCCATACATACATGAGCACAAAGAGTTTATCAAGAAGAATTACGCTGATCAGGGGCGCTAGGTCCCGAGGGAGGAAGATGTTATCAAGGAGCACAACTCCGGTTTCACGCGGTGGTTTAGGGAGAAGGTCATAGCTAATCCACCGCAGGGCGAGTACCCGGAGGAAGATAAACTCATATTCTCATTGTCACAGGGCGCCTCGCACAACCTCATGACCTATCAGGCTTACGATATCAACGGATACACGTTCTACACAGAGGAAAAAGTCAATAACTGCGATTACCAGAACTCAGGGGTAACAGGGATATTCTACACCGGCGACATCCCGGAAAGATACTACGGAAGGATCGAGGAGATTTGGGAGATCGACTATGTTACGGAGAAGGTGCCGATGTTCCGTGTTAGGTGGGCCAAGAGCGTCGAGAAAGAAGACCGGTATTTCATGACGATGGTTATACCGCCAAAGACCACCAGCGCGAACGCACCCGCAAGAAATGAGCCTTGGGTTTTGGCTAGCAAAGTCGACCAATGCTGGTACATCAAAGACCCGTCAAAGCCTAGCCGGGTTGTCGTCAGGAGAGGCAAAAGGAACATTATCGGAATGGACGGAGTCGCCAACGAGCAAGACTTTGACCAGAACGGCGACCCGAAGATAGAAGACAGGTATGGCAACCAAACACCGTACACCACAACCCTACCTAAGAAAGGACTTCCGTTCAAGAGAAGTAGTGAAGACGTCCCGGACCTAACCTATGCAACTGCGACAAAGAAGGGCAAGAAGACGACCATTGTCAAGAAACGCTAGCGTGCTCCGACCATTGTCAAGAACCGTCGTGTGTGTGGCCTACTATTATGTATCAAAACATTCTTAATTTTCATTATGTGTGGGTTATAATAATATTGCATTGAGAATATTATGTATCGACAAGACACATTCATTGAGAATACTCACTTTTGTTGTTTTAGCAATATTTGAATATTTAAAATATTTGTAGTATATTTTATAGTTCATATTTGTATGCTTTTACATGAAAATTGGCCTTTAAAAAAAATTCCAAAAAATTGGCCCCCTTAGGATTTGAACCTGGGTGGCCAGCAGTGAAGGACATGGCATGTTACCACTAGGCTGCTGTGTGATAGTTGATAGAAACCGGCACACATCTATCAAAAGTCTAGGATTGCATATTATGCGAGGCGCATTTATCCCAGATGCGCCTCGCGTAATATTATACGAGGCGCACTTTGCAATATGCGCCTCGCATAACCGGCACACATCGATCAAAAGTCACACAGCGCTAGCAGCTAGTACATACACGACTTCACATATCTCAGAGCTAGCCCGACGCCACACATCGATCGAAGCCGTCGCCGCCGTGGAGGAGCCCGACGCCGCCCCGTGGAGGAGGAGCCTGCCGCCCCGTGAAGGAGGAGCTCGCCGCCGCCCCGTGAAGGAGGAGCTCGCCGCCGCCCCGTGAAGGAGGAGCTCGCCGTCGCCCCGTGGAGGAGGAGCCCGACGCCGCCGTCCCTGTTAAGGAGGAGCCCGACGCCGGCTTCCCACCCACCCACGCCCCCCACCCACCCACGCCTCTTCCCCTCTCTCCGGTGAGTCCCCGCCCCCCACCCACGCCTCTTCCCCTCTCCTCCCCTTCTAGGGTTTCTCTACCAGGGAGGGTTCTGGGTGCGCCGTATCATGCCCAGATTGGCTAAAGGTGTGTCTGTTCCAAGGTAGACCATGTAAATTTTGATTACCAGGCAACAATGTTCCAGGGAGGGTTCTGGGTCAAATCATGCTTATATGTGAAGGATATAGTAAGAAATGAAGATGACATGTGTCATGGTAATCAAATTACCAGGCAACAATGGCACCTAAGGCTAAACAATATAAAACCACTAATCTAACTGACTACAACAAAATTTAGAGAAAATTACCAAGCAAACAAATTGGTAATCCCCTATCTAAGCACAGGTTGTTGACAAGCAAACAGATGATACATCATAAAGTAATCCCCTATCTAAACTGGTGCCTGGAAGCATGATTATCATATCAGCTTCAAGACTTGGAGAGGAAGGCTCCCTAGAACATGGCCGAGTAGCAATATTTCCGTCCTGGAACAAAGGAAAGTGTAGCTCACCTCAATCAGTTGGACTGCACTAACATAATGTATTTAAATACTAATGCACTGATTTCTCTTTACTCTTATTAAAATGTTATTGTACTCTTTTTACTTTAGTCTTGACATATAAAATTATGGACTTCCTAAGTGCTTTTGATAACTACACTAACATAATGTATTTAACACCTCTTTCTAGATATCTCGCAGGAAGATAATAATAAAATTCTGTAATACAAAGCAAAAAAGTACCAAGTAATGGGTAGTTCATGCTCAGGTCTTTCTCTCACAAGCATGCACCACCATGGTCATTGCTTCAGACAGGAGACGTGGCAGACCAAATTTGAACTGGCCGCATGTTCTCCTGAAAGTGCTTGTCTTGTTAGCTTTGCCACTGATTGTTCAGGGTTAAAACTTGACACACTGGAAATAGACTCAAATTATTCAAGTATGTAGAAATTAAAACCATACATCAAACTAACACATGAGGCAAGAGTGGAACAAACTACAAAATAAGAGATTCAAGTATTGCTTGTAGATCCTTAAGTTCAACTCTAAATAACTGAGAATTCATCAACAATGATTTATAAGTCCAAATTCTATATTTAATGCATAAAAATTTCAGATCAGTTTGACTAATTTTCTTGCCCAAGGTTGGACTATAGGAATTGTTGTAGCTATAATTCAGTCGATTCTAGTTTATAGAAATATTGGAACAACCTAGTTTGGTGATCAGTAGTGCTATAGTTTCAGATCAGTAGCTCCTGGAGATCACCAGAGACAAGATCCCGGGCATCCAGATAGTGGATCCCTACTTCATGCGTGACGCCGTCCTGAAAGATGCTGAGGCCATAGATCTGGCGACCGACTACCTCTCAAACTTCCTGCAAACATACTCGGACAAGGATGTGATTCTCCTTCCCTACCATCCCATCACGCAGGATGATCGGACAGGCTGTGTGCTCATCAGCTTGAATTTGAAACACTCAACAGCCTTGTACCTCGACTCAAACAGTGCGATCCAAAAAAACTACACCAATATCAAGAAAATTCTTGATGGCGCTCTCACTGGCTACGTCGCAGCGGGAGGCGTCAAACCGGCAAGGCCACATGTAAAGTTCGGCGCGCACGTGTTCTGCCACACGACGAAGTTTGCCTGCGTCAAGCAGCCGTCTGGCAGTGGGAAGGATGCCTTCTACGCCATTTACCACATGAAGGCGTTCTTCAATGACATGGAGACCAAAACGCTGCCATCTGACCTCGTGAAGTGGGCTGAAAAGCTTGCATGCATACAGGCTCGCAACCTCAGGCAACACTTCTTCAACATCCAGGAGGAGATCGCGACAATCATGTACCAGGCAGTCATAAAAACCGGAGGCACCTTCCACGGCGGCTATACACCGTCCAACAGGGAGATAGACAAACGCTTAGCACAACAGGGTGACGGCAGGATGTTCATGCAAATGGCGAAAACTCGGTCGGGCTTCATCAATTCCCCCCCAAAGCCGACTCAAGAGCCGAAGAAGACTTCATGATTGCATTGCCTGGGTACCTAGCTAGCTGTTAGTTCCGAACTCGTGTTGTAACCTCTTATCACTATGTTAAACTTGCCTAGCAAAACCTCTAGAATATGTTTCGTCAACCATTGAACTTGATTGTGAGAGACACTAGCTAGTTATTTGTGTTACGAACTATTTTAAGTGCTTGTTGCTTTTCATTTGTCATTGCTTCCCTACTTTCTTGTCGTTTGCTTTCTTTGTCTTTCTTAGAAATGCCGATGATTAGAACGTGTTGTGGTGTCACGTGTATGACTATGCCGTTGTTCGATCTTGTGTGCCAAGTAGACTAGTAATTTGGGCATATACTCTACTTGCCGCACAAGATCAAACAGCGAGCATTGTTATTTCTGTGCCCAATCTAAGTATGAGGCACTAATCCATGTCATTCTTGGTTTGCTTTTTTGGTCTTTCTTCGAAATGCCGATGATTAGAACGTGATTTCTTACATTTTGTTGCACCCATATATATGCATGATTCTATCTTGTGAACTGCTAGCTATTGCTTTCCACTGACATAAGTAATATCATCTTTATTATGTGTAGGAGATGTCGAGGTGTTATGTCGTGTACGTCGGTCGGGTTCCAGTTGTGTACGAGGAGTGGAAAGACTGCCAGAAGCAAGTGAACAACTTCTCGGGCAACAGCTACCAATGCTATGAGAGTAGAGAGGTGGCGGAAGAGAAGTGGAGGAGGCATGGAAGGAAGAAGTGGAGGAACTTCCTCGTGATCACCACCTTGTTGCTCTTCATTGTAGGTTATGTGTTATACTTCATCTAGATAGAGCTACGTCGTTGGAGTTGTAATGTGATTGTGAACTTGTACTCGAAGGTGTAATGTGATTGTGAACTTGTACTCGGAGGTGTGAACTTGTGGCACAAACACTTGATGTATGAACTTGTATGTCATGATTGATGTGTAATGTATTGTATTCATGTTGGTTCTATTATGCTTTGGCAAATTGCAAGTTTCTGAAAAATTATGTGCTCTTTATACTGTATTCTGGACTATATTGTATATTTGAATATCTGTATATTATTATTTATAGTGGTCTCAGAAAACTTGAATTTCGAAAATATTACCGGAGGCATATAGGATACTATAGGAGGCGATATACTATAAATATCTGAGGCGACAGATATATATTAGAAGATATGATATGCGCCCTATACTTCACATATGCGAGGCGATATCGATATGCGCCTCGCATATTATTATGCGAGGCGCATATCGATATGCGTCTCGCATATGTGAAGTATAGGAGGCGCATATCATATGCGCCTCGCATAAGAAATACCCGAGGCTTGAAGCTAGAGGCGCATGTGATATGCGCCTCGGATAGGCTTTTTGGTGCGCCTCGCATAGGCTTTTCTCTAGTAGTGCACCATCACCGTGCCGGCATCACCATCTCCATCGCTGCTACTACTTCATCCTTCCCCATCATGGTATTTGTGATTGGTTGTAACATGGATTGAACCCCCTTTTATTAATGTTATGATGATTTGAGTAATTTAAGTGTGGTGTGTTCTTGTTAATTCATATGTTTGTGTTTTCTCTTTGCATTTTTCTATTCGTGATATTATTCTAGTGATTGGAGACATCCAATCAATTGTTGAGAAATTTACTAGGGGTTCACGGAGTGTCACAAAACTTATCATTAGTCTCTACTCTTCCATGGGTACCTGACAAGTCCATGGGTATAACTAATAGGCTATTTACTATAAGTGATTTGCGGAGGCAATAGCAGTGAGGATGCACCACCCAGGGTTCCTCAAGATCTCTCATGATATATATAGGCATAGTGTTGCGAATTGCTTGACAACAAAGTGACAGATGGGATATCTTGTGACTAGCACACTTGCTTAGGAGTACGATTGTTCATAGAACTTAATGCATTTGCTCTAGTTTACCTTGATTGGTCTTGTTACCTTAATACACTATTCTCTGACGAGATGACCCATGTCCGAAGAGGGTGTGGACAGTTGAGTTGTCTAGTTGCCACTTACGAACAGTGGGAGACAACGGTATATGAGGGACCGCCACAATTATTTAACAGCTATTCCATAAGCACTTATCATTTACACCGGTATACACAACATTACTTGAGGAATCGTAGCATTAATATTTCAACTCATTGCATTCACCTCTTTTCAGTTTTACTTTTGTTCTAGTTTTCTTCTAGTCCTTGTAGTAGTTGTTACAATCATCTTAAATTCATTTATCCTAGCAACCTATAGAGTAGAATATTTCCAAACCACGTTTGGGTGTGAACATGGCCGCATTGACAACGTGGCTGCGGGGTCGTGTTCGCCGAGCTCCCATCGGGACAAACTATTAAATATTTGCTGCTACAAGTACTACAATAACCATGTTATTGGTGCAGGAACCCAGTCATCACAACACACCCCCACCAAATTAGTATTTGAATGACCCACCACCTCATGGTTATCAGATATCTTATATGTGACCATAAGGCCTTTAATGCCTTGCAAATAGCGCAGTGCCGTCTTAGTAGCCTTCCATTGATCCAACTTTGGACTAGACTGATATCTGCCAAGCATATGTTGGTTACGAATGCTAAGTCAAGGCGAGTGCACAGTTTTGCATACATCATACTTCTTTGCATACATCATACTTCTAATAACTGAAGTATAAGGAAATAACTTCATCTTTGCAAATTGAAAATCATTACTTGGGCACTATGAAGTCCCAAATTATCTCCCTTGACAATAGTAGGAAGGCGAGGATGACACTTATGCATATTACTATTTTTGAATACCTTCTCAATATACGCTCTGTGATATCCCCAAGATCCCTCCAAATCTATGTCAGTGAATTTCAGTGCCTAAGACATAAGAGATTTCATCGAGATCTTTCATTTCAAACTTTGAAGAGAGAAAACTTTTAGTTTCCAGTACCATATCCTTATCGCTACTAAGAGTACGTCATCAACATATAATATCAAGAAAAAAATTACTCCCCCTGAACTTAGCATACATGCAATAGTCCACTTCATTTTCTTTGAAACCAAATTTATTTATGACTTGATCAAAGTTGAAGTACCATTGCCTCTCGTCTTGTTTTAAACCATACAGGGATTTCTTAATAAGCCATCCCAAATGTGCATTCCCTTCCATGACAAAACCTTCCGGTTGATCCATGTACACATCCTCATGTAAGTCACCATTCACAAATGTTGTTTCTGCATCCATCTGATGCAGCTCTAGATCATAATGAGCCACGAATGCCATAATTATTCTTAGCGAGTCCTTAGAAGAGAGATGTGAAAATGTTTCATTATAATCAATACCTTCTCTCTAAGTGAAACTCTGGACACAAGCCTTGCTTTGAACCTTTTGATATCATCCTTGGAGTCATCTTTGGTCTTATAGACCCATCTGCAACCCACTCTTTTGGATCATTCAAAAATTTCTACCAAGTATCATACATCAATAATTCTCATGAACTTCATTTCAACTTGCATAGTATCATACCATTCAAATGAATGATCAGTTTGCATGGATTCCTTATATGAGGTTGGATCATCGTCATCCAACAAAGACACATTCATATAATCACTCATATAAGTGAGATAATCATCAAGAATAGCGGACTTCCAATCCCGCTTTAACCTTTTGAGAGGTTCATTATTTGGTACATTTATGACAACAAAATATGGATGAGAATATTCCATATAAGTATCATATGGTACGCAATATCTGAACTAGTCAGGTATCTCAATAGGCGTAGCATTAGTAGTCCTCACAATTGGAGGTGCAACCTCAACATGTACTAGGAACACTGGCTCATCGGGATATATTCATGTTTATCCTCCAATTCTATTACCATGGGAGTCATACGCCCCATCATATATCACTTTCCAAGAATACAACATGTCTTCTTTTAACAAACTTAGTTAACTGTTTTGGAAAATATAAATTATATACCTTAGATTTGTCAGGATAATGAATAAAATGGCAGCTGACTATCATGGGGTCTAACTTTCCCATAATTGGATTAAAAACTATTGCCTCGGCAGGGCATCCACACACATGAAAATAACTTAGGGTTGGTTTTCTCGCAGTCTGTAATTCATACGGCATTTTAGTCACCGATTTAATAGGAATCCTATTAAGAATATGTGCCGCTGATGTCTCCCAAGTGTATAATATCTATTGTAGTATCTTTTAATAAGAAAAGGTTGTAGAACCCATGAGGAGCTGAAGGTATTGGATAGTAAGTCTGACAGGTGAAATGTCAACACCCGGATTTCAATCTCAGATGCATGTTATGCCATACATCGCAATCCCAGGATTACCATTTTTGCGAGACATAACAAATTGGATATCACAGTACATCATCCATTACAAACCATACATAAGGTCTTACACAAATAACGATCACATGATCCAGTTCTGAATACATTCAAGCAGCGGAATAACGTAATAATAACGGTAGCGTAGGCAAGGCTCCATCTTCATGGTCACAGGCAATGCTGACGATGGGAGATGATCCTAGTTGTCGTAACTTTCCTGATGTCCGTCTTCCTGATACTCCTCTTCATAGTCTGGCCACAGGAATAGCCAGGGACAAAGCCATGAGTACTCTTTAAGTACTCACAAACTAATACTAACTAGTGAAGTGGTTTTTAAGTAGGATATACTAAGCTCTAGGTTGTTTTGCAAAAATCCAGATTAATCTCTACTGAGTTCAGAAGAAAAGAAAACTAGTTGAAAGTTTTATGACACCTAAGTGGGAACTTGAATTTCATAACACAACCTTGTTGTGGTCAAGTCAAGTCACAAATCATTTCATGAGTCATTTTGAAAACATCTGACGACGGAACAGTATGACCACTCCAACTGTCCATAACCACGGACGTTGCTATTCGAATAGTTTGACACTCTGCAGAGGTGGTACACTTTCAACATAATATTCGATACATTCGTCAGGAACAATCCTGAATTCATCATACTCGGTATGCGGATAATCAATCCTAACATTTCAATTACACGCCCTAGTATAGGCACCTCTCTTGTGAGTTTGGCCTACCAACCATGACCAACTATCATCTTAGGTACTGCACAGGTGGACAATCTTCACAAGGTAGCCTCATCTCAAACCTTGGTCGCAAGGGAACCCATACTAAGGTATATAAGTTTCCAGTCAAGCCCTACCCAATCTTCGGGTATTGTGATTGTACGGTAAAATTGGAATGGTATCACATCCAGACAACCATCAGTTTTATAAAGGGCTAAGGCTCCTTCCTTAACATTTTCATCATCAAAACCATCTGGTGTTTTCAAGAACACATGTCAAAACATTTTAGTAGAATGACTCATCATTCTAAGATTTTCATAACCATTTTCACCAAGTATTCCCATCTAAAGTGATCAAGTTTTATGCTTAGCACTAGCAACTACAAGTGAGGTTAAATACTAATGAGGGGTGGTAATCAAGTGTATCTTATCTACATTCAATCTCATGCCTTAGGATGACATCAAGATTATCTAACTTAGGCCAAGTTTTATGCTCTTTATGCTACCTTTAAATATTTGTCTAAAATCTACAAGTCACTAAGTAAACTTTGGCAGAAAGCTTTGATAAAGAAATAAAATACTAAGCTTGCAAAATAAAACTAGGATTGGATATCAAGTGAGGTAAGCTTGCAAGTAGAACTTGCATAGTTTAGCTTAGCTTGCTAAGATAGTAGCTTGCTAAGATATTAGTTTAGGATTGCAAGGTGCAAGTGTTAGCTTGGCTTGTGCAAAGCAGTGGTTGAAGTTCTCCTCGGCTTCTTCTTCGTAGTATTCTCCTACATCATCGTATCCTTGGTCGTTACTAGCGTCTATTAATACATACGAGGTACACAATCACCAAACAATACTTAACTAGTCCTATTTATCACACCAATGTTTTCACTAGATGATCTAGGATCATCACAAACATTACAATCAT
Source organism: Avena insularis (assembly GCA_023614405.1). Lineage (NCBI taxonomy): Eukaryota > Viridiplantae > Streptophyta > Magnoliopsida > Poales > Poaceae > Avena > Avena insularis. The sequence goes on from CM042697.1 coordinate 359,131,673, forward strand.
CAAAGCATTTGTCTTATTCATTTTATTTTGGAAAAGTAATTTCTACTTATTGAAAAACTACTTAAGATTTAATATTCTCCAACCAAAACATGGGATAATGTTGACACATGTCATCACCACATATTTCAGTACATGGGAATGTGATTTAAAGTGGTGTCACAATTTAATAAGGTTTAACCTTTTTATTTTAATTAATTAAAGTGGCTAGAATTGCCTATGAGGCATTATTTTATTACTTGTTTATTATTTCTGCAAGTAAACCTAGATATTTTTATATATTCAGAATATAGTTAAATGTGATTTTTGAGAGTTGGAATCAACTCAAAAGATTTTGTGGCTGAATTTTGAAAAATGTTTGAATGCGGAAAAGCTTTTGCCTTGTTATTTTTACTATAGGTGATCTACAATTCCAAATGGATTGAATCAAACGGGCTTGGATTAAGCATTCCAGTACCTTTCTAACAAAATTGGTTTCATGCATTTTGGTTTAGTGAATCGAGCTGGGTTGATTTTTGAATCTAGGTACGGAACTGAGTTTGAAACTAAAAGAATAAATCTAAATTTGAATTACTGGGTCACGCAGGATGCTAACTGGGACGGCCCACGGTGCACAACGCGTGCGGGGGCTGGTTTAACTGGTTGTACCCACTCGTCAGTGAGACAGAGGGGTGCGAAGCGATACGGGGCGAATAGGGCCGCACAATCAAACTCTAATCCTACGGCTGTGGTTCATCGTCCATGTCGGGCAACGCCGGCGAGACAGAACCCTAGCGCGGCCAGTGGGGGTCGTGGGAGGCTCACCGGGCCTTAGGCGATGCTCGGCGACGGGGGGGGGGGCGAACGACGAAGTCGACAACGGCAATCCTCCTGGTACCGGCAGCTTCTCCTGGGGAGGCTCCAATCGACGGTGCCCTTCTCATCCAGCAGCGGCAGACTCCGGCCAAATTCCGGCGATGCGCTGCTCTCCTTGCTCCGGGAGTGAGGTGGGGTGATTGTGAGAGAGAGGGGAGTGACATGGTGTGAAGAATTTGTGCTGGGGTGGCCTCTATTTATAGTGCAAGAAGGGGACCGAATGGCGCGGGCGGAGCCCGTCGGTGTCATCGTCACAGCGAGCTACGGGCATGGGAAAAGGTAGGGTACAGTGCGTTGCCTCCTGACGAAGCTCAACGGCTTGATGGCGAGGCGTGGGGTGGTGCGAGGCGGTTGGAACGTCGCGGCGCTCTGGGTGGGTCTGACGGCAATTTTAATGGCGCACAGCGGCTACGGTCCACGCGGTGGCGAACGGGCATGTCCACGGTGTTGCTGGGTGGTGGTGATCCTGCTTGCACGCGGCGAGGGCGGCGCATGGTCTGTGGGCGTGTGTCGCGGTTGGCGCTCTGGCGCACTCTCGGCTCGCTCGTAGAGAGGCTTGGCATGCTCGGGATGTGTGGTCTAGGGCTGGCTGCGCTCGAGGCTAGGACGTGGGGTGGCGTTGGACGGTGGAGAGTGTCTCGGACAAGGTTGGCGAGGCTAGTGCTTCTCCTAACTCGCCGGCGACATAGGGGTGGCAAGTGTTCTCTAGGCATGCTTGACATTGATGGCATGGTCTGCTTTACAGTGAGCTAGAGAGGTTAAACAAGTTAGTGAAGGGAATATGCCCGAGAGGCAATAATAAAGTGGTTATTATCGTATTCCTTATTTATGATAAATGTTTATTTTTCATGCTATAATTGTATTAATACAGAAACGTTAATACATGTGTGTTTAATAAACAAAAGAAAGTTCCTAGTTATGCCTCTCTTATAAACTAGCTCGTTGATTAACAAGATGATCAAAGGTTTCCTGATCATGGACATTGGATGTTGTTAATAACGAGATCACAACATTAGGGTAATGGTGTGATGAACATTCATCTGAAGTATAGAATTTCGATCAAGGTCATTGTGTTATATTGCTATAACATCATATGAAGTAATCTTAGTCCTTAGACCATGAGATCATGTCAATCACTAACACCGGAAGAGTATCTTGATAACATCAAAACTCACACCATAACAGGGTGACTATAAAGATGGGTTCAGTGCTACGAAGGTGTTATGTTGAGGCTCATGGATCAAGAGTGGAATTTGTCCATCCCGATGACGAATAGATATACTCTGGGCCCTCTCGGTGATATCACATTGATTAGCTTGCAAGCAAGTGATTTGATCACTAGAATGTTGTATCATGGGAACGAGAAAAGAGTACATGTCGGTAACGAGATCAAACTAGGTATGGAAATACCGATGATCGAATCTCGGACATGTAATATATCGCGAGACAAAGGGATTGAGTTACATGCGTATAAGGTTCACACGATCACAGAAGTCATCGTTGAATATGTGGGAGTCAGTATGGATCTCCAGGTCCCGCTACTGATTATTGATCAGAGAGGGGTCTCGATCATGTCTACATTATTCACGAACCTTAGGGTGACACACTTAAGGGATACCGACACCATTTGGAGCAAATAATATGCCATAGAAAGAAAAAGGAAAGTGTAGGAATTTATTTCACTGGACACCGAAACTGTTTCGGTTGACATTGCTGAAACTGGTTCTGCATGTGAAATTGAAATGTTGTAAGGAGTTTTATGTGAATGTTTGTTAATTAAAGTAATTAATAAAATTCTGAATAAATAAATAAAAGAGTTTTATTTAAATGATAGCTTGTATTAAATTTGGTGGAAATTTAATGCATGTGAGTGGATTTTTGAGTGGAGGCTTTTTAATGGGAGTGGAGGCTTTTCATTTTGAGTGGGAGCTCCACCCACATGAATGTGGAAGAGTTGGGGGCAGCCACCATGGCTGGCTCCATGCCCCTTGGGGTGCCGCACTTTCCCAATAAAAGGCCCCCTCTCCTCCTCTCAAAGCACACCTCCTCGCGAAGGATCTCTCTCCCCCCATTAGAATTTCCCCATGGTCTCAGATCAGCGAGATACATGTTTCTGGTGGCTTTTTCTAGAAGGATTTGTTGCTTCCGCTGCTTCGCTGGAGCGAGGGCGTGGAGGTTGTCGGGGTACCCGGACGTGTGTGCGATCACGGATGCACCACTCCTTTGCGGTGCTGGACGTGATGGTGCTGGACCGGCTGGACTAGACGGACTTCATCACGATCTTGAGATCGGCAAGCGTTTGACTATATCATCCACGAGTACAACCTCGTTAATGCTATACAGTCTTCGAGGGTATGTATTCTATGGATGTATATACACCCGTTGCTTGTATCTAGTAGATAGATCTTGGTACATAGTTGTTCCCATTGTAGGAATTTTTTTGTTTTCTATGCTGTGAACCCTATAGTGGTATCAGAGCCGGATCTATGCGTAGATGCTTTGCACGGGTAGTACACATATGAGTATGTGGGCGATGATGATCATTTTATTGCTTCTTAGTTGTACTTTGGATATTGGTGGCATAGTGGGATGAAGCGGCCCGGACAAACTTTACATGTCCTCGCACATGAGACATGTTCCACGCTTGACATGCAACTAATTTGCATAAGTGTCTAGCGGGTGTCTATCTCTCCTACTATAGTCAATATCTAATTTGCAATGAGTTGTCAACAATTTGGTTATCCTCGTTGTGGTTCATGTTCGTAGGTAAGAACGGTTCTATCTTCGAAAGCCCTAAGCCATGTAAAACTTGCAATGGATAAATTAGAGGCGTCTAGTTTAGATTGTTGTTGGGCTAGTGTTATGATATGGTGATGTTGTAAGTAGAAGTATGAGATGATACTCTTACAACACACATAACGTGTAAGTTTCATAGACCTTGGCCTTACACATAGAGGTATGATAGTGATCATACCAAGGAGCACATGATGGAGATCATATGCAAGAACCATATCATTTCACTTATTAAAATGTGATGTTTGATTGCATCTTATATTGCTTGTTTGGCATTTTATTAGCATAATAAGATGATCCCTCATTTATATATCAAGATAAAAATGTGTTCTTCCTTAAGTATGCACCGACAATGTTTCGTCTCTTCAAGACATCATGTGATGATCGGGTGTACTTGAATCCACGAGCATATCTCGGGTGTAAGACAGTTACACACGCGAATACTAAGGTTCTTACTTGGCGAGCCTGGCATGTAGAGACATGGCCTCGGAACATGGACCAAAAGGTTAAGAATGAGTCGTAAGTTTTGATATGATGACCATATGGATGCTCGCCTATGAAGCTACACCGACTCACGTGATGACCGGACTTGGTGTAGTGGATTTGGTTCATGTAATCACCAAAAAGGCACGAGGGATGTCGTTTTTAAGTGGGAGTTCATTTCTAATTTGGATTAGTAGAACTCAACTTATCATAAATTAAATCAAAGTGAATTTGCATAATTTATTGTAGTCATTGTCATTCGTTCACCACCTTATGCTCAGTTGTAATTTAGATAATAGAACTATAGAATTCTGGATATTTACTTTACGAACTGGTATCGTATTGTGTTGAGTGTCAATCTAAAGTTTAAATTCTTATTGCAAACTTTCAGCAAACTCTGTTTACTCCGTGAAATTTAATAGTTGGTATTAAATTGAGAGTAACAATTCCAATGTTAGTATCTTAAGTATCATGTTTGCCTCCATGATTCTTGATTGTTTTAATATCAAGTTTATCTAGGAGCTGAAAGAATTATTTCAGAAACGATCATGTGTGGCAGATGTAACGATATCTGAAACAATGTTTTTGGTTGCAATATGATAGAGTATAATATATGTTCTCATATTGGATGAGAATTTGCAAAGGTTGGGGATGCTAGACATCCTAATCGTCCAAAAGGGTTTTGGAGAGTAATGTTATACTCACGATTCTCCTTTATAAGCTACATTAGCTTGATCATGAAATTTGTCATGATAAGGGTGAATAGAAGATGTATGTAAAGTGTTTACTACACTAAAAAGATTACTAAAGAATGGATTTTGAAATAATATCGATCATTTGATGATGGTGATCTACTTCAAAGTGCAAGTCCAAAGGTATTATTATTTGAATATACACTCTTTGGACTATGTGTCATGTATATGGCGCCACAGTTGATGTTGATAGATTCTTTTTAAAAGAAAGAGGAAATGCTGAAAGAGAATCTATAAAATATATTTGGCAGAAAATAAAAGATTGGAAATATCCAATTTAGGTATATAGATGGTATACATGTTATGGTTGTATTCTTTGTTTGTTAAACAATGTGGTTCTTGGGTATTGGATACCGAATTGGTTGGTATGAAATTTCATACAGAACGACGCAATTCACGAACTACAATGGCCTAAGTAACTAGAAATATAATGTGCGATGATGTTTATCGAAAACAAACAAACCGTTGTTTGTATTTCTCGTTGACATCGAAGCTTGCCTTCAAGATTTGTTTTAATAATAGTTATTTAAATCAGGTATTATGAGAACAAAGGTTGTTCAAATAATTACCGTATTCCATATAAGATGGATGATTTACAAATCTAGTTGGACAAATCACATCCATAAAAATTAATGCTAAAATGTCGCAAAACAAATGATTGGAAGATCACTTACGAAGTGACATCGCTGTTTAAATTATATTGGAAAGAAAACATGAAGAAACTCCATTTTCATGGATTTTGGAGTCTTTGATTTGATCAAGTGACGCTTGTGAGACTTTCCTCGGGATAATTAAAACTTTGTTTAAAGGCCAAAGAAGAACGAACGACTAAAATATTGGAATTTATACATATCGATGTATGTATTCCATTATGTATAGTCGTAAGCGATGGATTTCAACTTCATATGCTTTCTCTGGAAATTTGAGTGAATATTCACTTAATGAGAAAGAAGTATGAAATATTTGAAAATGTTTCAAAGACTTTCAAGATGAAGTGGAAAATCATTGTAACAAGAAAATAAATGATTTATGATTTTATCATAAAGGTATTTATTTGAGTTACAAGTGTAACAAGAAAATAAATGAATTATGATTTTATCATAAAGGGATTTATTTGAGTTGCAAGTTTAGCAAAACACCTAGATTCACATCTCCCGAAACACCATAGGAGTATGGATTGTTTGAGATTTTTAATAAAACCTTGTTTGACATGGTTCGATCAAATGTGTTATTTATAAAACTGCCATTATGTTTTAAAATATTAAAGCTTTAGAGACTACCGCTTTTACACTGAAAAGAGCTCCATCTTGATCCGTTGAAATGACACCATGGAAGTTATGGTTTGGGGTAAAACCCAAGTTGTCATTTCTTAAATTTTGGTATGCTAAACATAAATAAGATGTTTACAACCGAAGTCGGATGAGCATGTCTTTGTAGGTTATTTCGAATAACAATTGGTTATTCCTCCATAACACCAAGGACAAAAGGGTTTGTCACTTGAAACGTGAAGTTTCTTGAAGAAGGAATTTTTCATAAATGTTAAGTGGGCGGACAATAGAACTTTGATAAGGTTAACGAACCTTAGCTAAATATGTTGAGTTGTGCAGCGCCGGAAAATGTTCCGGAGGCAGCTAGAATTCTCATGGCTCACGTTCCTCAAAGGTTGTGGTCACGGAGGTCTAAGTTCTTATTGAACCAAGTCGGTCGGATAAACAATCAAATGCTAAGATTTGAGAGTAAATCATTATTGTTTGACAATGATGAACCGACTACATGCAAAGAACCGATGATGGGCCCTGACTCCATCAAATGGCTTGAAGCCATAAAATCTATGATAGTCCCATATACGAGAAATCAAGTTTTGAACTTGGAAGACCCTCCGGAAAGGTGTAAAAAATGTCGGTCGTATTTGGATCTATAAAGAAACAGACATGGATGTTTCACATCTATGAAATAGTCGACATGTCGTAAAGTATTTTACGATAATGTTCAAGGAGTTGACTATGACAAGATTTGATCTTTCATAGCGATATTTAGTCTGGACGGATTAAAGTAGCAACCACTACATATAATTTGGTATAAGGTAGATGAATAAACAAAACAAAGTTCTTCTAATAGAATGATTACCTAGGACGTGTACATGAAATGGTCCAAAGGGTTTTGTTAAATTCAAAGGATGCTAAAAGGGCATGCAAACTTCAATGGTTGAAGTAAGCATCGCGGAGTTGGAATCTTCACCATGATGAAAAAGGAGTTTTTCATCAGGAGACAATGAAGATGCTTGCATTTGCAAGAAATTAAGTGGGAGCGCTAAGACATATTTCTAATACATTATGTGGAGGACATCTTGTTGATTATAAATGATGTAATTTTTATTGACAAAGGTTAAGAATTTCATTTTGATGAAAGACTTAGGCAAAGCCAGAATATTTAGCATGAATGTCTATAGCGGATAGATTGTGACGCTAATATGGTTGTGCCAAACATACATATATGAGATATTGAAGGAGTTCAATATAGAAACGACAAGAAGCGGTTCTTGTCACATGGAAAGGAATTGAATCAAGATTCAAGTGTATCGACACTTGGTAAGTGAAACAAAATTTAAGTGTTTTGACACTTGATGAGTGTAATCACAAGAATTTTTTGATCAATCATACCATGATATGTACACATCCAGATATGTCCTATGCTCTAAATGTTATGAGCATATACCAGAATGAATCATAAAATGATCATTGGACGATAGTGAGGATATTCTTATGATCTTTTGGAAGAACTAAGAATATATTTGTGTAGAGGTGACAAACAATTACAAATAGTTCACTGTAAAGCGTTACATTGATACTAGTTTTGTCACAAGATACAAATTAAGTTTATCTCAATTTAAACTATGGGTGGCACAATGTAATGGAAAGGAGTTTCCATGATGGATTTGGAAGAGTTCCAAAGTTAAGACATTGTGACGAATACTACAACAAAAGGCTAAGTATATGAATGCTATAGTAGCAGCAAAGGAGGGAATTTGTGTCAAGTAGTTTGTTATCAAACTAAGTTGTGGTTCGCAACGGGCTAACGCTAAAGATATATTCTATGAAAATAGTATCGGCATGATTTAACCCCAAGGAACTAAAGGTGTCACCAAAAGACCAAATTTAAACAATGCCATCTCATTGGAGAATGAGTGATGCGTGGAGACGCAAAGACATACAAATACACACGAACCTGAAAGCGTTAGATCCGTAGATTATGTTAACCACTTGCAATTGCGTATATGTAACACCAAAAAGCCATATGTGTTCAATACGCAAAGTTTTCAAACTAGATTATTGTCTCTAGTGCAAGTGGGAGACTAGAGGGAATATGCCCGAGAGGCAATAATAAAGTGGTTATTATCATATTCCTTATTTATGATAAATGTTTATTTTGCATGCTATAATTGTATTAATACGGAAACATTAATACATGTGTATTTAATAAATAATAGGAAGTTCCTAGTTATGCCTCTCTTATAAACTAGCTCGTTGATTAACAAGATGATCAAAGGTTTCCTGATCATGGACATTGGATATTGTTAATAACGAGATCACAACATTAGGGTAATGGTGTGATGAACATTCATCCGAAGTATAGCATTACGATCAAGGTCATTGTGTTTATATTGCTATAACATCATACAAAGTAATCTTAGTCCTTAGACCATGAGATCATGTCAATCACTAACACCGGAAGAGTATCTTGATAACATCAAACGTCACACCGTAATAGGGTGACTATAAAGATGGGTTTAGTGCTACGAAGGTGTTATGTTGAGGCTCATGGATTAAGAGTGGAATTTGTCCATCCCGATGACGGATAGATATACTCTGGGCCCTCTCGGTGATATCACATTGATTAGCTTGCAAGCAAGTGATTTGATCACTAGAATGTTGTATCACAGGAACAAGAAAAGAGTATATGTCGGTAACGAGATCAAACTAGGTATGGAGATACTGATGATCAAATCTTGGACATGTAATATATCGCGAGAGAAAGGGATTGAGTTACATGTGTATAAGGTTCACACGATCACAGAAGTCACCGTTGAATATGTGGGAGTCAGTACGGATCTCCATGTCCCGCTGCTGATTATTGATCAGAGAGGGGTCTCGATCATGTCTACATTATTCGCGAACCGTAGGGTGACACACTTAAGGGATATCGACACCATTTGGAGCAAATAATATGCCAGAGAAAGAAAAAGGAAAGCGCAGGAATTTATTTCACTAGACACTGAAATTGTTTCGGTTGAAATTGCTGAAACTAGTTCTGCATGTGAAATTGAAATGTTGTAAGGGGTTTTATGTGAATGTTTGTTAATTAAAATAATTAACAAAATTCTGAATAAATAAATAAAAGAGTTTTATTTAAATGAGAGCTTGCATTAAATTTGGTGGATATTTAATGCATGTGAGTGGATTTTTGAGTGGAGGCTTTTTAATGGGAGTGGAGGCTTTTCATTTTGAGTGGGAGCTCCACCCACATGAATGTGGAAGAGGTGGGGGCAGCCACCATGGCTGGCGCCATGCCCCTTGGGTACCCCCTTTCCCTATAAAAGGCCCCCCTCTCCTCCTCTCAAAGCACACCTCCTCGCGAAGGATCTCTCTCCCCCTATTAGAATTTCCCCATGTTCTCAGATCAGTGAGATACATGTTCCCGGTGGATTTTTCTGGAAGGATTTGTTGCTTCCGCTGCTTCGCTGGAGCGAGGGCGCGGAGGTTGTCGGATTACCCGGACGTGTGTGCGATCACGGATGCATCAGTGCTTTGTGGTGCTAGACGTGATGGTGCTGGACCGGCTAGACCAGATGGACTTCATCATGATCTTGAGACCGGCAAGCGTTCGACTACATCATCCACGAGTACAACCTCGTTAACGCTATACGGTCTTCGAGGGTATGTATTCTATGGATGTATATCCACCCGTTGCTTGTATCTAGTAGATAGATCTTGGTACATAGTTGTTCCCAACGTAGGAAATTTTTTGTTTTCTATGCTGCGAACCCTACACTTAGATGATCTATTGAGAGTGTAGTGTGAGCTAGATAGGGAACAAGTTAGGCACTGATCGCTGCTCACAATAGTGTTTGTGGTTTGTTTGTTTGGTGCCAAGAAGGTGTTTGATGAAATGGTCGAAAGAGATTCAAATTTGAATTTTGGATTCGAACTTGGTGGATGTGTTGGTTACATACTAGGGAGTCTCTGGTTAGTGGGATTGGTCAAGTGGAATTGGTTTGGGTGGTTTTTTAAAAAGGGGTGATCTTCACATATGAATCAGATTCAATTTTGCAATGTGATTTGAATCAAGTTGCCAAATGTTTCTGCAGGTTTGAAATATGGGCTTTGCTTCACTTTACTTGGTCTTGCAAGGGTTGAAAAGAAATGGAAAAGTTTCTATTTGAAATCTTGTACTAGAAACACTCAAAGTGGCCTAGTGAGCAAGATTGGCAAAAATGACCATTTGCTTTATTTGGTTTTTTTATTTTCTCTTGATTTGTTTCTGTTTGGAAATGTTTTAGATGATGTGATTTTCATCTTTAAACCATTCCTTGCTATTTAGATTAATCACAAAAGTCCATTCATGCATTCATACAATCATCCCATACACACATGAATTCATTTGATTTTTATTTAATAAAAGTTTTTGTAACCCTAATATTGGTGATTGGAAATTGATAATTATGATCAATATTTTTGGGATGTTACAAACCTTCACTCCTTAAACAAAATCTCGTCCCGAGATTTGATAAATAAGAAAAAAAGATTACCTAGGATTTAAAGAGATCGGGAAACTCTGTCCTGATGTGATCTTCTTGTTCCCATGTAGCTTCTTCTTCAGTGTGGTTGCTCCACTAGATCTTGAGAAACTTGATACTTCGGGTCCTGGTGGTTCTGAAAGCTTCTTCCAGAATATGGATGGGTACTTCAGGATACGCCAGGTCATCGTTGATCTCTATGGTGCGGTGATCAATGTTCTTGAAAACTTCAGTCTTCTCCGGGACTTCAAGACATTTGCGAACCAATGATATATGGAACACATTGTGTACTGCTGACATATCCTCTGGCAGTTCCAGTAGATACGATACTTCTCCTCGACGATTCAGAATCTTGAAAGGTTCGATATATCTGAGGGCTAACTTTCCTTTGAGCTAGAAACGCTGCATTCCCTTCAAAGGCGACACTTTGAGATACACAAAATCTCCGATATTGAAAGCGAGATCTCGACGTCTCTTGTCTGCGTAAGTCTTCTGTCTTAACTGAGCGGTCTTCAGGTGCTCACGAATCTTGTGAACCTTCTCTTCTGCTTCTCGTAGGATGTCGGGTCCAAAAATCTGACTCTCTCCTACTTCCGACCAATTCAAAGGGGTACGGCACTTCCTTCCATACATGAATTCAAATGGGTCCATTTGCAAACTGGCTTGATAACTGTTGTTGTATGAAAATTCTGCGAAGGCAGACAATCTTCCCATTTAGATCCATACTCTAGCACACAGGCTCTCAACATATCTTCGAGTATTTGATTTACTCGCTCCATTTGTCCATCTGTTTGAGGGTGATAAGCTGTGCTAAAATATAGTCTTGTCCCCAATCCTTCTTGGACATTCTTCCCGAATCTCGAGGTAAACTGAGTTCCTCGATCTGACACTATGTTCTTGGGGACTCCATGTAAACTGACGATTCTAGCTATGTACAACTCTGCTAGCTTCGAGCTCTCGTAGGTGGTCTTGGCTGGTAAGAAATAGGCGACTTTGGACAGTCTATCAACTATGACCCAAATAGAGTCATTTCCCCTACTAGAAGTAGGCAATCCGGTGAGAAAGTCCATTCCAACTGAATCCCATTTCCATTACGGAATATGTAATGGTTGCAATAGTCCTGCGGGTCCACTAGTAGAAAACAGGCCATCCGTTCACGCCCCCTCAGAGCATTAGTCCCGGTTGTGCCACGAACCGGGACTAATGCTGGCACGCGTCCTGGTTCGAGCGGGCACGGGGCCCGGAGGCATGCATCCCGGTTGGTAAGGGGGCATATGTCCCGGTTTATAACAAAAACCGGGACTAAAGGTTGGGCGTCAGCCACGTGGCATGGCACACACCTTTAGTCCCGGTTTGTGTTACAAACCGGGACGTATGCTCTCGCCCTCTATAAATGCAACGCCCCAGCCCTCTGCCTTCACTCTGTTTTTTCTTGGTGGAAGGTGTGAGGGTTGTGCTAGTTTTTTTCCCTTATGCATGCATTCAAGGTGTTTGATGAAATGTTTGAGTGAATGATCCCGTTCAATTTCTCATAAAACAAAAATATAGAAGGTGTCTGAGACGCACTTGAGCTTTTTCCTCTTTATTTTCCTCGATCGAGGTTAGCAATCTTATCTTTTCTCTGTCATTGATACAATGCATGTGTCGATGTGAATTGGTCATTTCACTATTTATGATGTGCTGTTTTTTGATGAACTTACTTATATGATGTAGATGAACGGTCGGGAATGGATGTACGGTGACCGGCGCGTAGCCGGGTATATGAAAGGCGTGGATAAATTTATCGATGTGGCTATGGCAAACAAAGAGAATGGTTTTATACGTTGTCCATGTGTTCAATGTCGGAACAACAAGGAGTACTCTTCCTCGAAAATCATTCGTGGCCACCTGATTATGAAAGGTTTCATGCCCAACTATAATTGCTGAACCAAGCACGGGGAAAGAGGGGTTATGATGGAAGATGGTGAAGAAGAATATGATGATAACAACTATCATCATATGTTTCCTGAATACAGTGATACTGCAATGGAAGACAATGGAGAGGAAGGAGGTAAAGAACGGGCATTAGATGAGCCGGTTGATGAACTTGGTAGGGTCATTTCTGATGCAAAGCGAGACTGTGAAACAGAAAATGAGAAGTTGAAGTTAGAGGGCATGTTAGAAGATCACAAGAAGTTGTTGTACCCAAATTGTGAAGATGGCAGCACAAAGCTCGGTACCACACTGGAATTGTTGCGATGGAAGGCAGAGTGTGGTCTAACTGACTCCTCATTTGAAAAGATGCTGAAAATAATGAAGCCGAAGTTTCCAAAACATAACGAACTTCCTGAGAGTACCTACGAAGCAAAGAAGACTCTTTGTTCTCTAGGATTAGATGTGCAAAAGATACATGCATGCATTAATGACTGCATCCTCTACCGCGGTAAGGAGTATGAGAATTTAGATAAATGCCCGGTATGCAATGCATTGCGGTATAAAATCAGATGAGATGACCCTGGTGATGTTGAGGGAGAGCCCCTCCGGAAGAGGGTTCCTGCTAAGGTTATGTGGTATGCTCCTATAATACCAAGGTTGAAACGCATGTTCAGAAACAAAGAGCATGCCAGGTTGTTGCGATGGCACAAAGAAGACCGTAAGAAAGACGGGAAGTTGAGACACCCTGCTGATAGGTCACAATGGAGAAAAATCGAGAGAGACTTCCCAGACTTTGCAGGTGACGCAAGGAACTTATGGTTTGGTCTAAGTACGGATGGCATGAATCCTTTTGGGGAGCAGAGCTGCAACACAAAGACTGGCCCGTGACTCTATGTATCTACAACCTGCCTCCTTGGTTGTGCATGAAGCGTAAGTTCATTATGATGCCAGTGCTCATCCAAGGCCCGAAGCAACCGGGCAACGACATTGATGTGTACCTTAGGCCATTAGGTGAAAAACTCTTACAGTTGTGGGGCAAACCAGGTGTACGTGCATGGGATGAGAACAAACAGGAGCCATTTGATCTATGAGGGTTGTTATTCGTAACCATCAATGATTGGCCTGCTCTTAGTAACCTTTCGTGATGTATAAACAAGGGATATAAGGCATGCACACACTGTTTAGATAAGACTGAAGGTACATATTTGCATAAATGCAAGAAGGTTGTGTACCTGGCGAATCGACGATTTCTTCCGACAAATCATCCCGTAAGAAAGAAAGGCAAGCATTTCAAAGGTGAGGCAGATCACCAGAAGAAGCCTGAACTCCCTGCTGGTGATGATGTATTTGGTATGGTCAAGGACATAAAAGTAATCTTTGGAAAGGGTCCCGGCGGTCAATCAGTTCCGAACGACGTCGCTACAGGACACGCACCCATGTGGAAGAAGAAATCTATATTTTGGGAGCTGCCATATTGGAAAGTCCTGCGTGTCCGCTCTTCAATCGACGTGATGCACGTGACGAAGAATCTTTGCGTGAACCTGCTAGGATTCCTAGGCGTGTATGGGAAGACAAAAGATACACCAGAAGCACGGGAGGACCAACAAATTATGAAAGACCCAAAGAACATGCATAGACAGAACAAGACGGATAAAGGGCGTCACTTAAGTCGTGCCAGCTATGCTCTTACCAAAGCAGAGAAGGAAATCTTTTTTGAAGTCCTTTACAGTATCAAGGTGCCATCGGGCTTCTCATCTAATATAAAGGGGATAATAAATATGGCAAAGAAAAAGTTCCAAAACCTGAAGTCTCATGACTGTCACGTGATTATGACGCAGTTGCTTCCGATTGCATTGAGGGGGCTTCTACCGGAAAATGTTCGAGTACCGATTGTGAAGCTGTGTGCATTCCTCAATGCAATATCTCAGAAGGTAATCAATCCAGATATTCTGCCAAGGTTACAGAAGGATGTGGTACAATGTCTTGTTAGTTTTGAATTGGTGTTCCTACCATCCTTCTTCAATACTATGACGCATCTCCTGGTTCACCTAGTGGAAGAGATTGCTATTCCCGGTCCGGTATTTCTGCACAATATGTTCCCCTTTGAGAGGTTCATGGGAGTCTTAAAGAAATATGTTCATAACCGTGCTAGACCAGAAGGAAGCATCTCCAAGGGATATGGAACAGAGGAGGTCATTGAGTTTTGTGTTGACTTTATTCCTGACCTTAAGCCGATTGGTGTTTCTGACTCGCGGCATGAGGGAAGACTAAGTGGAAAAGGCACGCTGGGAAAGAAAGCAATGATATGTAGGGACGGGGATTCTTTCACTAAAGCATACTACACAGTTCTACATAATTCCATCTTGGCAGCTCCGTATATCGAGGAACACAAGAATATTCTATGCTCCAAAAACCCGAGGAAGCCTGAATCACTGATTACAGATGAACACATGAAGTCTTTGGGTGGTTGGATGCGGACACATCTCTTTAATGACACCGCTGTTGGAGATCAGCTATACTTGTTGGCCGCGTCACCATCTTCTACTGTATTGAATTTCCAAGGGTACAAAATAAATGGGAATACATTCTACACGATCGCCCAAGATAAAAAGAGCACCAACCAAAATAGTGGTGTCCGCTTTGATGCAATAGACGAGAATCGACAAAAGGACACATATTATGGTTACATAGAGGAGATATGGGAACTAGACTATGGAGTCTCTTTTAAGGTCCCTTTGTTTCGCTGCAAATGGGTCAACCTGAATGGGGAAGGGGTAAAGATAGACCAGGTTATGCGGAATGACAACAGTGGATCTCAACAATCTTGGTTATAGAGATGAACCATTCGTCCTAGCCAATGATGTGTCTCAGGTTTTCTATGTGAAGGACATGTCCTCCGATCGAAAAAAGAAAAATATGCAAACGAATACATCATATGATGAGCCAAAGCGTCACATAGTTCTTTCAGGGAAAAGAAACATCATGGGAATCGAGGACAAGACAAACATGTCAGAAGATTATAATAAGTTTGATGAAATTCCGCCCTTCACAGTGAAAACTGACCCAAGCATTCCGTTAAGTAAATAAGATGCTCCATGGTTACATCTGAAGCGATAATAAGGAAGGACATATGCCAAGAAGTTCATGCTCATATTATGTAACTCTAGTTCATGTCTTTCGCGGTTTGTGGCTTCACCGAAGGATATATTTCGCGGTTTGTGGCTTGACCGGGACTATATATAGGGGGGCCTTTAGTCCCGATTTTGTAGTCTCAGTTTTTAATATTAATAAATGTCTTGAGTGTTAGTCCGTTTGTGGCTGGACCGACTATGAAGAAGTTGTCCCGATTCGTACTTACCATTAAGATCTGATCTCCAAACACGCGGTCACATATTAGGAGTGCCTCTATGACCAGTTTCTTGGAGATGCCGAGGACTGGATCCGCGGCATCTCCCAAATCGGTCGTAGTGGTGTCCCTGCTCTCGAAACCATCTTGCAGCTCAGAACTTCTAACTAGATCAATACACCTAGGAGCTAACTAATTTCACATATTAGGAGTGCCTCTATGACCAGTTTCTCGGAGATGCGGAGGATCTGGGCTCCTTCGCATCTCCCTAAAACTGGCCGTAGTGGTGTCCCTGCTCGAAAACCATCTTGCAGCTTGTAACTTCTCTAACTAGATCAATACGCCTGGGAGCTAACTAATTTCACATATTAGGGAGTGCCTCTATGACCAGTTTCTCGAAGATGCTGGAGGACTGGGCTCCATCGGCATCTCCCTGAAACTGGCCGTAGTGGTGTCCCTGCTCTCGAAAACCATCTTGGAGATGCCTCAAACTGGCTGGAGGACTGGACTCACAAGGATGCCTATTTATAGTACAAGCAGCTCGGCATAGTGTCGACACTTACGAAATAATGTTGACACTCACCCCTATTATTAGTGCTGACTCGTGTTTTGTCCCGGTTGGTGTCTCCACCGGGTACTAATGGTTCATCTTTTGTCCGGGTGACACCATCCGGGACAAGGTACACGCCGCACGACATAATGTCGACACTCACCCCTATCATTAGTGCTGCCTCGCCCAGCCTGCCGAAATCCCTCCAACCGGGACTAAAGATGAACCTTTAGTATATTGAAAATCCAAACAATGAAAATCCTTCGTGTGGTGTCATATTATGTGACATAGATGAAAGGAAAAATACTAGACTTGGTATATTGATCATGTTTCGAAAAAACCTTCACAAAATGACCTATCATGTTCGAGGTTTCATGGCTTTCGGTCCAAATGACCGATGTTATTTGCTGAATCACGGCATAGTTTGTGATGATGTTCCCATATTATGCATGCGTATGGACATTGGTATGGAGAACAATGTTGTAGGAGGAAGTTTTCCTTTTTGTCGCACGGAAAAGCCCTTTTCCATTTTCCGAGCGCAAAAAAGGGTCGTTTTGTGAAGTAACCACAAAAATTCCGTTTCAGAATGCTAGCATCCCATTTTCCTAAAATACTAGACCACCTTACATGGCCTATCTCCCAACCGGGACATCTCAAACCTTTTCGTCCATCCCGGGTAAAAAGGACAAATGTCTGCCGAATCGGTAGGAAGTGGGTCCATTTTGTACTACAGGTACATGATCTATCGCCGTGATTTTTTGAAAAAATCATTTTTAGACTCGCAATATGTGGTTTCTTCAGAGATCCAATGCAAGTTCTAACGATGCTCGTCCCCTATCTTCATGCACACCGGTTCGACCATAGTTAGAAATTCAGATAATTCAAAACAGGCATAATAAATTCAAAAAAAATCCGAACAATGAAAATCCTTCGTGTGGTGTCATATTATGTGACATAGTTGAAAGGAAAAATACTAGACTTCGTATATTGATCATGTTTCGAAAAAACCTTCACAAAATGACCTATCATGTTCGAGGTTTCATAGCTTTCGGTCCAAATGACCGATGTTATGTGTTGAATCACGGCATAGTTTGTGATGTTGTGCCCATATTATGCATGCGTGTGGACATTGGTATGGAGAACAATGTTGTAGGAGGAAGTTTTCCTTTTTGTCGCATGGAAAAGCCCTTTTCCATTTTCCGAGCGTAAAAAACGGGTCGTTTTGTGAAGTAACCACAAAAATTCCGTTTCAGAATGCTAGCGTCCCATTTTCCTAAAATACTAGACCACCTTACATCGACTATCTCCCAACCGGGACATCTCAAACCTTTTCGTCCATCCCGGGTAAAAAGGACAAATGTTTGCCGAATCAGTAGGAAGTGGGTCCGGTTTGTACTACAGGTACATGATCTATCGCCCGTGATTTTTTGAAAAAATCATTTTTAGACTCGCAATATGTGCTTTCTTCAGAGATCCAATGCAAGTTCTAACGATGCTCGTCCCCTATCTTCATGCACACCGGTTCGACCATAGTTAGAAATTCAGATAATTCAAAACGGGCATAATAAATTCAAAAAAAATCTGAACAATGAAAATCCTTCGCGTGGTGTCATATTATGTTACATAGTTGAAAGGAAAATTACCAGACTTGGTATATTGATCATGTTTCAAAAAAACCTTCACAAAATGACGTATCATGTTCGAGGTTTCATGGCTTTCGATCCAAATGACCGATGTTATGTGTTGAATCACGGCATAGTTTGTGATGTTGTGCCCATATTATGCATGCGTGTGAACATTGGTATGGAGAACAATGTTGTAGGAGGAAGTTTTCCTTTTTGTCGCACGGAAAAGCCCTTTTCCATTTTCCGAGCGCAAAAAACGGGTCGTTTTGTGAAGTAACCACAAAAATTCCGTTTCAGAATGCTAGCGTCCTATTTTCCTAAAATACTAGACCACCTTACATGGAGTATCTCCCAACCGGGACATCTCAAATCAGTAGGAAGTGGGTCCGGTTTGTACTACAGATACATGATCTATCGCCCGTGATTTTTTGAAAAAATCATTTTTAGACTCGCAATATGTGGTTTCTTTAGAGATCCAATGCAAGTTCTAACGATGCTCGTCCCCTATCTTCATGCACACCGGTTCGACCATAGTTAGAAATTCAGATAATTCAAAACGGGCATAATAAATTCAAAAAAAATCTGAACAATGAAAATCCTTCGCTTGGTGTCATATTATGTTACATAGTTGAAAGGAAAATTACCAGACTTGGTATATTGATCATGTTTCGAAAAAACCTTCACAAAATGACCTATCATGTTCGAGGTTCCATGGCTTTCGGTCCAAATGACCGATGGTATGTGCTGAATCACGGCATAGTTTGTGATGTTGTGCCCATATTATGCATGCGTGTGGACATTGGTATGGAGAACAATGTTGCAGGAGGAAGTTTTCCTTTTTGTCGCACGAAAAAGCCCTTTTCCATTTCCCGAGCGTAAAAAACGGGTCGTTTTGTGAAGTAACCACCAAAATGCCGTTTTGGAATGCTACCGTCCCATTTTCCTAAAATACTAGACCACCTTACATGGAGTATCTCCCAACCGGGACATCTCAAACCTTTTCGTCCATCCCGGGTAAAAAGGAAAAATGTCTGCCGAATCAGTAGGAAGTGGGTCCGGTTTGTAATACAGGTACATGATCTATCGCCCGTGATTTTTTGAAAAAATCATTTTTAGACTCGCAATATGTGGTTTCTTCAGAGATCCAATGCAAGTTCTAACGATGCTCGTCCCCTATCTTCATGCACACCGGTTCGACCATAGTTAGAAATTCAGATAATTCAAAACGGGCATAATAAAATCCTTCGCGTGGTGTCATATTATGTTACATAGTTGAAAGGAAAAATACCAGACTTGGTATATTGATCATGTTTCGAAAAAACCTTCACAAAATGACCTATCATGTTCGAGGTTTCATGGCTTTCGGTCCAAATGACCGATGTTATGTGCTGAATAACGGCATAGTTTGTGATATTGTGCCCATATTATGCATGCGTGTGGACATTGGTATGGAGAACAATGTTGCAGGAGGAAGTTTTCCTTTTTGTCGCACGAAAAAGCCCTTTTCCATTTTCCGAGCGTAAAAAACGGGTCGTTTTGTGAAGTAACCACCAAAATACCGTTTTAGAATGCTACCGTCCCATTTTCCTGAAATACTAGACCACCTTACATGGACTATCTCCCAACCGGGACATCTCAAACCTTTTCGTCCATCCCGGGTAAAAAGGACAAATGTCTGCCGAATTAGTAGGAAGTGGGTCCGGTTTGTACTACAGGTACTTGATCTATCGCCCGTGATTTTTTGAAAAAAATCATTTTTAGACTCGCAATATATGGTTTCTTCAGAGATCCAATGCAAGTTCTAACGATGCTCGTCCCCTATCTTCATGCACACCTAAAAGTAAAAGTGAATTTTCTTATTTATGCCAATCCTATTTTTTGTGAGTAAAATTTATTCATCTGTTTGTGATTTTTCCGACCTGCATGCTAGTCTCACCCCAGAGACATGTTTCAAACAATTGGGGGTATAGACTACATAGCTCCAAATACTATGCAAATGTTTGAAACTATAGCAGAGATACGGAGATAAAGCCTTTTCTTGTAACCCTCTCTGGCTTAATCTGTAACCCTCTGGCTTTCTCTGCTGGTCCATGGTCTCACACTCTCACGTGTAGTTAAGAAAGGAGTCGAACCACCGCTGAGTCCGAGCTTCATAAATTTCCGTCCTTATCCCGAGTTTTGGATTCTCGCGCCTTCGCATTCTGACGTATTGAGCGAGCGGGAGCGACGCCACCAGCGATTCGCGTCGGCGTAAGTTTCACCAGCATCTCCCCGCCCTCCTTAAATGGTTCATAGTTTAAATGGTTACATTAATTATTTTTTAAAAATAGAAAATGGTTTTGAATTATTTATTCAAATCCAGACACTTTTTATGTTTAAAGTTTTTCTAAATTCCAAATTAATATTCAAAAAATATAAGTTAATTCATTATTAATTTTAAATGGTTCATAGTTTAAATGGTTACATTGATTATTTTTTAAAAATAGAAAATGGTTTTGAATTAGTTATTCAAATCCAGACACTTTTTATGTTTAAAGTTTTTCTAAATTCCAAATTAATATTCAAAAAATATAAGTTAATTCATTATTAATTTTAAATGGTTCAAAGTTTAAATGGTTATATTAATTATTTTTTCAAAACAAAAAATGGTTTTGAATTAGTTATTCAAATCCAAACACTTTTTATGTTTCAAGTTTTTCTAAATTCCAAATTAATATTCAAAAAATATAAGTTAATTCATTATTAATTTTAAATGGTTACATTAATTATTTTTTTAAAATAGAAAATGGTTTTGAATTAGTTATTCAAATTCAAACAATTTTTATGTTTAAAGTTTTTCTAAATTCCAAATTAATATTCAAAAAATATAAGTTAATTCATTATTAATTTTAAATGGTTCATATTTTAAATGATAACATTAATTATTTTTAAAAACAGAAAATGGTTTTGAATTAGTTATTCAAATTCAAACACTTTTTATGTTTAAAGTTTTTCTAAATTCCAAAGTAATTATCATTTAAAAAAATTACAAATTTAAACCCAAAAATAAAAAATAAGGCGGGAACAGAGAAAAAATTGCTGAAATTTTTTGAAAACAGGGTGATATGTCCGGGTTGGTGCCACCAACCGGGACTAAAGACCCCTGCAGCGCCCCTTGGGCTGATGAAAAAATAGTGGACTATACGTCCCGGTTGGTGGCTCCAACCGGGACGTATGACCCTTTAGTCCCGGTTGGAGCCACCAACCGGGACAAAAGGCCCATCGTTTAAAACTGACGCGCCTCCTCTTCTTCTTCCCCATCTCACTTCACTATTTCTCATCGACGCGCGCTCAGGAACCGCCCCCGACGCCGGCAGGCTGCCCGAGCTCGCCGCCACCCGCGTGTTCCGTCCGCCACCACCACGCCTGCCTCGCCCGGCTACCATTTTACCTCGCGTGACCTCAATCGCCTGGATTGGAAGCTCCGTCCGCCGTCTGTCTCCGTTGATTCTGGCGTCTCCCGAGCTCGCCCGGCCTCGCCACCACCTCTGTCGTGTTCCTGGTGAGCTGTCGATCCTCACGTTGCTCTTCTTTCTCTCCCGCTCCTCCTGTACTATTCTCCCCGCGTGTTCCCGACGCCGCCGCTGAAGCCGGACGCGACGCCCGGCTGACGGTGACCAAGAAGCGGCGCGCCACTCTCTTGCTCCTCGACGCCCTCTCTCTCTAACGTGCCCATCCGCAAGTCCAGGCGTGCCCGCTATCATCGTCGGTGCCACTGCCTGGGAGCTCACCGCCAGCGTGACGTAGTGCTGACGTCACTCGTGCATCACCTTGCTCGCGTGGCAGCTGATGTGGCCTAGGGCCCATCGATGACGACCTCAGGTAAGCTCCCTCTGTGGTATAAAAATGATCCGATGCGTGTCGACATCAGAATGCGTGGAGGCTGAGTTGGCATGGGGCCCCTTCATCATCTCGGCTGGGCTAGGGCCCGGTGTAAAAACTATTTGCCTTTTTTTAATTCCAGAAAATGAATTAATATTGTAAAATCAATAACTTATTGTTTATAAGTCAGAAAATACAAATAATATATCAAATTGTTCAGAAAAATGAAACCTATCTATTTAACCTATAATCATGCATTGTTCAACAACTTAAATGACAAGTATAATTAGAAGAACAAATGCACCCATCTCATATGTTGCGGAGTTTCCCCAAGTTAGGGTTTTCACCCCTCGGAACCCTGATTAAATCGTCGAGCATGTCTTAGGGTTACATTCCAATGCAAATTAACTTGTCATATCATCATACTTGCTTGAGAATTGCATCGATGCCATGTGTTGAACAAGCTAGGCGTTCGGTTCTTCGCGGTAGAATACGATATCGAGATCAAAGACCTAGGTCAACACCATCGAAGATCGAAGATTTCTTGATAGCCATCGCATTGTAGATGCTTAGCCATGATATTAGTTGTCATAGACCCCAGTTGAATCGATGTTGCACCTAGGGTTAGCCGGTGTGTCCTTGCCAAGGCATCCCGAACCCGAGGGTTGATTGATTGCCGCCTTTCTTTTCATTATTGGTTCTTCGTGATAGGATCCGAGCCCGATGGTTTCTCCGAATTAGGGTTTTTGATATTGTAAATTCATTTTTATTATTGTGTATGTATATATTAGGGTTTCTCTGAATTAGGGTTTATATCTCTCAACACCGTACCTAACATTCTCCCTTAGCCGCTTTGACTTATCCGTTTTTCCACCTATGCAGAAAATATGGACCCACACGTCAGAGACGAAGAAAAGGAAGAGTTGATCCAAGGTGTGATCCGCGGGGAAGAAAATTTAGATGTATCGACGTTTCTGAACAACTCCGGTGAGGGTGATCCTCTTTTTGCCGGAAGAGACGACTTGTTTGAGGTTAAAGGTGATGCCTTCCGCGAGGGAGAAGGCAATGCCTTGTGTGATCGAGAAGACGACCGCTCCGGCGAGGTGCATGTAATATAATTAATACATTAATTAATCATCTGCTATCTATATAGAAATAGTAACGACGATATTTCTTCTTTTAGCCCTCCGGATCGAAGAAATCTACTGAAAATAGCAGACGAGGCCCAACCAAAAATTTGGAAGACCATGAGAGGTTCAGGATCGAAGATGTCGCTGAAGACGGCAAACCGACGGCTCCCGAAGTTGTCGCAATAAATTTGTGGTACAATGCAGAGTAATCTTTAGGGACTTAATCCCAATCACCATTCGAAATTGGAATAGGCCTGCTGATGCGGAAGAAGAGGGAACATGTTTATTTGTCCCTAACCACGCCAAAGATTTACTGTGGAAGAGGCTCATGGTTAATTTCAAACTACCAAAGATAGAGCTGGATCCAAATGCGGAGGATCCAGTTGAGGACGCCTTAGAACATGGGAGAGCCATGGAGGCTAAGGTCAGGGAGTGGGTTTTGAAGAAGATGGCCCAGTGTTTCACCAACTGGAAGAAAAGATTGCACCTTGACTATGTCGTGAATGAGAAGACTCCCGATTTCAAGAATATTCAGTTTGAGAAGATAAAACCATTCTAGGCTGAGTTTGTGAAATACAAGACATCAGAAAAAGCTAAGAAAATGTCTGCAACGAATAAGCTGAATGCTGCTAACAAGAAGTATCACCATACTATGGGGCAAGGTGGCTACAGGGCTGACATTCCTAAGTGGGAGAAACTTGAGAATGAACTACGTGCTAAAAAGATCACCCCGGAGACAGACGATTGGGTAGAACGTGCAAGGAATTGGTTTTACGGGCATGGGGAACGTTGGACTCGGAAGGGAAGTGTATATATAACATACGACATAAAGAAGACCCCTTGCCAATCGAGAAGATGAGAAAAGCAGTAAAGGCTGTTAAAGATGGGGACTTCATTCCCGATAGAGAGAATGATGAGCTCACACTCGCCCTTGGAAATAAGGAACATGATGGACGAACACGAGGCACAAGCGGCTCCAAACCATGGAGGACTGGGTTTCCCGAAGAGAGGAAGAAATATCCTGATAGAAGCCGTCAGAGGAGAAAGGATAGGGCGGAAGTTGAAGCAGATATTCAGAAAGAGCGAATGCGTATATTTGAAGAACGAATAAAGCAATAACAAGATGAAATTAACACACTTAAAGAGCAAAGTACTACCAGCCCATCTCAGTAGCACACTGCATTCGATGCTACTGGCCTATCGAATAATCAAAAGAGCAGTGTGGCTTCCACCGAAGTCCCGGGTGATGACAATGGCGATGACGATGGTGCACTGACGATGGCTCCTATTGGCTACCCAGTGGATGATATCACGGAGATGATACACTGTGAGCTACATGTCAAAGTTGTGAACATATCAATGAAGGTGGCGGTCGGCTATGCCTTACCAATTGGACCCACGCCAACTTACCACTGTCGTCCGGTTCCAGAGGGCTATGCTGTTGTCGGGGTGGATGAAATCATGCCCACCTTTGAAGTTTTGGATCTTCACTACCCTGCAGGTGAAGGGATGTGGTATCTTGGGAGACGCAACAAATGTCACCATTCTATGGCCAAAGGAATGTATCGTGCTTCGAAATCACACGCCAAGGCCATCTTCGCCGCCACCTCACCCGTCTCCAGCGAGGTAAATGCCGCCATGACGGCCGTCTTCGTCGCCTCACCCGGCTCCGTCGCCTCACCAATCTCCGGCGCAGCCATCGCCGCGGGAGCCATCGCTGGCGCCTCTGGATAAAAAGCGTAAGCATACCTCTACTCTGCGTCGTGGTAAGCTATCGCCGAAACGTAAACATGAGCCTCTTCCAAAAGTACCAAAGGTTCCTCCCAAGAGAGCTTATGACTGTACTGAAGAGGAGACTGCGGCGATTGTTGATGTGGAAACGACGGCGTTTTTCGCTAAGCTGAGGCGGCCGAAAGAGCCAGAGTTCCCCAGCACCAAAGAAGAAAACGCCAAAGTGTTGAAAATGCTAAAGACTCTTCATCAACCCGAGACAAAGCTGTCATCAGACTATGAGCGTTCTATTCTCAAGTCACATGCAGCACAAAAAGCCTTGAAGAGTAGTACTAATGCAAGCGAGAAATCTGTTGCCCAGCTCGGAGAACAAGCAAAACAGTCTGGTGCCCCTCTCAAGGTGATTTTCCAAACCAATGTGGGGTCGAGCAAATATGGGGCCAAGGAGCAGTATGATCCAGAGGTAGTTACACAATACGGAGAAGCTGCCGCTGCTCAAGGTATGAGTATTGCCCAGTACTTATCCCAGTTAGAGTATGTAACATCCCTAAAATCATGTTTCCAAAGATTGCATATCATCCATGCATGCATATCATTTAGGGATCAAATATCAAACTCATTTTAAGAAAACAGAAGCACTTAGTGCTATTATTTTATGTGATCAAACACTAATCAAATGCCACTCTCAAGAGAGAGAATAATTGTTTTAAAAACCATTGTTTGAATTCATAGGATTGGTTGGATGAGTTCCAAGCTTGGACAAAAAAATTCAAAACAAATATGGTTTTAAAACCATTTTTAAATCTTCATCAAACCATGTGCTAGGCACTATTATATTAAAAATCTTCAAAGGACCATGCAAGTCCAGCAAGGCAGCATGATTTAATACTCAAATTTACACAGGATTCTTATTACAAAAGGTCAGAAAGATTTCAAATTCAAGTGCTTTTAAATTTGTTTGAATTTGACTCCAGAAAATCAAATTAGAAAAAGAAAAAGAGATAAGAAAGGGAAAAGGGCCAGCGCCAGACTTTCAGCCCAGCAACAGACCTAGCCCACTAAGCCCACCCGGGGTTCTTCTCTCTCTCCCTCACGTGGCGCAGACTTACCCCGCGCTTGCTGACTAGTGGACCCAAGTGCCACGCGAGCATCGTCCCCAGCTACGCGCCCCCCACGACCCCGTCGACGCCGCCGTTACCTCATCACAGCCGCGATTGATGCAAGCTTGATTTCCAGCGTTTCCTCAGGAGATTCTCACCCCTGCTCTGGCTATAAGACCCCCTCCCCACGCTTCTCATTTCCCCTCACTCAGCGCACCATTTCCGCCACCAGGCTGCGCGCATTCGAGCTCGGAACCCCGCAGCACCGACGCACTCCGGCGACCTATTCCGGTGAGCCCCGTGCTCCCCTTCACCTCTAGTTCATACGAGCTTGTCTGCCTTGCCCGTGCGCATCTCCTCACACTCTCTGTTTGCACTATATTGCCCCAGGTCGTCGTCTTCGTTCACGGCCGCAACCACCAGAGCCGCCGCTCAACTCCGACGAGCAATAGCGGTAAGAATCGAGCGCCCCTTGCCTTCTCCTTGAAACCATCTTGCTCACTGTGACCTTGCGCACCCCTGGTGCATTTTATTCGTGCTAGGACGATGCAGAGCCTCGGCAACGTTGACATCTGCAAACACTCAACGCCGCGCACGACTCTGACGAGTTCCAGCGACATCCACGGTGCGCCCCTTTGCCAACAAAGCCTACCTTGAGCATCAGAAGCACACGACGAACTCAGTAAGCCACTTTCCCCTCTCCCGCGTGACATAAATCGTCGGCACCGTCTCTGACAGAGCCGCCGCCTCCACTCGCCGCCGCCAGCGCCGCCCGTCTGTGGTCGTTTGATCCGTGACCGTAGGATCTAGATCTAACGACTAGGATTAGATCTGTAGCGAAGCGGTACGAACAGATCTGGGCCATGCATGTTAAGTTAAATCCAATGGCCCGCGAGAGTGATCCGGTGCGAATCGGTATCAACCAATCAGGGAGCGTCGCGTGGCCAGTTCTTCGTTTTTAAAACAGAATTTAGATCTATTAGATGTTTAAACTTGAAAAATTCATAACTTTTGATTCCCACGTCCAAATTTGACAAATTTTATATCATTGGAATCAGGAGAGAAAATCCTTTCTGTTTATGCAATATGTTTAATGTTTTGCCTCTGTTAAAATGTTTGTTTTTGCAGAAACATTTGTAGGCATAATTTGGGTATAGTTATTATTTGAAAAATATTTTAATGTTCAAATAAAGTTTATTTGGCAAGATTTGAACTTGTTTAAAAATTCAGTACTGTGCACTTGTCTTGTTTGGTGTAGAAAATCGTCACATGGCATTTTGCATGCATCTATATATTTTTGTTTGAATATATTTTGTATGTGATTTTGGTGCTATTATTTCATGTGTAGATTTTGGTGCAAATAGTGATTGTGATTGTGAGGATTGTTGCTACTCTCCAAACTACCAAGGCAAGTGGTGCTTCATGATTTTATTCCTATGTTTTCAACTATGCACTAGAAATATTTTTGCTAGACTTGCATGATTATTTTTGATCTATATGCTATGCTTGGGAAATCCTAGTAGTTGTAGAATTGCTAGAAATTTCTAAGTTAAGATGCTTATCAATGCCATGCTTAGCCTAGCTAGTAGCAACCAAGGGTGGTTATATATCCATGCTATGAGAAAATATTTCTAAGTCTTTGGACTTGTGTGTTTTGCTTAATAAAACAACTAAGTGAATGAAACACCTGGGTGGAATGGAAAGAATGGTTTGTGTTGAGTGGTTACACAAGGCCCATGTCTATGGTTTACCTTGTGTATCTCACTTGTGGAAAGCCACCCAGGAACAAAGGGATTTGAGATGCCATATGTTAAGAAGCTTCTAGTGCAGCCACATGGCAATATGGGATCTGCCTGGATCACATAGGTTGCAATAACTTAGCCATTTGGACAGTTGGTGGTAGTGGGATGATAGGTTGGAGCGCGTCCATTTGGTCTAAGGGAAGGCTTCTGAAAGGTCCTGTCTTGGTGAAAATCAAGTCTTGCGGGGAAAGTGCACAACCTCTGCAGATGGAAGAATCTAAGTACTTAGCCATGTCCCTGGTATTGGACAACTTGAGAATCATGACATGGAAGCTATCAAGAATCTCCTCATCCCAATTTCTAAGTTAAAACTTGTGGTTGAACAAGGGTGAAGGTTCACCAATTTCTATTGGTGGTTCCTTGGGAGAGATTTTGTCAAAGAAAAACTTAGTGTTTTCAACTAATATGTAAAACCTATTTTGAGCAAAGCAAGCCTAAGCTACACTTAGCCAAAATGCATATAGTATCAAGACTACTAATATTCTACTAAGGTATCACTTGTCAATACTATTCCAATGTATTGACCCACTGTGGCTGTAACTTGTGATGTTGTAGGTTATTCTGATGATGATTAGGGGTTATGAGTCTACACTCAACATGCTTGCCTGTGGCACATGAAGATGAAGACTTATTTATCTTATTATATATTTGAAATCTTGTATTAGGCCCATGGCCATGGAGTTTGTAAAAGACTATGTTTGTCTCTGGAATGATATGTAATAATGACCTTTGTTTCTGTGTACTTCATCTTAAACTGTGGATACTAGCATTGATCCAGGGACTAGCATTGCAATCACAGGGATACTTACCTGTATAAAGGGAGGGATCTTACAGAGTACTTCCCCGTGAGTGAAGTAGCATACAAATACCAGTACGGCAAACCTCTCGTCAAACCTGAGGAGGTAAATAATCTTCCAACAAAAATGCGAAGATTGCATAACTGGTACATGCATGCCACAAAGGCCGGGGCTAACTGGATAGTGCTGAAGGTTACAAAAAAGCATTATGGGAAAGATATAGATGACATGATATCCATTGAATTTGATGAACTATTTCAATTATTCAATCAAGACGCCTTGGACAAATCAATCATCAGTGCCTATTGTCTGTAAGTCCTAATTCTGTAATTAATTTAGTCTCCAGCTATCTCACCTTGTTTATTGCATGTATATAATCATACTGTAATATGCAGAATGAAGATTCTCGAATGCAGCAGAGGACAAATCTATGACATTGGCTTCATTGACCCATATTGGGTTCATCAAGCTAATCTCAAAAAAAAACCAGGATACGGAGGATAAAATATTACACGCGTTAAGGTTTCAAGAAACCAGAAGGGAAATATGTTTTCCTTACAACTTCGAGTGAGTGTTATTGTCTTGTATACACTTTCTATTTCGCTTACTCGATGTTAAGTATATAATTGATTAGTTATGCATTCACAGCTACCACTATATTATGTTAATCATTCAACTTGACAAAGGGCGTGTACTAGTCATAGACTCGAAACATAAACCCCTTGAGCAGTGGAAGGACATGCAGATGCTTCTCTAGCGGTAATTCTAATCATTACGACACTATATCGGCAACGTTCATGAATTTTATGATATCAAGTAATTAATAACTTATTTTATTCGTTTTCTTCGTCGGGCAGCGCTTGGAAACGGTTCACCAACAAGGCTAGGGGTGTTTGGAAAGCGGAGCTTACATTTGAAGCACTAGATGTAAGCACCACTATCTATATCCGCGCATCTCTTTGATTCTAGTTTTGATACAGTTATTAGCATGCTTGATTATTCTTTTGATTGAACTATGTTCTCATAAAGTGCCTGACGCAGGGACCAGGTAACAATCTATGTGGATACTATATTTGCGAGTTCATCCGGCAGACGTGTGATGAAAAGGGCAGAAATTTAGAGCAACTCCACGTATGTAAACAATTTCTATAGTTTTTAATTACAATCAAACTATGTTTAGTTTCATTCATATAGGCTGACTCCTTTTTTAAAATCAGATCGAACGTCTACGGGACGGTCTTCTGCCAAAGGATCGCGTACGAGCAATTCAGGAGGAATTGGCGGGATTCTTGGATGCAGAAGTCCTAAACCCAAAAGGGGAATACTATTCGGCTGTGTATTGTAAAAAAGAGCAACTTTTGTATGTAGTGCATGAACTCGATCCGTGTATCGAATGTAATATTGTCATGATTCCTATGCTGCAAGCAATTGGAATTAATCTTTGTGGAGTGCCACCTTCTCAAGTTACATCTCTGATGCTGCTCCAGGCTCCTCTGGAAGAGGAGGTTTCTAAAGATTAGAAGATTATCAAGTGCTTTTGCTTTTGTCATCCATAATGCATCCCTTTAAGTATTGGTTTGTTTTGTGTTGGAACATTAGAGGACTTAATGCTAGACCCAAGCAGCTTGCTCTATATAATGCCATTGTATCCAGTGGTTGTTTAGTTGTATGCTTGCAAGAAACTAAAAAATACTTCTTTGATATTTCCTTTATTAAAGAATGCTGTCCTGCTAGCTTTGATGAATTTGTGTATGTGCCTTCTGATGGAGCTTCTGGTGGTTTGATATTTATCTAGAAAAGTTCAATGTTTTCTGGTCTTGTGATGCACTGTACTAAATTTGCTCTATCTGTGCACTTTACTTCTACTCAATCTTCTCAGTCTTGGACTCTGGTCAACATTTATGTCCCATGTGTGGGATCTGATAGAGGAGAGTTTATTACCTGGCTTTTTGACTTGAAAATACCAGATGATGAGGACTGGATTTTAGTGGGGGATTTTAATTTTTTTAGATCCCCTTCAAACAGAAACAAGGCTGGTGGAAATCCTATGGACATGATGATTTTCAATAATTTTATAAGAGAGCAACACTTAACAGAGATTCCTATTAAGGGTAGGAAATACACTTGGAGTAACATGCAAGAACAACCTTTATTAGAGCAGTTGGATTGGTTTTTCTCTTCTATGCATTGGACTCTCTCTTATCCTAATACCATGGTTACCCCACAAAGCAAACCCACTTCTGATCATGTTCCTCTATTGTTGTCCATATAATCCTCCATACCTGCTGCAAAAATCTTCAGATTTGAGAATTTCTGGGTTGCTCACCAAGGTTTTAATGAGATGGTGGATAAGAGTTGGAATAAGCCAACCTATAAGGGAAATAGTGCTTCTAGTCTTAATGCTAAATTCAAAAGGTTGAGATATGATATTAAAAAGTGGAGCAGGTCAATTTCAAAACTCTCTATTTGCATTGAAAACACTAATAAAGCTCTGTTAGAACTTGATAATATTGAGGATTTGAGAGGACTTTCTATCCCTGAAAACAACTTTAGACATATTCTTAAAGCCCATTTGATTAAACTTCTTGAATTCCAGAGGTAGTACTGGAAAAAAAAAGGTGCACAATTAGATGGACAAAGTTTGGTGATGAGAACTCAAAAAAATTTCAAGCTATTGCTACTGGGAGGTATAGAAGGAACTCAATCTCCCATCTAAACTTACCTGATGGGACAGAGGTGACTGATCATTCTGGTAAAGGAAAAATTATTTATGACACCTTTAAGGCAAGGTTGGGCAGAAAGAATAACCCTCAAATGAGATTTAACCTTGATCAGCTGATTCAACCTGTTATTGGACTTCAGGATCTTTCTGCTCCTTTTACTACTAGTGAAATTGATGAGATCATCAAATCTATTCCTGTTGACAAGGCACCAGGTCCAGATGGGTTCAATGGACAGTTTCTTAAAAGCTGCTGGCATATTGTTAAACATGATATTTACCAACTTTGTTTTGACTTCTATGAAGGAAATCTGGATCTTGAAAGTATCAACATGGGTTACATCACACTCATTCCTAAGGTGTCTGTTCCACTTTCTGTAAATGATTATAGACCCATCACTTTATTGAACCGTTGCCTTAAGATTATTACTAAACTCTTAGCAAATAGATTGCAAAAGGTTGTACTCAAGATTGTCCACAAAAATCAGTATGGTTTTATTAAGGGCGAGAATATTGAGGATTGCCTTGCATGGGCCTTTGAGTACCTATTTCAGTGTGAAGCCTCTAGAAAGGAAATTGTTCTGTTGAAATTAGACTTTGCTAAAGCTTTTGATACCATTGAGCATAGTGCCATGCTAAATATAATGCAACAAATGGGCTTTGATGAAAAATGGTTATCTTGGATTTCACTTCTATTTGACTCTGGTAAATCATCTGTTCTGTTGAATGGCACACCTGGCAGGCAGTTTAATTGTCTTAGGGAAGTTAGACAGGGAGATCCCTTATCACCTTTGATTTTTGTCCTAGCTGCAGATCTGCTTCAATCAGCAATTAATAAGGCTTTCAGAGATGATATCTTAAGGGCTCCTTTCTCTACAAACTTTGAGATGGATTACCCTATTGTGCAGTATGCAGATGATACCTTAATTATTCTTCCTGCCTATCCCATTCAACTTAGTGCTATGAAAAAATTTCTGGAAGATTATGCTCTCTCCACTGGTCTTAATATCAATTTCACCAAGTCAATGATGATACCTATTAATTTAGTTAATGATTCTATTCAGAGATTAGCTAATTCTTTTGGGTGTTCTGTGGGGAAAATGCCATTCACTTATCTGGGGTTACCTGTTGGTACAACCAAACCCACTATAATTGAAATGATGCCTCTTGTTGATAGAATAGAAAGGAAAATGTCTGCCTCTTTCTTGATGATGAGTTATAGTGGGAGAGTCACTGTTATAAACTCCTTACTGACATCCACTGCAATGTTCTCTATGTGTTCTATGAATATACCATCCAAGATATTGGAACACATAGAAAAAATTCAGAAACACTGTCTTTGGAACAAGAAAACTGAGGAAGGAGAAAAATGCAGTTCCCTGATTGCTTGGGATAATGTTTGTAGACCAAAAGATAAGGGTGGTGTTGGAGTTTTAAATTTAAAAATTCAGAATGAAGCACTTCTGCTAAAATTTTTACACAAGTTCTATAACAAGGTAGATACTCCCTGGGTTGGTCTGGTTTGGAATGCTTATTATCTGAACAAAATCCCACATGCAGTGGACCCATGTGGATCTTTTTGGTGGAAGGGGGTATGTAAACTCTTACCAATTTATAGAGGAATCTCTAGATGTGAGATTGGCAATGGTACAACTATTCTATTCTGGAAAGAAAATTGGCTTAATGAATCTGCTTCAACAATGTTTCCCAGAGCTTTTTCTTTTTGTGTGAAGGAGGGTGTGTCTGTATAATAATTTCTACATACTACACACCTATCACAAAGTTTTCACTTACCCCTGTCCCCAGAGGCTAAGCAGGAAGTCAGAGATCTTCAACAGCTTGTTTCTGAGCTGGATTTTGGGATTCACAGAACAGACTCATGGAGTTACACCTGGGGTAAGGAGTACACAGCTAAGTCCTATTATAACTTCTGTTTCAGGAACATAACTATGCATGAAGCATTTTCATGGATATGGAAATCAAGATCAATCCCAAAGATCAAATTCTTTTGTTGGCTGCTATTCTCTGATAGATTGAACACTAGAAACATGCTGAAAAGGAAACAACAAATTCTTAACTCGGGATATAATTGTATTCTCTGCCGGGATAATTTGGAGGAAACAGTGGAACATCTTTTCTTTCATTGCAGTTTTAGTAGGAGCTGCTGGTCACTGCTCAATATTACCTGGGTTCAACTTGGGGATCGATTGGACATTATTGCTGAATCTAATAAAAGAGACAACATACCAATGTTCTTGGAAATTTTTATGTATGCAGCATGGAGCATATGGAAAGAAAGAAACAATTTATATTTCAATGGCATTATGCCTGGTGTTCTGTCCTGGAAGAATAGATTCAAAAATGACTTGGGATTACTGATGTACAGGACAAAGGATTCTTTACATCCTGTCTTATCTACTGTTCTAGCTTCTCTGTAATCTTCTTTCCTTCTTAATTGTCTATGGCTGCTGATACTATATTAAGTCTGTAAACTTTTGTAAGTTACTTTGCCCCTTTCTTTGGGGTCTTATCAATATAGTTCGAGAGGCAGTATTTCCCATTGGGATCCTACTGCCATAATGCTCAAAAAAAATATTTTCATGATGATCTTGTGTAATATAATGGTTCCTTCATTGATGAGCGCAAAACACTAAATAAACAATAAAACAACCTAAATGAATTCTCTGTCGTGGCACAAAAAGTGGCCAAAATTCTGCCACGGCAACAAAAGTTGCCAAAATGAATTCTTCGCCGGCAGAAATGTAAATCTCGCCATGGGCAGAAGGTTATTTGTCCCGTTGCGTGTTACGAACCGAGACGGTTGCTCCCCCCCCCCCCCCCCCCCGCCCTCTGACGCCGCCACGTGTACCCCCATTTGTCCCGGTTGGTGCGGAAACCGGGACTAAAGATTGGGGCTTTAGTCCCGATTGCCCCGTCCCGGCTAGGTAACCGGGACTAATGCCCCTTACCAACCGGGACCAATGGGGCTACTAGTGGTCTCTGATGTCCCGCCTTCACTCTCTGACAAATGTCACACTTGGTGATGTAGCTTTCGATTTCTCTCTTCATCTTTTGCCACCAAAATTGCTCCTTCAAATCCTGATACATCTTCGTTCCTCCGGGGTCGATAGAATAAAGAGTATCATGGGCCTCTTTCAAAATAACTTCCTTTAACTCTGAATCTGCTGGTACACAGAGACGTCCTTTGTACCACAGAACTCCTTCTTCATCTTCGGTGAATCCGGGTACTTTGCCTGTACCGATGCCACGTTTGATTCTGTCGATACTATCATTTCCTTTCTACACCTCTTTGATCTGACTGATCAAAGTGGGTTGAAGTTCTATGCTAGCCAAAAAATTCTTCACTTACTAATTCCATTCTGAAATCTTCCATCTCCTTTGCAAACTTGGTTGCTCCTTCAAAATCATGGAGTTCAAGCGGCACGGCAATCTGCTAAGGGCATCTGCTACCACATTGGCTTTATCGGGGTGATAATGGATGTCCAGATCATAATCCTTGATTAGCTTGATCCATCTTCTTTGCCTCATATTCAGCTCCTTCTAAGTGAATATATACTTCGGCCTCTTGTGATCTGAATAAAACTCAC
Source organism: Avena insularis (assembly GCA_023614405.1). Lineage (NCBI taxonomy): Eukaryota > Viridiplantae > Streptophyta > Magnoliopsida > Poales > Poaceae > Avena > Avena insularis. Next base: position 359,166,530 of record CM042697.1, read on the forward strand.
AACGGTTTGCCATCAGGTAATGCCTCCATGTCTTCAGGGATAGAACTACGGCTGCTAGTTCAAGGTCATGGGTAGGATAATTCTGCTCATGCTGCTTCAGTTGTCGGGATAGGTAAGATATAACTTTGCCTTATTGCATTAGCACACATCCGATACCAATCTTGGATGCGTCACAATACACATCAAAGGGCTTCGTGATATCCGGCATGATCAAGATTGGGGCTGAAATCAATCTCCTCTTGAGTTCTTGAAAACTCGCTTCACATTTGTCTGTCCATTCAAACTTCTTATCCTTCTTCAACAATTGGGTCATGGGTCTGGTGATACTTGAAAATCCTTCTACAAACTTGTGGTAGTACCCCGCTAATCTGAGAAATGCACGAACTTGGGTTTGAGTGGTTGGGGCTTGCCAATCTTCAACATCCTTCACCTTTGCAGGGTCAACGGAAATTCCTCCGGCTGATACGATATGTCCGAGGAATCCTACTTCCTGTAACCAGAATTCACATTTGCTAAACTTGGCATACAACTGATGCTCCCTAAGGGTTCCAAGGATGGTCCTTAGGTGTAGCTCATGTTCTTCTTCTGATTTGGAATAGATTACAATGTCATCGATGAAAACAACGACAAACTAATCTAGGAAGTCCACAAAAATCTTATTCATGAGGTTCATGAAATAAGCGGGGGCATTGGTTAATCCAAAAGACATGACAGTGTACTCGTATAATCCATATCTGGTGGTAAAGGCAGTCTTTAGAATATCCTCTACGTGAATCTTGAGTTGATGGTAACCAGTCCTAAGATCAATCTTAGAAAACACTTTGGCACCAGTCAACTGGTCAAACAGGTCTTCTATCTTTGGCAGTGGGTACTTGTTCTTGATGGTGACATCATTCAACTTCTGATAATCCATACAAAAACGGTTACCTCCATCTTTCTTGTCCACAAATAGGACAGGTGATCTCCATGGCGACGCACTCAGTTGGATCAATCCTAACTCTAGCATAGCATCCAGTTGCTTCTTTAGCTCCTCTAATTCAGACGGGTTCATACTATATGGTCTCTGAGCTATGGGTCCGGTTCCAGGGATTAGTTCAATGATAAACTCGATATCCCGATCTAGGGGCATACTGGGCAAAACATCTGGAAATACATCGGGGTATTCACAGACTATTCTGACATGGTCAATGGTGGGTTGGGCTAGAATCTTGTTGCACTTGAATTGGCGGGGCAAGGTTTTAGATACATGCTCGACTGATATTTCGGTTGTACTGGTCATGGTTATGGCTTTCTTGGCACAGTCGATTAATCCTTTATGTTTCGACATCCAATCCATTCCTAGTACTACTTCCAAACCTTTTGTTCCAAGTACTATTAGATTAGCATAAAAATCTATGCCATGGATTCGGATAGGTATAACTTTGCAAATTTGTCTAGCTTTGGTGGTTGAACCAGGTATTTGAACTATCATAACATGCTTCAATTTGGTGGGTTGAATCTTACTAGTGCATGCAAATTCTTCGGTAGAATCAAACAACACTCTTGCAAGTACTGAGTTAATAGAAAACATACCCAGCACGACATCTGGTGCTTCTTGGGCTTCTTCAGCATGCATGAGAAAGAGACGGCCGTTGCGGTTGAACGAGTTCCCTGGGGCAAACCTTCTTCCATGCTGAACACAACGCTGCTGCTGAGCTGGGGCATTTGCATTGGGGGCTGCGGCAATCTTCTTGGGGCACTCATTGGAATAGTGACCCTTGGTTCCACATTCATAACAAGTCACCTGAGACTTGTCCTTTGCTGCAGCAGGCACAACATTGCTTCTAGTCCTTGGGGCAGTGTTGGTGTTGGTGGCGATATTATTGTTGTTGAACTTGGGTGGTGCACGGTTGAAATTGCTAGGGTTCCCGGGGTTGTTGTTGTGATTTCCTCCGGGCCTTGGGTTTCCTCCTCCACGGTTGGGGTAGGTCGGACGGTTCATCGGGGGTCTATTGTTCCTTGGGGCAAATCCTGGAGATGGGTTGGGGCGATACTTTGGTGTATGATGGGTTCCTGGTTGATGCATCATGTGATGCTTACGGTTCTCATTGGCTTGGTTGATCTTGCCTTCCATCTGAATGGCGAAATCCACTAAGGCTTCAATATCTGCAAATGGGATATTGACTAACATTGTCTGCACCTCATCATGCAGACCATTCAGGAATCTCACTTTCTTCTTGGCCTCGGTGCTGATCTCATCAGGGGCATACCTTGATAGAGATAGGAATCTATCACGGTACTCTACCACAGTCATTCTTCCTTGCTTAAGCTCCTTTAATTCATCTCTCATCCGTAGAATCAAACCGGGTGGCACATGGGTCCGGCTGAACTTGAGTTTGAATTCATCCCAAGCCATCATTTGTCCTCCATTCACGATGCAAACGCTATTCCACCATGCTCTTGCATCTCCGGCCAGATAGTGGGTGTTAAACAGTACTTTCTCATTAGCCTCTACTCCGCCGACTTCCAAGTTGTTCTCCATGGTTTGCAGCCAATCATCTGCATCAAAGGGGCTCTTCAGACTTAGTGAAAATGGGTGGATTGGTGTTCTGGAAGTTCTTGAGCTTGGATCCATGGTTATCCTGATTTCCATGGCCCTGGTTGTTGTTGGCCATCTGAGCTATGTGATGAAGGGTGGCTAAGTTGGCTTGACGTCTTATCTTTCAGCTTCGCGGTCCGAAACTAACATTTGCAAGATCGGCAACATCGGGTCCGGGGATGAACTGCTTCCTCCACGAGGCATCTGAAGATTGGGATCGATCATGAGAAAAGAGGGAAATTCTAAGGTTCAGGGTTTTTGAAAACTTTTCAAGGTTCATGGTTAAAACTCTTGGGTAATGATTGGTAATTGCAATCATATAAAAGATTTATCGCACTAGTAACATAATAGGATTATTCTCAAGTGAATACCCCTCATATCACTAGAGAACTGTTTATTATTGCTAAGATGTGCCCTATAGGTTCTACCCATTTACTAGATTTCCAACCTAGGGTCAAAGCATATGCTCTGATACCAACTGCGGTGACCCAGTATACCACTGCATGATGTAGTATACTATAGTCGTTGACATAACACCAATGAAACACCGTTCACTAGTATTACATCCCTCAGAATGGCACAACAGAAACACAGCGGGTCCAATACATGGCTAAAGTTTACAACTCACACTTTACATAAGATCCATAGAACACTCTAGGTTAAAGAGAGAGAAAGAACTTCTTTACAAAGAAGAATCAAAGATAAATAACACAAAACTATTATACTATTAAAAGTAGTATTTAATTAAGGAATTGGCATTGTTGCTATTGCAACGCACTATAGAGATAGGTTCTTTGGCTAGAGATTTTATTTCTATCTAATCAATAACTTCGTCTTCACTTGAGTTGACTTCCTTGGCTTCATTGAAGAGCTTTAGCTTTTGATGATTCCTGGAGCATAACTTGATGTATACATCTTCTTACTGGCTTCAGAATCTAGCAAGGGTTAAGAAGATACTTTGAGTATGAGCGTACTCAGCAAATTCACTAGAAAAGGAGTGTTTGATGCACTATAACTACAGGCACAGACCATAGGTCGTAGGCAATGCAAGTTTTCATAAACATTTCTTCAAAAGTTGCTTTTATTCTGAAAAGCTATGTCCGTCAGCCTTCACGGGTTTACCAGAACTTTCATGGAGTTCCTTTCCCGCCGCGTTCGCAGCTCCTTCCCGGAACAGGGGGTAACAAGTTATAGTTTTTACACTCTGCATGTTGGAGATATGCCCAAGAGGCAATAATAAATATAGTTATTATTATATCTTTGTGTTTATGATAAATGTTTACATTCATGCTATAATAGTATTAACAAGGAAACATTAATACTTGTGTGATTTGTAAACTAAAATAGAGTCCCTAGTAAAGCCTCTTTATAATACTAGCTTGTTGGTTAATAAATGATTGTGGTTTCCCTATCATGAACATTGAGATGTTATTAACAACAAGATCATATCGTTAGGAGAATGATATGGTGGACATACTCCTATAGATAAGCGTAGCATAAAGATCAAGTCATTTTAATAGTTCAATTGCTATATGCTATCTGATACATAGTAACCTAATTCCTTCGACCATGAGATCATGCATATCACCTTCACCGCAAGGATACTTTGATGACATCAAACACCACACCGTAACTGGGTGGCTATAAAGGTGGCATTGAGTGTTCGGAAAGTATTGGTTGAGACACATGGATCAAGAGTGGGATTTGTCCATCCATATGACGGATAGATATAGTCTGGGCCCTCTCGGTGGAATGTCATCCAATTAGCTTGCAAGCATGTGACTAGCTCACAAGGGATCACATATCACGGGAACGAGAAAAGAGTACTTATCAGTAACGAGGTTGAAGTAGGTATGCAGAGATACCGACGATCATAACCTCGGATAAGTAAACTATCGTGAGACAAAGGGAAATTGGTATCGTATGTAAGTGGTTCATTCGATCGCAAAGTAATCGTAGAAATATGTGGGATCCATATGAATTTCTAGATTCCTCTATTGGTTATTGATAGGAGAAGTGTCTCGATCATGTCCGCATAATTCACGAACCGTAGGGAGACACACTTAAGGATTCGACGTTGTTGGAGTAGTTATGGAATAATGAGTAAGAGACCGAATGTTGTTCGGAGTCTCGGATGGGATCCGGGATATCATGAGGAGATCCGGAATGGTCCGGAGAATAAGATTCATATAAGGAAAGTCATGTTTCGGGGTTGGAGAATGGTTCCGGTGTTTTCATCGGGAATGTTCTAGAAGGTTCCGGAATGTCCGGCACTCCGGAGGGGAATGGTACATGAATGTGTCATAGCAAGTTGGAATGATTGCATCATGTACTAGGTGTCATCGCTGAACAAAATAAAGGGTTATATCAAATCCTAGTTTGAAAAGTCAAACGGCTATTTTGTGAGGTGGAGGGAGAGTAGGAAACCTACTTGGGGAGGAGTTCCCTCCCTCCACCGCTGGCCCACTTGGAGACCGAGTTGGGGAGGGACTCCCCTCCCCTTGGCGCGCCCCCTCCACCTATATAAGGAGGGGCAGGGCTGCCCCTCCAAGGACACAACACCACGCCCTCTAAACCCTAACCCTAGCCGCCGCCCACCATAGCCGCCGCCTAGGGCAAACCCTAGCCGCCGGCCTTGCCCCCTCCTTGGTGCGTCTAAACCCTAGATCGCCGAGGATATCTCTCATAGTCCACCATACTCGCTCCGGCTTAAGGCGAAGCCCTGCGAGATCTCCCCTCTACTTCCGGTACCACGCCGTTGTGCTGCCGGAATCGCGAGGAGAGTGATACAACCTCCGATGCCTGCTGGAACAAGGGAGAGGAAGGTCTTCGTCGAGTACCAAACGTGTGACCGACTGCGGAAGCGCTGCCGGAACGCAGCGCCGGAAGGATCGTCTACGCGATCTTGAGATCGACAAGAGTACGACTACATCACCCACGAGAATCCGCTCTCGTTAAACACTTTGGAATCTTCGAGGGTGAGTTATTTTATCGACTCGTTGCTACAATCTAGTAGATAGATCTTGGCTTGTTTGTTTGTATGCGGTAGAAAATTTTTGTTTTCCATGCTACAAAACCCTATAGTGGTATCAGAGCCGTGTCTATATGTAGATCTGTTGCACGAGTAGAACACAATGGTCATTGTGGGCGTTGATGCTTTTGTTGTCGATTGCTTCTTGTGTACTTTGCATCTTGCGGAATGGTGGGATGAAGCGGCCCGGGCTAACCTTACATGACATCATTCATGAGACTTGCTCCACGCGTGACATGCAACTTGTATTACATAAGTGGCTTTGCGGGTGCCTGTTTCTCCCAACATAGTTAAGATTCAATTTACAACGGGTGATTGACAATATTAGTATCAATGTCGTGGTTCTTATTCGTAAGTTAGAACGACACTTATAGAAAGCCCCAAACCACGTAAAACATGCAAAGAAAGTAGAGGCGTCTAACTTTGTTTTGCAGGGGTATGCTGTGATGTGATATGGCCATGATTGTGATTATATTCGATGTATGCAATGTTCCTTATTGTAAGTTGGCAACCGGCAGGAGCCATATGGTTGTCTTTAATTTCTGTTAAGACCCGCGTGTCTATTCAAAGTAGTTGTAATAGTTGAAGCTGGTGGACGACAACCATGGAGCAGCGTCATGGACCTTGATGCAATGCCGGTAATGATGGAGATCATGTTCGTGCTTGAAGATGGAGATCGGAAGCACAAAGAAGAAAGGCCATATCATATCACATATTATGAATTGCATGTGATGTTAATCCTTTATGCATCTTGTATTTCTTAGTTAACGACGGTATCATTATAAGATGATCCCTCATGCACATGAATTTCAAGTTCTTAAGTGTTCATGCTTAGTAAGCACCGTTGCTAAAGCTTGTTGTTTCGAAGCACCACGTGATGATCGGGTGTGTTAGATTCCGCGAGTGTATACAACGTGCGCAAGCCATATTTGCTCATGCGGAAGCTAAGGTTTAATCTTGACGAGCCTAGCATGTACAGACATGGTCTCGGAACACGGATCACCGAAAGGTAAAGCATGAATCATATAGTAGATATGATGAACATGTCGATTGTTCGCCATTGAAGCTACATCAACTCTCGTGATGATCGGTGTTGATGTGGTGGATTTGGTTCGTGTGATCACTAAAACAATGTGAGGGATATTGTTTTGAGTGGGAGTTCACCTAGATTAATTAAACTATTAATTAGAACTCAGTTTGTCATAAACTTAGTCTAAACTATTGCAAATATGTTGTAGATCAATGGAGGCCCCTGCCATCAATTTTAATGCGTTCCTAGAGAAAGAAAAGTTGAAAACAATGGAAGCAACTTCGCGGATTGGTTCCGCAATTTGAGGATTGTCCTCACTGCTGGTAATTTGACCTATGTGCTGGATGCACCGCTGGGTGACCCACCTGCAGCTACTGCTACCGATGAAGTAAAGAATGTTTACCTCGCTCGGAAGACTCAGTACTCCACAGTTCAGTGTGCTATCTTGTATGGTTTAGAATCGGAGCTTCAGAAAAGGTTTGAGAATTCAGACCCACATGATATTGTCCGTGATCTCAAATTGATCTTTGAGACTCATGCGGCAATTGAGAACTATAAGGCTTCTGAAAAGTTCTTTAACTGCAAGATGGAAGAGGGCAGCTCCGTCAGTGAGCACGTGCTTAAGATGTCTAGGCACGCAAACAAACTTCAAAGCTTGGGTATAGTGATTCCTAATGCTTTGGGGATTTATCGTGTCCTCCTGTAGAGGGAGTGTCCCAACCTTTATTAACATAAGGTGGTGTCCCCTGTGTTTACAATGCTAGTCCCTGGATCAATAGCTAGCATCCACAGTTTAGATGTAATATCAAGAAACAAAGGTCATAATATAACTTTATAACCAGGAATAACATAATTTTATTACATCTTTACATAGCTCATTTGGCTATTACATTACATTGCAGCGGAATAACTATAAGCATGGGTCCTTCATCTTCAAAGTGCCACAAAGTGCATATTGTTGTAGACTTTGTAATCCTAATCAATCAATCTTCACTAAAATCAATCAAACCTGCAACATTACAAGTTACAGCCACAAGGGTCAATACATTTGAATTGTATTGGCAAGTTTCACTACTATGTAGAGTATGAGTGGATCCTATCATTACATGCATATTTGGCTAAGTAGGGTTTTTAGGCTCATTTGCAGAAAGCAATAGTTTATCCTATCTTTTCAAAATGGTTTGATCCTTGATCAAAATCTTTGAAAACTTCTTGGCAAAACCCAAGTGTTTAAGTTATTATCAAAAACTCCTTGAACTCCTTGGTAACCCCAAGTGTTCAAGTTTTCATCAAAATTTCTTGAGCTCCTTGGTACCCCCAAGTGCATCAAGTCTTTAAAAGTTTTATTTTAGAAATTAGAATGTCGAGATTTCCCATAGCTTCAAACTTTAGTTGCTCAGTATTGTCCATAACCAGGGACACGGCTAAGTACTTAGATTTTATTATCTTCTGCAGAAGTAGTACACTTTACCCACATGTCACAATCCCATCTTGTTGCCACCAGTGGCCACTGGATTAGTGCTCACCAAGATGGAGTACCGGCAGATTGAGAATGTGACGAAGTGTTTCCAGAGGGTCCTCCCATACACCATTGCTAGCTTGTCTTCAGCACCCATGTAGGATTCCAGGTCCCCATGTCCAGTAAACTGAAGACAGTGCATCGGTCTTCCCAATGTAGTTGACTAAGCCAGAGCCATAAATAGCATGTGGTTGCACATGAAAGCCACAATTGGAGAAACATGTTCAATCTCTAAGTTTCCTGGGTGGTTTCCTTTGGAGCACAACACAAAGAGACTGCCATAGACATGGTTCCTTTTGTTGCCACCTTCTCCAAAACTCAAAGTATCCTTGTCCACCCAGGTGGTTCATTGAGTCCTTGTTTTATTATGTAAAATCACAAGTCCTTTTCTCAACTTCATAAAATCTCAACATGTATCTCTTTTCAAAATATAGCATGGCTAAGCATGTAACAACTACATTGTTTTCACTAAGGAATGTATAGGGTATCCTATTAGGATTTAGCATAGCATAAGTATAAAATTATTTTCATGCATGTTTCAAAATCCACTAAATATAATGAAAATAGTAGGACTTTTAGATGATAGTGTAACTTGCCTTTCTTTTGGTAGGGAATGTTGGTTCACTCCTTGATCTTGCTAGTCTCACACTTTTCTAACTTCACTACAATCAATCAAGCAAACACAATATCAACTAGCATTCCAAACCAATAATCAATCAAACAATTTCACACACATAAAACAAACAATGGGATCTAAGTCATGCATGTAAGCATGCAAGAGATAGTTTTATTTGCAAGGATGGTCTCCACTAGGCTTCTAAACTTTGTAAGGTTCAAAGGGGTCATTTTACAAAGTGGCAAAGTCATTTGCAAAAAGGGTTTTATCCATAAACCATTTGTAAAACCAAAAATTATTTTATGTGGTGGAAAATATTTTTATCAAAGCAACAACTTTAATTTGTCCACCAAATAAGTTGTTGTTTCTCAAAACTTGGTGTTTAGGGTCAGTAGGTTTGATCCAAAACATTTTCCCAAAGTTTTTACTCCAAAAACATTTTCATAGCAAAATCATTATTTTTATTTGGCTAGAAAGGGGCTAAATCAAGTTTTTATTCCTAAACTTTCAAAAACCCATTTTTAAATCCATGGGTTGGTTCCTAGGGTCAGTAAGTTCACCACAAACTAATTTGCAAAGGTTTTAACCCTAAAAACATTTTTGAACAATTTTTCTAATCTAAACAAGCATACAAATGTTTCTGCAAAAACAAACAATCTAACAGATACTATTTACTAAAAAAATTGCATGGTTGGCTAGGGTTTGTTCCACTGATTCCAACGATATAAAATTTGTAATTTTTGGACGTGTGGATCAAAAGTTACAAGGGTTTCAAATTGCAACTCAAAGCTGTTTTCAATCTGTTTTTAAATCGAAAACCTGGCCACGCGTCATGTTCCTATTGGGCGGTTCCGCTTCGCGCGGATTGCACGCTGTGGGGCGTTGGATCTAATTTAAACAAACGGATCAGATGGGGCGCGTACCGGTTCGCCTAGTTCTAATTGCAGCCACCAGATTTTAATCCAACGGCCACAGATGCTTGGCCAAAGGCTGGCGGCGCTGCGCGGCGGCAGACGGCGGTGACGGTCGGGCGAGGAGCTAGCGGCGGTTCTAGGAAGCAAAGAACGAAATGGGGATGCTCACCGTGACCGCGAGAACATGGTGATGCTTGACGTGTGGTCGGCGTGGCAAGGGGCGCTCTGGGTCTGCAGCAATTCCTCACCGGAGTTAAGGACGGCGTCAGGCGGCTCTGAACATGGTCAAAGACGGTGCTGTGGTTCGCCCCGAGGGAAAATGAAGACACAGTTAGACGCGCAAGATCAATGTGAAGCTGCCTGCGTGAAGGAGAAGAAGAGGGGCGGTCGGATTCTACCTGGGGACTTCGCCGGAGAAGTAAACAGACGCGACGGTGCTCAGAGCTTGTCGAAGACGGTGTTCTGGGGCGCCCGTGGTTGAATGGATAGTACAGAGAGGAGCGTCTGGGAGTGGGGAGTGTGCTTGTGTGCTCGGGGAGGCACGGGGTGGAGAGGCTCGGCCGGAATCAAGGAGGGACGGTGGTCGGAGTAGTAGCGTTGCAGCTCGAAATTCCGTCGGCCTGGGGGCTCTTGTGCTGCGGTGTTTGAGGGGAAAGGAGGAGAAGGCGCAGGCATTTAAGAATGCGCGGTCGTAGGAGTGATTAACTGCTGCGTTAACGCCAATTGATGCTCGCAAATTTTGCCAGAAACGGTCCGAGGAGAGGGGGGCGCTGTCACCGCGGGTGAGGACGATGAACAGGAGGGGGTGGGGTCTACCTGGCAGTGAGAGAGGAAGTGAGGGGGAGGGGTCCACTTGTCATTGGCTCTGCGGGTCGTTTCGAGTGTGAGAGAAAACGCTTCGGGGAGGGAAGAGGAGCTGGGCTGTTGGGCTTAGTTGGGCTGCTGGGTTGGGTCGGCCAAATCCCATTTTTTTCTTCCTGAAACCTTTTTCCTTTTCTATTCCTAATTTCTGTTTTGAATTTCAAACAACCAAACAATACTCAAATCAATTCAAACAATCACCATACTTTGTAACTTTGAATTTGGTTCTGTTCAGTAACATAAACCAAAATTCCAAAACCAAAATAATAATTTTATTTTAGGGTCCATTATTAATTAAATAAATAGACCATTGTTATTAAATCAAATAGATTTTGATTTATTCAAAACTCCATTTTGAAAACTAAAACAATAACCAAACCAAAACAGTAGGCTTTATTATAAAATACTTGGAAAACTTATTTGAATTAAATAAATAAGTTTTGATGGTTAATTAAAATAGTAAAACCTTTATTTATAAAACTTGGATATTAAATCCTTATTAATTTATTTTAAATAAACCTTTACTATTTTTATCAAATAGAAATATTTTATTTCAAAGGCTTGGCCAAGTTTTAATTTGGCTCTATAAAATAATCCTTATTTGTAAAACTTCTATTTCATTTGAAAACCAAATCCTTTTATTTAAAGGATCCTAAATAGTAATTCCAAAATATTTTATTTTCCTTTATTAAATGTTTATCTTTTTTAATCTCTTTAGGATTTATTTGTTCCAAATTGTTTTGAAGATTCCTATTGTAATTCAAAAAGTTTCTTCTCACCCTGAAAATCAACAAAGTTTTATTTTATTCATTTATTTTTCACATTACAAGATTTGGAAAATCTTGGGATGTGACACCTCCAATCACTACCACCAAGTTACAAGAACTTTGTGATGAACTACAATATGCAAAACATGAACAAGCAGTTGCCAGAACTCTTTGCCATGTTAAAATCTGCAGAAGTGGAGATCAAGAAAGAGCACCAAGTGTTGATGGTTAATAAGAACACCAAATTCAAGAAAGGCAAGTCTAAGCAAAAGGGACACTTCAAGAAGGGTGGTAAGAAAGTTACCGCACCGACGAAGAAGACCAAGGCTGGACCTAAGCCTGATACTGAGTGCTTTTACTACAAGGGAGAAGGTCACTGGAAGCGGAATTGCCCAAAGTACTTGGCGGATTTGAAGAATGGCAACATCAAGAAGAAAGGTATATCCGATATACATGTTATTGATGTGTATCTCACTAGTACTCGTAGTAGTGCCTGGGTATTTGATACTGGTTCGGTTGCTCATATTTGTAACTCGAAACCGGTGCTGCAGAATAAATGGAAGCTAGCGAAGAACGAGGTGACGATGCGCGTGGGAAATGGATCAAAGGTTGATGTGATTGCGATCGGCACGCTACCTCTTCATCTACCATCGGGATTAGTTTTATACTTAAATAATTGTTATTTGGTGCCTGCGTTAAGCATGAACATTATATCGGGATCTGGTTTATTGCGAGACAGTTACTTGTTTAAGTCCGAGAATAATGGTTGTTCGATTTATATGAGTAATATGTTTTATGCACATGCACCTTTGATAGATGGTCTATTCTTATTGAATCTCGATAGTGGAAATACACATATTAATAACTTGAGGCTAAACGTTTGAAATCAAGCGATAACTCGACCTATATGTGGCACTGTCGTCTTGGTCACATTGGAGTGAAGCGTGTGAAGAAACTCCATTCCGATGGACTTCTTGAATCACTTGATTTCGAATCACTTGAAAGATGCAAAGCATGTCTGATGGGTAAAATGACTAAGACTCTATTTTCTGGTATGATGGAGCGAGCTATAGACTTATTGGAAATCATACATACCGATGTGTGTGGTCCAATGAGTGTAGCATCACGCGGTGGTTATCGTTATGTTCTTACCTTCACGGATGACTTGAGTAGATATGGGTATATCTATTTCATGAAACATAAGTCCGAAACTTTCGAGAAGTTTAAGGAATTTCAAAGTGAGGTAGAGAATCAACGTAACAAGAAGATTAAATTTCTACGTTCTGATCGTGGAGGTGAATATCTAAGTTACGAGTTTGGCGAGCATTTGAAGAAATGCGGAATACTTTCACAATTGACACCGCCGGGAACACCACAGCGTAATGGTGTGTCCGAACATCGTAATCGAACTCTCTTAGATATGGTTCGTTCTATGATGTCACTTACAGATTTACCGCTATCATTTTGGGGTTATGCATTACAAACAGCCGCATTCACTTTAAATAGGGAACCATCTAAATCCGTTGAAACGACACCGTATGAATTATGGTTTGGGAAGAAACCTAAATTGTCGTTCCTTAAAGTTTGGGGTTGCGAAGCCTATGTAAAGAAGTTACAGCCGGACAAGCTTGAACCCAAAGAAGAAAAATGCGTCTTCATAGGATACCCAAAGGAAACTATTGGGTATACCTTCTATCATAGATCCGAAGGAAAAATCTTTGTTGCCAAGAATGGATCCTTTCTAGAGAAGGAATTTCTCTCGAAAGAAGTGACTGGAAGGAAAGTAGAACTCGACGAGGTTGTCGAACCTTCTCTCGAAATTGCGAGTAGCGCAGCACCAGAACAAGTTCCTGTGGTGCCTACACCAATAAGAGAGGAAGCTAATGATGATGATCATGAAACTTCGGTTGTAGTTGCTACGGAGCCTCGCAGGTCAACGAGAACTCGTACCACTCCTGATTGGTATGATCCCATTATGAGTGTCATGTTGGTGGAAAACACCGATGACCCTGCGACGTATGAGGAAGCGATGATGAGCCCAGATTCCAATAAATGGCGAGAAGCCATGAAATCCGAGATTGGATCCATGTACGAAAACCAAGTATGGACTTTGGTGGACTTACCGGATGGCCGGAAGGCTGTCGAGAACAAATGGATTTTCAAGAAGAAAACAGATGCTGATGGTAATGTTACTGTCTATAAAGCTCGACTTGTCGCAAAAGGGTTTCGACAAATTCAAGGAGTTGACTACAATGAGACTTTCTCACTGGTAGCAAAGCTAAAGTCTGTGAGGATTATGTTAGCAATCGCTGCATATTATGATTATGAGATATGGCAGATGGATGTCAAAACAGCGTTCCTCAATGGAGACATTGATGAAGAGTTGTATATGATGCAACCCAAAGGTTTTGTCGATCCTAAAGATGCTAACAAGGTGTGAAAACTTCAAAGGTCCATTTATGGATTGAAGCAAGCATCCCGAAGTTGGAATCAACGTTTTGATAAGGTAATCAAAAGTTTTGGATTTATACAAACTTATGGAGAAGCTTGTATTTACAAGAAAGTGAGTGGGAGCTCTGTAGCATTCTTAATACTATATGTAGATGATATATTGTTTATTGGGAATGATGTAGACCTTCTTAATAGTGTCAATGAATATTTGAATAATAGTTTTTCAATGAAAGATCTTGGCGAAGCAGCTTACATATTAGGCATAAAGATTTATAGAGATAGATCGAGACGCCTAATATCATTGTCACAAAGTACATATTTGGACAAAGTTCTAAAGAGGCTTGGAATGGAAGATAGCAAGAAAGGGTTCTTTCCCATGTTGCTAATCGACCTTGAGTAAAACTCAAAGTCAAACAGCGGAAGATAGAGAAAGGATGAGTAAAACTCCTATGCCTCAACCATAGGATCTCTAATGTATGCCATGCTATGTACTAGACCCGACATTGCATATGTTGTTAGTTTAACTAGCAGATATCAAAGTGATCCGAGTGGATCATTGGATGATCAAAAACATCCTTAAGTACTTGAGAAGAACTAAGGATATGGTTCTTTCTTATGGAGGTGATGAGCATTTCGTTGTTAATGGTTACACCGATGCTAGTTGGAACACCGATCCGGATGATTCTAAATCACAATGGATACGTATTTACTTTGAATGGTGTAGATTAGCTGGAGGAGTGCAAAGCAAAGCGTTGTGGCGAGATCTTCAACTGAATCGGAATACATGGCTGCTTCGGAGGCTTCACAAGCGATATGGATGAAAGCGTTCATTCTGAGCTCGGTGTGGTTCCTAGTCTACTGGACCCGATGTCAATCTACTGTGATAACATGGGCGCCATAGCCAATGCGCAAGAACCAAGGTCACACAAGAAGCTGAAGCACATCAAGCTACGTTTTCACGCTATTCGAGAACATGTACAAGATGGGGACATAAAGATTTGCAAAGTACACACAGATCTGAATATGGCGGATCCGTTGACTAAACCTCTCCCGAGGGCAAAACATGACCAGCACCAAACTGCCATGGGTGTTCGGTATATTACCATGTAATCTAGATTAGATGACTCTAGTGCAAGTGGGAGACTGTTGGAGATATGCCCTAGAGGCAATAATAAATATAGTTATTATTATATCTTTGTGTTTATGATAAATGTTTACATTCATGCTATAATAGTATTAACAAGGAAACATTAATACTTGTGTGATTTGTAAACTAAAATAGAGTCCCTAGTAAAGCCTCTTTATAATACTAGCTTGTTGGTTAATAAATGATTGTGGTTTCCCTATCATGAACATTGAGATGTTATTAACAACAAGATCATATCGTTAGGATAATGATATGGTGGACATACTCTTGAGATCGGCAAGAGTACGACTACATCACCCACGAGAATCCGCTCTCGTTAAACACTTTGGAATCTTCGAGGGTGAGTTATTCCATCGACTCGTTGCTACAATCTAGTAGATAGATCTTGGCTTGTTTGTTTGTATGCGGTAGAAAAAATTTGTTTTCCATGCTACGAAACCCTACAGTGGTATCAGAGCCATGTCTATATGTAGATCTGTTGCACGAGTAGAACACAATGGTCATTGTGGGCGTTGATGCTTTTGTTGTCGATTGCTTCTTGTGTACTTTGCATCTTGCGGGATGGTGGGATGAAGCGGTCCGGGCTAACCTTACATGACATCGTTCATGAGACTTGCTCCACGCTTGACATGCAACTTGTATTGCATAAGTGGCTTTGCGGGTGCCTGTTTCTCCCAACATAGTTAAGATTCAATTTACAACAGGTGATTGACAATATTAGTATCAATGTTGTGGTTCTTGTTCGTAAGTTATAACGACACTTATAGAAAGCCCCAAACCACGTAAAACATGCAAAGAAAGTAGAGGCGTCTAACTTTGTTTTGCAGGGGTGTGCTGTGATGTGATATGGCCATGATTGTGATTATATTTGATGTATGCAATGTTCCTTATTGTAAGTTGGCAACCGGCAGGAGCCATATGGTTGTCTTTAATTTCTGTTAAGACCCGCGTGTCTATTCAAAGTAGTTGTAATAGTTGAAGCTGGTGGACGACAACCATGGAGCAGCGTCATGGACCTTGATGCAATGCCGGTAATGATGGAGATCATGTTCGTGCTTGAAGATGGAGATCGGAAGCACAAAGAAGAAAGGCCATATCATATCACATATTATGAATTGCATGTGATGTTAATCCTTTATGCATCTTGTATTGCTTAGTTAACGATGGTAGCATTGTAAGATGATCCCTCATGCACATGAATTTCAAGTTCTTAAGTGTTCATCCTTAGTAAGCACCGTTGCTAAAGCTTGTTATTTCGAAGCACCACGTGATGATCGGGTGTGTTAGATTCCGCAAGTGTATACAACATGGGCAAGCCAGATTTGCTCATGCGGAAGCTAAGGTTTAATCTTGACGAGCCTAGCATGTACAGACATGGTCTCGAAACACGGATCACCAAAAGGTAAAGCATGAATCATATAGTAGATATGATGAACATGTCGATTGTTCGCCATTGAAGCTACATCAACTCTCGTGATGATCGGTGTTGATGTGGTGGATTTGGTTCGTGTGATCACTAAAACAATGTGAGGGATATTGTTTTGAGAGGGAGTTCACCTAGATTAATTTAACTATTAATTAGAACTCAATTTGTCATAAACTAAGTCTAAACTATTGAAAATATGTTGTAGATCAATGGCGGCCCCTACCATCAATTTTAATGCGTTCCTAGAGAAAAAAAAGTTGAAAAACAATGGAAGCAACTTCGCGGATTGGTTCCGCAATTTGAGGATTGTCCTCACTGCTGGTAATTTGACCTATGTGCTGGATGCACCGCTGGGTGACCCACCTGTAGCTACTTCTACCGATGAAGTAAAGAATGTTTACCTTGCTCTGAAGACTCAGTACTCCACAGTTCAGTGTGCTATCTTGTATGGTTTAGAATTGGAGCTTCAAAAAAGGTTTGAGAATTCAGACCCACATGATATTGTCCGTGATCTCAAATTGATCTTTGAGACTCATGCGGCAATTGAGAACTATGAGGCTTCTGAAAAGTTCTTTAACTGCAAGATGGAAGAGGGCAGCTCCGTCAGTGAGCATGTGCTTAAGATGTCTGGGCACGCAAACAAACTTCAAAGCTTGGGTATAGTGATTCCTAATGCTTTGGGGATTTATCATGTCGTCCAATCACTACCACCAAGTTACAAGAACTTTGTGATGAACTACAATATGCAAAACATGAACAAGCAGTTGCCAGAACTCTTTGCCATGTTAAAATCTGCAGAAGTGGAGATCAAGAAAGAGCACCAAGTGTTGATGGTTAATAAGACCACCAAATTCAAGAAAGGCAAGTCTAAGCAAAAGGGACACTTCAAGAAGGGTGGTAAGAAAGTTACCGCGTGAAGAAGACCAAGGCTGGACCTAAGCCGTCTTGAGTACTTTACTTTGCAAGGAGAAGGTCCTTTGAGCGGAATTCCCAAAGTACTTGGCGGATTTGAAGAACGGCAACATCAAGAAGAAAGGTATATCGATATACATGTTATTGATGTGTATCTCACTAGTACTGTAGTAGTGCTGGGTATTTGATACTGGTTCGGTTGCTCATATTTGTAACTCAAACAGTCTTTGAGAATAAGCGAAGCTAGCGAAGAACGAGGTGACGATCGGCGTGGGAAATGGATCAAAGGTTGATGTGATCGATTCGGCACGCTACCTCTTCATCTACCATCGGGATTAGTTTTATACTTAAATAATTGTTATTTGGTGCCTGCGTTAAGCATGAACATTATATCGGGATCTTGTTTATTGCGAGACGGTTACTTGTTTAAGTCCGAGAATAATGGTTGTTCGATTTATATGAGTAATATGTTTTATGCACATGCACCTTTGATAGATGGTCTATTCTTATTGAATCTCGATAGTGGAAATACACATATTAATAACATTGAGGCTAAACGTTTGAAATCAAGCGATAAATCGACCTATATGTGGCACTGTCGTCTTGGTCACATTGGAGTGAAGCGTGTGAAGAAAATCCATTCCGATATATTCCTGAAGAGTGGTATTCCAACTGTCAGGTTTAATAGATTAGCTAATCACCCTGGATCAGTAATCAATAGTCCTCATTATTATTGAAAATAGTGTTTTCGGACCTTTTTCAAATGTAGGTGAAGACATCACTGGATTTGTAAAATACTTTACAGAAAATAAACAAAGGACATGAGCAAGTGTGAACTTTCCTTTTGTGATTGCAAGATTATGCACTCACGGTCTTCGAGTCAGTATAAGATCCAAAATCTGAAATTAACATCATTGGTCCGGTAAGGACTAACGTTTAAAGAAGCAATATGCCTTTATGCATAAGGAATGTGATGCACGTTCTACACGCAAATCCCAGGGATAACGTTGTCCTAGGGTTTGGATTTTGGAAATGATTACTTTGAATTGTGTGGTTCTTTAAGATAAGCTTCATAATTGTAGTTTTATTAGAGTTTATGAGTGGTTGTAGACATCACATATGTAGGAGTAAAGTATAAATACTTATGACATATTATTCAGGATTACTTATACAAGGTTTCTTAATTAAAGTGGCAAAAAGGATAACTTTCAAAGAAAGGTTTCTCTTCTAAGGTCTAAACAAACTTTGTGATTAGTTAGTGGTGGTTGATGTTATTTGTTTTGATCAAATGGTTTGGCTTGAGTTGCTTTATAGATTAACTACTTCAGACCAAAGTTAACTACAAAACATGTAGTAATGTGTATGGTATTATATTTAGACTCTTGGAGACTAAATTTAACTTTAAAATATAGATAGTTTTGAAAGTATAGTACTTATACATTGGTATCTTGTATATCTGAAATGTATTCTTTAAGTTACTTAAGAATGTTTATTCTGTTACTTGAGTAATGGTTTCTTGATGTGAGTATGGAGTAATATCATTTATCTTTTAGCAATAAGTGGATATAGTTTATGAACCCAACATAATGTTACTTAACTACTTGTGGATTTATATAGTGTTGTAGTAGTTTTTGTAATTTGGTGATTAATATTGTTTAGAAAAGATTTGATTGTTCACAAGTTGTTCTTTAAGGATTTTATTATTAGTGGAATTCTTTTTAGAGATAATCTTTATTTAAGGTTGTGGATTCTTCTAAATAAGAACATTTATAATGTTTTAAACCATTATGGCATTAGATTTTATGACTAATACTATTTATTAGACTTATTTAACTCTTTTTAGGAATATTATTAAATTTTATTTATTTTTATATGAATTATTAATGAAGTAAATAAGTTTTAAATTTGAGTTATTCAAATATTTAATCTTTTTATTTACCTTAAAAGGAGATTATTAGATTTTTAACATGTAAATAATATTTTTGTGATCATTTTGGTATAACATATTTATTTTTGTGGTTTATAAACAATAAGATATGATTTCTATAATTCTTATTACTTTTATAATTACTTAATAAATAATAATATTTAGTTAAGTGAAATAATAATACATGATTATAGTTTTAAATTAGAATTCTTATTTTTTCTAAGATTTTTGGTATTTTATTTCTATTATTAACATTTATCATTTTAAAATTATGAATTATCAAAGTTTTATTACTTATTAAACCTTTATTAAATAACATTTATTTAAATAATCATCATAATAATATTTGATAATAGTTTTAAGTTGTAGATTTTATTTTTATAAAAAAATTCATATATTATACATATTTTTCTGAATTATAAATCAAAAGTTATTAATTAAGCAAGATTTAATTATATATTTGATTTCTGGAATATTATTAATTGGATTATAACATTTTATTTATTTCCTAACAGAAAAATACTTTTTACACCACGACCAGAGCTAGCCCCAGTCACTGATCCGTGGGCCATTGTCCACCTCAGCTCTCAGGTCTAGAAATGCTTTTATTATTGACTTCCTCTTTACTCATTGTCGATGACATGTGGGCCCTGGGCCATGTCATCCACCACGCAAGGCAA
Source organism: Avena insularis (assembly GCA_023614405.1). NCBI lineage: Eukaryota > Viridiplantae > Streptophyta > Magnoliopsida > Poales > Poaceae > Avena > Avena insularis. The sequence goes on from CM042697.1 coordinate 359,186,389, forward strand.
AAAACAGTCAAACGAGCTGACGTGGCTCGATCATCACGTAAGCATGGCGTCAGCATCACCACCACTGTCGGTGAGTGGTCACCGACGACGATCTACGGCACCCTAGCAAGTGAGATACGACTAGTTCGAACAAGCGCAACCAACTGAACCTAATAGTGCCAGCGCCGCTTAGAAATGGTCATCGGAGGGTCATCGGCGACGAGCTACTGCGGCGGCCAGCGGCGGTGCTCAACAAATCTAGACTTACGGTACGAATCCGCAAAACGAAACTAGGGTCCATAGATGCGTATGCTTACCTTGATGACAATAGAGTGGTCGACAAGGACAGGCGCGGTCGGAATCGAGCTTCCCGACGAGGATTCCGACGAACTGCTGCGAAGAGGAATGACCAAATTCACCCGCTCCAGTGCTCCCCTTGATGCTAGCTTCTACCCAGAGGATCTACGGAGGACGAAGTTTCTCCATGACGTCTCAGAATGGTGTGGGGAGACGTGGTTCGACGGCGAGGAGTGGCTCCGGCGATCTAGGGTTTGGTCTCATTCGTATCTGAGAGGATAAGGAGGGATTGGGGATAGGGATGGAAGCAATGCGTCGCGGTGGCCTTCTTATCCCCTCCTGGCATCGGCGGCAAGTATCTTGGCGCAATGACGGCGATGACGGCATTGGGCGGCGGCGAGCTCCGCCAGCGAGCTATCTATGTGCGTGACGATGACGACAATGGTCGTTTTGTGGATAACCCCCTGACAATTTCTTTAGCTCAACCCGCGGTCCTCACCTGACCCCACTGGTCAGTCACAGATGGAAAAGGACCTGGCTAGTTACTAGGCTGTTGTGGGCTGCACAGGGCGTCAGATAGCTGTAGAGTTGTTGGGCTACGGCCAGGTTTGGTTTTTATTTGTTTTATCCTTTTTCTGTTTTCTGTTTTCTTATTCAGATTTGAATTTGATTTATATTTTGAATCTTTCTTTGTATAACTTGTTTCCTGGACATTTACAACAATGCAAAAGATATACCTAGTATCATTTGTAAATTCTTATTATATCCTCTTTTTGTATTTCTAGTATTTACTTAATATAATCCCCCTTGTTAATATTTTATATAAACTCTTCTTATTATTTTTCTCTACTTATTTTAGTTAGAGATTTATTGAATGATATATTCTTATTTGCTTATCAACTTAATTTTAATGAGCTCATCGTTTGAATGGAAACTTTATATATAAGTATAATGATTTTATACCATTATTTGATGCATGAAATACAAAGACATTGACATGATGATTATTACACCCATTAAGTTGGAAAATAGCAATGTATGTTATAAACAAAGAAGTTTAGGGTTTTTAATTATTAGTACTACCCTTGGCTTTAGCGTTTTATATAAGCTTAGATTATTTTTAAGATTTATGATTTAATAACTAAGTATATTGCCTTATGTATATAGTATTGGATGAAATCTCCCTTTTAAATAGAAAATTATAATTAGAGTGTTTTATAGAAGTGAGTATAATTAAGCACATATAGTTAGGATGTTTAGAATTAACAGAGATGTGCTTATGTAATTTGCTATAGGAAAATATTTCTATAAAGTGTTATAGACATCAGATGATGGATCAATGGTATAAGATGGATATTATGTTTGAGTTGAGATTTAGAGTTGATTTCTTACCAAGATTAAATAGGAAAATGATTTATAACATATAACTATATTTCACAATCTTGGGTCTCTAATTAAGGAATTCCTTTCCTAGATATAATACCTCTTTCTATCCATCACCATGGTTAGTTTGATGGACTTACTTATTAAAATATTATTATTCAATATATCATTCTTCTAAATTTATGAATGAATCCAATGAGTTTGATAAAAAGGCACTTCATAGCTTTCTCATATCCTTGCTTGGTTGTATTTACTATTCTACTGTTGATAATCTTCCATCCAACTAGTAGTTCCTTCAAACTCTACTCCCAATCTTCCTTAATTATGCATCACTAATCTTTCTCTAAAGTTGATTATTCTTAAAGATGAATAGCTCTAATTTTATGACTCTATGCTACACTAGCTTTAGTTGAATAACACCATCTTATAAGTACTTAACCCTCATGACTTACACTTCAATCCCTGAATTAAATTTATGTGGTTTGCAAAGACTTCTCTAGGATCACTTATCTTTACTAAGGTTCCAATCATGTTCTACCCACCAGTATTACCTATACTAAATATAGGCATTCCATGTTGGTGGCCAAAACATTACCATTATAATACTTTAATCATTTATTATTGAAGTTTTTAGTTAGCTAGGCAGAGCTTTATCAATCCTATCTTTTAATGTCTGGAATTATCTTCTTAGTATCTTATATTGTATTAAGGTTATTAATGGACTATGCCCTTATTAGAAGATTTGAGTAGATGTTCTGATAAGATCAAATAATAGATCAAAGACTCATAGTTAAAGAACTTGTGAATCAATGGGGAATTATCCAACATTGATGAACAACAGATATTGAGATAAGTTCCATAAAGATTGAATAGAAAGAAAGATATATATATAGTGTATGATCTTGACTTAATCTCTTTCTAACTCCAACTCATCAAAACAGTTTTTAAGGTTAGGTTTGACTATGATACTCAAAATGTATGCAGATGGGATTTAAGATATAGGGGTTACATTCTTATTATTTGTTTTATATCCTTAACCTGGTACTTATGAATAGTTATAATGAATACTATAATATGATCACCTAATGATCAAATATAATTTACATTATATTAAGGTTTAACTTATGGTACATTTTGATATACCCTTAAATCAAATCTCTCTTACCCAAAATGAGATTTTAACAAAGGCCTTATTGAAACTTATCGCAGTCAACTTGATGATCTGCTTCAATTCCATCAAGCTAAGAGAAGCTTCAATCACTTTGACAAGTTTTGTTTAAAAGCGCGAAAATTATTCGAATTTTCTATGCATGAATGCAATGCACACATCTGGGTTCAACTTATTTCTAGGCTTTAATGATGGGATGTTACAGTCTCTCCTCCTTAAAATAAACTTCATCCTCGAAGTTCGCAAACTCTCATGTTTCGGAGAAAGAAATTGATTTGTAGTGGTTGCTACACTCTCCACTCCATGATGATATTTAATGGAATTAATTGGAGTATTCCATAACCTGATTAGATATCCTCATTCAATTCTTTTTCTTGAATCGTCAAACTTCCTTACTATTTTAAGTATAGTTTGGAGGTTCTTACTACCATGAGTTCTTAAGTTTCCGTATACGCATTTTAATAGTCAATAGGCTATCTTACTATTCCTGTCATTATACCGTTGATGTTGGTATTCCTTCCAAGATTGGATTTGAACTCAATTTGTCCATACCCATTGGAATTTTTCATTCTCGACACTTGTTTAATTAGGGTTTTATATTACTTCTTAAGGTTTACTTAAAAGTTGTTTATTTTTAAATTTGATTGTTAAATGTATCCTTTATCACCCTCAAGTTTATACCTTCTTTAGATGTTTTTAAATAACTTTTCTTTATTACCTATAGTATTTTCTTCAACTTTCATTCCTAATGTTTACTCTCCCCCTTAAGTTTTACTAATAGTTTTGAAACTCCATACATAGAAGTCATTGATTCTTGAACTAAAATGTTGTTTCCTGTTCAGTTTATATTTTACTAGTTTAAGGTCCAATGAAAGATTATACGGTGCATCCACATAGTTGTGGATCTCCGAAGCAAATATTTCAGCACTAAATGTCGTACTTACTATTGGGGCATTCTTACTGAATAAACTAGACCTTGCAAAGCATCTTGCCAAGCGATCATCTTCACATCTGTTAAACTTTCTTAGGTCTTACTTAACTTAGGCCAAATTTAATGCTCTTTATGCAACTTTTAATAAGATTTGGTTCACTAGTTCAACCAAATACCAGCTGCGGACAAAACACCAACTATGGATTAGTTACTAGTTATGGATCAAATACCAGTTGTGGATTATTACCAGCTACGAACCGTCCTAGGGGGTGTGTATTACCCTATGGTTTCTCACAAACCTCTCGCATTCTCTCGGAATTGTCAGAGTTTGAATACCATTTTGGTTCCAAAGCTAACTATTTGTACTTATTCATGATACTTACATGAATTTGGTACAACTATTCCTTTACTTCTTAGTAATATTACCCACTTTGATTGAACTTCAAGTTTAATATTTCTTGTGGCTCCCTACATCTTCTATACCCAACTTCTTTCTTGGGTCTGGCTAGGAATAATTTATGCTTTACCTATTCTCCAAGTGGTGTTAACACTCCTTATATCTTGCTTCTTCCTTCTAGTAAGTCTTCCTTTTTTATCTTTGAATCGTCGCTCCCTTACACGAATTCCTATTCCTATCTAGGTCTATATCATCAAGTAATAACTGGGTGTTACATCATGTATTTGCACACCTAATTAAACTTCATGTACAGATCTAGTCAATCAAGAAGATCCAATAAGATCCCAAAGTCGATAAACAACAAAGCATATACCCTGTATTACACATAAGTTTTAACTAATTTACAAATGTACTAGATGTTCCAACGGTATGCTCCATACCTACTTACACAACTATCTTACAAGAACTTCTTGTTCTTGTGGATATATCCTCACTTATTTTTGCAAACCCTGCAAACTACAATACGTATTACCCTCTATGTACATTATTCAAGCCCGCATCCCTTGGGATGTTGTTTCTCTCTCACTTTCATCTTCCTCTAGTGCTTCCTGGAGTTCCGTCCATGATGACGTGAAGTCCTATGACTGCCTTCTGGAGCATAGGAGCATCCAAGAGGTGCGTAATCTTGATTAGAAGTACCGAGACTGAGATTAGTCATTGAAAAATGACTAGAGTTGGCGTAATCTTCCACCGAATAGTTCGGGTTTTCTAGCAACGCTTCCTCATACTAAGTTGGTTCCTTAACTTTTTCTTGGATCCAGTCATATATATTGGTATAGTAGCTATTGGAGTACTCTTCTAAGTTTATTGGATTCGTATTACCCCCATATGGTCCATAAGGCTCTCTATGGTTATAATTAGTCTCTTCTTCAATACTTGCATCACAAGGTATAGGATTCCCTATGGTTTTACCTTGAGATTCTATTTCCCATCCATACTTGTTAGGCTCAGGTTTATTTGGAATAACTTTATTCCATTCTTGTTGTTCGGAATTGTACTTGGTCCATAAGTCTTCAGGTGGCTTGAAGTCATTCTGGTAATAGGCATAATTTTCTGAGTTTGGGTCATCAAACTCAGTTTCCTCAAACACATCTCCTGAAGGTATGTATTTGGGATGTCTAGCTTCTTTATCTAACTTCTTCCTACGTGCCATTGCTTTATCAGGATCAGTACAATCCTCAATGACCGTATCCAGCTCCTGAACTAAGACTTGGTGAGTGTTGTGATAAGTGTTTAGCAAAGACCGATAATGATCCATATACTCTACAGCTAGAGTAGGTTCAGCTTGGACTAAGGTAGAGTTATCTAACTCATGCTCTGAGTTTGAGGTTTCATGTGGTATAATGGTGTGAGTACTACCTGCTAGAGCTTGGGATTTATGCTCTCGGATCATGGTTATGGCTGCTGCTACAGCAATCTGATATGCAAATGCCGTGCACCTTGCCTCTCCTGCTGGCATTTATCCCTTCAGTCCTAACTTCTTGGGTAACATGATCATGACACGGTATTTAACTAATACCTGCCCATCATAGTAACTGTAAATCTTGACCAAAAGTCTTGATTCACATTCCAAACTCCATAGAAGTTGTCGGAGATTGTCTATCCAATCCCCTCCGTAGTCATCCAACGTCCTGTTCATCACTTGAACATTCCGGGGTGGATATCGAGGTGCCATGTGGAACTGTGGATAAGAAATTATTATCAGTCACATAGAGTTAAAAATCTTGGGTAATGATTGGTAATTGCAATCATATAAAAGATTTATCGCACTAGTAACATAATAGGATTATTCTCAAGTGAATACCCCTCATATCACTAGAGAACTCTTTATTATTGCTAAGTTGTGCCCTATAGGTTCTACCCATTTACTAGATTTCCAACCTAGGGTCAAAGCATATTCTCTGATACCAACTGCGGTGACCCAGTATACCACTGCATGATGTAGTATACTATAGTCGTTGACATAACACCAATGAAACACCGTTGACTAGTATTACATCCCTCAGAATGGCACAACAGAAACACAGCGGGTCCAATCCATGGCTAAAGGTTACAACTCACGCTTTACATAAGATCCAGAGAAAACTCTAGGTTAAAGAGAGAGAAAGAACTTATTTACGAAGAAGAATCGAAGATAAATAATGCAAAACTGTTATACTATTAAAACTAGTATTTAATTAAGGAATTGGCATTGCTGCTATTGCAACGCACTATAGAGATAGGTTCTTTGGATAGAGATTTTATTTCTATCTAATCAATAACTTCGTCTTCACTTGAGTTTAGTATATGTTGACTTCCTTCGCTTCATTGAAGAGCTTTAGCTTTTGATGATTCCTGGAGCATAACTTGATGTAGACATCTTCTTACTGGCTTCAGAATCTAGCAAGGGTTAAGAAGATACTTTGAGTACGAGCATACTCAGCAAATTCACTAGAAAAGGAGTGTTTGATGCACTATAACTATAGCCACAGACCGTAGGTCATAGGCAATGCAAGTTTTCATAAACATTTCTTCAAAAGTTGCTTTTATTCTGAAAAGCTATGTCCGTCAGCCTTCACGGGTTTACTAGAACTTTCATGGAGTTCCTTTCCCGCCGCGTTCGCAGCTCCTTTCCAGAACAGGGAGTAACAAGTTATAGTTTTTACACTCCGCAGAGGTGCGTCACTTTACCCATGAGAGATCAACTCTTTGTTGCACAACCGGGCAGCTTATTCCCGTCCACAATTCCATGATGTGGGGCCCAGAAGATGATCCAAGCCAATCACTGCCCCCTTCGTGACCCCGCATGCCTCCTTGGTGTACACCATGCCCACATAAAGAATTACGGCAATGGTTTGTACAAATCGTTAGATGCCAGAACTATCGTGGGACGTTGAGGGATCCCACCCATATGATGCATATCCTCTACGAATTACCAATTAATATGCACGCTACGAGGATAACAGCCACGACCTGCACATCTGGCTTCATGCGAGAGGATGAAGATACAGCTGACTTCTCCGTCCCATTCCAAATCTCATGGTCAACACGTAATATACGGCGCAAGAATCACTGGCGATATTGGTTGTTAAGTCCTAGGTGATATATTCCTGAACAGTGGTATTCCAACTGTCAGGTTTAATAGATTAGTTGATCACCCTGGATCAATAATCAATAGTCCTCATTATTATTGAAAATAGTGTTTTCGGACCTTTTTCAAATGCAGGTGAAGAAAGCACTGGATTTGTAAAATACTTTACAGAAAATAAACAAAGGACATGAGCAAGTGTGAACTTGCCTTTTGTGATTGCAAGATTATGCACTCACGGTCTTCGAGTCAGTATAAGATCCAAAATCTGAAATTAGCATCATTGGTCCGGTAAGGACTAATGTTTAAAAAAGCAATATGCCTTTATGCATAAGGAATGTGATGCACGTTCTACACGCAAATCTCGGGGATAACGTTGTCCTAGGGTTTGGATTTTGGAAATGATTACTTTGAATTGTGTGGTTCTTTTAGATAAGCTTCATAATTGTAGTTTTGTTAATGTTTATGAGTGGTTGTAGACAGCACATATGTAGGAGTAAATTATAAATACTTATGACATATTATTCAGGATTACTTATACAAGGTTTCTTAATTAAAGTGGCAAAAGGGATAACTTTCGAAGAAAGGTTTCTCTTCTAAGGTCTAAACAAACTTTGTGATTAGTTAGTGGTGGTTGATATTATTTGTTTTGATCAAATGGTTTGGCTTGAGTTGCTTTATAGATTAACTACTTCAGAACAAAGTTAACTATAAAACATGTAGTAATGTGTATGGTATTATATTTAGACTCTTGGAGACTAAAGTTAACTTTAAAATATAGATAGTTTTGAAAGTATAGTACTTATACATTGTTATCTTGTATATCTGAAATGTATTCTTTAAGTTACTTAAGAATGTTTATTTTGTTACTTGAGTAATGGTTTCTTGATGTGAGTATGGAGTAATATCATTTATCTTTTAGCAATAAGTGGATATAGTTTATGAACCCAACATAATGTTACTTAACTACTTGTGGATTTATATAGTGTTGTAGTAGTTTTTGTAATTTTGTGATTCATATTGTTTAGAAAAGATTTGATTGTTCACAAGTTAATCTTTAAGGATTTTATTATTAGTGGAATTCTTTTTAGAGATAATCTTTAGTTAAGGTTGTGGATTCTTCTAAATAAGAACATTTATAATGTTTTAAACCATTATGGCATTAGATTTTATGACTAATACTATTTATTAGACTTATTTAACTCTTTTTAGGAATATTAGTAAATTTTATTTATTTTTATATGAATTATTAATGAAGTAAATAAGTTTTAAATTTGAGTTATTCAAATATTTAATCTTTTTATTTACCTTAAAAGGAGATTATTAGAATTTTAACATGTAAATAATATTTTTGTGATCATTTTGGTATAACATATTTATTTTTGTGGTTTATAAACAATAAGATATGATTTTTATAATTCTTATTACTTTTATAATTACTTAATAAATAATAATATTTAGTTAAGTGAAATAATAATACATGATTATAGTTTTAAATTAGAATTCTTATTTTTTCTAAGATTTTTGGTATTTTATTTCTATTATTAACATTTATCATTTTAAAAATATGAATTATCAAAGTTTTATTACTTATTAAACCTTTATTAAATAAAATTTATTTAAATAATCATCATAATAATATTTCATAATAGTTTTAAGTTGTAGATTTTATTTTTCTAAAAAATTTCATATATTATACATATTTTTCTGAATTATAAATCAAAAGTTATTAATTAAACAAGATTTAATTATTTATTTGATTTCTGGAATATTATTAATTGGATTATAACATTTTATTTATTTCCTAATAGAAAAATACTGTTTACACCACAACTAGAGCTAGCCCCAGTCACTGATCGGTGGGCCATTGTCCACCTCAGCTCTCAGGTCTAGAAATGATTTTATTACCGACTTCCTCTTTACTCAGTGTCGATGACATGTGGGCCCTGGGCCATCTCATCCACCACGCAAGGCAAAGAACAGTGAAACGAGCTGGCGTGGCTCGATCATGAGGTAAGCATGGCGTCAGCATCACCACCGCCGTCGGTGAGTGGTCACCAACAACGATCTACGGCGCCCTAGCAAGCGAGATACGACTAGTTCGAATAAGCGCAACCAACTGAACCTAATAGTGGCAGCGCCGCTTGGAAATGGTCATCGGAGGGTCATCGGCGACGAGCTACTGGGGTGTCCAGCGGCGGTGCTCAACAAATCTAGACCTATGGTGCGAATCCGCAAATGAAACTAGGGTCTAGAGATGTGTATGCTTACCCATATGACGATAGAGTGGTCGACGAGGACAGGAGCGGTCGGAATCGGGCTTCCCGACAAGGATTCCGACAAACTGGTGCGAAGAGGAATGACCAAATTCACCCGCTCTAGTGTTCCCCTTGATGCCAGCTTCTACCCAGAGGATCTACGGAGGACGGCGTTTCTCCATGACAGCTCAGAATGGTGTGGGGAGACGTGGTTCGACGGCGAGGAGTGGCTCCGGCGAGCTAGGGTTCGTTCTTGTTCGTATCTGAGAGGATAAGGAGGGATTGGGGATAGGGATGGAAGCAATGCGTCGCGCTGGCCTTCTTATCCCCTCCTGGCATCAGCGGCGAGTATCTTGGCGCAATGACGGCGATGACGGCATCGGGAGGCGGCGAGCTCCGCCATCGAGCTGTCTGTGTGCGTGATGATGACGATGATGGTCGTTTTGCGGATAACCCCCTGACGATTTTTTTAGATCAACCCGCAGTCCTCACCTGACCCCACTGGTCAGTCACAGATGGAAAAGGACCTGGCTAGTTATTAGGCTGTTGTGGGCTGCACATGGCGTCAGATAGGTGTAAGTTGTTGGGCTGCGGCCAGGTTTGGTTTTTATTTGTTTTATCCTTTTTCTATTTTCTGTTTTCTTATTCAGATTTGAATTTGATTTATATTTTGAATCTTTCTTTGTATAACTTGTTTCCTGGACATTTACAACAATGCAAAAGATATACCTAGTATCATTTGTAAATTCTTATTATATCCTCTTTTTGTTTTTCTAGTATTTACTTAATATAATCCCCCTTGTTAATATTTTATATAAACTCTTCTTATTATTTTTATCTACTTATTTTAGTTAGAGATTTATTGAATGATATATTCTTATTTGCTTATCAACTTAATTTTAATGAGCTCATCGTTTGAATGGAAACTTTATATATAAGTATAATGATTTTATACCATTATTTGATGCATGAAATACAAAGACATTGACATGATGATTATTACACCCATTAAGTTGAAAAATAGCAATGTATGTTATAAACAAAGAAGTTTAGGGTTTTTAATTATTAGTACTACCCTTGGCTTTAGCGTTTTATATAAGCTTAGATTCTTTTTAAGATTTAGGATTTAATAACTAAGTATATTGCCTTATGTATATAGTATTGGATGAAATCTCCCTTTTAAATAGAAAATTATAATTAGAGTGTTTTATAGAAGTGAGTATAATTAAGCACATATAGTTAGGATGTTTGGAATTAACAGAGATATGCTTATGTAATTTGCTATAGGAAAATATTTCTATAAAGTGTTATAGACATCAGATGATGGATCAATGGTATAAGATGGATATTATGTTTGAGTTGAGATTTAGAGTTGATTGCTTACCAAGATTAAATAGGAAAATGATTTATAACATATAACTATATTTCACAATCTTGGGTCTCTAATTAAGGAATTCCTTTCCTAGATATAATACCTCTTTCTATCCATCACCATGGTTAGTTTGATGGACTTACTTATTAAAATATTATTATTCAATATATCATTCTTCTAAATTTATGAATGAATCTAATGAGTTTGATAAAAAGGCACTTCATAGCTTTCTCATATCCTTGCTTGGTTGTATTTACTATTCTACTGTTGATAATCTTCCATCCAACCAGTAGTTCCTTCAAACTCTACTCCCAATCTTCCTTAATTATGCATCACTAATCTTTCTCTAAAGTTGATTATTCTTAAAGATGAATAGCTCTAATTTTATGACTCTATGCTACACTAGCTTTAGTTGAATAACACCATCTTATAAGTACTTAACCCTCATGACTTACACTTCAATCCCTGAATTAAATTTATGTGGTTTGCAAAGACTTCTCTAGGATCACTTATCTTTACTAAGGTTCCAATCATGTTCTACCCACCAGTATTACCTATACTAAATATAGGCATTCCATGTTGGTGGCCAAAACATTACCATTATAATACTTTAATCATTTATTATTGAAGTTTTTAGTTAGCTAGGCAGAGCTTTATCAATCCTATCTTTTAATGTCTGGAATTATCTTCTTAGTATCTTATATTGGATTAAGGTTATTAATGGACTATGCCCTTATTAGAAGATTTGAGTAGATGTTCTGATAAGATCAAATAATAGATCAAAGACTCATAGTTAAAGAACTTGTGAATCAATGGGGAATTATCCAACATTGATGAACACAGATATTGAGATAAGTTCCATGAAGATTGAATAGAAAGAAAGATATATATATAGTGTATGATCTTGACTTAATATCTTTCTAACTCCAACTCATCAAAACAGTTTTTAAGGTTAGGTTTGACTATGATACTCAGAATGTATGCAGATGGGATTTAAGATATATGGGTTACATTCTTATTATTTGTTTTATATCCTCAACCTGGTACTTATGAATAGTTATGATGAATACTATAATATGATCACCTAATGATCAAATATAATTTACATTATATTAAGGTTTAACTTATTGTACATTTTGATATACCCTTAAATCAAATCTCTCTTACCCAAAATGAGATTTTAACAAAGGTCTTATTGAAACTTATCGCAGTCAACTTGATGATGTGCTTCAATTCCATCAAGCTAAGAGAAGCTTGAATCACTTTGTCAAGTTTTGTTTAAAAGCATGAAAATTATTCGGATTTTGTATGCATGAATGCAATGCACACATCTGGGTTCAACTTATTTCTAGGCTCTAATGTTGGGATGTTACATCATGAAAGAGTCTAAGTGATAAGAATGAGAATAAGTTTTTATAAATACTCGCTTCCTTGGTTTTAAAACTAAGTTTTTGATTCAAACGTCCATTCTAAACTAGGGTCTCCTATGGTCAGGATGGCTCTGATACCAACTTGTCAACACCCGGATTTTCAATCCCAGATGCCTGTTATGCCATACATCGCAATCCCAGGATTACCATTTTTGCGAGACATAACAGATTGGATATCACAGTACATCATCCATTACAAACCATACATAAGGTCTTACACAAATAAGGATCACATGATATAGTTTTGAATACATTCAAGCAGCGGAATAACGTAATAATAACGATAGCGTGAGTGAGGCTCCATCTTCATGGTCACAGGCAATGCTGACGATGGGAGATGATCCTAGTTGTCGTAACCTTCCTGATGTCCATCTTCCTGATACTCCTCTTCATAGTCTGGCCACGGGAATAGCCAGGGACAAAGCCATGAGTACTCTTTAAGTACTCGCAAACTAATACTAACTAGTGAAGTGGTTTTTGAGTAGGATATAATAAGCTCTAGGTTGTTTTGCAAAAATCCAGATTTATCTCTACTGAGTTCAGAAGCAAAGAAAACTAGTTGAAAGTTTTGTGACACCTAAGTGGGAACTTGAATATCATAACACAACCTTATTGTGGTCAAGTCAAGTCACAAATCATTTCATAAGTCATTTTGAAAACATCTAACGACGGAACAGTATGGCCACTCCAACTGTCCATAACCGCGAACGCGGCTATTCGAATAGTTTGACACTCTGCAGAGGTGGTACACTTTCACCACAATATTCGATACACCCGTCAGGAAAAATCCTGAATTCATCATTCTCGGTATGCGTATAATCAATCCTAACCTTTCAATTACACGCCCTAGTATAGGCACCTCTCATGTGAGTTTGGCCTCCCAACCATGACCAACTGTCATCTTAGGTACTGCACAGGTGGACAATCTTCACAAGGTAGCCTCAGCTCAAACCTTGGCCGCAAGGGAACCCATACTAAGGTATATAAGTTTCCAGTCAAGCCCTAACCAATCTTCGAGTATTGTGGTTGTACGGTAAAATTGGAATGGTATCGCATCCAGACAACCATCAGTTTTATAAAGGGCTAAGGCTCCTGCCTTAACATTTTCATCATCAAAATCATCTGGTGTTTTCAAGAACACATGTCAAAACATTTCAGTAGAATGACTCATCATTCTAAGGTTTTCATAACCATTTTCACCAAGTATTCCCATCTAAAGTGATCAAGTTTTATGCTTAGCACTAGCAACTACAAGTGAGGGTAAATACTAATGAGGGGTGGTAATCAAGTGTATCTTATCTACATTCAATCTTATGCCTCAGGATGACATCAAGATTATCTAACTTAGGCCAAGTTTTATGCTCTTTATTCTACCTTTAAATATCTGTCTAAAATCTACAAGTCACTAAGTAAACTTTGATAGAAAGTTTTGATAAAGAAATAAAATACTAAGCTTGCAAAATAAAACTAGGATTGGGTATCAAGTGAGGTAAGCTTGCAAGTAGAACTTGCATAGTTTAGCTTAGCTTGCTAAGATGGTAGCTTGCTAAGATATTAGTTTAGGATTCAAGGTGCAAGTGTTAACTTGCCTTGTGTAGAGCAGTGGTTGAAGTTCTCCTCGGCTTCTTCTTCGTAGTATTCTCCTTCCTCCTCGTATCTTTGGTCGATACTAGCGTCTATAAATACATACGAGGTACACAATCACCAAACAATACTTAACTAGTCCTATTTATCACACCAAGGTTTTCACTAGACGATCTAGGATCATCACAAACATTACAATCATCAAAGCATTTGTCTTATTCATTTTATTTTGGAAAAGTAATTTCTACTCATTGAAAAACTACTTAAGATTTAATATTCTCCAACCAAAACATGGGATCATATTGACACATGTCATCACCACATATTTCAGTATATGGGAATGTGATTTAAAGTGGTGTCACAATTTAATAAGGTTTAACCATTTTATTTTAATTAATTAAAGTGGCTAGAATTGCCTATGAGGCATTATTTTATTACTTGTTCATTATTTCTGCAAGTAAACCTAGATATTTTTATATATTCAGAAAGGTATAGTTAAATGTGATTTTTGAGAGCTGGAATCAACTCAAAAGCTTTTGTGGTTGAATTTTGAAAAATGTTTGAATGCAGAAAAGCTTTTGCCTTCTTATTTTTACTATAGGTGATCTACAATTCCAAATGGATTGAATCAAACGGGCTGGATTAAGCATTCCAGTACCTTTCTAACAAAATTGGTTTCATGCATTTTGGTTCAGTGAATCGAGCTAGGTTGATTTTTGAATCTAGGTATAGAACTGAGTTTGAAATTAAAAGAATAAATCTAAATTTGAATTACTGGGTCGCGCGGGATGCTAACTAGGACGGTCCACAGTGCACAGCGCCCACGGGGGCTGGTTTAAGTGGTTGTCCCCACTCGTCAGTGAGACAGAGGGGTGCGAAGCGGTACGGGGCGATTAGGGCCGCACGATCAAACTCTAATCCTACGGCTGTGGTTCATCGTCCATGTCGGGCAACGCCGGCGAGACAGAACCCTAGCGTAGCCAGTCGTGGGAGGCTCACCAGGGCTTAGGCGATGGTCGGCGACAGGGGGCGAACGACGAAGTCAACGACGGCGATCCTCCTGGTACCGGCAGCTTCTCCTGGGGCGGCTCCAATCGACGGCGCCTTCTCCTCCAGCAGCGGCAGACTCCAGCCAAATTCTGGCGATGCGCTGCTCTCCTTGCTCCGGGAGTGAGGTGGGGTGCTTCTGAGAGAGAGGGGAGTGAGATGGTGTGAAGAATTCATGATGGGGTGGCCTCTATTTATAGTGCAAGAAGGGGATCGAATGGCACGAGCAGAGCTCGTCGGTGTCATCATCACAACGAGCTACGGGCATGGGCAAAGGTAGGGGACGGTGCATTGCCTCCTGGCGAAGCTCAACGGCTTGATGGCGAGGCGTGGGGTGGTGGGAGGCGGTCGGAACATCGTGGCGCTCTGGGCGGGTCCAACGGCAATTTTAATGGCACAACGGCTACGATCCGCGCAGCGGCGAACAGGAATGTCCGAGGTGTTGTTGGGGTGGTGGCGATCCTGCTTGCACACAGCGAGGGCGGCTAGTGGTCTGTGGGCGTCTGTCGCGGTTGGCGCTCTGGCGCGCTCTCGGTTCGCTCGCAAAGAGGCTTGGCATGCTCGGGCTGTGTGGTCTAGGGGTTGGCTGCGCTCGAGGCTACGACATGGGGTGGCGGTGGCGGTGGACGGTGGAGAGTGTCTCAGACAAGGTTGGCGAGGCTAGTGCTTCTCCTAGCTCGTTGGTGACATGGGGATGGCAAGTGTGCTCTCGGCATGCTTGACATTGATGACATGGTCTGCTTTACAGTGAGCTAGAGAGGTTCAACAAGTTAGATGATCTACTGAGAGTGTAGTGTGAGCTAGGTAGGGAACAAGTTAGGCACTGATCACTGCTCACAATAGTGTTTGTGGTTTGTTTGTTTGGTGCCAGCAAGGTGTTTGATGAAATGGCCGAAAGAGATTCAAATTTGAATTTTGGGTTCAAACTTGGTGGATGTATTGGTTACATACTAGGGAGTCTCTGGTTAGTGGGATTGGTCAAGTGGGATTGGTTTGGGTGGTTTTTGAAAAAGGGGTGGTCTACACATATGAATCAGATTCAATTTTGAAATGTGATTTGAATCAAGTTGCCAAATGTGTGTGCAGGTTTAAAAGGTGGGCTTTGCTTCATTTTTACTTGGTATTGCAAGGATTGAAAAGAAATGGAAAAGTTTCTGTTTGAAATCTTGGACTAGAAACACTCAAAGTGGCCTAGTGAGCAAGATTGGGAAAAATGACCATTTGCTTTATTTGGTTTGTTTTTTATTTTCTCTTGATTTGTTTTTGTTGGGAAATGTTTTAGATGATGTTATTTTCTTCTTTAAACCATTCCTTGCTATTTAGATTAATCACAAAAGTCCATTCATGCATTCATACAATCATCACATACACACATGCATTCATTTGATTTTTATTTAATAAAAGTTTTTATTAACCCTAATCTTGGTGATTGGAAATTGATAATTATGATCAATATTTTTGGGATGTTACATGAAACAATAAAAGATGCAAACATTTAGTGTTTTGTGGTTTATAGTTTGCAGAAAAGTAAATTAGTGTAAAGTAAATTGCAAGTAAATGTATTTTTTAGGGAAAGCCTAATCCTCTATGCAACATATAACATCCCAAGATTTAAAAAAATTAAAACTTCATTTTTTTGCAAATTGCATTGCATCATGGCATATAATGCAAAACTTTAATCAAAAACCCTATGTCAAAAATATTGTGACAAAACCCTAGTTTGAATTTCCCTAAATAGCCATCTAATACAATAACTGCATGATGGAATAGTGGTAATTCTTATTTTGTCAAAACTAATTTATATACGGTTTATTAAGTGTGTTTTGATTTTACAAAAAATTACAAACTAAGTTTACTCCATTTAAAATTCATATGCAAAAGATATATAGAAAATACAAAAACAGAATAAGAAAAAAAAAGAAAAAAGGTAAACGTGTCGGCCAGCCAGGATGACCTGGCAAGGCAGGCACGAACCAAAGGAAGAATAAATCCGTTAGTTGATTTAATTTGCATGCAAAATTCATATTTAGATAATATCTTTAGTAAAACTTTTATAACTTTGGATCTATAACTTCAAATCGACTTTCGATTGCATGAACTTGTTTCCTTTTTCAAAATCCCGAATCTATACGTGTCCAAATCGTATTTCATTTCTTAACCCATCTAAACTTTACTGTTTGAATTTGTCTTAGCATGAAAGTTCTAGATATCTTTGAGATCTTTCAATCCCGGTACACATCTCCTTTTTTCATCTACCACTGTCGGAGTTGCGTTGCAATATTTCAAATCCAAAGGAGTAATCCAAGCACAACTCGCACTCATTTCTTTAAATCGAAATTCCTTTAGTAAAAAGATAGATCTAATGATTTTCCACAACTTTTATGTTCACAGTTTTTCGATTTGATATACGGATTCGCCTTTCTAACACAAATCTATTTCTAATCAATTCAGTAGCTAAATACCGGTTTAAATGAGAGTTTAACACGAACCAAGTGGGACCGGAGTTGAAGCAAAAGCCCGAGAAGCTGAACCACGTCATACAAAGCAGCCACAGATACTTCACTTAACCAAAGAGGTATTGGCCAATCAGACGCTGCCACGTTGCAAAGAATATTCCTGCATATTCCGTTAATTCATTAAATAGTCAGAAATTGTTGCAATATTGTAAAATTCATAAGAAAAGATTTATAAGTCCAAATTTATCAAACAATATACTGATGGAAAGCTAATGTCACATAGAACAATATTATAAGAGTAGATATAAATTTTACTATACAGTTTTCCGTCAATAATTTTACTGGTTTAATAGTTATTTTGTAGTATTTAATTCATAGAAATATAAATATATATCTAAAGAATACAAATAATATATCCATGAATTCCTAATTTCATGCAGAATAAGGTTCCGGAATTAGATATGAATTTTACCGAATATAAAATTTAAAATGATTTAAACTCTTTTAGTTGGTATTTAAATCACTAGAAAATAACCAGAGCACCAAATTGAGTGAATCCAATTGCTACTGGTTAGTTTGATCGTACCTATCCATAGAAATTGTTAACAAAAACATTTGGTGCTACTTTAACAGAAAGTTTTGCAGAAAGTAAATCCAATTTTAATAGTAGTTAAATCATAGAAAAATATTTACAGCTCCTTTTTTGTTGATTTAGTTCGTAATTTAATACGAAATAAATATCATAAGTTGAATTAAACTAAGTAAACCCATATTTAAATTGATATAGTTTTAATAATAAATTTTATTGCATTAAATGCTTTTCCATGCATCACATGATCTACTCCCTCCCGTCCAGCTTATTAGGCACACACGTAGTTTAAGAAAATCTTTGACCATCAATTTTGACCAATAAAATATGTCATATATGGCCCAAAAAATATACCATTGAAAACTATTTTTGAAGATGACTCCAATGGTATAATTTTTGTGACATACTATGTAAAATTTGTTGACAAAAATTATTAGTCAAAGTTGTTCTTAAAATACATGTGTGCCTAATAAACCAGACCGAAGGGAGTAATAATATTAAGAGATCTAAATACAACCATTGTGACATATTAAATCATCATGCATGGATTTGTTCATCATTGTTTTAGTGTATTGTGCATAATTTTAATGATTTGAAGGAAGTGTTTATTGCGCACATGTTTTAGTCGATAGATTGTGAGGAGTGCAATGAGTGTTTGAACAACTCCAACAACTAACAAGGCAAGTAGATGCTAATTTCTTCATGATCTTGTCCTACTATTTTCCTAAGCATTTATTCTATATTTTGTAGATGCATGTGTAGGATATATAATTGCTATGTATGTCCTATGTATTATGGTAGGGATCTCTTATAGTTGAGCCACCGTATTATTAGATGTGCTTACACATGCTATATTAGATGAGTGTTGGGATTACATGATATGAAAGTTGTTTTTTTAAGTATTGTTTTTCGAAAACTAAAAAAACTTAATTACTAAATCTCCTAGGTAATGATGGTTTTGATATTCATTGGACGCCTTTAATGTGGAGAGGCACCCATGACACTGAGAAAGTATTGGTTTCTTTATTTTGTAGTTTACATGTACAACCATGTACTAATAAGAAGTGAATGGTTGGCTTGACTTATTAGATTATGGTGACTCAAACCCACGTAGACATAGATGTAGTGAGTGATAGGTTGGAACAGTGCATGTCGGGTTCGGGAAACTACTTCACAAATTTTCTTGTTGTGGACTTCTCCCTACCATGGCACAAAATATGTGTAGTTGTAAGAGAAGGTTGACCATGTCACATGGGTAAAATATACTAACCTCTACAGAGTGTCTAATCTAAATACATAGTCGTGTCCCTAATTATGAACAAATTGAGTTTCTAGATATTGAGGATATGACATATTTATCACTCATCCCAACTTCTTAATTAGTAAAATGTGTTGGGTAACTTAATTGGGTTGTCGTGCATCAAACTTTGATTTACTAAAAGTAGGACAAAAGTATTTGAAAAATTGCAAGCTAGACAAAGCTCCACTTAGCCAAATAAGCATGTAGTTGCTAGGTATTATATCTCCTTACTTAGCTCCTTGCAATACATTCAAAGAATTGACCATTCGTGGCTGCAATGTTTTATGTTGCGGGTTATTCTGTTTCTGAGTGATCGTTCATAGGTCACGAGACTCCACTCAATAATTATTCACCTGTGGCACATTTGAAGCATGGAGATCTACCTTATTGATGTTTTCCATTGTGTACTTGAATATTTTGAGATATGTAAGTTGCAATAATTGCAAATTATGGATCATGTGATGTAATAATGACGCACCATTAAATTCTTTGGTATTCATCGGTACTGTTTGTGCTAGTGAACCAATTTAGGAATTAGCACTATACATATAAACTTAGCATTATCAGACAAGGGTGTTAAATAGCAAAAGTACAAGCTCAGTTTGTGTTCTTATATGTGATAAACGTTTCCGAGGGCAGCATGAATTTACTTACCATATAGATTTCTACAACAGCATGTAAGTATCTTGTTAAATTTTATTCTCTTTGAATGGAGAATAAAATAGCTGCAGACATACACATGAGCAAGCACACCCCTTTTGGTTGGTCCTAAGGACATTTCATGAGCAAACAAAGGAATCATTAAGACATAAATTCCAACCATGGTTTAAAGTTCTAAGGTTCCTACTATAAAACCCCCTTACTAGAACTTCAAGACTCAGGACACGGTTTCTATCATTCTGTCCCTCCTTACTCTCTCCATTACACTAAGGTGCAGTCCTATGAGTCCATATAGGTGAAGTAATATGCAGTCGGCATTCGCATAATACCATCATAGAACCACATAGAAGATTAAAACTTAATCAAATACTCATTGCATACTATATGAAAGTCATAGTCAATTCATCATATGCCCTCAGGAACATGGGGAAGTACTCACAATGGTGATACATGATATATATCATAGGCATATGGGATACAAAACAATCTAAAATTATAACTTCACCACAAAATAATGACAAGTTACCAAGCAAAATCATGCACAAGGCACTAAACCAATATCTATGATTCAATCTGATCACAAACTACGAGGGGAACAAGATGGATCTTCAAGATGGAGATGGTGTTGATGTTGGGAATGATGTAGATGGTGATGGAGATGCCTCCCCCTATGCCAAGGAGGAGTGTAATGGCGATGGCTTCAATTTATCCCTCTCTAGAGGTCTCAGAGCAGCAACATCTACCCTCTCTCGGAGTAGGAGAAGACTCTCGCCTCCGCCGCCATCTCTATAAATCATGGGAAAATTATGGCATAGATTTTCAGGCGATACGATGTCGTATGTAAAAAAGGGGGAGCCGAGGCAACTCTCGATGCTCGAACAGGCCTAGGTGGCGCGGCCTGCATGTGGGCCTGCTCCACTAGGCCTCGTTCGGACCTCATGGCTCCCCTCGCAAGCTTCAAATGCCCATTGCCCTTCTTGTGATGAAAAACTTTTGTGGTATTTTTTCTTGAATTAATTGGTGTCTAGAAAATCCCTAAAACAACAAAATACAAAAAAGGAGATTTTCTGCCTCCTAGAAATTAAATGCCAAAACAAGGGACTTTGTAGAAAAGTCCCATAAATCATCTAAAATTTGTATAAATAATGATATATCAATGCCAATTAGTTAGTTCCACCGGCCGACACCTACTTCCACTGGTTGTTGGTCAGTTCTCCCCTGGTGATGTCTCTCGCGACGATATATCATGCCTATTGGCGCAACTGCATGCGACATAGACGTGTAGGGCTAGACGAGGGAGGTGGTAGGGGATCTGTGTGGTGAGGGGGTGGATGGCGATGTGGAGGTGTAGAGGTCGAGGCAGGACATAGTAACTCAGGACAGTGGATGAAGCACAACGAGGGTATATTGGGATTGGGAGTGGAGCATCAGGGGATGGCAGCAGAGGGAGCACGACTAAGTGATTCAATCAGGTGTGGTGAGCATGGTTAGACTAGATCGAAGGGAAGAGGAGAACAATTAACAAGGAAATTAATGAGAGGGGAGGGTGACAGATGCTTGTTCGATTGAAGACCAGATCGACGGGATGCGGGAGGTCCGATGATCCGGTTCCAACCAAACCCCGATAGGTGGTGTTTACCAACACTTAATCATTTGATGCTTGTAGCTTGCTTTTGCACGCAAAATGAAATAAATATGTGTTATTTTTGATGGCTTACTGCTTGCGGATGAGAGTCTTAAACATGGCAGTCGATGCTCGGCTGCTAATTAACTTGATATAAACTGCCCCATGTCGTCTAGATTGGGTGACCTAGGCAACGACTAAAAACCTAGACATAGATACCACGCTCCCTCGATCTTCCTCATCTTCTAGCTGTCGTAGGATGATGGCACCGGGCTCTTCCCGCGCGTTCAACGGTGCTGGTAGGCCTCCATATGGATCAAGGATTCGGCAGGAAGGACAACGATGGTCGGCGGCAAGAGGGAAACGGTGGAGGCATGAGGAAGATGGAGGTGCGAGATTGCGATGGCGCTGATCATGGAGATGTCTTTGCTAGGCGGGGTGTAGTCCTCTTGAGCAGTTGTTAGCTAGTTTTCCAATCAGTAGACATTGCCTAGGCAGAGGATTTCATATCCAATCATGATGGTATTCCTAGTAGGTCGAATGCATTGCCTGCTAGGATTTCTCCTTCCGATTCGCACGTGAAGACTGCAGAGAGCACCACGCACTGGAATTGTCCCTTGGGGGCTCCTTAGCATTCAGGTTGTGGCCTGCAGCCACATGAGGTGATGACGAAGTACTGCAATAACTCCATGATGGGATGATAGTTGGTTTACTAGGTCCGCTTCACCCTATGATGCTAGTTCGTGGAATCGTTGCTCATGCAAATAGGCAGGTGTATTCATTGATGGAAACTAACTGTCCTTGTTATCACTCACCAAAGCACACAATGCCACAAATGTCCCATGGCTTGGGTCCATGGTGTGTGCTTGTCCGGTCTTGTATGGACTCTCAAATATTCAGGCGATAATGAACCCTCAAGATGTTGCATGCGTTAGGGAGCTCGATTGTTGTTTTACATTATCAAGCTTGAAGGTTTGAAGATACTCGGAGGTGGCAACACAATGTGGTTGAGACTGGTGGTGCTCCTTAAGTATTGGGTCTTGAGTTACGGGGCTGAAAACCCCTTATTGAAGGCATTGCACAGAGTTTGCTTGGACTTGATATCTAGGGTGAAACCCAAGGCCTGGTCCTTGCGGACTGGATCGATCAATGGCGATGTTTCTGTGTCATTCTCTTTTGAAAGGTTTGTTGTTAGGAGAGCTTTCTCGTAGCATATGTGTTGCTTTGGGTGGTGGTCATTGACGAGGGGTAACCTCGGCAATGCCTATTGTTATGGAATTGAGTTTCAGGGAAAAGGGAGCGCTGGTGATTTCGTCGGCTTATGAGACAAACAAGGGAGGCAATTTACCCAGCTTCAGGCCCTCGTAGAGGAAACCCTACTATTGTATGTCTGATTAATATCAAAGGGGATTACGAATTTGTTGGATTGTTAGATGCAAACTATCTTGTGGCGGATTGTGGTGAATCGAGAACTACGGTGCCCTCTCGGTCGTCTCCTCCCAGCTTTATATGAGAGGATAGGTCTCTGAATCAAGTACGGATCAGTTACAAGTTGGAACTACAACTCAATGACTATGTCGTTTTGGGCCTCAGCCTTGATCACCACATCTGGTTCTTGGGCTTCGGATGTTTCTAGGACTCTTTATTCTCCTTGGGCACGATGAGGCTTAGTTCAGAGCCGCACCATATATACCAATCATGGGAACCCGATAAGTCATGCCCATGTCAGTAGCCCCCAAGTCTCCACTCGAGGGTTGAGTCTCCAAGACATTTCAGCATTGAACCAAAGATTTCTTCGAGTAAACGAACTATAAGTTCAATATTCTTGTCATGGGGATTTTGTACAATGAGTCTGATGCATCCGATGGATCGGGAACCAGTCAATTTCTCTTGGGCAAAAAAACATGAACCTTCTCAAGGTCAAGTCCCCAGACTCGAACCTAATATATACTGGCGTAATTCAGTTCGTGTTACGGAGGTCTTATCGAGTGCTGAATTCTAGTTTTGTGTTTTAGGTATCCAACGCATCCGTCATGATTTTTCATCATATCGTAGATATGGAAATTTCTAGTAGATCGAGCGCATTTGTGTGCGATTACTAGGCCTCACAAGACAGATCCTGGGGTCTTACTTTCAAGTCGTAGATACGACATTCAGACATGTTATCGGGCAAACGCGGTCTAAGAACTCAAATTTTTTATCGACTGCCTTGTTTGGTTGTTGGAGTTGCTGAAATTGTCACTTTGTTGATATTTTTATCGGGTGTGTTATCCACGCTCCCGTTGGGATTAACCGTTGAGACTATGTTTAGGTAGGCTCATAGGTTTTTATTTGTCGACTTAGTAGGAGGATTTTAGCTTTGTCTATCGGGTGTGTGGCCAGCGCTCCCGATGGGAGTAGCCCCGAGGTTACGGCCGAATGCTTGCATTCAAGCGTAGGCTCAAAGTTATTCTTCCATCAACTCTGTAATAGAATTTGTTTTCTATCGTTTGTTTCTATCGGGTGCGCGGTCAGCGCTCCCGAGGTTACATTCGAATGCTTGCATACGAGCGTAGGCTCAGAATCATTTTCATCCGAGGAGGTAATTGACTCGGATCTTCTTTCTTGTGGATGTAGATATTTTCTTGTCAACTCCGTTGGAGGAATTTTTGTTTCCATCGGGTGCGTGGAGAGCGCTCGCGATGAGAGTAGCCCCCGAGGTTATGTTCGACTACTTGTAGCCGAGCATAGGCTTAGAGATTAACTTTATCTGAGGAGGTACTCGATTCAGGTCTTGTCGTCCTTGATTGTAAGTAATAATCGTCATCTCCGTTGGAGAATTGTTTTAATCAGGTGCACGGCAAGCGCTCCCGATGGGAGTACCCCTAGGATATGCTTGACTATTTGTAGTCGAGCATAGGCTCAGAGAATATCTTCATCCGAGGAGGTACTCGACTCGGGTCTTGGCATAAGTTGATGTTGCTGGCGTTAGTCGACTCCATTGGAGGACCCGATATAATAGCTCGATGTAGTCGACATTCTTGCAAAAAAGATAAAGAATTGTGAAGTACTTGTATCTTGTAAAGAATCTTTTCGAATTGTTATAACATTTTTTGATGCAATTGGAGTCGACACATTTGCACTGTTTTGGAGTCGACGTCTATGAGACTATGCTTAGTTAGGCTCATAGGTTTTCGTTTGTCAACTTAGTAGGAGGATTTTAGCTTTGTCTATCGGGTGCTTGGCCAGCGTTCCCGGTGGGAGTAGCCCCGAGGCTACGGTCGAATGCTTGAATTCAAGCGGTAGGCTCAAAGTTATTCTTCCATCAACTCTGTAATAGAATTTGTTTTCTATCGGGTACGCGGTCCGCGCTCCCGAGGTTACGTTCGAATTCTTGCATACGAGCGTAGGCTCAGAATCATCTTCATCCGAGGAGGTAATTGACTCGAATCTTCTTTCTTGTGGATGTAGATATTTTCTTGTCAACTCCGTTGGAGAAATTTTTGTTTCCATCGGGTGCATGGAGAGCGCTCGCGATGAGAGTAGCCCGAGGTTATGTTCGACTACTTGTAGGCGAGCATAGGCTTAGAGATTAACTTCATCTGAGGAGGTACTCGATTCAGGTCTTGTCGTCCTTGATTGTAAGTAATAATCGTCATCTCCGTTGGAGAATTGTTTTAATCAGGTGCACGGCAAGCACTCTCGATGGGAGTAGCCCCCGAGGATATGCTTGACTACTTGTAGTCGAGCATAGGATCAGAGAATATCTTCATCCGAGGAGGTACTCGACTCGGGTCTTGGCATAAGTTGATGTGGCTGGCGTTAGTCGACTCCGTTGGAGGACCCGATATAATAGCTCGATGTAGTCGACGTCCTTGCAAAAAAGATAAAGAATTGTAAAGTACTTGTATCTTGTAAAGAATATTTTCTTTTCGACTTGTCATAACATTTTCTGATGCAATTGGAGTCGACGCATTTGCACTGTTTTGAGAGACCTTTTCGTTAGACCGACGCCCTTAGTCTTAGTACCTTGCCAACCTATCAGTTTGGTTGTAACTGGGTTGGAGTTTAAGGATTTGACATTCGGGCAGAATCAGCTACTTGGAAAGTCGCGTACTGGGTGCTCGAGTGTGCGGAGTCGATGTCACTTAGGTTACTCGAAAGGGCGCAGCCCCCGATGTGTCGAGTGCGAGTTAAAAAGGAATCATCTCTAAGTAGAGAGAAACTTAACTTTATTAGTAGTTGACGTGAATAAAGTTGATATAGCAGCAGAATTCCGGTGCTGAAAATTTCAACAGGTCACCGCAGTCGAGAACTGCAGCGGGTTGCCGGAGCTGAAGGAGCCCCTGGGTCGCTAGAGCCGAAGACATCAGCGGGTCGCCATAGCCGATGGCAGCAGCGGGTCGTGCGGAGGAGTCGGCGCAGCCCCCGAGTATAGAGTCAACGCGCTGTACATGGAGTCGACACGGTAGCAGGTCGCGTGGCGGGCAAAATCGATGCCGGAGCCAATCGAGGCAATGGGTCATCGGTACGCGCGGCGGAATCGATGCAGCCCCAGGCGTAGTCAACGCGATCGGATGTAGTCGACTCGGTGGACATAGTCGACACAGAGGGGACATGTAGTGGAGGTCGAAGGAGTCATAGGACAGACAATTAGTGCATGAACTATATGATCTGGTGAAGCAAAGTCAAAACAGTTTACGATAGAGTGAAAAACAGAGTTAAAATAGTCTATGGCAGAATTGAAATAGTCGTGCAATTTTTTGATTCGATCAGAAAGCATGGCCTCGTAGCTACACATAGCATATTTGATCCTTCGTGGAGATTTTATTAATTTTTGCTGCTTTAATCTAGACTTGGTGACGGATTATTTTTGTTGATGTTTCCAGAGCGTCGATCAATCATATTGCTTGACAGCCATGCAAATCCATATGTAATTGGATGGCTAAAAGGGTGGTTGTATCCACATCCTAGCAGAGTTCAAACTCTAGATTTAACAGTGCGTTGTATAAAAGATAAAATATTCTTTCAGTGGAAGACGATGCTTTCGTCGACAACGAGACACGTCCCGTCAATCTCAAGACCCGATCCACCGACATGTCTCTTGAATATACTCATAGGGGTAGGATACGTGTGTGCGCGCTTTTATAGACATGAGTGCATGTACGTGTTGTGAGAGTCTACGATTGTACTATGTTTTAAAAAAAAAACTGATTTGCTCCTGAGCAGTACCGATGCTTGGTCAACACGATGATACATGCCACGGCTCCAATTCTCATCGAATTGGCGTGAACACTTACATGGTGTGGTGGAAACGACCCCATGACCCATAGATGATGTCATGGACCCTCCTAGTTTTTATATATGGAAAGATTAGATCTCAAATATTAATACGAGTTGGTTATAAGTTGATGTAAAGTCTAATCTTGTATTATTTGTTTGGAGTTCTTATAGGCCTTGTATCTGTTGAATCGTTATAGGCTTCATCAATCTTGGTATATCTTCAAGTGAACCTTCTGTTACATCATATATGCAATAATGGGCATCCGAAGGATCAATGCCCATGTCAGTCATTGTCCCTTCAGGTTGTCACTTCGATGACTTTTTTTGGTTGTGTACATACTTGATCTCTTGACTCGCTCTTGATATTGAGTTGGTGCAGTAACCCAGCCGATATATTCTTGATATTAATATATTGCCTCTAATAAGAAAAGTTGCTAATTAACTAATTTGTTATGTGAATTACTATGCTAAATTGTAAGTCAAAAATATTTTTGTAGACATAATTAGTCGGTCGTCTGAAAATACATAACTCGGATTTGTCTAAATTCACATATATATAGACACGCTTTATTGTATAGGTGCATGTGAATTTAGACAAATCTGATACATTTAGTTCTGGATGGAGTGAGTATATGTTTGTTGCAACACTTATAAAATAAAAGATATATTACTCTCACGGTCTCAAGTTAGTTGTCTCAGATTTTTCTAGATATAGTTACATCTAGTTATAAAACATATTACCATCAAAGCAATTAAAAACATGTCTCATATTTGTCTAGATATCTAGTTTTTTAAACCAAATTATATTGAGCAAGCAAACCACCTCATTAAAAACCTTTCAGTCCTCTTAGATATCCTAAAAGGAAAGAGTGCGTCTGAAACTTGCTGCTCCAAATTCATAACAGAGTTAGATCTTTAACGAGAGTTTGTAGGAGAAAGCTAGGGGGTTCATCGACCCAATTACAAAAGGTTTTATCTAAGAAACAAGCCCTAGCAAGCTCATCAGCAGCAACTCCATTTGCTTCCCTTGGGAAATACTTGAATAAAATAATTCCGACCATTAACGCCTCATCGATGACATCCGCACGGACAACATAGAATTCTCCCCACCAAGCTTCAGCTCCAGTGCAAGCCTCCACAATCTCCAAGGAATCTGATTCGGCCACTACATAGTTGCACCCAAGACGATTTGCAATTGCAGGCCTTCCCTCATTGCTATAGCTTCAGTAGCATATAGAGATGCCGTGTTTGGAATATATAAGGTAGCATCCGCAATAAAGCGTCCATTATGATCGCGGGCAATAACCTCTGCAGCTCCAGAACAACTCTCATAGTGGAAAGATCCATCAACATTCACCTTAATCTGTCTAGGTTCTGTTTTAGCCCATTTTGGATGCGCTGCAGCCTGTGGAACCTTAGGAATGTTTGCATTGACCGCCATAGATAATATTGACATCCTGTACTTGGAAATCGGTGCACAAGTTCGTCATGTGTGTGTCGCTTCCTCACCAAAGGTACCAGCATGAAATAAAAACCTCCTTCGATCCCACTTGATCAAATCCTGGCAGCATGTTGCCTGTTCGACACCCGCCTGCTTGATCAGGCTTGAAATAACAAGAGAATCATAAAGCTTTGGCAGGCGCACACTAAAATAACAGATGTAAGATATCTTCAGCTGCATTAGAACAGATTGGACAAGTACCACTAGAGCCAATATGTCTATTCACCAGGATAGATTTAGTTATAAAACGGACGGAGGAAGTACTTTATATCGCGATTTTTTTTATAATACGCATTTTTAATCAATTCGAAAAGTATTGTACGAAAATTAAGAATTTCGATATCTAGCACATCGTCGATTTGGGCCAAGCCGACTGCGCTTAATCGGCCTGGACCACATCAACTGTCCAATTGACGGGTCGTCAGGAGGAAGCCGAATACTCCAATCGAACAGGGGCAAGCCGATTGAAAAAACAATCGGTCAGACCCAAGCCGATTGGACTACTCGGCGCTGGCATAGCCGATTGTTGAAATTTAATTCTCTATTGAGTTATTAGGCACATACTTTTTTCTAGCTATGCGTATATGGGCTAATAGCCTGGGAATTAGCTAGCTGGCAAAATATTAAGCTCAAATAGCTAGCTAACCTGCAACTATGAGCATGGTGTGCATGCATATGGCTATTGATTGATTCTTAACTCACTACTTAGTACAGCAGGCCTTCTAATTCATGCATGCATGGTCCTTTAGCTAATTAAGTAGAAAACATGGGTTTTAAAGCGGATCATGCAATGGTAACCTCTCGACGTCGCCGTGGCCGAGTGCCCACTCGGTGTTGGGCAGGCCAAGTGCAGCTCATTCGGCGCCATCTGGGCATTCGACCTCTATGGGGCTCGCCATACCATGCAGTCGGCCTAGTGCAAGACGACTAGCTATAGTCAGTTTAAGCCTGACGGATTAGTCTTAGTCGGCTTCTGCAATTCTAACAATGTGCTAGATTTGTAAATTCTTAAAATCGTATAGTATTATAAAAAATCATTAAAAAATTGAATTATTTTTAAAAAAATCGGCCTTTATATCAGTGTGGCTCATCGTCACCGTATGTGTGCACAGGCACCAATTCCCAAGGACGGCCTGCCTAGCGGCGGGCTGACCCGCAAGACCACAGGCCCAGTGAAGCTACGCGGGACAGGCGCAGGCACCCAAATGGGCTGTATCCGCGAGCCTGGTTTCCCCGGAAAGACAAAGTAGCCTCGCGCTCTTCAGAAAAGTCCGGACTGCTCTGCTCGCAGAAGGTAGACGCCGTCGGCGGGCAGCGCCTTTGCTTGGACACCGACACATGCGACCAGCCAACGGAGCATTTCCTTCGTCGTCTGAAAGAAACGAGCACTTTTTGGGTGCACGTCTCGCGAGCGCGGCTGCCTGGCTGTCTGGCTGGCGCTGGCGAAGGGGGTTGTTGATTTGCTCTTTTTTTTTTGCTCCTGTGATCCACGTTGTAATCCCGCGTGCGTATGCCCGTCCATCTGGACAACGTGGTCCACCAACCGGGCGGGCGTACTGCGTGCGTTGTACGTACGCTGGTCACCGTTCCTGTGCAGGCCTCGAGTGCCTCTCCATTTGATTATACTTGTTCAGAATCTTTCTTTCTTGCTGCGGACGTCAGAGATGGTTCCAGCTCTTTTCCTAGGATCCGCCGTTCCGTTCCGTTCCGTTCCTCCCTCTTCTCCGCTTCGCTGTCCGTCGGCGACCGATGCACGTTCCTTCTCTTCTCTCTTCTAGACAGAGACGGAGGGGAATCTTGGAATATACTCCACTTTCTTCTTGGGACACAAGTCATGAATATGTACTTGTGTTAAAAAAAATTACTACTATGTGAACCTGCGTCCTTTCCAAATACTTTGGAAACAGACTTGAGTCTTTTTTTTATTTAAAGGAATTATGGTGATTGTAAGATTTTTATAAGATTTTTTTTTACAAAACTCCACCTATCTATTAATAATCACCAACTATCGAAGAGTCCCAAAAGTAATAGAAATTACAAATAGTCTTTGACATACACTAGCACGGACCGAAGGCGTGCCGCCGTTCTTGCCCCTCCAGCACCGAAGCTGGACAAAGCTTATCATACAAGAACTTGTTTTAGTAGACATATGAAAAATCGTCATGCTAAATCCCCATAGGACCAGCACACCGGAACAGCGACCATCCCGAAAATAACAACCGTAGATCAAAATATAAATTGACCTAAAAACACATCAATGAATACGAAAAAGGGCGGACCCAAGAGATCTATCGTATATATATTCGTACAACCCGGGGTTCTCGAATCTCGCCTGAACAACCCACCACGAAGACCTCTGTCCGGGGTCTATGTGTTCACGGTCCGCGTAGCCGTGAGCATCCCGGCTAACCGTCCATTCTAACAGAAGACATGAGTGGCAGGCTAGAGCTCCGATGCCTAGGGAGCTAGGCCTCATACCTGCACTGCCACGCGAAGATCCCACATGAGAGCCTCTCCATGTTGTACCCATGCAAGTTGTGCCCTGTCGCGTGGCAGTACTAGACCGACTGCGTGTTCTTCCGACCCCTGTGGTGTTCTCTTGAACTTATAAAAAAAGTCCCAATTCAAACGAGATGAGGGGAGAGACTTTCTAGCTAGAGCCTTTTCGGAGAAGGAACCTTTGTAATTGTGATCATCCATCAAATAATCGATAGTTACAACACGTAGGGTCCGCATGAACTTGGGTAAAAAACCCTCTCTCTCTCTGCGTGTGTTCTTATCTAGTCGATCGAGCTCGCCGGACGTTGCGTCTTTGGCCGAACTAACAAAGGATATCCCCATCCTCGGTTTCAAAAATCAAAGACATGACAAGATCAGTCAGACACACGACTCCACGCGTCCTCCGTTGGTACTAGACACACCACCAGAGCGAGGGTTTTTGCTTGACGCTTCTCGACCATCTACATGGGGCTCCTCGTGTACCGGCTAGGAGATATGGCTCTCTAATTTTCATATGATTCTTGGGTCTATATCCCAAGGATTTTATTTTCTACGGTACCCTTTGGATCTTAGGACTAGGGTAACAAAATTCCTTAGGAATACATTCTTATACCCTCCATTTTGCAAGGATGTCCTTTGCAAAAAGAAAAAGGAAGAGCTCCAATGTTGTTATATTTTTCTTTTACAAGTCCAATGCTCAATGTTCTTCCTAATTTCATTTTTTTTGTGCATCATCCGACAATCCATTCTCTAGAATTTATGTGTTCTAAAATCATTAGGATTCCACGATGACATCCAACTCTCCGGCTTTCCTTGTTTTCAATTTAGTGCAACCCAAAGAGGTCCTTAGAGCAATGGCGAATCTAGTATCCTCAGCAACCAGAGTGCCAAAGTATACAAGTACAATGCACGTTTACTACATAACTTTAATACAATGGTCCAGTATTTGTCTAAAATATATAATAAATAGTATAAAACTATTTAAATAGTACTCCTTTCTATTCAAATTTATTATTGCAGGTTTATGTAAAGCTTTGTCTAAACTTGCGACAATTAAATTGCATCGGTGTTTGTACCATGACTCTAACGATATTTTGGGAGAGGATGCCATGGCACCCATGGAACTATACCCCTCCCCTCGCCCAGCGATTCTATTCCTCGTGAAATGTTTATATGAGTTGTTTATTTTGATGAATTGCAGTCCATGTGATTCTTTTTATGATTTGTTTGTACTTTCTCCGATCACTCGTCGTTGAAATATATGTATCTAGCACTAAAACACGTCTAGATATATTTATTTTAGTGATAAATAATATGGATTAGAGGAAGTACTACTCTGTTCAATCCATGATAAGTGTCGTTGATTTAGTATAAATTTGTATTAAACCATCGACACTTATTATGGATTGGAAAGAGTATTAAAGGTCGTTTGGTATCTATCATTTAGGCCTGAAATCCTGGAATTCATTTCACAATTTCATCCCTATGCTATTTGGTTGGCACGGAATTAGGCCATCATTTCATTTGGCAAATCCATTGAAATATCCCCATGTGTAAACCTGATTCCTATCTCAAACCCGTTATTTCCAAATTTCGGTGGCAGACAAACATGTGGTGTTTTTGGAATCATAATATAAATAAAATGAATCCATGTATTCATTTCATTTTTACTAAATGAAATGAAATGAATACCTGAGTGCCAAACGACCTCTTAGAGGTTGTTTGGTATCCATCATTTGGGCCTAGAATCATGGAATTTATTTTGCAATTCCATCCCTATGCTGTTTGGTTGGCACGAAATTGTGCGGTCATTTTATTTGACAAATTCATCCAAATATTCCTATGTGTAAACTCAATTCCTATCTCAAACTTGTCATTTCCAAATTTCGGTGGAGTAATATGATTTTAGTATTGACAATTCAAATATTTTTAACCTTGTAGTATGAAATGAATACCTGGATACCAAACGACCTCTTAGATTTTATAGAAAATAGCTTTCATCTACTCCATTCTAATTCACAAATAATAGGAGTAATATGATTTCAGTATTGACGATTTAAATATTTTTAACCTTGTAGTCTTTCAGTTCTGATCCCCCCTCCCCCTTGCTCCATTTAAAGAACATGTAAATAAAAGTGACCATAAAAACTTTAAAAAAACCCAACTAGAGTAACATTAGGGTGTCAAGTGGGATCCACCAAAATCCCACTTCTAGTTCATTTGCCAAAATCTAATGTAAATTTTTGCTAAATTTAAACTAGATTTTGGCAAATGAACTAGAAGTGGGATTTTGGTGGGATCCTACTTGACACCCTAAGTAACATCAGGAGACTGTTAAAAAACATCCGGGACAACACTTGGCAGCTCCGACAGTAGTGTGGCGGCTCCGTTCGAACGGCGGGCGGCGGCAGCCTCGACAGGAAGGCGAACCGCTCTGGGCCGCCTCATTCCCTGCACCGACGTGTCGCCCTCCGAGTTTGACACACTCCGGCGACGGCAGACATGATTCATCCAGCGCTAGCCGTCGGATAGAAAAGCACACGGGATGACAGGCAGGGAGAGAATAGGTGGTTGGCGTGGCCGCTTTAACATGCCGACCACGTGTGTGTGCCCGCCCACCTCCGTCCGAACTGACGACCCAGGTTCGCCCGTTCCCATCCGGGCCCACCCACCAGTCAAACGCCGACCCCTCACCGCACCACCACCAACACGTAGCCAGCGGCCCCAACCCCCCGGGAAGAAGAAGAAAAGAAAAGAGGAAGAAAGGTAGGACTTGGACTAGCAGCTTCGCATATAACAGCCCTCGTTTCCGCAGACCGGGGGGGAGGTCGCCATTCCATTTTTCTTCTCGCGTCTTCTAGTCTAGCCCCTGCATTCCAGCGTCACCGGAAGTAGCCCCGGAACGGAAGGACAGGAGGAGAGGCCGTCGGGGAGATGAGGTGGACGGCGTTC
Source organism: Avena insularis (assembly GCA_023614405.1). NCBI lineage: Eukaryota > Viridiplantae > Streptophyta > Magnoliopsida > Poales > Poaceae > Avena > Avena insularis. The sequence continues at coordinate 359,220,205 of CM042697.1, forward strand.
GTGTGGGAGGGCGCGTCGAGGGCGTTCAACCAACGCCCCGCCGTCACCAACCTCGTCCTCGTCCTCGCCGCGAGGTAATTCCTCCTTCCACCTCGATTTCGCTCGGATCTAGCTTGCCGCCGATGGCTTGCCTGCTGACTAGAGCAGCAGGATCCCGGAGACCCTGACGGCGGAGGAGGAATTTATTTCCGTTCTCCTTTCCTTGTTTAATTTCGTTCCATAGCCTAATTTTATTTGGCCGCCACGAATGTCGGAATGTTCTGGTAAGTGCGTGAGACGAGACCCCTGGCTTCCTCTTGCTTCCGAATGATGAAAAGGGAGAAGGGATAGCAGAGTTCTCGTTCATCCCATCTCGGTCCGTGGATCTTGGGAGTAATTTTTCCTTTTACATGTTATAATGCGATTTCTCTCATCTTTAGACCCTCCGAAAGAGACTATCCTGTCGGTTCAAGATCGACTCAGGTCTCAAAAGTAGCAACTTATTTTCGTTACATACGATTTTAGAAGAAAAAAAAAGGAGGGAAAAAGGAAACATATTTTTCTTTTTAAAACGGAAAAGAAAAAGGTAAATTCGCCTTTCCACCTGTTTTGATCGCTGCCCCGCTGGCTACCGAATCTGATGTGTCCCCCACGTAGCTGTGGACCTCGTATACATCTGAATATTCCCCTGGTCCATGACACCCACAACAAGAAAACTTGTCCTTGATTTCTTCGCCCACATTTCTGCATTTTCTTATTACCAATCCTGCTTGGAGCATGCTAGCCTCTTTTTTTTCGTTTGAATGAAAAAGCCTATGTACCTAATAAATGGATTGTTTAAGGCTAGGAACGTGGTCTACATTATGGTTTGGTGAGTCGGCGCCATGTGCTTATTGTCATTGTATATGTGGTGTTGCGGTGCTAGTCAAATACTGGACTTTTGGGTACAACACTTCTTTCAATTCCTCAAAAGCCGGAGTCCTTTTCCTGGTTAATGGTTCACCATCGCATGCTAGTAGTTGATATATCTCTACAAATATCTTACATGAGTCCTTTTCGTGGTTAACAGTTCACCATCCCATGCTATTAGTTGATTTCTCTACAAATATCTGAACACAAGTTATATCTCTACAAATATCTTACATGAGTCCTTTTCGTGGTTAATAGTTCACCATCCCATGCTATTAGTTGATTTCTCTACAAATATCTGAACACAAGTTATATCTCTACAAACATCTTACATGAGTCCTTTTCCTGTAAGATGACTATTTTGAGAGTACGAATTATGAAACAACAAAATTGAAGAGCTTAGACTAACCTGTCCAATGCTATCACAAAATATATATATTTGTACAAGCTGTAAGACATGGACTTGCCCTGCAATCAAATATTGAGAAGTGCAACTGTTAAAGATGACATGAGTAATAGGATTACTTTTCACAGCACAGATATTGTCCTTGTCTTGATCATTTTTAACATTTTTAATGTTTTCGAATGATGTCATTCAATCACAACTTATAGAATATTTTAATTAAGCACACAGATGAGGTTCCTGTTTCATGAACTCCTAAATGTATTGTATTACTAGAACATCTATCTTGAGATAACTACAAGATCATTTTGTTTTCAGTTAAGGACGGCTCCAATGTAGATCACACAATAAGGTCATTTAAGATGTCTGAGTAGTTCCAAGAAATCCTAAATGTGTGCACTGCAAGAACAGCTACCTTATCTGCAAACCTGCTGATTCTCTGTTTGCTGAATTTGCAGTGGTGGAGGAGGCCTTGTTGCATACGCAGACTCTCAGTCGGACCAGCCCCAAGGACCTAAGAAGAAGAAAGTTGTGGTTCTTGGGACTGGCTGGGGTGGCACCACATTCCTAAGGAATCTTGATAGCAAGCTGTATGATGTCCAGGTCATTTCGCCTCGGAACTACTTTGCATTCACACCCTTGCTCCCAAGTGTCACCTGTGGAACTGTTGAACCAAGGAGCGTTGTTGAGCCAATACGTAGGATTTTGGAGAAGGTAAGATGGCTTCTGGAAATTCGGGGAACTTGTTGAGCAGTTCCAGGCTTACTTCTTTCACAACTGCTGAACGCGTACTCCAAAATCTTAATAATAAACGGCTTGTTTTTGCTCATGTCCATGCAAATCTTGGTCAAAAACTAACTTGAATTGCAAAAATGAACCTTGTTCTCTGCAAGTTTCACTTGTTAGGGAATATTCATACTTCATACCTGAACCCTAGATGCATTCGTACCTCAGTTAGATGATTAATTATATGCCAAGTGAGCTAACTCTTCTGTTCGTAATGCGCTCTCAGAAAGGTGGAGATTTCAAATTTTGGGAAGCAGAATGCTTCAAGATTGATCCAGCAAAGAAGAAGATCCATTGCCGCTCAAATGCTGGGACAAATTTTGATGGAAATGGCGAGTTTTTAGTTGACTATGACTATCTGGTAGTAGCGGTTGGAGCTAGGTCTAACACATTCAATACTCCTGGCGTGGAGGAAAATTGCCACTTTTTGAAGGTAAGCTCTCATATGATTTATATGAACTAAATCTGCCTCCAATATTAGGTCGATAACTATACTGGAGGGGCCTCCAACAGATATATATTTTTATGTTATTTTTGCTGATAATCTTACTACTTCCTCCGACCCATATTAGTTGACTCAAATTTGTCTAGATACGGGTGTATCTAGCACTAAAACTTGACTAGATACATTTGTATCTAGATAAATCTGAGTCAACTAATATGGGTCAGAGGGAGTACATTTTTTTAGTTGCTTCTGAACTACTGTCCTTGCCATGATATTCATATGGTCCTATTTTACTCACAGGAAGTGGAGGATGCCCAAAAGATACGAAGGAGTGTGATGGACTGCTTTGAGAAGGCAAGCCTCCCATACCTTAATGAGGAAGAGAGGAAGAAGAATCTTCACTTCGTTATTGTGGGAGGTGGACCTACCGGTGTTGAATTTGCGGCAGAGTTGCACGATTTTGTCACTGAAGATCTATCTAAGCTCTATCCTTCTGTTCAACACCTTGTCAAGATATCATTAATCGAAGCGGCAGATCACATACTGACTATGTAAGACTAGATTGGTTCTCTCTTTACTTTTGATTCCTTATGACTTGAAAAATTACTACTTCTTTTCACAAGGTTCACACCTTTTTACACACGTTATCTACTGCCCCAACAGTCTGGCAACATAGCATCACCTCATATATGATATATACATGTAAGTTGCTTCCTAGGTTAACGAAGTAACAATTGTTTTTCATTTAAAGGTTTGACAAGAGGATTACCAACTTTGCTGAGGACAAGTTTGGAAGAAATGGCATTGATGTAAAAACTGGATATAAAGTTGTGAAGGTTGCTAAGGATGCAATCACCATGCAAAATCCAGCTGCTGGTGATGTTGCAGTTCCTTATGGAATGGCTGTCTGGTCCACCGGTATTGGAACCCGTCCATTCATTGTGGACTTCATGAAACAGATTGGCCAGGTAGATAAAAAATATTTTTTATTATATTTCCTGTCAGTTCAGCTAGCAAATTAATCATTTCTGTACATATACAGGCTAATCGCCGTGTCCTAGCTACTGATGAATGGCTAAGGGTGCGTGAATGTGATGATGTCTATGCAGTAGGTGACTGTGCTACCATAAACCAGCGGAGAGTAATGGTACGCAGTAGAAATTCAAACTCTTGATATTATGTGCTGTAAAAATTCTTCAGATATTGCTGGCTCTGCTACCATAAACCAGCGGTGACCCGCTAGCAAATGAATCATTTTTACGTGCTTTATGTAATGATGATGAGTGCCCCCTATTGTTTTCGGTGTGGAAAGAAAAAGGGTTTTCATCTGAACCCCCTATGTGCAGTTTGACTATTAACATTCTTGAGACGTTATGTTCAGTGATTCGTATATAGTAGATGGCCCATCTGGGGTTCACATGAAGTATACTAGCACATTTGATATTATTGTTAGATCCTGTTGCTATTTGCCAGGATACTCGAATTGCTACATTCGCTGTTTAGAATTATCCAGTGCTACTGTATTCTTGACTTAGGGATTTGTGTTCTTGGCATGTAATGCTTGCAGGAGGACATCTCAGAAATATTCAGAGTTGCAGACAAAGATAAATCTGGAACCTTGACCGTGAAAGAAATCCAAGACATCTTGGAGGATATCTATGTGAGATATCCTCAAGTAAAGCTCTACATGAAGAGCAAGCAAATGAATGGAATTGCCGATTTAATCAGGACTGGGAACGGTGACACCGAAAAGGAATCTGTGGAGCTGAGCATTGAAGAGTTTAAGAAGGCTCTTTCACTCGTGGATTCGCAAGTCAAGAATCTACCTGCAACAGCTCAGGTTTCCATTTTTACTTGTTGGAATTTTGACAGCTTAAAATTCTCAAAATGACCATTTCAGTTTAAAATACATCATTGTTTTAGTTCTAACTAGTTTGTTCTGTCAGGTTGCTGCACAGCAAGGACAATATCTTGCAAAATGCTTTAACAAGATGGAGTATGCTGAAGAAAATCCTGAAGGTCCAATCCGCATTAGGGGAGAAGGTCGACATCGCTTCCTCCCCTTCAGGTGCCTATTTTTATTGCATCATCAACCTTTGCTGATACTATTAGGGGAGAATGCTGATATTATTGCTTTGCTGATGCCTCCAGGTACAGGCATTTAGGCCAGTTTGCCCCACTAGGAGGTGAGCAAACCGCTGCACAGCTCCCTGGAGATTGGGTTTCCATTGGCCACAGCTCTCAGTGGCTCTGGTACTCAGTCTACGCAACGTAAGTGCTTGTTTCCTTTTTTTATGTTGATAAAATCAGATTGCGCAGTCACTATTGTGCCCATTTGTGGCTCACCTACTGTTGTATCTAACCTAACTCTTGCTTTCTCCTCTTCTTTTCTCTGAGTTCAGCAAACAAATAAGCTGGCGCACGAGGGCGCTGGTGATATCTGACTGGGGACGTCGCTTCATCTTCGGTAGAGACTCGAGCGGCATATAGTCAAAGGATGATAAGATTTTGTTTGTGAAATTTTCAGAAGCTAAAGGCAGTAGTGGTACCTCCCACCTAAGTCTGGTTATTACAGATGCATATATTCTTCTTTTTTTTGTCAGGGGAAAGAATAAAAGTAACCCTGCACTTCCCTAGTGCTCCACAGAGAAAATTCCTATGTAGAAGTACCTTTTACTGCTGAGAGTTTTACTTGTGCGGCATACGCAAACTCGCGGATTAATTTCGTAGTTCCTTTTACCACAATGATCAGCAGAAGGACCACTTTGTCCTGATTTTGTTTCCATAATCCCTGTTTATGTAAAGATCTGGTTTTGTGACGTGAAATCGGAAACCAGATGTTCTTCTGTGAAATCATGTTTATGTGAAGTATGTATGTGGCGAGCAGCCTTTTTTCTTACCAATGTTCGGAAGCTCTGTTATGTTTGTGGACTTTGCTCTTTGGTAAGTTCTGGTTAGTGGGTGCTTTGTGGACTAGCACAATGAAGACAAGTTGAGTATTCCGTATTATCTCGCAGTTGACAATTCTCGAGCATTTCATTTGAGAAGGTCAAAGCTCTCGTGCTGTTTCAGTCCAAGTCGTCTCCCTCAAAACCCTGCTTTCTGTGTAGAGGTTTAGGTGAGTTTCATTGTTTATTCATTGTCTGAATGATGAGTTCCATGACAAAGAACTGCCTGAACTAAAGGGCAAATTTTGATGGTAGTATGGCGAAGGCAATTAATGAAGATGCAAAGGCAATAGTTTCCATCAGACAAAGGGTAACTTGTAGTAGTACTTTTGGTGGCATGCTAAAGGGATGTAATACTGAAGATGCAAATCCAGTTAATAGCCTCAAACGAAGGGCAAGATGCAGTACAATATGAGTGGGTGGGTGGGGGACATGTAAAAACAGATGCAAATTTTAATCCACAGCTGCGGAAGTTTTAAGCACTGTAAAGACTGGTTTTTAACATACTAAAAACATCAGGTGAGATAGGATCACTGACTTTCTAACTCTGCTATTTTGCACTACTGAAACAGAAAAATAGAAAGGTAAAAACCTGCTAAGCTGAAACTTCAGACCATTCTAAAATTCGAGGAAAAAAATCCAAATACATCTTGTTTAGTTGAAAAGTACTGGTTTTGAGACACTCCAAGAGATCACCACTCTTTACAAACAGTAAAGGTCACATCAAATGAAAATATATACATTCTGTAGAATACATTCTCTATGAAAATGACATCTTAAACAGAAGCTGCAACTTGCACCCTTTCAGCTTTAAAAGTCAAGGGTGCCTGATCGGCATCTATCTGGCTATGAAGTGGAAACAAACTTAAAAAACCGACTTATATGAATTCCAAGAAAGCAACAGGTTGTTCTAAGCCACAAAGGACTACATAATGCGCCACCATGATTAGCCACCTTTGTTGGCTGGTTAGGTATAGGTGTATTTGTACCTAATTTTCCAGCTCAACAGTTATATTAGTACAGATCATATCAGCAAGGGAACAAGAACAATTATATCAGTACAGGTCAGACAGACAAATAAAAGAGCAGAGGAACCAGATGCTGAGCCCATAATGTTTCATCTCCTCAAATACCTGTCAGTTAGAGAACTGATAGTGCTCAATGACTACATAAAGAAAACCAGAAGGGGCGCTGCAAATTTTTAAGTGCATTTTTGTTGTGGAAAACATCTATTAGACAGAGAGTAAATTTCTTTTATAGATTGGCACCAAGCTGACAAAAATACAGCTATAATAACAGCCGCATAAGCACATATATCCAGGAAACAGTAGTATGACAAGAACAGAGAACTTCCATTAAACACTTTGAAAAGTGTTTTTTCAGGTAAATTACATTTGGCATTGATTGGAACAGCCACTAGGGAATGGAACACAGTCCCACGTCTAAATCTACAACAGCACATACGAGTACATGATATTATTATCAAGCTGTGACTCACTATCTACATGGAGACCCAGGAAAGAAATGCTGCGTGAAGCTCAAATCCTAATTACACAAAGCCTCATTCTTGTTCCCAGCGGACCTGTCGCAGAGCTTAAAAACCATGAACAAATGCAGTGGAAGGACAACGTGTGGCACCGATGAAGTGGTATACACGCTCAACCGACTCTTTGCAGAGTTCAATATTTATACTGAATCAACCCCTTCAATCTGCTGGCGAGCAAGATATCTCTCTCTTCGTTCCTTCTGAAAAAAATGAGAATATGATCACATGATACATAGCCTCATCTTGGACAAATAGTAAAAGACTGGACGATTGTCCTTAAAAAACACCAGATAACTGATCATACCCATTCATCGATCACAAGACCCTCGCCAACAATACGGGGGCTTGTGTCCTCTGGAGGCTTCTTGCGTGCCTCAAGGGCTGCTTCGGCTTCAGCGAGTTGACGCTTGAGTCTGTCCAGTTGCTTCACAAAAAACATATTGCGAAATGTGTACGGTGAACTTGCTGCCACTCGGAAGTACAGGGAGAAAGCAGATGAAAAGAAGGGATCTGCCGTCACTTACTGCGCTGGGACGCTCAGCATCCAAGAACACAACCCGCAGAATTTGCTCAACTGCAACCTGGTCTTTCTGCTCATCGAACTGTGTGACATGCAGGCAACACTTAAGAGGAATGAAATCACATGGATTATATTTTAGGTGACAGGACGGTCTCAAGGGATAAAAAGATTTTACCAATTCCGGGACATACTCCACAGGCCCTTTAACTTTGAGGCTGACAATCTTAAATTTGACCTTGCACTTCTGGTCTAAAGGTTTCTCGTTGTTCTCAGGATGCTCCACAAACTTGAAGACTGGTATTGAGCAGGTGAACAATGAGAAAAGGGGGGTAAGTTCATAAAAAATGCACACAAACAGTAGGTATGAGCTTTGCATTACCTGTTGCTATGATAGTCTCCCCTGGGGCCAGTATGCCGCCAGGAGGCCTCATGAAGCAGCTCTTTGGTGCTGTTGTTTGGAACTGTAAGACATATAATACATGGATTAGATTGGTGTTCTACTTATTTAGTGTTACACCAAACAACCTAACAATCAAGCAGGGAAGTTTGCAATAGCACTAGCATGTTGCTATCTACTCATAAAAGAATCAAGTTATGGGATTTAACCCATTTAAGGCCTTAAATTTATCCCTTAATTTAATGAAGATATCCCTGGCGGGAGAGAGAGAGAGAGAGTTGTTGTTACCTTGAACGCCACATGGGACTTGCTGACGTTCTTGATCCTAATCGCGCTCCGAACTTGCTTCCCGGGCTCATCTGCATCGATCAAAAGGTAATTACTTGATGCAAATTGGAGCATATATCTCTCAACCTTGCCGAATTATTAATCGAGTGTCAAGCTGCTAAATTTCTTGGCCAGAGAAAAGAATTTCACATGATGAAGCAGAGACAATTTCAAATATTTCCGCAAGGGAAGAAGAACGAAGGCGGCGCCTTGACGAGCTAAGAACAATCAAATAGAGGACTCGTGAAAGGAGAGCCATATCCCATCCAATCGAAAATTAGCGGTACAGATGGTTCAAACCAGGCAGCGGTTTGGGCGGGCTAACCGCATGGTAAGAAAGCAGAGACCGCCGCCAAGAAGCAGAGGAGGAAGAAAGCGAAACTGGTCAGAGAAACAACCGCGTCCCGAGAACGTGGCGCAAACATACATACATGGGAAGTAGAGCTTGGACGGCGGGTCGAGCCTGAGCCGGCGCCTGGTGGGCAAGAGCGACCGTATGGCGGCGGCACCCGACGACGACGACCCGCCCGAGCCCTCCGGGCCTCCTCCCTCCGCCAGAGGCGGTGGCGGCCCGGACGCGGTTCCCCACAGCGGCATGCGTCGAAGCCGCCTCTCTCCGCCGCGTCGTCTTCCCCCTGTCGCTGCTGCCTTTTGGTCGCGCGCGCCCCTCCGCCACGGCACGGGGCGTGAGACGCACGATGAACCGCCCCCCTTAGATACCAGCCCCGGCAGAGGTTCGTCGGGCGTATGGTGGTGCTGGGTGGCTTGCTTGGTTGGAGTTGTTGGGCGGCGAGTGGAGGTCGATCGAGGAAGGAGAATATTATTGGGGCGGGGGTGCGGTGGAGAAGAGGGGAGCTGCAGTTGAGGTGTTCTTATGCTGGATGGGGGGCGGTGGGGTCAGCTCAGCAGCTTCGACTAGTGTACGCCTGCTCCGCTTGCTTTCCTCCACCTCCCGCTTGTCTTTCCTGATTGGTGATGATGATTGCTGATGGTGGCTGGCGAGTAATAGCAGCGGTTTTTAGGTGGGTGCCAGTGCCATCATACACATGGTGGTTCAGTAACAAGATCTTTGATCGTGGCCATAGGGTGCTCCATCAGGTGTTATTCAGGTGCCAAATCTTATGCTCAATTTTGACACAATAAAGTCATAATCGAAATATTTAACCTCTATGTAAAGTATTTTTTCTATCGAGTTTGACACACATTCAAAATAATCAAATTAAGAATTATGATGTCCTTCTTCAAGTTTGAAGTTATGTACTCCCTCCGTCCCAAAATACTTTTTTTCGATAAAAGGCACATTTATTACTTAGCAGTAACTTACACCCGGTCTCTGCATAAAGATGCACACAGCCGACACCAATCCATATGATCCAAACATAAAATAAAAATATAAAAATACAGACGAATTACATATCAAACTGAGAAATTGTAATAACGCCTAGGATGCATGGGGCATGTCTATCCGAAGATTATGCTACCATCCATGTCAGGTAAAAAAGTCCCGTGCCGTATCCTCCAGCCGCGTACACACCTCCAGGAAGAGATCGCGATATTTCGCACGATGCAAAGTCGACCAAACCCGAAGGTTATGAGTACACTTGTAGAGAACCCGCAGAAGAGAGCAGTTTATATCATTAAAAACCTTATTATTTCTACATAGCCATAGCGACCATATAATGGCTATCGCTCCGATCCTAAGAAGATTTTTGTCTTGTTATCAATACCATGTAACCAATTCCTAAAAATGTTGGCAATACCACGTGGTGGATACAAGCCAGAAGCTGCTTGGGTGATTGACCATATAGACCGAGCAAAACTACATTGGAAAAATAGGTGTTTGATTGTCTCATCATGGTTATAGAACACGCACCCAGGATTTCCATGCCATTTCCGCTTAATAAGGTTGTCTTTTGTAAGAATAATCTCACGACGAAGATACCAAACAAAGATTTTGTTTTTAAGGGGTATCTTTATCTTCCAGATCATCCTATTATCTACCGCCGGAATAGTCGGCTGGATTAAAACATTATACAAAGAGCTAACAGAAAAGGACCCGTTCTTAGTTAGATTCCATCAGAATTCATTGGCTCGTCCGACAGTTGTACATGTGCCAGACGATGTAGCAACATGATCCAAGAGTCAAGTCTAGAACCAATTAGATCCCTTATGAACGTTAAATTTGGCGGGAATGATTCGAACACCGTGGCATCCGTTTCCTCCTTATAACGAACAATAGAATATAACGAAGGATATTGTTCTCGAAGGGAAGCATTATCTATCCATTTATCCTCCCAGAACCTTATCTGCGTCCCATTATTAATAGAGAAAGTCCCGAAGCGTAAAAAATGTTTTTTTGTCACAGGTTCACCGAGTCAGGATAGATTTGCATCAGAGATAGTAGTTTCTTTAGAAAGAATCAATTCTCTTGTGCGGACTTTGGTTTCTTGATTCCGAACCGAGGCTTTCCCTACATTCTCTCCAATGGTTGTCTAGGTGATGTTCTTGTGTGGCCCAGTGAAAATGTCGTTGTATGAGATGATGGGACGGTAGTGATGATTCAAGTGTGGTGCGAGTTGCTCAACTTCCATTATTGGTGTTATATGTTGATCCAAATTCTATAAAGTAAAGACCAACTTCTGACGAGCGGAGCGAGGCCCGATTGTCGAAGACCTTCCACCGATATATAAACCTCTTATAAGCCGCCGACCGGGATAAGTTGCATCTGTGAAAATCCCCGGCATTGTGTAAACACTTCCCGATATAGTGAAGTTTCACTGGCTAGTGCTCGTGATTTTTCCTCTTTTTGTTGGAGAGGTTTTCCCACGTTAACATTTGTGTCCCCTTTGCTGTGATTTTGTTTTCGTTCTTCGTTTTTTACTTGTCGTAATTATAACAATTGGCAGCAGGGTAGAGGAGATGCTTGTCCTTACCAACTCGTTACTCTTCTTAGAAGCACCTACAATGGGTGTAAGGTTGCCCGAGAAGGAGGTGAGAGAGCACACTTGACCAAACTAAGATCAATGACAATATATTGGGGAATCACCTCGTGGCTTGTGTTTATTTTAGAAATATAAGTACAGCTAAGAGGCCTGGATTATGGCAGTTGGTCTGAGTTTAGCTCTAAATTCAAAAGTCAACCATGTTACACTTTGAATTTTCTTGAAACGAGTAACTCAAATCTCAACAATAGCAACAAGAGATAGGATAGAAGGTTTCTTCTTGATTCAAATCAATCCAATGTCACATCTTAAAGTTGTAGGATAACTTTGCTCTTATTTTGATAATTAACTTCTCCTCAAAGGAACCAATTTACAAACAAAGAGGCCCCGTGACATACCCATACTCCATGTATGCAAAAGATTTTCCTTTCCAAAAAAAAAAAATTCAAAGAGCAGGATGAACAAGGATTCTATTGAAATTTTGAACTATGCAATAGAAAAGACCATGTGCATCACTTAATGGAGAGTCTTCCCTCCCGATTTAAAAAAAATGAAAATAGGAATATCTTTAACTTTGTGGGGGTTGATATGATCTAGGAAAAAGCCTAAACCACAATCCAGGCTCCAGCCCTGCTGCTAGCTAGCTAAAGGGTTTATTATAGTAGTATGTACATAGACTTTGACGCGCTATTTCCGTTGATTAGAGACTTTTCCAGGGAGTTGACTCCATTGACTTAGAAAGCTTCCAACAAGAAGAATTTTACTCTAGTGGATGTGGGACTATGATAGTAACGATAACTTAAATGATCCAGTAATCAGTATTCAGTGATCTTTGTCCAATTGTCCATGTTTCATGTCTATGGATTCTGCTTCTCGTACAGGCAGTGGAAGAAGCCAAAGACCGGGGTCGGAACTACCGGAGCAGAGTACAAGAGCGCTGGACAAGTCAATGGCAGCGGGGCTGGAGTCCGGGACGGCATGGCATCGACCATTTAATTGGATCTGGACCTTTCCAAGCAGCAGCCAGTTCGGCACGAAGCCATGGAAGAGACAAATAGTTACGTGTGGCTCGATGGGGACAATGTATGGAGACACTGATCAGTCAGTGGTCACGGCTCACGGGTCCCGTTCCATGGGAGACAACAAGAGGGCATGCTTGCCGGAGGTGAGATTTAAGCATGACGTGTCTCCGTCGAGTTCTGTGAAAGCATGTACCTAGCTAAAATATAAGATGTTTTAGTTTTATAGAAAATATATCTAGTCTAGTTTTAGTATATAGATTCGAAATGAATCTATACATTAAAAGAGGTTTAGATAATCAAGACTAAATAAAGCCTAGATAACCTACACACTAAAAAGTTTAGATACATTCGTTTTAAAAAACTAAAACATTTTATATCTTAAAACTGAGGGAGTACTTTGGAAGAAAAAAACGTTTACCTATGTGAGAGCACTAGCCCGAACCGTCTTAGGCACACAAACGGACACGAACAGGGCTAAAACCATATACTCCCTCCGTTTAGAAATATAAGATGTTTTAAGTTTGTGAAGGATATGTATCTAGACATGTTTTAGTGTATAGGTTCAAATGAATCTAGACACTAAAAGGTGTCTAGATACATCTCATTCACAAACCTAAAACATCTTATATTTCCAAACGGAGGGAGTAGGATGGAAACGAGTGCACGACTACCTCCCATCAACTCTTCTAAATTCTTTTTAGCATCCTGCATATATAAAGCAAACAAAGGAAAAAAAGGGCTCTCGCATCGCTCCCCAGGCGACGCGGGGGTGAACCCCAAACCACGCCGCCAGCAGCCTCGACACCGGCCTCCCTGTCGTCGCTGTCGCCGGCTCAAGCAGCGGTGGAGGCAGGCCTGCTGCCAAAGGTAGTGGGGTGGAGAGAAGCTGCTTGTAAGCGGAGGTCGCGTCGTGTGGGGCGAGGGCGACTGGGCGTGTGGAATCCAGGCACCACGGTCGACGATGCAGAGGAGATTGGTGGCCGCTTGGCTAGCCATGAAGGATGGGGGTGGGTGATGCGGGCGCCCATCTGGGAGTTGCGCATGAATGAGCGGTGGTGCAAGTGTAACATCACTACGGGCGTCACTGAGGAGGGCGAGGTGGTATGCGCTGACCCAGCATACCACTGCATGTGTAGTACACTATAGTCGTTGACATGACATCCACAGAACACCGTTCCGTAAATATCACATCCCTCAGAGTGGTACAACAGAAACATTGCGGGTCCATATTACAAATGTACACACATTATTATTATTACAATACCGGAAGTTCAAGACTTCCAAAAGATCCAACTTACAAACCAAAATATAAAGTGTTCAGCAAAAATTTTAAAGGTAGAAACTCTGATTAGGAGTTGAGCTCAGCAGCTTATTCTATAGAGTTCATGCTGCTCGGCTCCGTTAGTTACTACTAACTAGGTAATTAATTTGACTCGTTTTCATCGACACCGTAGCGGATCTCGTAATCCACTCCTTCAACTCCTCCGGACAGGTCAGGTTCCTCGTAGAACACATCTTCTTGACATTCGGCTGCATACATTGGCACGTCTTCGGGATCCTCAGAGTCTAAGCAAGGGATCAAAGGAAAGAATGAGTAACAGCGTTACCCAACAAGTTCATTATATGCAAGGTGGGAAGTTTGATGCTCTAACTATCACCTCAGATTATAAATCCTTGGCACTATGTAATTTTTGTAAATCTTTCTTCAAAGATTAGTTTTATTATGAAAATCTATGACCATCAGCCTTCACAGGTTGACCAGAACTTTCATGGAGTTCCTTTCCTGCCGCGTTCGTAGCTCCTTCCCGGAACAGGGAGTAACAAGTTACCGTTCTTACACTCTGCAGAGGTGCGTAACTTTACCCATTAGAGATCAACTCCTTGTTGCACAACCGGGCATACTTTCCCATCCACAATTCCATGATGCGGGGCCCAGTAGTTGGTCCAAGCCAATCATTGCCCCCTTTGCGACCCCGCATGCCTCCTTGGTGTACACCATGCCCACATAATGAATTACGGCAATGGTTTGTACAAACCGTTAGATGCCAGAACTATCGTGGGACGATGAGGGTTCCCATCCATATGCTGCATATCCTCTATGAATTACCAATTAATATGCACGCTATGAGGATAACAGCCACGACCTGCACATCTGGCTTCATGCGAGAGGAAGAAGATACAGCTAACTTCTCTGTTCTGTTCCAAATCTCATGGCTAACGCGTAATATACGGTGCTAGAATCACTGATGTCAGGGGTTATTAAGTCCCTACTTGATCATCATTGTTGCAAATAGAACCCTAAGTTCTATTGCTCCATTATATCACCACTTAGGATGATATTTTTGATTTCTTTATTTGTGAAAATAATATTTTCTTTCTTTTATAGCATATATGATAACACACAATTTGCAAATACTTTGATAAAGACTCTTCAAAGGACATGAGCAAGTGATGAACTTGCCTTGTGATGGCAAGGTAGTGAAGTCTTATGCTTGCACTGGACCTTGAGCTTCTAGTTCTACAAAAACATCATTATTGCCCGGTAAGGACAATATTTAAAGAAGCAAAAATGATTATGCAAGTAATGTAATGCATTATTTAATTTTTTATGCATTTACCCCCAAAAGTTCCTTTTTTGTAATAAATGATTTATAAATATTACTTTTTAATATTTATATCATATATTGAGTTATTTTATTTTATTTCCCTTTTATTGGACTTTTATTGATTTAATAATTCTTTTAAGAATTATTAATTATACATTAAAAATGGTGATTAAATATTTGTTTAGTATTTTTCTAAAATACTACAATATTAATACATAATGAAAGTGAATTTTAATTACTTTTATCATCTTTCAATAATTTTGTAAAATTCCATAAAGAATATATAATTTACAAAATTCCTAATAAAATTTAAATGTCTAAAATTTTATATTTCATTTTATTTGGATAGAGTGGATTATTGTGAATCCAAAAGTATTTAATTTATAATTTTTGGACTTATATTTTATTTTCTAGATTTTTTAAGTCTAGGGGTATTCTGGTCTTTTCCTGTTTATTAAAACAGGCCTGGAATTGTTTCTGGGATGATTATTCTTATTGGGCCCTAGTGGCCCATTTAGTTTTAGACAAAAGAGCCACCTCGAAGGGTCTGGCCCAACTCGACCCACTCCTCACTGCCTCTCTCTCCCTCGAGCTTATCCTTCCTCCTCTGACCCCGACCCCGTGGCCGACGATGCCGCCACCATCGATTCCTGCCGCCGTCGCCATTTCGGCTGCCGCCGTGGTGCATTAGGGGGTTATCGATGACGCTCATTCGTTCTATCCAATTGGTTTTGAGTTCGGGGCTTCTCCGTGGCCAGGTTCATCCCGTTCTCGAACCCTAGGGTTAGGGAAAAGTGCTGCCGCCGTCGTCGTGGTCCCGTCTGTGATGATGTGGTGGATCCGTGTGCTGCTGTGGCCGCCGCCGTGGTGGGTGCAGGTTGCAGCGCCCCCTAGGTGCTCCCTGTGCCGCCGCGGGTTCGTTGGCCAATATGATGCCCCTTCAATTTCTTTAGCGAGGACCTACGGTGAGTTTGATTCTTCTCCCTTGGTGCTTTCTGTGCTTGTTGATTTGATGTTAGAGGCTGGCAGTGTCCTCACTGTCTATTGTCTGATTCAATTTAGGATGATTATCCATTTAGGGTTTCTGTTATGTGATTGATCATGTACTAGATGATTTGATTCATGTTTGGATGGTCTGTACACATGCTAAATGCTTATTGGCCTGAGGCTTGTTAGTAAAAATGATCTATGATGTTTCTGGTGACTTACTAGATGATTTGATGCTTGGGATTGCATCTGATTCAGATGATGTAGTTGTTTGGAAAGCATGCTTGGTAAAGCTAACGACTTGATAGCTTTCCACTGTTTATTTGATTCATGGTTATGATTATGATAAGATATAGCTACTATCTTAGTGCTGTTAGCTTGGGAATTAACATGTGGTTTGAGATCATTATGATCTCAAACAGTGAAGTGTATTATAGGAATATCCTAGTTATGATTCCTGTTTTACAGGAAAATGATTAGTTAGTTGATTGTCTGAATCTATGACGATTTACTATCTTCCCTGATTCATATTGGATTGTTCTTGTGACACCATCATGTATGGCACACAAGTTTGATTCAAAACCATGGATTTGGTTAGTTTATGCTTAAGACAATCTTGGCTTTGAAAGATAAATATAGATGTTCTTATCTGAATTTCCTAAGACCAATGATGTTGGTATGAGGCTTAGGAATTCAAATCTTATCTAATTGGTTCATCTAGATAGTTCTGGTAGTAGTACCAGTATTCTTGATTAAATCAAAGCTTGGAAAAATGATAGTGAGCTTGATCATGTTATGGATCCTATGGATTTGTTCCTAAGGTGCTACCCTTCCTTTAGGGATGTGCCTAGAAATAGATTATAGGTATATGCATGATTGAATGGTAAAATATTGTTGGACAACCAGAGCAAGGATTTTGCTCTGAGCTCTGGTTGAACCTTGGTACTTAGTGGTTTGCCTTTAGAGTTTTAGAAATCCCTATGTTGGATTCACCCCTCTTGGGTGTTTTCTGAGGTTTTGTTTTATAAAACAACACATGTTTCTCTCTGAATAAGATGATTAGATCATGTGAAGGTTTTATGAAACTCACCACAAAATCTAATGATGTTGTAGTAAGTTGGTGATGATGAGCTTGATCTAGTTTTGCTGGACTACTTTGCTTGCTCTTGAGCTGGCCTGCTCCTCCTAGCTCTTGGGCTTGGTCTTGTTGTCCACCTGATTCATCCCCCTCCTTATGTCACCGTCCTGGCGATGTTTGGTTGATCCTTAGTTGATGTGGTTGCTGGCTATGGTGCTTGGTTTAGCTGCTTTCTACACTGGCTGTTCTTGTGTGCTGTGTAGTGGGGTGATGCACTAGTGCCCCCCACGGCTGTGCTGTGGTTTTGTGAGATTGGGCTGTGCTTGTGAGGTCGACAACACACCATATGCATGCTGGTGTGTGTCCTACTTGTGTGCCTGCTATGCACTTGTGGATATGTTCAGAATCTGGATATTTACTTTTACCTGGTTACTTTCATCTGGCTGGTGAATTTGTCCCTCTTGGCTGTCATCTGACTTCTGGCTTTGAATTTATGAAAGATGGAATCTTTCCTATTGGTGAAACTTGCCCCTTTTATAACATTTCTCAATGATGAATTTGTCAAGTGCATTTCACTGACATATCTGAGAGAAATAATACTAACACTAATCTTCTTTTGTTTTTATTTAATCTTTGTTTTGCAGGTACAAAGACAAGATTAAGATTTGGTTTAGATTTAGATATAGGATAGTTAGTAAACATTCCAATGTAATTTTCTTATTCTTTTGTAATTTTCTTTTATTATTCTTGTAATCTTGAATTTATTCAATTGTAATAAAGATTATATTATTATTAATAAATAATATTCCTATTCTTTGTATATTTACTTTTGTAAGTTGTGTGGATGATTCAAATAAATTATAATTTTATAACTTGATTATATATATTGATGATAATAAATAAACCTTATATTCATTATTATTTTTCATTAGATAGAATTCAAGTTGTAATATTTATCTCTTAATTGAATTAAGATTCAAAACTTATGCCTAATTCATTTGAATTATAATTCAAACACTCAAGTCTTATATTTCAAATTCATTTGAAAACACATAGCTCCTTAAGATCATCTGAAAGTTTATAACAATCATCCTTTAAGACTAAACCTAATCTCAAAGTATGAAAGAAACATTGATCACTTAGGTTTTTTTATTTGGCGAAAATTTTACCCACATTTTCACAGATGAATGCATGCAAAAATCCATATTCCTAAATCTACCCTTCGTTAGGTCCTAAATGCTGGGATGTTACAGACTTCCCCCCTTAAATTAAACTTCGTCCCAAAGTTTGTGGAGATGTACCTGAATAGTTCTGGATAAGTTTTTCTTAAATCCTCTTCTTTCTCCCAAGTGGCTTCCCTTTCAGGGTGATGTTACCACTGTACCTTGCAATATTTGATTGCTCTATTCCTTAATCTTTTCTAGTTTTCTTCCAAAATCTTACAGGACTTTTCAATATAAGTCAGTCATGCTTGTAGTTCTATCTCTTGATGTGTGATTGCATCATCTGGAACTTTCAAACATTTGCGAAGTTGTGACACATGTAAAACATTATGCACTTGAGCCAATATTGATGGTAACTCTAAAGCATAAGCTATAGTTCTGTTTTGACTCAGTATCTTGAATGGTCCGATATATCTTGGACTCAATTTCCCTTTAACTCTGAATCTCTTTACTCCTTTCATTGGACTTACTTTCAAATAGACCATATCTCCCACTTCTGGATGCCATGATCTTCGACTTTGATCTGCATAAATTTTCTACCTGCTCTGGGCTATTTTTAGTCTATCCCTGATCTTATCAATGATGTCTTGTCTCTCTTTGATATAATCTGGCGCAAATTCTTTGCTACTTCCAGGTTCATACCAACATATTGGTGATCTACACTTCCTTCCATACAGAACCTCATATGGAGCTGCCTTCAGACTACTCTGATAGCTATTATTATAAGGAAATTCTGCCAATGGTAGGTGATCTTCCCATGATCCTCCAAAATCTAATGCACAAGCCCTTAACATGTCTTCTAGGATTTGATTTGTTCTTTCAGTTTGGCCTCCTGTCTCAGGATGATATGTCGTGCTGAAATCTAACTTTGAACCAAGTGCTTCATGTAATTGCTTCCAAAATGCTAAAGTAAACACTGATCCCCTATCAGTTACGATCTTTTTGGGTATTCCATGTTTACTTACTATCTCTTTGACATATACTTCAACTAACTTCTCAGCATTATCCTTTTGGTTCACCAGAATGAAATGTGCACTCTTTGTAAGTCTGTCCACAATTACCCATATAATATCCTTCCTTTTTGGTGTCATGGGCAATCCTGTGATGAAGTCCATACCTATTTCCTCCCATTTCCATTCAGGAATTTCCAAGGGTTGTAATGGTCCTGCTGGACTTTGATGTTCATCCTTTACCCTTTGACAAGTATGGCATTCAGATACATATTTAGCAATATCTCTTTTCATGTTATTCCACCAGAATAGTTCCTTTAAATCCATATACATCTTGGTACTCCCCGAATGTATAGAATATGGTGTATCATGTGCTTCTTTGAGTATGAAATTTTTGATCTCAGTCACATCTGGAACACATGGACGGTCTTGGAACCATAAAGACCCATAATCCCCAAGGCGAAAAACTGATTTTTGCCCTTGAGATATCCTCCGAATTTCCTCAGTAATAAAAGGATCTTCTTCTTGATGTCTAAAACTTTCTTGCTTAAGATCACTGTCCTGCTCTGCAACTACCTGCATAGTAGCTAATCCTCCAAGAACCTCTGTTCTGATGAATTGAAGTTCTAATCTTTCGAAGTCCATTTGTAACTCTTTTGGTAGCTCCCTGTTGCTAGGCTGAGTATCTGCACTCTTTCTGCTTAAAGCATCTTCCACAACATTTGCTTTCCCTGGAGTGTAGTTTATTGTTAGATCATAATCCTTGATTAGTTCCAACCAATGCTTCTGCCTCATGTTTAATTCCTTTTGTGTGAAGAAATATTTGAGACTTTTATGGTCTGTGTATAACTCACATCTGGCTCCATAAAGAAAATACCTCCATCCTTTCAGTGCAAAAACTACTGCTGCTAACTCTAAATCATGAGTTGGATAGTTGACTTCATGTGGTTTCAATTGTCTTGAACCATAAGCAATCACTTTCTGATCTTGCATTAACACACAACCTAAACCTTACTTAGATGCATCATAGTAAACGGTAAAATCCTTCCCTGTTTCAGGAACTGCTAAGATTGGAGTTGTGATTAATCTAGTCTTC
The DNA here is from genome assembly GCA_023614405.1 of Avena insularis. NCBI lineage: Eukaryota > Viridiplantae > Streptophyta > Magnoliopsida > Poales > Poaceae > Avena > Avena insularis. The sequence continues at coordinate 359,240,369 of CM042697.1, forward strand.
AACTCTTGGAAACTTGCTTCACATTTCTCATCCCACTTGAATGGTGTATTCTTCCTTAATAATTTGGTCATTGGTCTAGCTATTTTGGAGAAGCCTTCAATGAATCTCCGATAATAACCAGCCATCCCTAAGAAACCTCGAATTTTCTTCACATTGGTCGGTGCTGTCCACTCTAGTATTGACTGAACTTTAGATGGATTCACAGCAATTCCATCCTTACTGATTACATGACCGAGGAATTCTACCTCATCAAGACAAAATTCACATTTACTGAACTTAGCATAAAGCTTATGTTCTCTTAAAGTCCGCAATGCTATTCTCAAATGATCAGCATGTTCTTCCTTATCCTTGGAATATATCAGAATATCATCAATAAAGACGATGACAAAATTGTCGAAATATGGCATGAAAATCTTGTTCATCAGATTTATGAATATTGCCGGTGCATTGGTCAAACCAAATGGTACTACCAGATACTCATGGTGTCTATATCTTGAGACAAATGCTGTTTTTGGAACATCTTCCGGCTTGATTTTTATTTGATGGTATCCAGATCTTAAATCGATCTTTGAAAATACTCCAGCTCCTTTCACTTGGTCAAACAAATCTTGAATTCTTGGTAAAGGATATTTATTCTTGATAGTCACGTTGTTCAGATTTCTATAATCACCACACAACCGTCTTCCACCATCTCTCTTATCCACAAAGATTACTGGTGTTCCCCATGGAGATACACTTTCCTGAATAAATCCTTTTTTGGCTAACTCATCAATTTGCTCTTTGAGTTCTTTCAACTCTTTGGGTCCCATCTTATATGGTGCTTGAGCTATTGGTGCTGTACCAGGTATTAGGTCAATGGTGAACTCTATCTCCTGGTCTGGTGGCATTCCTGGTAACTCTGTTGGAAAAACATCTTGGAATTCATTAACTATAGGAATATCCTCTAATTTAACTTCTTTCATTGAATTCAACTGTAGATCCACCATGATATGACTGTGTTTATCTGCTTGGTAAACTATTCTTGCTCCACTTGGAGTTTTGGTTGAGACAGTTTTCTCCTCACAATTTATCTGAGCTCCATGTTCCATCATCAAATCCATCCCCAGCACTACTACAATTCCCTTCAAAGGAATCACATAAAGGTCTATGAAATATGTACAACCACAGATCGAGATAACCTGATCTTGTTTTATGTGGCATACAGTCACATTCCCTCCTTTATTGGGCTGTCCATTACCTCCACTGGTTTGCCCTCCTCCCTTGGTAGGCCATACTCCTGGTGGTTTGCTCGGACAATCTGGCTTGATATGCCCCTTTCGACCACAACCGTAACAGATCACTACAGGCTTTTTGCATTCCCTCTGGAAATGCCCTGGAATTCCACAGTTGTTACAGATAACATTCCTTCTTGGATTGGATTGATTTCCACCACTGCCCTTGTTATTGTTGTTGTTATTATTATTGGTATTGTTGCCATAATTCCTATTTCGAGGTTTGAACTCCAGGTTGGGTTTAGGTTTGCTTGCCTGAATCCTATTGGTTTCCTTCTTGGCTCTCTTCCTCCGATCCTCTTGGACATTTTTGTAGTCATCTTCAAAAGTAATGGCTGCATCCAACAACTGCTGATAAGTTTGCTTATTGGCTAACCTTAGCTGCATCTTCACAAACGGATTTAATCCATGCAAGAAACGCTTCTTCCGCTTCTCTTCAGTGTTGACATCCTCCTCAGCATAACGAGAAAGTTGGCTAAACTCCCGGATGTACTTCATGACACTAGTATATCCTTACTGAAGCTCCTCAAATTCTCTCTGCTTCAACTCCATGACACTTTCTGAAACATGATATTCACGGAATCTCTGCTTGAACTCCTCCCAGGAAAACTCCATTCCTGGATGTTGCATGGCTAACTAATTTTCCCACCATGATGCTGCAGGTCCAGTCAGCAGATGAGTTGCATACCTCAATTTTTCCTCATCATTGCAACCCACAGTTTTCAGCTTCCTTTCAGTATCTGCTAGCCAGTCTTCTGCATCCATTGGTTCAGGAGCTGATGCAAAAGGTAATGACCTTGCATTCTGGAAATCAGATAGACTCACTCCTCCACCTTTAGGTGCCCTATGATTTGCTCGTCCCAGCAGCTCTTCCATGAACTTGTTCTGGTTCTCTTGCATCATTTTCATGCATTGCATAAAATTCTGCTCCATTAACGGCCTCATTGGTGGTGGTGGTAATGCTTCTTGGTTTGCTGCATCTGCATCGGCCTTTTCCTTGGCCTCTCGCTCCATCCGCTGCTGCTCAGTTTCCATTCCTACTCCCGAATCCATGACCCCCTAGTCCTGCAACATAAAGCGAATACTCATAATTACATCATGCATATGTGTTCTGAGCTCGACTTTATGCATAAAACTAGTCACAGAATAAAGATCCAAAGAAAATCCAAATATGCATTTCACATATTTTACATAGTATCATAATGATACAAAGTCATTACAACATATACCATATAGGTTCATTACAAAACTTCCTTATTACTTGGGTACAATACACAGTATTTGATACTATTGACTGATTGTCTACTTCTAATAGTAACTATGTTCATCGTACATGCCTGATGTCCAACCATGATGACGTGTTGTTCGTCGCACAATTTGTGGAACATATGGCCTTCCAGAAGGAACATACTCTGTATCCGAAGTGTCAGGACTTGAGTCATTACTCAACCTAAGCACATTAACTCCCTCCAACTCAGCCAAAAAGTCTTCAGAAACATATTCAACATTATCTCCAGCCTGCATCTCCTGAGCTTCATTTCTTGAGTTGTCAACAGGATACGCAGATCCTGCTGCTCCCCAGGTGCTCTCGTGGGCAAGATAGTTAAACACTGGATAATGTATATTCCCTGGGTTTTGAGAAGATGTTGATGATTCAAACACTCTCTTCTCAGGATCTTCTTCCTCATCCTGGTTATCTATTAGGGTTCATCCTTGCACCCATCCAACTAGATTGTCCAACATTCCTGTCGGAACCATCTGTGGATATCTGGTGTCCATGAGATCCATTATATGATCCCATTCTCCAACCATCTTAATTTTCAATAGGAAGTTCTGAGTCAGAACCATCCTTTGAGCTCTGTGGCATTGCATACCGCATATCAATAGTAGGATCATGTGTAGGTTCAGGTCTTGGTGAATAAGGATATGGTATAAAAGATTCCAGATCTATAGGTATATCCTTAAAGATAGGTGTTGCACTACTACTTGCTTCTTTCTCTAATTGGAATGATAACTGCTTCCTCCATTCCGGATCTGTTAGATCCTCTAACATGTCATTTTTATCTTCGACAATCACCTGATGTGTCTTATAAAAAGACGCAACGAGTGTTTGGTATCTATCCATAAACTTGGAAGCTAACTTAGGATGCTTCTTAACCAAAGTAAGATGATCCGGTATAGGCTCCGAGTCTATAGAATCATGAGGTATCACAGAAAATGCGCTACCTTCTAGCTCCTTGGTTTTCTGCTCTCGGATATTAGCTATCGCCTCCACAACAGCAACATGATATGCTACTAAATGACTCCTCCCTTCTCCTATAGGTAAATCATGATATAATCCAAGCTTCTCTGGAAGTTGGATACTCACACGATACTTGGATAACATCCAGCCATCAAGGTAAGTGATAGTGTTCACTGGAATTCTAGTTGGACAACTAAAAAGCTATAAAAGTTGGTCTATGAATGATCCTTGATAATCATCAAGAGTCTCCTCTTTCCTTACCAAAGTTTGTTTTGGAAACTTTGGTGCCATATCTCTGTATATCAGAAAAATAATTTTTTGATTAGTATCCAATGATATATTGCATCATAACAAAGAATTATCGCACTAAAATATATAACGGAATATTCTCATTTGAATACCCATTATATCTCTTTTAGAGAATTCTTTATTGTTGCTAAATTTTCCTACAGGTAATACCCTTTACGAGGTTTCCAACCTAAGGTCAAAGCAATTTGCTCTGATACCAACTGCGGTGACCCAGCATACCACTGCATGTGTAGTACACTATAGTCGTTGACATGACATCCATAGAACACCGTTCCGTAAATATCACATCCCTCAGAGTGGTACAACAGAAACATTGCGGGTCCATATTACAAATGTACACACATTATTATTATTAGAATAACGGAAGTTCAAGACTTCCAAATGATCCAACTTACAAACCAAAATATAAAGTGTTCAGTGGAAATTTTAAAGGTAGCAACTCCGACTAGGAGTTGAGCTCAGCAGCTTATTCTATAGATTTCATGCTGCTCAGCTCCGTTAGTTACTACTAACTAGGTACTTAATTTGACTCGTTTTCATAGACACCGTAGCGGATCTCGTAATCCACTCCTTCAACTCCTCCGGACAGGTCAGGTTTCTCGTAGAACACATCTTCTTGACATTCAGCTGCATACATTGGCACGTCTTCGGGATCCTCAGAGTCTAAGCAAGGGATCAAAGGAAAGAATGAGTAACAACGTTACCCAACAAGTTCATTATATGCAAGGTGGGAAGTTTGATGCTCTAACTACCACCTCGGATTATAAATCCTTGGCACTATGCAATTTTTGTAAATCTTTCTTCAAAGATTAATTTTATTATGAAAATCTATGACCATCAGCCTTCACAGGTTGACCAGAACTTTCATGGAGTTCCTTTCCTGTCGCATTAGTAGCTCCTTCCCGGAACAGGGAGTAACAAGTTACAGTTCTTACACTCTGCAGAGGTGCGTAACTTTACCCATTAGATATCAACTCCTTGTTGCACAACCGGGCGTACTTTCCCATCCAAAATTCCATGATGTGGGGCCTAGTAGTTGGTCCAAGCCAATCATTGCCCCCTTTGCGACCCCGCATGCTTCCTTGGTGTACACTATGCCCACATAATGAATTACGGCAATGGTTTGTACAAACCGTTAGATGCCAGAACTATCGTGGGATGATGAGGGTTCCCACCCATATGCTTCATATCCTCTACGAATTACCAATTAATATGCATGCTATGAGGATAACAGCCACGACCTGCACATCTGGCTTCATGCGAGAGGAAGAAGATACAGCTAACTTCTCTGTTCTGTTCCAAATCTCATGGCTAACGCGTAATATACGGTGCTAGAATCACTGATGTCAGGGGTTATTAAGTCCCTACTTGATCATCATTGTTGCAAATAGAACCCTAAGTTCTATTGCTCCATTATATCACCACTTAGGATGATATCTTTGATTTCTTTATTTGTGAAAATAATATTTTCTTTCTTTTATAGCATATATGATAACACACAATTTGCAAATACTTTGATAAAGACTCTTCAAAGGACATGAGCAAGTGATGAACTTGCCTTGTGATGGCAAGGTAGTGAAGTCTGATGCTTGCACTGGACCTTGAGCTTCTAGTTCTACAAAAACATCATTATTGCCCGGTAAGGACAATATTTAAAGAAGCAAAAATGATTATGCAAGTAATGTAATGCATTATTTAATTTTTTATGCATTTACCCCAAAAAGTTCCTTTTTTGTAATAAATGATTTATAAATATTACTTTTTAATATTTATATCATATATTGAGTTATTTTATTTTATTTCCCTTTTATTGGACTTTTATTGATTTAATAATTCTTTTAAGAATTATCAATTATACATTAAAAATGGTGATTAAATATTTGTTTAGTATTTTTCTAAAATACTATAATATTAATACATAATGAAAGTGAATTTTAATTACTTTTATCATCTTTCAATAATTTTGTAAAATTCCATAAAGCATATATAATTTACAAAATTCCTAATAAAATTTAAATGTCTAAAATTTTATATTTCATTTTATTTGGATAGAGTGGATTATTGTGAATCCAAAAGTATTTAATTTATAATTTTTGGACTTATATTTTATTTTCTAGAATTTTTTTAAGTCTAGGGGTATTCTGGCCTTTTCCTGTTTATTAAAACAGGCCTGGAATTGTTTCTGGGCTGATTATTCTTATTGGGCCCTAGTGGCCCGTTTAGTTTTAGACAATAGAGCCACCCCGAAGGGTCTAGCCCAGCTCGACCCACTCCTCACTGCCTCTCTCTCTCCCTCGAGCTTATCCTTCCTCCTCTAACCCCGACCCCATGGTCGGCGATGCCGCCACCGTCGATTCCCGCCACTGTCGGCCGTTTTGGCCGCTGCCGTGGTGCATTAGGGGGTTATCGATGACGCTCGTTCGTTCTATCCAATTGGTTTTGAGTTCGGGGCTTCTCTAAAGGGAATATGCCCTAAGAGGCAATAATAAAGTGTTTATTATGTGTATTCCAAGTATATGATAGATGTTTATTTTGCATGCTATAATTGTATTAATACCGAAACGTTAATACATGTGTGTTTATAAACAAACAGAAAGTTCCTAGTTATGCCTCTCTCATAAACTAGCTCGTTGATTAACAAGATGATCAAGGTTTCCTGATCATGGACATTGGATGTTGTTAATAATGGGATCACAACATTAGTGTAATGATGTGATGAACATTCATTCGAAGTATAGCATTACGATCAAAGTCATTGAGTTTATATTGCTATAACAACTTACGAAGAGATCCTAATCCTTAGACCATGAGATCATGTCAATCACTAACACCGGAAGAGTTTCTTGATAACATCAAACGTCACACCGTAACAGGGTGATTATAAAGATGGATTCAGAACTAATAAAGTGTTATGTTGAGGCTCATGGATCGAGAGTGGAATTTGTTCATCGATGGCGGATAGATATACTGGCCCTCTCGGTGATATCACATTGATTAGCTTGCAAGCAAGTGATTTGATCACTAGAATGTTATATCACGGAAGCGAAAAGAGTGCATGTGAACTGAGATCAAACTAGGTATGGAGATACCGATGATCGAATCTCGGACATGTAATATATCGTGAAACAAAGGGATTAAGATACTAGCGTAAAAGGTTAAACGATCACAAGAAAGTCATCGTTGAATGTGGGAGTCATTATGGGTCTCCGGATCCTCGCTACGATTATTGATCGAGAGGGTCTCGATCATGTCCGCATTATTCACGAACCGTAGGGTGACACACTTAAGAGACACCGACATCCAATTGGAGCAAATGTTTCATGCCGAAAGAATAAACAAGCGCAGGAATTTATTTCACTAGATACCGAAACAGGTTTTCGGGTGAAAATGCATAAAGTGGTTATGCATGTGAAATGGAATTCTAGAAAGGGGTTATTTGTGAATGTTTTTCATTAAAGTAATTTACAAAATTCTGAATAAAATAAAAGAGTTTTATTAAATGAGAGTTTGCATTAAATTTGGTGGAAATTTAATGGGAATTTGAGTGGACTTTTGAGTGGAGGGAATTTAAAGGAGATTTGTGAGTGGAGTGTCCACCCACATGAAGAGGGGAGGGCAAGGGGGCAGCCCCCATGCGCCGGCCACCCCCTTGGGTTCCCCCTACTCCTATAAAAGGAGCCCCCCTCCTCACTTGTCTCTCACACCTACTCGTGAACAATCTCTCTCCCCCTCTAGAATTTATCCCCCATGGCCTCGGACTAGCGAGATACATGTTCCCGGTGGCTATTCGGCAAGAAAGAGTTGTGCTTCCGCTGCATCGCTGGAGCGAGGAGGCGGAGGTTGGTCGGTGCCTCGAACGTGTGTGCGAGAACGGATGCGCTGCTGATTTGCGGTGCTAGGACTTCCTCTCGATCTTGAGATCGGCAAGAGATCGTCTACATCAACCACGAGTTGAACTCGTTAAGCTTTGTCGGTCTTCAAGGGTATGTTCTCTATGGATATTGTTAGAGATATGCCCAAGAGGAAATAATAAAGTGGTTATTATCATATCTTCATACTTATGATAAATGTTTACATACCATGCTATAATTGTATTAACCGGAAACATTAATACTTGTGTGATTTGTAAACATAAAAGAGTCCCTAGTAAAGCCTCTTGTTAAACTAGCTTGTTGGTTAATATATGATCATGGTTTCCTGATCATGAACATAGAGATGTTATTAACAACAGGGTCATATCATTAGGAGAATGATGTGATGGACATACTCCTATAGTTAAGCGTAGCATAAAGATCAAGTCATTTAATATAGTTCATTTGCTATAAGCTTTCTGATACATAGTAACCTAATTCCTTCGACCATGAGATCATGCATATCACCTTTACCGGAAGGATGCTTTGATGACATCAAACACCACACCGTAACAGGGTGGCTATAAAGGTGGCATTGAGTGTTCGGAAAGTATTGGTTGAGACACATGGATCAAGAGTGGGATTTGTCCATCCATATGACGGATAGATATACTCTGGGCCCTCTCGGTGGAATGTCATCCAATTAGCTTGCAAGCATGTGACTGGCTCACAAGGGATCACATACCACGGGAACGAGAAAAGAGTACTTATCAGTAACAAGGTTGAACTAGGTATGCAGAGATACCAACGATCATAACCTCGGATAGTAAAATATCGTGAGACAAAGGGAAATTGGTATCGTATGTAAGTGGTTCATTCGATCGCAAAGTAATCGTAGAAATATGTGGGAGCCATATGAATTTCCAGATTCCTCTATTGGTTATTGATCGGAGAAGTGTCTCGATCATGTACGCATAATTCACGAACCGTAGGGAGACACACTTAAGGATTCGATGTTGTTGAGTAGTTATGGAATGATGAGTAAGAGACCGAATGTTGTTCGGAGTCTCAGATGGGATCCGAGATATCACGAGGAGATCCAGAATGGTCCGGAGAATAAGATTCATATAAGGAAAGTCCTGTTTCGGGGTTGGAGAATGGTTCCGGTGTTTTCAGCAGGAATGTTCTAGAAGGTTCCGGAATGTACGGCACTCCGGAGGGGAAGGGTACATGAATGTGTCATTGCAAGTTGGAATGATTGCATCATGTACTAGGTGTCATCGCTGTACAAAATAAAGGGTTTAATCAAATCCTAGTTTGAAAAGTCAAACGCCAATTTGAGAAGTCAAACGGCTATTTTGGAAAGTGGAGAAGAAGTGGGAAACCGAGTTGGGGAGGAGTTCCTCCTCCACCGCCGGCCCACTAGGGATCCGAGTTGGGGAGGACTCCTCCCTTGGCCGGCGCCTCCCTCCACCTATATAAGGAGGGGCAGGGCTCCCCTCCTAGACACACAAGTTGCCTACCTCTAAACCTAAACCCTAGCCATAACCTAGGGGTTTCTCCCAAGCCGCCGAGTTAGAGCTTCTAATTGCCCTAGCCACTGGTTTAGCCCCTTCTAATTGGTGTGTCTAAACCCTAGATCACCAAGGCTCTCTCATAGTCCACCATACTCGCTCTGGCTTAAGGTGAAGCCCTGCGAGATCTTCCCTCTACTTAGGTACCACTTGTCGTCTTCTTAATCGCGAGAGTGCTACAACCTCCGCTGCTAGAACAAGGAGAGGAAGGTCTTCATCGAAAACCGAGCGTGTGACCCAGGCTGCGGAGCGCTGCTTAGCAGCGCCGGAAGGATCGTCTACGCGATCTTGAGATCGGCAAGTGTACGACTACATCACCCACGAGAATCTGCTCTCGTTAACCGTTTTGGAATCTTCGAGGGTGAGTTCCTCTATCAACTCGTTGCTACAATCTAGTAGATAGATCTTGGATTGATCATAGATTAGATCTTGATTGTGTGTTCATGCGGTAGAATTTTTTTGTTTTCCATACTACGAACCCCTAAAGTGGTATCAGAGTCGTGTCTATATGTAGATCTGTTGCACGAGTAGAACACAATGGTCATTGTGGGCGTTGATGCTTTTGTTGTCGATTGCTTCTTGTGTACTTTGCATCTTGCGGGATGGTGGGATGAAGCGGCCCGGGCTAACCTTACATGACATCGTTCATGAGACTTGCTCCACGCTTGACATGCAACTTGTATTGCATAAGTGGCTTCTTGGTGCCTGTTTCTCCCAACATAGTTAAGATTCAATTTACAACGGGTGATTGACAATACTAGTATCAATGTTGTGGTTCTTGTTCGTAAGTTAGAACGACACTTATTGAAAGCCCCAAACCACGTATAACATGCAAATAAAATTATAGGCGTCTAACTTTGTTTTGCAGGGGTGTGCTGTGATGTGATATGGCCATGATTGTGATTGTATATGATGTATGCAATGTTCCTTATTGTAAGTAGGCAACTGGCAGGAGCCATATGGTTGTGTTTTAAATTCGATTAAGACCCACGTGTCTATTATTCAAAATAGTTGTAATAGTTGATGCTGGTGGACGACAACCATGAAGCGGCGCCATTGACCTTGACGCCATGCCGGTGATGATGGAGATCATGTTCATGCTTGAAGATGGAGATCGGAAGCACAAGAAGAAAGGCCATGTCATATCACATATTATGAATTGCATGTGATGTTAATCCTTTTATGCATCTTGTATTGCTTAGTTAACGACGGTAGCATTATAAGATGATCCCTCAAGCACACAATTTCAAATCATAAAGTGTTCACCCTTAGTTAGCACCATTGCTAAAGCTTGTTGTTTCGAAGCACCACGTGATGATCGGGTGTGTTAGATTCCGCAAGTGTATACAACGTGAGCAAGCCAGATTTGCTCATGCGGAAGCTAAGGTTTGATCTTGACGAGACTAGCATGTACAGACATGGTCTCGGAACACGGATCACCGAAAGGTAAAGCATGAGTCATATAGTAGATATGATGAACATGTTGATTGTTCGCCATTGAAGCTACATCAACTCTCGTGATGATCGGTTTTGATGTGGTGGATTTGGTTCGTGTGATCACTAAAAGAATGTGAGGGATATTGTTTTGAGTGGGAGTTCAAGAGCAATTTGATTAAAAGTTGAACACTATTTATCATAAATTAAATCAAAGTGAATTTGCATAGTTGTTGTAGTCATTGGCATCCGTTTACCACCTTGCGCTTAGTTTTAATTGAGAAGATAGAACTATAGAATTCTGGTTAGTTACTTTACGAACTGGTATCGTATTGTTTTGAAGTGTTAATCTAAAGTTTAAAAGTCCTATTGCAAACTTTCAGTAAAGTTCCGGTTACTCCATGAAGTTTAATAATTGGTATTAAAAACAAGAGTGACAATTCCAAGTGTTAGTGTATGAGTATCATGTTTGTCTCCATGATTCTTGATATTCAAAGGATTGTCTTAATATCAAGGTTATCTAGGATATGAAAGAGTTGTTTCAGAAACCATGATGTGTGGAAGATATTGTGATATCTGAAACAAAGTTTTGGTTGCAACATGATAGAGTATAATATGGCAAAAGTCATGTTCTCGTATTTGATGAGAATTTGCAAAAGGTTGAAGACACTAGTTGTCCTAATCCTCCAAAATGTTTTGGAGAGCAACATTATACTCGCAGTTCACTGTTATAAGCTAAAAGTAGCTTGATCATGGATAATTCCATGATAAGGGTGAATATTTGATGTAGGTAAAGTGTTTACTACACCAATAGATTACTAAAGAAAGGAATTTGAAAGAACACCAAACATTTGATGATGGTGATCTATTTCAAAGTGCAAGTCCAAAGACATTGGTATTTAATTATACACGCTTTGGACTATGTGTCATATGTATGACTCCTGTTGATGTTGATAGATTCTTTCAAACAGAAAAGGAAATACTGAAAGAGAATCTCATAAGTATATGGCAGAAAAGAAAAGACTAGAATTGTTCAGTTTAAGTATACAGAAGATATACATGTTATGGCTATATTCTTTGCTTATTAAACAATGTGGTTCTTAAGTATTTGATACTGAATTTGTTGGTGTGAATTGTCATACGAAACAACACAATTCATGAACTACAATGGCCTAAGTAACTAGCAAAAGAATATGTAATGATGTTCATCGAGAACAAATAAAGGGTTATTGTGTTGCTCGTTAAACATCAAAGCTTGCCTTCAAGATTTGTTTTATCAGGTATTATGAGAACAAAAGGGTTGTTCAAATAATTGCCATAATCCATAAAAGATGGATGATTCACAAATCTCGTTGGAGAAATCACATCCATAAAACTAGTGCTAAAAATGTCGAAAGACAAATTGATTGAAAGATCACTTAGGAAGTGACATCGCCGTTTAAATTATATTGGAAAGAAAACATGAAGAAACTCCATGTGGATGGAATTTTGGAGTCATTTGATTTTTGATCACATGACGCTTGTGAAACTTTCCTAGAGATAATTAAAACTTCGTTCATAGGCCAAAAGGGAACAAATGACTAGCTTATTGGAACTTGTACATATTGTTGTACGAAATCCATTATGTGTAGTCAAGAGCGATGGATTTCAACTTCATATGCTTTCTCCAAAAAATTGAGTGAATATATGAATATTTACTTAATAAGGATGAAGTATGAAACATTTGAAAAGTTCAAAGACTTTCAAGATGAAGTGCAAAATCATTGTAACAAGAATGTAAATAGTTTATGATAAGATCATAAAGGAAGATATTTGAGTTACAAGTTTAGCATAATACCTAAGATTTAAGGAATGGATTACGTGAATTTGAATGTCCCGAAACACCATAAGAGTATGGAGCGTTCGAGATATGTAATTAAACCTTGTTTGACATGGTAAGATCGAAGGTGTAATACACAAAACCGCCATTATATTTTAAAGATTAAAAGCTTTAGAGACTACCGTTTTCCACTAAAAAGAGCTCCATCATAATCCGCTGAAATGACACCATATAAAGTTATGGTTTGGGATAAAACCCAAGTAGTTCTTTCTTAAACATTGGTGTGCTATGCATAAGAAAGATGTTTGCAACCAAAGTCGGATAAACCTGTCTTTGTATTACTGTTAAGTATTCCTCCATAGACACCGGAGACAAAAGTGTTTGTCGCTTAGAACGTCAAGTTTCTTTGAGAAGGAATTTTTCGTGAAAAGATAAATGGGAGGACAATAGAACTTTGATAAGGTTAAAGGAACCTTAGCTATATGTGCAAAGTTATGGCCTTGAAAAGTGTTGAGGCGACAACAATGCTCATGGCTCACGTGCCTCAAAGGTTGCGGTCATGGAGGTCTAAGTTTCTATTGAACCAAGTAGGTCGAGTAAACAATCAAATACCAAGATTTGAGGGTTGAATCATTATTTGAGAATAATGAACGGACTACATGCAAAGAAGCGACGATGGGCCCTGACTCCGTCAAATGGCTTGAAGCCATAAAATCTGTGATAGTTTCATACACGAGAAATCAAGTTTTGAACTTGAAGGACCCTCGAGAAAGGTGTAAGACCTTACAGTTGTGTTTGGATCTATAAAGAAGTAGACATGGATGTTTCACATCTATGAAATAGTCGACATGTTGGGAAAGAGTTCACAAAATGTTCAAAGGTTGACTATGACAAGATTTTGATCTTTCATAGCGATATTTAGTCTAGACGGATTAATGTAGCAACCACTACATATAATTTTGTTATGTGGTAGTTGAATAAACAAAACAAGTTCTTCTAATAGAAGGGTTACCTAGGACGTGTGCATGACACGGTCCAAAGGGTTTTGTTAATTCAAAGGATGCTAAAAGCATATGCAAACTTCAATGGTTGAAGTAAGCATCGCGGAGTTGGAATCTTCACTATGATGAAACTGTTAAAAGAGTTTAATTTCATCAGAGACAATGAAGATACTTGCATTTGCAAGAAATTAAGTGGGAGCGCTAAGACATATTTCTAATACATTATGTGGAAGACATATTGTTGATTAAAAATGATGTATCTTTTATTAACACATATTAAGAATTTCATCCCGATGAAAGACTTAGGCAAAACCCAAATATTTGGCATCAATAGATGCTAATATGGTTGTGCCAAAAGTACATAGATGATATATTGAATAAGTTCAATATAGAAACTACAAGAAAGGTTCTTGTCACACAGAAAGGATTGAATGAGTTCAATATTGATGATATATTCAAGTGTATTGACACTTGGTAAGTGAAACAAAGATTCAAGTATAGATTGATACTTGATGTATGAAATCAAAAAGAGTATTTATATCAATCATACTGTGATATGTACAAATCCAGATATGTCCTATGCTCTAAATGTTATGAGCATATACCAGAATGATTCATAAGATGATCATTGGACGATAGTAAGGATATTCTTATGATCTTTTGGAAGAACTAAGTGTATATTAATTGTAGAAGTGACAAATAGATGGTTAGTTCATTGTAAAGGTACTACATTGATACTAGTTTTGTCACAGAGTACAAATAAAGTTTATCTCAATCTAAACTAAGGGTGGCACAATATAATGGAAAGTAAGTTCCATAATGGATTTGGATGAGTTCCAAAGTTAAGACACTATGACAGATACTACAACAAAAGGCTAAGTATATGACTGCTATAATAGCAGCTAAAGAGGGCATTTGTGTCAAGTAGTTTGTTGTCAAACTAGGTGTAGTTCACAGCAGGATAATACTATGAAGATATATTGTACGACAATATTATCAACATGTTTTAACCCCAAAGAACTAAAGGTCTCACCGAAGGACCAAAATTATACAAAGCCATCTCATTAGAGAATGAGTGATGCGTAGAGACGCAAAGACATGCAATTACACACGGACCTGGAAGTGTCAGATCCGGAGATCAGTTGACCACTAGCAATCGTGTACATACAACACCAGAAAGCCATATGTGTTGAATACACAAAGGTTTGAAACTAGATTATTGACCCTAGTGCAAGTGGGAGACTGTTGGAGATATGCCCAAGAGGCAATAATAAAGTGGTTATTATCATATCTTCATACTTATGATAAATGTTGACATACCATGCTATAATTGTATTAACCGGAAACATTAATACTTGTGTGATTTGTAAACATAAAAGAGTCCCTAGTAAAGCCTCTTGTTAAACTAGCTTGTTGGTTAATATATGATCATGGTTTCCTGATCATGAACATAGAGATGTTATTAACAACAGGGTCATATCATTAGGAGAATGATGTGATGGACATACTCCTATAGTTAAGCGTAGCATAAAGATCAAGTCATTTAATATAGTTCATTTGCTATAAGCTTTCTGATACATAGTAACCTAATTCCTTCGACCATGAGATCATGCATATCACCTTTACCGGAAGGATGCTTTGATGACATCAAACACCACACCGTAACAGGGTGGCTATAAAGGTGGCATTGAGTGTTCGGAAAGTATTGGTTGAGACACATGGATCAAGAGTGGGATTTGTCCATCCATATGACGGATAGATATACTCTGGGCCCTCTCGGTGGAATGTCATCCAATTAGCTTGCAAGCATGTGACTGGCTCACAAGGGATCACATACCACGGGAACGAGAAAAGAGTACTTATCAGTAACAAGGTTGAACTAGGTATGCAGAGATACCAACGATCATAACCTCGGATAAGTAAAATATCGTGAGACAAAGGGAAATTGGTATCATATGTAAGTGGTTCATTCGATCGCAAAGTAATCGTAGAAATATGTAGGAGCCATATGAATTTCCAGATTCCTCTATTGGTTATTGATCAGAGAAGTGTCTCGATCATGTCCTCATAATTCACGAACCGTAGGGAGACACACTTAAGGATTCGATGTTGTTGAGTAGTTATGGAATGATGAGTAAGAGACCGAATGTTGTTCGGAGTATCGGATGGGATCCGAGATATCACGAGGAGATCCGGAATGGTCCGGAGAATAAGATTCATATAAGGAAAGTCCTGTTTCGGGGTTGGAGAATGGTTAGGTGTTTTTGAGGAATGTTCTAGAAGGTTCCGGAATGTCCGACACTCCGGAGGGGAAGGGTACATGAATGTGTCATTGCAAGTTGGAATGATTGCATCATGTACTAGGTGTCATCGCTGTACAAAATAAAGGGTTTAATCAAATCCTAGTTTGAAAAGTCAAACGCCAATTTGAAAAGTCAAACGGCTATTTTGGAAAGTGGAGAAGAAGTGGGAAACCGAGTTGGGGAGGAGTTCCTCCTCCACCTTGCCCACTAGGGATCCGAGTTGGGAGGACTCCTCCCTTGGCCGGCGCCTCCCTCCACCTATATAAGGAGGGGCAGGGCTCCCCTCCTAGACACACAAGTTGCCTACCTCTAAACCTAAACCCTAGCCATAGCCTAGGGATTTCTCCCAAGCCGCCGAGTTAGAGCTTCTAATTGCCCTAGCCGCCGGTTTATCCCCTTCTAATTGGTGTGTCTAAACCCTAGATCACCAAGGCTCTCTCATAGTCCACCATACTCGCTCCGGCTTAAGGTGAAGTCCTGCGAGATCTCCCCTCTACTTCCGGTACCACGCCGTCGTGCTGCCGGAATCGCGAGGAGAGTGCTACAACCTCCGCTGCCTGCTGGAACAAGGGAGAGGAAGGTCTTCATCGAGTACCGAACGTGTGACCGACTACGGAAGCGCTGCCGGAATGCAGCGCCGGAAGGATCGTCTACGCGATCTTGAGATCGGCAAGTGTACGACTACATCACCCACGAGAATCTGCTCTCGTTAACCGCTTTGGAATCTTCGAGGGTGAGTTCCTCTATCAACTCGTTGCTACAATCTAGTAGATAGATCTTGGCTTGATCATAGATTAGATCTTGATTGTGTGTTCATGCGATAGAAATTTTTTGTTTTCCATACTACGAACCCCTACAGATATACATCCGCCCATTGTTTGTATCTAGTAGATAGATCTTGGTACGTAGTTCCCATCGTAGGAAATTTTTTGTTTTCTATGCTGCGAACCCTACAGTGGTATCAGAGCCGGATCTATGCGTAGATACTTTACACGGGTAGTACACATATGAGTATGTGGGCGATGATGATCATGTTGTTGCTCCTTTGTTGTAATTTTGGATATTGGTGGCATAGTGGGATGAAGCGGCCCGGACAAACTTTACATGTCCTCGCACATGAGACCTGTTCCACGCTTGACATGCAACTAGTTTGCATAAGTGGCTAGCGGGTGTCTGTCTCTCCTACTATAGTCAATATCTATTTTGCAAGCGAGTTGTCAACAATTTGATTATCCTCATTGTGGTTCATGTTCGTAGGTAAGAATGGTTCTATCTCGAAAGCCCTAAGCCACGTAAAACTTGCAATGGATAAATTAGAGGCGTCTAATTTAGATTGTTGCTGGGCTAGTGTTATGATATGGTAGTGTTGTAAGTAGAAGTATGAGATGATACTCTTACAACACACATAGCGTGTAAATTCCATAGACCTTGGATTTACACATATAGGTATGATAGTGATCATACCACGGTGCACATGATAGAGATCATCTGCGGGAACCATATCATTTCACTAATAAACATATGATGTTTGATAACATCTTATATTGCTTGTTTAGCGCTTTGTTAGCATAATAAGATGATCCCTCATTTAAATATCAAGATAAGAATGTGTTCTTTCTTTAGTATGCACCGATTATGTTTTCGTCGCTCCAAGACATCACGTGATGATCGGGTGTTCTTGGATCCACGACCATATTTCGGGTGTAAAACAGTTACACACGCGAATACTAAGGTTCTAACTTGGCGAGCCTAGCATGTACAGACATGGCCTCGGAACACGGACCGAAAGGTTAAGCATGAGTCATATAGTTTATATGATGCCCATTTGATGCTCGCCTTTGAAGCTATACCGACTCACGTGATGATCGGACTTGGTATAGTGGATTTGGTTCATGTAATCACCAAAAAGGCACGAGGGATGTCGTTTTTGAGTGGGAGTTCATTCGTAATATGGATTAGTTGAACTCAATCTATCATACACTTAGTCTAAACTTTACAAATTCTGTTGTAGATGGCACCACCTGCTTTTAATTTCAATGTGTTCATGGAGAAAGAGAAACTAGCAACGAATGGTAGCAACTTTACCGAATGGGCCATGAATTTGAGGATTCTCCTCTCTGCTGCACAAAAGCAATACGTGCTAGAAGTGCCGTTAGGCCCCCCACCTTTTGATGATGCCACTGACGAGGAGAAGAATGTGTATCAGACTCGTCAGGAGGACCACAACTTAGTTCATTGTGGCATATTGTATGGGCTAGAGCCAGAACTTCGAAAGCGTTTCGAAAATGGCAATGCTTTTGATACAATGGGTGAGTTGAAAATGATTTTCGACACACATGCTGCTGTAGAGAGCTACAACGCTTCATAAAAGTTCTTTAGCTGCATGATGGAAGAGCACAGCTCCGTTAGTGAGCATGTACTCAAGATGTCGGGTTACGCCGATAAGCTTGTGTCCTTGGGAATATCTATTCCCATTGACTTAGGCATCCATCGTGTTCTGCAGTCTCTGCCACCTAGCTATAAGAGCTTCGTGATGAACTATAACATGCAAGGCATGAAGAAGTCTCTCCCCGAGCTTCTGTCAATGCTTAAAACTGCAGAAGTGGAGATCAAAAAGGAACATCAAGTGTTGATGATCAATAGGAACACTGGTTTCAAGAAAGACAAGAAGGGAAAACGGAAGGGAAGTAAGGGCGTCAAGTCTGTTGCGGCGCCTGAAAAGAAACCCCGAGTTGGACCTAAGTCTGATTCCGAGTGCTACTATTGTAAGGGGACTGGCCACTGGAAGCGCAACTGCCCCAAGTATTTGGCAAACAAGAAGGCCGACAAGGAAAACAAAGGTATATATGATATACATGTTATTGATGTGTACTTGACTAGTGCTCGCAGTAGCACCTGGGTATTTGATACCGGTTCAGTTGCTAATATTTGTAACTTTCGAATCGAAATTGCAGAACAAGCAACCGCTAGCAAGGGGTGAGGTCAAGATGCGTGTTGGCAATGGATCAAGCGTTGATGTGATCGCCGTCGGAACGCTGCCTCTCCACTTGCCATCGGGATTAGTTATAAACTTAAATAAATGTTATCTGGTGCCTGCACTGAGCATGAACATTGTATCTGGATCGTGTTTGATGCGAAGTGGTTATTCATTTAAATCCGAGAACAATGGTTGTTCCATTTATATGAATGAAATCTTTTATGGTCATGCACCAATGATGAATGGTTTATTTCTATTAGATCTCGATGATAATGTTACACATATTCATAATGTTGATGCTAAAAGGATTAAACTAAATGATGATATATCCGCATATATGTGGCACTGCCGTCTAGGTCATATTGGCGTTAAACGCATGAATAAGCTCCATACGGATGGACTTTTGGAATCACTTGATTTTGAATCATTTGATACATGTGAGCCATGCCTTATGGGCAAGATGACTAGAACGCCGTTTTCCGGTTCAATGGAACGGGCGACAGATTTATTGGAAATCATACATTCTGATGTATGTGGTCCAATGAGTGTGTCGGTGCGAGGTGGATATCGTTATTTTGTTACTTTCACGGATGATTTGAGTAGATACGGTTATATCTACTTGATGAAACACAAGTCTGAAACCTTTGAAAAGTTCAAGGAATTTCAGAATGAAGTTGAAAATCATCGTAATAGAAAGATCAAATTTCTACGGTCCGACCATGGAGGTGAGTATCTAAGTTACAAGTTGAGCACTCACATGAAAGAGTGTGGAATTGTTTCACAACTCACACATGCCGGAACACCACAACGAAATGGTGTGTCGGAACATCGTAATCGTACTTTATTAGATATGGTTCGATCTATGAAGTCTCTGACGGACTTGCCGTTGTCATTTTGGGGTTATGCACTATAAACTGCTGCATTCACTTTAAATCGGGCACCATCTAAATCCGTTGAAAAGACACCGTATGAATTGTGGTTTGGAAACAAACCTAAGCTGTCATTTCTTAAAGTTTGGGGATGCGATGTTTATGTGAATATAATTCAACCGGCTTCACTCGAACCCTATGAGGAAAAATGCGTCTTCATAGGATACCCTAAGGAAACTATTGGTTATTCCTTCTATCACGAATCGAGGGCAAGGTTTTTGTTGCCAAGAATGGATCCTTTCTAGAGAAAGAGTTTCTCGAAAGGTGTGAGTAGGAAGGTAGAACTCAAGAGGTTCTTGAACCTTCTCTTCAAAGTATGGCGAGTAGCGGCGCCGGAAGTTGTTCGGAGTTGGCTCCACTGTGAAGAGGGAACTAATGAGAATGATCATGAAACTCCGAAGAGAGTACTACCGAACCTCGCAGTCAAAGCAGACGCGTGCAGCTCCGGTATGCAGGAATCTGTCATGAATTTCATGGTTGATGAAAATGATGACCTGCGGCGTATGAAGAAGCGATGATGAGCCCGGATTCCAACAAATGGTTAGAAGCCATGAAATCGAGATGGAATCCATGTATGAAAATCAAGTTTGGAACTTGGTGGACTTACCTCACGACCCGAAGGCCGTGGAGAACAAATGGATTTTCAAAAGAAAACTGATCTTGATGGTAATGTGACCGTCTATAAAGCTCGACTTGTCGCAAAGGGTTTCGACAAATTCAAGGAGTTGACTACGATGAGACATTCTCTCCCGTAGAGATGCTAAAGTCAGTTAGGATTATGTTAGCAATTGCTGCATATTTCGATTATGAGATATGGCAGATGGATGTAAAAACCGCGTTTCTCAATGGTAATATTGAGGAAGAGTTGTATATGATACAACCAAAGGGTTTTGTCGATCCTAAGGATGCTAACAAGGTATGCAAGCTTCAGCGATCCATCTATGGATTGAAGCAAGCATCACGAAGTTGGAATCTCCACTTTGATGAGGTGATCAAAGAGTTTGGATTTGTCCAAACTTATGGAGAAGCTTGTATTTACAAGAAAGTGAGTGGGAGCAATGTGGCATTTCTGATATTATATGTGGATGACATATTATTGATGGAAATGATATAGATCTTTTAAACAGTGTTAAAAGTTATCTAAACAAATTTTCAATGACGGACTGGGTGAAGCGTCATACATATTAGGCATAAAGATCTATAGAGATAGATCTAGGCGCCTAATAGGGCTATCGCATAAAGTACATACCTTGATAAGATTTTAAAGAAGTTTAAAATGGGCGGAAGTAAGAAGGGTTCTTACCTATGTTGCAAGGCAAGACATTGAGTAAGACTCAAAGTCCGGCTTGGCGGAAGAAAGAGATAATGGACAAAGTCCCTATGCTTCAGCCATAGGCTCTATAATGTACGCCATGCTATGTACAAGACCGGATGTGGCACATGCTATTAGTTTGACTAGTAGGTACCAATCGGATCGAGGTTGAACCTTTGGATAGCGGTCAAGAATATCCTTAAGTACTTACGAAGAACTAAGGATATGTTTCTTGTATCTGAGGTGAAGAAGAGCTCGTCGCTAAGTGTTATGTTGACGCTAGCTTTGACACCGATCCGGATGACTCTAAGTCTCAATCCGGATACGTATTTCTCATGAATGGCGGAGAGGTTAGTTGGAGGATCTCCAAACAACCTGTGGTAGCGGGATCAACAACGGAGGCCGAATATGTTGCTGCTTCAGAAGCGGCTCAGGAAGCAGTTTGGATGAAGGAGTTTATATCCGAACTAGGAGTGGTGGCAAACGCGTTGGACCCAATGGTGATCTAATGTGACAACAATGGTGCCATTGCCAATGCCAAAGAGCCAAGGTCTCACAAGCATTCCAAGCATATTAAGCGCCGGTTTCACTCCATCCGCGAGCATGTCAAGGATGGAGATATAAAGATTTGTAAAGTACATACGGATCTCAATGTAGCAGATCCGTTGACTAAAACTCTCCCTAGAGCAAAACATGATCAACACCAGAACTCAATGGGTGTTAGATTTATCACTATGTAACTAGATTATTGTCTCTAGTGCAAGTGGGAGACTGAAGGGAATATGCCCTGAGAGGCAATAATAAAGTGTTTATTATGTGTATTCCAAGTATATGATAGATGTTTATTTTGCATGCTATAATTGTATTAATACGGAAACGTTAATACATGTGTGTTTAATAAACAAACAGAAAGTTCCTAGTTATGCCTCTCTCATAAACTAGCTTGTTGATTAACAAGATGATCAAGGTTTCCTGATCATGGACATTGGATGTTGTTAATAACGGGATCACAATGTTAGTGTAATGATGTGATGAACATTCATCCGAAGTATAGCATTACGATCAAAGTCATTGAGTTTATATTGCTATAACAACTTACGAAGAGATCCTAATCCTTAGACCATGAGATCATGTCAATCACTAACACCGGAAGAGTTTCTTGATAACATCAAACGTCACACCGTAACAGGGTGATTATAAAGATGGATTCAGAACTAATAAAGTGTTATGTTGAGGCTCATGGATCGAGAGTGGAATTTGTTCATCCCGATGATGGATAGATATACTCTGGGCCCTCTCGGTGATATCACATTGATTAGCTTGCAAGCAAGTGATTTGATCACTAGAATGTTATATCACGGGAACGAGAAAAGAGTGCATGTCGAATTGAGATCAAACTAGGTATGGAGATACCGATGATCGAATCTCGGACATGTAATATATCGTGAAACAAAGGGATTAAGATACTAGCGTAAAAGGTTCCGACGATCACAAGAAAGTCATCGTTGAATGTGTGGGAGTCAGTATGGGTCTCCAGATACCGCTTCTGATTATTGATCTGAGAGGGGTCTCGATCATGTCCGCATTATTCACGAACCATAGGGTGACAAACTTAAGAGACACTGACATCCAATTGGATGTAACATCCCTAAAATCATGTTTCAAAACTCATGCATATCATCCATGCATCCATCATCATTTAGGGTTTTATCTCAAAATCATTTCAAAAACAGGAGCAAAGGTTGCTCATTATTTGGTGTATGAAAACCCTAGCCTTTGTGCTACATGCTAATGAGAAAGGTGCTATTATTCATTTAGGATGTTTTGAATTCAAACTTAAGTGATTTCAAAAGCTTGGGCAAAGTTTCAAAACAAAATATGGAATGAAACCAAAGTTATGCCTATTATTATATCTCCAAAAAGGCTTGGTTTTATTGTATTATTTTCAAATAACCCAAGTAGGTCTGAGTGAACAGAAGTGTTTAACACTTAATTGGGTGCAAGGATCACTGTACAAAAAAACTAGGACAGGTTTGAATTCAAACTTATTTGAAATAGAGTTTGAAAACCATCTCTAGAAAATCAATCAGAAAAAGAAAAGGAGTAAAGAAGAAAAAAATAGACAACCAGCTAATCTGGCCGACCCAGCCCAACACGGCCCAGCTAGCCCAATAGCTCCCACCCCACGAAGCGTTTTCTTTCACCCGCTCCCGCACCCGCCAGCTCACTGACAGGTAGGACCCACTCCCCCTCCTCCTCGCTCGCTGACAACCGCGGCCCACACGGGTACCGTCGTCTCCACCCCCACGACTGGTTCATCCCCAAATTGACGCCGGTCGTTTCCTATTGATTTGCGCTGCTTCAATTCGCGTAATTGCACGAGTAAATCTCGCTCGTATCCTGGCTACTTAAACCCCCTCTGCCCCTCTCCATTCTCCCCCAAACCCCAAGCCCAGAGCGCCCCCAGGCTGCACGAATTGCTCACCGCAACCCCACTGTCTCCGACGAGCTGCAGCTACGATTCCGGCCAACTCCGACCACCCCTCTGCTCCTGGTTCACACAAACAGACTCCACTTGACCTCGCGCATCTCCCAGTACCACCAGCTCGCCCGCGCGTGACCCCAAACGTCGGCAACGCAAGCGACTGAGCGCCACCGTCTTCGGCTTCAACTCCGTCGAGCTTCCCTGGTAAGTCCAGACCGCCCCAAGCCTTCCCCTTCACGCACGCGTCTTCTCCGTGATCTTCTGCATCTGACCACATCCTCCGTTTGCCTCCTCTTGATCGACAGCGTCGCCTACGACCTCGAACAGAGCCACCCGTCACCAGATCCTACTCCGGCGAGCAATCCACCGCAACCCTGAGCGCCCCTTGCCGAGCCGTTTGCACGTTGAGCATCACCGCGTCCTTGCAATCACGGTGAGTACCTTCCCTGCCCATCTAGCTTCCTGTATCGCCGGCGCCGCCACTATCTATTGTAATTATGCCCTAGAGGCAATAATAAAGATGTTATTATTATAATTCTTGTTCATGATAAAGTTTATATTCCATGCTAGAATTGTATTAAGCGGAAACATTAATACTTGTGTGGTTTGTGAACAACACCGTGTCCCTAGTACGCCTCTATGGACTAGCTCATTGATCAATGATGGTTAAGGTTTCCTAACCATAGACATGAGTTGTCAATTGATAAAGGGATCATATCATTGGGAGAATGATATGGTGGACAGACCCAAACTAAGCGAAGCAATTAGATTGTGTCATCGTGTTCGTCTTTGCGAAGCTTTTCTTATGTCAAATATTGTATTCCTTAGACCATGAGATAATACAACTCCCTGGTATCGGAAGAAAGCTTTGAGGTCATCAAACGTCATCCTATGAGAGGGTGATCATAAAGGTGTCTCTCAGGTGATCGGAAAGTATCTGTTGGGTTGTATGTATCGAGATGGGATTTGTCCCTCCCAAGTCGGAGAGATATACTTCAGGCCCACTCGGTAAACAATATCAACACCGCTTGCAAGCATGTGGTTAAGGAGTTAATGACAAAGTGATATCGGATTACGGAACGAGTAAAGTACTTGTTGTGGACGAGATTGAACTATGTATGACGATACCGACGATCGAATCTCGGGCAAGTAAAATATCGCGAGACGAAGGGAATATATATATGGGATTGATTGAATCCTGGCATCGTGGTTCATCCGATATGATCATCGATGAATGTGTGGGAGTCAATATGGGTGCCCAGACCCCGCTGTTGATTATTTGATAGAAGATCATGTCTGCATATTCTCGAACCAGGTCACACTTAACATGTCTCGACGCTAGGATAGGTTGGATAATTGGTTTATGAGTTTTTGTTCGGAGTCTCGGATGGGATCCGGGATATCACGAGAGGTTCCGGAATGGTCCGGAGAATAAGATTCATATAAGGCAGTGCAGTTTTTGGAGTTCGGAATTGTTCCGGGTTAATCGGTATTGTATCGGAAGCTTCTAGAACCTTCCGGAAGGGGACCAACGTGGCCCCACCTTCCGGGAGGGGGCTTGGGCCTATGAGGGAGTGCCCTGGCCGCATTGGGCCAGGGGCACAAGGCCCCATAGGGTCCAGCCGGCCCAAGAGAGTTTAAACTCGGGATAGGGTTTCTAGAAGGGGGAGAGTCCATGCCCCCCACTCCTCCCTCCCTTGGCCGCCGGCCCAAGGCTTGGAGGAGGGGCAAGGGCCGGCCTCCCCCCTCTATATAAAGAGGGCTGGGGCGCCCCCTCCCTCCTACACCTTCCTCCAAACCCTAGCTGCCCTGCTGACCTTCCTCTCTCCCTCCCGACTGTTTGTAGGCGAAGCCCTGCTGCAGAAATTCTCCACCATATACACCACGCCGTCGTGTTGTAGATCCAATCTATCTCTCCACCATACTTGCTGGTCCGAGGAAGGAGGAGACGTTGAGGTGCTGCACGTGTGCATCTCACGGAGGCACCGCCACTTGTGGTGCTAGATCGGATCGGATCGCGAGGAGGAGAAGCGAGTACGACTACATCACCCACGTTCGACGAGCGTTCATTGTCGAATCTTCAAGGGTATGAAGATCTAATCCAATCTCTCTCGTTGTTTGCATCTCCTAGATTAGATCTTGGCTTTCCCTCTGTTCGCATCCGTAGAAAATTTTGATTTACTATGCCGCGAAACCCTTCAGTGGTATCAGAGCTAGATCTATGCGTAGATGTGTTTCACGAGTAGAACGCAACATGGTTGTTGCGGGCGTTGATGTTTTCTGTTGCAAGCCTCTTGTTTGTGTTCTTCTTATGACGCGGGATAGTGAGATTGAAGCGGTCCAGGCCAACCTTACGCGACGTCGTTCGCGAGACCGGCTCCGCACTTGACGTGTGGCTTGTTCCACACATGCGGCTGGTGGATGTCAGTTTCTCTCACTATAGTTGTCATGGGATTAACACCAGAGTTTGGCAACCATAATATCAGCGTTGTGGCTTACCATAGGTAAGAATCGTTCTTAGCATCCACTCCCATAAGCCACATAAAACATGCAACAACAAAGTAGAGGCGTCTAACTTGTTTTTGCAGGGAGTGTTTTCTGTGATATGGTATGGCCCAAGATGTGATGTGTATATTGTATGCGATGATCATGTTTTGTAATGTTTCACGACTTGCATGTCGATGAGTACACAACCGGCAGGAGCCATATGGTTGTCTTTATAATTGTGTATGACCTGCGAGTCAAACTTCTTATGCGCCATGTAATAGCTTTACTTTATCGCTAAGTAGTTAGCAATAGTTGTAGTTGCTATTCGTGGTGGAGGCAATCATGGTGGAGTGATGGAGATCATGCGGAGCACAAGATGGAGATCATTCTTAAGATTGGCTATACCATGTCACATAAAGTTATATGCATGTGATGTTTATCCTTTTATGTATCTTATCATGCTTAGATCGCGACGGTAGCATTATAAGATGATTCCTCATAAAGATCAAGATAAAACTGTTCTCCCCAAGTATGCACCGTTGTGAAAGTTCGTCGTGTCCAAGCATCACGTGATGATCGGGTGCTATAGACTCTACGCTCACATACAACGGGTGCAAGCCAGTTTTTACTGCGGAAATACTTGGGTCTATTGACGAGCCTAGCATGTACAGACATGGCCTCGGAACACAAGAACCGAAAGGTTAAGCATGAGTCATATGAATGATATGATCGACACTTCGTTGTCCACCATTGAAACCACATCTCTTCTCGTGATGATCGGATTAGGTGTGGTGAATTTGGATCGTGTTCACTAAACAACTTGAGGGATGTTGA
Source organism: Avena insularis (assembly GCA_023614405.1). Lineage (NCBI taxonomy): Eukaryota > Viridiplantae > Streptophyta > Magnoliopsida > Poales > Poaceae > Avena > Avena insularis. The sequence goes on from CM042697.1 coordinate 359,267,197, forward strand.
ATTTAGTGGGAGTTCATCTAGTAATTTGATTAAGTTGAACTATTTATCATGAACATAGTCTAAATTGTACTTGCAAATACTGTAGATCACATGGCCAAGTCCAACTTCAACTTCAACGTTTTTGCTGAGAAAGAAAAGCTTAGAAACAATGGGTCTAACTTCACCAATTGGTTCCGCAATCTAAGAATCATTCTATCTGGCGGACAAAAGGACTATGTCCTTGGGAAAGCGTTAGGTGACCCCCCTGCTGCAACTGCGCCGGCTGATGAGAAAGCTGTCTATCAGTCGCGTAAAGATGATTATGGTGTGATTAAGAGCACCATGTTGTTTGCTATGGAACCGGAACTTCAAAATCGTTTTGAAGAGTATCCCGGGCCCTTTGAGATTCTCGAAGAGTTGAAAACCATGTTTCAGACTCAGGCCCATTCTGAGAGATATGAGATCTCTGAGAAGTTCTTTAACTGCAAGATGGAGGAAGGGAGTTCCATTAGTGAGCACGCCATTAAGATGACGGGCTACACTCAACGCCTTGAGAAACTGGAATGCACGATTCCAGAGGAGCTCAAGATTGACAGGGTTCTGCAATCACTCCCTCCCAGCTACAAAAGTTTTGTAGTGACTCACAATCAGATTGGTTCCACTGATACGATCACCGAGCTCTTCGCAAAGCTGAAGGCCGCGGAAGTGGACATCAAGAAGGATAATCATGTGTTGATGGTCAACAAGCCCTCCTTTAAGAAAGGTAAGGGAGCAAATAAGCCCTTCAAGAAGGGCGGCGACAAGCGCAATGCCCCTGCTGAGAAGAAGCTCAAGTCTGGTCCTAAGCCGGACACTGAGTGCTTCTATTGCAAGGACAAGGGTCACTGGAAGCGCAACTGTCCGAAGTACTTAGCGGACAAGAAGGCTGGCACCATCAAAGGTATATTTGATATACATGTTATTGATGTTTTCCTTACTAGCCCTCGTTGTAGTGCCTGGGTATTTGATACCGGTTCAGTTGCTAATATTTGTAACTCGAAATAGGAGCTACGGAATAGATGGCGGCTTGCGAGGGATGAGGTGACGATGCGCGTTGGCAACGGATCAAGAGTTGATGTGATGGCCGTCGGCACGCTCTCCTTAGTTTTACCTTCGGGATTAGTTTTAAACCTTAATAAATGTTATTATGTACTGCGTTGAGCATGAACATTATTTCGATCGTGTTTATTGCAAGACGGTTATTCATTTAAATCGGAGAATAATGGTTGTTCTATTTATATGAGTAACATCTTTTATGGTCATGCACCTCTTGTGAATGGTTTATTTCTTCTAAATCTCGAAAGGGATGAAACACACATCCATAACATTGAGGCTAAGAGATGCAAAGTAGATAGTGATAATACTACTTATTTGTGGCACTGTCGTCTAGGTCATATTGGTGTAAAGCGCATGAAGAAACTCCATTCTGATGGACTTTTGGAGTCTCTTGATTTTGAATCATTTGACACATGCGAACCATGCCTCATGGGCAAGATGATCAAAACCCGTTCTCGGTATGATGGAGCGAGCAGCGGACTTGTTGGAAATCATACATACCGATGTATGCGGACCGATGAGTGTTTCGACGCGGTGGATATCGCTATTTTCTCACTTTTACCGATGACTTAAGTAGATATGGGTATATCTATTTAATGAAACATAAATCTGAAACATTTGAAAAGTTCAAGGAATTTCAGAATGAAGTGGAGAACCATCGTAACAGAAAGATTAAGTTTCTACGATCCGATCGTGGAGGTGAATATTTGAGTTATGATTTTCTCACGCATCTTAAAGCAAGCGGAATTGTTTCGCAACTCACGCCGCCCGGAACACCACAGTATAATGGTGTGTCGACGCCGAATCGAACCCTATTAGATATGGTCCGATCGATGATGTCTCTTACTGATTTGCCGTTATCATTTTGGGGTTATGCATTAGAAACCGCTGCATTCACTTTAAATAGGGCTCCATCTAAATCCGTTGAGACGACACCGTATGAACTGTGGTTTGGTGCTAAACCTAAGTTGTCGTTTCTTAAAGTTTGGGGATGCGAAGCTTACGTCAAGAAGTTGATGCCAGACAAGCTCGAACCCAAAGCGGAGAAATGCGTCTTCATAGGATACCCTAAGGAAACTATTGGGTATACCTTCTATCATAGAACCGAAGGCAAAATGTTTATGAAGAACGGTTCCTTTCTTGAGAAGGAGTTTCTCTCGAAAGAAGTGAGTGGGAGGAAAGTAGAGCTTGACGAGGTTATTGAACCTTCTCTTGAATTGGAGAGTAGCGCAGCACCTGAAATTGTTCCAGTGCCGTCTGGACCAACAATAGAGGAAGCTAATGACAAGGATCATGAAGCTTCGGACGATGTTGCTACTGAACGTCGCAGGTCGACAAGGTCGCGTGCCCCTCCTGAGTGGTATGGCAACCCTGTCTTGACTATCTTGTTAGTAGAAGACAGTGAACCTACGAACTATGAGGAAGCGATGATGAGCGGACTCGAGAAATGGCTAGAAGCCATGAAATCCGAATTGGGATCCATGAGCGAAAACCAAGTATGGACTTTGGTGGACCCTCCTAGCGAACGAAAGGCCATTGAGTGCAAATGGATCTTCAAGAAGAAAACGGACGCGGATGGTAATGTTACCGTCTATAAAGCACGGCTTGTCGCAAAAGGTTTTCGACAAGTTCAAGGTGTTGACTACGATGAGACTTTCTCTCCCGTAGCGATGTTTAAGTCCATTCGGATTTTATTAGCAATTGCTGCGTTTCATGATTATGAAATATGGCAGATGGATGTCAAGACTGCGTTCCTCAATGGCAACATTGATGAAGAGTTGTATATGATGCAACCCGAAGGTTTTGTCGATCCTAAGGATGTTGATAAAGTATGCAAACTTCAGCGTTCCATTTATGGACTGAAGCAAGCATCTCGGAGTTGGAACCTTCGTTTTGATCAAGTGATCAAGAGCTTTGGATTTCTTCCAAATTGCTACGAAGCTTGCATCTACAAGAAAGTGAGTGGGAGCTCGGTGACGTTTCTGGTACTATATGTGGATGACATATTGATTATTGGAAATGACATCAACATGCTTAACGATGTGAAGACTTATTTGAACAAGTGTTTTTCAATGAAAGACCTAGGTGAAGCTGCTTATATATTGGGCATCAAAATCTATAGAGATAGACAAAGGCGCTTTGATAGCTTTAAGCAGTACATACCTAGACAAGGTTCTGAAAAGGTTCAGAATGAATAAGGCAAAGAAAGGTTCGGTGCCCATGTTGTCAGGTAAGATATTGAGAAAGGCTCAGTGTCCAGCTACGGTAAATGATAGGGAAGGTATGAGCAAAGTGCCTTATGCCTCAGCCATAGGTTCTATCATGTATGCCATGTTGTGTACTAGACCGGATGTGTCCAATGCTCTTAGTTTGACGAGCAGATATCAAAGTGATCCAGGAGTGGAACACCGGACAGCCGTGAAGAACATCCTAAAGTACCTAAATAGGACTAAAGAAATGTTCTTAGTCTATGGGGGTGATGAACAGCTTGTCGTAAAAGGTTACGTCGACGCTAGTTTTGACACCGACAAGGATGATTCTAAATCTCAGACATGATACGTGTATATTTTGAATGGAGGAGCTGTGAGCTGGAGAAGCTGCAAGCAAAGCGTGATCGCGGGATCTCTGATGAAAGCGGAATACATGGCTGCTGCGAAGCGTCAAGTGAAGGAGTTTGGATCAGAACTTCATCCGAGCTTGGCGTGGTTCCAAGTGCATTGGACCCACTGGAGATATTGTGTGACAACACTGGCGCCATAGCACTCGCTAAGGAACCAAGATATCATCCAAAGACCAAGCATATCAACCGCAAGTTTCATATAATCCGAGATTATATAGCAGATGGAGATCTGAAGATTAGCAAAGTACATACAGATCTGAATGTCGCAGATCCATTGACTAAACCTCTTTCACGTGCAAAACATGATCAGCACCTCAGTGCCATGGGTTTGAGATTGTTGCCAGATGTAAACTAGATTATTGACTCTAGTGCAAGTGGGAGACTGTTGGAATTATGCCCTAGAGGCAATAGTAAAGATGTTATTATTATAATTCTTGTTCATGATAAAGTTTATATTCCATGCTAGAATTGTATTAAGCGGAAACATTAATACTTGTGTGGTTTGTGAACAACACCATGTCCCTAGTACGCCTCTATGGACTAGCTCATTGATCAATGATGGTTAAGGTTTCCTAACCATAGACATGAGTTGTCAATTGATAATGGGATCATATCATTGGGAGAATGATATGGTGGACAGACCCAAACTAAGCGAAGCAATTAGATCGTGTCATCGTGTTCGTCTTTGCGAAGCTTTTCTTATGTCAAATATTGTATTCCTTAGACCATGAGATAATACAACTCCCTGGTATCGGAAGAAAGCTTTGAGGTCATCAAACGTCATCCTATGAGAGGGTGATCATAAAGGTGTCTCTCAGGTGATCGGAAAGTATCTGTTGGGTTGTATGTATCGAGATGGGATTTCCCTCCCAAGTCGGAGATATACTTGGGCCCACTCGTAATCGATATCAACACCGCTTGCAAGCATGTGGTTAAGGAGTTAATCACAAAGTGATATCGGATTACGGAACGAGTAAAGTACTTGCTGTGAACGAGATTGAACTAGGTATGACGATACCGACGATCGAATCTCAGGCAAGTAAAATATCGCGAGACGAAGGGAATATATATATGGGATTGATTGAATCCTGGCATCGTGGTTCACCCGATATGATCATCGATGAATGTGTGGGAGTCAATATGGGTGCCCAGACCCCGCTGTTGATTATTGATAGAAGATCATGTCTGCATATTCTCGAACCCGCAGGGTCACACACTTAACGTGTCTCGACGCTAGGATAGGTTGGATAATTGGTTTATGAGTTTTTGTTCGGAGTTTCGGATGGGATCCGGGATATCACGAGAGGTTCCGGAATGGTCCGGAGAATAAGATTCATATAAGGCAGTGCAGTTTTTGGAGTTCGGAATTGTTCCGGGTTAATCGGTATTGTACCGGAAGCTTCTAGAACCTTCCGGAAGGGGACCAACGTGGCCCCACCTTCCGGGAGGGGGCTTGGGCCTATGAGGGAGTGCCCTGGCCGCATTGGACCAGGGGCACAAGGCCCCATAGGGCCCAGCCGGCCCAAGAGAGTTTAAACTCGGGATAGGGTTTCTAGAAGGGGGAGAGTCCATGCCCCCCACTCCTCCCTCCCTTGGCCGCCGGCCCAAGGCTTGGAGGAGGGGAAAGGGCTGGCCGCCCCCCCTCTATATAAAGAGGGATGGGGCGCCCCCTCCCCCTACACCTTCCTCCAAACCCTAGCTGCCCTGCTGACCTTCCTCTCTACCTCCCGACTGTTTGTAGGCGAAGCCCTGCTGCAGAAATTCTCCACCATATACACCACGCCGTCGTGTTGTAGATCCAATCTATCTCTCCACCATACTTGCTGGTCCGAGGAAGGAGGAGACGTCGAGGTGCTGCACGTGTGCATCTCACGGAGGCACCGCCACTTGTGGTGCTAGATCGGATCGGATCGCGAGGAGGAGAAGCGAGTATGACTACATCACCCACGTTAGAGCGAACGTTCCTTGTCTGAATCTTCAAGGGTATGAAGATCTAATCCAACCTCTCTCGTTGTTTGCATCTCCTAGATTAGATCTTGGCTTTCCCTCTGTTCGCATCCGTAGAAAATTTTGATTTACTATGCCGCGAAACCCTTCACTATCTGGCTGTCGCCGCCGCGCGCAGTCGTTAAGCGCCGCCGGTTAGTCGTTTCCTGTTTGTGTCCGTTGGATCTGTATCGTAGGGCTAGGATAGATCATAATCGAAGAGGTATCGTATGTCTCTACACCGTTAGATCTAAGTTAGATCCTGCGGTCTGCGTCTGCCGATCCGCGCGAATCGGTACGCGCCAGTGATATTGCGACGCGTGTCTAGGGCTGATTCAAAAACAGGAATTCAAACCAGATTTAGATCAAATTTTCAAAGGGCTATAACTTGAGTTTCCCACGTTAGAATTTTACAAACTTTATACCGTTGGAATCAGTGATTCAAGGCCTTTCTGAATATGCAATGTGTTTAACAAATAGTAACTGTTAAAATGACTTTGTATGCATAAACAAGTTTAGGTCCATTTTGATTATAGTTTTTGTTTAGCAAATTGTTTTAGGGCTAAATAAGTTTAGTTAGCAAACTTTGTGACTTGTTATGTTTCTGTATCATGCACTTGCTTGGTAGAATTTTCAAAAATCATCACTTAGCAAATTCTTGCATACATGCATTCATATTTTTGATTGTATATAAATTGTGTGTAATTGTATGCTACAAATTTTTGTGTAGATTTTGCTAGTGACTGTGATTGTGAAGAGTGCTACTCTCCCCATTACCAAGGCAAGTGATACTTCATGATATTTCCACCCTTTGTTTTGGATAAGCATTAGAATTATTTTTGCTAAGACTTGCATGCTACTTTTGCCAAATGCTATGTTGGGAAATCCTATGTAGTTGTAGAATTGTAGAATTGCTAGGGAATTTTCCTAAGTTAAGATACTATGCCCTGCTTAGCCTAGCTAGTAGAAAACAAGGGATGGCAAAGTAAGTACATGCTATGGTGAAATAATTCTAAGTCCTTTGGGACTCATGCTTTTCTTAATAAAACAACTAAGTCAATGAACTTCCTGGGTGGAATGGGACTTGAATGGTGGTTTTGGTTGAGTGGTTACACAAGGCCATGGATTTGGCTTGTGTATCTCACTTGTGGTATGCCACCTGCACAAAGGATTTGGAGGCCAAGTGTTGAGAAAGCTTACAGTGCAACCACTTGGCAATATGGGCTCTGCCATGATCATATAGGTTGCTAGAACTTAGTCACTTGGACAGTTGGTGGTAGTGGGAATGATAGGTTGGAGCGCGTCCATTTGACTAAGGAAAGGCTTCTGAAAGGTCCTGTCTTGGGAAACCAAGTCTGGTGGGGAAAGTGCACAACCTCTGCAGATGGAAAATCTAAGTACTTAGCCAAGTCCATGGAAATGGACAAATTGAGCATCAAGACATGGAAGCTACAAGAATCTCATCACTCCAACTTCTAAGTTAAAACTTGTGGGTGAACAAGGGTGAAGGACCCCAATGTCTATTGGTGGATTCTTGGGAAGCTTTTTGACAAAGAAAACTTAGTGATTTCAACTAATAGGAAAAATCTATTTTGAGCAAAGCAAGCCAAGCTACACTAGCCAAAATGCATATAGTAATATAGTCCACTTAAAATTTACTAAGGTATCACTTGCCAGTACTATTCCAAAGTATTGACCCTCTGTGGCTGTAACTTGTGATGTTGCAGGTTACTCCGATGATGAGTAGGAGTCATGAGTCTACACTCAACATGCTTGCCTGTGGCACATGAAGATGAGGACTTATGTTTATGTACTTATTCCATAAACTCTTGTATTAGGCCTTTGGCCCTGAGTTGTAAAAGACTATGTTTTATCTCTGAAATGAATGTAATAAACGACCTTTGTATCTGTGTACTTCATCTTAAACTGTGGATGCTAGCATTGATCCAGGGACTAGCATTGCAATCACGGGGATCCTTTCCTTTACAAAGGAGGGATCTTACATTGGAGCAAATGTTTCATGCCGAAAGAATAAACAAGCGTAGGAATTTATTTCACTAGATACCGAAACAGGTTTTCGGGTGAAAATGCATAAAGTGGTTATGCATGTGAAATGGAATTCTAGCAAGGGGTTATTTGTGAATGTTTGTCATTAAAGTAATTGACAAAATTCTGAATAAAATAAAAGAGTTTTATTAAATGAGAGTTTGCATTAAATTTGGTGGAAATTTAATGGGAATTTGAGTGGACTTTTGAGTGGAGGGAATTTAAAGGAGATTTGTGAGTGGAGTGTCCACCCACATGAAGAGGGGAGGGCAAGGGGGCAGCCCCATGCGCCGGCCACCCCCTTGGGGTCCCCCCTCCTCCTATAAAAGGAGCCCCCCTCCTCACTTGTCTCTCACACCTCCTCGTGAAGGATCTCTCTCCCCCTCTAGAATTTATCCCCCATGGTCTCGGACTAGCAAGATACATGTTCCCGGTGGCTATTCGGCAAGAAAGAGTTGTGCTTCCACTGCATCGCTGGAACGAGGAGGCGGAGGTTGCTCGGTGCCTCGAACGTGTGTGCGAGCACGGGTGCGCTGCTGATTTGCGGCGCTAGGACTTCCTCTCGATCTTGAGATCGGCAAGAGATCGTCTACATCAACCACGAGTTGAACTCGTTAAGCTTTGTCGGTCTTCAAGGGTATGTTCTCTACGGATATACATCCTCCCATTGTTTGTATCTAGTAGATAGATCTTGGTACGTAGTTCCCATCGTAGGAAATTTTTTGTTTTCTATGCTGCGAACCCTATATTCTCCGTGGCCAGGTTCATCCTGTTCCCGAACCCTAGGGTTAGGGAAAAGTGCTGCCGCCGCCGTCGTGGTCCCGTCTGTGATGGTGTGGTGGATTCGTGTGCTGCTGTGGCCGCCGCCGTGGCGGGTGCAGGTTACAGAGCCCCCTAGGTGCTCCCTATGCCGCCGCGGGTTCGTCGGCCAATCTGCTTCCCCTTTAATTTCTGTAGCGAGGACCTACGATGAGTTTGATTCTTCTCCCTTGGTGATTTCTATGCTTGTTGATTCGATGTTAGAGGCTGGCAGTGTCCTCTATGTCTATTGTTTGATTCAATTTAGGATGATTATCCATTTAGGGTTTCTGTTATGTGATTGATCATGTACTAGATGATTTGATTCATGTTTGGATGGTCTGTACACATGCTAAATGCTTATTGTCCCGAGGCTTGTTGGTAAAAATGATATATGATGTTTCTGGTGACTTACTAGATGATTTGATGCTTGGGATTGCATCTGATTCAGATGATGTAGTTGTTTGGAAAGCATGCTTGGTAAAGCTAACGACTTGATAGCTTTCCTTTGTTTATTTGATTCATGGTTATGATTATGATAAGATATAGCTACCATCTTAGTGCTGTTAGCTTGGGAATTAACATGTGGTTTGAGATCATTATGATCTCAAACCGTGAAGTGTATTATAGGAATATCCTAGTTATGATTCTTGTTTTACAGGAAAATGATTTGTTAGTTGATTGTCTGAATCTATGATGATTTACTATCTTCCCTGATTCATATTGGATTGTTCTTGTGACACCATCATGTATGGCACACAAGTTTGATTCAAAACCATGGATTTGGTTAGTTTATGCTTAAGATAATCTTGGCTTTGAAAGATAAATATAGATGTTCTTATCTGAATTTCCTAAGACCAATGATGTTGGTCTGAGGCTTAGGAATTCAAATCTTATCTAATTGGTTCATCTATATAGTTCTGGTAGTAGTACCAGTTATTCTTGATTGAATCAAAGCTTGGAAAAATGATAGTGAGCTTGATCATGTTATGGATCCTATGGATTTGTTCCTAAGGTGCTACCCTTCCTTTAGGGATGTGCCTAGAAATAGATCATAGGTATATGCATGATTGAATGGTAAAATATTGTTGGACAACCAGAGCAAGGATGTTGCTCTGAGCTCTGGTTGAACCTTGGTACTTAGTGGTTTGCCTTTAGAGTTTCAGAAATCCCTATGATGGATTCACCCCTCTTGGTTGTTTTCTGAGGTTTTGTTTTATAAAACAACACATGTTTTTCTCTGAATAAGATGATTAGATCATGTGAAGGTTTTATGAAACTCACCACAAAATCTGATGATGGTGTAGTAAGTTGGTGATGATGAGCTTGATCTGGTTTTGCTGGACTACTTTGCTTGCTCTTGAGCTGGCCTGCTCCTCCTAGCTCCTGGGCTTGATCTTGCTGTCCACCTGATTCATCCCCCTCCTTATGTCACCATCCTGGTGATGTTTGGTTGATCCTTAGTTGATGTGGTTGATGGCTATGGTGCTTGGTTTAGCTGCTTTCTACACTGGCTGTTCTTGTGTGATGTGTAGTGGGGTGATGCACTAGTGCCCCCCACGGCTGTGCTGTGGTTTTGTGAGATTGGGCTGTGCTTGTGAGGTCGACAGCACACCATATGCATGCTGGTGTGTGTCCTGCTTGTGTGCTTGCTATGCACTTGTGGATATGTTCATAATCTGGATATTTACTTTTACCTGGTTACTTTCATCTGGCTGGTGAATTTGTCCCTCTTGGCTGTCATCTGACTTCTGGCTTTGAATTTATGAAAGATGGAATCTTTCCTATTGGTGAAACTTGCCCGTTTTATAACATTTCTCAATAATGAATTTGTCAAGTGCATTTCACTAGAGAAATAATACTAACACTAATCTTCTTTTGTTTTTTATTTAATCTTTGTTTTGCAGGTACAAAGACAAGATTAAGATTTGGTTTAGATTTAGATATAGGATAGTTAGGAAACATTCCAATGTAATTTTCTTATTCTTTTGTAATTTTCTTTTATTATTCTTGTAATCTTGAATTTATTCAATTGTAATAAAGATTATATTATTATTAATAAAGAATATTCCTATTATTTGTGTATTTACTTTTGTAAGTTGTGTGGATGATTCAAATAAATTATAAGTTTATAACTTGATTATATATATTGATGATAATAAATAAACCTTATATTCATTATTGTTTTTCATTAGATAGAATTCAAGTTGTAATATTTATCTCTTAATTGAATTAAGGTTCAAAACTTATACCTAATTCATTTGAATTATAATTCAAACACTCAAGTCTTATATTTCAAATTCATTTGAAAACACATAGCTCCTTAAGATCATCTCAAAGTTTATAACAATCATCCTTTAAGACTAAACCTAATCTCAAAGTATGAAAGAAACATTGATCACTTAGGTTTTTTTATTTGGCGAAAATTTTACCCACATTTTCACAGATGAATGCATGCAAAAATCCATATTCCTAGATCTACCCTTCGTTAGGTCCTAAATGCTGGGATGTTACATGGTAGCGGTTGATGGCCGGAGTAGGTGACGGGCGACACTGTGTGGACCAAAGATCAAGCATGGAGGTGGTGGCATGGGCCCGATCTAGGCCTAGAGGGACGCAACCCTTGCGCGCATTGGGGCAGTTCCAATGCGCCGATTTCGGAATGGGTAGCTCCCTGGCGTAGTGGTGTGCTGGAAGGCGACAATGCTTGGTCCTAGAAGTTGCATGAGTTAGATGTGGAAGGGAAGGAGGTGCAGGAGTTTGTCATGGCATCATTACATTGGCATGCCCACGATGTCGGCAGCAAGGGCTCGACTAGGGATGATCCAGAGGATAACAGTCGTTGCACACATATTGCTTGTTTGGGCCTGTAGAGGTGTAAGGGTCCCAACCTTTAATAAGGTAGAGTCTCCTGTGTTTACAATGCTAGTCCCTGGATCAATAGCTAGCATCCACAGTTAAGATGTAATATCAAGAAAACAAAGGTCATAATACAACTTTATAACCAGGAATAACATAATTTTATTACATCTTACATAGCTCATTTGGCTATTACAATACATTGCAGCAGAATATCTATAAGTATGGGGTCCTTCATCTTCAAAGTGCCACAGGCAGACATGTTGGTTGTAGTCTTTGTAATCCTAATCATCAAACTTTACTAACATCAATCAAACCTGCAACATACAAGTTACAGCCACAAGGGTCAATACATTTGAATTGTATTGGCAAGTGATACTATGGTAGTATAGTGGAGTCTATCATCTATATGCATTTGGCAAAGTGGAGTAGAGGCTTGCATTGCTCAAAATAGATTTTTCCTTATCATTTGAAATTACCAAGTTTTTGTTTTGACAAAATCTTTCCCAAGGCATCTCCCAATCAAAGATTGAAAATTCTTTAACCCTTGTTCAACCACAAGTTTTTAACTTAGAAATTTGGATGATGAGATTCTTGATTGCTTCCATGTCTTGATGCTCAAATTGTCCTTTACCAGGGACATGGCTAAGTACTTAGATTTTACACTCTGCAGAGGTGGTGCACTTTCCCCACAAGACTTGGTTTCACCAAGACAAGATCTTTCAGAAGCCTTCCCTTAGACCAAAGTGGACGCGTTCCAACCTATCAAATTCTACCACCAACTGTCCATATGGCGAAGTTCTTGCAACCTATATGATCCAGGCAGAGCCCATAATGCCAAGTGGTTGCACTTGAAGCTTCTCAACATTTGACATCTCAAATCTCTTTGTTCCTGGGTGTCCATCCACAAGTGAGATACACAAGGTACCATAAACATGGGCCTTGTGTAACCACTCAACCAAAAACCACCAAGCAATTACCATTCCACCCAGGTGATTCTTTAACTTAGTTGTTTTATTAAACAAAACCACAAGTCCTCAGACTTAGAAATTTTTCCATAATATGGATATATATTCCACCCTTGTTTTCTATTAGCTAAGCTAAGCTTGATAGTAGTAGGAATCTTATCTTAGGAAAATTTCTACTAAGGTTTCATCTACTAGGTTTTCCTATAGCAAGGTTTATACTTAGCAAAATTTCATGCAAGTTTTACTTAGAAAAATCACTAATGCACAGTGAAAGTAATGGGACAAAAGTATGAAGCATCACTTGCCTTTTTGGTAGAGTATAAGTTCACTCCTTGTCCTTGCTACAATCACACTCTTCAAGTCACTACAATTCAATCAAGCAAGGCACAAAGTCAATCTACCAATCAAGCAAAACATCACATAAAATAACAAAGTCAAAGTAATGCATGCAAGCATGCCAAGCTTTGTTTTATTTGAAAGAGTGGTTCCTAATGGGTCATAAAGATTTGAAAGCACCTAATGGTCATTTTATAAGGTGGCAAAGTCATTTGCAAAAGATTTCACTTCATAAACCATTTTCAAAACAAGGTATCATTTTGTGTGGTGTAGAAATATTTTTACTAAGGCATTAATCTATAGGGTTCACCAAATATGTTTTCAAACCATAAAACTTGGTGTTTGGGGTCAGAGAGTTTAAAACAAAACATTTCCCAAAGGTTTTCTTCCAAAACTATTTTTAATAAATAAACCACATTTTTATTTAACTAGAATTGGTTTTAAATCAAAGAATCATTCTTTTGTTTCACCAAATACATTTTTGAAACCACAAAGTGTTTCCTATGGTCAGTAGGTTCAAAACACTCCATTTGCAAAAGATTTTAACCCCAAAATCATTTTTGAACAATTTTTACAATCTAAACAAGCATACATAAGTTTCTGCAAAAACAAACATTTTAACAGAAACTTTTTACTAAACAAATGGCATGGTTGGCTAGGGCTTGTTCCACTGATTCCATTGATATAAAGTTTGCAAAATTTGGACGTGTGGAACTAAAATTATGCAATTTACAAAATTGGAAATCTAATAGATCAAATTCTGTTTTTAAAACAAACACTAGGACACGCGTCTTAATTCTATTCATCCATACCGTTTCGCTCGGATCGGCTACTCTGGCGCGTTGGATCTAATTAAATCGCACGGATCAGATTGCTTACCCCTTCGTTTTAAGTGGTTCTATCCTATCCACTAGATCGAGATCGGACGGCTGCTGTGAGCTTGACCTAAAACGAAGCAAGCAGTGGCGGTGGCATGAGCGGCCAGATGGTGGCGGTGGTGGGCAGAAGCTAGAGGCTGGGGAGATGCTCACCGTTCGCGAAGCTGGGAAGCTCAAGGTGTTCTCGAGGAGTCAAGGGGCGCACGGAGGTAAGGGTAATGGCTCGCCGGAGTTGCTCTTGGCGTCGGGTTCGTCTGCTTGATGACGGAGGCGACGACTGAGGGTGCGCTAAGACAAATGGAGAGCAGCGTTATATGCGTGTGAGAGAGGAGAGTGCGAGGGTATCCATTAGAGGGTCGGGGTGGTCTGGGCTCACCAGGAGATGTCGCCGGAGTCGAGGCAAGAGGCGGCGATGCTCGGTGGTCGTTGTTGCCGACGTTGTGGTGCGCACGCGGGTGAGATGGCGATGCGGGAAGGTCCGCCAGGCGATGGGGATCACAGCTGCGTGCTCTAGGAGGCAAGGGGTGGCGTGGGGCTGCCGGAATCCTCACCGGAGCGTTGTCGGACAGAGGGTGGTGTGGAGAGGAATTATCGCAGCCTGGTGGCTCCGGTGGGGTGGCGTCTAAGGGCAAAGAGAGAGAAGAGGGAGGCAATTAATACCGCGTGGTCACGGCGAGAGATTAACGCTGCATTAAGGCGAATTCAACCGGAGAAATCAATGGCAGCAACGGCTGGGCGAGTTCAACGCGAGGAGGAAGAATATGACATGGCGTGGGGCCGTCTGGCAGCGAGAGAGGGGAAAGGGAAATGGGGTCCATCTGCCAGCGTCTGTGTGGGTTGTTTTGCGAGTGAGAAAATGTTTCGGGGAGGGGGAAGTAGGTGGGCTTGCTGGCCCTAGTTGGGCTGGCCGGCTGGGCTGGCTCCTTTTCATATTTTTTTCTGTTCTGAAACTTTTTCTTTTTCCAAATCAATTTCTGTTTTGAAATTCAAACAATCAATTCAAACAACAAAATCAAAACAAACTTTCACCAAACTTGTATTGAGTTTTGGTTCTGTTTAATCAACATAAACCAAAGTCCCAAAATAAAATAATAATTTCATTTTAGGATCTATTTAATAATTAATTAAAATAGACCTTAGTTAATAATTCAAATGGTTTTGATTTATTTAATAAAATCTCTATTTGAAAACTAAATATTATCAAAACCAAATCAGTAGGTTTTATTTGAAAATATAAGATACTTGAAAAACTTGTTTAAAATAAAATAACATTTTTATTTTAGGGTCCATTAATAATTAAATAAAATGGACCTTAGTTATTAAATCAAATAGGATTTGTTTTATTAAAATCTTTATTTTGAAATCTAAAATAAAACCAAAACACTTCAGTAGGTTTTAATTGAGAATATAAAATACTTGGAAAACTTATTTAAAATAAATTTATAAGTTTTGATGTTTAATTAAAATGGGAAAAACCTTTACTTTAATAAAAATTGGTTTATTAAAAAACTCTCATTAGTTTAATTAAATAAACGTTTACTCTTTTAATCAAAGCAAAGCATTTTATTTCAAAAGCTTGGCCAAGTTTTAATTTGGCTATATAAAATAATCCTTATTTATAAATCTACCTTTTCCTTTGAAAACCAAATCCTTTTATTAAAAGATTCAAAAATAGTAATTTTAAATATATTTTTTAAGTTTATTGTTTATTTATCTTTTTAAATTCCTTTAGGATTTTATTTGATCCAAATAGGTTTTGAAAGTTCCCAATTAGATTCAAAAAGTTTCTTCTCACCCTGAAAATCAACAAAGTTTTATTTTATTCATTTATTTTTCACATTACAAGATTTGGAAAATCTTGGGATGTGACAAGAGGCTTGAGATGAATGACACCGGGGTGAGGTGTTCCATCCTCCCGCCACCCTTGGAGAAGAGGAAACATGCTGCGAGTAGGGTAGCGCGCCTAGCTTTGCAGCGTTGGTAGGGTTGTGTGAGAGCGATTGTGGCGTCCAATGCAGGGAGGAGGAAGTTGTTCCAGTAGCTTTGGATGGTCGTGGAGATGTGGTCGGTTGTGAAGGCAGGTGCAGCGGGGTGGCGTGTTTACGTGGATCCATGCATGGAGGTTGATTGGTTCCTGGTTGGGTTGGTGTAGGTGAGGCTGCCGGTGAAAGCTGTGCTCTGGACATTGCCAAAATGGTTGATGGCGGCACCTAGGGGTGTCATTTACTTGTTGAATATGTCGAATTAGCATCTCTCACCTACCTATGCCGACATGCTCCAGGAGAAACCCCACATCCGGTCTCTGTATGGGAGGATGGCAGCGCTACTTGGCGTCGTGTTCCCTCTTGAGGTCATTGTTCTGGAGTTGGATCCGATTAGAGGGACCGGTGGCTCGTGAGGTTGTGTGGCAGCAGTAGCTGGAGCCCCCTCCACATGCTGGGAGCATCATATGCCCTTTATTCTTTGCTTGCAGGTCTAGAGAGGCACTTGTTCTCTTCTTGGCTTGTCGTTCCCTTCTGGCGTCATCGAGATTGGCCCAAATTCTCATGTTCGGAATCTTGTATGTGTTTTGTGTTCTAGGTGTGGCTTGCTGTTGTAGGGTTTTCACCTGGTTCAAATTAACCAAGAAGTTCGTTTTTCTATCTAATCAATGAATTTAGCAATTCTCCTGCTAACATTGAAGAAACTCTTCTAAAAAAAGATAGCCCCCCATTGACCCCATCTTCCCCCGGCTTCTCCCATCTCATTTTCCCACTCCTCTCCCGAGATATCCTTTCTCCCTTGCCTAGTGATACGTCGGAAACGTATCTATAATTTTTCATGCTCCATGCTTGTTTAGTATCTACTTTGCTTTGCTTTGTCTACACTTTGAGGTGTTTTTATGTTTTCTGGAACTAACCTATTAACAAGTTTTCACAGTGCTAGTTGCCTGTTTTCTTCTGTTTTTGGTTTTAGAAAAGCAGAAAATCAATATTCTTGGAATTGGACGGGACAAAAGCCAAAGTCAATATTTTACCGTGGGCAATACGAAGCTAGAAGACGAGATAGAGAAGGCTCACCAGGGGGCCACACCCCCTGGCCACACGGGTGGGCCCATCCCACGCCCGTGGGGGTGCAGCCGCCCTGGTGCCCCTGGCTTGCCCCTTCTCCTATAAGAAGCCCCCGATGCAGAAACCCTAGGCACCCGATCAAAACTCCACGAAATCGTTTGTAGCCGCCGCCACCATCGTCCCTAGATCGGGGGGGGGGGGGGGGATCTGAAGTTCTTCCCTGCGCCCTGCCAGTGAGGACATTGTGACATCCCAAAAATACTAAACTTGGATCATCAAACTCTAATCATCAAAGTTAGGGTTAACAAAAAACTTTTCTAAATAAAAATATGGAAGCATGCATGTGAGTATGCATTTCATTTTGAATTCTTTGAACCACCTTGTTTGTGTGTCTCTTTGCTTGTAAATGGATTCTTAGGTGAAATAAACATCATCTAAACAATCCCCACACTTTTCCCAAAGACAAATAAATCAAAACAAACAAAATAAGGGAATGGTCATTTTGGCCAAATTAACTCCCATGCCTACTTTGGCTGTCCCAAACTTTCAGAACTTAACAGAAACTTGTTTGGATCTTTACACCCCTTGATTGTACTCCTAACAAATTATCAATTCCCACTTTGTGATCATCCAGAAACATTCAAATGCATAGTTTAAAGGACAGTTCAAAATTGAATCTTTATCATATGGGAAGATCCCACTTTTTCAAAAACCACTCAAACAAGCTCAACTTTCAAAACCCAAGCATCTGCAGACTCACCATCACCAACCTAGCACACCCACCAAAAATCTTTTCAAAATTCAAAACTTGAATTCTTGCGGCCATTTCATCAAACACCTTGCAGATACAAATCATCCAAAATCAAAACACTATTGTGAGCAGTGATTGGAGCCTAACTTGTTCCCTCTCTAGCTCACAACAACCTCAGTAGATCATCTAGCAAACTAAACCAAGCACTAGCCTCACTGTAAGCTGGGCAATGCCATCAATGGTGAACAGCCAAAGCTCACCATGCCACCCCAGTGGAGACAGCAAGCTAGGAAAGAAACTATCCATGCCAACCTTGTCTGGGAGATCACCCATGCCTCACCGCCCCCTCTCGACCAGCCCTGCCTCAAAGACATCGAACAGAGCACCCAGGAACGTCGCGCCCGTGCCTCTGTCAACCATGCCGAGCATGCGCTAGAGCGCCACGCTCGACCGACGCCCATAGACAGCGCCGCCCTCGCCGCATGCATACATGATCGCCACCGACCCTGGAGACCGCCAGACATCCTCGTTCGCCGCCCCATGCCTCACAGCCACCGCTCGCCGTCGAAGACGCCGCCTCTGCCGCGTAGAGCATCGCGCGTTCCAGACCATTTGCCACCGTTCCTACGCGCGCATTAAAGCTATAGAGCATCGCCAGGAGACCACCAAGCGATCACCACCGCCGGCCATGCCTCTAGCAGCCCGTAGCCATGTTGCCACCGTCACCTGCCCATCCCGTTCGGTCTCGTCGTCGCGACTATAAATAGAGGCCACCCCCAGCCGAATTGAGCACACCATCTCACTCCCCTCTCCTCACTGATCGTGCCACCCCGTTCCCGGAGCAAGGCGAGCAGCACTTCGCCGGAATTTCACCGGAGCCTGCCGCTGCTGGAGAAGAAGGGGGCCAGCGATTGGAGCCGCCCCAGGAGAAGCTGCCGGTACCAGGAGGTTCGCCGTCATCGACTTCGTCGTTCGCCCGCCTCGCCGACCCTTGCCTGAGCCCCGGTGAGCCCCCAACGACCCCACCTGCCACGTTAGGTTTCTGTCTCGCCGACGTTGCCCAACGTCGACGATGACCCTTAGCCGTTAGATTAGAACCAGATCCCACGGCTCACATCGCCCCATACCACTTCGCACCCCCTCGTCTCACTAACGCGTGGGGACAACAACTTAACCAGCTCAGAAGCCGCTTAGCGCGCCCAAGATCGCTTCCAGCAGCCCAGTTGTTTGAATTTGGATTTTTCCATTTTCATTCAAACACACTTCTGCACCTAGTTTCAAAAATCAACCAAGCTCGATTCAGTGAACCAAATTGAATGAAACCAATTTTGTTAGAAAGCTCTGGAAATGTTGAATCCAAGCCCGTTGGATTCAAAATCATTTGGATCTGTAGATCATCCTTGGTAAAAATAACAAGGCAGAAGCTTTTCTGCATTCAAACATTTTTCAAATTTAAACCATAATAGCTTTTGAGTTGATTCCAACTTTCAAAAATCAGATTTAACCATACCTTTCAGAATATATAAATATATATAGGTCTACTTACAGAAATAATGTTCAAGTAATAAAAGAATGCCACATAGGCATTTCTAGTCACTTATTTAATTAAATAAAAGGGTAAAACCTTATTAAATTGTGACACCACTTTAAATCACATTCCCATGGACTAAAATATGTGGTGATGACATGTGTCAACATGATCCCATGTTTGGTTTGGAGAATATTAAATCTTAAGTAGTTTTTCAATGAGTAGAAATTACTTTTCTAAAAATAAAAGGAATTAAACCAAGATTTAATCTTGTAATGTTAGTGATGATGTTAGATCATCTATAGGACCCTTTTTTGTGTGATGATTGCAAGTAGTTAAGTATTGTTTGGTGATTGTGTACCTCATATTTATTTATAGACGCTAGTATCGACCAAGGATACGAGGAGGAAGGAGGATACTACGAAGAAGAAGCCGAGGAGAACTTCAACCACTGCTCTGCACAAGGCAAGCTTATACTGATATTGTGCAAGCCTTACTAATCAAGTTGACCTATGCAAGCTTATACTTGCAATTGTGCAAGCTAATACTTGCTTGTTACCATGCCCACTATATGCCCTAAGCATATGTGATCATAACCATTTGATACCCCATCCTAGTTTTACTTGCAAGCCTTCTACTTTATTTCTTTATCAAAGCTTTAACTTAGAGTTTACTGAAGTAACTTGTAGATTCTAGGAAGATTTTTGAAGGTTGCATAAAGAGCATAAAATTTAGCCTAAGCTAGATAATCTTGATGTCATCCTAAGGAATGAGATTGAACTTAGTTGAAACTCCCTTAGTTTACCACCCCTCATTAGTGCTTACCCCCACTTGTAGATTCTAGTGCTAAGCATAAAACTTGATCAACTTTAGATGGGAATACTTGGTGAAAATGGTTATGAAAACCTTAGAATGATGGATCATTCTACTGAGATGTTTTGACATGTTTTGACATGACACGGATGATTTTGGTGATGAAAATGTTGAGGCATGAGCCTTAGCCCTTTATAAAACTGATGGTTGTCTGATGCATATTCATTCCAATTTTACCGTACAACCACAACCCGAAGATTGGGTAGGTCTTGATTGAAACTTATATACCTTAGTATTAGTTCCTCACGGCCAAGGTCTGAGCTAAGGCTACCTTGTGAAGATTGTCCACTGCAAAGCTGCCAAGATGACAGCTTGGTCATGGTTGGGAGGCCAAACTCACATGAGAGGTGCTTATACTAGGGAGTGTAATTGAAAGGTTAGGGTTGATTATCCGATTATCGAGTATGGTGAATTCAGGATTTGTTTCACGGATGTATCGAATGTGGGTGAAAGTGTACAATCTTTGTAGAGTGTCAAACTATTGAATAGTCGGCGTCAATTATAGACAGTTGGAGCCACTTTCCCCGTCAAATGTTTTCAAAATGACTTGTGAAATGACTTGAGACTTTGACTTGACCACAATAGAGTTGTGATATGAAATACAAGTTCCCACTTAGGTGTATAAACTTCAACTAGCTCTCTTGCTTCTGAACTTAGTAGAGATAAATCTGGCTTTTGCAAAACAACCCTAGAGCCTAGTGTCCTATTATCAAAAACCCCTTTCACTTGTTAGTATTAGTTTGTGAGTACTTAAAGAGTACTCATGGCTTTGTCCCTAGCTATTCCCGTGGCCAGACTATGAAGAAGAGTACCTGGAGGATGGACCCAGGAAGGATCATCTTACATAATTAGGATCATCTCCCATCGCCCGAAGATGGAGCTTCCCTCAAGATGGAGCTTCCACGCCCAAGTATTATTACGTATTCTGCAGCTTGAAGTTGTATTAAGAACTGGATCATGAGATCCTTATTTGTGTAAGACCTTATGTATGGTTTGTAATGGATGATGTACTGTGGTATCCAATTCTGTTATGTCTCGCAAAAATGGTAATCTTGGGATTGCGATGTATGGCATAATAGGCATCTGGGATTAAAAATCCGGGTGTTGACAAGTTGGTATCAGAGCCATCCTGACCATAGGATACCCTAGTTAGACTGGACGTTTGAATCAAAAACTTAGTTTAAAAACCAAAAGAAACAAATATTTACAAAAACTTATTTCCATTCTTATCACCTTGATTCTTTCATGGAAAATTCATGTCCTAAAAAACTCTTGCAAAACACATAAAATTTGACACACTTGATCACTCTACTAACTTACTCATCCTATATTCTTATAGATGGACGTGAAGTACAACAAGTTTTATCAGTTGGGGAATGGCGGAGACATTATCTTTGAGAGGGATTTGGACCAACTTTCGGAACTTCTGGAGCGTCCGCACACCGAGTTCTTCGGAGATCAGCTCAATGATCAAAGAGGAGAAGATCTGCAGTGGCTAATTGTTGCAAGTCTCCGAGGAAAGATTGAACCTCCCACTGCTGAGGGAATTCAGTTTACCTTAAGAGAGAACAACTAGCTCGATGGACTTGCCAGGGCCATGCAGGAAGCTCTTTCCCTTCTGTGTGGGCAGAGTATCAATAAGATCAAGGGTACCCGCTTTGAGTTTTGCCCAAGGCGTGATGCAAATGGACAACCACTGGAAGCCCCATACCACCCTGAGATGAAGACTCAATTGGACCACCTTAGCTTCATGATGTACGATCGTCAGTAGGAGTTGGATAACTACCGTGACGACTCCAACCACAAGTCTGCCATCATCAAGACGAAGGATCAAACCATCGCCATGCTAGCAAAGGATCGCAAGTCTCGCCGCCGTCAGCTCGACAAGAAGGAGCGCATCATTGCTCGTCTTCGCCACCGTATCTCAGCTTTGGAGGAGACCATCCACGAGAGAGACATGCAGTTGGAGGAAAGGGAGAATGCCGGAGAGGATCTTCGTGGAGACCCCTACTCCTATCTCAGCGATGATGATGATTTTCTGGAGGATCAGGCTATGGATTTCTTCACCGATGAGGATGATTTCGCCTTCATCGATGATGATGAAGCCACCGGTTCCGAGGAGTAGTAACACTTGAGCACTAGCATAGTGAGTAGTATTCGGTCCCACTGTATCGTAGTTTTTAGAATGGTTCTTAAAACCATCTGTTTTTCTTTGTTGTGGTGTGTGTTTGTATCGTGTGCTATGAATGAATGAATGATTGAAAAGCAAGTTGCTAGAAAATCTGAGTTAAACTTTAAAAACTTTTCAAAGTCCCAGAACCTTAGAAATTTCCCTCTTTTCTCATGATCTATCTCAATCTTCAGATGCCACGCGGAGGAAGTGGTTCATCCCCGGACTCGATGTTGCAGATCCTGCAAATGTTGGTTTCTGACCGCGAAGCTGAAAGAGCGGAACGTCAAGCCAACCTAGCCACCCTGCAACAGATAGCTCAGCTAGCCCACAACAATCAAGGCCACGGAAATCAACATAACCATGGATCTAAGCTCAAGATTTCCAGAATACCAACCCACCTGTTTTCACTAAGTCAGAAGAGCCCCTAGATGCCGATGATTGGCTGTAGACCATGGAAAATAACCTAGAATTCGCCGGAGTGGAAGCAAATGAGAAAGTTCTGTTCGCCACCCACTATCTAGCCGGAGATGCTAGGGCATGGTGGAACAGTGTTCGTGCAATGACCGGAGGCCAGATGATGACCTGGGAGGAATTTAAGGTCAAGTTCAGTAGAACCCATGTGCCACCGGGTTTGATCAAGAGGATGAGAGACGAGTTCAGATAACTAAAGCAAGGAAGGATGACTGTAGTGGAATACCGTGACAAATTCTTGTCATTAGCTAGGTATGCCCCGGATGAGATTAACACCGAAGCCAAGAAGAAAGAAAGATTCCTGAATGGTCTGCACGATGAGATGCAGACGGTGTTAGTCAATATACCCTTTGCTGATATTGAAGCCCTTGTCGACTCAGCCATCCAGATGGAAGGAAAGATCAACCAAGCCAATGAGAACCGCAAGCATCGCATGATGCATCAACCAGGAACCCATCAGACCCCAAAGTATCGCCCTAACCCATCTCCAGGATTTGTCCCAAGAACCAACAGACCCCCGAGGAACCGTCCGACTTATCCCAACCGTGGAAACCCTAGGCCCGGAGGAAATCACAATAACCCCAGCAACTCTAGCAATTTCAACCGTGCCCCACCAAAGTTCAACAACAACAATGCTGCCACCAACACCAACACTGCCCCTAGGACTGGAAGCAATGCTGTGCCTGTAGCAGCAAAGGACAAGTCGCAAGTAACTTGTTATGACTGTGGAAATAAGGGTCACTAATCCAACGAGTGCCCAAACAAGAAGAATGCCTCAGCCCCCAATGCAAATGCCCCAGCTCAGCAGCAGCGTCGTGTTCAGCCCGGAAGAAGATTTGCCCCAGGGAATTCGCTCAACCGCAATAGCCGTCTTTTTCCCATGCATGCTGAAGAAGCTCAGGAAGCGCCAGACGTCGTGCTTGGTATGTTTTCTGTTAATTCAGTACTTGCAAGAGTGTTGTTTGATTCTGGTGCATCGCACTCATTTGTCACCGAAGAATTTGCATGCACTAGTAAAATTCAACCAACCAAACTGAAGCATGTTATGATTGTTCAAATTCCCGGATCAACCACCAAGGCTAGGAAAATTTGCAAAGCCGTCCCTATCCAAATCCATGGCATAGATTTTTATGCTAATATGATAGTACTCAGAACTAAAGGTTTGGAAGTAGTACTAGGAATGGATTGGATGTCCAAACATAAAGGATTGATTGACTGTGCCAAGAAAGCCATAACCATGACCAAGATGTAATATCACGAGCATATATCTGAAACCTTACCTCGCCAATTCAAGTGCAACAAGAGTATAGCCCAACCTACCATTGACCAAGTCCGGATAGTCTGTGAATACTCCGATGTATTTCCAGATGTTTTGCCCGGTATGCCCCCAGATCGAGATATCGAGTTTATCATCGAATTAATCCCCGGAACATGACCCATAGCCCAGAGACCATATAGTATGAACCCATCTGAACTAGAAGAACTGAAGAAGCAACTGGATGCCATGCTGGAAATTGGATTGATTCAACCAAGTGCGTCACCATGGAGATCACCTGTCTTATTTGTGGACAAGAAGGATGGAGGTAACCGTTTGTGTATGGACTATCGGAAATTGAATGATGTCACCATCAAGAACAAATACCCCTTGCCCAAGATAGAAGATTTGTTTGATCAGTTGACCGGTGCCAAAGTGTTTTCTAAGATTGATCTTAGAACTGGTTATCATCAACTCAAAATTCGTGCATAGGATATTCCAAAGACTGCCTTTATCACCAGATATGGACTATACGAGTATATTGTCATGTCTTTTGGATTAACCAATGCCCCCGCTTATTTCATGAATCTCATGAATAAGATTTTTATGGACTTCCTGGATAAGTTTGTCGTTGTTTTCATCGATGACATTCTGATTTATTCCAAATCAGAAGAAGAACATGAGCTACACCTAAGGACCATTCTTGGAACCCTTAGAGAGCATCAGTTGTATGCCAAGTTTAGCAAATGTGAATTCTGGTTACAGGTGGTAGGATTCCTCAGTCACATTGTATCAGCCGGAGGAATTGCCGTTGATCCCGCAAAGGTGAAAGATGTAGAAGATTGGCAAGCCCCAACCACTCAAACCCAAGTTCGTGCTTTTCTCGGATTGGCAGGATATTACCGCAAGTTCGTAGAAGGATTCTCGAGTATCGCCAGACCCATGACCCAATTGCTGAAGAAGGACAAGAAGTTTGAATGGACGGATAAATGTGGAGCGAGTTTTCAAGAACTCAAGAGGATATTTATTTCAGCCCCAATCTTGATCATGCCGGATATTGCGAAGCCCTTCGATGTTTATTGTGATGCATCCAAGATCAGTCTCGGATGTGTGCTAATGCAAGAAGGCAAAGTTATATCCTATCTATCCCGACAACTGAAACAACATGAGCAAAATTACCCAACCCATGACCTAGAACTTGCAGCCATAGTTCTAGCCCTGAAGACATGGAGACATTACATGATGGGAAATCGTTGTGAGATCTATACGGATCACAAGAGCCTGAAGTATATATTCACTCAGAAGGAGCTGAATATGAGGTAGAGAAGATGGATTGAGCTAATCAAGGATTACGATCTGGACATTCACTATCACCCTGGTAAAGCCAATGTGGTAGCAGATGCCCTTAGCAGATTGCCGTGCCGCTTGAACTCCATGATCTTAAAGGATCAACCAAGTTTGCACAATGAGATGGAAGATTTTCGAATAGAATTAGTAAGTGAAGGATTTTTGGCTAGCATAGAACTCCAGCCCACTTTGATCAGTCAGATCAAAGAGGCGCAGAAAGGAAATGCTAGTATCGACGGAATCAAGCGTCGTATTGGTACAGGCAAAGTACCCGGATTCACCGAAGACAAAGAAGGAGTTCTGTGGTACAAAGGATGCCTTTGTGTACCAGCAGATTCTGAGTTGAAGGAAGTGATTCTGAAGGAAGCTCATGATACTCTTTATTCTATCCACCCCGGAGGAACGAAGATGTATCAAGATCTGAAAGAGCAATTTTGGTGGCATACGATGAAGAGATAGATGGGAAGCTATATCGCCAAGTGTGATATATGTCAGCGAGTCAAGGCAGGACATAAAAGACCCGCTGGATTGTTGCAACCCTTACAGATTCCGGAATGGAAATGGGATTCCATTGGAATGGACTTTATCACCGGATTGCCTACTTCTAGTAGGGGAAATGACTCTATCTTGGTCATAGTGGACCGATTGTCCAAAGTCGCCCATTTCCTACCCGTCAATACCACATATCAGAGTTCGAAGCTAGCGGAGTTATACATCGCTAGGATAGTTAGTTTGCACGGAGTCCCCAAGAACATCATATCAGATTGAGGAACTCAGTTTACCTCGAGATTCTAGAAGAAAGTCCAAGAAGGTTTAGGAACCCGCCTAGATTTCAGCACCGCGTATCACCCTCAGACCGATGGACAAATGGAGCGAGTAAATCAAATACTCGAAGATATGCTGAGAGCATGTGTATTAGAATATGGATCTAAGTGGGAAGACTGCCGTTTGCAGAATTTTCCTACAACAAAAGTTATCAGGCTAGTTTGCAAATGGCCCCATTTGAATTCATGTACGAAAGGAAGTGTCGCACCCCTTTGAACTGGTCAGAAGTAGGAGAGAGTCAGATCTTCGGACCCGACATCCTATGAGAAGCAGAAGAGAAGGTTCACAAGATTCGTGAGCACCTCAAGACAGCCTAGTCCAGACAGAAGAGTTACGCCAACAAGAGACGTCGAGACCTCGCCCTCAACATAGGAGATTTTGTTTATCTGAAAGTGTCGCCATTGAAGGGAATTCAGCGTTTCCAACTCAAAGGAAAGTTATCCCCCAGATATATCGGACCTTTCTTGATTCTGAATCGATGAGGAGAAGTGTCGTATCAATTGGAACTACCTGAAGAGATGTCAGCCGTGCACAATGTGTTCCATATCTCATTACTTCGCAAGTGTCTCGAAGTTCCAGAGAAGACCGAAGTGTTCAAGAATATCGATCATCGGACCATAGAGATCAACATGACCTAACCTATCCTGAAGTACCCATCCGTATTTTGGAAGAAGCTTACAGAACTACCCGAACCCGAAGCATCAAGTTTCTCAAGATTCAGTGGAGCAACCACACAAAAGAGGAAGCTACCTGGGAGCGCGAAGATCACATCAGGACGGAGTTTCCCGATCTCTTCAAATCCTAGGTAATCTTTTTCGTCCTTTTTCAAATCTTGGGACGAGATTTTGTTCAAGGGGGGGAGGTTGTAACATCCCAAAAATACTAAACTTAGATCATCAAACTCTAATCATCAAAATTAGGGTTAACAAAAAACTTTTCTAAATAAAAATATGGAAGCATGCATGTGAGTATGCATTTCAATTTGAATTCTTTGAACCACCTGGTTTGTGTGTCTCTTTGCTTGTAAATGGATTCTTAGGTGAAATAAACATCATATAAACAATCCCCACACTTTTCCCAAAGACAAATAAATCAAAACAAACAAAATAAGGGAATGGTCATTTTGGCCAAATTAACTCCCATGCCTACTTTGGCTGTCCCAAACTTTCAGAACTTAACAGAAACTTGTTTGGATCTTTACACCCCTTGATTGTACTCCTAACAAAGTATCAAGGCCCACTTTGTGATCATCCAGAAACATTCAAATGCATAGTTTAAAGGACAGTTCAAAATTGAATCTTTATCATATGGGAAGATCCCACTTTTTCAAAAACCACTCAAACAAGCTCAACTTTCAAAACCCAAGCATCTGCAGAATCACCAGCACCAACCTAGCACACCCACCAAAAATCTTTTCAAAATTCAAAACTTAAATTCTTGCGGCCATTTCATCAAACACCTTGCAGATACAAATCATCCAAAATCAAAACACTATTGTGAGCAGTGATTGGAGCCTAACTTGTTCCCTCTCTAGATCACAACAACCTTAGTAGATCATCTAGCAAACTAAACCAAGCACTAGCCTCACTGTAAGCTGGGCAATGCCATCAATGGTGAATAGCCGAAGCTCACCATGCCACCCTAGTGGAGACAGCAAGCTAGGAAAGAAACTAGCCGTGCCAACCTTGTCTGGGAGATCACCCATGCCTCACCGCCCCCTCTCGACCAGCCTGCCTCGAAGACATCAAACAGAGCTCCCAGGAACACTGCGCCCGTGCCTCTGTCAACCATGCCGAGCATGCACCAGAGCGCCACGCTCTACCGACGCCCACAGACCGCGCGCTGCCCTCGCCGCATGCATACATGATCTCCACCGACCCAGGAGACCGCCAGACATACTCGTTCGCCGCCCCATGCCTCACAGCCATCGCTCGCCGTCGAAGACGTCGCCTTTGCCGTGCAGAGCATCGCGCGTTCCAGACCATTTGCCACCGCCCCTACGCGCGCATTAAAGCCGTAGAGCATCGCCAGGAGACCACCAAGCGATCGCCACCGCTGGCCATGCCTCTAGCAGCCCGTAGCCATGTCGCCACCATCGCCTACCCATCCCGTTCGGTCTCATCATCGCGACTATAAATAGAGGCCACCCCCAGCCGAATTGAGAAAACCATCTCACTCCCCTCTCCTCACTGATCGTGCCACCCCGTTCCTGGAGCAAGGCGAGCAGCACTTCGCCGGAATTTCACCGGAGCCTGCCGCTGCTGGAGAAGAAGGGGGTCAGCGATTGGAGCCGCCCCAGGAGAAGCTGCCGGTACCAGGAGGTTTGCCGTTGTCGACTTCGTTGTTCGCCCTCCTCGCTGACCCTCACCTGAGCCTCGGTGAGCCCCCAATGACCCCCACCTGCCGCGTTAGGTTTTTGTCTCGCCGGCTTTGCCCAACATCGACGATGACCCTCAGCCGTTAGATTAGAACCAGATCCCATGGCTCACATCGCCCTATACCGCTTCGCACCCCCTCGTATCACTAACGCGTGGGGACAACAACTTAACCAGCCCGCGTAAGCGCTGCGCTTAGCAGGCCGGCCCAGTATCGCTTCCCGCGCAGCCCAGTTGTTTGAATTTGGATTTTTCCATTTTCATTCAAACACACTTCTGCACCTAGTTTCAAAAATCAACCCAGCTCGATTCAGTGAACCAAATTGAATGAAACCAACTTTGTTAGAAAGCTCTGGAAATGCTGAATCCAAGCCCGTTGGATTCAAATCATTTGGATCTGTAGATCATCCTTGGTAAAAATAACAAGGCAGAAGCTTTTCTGCGTTCAAACATTTTTCAAATCTAAACCATAATAGATTTTGAGTTGATTACAACTTGCAAAAATCACATTTAACCATACCTTTCAGAATATATAAAAATATATAGGTCTACTTACAGAAATAATGTTCAAGTAATAAAAGAATGCCACATAGGCATTTCTAGTCACTTATTTAATTAAATAAAAGGGTAAAACCTTATTAAATTGTGACACCACTTTAAATCACATTCCCATGGACTAAAATATGTGGTGATGACATGTGTCAACATGATCCCATGTTTGGTTTGGAGAATATTAAATCTTAAGTAGTTTTTCAATGAGTAGAAATTACTTTTCTAAAAATAAAAGGAATTAAACCAAGATTTAATCTTGTAATGTTAGTGATGATGTTAGATCATCTATAGGACCCTTTTTTGTGTGATGATTGCAAGTAGTTAAGTATTGTTTGGTGATTGTGTACCTCATATTTATTTATAGACGCTAGTATCGACCAAGGATACGAGGAGGAAGGAGGATACTACGAAGAAGAAGCCGAGGAGAACTTCAACCACTGCTCTGCACAAGGCAAGCTTATACTGATATTGTGCAAGCCTTACTAATCAAGTTGACCTATGCAAGCTTATACTTGCAATTGTGCAAGCTAATACTTGCTTGTTACCATGCCCACTATATGCCCTAAGCATATGTGATCATAACCATTTGATACCCCATCCTAGTTTTACTTGCAAGCCTTCTACTTTATTTCTTTATCAAAGCTTTAACTTAGAGTTTACTGAAGTAACTTGTAGATTCTAGGAAGATTTTTGAAGGTTGCATAAAGAGCATAAAATTTAGCCTAAGCTAGATAATCTTGATGTCATCCTAAGGAATGAGATTGAACTTAGTTGAAACTCCCTTAGTTTACCACCCCTCATTAGTGCTTACCCCCACTTGTAGATTCTAGTGCTAAGCATAAAACTTGATCAACTTTAGATGGGAATACTTGGTGAAAATGGTTATGAAAACCTTAGAATGATGGATCATTCTACTGAGATGTTTTGACATGTGTTTCCGAACACCAGATGATTTTGGTGATGAAAATGTTGAGGCATGAGCCTTAGCCCTTTATAAAACTGATGGTTGTCTGGATGCGATATCATTCCAATTTTACCGTACAACCACAATACCCGAAGATTGGGTAGGTCTTGACTGGAAACTTATATACCTTAGTATTAGTTCCCTCACGGCCAAGGTCTGAGCTAAGGCTACCTTGTGAAGATTGTCCACCTGTGCAGTACCCAAGATGACAGTTGGTCATGGTTGGGAGGCCAAACTCACATGAGAGGTGCTTATACTAGGGAGTGTAATTGAAAGGTTAGGGTTGATTATCCGCATACTGAGTATGGTGAATTCAGGATTTGTTTCTGACGGATGTATCGAATGTTGTGGTGAAAGTGTACAATCTTTGTAGAGTGTCAAACTATTCGAATAGCCGCGTCCGCGGTTATGGACAGTTGGAGTGGCCATACTGTTCCCCCGTCAGATGTTTTCAAAATGACTTGTGAAATGACTTGAGACTTTGACTTGACCACAACAGAGTTGTGATATGAAAAACAAGTTCCCACTTAGGTGTATACACTTCAACTAGCTCTCTTGCTTCTGAACTTAGTAGAGATAAATCTGGCTTTTGCAAAACAACCCTAGAGCCTAGTGTCCTATTATCAAAAACCCCTTTCACTTGTTAGTATTAGTTTGCGAGTACTTAAAGAGTACTCATGGCTTTGTCCCTGGCTATTCCCGTGGCCAGACTATGAAGAAGAGTACCTGGAGGATGGACCCCAGGAAGGTTACGACAATTAGGATCATCTCCCATCGTCAAGATTACTGTGACCTCAAGATGGAGCTTCGCCTACGCTACCGTTATTATTACGTATTCTGCTGCTTGAAGTTGTATTAATAACTGGATCATGAGATCCTTATTTGTGTAAGACCTTATGTATAGTTTGTAATGGATGATGTACTGTGGTATCCAATTCTGTTATGTCTCGCAAAAATGGTAATCCTGGGATTGCGATGTATGGCATAATAGGCATCTGGGATTAAAAATCCGGGTGTTGACAGACATCATCCCAGAGGCTTTCATCTTCATCATGCCAGCCTCCGGTATGAAGCGTGAGTAGTTCCACCTTGGACTACGGGTCCATGTAGTAGCTAGATGGTTGTATATCCTTCTTTGTGCTTTCATGTATAAATCTTGTGAGCTCCGTTCATGATCAAGATCTAATCTATTTGTAATCATGCATGTTGTGTTTGTGGGGATTCGATGGATATTGAGATTACTATGTCAAATTGATTAATGGTTTTGTCTGTTTGATTCTATCATGTCTGTGTTGTTTGTGATCTTGCATGCTCTCCGTTGTTAGTAGCTATCTTGGCAAAGTAGTTGCTAGTGACTCCAAGAGGGGGTATTTATGCTCGATAGTGGGTTCATGCCTCTAGTTTCCAAGGGAAGTGACTGTAAGGTTGCCAACCTTTAATAAGGTAGAGATCCCTGTGTTTACAATGCTAGTCCCTGGATCAATATCTAGCATCCACAGTTAAGATGTAATATCAAGGAACAAAGGTCATAATACAACTTTATAACCAGGAATAAAATAATTTATTACATCTTACATAGCTCATTTGGCTATCTCATTACAATGCAGCAGAATATAACAAAAGCATGGGTTCCTTCATCTTCAAAGTGCCACATGCAGACATGTTGGTTGTAGACTTGTAATCCTAATCAATATACTTCACTAACATCAAACAAACCTGCAACATAATAAATTACAGCCACAAGGGTCAATACATTTGAATTGTATTGGCAAGTGATACTATGGTAGTATAGTGGAGTCTATCATCTATATGCATTTGGCTAAGTGGAGCTTAGGCTTGCTTTGCTCAAATAGATTTTCCTTATCATTTGAAAACACTAAGTTTTTGCTTGACAAAATCTTTCCCAAGGCATCTCCCAATAGAAATTGGTGATCCTTCAACCCTTGTTCAACCACAAGTTTTTACTTAGAAATTGGGATGAGGAGATTCTTGATAGCTTCCATGTATTGATGCTCAAATTGTCCTTTGCCAGGGACATGGCTAAGTACTTAGATTTTACACTCTGCAGAGGTGGTGCACTTTCCCCACAAGACTTGGTTTCCCAAGACAAGATCTTTCAGAAGCCTTCCCTTAGACCAGAATGGACGCGCTCCAACCTATCAATCCCCTACCACCAAATGTCCATTTGGCTAAGTTATTGCAACCTATATGATCCAGGCAGAGCCCATAATGCCAAGTGGTTGCACTTGAAGCTTCTCAACATTTGACATCTCAAATCTCTTTGTTCCTGGGTGGCCATCCACAAGTGAGATACCAAGTTTTCCCCAGTATACTGGACTTGGTGATGCCCAAGTTTTCCCCAGCATACTGGACTTGCATAACCACTCAACACAAACCATTCCTTCCATTCCACCCATGTGATTCATTCACTTAGTTGTTTTATTAAACAAAACATAAGTCCTTGACTTAGAAATATTCCATAGTATGAATATATATTACACCCTTGTTTTCTACTAGCTAAGCTAAGAATGATAGTAGTAGGAATCTTAACTTAGGAAATTCTACTAAGGTTTCATCTACTAGGATTTCCCATGGCATAGTTTATACTTAGCAAAATTCCATGCAAGTCCTACTTAGAAGTATCACTAATGCATAGTGAAAATAATGGGACAAAAGTATGAAGCATCACTTGACTTTTTGGTAGAGAATATAAGTTCACTCCTTGATCTTGCAACAATCACACTCTTCAAATTCCACTACAATTCAATCAAGCAAGCAATATTTCAATCTACCATTCAAGCAAAACAGCACAATAAAATAATAGAATCAAAGTAATGCATGCAAGCATGCTAAAGTTTGTTTTATTTTAAAAAGTGGTTTCTAATGGTTTACAAACATTGGAAAACACCTATTGGTCATCTTATATAAGTGGCAAAATCATTTGCAAAATATTTTACTCATAATTCATTTTTAACCAATCATTATTTTATGTGGTTAAAAAAATGCCTTTATCAAAGTAGCAATTTTTATAGAGTTCACCCTATACATTTTTAAATCATAAAACTTGGTGTTTGGGGTTAGAGAGTTTATTCTAAAACATTTCTCAAAGATTTTCTACCAAAAGTATTTCTAATAAATAAACATTATTTTTATTTGACTAGAATTGCCTTAAATCAAAGATTTATTCTTTTGCTTCACCAAATATGTTTTTGAAACCACAAACTGATTTCTATGGTCAGTAGGTATAAAACAAACCATTTTCCAAAGGTTTTATCTCAAAAATCATTTTAGAAAAAAATTTATATTCTAATTATGCCCACATAAGTTTCTACAAAAACAATCAATTTAACAGAAGCATTTTACTAAACAAAGTGCATGGTTAGAAAGTACTTGTTTTGCTGAATCCATTGATATAAAATTTGCAAAATTTGGACGTGTGGTTTGAAAGTTATGAATTTTTCAAATTGGAACATCTAATAGACATTTCTGTTTTTATTTTAAACGGACAGGGCCACGTGTCTAGTTCCTATTCGTCGGTACCTCTTTGTGTGGATCGTGCAACGAGAGGCGTTGGATCTAATGACGATCGTGCGACACAGATCTATCCATACCCTTTCGGGTTAGTTTCCATCGTGGCCTTGATCAAGATCGGACGGGCGGTCGAATGACGGGTGGCATTGCTGGTGATGCAGGAAGCGAGAGAGGGTGGGAAGAAGCTCACCAGGTTCGCCTGGCGTGGGGAATCTCGAGGTGGTGGTAGCTCGTCGAGGGGCGCATGGTGGTGATGGCAATCGCTCGCCAGAGTTGCTCCTGGCGACGGGTGCGCTCAGGCATCGTCGGGGATGGGTGTCTGGGGTGCAAGCGAGCAAGGAAACGTGTCAGGAGGGTGCGCAAGTTCGTACAGGTTGAAATGGAACTCACCATAGGGCAAGGGGCACACGGAGTCGACGACAGTAGCTCGCCGGAGCTTGTGCAGACGACGGTGGTTCCCAGACGAAGACGAAGGCGAGGCTATGGGGCACGAGCAGGCATGTGGGAGGTACTGGAAGAAGCGCACAATAATGGTGAACGAGCTCGTAGCATCCAAGGGGCAATGGGAGGCAGGTACTGGTCAGAATTGAAGAAAATGCCCGGCGGAGCAGGGAGAGGTTTCAGGTGAAATCGGTGCGGCCTGGTGGCGTAGAGGATCTGGCGAGTGAGAGGAAAGAGAGAGAGGACGCATGCGCTTTAGTATGCGTGATTGAGGGGCCGTTTCCTGGCGTGGTTAAAGCATATTCACGCCGGCATTCATACGGCTGCAACGACCGGCGAGGGGTGGTCAGCGGGGTGGGTGAAGACGATGACGACGTGGCCGTGGGCCTGGTTAGTTAGCAAGAGAGGAAGAGGGGAGGTGGGGTCCATCGGTCAGCGAGTGAGTGGGTCGAGTCGATGGTGCGAATCGTTTTTCTCGCGGGGTGGGGTAAATGGGCTAACTGGGCCAGACTGGGTCTGCTGGGCTGGTTTGGCTTGCTCTATTTTTTTGTTCTAATCTTTTTCCATTTTCTATTTCTAATAATCTGTTTTGATTTTGATTAATCCATTTAAGCATTCATTTGAATTCAAATTTCTCTCAAACTTTGTGTGTAATCAAACACTGTTTAATAACACATTCTGAAGTCAAATTTAGAATAAATAAATTATTCTTTTTAGGGTCCTTTAATTATTTAAATTAGGCCTTTGCATTACTTCATATAAGATTTAAAATATTTTTAATCCTTATTTAAATTTCATTTTTTTCCACAAAACCTTTTCAGTAAGTTTTATTCAATTATAAGGGTGTCAAATAATTCACTTTGAATTATTAGGAATAATTTTTAATATGATTTATTAATCATTTTAAATTGGGTACTTGTCTTTATTCTAATGAAATTAAATATAGTTTTAATTCCTTAAATTTTATTTGGAAGATTTCTTTGATCTTATTTAAGTTAATTAAATAACTTTTATTCCACTTGGGTAAATTCCAAATATTATTTTCTCATGGTTTAATTAATCATTTCTAATAGGAATTTTATATTTATCAATAGAATTTTGTTAATGCCATTTTATTTGGAAATTCTTTATCCTATTATTTGGATTTGGATTATATTCATTCCATTTTCTTAATGGATTAGTCCAAGATATAATTTAGTCTTTAAATATTCCTTATTTAATATTTCTATCTTATAAAATCCATATCTTCTTATTTATAGATCCAAACTTGGTGATTCCAATTTGTAAAATCTTATTTAATATTTGTTTATCCTCTTAAATCCCTTTAGGATCATTTACCCATCATTTGGTATGGATTCTAGATAGGTGCTTTATTAGCTTTGGAAATTCAATTTCCTTATCTTATTAAATTCATAAGATTTTATCTATGGCTCCAAATTAAGTGAAACCAATTCATATGGTTTTATAATATTTCCATTTGTCATTCTTGATCATTTTGAAATGTTTGTATGATCAATTTTTATATGGATCAAATCTATAGTCTTAGAGATAACTTGAAAATGATTTCCTTCCATTAGGGTTTTAGAGTTTTGGTTTATTCTCCAAGTGTTTAAATTTCAAGATGCATTTTATGAGGAATGCATTTCACTTGATTTGAATTTAGTTGGATTCAAACATTAGCCAAAGTTTGTTCAAGATGGGATTTTAAGTTTCCAATTAGAAACAAAAAGTTTCTTTTCATCCTAAAATTCAACAATAATTTATTTTGTTTATTTTTTTTTCACATTACAAGATTTAGAAAATCTTGGGATGTGACAGGCTACCACCCTTAAAATAAATCTCGTCCTGAGATTTGGGGATGCTAGGGTTACAAGTTGGCATCGAAGCAACTAGGGTACTACCACCCTTAAAATATTTTCCAACTAGATTACATCTTGGCTTTCTTGGGATCTTATTGAAATCTCTCTGGGCAAACATCTACATAGTGTCCTTTGTTTCCACACTTGAAACATGTGACAAGGCTGAGATCCTTCATAGGCTTTATCTTGTGCTTCATCTTTTCTGGACAATTGCTTGCATAATGTCCTTGATCACCACAATTGTAACATGTGATAAGATTGAGTTCTTCACGTATCTTCTGTGGACAAGTTGATACATAATGGCCTAGCTCTTTGCAGTTGTTGCAACATACTTGGTTGATTTCCTTATACTTCTTCTTCTTCTCTGGACATTCATTTGCATAGTGTCCCATCTCTTTGCAATGGCAACATTACACTTGACTTTTTTCCTTCTTCTTCTTGGGTTTCTCCAAAGCTAAGAGTGCTTCTAGTTCATGTTCTTCATATGTTATCTCAAAGGTGGGAAAGTTTCCTGGTTTCCTTGACCTTTTCCTTGGATAATACATATGTCTCCTCTTTGGTCCTTTAAATTGAGTCATATTGCATGGAGGTGCAAGCTGGGATTTTCCTTTGTCTTCATCCTTCTTGGTAGACTTTGCTCTCTCATGGTAGTCTGCAATCAGTTGTTGCACTCCACCTTGTTTCCTTTGTTGAACTATGGAATAGATGGGGCATTGGATAGGGACATGATTATTTCCTTCACACAGGAAACAAGTAGCTTGAGATGTGGGGCATTGGTCAATTGGATGTTTCTCTTCACAATTGGGGCATTGATCTTCACGCTCCTTGGAAGTGTGATCCTTGTCTCCACAAATATTGCAAGCTTGGGTTCCTTCTAGAATATCATCCTTGACATCCTTGTTGTCACAATCTCCTTGAGAAGAGTTATCTCCCATGTTGATCATTTGATCTGTCACCTTATGCAACAATTGGGTTTGGGTTTCCAAAAACCTTTGCATGGTTGGATCTAACTCACTGGTGTTGGCTAAAAAATTGAGATGTCACTTGGTTCAACTAGGTTTGGGTTACTATGAGTTCTCTCATGTTGTCCTCTTGGTTGTTGTTGTTGTTGCCATCCTTAATGTTGGAGTTTCTTGGAGTAGTCATCTGTTTGGGTTGGATTGGGATTAGAATGGCAAAATATTTCTAAGGAAATAGTTCTAATCACACATATCACAATACACAAGCAAAGTGCAAGCAATCACAAACAAACATTCCACTCAAACAACAAATTTCAAGCACATTATTAGACAACAAAATATTTTTGTTACACCACATCAGTTGGTGTGTTTGTTTTAATCTAAATATGGTGGTCCAACTATATGGTTCACTTGAGATCTTTCCTTCCTTCTTGATGGATTCTTCTTGAATGAGATCATGGTTTCCTTGGGAAAATTTCTTATGTCTTGGTCACAAAACTTCAAGGTGTTGATGGTTCCTTCTAAGTTGTTTTTCCTTAATCTTCAATTCTTGAGTTACATTTCTTGTCTCATTTGTAGTCCTTAGTGATAGCCAAGGTTGAAGTCCTTGTTGAGAATGAGGTTGAAATCACTTGAAGATGTTGAAGTCATTAGAGTTGATGAAGTCCTTTGCACATGGTGAAGTATTTGGCCATGTGGTAGGCTTTATCCATCAAGTTGAATTAGAAGAGATGTAGAATTAAAACTAAAATGGTTGAGGAAAGAGTTTACAAGATTGTTTGTAAATAAGTTTTGGAACAAATACAACTCCTATTTTTTCTAAGGGATTTTGTCCAATCCTAGGGTTACAATCCTACAGGCAACACAATGCTCTGATACCATCTGTAAGGTTCCCAACCTTTAATAAGGTAGAGATCCCTGTGTTTACAATGCTAGTCCCTGGATCAATAGCTAGCATCCACAGTTAAGATGTAATATCAAGAAACAAAGGTCATAATACAACTTTATAACCAGGAATAAAATAATTTATTACATCTTACATAGCTCATTTGGCTATCTCATTACAATGCAGCAGAATATAACAAAAGCATGGGGTCCTTCATCTTCAAAGTGCCACATGCAGACATGTTGGTTGTAGACTTGTAATCCTAATCAATATACTTCACTAACATCAAACAAACCTGCAACATAATAAATTACAGCCACAAGGGTCAATACATTTGAATTGTATTGGCAAGTGATACTATGGTAGTATAGTGGAGTCTATCATCTATATGCATTTGGCTAAGTGGAGCTTAGGCTTGCTTTGCTCAAATAGATTTTCCTTATCATTTGAAAACACTAAGTTTTTGCTTGACAAAATCTTTCCCAAGGCATCTCCCAATAGAAATTGGTGATCCTTCAACCCTTGTTCAACCACAAGTTTTTACTTAGAAATTGGGATGAGGAGATTCTTGATAGCTTCCATGTATTGATGCTCAAATTGTCCTTTGCCAGGGACATGGCTAAGTACTTAGATTTTACACTCTGCAGAGGTGGTGCACTTTCCCCACAAGACTTGGTTTCCCAAGACAAGATCTTTCAGAAGCCTTCCCTTATACCAGAATGGACGCGCTCCAACCTATCAATCCCCTACCACCAACTGTCCATTTGGCTAAGTTATTGCAACCTATATGATCCAGGCAGAGCCCATAATGCCAAGTGGTTGCACTTGAAGCTTCTCAACATTTGACATCTCAAATCTCTTTGTTCCTGGGTGGCCATCCACAAGTGAGATACCAAGTTTTCCCCAGTATACTGGACTTGGTGATGCCCAAGTTTTCTCCAGCATACTGGACTTGCATAACAACTCAAAACAAACCATTCCTTCCATTCCACCCATGTGATTCATTCACTTAGTTGTTTTATTAAACAAAACATAAGTCCTTGACTTAGAAATATTCCATAGTATGAATATATATTCCACCCTTGTTTTCTACTAGCTAAGCTAAGCATGATAGTAGTAGGAATCTTAACTTAGGAAATTCTACTAAGGTTTCATCTACTAGGATTTCCCATGGCATAGTTTATACTTAGCAAAATTCCATGCAAGTCCTACTTAGAAGTATCAGTAATGCATAGTGAAAAGAATGGGACAAAAGTATGAATCATAACTTGCCTTTTTGGTAGAGAATATAAGTTCACTCCTTGATCTTGCAACAATCACACTCTTCAAATTCCACTACAATTCAATCAAGCAAGCAATATTTCAATCTACCATTCAAGCAAAACATCACAATAAAATAATAGAATCAAAGTAATGCATGCAAGCATGCTAAAGTTTGTTTTATTTGAAAAAATGGTTTATAATTGTTTACAAACATTGGAAAACACCTATTGGTCATCTTATATAAGTGGCAAAATCATTTGCAAAAGATTTTACTCATAATTCATTTTTAACCAATCATTATTTTATGTGGTTAAAAAAATGCCTTTATCAAAGTAGCAATTTTTATAGAGTTCACCCAATACATTTTTAAATCATAAAACTTGGTGTTTGCGGTCAGAGAGTTTATTCTAAAACATTTCTCAAAGATTTTCTACCAAAAGTATTTCTAATAAATAAACATTATTTTTATTTGACTAGAATTGCCTTAAATCAAAGATTTATTCTTTTGCTTCACCAAATATGTTTTTGAAACCACAAACTGATTTATATGGTCAGTAGGTTCAAAACAAACCATTTGCCAAAGGTTTTATCTCAAAAATCATTTTAGAACAATTTTTATATTCTAATTATGCCCACATAAGTTTGTGCAAAAACAATCAATTTAATAGAAGCATTTTACTAAACAAAGTGCATGGTCAGAAAGTACTTGTTTTGCTGAATTCATTGATATAAAATTTGCAAAATTTGGACGTGTGGTTTGAAAGTTATGAATTTTTCAAATTGGAACATCTAATAGACATTTCTGTTTTTATTTCAAACGGACAGGGCCACGTGTCTAGTTCCTATTCGTCGGTACCGCTTCGTGCGGATCGTGCAACGAGAGGCGTTGGATCTAATGGCGATCGTGTGGCACAGATCTATCCATACCCTTTCGGGTTAGTTTCTATCGTGTACCTTGATCAAGATCGGACCTTTCGACATATGCGTGCCAGAGATGGGCGGCGCAGGCGGCGGCTGGTGGCGGCAGAGCGGTCAGACGGTGGCGTTGCTGGCGATGCAGGAAGCGAGAGAGGGTGGGAAGAAGCTCACCAGGTTCGCCGTGGTGTGGGGAAGCTCGAGGTGGTGGTAGCTCATCGAGGGGCACACGGTGGTGATGGCAATCACTCGCCGGATTTGCACCTGGCGACGGGTGCGCTCAGGCGTCGTCGGGGATGTGTGTTTGGGGTGCAAGCGAGCAAGGAAACGTGTCAGGAGGGTGCGCAAGTTCGTACAGGTTGAAATGGAACTCACCATAGGGCAAGGGGCACACGGAGTCGACGACAGTAGCTCGCCAGAGCTGGTGCATACGACGGTCATTCCCAGACAAAGACGAAGGCAAGGCTGTGGGGCACGAGCAGGCATGTGGGAGGTACTGGAAGAAGCGCACAGTAATGGTGAATGAGCTCGTAGCATCCAAGGGGCAAGGGGAGGCAGGTACTGGTCGGAATTGAAGAAAATGCCTGCCGGAGCAGGGAGAGGTTTCGGGTGAAATCGGTGTGGCCTGGTGGCGTAGAGGATCTGGCGAGTGAGGGGAAAGAGAGAGAGAGGACGCAGGCGCTTTAGTATGCGTGATTGAGGGGCCATTTCCTGGCTAGGTTAAAGCGTATTCACGCCGGCATTCATACGGCTACAACGGCCGGCGAGGCATGGTCAGCGGGTGGGTGAAGATGATGACGACGTGGCCGTGGGCCTGGTTAGTCAGCAAGAGAGGAAGAGGGGAGGTGGGGTCCATCGGTCAGCGAGTGAATGGGTCGAGTCGATGGTGCGAATCGTTTTTCTCGCGGGGTGGGGTAAATGGGCTAACTGGGCCAGACTAGGTCTGCTGGGCTGGTTTGGCTTGCTCTATTTTTTTGTTCTGGTCTTTTTCCATTTTCTATTTCTAATAATCTGTTTTGATTTTGATTAATCCATTTAAGAATTCATTTGAATTCAAATTTCTCTTAAACTTTGTGTGTAATCAAACACTGTTTAATAACACATTCTGAAGTCAAATTTAGAATAAATAATTTATTCTTTTTAGGGTCCTTTAATTATTTAAATTAGGCCTTTGCATTACTTCATATAAGATTTAAAATATTTTTAATCCTTATTTAAATTTATTTTTTCCACAAAACCTTTTCAGTAAGTTTTATTCAATTATAAGGGTGTCAAATAATACATTTTGAATTATTAGGAATAATTTTTAATATGATTTATTAATCATTTTAAATTGGGTACTTGTCTTTATTCTAATGAAATTAAATATAGTTTTAATTCCTTAAATTTTATTTGGAAGATTTATTTGATCTTATTTAAGTTAATTAAATAACTTTTATTCCACTTGGGTAAATTCCAAATATTATTTTCTCATGGTTTAATTAATCATTTCTAATAGAAATTTTATATTTATTCAATAGAATTTTGTTAATGCCATTTTATTTGGAAATTCTTTATCCTATTATTTGGATTTGGATTCTATTCATTCCATTTTCTTAATGGATTAGGCCAAGATTTAATTTAGTCTTTAAATATTCCTTATTTAATATTTCTATCTTATAAAATCCATATCTTCTTATTTATGGATCCAAGCTTGGTGATTCCAATTTGTAAAATCTTATTTAATATTTGTTTATCCTCTTAAATCCCTTTAGGATCATTTACCCATCATTTGGTATGGATTCTAGATAGGTTCTTTATTAGGTTTGGAAATTCAATTTCCTTATCTTATTAAATTCATAAGATTTTATCTATGGCTCCAAATTAAGTGAAACCAATTCATATGGTTTTATAATATTTCTATTTGTCATTCTTGATCATTTTGAAATGTTTGTATGATCAATTTTTATATGGATCAAATCTATAGTCTTAGAGATAACTTGAAAATGATTTCCTTCCATTAGGGTTTTAGAGTTTTGGTTTATTCTCCAATTGTTTAAATTTCAAGATGCATTTTATGAGGAATGCATTTCACTTGATTTGAATTTAGTTGGATTCAAACATTAGCCAAAGTTTTTTCAAGATGGGATTTTAAGTTTCCAATTAGAAACAAAAAGTTTCTTTTCATCCTAAAATTCAACAATAATTTTTTTTTTCACATTACAAGATTTAGAAAATCTTGGGATGTGACAGTGACAGAAATCTCTTTGGTTGTAGATGTGTTGTTGCCACTAGGGAGAAAACAACGGTCTCTTGTTCATGGAACAAGTGGATTGTTTACCTTACACACTTTGCTTAAAGCAGTTGTCTGTTGCTTGCAACTTAATACTGGAGGGGGTTTGGATGATAACCTGAAGGTGGACTTCTAGTCATAGATGTAGTTGGATGGCGGTATATGTATATTGTTGTATTGTCCAATCGAATCTCATAGGATCTTTTTGTCTAGTATTGCATTGTTATGCCTTGCTTAGTTCCTGTCAATTGCCTTGCTGTTATTTGTTTACCCAGCATGCCATGTTTGTTTATCTAAGGAGAACACCTCTAGTGAACTATGGACCCCGGTCCAATCTTTACCATTGATACATCTTCCACTGTTACTGTTTACTTGCCGCAAACCATCATCCCCTTCCACACCATACAGTTAATCCTTTGTTACAACAACCAGTGAGATTGACAACCTCACTATTAGTTGGGGTAAAGTCTTGAGTTTGTGTTGTGCAGGTTTCCACGTTGCTTGCAACACCTTTCAGGCGTTTCCTTCCTCCTACTGGTTCGATAACCTCGGTTTCTTACTGAGGGAAAACTTGCT
Source organism: Avena insularis (assembly GCA_023614405.1). Classification (NCBI taxonomy): domain Eukaryota; kingdom Viridiplantae; phylum Streptophyta; class Magnoliopsida; order Poales; family Poaceae; genus Avena; species Avena insularis. Next base: position 359,309,628 of record CM042697.1, read on the forward strand.
TCTGTGCTGCATCATACCTTGCTCTTGGGGTTTCCCAACGGGGCGTTTAACACGCATCAAGACTTTCTGGCGCCGTTGCCGGGGAGGCTAAGGACGTCTTAACAAGGGGAGTCCTCCTCAACCTTTCTCTTTACTTTGCTTTTAGTTTGCTTAGTTTCTTTTGTTTGGTTTTGTTTGCCTCTTTTTATCAAAAACTCCAAAAAAATTAGTTTAGTTTGGTTTGCTTTCTCTTATCAAAAACACAAAAAATTAGTTTAGTTTGGTTTGCTTTCTCTTATAAAAAACACAAACAATTAGTTCCTGCTCTAGCTGCTGCTGCTGTTTTTGGCTTGCTCCACTTTTGCCAAAATGAACTCTACTAAGAACACCAAGTTGTGTGACTTCACTAGCACAAACAACAATGATTTCCTTAGCACTCCTATTGCTCCACCTGCTCCTGATGCTACCTTTTATGAAATTAAGCCTGCTTTGTTGAATCTTGTGATGAGAGAGCAATTTCCTGGTGCTAGTTCTGATGATGCTGCTGCCCATCTCAATAGCTTTGTTGAACTTTGTGAGATGCAAAAGTATAAGGATGTAGATGGAGATATTATTAAGCTCAAGATGTTTCCTTTCACCTTGAGAGGAAAAGCTAAATAATGGTTGCTATCCTTACCTTTAAATAGTATTGATTCTTGGATTAAGTGCAAGGATGCTTTTATTGGAAAGTACTACCCTCCTGCTAATATTATATCTATGAGAAGTGGCATTATGAAATTTAAACAACTTGATAGTGAACATGTTGCTCAAGCTTGGGAAAGAATGAAATATTTGGTTAAGAATTGTCCCACTCATGGACTCACTGCTTGGATGATTATCCAAACTTTTTATGCAGGTTTGAACTTCTCTTCAAGAAACCTGTTGGATTCAGCTGTTGGAGGTACCTTTATGGGCATCACTTTGGGTGCTGCAACAAAACTCCTTGATAATATGATGGTTAATTACTTTGAATGGCACACTGAGAGAGCTCCACATGGTAAGAAGGTAAATTCTGTTGAAGAAACCTCCTCTTTGAGTGATAATATTGATGTTATTATGGCTATGATAGTTAATGGGAAAGCTCCTTTAGATCCAAATAATGTTCCCTTAGCCTGTTTGGTTGCTCAAGAAGAGCAAGTTGATGTGAACTTCATTAGAAACAACAATTTTGGCAAAAATACTTATGGTAATAACTATAGGCCTTATCCACCTAATAATGGAAATGCTTACCATGGTAGATCTGGAATGCCTAGTGAAGATAGGATTCTAGAAGTTGAAAGATCCACTAAAAACTTTATGCAGATGCAATATGAGCAAAACAAGATATTCACTAAAACTATGGAAGAACAATCTGTTATCTTGAAAAACATTAGTCATCAACTTGAGAATCTGAATAGAGAAATTCCTAGTTTACAGTCAAAAATTTTGAGTGCTGAGAAGAATATTTCCTCTTTGTCTGAAGCACAGTCCTTCTTGATTAATAAAATGGCTGATAAACCTGAAACCATGGAAAGTACCTTTGTTTCTACTCATGCCATACAAGTTACTATTGATGAAAATGTTAGACTGTTAGCCCAACTTCATGCTAAGTGGGAAAGGAAAGCTGAAATTGATAGAAACAATAGTGTGTGCACCATCACTAGAATGGATACCACTAAAGCACAAGAAGTCCCTATTCTCCTCCTACAATGCCTAAGCCTAATGAGTCTACTACTAGTGATGCTAAGTTTTATTTTGATATAGATGGTTGCAATATTGCTGAAGTGATTATGTTCCTGCAAAAGCTTGCTAGAAGTCCTGCTAGTGATATGCATGTTGCTTTCACTAAACACATTATAGATGCTCTTGTTAAGATTAAGGAAGAGAAGTTAAAACACAAAGCTTATATTCCTAGGAAAGTAGAAAATAGTTGGGAACCCATTATTAATATGCAAGTGAATGACTTTGATCTCAAAGTTTCATGTGATCTTGGTTCTAGTGTCTCTATTACGCCTAGGAAGATTTATGAAATGCTTGATTTGCCACCTTTGGAAGATTGTTATTTGGATGTCCCACTTAATGATAATGCTAAGAAGAAACTCATGGGGAGTATTAATGATGTTCTCATTATGGTTAACAATGCTTATGTCCCTGTTGATTTCTATGTTTTGGATGTTGAATACAATGCTTCTTGTCCTATTACTTTGGGAAGACCTTTTCTTAGAACTGTTGGTGCCATCATTGATATGAAAGAAGGCACCATTAAATATCAATTTCCATTCAAAAAGGTATTCAACACTTACCTATGAGGAGAGAGAAGTTGCTTTTTGATCCTCCTTTGAAATCAAGGTTTGATGTTAATGCTTACTCATTTGAAAATACTTGATTTCTTGCTTCTTGTGCCTAACTTAAAGGCGTTAAAGAAAAAGTACTTGTTGGGAGATAACCCAAGAGTTTCTTGAGTCTTGGAAGTTATTACTTCAGTAATGACCTCTTCTTCTCCTTTTTTGTTTTCTTTTTCTGCCAAGAATGACCTCTAATGAGAGGAAAGTAAGATTTAGGGAGTTGCTGTCCGAAACAGATTTTTGTCCACCATAAATTCGTGAGGAGTCTCTGTAAATCGGATTGAGCTGAAAATTTACGAATAAATACCCCAGTATGTTAGATAAATTTCGTTAGTTCAAAACTTTTTTATTTGAGTAACAAAATATTTTCGAAAAAATCGGTTTCTACCTGATGGTCTGTTTTGACAGATTTCTGCCATTATTTGCATTTGCTTCTTATTGATTCCTTTTTGAGTTCTCTTTTGGGGAATTGGGCTTTTTGAAGGAGTTTCTACAATATCTTGTGTTTTTAGTGAAAAGTTTTGCTGTTCCAAAGATAAACCCAAAGGTCTATTATCTTTTGAATACACTAATGTTGCTAATGAAGATTGTGTGAAGTTTTGTATGAAGGGAAAATTTCACGTGTAGAGAGAGAATGATGTAATGAGATGAAGAATGGACAAAAGCTCAAGCTTGGGGATGCCACCCCAGTGTCACCCCAAGAAATATCCAAGAGGTACAAGCGTAAAAGCTTGGGGATGCCCACTGCATCCCCTTCTTCATCAATAAAAAGCTCAAGTCTTTCTAGACACTTTGTTTTTATTGTTTCATGCACTGTTGTGTTGTTCTTGGAGCGTCTTAGTTTTTGTTTGCTTTGCTTAGTTTGTTTAGTTTTCTTGAATAAAGTAGTTTGGACCCCCGTTCTTGTTGTGTTGTTTCAAATAAGTCGATTGGTGTTGGAAAGGAGTAGAAAGTTCTTGCTTGGAAGTGCAAGAGGAGCTTGCATTGACTGTGACTTAGAATTTAGCATGACATGCTAGGTGTTGTTTTTACCTTATGCTTAGTGATTATTGCTGTAGCATTTTTTGTTCCAAACAATTGGGATTGCTTAGTGTGCCTTGAAAGAATCATGCGTTGTTTTAGCATACAAAACCATAGTATTGTGGTATTCTCCTTTGACACTTTGTTTGGGTTGACTTGGCACATGCTCACACCATGTTATGACTATGAACAAGTGACCATAGCCTCTATGATCATTTAGTACTTGACTTGTAGTACCACTCTATGCTTTGATTAGTAATGTTTTGTCGCTCTGCATGATTATGGCCATTATTGCTCTCTTAGTTGGTTGCTCCCAGTCTTTTGCTAGCCTCCACTTGTATGAGTGAGTTATACACATGTTTCCAACTCCCAAGAAACCAAGTTATTCCAAAGTGTCCACTATAAACTCCTATGCATGGTGTGTTACACCATTCCAAGTATATTCTTGTTTTCAGCTATCTTCCAATTAAAAAGTATTTTTTATGTGAAAACTTAGTGATTAAATCCCTCACAAACTTGATGGCACACTTTATATTCCTTTCCCCTAATAAACTTGAACCATTGTGTCATCTCTGTTGTATATGCTGGCACTTATACGTTGGAATTAGCAGAACCATGCTGTCATGGGGAACGTTTTCAACATTGCACTTGTACTTTGTACACAGTTGATATCATGCTCTTTTGTCTATGGATGTCACCGGTGTGAAATAAAGAGGGAGCTTGTAAGTCCATGGAGTTATGTATTTTGTGTTAGAGAAGCACCTGGGCCGCTAGCCTAAGCCATGCCTAATCATGGTGGAAACTTGCAGCATTCTGTGAAGCATCCTCAATAAAAAGCTATGCACATAGTAAATAAAAAGATCGCTGAGATGCTCATTGTCTGCTTTCCTTGTCATTTTGGTTATGGGATAGCTCCTATACCATGTGCAAGGCGTACCCTGTTGGTGGTTCTCTATGATACTCATGTACTTACTATGACAAGAACTTACAGGTGACTGAAGTTGTAGCATGAGGTGTGGCCCTCATATTCAAGGGACATGAGATTGCCAACTTATACTGTGTCAAGAATATACTCCATAGTTTGTTCACTTTAACCTTAATCACTTCAAGATGCTTATGATAGGGGAAATGAGGGCTGAAAGCTAACAAGTACCATAATTTTTGGAAGCTCTTTTTGATACTTGAAATCCCTGCTTCCATTTATGAAGGGCCTTTCTTCCACTATTATGAGTCTCCACCTTCTACCTTTAGGCACCATTAAGAGAGCATAGTTGCTGATGCGTGCACCCAGTGTTTGACGTGGGACACTTTGTTGGAACCCCAAGAGCAAGGTGTGATGATAAAAGCAAGTTTACCTAAGTAGAGACCGAGGTTATCGAACCTGAAGGAGGAAGGAAACATTTCAAAGGTGTTGCTGGCAACGTGGAGACCTGCACAACACAAAATCAAGACTTTGCCCCAACGAATCAGTGAGGTTGTCAAGCTCACCGGTTTGCTGTAACAAAGGATTAAACGTATGGTGTGGAAGGTAATGGTTTGCAGCAAGTAAAAAAGTAACAGTGGAAGATGTATCGATGGTAAAGATTGGACCGGGGTCCATAGTTCACTAGAGGTGCTCTCCTTATATAAACAACATGGCATGAAGGGTAAACAAATTATAGCGGGGCAATTGAAAGGAACTGAGAAAGGCATAACAATGCAATTACTAGCTAGAAAGATCCTACGAGGTTGATTGGGAAATACAAAAATATACATAGACCATCATCCAACTGCATCTATGACTAGAAGTCCACCTTCAGGTTATCATCCGAACCCCCTCCAGTATTAAGTTGCAAGCAACAGACAACTGCTTTAAGCAAAGTGTGTAAGGTAAACAGTCCACATGTTCCATGAACAAGAGACCGTCGTTTTCTCCCTAGTAGCAATAGCACATCTACAACCGAAGAGATTATTGTCACTTACCTTGGAAACTAGAGGCATGAACCCACTATCGAGCATAAATACTCCCTCTTGGAGTCACTAGCAACTACTTGTCCAAGATCACCACTAGCAACGGAGAGCATGCAAGATCACAAACAACACAGACATGATAGAATCATAAAGATAAAACCATTAATCAATTTGACATAATAATCTCAATATCCATTGGATCCCCGCAAATACAACATGCATGATTACAAATAGATTAGATCTTGATCATGAACGGAGCTCACAAGATCTATACATGAAAGCTCAAAGGAGGAGATACAACCATCTAGCTACTACATGGACCCATAGTCCAAGGTGGAACTACTCACAAATCAAACCGGAGAGAAGGCCTCCGGGATGATCTCCCCTCCGGCAGGGTGCTGAGAAGAGCTTCATATCCCCTGATCTAGGGACGATGGTGGCGGTGGCTACATACGGTTTCGTGGATTTATGATCGGGTACTCAGGGTTTCTGCATCGGGGTCTTCTTATAAGCGAAGGGGCGAGACCGGGAGGCATCCAGGGTGCCCAAACCCTAGCCAGGCGCGGGCTAGGGCCCACCCGTGCCTAGGGTGGGTATGGCCCCCTGGCTGGCCTTCCGGGTTCCCCTCTAGACTTCTTGTTCCCCACGGAAAGTTATTGACTTTGTCCTTCGTCCTGTCCAATTCCGAGAATATTTCTTTACTAACTTTTCTGAAACCAAAAACAACAGAAAACAGGCATCTGGCACTGTTGCAACTTGTTAATAGGTTAGTACCAGAAAACATGTAAAAATCACCTCAAAGTGTGGACAAGTAAAGCAAAGTAGATACTAAACAAGCATGGAGTATCAAAAATTATAGATACGTTTGCAACGTATCAGCATCCCCAAGCTTAACTCCTGCTCGTCCTCGAGTAGGTAAGTGATAAAAGAATAATATTTGAGGTGACATGCACCCTCACAATAAAGATCCAACCATTTGCAAGCATTGAAAGCTGGGATCAAAGAACTCTAAACATGTGCATGAAAGATGGAGTTCTAACAATATGACATAGTAACTATGCATGCAACATGGCAAGCTACAAACAAAGATCATGAATAATATGCATTGAAAAACGTTTGTTTGTTTCACATGCAGAAAACATAGCATAGTGGCAATCAGCTTGTCCCTCATAGAGTAACAATATAATGCATAGGACACCTGCAAAGTTCACAAGGGTGACTAGAAACAAATAGCACAAGAGCAAGTGATAACACAATATGCATCAATTAATAAGAATTGGAACACTGCACACAGAATGACAACTATGCTCTCTTCATGGTGCCTAAAGGTAGAAGGTGGAGACTCAATAATGGTGGAAGAAAGGCCTTTTTATAAAGGAAGCAGGGATTACAAGTTTCAAAAAGAGCTTCCAAAAATTATGGTACTAGTTAGATTTTAGCCCTCATTGCCCCTATCATAAGCATGTTGAAGTGGTTAAGGTTAAAGTGGCAAAGCTGGAGTATATGCTTGACGAAGTATAAGTTGGCAATATCATGCCCCTTGAATACGAGGGCCACACCTCATGCATACTCAACTTTGGGTCCAGGTAAGTTCTTGTCACTGTAAGTATTTGCATATCATTGAGAACCGCCAACGGGGTACCCCTTGCACATGGTACAGGAGCTTTCCCATAACCAAAATGACAAGGCAAGCAGACAATGAGCATCTCAGCAATTCTTCTTATGTACCATGGGAATATGGTGATTTTTTATCTCTTTCCTCTTTTCTCAATGTGTCTCTTTTTTTATAAGAATAATGCTTCATAGATGTCACTATGGTGATGCTGCAAGTTTCCACAATGATTATGCATGGCTTAGGCTAGCGGACCAGGTGTTTCTCTAACACAGGATACAAACTCCATGGACTTACAAGTTCCCTCTTTATTTCACACCGGTGACATCCATAGACAAAAGAACATGATATCAACTGAGTACAACAAGGTACAAGTGCAATGTTGAAAACGTTCCCCGTGACAGCATGGTTCTGCTAATTCCAACTTATAAGTGCAAGCATATACAACAAAGTTGTCACAATGGTTCAAGTTTATTAGGGGCAAAAATAAAGTGTGCCATCAAGTTCGTGAGGGCTTTAATCACTAAGTTTTCACATAAAAAAATAGTTTTTAATTGGAATATAGATGAAAACAAGAATATACTTTGGAATGGTGTAACACACCATGCATAGGAGTTTATAGTGAACACTTTGGAATAACTTGGTTTCTTGGGAGTTGGAGGCATGAGTAGAGCTTACTGATACAAGTGGAGGCTAGCAAAAGACTGGGAGCAACCAACTAAGAGAGCAATAATGGCCATAATTATGCAATGCAACAAAGCAAACTAATCAAAGCAAAGAGTGTTACTACAAGTCAAGGACTAAATGATCATAGAGGCTAATGGTGACTTGTCATAGTCATAACATGGTGTGAGCATGTGCCAAGTTAACCCAAGCAAAACATCAAAGGAGAATACCACAATACTATGCTTTTGCATGCTAAAACAATGCATAATTTCTTCAAGGCACACTAAGCAATCCCAATTATTTGGAACAAGACATGCTACAGCAATAATCACTAATCATAACGCTAAAACAACACCTAGCATGTCATGCTAAAGTCTAAGTCACAGTCAATGCAAGCTCCTCTTGCACTTCAAGCAAGAACTTACTACTTTCCAAACACCACGCAAACTTATTTGCAAAACAACACAATGAGAACGGGGGTCCAAACTACTAAAGAAAACTAAAAAAACTAAGCAAAGCAAACAAAAACTAAGACGCTCCAAGAACAACACAACTATGCAAGAAACAATAAAAACGAAGTGTCTAGACATACCTGAGCTTTTTATTGATGAAGAAGGGGATGCCTTGGGCATCCCCAAGCTTTGACGCTTATACCTCTTGGATATTTCTTGGGGTGACACCATGGTGGCATCCCCAAGCTTGAGCTTTTGTCCATTCTTCATCTTATTGCATCATTCTCTCTCTACACCTGAAATTTTTCCTTCATACAAAACTTCACACAATCTTCATTAGCAACATTAGCTTATTCAAAAGATATTAGACCACTGGAAAAGCTTTGGAACAGAAAGGCTTTTCACTTAAAACACAAGCTACTATAGTAACTCCTTCAAACAAACTCAATTTACCTGAAGAGAGCTCAGAAAGGAATCAATAAGAAGCAAATGCAAATAATGGCAGAAATCTGTCAAAACAGACCAGCAGGAAGAAACGAATTTTTTCGATCATCTTATGTTGCTTAAATAAAAAAGTGTTGAACTAACGAAAGTTAGAAAACATACTGGGTGATTTATGTGTAAATGTTGAGCTCAATCCGTGTTATAGAGCTTCCGCACGAATTTTTTTGGTGGAGGACAGAAATCTGTTTCGGGACAGCAACTCCCCAAATCTTACTTCCCTCTCATTAGAGGTCATTTTTGGCACAAAAAGCAAACAAAAAGGACAAGGAGAGGTCATTACATAAGTAATAACTTTCAAGACTCAAGGAAACTCTTGGGTTATCTCCCAACAAGTACTTTTCTTTAACGCCTTTAAGATAGGGACAAGAAGCAAGAAGAATCAAGTATTTTCAAATGAAAAATTGCCCCTCTTGTTCCTTCTTTTCTTACCTTTCTTTTCTTCTTAGGGAATATATGATTGCTTACCAGGGGAGTAAATTGCATGATGCCTTCTCCCACGTCTATTACTGCCCTAAGGTGTTTCAGTAGAGATTTTCTAAGTGTGATATGTCTTTTGCCTACACATTCAATAACAAGATAATCAGTAGACATCATTTTCCCTGAGATTTTTGTAAACACACCTTCAGCTATTCCAATGGGCAATATAGTGGCATTGTTGGTAAGAGAGATTTCCTCTCCTCCTTCAATAATCCCCCAAAGACTCAAGGAATCAAAAATATCTTTAGGCATGAGACAAAATTCAGACATGATATCATAGCGAGCATCAAAAAGTGTAGTGTTTATTGAGACTTTAACTGTGGGAAACCAATTTGAAGGCTCGGAATTTATGGGAACATAATCATCATAATCCCTAAGAGTGTGATAGCAACTATTCATGGCAGCAATACTGGTCTCAAGTTGGTTCAACCTAGCAAAAATACTTGTGAAAGAGGAATCAGACTTGCCAGGTGTACCATAGATCATGATTAGTTTCCTTATAGCATCATAAGCTTCATCCTCAGTACAAAGCAAAAAATCTTTTTCAGCTACAGCATCCAAAGAATATTTATAACGAAGAGCAATACCGCGGTAAAAACTATCAATAACCAAGCCGAGGCTTACCTCAGGCTCAGTTTCCCTCTGGAAAGCAGAGATTCTAGACCAAGCTTCCTTAAAACTTTCTTCACTTTTTTGCTTAAAAGTGGAGATTTCTACCATAGGGGAAATAAAGGCAGACCCTGACATGGCAGCAACTAGAGCAGGAACTAATTTTTTTGTGTTCTTGAATAAGGCAAGCAAACAAAACTAGACTATTTTTTTTGGGTTTTTTGAAAAGAGGCAAACAAAACCAAGCAAAAGAAACAAAGCAAACTAAAAACAAAGTAAAGAGAAAAGAAGTGAAGGACTCCCCTAGTGAAGACGTCCTTAGCCTCCCCAGCAACGGCGCCAGAAATCTTGATGCGTGCATCTAGTGTTTGACGTGGGACACTTCGTTGGAACCCCAAGAGCAAGGTGTGATGAGCACAGCAGCAAGTTTCCCTTAGTAGAGACCGAGGTTATCGAACCTGAAGGAGGAAGGAAACGTCTCAAAGGTGTTGCTGGCAACATGGAGACCTGCACAACACAAAATCAAGACTTTGCCCCAACGAATCAGTGAGGTTGTCAAGCTCACCAGTTTGCTATAACAAAGGATTAAATGTATGGTGTGGAAGGTAATGGTTTGCAGCAAGTAAACAAGTAACAGTGGAAGATTTATCAATGGTAAAGATTGGACCGAGGTCCATAGTTCACTAGAGGTGCTCTCCTTAGATAAACAACATGGCATGAAGGGTAAAAAAATTACAGCATGGCAATTGACAGGAACTGAGCAAGGCATAATAATGCAATTACTATCCAGAAAGATCCTATGAGGTTGATTGGGCAATACAACAATATTCATAGACCGTCATCCAACTGCATCTATGACTAGAATTCCACCTTCAGGTTATCATCCGAACCCCCTCTAGTATTAAGTTGCAAGCAACAACAACTGCTTTAAGCAAAGTGTGTAAGGTAAACAGTCCACATGTTCCATGAACAAGGGACCGTTGTTTTCTCCCTAGTAGCAACAACACATCTACAACCGAAGAGATTATTGTCACTTCCCTTGGAAACTAGAGGCATGAACCCACTATCGAGCATAAATACTCCCTCTTGGAGTCACTAGCAACTACTTGTCCAAGATCACCACTAGCAACAGAGAGCATACACGATCACAAAAAACACAGACATGATAGAATCATAAAGATAAAACCATGAATCAAACCAACATAATAATCTCAATATCCATCAGATCCCCGCAAATACAACATGCATGATTACAAATAGATTAGATCTTGATCATGAACGGAGCTCACAAGATCTATACATGAAAGCACAAAGGAGGAGATACAACCATATAGCTACTACATGGACCCATAGTCCAAGGTGGAGCTACTCACAAATCATACCGGAGAGAAGGCCTTTGGGATGATCTCCCCTCCGGCAGGGTGCCGGGAAGAGCTTCATATCCCCCTCGATCTAGGGACGATGGTGGCGGCGGCTATGGACAGTTTCGTGGATTTATGATCGGGTACTCAGGGTTTCTGCATCGGGGGATTCTTATAAGTGAAGGGGCGAGACCGGGAAGCGTAGGGTGCCCAAACCCTAGCCAAGCGCGGGCTAGGGCCCACCCGCGCCTAGGGTGGGTCTGGCCCCCCTGGCTGGCCTTCCAGGCTCCCCTCTGGACTTCTTTTTCCCCACGGAAATTTATTGACTTTGTCCTTCGTCCTGTCCAATTCCGAGAATATTTTTTTACTAACTTTTCTGAAACCAAAAACAGCAGAAAACAGGCATCTGGCACTATTGCAACTTGTTAATAGGTTAGTACCAGAAAACATGTAAAAAACACCTCAAAGTATGGACAAGTAAAGAAAAGTAGATACTAAACAAGCATGGAGCATCAAAAATTATAGATACGTTTCCAACGTATCAGGTACCATTCTTAGTTCTATGTACAGTGTCCCAAAACTTATTGATTGATGCATATTGTGATATTACTTGTCCTTGTGCTATCTGTTTCTAGTCACTCTTATGAACTTTGAAGGTGTCATATGCATCTATTTGCTACTCTATGAGGGACAAACTGAATGCCACTGTGCCATGTTTTCTCTATGTGAAACAAACAAACGTTTTTCAATGCATGTTATTCATGATCTTTGTTTTTAGCCTTTCATGTTGCATCCATAGTAACTTTGTCTTATTGTTAGAACTCTATCTTTCATGCATATGTTTAGAGTTCTTTGATCCCAGCTTTCAATGCTTGCAAATGGTTTGATCTTGGTTTTGATGGTGCATGTGACCTCAAAAAATATTCTTTTTATCACTTACCTACTCGAGGACGGGTAGGAGTTAAGCTTGGGGATGCTTGATATGCTAGAAACGTATCTATAATTTTTGATGCTCCATGCTTGTTTAGTATCTACTTTGCTTTGCCTTTTCTACACTTTGAGGTGTTTTTATATTTTTTTGGAACTAACCTATGAACAAGTTTCCATAGTGCCAGTTTCTTGTTTTCTTCTGTTTTTGGTTCCAGAAAGGCAGAAAATCAATATTCTCGGAATTGGATGGGACAAAAGCCAAAGTCAATATTTTACCGTGGGAAATTGATACATCGGAAACGTATCTATAATTTTTGATGCTCCATGCTTGTTTTATATCATTTGTCTCATGCTTTGTCTACAATTTGAGGTGTTTTTATACACTTTCTGGAACTAACCTATTAACAAGACGCCACAGTGCCAGTTGCCTGTTTTCTTCTAATTTTGGTTCCAAAAAAGGAAGAAATCAATATTCTCGGAATTGGACGGGAAAAAAGACAATCTTCCTATTTCTCCTGGAGCAACACAGAACCACGAAGCAGAGGTGGAGGAGGACACCAGGGTGGCCGCACCCACTAGGCGCGGGCCAGCCCTGGTGACGCCCACAAGGGGTGTGGGCCCCTGGCCCTCCACCGATCTTGCCTCCTTCGCCTATAAGAAGCCTCTGATCCAAAAACCCTAAATCATCAACTAGAAAGCCAAGAAAAGTTCCGCTGTGCCGCCGCCACCGAAGGGGAGATTTGGGGGACAGAAAGTTTCTGTCCCGGCACCCTGCCGGGACGGGTAAGTGCCCCCGGAGCCATCTCCATTGATCTCCACCACCATCTCCATCAGCGTTGCTGATTCCCATCATAAGGAGGGAGTAGTTATTCCTCGAGGCTAAGGGCTCTACCGGTAGCTATGTGTTCATCTCTCTCTATGCATGATCTTGTTGTGGTCATGAGATTTGTAATCAAGTAGATCTACCTTACTACTCAAGTGATTCAATAGATCTCTTCTCTCCCCATGTGTGTGAAAGTGACAGCATGCACGCCATGGTGGCACTTAGGCTAGAGTCTACATAAATACTCATCGTGCTTTAATAGATCTATGCTTTTACCCACGTGTGTGAAAGTGACAGCATGCACACCGTGTGTGGCACTTAAGCTATATTACATATATATTTTTCATGAGTATATTTTGAGTTGGTTGTCTCTATGAAATTGTGGTGTTTGTTGGTAAAATCTAGTGCTCAAGGTGACAGTGTGGGGTTATCTAGATTGGGGAAGGCCCTGCCATGGATTAGAGTATCCAACCAGAGAGTAGTTAAGGGTAGTATCATTAAGAGAAGATATTTATATGAGAGAGTGTTCACTAGTGAAAGTATGATCCCTAGGCCTTGTTTCTAAACATTGAAACACCATTTGCTACTAGATCTATTGCATGTTTGCTTGCTTCCATCCTTTTGCCTTTAGTCTTTACCTCACCGTCAAGCTATTTTCTGGCACTCACACACGTTACCCCACGTCAACAACAAGTCAGAAGCTATTTTCTGGCACTGTTACCACTTGTATTTCACTATCTCTTCGCCGAACTAGTGCACCTATACACCTGACAAGTGTATTGGGTGTGTTGGGGACACAAGAGACTTCTTGTATCTTGATTGTAGGGTTGCTTGAGAGGGATACCTTTGACCACTTCCTTCCTGAGTGCGATAAACCTTGGGTAATCCACTTAAGGGAAACTTGCTGCTGTTCTACAAACCTCTGCACTTGGAGGTCCAACAACTGTCTACAAGAATAGAAGTGCGTAGACATCAAGCTATTTTCTGGCGCCGTTGCCAGGGAGGTAAGGTAAAAGATACTCACATCCTCTGGTGTGAGTGCTCGATGTTATTTCCTTTAGATTCTGCAATCTTGTCTTTTTGTTTCTTGTTTTCACTAGTTAGGCTTAATGGAAAATAACAACAAAATTAGAGAGCTTTATAGTATCTATCTTGAGTTAGGACATGAAGTGTTTGAAGAGAAAATTTAAAAACCTATGGAACTTCCTTTGCATGCTAATAACAATGTTATTAGTATGAATTTTTTGAACACCATTGTTACTAATGATATGGAAACATCTAAGCTTGGGGAAGCTAGTTTTTATGAAAGAGACCTATTGAAATTGTTGAACGTGTTATGAATAACTGCTATTTTGGAGATGGAACTGTCCATCCTAGTGATCATTTACTCTTTATACATGAATTATGCGAGTTGTTCAAGTGTGCAGGTATTTCAATGGACCAAGTTAAGAAGAAGCTATTCCCTTTCTCACTTAGGGACAAAGCAAGGGAGTGGTATGAGCTACTAGATGATCCTCATCATTTGGAGTGGAAGGAACTTGAATCTCTCTTTTACTCTAAATTTTATCCTCCTCATGAAATTCATAAAGATAGGAATTATATTTATAATTTTCATCCTCATGAGGGAGAAAGTATTGCCCAAGCTTGGTAGATATTGAAGCCACAAATGCTCAAATGTCCCATTCATGAGCTCCCCAGTAATATTGTTATTAATAATTTTTATGGAAGGCTTCCAGGACATTACAAGGACTATCTAGATACATGTTCAGAGGGATCCTTAACAAGTAAGAAGGTCAAACCTAAGTTGGATCTTCTTGAAACAATTCAAAGCAATACTGAAGATTGGGATAACGACAAAGGTAAAGGACCAGGTATAAACTATGAGTATGATTGCATTAAGTCTTTTGCTAAAACTGCTGATTTTCAAGAGCTTAGTGCTAAATATGGTCTTGATCCTCAAATTCTTGTTAGATATTATAGAGCCTTTGCTTCCCATATTAATGCTCCTAAAGAAAAATGGGACATGTATCATGAACCTTTTAAAGACACTTGCATGGAAAATGAAAATGTTATTAATGATTGCAGTAAACATGCTCAAACTTCTGAAAGTACTATTTCTTATAAGCATGTTAATTTTTGTGGAATACATAGAACTTGTGAAAAGAATCAAAATGAAGAAGATTATTGTATCACCCATGGGAATGAAAAAACTAGAATGTGGTATAAGGATCTAAATGATCTTGGTAAAAAGGTTTGTGCCCTCTATCCTTTTATTTGTGAACTCTGCTATGAAGTGGGTCATTTCAATTTTCAATGCTCAGGCCATAATAATGACCTTTCTAATCCAATGAGTACTGCAAGTTTATATTGTGATAACGCGATCACTGATAATCAACATGATGAACTTACATTATTTTTGGGGTGTGAAGAGTTATCAAGAAAAACTTCTTTGGTAGAGATGGTGCTTTTCATATGAATATCGTCCTGCATGGTTGTCATCTTTATTGTGTTGATAATTGCCACGCAAATACTTACGTACAAAGTCTTATAAAAGATGATATTTTACCAAAATATGACAGGACTAATATGAGTTTTGTTCTTATTAATGAAAAGGAGGAATCCTCCAAAGTTTCTTCTATTGTCTCTAACAATAAACCAGGGTATGTGGAGAAGCTTCCTTTCAAGCCTCTCCCTCCTAAAGAGGAGACTAAGAAGAAGAGGAGTGAAAAGAGAGAGGAAACGGTATCTTCCCCTAAGCATGTTGCTCCTATCATAGTTCTTGCTGATGAGTCTGAACTAGATGATGTTCCTATGCATGTTACCTATATTAGTGATCATGATTGGGAAAAGCACACTACTTTTGATATTGAAAATCTCTTTGGCACCAATTCTAAAAATGATGATATTAATAATTTTTGTGCTATTAGTGCTATCCATGTTCCTTCCAATGATGATATGTTTACAAATGAATACACTTGGGAAGATAGCTATTCTATTGCTTATGATGATGCTATACCTCCAATGTATGATGATTACAATGATGAGTATGATATTTTTAGTCCACCTACTATTGAGGAGAAAATTTATTGTGATTACAATATGCCTCCTATATTTTATGATTATGGTGATGACAATAATAGTGATAGCTATTTTGTTGAATTTTCTCCCATTACAATTAATAAGAATGACTATGTTTATGTGGAGAGTAATAATTATTATATGCATGTGGCTCATGATAAGAATGTTTTATGTGATAGTTATATTGTTAATTTTATTCATGTTGCTACTGAAAGTTATTATGAGAGAGGGAAACATGGTTTTATGTATCTCAATAATATTAAGTTTCCCCTCTTTATGTTGAAAGTCTTGAAGTTGCACTTGTTTTGCTTTCCTATGCTTGTTGCTTTGTGCTTCCATGACTTGTTTCTTTACAAGATTCCTATGCATAGGAAGTGGACTAGAATTAAATGTGTTTTTAATTTGCTTCTTGATGCTCTCTTTTACTTCAATTGATATTTCTTATGTGAGCATCATCAAAATTTCTATGCCTAACTTAAAGGCGTTAAAGAAAAGTAGTTGTTGGGAGATAACCCAAGAGTTTTCTTGAGTCTTGGAATTTATTACTTCAGTAATGACCTCTCCTTATCCTTTTTATTTGCTTTTTGTGCCAAGAATAACCTCTAATGAGAGGGAAATAATATTTGGGGAGTTGCTGTCCTGAAACAGATTTTTGTCCTCCACCATAAAAATTCGTGAGAAATCTTTGTAAGTCGGATTGATCTCAATATTTACGAATAGATCCCCCGTTATGTTATCTAACTTTTGTTAGTTAAACACTTTTTTATTTGAGCAACAGAAGGTCTTCGAAAAAATCTATTTCTACCTGTTGGTCTGTTTTGACAGATTTCTGCCATTATTTGCATTTACTTCTTATTGATTCCTTTTTGGGAAATTGAGCTTTTTGAGGGAATTGATACAGTAGCTTCTGTTTTTAGTGAAAGTTTTGCTGTTCTAAAGCTAAACCCAAATGTCTATTATCTTTTGAATACACTAATGTTGCTAATGAAGATTGTGTGAAGTTTTGTATGAAGGAAAATTTTCAGGTGTAAAGAAAGAATGATGTAATAAGATGAATAATGGACAAAAGCTCAAGCTTGGGGATGCCACCCCGTGTCACCCCAAGAAATATTCTAGAGGTATAAGCGTCAAAGATTGGGGATGCCCAAGGCATCTCCTTCTTCATCAATAAAAATCTCAGGTCTTTCTAGACACTTCATTTTTATTGTTTCATGCATAGTTGTGTTTTTCTAGGAGCGTCTTAGTTTTGTTTTTGGTTTTTTTTCTTGAACAAAGTTGGTTGGATCACAACACACTTCTTTTTGAGAGACACACACTCTGGTTTCATTGCCTAGAACACTCTAGTTTTCATTCTTATTGTCTTGTGAGTGTTCTCTTTTGCTAGCACTGTGTTTAGCCTTTGTTTTCTTATGCTTTCAGCTTAGAACTTTTTAGCTCTTCTTTGTCGATTTGTGAGACAAGCTCACTGATCTTTATTGAGTATTATCTTTATGAGTTGTTTCAAATAAGTTGATTGGTGTTGAAAAGGAGTAGAGAGTTCTTGCTTGAATAGTGCAAGAGGAGCTTGCTTTGACTGTGACTTAGACTTTAGCTTGTCATGCCAGATGTTTCTTTGACCTTATTCTTAGTGATTATTGTTTTAGCATGACTTGTTCCAAAAAATTAGGATTGCTTAATGTGGCTTGAAAGAATCATGTGTTGTTTTAGCATACAAAAGCATAGTGTTGTGGTATTCTCCTGTGATGTTTTGTTTGGGTTGACTTGGCACATGATCACACCATGTTATGACTATGAAAAACTCACTATAGCCTCTATGATCATTTAGTCCTTGACTTGTAGTACCCCTCTATGCTTTGATTAGTAATGTTTTGTCACTCTGCATGATTATGGCCATTATTGCTATCTTAGTTGGTCGCTCCGAGTCTTTTGCTAGCTGATGTCTAGGCACTTCTATTCTTGTAGACAGTTGTTGGGCCTCCCAAGTGCAGAGGTTTGTAGAACAACAGCAAGTTTCCCTTAAGTGGATTACCCAAGGTTTGTCGAACTCAGGGAGGAAGTGGTCAAAGGTATCCCTCTCAAGCAACCCTGCAATCAAGATACAAGAAGCTCTTGTGTCCCTAACACACCCAATACACTTGTCAGGTGTATAGGTGCACTACTTCGACGAAGAGATAGTGAAATAAAAGCGTTAACGGTGCCGGAAAATAGCTTCTGACTTGTTGTTGATGTGGGTAACGTGGGTGAGTGCCAGAAAATAGCTTGATGGTGAGGTAAAGACTAAGCAAACATGCAACAAAACTAGTAGCAAACGGTGTTTCAATGTATAGAAACAAGGAATAGGGATCATACTTTCACTAGTGAGCACTCTCTCATATAAATATATTCTCTTCATGATACTACTCTTAACTACTCTCCGGTTGGACATTCTAATCCATAGTAGGGCTATAACAGCGCACCTCAAAGTCCGCCTTTCCCAATCTAGATAACCCCACAGTGTCACCTTGAGCGCTAGACGGTTCCAAAAAACACCACAATTTCATAGAGACATCCAAATCCAAATATACTCATGATAAATATATGTGTAATCTAGCCTAAGTGCCACACATGGTGTGCATGATGTCACTTTCACACACGTGGGGAAAAGCATAGATCTATTAAAGCACGATGAGTATTTATGTAGACTCTAGCCTAAGTGCCACCATGGCGTGCATGCTGTCACTTTCACACACATGGGAAGAGCAGAGCTCTATTGAAGCACTTGAGTAGCAAGGTAGATCTACTTGATTTCAATGCTCATGACCACAATAAGATCATGCATAGGGAGAGAGATGAACACATAGCTACCGGTAGAGCCCTTAGCCTTGAGGAAGAATATTGATTTTCTGCCTTTTCTGGAACCAAAAATAGAAGAAAACATGCAACTGACACTATGGCATCTTGTCAATAGGTTAGTTCCAGAAAGTGTATAAAAATACCTCAAAGTGTAGACCAAACATAGCAAAGTGGATACTAAACAAGCATGGAGCATGAAAAATTATAGATATGTTTACAACATATCAAGCATCCCCAAGCTTAACTCCTGCTCGTCCTTGAGTAGGTAAGTGATAAAAAGAATAATTTTTGAGGTGACATGCACCATCACAATCAAGATCAAACCATTTGCAAGCATTGAAATCTGGGATCAAAGAACTCTAAACATGAGCATGAAAGATGGAGTTCTAACAATAAGACATAGCAACTATGCTACAACATGAAAGGATACAAACAAAGATTCATGAATAACATGCATTGAAAAACATTTGTTTGTTTAACATACAGAAAACATAGCATAGTGGCATTTAGCTTGTCCCTCATGGAGTAGCAAATAGATGCATAGGACACCTTCAAAGTTCATAAGAGTGACTAGATACAAATAGTTCAAAACAAACAATATCAACATTATGAATATATCAATAAGTTTTGGGACAATGCACATAGAACTAAGATTGGCAACTATGCTCTCTTAACTGGTGCCTAAAGGTAGAAGGTGGAGACTCAATATAATGGAAGAAAGGCTCTTCATAAAGGGAAGCAGGGATTTGAAGTCTCAAAAAGAGCTTCCAAAAATTATGGTACTTGTTAGCTTTCAGCTCTCATTGCCCTATCATAAGCATATTGAAGTGATTAAGGTTAAAGTGAACAAAGATGGAGTATATGCTTAACAAAGTATAAGTTGGCAATCTCATGTCCCTTGAATACGAGGGCCGCACCTCATGCTACTCAACTTTAGTCACCTGTAAGTTCTTGCCATAGTAAGTGCGGTGACCCAGCATACCACTGCATGATGTTATACACTATAGTCGTTGACATAACACCAATGAAACACCGTTCACTAGTATTACATCCCTCAAAGTGGTACAATAGAAACACAGAAGGTCCAAGACATGACTATAGGTTACAATTCAACTCTTTACACAAGATCTAGAGAACACTCTAGGTTAAAGAGAGAAATAAACTTCTTACAAGAAGAATCAAATATTAACAACTCCAAATCCATCATACTAATAAGATTAGTATCTAAACTACTAGGGCTTGCATTGCTGTTATTGCAATACGCTACAGAAATGGGTTCTATGGCTAGAGATTGTATTCCTATCTAATCAATAACTTTGTCTTCACTTGAGTTGATGTATATGTTGACTGCCTTGACTTCATTGAAGAACTTTAGCTTTTGATGATGATTCCTGGAGCATAACTTGATGTAGACATTGTCTGTACTGTCTTTAAAACCTAGCAAGGGTTAAGAAGATACTTTGAGTATGAGCATACTCAGCAAGTTCACTAGAAAAGGAGTGTTTGATGCACTATATCTACAGCCATAGACCATAGGTCGTAGGCAATGCAGGTTTTTGTAAACATTTCTTCAAAGGTTGCTTTTATTCTGAAAAGCTATGTCCGTCAGCCTTCACGGGTTTACCAGAACTTTCATGGAGTTCCTTTCCCACCGCGTTCGCAGCTCCTTCCCGGAATAGGGATTAACAAGTTACAGTTCTTACACTCTGTAGAGGTGCTTTACTTTACCCATGAGAGATCAACTCCTTGTTGCACAACTGGGCAGCTTACCCATCCACAATTCCATGTTGTGGGGCCCAGTAGATGATCCAAGCCAATCACTGCCCTCTCCGCGACCTCATATGTCTGCACGATCCTTCGGGGCTGGCTCACCTTCGTTAAGCCCCCTTTCGGGCAGGCTAAAACCCTGATTTGTTCCTGAAGACTCTATGACCTGGCGATGCCCGGAATAGTACCATTTACATGGACTATATCCCTAAACACCATTCATGGATAATCTAGACAACAAAAGTGTGGTGCGTAAGGGTGCCCACCCATATGTTGGATCCGCACAAGGAATCACAATGTCACTTTAAGGTCGTCTTGCCTCCATACGAGAGGAAAAGGATACAACTGACTTCTCCGTCCCATTCCAAATCTCATGGTCAACGCGTAATATACGACGCAAGAATCACTGGCGACATTGGTTGTCAAGTCCTAGATGCTATGTTCCTTTACCACCGGAACTTTCATAGTAGATTATTACCTCATGGCAAGTAACCTATAATCACATTATTATGAAAATAGTGTTTTCGGACCTTTTCCAAATGCATGTGATGACAACACTGGATTTGTAAAATACTTTACAGAAAATAATCAAAGGACATGAGCAAGTGTGAACTTTCCTTTTGTGATTGCAAGATTATGCACTCACGGTATTCGAGACAATATAAGATCCAATATATGAAATCTGCATCATTGGTCCGATAAGGACTAATGTTTAAAGAAGCAAGATGATGTTATGCATAAGTAATGATATGCATTTTGTAAAACTCCCAAAGTGAATCCCCAATGCTTTGAGTGAAGTGAATTTATGTGATTCTTTTAAAAGTTGGTTTATCTTCAAATTTTACTTTATAAGTAATGACATTTATAAGGAACTTAAGTGATAATAATTCTAAATATACAGGTAAAGTATAAAGTAATGTGATTATGTTTAATTGTCATTTGGTGACTAAGATAAGATTCCTTGGTTTTAGTTGTTAAGAGTTGAAGAAATTATTATGATATTATTCTTTGAAGTGGCAAAAGAATAACATTTGAAGAAAAGATTTCCTTCTTAAGGTTTAAACAATCTTTATTGTTAATAGGATGTGATCAATGCCTTTGGACTTGATATGTTTTATGTCTTAATTGAAATATATCAAAGTTAACTATAAAAACATAAGTAGTTTATTAGACATAATGTTTTAATATTTTTGAGACTAAAGTTAACTTTAAAAGGGTAAGTAAACTTAAGGTGTAATATGTTTAAATTATTCCTAAGTTTTCAATTTATGATGCTGGTTAGTTGGATTGGTCAAGGGGCACTGGTTTGGTTAGGTTTTGAAAAGGTGTGATCTTCACATATGTTAAAGATTCAGTTTTGAATTGTCCTTTGAATGGGGTTGCCAAATGTTTCTGCAAGTTTGAAAGGTGGGCTTTAATTCACTTTTACTTGGTCTAGAAATGTCACATCCCAAGATTTTCCAAATCTTGTAATGTGAAAAATAAATAAACAAAATAAATAATTGTTGAAAATTAGGGTGAAAAGAAACTTTTGTTTCTAAATGGAAACTTAAAATACCATCTGGAACAAACTTTGGTTAATGTTTGAATCCAACTAAATTCAAATCAAGTTAAATGCATTCCTCATAAATGCATCTGGAAATTTAAACACATGGAAATAAACCAAAACCCTAAAACCCTAATGGAAGGAAATCATTTTCAAGTATCACTAAGACCATGGTTTTGATCCATATAAAAAGATGCCAAGCAAACATTTCAAAATGATCAAGAATGACAAATAGAAATGTTAGTAAAACCATAGAAATTGGTTTCATTTAATTTGGAGCCATAGATAAAATCTTATGAATATAATAAGATAAGGAAATTAAATTTCCAAAGCTAATAAAGAACCTATCTATAAATCCATACCAAATGGTGAGAAAATAATCCTAAAGATATTTAAAAGGATAAATAAATATCAAATAAGATTTTACAAATTGGAGTCACCAAGTTTGGATCTATAAATAAAAATATATGGATTTTATAAGATGAAGAAAGAAATATTAAATAAGGATTATTTAATGACCAAATTAAATATTGGCCTAATCCATAAGCAAATGGAATGAATATAATCCAAATCCAAATAAAATATTGGATAAAGAATTTCCAAAATAAAATAAA
Organism: Avena insularis; assembly: GCA_023614405.1. Classification (NCBI taxonomy): domain Eukaryota; kingdom Viridiplantae; phylum Streptophyta; class Magnoliopsida; order Poales; family Poaceae; genus Avena; species Avena insularis. The sequence goes on from CM042697.1 coordinate 359,332,211, forward strand.
ATGGCTTAAACCAAATTCCATTTGAATAAAGACAAATCTCTAATAAGAATAATTATATAATTCATGAGAAAATAGTATTTTGGGATTTACCCAAGTGGAATAAAAGTTGTTTAATTAATTTAAATAAAATAAATCTTCCAAATAAAATTTAGGGAATTAAAACTATATTTAATTCCATTGGAATTAAAACAAATACCCAATTCAAATGATTTATGAATCATATTAAATACCTTCCAAATAATTCAAGATGAATTATTTGACACCCTATTAAACAAATAAAAACCTACTGAAAAGATTTGGAAAGTTTAAAGAATTTAAATGGTGTTTGAAATATTATTAAATATTATTTGATTTAAAACAAGGGCCTTTTTGAATAATTTAAAAGACCCCAAAAGAATAAAGTTTTATTCAAAAATTGACTTCAGATTATATTACTAATCAGTATTTAAACCTACACAAATCTTGGTTGAGGTTTGAATTCAAATTGATGTTTGAACTGTTTAATCAAAATCAAAACATAATAAAAGAAATGGAAAAGGAAAAAGAAACAGGAACAAAAAAAATGAAACAGACTAAGCCCAACCCAGCTAAGCCAGTCCAGGCCCAGCAGCCCAACTAGCCCTCTCCCCCGAAACGTTTTTCTCACCCCAGCCAGAACCCGCAAAGACACCGACGCGTGGACCCTACTCCCCCTCTCTCCCTCACGCTGACAACAGACCCCACAGCCACCTCACCATCGTCTTCACCCCGCTGACCCGCCCCTCACTTCGTCGGCCGTTACTGTCGATTAAAGCTTGGTTTAATTCGCGTTAACGCCGCAGTAAAATCACCCCGCGACCATGCCATCTTAAGCGCCTGCGTTTCCTCTCTCTTTCCCCTCTCTCGCCCGGCCCTCTCTGCCCCAAGGCTGCTTCAATTTGGTACCACACCGCCTCTGTCTCTGGCGAGCTTCGAGAGAAATTCCGGCAGCTCTGCATCGCCCCTTGCCCCCTCGACCACACACGCGTGCTCCACGGACCCTGGCGCAGCTCCCAGTGGCCTCAGATCGACCGCGTTCACCTCAAAGCATCGACAAGGACGATCACTGCCCACCGCCGTGGTCTGCTACCTCTCCGGCGAGCTACTGACGCCAAACCAGTGCGCCCCTCGTGTTCTGGTGAGTACCTCTACAACCCCCGAGACCGTGCGCATCCTCTTGATACTTTTCCTTGCTTGCTTGCATCCCAGGCGCTCGTCTTCGACCACGACCGTGCGCACCCGACGGCAGCAAGAACTCCGGTGAGCGATTCCGACCATCCTCGTGCGCCCCATCACCAGCAAGGACCACCTTGAGCATCCCCACACTTCGGCGAACCTAGTGAGCCACTCCTTTCTCTCCCTCGCTTCAGAATCACGCGCGCCAGAGCGAGCCCGCGCCACCACCTGCCGCCGCCAGCGCCGCCACTAGTTGGCAAGCGTGTTGTGCGCCGTTGGATATTGATCCAAAGGACACGATAGAACCTTATCCCGAAGGGGTAAGATCGATCCTGCGCCACACGATTCACTTTAAATCCTGCAGTCCACGTTGCTGATCCAGACGAACCGGTACCAGCGAATAGAAACTCGACACGTGGCCTGGAATCTGTTTTAAAAACAAAAACTTGTCAATTAGATGTTCAATTTTGAAAAATTCATAACTTTGAAACCACACGTCCAAATTTTGCAAATTTTATATCAATGGATTCAACAAAACAAGTACTTTCTGACCATGCACTTTGTTTAGTAAATTTCTTCTGTTAAATTGATTGTTTTTGCAGAAACTTGTGTATGCATGTTTAGAATATAAAATTTGTTCTAAAATGAATTTTGAGATGAAATCTTTGGCAAATGGTTTGTTTTTAACCTACTGACCATAGAAATCAATTTTTGGTTTCAAAAACATATTTGGTGAAGCAAAACAATAAACTTTTTATTTAAACCATTTCTAGTCAAATAAAAATAATGTTTATTTATTAAAAATGCTTTTGGAGGAAAACCTTTGGGAAATGTTTTGGTTTAAACTCTCTGACCCCAAACACCAAGTTTTATGATTTGAAAATGTATTTGGTGAACCCTATAAAAATTATTACTTTGCTAAAGACATTTTCAACCACATAAAATAATGATTTGGTTTAAAATTGATTTATAAGTAAAATCTTTTGCAAATGATTTTGCCACTTTATAAAATGATCATTAGGTGTTTTCAAATGTTTATAACCTATTAGAAACCACTTATCTAAATAAAACAATCTTTAGCATGCTTACATGAATTATTTTGTTTCTATCATTTTATGTGATGAATTGCTTGAATGGTAGATTGAAATATTGCTTGCTTGATTGAATTGTAGTGATTTGAAGAGTGTGATCATTGCAAAGACAAGGAGTGAACTTATATTCTCTACCAAAAAGGCAAGTGATGCTTCATACTTTTGTCCCATTATTTTCACTAAGCATTAGTGATCTTTCTAAGTAGGACTTGCATGGAATTTTGCTAAGTATAAACTATGCCATGGGAAATCCTAGTAGATGAAACCTTAGTAGAAATTCCTAAGTTAAGATTCCTACTACTGTCATGCTTAGCTTAGCTAATAGAAAACAAGGGTGGAATATATATTCATACTATGGAATGCTTCCAAGTCAAGGACTTGTGTTTTGTTTAATAAAACAACTAAGTGAATGAATCACCTAGGTGGAATGGAAGGAATGGTTTGTGTTGAGTGGTTCACAAGGCCCATTTATATGGTTTACCTTGTGTATCTCACTTGTGGATGGCCACCCAGGAACAAAGAGATTTGAGATGTCAAATGTTGAGAAGCTTCAAGTGCAGCCACCTGGCATTATGGGCTCTGCCTGGATCATATAGGTTGCAATAACTTAGCCAAATGGACAGTTGGTGGTAGGGGATTGATAGGTTGGAGCGCGTCCATTCTGGTCTAAGGGAAGGCTTCTGAAAGATCTTGTCTTGGTGAAACCAAGTCTTGTGGGGAAAGTGCACCACCTCTGCAGAGTGAAAAATCTAAGTACTTAGCCATGTCCCTGGCAAAGGACAATTTGAGCATTAAGACATGGAAGCTATCAAGAATCTCCTCATCCCAATTTCTAAGTTAAAAACTTGTGGTTGAACAAGGGTTGAAGGATCACCAATTTCTATTGGGAGATGCCTTGGGAATGATTTTGTCAAACAAAAACTTAGTGTTTTCAAATGATAATGAAAATCTATTTGGAGCAAAGCAAGCCTAAGCTCCACTTAGCCAAATGCATATAGATGATAGACTCCACTATACTACCATAGTATCACTTGCCAATACAATTCAAATGTATTGACCCCTGTGGCTGTAATTTGTTATGTTGCAGGTTTGTTTGATGTTAGTAAAGTTTGTTGATTAGGATTTCAAGTCTACAACCAACATGTCTGCCCGTGGCACTTTGAAGATGAAGGACCCCATGCTATTGTTATATTCTGCTGCATTGTAATGAGATAGCCAAATGAGCTATGTAAGATGTAATAAATTATTTTATTCCTGGTTATAAAGTTGTATTATGACCTTTGTTTCTTGATATTACATCTTAACTGTGGATGTTAGCTATTGATCCAGGGACTAGCATTGTAAACACAGGGATCTCTACCTTATTAAAGGTTGGGAACGTTACAGATGGTATCAGAGAATTGTGTTGCCTGTAGGATTTGTAAACCCTAGGATTGGACAAAACCCCTTAGAAAAATAGGAGTTGTATTTTTCCAAAACTTATTTACAAACAATCTTGTAAACTCTTTCCTCAACCATTTTGGTTTTGACTCTACCTCTCTTCTATTTCAAACTTGATGGATAAAGCCTTCTCCATGGCCAAAGACTTCACCATGAGCAAAGGACTTCATCAACTCTAATGACTTCAACATCTTCAAGTGATTTCAACCCTATTCTCAACAAGGACTTCAACCTTGGATATCACTAAAGACTACAAGTGAGACAAGAAATATTGCTCAAGATTTGAAGACTAAGGAAACACAACTTAGAAGAAACTATCATCACTTTGAGGTTTGTGACCAAGATGCAAGAAATTATCTAAGGATACAAACATCTTGTTCAAGAAGAATCAACTAAGAAGGATGGAAAGATCTCAAGAGAACCATATAGATGGACCACCATATTAAGTATAGATCAAACACACCAACTTATGTGGTGTAACAAAATATTTTATTGCTTAAAAATGTGCTTGAACTTGTTGTTTGAATGAAATGTTTGTTTGTGATTGCTTGCACATTGCTTGAGTGAATTGTGATGTGTGTGATTAGAATTGATTCCTTAGAAAATCTTTTGCCTATTCTAATCCCAATCCAACCCAAACAGATGACTTCTACAAGAGACTCCAACATCAAGAATGACAACAACAACCAAGAGGTCAACATGAGAGAACAACTGCTAGCAAACCAAACCCAGTTGAACCAAGTGATAACTCAGTTTTAGCCAACAACAATGAGTTAGACCCAACCATGCAAAAGTTTTTGCAAACTCAATCCCAATTATTGCAAGGGATGGCCACTCAAATGATCAACATGGGAGACAACTCTTCCCAAGGAGTTTGTGACAACAAGGATGTCAATGATAATATTTTAGAAGGAACCCAAGCTTGCAATATTTGTGGAGACAAGGATCACACTTCCAAGGAACATGAAGATCAATGTCCCAATTGTGAACAGAAACATCCAACAAATCAATGCCCCACATCTCAAGCTACTTGTTACCTATGTGAAGGAAATAATCATGTCCCTATCCAATGCCCCATCTATTCCCTAGTTCAACAAAGGAAACAAGGTGGAGTGCAACAACAATTTGTAAACCCTCCTGAAGGAACAACTTATACCAAGAAGGATGAAGGCAAAGTCAAAACTATGCACCATAAGGCCAAATCCAAAGAGATCACAAAGTGTTGCTACTCTTGTGAAGAAGAAGGTCATATCTCTAGTAAATGCCCCAAGAAGAGAGAAAGATTTCCCACCTTTGTGGTAAAATATGAGGAGCATGAACTAGAAGAACTCCTAGCTTTGGAGAGACCCAAGAAGAAGAAGAAGAAGAAGAAGGACATAAGCCAGTTGCAATGTTACAATTGCAAAGAAATGGGACACTATGCCAGTCATTGCCCAGAAAAGAAGAAGAACCAAGGAAACAAACAAGAGGCAATGAAACCAAAGGAAAAGAAAGATATCAGCCAAGTGATGTGTTTCAATTGCAAAGAACCAGGACATTATGCAAGCAATTGTCCAAAAAAGATGAAGCACAAGATAAACAAGCCTATGAAGGATCTCAACCATGTCACATGTTTCAAGAATGGAAACAAAGGACACAATGCAGATGTATGCCCAGAGAAGTTTCAACAAGATTCCAAGAAAGCCAAGATGTAATCTAGTTGGAAAATTTTTAAGGGTGGTAGTACCCTAGTTGCTTTGAGCCAACTTGTAACCCTAGCCTCCCCAAATCTCGGGACTAGATTTATTTTAAGGGTGGTAGCCTATCACATCCCAAGATTTTCCAAATCTTGTAATGTGAAAAATAAATAAACAAAATAAATAATTGTTGAAAATTAGGGTGAAAAGAAACTTTTGTTTCTAAATGGAAACTTAAAATCCCATCTGGAACAAACTTTGGTTAATGTTTGAATCCAACTAAATTCAAATCAAGTTAAATGCATTCCTCATAAATGCATCTGGAAATTTAAACACATGGAAATAAACCAAAACCCTAAAACCCTAATGGAAGGAAATCATTTTCAAGTATCACTAAGACCATGGTTTTGATCCATATAAAAAGCTGCCAAGCAAACATTTCAAAATGATCAATAATGACAAATAGAAATGTTAGTAAAACCATAGAAATTGGTTTCATTTAATTTGGAGCCATAGATAAAATCTTATGAATATAATAAGATAAGGAAATTAAATTTCCAAAGCTAATAAAGAACCTATCTATAAATCCATACCAAATGGTGAGCAAATAATCCTAAAGATATTTCAAAGGATAAATAAATATCAAATAAGATTTTACAAATTGGATTCACCAAGTTTGGATCTATAAATAAAAATATATGGATTTTATAAGATGAATAAAGAAATATTAAATAAGGATTATTTAAAGACCAAATTAAATCTTGGCCTAATCCATAAGCAAATGGAATGAATATAATCCAAATCCAAATAAAATATTGGATAAAGAATTTCCAAAATAAAATAAAATGAATTAAACCAAATTCCATTTGAATAAAGACAAATCTCTAATAAGAATAATTATATAATTCATGAGAAAATAGTATTTTGGGATTTACCCAAGTGGAATAAAAGTTGTTTAATTAATTTAAATAAAATAAATCTTCCAAATAAAATTTAGGGAATTAAAACTATATTTAATTCCATTGGAATTAAAACAAATACCCAATTCAAATGATTTATGAATCATATTAAATACCTTCCAAATAATTCAAGATGAATTATTTGACACCCTATTAAACAAATAAAAACCTACTGAAAAGATTTGGAAAGTTTAAAGAATTTAAATGGTGTTTGAAATATTATTAAATCTTATTTGATTTAAAACAAGGGCCTTTTTGAATAATTAAAAAGACCCCAAAAAGAATAAAGTTTTATTCAAAAATTGACTTCAGATTATATTACTAATCAGTATTCAAACCTACACAAATCTTGGTTGAGGTTTGAATTCAAATTGATGTTTGAACTGTTTAATCAAAATCAAAACAGAATAAAAGAAATGGAAAAAGAAAAAGAAATAGGAACAAAAAAAAATGAAACAGACTCAGCCCAACCCAGCTAAGCCAGTCCAGGCCCAGCAGCCCAACTAGCCCTCTCCCCCGAAATGTTTTTCTCACCCCAGCCAGAACCCGCCAAGACACCGACGCGTGGACCCCACTCCCCTCTCTCCCTCACGCTGACAACAGACCCCACAGCCACCTCACCATCGTCTTCACCCCGCTGACCCCGCCCCTCACTTCGCCGGCCGTTGCTGTCGATTAAAGCTCGGTTTAATTCGCGTTAACGCCGCAGTAAAATGACCCCGTGACCATGCCATCTTAATCACCTGCGTTTCCTCTCTCTTTCCCCTCTCTCGCCCGGCCCTCTCTGCCCCAGGGCTGCTTCAATTTGGTACCACACCGCCTCTGTCTCCGGGAAGCTTCGAGAGAAATTCCGGTAGCTCTGCATCGCCCCTTGCCCCCTCGACCACACACGCGTGCTCCACGGACCCTGGCGCATCTCCCAGTGGCCTTAGCTCGAACGCGCTCGCCTCAGAGCGTCGACAAGGACGATCACTGCCCACTGTCGTCATCTGCTACCTCTCCGGCGAGCTACTGACGCCAAACCAGTGCGCCCCTCGTGTTCTGGTGAGTACCTCTACAACCCCCGAGACCGTGCGCATCCCCCTGATACTTTTCCTCGCTTGCTTGCATCCCAAGCGCTCGTCTTCGACCACGACCGTGCGCACCCGACGGCAGCAAGAACTCCGGTGAGCGATTCCGACCATCCTCGTGCGCCCCATCACCAGCAAGGACCACCTTGAGCATCCCCACACTTCGGCGAACCTGGTGAGCCACTCCTTTCTCTCCCTCGCTTCCTGTAACCGCCGCGACGCCGTAGCCAGAGCCCGCGCCACCACCTGCCGCCGCCAGCGCCGCCACTAGTTGGCAAGCGTGTTGTGCGCCGTTGGATATTGATCCAAAGGACACGATAGAACCTTAGCCTGAAGGGGTAAGATAGATCCTGCGCCACACGATTCACTTTAAATCCTGCGGTCCACGTTGCTGATCCAGACGAACCGGTACCAGCGAATAGAAACTCGACACGTGGCCTGGAATCTGTTTTACAAACAAAAACTTGTCTATTAGATGTTCAATTTTGAAAAATTCATAACTTTGAAACCACACGTCCAAATTTTGCAAATTTTATATCAATGGATTCAACAAAACAAGTACTTTCTGACCATGCACTTTGTTTAGTAAATTTCTTCTGTTAAATTGATTGTTTTTGCAGAAACTTGTGTATGCATGTTTAGAATATAAAATTTGTTCTAAAATGAATTTTGAGATGAAATCTTTGGCAAATGGTTTGTTTTTAACCTACTGACCATAGAAATCAATTTGTGGTTTCAAAAACATATTTGGTGAAGCAAAAGAATAAACTTTTTATTTAAACCATTTCTAGTCAAATAAAAATAATGTTTATTTATTAAAAATGCTTTTGGAGGAAAACCTTTGGGAAATGTTTTGATTTAAACTCTCTGACCCCAAACACCAAGTTTTATGATTTGAAAATGTATTTGATGAACCCTATAAAAATTATTACTTTGCTAAAGACATGTTCAACAACATAAAATAATGATTTCGTTTAAAATTGATTTATAAGTAAAATCTTTTGCAAATGATTTTTCCACTTTATAAAATGATCATTAGGTGTTTTCAAATGTTTATAACCTATTAGAAACCACTTATCTAAATACAACAATCTTTAGCATGCTTGCATGCATTGTTTTGTTTCTATCATTTTATGTGATGAATTGCTTGAATGGTAGATTGAAATATTGCTTGCTTGATTGAATTGTAGTGATTTGAAGAGTGTGATCATTGCAAAGACAAGGAGTGGACTTATATTCTCTACCAAAAAGGCAAGTGATGCTTCATACTTTTGTCCCATTATTTTCACTATGTATTAGTGATCTTTCTAAGTAGGACTTGCATGGAATTTTGCTAAGTATAAACTATTCCATGGGAAATCCTAGTAGATGAAACCTTAGTAGAAATTCCTAAGTTAAGATTCCTACTACTGTCATGCTTAGCTTAGCTAATAGAAAACAAGGGTGGAATATATATTCATACTATGGAATGCTTCCAAGTCAAGGACTTGTGTTTTGTTTAATAAAACAACTAAGTGAATGAATCACCTGGGTGGAATGGAAGGAATGGTTTGTGTTGAGTGGTTCACAAGGCCCATTTATATGGTTTACCTTGTGTATATCACTTGTGGATGGCCACCCAGGAACAAAGAGATTTGAGATGTCAAATGTTGAGAAGCTTCAAGTGCAGCCACCTGGCATTATGGGCTCTGCCTGGATCATATAGGTTGCAATAACTTAGCCAAATGGACAGTTGGTGGTAGGGGATTGATAGGTTGGAGCGCGTCCATTCTGGTCTAAGGGAAGGCTTCTGAAAGATCTTGTCTTGGTGAAACCAAGTCTTGTGGGGAAAGTGCACCACCTCTGCAGAGTGAAAAATCTAAGTACTTAGCCATGTCCCTGGAAAAGGACAATTTGAGCATCAAGACATGGAAGCTACCAAGAATCTCCTCATCCCAATTTCTAAGTTAAAAACTTGTGGTTGAACAAGGGTTGAAGGATCACCAATTTCTATTGGGAGATGCCTTGGGAATGATTTTGTCAAACAAAAACTTAGTGTTTTCAAATGATAAGGAAAATCTATTTTGAGCAAAGCAAGCCTAAGCTCCACTTAGTCAAATGCATATAGATGATAGACTCCACTATACTACCATAGTATCACTTGCCAATACAATTCAAATGTATTGACCCTTGTGGCTGTAATTTCTTATGTTGTAGGTTTGTTTGATGTTAGTAAAGTTTGTTGATTAGGATTACAAGTCTACAACCAACATGTCTGCCTGTGGCACTTTGAAGATGAAGGACCCCATGCTATTGTTATATTCTGCTGCATTGTAATGAGATAGCCAAATGAGCTATGTAAGATGTAATAAATTATTTTATTCCTGGTTATAAAGTTGTATTATGACCTTTGTTTCTTGATATTACATCTTAACTGTGAATGCTAGCTATTGATCTAGAGACTAGCATTGTAAACACAGGGATCTCTACCTTATTAAAGGTTGGGAACCTTACAAGAAAGGGGTGATAAGAATTGGAAAAGTTTCTATTTGAAATATTGGACTAGAAACACTCAAAGTGACCTAGTGAGAAAGATTGACAAAAATGACCATTTGCTTTATTTGAATTGTTTGTGATTTTCTCTTGATTTGTTTCTTCTTGGAAATGTTTTAGATGATGTTATATTCATCTTTGAACCATTCCTTACTATTTAGTTGAATCACACAAGTCCATTCATGCATTCATCAAATCATCACATACACACATGCATTCATTTGGTTTTTATTCAATCAAAGTTTTTGTTAACCCTAATTTTAGTGATTAGAGTTTGATGATCATTGTTTCATATTTTTGGAATGTTAAATATCCTTAGGCACCAATTAAGAGAGCATAGTTGCCATTCTTAGTTCTATGTTCATTATTCCAAAACTAATTGATGGATGCATAATGTTGATATTAGTTGTTCTTGTGTTATTTGTATCTAGTCACTCTTATGAACTTTGAAGGTGTCCTATGCATCTATTTGCTACTCCATGAGGGACAAGCTGAATGCCACTATGCTATGTTTTATGTATGTGAAACAAACAAACGTTTTTCAATGCATGTTATTCATGATCTTTGTTTGTAACCTTTCATGTTGAATGCATAGTTACTTTGTCTTACTGTTAGAACTCCATCTTTCATCCTCATGTTTAGAGTTATTTGATCCCAGCTTTCATTGCTTGCAAGTGGTTTGATCTTGATTTTGATGGTGCATGTCACCTCAAAAATTATTATTTTTATCACTTACCTACTCGAGGACGAGCAGGAGTTAAGCTTGGGGATGCTTGATACGTGAGAAACGTATCTATAATTTTTGATGCTCCATGCTTGTTTTATATCATTTGTCTCATGCTTTGTCTACACTTTGAGGTATTTTTATACACTTTCTGGAACTAACCTATTAACAAAATGCCACAGTGTCAGTTGCCTGTTTTCTTCTGTTTTTGGTTCTAGAAAAGGTAGAAAAACAATATTCTCGGAATTTGACGGGACAAAAGCCAATCTTCCTATTTTTCCCGGAGCAACACGGAACCACGAAGCAGAGGTGGAGGAGGACACTAGGGTGGCCACACCCCCTAGGCGCGGGCCAGCTCTGGTGGCACCCAAAGGGGGTGTGGCCCCCCTGGACCTCCACCGATCTTGCCTCCTTCGCCTATAAGAAGCCTCCGATCTAAAAACCCTCAATCATCGACCAGAAATCCAAGAAAAGTTCCGCCGCGCCGCCGCCATCGAAAGGGAGATTTGAGGGACAAAAATTCTCTATTCCGGCACCCCACCTGGACAGGGAAGTTCCCCTGGAGCCATCTCCATCGATCTCCACCACCATCTCCATCATCGTTGCTGATTCCCATGATGAGGAGGGAGTATTTATTCCTCGAGGCTAAGGGCTCTACCGGTAGCTATGTGTTCATCTCTCTCTATGCATGATCTTGTTGTGGTCATGAGCTTTGTAATCAAGTAGATCTACCTTACTACTCAAGTGCTTCAATAGATCTCCGCTCTACCAATGTGTGTGAAAGTGACAACGTGCACGCCATGGTGGCACTTAGGCTAGAGTCTACATAAATACTCATCGTGCTTTAATAGATGTATGTTTTCCCCACGTGTGTGAAAGTGACAGCGTGCACACCATGTGTGGCTGTCGTGGGAATGGCCACGATAGATGCTGCAATCGGCAGTGACTAGTAGAACGAGGGGCAAGGGCGGCTAGCCATCTGCGGTGCGAGATGAGGGCGGAGACACAGGATTTACCCAGGTTCGCCCCCCGGAGGGTAAAGACCTACTCCTGCTAGATTGTATTATGGAGAGAGTACAAGGGAGAGCTTGACGACTAGGCGGCGAGTCATTGGGGTGTATGATGGAACGTGTCCCCTATGCGTACCCTAGGGAGGTTTATATAGGCTCACCTCGCTAGGGTTTACAGATCTACAACCGAATTAGTTAAGGAGTTGGAGGGTTCTTGACCTAATCCGACTGGGCCTAGCTACCCTTCTGGGCCTCCAGCTTCTAGTCGCCTGGCTCCTCGTTAAGTCTTGGTCCAGTCGCCGTCCTGCAGGCCCACTCGCTGGCAGCTTGGACCAGTAGGAAACATCCTGCTGGGTATACCCCGATCGGCATATCCCCATCAGTAGTCCCCGAGGCCGTCGGTGATTCGTCGCAGGTGTTTGTTGGCAGTCGGAGTATGCGGGTACAATTCGGACGCCCAGTCGAATCGGTGGTGGACTCCTGAATAAAAGAAGGAAATTGTCAATCCAGCCGTAATAACGGCGTCCAGTCGAATTGCAGCATGGAGAATGGGTCGGCAAGTAATCGAATCATGGTTGTGGTGATCAGGTCAGAGAATTGTCAAGTCGCTGAAGATAACTAGTCGAGTAGAAGAAGTTAGACCGTCAGCGCTGGTCAAACTAGCCGTTGGTAATCCAACGATAATATCGGCGTAATTACCGCATGGTAACGGCTCCCCGAAGATGGCGGGTAACAACCGCTATATAAGGAAAGCGGTGGGTGAAGGAAGAGCATTTCCCTCACTTCCTCCGACCTCGCGCAATCCTAGTCTCCCATTCCACGCAGCGACCAGAGTGACCCAGAGTGACTCCCAGCCCTAGATCCTCCAATCGATGGCGCCTCCCATGGAGCGATGGGGCAGATCCAAGTGCACGAAAGCACTGTTGAAATCATTCGAGGAAGCGGGGATCCTCCATGCCGGGAGATGGCGCATCCCCGTGGCTGAAGAACTAACTCCAGATCCACGCGAGAGAGAATTCATCTTCTTCACCAGCCACCTGGAGCGGGGGATCGGATTCCCCACCTCCCTCTTCTTCCGCCTCTTCTGCGCCTACTAAAACATCCAACCGTCGGACCTAGGGCCACATAGCATTGAGCAACTCGCCATCTTCGTGGCGTTTTGCGAGTGCTACCTAGGCTGCCGGCCATACTTCCCCTGTGGCAAGATCTGTTCCACGGGAGGATCGGCCATGAAGAGGCAGGCGGGCCGATGTTGGCCGCGGGCGGCCTGACCTTTCAGCTGAAATCGAAGGCGTCCTTTTCGACCTGATGCTGCTGAAGAAGGCGGACAACGAATGGAAGAAGAGTTGGTTCTACATGACTGAGTCGTCGCCAGCCGACGAGGTGGCGCTTCCGATGTACTCCGCCAACCGGCCTGAGTCGCGTCAGCTCCAGGTCACCAAGCTCCCGTTGGACCAGCGGATGGTCGTCGACGAGATGTTGCAGACGATTTGCAACCTAAAGAAGAAGGGTGTCCAGACCATCAATTTGTACAATTGCTGGTTTGGGCGGCGGCTGGTGCCTCTAGCCAGTCGCGCCCACTAAATGTACGATTACACGGGCAAGGACGACCCGACGAAGTCCTGTCAAGCCGAGTGGAGGCTCCAGGACTACACCTTGGCCTTGAAGAAGATCACCGAAGCGGAGTATCTTGACGCGAAGGCCGGTGTCGCCCCTTACACCGTGAAACGCCAAGCTCCAACGGTGAATCCTTTATTTCTTGTGCACTCGTAGTCGCAGTTTGGCATTCGCGGTCATGCTAATTTCGTTTTGTTGTTGCAGTTGTTCCAAGTGGTGGAAGGGTGGCATCCACCCGTAGACGACGAGAACTCGAACTCGTCCGCCGAGGATGAGAGCGAGTCTTCGCCCGACAAGGGCGATGTCAGAAGTGACGGGGGCGGGTGATGTCGACGACAATGAAGACAGTGGCGACGAGGCCATGGAAGTTGCCTTACCCACGGTCCGCAAGACCCGCGGGCAGCATCAACGCGAGCTCGAGGCCAGCAAGAGCCTCGAGGCTCACGACAAAGACGATGACGAGCTCCCCGAGCACACCTCACAACACGAAGCTACGCCATCAAAGAAGAAACTATCGCCACCGAAGAAGAAGAAGCCAGCTAAGCCGGTATCACCACCTCGGTCCACGAGTAGCTCCAATCCTACTAGCACGACCGAGGAAGCTAGGGCCGATGCACTGGCGCATGCGACCGTGGCGGCCGGCACGGCTGTTTTGGAAGGCGAGATGCTATTGGCGTCACTGCCGTCGCCTTTCGTCCTAGTCACCGGGCTCCTGTCTGCTCCAGCCGCGGGGACCTCGCCGCTGAAGGGAGCACCCGCGGCGGTCACCGCTGATCCTCCTGCCGCGGCCTCGTCCTCGAAGAAGCCGTCGGTGTCTTGGGCACAAAGTGTATTCGAGACGGGCCTTAGTCGGAAACTGGGGCCGGATTTGGAGAAGACGACCAGTATTCGTACTGGCCTACGTTTTATCCAGTCACCAAGTGAGTATTTCTGATTCTTTCATTTATCCACTCGATTCATGTCCGACTGGCGAGTTTACTGACAGCATTGTCCTGCAGGACTGGGGCGAAGAAAACAGGTCACCCTTTGGTGGCCAAGGTTCCGTTGGGTGCCGCGGAGGCACTAGTCGACCCTTCGAAGAAGAGGAAGGGCGAAAAATTCGAGGCGCCTCTTGAAGGCGCAAAGAAGGCAAAGGGTGATGAGCTCGTCATGATTTTGGACGAGCCGGCGATCGCCCCGAATAAAGCTCCGATTGAAGTGGATGCAGCCTCGAAGGCCACGGTGGAACCCGTAGCATCGGTCATTATGGGTGTTGATGTTTTTGTTGTCGATTGCTTCTTGTGTACTTTGCATCTTGCGGGATGGTGGGATGAAGCGGCCCGGGCTAACCTTACATGACATCGTTCATGAGACTTGCTCCACGCTTGACATGCAACTTGTATTGCATAAGTGGCTTTGCAGGTGCCTGTTTCTCCCAACATAGTGAAGATTCAATTTACAACGGGTAATTGACAATACTAGTATCAACGTTGTGGTTCTTGTTCGTAAGTTAGATCGACACTTATTGAAAGCCCCAAACCACATAAAACATGCAAAGAAAATTAGAGGCGTCTAACTTTGTTTTGCAGGGGTGTGCTGTGATGTGATATGGCCATGATTGTGATTATATATGATGTATGCAATGTTCCTTACTGTAAGTTGGCAACCGGTAGGAGCCATATGGTTGTCTTTTAATTTCGTTAAAGACATGTGTGTCTATTTCAAAGTAGTTGTAATAGTTGATGCTGGTGGAAGACAACCATGAAGCGGCGCCATTGACCTTGATGCCATGCCGGTGATGATGGAGATCATGTTCGTGCTTGAAGATGGAGATCGGAAGCACAAGAAGAAAGGCCATATCATATCACATATTATGAATTGCATGTGATGTTAATCCTTTTATGAATCTTGTATTGCTTAGTTCACGATGGTAGCATTATAAGATGATCCCTCTAGCACAAAATTTCAAGTTATAAAGTGTTCATCCTTAGTAAGAACCGTTGCTAAAGCTCGTTGTTTCGAAGCACCACGTGATAATCGGGTGTGTTAGATTCTACGAGTGTATACAACGGGAGCAAGCCAGATTTGCTCATGCGGAAGCTAAGGTTTAATCTTGACGAGCCTAGCATGTATAGACATGGTCTCGGAACATGGATCACCGAAAGGTAAAGCATGAGTCATATAGTAGATATGATGAACATGTTGATTGTTCGCCATTGAAGCTACTTCAAATCTCGCGATGATCGGTTTTGATGTGGTGGATTTGGTTCGTGTGATCACTAAAATAATGTGAGGGATATTTTTTGAGTGGGAGTTCACCTAGATTAATTTAACTATTAATTAGAACTCAATTTGTCATAAACTTAGTCTATACTATTGCAAATATGTTGTATATCAATGGCGGCCTCTACCATCAATTTTAATGCGTTCCTAGAGAAAGAAAAGTTGAAAAACAATGGAAGCAACTTTGCGGATTGGTTCCGCAACTTGAGGCTTGTCCTCAATGCTGGTAATTTGACCTATGTGCTGGATGCACCGTTGGGTGACCCACCTGCAGCTGATGCTACCGATGAGGTAAAGAATGTTTTCCTCGCTTGTAAGAATCAGTACTCCATAGTTCAGTGTGCTATATTGTATGGTTTCGAATCGGAGCTTCAAAAAAGGTTTGAGAACCATGACTCGCATGATATTGTCCGTGAACTCAAAATGATATTTGAGGCTCATGCGGCAGTTGAGAGTTATGAGGCTTCTGAAAAGTTCTTTAACTACAAGATGGAAGAGGGCAGCTCCATCAGTGAGCACATGCTTAAGATGTCTGGGCTCGCAAGCAAGCTTCAAAGCTTAGGTATAGTGATTCCTAATGCTTTGGGGATTCACCGTGTCCTCCAATCACTACCACCAAGTTACAAGAACTTTGTGATGAACTACAATATGCAAAACATGGACAAGTCGTTGCCCAAACTCTTCTGCATGTTAAAGTCTGCGGAAGTGGAGATCAAGAAAGAGCACCAAGTGTTGATGGTCAATAAGACAACCAAATTCAAGAAGCAAGGCAAGTCTAATAAAAAGGGAAACTTCAAGAAGGGCGGTAAGAAAGTTACCGCACCAGCGAAGAAGACCAAGGATGGGCCTAAGCCTGATACTGAGTGATTTTACTGCAAGGGAGAAGGTCACTGTAAGCATAATTGCCCAAAGTACTTGGCGGATTTGAAGAACGACAACATCAAGAAGAAAGGTATATCTGATATACATGTTTTTGATGTGTATCTCACTAGTACTCGTAGTAGTGCCTGGGTGTTTGATACTGGTTCGGTTGCTCATATTTGTAACTCGAAACAGGTGCTGCAGAATAGATGGAAACTAGCGAAGAACGAGGTGACGATGCGCATTGTAAATGGATCAAAGGTTGATGTGATCGTCGTCGACACGCTATCTTCATGTACCATCGGGATTAGTTTTATACTTAAATAATTTTTATTTGGTGCCTGCGTTGAGCATGAACATTATATTCAGATCATTTTTATTGCAAGACGGTTACTTTTTTAAGTCCGAGAATAATGGTTGTTCGATTTATATGAGTAATATGTTTTATGCACATGCACCTTTGATAGATGGTCTATTCTTATTGAATCTCGATTGTAGAAATACACACATTAATAACATTGAAGCTAAACGTTTGAAATTGAGGGATAACTCGACCTATATGTGGCACTGTCGTCTTGGTCATATTGGAGTGAAGCGTATGAAGAAACTCCATTCCGATGGACTTCTTGAATCACTTGATTTAAAATCACTTGAAAGATGCGAAGCATGTCTGATGGGTAAAATGACTAAGACTCCATTTTCTGGTATGATGGAGCGAGCTACGGACTTATTGGAAATCATACATACCGATGTGTGTAGCCCAATGAGTGTAGCATCGTGCGGTGGTTATCGTTATGTTCATACCTTCACGAATGACTTGAGTAGATACGGGTATATCTATTTCATGTAACATAAGTCCGAAACTTTCGAGAAGTTTAAGGAATTTCAAAGTGAGGTAGAGAATCAATGTAATAAGAAGATTAAATTTCTACGATCTGATCATGGAGGTGAATATATAAGTTATGAGTTTAGCGAGCATTTGAAGAAATGCGGAATACTTTCACAATTGACACCGCCGGGAACACCACAACGTAATGGTGTGTCCGAACGTCGTAATCGAACTCTCTTAGATATGGTTCATTCTATGATGTCACTTATAGATTTACCGCTATCATTTTGGGGTTATGCATTAGAAACAACCGCATTCACTTTAAATAGGGCACCATCTAAATCCGTTGAAACGACACCGTATGAATTATGGTTTGGGAAGAAACCTAAATTGACGTTCCTTAAAGTTTGGGGTTGCGAAGCTTATGTAAAGAAGTTATAGCCAAACAAGCTTGAACCCAAAGCAAAAAATGCGTCTTCATAGGATACCCAAAGGTAACAGTTGGGTATACCTTCTATCATAGATCCGAGGGCAAAATCTTCGTTGCCAAGAATGGATCCTTTCTAGAGAAGGAGTTTCTCTCGAAAGAAGTGACTGGAAGGAAAGTGGAACTCGACGAGGTTGTTGAACCTTCTCTTGGACTTGAGAGTAGCGCAGCACCAGAAGTAGTTCCTGTGGCGCCTACACCAATAAGAGAGGAATCTAATGATGTTGATCATGAAACTTCGTTTGAACTAACTACGAAACCTCGCAGGTCAACAAGAACTCATACCACTCTTGATTGGTATGATCCTATTATGAGTGTTATGTTGGTGGACAACATCGATGACCCTGCGACATATGAGGAAGAGATGATGAGCCCAGATTCCAATAAATGGCAAGAAGCCATGAAATCCAAGATTGGATCCATGTAGCAAAACCAAGTATGGACTTTGGTAGACTTACCGGATGGCCGGAAGGCTGTTGAGAACAAATGGATTTTCAAGAAGAAAACAGATGCTGATGGTAATGTTACTGTCTATAAAGCTCGACTTGTCGCAAAAGGGTTTTGACAAGTTCAAGGAGTTGACTACGATGAGACTTTCTCACCGGTAGCGAAGCTAAAGTCTGTGAGGATTTTGTTAGCAATCGCCGCATATTATGATTATGGGATATGGCAAATGGATGTCAAAACGGCGTTCCTCAATGGAGACATTGATGAAGAATTGTATATGGTACAACCCAAAGGTTTTGTCGATCCTAAAGATGGTAACAAGGTATGTAAACTTTAACGGTCCATCTATGGATTGAAGCAAGCATCCCGGAGTTGGAATCAACATTTTGATAAGGTAATCAAAGTTTTTGGTTTTATACAAACTTATGGAGAAGCTTGTATTTACAAGAAAGTGAGTGGGAGCTGTGTAGCATTCTTAATACTATATGTAGATGACATATTTTTGATTGGGAATGATGTAGACCTTCTTAATAGTGTTAAGGATTATTTGAATAATAATTTTTCAATGAAAGATCTTGGCGAAGTAGCTTACATATTAGGCATAAAGATTTATAGAGATAGATCGAGACGTCTAATATCATTGTCACAAAGTACATATTTGGACAAAGTTATAAAGAGGTTTGGAATGGAAGATAGCAAGAAAGGGTTCTTGCCCATGTTGCCCAATATGACCTTGATTAAAACTCAAAGTCCTGCAACGGCAGAAGATAGAGAAAAGATGAGTAAGACTCCCTATGCCTTAGCCATAGGATCTCTTATGTATGCCATGCTATGTACTAGAGACGATATTGCATATGTTGTTAGTTTTACTAGCAGATATCAAAGTGATCCAGGAGTGGATCATTGGACAACGGTCAAAAACATCCTTAAGTACTTGAGAAGAACTAATGATATGGTTCTTTCTTATGGAGGTGATGAACAGCTCGTTGTTAATGGTTACACCGATGCTAGTTGGAACACCGATCTAGATGATTCTAAATCTCAGTCTGGATACATATTTACTTTGAATGGTGCAGGAGTTAGCTGGAGGAGTGCAAAGCAAAGCGTTGTGGTGAGATCTTCAACTGAATCGGAATACATAGCTGCTTCAGAGGCTTCACAAGAGGCTATATGGATGAAGGAGTTCATTACAGAGCTCGGTGTGGTTCCAAGTGCACTGGACCCAATGTCTAACTATTGTGATAACATGGGCGCCATAGCCAATGCGCAAGAACCAAGGTCACACAAGAAGCTTAAGCACATAAAGCTACGTTTTCACGCTATTCAAGAGCATTTCCAAGATGGTGACATAAAGATTTACAAAGTACACACATATCTGAATGTGGCGGATCCGTTGACTAAACCTCTCCCGAGGGCAAAACATGACCAGCACCAAACCGCCATGGGTGTTCGGTATATTACCATGTAATCTAGATTAGTTGACTCTAGTGCAAGTGGGAGATTGTTGGAGATATGCCCTAGAGGCAATAATAAAAGTGGTTATTATTATATCTTTGTGATTATGATAAATGTTTACATTCATTCTATAATAGTTTTAACCGGAAACATTAATACTTTATGTGATTTGTAAACTAAATTAGAGTCCCTGGTAAAGCCTCTTTATAATACTAGCTTGTTGGTTAATAGATGATCGTGGTTTCTCGATCATGAACATTGAGATGTTGTTAACAACAAGATCATATCATTAGGATAATGGTATGATGGACATACTCCTATAGATAAGTGTAGCATAAAGATCAAGTCATTTCAATAGTTCATTTGCTATAAGCTTTCTGTTACAAAGTAACCTAATTCCTTCGACCGTGAGATCATGCTAATCACCATCACCGGAAGGATTCTTTGATGACATCAAACAACACACCTTAATTGGGTGGCTATAAAGGTGGCATTGAGTGTTCGGAAAGTATGTGTTGAGGCACATGGATCAAGAGTGGGATTTGTCCATCCATATGACGGATAGATATACTCTGGGCCCTCTCGGTGAAATGTCATCCAATTAGCTTGCAAGCATGTGACTGGCTCACAAGGGATCACATATCATGGGAACGAGAAAAGAGTACTTATCGGTAACGAGGTTGAACTAGGTATGCAGAGATACCGACGGTCAAACCTCGGATAAGTAAACTATCACGATACAAAGGGAAATTGGTATCATATGTAAGTGGTTCATTCGATCGCAAATTAATCGTAGAAATATGTGGTAGCCATATGAATTTCCAGATTCCTCTAATGGTTATTGATTGGGGAAGTGTCTTGGTCATGTCCGCATAATTCACGAACCGTAGGGAGACACACTTAAGGATTTGATGTTGTTTAGTAGATATGGAATGTAAGTAGGGAAACCAAATGTTGTTCAGATTCTCGGATGGGATCCGGGATATCATGAGGAGATCCGAAATGGTCCGGAGAATAAGATTAATATAAGGAAAGTCTGATTCCGGAGTTCGGGAATGAGTTCGATGGTTTCATCGGAGAGGTTCTAGAAGGTTCACTGGACCGGAAGGGGAATGGTCCATGAATGTGTCATGTGTAAGTGGAATGATTGGATCATGTCCTAGGTCACTTGGTTGGGCATTTGCGAGAGAGAATTAAAGCTCTAAATTGAAAGTCAAAGGGAGGTTTGAAAAGTCAAACAGGAACAATAGTTTCCTAATGCAAGAAGGAAAAAGTCCTTCCTTCTATCCAACTTGGGTTTGGGTATGGATTCAAACTCCCCTCTCCCAAGGTTGTCCCCCTCTCATAAATAGAGGGGGAGGGCTGCCCCAAGACTACAACACCAAGCCCTCCCACCCGTGTGCCTTGCCACATGGCCAGGCCGCCACTGCTGCCTAACAGCACCGCCATCGCCTACCATGTCGACACCTCCTCCTCCTCTCCGGCCTTCTAAACCTAGATCGCTGGAAACCCTAGATCCACCATAACTCGCACCGGCTTAGGCTAAGCCTGCGGGATCTTCCCTCTACTTTCGACACCACGCCGTCGTGCTACCTGAATCGCGAGGGGAAAACTACAACCTCCACTGCCTGCTGGAACAAGGGAGAGGAAGGTCTTCATAGAGTACCGAACGTGTGACCGACTGCGGAAGCGCTGCCGGAACACAGCACCGGAAGGATCGTCTACGCGATCTTGAGATCGGCAAGTGTACGACTACATCACCCACAAGAATTTGCTCTCGTTAACTGCTTTGGAATCTTCGAGGGTGAGTACTCTAATCGACTCGTTGCTACAATCTAGTAGATAGATCTTGTCTTGTTTGTATGCATGCGGTAGAATTTTTTTGTTTTCCATGCTACGAACACCTACAGTCTGCCCTTTTAAGGGGTTTACCTCGATTTTATGTGTGTTGTTTGAACTGTTAGTAAGTTAAGGTCGACTCGCCCTGGCTTGGAAAGCCTGTCGCATAGCGACTCCAATTGGTGCTCTATACTTAGCGGTTTTCCCGGGAGTGAACAGGGTCGGGTGACCGAGCACCCGTGCGTGGTACTTGGTGGTTCAAGTCGCATGCCCGAGGTAGGTGAGGACGGTGCGCGTTGTTTTGGCCGTCACTCCACCTGATCCGTAGGACCAGTCGCATGGCGAATCCGGGAGGCGCTCTCATACTTGGCGTCTTCCCTCGTCGCTCATGATTGGACTGGCATCAGTTCCTGAGCGTGGTACTTAGCCGTTCGAGTCGCTGCGCCAAGGATGTGGAGGACTGGGTCGCTGTGGGAAGCGAATGCGGTTGTCGTGGCTCAGAAATCCAGTCGAGCGAGGTGACTCCGATGGGGATCCGGGTTGGATTTTTTCGTGGACGGTGCGAGGCCCGAAATTTTCGGTGCCCTCGTACCGCACTACTTGGTCGTGCCGGTCGTGTAACCAAGGGTTGACTTCCACGAGTAGCATAGCGCTGTTATTATGATTGCAAGTGGCACAAGGTACGGAGAGTGGACACAATTTGTGCGAATCGATCTTCTTTATTTCATAGCGGGTAGAGGGTACATGTCTAGAGTTCTACGAGTACAACTTCCGTAGGAGGTTTACATTCCATGGCCGCTTGACGTCGAGTTTTCCGTCGCCTCGGATGTCGGTGAGGTAGTAGGCATCGTTGCCCAGGACGCGCCCGATGAAAAATTGGTCCCTCCCAAGGGGGAGAGAGCTTGTGCATTCCTTTCTTGTCCTGGATCAGACACAGTACCAGGTCGCCTTCCTGGAAGGTGCGGGTCCGTACTCGTCCGTTGTGGTAGCGGCAAAGCCCTTGCTGGTAGATGGCGGTGCGGGAGCAAGCTATGTCGCGTGCTTCGTCGAGCTGGTCGACTCTATCCTGGCGTGCGAGCTTGTTGTCGGCCTCCGCGTAGTTGACCACCCGAGGTGAGTCGTGCTCGAGGTCGGTTGGCATGACGGCCTCGGTGCCATACACCATGAAGAAGGGAGTGAATCCTGTCGACCTGTTGACGGAGGTGCGGATGCCCCAGATGACGGAGGGGAGCTCTTCGACCCAGCACCCAGGGGTTCGCTCGAGTGGAACCTGTAGTCGCGGCTTCAGGCCATGGAGGATGCTCTAGTTGGCACATTCCGCCTGGCCATTCGACTCTGGGTGGGCGACTGAGGCGAGGTCAAGTCGTATGTTGTGTTCCTCGCAGAATTCCGCCATGGCTCCTTTGGCGAAGTTTGTGCCGTTGTCTGTGATGATGCTGTGCGGGAACCCATAGCGATAAATGAGCTCGCGTAGGAATTTGGTGGCAGTCTTCCTGTCGCACTTGCGGACTGGCTTGGCCTCCACCCATTTTGTGAACTTGTCGACTACGACTAGGAGGTGGGTGAAGCCAGAGGGGGCCTTCTTGAATGGGCCCACCATGTCCATGCCCCACACGGCGAATGGCCAGGTGATGGGGATCGTCTTGAGTGCCGAGCTCAGCATGTGAGTCTGGTTGGCGTACTTCTGGCACCCGACGCAGCGTTGGATGATGTCGACCGCGTCGGCGTGTGCGGTGAGCCAGTAAAAGCCATGTGGCATGGCCTTGGCGACTAGGGAGCGGGCGCCAGCGTGATGGCTGCAGTCGCCAGCGTGGATGTCCTAGAGGATCTTGCGTCCTTCTGCGGGTTGGACGCAGCGCTAGAACACGCCGGTCACGCTGCGCTTGTGAAGCTCGCCGTTGATGATGACAAAGGATTTGCAACGGCGTGCTATCATCCGGGCCTCCGTCTCGTCAACGGGTAGGGTGCCTCCCTCTAGGTAGGCGACGTATGGCATGGTCCAGTCGCTTGGCTCGGCGATCATTACGACCAGGGCCGCGTCTGGTTGCAGCGGAATTCCGATGTTGATCTCCCTCGGGGGAGAGACGGAAGGCTTGGTGATGATGTCGAGGAAGATGCCGGTAGGCGGCACGAGTCGAGCCGAGCCGATGCGGGAGAGTGCATCGGCCTCCTCGTTCTTCCGCCAGTTGATCCACTCGATGGAGTAGCCCGCAAAGTGGCCTCCCAGTTGGTCCACTGCTTGGCGGTATGCCGCCATGGTGGGGGATACTGCATCACAAGTGCCAGTGACTTGCCCGGCGACAAGGTCGGAGTCGCCGTAGCAGCGCAGACGATTGATGTTCATCTCCTTGGCTGCTCGCATGCCGTGGAGGAGCGCCTCATACTCGGCCATGTTGTTGGTGCAGGGGGTGAAGTCGAGGTACAGGACGTAGCGTAGCTTGTCGCCCTTTGGAGATGTGAGGACGATCCCTTCCCCTGCACAATCTGCATTCTTGGAGACGTCGAAGTGTAGGGACCAGTAGTGGAGGTACGGCAATTTCTCTGGCTGATGTGCCTCCTCCTAGTCAATGAGAAAGTTTGCTAGAGCCTGCGACTTGATCGCCTTACGCGGCTCATACCTAATGTTGTGGTCTCCGATCTCGACGGCCCACTTGGCGACTTGCCCGGACGCCTCTCGGTTGCGGATGATGTCCTGCAACGGTGCTGAGGAAACGACCATGATTGGGTGTTCCTGGAAGTAGTGCGGCAATCGCCGCTGGGCTCTGAAGACCGCATATACCAATTTCTGGTACTGCGGGTAGCGTTGGCGCGACTCGGTGAGGACTTCGCTGATGTAGTATACATGTCGTTGTACCGGGCGATCCTTGCCCTCCTCTGGCTAGGGCTAGAATTCGACCCGAGGCGAGCCAACTTGGCTCGACTCGCTAAAGCTCGTTCAACTAACGAGTTAGCTCGACTCGGCTCGTTTACATAACGAGCTCATATTTGAAACTCGGCTCGACTCGGTAAACTCACAAGTAGCTCGCGAGCATCTCGTTTACATTGTTATAAGTTATCAATATGAGCACATATAAGAAAAACTGGTAATTATTCTACTAATTTGAAACTAGAATAACAATAGTACTTCCATTATAACACGAAAGAAGATCAATAAAAAATATAGTATCTCTACACCATTACAGGTTCAAGGAACATTCATAGTATGGCACTTATCTATAAAAAAATTCAAACTCTATATTTGAACGAGCTAAATGAGTAGCTCGCGAGTAGCTCATTTAGCTTAGAAGAACAAACAAGCTCAAATCAAAAACTTGGCTCGACTCATTAGACACCGAGTTCGAGCCGAGTCGAGCTGTGTCACGAGTTACTCATTTATCTTGTGAGTTTCGAGTTATAATTCCAGCCCTACCTCTGGCCGTTCGACGACCATGACGGCGCTGATGACTCGCTCGGAGGCCACGACATAGACGAGCATGGGTTCCTTGTCAATAGGGGCGGCGAGTAGAGGTGCCGCGAGTAGCACCTCCTTGAGAGCGTGGAGCACGTCATCTGCCTCCTTGTCCCACTGGAACATGGATTTCTTGCACATTAGGCGATAGAGGGGCATCGCCTTCTCGCCTAGCCGGGGGATGAAGCGACTGAGATCCGCGAATTGCCCGGACAACTTATGGACGTCGCGCAGGCACTCGGGTTTGACGAGCCGGGCGATCATGTTGCTCTTGGTGGGGTTCGCCTCTATCCCGTGCTTAGAGACGACATACCCCAGCAACTGTCTAGTGGGTACACCGAAGGTGCACTTTCCTGGGTTTAGATTTATCTTGTACCTCCGCGGGTTTGCGAAGGTTTCCGCCAGGTCGGCGAATAGGTCGCCCTGGCGAGTGGACTTCACCACCACTTCATCGATGTAGACGTGGATGTTGCGGCCAATTTGGCTCGTAAGGAACTCCCGCATGCACCTCTGGTAGGTCACCCCAGCGTTCTTGAGACCGAAGGTCATGGCGGTGTAGTAGAAGGCTCCGAATGGCGTGATGAACGCCGTCTTCTCCTCGTCCCCGGCTGCCATTTTGATCTGGTTGTAACCAGAGTAGGCGTCAAGGAAGCATAGCGACTCCGAGCCTGCGGTCGAGTCGATAATTTGGTCGATCCGCGGGAGGACGAATTGCTCCTTCGGGCAGGCGCTGTTGAGGTTTGCGTAGTCGATACACATTCTCCAGGTCCCGTTTTTTTCTCGACCAGGACTGGGTTTGTCAGCCACTTGGAGTATTTGATTGGCCGTATGAAGCCTACAACGAGTAGACGCTGCACCTCCTCGGCGATTGCTCGGCGGCTCTCTTCATTGAAGGGCCGCAGGGACTGCTTGATGGGTCGCGCTTTGGTGTCGGTGTAGAGTTTGTGCTCAGCGAGTTCCCTCGGGACACCAGGCATGTCAGAAGGTTTCCATGCGAAGATGTCGCGATTCTCACGTAGGAACTTGATGAGCGCGCCTTCCTATGCTAGGCTCATGCCCGTTCTGATCGGCACTGTCTGGCTGGAGTCGCTTGGGACCAGGTCGACGGAGCGAGTGTGCGTTGTCGCCTCGAATGCGGTGGAGCCGCCGCCCTCCGAGTTGGGCTTCTTGAGTATGGTGGGGTCGACGTTGTTGACCCCGCTCGTGTACTTGGCGAGCTCCTCCGCATGGTTCGCCTCTGCGGCTATGATGGCGTCGGAGAGCTTGGCGCCTTTGGCCTTGCACTCTGCGGCCATGTCGGGGTCACTATGGACAATGATGATGCCGCACGGCCCAGGAAGCTCCATCGCGTTGTACGTGTAGTGGGGCGCTGCCATGAATTTGGCGAACGCCTGACGCCCTAGGACGTAGTGGTAGGGGCTGTTGAAAGGCACCGGCTCGAAGATGATACGCTCGGTGCGGAAGTTCGCTGGTGTGCCGAAGGTGACTGGCAACGTCACATTGCCGATCGGGTACGCCTTCCGAACATGGACGATGCCGTGGAAGGTGGTGTAGGTCATCTCGATCATCGACTGTGGGATCCGCAATCACATGAACGTGTCCAGGTACAGAATGTTGATGGAGCTTCTGCCGTCCACCTTGGGCTTGACCACCAAGGCGACTCGGCCCGGATATTCGATCCGTGGCGAGTGGTCTTCGCGGCTCCAGGTGATTTGTTGCTCGGACCAGTTGAGGAATTGGGGGATGTCGACCTGGGACACCACCTTGACGGCTACGGCGCGGGCGATGACCTTCTTCTTGCGCTTCGTGTTGAAGCCGGTGAAGGTGTGTAGCGAGCCGGCATTGTTGCCGAATTTCCCGCCGTTTGGAGGGTGGTTGTCGGGGTCTTCCCTTGCACGCCGTGCCTTCTCAATCTCCCTCGGGGATTGGCAGTCGGCGGTCGTGTGCATGGCGGGATTCCCCTCCCTGCTGTGGAACACACAGGGCTGGTTAAGGAGAGTCGCGGGGTCGAACCTCGGCTTTGCCTTGTAGTTTCCGTCGTCGCGGCGCTGGCCTCCGTCGCGGAGAAAGCTCTTGGGTTTGCGCGGAGTGTAACCGGCGTTGGCGACGAAGTCGACTCGCCCATCACCTCGGCGCTTTCCGGTGAGGCGAGTGTTGCTGTAGTGTAACTCGGGTCATCTCCCGTTGTCGTGGCCGCTCGTGCAGCAATTCCCTCCCAACTCGTCGTCGGTTTCTTGGTTTGGGTCCTCCTCCGCGTACCACTTGGTGATCTCTAGGAGGTCCGGTATGTAGTCGAGTGTGTTGTACACCCTCTTGAGCTTGGCGACCAAGGGCTCATAGCGTCACGAGGTCTTGAAGCAGTGGATCGCGGTGTCCAGGTGGATTCCTGCCGCGTTGTACCACATGTCTTGCCACCATTGGACCCAGCTACGGGTCGACTCGCGGGGTCCCTGGACGCATCGCTCCAGGTCCTCGATGGTGGTGGTGCGGGTGTAGGAGCCCTCGAAGTGCCTGACAAAGGCGTCGCGCATTTCCTCCCAGGAGTCGATGCTGTCTGCGGGGAGGGTGTTCATCCATTGCCGGCACACTCCCTCCATCATCAGGGGGAGGTAGCGAGCGGCGAGCAGGTCGGTGTGGCCAGCGAGTCCCATCGCCATGAGGTACGTGTCCAGCCACATGGAGGGGTCGTACGAGGGGTCGTACTTCTCGATCTCCTTCGGCACCTTGAAGTTCGCCGGGTATTTTTCGCCTCGGATCATCGGTCCAAAGCACTGGGGTCCGACTCGGCTTAGCGATCCCCTTGGTTCGCCGTCACGATGGTTGGTGAGGGTATGCCTCAAGTCGTCGGGCTGGCGTGCGTGCCAGCTCTGGTTGTTGATGATGTGGGTTCGCAGGTCGACTGGCTGCCCGTTGGTAGCGACGAAGTTGTTTGCCGGTCGCGGGTCGTTGGTGGAGAGTGCCCTGTGTGTGGGTCGGTGTTGGAGCTGCAGGGGCTCGGGTGGTTGGCAGTTGAGGGTGTTTGCCACCATTGGGCGGCCGCTCAAGGCTGCCCTGCTGCCTGACGAACGCGAGTACATGCGACCCTGTGAGTCGGCTCCCGCGCTTTGTTGCTCAACGGCCTTGGCGAGTAGAGCCTTGGCGTACTGGATCTGCAGGGCACCTTCCCCGGTCACGTTGATGTTGTCGACCGTGGCTCGGCTCGCGACGATGTTGTCCATCGGGGTGGAGAACAGTGGGAGGCCATTCGCGTCTCGCTCCCGCGAGGAGACCAGGAATCTTGGCTGGACCCGGGGGGGCGTGCGGCCGGGTGGTGGGGGGAGCGCCGTTGGCCGCCGTGTCTGGTGGTGGCCGGGAGCTTCCTCCTGGCGGCGCGTTCTCACAGATCGCGCGATTTGCCACATGGGCTGGGTCATTCTCATCTTCGAAGTTCAGGACGCAGCCCTGAACGGTGGGGTTCAGGCGTGACCTAATGCGGAGCTGGTGGTAGCGCGAAAGTTCCTGCGCCGTCACCTGCTCGAGGCGAAATTTTTCGCGCTCGGCTTGTTCCTTGCGGACCGCCTCCTCCAATCGTAGGCGGAGTTCTTCGACCTCCTTCGCTATCGCGGTCGACGGGATCGGCAGGGAGAAGGGGTCTGGCGGGGCGTCCGCGCCACTCGCCATGTAGGTTGCGACGTTGCGACCGGATCCGACGTGGAAGTCACCTGAGTTCTCCGATCCGGAGTCGAAGTCGAAGATCCCAAGAATGGAAAGATCCTCGAAGTCTACCACGTTGGAGACCTAGGTGATGGAGCCCGCGGATGACACAGTGATGATGGATCCGGCGGCTGACATCGGGGTCACCGAGTCAGCGTCGTCGTTGAGGGCCGCGTCGTCCGCGACCACGGTGGTTTCGGCCACGTTGCTGTTGGCCGAGTCGTACTCGGAGACGAAGCGGTGGATGGTGCGGACCTGACTCTCGGAGAGCCGGTCGCGTGGTGGCAACTTGCGGATGCGAGCCAAGTCCTCCGAGATGACGACGTCGGTGAAACCGACGAAGAGGCTGATCGTGCCGATCGGCATGATCACGATGTGC
Organism: Avena insularis; assembly: GCA_023614405.1. NCBI lineage: Eukaryota > Viridiplantae > Streptophyta > Magnoliopsida > Poales > Poaceae > Avena > Avena insularis. Next base: position 359,361,224 of record CM042697.1, read on the forward strand.
ATGACGGGACGCGCCGCCGGGATGTAGCTGCTCGGCAAGATCTGGAGGATCTCACCGATCGCGATCATGCAGCCGGTGGCGATCTTCTCGTTGATGGGCAGATTGGATCTCGTCGCAGAACACCAGCCTGACCGGCCAGGGAATGGCCACGGCAGATGCTGCAATCGGCAGCGAGTAGTAGAACAAGGGGCAAGGACGGCCAGACATCTGCGGTGCGAGATGAGGGTGGAGACACAAGGATTTACCCAGGTTAGGACCCCCGGAGGGTAAAGACCTACTCCTGCTAGATTGTATTATGTAGAGAGTACAAGGGCGAGATCGACGACTAGGCGGCGAGTCGCTGGGGTGTATGATGGAACGTGTCCCCTATGCGTACCCTAGGGAGGTTTATATAGGCTCACCTCGCTAGGGTTTACAGATCTACAACCGAATTAGTTAAGGAGTCGCAGGGTTCTTGACCTAATATGACTAGGCCTAGCTACACTTCTGGGCCTCTAGCTTCCAGTCGTGTCTCCTCGTTAAGTCTCGGTCCAGTCGCCGTCCTGCAGGCCCACTCGCTGGCAGCTTGGACCAGTAGGAAACGTCATGCTAGGTATACCCCGGTCGGCATATCCCCATTAGTGGCACTTAGGCTAGATTACATATATATTTATCATGAGTATATTTTGGGTTGGTTGTCTCTATGAAATTGTGGTGTTTGTTGGAACCATCTAGCGCTCAAGGTGATAGTGTTGGGTTATCTAGATTGGGGAAGGCCCTACCATGGATAAGAGTATCCAACCGGATAGTAGTTAAGGGTAGTATCATTAAAAGAAGATATTTATACTAGAGAGTGTTCACTAGTGAAAGTATGATCCCTAGGCCTTGTTTCTAAACATTGAAACACCGTTTTCTACTAGATCTGTTGCATGTTTGCTTGCTTCCATCCTTTTGCCTTTAGTCTTTACCTCACCGTCAAGCTATTTTCTGGTACTCACACACGTTACCCCACGTCAACAATAAGTCAGAAGCTATTTTCTGGCACCGTTACCACTTGTATTTCACTATCTCTTTGGCGAACAAGTGCACCTATACACCTGGCAAGTGTAGTTGGTGTGTTGGGGACACAAGAGACTTCTTGTATCTTGATTGCAGGGTTGCTTGAGAGGGATACCTTTGACCACTTCCTCCCTGAGTTCGATAAACCTTGGGTAATCCATTTAAGGGAAACTTGCTGTTGTTCTCAAACCTCTGCACTTGGAGGCCCAACAACTGTCTACAACAATAGAAGTGCGTAGAAATCAACAATACGAAGCCAGAAGATGAGATGGAGAAGGCTCACCAGGGGGCCACACCCCTGGCCACGCGGGTGGGCCTACCACGCACCTGGGGGGTGCAACCGCCCTGGTGGCCCCCCTGGCTCGCCCCTTCACCTATAAGAAGCACCCGATGCAGAAACCCTAGGCACCCGATCAAAACTCCACAAAATCGTCTGTAGCCGCCGCCACCATCATCCCTAGATCGGGGGGGGGGGTCTGAAGTTCTTCCCGGCACCCTACCGGAGGGGAGATCATCCCGGAGGCTTTCTTCTTCATCATGCCAGCCCCCGGTATGAAGCGTGAGTAGTTCCACCTTGGACTACGGGTCCATGTAGTAGCTAGATGGTTGTATCTCCTCCTTTGTGCTTTTATGTATAGATCTTGTGAGCTCCGTTCATGATCAAGATCTAATCTATTTGTAATCATGCATGTTGTGTTTGTGCTTTCATGTATATATATTGAGATTAGTATGTCAGATTTATTAATGGTTTTGTCTATTTGATTCTATCATGTCTGTGTTGTTTGTGATATTGCATGCTTTCCATTGTTAGTAGCTATCTTGGACAAGTAGTTGCTAGTGACTCCAAGAGGGGGTATTTATGATCGATAGTGGGTTCATGCCTCTAGTTTCTAAGGGAAGTGACAGAAATCTCTTCGGTTGTAGATGTGATGTTGCCACTAGGGAGAAAACAACGGTCTCTTGTTCATGGAATAAGTGGATTGTTTACCTTACACACTTTGCTTAAAGCAGTTGTCTGTTGTTTGAAACTTAATACTGGAGGAGGTTCGGATGATAACCTGAAGGTGGACTTCTAGTCATAGATGCAGTTGGATGGCGGTCTATGTATATTGTTGTATTTCCCAATCGAATCTCATAGGATCTTTTTGTCTAGTATTGCATTGTTATGCCTTGCTCAGTTCATGTCAATTGCCCTGCTATAATTTGTTTACCCAGCATGCCATGTTTGTTTATCTAAAGAGAACACCTCTAGTGAACTATGGACCCCGGTCCAATCTTTACCATTGATACATCTTCCACTGTTACTGCTTATTTGCTGCAAACCATCATAACCTTCCACACCATACAGTTAATCCTTTGTTACATCAACCGGTGAGATTGACACCTCACTGTTAGTTGGGGAAAAGTCTTGAATTTGTGTTGTTCAGGTTTCCACATTGCTTGCAACACCTTTGAGGCATTTCCTTCCTCTTACTGGTTCGATAACCTCGATTTCTTACTGAGGGAAAACTTGCTGCTGTGCTGCATCATACCTTGCTCTTGGGGTTTCCCAACGGGGCACTCAACGCGCATCACCTAGCCCCAGCTTCCACCGCTACACTACCATCGGCCAGGCCACTCCTCCTAGACCACGTCCGCCATGGCACCGACTCCGCTTTTCCTACCGATTTTCTGCCCACCTCCATTCTAATCGAGCTCCAAATCTCCTCTGCGAAACCCTAGGGGGTCTCCAGCATTGTTGGCCCTCCTACGTGCGACATATCCAGGCCTTCTAGTTCCCCATGGTTGCCTGCCAGGGCTGCTACTGCCTGGCAGTGGAGCTCCTCCACATGAGGCCTTGGATCAACGCAGTCGACCTAGGTAGCGCGACTATGGCGCTCATCAATGGTCGTGATGAGCATACCGCAGCGCAGGGATGGTGGTGGGTACAAGTGGAGGGTGAGCGTCGATCGCCTGCGCGAAGCTGCTACTGCCAGTGGCCTCGACGACCACCTCCCTGAGCAGCTGGTCGCTGATGACGTCCCCAACCTGCTAATGCTGCCGACAACCACCCTAACCCGCAACAGCTCGGTGAGATCCCTCTCATCCTCCGTCTATTATTTCTATTCATCCATATTTTAGTTCTAGTTTGATTTTATGATGAGCATAGCTGATATAGCTGTATGTTAAGGAGAGTGGGCTTTCTTTTCTACCCCTTTCCCTTCTCTCTCTTTTACTCAGTTTGAGAGTCGGCGGGTGTGCCACGGTTTCTCTCCCTTCCCTTTTTGGTGGCCTCGCCGGCCGGACATGGAGGGGGAGGAGAGGCCGGTCTGTAGATTACTGTAGGTGTAGGAGTAGAGTTTGGCCTAGGTGCCAGTCTGGCATCATGCCGCTGGGGTGTCTTCAGCTAGATCTCACGAGCTGCTCTGGCCTGAAGGTGGTGGTTCTTTGGTTCGTTGCTAAACTCTGGTGGTTGGAGATGGCGAGGATCCGAGTTCCCCCTACATCCTTGTCAATAAAGCTCGAGGGCCAAGCTCCAAATCGTAGAGATATGAGGGCTCCTTTGCTTCATCCTTGTGGTCGTGGTGATAGACATTGGGAAGAAGAGAAGCCTAAAGTTTCTCGATCTGGAGTTCGGCAGGGTGATTGCGTGCGTATGTTGGCGCGAATGCTGGAAAATGCTACTGCTTGGAGTGGGGCTTTTCTGCTTTTTTTCCTGCTGGCCGGCCGTGGAGGCGAGGGGGAGGTGAATAGCAGAGGAGCCGCCGACGATTTTTCAGGGCGGCGTTGGAGGTCGATGAAGGTCGCGATGCAGTTTCAATGCCACGGAGTCGCCTGCCTGCAGGGACGAATCGATGGATGGTAGGGGATTCGCCAGCCTGGGATTCAAGGCCTTTGGTTTGGGCCTTGTCTCCCGTCATGGCCGGCCGCTGGTGGTCCGTTTGCTTCTCTGTATCGGAATCTGGTGACGACTTCTGTTGGCGATGCAATTTCTCTAGTGGCTGGTTCAGTTGTTCTCAAGATGCTGATTTTTACGGTATGGCTTCAGCAAACTTGCTCTGATCGGATCTTGGAAGTCATCCATAATATGCAAAACTTTGGGTTCCAGCCTTCGGTTTTAGCTGCCCAGAGTTTATTATGTCAAAAAGGGAATAACAGTCTCAGTGTGAGCTTATCGATCAAACTCAATATAATAGGCATAATCTGGAAACATCAATTATGCTCACACATATTCAGTGGGATTCTTGGGCAGCAAAGATATGAGCAAGAGCAAGATCCTCTTTTAAAGTCTAAAGGCACACGGCTATGTTAGATGGAAGATATGCATGGTGTTGACACCGTCCCCAGTGTTCGGGTTGATCCCTCAGAAGTGAATGACAACACGACTGCTGCAGTTCCTTAGACTCCCGAGTTTGAGCTTGGTGATGGACATTTCGTATCTACAACTCAGTACTCCATCTCCTCTTTTCCATACACCAGATAGACTGTCGGGAAAACCACCCGCGCGGGACATCAACTGGTTTGGAGCAAATTGTTCCTTGAGAATTACAATTGCGGCACTTTTTGATCCGAGTTGTCGACGGATGGGCGATCGCGGTTTGGTTCCTTTTGTAGTCTTTGGTGTAGACATCATGTGTTATCTTCCCTTGTACTTGTGTTGTGCCACTCATCTGGCTTGTATCTTGCTCTGATCTTTGGTGTAGTGATGTACCGTATTTTCTAATTTTAATATATCTCCGTGTTAAAAAAAGATATAGCCGTATGTTTTTTCTCCTGTAGATGACAAGCAATTCTAGAGATTTATCATGAATGATTTTGCTAATATAAAGGTACGTGTCTTATGCACCTTATTTTCTGTTGTATCATCAAATTGGCTTTTCCTTATGCCTGGAAAAGAGTAAACATATGGTTGGTTTAGTAAAAAATGCTGAATCTTTGATGTGACCATCTTATTTTCTGTCTGCATTCATGATAAAAAATGAACTTTTACATGGTTCAGCTTCTGCTAAATAATTTTTTAGTGTTATTTTTAAATATCCATTCACAGGTAAAAGAGGCCACAAGATGATACATCATACGGGTGATATCTACTCACAAAATATACGCGCCAAAGCGTCTGCTAATAAAAATCAGAGAATTTGATCTTGAAACTGATTATAGAGCAATCTTTTTTCAATCTCCTTCATTGTCTACACACAAAGAAAAAGTAAAGGTGCACAGAAATCTTAGAATTTGCACACCTCAAGTAACATTGCTCGATGAAGAGATATCAACCTTATACTTACCCAACCATTCAAAAGCCTTCCTGCAATAGCATTGCCTTTATTTGTACGAAGTTTCTTTGAGTCGCACAATAGTATAAACAATCAGATGGGATGGCAAAATGTAACACCAGTCTTTTCGAACCAACGATTGTCACTTCTGGCAACTTATTAGAATCGCTAAACTAATTTCACAGACTAACACTAGTCTTTTCTGTCCATTTTGTCTTTACTCGTGCGCATCCGGTACCCACTTTTCGGTCGGTCATCTAACCTTAAATTTCTCTAGACCAAACACGCTTAACCTCAGAGTTATTTTTAGACGAGCTTTCAGAAAAAAAGTTGCAACTTGTTTTTACAGATATACTATCAATCCTATTAAGCCATGCGCCAGAGTCTCAGATACATTCACCCTTAGAAGATCGACGCCCTCGTCGATCAACCACAAGCCAGAAACATCCTCTTTTGGCATACGTTTGTGTGTCTAGTGCCGGCACTTGTGCCATGTCGTGTCCACTCCAGACCACACACCATGCTTCACATGTCTGCCATTGACCCACACACGTCCGTGTAACCGTGAGTGTCGGCTCTAATATCACTTGTAACACCCCGCCTCTCCGGACCAATGGCTATCACTTCTGGCAGCTCAATAGAATCTCTAGACGAATCTCACAGACCAACACTAGTCTTTCATGCACATTTTATCCTCACTCGTGCGCACCCGGTACCCATTTCTTGGTCGATCATCTATCCTTAAATTGCTCTAGATCAAGCACGCTTAATCTTAGAGTTCTTTTTAGATGAGCTTTCAAAAAAAATTGCAACTTGTTTTTATGAGTATACTATCAATCCTATTAAGCCATGGTCTCACACAAAATATGACCCTATAAGCCTTTTAAATTATAAAGTAAAGTATGCCAAACAAGAAATAGCGTGTGCTACCTGCTAATACAATGCTACAGCTGTGGTGCCAATTAAGCACCAAACTAGTCCAAAGTAAATTAAGGAGACTTAAGTTTCTCATCAACACAATACCTAAAGGTGCTAGACTCCTAATTCCCTTACTTGCATTAGCATACACATTCTTTTAATGGTCCCTCAAATTTATGAAAACATCAATAGAATTAGACACACATGTGAAGATATCCTCGATATTTTTTTGGCTACATATATTATTGATTAAATTGTATCAAGATATCAAGAATACCCCGTGCTAGCATAAAATGGCCTGATCGTGGATTCAGTCTCCTAATCTTCCCATGGAGACACAACAAAATTTGAGACGGCTATGTAAATTGAATCGCCACCTGGTCCGACAAATCATCATAAGTCCAATTATCCTACAACTGTTATTCATAAACCTCAGTCCCAAGTTGCAGAAGCTAAATACTCCCTTCAGCCTAAAATAAATAATTTGGGTTTGTCTAAATTTAAATATGTATATCTTACTATTAAAACGTGTTTAGATATATACAAGTTTAGAAAATCCAAGTCACTTATTTTAACACACACTAATGCACGTTGCACGCACCATATATGAAGAGCCTCAGATCGCTGTAACGCAAGGGCTGCCAAGGTGTTTACCGACGGTTACCGGAGGAAGACGGCGAACCTCCATCTCCATTTGTTTTTTGAGGTCTCGTGAAAACGAACGCAATGCTGAGGAGAACACGCACTCCCAACTCAAGCCCAGTTAATTAAAAGCCCCTGTCCTATCGCGGCCTGGCGGGCCACGCCATGTTGGCCTTGTTGACAAGAAAGTAGGCTTGACGCGGTAAACAGGCCTACTCACGGTGTGGGACGGAAAAAAATAGCGGATAGTTCATTTGCTGAGTGTTCTCAGAAAAAAAAATTGCTGAATCAGACGGCCAAGAATATCAGATCGCTGTGAGCAGCCATAGCTAGTTACGTTTAACTGTTTCTTAATAATAATACAGAATTAGCACTATAGGCAACATACACAATTCTTGATGAGCGACATGCTGAAAAAATGAATAAGAAATGATTACAAACCAACATTTTTTATCAGATCCGATCGATTCCATATACTCCCTCCGTCTCGGTTTATAAGACCTACGCGTATTTTTAGATCAATAAATTAACCAACTTAGCATGAGGTACATAAGATAAAAACTATACTATTAGAAACTTGAAATGTTATATTTTCTAATGATATAATTTTTATATTATATAATTTATATTATATAGCTCATACGGACGACCTAAATATACGCGTAAGTCTTATAAACTAACTGGAGGTAGTAAGTACTGCTGAAGGTGCTCTGCCCGGCGAGCGTGTCGCCGGTTGTCTGCATGCAAGAATTCAAGAGTCTTTGGCAGTGCATGTTCACATTAGACAAGGAAACCATCAACTCTGCTCTAAGCCTAGCTGCATCTACACGTCTACACCTTTAAGTCTTCGCCAAGTCCATCTACACTAAGTCTTCAACTTAGACTCGCGGCACATCCCCTGAGTACGTGTGCCTTGACATTTACATCACTTGTGGTCACCATCACCCACAAACAACTACACCAACAATATCGTTATATCGTCGCCGCTACCACCGATCGTGGTTATTGTCAACGCCAACAAGTTTTTCACCACGAGCGACGCTGCGCTCATACAAGCGAAAAATACGGGTCTCATCCCCGAAATCTACTATCGCTACAATTCAATCGTCATTAACAACTACCTCGTCGTCTTGGTCCACCACGACCTCGCCGCTAGAGTCACAGTCTAAATTTTTATTTTGCACTAAATCAATTTTCTTCTTTCAACTACTCCATCTACTCCGACAAATCGGCGGACTATTTCTACGCAGAAATATCTCTGCTGCTCATACCGGATCTGGCTCGCATGGCTTGTGATGGTCCTGTCTTCGCATGTCCGGTATTGGCAACATCAACGTGTGCCTTTGTCCCCGGCGCCCTCCCGAGTTTGGCAAGCTCAACAAGGCGTGTCTCCTACCTTGACTACTACGACTCAAGCTACGTCAAATTCTCTAGGCTCAACGACGATATCGACCATAACACAACAATATCACCAACTTCATCGACTTCATCAACGGCAACTACATCACCAACGGCACCATCGACCATGACTACAACATCCTACTATTGGCTACATCGACATGGACATCCACCGGATCCCTCTCCAGTTCACGCATGCGGATTATGCTCCAGTCAGACCATCTGTGACGCTATGGCTGTTCTCGTCACTACCGATCCGACTGTAGGGGAGTGTTAGAGTATATCGCAATTTGGACTATATTTGGTAGTTTAAGTTTGTAATCCAATTCTATCTCTAATAGTTTTTTTGTCCTCTAAGTCTTTTGGTACTATATAAACAGCCCAATGGCTCTTATTGTAATGTTGCAATTACTATCAGTACAATCTATATTCCGCAATCTTTCAAGCATGATCATCGGAGTTTGCTAGAGTACAACGATTCCGAGAAATAAAGGCTTGGGGCTGTACTGGTCATTTTATGGTTTAGCCTTTTGTTAGAAATAATGGGCTAAATCATTAGACCCATATGTGATTTCAGATTTTCCATAAATCTCAAAGTCCATGTATGTGGACGCCCATATGTGATTTGGTCCAAGTTGGTGGCAGCTCACATGTGTGTGACAAGAGCAGTGAGAGCTAAAGTTTAGTCCCATATAAGAAGTTGAAGGAGAGTTGCACCACCTTATAAGGTAGAGTGTTGCACCACTTTGTAAGTGAGTGACAATAAGAGAGCTACATGCGTGCTTCTCCTCCGATGACGATGCACGACACAACGCGCGCGCTGCGGGTTGCGGGAATCTCGCCGAGCCGAGCTTTATTTTGCTTCTCAGGAAAATGTGTGCGGTTAGATAGACGTGTCAACAGTTAGTAGATTCGAGTCGCTCCCGGATCGTGGGCTATCTGTAGCCGACCCGAACGTGCGTGACGTGGCTTGGCCCACACGGTGTCATGTACGTGATTTCCCAGCCGCTCTATATATAAACGCTTGTGCGTCTTCCACAAAACATAACACCAAAAACCAATCTAGGGTTTTGCCTTCTCTCTACTTGCGCTGCCACCGTAGTCTACCCCATCCCGCTTGCCGGCGTGCACCGGCGGACGGGAGAGAAGGTCTTCGGAACCACTCGCCTTTGTGATCCTGTACGGGAGAGGGTGAATAAGGTTATTGGGAAGCGCTCCGCACGAATGCTCGAGTTCTCCATCACGGGTCGTCTTCCATCCAAGTCGGCGGTGCTGCCTATCGTCGTCTTTGCCGCCATATGCTTTGATCAGTTTTCCCTAAAGTTACTACAAGCGAACGGTACGTACGACGTGCTCCTGTTTGGTTATTCATTATGTTTTGCGAGTACATGTTTAGCTGCTACTTGTTTCCGTTCATCATGTTGTTTAGTACATCTAGTATGTTCGTGTTACATGAGCTAGTAGTTGGTTTTTTCATGTTTATTATTCTGAAATTAATCATCGAAATTGTGCCTAATATTCCAACAATCCTAAAACCTTATTGTAGAAAATTTCCTGAATTAACAATGGCTGGTTTTAGCGATGCACTGAGGCTAGATAAGTTTATCGGTGTGCACTTTAAGATGTGGCTGTACAAGGCCGAGCTTTTGCTGACCACGATGAAAGTGTTCCAGATTAGTAAAGGCAAACCTGAAGGAACTATATCTGACGAGAATCAGAATAAGTTCGAGGAAGCCAATATTGTCTTTGTGGGATGCATTCTAAGCATTCTTGTCGACCGTTTGTGTGATTTGTTTATGCACATAAAAGACGGGAAGGAGCTCTGGGACGCACTGGATGCAAAGTTTGGTGCTGCAGATGCTGGCAATGAATTGTACATCATGGAGAGCTTTCATGATTTTAATATGACAAAGGACCTTCCCGTGATTTAATAAGCTCATGAGATACAATGCATTGCCAAAGAGCTCGAACTCCTTAAGTGTGTCTTACCCGAAAAGTTTGTGGCATGTTGCATTATTGCTAAGTTTCCTCCTTCATGGAGGAACTTTGTCACAACTCTCAAACACAAGAGACATGAGATATCAGTTGAAAATTTGACAGCGTCCCTTGATGTTGAGGAGAAGGCTCAGGCTAAGGACACTACTGAGAAAGGAGAGGCTCATGCTACTGCCAACTATGTTCTGAAAGGAAAATCCTTAGGAAAGAACAAAGGGAACTTCAAGTCCTCCTTTAACAAGCATGTAAAGACTACAACCTTGAAGAAGAAGAAGCCGAATAGGGACAAGAATGATCTGACTTGTTTCACTTGTGGAGAGCCCAACCACTTTTCCAAGGACTGTCTAGATCGCGCAGACCGCAGAGGAAAAAATGCCAAGACTGTCAACGTCGTGACCGCTAGCAATACTGATGGGTTGGTAATTTATTTATTGTTCTTTCAATCACCATGTTGGTAGATTTATATGGGTGCTAATGTTCATGTGTGTGATGACATCTCTATGTTTACTTCTTATCAGGTCGCTCGGGATTCATCCATTCTAATGGGGAATGTATCACATGCTTCTGTTCATGTTGTTGGCATGGTGGATCTGAAGTTTACTTCCAGAAAGATCGTGCAGCTGAGAAACGTGCAGCATGTCCCTACTATGGACACTTGTTATTGGTTCCCTTCTATGCAGAGATGGGTTTAAGGTTGTTTTAGAGTCTAATAAAGTCGTTGTTTTGAAACATGGACAATTTATTGGTAAAGGCTATGAGTTCGGAGGCTTTTTCCAGTTTTTAATTTCAAAGTTTTGTAATAAATCCGTGAATCATAATTGTGGTGGTGTTAATGATGATACCAGTGTTTGGCATTCTTGTTTAGTCACATTAATTTTGGCTTGATGTTAGTATGAGTTTAATTTTGAATTTCACTATTTCCAAAGGTTCTAAGTGCCATAGTTGTGCAATCAAAGTTGTTGGATATATGCCCTAGAGGCAATAATAAAAGTGGTTATTATTATATCTTTGTGTTTATGATAAATGTTTACATTCATGCTATAGTAGTATTAACCGGAAATATTAATACTTGTGTGATTTGTAAACTGAATTAGAGTCCCTGGTAAAGCCTCTTTATAATAATATCTTATTGATTAATGGATGATCGTGGTTTCTCGATCATGAACATCGAGATGTTATTAATAACAAGATCATATCATTAGGAGAATGGTATGATGGACATACTCCTATAGATAAGCGTAGCATAAAGATCAAGTCATTTCAATAGTTCGTTTGCTATAAGCTTTCTGATACATAGTAACCTAATTCCTTCGACCATGAGATCATGCTAATCACCGTCACTAGAAGGATGCTTTGATGACATCAAACACCACACCGTAACTGGGTGGCTTTAAAGGTGGCATTGAGTGTTCGGAAAGTATGGGTTGAGACACATGGATCAAGAGTGGGATTTGTCCATCCATATGACGGATAGATATACTCTGGGCCCTCTCGGTGGAATGTCATCCAATTAGCTTGCAAGCATGTGACTGGCGCACAAGGGATCACATATCACGGGAACGAGAAAAGAGTACTTATCGGTAACGAGGTTGAACTAGGTATGTAGAGATACCGACGATCAAAACCTCGAATAAGTAAACTATCGTGAGACAAAGGGAAATTGGTATCGTATGTAAGTGGTTCATTCAATCGCAAAGCAATCGTAGAAATATGTGGGAGCCATATGAATTTCCAGATTCCTCTATTGGTTATTGATTGGAGAAGTGTCTCGGTCATGTCCGCATAATTCACGAACCGTATGGAGACACACTTAAGGATTCGATGTTGTTTAGTAGATATGGAATGTTAATAGGGATACCGAATATTGTTCAGAGTCTCGGATGGGATCCGGGATATCACGAGGAGATCCGAAATGGTCTGGAGAATAAGATTCATATAAGGAAAGTCCGATTCCGGAGTTCGGGAAAGTTTCCGATGTTTTCATCGGAGAGGTTCTAGAAGGGTCTAGAAGGTTCACCGGACTGGAAGGGGAATGGTCCATGAATGTGTCATGGATATGTGGAATGATAGGATCATATCCTAGGTCACTTGGTGTTGGCATTTGCAAGAGAGAAATAAAGCTCTAAATTGAAAGTCAAACGGGAAGTTTGAAAATTCAAACTGGAACAATGGTTTCCTAGTGGAAGAAGAAACAAGTCCTTCTCTCAATCCAACTTGGGTTTGGGTTTGGATTCAAACCCACCCCTCCCAAGGCTGCCCCTTCCTCTCATAAATAGAGGGGGAGGGCTGCCACAACACCACAAGAGCCAAGCCCTCCCACACCCAAGGCTGCCTAAGCATGCCGCCTTGGCAGCCGCCTCCCCGCGCCGCCGCTGGTTCATCGCTGCCGCCGCTGACACCTCCTCCTCCTCCCGGTCATCTAAACCCTAGATCTCCAGGAAACCCTAATCCACCATAACTCGCACCGGCTTAGGCGAAGCCCTGCGGGATCTTCCCTCTACTTCCGACACCACGCCGTCGTGCTGCCGGAATCACGAAGGGAGAACTACAACCTCTGCTGCCTGCTGGAACAAGGGAGAGGAAGGTCTTCATCGAGTACCGAACGTGTGACCGACTGCGGAAGCGCTGCCGGAACGCAGTGCCAGAAGCATTGTCTACGCGATCTTGAGATCGGCAAGTGTACGACTACATCACCCACGAGAATCTGCTCTCGTTAACCGCTTTGGAATCTTCGAGGGTGAGTGCTTCTATCGAATCGTTGCTACAATCTAGTCGATAGATCTTGGCTTGTTTGTGTGCATGCGGTACAAATTTTTTGTTTTCCATGCTACGAACCCCTATAGTGGTATCAGAGCCGTGTCTATATGTAGATTTTTTGCACGAGTAGAACATAATGGTCAGTCTGGGCGGTGGTGCTTTTATTATCAATTGTTTTTTGTGTACTTTGCATCTTGCGGTATGATGGGATGAAGCAGCCCGGGCTAAACTTACATGACATCGTTCATGAGACTTGCTCCATGCTCAACATGCAACTTGTATTGCATAAGTGGCTTTGCGGGTGTCTGTCTCTCCCATCATAGTATAGATTTAATTTACAACGGTCATTTGATAGTTCAAGCATCAACATTGTGGTTCTTGTTCGTAAGTTAGAACGACACTTACTGAAAGCCCCAAACCACGTAAAATATGCAAAGAAAATTAGAGGCGTCTAACTTTGTTTTGCAGGGGTGTGCTGTGATGTGATATGGCCATGATTGTGATTATATATGATGTATGCAATGTTCCTTATTGTAAGTTGGCAACCGGCATGATCCATATGGTTGTCCTTTAAATTCCATTCAGACCTGCGTGTCTATTCAAAGTAGTTGTAATAGTTGAAGCTGGTGGAAGACAACCATGAAACGGCTCCATTGACCTTGACGCCATACCGGTGATGATGGAGATCATGTTCGTGCTTGAAGATGGAGATCGGAAGCACAAGAAGAAAGGCCATATCATATCACATATTATGAATTGCATGTGATGTTAATCCTTTTATGCATCTTGTATTCCTTAGTTCACGACGGTAGCATTATAAGATGATCCCTCAAGCACACAAATTCAAGTTTTAAAGTGTTCATCCTTAGTAAGCACCGTTGCTAAAGCTTGTTGTTTCGAAGCACCACGTGATGATCGGGTGTGTTAGATTCTGCGAGTGTATACAACATGAGCAAGCCAGATTTTCTCATGCAGAAGCTAAGGTTTGATCTTGACGAGCCTAGCATGTACAGACATGGTCCCGGAACACGGATCACCGAAAGGTAAAGCATGAGTCATATAGAAGATATGGTGAACATGATGATTGTTCGCAATTGAAGCTACATCAACTCTCGTGATGATCGGTTTTGATGTGGTGGATACGGTTCGTGTGATCACTAAAACAATTTGTGGGATATTGTTTTTAGTGGGAGTTCACCTAGATTAATCTAAATATTAATTAGAACTCAGTTTGTCATAAACTTAGTCTAAACTATTGCAAATATGTTGTAGATCAATGGTGGCCCCTACCATCAATTTTAATGCGTTCCTAGAGAAAGAAAAGTTGAAAAACAATGGAAGCAACTTCGCGGATTGGTTCCGCAATTTGAGGATTGTCCTCAATGCTGGTAATTTGACCTATGTGCTAGATGCACCGCTGGGTGACCCGCCTGCAGCTAATGCTACCGATGAGGTAAAAAATGTTTTCCTCGCTCGGAAGAATCAGTACTCCACAGTTCAGTGTGCTATCTTGTATGATTTGGAATCGGAGCTTCAGAAAAGGTTTGAGAACCATAACCCACATGATATTGTCCGTGAACTCAAAATGATATTTGAGGCTCACGCGGCAGTTGAGAGTTATGAGGCTTCTGAAAAGTTCTTTAACTGCAAGATGGAAGAGGGCAGCTCCGTCAGTGAGCACGTGCTTAAGATGTCTGGGTACGCAAGTAAACTCCAAAGCTTGGGTATAGTGATTCCTAATGCTTTGGGGATTCACCGTGTCCTCCAATCACTACCACCAAGTTACAAGAACTTTGTGATGAACTACAATATGCAAAAAATGGACATGTCGTTGCCAGAACTCTTCTCCATGTTAAAGTCTGCAGAAGTGGAGATCAAGAAATAGCACCAAGTGTTGTTGGTCAATAAGACCACCAAATTCAAGAAGCAAGGCAAGTCTAAGACAACGGGAAACTTCAAGAAGGGCGGTAAGAAAGTTACACAATGGTGAAAGACCAAGGCTGGGCACGAGGCTGATCTTGAGTGCTTTCTTGCAAGGGAGAGGGTCACTGGAAGCGGAATTTCCCCAAGTACTTGGCGGATTTGAAGAACGGCAACATCAAGAAGAAAGGTATATCCGATATACATGTTATTGATGTGTATCTCACTAGTACTCGTAGTAGTGCCTGGGTATTTGATACTGGTTCGGTTGCTCATATTTGTAACTCGAAACAGGTGCTGCAGAATAAACGGAAGCTAGTGAAGAACAAGGTGACGATGCGCGTTGGAAATGGATGAAAGGTTGATGTGATCGCGGTCGGCACGCTACCTCTTCATCTACCATATGAATTTGACACACTTAAGGATTCGATGTTATTGAGTAGTTATGAAATGATGAGTAAGAGACCGAATGTTGTTCAGAGTCTCGGATGGGATCCGGGATATCACGAGGAGATCCGGAATGGTCCGGAGAATAAGATTCATATAAGGAAAGTCCTATTTCGGGGTTGGAGAATGATTCCGGTGTTATCATCGGGAATGTTCTAGAAGGTTCCGGAAGGTCCGGCACTCCGGAGGGGAAGGGTACATGAATGTGTCATGACAAGTTGGAATGGTTGCATCATGTACTAGGTGTCATCGCTGAGCAAAATAAAGGGATAAATCAAATCCTAGTTTGAAAAGTCAAACGCCAATTTGAAAAGTCAAACGGCAAGTTTGCTTGGTGGACGGAGAGTAGGAAACCTACTTGGGGAGGAGTTCCTCTCCCTCCACCGTCGGCCTTGGAGGCAGAGTTGGGGGAGGAATCCCTCCCCCTTGGCCGGCGCCCTCCACCTATAAAAGAAGGGGCAGGGCTGCCCCTCTAGATCTACACCTCCACCACCCAAAACCCTAGCCCTAGCCGTCGGCCCTCCTGCAGCCGCCGCCGCCCTAGGGCAAACCCTAGCCGCCAACTTAGGGCTTTACCCAAGCCCTAGCCGCCAGCCTATCCCTCTCTCCTTGGTGTGTCTAAACCCTAGATCACTGAGGCCTCTCTCATAGTCCACCATACTCGCTCCGGCTTAAGGCGAAGCCTCATGAGATCTCCTCTACTTCGGTACCACGCAGTACGCCTAGGAATCGCGAGGAGAGTGCTACAACCTCCACTACCTGCTGGAACAAGGGAGAGGAAGGTCTTCATCGAGTACCGAACGTGTGACCGATTGCGGAAGCGCTGCCGGAACGCAGCGCCGGAAGGATCATCTACACGATCTTGAGATCGGCAAGAGTACGACAACATCACCCACGAGAATCCGCTCTCGTTAAACACTTTGGAATCTTCGAGGGTGAGTTATTCCATCGACTCGTTGCTATAATCTAGTAGATAGATATTGGCTTGTTTGTTTGTATGCGGTAGGAAATTTTTGTTTTTCCATGCTACGAACCCCTACAATTTTCCCTAAAGAGAAGAAGAAAGGTAAGAAAGGAAAGAACAAGAGGGGTAATGCTTCTTCATTTGAAAATACTTTATTCTTCGTGCTTCTTGTGCCTAACTTAAAAGTGTTAAAGAAAAGTACCTGTTGGGAGATAACCCAAGAGTTTCCTTGAGTCTTGGAAGTTATTACTTCAGTAATGACCTCTATTATCCTTTTTGTTTGCTTTTTGTGCCAAGAATGACCTCTAATGAGAGGGAAGTAAGATTTGGGGAGTTGCTGTCCCGAAACAGATTTCTGGCCTCCACCAAAAAAATCGCGAGGAGTCTCCGTAACTCGGATTGAGATCAAAATTTATGAATAAAACCCCCAGTATGTTAGATAACTTTCGTTAGTTCAACACTTTTTTATTTGAGCAACAGAAGATGTTCGAAAAAAATCGGTTTCTACCTGCTGGTCTGTTTTGACAGATTTCTGTCATTATTTGGATTTGCTTCTTATTGATTCCTTTTTGAGTTATATTTAGGTGAATTGAGCTTTTTGAAGGAGTTACTACAGTATCTTGTGTTTTTAGTGAAAAGCCTTGCTGTTCCAAAGCTTTGCCAGGGGTCTAATATCTATTGAATACACTAATGTTGCTAATGAAGATTGTGTGAAGTTTTGTATGAAGGAAAAATTTCAGGTGTAGAGAGAGAATGATGCAATGAGATGAAGAATGGACAAAATCTCAAGCTTGGGGATGCCACCATGGTGTCACCCCAAGAAATATCCAAGAGTTACAAGCGTCAAAGCTTGGGGATGCCCAAGGCATCCCCTTCTTCATCAATAAAAAGCTCAGGTCTGTCTAGACACTTCATTTTTATTGTTTCATGGATAGTTGTGTTGTTCTTGGAGCGTCTTAGTTTTCGTTTTCTTTGCTTAGTTTGTTTAGTTTTCTTGAGTAGTTTGTACCCCCGTTCTCTCTGTGTTGTTTTGCAAATAAGTTTGCTTGGTGTTGGAAAGGAGTAGTAAGTTCTTGCTTGAAGTGCAAGAGGAGCTTGCATTGACTGTGACTTAGAATTTAGCATGACATTCTAGGTGTTGTTTTGACCTTATGCTTAGTGATTATTGCTGTAGCATGTCTTGTTCCAAACAATTGGGATTGCTTAGTGTGACTTGAAGAAATTATGCGTTGTTTTAGCATGCAAAATCATAGTATTGTGGTATTCTCCTTTGATGCTTTGCTTGGGTTGACTTGGCACATGGTCACACCATGTTATGACTATGACAAGTCACCATTAGCCTCTATGATCATTTAGTCCTTGAATTGTAGTACCACTCTTTGCTTTTATCAGTATGCTTTGTTGCACTGCATGATTATGGCAATTATGCTCTCTTAGTTGGTTGCTCCCGGTATTTTTGCTAGGCTCCACTTGTATGAGTAAGCTCTACTCATGCTTCCAACTCCCAAGAAACCAAGTTATTCCAAAGTGTCCACTATAAACTCCTATGCATGGTGTGTTACACCATTCCAAGTATATTCTTGTTTTCAACTATCTTCCAATTAAAAACTATTTTGTTATGTGAAAACTTGGTAACTAAAGCCCTCACGAACTTGATGGCACACTTTATATTCTTTGCCCCTAATAAACTTGAACCATTGTGACAACTTTGTTGTATATGCTTGCACTTATAAGTTGGAATTAGCAGAACCGTGTTGTCACGGGGAACGTTTTCAAAATTGCACTTGTACTTTGTACTCAGTTGATATCATGTTATTTTGTCTATGGATGTCACTGGTGTGAAAAAAAGAAGGAACTTGTAAGTCCATGGAGTTTGTATCCTGTGTTAGAGAAACGGCTGGGCCGCTAGCCTAAGCCATGCCTAATCATGGTGGAAACTTGTAGCATCACCATAATGAGCTATCTATGAAGCATCCTCAATAAAAATTTATGCATATGGTAAATAAAAAGATTGCTGAGATGCTCATTGTTTGCTTGCCTTGTCACTTTCGTTATGGGAAAGATCCTGTACCATGTGCAAGGGGTACCCCGTTGGCGGTTCTCGATGATATGCAAATACTTACAATGACAAGAACTTACCTGGACCCAAATTTGAGTATGCATGAGGTGTGGCCCTCGTATTCAAGGGACTTGAGATTGCCAACTTGTACTTCATCAAGCATATACTCCATCTTTTCCACTTTAACCTTAACCACTTCAAGATGCTTATGATAGGGGCAATTAGGGATGAAAGCTAACAAGTACCATAATTTTTGGAAGGTCTTTTTGAAACTTGTAATCCCTGCTTCCTTTACAAAAAAGGCCTTTCTTCCCCCATTATTGATTCTCCACCTTCTACCATTAGGCACCATTAAGAGAGCATAGTTGTCATTCTGTGTGCAGTGTTCCAAAGCTTATTAATCGATGCATATTGTGATACTACTTGTTCTTGTGCTATTTGTTTCTAGTCACCCTTGTGAACTTTGAAGGTGTCCTATGCATCTATATTGCTACTCTATGAGGGACAAGCTGATTGACACTATGCTAAGTTTTCTGTATGTGAAACAAACAAACGTTTTTCCATGCATGTTATTCATGATCTTTGTTTGTAGCTTTTCTTGTTGCATGCGTAGTTACTATGTGTAGAGGTCCCAACCTGATAAGATAGAGATACCTGTGTTTACAATGCTAGTCCCTGGATCAATATCTAGCATCCACAGTTTAAGATGTAATATCAAGAAACAAAGGTCATATTACAACTTTATAACCAGGAATAAAATAATACATTACATCTTACATAGCTCATTTGGCTATCTCATTACAATGCAGCGGATATATGTATATAGCATGGATTCCTTCATCTTCAAAGTGCCATAGGCAATCATGTTGGTTGTAGACTTGTAATCCTATTCAACACACTTCACTAATATCAAACAAACCTGCAACATAATAAGTTACAACCACAAGGGTCAATACATTTGAATTGTATTGTCAAGTGATAGTATGGTAGAATAGTGGTATCTATCATCTATATGGATTTGGCTAAGTGGAGCTTAGGCTTGCTTTGCTCAAAATTAGGTTTTCCTTATTAGTTGAAAACACTAAGTTTTTGTTTATCGAAATCACTCAAGGCATCTACCAATAAAATTGGTGATCCTTTAACCCTTGTTCAACCACAAGTTTTTAACTTAGAAATTGGGATGAGGAGATCCTTGATAGCTTCAATGTCTTGATTCTCAAATTGTCCATTGCAGGGGACACGGCTAAGTACTTAGATTTTTCCTTCTCGAGAGGTGGTGCACTTTCCCCACAAGACTCGACATGCATCAAGACAAGATCTTTCAGAAGCCTTCCCTTATACCAAATGGACGTGTTCCAACCTATCACCCCTACCACCTTCTGTCCATCTAGCTTAGTTATTGCAACCTATATGATCCAGGCAGAGCCCATATGCCATGTGGCTGCACTAGAAGCTTCTCAACATTTGACATCTCAAATCTTTTTGTTCCTGGGTGGCTTTCCACAAGTGTGATACACAAGGTACTCCATGAATATGGGCCTCGTGTAACCACTCAACATAACCCATTCTCACCATTCCACCCAGGTGATTCATTCACTTAGTAGTTTTATTAAGTAAAAACACAAGTCATAGACTTTGAAATATTTCATAGCATGAATAATCCACCCTTGGTTTCTACTATCTAGGATAATCATACTAGTAGCAAGAATCTTAACTTAGGGAAAAATCTACTAAGCCATCATCTACTAGGATTTCCCATGGCATAGCATATAGATACTTAGCAAAATTTTCATGCAAGTCCTATAGAAAATATCACTAGTGCATAGTCAAAATAATAGGACAAAATGTATGAAGCACCACTTGCCTTTTTAGTAGGGAATATAGATACACTCATTGATCTTGAAAATGTCACACTCTTCAAAGTTCACTACAATTCAATCAAGCAAAGCACAAATTCAATCTAACATTCAAACAATTCATCTCATAAAATATTAAAAACAAAGCAATGCATGCAAGCATGCCAAAGATTGTTTTATTTGGAAAAGTGGTTTATAATAAGGTTTTAAACATTTCAAAACACCTACTGGTCATTTATAATTGTGGCAAAACCCTTTAAAATCAAGTTAGTGAAAATGGCCATTTTAAATCATTTTTGTTTTGCTAGAAATGATTTTATTCAAAAGAATAATTTCTAGTGTTAGCCAAATATATGTTTAAACACAAATGTTAGTGTTTATGGTCAAAGTGTTTAAAACAAATCCATTTGCAAAAGGTTTCACTCAAAAATCATTTTTAAATAATAGCAACATTTTTGTTTTACTAGATTTGCCTTTATTCAAAGGAATAATTCCTTAGTGTTAACAAAATATATTTCTAAACCCAAAAGTTTGTGTTTCTAGTTAGTAGGTTCAAATCAAATCATTTGCAAAAGATTTTACCAAAAAATCATTTTTAGAATAACTTTTATACTCAAAATAGGCCTAGAAATGTTTCTGCAAAAACACCTAATTTTCCAGAAGCAAAATACTAAACTAAGGGCATGGTTGCAAAGGTTTCTTTTTCCTGATTCCAATGGTATAAAATTTGTAAATTTTGGACGTGTATAACAAAAGTTATGAATTTTATAAAATCCAACATCTAATAGATCAAATCTAGTTTTAAAACAAAGACTGGGCCACATGGTTCGCATGGATCAAGCAATACTGGCCACAGGATCTCATTTAAATCGCACGACACAGATCATCGCATACCCCTTCGTTAAGTTATTCTATTCTAGCCACTAGATCATCATCGGCGCTCGGGATCATCGCGACCACTAGCTGGCGCGGCGCTTGGCGGCGGCAGCGGCGCTTGAGGCTGTTCCGGTAAATCTAGGAAGCGAGGGAGAGAACGGGGGTGTTACCAGACTCGCAGGGTCGCGCTGATACTCGACATGGTCATCGTTGGTCGAGGGGTGCACGTAGTTGCTGGCGATTGCTCACCGGAGATGGTGTCGACGTCGGGCTTGTACTGGCGTCATCGAAGGTGAAGATACATGCCACGAGAATACAAGTGGAGGGGGGCGTTAGAAGCGCGAGAGAACAAAGAGTATACGAGCATCATCGCGAGGGAGCGGGAAGCTCAGGGTTCACCTGGAGAGGTCGCCAGAGTGGACGCAGACGACGACAACATTCATATCTTGTCGTTGTCGGCGTTCTGGGACACGCGCGGGCAAGCTAGGGCTACTGGCAGGTGGGCAAGGTTATGGCGAGTAGGCTCATGTGCACTGGGGACAGTGGGGGTGGCTGTGTTGGCGGAATTGTCCGGGAAACTCGTCAGAGCAGAGGGGGTTGCGAGTACCAATTCGAGTAGCCCTGGGCGGAGAGGGGCTGGCAAGTGAGGGGAAAGAGAGATGGGAGGAAGGCGCTTATGAGGGCAAGGTCACGGGCGAGAATTAAACTAGCAATTAATCGAATTTACGAGGAGGAATCAACGGCAGAAATGTCAGCGAGGAAGAGGGGAACGGGCCGTGCGGTGAGGAAGAAGATGCCAGCGTGGCGTGGGGCCGCGGGGTCAGTGAGGTGAGGGGTAAGGGCGCAAGTGAGAAAAGAACGGTTCGCGGTGAGGGGGGAGGTGGGCTGGCTGCTGGGCTTGCTGGGCAGGTTAGTTGGGCTGGGGTCAGTTGGGTTGGACTGGGTCGCCTGTTTTCTTTTTTTTCCTCTGTTTTGTTTTTCCTTTTCCTTTTCTATTTCCTGTTTTCAATTTGTTTCAAATGATTCAAACACTCATTTTATTTCAAAACTTTTCCAAACTTTTAGTAGGTTTTTATACTGTTTAACAATGTATTTTAAAGTCCATTTTAAAATAATTTCTTTTATTCTCTTTATGGTTTATTATTTATTTAAATTAGACATTTGTCTTTATTTAATTAAGATTTAAATATGTTTTCAATCCATATTATTTTATTCAAATGATTTAAACATCTGTTTAAATTCAAATGTTTCTCAAACCTTTTCAGTAAGTTTGTACTGCTTAGTAATGTCTTTAAAGTTCCATATTACATTATTTCAAATATTCTTTTATGGTTTAATATTTATTTAAATGAGGTTTGTGTCGTTATTCAAACCATCGATTCAAGCTTCCATTTGAATTCAAATTTCACCAAACCTTTTCACTAGGTTTTAAATCATTAAGGAGTTGATTAGTTGGCCTACTTTGGAAAATATTCAAATATTTTCTCATGATTTATTATTTATTTTAATTAGGCCTTTTGTCTTTATTTGCATAATTTGAATATGGTTCCAAGCCATATAATTCTATTTAATCATTCTTTTATTCTTTTTAAGTTAATTAGATAACTTTTAATCCACTTTGGCTATTTCAATTATTTTTCTCATGATTTGATTAGTCATTTATATTAGGGATTTTGTCTTTATTCAAATTGAATTTGGATCATGTCCATATAAATCTTATTCAAATAATCTTTATTCCTTTGTTTTATTTGGATTATATTTATTCCATTTAATTATGGATTTAATTCAAGATTTAAATTGCCTTCTAAATAATTTTCTTGTGATTTATTGTTTATTTAGTTTAGACAATTTGTCTTTATTTAAATAAAATTGAATATGGTTTAATCCATATGATTTTATTTAAATAATCTTTTACTCCTTTTTATTATTCAGTAAACTTTCATTTGTTTATGGAATTGGCCAAGATTTAATTTTTCTTTTAAATATTCCTTATTTATTTCTTTGCCTTATAAATCCATACTTTTTATTTATAGATCCAAAATTGGTGATTCCAATTTGTATAATTTTATTTAATATTTGTTTATCTTTTCAAATCCTCTTAGGATTACTTTGCTCCAAATTTGGTATGGATTTTAGCTAGAAGCTTTATTAGCCTTGGAAATTATTTTCCTTTTAACTTATTAAATTCATAAGTTCTTATCGATGGCTCCAAATTAAATGAAACCAATTTCCATGGTTTTATAATATTTTTGTTTATCATTTTTGTTCAAGAAGGGTTTTGATGTTTCCATTCAGAAGCAAAAAGTTTCTTTTCACCCTAAATTTCAACAATTGTTTCTTTTGTTTATTTATTTTTCACATTTCAAAATTTGGAAAATTTTGGGATGTGACACTATGTCCTATTGTTAGAACTCCATCTTTCATACACATGTTTAGAGTTCTTTGATCCCAGCTTTCAATGCTTGCAAATGGTTGGATCTTTATTGTGAGGGTGCATGTCACCTCAAAAATTATTCTTTTATCACTTACCTACTCGAGGACAAGCAGGAGTTAAGCTTGGGGATGTTGATACGTCGGAAACATATCTATAATTTTTGATGCTCCATGCTTGTTTAGTATCTACTTTACTTTGCTTGTCTACACTTTGAGGTGCTTTTTACATGTTTTCTAGTACTAACCTACTAACAAGTTGCAACAGTGTCAGATGCCTGTTTTCTGCTGTTTTTCGTTTCAGAAAAGTTTGTAAAGAAATATTCTTGGAATTGGACGGGACAAACGTCAAAGTCAATTACTTTCTGTGGGGAACAAGAAGTCCAGAGGGGAGCCGGAGAGGCCGACCAGGGCGGCCAGACCCACACTAGGCGCGGGTGGGCCCTGCCCCGCGCCTAGGAGGGGTGTGGTGCCCCTGGCCGCCGCCTCGGCCTCCTGCTTCGCCTATAAGAAGCCCCCGATGCAGAAACCCTAAGCACCCGATCAAATCTCCACGAAACCGTCTGTAGCCGCCGCCACCATCGTCCATAGATCAGGGGGGATCTGAAGTTCTTCCCGGCACCCTGCCGGAGGGGAGATCATCCCAGCGGCCTTCTCTCCGGTATGATGCGTGAGTAGTTCCACCTTGGACAATGGGTCCATGTAGTATCTAGATGGTTGTATCTCCTCCTTTGTGCTTTCATGTATAGATCTTGTGAGTTTCGTTCATGATCAAGATCTAATCTATTTGTAATCATGCATGTTGTGTTTGCAGGGATCCGATGGATATTGAGATTATTATGTTGGTTTGATTAATGGTTTTTTCTTTATGATTCTATCATGTCTGTGTTTTTTGTATCTTGCATGCTCTCTGTTGTTAGTAGCTATCTTGGCCAAGTAGTTGCTAGTGACTCCAAGAGGGGATATTTATGCTCGATAGTGGGTTCATGCATCTAGTTTCCAAGGGAAGTGACAATAATCTCTTCGGTTGTAGATGTGCTGTTGCTACTAGGGAGAAAGCAACGGTCTCTTGTTCATGGAACATGTGGACTATTTACCTTACACACTTTGCTTAAAGTAGTTGTCTGTTGCTTGCAACTTAATACTTGAGGGGGTTCGGCTGATAACCTAAAGGTGGACTCCTAGTCATAGATGCAGTTGGATGGCAGTCTATGTATCTTGTTGTATTCCCAATCGAATCTCATAGGATCTTTCTGACTAGTAATTGCATTGTTATGCCTTCCTCAGTTCCTGTCAATTGCCCTCCTGTAATTTGTTTACCCTTCATGCCATGTTGTTTATCTAAGGAGAGCACCTCTAGTGAACTATGGACACGGTCCAATATTTATCATTGATACATCTTCCACTGTTACTTGTTTACTTGCTCCAAACCATTACCTTCCACACCATACATTTAATCCTTTGTTATAGCAAACCGGTGAGCTTGACAACCTCACTGATTCGTTGGGTCAAAGTCTTGAGTTTGTGTTGTGCAGGTCTCCGTGTTGCTTGCAACACCTGTGTGACATTTCCTTCCTCCTTCTGGTTCGATAACCTCGGTCTCAACTGAGGGAAAACTTGCTGCTTGATCTTCACACCCTATGCTTGGGGTTACCAACGAAGTGCCACGTCGAGCATCATCAAAGTGCATCAAGGGAGATGGGGTTGAGACCCGTGGATTTCACACCTAGTGGTAACCCAACCTATGTGAAAGTGCAATGGATGTCTCCTAGAGGGGGGTGAATAGGATTTTAAAATTATTATGGTTTAGGCTCAAGTAAATGCGGAATAAAACTAACATTTAATTTATTAAGCACACAACCTAGCCACTAAGTTCACCTAGGTGCACCAACAACCTATGCTAAGCAATACAAGCAACAAGGTGATAGAAAGATATAAATACTTCAAGCACGATGGTATCACAATGTAAAGTGCATAAGTAAAAGGCTCGGTTGAGAGATAACCGATGGACGCGGAGATGAAGATTTGTTTCCTGAAGTTCACTTCCAAAGAAGCTATGTCTCCGTTGGAGAGGTGCGATGGCGCAATGCTCTCCGAACGCCACAAATGGCTCACCTCGAGGTGTGGTGGCTCGATGCTCACCCAACGCCACACAAGGTGTCACCCCAGATGCGGAAGCACGCAACTCACCGACGCCACAAAAGGCTCACCCTATTCTCCCGAGTGCGCACCACAAAAGGCGGGCACTCGCTCCACTATGGGACGCTTGAGGGCGGTCACCGAACCCGTACAAGATTGGGGATAACTCCACAACTCAATTGGAGGCTCCCAACAACAAAGACACAAAAGTCTACAATGCCACAAAAGGCCAACAAAGCCACAAAAGGTTACAAGACCACAAATGGTTAACAATACAACCACACAACCGTCTAGGGTTCCAAGGAACCCAAGAGTAACAAGCCTACAAGCTTGTACTCGCCGAATCTCCGAGGGGAACTCAAACCTATGCAACAAATGCAAGGGCAAGTCCTTCACTCCCAGATTCCAACAAAGCTACAAAGCTATTGTGGGAATAAGGGAGGAAGAACAAAAGAGGAGAACACAAAACTCTCCAAGATCTAGATCCCAATGATTCCTTCACAAAGAAGGGATTTGTCTTGGGGGGATTGTAGATCTAGATATCCTCTCTCAAATCCTTCAAAAAGATGAAAGAATCATAGGAAAGGAAAGGGGAGAGGGCAAGCTTCTTCAAGGTCAACAATGGAGGAGAGAGAGAAATCCAAGAACCAAGAAGAAAAGCTTGTGCCCACAAAGGGGAAGAGGATCCCCTTTTAAAGGGCTCCCAGATCTGCCCGTTAGGCATTCACGACCCTGGCCGGAACTTCCGGTGGGAGCCTGGAAGTTCCGGTGGCACACATCCAACGGTCAAAAAACTGCGATGCGAGAATCTGAAAACACGAGTCCTGGTCGAAACTTCCGCCGGTCCACCGGAACTTCTGGTGGGAGCGGTTCCGACTGAAGTTCCATCAAATAGACACATCCAAAACAGAAGGTTACTGAACATGAGCGGAACAAGGGCCGGATTTTCAATCGGTACTTCGGTGCAACTAGGCCCGAGCAGAACTTCCAGTCCCTGACCGGAACTTCCGGTGGGGGCGGTATCACCACTGTAACTTCCGGCCCAAATTACGTCAAATACAATAAACCAAACCGAGAGAATACTGAACATGAATGGAAGAAGAACCGGAACTTCCGGCAGCAAAAATGCCCTAGCAGAACTTCCGATGGGAAGCCGAAACTTCCGGTGAGAGAAATTCCAGAAACCAGAAATGCAATAACTTTTGCATCCGAACTCCAAACGAGATGAAACCAATTTTGTTAGAAAGATAACGACGAAGTATCCCCCAAGGTGTGGAGCCGTAAATCTCGCAAGATCAAAAACCGCAATAAGATATGCAAGGGAAATCCTTAGACGATGAACTAGAGATTGTTATGATGATGACCACAAGCTCTAGATCCTCTCATGGACAAGAACCAATAACAACCAAGAAAGATGATGCTATGAATGCAAAGATTTTAGCTCTCTCTGAACGATGCAAACGAGACACCCGCTTGAGAGACCCTATTGATAGCACGGCTATCTATCCTAAACCCAGTCTCTGAACTAACACCATGAGACCGACAAAAGAGAAGCCCTATCAAGAACATACCTTTGCCTTGAGCATCCCACTTGAACTTGATGTAGACCGTCTTGTTCTTCTATAGTGGGAACACCTTTCTTGTTTGCTCTTGCTTGATGAAGACATGCAAATTGCTCCCCCATACTCCATGGGCAAACCTCTTCTTGAACTTGTCTTCATCACTCCATGAACACTAGGATGGTAAGCTTAAAGCATGAGATCTTTTAGAGATGGCGCATCTTAAGCTCGCCCTTCTTCATCCCTTCTTGAGGTTATCCAACTTGATGCCACTCTTTGCACTTGTCTTGATCAACCTTCAAGCTCCTTCTTTCTTTATGATTCCAATGGGCACAAAGCCCTTGGACATTTCTTCAACTTTCAACCTTGAGACCAAAACATGGCCCAAGCGATGCCAATGGACAAACCTACAAGTGAACTCAATTTACACATTAGTCCATAGAGATAGTCATTAATTACTAAAACCACACATGGGGCATACATGCCCTTTCACTATGTGATCGGAGATTCTGTGAATTAGGACCTTGGAAGAACAAGCTAGTGGTTTGACTGTGGAGAGTATTTTGTAACCCTCTATATGTGAAGATGCATAACTCTTATAATCTGTAAGGCAGGTTGGCAACATGTTTTAATGTGTTTCTGTTGACTTAGCTAGCAAAGATGTCGTCCTATAGAGAATTCTTGAAAGAACACACCTATATGAGACTCGGTGATCTCTAGTAAACTCATGAAGAGACCAGGGAGTATGACTGATACGTCGTAAACGTATCTATAATTTTTGATGTTTCATGCTTGTTTAGTATCTACTTTGCTTTGCTTTGTCTACACTTTGAGGTGTTTTATATGTTTTCTGGTACTAACCTATTAACAAGATTCCACAGTGCCAGCTGCCCGTTTTCTTCTATTTTTGGTTCCAGAAAAGGGAGAAAATCAATATTCTCGGAATTGGACGGGACAAAAGCCAAAATCAATATTTTACCATGGGGAACACGAATCTAGAGTACTAAACGGAGAAGAGCCACCAGGGGGGCACACTCCTGGCCGCGTGGCCAGGCTAGGCCCACACCTGGGGGGTGCGGCTGCCCTAGGTGCCCCTGTCTTGCCTCTTCGTCTATAAAGACCCACCGATACCAAAACCCTAAGTACCCGATCAATCTTCCACGAAACACTCCGTAGATTGCCCCTAGATCAGGGGGA
Source organism: Avena insularis (assembly GCA_023614405.1). Classification (NCBI taxonomy): domain Eukaryota; kingdom Viridiplantae; phylum Streptophyta; class Magnoliopsida; order Poales; family Poaceae; genus Avena; species Avena insularis. Next base: position 359,389,672 of record CM042697.1, read on the forward strand.
TCTGAAGTTCTTCCTGGCACCCTGCCGGCGAGGAGATCATCCCGGAGGCCTTGTTCATCATCATGCCAGCCTCTGGTATGAAGCGTGAGTAGTTCCACCTTAGACTATGGGTCCATGTAGTAGCTAGATGGTTGTATCTCCTCCTTTGTGCTACCATGTTTAGATCTTGTAAGTTCCGTTCATGATCAATATCATATATTTGTAATCATGCATGTTGTGTTTGCGGGGATCCGATGGATATTGATATTACTATGTCAGATTGATTAATGGTTTTGTCTTATTGATTCTATCATGTCTGTGTTGTTTGTGATCTTGCATGCTCTCTGTTTCTAGTAGCTATCTTGGCCAAGTAGATGCTAGTGACTCAAAGAGGGGGTATTTATGCTCGATAGTGGGTTCATGCCTCTATTTAATCTAAGGGAAGTGAGAGAAATCTCTAAGGTTGTAGATGTGCTGTTGCTACTAGGGAGAAAACAATGGTCTCTTGTTCATGGAACAAGTGGATTGTTTACCTTACACACTTTGCTTAAAGAAGTTATCTGTTGCTTGCAACTTAATACTGTAGGGGTTCATATGATAACCTGAAGGTGGATTACTAGTCATAGATGCAGTTGAATGGCGGTCTATGTATCTTGCTGTATTTCCCAATTGAATCCCATAGGATCATGAATGTCTAGTATTGCATTTTTATGCCTTGCCCAGTCCTGTCAATTGCCCTACTGTAATTTGTTTACCCGGTATACCATGTTTGTTTATCTTAAGGAGAACACCTCTAGTGAACTATGGACTGAAGGGAATATGCCTGAGAGGCAATAATAAAGTGGTTATTATCTTATTCCTTATTTATGATAAACGTTTATTTTGCATGCTATAATTGTATTAATACGGAAACGTTAATACATGTGTGTTTAATAAATAAAAGGAAGTTCCTAGTTATGCCTCTCTTATAAACTAGCTCGTTGATTAACAAGATGATCAAAGGTTTCCTGATCATGGACATTGGATGTTGTTAATAACGAGGTCACAACATTAGTGTAATGGTGTGATGAACATTCATATGAAGTATAGCATTACAATCAAGGTCATTGTGTTTATATTGCTATAACATCATACGGAGTAATCTTAGTCCTTAGACCATGAGATCATGTCAATCACTAACACCGGAAGAGTGTCTTGATAACATCAAACGTCACACCGTAACAGGGTGCCTATAAAGATAGGTTCAGTTCTACGAAGGTGTTATGTTGAGGCTCATGGATCAAGAGTGGAATTTGTCCATCCCGATGACAGATAGATATACTCTAGGCCCTCTCGGTGATATCACATTAGTTAGCTTGCAAGCAAGTTATTTGATCACTAGAATGTTATATCACGGGAACGAGAAAAGAGTACATGTCGGTAACGAGATCAAACTAGTTATGGAGATACCGATGATCGAATCTCGGACATGTAATATATCGCGAGACAAAGGGATTGAGTTACATGCGTATAAGGTTCACACGATCACAGAAGTCATCGTTGAATATGTGGGAGTCAGTACGGATCTCCAGGTCCCGCTGCTGATTATTGATCGGAGAGGGGTCTTGATCATGTCTACATTATTCACAAAACATAGGGTGACACACTTAAGGGATACCGACACCATTCGGAGCAAATAATATGCCAGAGAAAGAAAAAGGAAAGCGCAGGAATTTATTTCACTAGACACCGAAACTGTTTCGGTTGAAATTGCTGAAACTGGTTCTGCATGTGAAATTGAAATGGTGTAAGGGGTTTTATGTGAATGTTTGTTAATTAAAGTAATTAACAAAATTCTAATAAATAAATAAAAGAGTTTTATTTAAATGAGAGCTTGCATTAAATTTGGTGGAAATTTAATGCATGTGCGTGGATTTTTGAGTGGAGGATTTTTAATGGGAGTGGAGGCTTTTCATTTTGAGTGGGAGCTCCACCCACATGAATGTGGAAGAGGTGGGGCAGCCACCATGGCTGGCGCCATGCCCCTTGGGGTTCCCCCCTCTCCCTATAAAAGGCCCCCTCTCCTCCTCTCAAAGCACACCTCCTCGCGAAGGATCTCTCTACCCTTTTAGAATTTCCCCATGGTCTCGGATCAGCGAGATACATGTTCCCGGTGGCTTTTTCTAGAAGGATTTGTTGCTTCCGCTGCTTCGTTGGAGCAAGGGCACGGAGGTTGTCGGGGGTACCCGGACGTGTGTGCGATCACGGATGCACCACTGTTTTGCGGTGCTGGACTTGATGGTGCTGGACCGGCTAGACCAGATGGACTTCATCACGATCTTGAGATCAGCAAGCGTTCGTCTACATAATCCACGAGTACAACCTTGTTAACACTATTCGGTCTTCGAGGGTATGTATTCTATGGATGTATATCCACCCGTTGCTTGTATCTAGTAGATAGATCTTGGTACATAGTTGTTCCCATCGTAGGAATTTTTTTGTTTTCTATGCTGCGAACCCTATAGTGGTATCAGAGCCGGATCTATGCATATATGCTTTGCACGGGCAGTACACATATGAGTATGTGGGCGATGATGATCATTTTATTGCTTCTTAGTTGTACTTTGGATATTGGTGGCATAGTGGGATGAAGTGGCCCGGACAAACTTTACATGTCCTCGCACATGAGACCTATTCCACGCTTGACATGCAACTAGTTTTGCATAAGTGTCTAGCGGGTGTCTGTCTCTCCTACTATAGTTAATATCTAATTTGCAACAAGTTTTCAACAATTTGGTTATCCTCATTGTGGCTCATGTTCGTAGGTAAGAACGGTTCTATCTTCGAAAGCCCTAAGCCACGTAAAACTTGCAATGGATAAATTAGAGGCGTCTAGTTTAGATTGTTACCGAGCTAGTGTCATGATATGGTGATGTTGTAAGTAGAAGTATAAGTTGATACTCTTACAACACACATAACGTGTAAGTTCCATAGACGTTGGTCTTACACATAGAGGTATGATAGTGATCATACCACGATGCACATGATGGAGATCGAGTGCAAGAACCATATCATTTCACTTAGAAACATGTGATGTTTGATTGCATCTTATATTGCTAGTTTAGCATTTTATTAGCATAATAATATGATTCCTCATTTAGATATCAAGATAAAAATGTGTTCTTCCTTAAGTATGCACCGACAATGTTTCGTCACCTGAAGACATCACGTGATGATCGGGTGTACTTGAATCCACGAGCATATCTCGGGTGTAAAACAGTTACACACGCGAATACTAAGGTTCTTACTTGGTGAGCCTAGCATGTATAGACATGGCCTCGGAACATGGATCGAAAGGTTAAGAATGAGTAATATGTTTTGATGTGATGACCATATGGATGCTCGCCTTTGAAGCTACACCGACTCATGTGATGATCGGACTTGGTGTAGTGGATTTGGTTCATGTAATCACCAAAAAGGCACGAGGGATGTCGTTTTTGAGTGGGAGTTCATTTCTAATTTGGATTAGAAGAACTCAATTTATCATAAATTAAATCAAATTGAATTTGCATAATTTGTTGTAGTCATTGGCATTCGTTCACCACCTTATGCATAGTTGTAATTGAGATAATAGAACTATAGAATTCTGGATATTTACTTTATGAACTGGTATCATATTGTGTTGGGTGTCAATCTAAAGTTTAAAGTCTTATTGCAAACTTTCAGCAAACTCTGTTTACTCCGTGAAATTTAATAACTGGTATTAAATCGAGAGTAACAATTCTAGTGTTAGTATCTTAAGTATCATGTTTTGCCTCCATGATTCTTGATTGTTTTAATATCAAGTTTATCTAGGAGCTGAAAGAATTGTTTCAGAAACCATCAAGTGTGGCAGATATAACGATATCTGAAACAATGTTTTGGTTGCAATATGATAGAGTATAATATATGTTCTCATATTGGATGAGAATTTGTAAAGGTTGGAGATGCTAGACATCCTAACCATCCAAAAGGGTTTTGGAAAGTAATGTTATACTCACGATTCGCCTTTATAAGCTACAGTAGCTTGATCATGAAAGTCGTCAAGATAAGGGTGAATAGAAGATGTATGCAAAGTGTTTACTACACTAAAAGATTACTAAAGAATGGATTTTGAAAGAATGCCGATCATTTTGATGATGGTGATCTACTTCAAAGTGCAAGTACAAAGGTATTATTATTTGAATATACACACTTTGGACTATGTGTCATGTATATGGCGCCACTTTTGATATTGATAGATTCTTTTAAAAGGAAAAGGAAATGCTGAAAGAGAATCTATAAAATATATTTGGCAGAAAAGAAAATATTGGAAATATCCAATTTAGGTATATGGATGATATACATGTTATGGTTGTATTCTTTGCTTGTTAGACAATGTGGTTCTTGGGTATTGGATACCGAATTGGTTGGTATGAAATTTCATACAGAACGACACAATTCATGAACTAAAATGGCCTAAGTAACTAGCAAGAGAATATGTGATGATGTTCATCGAAAACAAACAAACCGTTGTTTGTATTTCTCGTTGACATCAAAGCTTGACTTCAAGATTTGTTTTAATAATTGTTATTTATATCAGGTATTATGAGAACAAATGTTGTTCAAATAATTACCATATTCCATATAAGATGGATGATTTACAAATCTAGTTGTAGAAACCACATCCATAAAACCTAATGCTAAAATGTCGCAAGACAAATGATTGAAAGATCACTTACAAAGTGACATCGCCGTTTAAATTATATTGGAAATAAAACATGAAGAATTTCCATATTCATGGATTTTTGTAGTCTTTGATTTGATCAAGTGACGCTGTGAGACTTTCCTCGGGATAATTAAAACTTCGTTCAAAGGCCAAAGAAGAACGATCGACTAAAATATTGAAATTTATACATGTCGATGTATGTATTCCATTATGTGTAGTCGTATGCAATAGATTTCAACTTTATATGCTTTCTCCAGAAATTTGAGTGAATGTTCACTTAATGAGAAAGAAGTATGAAATATTTGAAAACGTTCAAAGACTTTCAAGATGAAGTGGAAAATCATTGTAACAAGAAAATAAATTGTTTATGATTTTATCATATGGGATTTATTTGATTTACAAGTGTAACAAGAAAAATAAATGAATTATGATTTATCATAAAGGGATTTATTTTGAGTTGCAAGTTTAGCAAAAACACCTAGATTTACATCTCCCGAAACACCATAGGAGTATGGAGTGTTTGAGATTTGTAATAAAACCTTGTTTGACATGGTTGGATCAAAGGTGTTATTTATAAAACTACCATTATGTTTTAAAATATTAAAGCTTTAGAGACTACCGCTTTTACACTGAAAAGAGCTCCATCTTGATCCGTTGAAATGACACCATGGAAGTTATGGTTTGGGGTAAAACCCAAGTTGTCATTTCTTAAATTTTGGTATACTAAGCATAAGTAAGATGTTTACAACTAAAGTCGTATGAGTATGTCTTTAAAGGTTATTTCGAATAACCATTGGATATTCTTCCATAACACCGAGGACAAAAGGGTTTGTCGCTTGAAATGTGAAGTTTCTTGAAAAAGGATTTTTTCACAAAAGTTAAGTGGGAGGACAATAGAACTTTGATAAAGTTAACGAACCTTAGCTAAATGTGTTGAGTTGCGCAGCACCGGAAATCGTTCCGGAAGCTGCCATAATGATCATAGCTTATGTGCCTCAAAGGTTGTGGTCACGAAGATCTAAGTTCTTATTGAACCAAGTCGGTCGGATAAACAATCAAATACAGAGATTTGAGAGTAAATCATTATTGTTTGACAATGATGAACTGACTAAATGCAAAGAAGCGATGATGGGCCCTGACTCCGTCAAATGGCTTGGAGCCATAAAATCCGTGATAGTTCCATATACGAGAAATCAAGTTTTGAACTTGGAAGACCCTCCAGAAAGGTGTAAAAACCTATCAATCATATTTGGATCTATAAAGAAACAGACATGGATGTTTCACATCTATGAAATAGTTGACATGTCGGTAAAGTATTTTATGACAATGTTCAAGGAGTTGACTATGACAAGATTTGATCTTTCATAGCGATATTTAGTCTAGACGGATTAAAGTAGCAACCACTACATATAATTTGGTATATGGAAGATGAATAAATAAAACAAAGTTCTTTTAATAGAATGGTTACCTAGGATGTGTACATGACACGGTCCAAAGGGTTTTGTTAGATTCAAAGGATGCTAAAAGGGCATGCAAACTTCAATGGTTGAAGTAAGCATCACGGAGTTAGAATCTTCACCATGATGAAAAAGGAGTTTTTCATCAGGAGACGATGAAGATGCTTGCATTTGCAAGAAATTAAGTGGGAGCGCTAAGACATATTTATAATACATTATCTGGAGGACATCTTGTTGATTAGAAATGATGTATCTTTTATTGACAAAGGTTAAGAATTTCATTTTGATGAAAGACTTAGGCAAAACCCGAATATTTAGCATGAATGTCTATAGTGGATAGACTGTGACGGTAATATGGTTGTGCCAAATGTACATATATGAGATATTGAAGGAGTTCAATATAGAAACATCAAGAAACGTTTCTTGTCGCATGGAAAGGAATTGAATCAAGATTCAAGTGCATCGACACTTCATAAGTGAAACAAGATTCAAGTGCTTTGACACTTGATGAGTGAAATCACAAGGATGTTTTGATCAATCATACCATGATATGTACACATCTAGATATGTCCTATGCTCTAAGTGTTATGAGCATATACCAGAATGAATCATAAAATGATCATTGGATGATAGTGGGGATATTCTTATGATCGTTTGGAAGAACTAAGAATATATTTGTGTAGAGGTGACAAACAATTACAAATAGTTCATTGTAAAGCATTACATTGATACTAGTTTTGTCACAAGATACAAAATTAAGTTTATCTCAATTTAAACTATGGGTGGCACAATGAAATGGAAAGGAGTTTCCATGACGGATTTGGATGAAATCCAAAGTTAAGACATTGTGACGGATACTGCAACAAAAGGCTAAGTATATGACTGCTATAGTAGCAGCAAAGGAGGGCATTTGTGTCAAGTAGTTTGTTATCAAACTAAGGTGTGGTTCGCAATGGGATAACACTAAAGATATATTGTACGACAATAGTATCGACATGATTTAACCCCAAGGAACTAAAGGTCTCACCAAAATACCAAATTTATACAATGCCATGTCATTAGAGAATGAGTGATGCGTGGAGACGCAAAGACATGCAAATACACAAGGACCTGAAGCGTCAGATCCATAGATTATGTTAACCACTTGAAAATGCGTATATGGAACACCAGAAAGCCATATGTGTTCAATAAGCAAAGTTTTCAAACTAGATTATTGTCTCTAGTGCAAGTGGGAGACTGAATGGAATATGCCCGAGAGGCAATAATAAAGTGGTTATTATCATATCCCTTATTTATGATAAATGTTTATTTTGCATGCTATAATTGTATTAATAAGGAAACGTTAATACATGTGTGTTTAATAAACAAAAAGGAAGTTCCTAGTTATGCCTCTCTTATAAACTAGCTCGTTGATTAACAAGATGATCAAAAGGTTTCCTGATCATGGACACTGGATGTTGTTAATAACAAGGTCACAACATTAGTGTAATGATGTGATGAACAGTCATCCAAAGTATAGCATTACGATCAAGGTCATTGTGTTTATATTGCTATAACATCATACGAAGTAATCTTAGTCCTTAGACCATGAGATCATGTCAATCACTAACACCGGAAGAGTATCTTGATAACATCAAACGTCACACTGTAACAGGGTGACTATAAAGAAGGTGTTATGTTGAGGCTCATGGATCAAGAGTGGAATTTGTCCATCCCGATGACGGATAGATATACTCTTGGACCTCTCGGTGATATCACATTGATTAGCTTGCAAGTAAGTGATTTGATCACTAGAATGTTGTTCACGGGAACAAGAAAAGAGTACATGTCGGTATGAGATCAAACTAGGTATGGAGATACTGATGATCGAATCTCGTACATGTAATATATCGCGAGACAAAGGGATTGAGTTACATACATATAAGGTTCACACGATCACAGAAGTCATCGTTGAATATGTGGGAGTCAGTACGGATCTCCAGGTCCTGCTGTTGATTATTGATCGGAGAGGGGTCTCGATCATGTCTACATTATTCGCGAACCATAGGGTGACAAACTTAAGGGATACCGACACCATTCAGAGCAAATAATATGCCAGAGAAAGAAAAAGGAAAGCGCGGGAATTTATTTCACTAGACATCGAAACTGTTTCGGTTGAAATTGCTGAAACTGGTTCTGCATGTGAAATTGAAATGGTGTAAGGGGTTTTATGTGAATGTTTGTTAATTAAAGTAATTAACAAAATTCTGAATAAATAAATAAAAGTGTTTTATTTAAATGAGAGCTTGCATTAAATTTGGTGGAAATTTAATGCATGTGAGTGGATTTTTGAGTGGAGGCTTTTTAATGGGAGTGGAGGCTTTTCATTTTGAGTGGGAGCTCCACCCACATGAATGTGGAAGAGGTGGGGGCTGGCGCCATGCCCCTTGGGGTGCCCCCCTCTCCTCCTCTCAAAGCACACCTCCTCGCTAAGGATCTCTCTCCCCCTTTTAGAATTTCCATGGTCCCGGATCAGCGAGATACGTGTTCCCGGTGGCTTTTTCTAGAAGGATTTGTTGCTTACGCTGCTTCGTTGGAGCGAGGGAGCGGAGGTTGTCGGGGTACCCGGACGTGTGTGCGATCACGGATGCACCACTGCTTTGCGGTGCTGGATTGATGGTGCTGGACCGACTGGATCAGATGGACTTCATCACGATCTTGAGATCGGCAAGCGTTCGTATACATCATCCACGAGTACAACCTCGTTAACACTATTCGGTCTTCGAGGGTATGTATTCTATGGATGTATATCCACCCATTGCTTGTATTTAGTAGATAGATCTTGGTACATAGTTGTTCCCATCGTAGGAAAAATTTTGTTTTCTATGATGCGAACCCTACATGGACCCCGCTCCAATCTTTATCATTGATACATCTTCCACTGTTACTTTTTACTTTCTGCAAACCACCATTACCTTCCACACCATATAGTAAATCCTTTGTTTTTAGCAAACCGGTAAGACTGACAACCTCACTGTTCCTTGGGGTAAAGTCTTGAGTTTGTGTTGTGCAGGTTTCCAAGTTGCTAGCAACACCTTTGAGTCGTTTCCTTCCTCCTATGGGTTCAATAACCTTGGTTTCTTACTGAGGGAAGAACTTGCTGCTGTGCTCATCATACCTTCCTCTTAGGGTCTCCCAACGAAGCTCAACAATCAGCTGAGCCACCATCAAGCTTTTCGGGCGCCATTGCTGGGGAGGCTAAGGACGGCTTCACAAGGGGAGTCCTTCACAACCTTTCTCTTTACTTTGTTTTTATTTTTATTAGTTTCTTTTGCCTTGTTTTGTTTGCCTCTTTTTATGAAAAACTCCAAAAAAATTAGTTTCATTTAGTTTGCTTTCTCTTATAAAAAAACAAAAAATTAGTTCCTACTTCAAGTTGTTTTTATGTCTAGTTCTGCTCCAATCACTATTTCATTATGGATAACCCACTCTGTTTCCTATTTGGGAAAACTACTATCAGTGCTAAGGTAGTAGATGAACCACCGTCTGCTAGAACCTCCATGGAAGATTTTATAAGGTATAGAGAATCTTATAAGGGTAAAGTCATGAGAGCCGTGTTAAAAAGGTTGGATCTAATTGCTAAAATTTTGCTTAAACGCCGTGATTTAAATTGTTGCTCTGAACAAGATACTAAACATCTTAAATTCCAATGTGGCTTTAGTAAAGAGTTTGTAATTATGAACTATCATTGGAATAACTATATTCATCTTGGATTTGAAGAATTAGAACAATTTGTTTTGTTTATGGGAGCTTCTGAAATAGAATCCTTCATGTCTAAAAACTATGAAACCTGTGTTGCTTGTAAAGACTTTAGAGATATGGTCTCTTCTATCTTTGATCATTGCATAGAAAATTTCAGCAATAATTGTTATATCATTTATTATAAAGAGAGACTCAGTCATGCACAAGAATATGTCCACAATTTGCAGGAGCCTATGGAAGAAGGAATTGCTGAACCTGAAAGCTCATTAGATGAAAATGAGGAGGAGAGTGATGAACAAAAGGAGGAAGAATGGTTTAGCTACCCATGCCTACCTTCTAATGAGAGTAACTCTTTATCCCTTACATTATTTGATTTTCCCCCATGCTTAAAGGAGGATGAATGTTATGTTCCTGTGGATTCTTTTGAAATATCTGGTATGTGTAAAACTTGTGATAATAGTTATGCTCCTGTCATCTATGATAATCCTTTATTTGTACCTGACTTCAAAATGCATGGTACTAAAGAGTTTTGCTTTGAAAATGTTTATGATAAAGCTCTAGATGGTGGTCCTATATTGAATATTCTGTCACCTTGTTATAAAATTGTTAAAAGTGGGTTTGAAGGTTTTAATCCCACTATTTTTGAGCTTGATAGAAATTATGTGTTTGTAGATCATTAAAAGCATGCTTTATGTGATAGTTATATTGTCGAGTTTATTCATGATGCTACTGAAAATTATTATGAGAGAGGAAAATATGGTTGCAGGAGTTTTCATGGTACTGAAACACCTCTCTATGTGCTGAAAGTTTTAAAGTTACTCTTGTTTTATATTCCTATGCCTGTTACTTTGTTCTTTGTGAATTTATTTGCATACAAGATTCCTATTCATAGGAAGTGGGTTAAACTTAAATGTGTTTCATATTTGCTCCTTGATACTCTCTTTTGCTTCAATTCATATTTCTTATGTGAGCATCTTCTCAAACTATCATGCCTAACTTAAAGGCGTTAAAGAAAAGTACTTATTGGGAGATAACCCAAAAGTTTTATTGAGCCTTGGAAGTTATTACCTCTGTAATGACCTCTCCTTATCCTTTTTATTTTCTTTTCGTGCCAAGAATAACCTCTAATGAGAGGGAAGTAAGATTTGGGGAGTTGCTGACCCCAAACAGAATTTTATGCTCCACCACAAAAATTTGTGTAAAATCTCTGTAAGTCGGATTGAAGCTGATAGTTTCTGAATAAATCCCCCAGTATGTTAGAAAACTTTCTTTAGTTCAAGAATTTTTTATTTGAGCAACATAAGGTCTTCGAAAAAATCGGTTTCTACCTGCTGGTCTGTTTTGACAGATTTCTGCCATTATTTGCATTTACTTCTTATTGATTCCTTTTTGGATTCTTTTTGGGAAATTGAGCTTTTTGAGGGAATTGCTACAATAGCTTGTGTTTTTGTGAATTTTTTTCTGTTCTAAAAATAAAACCCAAGGGTCTATTATCTTTTGAATACACTAATGTTGCTAATGAAGATTGTGTGAAGTTTTGTATGAAGGAAAAATTTTAGGTGTAGAGAAAGAATGATGAAATGAGATGAAGAATGGACAAAATCTCAATTTCGGGGATGCCACCCCGTGTCACCCCAAGAAATATTCAAGAGGTATAAGCGTCAAAGCTTGGGGATGCCCAAGGCATCCCCTTCTTCATCAATAAAAATCTTAGGTCTTTCTAGACACTTCGTTTTTATTGTTTCATGCACAGTTGTGTTATTCTTGGAGTGTCTTAGTTTTCATTTTAGTTAGCTTAGTTTTCATGAATAAAGTGTTTGGACCCCCGTTCTCGCTGTGTTGTTGCAAATAAGTTGATTGGTGTTGGAGAGGAGTAGAAAGTTCTTGCTTCAATAGTATAAGAGGAGCTTGCTTTGACTGTGATTTAGACTTTAGCATGTCATGATAGATGTTGTTTTGACCTTATGCTTAGTGATTATTGTTGTAGCATTACTTGTTCCAAACAATTAGGATTGCTTAATGTGCCTTGAAGGAATCATGCATTGTTTTATCATACAAAAACATAGTATTGTGGTATCCTCCTTTGATGCTTTGTTTGGGTTGACTTCGCACATGCTCACACCATGTTATGACTATGAACAAGTCACCATAGCTTCTATGATCATTTAGTACTTAACTTGTAGTACCATTTTATGCTTTGATTAGTAATTTTTGTCGCTCTGCATGATTATGGCCATTATTGCTCTCTTAGTTGGTCGCTTCCAGTCTTTTGCTAGCCTCCACTTGTATGAGTAAGCTCTACTCATGCATCCAACTCCCAACAAACCAAGTTATTCCAAAGTTTCCACTATAAATTCCTATGTATAGTGTGTTACACCATTCCAAGTATATTCTTGTTTTCATCTAGCTTCCAATTAAAAAGTTATTTTGTTATGTTAAAACTTAGTGATTAAAGCTCTCACAAACTTGATGGCACACTTTATTATTATTGCCCCTGATAAACTTAAACCATTGTGTCATCTATGTTGTATATGCTTGCACTTATACGTTGGAATTAGCAGAACCGTACTGTCATGGGGAACGCTTTCAACATTGCACATGTACTTTGTACATAGTTGATATCATGCTCTTTTGTTTATGGATGTCGTCGGTGTGAAATAGAAGGGGATATTGTAAGTCCATAGAGTTATGTATGTGTGTTAGAGAAACGTCTGGGCCGCTAGCCTAAGCCATGCCTAATCATGGTGGAAACTTGCAGCATCACCATAGTGAGCAATCCATGAAGCTTTCTTCTGATAAAAAAAGAGAGACATATTGAAAAGAGTAAAGTTATAAAAAAGCACCATTTTCCCATGGTAAATAAGAACATTGCTGAGATGCTCATTGTCTGCTTGCCTTATCATTTTGATTATGGGATATCTCCTGTATCATGTGCAAGGGGTACCCCGTTGGCTGTTCTCTAGGATACACATGTACTTACTATGACAAGAACTTACAGGTGACTAAAGTTGAGTAGCATGAGGAGCGGCCCTCGTATTCAAGGTACATGAGATTGCCAACTTATAGTTTGTCAAGTATATACTCCATAGTTTGTTCACTTTAACCTTAATCACTTCAAGATGCTTATGATAGGGGCAATGAGAGCTAAAATCTAACTAGTACCATAATTTTTGGAAGCTCTTTTTGAGACTTGAAATCCATGCTTCCCTTTGAAGGGCCTTTCTTCCACCTTTATATTGAGTCTCCACCTTCTATCCTTAGGCACGAGTTAAGAGAGCATAGTTTCCATTTTTATTTCTATATGCATTGTCCCAAAACATATCGATTGATGCATATTGTTGATATTACTTGTTCTTGAACTATTTGTATCTAGTCACTCTTATGAACTTTGAAAGTGTCCTATGCATTTATTTGCTACTCTATGATGGACGAGCTGAATGCCACTATGCTATGTTTTCTATATGTGAAACAAACAAACGTCTTTCAATGCATTGTTATTCATGATCTTTGTTTGTAGCCTTTCATGTTGCATGCATAGTTACTTTGTCTTACTGTTAGAACTCCATCTTTCATCCTCACGTTTAGAGCTCTTTGATCCTAGCTTTCAATGCTTGCAAATGGTTTGATCTTGATTTTGATGGTGCATGTCACCTCAAAAATTATTCTTTTTATCACTTACCTACTCGAGGACGAGCAGGAGTTAAGATTGGGGATGCTTGATACGTCGTAAACGTATCTATAATTTTTTATGTTCCATGCTTGTTTAGTATCTACTTTGCTTTGCTTTGTCTACACTTTGAGGTGTTTTTATATGTTTTTTGGTACTAACCTATTAACAAGATGCCATAGTGCCAGTTGCATGTTTTCTTCTGTTTTTGGTTCCAAAAAAGGCAGAAAATCAATATTCTCGGAATTGGACGGGACAAAAGCCAAAGTCAATATTTTACCGTGGGGAACACGAAGCTAGAGTACGAGACGGAGAAGAGCCACCTGGGGGCCACACCCCCTGGCCACGCAGCCAGGCTAGGCTCGCGCCTTGGGGGGGTGTGGTCGCCCTGGGTGCCCCTGCCTCGCCTCTTCACCTATAAAGACCCCCCGATACTGAAACCCTAAGTACCCGATCAATCTTCCATGAAACAGTCCGTAGCCGCCGCCACCGTCGTCCCTAGACCTGGGGGATCTGAAGTTCTTCCCGGCACCCTGCCAGAGGGGAGATCATCCCGGAGGCCTTCTTTATCATCATGCCAGCCTCCGGTCTGAAGCATGAGTAGTTCCACCTTGGACTACGGGTCCATGTAGTAGCTAGATGGTTGTATCTCCTCCTTTGTGCTACCATGTTTAGATCTTGTAAGCTCCATTCATGATCAAGATCATCTATTTGTAATCATGCATGTTGTGTTTGCGGGGATCTGATGGATATTGAGATTACTATGTCAGATTGATTAATGGTTTTGTCTTATTGATTCTATCATGTCTATGTTGTTTGTGATATTGCATTCTCTCCATTTATAGTAGCTATCTTGGCCAAGTAGATGCTAGTGACTCCAAGAGGGGGTATTTATGCTCGATAGTGGGTTCATGCCTCTATTTAATCTAAGGGAAGTGATAGAAATATCTAAGGTTATAGATGTGTTGTTTCTACTAGGGAGAAAACAACGGTCTCTTGTTCATGGAACAAGTGGATTGTTTACCTTACACACTTTGCTTAAAGCAGTTATCCGTTGCTTACAACTTAATACTATAGGGGGTTCGGATGATAACCTGAAGGTGGATTACTAGTCATAGATGCAGTTGGATGACAGTCTATGAATCTTGTTGTATTGCCCAATCAAATCTCATAGGATCATGAATGTCTAGTATTGCATTGTTATGCCTTGCTCAGTCCCGTCAATTGCCCTGCTGTAATTTGTTTAACCAGCATGCCATGTTTGTTTATCTTAAGGAGAACACCTCTAGTGAACTATGGACCCCGGTCCAATCTTTATCATTGATACATCGTCCACTATTATTGTTTACTTTCTGCAAACCACCATTAACTTCCACACCATATAGTTAATCTTTTGTTTTCAGCAAACCGGTGAGATTGACAACCTCACTGTTTGTTGGGACAAAGTCTTGAGTTTGTGTTGTGCAGGTTTCCAAGTTGCTAGCAACACCTTTGAGTCGTTTCCTTTCTCCTAATGGTTCGATAACTTTGGTTTCTTACTGAGGGAAGAACTTGCTGCTGTGCTCATCATACCTTCCTCTTAGGGTCTTCCAACGAAGCTCAACAATCAGCTGAGCCACCATCAATGACGCATATGCTCCAACCCGCGAGGTAGTCTACTGGCAGCCAGGTACTAGTTGTGATTTTGAGTGAAATCTATTGGCACCAAACTTGCAATTCAAGATTCGTCCATTATTCAAGTTGTTGATAGACATAGTTTAATATTCTAGGCGGAAGTTCAACTTAACAGTTTCCGCTGAAACACTGGTATATAAACAAGTATCGAGGATTGACAAATCTTCAAATGGGCATTTGGGATCCCATGGAGGATTGTTAGAAATAATGGGCTAAATCATTAGACCCATGTGTGATTTCAGATTTTCCTTAAATCTTAAAGCCCATGTATATGGAAGCCCATATGTGATTTGGCCCAAGTTGGTGCAAGCTCACATGTGTGTGGCAAGAGCAGTGAGAGCTAAAGTTTAGTCCCACACGAGAAGTTGAAGGAGAGTTGCACCACCTTGTACGGTGGAGTGTTGCACCACTTTGTAAGTGAGTGACAATAAGAGAGCTACATGTACGCTCCTCCTCTGATGACGCCGTCGCTCGCATGCTCGCTCGCCTCATCACGACGCGCGCGCTGCGGGTTGCGGGAATCTCGCCGAGCGAGCTTTATTTTGCTGCTCAGGAAAATGTGTGCGGTTAGACAGACGTGTTAACAGTTAGTAGATTCGGTCGCTCCCGGATCGTGGGCTATCTGTAACCGACCCGAACGTGCGCGACGTGGCTTGGCCGACACCGTGTCCTGTATGGATTTCCTAGCCGCTCTATATATAAACGCATGTGTGGCTTCCACAACGCATAACATCGAAAATCAATCTAGGATTTTGCCTCCTCTCTGCTTGCGCCGCCACCGTAGTCTACTCAATCCCGCTTGCCGGCATGCACCGGTGGACGGGAGAGCACGTCTCCGGAACCACTCGCCTTTGTGATTCTGTACGGAAGAGGGGAATAAGGCTTTTGGAAAGCGCTCCGCGCGACTGCTCGAGTTCTTCATCATGGATCATCTTCCATTCAAGTCGGGTGGTGCTGCCTATCGCCGTCTTCGCTGCCATCTCCTTCGATTAGTCTTCCTCAAAGTTACTACAAACAAACGGTACGTGCGACGTGCTTCTGATTGGTTATTTATCATGTTCTGCGAGTACCTGTTTAGCTGCTACTTGTTTCCGTTCATCGTGTTGTTTAGTATATCTAGTATGTTCGGGTTACATGAGCTAGTAATTAATTTTGTTGTGTTTAATATTCTAAAATTAATCATGAAAATTGTGCCTAATATTCCAGCGCATTTCTGGCTTTATTTATAAAGTGTGGCGCAAGCCTGTTCCGAGAGTGTTAGTCATTTTTTGTTTTAGAAAATGACAAAAGACGACAATTTTTGGAGCTTAAAAAATTTACACTGTTCACTACACTTAAATCCAATATTTTGATGTTTCTGCACAGGCTATGTTAAAATTTAGTATTCGTATTGAGAATTTGCACGTGGGTAGGATATATCGTTGACTACATCGACGATTTTTTCTAAAAAGTAATTTTAGTTTTTGATTTTTTTTAAAGCCGACTCCCTATTGCCCGAGGTCTATAACACCACACTCGGGGGTTTGGTCAATTCGATGATTTCCCATGTTGTAACCATGAGGATCGAGAACTCTCTCGGGCTGCAATGGCAGCCGCACAGAGGTGCTGACCTGTCAACCCGAGTTCAATGACTCATCCCCTATAAGAAATAAGATAGGGTGGCGTCTTGCCCTCTGTTCTTATTCGTTTTTTAACCATGAGGATCTATTTAGCAAATGCCCAAATAACAATATAAGTTCAGTTATTCATATCCGTCGTGATCACATGTTACCAACCACAATTTTATACTACATTACAAAGGAATATTTCAGGCGTATACAATGTTGTGATCAACAGACGATTTATATAGCAGCAAAAAGTTCCAAAGTGCACGAGTGCAATTAATGATGCAACGACCAGGAAAGTGAGATATTCCCGGTGTAATTTTCCATGCCATTGAACTGAACCAAGTTAGACTTCTTGACCTCCCCTCCAAGAATGAAAAAGGAAGCGAATCAAGACCAGCTAGTTCAAGTGTGTACTTCTCCGCATGTCGTCGAAATCGAATCCGACCTTTGACTTGTTAGCAAGACCATATGGTGGAACACAACGTCGCAAGTGTTCCACCGCTGTACCAAATGCGTGTAAATGCTTTCTGTTTTCGTTGCAAGGAGATCTATCTGTGGGTGGGTGGTTAGTATTTTTTAAACGGAGGCAAAAGATTTGCTCTATGCATTAATTAATTTGATTTTTAACATGAACTAAAAAGGAAAGAAAAACACACGAGGAATTACTCTCCTGGCATTAAAAAATAGCTCATATGCGACGTCTTTACGTGGAATTGAAAGGAAAGCGACATCGTTGAAAAGAATAGCTCGCATGCGACGATTATGAGGCAGCTAATATCCCAGGGCCACACGGGCCTTAAAACGGTCGTAAGAACACATTTAACTTTGTTCCAAGATTAGGGTTAAGCCAAACCGGTTGGTTGGTACAGCCAGTCAAGCCAGTCAAACCAACCGCTTCCGACCGAGAGCGCGCGTCACACTGACTGTAGCTTCCCCGACGGCGGCGGCGGACCTCACCCATCATTCTCGGCGCCGGCGGCGGCGACTCGGCAATTAATTTAGACGACGGCGCTTTCGTTCGACGGCGAAGGTGGTGAGTGCCATTTGAAAGCTAATTCCTCTCCCATTCTTCTCAATTCGAGATCTGAGCGTGCCCATTGATGCTAGATTGTGGAGGCGAGGGTGTGCTGAACGAGGCGAGGGGGGACGATATGGAGCATGGAGAGGGGACTTCTAATCGGTATTTCCCGTATCTTTGCACTTAATTTCTCTAAGGTTGAGCTCTTTGTTCCCTTCCGCTAGCTCACAGTGCCCGCCAAAAACAGGGGAGACGATGTTGCGCGCCAAACCTTCGAATTTCGCATCAATTTCTTTCCCTCTAGGGTTGTTTTAGTTGATGGCAGCACGCAGATCATTGAGAGAGACACGGTTGTTAAATGGGAGGTGGAATTAGAACATGTTGATCCCCAAGAGCTAATAAACATGGGAGAGGAGGCGGTGAGGAAAATGGTGGAAAAAATTGGGGATAGTATGGTTTGGGGGCCAGAGCAAGAAGTTTCTTTGTTACGATTTGATGATTACAAATGTGACTATGTTAGGGTTGAGACAGGTGAACATATAGTTGATGAAATCGATGAGCGAAACGGTTGGACAAGCAAAACTGTTCTGTTTTTAGCACAACTCATTGATCTGGAACCTGATTCGAGGGTTGGATATGTGGCCTCGAAGCTGGCTGCTCAGATGGTCGAGGATGATTGGGCTTCACAAAGGCAAGTAATGCCTATAATTACTGAGTTGGAAGTGTTAACAGTGGAGGATGATGATGCTAATGCACAAGGGGAGGCTGCAGATGGTAATACATAAAGGATTGTAACTGTTGATTGGAATTCAGTTGAGATACATGACCGGACTGATTTGGTCATTGCACCAATAGATGACATTGAAATGGCAAAGCTTTTTGGCATTCCTATAGATGACAGAGACAAGAAGAAGAGGGATGAAGCTGCAAATGATGGTGACAACCATTTAAGAGATGAAGAGGCAGATATAGATCTAGAGTTGTTGGAAAATGCTGCAGTTCATGTAGATGATGCACATGATGATGAGCTAGTAACAGTTTATGACAAAGAGGACCCAGTTATTGAAGTTGGGAGATTGTTTCCAAGCATGGATGAATTCAGGATGTGTTTCAGGACATATACAGTCAAACGTGAGTTTGCTACCAAGACTATGCGGACTGATAAAAAGAAGTTCTATGCAAAATGCATAGGTTATGATGGTGGTGCCAAGCCTTGCAAGTGGTATATATCTGCTAGATGTCAACCTGATGGAAGGACAATAAGAGTGAATCAAATTCCAAAACCTCATACTTGCATTACAAGTTCTCAAAGAGTTACAAAGATGACATCACAATTATGGGTTGCAGAAAAGATCAAGCCCATTTTAGCCACAATACCAAACAACACTGCAAAGAGACTGAAAATAGACTTGGAAAAGCAGTACCCCATTAAGCTGAATTATACTACAGTGTGGAAGGCAAAGCAAAGGGCAATTGAAGAGCTATATGGTGATTGGGAAAATACCTTTCGAATGCTTTATAACTTCAAAGCAGAAGTAGAGAAGAGGTCACCTGGCAGTGTTGTGGAGATAGATACTGAGGTAACAGCTGATGGGAAAGTCTTCTTCTCTAAATTCTTCATGGCTTTAAAGCCTTGCATCGATGGCTTCAAAGCAGGATGCCGTCCATATTTGAGTATAGACGCATCTTTCTTGACTGGAAAGTGAAATGGTCAACTAGCAGCATGCAATGCTTTAGATGGACACAATTGGATGTTCCCTGTAGCTATTGGCATGTTTGATCTGAGATGAGGCATCATGGACATGGTTCATGATGCAGTTGAAAAGATGCATAGGGCCAGTCTCTCCATTGGCAGTGCACACAGATGCATGTAAAGGTTTAAAAAATGCAGTTAAGATTGTTTTCCCTCATGCTGAGCAGAGGGAGTGCTTTGGCCATATGTGGATGAATTTGATCAAAAAATTCAGAGGAGATGATTTTGGACGCATGTGGCCAGCAGCAAGATCTTACACCAGGCAGACACATTAATATCACCTTGAGAAGATTAAGGCGGCATGCTCTGAGGAGGATAGGGTCAAGTTTTGTACATGGTTGGAAACCTACCATTCTCTTTTATGGTACAGGTCTGGTTTTAACACTGCCATCAAATGTGATCATATCAACAATAATTTGGCAGAAAGTTTCAACAACAAAGTGAAGGAGTTAAAAGACTTGCCTGTCCATGACATGGTTGACCAGATCAGGATCATGATCATGAGGTTGTGGGAATTGAGAAGAAGGCTTGGTGATGTTCTTCAAGGAGATAAGCTTCCTGATGTTGTGCAGCAGGTGGTCAACAGGAGCAGAAATCTTGCACATTTGCGTGTTGAGAAATCCTGATTGTGGGGTGCTGAAGTCAGAGATACAAAGAATGGAAGGAGGAATGTTGTTGACACTCAATTGCATGAATGCACATGCCTTGAGTGGCAACACACTAGGAAGCCTTGTGAGCATGCCATACTTTTCTTGGCCTCCAAACACAAGCTAAATATGCACCCATATTTGCATGAGTATTATTCTGTAGCAAAATTCAAGGCTGCATATGGAACACCAATTCCAGCACTTACAGATCAGTCTCAGTGGCCTGAAGTGGACATTCAGTTCTCCTTGTGTCCTCCTTTGATGAAAAGAAAGGATGGCAGGCCCAAGCAGAGTAGATTCAAGGCTTGGTTTGAGAAAGGTGGGAGCAGCAAGAAAGGAAAGAAAGATGAAAAGAAAGATGCCAAGCCAAAAAGGGCCCAAAAAGGTAACAAGAATAGATGCAAACTCTGTGAAGAACTTGGACACCGAGCTGGCTCTACCAAGTGCAGATACACTGCTGAAAAGCCAAAGTATGTTCATCCAAAATCTATCCCATTTCTTATTGATGATTTTTCTCCCCCAGCTAACTTGCTTGTTTTCAGGAGGAAGCGTGGAGAAAAAGGCCCACCTCTTGTTGTTGACAAATGCTGGCCAATGAAAAGGGCAAGAATCAATGGCCAAAGAAAGAAGAGAACTAACCATATCATGTTTTGTGCTGCTGAGGTGCAATCTGAACTTGTTTTGGAGGATGATGTGCAAACTGTTGAGGCTTTAGGGCACACCGTTTCTGATTTGGAAGATCTGGTGCAAAATGAGGGGCAAAATGAGCCTATTGTTGTGGCTCTAGTGCAAAATGAGCCTGTTGTTGAGGCTCTGGTGCAAAATGAGCCTGTTGTTGAGGCTCTGGTGCAAAATGAGCCTGTTGTTGAGGCTCTGGTGCAAACTGACCATGTTGTTGAGGCTCTGGTGCAAAGTGACCATGTTGATGAGGCTCTGGATCATGATCATGAGGTTGTTGAGGAGGTGCAGGAGGTGAAGGAGACTCTTGGACATGCTGTGGGGAGGCCAGATGGTAATGGTAAGAAAAAGAAGAGCATAAACCTGTTGTGTGGTGTGAAACTTGTGAAGTAGAAGAAAACGAGGGGTAAGAAGAGCCAAAAGAAATAGACTTTGAATTTGGCACTTGTTGTTGTAAACATTTGTTATTGTAATAATTTGGCAGTTGTTGTTGTTGTAAACATTTGTTATTATAATAATTTGTCACTTGTTGATAATTTGGACAAAATTCAAATATGATGGTAAATTTGAATTTCAACAAATGTAGCTATGTCACTTTTCTATGTTTGTATGAGCTTCCAACGTTTTTCTCATATGTACAATACAACTCATCCTCACCCTGATCCCTTTTGTGAAGTACAACTCACCCTCACCCAAAATGGGGTAGAAATGGGCTCCAAAGCTAGGGTAAACCACCCCATTTCTAAGCAAGTTTTTTTCGACCATTTCTAAAACCAAGTTTGATATTTTTCCTCAGAACTATGTCACATAACATGACACCATGCGAAGGTTTTGTATTTTTTTGATTTTTTTTGAATTAGTTATGCACATTTGAATGTCTAGTCAAACTTGAAGGGTTTTCATAAATATTCTTAGCTAGGGGCTGAGGCTTACAAAACTAGCATTGGATCTCTGATGGAATAGCATGTTGTGAACCTAAAAATGATTTTTACAAAAAATCATCAACATGAAATCATGTACCTGTAGTTCATATCTTACCCACTTCCAGCCGATTCGGCAGGATTTGTCTTTTTCACCAGGGATGGAATAAAAGGTTTGAGATACTCAATTTGGGAAATTATACATGCTAGTGGTCTAGTATTTTTGAAAAATAGGATGTTACCATTTTGAAACTTTAATTTGGTGGTTGCTTCACAAATCCCCCCTCTTTCGGCACTCAGAAAATAGAAAATGGATTTTACGTGTAAAAGGAAAAGGAAAACTTTGTGCTACAACATTGTTAGTCATCCCATTATAGACATGCATGCCCAATATGGGCACATTATCACAAACTATGCCTTGATTCTAGCCATATCATTGGTCATTTGACCCGAAAGCCAGAAAACCTCGGAGGAGATAGGTAATTTTGTGAAGGGTTTTTTGAAATATGATCAATAGACCAAGTTTGATATTTTTCCTCACAACTATGTCACATAACATGAAACCATGCGAAGGTTTTGTATTTTTTTATATTTTTTTTGAATTAGTTATGCACATTTGAATGTCTGGTCAAACTTGTGAAACCCCGTTGACTGCATCCTCAACCCAGCTAACCCTAAGGCCGAATGAGGAATGTAGATCTAACCCTAGCGCGACACTGTGGCCGTCCGATCGCGTCTTCTAGAAGGATTCCGCGGGTGGCTCTGGGCGATCCGTGGAAGGGTTTGTTCTGCAACCTAATTGGTTGGCGTCTCTTAGAAGGATTTTGTGGCTAGCTCTTGACGATTCGTGGGATGGATGATTCTGGAATCTGATTGGCTTCATCGTTTTTCCATGAACAGATAAGGTACAGCATGGCACACTCCATTGACCGTTGGACCGAGCATGGCATGCGAGGGCGCTGGTAATTTGCACCATGCATGCAGCTGCCCTAAGCGTCATGATCTAGCTATTTTGCGTGCAACAGCGCTGCAGCGTATTTACTCCCTCCGTCGCATTAAATAAGTGTACGTCTAACAACTTTCTTCAGTCAAACTTACTCCCCTCAGGTTCATTGTAATAAATGGGACTTTGCATGATACCACATCTATGTTATTTTACACTATGGAGTAGTAACTTAGACTATTAACATATGCATGATACCACATCTAAGTTACTCCCACATACTCCCTCCGTCCGCAAATAAATTGAAGAGACCATTTGCTAAATGTTATTGGACTTGATTTCCATGAAGCAATTTTGTGGACAGAGGGAGTATGCATGTCACTATGACCAGCCTAAGAAAAAATGGACCGTTGGACCGAGCGTGGCATGCGAGGGCGCTGGGCGGGGCGGGCTGCACCATGCATGCATGCTATGCAGCTGCCTCTCGCGTCACAGTCTAGTTATTTTGCGTGCAACAACGCTGCAGCGTATTTACTCCCTCCGTCGCATTAAATAAGTGTACGTCAAACAACTTTCTTTAGTCAAACTTACTTCCATCCGGTTCATGCGCCATACAAAAAGTCAATATTTATAAATCTAAAATATCAACTTTGACTATGTATATAAGAAAAAAAATCAAAATCTAAAATATTATAAACTTAGTTTCATACTCCCTCTATTCCCTCCAATTGACATCCCTCTGATTACTCCCACCGATTTTTCTTGCGTGTGTAAAAACGAACGAGTTTGTTGCATGCGGTGTGTAAAAACGAACGAGTACCTTGGTACTAGATTCTTGCATTTATTACCGAGTAAATCAAGGCCAAATTCTATTTTCTCTTTTATTTTTCACTGCCAATGAACAACTACCTTGGACCTTTTTTTCTCTCTTTCGCATTAATGCATGCATGCATGCAGGGGCGGGGGCGACGGTGCAGGGGTCACGTCGCATCCTAGCAATTTTTTTCTCTCTTTTGCATTAATCACGCACGTGGCTATGCCCGCTGCCCACACGCAACGCAGCGCACGCGCCTGCGCCAACGCTGGAGTCCCACGCCGCCCTTCACGCCCCGCCCTCAATAAATAGGCAAAACGCCTTTGCCTCCTCATCTCATCTTGCCCCTCATCTTCAACCTTGAGCCCGTCCCTTTGCCTCCTCCCAGCCCCCAAACACTCCGGCGTCCATGGCGACCTCCCCTCTCCACTTCCCTTCCGACACCGAAGTTAGCGACGAGGACGACCACCCGGACCACTGTAAGGTTCCCAACCTTTAATAAGGTAGAGATCCTTGTGTTTACAATGCTAGTCCCTGGATCAATAGCTAGCATCCACAGTTAAGATGTAATATCAAGAAACAAAGGTCATAATACAACTTTATAACCAGGAATAAAATAATTCATTACATCTTACATAGCTCATTTGGCTATCACATTACATTGCAGCAGAATATCTATAAAGCATGGGGTCCTTCATCTTCAAAGTGCCACAGGCAATCATGTTGGTTGTAGACTTGTAATCCTATTCAACACACTTCACTAACATCAAACAAACCTGCAACATAATAAGTTGTAGCCACAAGGGTCAATACATTTGAATTGTATTGGCAAGTTTCACTACTATGTAGAAATAAGTGGATCCTATCATTACATGCATATTTGGCTAAGTAGGTTTAGGCTCATTTGCAGAAAGCAATATAGTTTTGTCCTATCTTTTCAAAATAGTTTTGATCTTTTGTAAAAATCTTTCTAATCTTCTTGGAAAACTCCAAGTGCTTCAAATCCCTTGTTATCACGATCAAGTTTTACTTTGAGAAATTGGAATGTCGAGATCTTCCATAGCTTCAGGCCTTAGTTGCTCAGTATTGTCCATAACCGGGGACACGGCTAAGTACTTAGAATTTGATCTTCTGTAGAAGTTGTACACTTTACCCACATGACACAATCTCATCTTGATGCCACCAGTGGCTGCTGGATAAGTACTCACCAAGATGGAGTACTGGCAGATTGAGAATGTGACAAAGTCTTTCCATAGAAGTCCTCCCAATACACAATGCTAGCTTGTCATCCAGGCACCAATGTAGGGTTTCAAGTTCCCTTACACAATTGTAGTTAACCTTAAGATGCCAATGCATGGGTCTTCCACTATGTAGTTGACTAAGCCAGAGCCCATTTAGCATGTGGTTGTACACGGAAGCCACTGTACGAGAAACATGTTCAATATCTAAGTCCCTGGGTGGTTTTCTTCTAGTGCACATATAAAAAGAGATAGCCATATAAACATGGTTCCTTTTGTTGCCACCTTGTCCAAATCTTGAGTATCCTTGTCCACCCAGGTGGTTCATTGAGTACTTGTTTTTTTATATAAAACATATAACTTTTCAACTCTTCATATAAACATAACATGTATCCCATCCCAATATATAGCAGGGCTAAGCATACTACAACTACAATGTTTCCACTAAGGGAAATATATGGGTATCCTATTAGGATTTAGCATAGCATAACATATAGTAAACCTTTCCATGCATGTTACAAAATCCACTAAGTGTAATGAAAATAGTAGGACTTGGATGATAGTGTCACTTGCCTTTTTTAGTAGAGAATGTTGGTTCACTTCTTGATCTTGCAAATATCACACTCTTCTAATTCCACTACAATTCAATCAAGCAAACATAGATTCAACTAGCATTCCAACCAATTTTATCACACATAAAATAATAGAAACAAGGTCATGCATGCAAGCATGCAAAAGATAGTTTTACTTGCAAGAGTGGTTTCTACTAGGCTCTAAACATTATAAAGTTCAAAAGTGGTCATTTACTAAAGTGGTAAAACCATTTGCAAAAGGTTTTATCTATAAACCATTTTTAAATCAATTCATTATTTTATGTGGTTGAAAATGCTTTTAGCAAAGCAATATTCTTTAAAGAGTTCACCAAATATATTTTAATTCTCAAAACTTGGTGTTTTAGGGTCAGAAGTTTTGAATCAAATCATTTCCCAAAGGTTTTACTCAAAAATCATTTCTAAGACAAAAACAATATTTTTATTTGACTAGAAATGAGATAATTCAATTATTTATTCCCTAACTTCACAAAATACATTTTTAAGTCCATAAGTTGGTTCCTAGGGTCAGTAGGTTCACAACAAACCATTTTGCAAAGATTTCATATTAAAAATATATCTAAAACAATTTTTATATTTAAAATAAGCCTACACATGTTTCTGCAATTTCAACCAATTTTCCAGAAGCAAAACATTAAAAAAAGTGTATGGTTGCAAAGTACTTGTTCTGCTGAATCCATTGATATAAAATTTGCAAAATTTGAACGTGTAGAATTAAAGTTATGCAATTTACAAATTCAATCAACAAATAGAAATGTTTCTATCTATTTAAACAATTCAGTGCCACGCGTCATGTTTTTACTGGACGATACCGGTTCGCACGGATTAAGCTCTGTGGACCGTAGGATTAAGTGAGATCGTGTGGCACAGATGGACGCATACCCTTTCGCTTATGATCTAATCTGATCCTTTGGATCTTGATCCTACGGACTACAACACATTGACCAAAAGCGAGAGGCGACTGGTGGTGCACGCTCGGGCTGCGGTGGAGCCGGCGGTACGGGACGCAAGAGAGGTAACGGGGGTGCTCACCATGTTTGCAGAGAGTTGGCGAAGCTCGGGGTGGCGTTGGCTTGGCGAGGGGCGCTCAGGAACGGGGGAAATTGCTCGTCGGAGACGGCGTCGGTGTCGAGTGCCTCTGGATGTCGTCAGGGGCGAGGTTGCAGGTCGCGCCGAGGTAAAACAAAGACATGGTCAGACGCGGGCGAGTGTGGCGTTCATGTGAGCATGATCGAGAGGGCTCGGGGCGGTCTGGCTTACCAGGGGGAGGTCGCCGGAGAAACGACAGAAGACGGTGGTGCTCGGTGTCGAGGTTGCCGACTGTTTGGGGCGCACGTGAGCGAGTGGAGCACACGGGCAGATGCACACGGGTCTAGGGAGCAAGATAGCGTGCTCTGGGAGGAGAGGGGCGTCCGTGGTTCGCCGGAATTGGCCGGGAACTCCGTCGGAGACATTGGCGGTGTGGGGGCGAATTGGAGCAGCCTAGGGGCAGGGAGTGGCTGGAGTTTGGGGGGAAAGAGAGAGGAGGAACGGGTGGTTAAATGGGCGTGGTCACGACGAGGAATAACTCCGTCATTAACGCGAATTCCTCGCCGCAATCAAAGGCAGCAACGGCGAGGAGGAACGGCTGGCGCGGTGAAGACGACGACGTGCTGGCGTGGGGCCCGTCTGTAAGCGAGGTGGAGGAAGTGGGAGTGGGGCCTGCCTGTCGGTGACTCAGCGGGTTCCTTTGTAAGTAGAAAACGTTTCACGCGTGGGGATTTTAGTTGGGCTTGCTGGGCCTGTTTGCTGGGCTGGTTTGATTCACTTTTTTTATACAAGAAGCTTTTTCTTTTTCCATTTGGAATTTCTGTTTTGATTTTATTCAAACAATTCAAACACCCAAATGATTTCAAACCTTTGCCAAACTTTGTGTAGATTTTAATTCTGTTTAACAACACAAATCAAAGTCCAAAACAAAATAATTTTTATTCTTTTTAGGATCCATTAATAATTAAATAAATAAACCTTAGTCATTAATTCAAATAGGATTTTATTTATTTAAAAACTCTATCTGAAATCTAAACAATATCAAAACCATTTCAGTAGGTTTTATTTGAAAAACAAAAACACTTGGAAAACTTATTTAAAATAATTTAACAAGTTTTAGTGTTTTATTTAAAATGGAAAAGCCTTTACTTTAATAAAATTGGATATTAATAAATCCTCATTATTTTATTTAAATAAACCTTTACTCTTTTTATCAAATAGAAATATTTTATTTCAAAAGCTTGGCCAAGATTTAATTTGGCTCTATAAAATAATCCTTATTTATAATTCTACCTTTGCTTTTGAAAAAACAAATCTTTTTATTAAAAGATCCAAAAATAGTAATTCCAACTATTATAACTTTAGTTATTATTTGTTTATCTTTTTAAATCCCTTTAGGATTTTAATTGATCAAAATAGGTTTTGATGTTTCCCATTGGAATCAAAAAATATTCTTCTCACCCTAAATTTCAACAGAATTTTATTTTGTTTATTTATTTTTCACATTTCAAAATTTGGAAAATTTTGGGATGTGACAACCACAAGAAGGTCTGGGAGCAGGAGGCGCCCACGCGTCCCAAGCGTGGCAAGAAGAGACGCAAAGCCCCGCCCTGCCCCTGGGCGGAGGTCCCCTTCGTCCACAACCCCATCCCCGGCGGCGGCGACCTCCCCGACGACGGCCCCTCCGAAGAGTACTGGAAGGCGGCAGAGAAGAAGGAGGAGGCGGAGCTGGCTGCTTACGCCAAGTGGGAGGAGAAGCGGGCCAAGCGCGCCTTGAAGAAAAGGCGCAGACGGGAGGATGAGGAACGACAGGAGGCCAATCGCTGGGCCTTCCAGGAGGAGCAGCGGCGGCGGGAGCACTGGGAGAGGCTGGCGGATTGGAATGCCGCGGCGGCTCGGAGGGCGGCGGCACCGGCACTGCCTCCACCGCCGATGGAGTAGGGTAGCTAGGGTTAGGGTTTAGGGGCTAGCCCAGGGTTTAGGGGGAGGCGCCTATTCCCTTCTATATTATTGTACCCTTTTTTATTGTAATGTTATCCCAATGTTATCGGTGAGGCTATCTAATATAAATGTTATCTAATATATTATCTATTCCCTTGTTTTATTGTAATATGTGTTTTATTGTATTGTCATTTTTCAAAACACCCAAAACAACAAGTGCATAAAACAAAAGACACAAAAACAAGTTCTCATATAATATTCGTGCAATATTTATAAAATGAGTGAAATTAGAAAAGCTCAAAAGGAAGAATAAGTTAACGTTATGATGGTTGATTATTTTTAAACAACACATGGTTCATTTTCAAACAAGACATTTACATATTTACATAAGTTAAAGGAGCGCCCAAGTTATGTTAGTTAAATGGATGCCCTTGGACTTCATTTATATATTTACTTTCGCAAAAAGTAAAAGATTGCGACCTGAGCACGAGTATCTGCAGATCCACACATTCCTATTTAGATTGTAACGTGAGTACCATTTTTTTTGCCCAATCAACATATAGTTACTATTGGGCCTGGATACGACCATTTTGGCCTAGCTAAGTTCTATTTGGGCCTGGCCTTTTTCAATCCTCGTCAATTGTTTTTTTTTACTTTTCAACCCCTCCCTCCACACTGCAGGCGCCTACACACCGATAAAAGGAACAACGCCGAAGCGAAACTGAAGCAACACTAATTTCGAAAACAGAGCAGCTCAAAATTAGCCCGAATTTGTGTTGCATTTTATTCAAGCCAAAGACATAGACCATTACATACATTACAAAGCATCACTCGAACACTGACTGCGTTGTATAATGACTAACGATCAGGAGATAAACTAATCCGAGAGAAATTACACAAAAATAAAAAAACCGGCCATCAGATTGTCCTTCTTCAATTCGATGATTTGCCTTAGCTGCTTGTTCATCTTCTTTAGCTCACTTCCGCATCCACCGTAGTACCAGCGGAAATGGGGTTGCCACATTCCAATTGCTCCACCACGGACGGGTTTTTGAGCTCCCGGGATGCTACCTCCACCCAATTCGCTCGATGTACTCATCAAGCCACTCAAAATGGCCACATTTTGGCAGTTCCTGAAATCGCAGAGATGAACCCTAAATCCCAAATTCTATGAAATGCATGAAATTTCGAAAGAAAAGCGAGAAATTAGCGCTCGGAACACTCAGATCTCACCTTTCCCGGCTCGGGCTTGCTCTCACACTTCACAAATTCCTGGCCAATGTTGCCGTTCTTGTCGGTGGATGTGACAAGCCGCTTCAGGGGCGCGGCACGGGGGCAATCGGGGCACCTCCTCATCGGCACCGCACCATACCGAGGCCATGAGCGGTGGGAGGAAGCAGAGCTCGACATCCCTCGCCGGCGTTGCCGCACTTGCTCACCGAAGAAGAAAACGGAAGGGGATGAGATGCTGGAACGGTGGCGGGAGTGCTCGGGTGCGGGGACGGATCGGGGCCAACGGCTCTCTTCAACCACAGGGCGGGTCCCATGATATGAGGTGGACATCAGGTGAGTTCCGCCGTGACGTGGAGAGGCTGTGGGTCCTACTGTGCTTAGCTGGTTCGAATTCGTTGACGGTCTCGTGGGGTTAAGTAGAAGTGTCGCACGGGAGCTATTTGCCGCTTCAGAAGTGTCGCATGCGAGCTATTCTTTTCAACGATGTCGCTTTCCTTTCAATTCCACGTAAAGACGTCGCATAGGAGCTATAAGCCCTTAAAAAATTCAAACATTTTGCCCCTACGGTAACCCAAAGGCTCGTCGAATAAGGCTATTTGAACCCGGGCTCTGGTTAGCTCTTTTTTATTTTGAACTTCAAAAATTTAAATCTAACATTTCGAAAAAAAGGGGAAACAATACGGGGATGTAGCCAAACTTGTACTATAGATTTTCAGCTGAAAATACATCGTATGTTCGGCTCAGAAAAATGATAAAATCGAACAAAAAGACAAAATCTTCACCTTAGTCTACTAATTAACACTGTTCATCAAGGACAAAAATTATATTTGTCAATTTTGTTGAGACTAAAATACAAAGTTTTTGGAGCGAAATTTTGCATAGTAATAGATCATATAGTCGGCAACACCCCCGTATTTTGTTTTTGGAATTGTTTGGAACTTTTGAATGCAGGATTTTGAAATTTCAGAAAAATAGGTCCATGGAGCCTAGGAGCCACCACGCTGCTCTCAAAGCCTCACCTTGTTCTTAATAGATTCAAAGAGTCTAGGCGACGGTGCAGGTTTTTTGTTGAACACTATTGCATTTCTTTCCTTTCAAGTTGTCCAACTAGTAAGAATTGCCATGGTGGGCACTGCCTTGCGGTCCGTAGTTGCCTTAGGAGACATCTTACTCCACCAAGTATAGATGGATAAAATCCTTCGCCAAATCTTGAGTTCTAACATCATTCATCGCTCCAAGCCAACTTTTGACTATCTTCCGTGGGTCGTTATTGTCAGTGCAAAAAGTTACTCCCTGTTTTAAAATATAACATGTTTTTGATTTGTGAAGAAGATATATCTAGACTTTTTAGTGTCTAGATTCATTTTAAATCTAAGTAAACCTACATATTAAAAATAGTCTAGATACATTTACTTTACGAAGCTAAAATATCTTATATTTTAAAACGGAGGGAGTACCAAGTTAATCATATCCTCTGGCGCGATCATTTCAGTATTGACATGTTCCTGCATGCATCTAAAGTTACATGCAGTATGTGCTTACCCCTAGCAAACAATAAGCAGCAGTGTGGATCAGTTCAAAAGGTACGAATTAGAGAATCTATCTCAAGTCGTAGCAAATCGCGAAGGCGTCGCGTGTGCTATGATGGCTCACATTTCTGTCAATGGTGCATTAATGTTTTTGCAAATAGAGTCAAGCAGTGTACTGGTGCTATTTTATCCCAGCGTTTGAGGTTTTTATTGGTCTAAGTTGCTGCTCAGCGGTCTAAGAGCAACTCATATCTCTTAAATCTGCAACCTGTAAAACACATATACATGCCACTGAAACTTGTGATATTCAGTTTGTAGTAAGGTTGCAGAGAATAGAAACGCTACTACGAACCGTATTTTTTAAAATTTTGCACTCGCGGCAAAATTCAGAGACGAATAGCGTTTGATCATACTATGTTTAGAGACAAACTGCGTTGTAATTATACATAGTTGGCAAAACCAAAGCATAAAAAGTGCATGCAGTACCGCTATTACAGCTCACTACAGGAACGGAGCGTTGTGCCGACGGCCAGCTGAAAGAGCATGTGGGCCCCATGTGTGGTTTTGGTAATTAATAACATTCTTTAAGGACTAATGTTTGTATTAAGTTGCAATTGTAGAAATTATCCATTGGCATCAATTGGATCATGTGTTGGCTTCAAGGTAGAAAAGAAGAAGAAGAAGAAGCATTGTATAAGGGCTTTGGGCCTATTGGAATCCTGTAGAAGAAGAAGAAGAATAAAGAAAATAAGATCAAGTGTGTCTTAAATAAGTAGATGAAGTTCCTCATGTGTATCTTCAAGACATCATCCAATTGGAGTTAGAAGAAATATTGTGCAAACTCAAGATACGTCATCTCTAAAAGATCTCATGCTTGAAGCTTGATATCCTCGGTGATTAGGGATCGATGAAGACAAGGTCAAAGAAGAGGTTTCCCCATGGTGTATGGGGAAGCATGTTTCATGTCTTCATCATTCGAGATCAAGGAAGAGCAATCAAGAAATATGACCATCTTGATAAGGACAAGATCATCTACATCGAGCACAAATGGATTGCTCAAGGCAAAGGTATTATCTTAACAGGTTTTCCCTTTTGCCGGTCTCATGTTGTTGTTGGGAGACCAGGTTTAGGATAGATAACTGTACTATCAAGAGGGGCTCTCGAGTGAGTAACTTGATCATATCCCTCAAAGAGAGATCAAACATTTGCATACTTGGCATCATCTTTATTAGTTCTTATTTGTTTCTTATCCATGAGAGGATGTAGAGCTTGTATTAATCTCCATGACAAGCTCAAGTTCATCGAAAACGGATTTCATACGCATTCTCTATTGCGTTTTCGATGTTGGAGGTTTTACCGGTTTGTCTTTTATAGATAGGTTAAACCTTTCATCATTTGGTTCTATCCTACCTTGATGGACTATGATGGTTCCCTGTATGATCTTGTAGAGCTTATTGTCCTCTTCGAAACGAGCCCAAGATCATCAATATCGGAGTTTGGATGCAAAAATTATGGTCATTTTGGTGTTGATATTTCTGCCAGTTTTGTGAGGGCCGGAGACTCCGGAGTTCGCACCCCGGAGACTCCGGCCCAAATTCCGGCCCAAACTCTGGGGGGGGGGGTGTATAGATAGAATTTGGAGGCTGCCCAGTGCCTGGACCCCAAAGACTCCGGTCCTAGGGGCCAAAGACTCCGGTCCGGAAGGCCGGAAACTCCGAGATTAGTGATCTGCAATGGCTAGTTTTAATGGGAGGACCTATAAAAGGCCCCCTTCTTCCCTAAGGGGCTAGCTGCTTGCTCTCTCTCGTCCATTGTTTCTACCTTCAAGAGCTTGCAAATACTCTCAATCCCTCCGATATTTCTCGAATCTTTTTGGGGGATTTGAAAGAGGAGATCTAGATCTATAACTCCACCAATCCATCTCTCCTCTATGTGAGGGGAACATCTTGGGATCTAGATCTTGGGATTTATTTTGTGGATTTTATCTTGTGTTCTTCCTCTCTTGTTCCCCCAATAGCTTTTGCAGCTTTGTTGGAACTTGAGAGTGAAGGATTGGAGCATATTTGTGGTGTTCTTGCCATTTGCATTAGGTGCATCAGTTTGAGTTCTCCTCGGAGGATTTGGTTGGTGAAAATCAAGAAGCTTGTCCCTCTTGGGTTCTTGGAACCCTAAACGGTGTGTGGCTTTTGTGGTGTGTTCTTGGGGCCTCCAATTAAGTTGTGGAGCTATCCTCAAGATAGTGGCCTTGGTGGTGATTATTGGGAGCCTCCAATTAAGTTGTGGAGATTGTCCCAATATTGTACGGGTTTGGTGACCGCCCTCAAGTGTCCCATAGTGGATCAGGTGCTTGCTGTGCGGCGGGTTCTCGGGAGAATAGGGTGAGGCCTTTTGTGTCGTTGGTGGTCTTAGTACCGCTCACCCCTCCAACGAGACGTACTCCCTTGTAGGGAGGAACTCGATAAAATATCATCGTCCCCGCGTTCCTCGGTTATCTCTATACCCGAGCTCTTTACTTATGCACTTTATATTGTGATAGCATTCATGTTTGAAGTATTCTATCTTGCTATCACTTTGTTGCTTGTCTTGCTTAGCATAAGTTGTTGGTTCACATAGGTGAACCTTAGTATATATAGGCTTTGTGCTTAACAAAATAAAATGCTAGTATTATTCCTCCATTGTTAAGCCCATCATGTAAAAGTTTTTAACTGCCTATCACCCCTCTAGTAGGCATCCATGATATTCAATTGGTATCAGAGCAAGGTCTCTCAATTTTAGGCTTCACCGCCTTGAGAGTAACGATGTCGACTAGGGAGTAGTGCACGATTCATTCTATATATTCAATGGCACAAATTATGATGATTGGAAATGTCGCATGCTTGATTATTTTCAGGACATTCACCCATCTATTGAGGGAATTCTATATATGAGTTTTTCTTCTCCTATGGGTCCCCAAAACGAATCTTTAGAGGAGAAGATGAACTCTTATTTTGATGCTCAAGCTACTAAAGTGTTTCTACTTGTTGTGAGCAATGTAGTTATTTCTTCAATCATGTCTTATCGGAGTGCTCATGAGATATGGACCAAGCTTTAAGATAAATATAGTGAGTCCAACATTATTGAGGATGATTGTTTTCCCTCTACCTCCGGCCGTGATGAGTTCTCATCTTCTACCACTTCACCAACATGTGATTTTTCACAAGGTAATGATATGGTGAGTGGTGATAGAAATTGCAATGTGTATAATGAGCTTACTATGGGTAATCCATCATCTCTTTCTAGTTGCAATGTTCTATCGTTGGACCTTAACACTTCTAGCATCCACAACTCCTTACATGCTAGTGTTGATAGTCCTCGCATATCATGTAGAAATGGCTTGAATAAATCTTATGATGATATGCTTGTGTTGTCTTGTTTCCATGATAAAAATTCTTCTATTTCCTCTAGTGCTTGTGTTGCTAACCATGTAGAGGAAAATGAAGATTCTATGGGCCAGTACAAGGTCTTGAATAGAGCTACAAGTGCAATATCATCATCACCTTCTTCCGGTTCTCACATATGCCTTATGGCTAAGGGAACAAAGGTAACCTATTTGGATCCCATTATTTCGCATAATGATGTTGATGATGATGATGATGATGATGTTGAGAATGATAATTATGATGATCACCTAGTTGATTATGATATTTCCTCTATTCAAGAGATGGGAGAGATTTTCTTTCCTGCTCTTCATAGAAATAAAATTGCTTCCTCCAAATTTGTTGAAATTTTGACTTGTGCTATTGAAGGCAATAAACTTATTGAGGAGCAAGAAAATATTGTTTCTCAAAAGTATGAACATGAGCGTTAGTATGCTAACGAGATTGCTTATCTAAAAGGATCTCTTGAAGAAGAACAAACCACCAAAGAATCTCTTGAGGAGACTTTTGCTCTAGAATTATCTAGAATAAAGGAAAACCATGATAGAGAACTTGAGGTGGAAAATAATTTCAGAACTAAAAA
This sequence comes from Avena insularis, assembly GCA_023614405.1. Classification (NCBI taxonomy): domain Eukaryota; kingdom Viridiplantae; phylum Streptophyta; class Magnoliopsida; order Poales; family Poaceae; genus Avena; species Avena insularis. The sequence continues at coordinate 359,424,876 of CM042697.1, forward strand.
GTATGAACTTGTAGTTGCCTATGCTAAACTTTTTGAGGATTTTAAGCACCTCGAAAACGGCTCTCGGGTCGTTAAGAGTGAGCTCATCAAACTCACCGAGTCACATGAGCAACCTAAAGCTTCATGTTCAAAATAGCTTTCCAAGTTGTCCGCACCTCTTGCAATTAATAATGATTCTTGTGCTACTAACTCCATTTCTTGTGAAGCATCTATTCTAAAGGAGAACGTTGAGCTAAAGGCTCAATTTTATTTGCTAACTAGCAACTATGGGAAGTTGGAAGAAAATCATGTTAAGCTTTCAAGCTCGCATGAGGATCTTCTAGTCTCCCATGGTATGCTAAAGTTGGCTCATGAGGCTATTGTATCAAAGATAACATCTAACGAGCCTCATGTGGACATTAGAACTACTTCTACTCCTCATGCCATATTTCCATGTGCTAGTCCTTGTAATTCGTCCACTCATGACATTGCTACATCTTGTGATGAATTACTTTTCGTGCCTTGTTGCTCTAACAATGTAGAATTTACTTCCTCTAGTATTGTTGTTCACACTAAACATGTAGAGGAAATTAAAGAGCTCAAGTATCAAGTCACTTCTTTGAAGAATGACTTGAAAAAGGGTCATAAAGGGAAGGCTACACTCAACAACATCTTGAGTGTGCAAAAATCCCCTAATGATAAGAGTGGGCTTGGATTCAACTCCAATGTCAAGAACAAGTCCACTATCAAGTTGAAGCACAAGGGCAACAAGAAGAATGGCCAAGATCAAGTCAAGCATCTGGCCAATATTGTTTGCTTCAAGTGCAAGGAAGAAGAGCATCATGTAAAGTCTTGCCCATTGAAGAAGAAGCCCCTTGGCAAGAAGCAACAAGGGAAGCGGCCTCAAGCTCTACCTCTTTTTAGAGATGGGCCTCCTCCCAAAAATACTCAAGGTCTTCCTCAAGTTGTTGCTTCGCCAAAAAAGAAAGATGGCAAGAGAAGAACTTGCTATATTTGCCGTGAGAAAGGGCACATTTCTTGCTCATGCACCATTGGTATGTCCTCATCCAACCCTATCATTATTGATGCTGCTTATTCTCTTTGTAAGGATGAGGTTGGAAATGTGTTTGCCAAATTTTTTGGTGCTCAATGTGGGTTCAACAAAATAACCATTTGGGTTGCCAAGCCTATTGTGACTAACCTCTTAGGACCCAATGTGGTTGGGGACCAATAAGCCAAAATTTGATCAATAGGTGTTTTTGGAGGGCATTGGAGACTTGGCTACATCATGAAGAATTGAGGGATATTCATCTATTATTTTCATCAAGCCAAGTCATGTGGATTATATTGCCTCTATCATATTTCCAATGTTCCTCCTAGCGGTAACATATGCTTAACTCATTACATTGAAAGTTGCTCGCCCCCTTGTACATGTGTTGGTTTTGTATCTTCCATGTTCTTGTATATGTTATGATTTCCACTTAATTATCTTGAGTTATCAAGTATATTTGTATATGATTAGGTACCACAACATGTACATTTATGTTCTTGCGTTTGAGCCTTTCTTTATTATATTTGGTACCTTATTTGGCTCTTGTGAGATATTAATGTACTATCCCATTTTGGGGAGTGTTATACTTGGGATTTCCGCAATCCTAAAAATGTGTGTACACGAGAAATACCACCTAGTATCAACGTTTTAAATAGCCGGTTATAGCCCGGCTATATCATGGATATAGCCTCCGGAGAGACCTCCCGCTACAGCTAGGGCCTTTGAACGCTAAACGGGAAAATAGCCGCTATTAGCTTCGATAAACCGCTATTAGCACTAAAATCGGCCCAAATTTTAGCGGCTATGCCTCCCGCTCGGGGGGCCAAAATTTTTGGACCAAACTGTAGTGTGCGCGGCCCAAAAGTTTTAGCAAAACGACTAGAGCGGAGAGCACCTAACCCTAGCAGAATATCCCATTTCCATTCTCTCCTCGAACAGATACAGAGCGGTGGCGCGTATGACCATGGCGGCGCGTGCGACCCATCTGCGCTAGCTCTTGCTACCGGTCGCCCTCGCCCTTGCTCCCACTAGCTCCTGCTGTCGGTCGCCCTCGCTACCGCTCCTTGGCTGCCATCGCTCCCGCTCGGCCGCGACACAGGCTGCACGCGGCGGATGCGCTAGATCCTGCTCGGCAGCGACCCAGGCTGCACGCGTGCGACCCAGGTTATGTAATATTGAACTATTTTCTTGAATTGCTACTAAATGTTGTATCATGTGGACTAATTACTGAACTATGTCAGAACTCCTGGTTATTTGTATCTCTTGTTTGTAGCTCTTATGTGACTGTCAATATGTTTTTTCTCTCTAAATTATTGATATATCTATGAATATATGTTGTCCAGATTGCGAATTTTATCTTGATTTTTGTAAAACCGCTAAATGTGCATAGCCGGCTATAGCCCAGCTATAGCCTTAAATAGCTGCTAGAAAAGCCGTGGCTTTTTGCAATAGCCGGCTATTTAAAACTTTGCCTAGTATTGATATTACAATATTATCTAATCTCTATTTGGTATGTTCCTCATGAGAAATTTAAGTTCTATAGTGTCCATTAGTTATCTCTATTTGGATTCCTTTTCATCGTGTTGAGATTTATTGTTGTATCACATTATGGGGGAGTCATATGCTTAGTGCATATTACAAGCCTAGAGAATGTGAAAAATCGAGGTTGTGTCACTTAGAATTGATATTGATAATTATCTAGCTTCTATGTGACACATTTGCTCATACAAGCTCGAATTTGTTTGAATGTTTTTATTGCTCATATTTTGGATCTTGTGTGTGAGAGTGTTTCTTGGTATGTGGTTACTCATATTTGGATCTCTATATCCTCATGGAAACCATTTGCTTCAAGTCACGCTAATCACTAGTGATTGTGTGACTATTGGAAGATACCAAGAATATCTCTCTCGAAGCATGAAGCTTAATTGTTATACTTTGCCATATGCTTCTTTGTGTGAATATGATCTTTGATATCTGTGTGAACTACCTCAGGAAGATTATTCCCAATACTTCTTGTCCTTGGACAATTATTACTAGATTTATGGTATAATTTATTGATAATATTCACTTTGGCCTTTGCTTATTTTGTCCTATCTTTGGCTAAGAAAATGTTTTGTGTTACTCCCATGTATTCCATGCTTCTTTTGGATCTTCTTATTTTATTGGTATCCTCTTGTGTTTTATTTAATGTAGGTAGTAGTAATGATCTCATTTGTGTGCATTTTTCATTCAAAAGAAAAATTCTATAATGTACTACTTATGGGTGAGCTCTCATATATTATTTAGAACACTCCTTTTATCCTTCTCGTTTGATCCATTTCATGTTTTATGTGCCTGAAAGTTTGATATTTTTGTTTTGGTATTTTGTACCATCATGAAAAGTGTGGAGAGTTTGGTTTATTTTTTAGAACCTTACTCTTTTTCATAGTTGGTTTTGTCTCATTCCTTGTTTCACATTTTGGCCATTTTAGAATGAGATAAATCCTTGAGCATTTATGTTTCTATCTATATTTTTCTCTTTTGGCTTTAGCCTAGTTCATTTGTTGAACTTGTGATCGTTCCTGTGTTGAGTTGGTTCTTTTATACAATTTGGACACCATTTTCCGTGTCACACTCTTGTGTGTGCCATATCGGTTTCTTGGTGTTTTTGTTCAAATTGTATCTTCTTTTTTATTCTTGAAAGCCTTATGCATGTATATTTACTACATGTTTATATTATGGCATGCTTGCGTTCCTTGATTCAATATATAGGGGAAACTCCACAAAATCCCATTGGCTAAGATGTGCATGAAATTCAATTTCATATCAATATGCACATATTTATGTGGAGTCTCTCCTATGTGTTGTAGTTTCTCTAACTACTTTGGACCCAATATGTTTGGGGACCATTTTGTACTTAAATGTGTTTTAGGTACATTGGAGATATATTAGATGCTTGTCTCTCAATCTTGAAGAAGTGGTGCGTTCATGAAAATTGGAGGCAAGCTATAGGATGATCAACGATTCATATCCTCTACATCCTACCAATTATCTCTTAGTAACAAGTATGTCTTTCTTATGCATATTTATCTTGCTTCCAACCTTTTGTAGGTTGCATCTTGGCATGAATCTTTGTATTTGCATTTGTTGTGGTTCTAGCTTTGGTTTTAAAGAGAACTCCCTATTGCAAATATGTGTAAGTTGAGATGAGTGCATATAATTGGGACTATACATAATCATGCATATGATTCACCAATCCCAAATATGTCAATCTAGCAATTTTATTGCCTATCTTTTCCTCAACTTCTCTCATGTGCAATAGTGAGACTTTGCTAGTTGATTTTTCCTTTGTGATACTTGTTGCCTTTCTCCATATATTCCAACTTTATCCTTTTTACCTTGGTGATAGTTGTAATGTATGTGGTGTGTTGGTGTTTGAAGCTTATTAATGAATAGTAAGATAAAATTATGCTTTTGGCCATGCTTTCAAGCAAAAATCTTATTGGTTTATGTTATGACTTCATCTTGCTTTTTATGTGATTTCTTGTATATCTTCGTTGTGTGTGCTTGTTTCATTGTGGGATATGTCTTTGTGATGTTTTCCACTTAGAAACTTATACGCATAAGAGAAGATAATTTTAGTTGAGATTTTAATCCTTGGAGACCGCCTTTCTATTTCTTTGTGATGCTTTAGTGGCTTCCAAATATATTTTCCTATGAGTGCTTGTCTCTTATATTTGCATCTTCGGACACTCATATTTGTTCTCTCATGCCTTGTATTGTTAAATGAATTTGGATGAGTGAGGATTCCATGATTATGCACTTTGTTCCCAAATGCAATGATCATAATTGGTGCATAATATTTGGGGAGCTCCTCTAATTCATTTAAGAATGCTCATTTGTGTTCTTTCTCATTTTTTGTGTCTTAAATGTTTATAGGGGAGCGAGGATTCCATGTTTTTGCATTGTGTATTCTAATGCAATTATTCTAATTTATGCATAAATCTTGGGGAGCTTCTCTATTTTCATTTAAAACACTCTTTTTCTCGTAACATAATATCTTGTTGTTTCCATTTGGTCTCATTTGTTGTTTTCAATTGGTTTGTCGGATCTTGTGATTGACTGCGTCATTTGTTGATGCTATTTTTCATTTTATTTATTTTCGCAATCTTCGGGTCATCGATATAGTTCTACTTCCTCCCAAGTATTCATCATTCGATATATGCAAATGCACACCTTTGGAGGATTTATCACTATATTGACCTTCTAGAACTTGTCACCCATTTCGGCAATCGATGCCAATGGGGGAGAAGTTTTAAAGGGTTTAAGGGAAGTTGGTTTGTGCTTTGAGTTCGTTCTTAAGCATTTTCCATTCATGCTCTTGCATCTTTGTTGTTGCTTAGCATGTGGTATATATAGAGAAAACTCCACCAATGATAATGATTGTCAATATATGCAATGAAATTCAAGTTCATCACACATGCATAGTATTGTGGGGGAGTTTGCTCTATATATGGTGGTGATACCAATATCACATACTTGTGTAGTATTTGATATTGGTGTTAGCATTTTATTCGTTAAAATTCCTTATATAAACCCTCTTAAAGGGATTGTCATCAATTGCCGGGATATTGAAAGAGCATGTGGGCCCCATGTGTGGTTTTAGTAATTAATGACAATATTTATGGACTAATGTTTGTACTCCCTCCGGTCCATATTACTTGTCACTAAAATGGACGTATCTAGACATGTTTTAGTGCTAGATACATCCATTTCAATGACAAGTAATATGGATCGGAGGGATTATTAAGTTGTACTTGTAGGAATTGTCCATTGGAATTGCTTGGAGCATGTGTTGACTTCAAGGTAGAACAAATAAAGAAGGAAGTATTGTCTAAGGGATTTGGGCCTATTGGAATCCTGTAGAAGAAGAAGAATAAATAAAATAAGATCAAGTGTGTCTTGAACAAGTGACATGGATATGCCCTACGGGTACCTTACATTGGTATACCGGTCCAGCCCAGTGAAGCCCCACGTGAAGACTTACTTCCCAAGGAGACTCCGGATAGCCCAAGCCCGGTAGAAGTTTGACTCCTTGAAGGACACAGCTTAGCTGTAGGTAGAATATTCAAGGGTGAAACCCTAACTTGTAACCGACTCGACCTACCACGAGACCTAGACTCCCCATATAAAGGCCAGGAGGGAACGGGGAGGGGGATCTCCCCGACTCATACACACACCTCACGCCAGATTGCATCTGCGCACCCCCTATAACTTTCGGTTCTACCGTCAATCAAGAACAGACAAGCAGGAGTAGGGTTTTCCCTCCAGGGGCCTAAACCTGGGTAAACCTCGTGTCCCCTTGCCGCGTGTATGTTAACCGTCTCGCGATCTCCAGCATCTCCATCTTCTCCATTACCCAAGTCCGTAACAATGGCCATTGACGAGTCGTACCCTCGTCAATTGGCGACGTCTGTGGGAACTGGGGATGTTGATCGTGCGGTCGTGACAGTCCCATCCACCATGATCTACGATTCCTCGGCAATGGAGAATCACCTCCTCTATGGTGACCTCGACTTCACTGCCCACTCCCCGGCCACTCGCAAGGATTTTGATTCCGTAGGAGATGGAGTCGAGATGATGTTCGGAAGCTTTTGCTTCCCGGTGGGAAAGATCGGCACCCTACGCCTCCCAGAGCGAGTGCCACCTCCATCGTTCAGGCCCACCTCGTGGGTGCCACCAATCGACGCCTTGCGCACATCATTGCTTACGAGCGAGTCGGATGACAGCAGCAGCTACAATGCCGACCTCTGTGATCCTCCTACGGAGGAAGGAACCTACGGTTCTGGATCTGAAAGATATGGGAGTAATGATATCCTCTCGCTCTACATGTGCGCGGTCATCCAGAATGGCAACGTCGACGATGGCACCGAGCCACCACCGAATCCCCCTCCCAACCCGCAGGGTGAGAATGGAGGAATCGGGGCACCCCCACCCAATCCCAACGGGAACAGGGCACCCGAAGGCACGGAGGGTATAAACCGTGTTCATAACAAGATCAAACTCACCAACGAGGAGTGGGAGAGGGTGCACGACGCTGTGCGAGGCACTCACCCTCTACCAATCGACGCCCCCCTCGTGACATGTTGATGGGCTACCACTGGCTCCTCATCAAGGAGCACAATCGACAGATCAAGAAGCAAAATGATCTCGATCTATGTAGGTGAGCGGCTGACGAATCAAGCACGTTGTGAGCTGCGCTCTCCGCTGGTGGCTCTACCTCGAAGGGCTACGATGGCCACAAGTATCATTCCCGCTTGGAGCGTATGGATCCCGCTGCGCAGCATGAGGCCACCAAGGCACTCAACATGTCCTTCATGACGATGGACTCGCAGGGCAATATCATGCCCAAAACGCCACAGGCCGCGGTCATGGCGGCCACCACCTACCTCGCATCCAACCCGCCACCGGTGGGAGACCCACGAAACACAATCCACAAATCTGCGCTTGCAGGTCTCAGACTCGTCGGAGCTACACTCCACAACGAAGTATCCGCGGAGCCCAAGAAAAAGGCCACGGTAAAATTCACTGGAAGACGCACACCCTCATCTGAGGAAGAAGAGCATGACCTGCCGCAGTGCCGCCGCCGCCCACGGTGCAAGAGCAGCAACTACGACGCTCATAGCGAGCTTGCCCAGCGCAAGATCGACAAGTCACATGCAAATTACGTGTGCTCCACTGAGTCCGAAGACGACGACATAGAGTTGTGCAGTGCCAGGTGCTTCAGCAGGGCCGTACGACAATCCTGGATGCCTAAGAACTTCAAGTTCCCTTCGAACAACCTAAAATTCGATGGCGCGCAGGAGCTGAAGATCTGGCTCGAAGACCACCTGTCTTTAGTCAAGATCCACGGCGGGAGCAAAAACACAGTCATGCAGTGCCTTCAGCTACAGCTGACGGGCGCATCCAGAGCCTGGCTCAACAGGATCCCTTCCGGATCCATCCGTAGCTGGGAAGAACTAGAATACAACTTCATCCGCAACTTCAAAGGCACCAGCAAGAGATCGGCTTCAATCGAGGAGATACGCGCCTACTGCCAATGGTCCAATGAGTCTATCTGCTCATACATACTACGCTGGTCCATCATCAAAAACTCCGCCGCAAACATCTCAGAGGAAAGGCTAATCGACGCCTTCAATGACGGCTTAAGGCGGCACGAATTCAAGGAAGAGATTGGGCATTTCAAGCCCCAAACCATCGATCACCTGATGGACATCTCCAATCGTTGGGCCGATGGCGAGGATGCAGTCAACCGATCATGTTCGGATGATGAAGATGATTTCAGACGCAGGCGCGATTACCGCGGGAAAATAAGAACATGCGTCTACGACGACTACAAAGAAGTCGATATGATCGCGGCTGGCTATGCCGATCGCTGCAACGATGGCAACCGCGACAGCGGGTACCGCGGTGGCAACTACCGTGACGGTAGAAGACCCAAACAAATGTGGCAACACCGCAACCGCAACGACGAGCAATCCGCAATCGAGAAATTGTCGGGTCCCTGCACCATCCACTTCTACATCGACAAGCAGGATGGAAAGAGGAAGGCTAGCCACATGCTTAAGGACTGCATGGAGTTCTAGAAACTCCATGAGTGCTTCGCCTAGATGCGTCGCCAAGCGGTGAACCCAAGAAGCTGGAGGGAGTTGAATCCAAAGGAAACATTGTGGCCCAGACTGCTACGAGTGACGACCTTGCACGCTTTAGAACCCGAAGCACTTGATGGACGGACTTGAACTGTTGTGAGAACAACCGCTCGATCACGGTCCATCCAGAAGAAGCCACCGGCCTCCAACTCCTGTTGCATTTGAAGGGAATATGCCCGAGAGGCAATCATAAAGTGGTTACTATCGTATTCCTTATTTATGATAAATGTTTATTTTGCATGCTATAATTGTATTAATACATAAACATTAATACATGTGTGTTTAATAAACAAAAAGGAAGTTCCTAGTTATGCCTCTCTTATAAACTAGCTCGTTGATTAACAAGATGATCAAAGGTTTCCTGATCATGGACATTGGATGTTGTCAATAACGAGGTCACAACATTAGTGTAATGGTGTGATGAACATTCATCCGAAATATAGCATTACGATCAAGGTCATTGTGTTTATATTTCTATAACATCATACAAAGTAATCTTAGTCCTTAGACCATGAGATCATGTCAATCACTAACACCGGAAGAGTATCTTGATAACATCAAACGTCACACCGTAACAGGGTGACTATAAAGATGGGTTCGATTACTGAAGGTGTTATGTTGAGGCTCATGGATCAAGAGTGGAATTTGTCCATCCCGATGACGGATAGATATACTCTGGGCCCTCTCGGTGATATCACATTAGTTAGCTTGCAATCAAGTGATTTGATCACTAGAATGTTATATCACGGGAACAAGAAAAGAGTACATGTCGGTAACGAGATCAAACTAGGTATGGAGATACCGATGATCGAATCTCGGACATGTAATATATCGCGAGACAAAGGGATTGAGTTACATGCGTATAAGGTTCACACGATCACAGAAGTCATTGTTGAATATGTGGGAGTCAGTATGGATCTCCAGGTCCTGCTGCTGATTATTGATCGAGAGGGGTCTCGATCATGTCTACATTATTCGCGAACCGTAGGGTGACACACTTAAGGGATACCAACACCATTTGGAGCAAATAATATGCCAGAGAAAGAAAAGGAAAGCGCGGGAATTTATTTTACTAGACATCGGAACTGTTTCGGTTGAAATTGCTGAAACTGGTTCTGCATGTGAAATGGAATACTAGCAAGGGGTTTTATGTGAATGTTTTTTAATTAAAGTAATTAGAAAAATTCTGAATAAATAAATAAAATAGTTTTATTTAAATGAGAGCTTGCATTAAATTTGGTGGAAATTTAATGCATGTGAGTGGATTTTTGAGTGGAGGCTTTTTAATGGGAGTGGAGGCTTTTCATTTTGAGTGGGAGCTCCACCCACATGAATGTGGAAGAGGTGGGGGCAGCCACCATGGCTGGCGCCATGCCCCTTGGGGTGCCCCCTCTCCCTATAAAAGGCCCCCCTCTCATCCTCTCAAAACACACCTCCTCGCGAAGGATCTCTCTCCCCCCTTTAGAATTTCCCCATGGTCTCGGATCAGCGAGATACATGTTCCCGGTGGATTTTTCTGGAAGGATTTGTTGCTTCCGCTGCTTCACTAGAGCGAGGGCGTGGAGGTTGTCGGGATACCCGGACGTGTGTGCAATCACAGATGCACCACTGCTGCTGGACCGGCTGGACCAGATGGACTTCATCACGATCTTGAGATCGGCAAGCGTTCGACTACATCATCCACGAGTACAACCTTGTTAACGTTATACGGTCTTCGAGGGTATGTATTCTATGGATTTATATCCACCCATTTCTTGTATCTAGTAGATAGATATTGGTACATAGTTGTTCCCATCGTAGGAAATTTTTTGTTTTCTATGTTGCGAACCCTAGAGTGGTATCAAAGACGGATGTATGTGTAGATGCTTTGCATGGGTAGTACACATATGAGTATGTGGGCGGTGATGATCATTTTATTGCTTCTTAGTTGTACTTTGGATATTGGTGTCATAGTGGGATGAAGCGGCCCGAACAAACTTTACATTTCCTCGCACATGAGACCTGTTCCACGCTTGACATGCAACTAGTTTGCATAAGTGGCTAGCGGGTGTCTGTCTCTCCTACTATAGTCAATATCTAATTTGCAACGAGTTGTCAAAAATTTGGTTATCCTCGTTGTGGTTCATGTTTGTAGGTAAGAACGGTTCTATATTCGAAAGCCCTAAGCCACGTAAAACTTGCAATGGATAAATTAGAGGCGTCTAGTTTAGATTGTTGCTGGTCTAGTGTTATGATATGGTGATGTTGTAACTACAAGTATGAGATGATACTCTTACAACACACATAACGTGTAGGTTCCATAGACCTTGGCCTTACACATAGAGGTATGATAGAGATCATACCACGGTGCACATGATGGAGATCATATGCGGGAACCATATCATTTCACTTATTAACATGTGATGTTTGATTGCATCTTATATTGCTTGTTTGGTGTTTTATTAGCATAATAAGATGATCCCTCATTTAGATATCAAGATAAAAATGTTATCTTCCTTAAGTATGCACCAACAATGTTTCGTCGCTTCAAGACATCACGTGATGATCGGGTGTACTTGAATCCACGAGCATATCTCGGGTGTAAGACAGTTACACACGCGAATACTAAGGTTCTTACTTGGCGAGCCTAGCATGTACAGACATGGCCTCAGAACATGGACCGAAAGATTAAGCATGAGTCATATGTTTTGATATGATGACCATATGGATGCTCGCCTTTGAAGCTACACCGACTCACGTGATGATCGGACTTGGTGTAGTGAATTTGGTTCATGTAATCACCAAAAGACACGAGGGATGTCATTTTTGAGTGGGAGTTCATTTCTAATTTGGATTAGTAGAACTCAATTTATCATAAATTAAATCAAAGTGAATTTGCATAATTTGTTGTAGTCATTGGCATTCGTTCTCCACCTTATGCTTAGTTGTAATTGAGATAATATAACTATAGAATTCTAGATATTTACTTTACGAACTGGTATCGTATTATGTTGAGTGTCAATCTAAAGTTTAAAGTTTTACTGCAAACTTTCAGCAAACTTTGTTTACTCCATGAAATTTAATAATTGGTAAATCGAGAGTAACAATTCGAGTGTTAGTATCTTAAGTATCATGTTTGCCTCCATGATTCTTGATTATCTTAATATCAAGTTTATCTAGGAGATGAAAGAATTGTTTCAGAAACCATCATGTGTGACATATATAATGATATCTGAAACAATGTTTTGGTTGCAATATGATAGATTATAATGTATGTTCTCATATTGGATGAGAATTTACAAAGGTTGGAGATGCTAGACATCCTAATCATCCAAAAGGGTTTTGGAAAGTAATGTTATACTCATGATTCTCCTTTATAAGCTAGAGTAGCTTGATCATGAAAGTCATCATGATAAGAATGAATAGAAGATGTATGTAAAGTGTTTACTACGCTAAAAAGATTATTAAAGAATGGATTTTGAAAGAATACCAATCATTTGATGATGGTGATCTACTTCAAAGTGCAAGTCCAAAGGTATTATTATTTGAATATACACGCTTTGGACTATGTGTCATGTATATGGCGCCACTGTTGATGTTGATAGATTCTTTTAAAAAGGAAAAGGAAATTATGAAAGAGAATCGATAAAATATATTTGGCAGAAAAGAAAAGATTGGAAATATCCAATTTAGGTATATAGATGATATACATGTTATGGTTGTATTCTTTGCTTATTAAACAATTTGGTTCTTGGGTATTGGATACCGAATTGGTTGGTATAAAATGTCATATAGAACGATGCAATTCATGAACCACAATGGCCTAAGTAACTAGCAAGAGAATATGTGATGATGTTCATCGAAAATAAACAAACCGTTGTTTGTATTTCTCGTTGACATCAAAGCTTGACTTCAAGATTTGTTTTAATAATTGTTATTTAAATCAGGTATTATGAGAACAAAGGTTGTTCAAATAGTTAACGTATTCCATATAAGATGGATGATTTACAAATCTAGTTGGAGAAATCACATCCATAAAAACTAATGCTAAAATGTCGCAAGACAAATGATTGAAAGATCACTTACGAAGTGACATCGCCGTTTAAATTATATTGGAAAGAAAACATGAAGAAACTCCATATTCATGGATTTTTGGAGTCTTTGATTTGATCAAATGACGCTTGAGAAAACTTCATTCAAAGGCCAAAGAAGAACGAATGACTAAATTATTGGAATTTATACATATCGATGTATGTAGTCCATTATGTATAGTCGTAAGCGATGGATTTCAACTTCATATGCTTTCTCCGGAAATTTGAATCAATGTTCACTTAATGAGAAAGAAGTATGAAATATTTGAAAAACGTTTCAAAGACTTTCAAGATGAAGTGGAAAATCATTGTAACAAGAAAATAAATGGTTTATGATTTTATCATATGGGATTTATTTGAGTTACAAGTGTAACAAGAAAAATAAATGAAATATGATTTTATCATAAAGGTATTTATTTGAGTTACAAGTTTAGCAAAACACCTAGATTTACATCTCCCGAAACACCATATGAGTATGGAGTGTTAGAGATTTGTAATAAAACCTTGTTTGACATGGTTGGATCAAAGGTGTTATTTATAAAACTGCCATTATGTTTTAAAAGATTAAAGCTTTAGAGACTACCGCTTTTACACTGAAAAGAGCTCCATCTTGATCCGTTAAAGTGACACCATGGAAGTTATGGTTTGGGGTAAAACCCAAGTTGTCATTTATTAAATTTTGGTATGCTAAACATAAGTAAGATGTTTACAACCAAAGTCGGATGAGCATGTATTTGTAGGTTATTTCGAATAACAATTGGTTATTCCTCCATAACACCAAGGACAAAAGGGTTTGTCGCTTGAAACGTGAAGTTTCTTGAAGAAAGGAATTTTTCATAAATGTTAAGTGGGAGGACAATAGAACTTTGATAAGGTTAACGAACCTTAGCTAAATGTGCTGAGTTGTGCAGCACCGGAAATCGTTCCAGAGGCTTCCATAATGTTCATAGCTTATGTGCCTCAAAGGTTGTGGTCACGGAGATCTAAGTTCTTATTGAACCAAGTCGGTCGGATAAACAATCAAATACTGAGATTTGAGAGTAAATCATTATTTTTTGACAATGATGAACCGACTACATGCAAAGAAGTGATGATGGGCCCTCACTCCGTCAAATGGCTTGAAGCCATAAAATCCGTGATAGTTCCATATACGAGAAATCAAATTTTGAACTTGGAAGACCCTCCGGAAAGGTGTAAAAACCTATTGGTTGTATTTGGATCTATAAAGAAACAGACATGGATGTTTCACATCTATGAAATAGTCGATATGTCGGTAAAGTATTTTATGACAATGTTCAAGGAGTTGACTATGACAAGATTTGATCTTTCATAGCGATATTTAGTCTGGACGGATTAAAGTAGCAACCACTACATATAATTTGGTATATGGTAGATGAATAAACAAAATAAAGTTCTTCTAATAGAATGGTTACCTAGGACGTGTACATGACACGGTCCAAAGGGTTTTGTTAAATTCAAAGGATGCTTAAAGGGCATGCAAACTTCAATGGTTGAAGTAAGCATCGCGGAGTTGGAATCTTCACCATGATGAAAAAGGAGTTTTTCATCAAGAGACGATGAAGATGCTTGCATTTGCAAGAAATGAAGTGGGAGTGCTGAGACATATTTCTAATACATTATGTGGAGGACATCTTGATTAGAAATGATGTATCTTTTATTGACAAAGGTTAAGAATTGCATTTAGATGAAAGATTAGGGAAAACCCGAATATTTAGCATGAATGTCTATAGTGAATATACTGTGACGCTAATATGGTTGTGCCAAACGTACATATATGAGATATTGAAGAAGTTCAATATAAAAACGACAAGAAACGGTTCTTGTCGCATGGAAAGGAATTGAATCAAGATTCAAGTGTATCGACACTTGATAAGTGAAACAAGATTCAAGTGCTTTGACACTTGATGAGTGAAATCACAAGGACGTTTTGATCAATCATACCATGATATGTACATATCCAGATATGTCCTATTGTCTAAGTGTTATGAGCATATACCAGAATGAATCATAAAATGATCATTGGACGATAGTGAGGATATTCTTATGATCTTTTATAAGAACTAAGAATATATTTGTGTAGAGGTGACAAACAATTACAAATAGTTCATTGTAAAGCGTTACATTGATACTAGTTTTGTCACAAGATACAAATTAACTTTATATAAATTTAAACTATAGGTGGCACAATGTAATGGGAAGAAAGTTTCCATGACGGATTTGGATGAAGTCCAAAGTGAAGACATTGTGACGGACACTACAACAAAAGGCTAAGTATATGACTGCTATAGTAGCAGCAAAGGAGGGAATTTGTGTCAAGTAGTTTGTTATCAAACTAAGGTGTGGTTTGCAACGGGCTAACACTAAAGATATATTGTACGACAATAGTATCAACATTATTTAACCCCAAGGAACTAAAGATCTCACCAAAAGACCAAATTTATACAATGCCATCTCATTGGAGAATGAGTGATGCGTCGAGACGCAAAGCCATGTAAATACACACGGACCTGAAGCGTCAGATCCGTAGATTAGGTTAACCACTTGCAATTGCGTATATGGAACACCAGAAAGCCATAGGTGTTCAATACGCAAAGTTTTCAAACTAGATTATTGTCTCTAGTGCAAGTGGGAGACTGAAGGGAATATGCCCGAGAGGCAATAATAAAGTGGTTATTATCATATTCCTTATTTATGATAAATGTTTATTTTGCATGCTATAATTGTATTAATATGGAAATGTTAATACATGTGTGTTTAATAAACAAAAAGGAAGTTCCTAGTTATGCCTCTCTTATAAACTAGCTTGTTGATTAACAAGATGATCAAAGGTTTCCTGATCATGGACATTGGATGTTGTTAATAACGAGGTCACAACATTAGTGTAATGGTGTGATGAACATTCATCCAAAGTATAGCATTAAGATCAAGGTCATTGTGTTTATATTGCTATAACATCATACGAAGTAATCTTAGTCCTTAGACCAAGAGATCATGTCAATCACTAACACCGGAAGAGTCTCTTCATAACATCAAACGTCACACCGTAACAGGGTGGCTATAAAGATGGGTCCAGTGCTACGAAGGTGTTATGTTGAGGCTCATGGATCAAGAGTGGAATTTGTCCATCCCGATGACGGATAGATATACTCTGGGCCCTCTCGGTGATATCACATTAGTTAGCTTGCAAGCAAGTGATTTGATCACTAGAATGTTATATCACGGGAACGAGAAAAGAGTACATGCAGGTAACGAGATCAAACTAGGTATGGAGATACCGATGATAGAATCTCGGACATGTAATATATCGCGAGACAAAGGGATTGATTTACATGCGTATAAGGTTCACACGATCACAGAAGTCATCATTGAACATGTGGGAGTCAGTACGGATCTCCAGATCCCGCTGCTGATTATTGATCGGAGAGGGGTCTCGATCATGTCTACATTATTCGAGAACCATAGGGTGACACACTTAAGGTATACCGACACCATTTGGAGCAAATAATATGCCAGAGAAAGAAAAGGAAAACGCAGGAATTTATTTTACTAGACACCAGAACTGTTTCGGTTGAAATTGCTGAAACTGGTTCTGCATGTGAAATGGAATACTAGCAAGGGGTTTTATGTGAATGTTTGTTAATTAAAGTAATTAAAAAATTCTGAATAAATAAATAAAAGAGTTTTATTTAAATAAGAGCTTGCATTAAATTTGGTGGAAATTTAATGCATGTGAGTGGATTTTTGAGTGGAGGCTTTTCATTTTGAGTTGGAGCTCCACCCACATGAATGTGGAAGATGTGGGGGCAGCCACCATGGCTGGCGCCATGCCCCTTGGGGTGCCCCCTCTCCCTATAAAAGGCCCCCCTCTCATCCTCTCAAAACACACCTCCTCGCGATGTATCTCTCTCCACCCTTTAGAATTTCCCTATGGTCTCGAATCAGCGAGATACATGTTGTCACATCCCAAATTTTAGATTTGGTCTTGCATATCTTTCATATCATTGCATCATGCTTTTCCATGCAAAACCGTCGAGTGAAAAGGTTCGGCGAAACGCCAATTGCAAAACCCTATTCTATTTTGCTACGAGGTTCCTGCGGGAAGCGTTAGTAGGACTAGCATTGTACACCCTTTTAGATTAGTGGTTCCGCTCGAACCTCGATGCTAGATTGTTCCCCTCGACCATACGAACCCGTAGGCGCAAGAATCGCTCGAATCGGAGCTCGTACGGAGAAGTTGTCGCCGTTTTAGTGAGTCGCCGGAAAACGGTCCGAATTTCCGGACCGATTTCCGAGTTCGCCCGTCGCGCCAAGGCCGATGCCGTAGCCGCCCTCGCGCCCCCCGCCGCCGCGCCCGCCCGGGCCCGCCCGCCGCGCCGCCCGCGACGCTCGCCCGCCCGTCGCGCCTCGCCGCTCGCCGCCATCCCGCCGCGAGTAAGGCCAGCACGCCGCGCCGTCGCCACCGCACCGCCGCCTACTCGCGCCGCCCCGCCTCGGCCACCGCCCCGCCAGCGCCGCCGGCCGCCCTCGCCGCCTGCCAGCGCCGCGCCGCCGCCCCGCCGCTGCGCGCGCCGCCACGCTGCCCGCGCCGCGCCGCGCCGCCGCCGCCATCGCCTTGCCGCCGCCGTCTGCTTGCCGCTGCCAGGCGCGCCTTCGCGTGCACGCATGCATGCATACACGTACACAATCGCGCGCCGTTTTGCGTCGCGCCGTTTTGTCCGTACCGCGTCGCACGCGCGCCGTCTTGCGCGCCGCGTTGACGATCTTGGACCGTTCGTTGACCGCCTCCCTCCGTGCAGGAACCGATCGCCGCCGCTGTCCGTTTCGCCGTTCGTTTTCGGTAAGACAGCAGCCACCGTCAGATCTCAGATCAGCGGCTTAGATCGTTCGTTGACCGGTCAGACTCAGGCGTTGACTAGTCAGACGCCCAGTCAGCGCCCAGTCAGCAGACGCTTTGACCAGTCAACAGACACAATTGACTGGTCAATTTCGTTAATCCTTCTAGTTGACAGATTTCGGTAGAATCTTATAAATTGCATAGAAATTAAACCGCTTGGCCAAAAATTGCAAATAAAATATTTGTAGATTCAGTGAGTCGTGTAGAATCTCGCTGTACCTTTGGTTCAGGCTTTTGCAGCAAGGTTTAGTACAGTTTAATCAAACTAGTTAGTGGCCTTTTCGAAGTAATAAATTCGTAGAAAAAGATCCGTAGCTCCAAAAATCGCGTATGATATGTCCCTGGATTCAGTGGAACGAGGAGAATCTCATCGTGAATTAAAAGGATAGGCTTACAGTAAAAACTTCTGTAGAAACTGTCTAGTGGATTTCTGCAGTGTTTTAATTACTCGGGGAGTTTTATAATTCCTTTTTGAGTAATTCCAATTGGTACTGTTTCTAATCAGCGATGCCTATGCGGTAGAATTTTCCCAAGATTTTACGAACAGTATACTACTGGTAGTGAATTATTTAAGTTCTAGCTCTAGTTTGGAGCATTACTTTTGCTTAATAGTTTTCTTAGCGCTAAAACTATTTTCCATGCATGCAATCGGTAGTACTATGGAATAGGATGTTGTGGTGCAGCTGTAGCACCAATGCACTTGTCGCTCTTGTATTCATGCATCATATTTGTTGCACATGCTTGTGGATTGCTTGTTTATGAATGCAATTGTATCGTGTAGATTGTGTCGAGTGCAACGCTTGCTCGTGTGTGGATTGTTCTTCCGACCGCTACAACCAAGGCAAGTAGATGCTACTTTGTTCATGATATCGTCCTACTATTTTCAATGCATTGTCGTGTATTTTGTAGTTGCATGTGTAGGATGATACTATCGCTATGCTATGTCCTATTATGTGGTAGGGCCTTCCTTGTAGATGAAACACCGATGGTAGATGTGCTTAGCCATGCTATGTTGAACGAGGGCTGGGTTACATCATTGATACTTGTTTTCTCAAAGTATTGGTTTGTGAAAACTAAAAACAACTTAACCAATGAACCCCCTGGGTGTGATGGTATTGATAATTTTTGGTGGTTTCATTGCGGAAAGGCACCTAGGTATCAAGAGAGAATGATTGGCTTCTTTATTGTGTAGCTTACGTGTACAACCATGTGCCAATAATGGAATGGGCGGTTGGTTGGACTTAGTAGGTTGTGGTGACCCGAACCCGCGTATCCAGAGATGTAGAATTTTGGTAGGTTGGACCGGTGCGCGTCGGGATTGGGGAGCTACTTCCCGAACAGTCTCAACTTGGACTTCTCCCTATCATCAACCAAAATGAGAGTGATGGTACGAGCTGGGCTGGCCAAGTCACATGGGTAAAGTGTACTAACCTCTGCAGAGTGTATAATCTAATCGATTAGCCGTGTCCCCGGTTATGGACAACTGAGTTGCTTGATATTGATTCTATGACATGTTTCTCGCTCATTCTAATTTCATAATTGTTTTAATATTGTTGGGTTAACTTAATTGGGATCTTTTCAAAGAAAATCAAAAACTGTTTATGAAAGTAGGACAAATGTATTCGCAAATGCAAGCCAGACACAGCTCCACTGGCCAAATATGCATGTAGATGTTAGTACTATTGTCTTCATTACTAGCTCTACTTGCCATACATTCCATGTATTGACCCTTCAGGGCTGCTACGTTTCATGTTGCAGGTTATTCCGATTCTGAGTAATCGATATAGGCCACGGTACTCCACTCGGCACTTGTTCACTTGTGGGCAATTTGAAGAATGGAGGATTTACTTTGTGGGATACCCGGACGTGTGTGCGATCATGGATGCACCACTGCTTTGCGGTGCTGGACGTGATGGTGCTAGACCGGCTGGACCAGATGGACTTCATCACGATCTTGAGATCGTCAAGCGTTCGACTACATCATCCACGAGTACAACCTCGTTAACGCTATACGGTCTTCGAGGGTATGTATTCAATGGATGTATATCCACCCATTGCTTGTATCTAGTAGATAGATCTTGGTACATAGTTGTTACCATCGTAGGAATTTTTTTGTTTTCTATGCTACGAACCCTACATCATTAAGCAATTCATTCCAATCGCAACACCCTCTTTCTCCTCCTTCCGAAGAATATTCACAACAACACATAGAAGCAGTAGATGAGAAGACATAAAGGTCCGACACACTCGAAAAGAACAAGAAGATCATGGCGACTTACACTGGAGTTGCTCGCCGATTTGCCACAATTCCTCAAGAAGAAATTCCTCTCTCGCAATGGTCGTTCGATCTTGGATTTCCAAACGTCCGCATGACCATGGACCATGAGAACATCCTTCTCTAGGCTTCGGATGCGACCGCGTAGCAGAGGCAACTGTGACGCCTCGCTTGGCGGTGGACGAGCACCAGTCAAGGCAGAAGGTGTGGTCACCGGTTCAGCATTCGAAGAATCCTAAGAGTGCACATGTGACAGAGCATAAAAACCAAGGAAAATGACAACAGTCGAAAGAGACACTTATATTTACATCAACCACTACATGGTAAAATTCATACTTGTCCAGCATATAGCATTACATGCACATTGACAAAGCAAAGAAAAATACTGCTAAAACTATGACAGAGAAGGCCTAGGCAGCCACATCCGGAGCAGGTTCGGACTTCGAGAGTCTAGCCTTGGCTGCCCGCTGCTACTCCAGTGCATACGTGGCCATAAGGTCAATAAGCTTCCGACCAAAATGCTTGCGGCAGGAGGCGAACGGAGCAAAATCTACATCGGTGCCATCAGCATCCTAGAGGTGATCTGCTAAAGATCCAGCTGTGCACCAGACGACACTGCCATCACCATTCCCATGGCGGCACCCACCCCCTTCTTCACTCTCTTGTAGCTCGCAGGGGCATCACCCGCCAAGGCTTCTTCTAGGGAGTCGACATTGTCAAGGGAGATGCCCTTTGGGTTGATCTCTTTGTAGAAGAGGGCGAGGACCTCCTCGGCCTTGCCTAGAGACTCCACAGCAGAGCTGCAGCAATCTTTGACCGCTGCAATGACATCTGCCATGGCATCCCCATGCTCCAGAACGATGCGATCAAAAGCAACGCCAGTAGCATCTACATGATGCAGCAAAAATTTCGAGTGAGATAAAGAAACCACACCAGAGGAAAACACAAGTTCAAGAAGAGGCACACTTACCGGATAGTGCTTTGGCAGCAACCATAAGCTTCTCTACCATGGCCTTCTCACGCGACACCGTGGCAGCCGCAAGCTGCTGCTCACGATCCTGGGCCTCCTGTTGTTGGCGCTGAAGGGCCTCCGTCGCATCCTTCGCCTTGGTCTCCGCTTGGCCAAGACTCTTTTTGAGTGCATTCAGCTTGCAGAGGGCCTCATTGTTCTCATGTGCAATATTCAACAAGGAAAAAAGTCATCTCAACCAGTACTTATCAGTACTCGTAATTGAGAAGAAGAAATATACACACCTTAGAGTTGCTTGAGGTCGCCCTCCAAGGAAAGGTATTAATGGCCCATGCGATTGACGTCGTGGATGAAGGGCTACACAAAGGAAGCATCAAGCTAAGTAAGCAAGAGAGCTCGAGGGCTCGCTCATGAGACAGTATAAGGTACTTACGTGGTCACCCGAAGAATCCGAGGGTTTAATTTGCGTCTTCCGAGCAATGACCACACAAGTCTTTGGCCTCAAGGAGCTCGAAAGATCGTCGTTGGAGTCGGCCACCGTCTTCGGGGAAGGAGCAGCAACCTTCGATTCCCCATGCATCTCGTCAAGCTCCTCCTCAGGGGATTCATCTGAGGAGTTCTTCCAAGAAGCACATGGAATATTTCAAGCTAACCAACAAGACAACAAGCTAATACTTAGCACACTGCAAATACAAAGGAAACAGAAAACTTACGATAGAATATCGGAGAGGTTGAACTCTGGCGCCTCTTTCTCCTTCTTCTTCTTGGATGGCGGCTGAGGAGCTATGGACCGAACGGGCACAGGAGGAATAGGAGAGGCCGCACCCTCGTCCCCAGCATGACGCTCAAGGAAGGAAGTCCCCCTTGGTGTCGGCGGCGTGGCTCCATCCGAACTTTCGCTTCAGGACCTCTTTTGAGATAGCCCTTCGCTATGCTCGGGGGCTTCCGCAGTAGGCGACCATGCAGGGGAAGCGTGGATTCAGAATCTGTGTCTCCGCCATTAGGCGCAGCAGTATACTTCTCAGGAAGGGGTGGCATCATGCCCGCCACCTTATAGTCCTGCGAATCTAGAAAGGTGCAGGTGTTAGTCAAGAAATAACAGGCAAAAAGCACTCGAAAATGCATTACATGCATCCACAAGATTTACCTGAGGGACTTCCTTCTTGGCATGGAAGGGGGAGTCAAAGATTTCCTCGGCAGCTCCTCTTCGGCCTTATGCTTCAGCAGAGGTCGAAGTGCCCGATCGGGTCGGGTCGCTGGCGCCAGAGTATAAGAACATCGGATGCACTCTCGCTTGGAGAGGCTACACCCGACGCTTAAGGAAAGTGCGAATGATATTGACGCCACTGACCTCCTTGCCCCGCACCAGCTGGAGCTCCTCCACCCTCTGGTACAGCTTCTGTATCTCCGTGACCTCGCCCTCCATGATGTCATTTGACCATGAGCGGTTTCAGGAGATCACCTTGGTGGAGTCGAAAGGGGCCAAACCATAGTGTTGTCCGTCGAGCTTAACATCGTAAATGTAAAACCATTTGTTCCGGCACTGTTGGACGGACTCGCAGAGATAGAAGGAAAAGAATTGAACAGTGGGGCGGAGAGAAATCCCGCACCCACCCAGTGGTAGACACCACCGGTACCAGACTGCCTCTTCAGAGACTGCAGTTTTTTGAAGAGGCCGAAGTGTGGCTCTATACCGAGCTAGCACTCACAAAGCATGATAAAACACGTAATGTCCAGAAGATAATTGGGCGACAACTCATGGAGTTGCAGCCCGTAGAGAAAGAGAATCCCACAAAGAAATTCGTAGGCAGGCAGAGAAAGACCATGAATAACAAAGGCATAGAACATAACTCGAAACCCTTCGTGTAGGTCCAGAATTACCTCTTCCTTCGGAAGGAGGGCGTCGTTCTTGTTCTTGGAGATGAGGCCAGCCTCGCGCAGGCGGTGCAAGTCCGCATCCCTCATCTGGGAGCGCCGCCACCCACCATTGGTGATGCGTCCGACGGTGGAGGCTTTCTTGGTGGCGCCAGCGGTGCTCGATCCCGCTGCAGCAGAGGAGATCTTCTTTGCCTTGCCCGTTTTTGTGGAGTGGTGAGGAACGCGATGAGAATAGAGAAAGGAGGAAGGAAAAACACGCAGGACGTCTAGTGTGCAATACGAGCGAGCTCTAGTAATGGTAAAATTAGAGGAGATGAAAGCAAATGGCGAAGGAGAAAAACTACTTTGATCCCTTCATAGTATAAAAGGACGAGGAAGATGAAGCGGAGCCATTGATTCAGAAGACCTAGCGCGTGTCCATCATCACACCATACACGTGTAAACAGATGCCCAAACCGTCGCAAGCACTCCACCCACTACTCATGGTAATTGAGGAGACGCCGTAACTATCGCAAAAATTATGCGTGAATAGTAAAATCAAGGTCAGAAAGTGGGACCCACGGTCATCCCGTCACGTCGCTGCTGCTGCCGTAGACATTTGAGCTCACCAGGCGTCAGCAATGACATCATCAAAGCAAAGATAGCAACGGCTAGAAAATTTCAACTAAACAACGTACTTACTTGAGTCTACGACTCAACCAACTACTCGGGGGCTAATCCTATAAGGAGCGCTGGTCGCGCACCCGAGAAATGGATATGGTGGAAATGATTTTTCGGAAATACTTTTAGTCCTACGTCGAGTCTGCGACTCCACTACGGACTCGGGGGCTACTCCCATAGGGAGCGCTGGTCAAGCATTTGAAAAACCTCTGGCGTTGATGACATCCGTAGATTTAAAGTCTCCACTCGAGTCTACGACTTGAACCGACACTCGAGGGATACTCCCATAGGGAGCCCTGGTCGTGCACCCTATGAACTTTTCGGATGAGATGCTTCGGATCACATGTGATAAGAAAAACACACACAACAAACCTCTTTGACAGCTTTGCCTGAATTAACGCTGAGAGAGATATTGTCTCCTTGGTCACCTGAAACACCTCCGCGGTGATAAAATTTCGGATGTTGTGGCTGCGACACAAAGATAAGACCTACAGATATCATCCGATGGCCTAGTATTGCACCTGGCTGCGCTCTGCCAGTAACATACCGTGTCAGCAGGCACGAAGAAAAATCCCGATGGACGCATTGCGTACTTAACTTAAAACACTGGAATTCGACTACTGTAAGACCTTAGCGGCCTGAGTCGAATTATGCTAGCATTGTTCCGAATTCGAGTCTAGGGACTCGAGTCTAAAGTAGATCGTGTTGTTTTGTCCAATGATAGTTAACTGACCCTGATCCAATCGGGTGAGTCAGGTACACGTAACAACAATCCTTATGAACTTACATATTCACCCAAAAACAGGTTTGGATGAGAAACACCTGAAATATTAATAGATGGTTAACAGACACGCATCAAGGGGACATTGGAAGAGATCGCGCACCCTATGAACTATTCGGATGAGATTCTTCGGATCACATGAGATCGCAAGGGGACATTGGATGAGATGCTTCAGATGAGATCGCGAGACGGTTAATAGACACGCAGCAAGGGGACATTGGTATACCTGGTCCAGCCCAGTGAAGGCCCATGTGAAGACTTGATGCCCAAGGAGACTCCGGATAGCCCAATCCCGGTAGAATTTCGACTCCTTGAAGGACATGGCTTAACTGTAGATAGAATATTCAAGGGTGAAACCCTAACTTGTAACCGACTCGACCTACCCCGAGACATGGCCTCCCCATATAAATGCCAAGAGGGCACGATGAGGGGGATCTCCCCGACTCATACACACACCTCATGCCATATTGCATCTGCACACCCCCTGTAACTTTTGGTTCCACCGTTAATCAAGAACATCCATGCAGGAGTAGGGTTTTCCATCTGGGGGCCTGAAACTGGGTAAACCTCGTGTCCCCTTGCTGTGTGTCTGTTAACCGTCTCATGATCTCCACCATCCCCATCTTCTCCATAACCCAAGTCCATCACAATGGGCATTGACGAGTCGTACCCTCATCAAGAAGTAGATGGAATTTCTCATGTGTATCTTCAAGACATCATCCAATTGGAGTTAGAAGAAATGTTATGCAAGTTCAAGATGCGCCATCTCTATAAGTTCTCATGCTTAAAGCTTCCCATCCTCGGTGATCATGGATCGATGAAGACAAGGTCAAATAAGAGGTTTCCCCATGGTGTATGGGGAAGCATGTTTCATGTCTTTATCATTTGATCTCAAGGAAGAGCAATCAAGAAAGATGTCCATCTTGAGAAGGACAATATCGTCTACATCGAGCTCAAGTGTATTGCTTAAGGCAAAAGTATTATCTTGATAGGTTTTCCCTTTTGCCGATATCATGTTGTTGTTGGGAGACCGGGTTTAGGATAGATAACTGTACTATCAAGAGGGGCTCTCGAGTGAGTAACTTGATCATATCCCTCAAAGAGAGATCAAATATTTGCATAATTGGCATCATATTTGTTTGTTCTTATTTGGTTCTTATCCATGAGATGATTTAGAGCTTGTATTAATCTCCATGACAAGCTCAAGTTCATCAAAAACAGATTTTATATGCATTCTCTATTGCGTTTTCGATCTTGAAGGTTTTACCGGTTTATCTTTTATAGATAGGTTAAACCTTTCATCATTTAGGTTTATCCTAACTTGATGTACTATGATGGTTCCCTGTATGATCTTGTAGAGCTTATTGTCCTCTTCGTAACGAGCCCAAGATTATCAAAATTGGAGTCCGGATGCAAAAGTGATGGTCATTGTGGTGTTGATATTTCTGCCAATTTTGTGAGGCTGGAGACTCCGGGGTTCGCACCCCAGAGACTTCGGTCCAAATTATGGCCCAAACTCCCGGGGGGGTGCATAGAGAGCATCTGGAGGCTGCCCAGAGTCCTGGCCGGAGTCTGGACCCTAAAGACTCTGGTCCTAGGGGCCGAAGTCTCCAGTCCGGAAGGCCGAAAACTCCGGGATTAGTGATCTGGAACGGCTAGTTGAAAATGGAGGACCTATAAAAGGACCCCTTCTTTCCAAATGGGCTGGCTGCTTGCTCTCCATCCTCCATTGTTTCTACCTTCAAGATCTTGCAAATACTCTCAATCCCTCCCATTTTTTTGAATCTTTTTGGGAGATTTGAAAGAGGAGATCTAGATCTACAAGTTGACCAATCCATCTCTCCTCTATGTGAGGGGAACATCTTAGGATCTAGATCTTTGGATTTCTTTTGTGGATTTTCTCTTGTGTTCTTTCTCTCTTGTTCCCCCAATAGATTTAGTACCTTTGTTGGAACTTGAGAGTGAAGGATTGGAGCATCTTGTGGTCTTATTGCCATTTGCATTAGGTGCATCGGTTTGAGTTCTCCTTGGAGGATTTGGTTGGTGAAAATCAAGAAGCTTGCCCCTCATGGTTTCTTGGAACCCTAGACAGTGTGTGGCCTTTGTGGTGTGTTATCGGGGCCTCCAATTAAGTTTTGGAGCTATCCTCAAACTAGTGGCCTTGGTGGTGATTATTGGGAGCCTCAAATTAAGTTGTGGAGATTGCCCCAATCTTATACGTGTTTGGTGACCGCCCTCAAGTGTCCCATAGTGGACCGGGTGCTTGCCTTGCGGCGGGTGCTCGGGAGAATCCAGTGATGCCTTTTGTGGCATTGGTGATCTTAGTACCGTCCATCCCTCTAACGAGACGTACTCCCTTGTAGGGAAGAACTCGGTAAAATATCGTTGTCCCCGCGTGCCTCGGTTATATCTATACCTGAGCTCTTTACTGATGCACTTTACATTGTGATAGCATTCGTGCTTGAAGTATTCTATCTTGCTATCACTTTGTTGCTTGTCTTGCTTAGCATAAGTTGTAGCTGTACATAGGTGAACCTTAGTATATATAGTCTTTATGCTTAACAAAAGAAAATGCTAGTTTTATTCCGCCATTGTTAAGCCCATATCGTAAAAAAAATTAACCGCCTATTCACCCCCCTCTAGACGGAATCCATGATCTTTCACTAGCTTCCCTCGACATAGCCCTAAAATGCTTTGGGCACAGGCTGTGCCGACGTAAGCCCTCTGCATAGCCCTCTCGGCGCAGGCACTTTTGGCCATCGGCACAGGTATTGTCGTCGGCATAGGCTACGCCAACATCTTGGCCCTCAGCATAGCCTAAAGGCCGATTGTAAAAAAATATTTTTTTCAATTTTTTCTCAACATTTTTAATATTTGGATTGTTTGACTCGTTAATATCTCACTTGGAATATTTTTAACACTAATTACACTTAATTTTTAATCAAATTGCAGTCTTGGTCAAACTTCATAGTCGATCATCCATCCTCATACTACTCAACCGCCAGCATGTTTAACTTATCTGTTCCTTCCGAATTAGTTTCCGCGAAGCAATTTGTAACTTGTAATGAATACTATGATATCAATCCTATTAACTATTATATCATTATGTCACGCATTTTTATTTTTTTAAATTACAAACAGTTATTTAAGTAAACAACAAAGAATAAGTAAAAAATATTATAGAATTCAAATAAAATATAATGATTTTACTTTTTTCTATTTTCTATTTATAATATGGAATAATTAATATCTATAAATCCGTAAATTTGAATTCGGAAAATAATAGTTATAAATCGATCAAAAAAATGAGAGGAATCCAAATATTATATGCATACCAAATTATCACAAACTATGCCATGATTCTAGCCATAATTTCATTTTCCTATTCCAAATTATTGTCAAATTTTACCGAGTTCCTACCAACTCGGCGGAAATTTGTCTTTTTCATGAGGGGTGGATAGAAAGGTTTAAGATACCCTGGTTAGAAAATTGTCCATGTAAGGTGGTCTAGTATTGATACGTCGGAAATATATCTATAATTTTTGATGCTCCATGCTTGTTTAGTATCTACTTTGCTTTGCTTTGTCTACACTTTGAGGTGTTTTTATATCTTTTCTAGAACTAACCTTTTTACAAGTTGCCACAGTGCCAGTTGCTTGTTTCCTTCTATTTTTGGTTCCAAAAAGATATAAAATCAAAAATTCTCAGAATTGGACGGGACAAAAGCCAAAGTCAATATTTAACCGTGGGCGACACAAAGTCCAGAGGAGAGACGGAGAGGCGAACCAGGGCTGCCACACCCCCTAGGCGCGGGTGGGTCCACCCCGCGCCAGGGTAGGGTGTAGGCCCCCTAACCGCCTCCCAGCCTCGCCTCTTCGCCTATAAGAAGCCCCCGATGCAGAAACCCTAGGCACCCAATCAAAACTCCATGAAACCTTCTGTAGCCGCCACCACCATCGTCCCTAGATCGGGGGGGATCTGAAGTTCTTCCCGGCAACCTGCCGGAAGGGAGATCATCCCGGAGGCCTTCTTCTCCGGTATGATGCGTGAGTAGTTCCACCTTAGACTATGGGTCCATGTAGTAGCTAGATGGTTGTATCTCCTCCTTGTGCTTTCATGTATAGATCTTGTGAGCTTTGTTCATGATCAAGATCTAATCTATTTGTAATCATGCTTGTTGTATTTGCGGGGATCCGATGGATATTGAGATTACTATGTCAGATTGATTAATGATTTTGTCTATTTAATACTATCATGTCTGTGTTGTTTGTGATCTTCCATTCTCTCCGTTGTTAGTAGCTATCTTGGCCAAGTAGTTGCTAGTGACTCCAAGAGGGGGTATTTATGCTCGATAGTGGTATCATGCCTCTAGTTTCCAAGGGAAGTGACAGAAATCTCTTTGGTTGTAGATGTGTTGTTGCCACTAGGGAGAAAACAACGGTCTCTTGTTCATGGAACAAGTGGATTGTTTACCTTACACACTTCGCTTAAAGCAGTTGTCTGTTGCTTGCAACTTAATACCGGAGGGGGTTCAGATGATAACCTGAAGGTGGAATTCTAGTCATAGATGAAGTTGGATGGCGGTCTATGTATATTGTTGTATCGAATCTCATAGGATCTTTTTGTCTAGTATTGCATTGTTATGCCTTGCTCAGTTCCTGTCAATTGCCTAGCTGTAATTTGTTTATCCTTCATGCCATGTTGTTTATCTAAGGAGAGCACCTCTAGTGAATTATGGACCCCGGTCCAATCTTTACCATTGATACATCTTGCACGGTTACCTGTTTACTTGCTGCAAACCATTACCTTCCACACATACGTTTAATCCTTTGTTACAGCAAACCGGTGAGCTTGACAACCTCACTGATTCATTGGGGCAAAGTCTTGAATTTGTGTTGTGCAGGTCTCCGTGTTGCATACAACACCTATGTGACGTTTCCTTCCTCCTACTGGTTCGATAACCTCGGTCTCTTAATGAGGGAAAACTTGCTGTTGTGCTGCTTCACACCTTTCTCTTGGGGTTTCCAACAGGCTCCACGTCAACCACGCCGGGGAGGCTAAGGACATCTTCACAAGGGGAGACCTCCACTTCCTTTCTCTTTACTTTGTTTTTAGTTTTCTTAGTTTATTTTGCTTGGTTTTGTTTGCCTCTTTTCAAAAAATCCAAAAAAATTAGTTTAGTTTGGTTTGCTTTATTTATTCAAAAACCAAAAAAATTAGTTCCTGCTCTAGCTGCTGCTGCTGTTTTTGGCTTGCCCACCTTTTCCAAAATGAACTCTTCTGAGAACACCATGTTGCTCCCCAAGTTCATCCTGAAAAGCATTTTAATAGGTAGTGGATCCATAATTGGGAAAGATAATATTAAAGAATTCTTTAATTATGTTAGCAAGCATGAGGATATTGAGGATAAATCTATAGCAGAGCTTGCTCCTAATTATGAGATTGCTGCAGCTTCTTTAGTTCATATGTTGGAGGCTAGGTTTGTTAGCCTTAACCCCATGATGCAATTTTTTTTCCTAAAGCTAAAGAAAGAAAAGAATGCTGAAAAGAGAGATTTTATTCTTGAAACTTTACTCAAAGAGTTCCATGATATTGCTAGGGAAGCCAAAAAAGTCTTTGAGCGTTTCAATATGCTAGGCTCATGTGTAGATGTTGTGGGTACTTCAGATAAAACCAAGCCCATAGAGGAATTTAAGATACCCATACCCTTTAAGCTTGTTGGAATGCATGAGGCATTTGAAAAGAATTTTGATTGGATTGTTCCTAAAAATCCTTTTGATGAAAGTAGTAAACCAAAGAGAGATGATAAGGGATCCTCCAAGTCTCATTTGTATGAGATACCTCTCATAGTTGAAAACTTTGCAAGTATTGATCTTAATGCTTCATTTGAAAATACTTGATTCTTCTTGCTTCTTGTGCCTAACTTAAAGGAGTTAAAGAAAATTACTTGTTGGGAGATAACCCAAGAGTTTCCTTGAGTCTTGGAAGTTATTACTTCTGTAATGACCTCTCCTTATCCTTTTTGTTTGTTTTTTGTGCCAAGAATGACCTCTAATGAGAGGGAAGTAAAATTTGGGGAGTTGCTGTCGCGAAACAGATTTCTGTCCTTCACCATAAACATTCGTGAGGAGTCTCTGTAAGTCAGATTGAGCTGACAATTTACGAATAAATCCCCTAGTATCTTAGCTAACTTTCGTTAGTTCAACACTTTTTGATTTGAGCAATAGAAGATTTTCGAAAAAATCGGTTTCTAATTGCTGGTATGTTTTGATAGATTTCTGCCATTATTTGCATTTGCTTCTTATTGATTCCTTTTTGAGTTCTCTTTTGGGGAATTGAGCTTTTTGAAGGAGTTTCTACAGTAGCTTGTGTTTTTAGTGAAAAGTCTTGCTGTTCCAAATCTTTGCCTAAATGTCTATTATCTTTTGAATACACTAATGTTGCTAATGAAGATTGTGTCAAGCTTTGTATGAAGGAAAACATTTCAGGTGTAGAGAAAGAATGATGTAATAAGATGAAGAATGGACGAAGCTTAAGCTTGGGGATGCCACCCCGGTGTGACCCCAATAAATATCCAAGAGGTACAAGCGTCAAAGCTTGGGGATGCCGAAGGCATCCCCTTCTTCATCAATAAAAAGCTTAGGTCTGTCTTGACACTTCGTTTTTATTGTTTCATGCACAAGTTGTGTTGTTCTTGGAGCGACTTAGTTTTCATTTGGTTTGTTTAGTTGTTTAGTTTGCTTGAATAAATTAGTTTGGACCCCTGTTCTCACTGTGTTGTTTCAAATAAGTTGCTTGGTGTTGGAAATGAGTAGGAAGTTCCTGCTTGAAAGTGCAACAGGAGCTTGCATTGACTGTGACTTATAATTTAGCATGACATGCTAGGTGTTGTTTGACCTTATGCTTAGTGATTATTGTTGTAGCATGTCTTGTTCCAAACAATTGGGATTGCTTAGTGTGCCTTGAAGAAATTATGCGTTGTTTTAGCATACAAAAGCATAGTATTGTGGTATTCTCCTTTGATGCTTTGTTTGGGTTGACTTGGCACATGCTCACACAATGTTATGACTATGAACAAATCACCATAGACTCTATTATCATTTAGTCCTTCACTTGTAGTACCACTCTATGCTTTGATTAGTAATGTTTTCTTGCTCTTCATGATTATGGCCATTATTGCTCTCTTAGTTGGTTGCTCCCAGTCTTTTGCTAGCCTCCACTTGTATGAGTAAGTTCTATTCATGCTTCCAACTCCCAACAAACCAAGTTATTCCAAAGTGTCCACTATAAACTCCTATGCATGGTGTGTTACACCATTCCAAGTATATTCTTGTTTTCAGCTATCTTCCAATTAAAAAGTATTTTGTTATGTGAAAACTTAGTGATTAAAGATCTCACGAACTTGATGGCACACTTTATATTCTTTTCCCCTAATAAACTTGAACCATTGTGTCATCTCAGTTGTATATGCTTGCACTTATACGTTGGAATTAGCAGAACCATGCTGTCATGGGGGATGTTTTCAACATTGCACTTGTACTTTGTACACAGTTGATATCATGCTCTTTTATCCATGGATGTCACCGGTGTGAAATAAAGAGGGAACTTGTAAGTCCATGGAGTATGTATTTTGTGTTAGAAAGCACTTTGGGCTAGCCTAAGCCATGCCTAATCATGGTGGAAACTTGCAGCATCACCATAGTGAGATATCTATGAATCATCCTCAATAAAAAGCTATGCATATAGTAAATAAAAATATCACTGAGATGCTCATTGTCTGCTTGCCTTGTCATTTTGGTTATGGGATAGCTCCTGTACCATGTGCAAGGGGTACCCCATTGGCCGTTCTCTATGATACACATGTACTTACAATGACAAGATCTTACAGGTGACTGAAGTTGAGTAGCATGAGGTGTGGCCCTCGTATTCAAGGGACTTGAGATTGTCAACTTATACTTTGTCAAGCATATACTCCATAGTTTGTTCACTTTAACCTGAACCACTTCAAGATGCTTATGATAGGGGCAATGAGGGCTGAAAGCTAATAAGTACCATAATTTTTGGAAGCTCTTTTTGAAACTTGAAATCCCTACTTCCCTTTGTGAAGGCCCTTCATTTCACCATTATTGAGTTTCCACCTTCTACTTTTAGGCACCATTAATAGAGCATAGTTGCCATTCTGTGTGCAGTGTCCCAAAACTTATTGATTGATCCATATTGTGATATTACTTGTTCTTGTGATACTTGTTTCTAGTCACCCTTGTGAACTTTGAAGGTGTCCTATGCATCTATTTGCTACACTATGAGGGACAAGCTGATTGCCACTATGCCATGTTTTCTGTATGTGAAACAAATAAACGTTTTTCAATGCATGTTATTCATGATCTTTGTTTGTAGCCTTTCATGTTGCATTCCATAGTTACTATGTCCTATTGTTAGAACTCCATCTTTCATACACATGTTTAGAGTTCTTTGATCCCAGCTTTCAATGCTTGCTAATGGTTTGATCTTGGTTTTGGTAGTGCATGTCACCTTAAAAATTATTCTTTTATCACTTACCTACTCGAGGACGAGCAGGAGTTAAGCTTGAGAATTATGCTTGATACGTCGGAAACGTATCTATAATTTTTGATGCTCCATGCTTGTTTAGTATCTACTTTTCTTTGCTTTGTCTACACTTTGAGGTGTTTTTATATCTTTTCTGGAAATAACCTATTAACAAGTTGTCATGGTGCCAGTTGCCTGTTTTCTTCTATTTTTGGTTCCAAAAAGGCAGAAAATCAATATTCTCGGAATTGGACGGGACAAAAGCCAAAGTCAATATTTTACTGTGGGCGACAGAAAGTCCAGAGGGGAGACAGAGAGGCGAACCAGGGCCGCCCCACCCCCTAGGCACGGGTGGGCCCATCCTGCGCCTGGGTAGGGTGTGGGCCCCCTGGCCGCCTCCTAGCCTCGCCTCTTCGCCTATAAGAAGCCCCCGATGTAGAAACCCTAGGCACCCGATCAAAACTCCACGAAACCTTCTGTATCTGCCGCCACCGTCGTCCCTAGATCGGGGGGATCTAAAGTTCTTCCTGGCACCCTGCCGGAGGGGAGATCATCCCGGAGGCCTTCTTCTCCGGTATGATGCGTGAGTAATTCCACCTTGGAGTATGGGTCCATGTAGTATCTACATGGTTGTATCTCCTCCTTGTACTTTCATTTATATATCTTGTGAGCTCCGTTCATGATCAAGATCTAATCTATTTGTAATCATGCATGTTATGTTTGCGGGGATCCGATGGATATTGAGATTACTATGTTAGATTGATTAATAGTTTTTTATATTTGATACTATCATGTCTGTGTTGTTTGTGATCTTGCATGCTCTCTGTTGTTAGTAGCTATCTTGGCCAAGTAGTTGCTAGTGACTCCAAGAGGGGATATTTATGCTCGATAGTGGTTCATGCCTCTAGTTTCCAAGGGAAGTGACAGAAATCTCTTAGGTTGTAGATGTGTTGTTGCCACTAGGAAGAAAACAACGGTCTCTTGTTCATGGAACAAGTGGATTGTTTACCTTACACACTTTTCTTAAAGCAGTTGTCTGTTGCTTGCAACTTAATACCGGAGGGGGTTCAGATGATAACCTGAAGGTGGAATTCTAGTCATAGATGAAGTTGGATGGCGGTCTATGTATATTGTTGTATTGCCCAATCGAATCTCATAGGATCTTTTTGTCTGGTATTGCATTGTTATGCCTTGCTCAGTTCCTGTCAATTGCCCTGCTGTAATTTGTTTACCCTTTATGACATGTTGTTTATCTAAGGAGAGCACCTCTAGTGAACTATGGACCCCGGTCCAGTCTTTACCATTGATACATCTTCCACTGTTACCTGTTTACTTGCTGCAAACCATTACCTTCCACACCATACGTTTAATCCTTTGTTACAGCAAACGGGTGAGCTTGACAACCTCACTGATTCGTTGGGGCAAAGTCTTGAGTTTGTGTTGTGCAGGTCTCCGCGTTGCTTACAACACCTATGTGACGTTTCCTTCCTCGTACTGGTTTGATAACCTCGGTTTCTTAATGAGGGAAAACTTGCTGTTGTGCTGCTTCACACCTTGCTCTTGGGGTTCCCAACAGGCTCCACGTCAACCACATGTATAGCCATCAAGTATTTTTCTTTTAAACAGGATAGTACCAATATAAAACTTTCATTTGGTGGTTGCTTCATAAAACACCCCGTTTTTGGCACTCAAAAAATAAAAAATAGCTTTTTAGTGCGATAAAAAAGAAAAATTCCACTTGCCAGATTGTAATCCATCCCAATATGCATATGTGTGCATTATATGGGCACATTATCACAAACTATGCTCCGATTCTAGACATAACATTGGTCATTTGACTTGAAGGCCATGAAATCTCAAATATGATAGCTCATTTTGAGAAGGTTTTTTGTGATATTTACATTCTAAGTTTTATATTTTTTCTTTCAACTATATCACATAATATAACACCACGCAAAGGTTTTACATTGTTTGGATCCTCACTGAATTTATTATGCCCATTTCAAACTATAGTCAAAATGGCGGGTATGAAGATTCTTAGCTTGGGGTTAAGGCTCGCTAAAATTAAAGTGGATCTCTAATGAAATAGCATATTGTGAACCTAAAAATGATTTTTTATTAGATCATGTACATGTAGTTCAAATCTGACTGACTTCCTCCGATTCGGCAGGAATTTGTCTTTTTTATGAGGGGTGGACAAAACGTTTTAATATATCTCGGTTGGGAAATTGTCCATGTAAGGTAGTCTAGTATTTTTTTTAAACAGGATTGTACCAATGTGAAACTTTTATTTGCTGGTTGCTTCACAAAACACCCCTTTTTGACACTCGGAAAATAGAAAATGGCTTTTTGGTGCGATGAAAAATAAAAATTCCTCCTGCAAGATTGTAAGTCATCCCAAGATGCACATGTGTGCATAATATAGACATATTATCAAAAACTATGCCATAATTCTAGCCATAACATTAGTCGTTTGCCTTGAAAGCAACAAAATCTCAAACATGATAGCTCATTTTGATAAGGTTTTTTGTGATATTTACAGTATTCCAAGTTTTATATTTTTTTTGCAACTATATAACATAATATGACACCACGCGAAGGTTTTACATTGTTTGGATCATATTTGAATTTCTTATGCCCATTTCAAACTATGGTCAAAACTGCGGGCATGAAGATTCTTAGCTCAGGGTTGAGCCTCGCTAAAATTGATGTGGATCTCTCGTGAAATAGCATATTATGAACTTAAAAATGATTTTTTCCAAAAAATCGTGAGCATTAGATTATGTACACGTAGTTCAAATCTGGCCGACTTCCTACCGATTCAGTAGCAATTTGTCTTTTTTATGAGGGATGAACGAAAAGGTTTAAGATACCCTGGTTGAGAAATTGTCCATGTAATATGGTCTAGAATGTTTTGAAAAATGGGGTAGTACCAATGTGAAACTTTCATTTGATGTTTGCTTTACAAAACACCCCGTTTTTGGCACTCAGAAAATATAAAATAGCTTTTTGGTGCGATGGAAAATAAAACTTCCTCCTACAAAATTGTAAGCCATCCCAAGATGCACATGCATGCATAATATGGACAAATTATCACAAACTATGCCGCAATTCTAGTCATAACATTGGTCGTTTGGCTTGAAAGACATAAAACCTCGAATATGATAGATCATTTGAGAAGGTTTTTTATGATATTTATAATATTCCAATTTTTATATTTTTCCTTGCAACTATATCACATAATATGACACCAGGTTTACATTGTTTGGATATTTTTTGAATTTTTTATGCTCGTTTCAAACTATAAGTAACATTTTTATGTTTTACTTAATTTTATTTACAAATGTGTAATATTTGAGTGTAGATAGATAGATCTTATTTTTATGCAAATTTTGATATACTATTTGTATTTTTCTAAATTAGAATGATTTAATTATGATTTTTCAAAGATTAATATGGTAAAAGGGAAAATAGATATGCCGAGGGCATTGCCGTCGGCATAGCTATGAAAGCTATGCTGAGGGCATTGCCGTCGGCATAGCTATCCTACGCCAAGGGAAATTCTACGCTGACGGTCAGCTTTGTGGGGTGCCCAACTCGTGGCCTATGCCGACGGTCTCGACTTTTGGCCATCGGTGCCTCGCTCCATTCCTGTAGTGGCTAGGAAACACATCCATGACATATCACCGAATTAACCAGGGGCGGAGCCAGGCCCAGTGCTGCCGGTGCTCTAGCACCGGTCTAGCAGCTGCACTACCTTGTGCATGTCTTAATTTCAAGGCTTTATATATAAAAATTCTGAGTAACTAGCTCCATTTAGCAAGGATTAGCACCACCCTTTGCGTCTTTCTGGCTCCGTCCCTGGAATTAACAACCTTT
This sequence comes from Avena insularis, assembly GCA_023614405.1. Lineage (NCBI taxonomy): Eukaryota > Viridiplantae > Streptophyta > Magnoliopsida > Poales > Poaceae > Avena > Avena insularis. The sequence goes on from CM042697.1 coordinate 359,461,569, forward strand.
TATTTTCTCTTACGTGTCTTAGAAACCCTCACCTCACAGAGGGTAAGATCCTCATGATCCTGTGAGCCCTGTTGCTCTTACTCCCGAAGGTCTAAACAAAGATTATTTGCTTTGGATAAAACTAAACTCTCCTTCCCCTCCTTGGCAAGACTTGAAATAGCCACATTCTAAGCAATTTATACAAATATAACCCTTTTACAAAAATTCAGCCACAAATAAACTATTCTGTAATTTTAGTCAGATCTAACCCATTTAGGTACCTCCAAATATTCTGGTGGTACCATTAGGTGTTATACCTCCAAAGGCTTTGACGGTAGCCTTTCACATGGTATCTTCTAGAAACGGTAGGATCATACGTGGTACTTCCAAGTTGAGACTAGCGGTACCATGCCTAACGGTACCATTAGAATGTTTAGCGGTACCAAAAAAGGTTAGATATGGCTAAATTTCGAAACAAGTTCGTTATGTACTGAAGTTTTATAATAGGCCAGACTTGTTAAAATTGCCCATTTTTTCTTACATAATCAGACATCTATTTCTATCAATATTCTTAACGACGCCAGCGGACTCACTCCAGATGTCGCCGCCTTCTCTATCTCTGTTAACCCAATTTTAGTGTGTAAATCGATATGCAGACGCTCTCCATACCAGCCAATGACACCACTGCGGTGCTAAGTAGCACCCCCGCCCTGCGCGCAGTCTCCAAAGCACCTCACGGTCCCATCGGTACACCGAAACACCATGTCGCCAAGTACCACCCGCGAACATAGCTTGAAGTCTTTGGAGGATCTATCGTGAGTAGTACCTGCCGAACAAGCATGGCTCAACGTAGCACCTATCGGTCAAACATGACTTGACATCGCCACCAAGCGCTCCACGCAAGACAAAGTCGCTCCACCTCATGAATCTGCCATCCAGTGCTGCTCCATAAGCGATGCTTCCAAAAGAAAACGCGACACCGCTGTGCCGCCATCACTTGACTAGGATGCCAGGTCCTAGGGTTTCCCTCGGAGAACATGAGTGCATTAACAAAAGTTACACGATGACGCCTTCATCAAGGTAACAACATAGAACACCGCCATTGCCTGCCAAGACCGGAGTCGGCTAGGTTTTCACCGAGAGCCTAACCTTCCCAACTCGTCGCTAGTGCCGAAAGTAGGATGAAACCACAAACCAGACAGGCTGACCACCACCATGCCCAAGGCCGGAGCCCCCAGCTTCCTCGTGTAGCCGGGCTAGCCTACAATCTACTGCCATCGATGCAGCCGATGATATGCAATAGGGCAGCAGTTGGTCGTGACCCGTCAGAGCCAACCTGGGCCTAGATCGGGCGCTCTCCACCGCCGTTTCGGATGGCTATTACGTCGGCCTCCGCTGCCGCCTCCCCGCGTCTCTGCTGATGATCTGTCCAGAGTAGAATGATGTCGTTTCAATCTGAAATGCCACCGAGTAGACGCCGTTGTTGCCGCTTCAATCCGAAATGCCGCCGAGTAGAACCACCGCGCCACACGGGCTTTTCCCGGCGACGCCCCGAGCGGCGGCGACGGAAGAGGATAGCCTGCGGGGAGGGCTGGAGGCGGCCGGCGGGGGATCCTTGGTGCGGCGCGGCGCCGCTGCATGTGTTTGTATAGGTATACGGTCATATTGTGTATTCCTTTTGTATGTGTCTGTGTAGTATGAGACTAGGACTCCCCTTGTAATCCTTCTATATAATGAGCAATACACTGCGTGTTTTTTTCGAAACGGAGGCAAAAGATTTGCCTCGATCTATTAATTAAGAAGAAGAGAATTGCCTAGTTAATCAACGAAAACTGAGTGAAAACCGTTACAACCAACACCAACCCACAACAGAGCAACATCTAGATAACACAACCTTAAGAACCAACAACCACACACAACCTACTACAACCGCAAACCAACGACATGTGAAGCACAACACCGCAAAAAGGCTAACCTAACGGACGACCCAAAAGAAACTCGAACTATTAATCATCAGTTGAAGCTTTCCTCGCTATACCCCTATTCCTTCTAATGCCTCGCAAAGAAACCTTTCTGAGTGACTTCTCTACCTTTCTGATTAAGTCCTCCGAAGCCTCTCCAGCTAAGACACAGTCTATGTCCTTGCCATAACCTGGACTCGCTGCCTCCAAACTGGCAAACAACCCGCAAAGCTCTCTAGAAAAAAGAGCGTATGAGCTATGCACCAACACCCTACTGCCCATAGAGGTGGGCAACGGAAGTGGCGAGGGCATCGTGGCCACCGCCAAGGCCTCAACGAAGGCCATCTCAATAGGCTGTGGATATGGGCCATGAGGAGAGAGACAACCCTAGAGTTGCTCTTCCTCAACCACATATGAGTTCTGCTTAGACGAGTCAAACGCAACCGAATCCTGTGATTTGGCAAGCCCCATACCATCAGAAGGGCATGCCTTCGTCGGCTCCAAAGAAACACCACCACGCGCCAACAGCAGCCTGAGAGATGCCCCCTCCTCGTGAAGGGAGCAAGTTGCCTCCTCGATACGGACATCGACCAGTTGAACGAGCTCCATGCGCATCAAGGTGACCTGGGACTGAAAGAAAGAGTCCAAAGTGGCGTTGATCTTGTATTGCCCGCAACACCTAGGAGAGGGTCTCGGCAGCACCGCTCCAATTGCCGACGAGTGGCCCATGATCTTGGCCCAATTCCGAGGCGGCGAGGGACAACAAGACTGAGAAGATGGAGAGCGGCCCGCTGATAGGGAGCACGGGCGACCGAAGAACGAGAAGGGGAGACCACACCTCATCTCCAAGAGCGGCAGGAAAACGAGCACAACAGAAACGCTCCCGATGACCGGGACGACGACAGCGGATACATCTGAAGGGCTCACGAAAAGCGCGAACCTGGTGGTCACGCTCGAGGCACCAGAAGCATCTCCCACGAGCCCAACGCTTGAAGACGAGACTACGCTCGAGACCTTCCTTTTGAAGCAAAGACGAAGGCTCGCGGCCGGGGTGGTCGCCCCGACCCACTGCACCCAGCTGCAGCACTACATATAGTTTCCCCTGTCTTACACTTAGAAACCTTCACCTCGCTCTTCCTCCTCTATGTGTAAACAAAGAATATTTGCTGTGGATAAAACTAAACTCTCCCGCCCCTCCTTGGCTAGACTTGAAATAGCCACATTTTTGTAACATAATCAGAGACTATCGATATCCTTAATTAGCTGAATCGACTCAGAGATCTGACTCGAGATGATCTAGCAGTTAGTAAATCATTCGGAATAGAATTAAGCAAAAATCTTGATGATCAGACTGGCAAAAATCACAAATTTGTTTGTCCAACTTTTTTTATTTTCTTGGCAGGAACACGTACTGGTTGCATCCCCCGCCGGTGCCCTACATATTTCTGGCCGGTAGCTGTGCCAGCACCGGTTGCACACTTTGCGCAACAGGCTGGCATCAGTCTGCTGCTGACCGTCTTGCGTCTGTGTGGCACCGCCGGATCAGTCACCCTTGCCGCCAACAAAAGATGACCATTCTGCTGCTTTGGCTGCAGCTGTCACGGCTTCTTTGATATGGCAAACCTAGACGGAAAGGTTTTCCAAAACTTTTCTGCTGAAATAGATAGATCGATGGGGTATGCCAGATGCCAGGACCAGGTGTGTCTGTGCCGGTGTGCGTCTCGGTCTGCATAGCACCTTTTTGGCCCTTACCCCTGGTTTCAACACGTACGGATCATTCGCGGCGCTGCGAGGATTCCACCAACCTTCTGCTGCCAGTTAAACGCCCATCCCGCTACGCCGCTTATTCCCTCCCATGCATGCATGTCCCGTCTCTCTCTCCCGGCCGGGCCGGGCTACCTATATAAAGCGTCGTCGTTCCCACGTCCCAGGCAAGCAGAGCACACAGCACCACTCCACATAACACAGTTTCTAGCTAGCTAGCGTCCACTTCCTCCTCCACCGATAAGCAAGACTCACGAGTGTTTGAACACGTACGTACTTCGTGATCGTGTACCTCGTGCGCCAAGATCGAGCGAGTTAAGCAAGGTAATTTGATCGATCGATCACTGAGATGGGTAGCATCGACGCAAACCCTGCGCCTCTGGCCCTCCCTGCGTTCAACGCCGGCGTCGACGGCAGCTTCCAGCCCCTCAATCCCGACGACGTGCGCGCCTACCTCCACAAGGCCGTCGACTTCATCACCGACTACTACAGCAACGTCGAGTCCATGCCGGTTCTCCCGGACGTGAAACCAGGCTACCTCCAGGACGAGCTCACGGCGTCCCCGCCGGTGCACTCCGCGCCGTTCGACGTCACCATGAAGGAGCTCAGGGCCTCCGTCGTGCCCGGGATGACGCACTGGGCCAGCCCCAACTTCTTCGCTTTCTTCCCGTCCACCAACAGCGCCGTGGCCATCGCCGGGGAGCTCATCGCCTCGGCCCTGAACACCGTCGGCTTCACGTGGCAGGCGGCTCCCGCGGCTACCGAGATGGAGGTGCTCGCGCTCGACTGGCTCGCGCAGCTCCTGCGCCTGCCCGCCAGCTTCATGAACCGCACTAGCGCCGGCCGCGGCACCGGCGGGGGCGTCATCCTCGGCACCACCAGCGAGGCCATGCTCGTCACGCTCGTCGCCGCGCGTGACGCGGCGCTGCGCCAGAGCGGCTCCGTCGGCGTGTCTGGCATCACAAGGCTCGCTGTCTACGCTGCCGACCAGACGCACTCCACCTTCTTCAAGGCGTGTCGCCTCGCCGGCTTCGACCCTGCAAACATCCGCTCCATCCCCACCGGGCCGGACACCGACTACGGGCTCGACCCGACCAAGCTGCTCGAGACCATGCAGGCTGACGCCGACGCCGGCCTCGTGCCAACCTACGTCTGCGCCACGGTCGGCACCACGTCGTCCAACGCCGTCGACCCGGTGGGCGCAGTGGCCGACGTTGCCGCCATGTTCAGTGCCTGGGTCCACGTGGACGCCGCCTACGCCGGCAGCGCCTGCATCTGTCCGGAGTTCAGGCACCACATCGACGGCGTGGAGCGCGTGGACTCCATCAGCATGAGCCCGCACAAGTGGCTCCTCACCTGCCTCGACTGCACCTGCCTCTGGGTCCGCGATGCTCACCGCCTCAGCGACTCGCTCGAGACAAACCCAGAGTACCTCAAGAACGACGCTACTGACTCCGGCGAGGTCACTGATCTCAAGGACATGCAGGTCGGCGTCGGCCGCCGCTTCCGCGGTCTGAAACTGTGGATGGTCATGCGCACCTACGGCACCGCCAAGCTGCAAGAGCACATACGCAGCGACGTCGCCATGGCAAAGGCGTTCGAGGGTCTCGTCCGTGCCGACGACCGGTTCGAGGTCGTGGTGCCCAGGAACTTCGCTCTGGTATGCTTCAGGATCAGGGCGAGTGGAGCCATGACGGAGCAAGTTGCCGATGAGATAAACCGTTTACTGATGGAACGGCTCAACAAATCCGGGAAGGCCTACCTCGCGCACACGGTTGTTGGCAACAGGTTCGTGCTGCGGTTCGCAGTGGGATCGTCATTGCAGGAGGAGCGGCATGTCAGAAGCGCGTGGGAGCTCATCATGAAGACGACCGACGAGATCATGCAATGATCGATTTGATCAGTTGATGTGTTTGATTATTTACTACTACTAGTATTGTTTGTGTGGAGTAATAAAAGATTTCCGATGGTGGTGTGCATGATCCATGCAGCCGTCCTTGTCTGACATGGACGTGCTGTGTATATCTAATGAGTAAATATGTTGATGTAAGCTTATTTTATTTTTAACATGAAATTACGAAGACCAGTTTTGGTATCAAAGTATTTTTAACGTATTGAGATACTTTGGGGTTTCTGAAAAAGCTGAAGTATAAAAAACTTTGAGTATAGTTTTAAAATAGAAGTATTCTCTAAAATTATGATTTTTTTTTAAGCATTAGAGAAAGAGGTCAGACCCTCTTTTTCCGTTAATGATGTTGGCGTATCGAAGAGTGCTTTAAATTTAGATCAGACATATGTATGTCTCAACATAGGATTCAGTCACGTGGCTGTAAGGCTGTTTTAGAACAAGTTTACACGTGGTAACTTTACTACAACAGCCACATTCCTTATAATTTTTGGCTATCGACTTCGAAGTCGATAAAATTAGTCGAAACATGACAACATCTGTAAGTATCGAATATATCTCATCAGGACAAAGCCAGCGCGGGCGATGAGGCGGGCCTGTGCCGCCGCCTCTAGCCCCTCCCCTCCCCCTCCCGCCGCCGTTGGGGCCTGCCGCCGGCGGCAGGGCTCGTTTCTCCCGGCGACGGTGGTTGAGGCGAAGGCTCCTCTAGGCCCGGCGGGCACTGGCCAGGACCCCCTCGGGTGGGCACCTCCCCATGGCTGCCCTGCGGCCGGGAGGGCCTAGATCTGGTACTCGTCTGACAATCTTGCGCGGGGGCCCTGCGGGCGGCACGGAGGTGCAACGCTTGCCAGGATCGTCCCTTTGCGCCCTTGCGGGTCCAGGTGGAGTTTCTCAGACCGACGATGGGCCGGTTCTCCCGGGTGAGCGTGGAGGTGGTGGTGCGGCTACTTGGCGGCAGGGATCGACGGTGGCGGTTGATCCCCTAGTGGATGGAGAAGTAGGGGCTAGTGTAAGGGTTGCTTTGGACAACGGTTCCCCTCCTGCAGTACGGCGACAGAGCTTCACGAACCCTTGGGGGTTCGGCTGGTCCAGGAGGACCTGGTTTGTCTCTGCGGCTGTATCCGGTCGGCTGCCGCCTTCTGGTGGTGGAGGTTGTTCCCTCCCATGCGTCGTTGTTTCGGCAACCCCGACCGAAGTTCCTTTTCTCTATCTTACTGGCCCTGCTTCGGGTTTCATGGTGAGATAGCGATGGCGGCTGCAAGACCGTGGTGGTGTGCGTTGGCGGGCGGCGAGCATGGTGGAGCACTGCGAAGCGTCCGAGAGTGTGTTTTTTTAGGGGTCGGGAGAAATCCCTGTCTTCGTGACACCGACGCAGTGACACCTGCGGGTGCCATCGTCCTTCCTAAAGGGCGTCGGGTGTACCTCTTCCCCACCTCTTGGAGCGCACCTGGGGAAACCCTAGGACTAGTCCGAACAACAGCGTCGTCATTGTCATCCCCTCCTTGGAGGTGTTGCTTGGTGCGTGGCGCTTCATAGTGCTAGGCTTGTGGTAGTACTTAGCTCGGGGGCCACAACGGTGGCGGGCCGTCCTCGTTTTTGTCGAGCCTCTGTTGTCGGCTTTGTTTTCTCTTTCTCTTCTTCTTCTTTTTTGTGTTGTTTTTTCTTTAGGCGTTTTGCTGTCTGCCCCGGCAGCGGTCTCAAATATGGTTGCTATATTTATATAGCTGGACGTATGGCTATTTCAAAAACAAAATATGGTTGCTATATTTATATAGCTGGACGTATGCTTATTTCAAAAACAAAGCCAGCGGTAAAAACAGATCATATGCGTATATCGAGTTTACGTTTGAAATTTTAACATTTTAGACTTCGAACTTTTCAAAGATTCTTGGTGATGTCACTGATAATCATCGCTCTGAAACACCACAGAGCTGACGCCCGCGTGATACTCAGTTCAAATTAACACGTATACAATTTAAATTGGGCTGATCTAGCAGGCGAGCTAGGCGCCAGAAAGACTACGACGCTCCATATCGTAATTAAGTATCAACTTTTACAGATGCATGCAAATAGGATATCGTCATGCAATTACTATTTTTTTGAGAAACTTCAAACACGACAACTTTTGAACCTAGCATCGAAATTACGATCCGTTTTCATTTTTGATACCCTCGTGACGAGATCTTTAAAACTAGATTCCGTTTGCCTATGTTTCGACAAACTTTTTTAATAAGCAATTTTTGTGCACGACAAAGCAACTTTTGTGCATGACAAAACAACTTTTGTGAACGACACAACTTCGCGATAAAAACAACTTTGGTGTCCAGCGACTGCCACACCGTCATACCGCCATCCTAATGGACTACCAAAGTTGCTTTGTTAGGCACAGAAGTTGCAGCCTCTGCAGTTAAGCAACTTCGAAGCCCGGCGAGGCAACTTTGGTGCCCGATTTAGCAACTTCCAAAAACTTTGAAGCCTGGAGAGGCAATTTCGGAGCCCGACGAGGCAATTTTTGTCCGGCGAGGCAACTTCGGTGCCCCACGAGGCAACTTTTTTTCGACGAGGCAATTTTGGTGCCCGTCGAGGCAACTTTGAAGCCCCACGAGGAAAGTTCGGTGCCCGGCGAGAAAACTTTGAAGCCCGACGAGACAACTTTTGCCCGGCAAGACAACTTTGGTACCCGTCGAGGAAATTTCGGAGCCCGACGAGGCAACTTTGAAGCCCGGAGAGGCAACTTCTGCCTGGCGAGAAAACTTTTGGTGTCTGGCGAGGCAACTTTGCTTACTGGGGCACAAAAGTTGCTTACTGGGCACAAAAAGTTGTCTCGCCGAGCTCATTAGGTGACTCAAATTTGTCAAGATACGAATATTGCTGAGACGGGCACCAAAGTTGCTTAGACGAGCACTAAAGTTGCCTTATCGGGCTCTGATGTAGTTTTTCCTCAGCGCACAAAAGTTGCTTTGTCATGAATCAAAGTTGGTTGGTCGCACACAAAAGTTGTCTGTTAAGTTTTTTTGCCGAAACATATATAAATGAGATTTAGTTTTGAATAGTTCGTTGCGAGGGTTCCGAAAGTGAAAATAAATCTTAATTCCGACATGTGGTTCAAACGTTATAATATTTCCAATTTTTAGAAAAAATTACATAGAGTCCTTTATTTTTCTGTTCCGTACACCACATAATAATAGAATTTTGCCTTTTTTAAAGAGAAAATTGCAAAAAACTATGACAATTAGGGCTAGGGCTTCAAAAAACTACGACAATTCAGGTTTGCTGCAAAAAACTACGAACTCCGTGCTTAATTGTTGCAAAAAACTATCAGTTCGTTGTAAGACTCGTTTAACACCAGTTAATCATCTTTCTGACAAGGTTGGCCCACCTGGATACTGACGTGGCATGCGATAAACACTCTAGGGAATAAATGTATAAGTTGTAATATATTCTGGGTCTTTTTATAAAACTTTGAGTGCCCCACATATTAGTGCACTCTCTACTCTTTTCCCTCCCTGTTAAGTAGACCCACCCGTCATTCCTAACCTACAACCACCCATCTGAGCAAGCTCGCACGCAGGGAGGGGACGGGCTCGCCGCTAGCCCGAGCGCTCGGTGGCTACCGTGTTTGCCGCCATGGGTCTTCGTCGATGTCGCGCGCTCGCCGCCCTCACCGGACCTGCTGCAGCTCGCCGGCTCCGCGTGCACGTCGGCCGCGCGGAGCTTGCCCCGCCTCGCGCCCTCGCCAACGCCGCGCCCGTGCTGGCCGCCCTCGCCGGACCTACTGCAGCTCGCCGTCTCCGCGTGCGTGTCGGCCCCGCGGAGGTTGCTCGCCTCGCGCCCTCGCCGTCCTGTAGCAGCTCGTCAGCGCCCCGCGCCCTCGCCGGTCAGCCCTTAGCAGATCGCCAATGTCACGCCCTCGTCGGCCACCGAGCTCCCCGCTGCGCGCCCTCGCCGGCCACACGCGCGCTGGATGCCCACCGCCCCACACCCTCGTCGGCCCTGTTGGAATTATGCCCTAGAGGCAATAATAAAGATGTTATTATTATAATTCTTGTTCATGATAAAGTTTATATTCCATGCTAGAATTGTATTAAGCGGAAACATTAATACTTGTGTGGTTTGTAAACAACACCGTGTCCCTAGTACGCCTCTATGGACTAGCTCATTGATCAATGATGGTTAAGGTTTCCTAACCATAGACATGAGTTGTCAATTGATAATGAGATCATATCATTGGGAGAATGATATGGTGGACATACCCAAACTAAGCGAAGCAATTAGATCGTGTCATCGTGTTCGTCTTTGCGAAGCTTTTCCTATGTCAAATATTGTATTCCTTAGACCATGAGATAATACAACTCCCTGGTATTGGAAGAAAGCTTTGAGGTCATCAAACGTCATCCTATGAGAGGGTGATCATAAAGGTGTCTCTCAGGTGATCGGAAAGTATCTGTTGGGTTGTATGTATCGAGATGGGATTTGTCCCTCCCAAGTCGGAGAGATATGCTTCGGGCCCACTCGGTAATCGATATCAACACCGCTTGCAAGCATGTGGTTAAGGAGTTAATCACAAAGTGATATCGGATTACGGAACGAGTAAAGTACTTGCTGTGAACGAGATTGAACTAGGTATGACGATATCGACGATCGAATCTCGGGCAAGTAAAATATCGCGAGACGAAGGGAATATGTATATGGGATTGATTGAATCCTGGCATCGTGGTTCATCTGATATGATCATCGATGAATGTGTGGGAGTCAATATGGGTGCCCAGACCCCGCTGTTGATTATTGATAGAAGATCATGTCTGCATATTCTCGAACTCAGGTCACACTTAACGTGTCTCGACGCTAGGATAGATTGGATAATTGGTTTATGAATTTTTGTTCGGAGTCTCGGATGGGATCCGGGACATCACGAGAGGTTCCGGAGTGGTCCGGAGAATAAGATTCATATAAGGCAGTGCAGTTTTTGGAGTTCAGAATTGTTCCGGATTAATCGGTATTGTACCAGAAGCTTCTAGAACCTTCCGGAAGGGGGCCAACGTGGTCCCACCTTCCGGAAGAGGGCATGGGCCTATGAGGGAGTGTCCTGGCTGCATTGGGCCAGGGGCACAAGGCCCCATAGGGCCCAGCCGATCCTAGATAAGTTTAAATCGTTTAAACTAGAGATAAGATAGGATTTCTAGATAAGGGAAAGTTTAAATTGTTTAAACTGGAGATAGGCTTGGAGGATGGGCAAGGGCTGGCCGCACCCCCCCCCTCTATATATAGAGGGCTGGTGCGCCCCCTTCCCAACACCACATCTCCCTCCAAACCCTAGTAGCCCTGCTGCCTTCCTCTCTCCCTCCCGACTGTTTGTAGGCGAAGCCCTGCAGCAGAAATTCTCCACCATATACACCACGCCGTCGTGCTGTAGATCCAATCCATCTCTCCACCCTACTTGCTGGTCCGAGGAAGGAGGAGACGTCGAGGTGCTGCACGTGTGCATCTCACGGAGGCACCGCCACTTGTGGTGCTAGATCGGATCGGATCGCGAGGAGGAGAAGCGAGTACGACTACATCACCCATGTTCCGACGAACGTTCCGCTGTGTGAATCTTCAAGGGTATGAATATCTAATCCAATCTCTCTCGTTGTTTGCATCTCCTAGATTCGATCTTGGCTTTCCCTCTGTTTGCTCCGTAGAAAATTTTGATTTACTATGCTGCGAAACCCTTCAGTGGTATCAGAGCTAGATCTATGCGTAGATGTGATTCACGAGTAGAACGCAACATGGTTGTTGCGGGCGTTGATGTTTTCTGTTGCAAGCCTCTTGTTTGTGTTCTTCTTATGGCGCGGGATAGTGAGATTGAAGCGGTCCAGGCCAACCTTACGCGGCGTTGTTCGCGAGACTGGCTCCGCACTTGACGTGTGGCTTGTACCACACATGCGGCTGGTGGATGTCAGTTTCTCTCACTATAGTTGTCATGGGATTAACACCGGAGTTTGGCAACCATAATATCACCGTTGTGGCTTTCCGTAGGTAAGAATCGTTCTTAGCATCTACTCCCATAAGCCACGTAAAACATGCAACAACAAAGTAGAGGCGTCTAACTTGTTTTTGCAGGGAGTGTTTTCTGTGATATGGTATGGCCCAAGATGTGATGTGTATATTGTATGCGATGATCATGTTTTGTAATATTTCACGACTTGCATATCGATGAGTACACAACCGGCAGGAGCCATATGGTTGTCTTTATAATTGTGTATGACCTGCGAGTCAACTTCTTATACGCCATGTAATAGCTTTACTTTATCGCTAAGTAGTTAGCAATAGTTGTAGTTGCTATTCGTGGTGGAGGCAATCATGGTGGAGTGATGGAGATCATGCCGGAACGCACAAGATGGAGATCATTGCGCGAAGATTGGCTATACCATGTCACATAAAGTTATATGCATGTGATGTTTATCCTTTTATGTATCTTATTATGCTTAGATCATGACGGTAGCATTATAAGATGATTCCTCATAAAGATCAAGATAAAACTGTTCTCCCCAAGTATGCACCGTTGCGAAAGTTCGTGTCCAAGCATCACGTGATGATCGGGTGCTATAGACTCTACGCTCACATACAACGGGTGCAAGCCAGTTTTTGCACACGCGGAAATACTTGGGTCTAACTTGACGAGCCTAGCATGTACAGACATGGCCTCGGAACACATGAACCAAAAGGTTAAGCATGAGTCATATGAATGATATGATTGACACTTCGTTGTCCACCATTGAAACCACATCTCTTCTCGTGAAGATCGGATTAGGTGTGGTGAATTTGGATCGTGTTCACTAAGCAACTTGAGGGATGTTGAATTTAGTGGGAGTTCATCTAGTAATTTGATTAAAAGTTGAACTATTTATCATGAACATAGTCTAAATTGTACTTGCAAATACTGTAGATCCAATGGCCAAGTCCAACTTCAACTTCAACAATTTTGCTGAGAAAGAAAAGCTTAGAAACAATGGGTCTAACTTCACCAATTGGTTCCGCAATCTAAGAATCATTCTGTCTGGCGGACAAAAGGACTATGTCCTTGGGAAAGCGTTAGGTGACCCCCTATGCAAGCTGCGCGGCTGATGAAAGCTGTCTATCAGTCGCGTAAAGATGATTATGGGGTGATTAAGAGCACCATGTTGTTTGCTATGGAACCGGAACTTCAAAATCGTTTTGAAAGCTATCCCGGGCCCTTTGAGATTCTCGAAGAGTTGAAAACCATGTTTCAGACTCAGGCCCATTCTGAGAGATATGAGATCTCCGAGAAGTTCTTTAACTGCAAGATGGAGGAAGGGAGTTCCATTAGTGAGCACGCCATTAAGATGTCGGGCTACACTCAGCATATGAGCAAGCTGGACGCAAGATTCGGAGGAGCTCAAGATTGACAGGTTCTGCAATCACTCCCAGCTACAAAAGTTTTGTAGTGACTCATAATCAGATTGGTTCCACTGATACGATCACCGAGCTCTTCGCAAAGCTGAAGGCTGCGGAGGTGGACATCAAGAAGGATAATCATGTGTTGATGGTCAACAAGCCCTCCTTTAAGAAAGGTAAAGGTGCAAATAAGCCCTTCAAGAAAGGCGGTGGCAAGCGCATTTCCCCTGCTAAGAAGAAGCTCAAGTCTGGTCCTAAGCCGGACACTGAGTGCTTCTATTGCAAGGACAAGGGTCACTGGAAGCGCAACTGTCCGAAGTACTTAGCGGACAAGAAGGCTGGCACCATCAAAGGTATATTTGATATACATGTTATTGATGTTTTCCTTACTAGCCCTCGTTGTAGTGCCCGGGTATTTGATACCGGTTCGTTGCTAATATTTGTAACTCGAAGCAGAGCTACGGAATAGAGCGGCGCTTGCGAGGATGAGGTGACGATCGCGTTGGCAGCGGATCAAGAGTTGATGTGTTGGCGGTCGGCACGCTCTCCTTTTTTTTACCTTGGGTATTAGTTTTAAACATTAATAAATGTTATTATGTGCCTGCGTTGAGCATGAACATTATTTCTGGATCGTGTTTATTGCAAGACGGTTATTCATTTAAATCGGAGAATAATGGTTGTTCTATTTATATGAGTAACATCTTTTATGGTCATGCACCTCTTGTGAATGGTTTATTTCTTCTAAATCTCGAAAGGGATGAAACACATCCATAACATTGAGGCTAAGAGATGCAAAGTAGATAGTGATAATACTACTTATTTGTGGTAATCGTCTAGGTCATATTGGTGTAAAGCGCATGAAGAAACTCCATTCGATGGACTATTGGAGTCTCTTGATTTTGAATCATTTGACACATGCGAACCATGCCTCATGGGCAAGATGATCAAAACCCGTTCTCGGTATGATGGAGCGAGCAGCGGACTTGTTGGAAATCATACATACCGATGTATGCGGACCGATGAGTGTTTGACGCCGGTGGATATCGCTATTTTCTCACTTTTACCGATGACTTAAGTAGATATGGGTATATCTATTTAATGAAACATAAATCTAAAACATTTGAAAAGTTCAAAGAATGTCGAATGAAGTGGAGAACCATCGTAATGTAAAGATTAAGTTTCTACGATCCCATCGTGGGCGAATATTTGAGTTATGATTTTCTCACGCATCTCAAAGCAAGTGGAATCGTTTCACAACTCACGCCACCGGAACACCACAGTAGCAATGGTGTGTAATACGCCGAATCGAACCCTATTAGGTATGGTCCGATCGATGATGTCTCTTACTGATTTGCCGTTATCATTTTGGGGTTATGCATTAGAAACCGCTGCATTCACTTTAAATAGGGCTCCATCTAAATCCGTTGAGGACACCGTATGAACTATGGTTTGGTGCTAAACCTAAGTTGTCGTTTCTTAAAGTTTGGGGATTGAAGCTTACGTCAAGAAGTTGATGCGGACAAGCTCGAACCCAAAGCGGAGAAATGCGTCTTCATAGGATACCCTAAGGAAACTATTGGGTATACCTTCTATCCAGAACCGAAGGCAAAGTGTTTGTCGAAAAGCGGTTCCTTTCTTGAGAAGGAGTTTCTCTCGAAAGAAGTGAGTGGGAGGAAAGTAGAGCTAGACGAGGTTATTGAACCTTCTCTTGAATTGGAGAGTAGCGCGGCACCTGAAATTGTTCCAGTGCCGCCTGCACCAACAATAGAGGAAGCTAATGACAAGGATCATGAAGCTTCGGACGATGCTGCTACTGAACGTCGCAGGTCGACAAGGTCGCGTGCCCCTCTGAGTGATGCGGCAACCTGTCTTGACTATCTTGTTAGTAGAAGACGGTGAACCTACGAACTATGAGGAAGCGATGATGAGCGGACTCGAGAAATGGCTAGAAGCCGTGAAATCTGAATTGGGATCCATGGCGAAAACCAAGTATGGACTTTGGTGGACCCTCCTAGCGACCGAAGGCCGTTGAGTGCAAATGGATCTTCAAGAAGAAAACAGAGCGGATGGTAATGTTACCGTCTATAAAGCACGGCTTGTTGCGAAAGGTTTTCGACAAGTTCAAGGTGTTGACTACGATGAGACTTTCTCTCGCGTAGCGATGTTTAAGTCCATTCGGATTTTATTAGCAATTGCTGCGTTTCATGATTATGAAATATGGCAAATGGATGTCAAGACTGCTTTCCTCAATGGCAACATTGATGAAGAGTTGTATATGATGCAACCCGAAGGTTTTGTCGATCCTAAGGATCTCGATAAAGTATGCAAACTTCAGCGTTCCATTTATGGACTGAAGCAAGCATCTCGGAGTTGGAACCTTCGTTTTGATCAAGTAATCAAGAGCTTTGGATTTGTTCCAAATTTCTACGAAGCTTGCATCTACAAGAAAGTGAGTGGGAGCTCGGTGGCGTTTACGGTACTATATGTGGATGACATATTGATTATTGGAAATGACATCAACATGCTTAACGATGTGAAGAGTTATTTGAACAAGTGTTTTTCAATGAAAGACCTAGGTGAAGCTGCTTATATATTGGGCATCAAAATCTATAGAGATAGACAAAGACGCCTGATAGCTTTAAGCCAGAGTACATACCTAGACAAAGTTCTGAAAAGGTTTAGAATGGATAAAGCATTGAAAGGTTCGATTGCCTATGTTGTCGAGTAAGATATTGAGCAAGACTCGTGTCCACGGTAAATGATAGGGAAGCTATGAGCAAAGTGCCTTATGCCTCGGCCATAGGTTCCATCATGTATGCCATGCTGTGTACTAGACCGGATGTGTCCAATGCTCTTAGTTTGACTAGCAGATATCAAAGTGATCCAGGAGTGGAACACTGGACAGCCGTGAAGAACATCCTAAGGTACCTAAATAGGACTAAAGAAATGTTCTTAGTCTATGGGGGTGATGAACAGCTCGTCGTAAAAGGTTACGTCGATGCTAGTTTCGACACCAACAAGGATGATTCTAAATCTCAGACAGGATACGTGTATATTTTGAATGGAGGAGCTGTGAGCTGGAGAAGCTGCAAGCAAAGCGTGATCGCGGGATCTACAATAGAAGCGGAATACATGGCTGCTGCAGAAGCGTCAAGTGAAGGAGTTTGGATAAGAAACTTCATCACTGAGCTTGGCGTGGTTCCAAGTGCATTGGACCCACTGGAGATATTGTGTGACAACACTGGCGCCATAGCACTCGCTAAGGAACCAAGATATCATCCAAAGACCAAGCATATCAACCGCAAGTTTCATATAATCCGAGATTATATAGCAGATGGAGATCTGAAGATCAGCAAAGTACATACAGATCTGAATGTCGCAGATACATTGACTAAACCTCTTCCACGTGTAAAACATGATCAGCACCTCAGTGCCATGGGTGTGAGATTGTTGCCAAATGTAAACTAGATTATTGACTCTAGTGCAAGTGGGAGACTGTTGGAATTATGCCCTAGAGGCAATAATAAAGATGTTATTATTATAATTCTTGTTCATGACAAAGTTTATATTCCATGCTAGAATTGTATTAAGCGGAAACATTAATACTTGTGTGGTTTGTGAACAACACCGTGTCCCTAGTACGCCTCTATGGACTAGCTCATTGATCAATGATGGTTAAGGTTTCCTAACCATAGACATGAGTTGTCAATTGATAATGAGATCATATCATTGGGAGAATGATATGGTGGACAGACCCAAACTAAGAGAAGCAATTAGATCGTGTCATCGTGTTCGTCTTTGCGAAGCTTTTCTTATGTCAAATATTGTATTCCTTTGACCATGAGATAATACAACTCCCTGGTATTGGAAGAAAGCTTTGAGGTCATCAAACGTCATCCTATGAGAGGGTGATCATAAAGGTGTCTCTCAGGTGATCGGAAAGTATCATTGGGTTGTATGTATCGAATGGGATTTGTCCCTCAAGTCGGAGAGATATGCTTGGGCCCCTTTCGTGTCGATATCAACACCGCTTGCAAGCATGTGGTTAAGGAGTTAATCACAAAGTGATATCGGATTACGGAACGAGTAAAGTACTTGCTGTGAACGAGATTGAACTAGGTATGACGATATCGACGATCGAATCTCGGGCAAGTAAAATATCGCGAGACGAAGGGAATATGTATATGGGATTGATTGAATCCTGGCATCGTGGTTCATCTGATATGATCATCGATGAATGTGTGGGAGTCAATATGGGTGCCCAGACCCCGCTGTTGATTATTGATAGAAGATCATGTCTGCATATTCTCGAACCCGCAGGTCACATATAACGTGTCTCGGCTAGGATAGATTGGATAATTGGTTTATGAATTTTTGTTCAGAGTCTCGTATGGGATCCGGGACATCACGAGAGGTTCGGAGTGGTCCGGAGAATAAGATTCATATAAGGGTGCAGTTTTGGAGTTGAATTGTTAGGATTAATCGGTATTGTACCGGAAGCTTCTAGAACCTTCCGGAAGGGGGCCAACGTGGTCCCACCTTCCGGGAGGGGGGATGGGCCTATGAGGGAGTGTCCTGGCCGCATTGGGCCAGGGGCACAAGGCCCCATAGGGCCCAGCCGATCCTAGATAAGTTTAAATCGTTTAAACTAGAGATAAGATAGGATTTCTAGATAAGGGAAAGTTTAAATTGTTTAAACTGGAGATAGGCTTGGAGGATGGGCAAGGGATGGCCGCACCCCCCCTCTATATATAGAGGGCTGGTGCGCCCCCTCCCCAACACCACATCTCCCTCCAAGCCCTAGTAGCCCTGCTGCCTTCCTATCTCCCTCCCGACTGTTTGTAGGCGAAGCCCTGCAGCAGAAATTCTCCACCATATACACCACGCCGTCGTGCTGTAGATCCAATCCATCTCTCCACCCTACTTGCTGGTCCGAGGAAGGAGGAGACATCGAGGTGCTGCACGTGTGCATCTCACGGAGGCATCGCCACTTGTGGTGCTAGATCGGATCGGATCGCGAGGAGAAGAAGCGAGTACGACTACATCACCCACGTTCCGACGAACGTTCCGCTGTGCGAATCTTCAAGGGTATGAAGATCTAATCCAATCTCTCTCGTTGTTTGCATCTCCTAGATTAGATCTCGGCTTTCCCTCTGTTCGCTCCGTAGAAAATTTTGATTTACTATGCTGCGAAACCCTTCAGGCCCCACACATGCCAGCCACGTAGCAGCTCGCCGGCCGTCTCGCGCTCTCGCTGGCCCCGCAAGTTCGCTGGTATGCTCGTGGGCGGTGGCGTCTGGCGGCGACGGTGGAGTAGCAGCAGGCAGAGGAGCTTTGTAGGGAGTGGCGGCGGATGGAGGGGCCGGACCAACGGTGGCCGGCGGCGGGGAGTGGCGGATGGCCGGCGAGGCGCGGGGTGGAGAGCGCGCTTAGCCGATGAGCATGGCGACCGACGAGCACGGGGCGGCAAGCTGCTGCCCGCAGCTGCTCACGCGCTGGGCCGGCGAGTACGGCGGCGTCACACTTGGCCGCGAGAACGCTTGGCCGGCGAGCACACTTGGCCGGCGAGGTGCGGGCGGCCTCACGCGCGGGGCGGCGAGCGCGGCGGCAGGCGAGCTGCTGCCCGCAGCTGCTCACGCGCTGGGCCGGCGAGCACGGCCGTAGGCAAGCCACGGCGCTCAGTTAGAAAAAAAGATTTTTTAGGGAAAAAGAAAGGATAAAAAGGAAAGAAAAGAATAAGTAAAGAAGTGGTTTTAAGTTTGGAATTATAATGTTCGGAAGGACTATTTGGCAAAATGCACACGACACGTCAGCTTGACAGGTGGGCCAGCACTGTCAGAATGACGATAAACTTGTGTTAAACGAGGGTTATAGTGAACTGGTAGTTTTTTGCAACAATTAAAAACAGAGTTCGTAGTTTTTTTGCAGCAAACCTGAATTGTCGTAGTTTTTTAAAGCCCTAACCCAATTGTAGTATTTTTTGCAATTTTCTTTTTCTTTTTAAAGTTTCGCTAGAGTTGACGGCGCGCCAGCAGGTAAATAGGATTTAACTTTGACTAGCGCGACCCAGATAAAAAGTTTCGGGTTCCAGACAAAGACCTGACAGGGGTCCAACCATGCAAATTAAAGAACTAGAGAGTAGTGCACGCCTCTGAGCGTGGACGGCTGATACGGTGGACAAGTGCAATTTGTTGTTTTGTCTCGCCTGCAGTACAGATAAGCCGTCATTAAGCGTAAAGCACGTTCGACAATCGGATTTCGCCTGACCTTCGTGCCAAAGATACCGTGTGTCATATCGATATCATGGATGTATATGGCAGCAGCTAGCTAGCTAGGTAGTGGAGGTTGATTGCAACGGTACAAGGTTCCGCGAGAATTGATTCACCGCGAGTGCATGTATAAGCATGTATTTCTTCCACAGACCATTACACATGCATACGCGCCGAAAGTCAAATACACTACTTAGAACGATAGAGGAGGATTGTCGGAGTATAATAAATGTATTATTAAGTCTTATGGATAATTATATGGGCACTGCTAGGAATCGGTTGCAGATATGAGCTTCCCGTCGGACCACTGTTCATCCGTTGGATCAGTAGCTGTCGAACCGTACGATCTTAAACAGAGTCCCGCGTCTAATTCGAGGAATTTGTAGAGGATTGATTGCTTCGTTTAATTGTTCTGATTGCATGCTTCCGCATGTAGTGTTTCTGTAATAAACGTCCACTGATTTTGTTCTCTTCTTTATTCTTGTATTCATCCGTGTAGATGCTTCCGGTAGCCTCTATGAGTTGCTGTTTTTTAGGAAAAAATTACAGATATTAAGGAAGCAGTTTTTTAGGCAACTTTCTAATCTTGTTTCCAGTATTTGTCCAATTTGCTTCTATGTTTACAAAATGGTTCCAAAGTACGTTCATTGAAATATGGAAAAATCACGACGTGCCGGCACAGGAGAACTTATAGATATGTGAATCGGTTGTAAAATTTGGAAGCATGGAAACATAGAAGCATCAATATTTTGCTTCCAACGCAATTGATGTTTGCTTCTAGCGCAACAAATTTATGCTTCTGTTGCTTCAGTTAGCAGAAATATTTTTTCCCTGATGAATCACATTTTTCCCCAATGTTACTCCCCTTTGCTTCCTATGACATTGGAGTAATTCTATCTATCCACACCAAAATTATGTTTCCTTAATATGAAGAATCAGCTTTCATGTAAAATAAATTTCCTTAAATTTAGCACAAATATTCATATAGCTTGCTTCTTTATGGAGCACATTTTGTCTCCAGTGTTACCATACTTTGCTTCCTACACATCTAGAGTTTGTTTCTATAAACAATTATTTAATAGGCAATAGCGACATATATTACATTGTTCATGCTACTTGCTTCCTACATAGGGAATAGAGTTTCCCAAACATAATTGTACATCGCATACACAAGCCAGAGCTCGACGTGGTATGATCCGCCGGCTAGGCCACACGAAGCCCATATCTTGATGGTTGCTTGCATTGTCATGGACATCATCAATAACAATGTCGTCGTTTGTGTTGAGGGCTACAACTTTTTCAGGACCGGGATCATTAGCACAACAGACGGTGACTCGTACCGGTCCATTGATTCCACCTTCAAACTTGATGTCTATGTCGAAGATTGTCTATTATACAATAGAAAATTATAAGAAAAACTCACACGCATTGGACCATGTTCAGCATTATATGAATGAAAACTTATGATTAGTAGAAGCATTGTGAGAAGCAAATATGTACATGGTACTGAGCATGTAATATGCAAGCGGGAAGCAACTTACACACCGAGCTTCCATATAACAAAAGTTTATTCCAAACTGTATTGAAGTTTGCTTCCGCTACAAATGATATTATTCAGTGTGGCCAAGAGAGCATATGGACATGAAAAAGGGAGGATGGGAAACTAGATTCACACTACGAAATTGCAAAAATTAGCAGGTGATGCAATATATGACCATACATTGAACACATGATTCGGATGGAAAATTTGATTCACAATACCAAATAGTAAATGACTGTAGGGGTTCGTAGCATGGAAAACAAAAAATTTCTACCGCATACAAACAAACAAGCCAAGATCTATCTACTAGATTGTAGCAACGAGTCGATAGAATAACTCACCCTCGAAGATTCCAAAGTGTTTAACGAGAGCGGATTCTCGGGGGTGATGTAGTCGTACCCTTGCCGATCTCAAGATCGTGTAGACGATCCTTCCGACTCTGCGTTCCGGCAGCGCTCCCGCAGTCGGTCACACATTCGGTACTCGATGAAGACCTTCCTCTCCTTTGTTTCAGAAGGCAGCGGAGGTTGTAGCACTCTCCTCGCGATTCCGGCAGCACGACGGCGTGGTACCGGAAGTAGATGGGAGATCTCGCAGGGCTTTGCCTTAAGCCGGAGCGAGTATGGTGGACTATGAGAGAGGCCTTGGTGATCTAGAGTTTAGAGGCACCAAGGAGAGAGGGCTAGGCCGGTGGCTAGGGCAAGGGGAAAGCCCCAAGTCGGCAGCTAGAGTTTGCCCTAGGGCGGCGGCGGCTGCAAGAGGGGCCGGCGGCTAGGGCTAGGGTTTTAGTGGGGCAAGGTGTAGGTCTAGAGGGGCAGCCCTGCCCCTCCTTCTATAGGTGGGAGGGCGCCAGACAGGGGAGGGGAGTCCTCCCCCAACTCGGCCTCCAAGGCCGGCGGGTGGAAGGAGAGGAACTCCTCCCCAAGTAGGTTTCCTACTCTCCCTCCACCAAGCAAACTTGTCGTTTGACTTTTCAAATTGGCGTTTGACTTTTCAAACTAGGATTTGATTTATCCCTTTATTTTGCTCAGCGATGACACCTAGTACATGATGCAACCATTCCAACTTGTTATGACACATTCATGTACCCTTCCCCTCCGGAGTGTCGGACCTTCCGAAACCTTCTAGAACATTCCCGATGAAAACACCGGAATCATTCTCCAACCCCGAAACAGGACTTTCCTTATATGAATCTTATTATCTGAACCATTCCGGATCTCCTTGTGATATCCCGAACCCCATCCGAGACTCTGAACAACATTCGGTCTCTTACTCATCATTCCATAACTACTCAACAACATCGAATCCTTTAGTGTGTCTACCTACGGTTCGTGAATTATACGGACATGATCGAGACACTTCTCCGAACAATAACCAATAGAGGAATCTGGAAATTCATATGGTTCCCATATATTTCTACGATTACTTTGCGATCGAATGAACCACTTATATACGATACCAATTTCCCTTTGTCTCACGATAGTTTACTTATCCGAAATTTTGATCGTCAGTATCTCTGCATACCTAGTTCCACCTCATTACTGATAAGTACTCTTTTCTCGTTCCCGTGATACGTGATCCCTTGTGAGCCAGTCACATGCTTGCAAGCCAATTGGATGACATTCCACCGAGAGGGCCTAGAGTATATCTATCCGTCATATGGATGGACAAATCCCACTCTTGATCCATGTGTCTCAACCCATACTTTCCGAACACTCAATGCCACCTTTATAACCACCCAGTTACGGTGTGGTGTTTGATGTCATCAAAGCATCCTTCCGGTGATGGTGATATGCATGATATCATGGTCGAAGGAATTAGGTTACTATGTATCAGAAAGCATATAGCAATTGAACTATTAAAATGACTTGATCTTTATGCTACGCTTATCTATAGGAGTATGTCCATCATACCATTCTCCTAACGATATGATCTTGTTGTTAATAACATCTCAATGTTCATGATAGGGAAACCACAATCATTTATTAACCAACAAGCTAGTATTATGAAGAGGCTTTACTAGGGACTCTAATTTAGTTTACAAATCACACAAGTATTAATGTTTCCTTGTTAATACTATTATAGCATGAATGTAAACATTTATCATAAACACAAAGATATAATAATAACTACATTTATTATTGCCTCTAGGGCATATCTCCAATAGTCTCCCACTTGCACTAGAGTCAACTAATCTAGATTACATGGTAAAATATACCGAACACGCATGGCAGTTTGGTGTTGGTCATGTTTTGCCCTCGGGAGAGGTTTAGTCAACGGATCCACCACATTCAGATCTGTGTGTACTTTGCAAATCTTTATGTCACCATCTTGGACATGTTCTTGAATAGCGTGAAAACATAGCTTGATGTGCTTCAACTTCTTGTGTGACCTTGGTTCTTGCGCATTGGCTATGGAGCCCATGTTATCACAGTAGATAGACATTGGGTCCAACGCACTTGGAACCACATCGAGCTCTGTAATGAACTCCTTCATCCATATCGCTTCTTGTGAAGCCTCCAAAGAAGCTATGTATTCCGATTCAGTTGAAGATCTCGCCACAACGCTTTGCTTTGCACTCCTCCAGCTAACTGCTGCACCATTCAAAGTAAATATGTATCCAGATTGAGATTTAGAATCATCCGGATCGGTGTTCCAACTAGCATCGGTGTAACCATTAACAACGAGATGTTCATCACCTCCATAAGAAAGAACCATATCCTTAGTTCTTCTCAAGTACTTAAGGATGTTTTTGACCGCTGTCCAATGATCCACTCCTGGATCACTTTGATATCTGCTAGTCAAACTAACAACATATGAAATGTCGTGTCTAGTACATAGCATGACATACATTAGAGATCCTATGGCTGAGGCATAGGGAGTCTTACTCATCCTTTCTCTATCTTCTGCCGTTGCTGGACTTTGAGTTTTACTCAAGGTCGTATTGGGCAACATGGGCAAGAACCCTTTCTTGCTATCTTCCATTCCAAACCTCTTTAGAACTTTGTCCAAATATGTACTTTGTGATAATGATATTAGGCATCTCGATCTATCTCTATAAATCTTTATGCCTAATATGTAAGCTGCTTCGCCAAGATCTTTCATTGAAAAAATATTATTCAAATATTCCTTGACACTATTAAGAAGGTCTACATCATTCCCAATCAACAATATGTCATCTACATATAGTATTAAGAATGCTATAGAGCTCCCACTCACTTTCTTGTAAATACAAGCTTCTCCATAAGTATGAATAAAAACAAAACTTTGATTACCTTATCAAAACGTTGATTCCAACTTCAGGATGCTTGCTTCAATCCATATATGGACCGTTGAAGTTTGCATACCTTGTTAGCATCTTTAGGATCGACAAAACCTTTGGGTTGCATCATATACAACTCTTCATCAATGTCTCCATTGAGGAATGTTTTTTTGACATCCATCTGCCATATCTCATAATCATAATATGCAGCGATTGCTAACAAAATCCTCACAGACTTTAGCTTCGCTACTGGTGAGAAAGTCTCATCGTAGTCAACTCCTTGAATTTGTCGAAACCCTTTTGTGACAAGTCGAGCTTTATAGACAGTAACATTACCATCAGCATATGTTTTCTTCTTGAAAATCCATTTGTTCTCGACAGCCTTCCGGCCATCCGGTAAGTCCATCAAAGTCCATACTTGGTTTTCGTACATGGATCCAATCTCGGATTTCATGGCTTCTTGCCATTTATTGGAATCTGGGCTCATCATCGCTTCCTCATACGTCGCAGGGTCATCGGTGTTGTCCACCAACATGATACTCATAACGGGATCATACCAATCAGGAGTGGTACGAGTTCTCGTTGACCTGCGAGGTTCTGTAGCAACTACAACCGAAGTTTCATGATCATGATCATCAGCTTCCTCTCTTATTGGTGCAGGCACCACAGGAACTTCTTCCGGTGTTGCGCTACTCGCAAGTTCGAGAGAAGGTTCGACAACCTCGTCGAGTTCTACTTTCCTTCCATTCACTTCTTTCGAGAGAAATTCCTTCTCTAGAAAGGATCCATTCTTGGCAACAAAGACTTTGCCTTCGGATCTATGAAAGAAGGTATACCCAATAGTTTCTTTTGGGTATCCTATGAAGACGCATTTTTCCGCTTTGGGTTCAAGCTTGTACGGTTGTAACTTCTTTACATACGCTTCGCAACCCCAAACTTTAAGGAACGACAATTTAGGTTTCTTCCCAAACCATAATTCATATGGTGTCGTTTCAACGGATTTAGATGGTTCCCTATTTAAAGTGAATGCGGCTTTTTTTAATGCATAACCCCAAAATGATAGCGGTAAATCTGTAAGTGACATCATAGAACGAACCATATCTAAGAGAGTTCGATTACGATGTTCGGCCACACCATTACGCTATGGTGTTCCCGACGGTGTCAATTGTGAAAGTATTCCGCATTTCTTCAAATGCTCGCCAAACTTGTAACTTAGATATTCACCTCCACGATCAGAATGTAGAAATTTAATCTTCTTGTTACGTTGCTTCTCCACCTCACTTTGAAATTCCTTAAACTTCTCGAAAGTTTCGGACTTATGTTTCATGAAATAGATATACCCATATCTACTCAAGTTATCCGTGAAGGTAAGTACATAACGATAACCACCGCGCGATGCTACACTCATTGGACCACACACATCGGTATGTATGATTACCAATAAGTCCATAGCTCGCTCCATCATACCAGAAAATGGAGTCTTAGTCATTTTACCCATCAGACATGCTTCGCATCTTTCAAGTGATTCGAAATCAAGTGATTCAAGAAGTTCATCGGAATGGAGTTTCTTCATACGCTTCACTCCAATGTGACCAAGACGGCAGTGCCACATATAGGCCGAGTTATCACTCAATTTCAAACGTTTAGCTTCAATGTTATTAATATGTGTATTTCCACTATCGAGATTCAATAAGAATAGACCATCTATGAAAGGTGCATGTGCATAAAACATATTACTCGTATAAATCGAATAACCATTATTCACGGACTTAAACAAGTATCCGTCTCGCAATAAACAAGATCTCGATATAATGTTCATGCTTAACGCAGGCAGCAAATAACAATTATTTAAGTATAAAACTAATCCCGATGGTAGATGAAGAGGTAGCGTGCCGACCGCGATCACATCAACCTTTGATCCATTTCCTACGCGCATCGTCACCTCGTTCTTCGCTAGCTTCCGTTTATTCTGCAGCACCTGTTTTGAGTTACAAATATGAGCAACCGAACCAGTATCAAATACCCAGGCACTACTACTAGTACTAGTGAGATACACATCAATAACATGTATATCGGATATGTAGGGTTTCGTAGCTTGGAAAACCAAAATTTTCTACCGCATACAAACAAACAAGCAAAGATCTATCTACTAGATTGTAGCAACGAGTTGATGGAATAACTCACCCTCGAAGATTCCAAAGTGTTTAACGAGAGCGGATTCTCGTGGGTGATGTAGTCGTACTCTTACCGATCTCAAGATTGCGTAGACGATCCTTCCGGCGCTGCGTTCCAGCAGCGCTCCCGCAGTCGGTCACATGTTCGGTACTCGACGAAGACCTTCCTCTCCCTTGTTCCAGCAGGCAGCGGAGGTTGTTGCACTCTCCTCGTGATTCCGGCAGCACAACGGCGTGGTACCGGAAGTAGAGGGGAGATCTCGCAGGGCTTCGCCTTAAGCAGGAGCGAGTATGGTGGAGTGTGAGAGAGCTCCTCGGCGATCTAGATTTTAGACACACCAAGGAGGAGGTGCTAGAGCCAGCGGTTAGGGTTTGGGGCACCCCAAGTCGGCGGCTAGGGCAAAAACCCTAGGGGGCGGCGGCGGCTATGGTGGGCAGCAGCTGCTAGGGTTTGAGGCGTGGAAGTTGTGTGTCCTAGGAGGGAGCCCTGCCCCTCCTTATATAGGTGGAGGGGCCGGCCGGCCAAGGGGCGGGACTGGAGTCCCTCCCCAACTCGGCTTGGGTGGTGCGCCGGCTTGGGGAGGAGGGACTCCCTCCCCAACTCGGTTTCCCCTCCTTCCTCTTTTCCTCTTTCCAAATTTAGCCGTTTGACTTTTCAATTTAGCTATTTGACTTTTTAAACTAGGATTTGAATTAATCCTTTATTTGGAACAGCGATGACACTTAGTACATGATGCAATCATACCAACTTGATACAACACATTCATGTACCCCTCCGAGTCTGGGACATTCCGGAACATTCTAGAACATTCCCGATGAAAACACCGGAAACATTCCCCAACTCCGAAACGGGACTTTCCTTATATGAATCTTATTCTCCGGACCATTCCGGATCTCCTCGTGATATCCCGGATCCCATCCGAGACTCCGAACAACATTCGGTCTCTTTCTCATCATTCCATAACTACTCAAACAACGTCGAATCCTTAAGTGTGTCTCCCTACGGTTCGTGAATTATGCGGACATGATCGAGACACTTCTCCGATCAATAACCAATAGAGGAATCTGGAAATTCATATGGCTCCCACATATTTCTACGATTACTTTGCGATCGAATGAACCACTTACATACGATATCAATTTCCCTTTGTCTCACGATATGTTACTTATCCGAGGTTATGATCGTCGGTATCTCTGCATACCTAGTTCAACCTCGTTACCGATAAGTACTCTTTTCTCGTTCCCGTGATATGTGATCCCTTGTGATCCAGTCACATGCTTGCAAGCTAATTGGATGACATTTCACCGAGAGGGCCCAGAGTATATCTATCCGTCATATGGATGGACAAATCCCATTCTTGATCCATGTGTTTCAACCAGTACTTTCCGAATACTCAATGCCACCTTTATAGCCACCTAGTTATGGTGTGGTGTTTGATGTCATCAGAGCATCCATCCGGTAAAGGTGATATGCATGATCTCATGGTCGAAGGAATCAGATTACTATGTATCAGAAAGCATATAGCAATTGAACTATTAAAATGACTTGATCTTTATGCTACGCTTATCTATAGGAGTATGTCCATCATATCATTCTCCTAACGATATGATTTTGTTGTTAATAACATCTCAATGTTCATGATAGGGAAACCACAATCATCTATTAACCAACAAGCTAGTATTATATAGAGGCTTTACTAGGGACTTCAAATTAAGTTTACAAATCACACAAGTATTAATGTTTCCTTGTTAATACTATTATAGCATGAATGTAAACATTTATCATAAACACAAAGATATAATAATAACTACTTTTATTATTGCCTCTAGGGCATATCTCCAACAGTCTCCCACTTGCACTAGAGTCATCTAATCTAGATTACATGGTAATATACCGAACACCCATGGCAGTTTGGTGCTGGTCATGTTTTGCCCTCGGGAGAGGTTTAGTCAACGGATCCGCCACATTCAGATCTGTGTGTACTTTGCAAATCTTTATATCCCCATCCTGGATATGTTCTCGAATAGCGTGAAAACGTAGCTTGATATGCTTCAGCTTCTTGTGTGACCTTGGTTCTTGCGCATTGGCTATGGCGCCCATGTTATCACAGTAGATAGACATTGGGTCCAGCGCACTAGGAACCACACCTAGCTCTGTAATGAACTCTTTCATCCATATCGCTTCTTGTGAAGCCTTGAAGCGACCATGTATTCGATTCAGTTGAAGATCTCGCCACAACGCTTTGCTTTGCACTCCTCCAGCTTCTTTGCACCATTCAAAATAAATACGTATCCAGATTGTGATTTAGAATCATTCGGATCGGTATTCCAACTAGCATCGGTGTAACCATTAACAACGAGCTTTTCATCACCTCCATAAGAAAGAACCATATCCTTAGTTCTTCTCAAGTACTTAAGGATGTTTTTGACCGCTGTCCAATGATCCACTCCTGGATCACTTTGATATCTGCTAGTTAAACTAACAGCATATGCAATGTCGGGTCTAGTACATAGCATGGCATACATCAGAGATCCTATGGCTGAGGCATAGAGTCTTACTCATCCTTTCTCTATCTTACCGATGTCGGACTTTGAGTTTTACTCAAGGTGGTATTGGCAACATGGGCAAGAACCCTTTCTTGCTATCTTCCATTCCAAACCTCTTTAGAACTTTGTCCAAATATGTACTCTGTGACAATGATATTTGGCGTTCGATCTATCTCTATAAATCTTTATGCCTAATATGTGGGCTTACCAAGATCCTTCATTGAAAACTATTATTCAAATATTCCTTGACACTATTAAGAAGGTCTACATCATTCCCAATCAACAATATGTCATCCACATATAGTATTAAGAATGCTGAGCTCCCACTCACTTTCTTGTAAATACAAGCTTCTCCATAAGTTTGTATAAAACCAAAACTTTTGATCACCTTATCAAGCGTTGATTCCAACTTAGGATGCTTGCTTCAATCCATAGATGGACCGTTGAAGTTTGCATACCTTGTTAGCATCTTTAGGATCGACAAAACCTTTGGGTTGCATCATATACAACTCTTCATCAATGTCTCCATTGAGGAATGCTGTTTTGACATCCATCGCCATATCTCATAATCGTAATATGCAGCGATTGCTAACATAATCCTTAGACTTTAGCTTCGCTCTTGGTGAGAAAGTCTCATCGTAGTCAACTCCTTGAATTTGTCGAAACCCTTTTGCGACAAGTCGAGGTTTATAAACGATAACATTACCATCAACATCTGTTTTCTTCTTGAAGATCCATTTGTTCTCGTGACCTTCCGGCCATCCGGTAAGTCCACCAAAGTCCATACTTGGTTTAGTACATGGATCCAATCTCGGATTTCATGGCTTCTTGCCATTTATTGGAATATGGGCTCATCATCGCTTCCTCATATGTCTCAGGGTCATCGGTGTTGTCCACCAACATGACACTCATAACGGGATCATACCAATCAGGAGTGGTACGAGTTCTCGTTGACCTGCGAGGCTTTGTAGCAACTTCAAGAAGTTTCATGATCATCATCATTAGCTTCCTCTCTTATTGGTGTAGGCACCATAGGAACTTCTTTCGGTGTTGCGCTACTTGCAAGTTCGAGAGAAGGTTCGACAACCTCATCGAGTTCTACTTTCCTTCCAGTCACTTCTTTCGAGAAATTCCTTCTCTAGAAAGGATCCATTCTTAACCTTGATTTTGCCCTCGGATCTATGATAGAAGGTATACCCAATAGTTTCCTTGGGTATCCTATGAAGACGCATTTTCCGCTTTGGGTTCAAGCTTGTCGGCTGTAACTTCTTTACATAGGCTTCACACCCCCAAACTTTAAGGAACGACAATCTAGGTTTCTTCCCAAACCATAATTCATACGGTGTCGTTTCAACGGATTTAGACGGTGCCCTATTTAAAGTGAATGCGGCTGTTTCTAATGCATAACCCCAAAATGATAGCGGTAAATCTGTAAGTGACATCATAGAATGAACCATATCTAAGAGAGTTCGATTACGACGTTCGGACACACCATTACGCTGTGGTGTTCCCGGTGTCAATCATGAAAGTATTCGCATTTCTTCAAATGCTCGCCAAACTCGTAACTTAGATATTCACCTCCACGATCAGAACGTAGAAATTTAATCTTCTTGTTACGTTGATTCTCTACCTCACTTTGAAATTCCTTAAACTTCTCGAAAGTTTCGGACTTATGTTTCATGAAATAGATATACCCATATCTACTCAAGTCATCCGTGAAGGTAAGAACATAACGATAACCACCGCACGATGCTACACTCATTGGACCACACACATCGGTATGTATGATTTCCAACAAGTCCGTAGCTCGCTCCATCATACCAGAAAATGGAGTCTTAGTCATTTTACCCATCAGACATGCTTCGCATATTTCAAGTGATTTGAAATCAAGTGATTCAAGAAGTCCCTCGGAATGGAGTTTCTTCATACGCTTCACTCCAATGTGACCAAGGCAGCGATTGCCACATATAGGTCGAGTTATCGCTCGATTTCAAACGTTTAGCCTCAATGTTATTAATATGTGTATTTCCACTATCGAGATTCAATAAGAATAGACCATCTATCAAAGGTGCATGTGCATAAAACATATTACTCATATAAATCGAACAACCATTATTCTCGGATTTAAACAAGTAACCGTCTCGCAATAAACAAGATCCCGATATAATGTTCATGCTTAACGCAGGCAGCAAATAACAATTATTTAAGTATAAAACTAATCCCAATGGTAGATGAAGGGGTAGCGTGCCGACCGCGATCACATCAACCTTTGATCCGTTTCCAACACGCATCATCACCTCGTTCTTCTCTAGCTTCCGTTTATTACGCATTTTGTTTGAGTTACAAATATGAGCAGCGAACCGATTATCAAATACCGGGCACTACTACAGTACTAGTGAGATAAACATCAATAACATGTATATCAGATATACCTTTCTTATTGATGTTGCCGTTCTTCAAATCCGCCAAGTACTTTGGGCAATTCCGCTTCGATGACCTTCTCCTTGCGGTAAAGCACTCAAGATCGGGCTTAGGTCCAGCCTTGGTCTTCTTCGGCGTAGTAACTTTCTTACCACCCTTCTTGAAGTGTCCCTTCTGCTTAGACTTGCCTTTCTTGAATTTGGTGGTCTTATTGACCAACAACAACACTTGGTGCTCTTTCTTGATCTCCACTGCATACTTCAACATGGCAAAGAGTTCTGACAACGTCTTGTTCATGTTTTGCATGTTGTAGTTCATCACAAAGTTCTTGTAACTTGGTGGTAGTGATTGGAGGACACGATAAATCCCCAAAGTATTGGGAATCACAATACCCAAGCTTTGAAGTTTGTTTGCGCCAGGACATCTTAAGCACATGCTTTCATTTGAGCTGCCTCTTCCATCTTGTAGTTAAAGAACTTTGGAAGCCTCATAGCTTTCAATTGCCGCATGAGTCTCAAAGATCAATTTGAGATCCTCGACAATATCATATGGGTCTGAATTCTCCAACCTTTTAAGGCTCGATTCTAAACCATACAAGATAGCACATTGAGCGATTGAGTCTTGAGTCTTCCGAGTGAGGTAAACATTCTTTACTTCATCGGAATCATCACCGCAGTGGGTCACCCGGTGCATCCGACATAGGTCAAATTACCAGCTGTGAGGACAATCCTCAAATTGCGGAACCAATCCGCGAAGTTGCTTCCATTGTTTTTCAACTTTTTTTTCTCTAGGAACGCATTAAAATTGATGGTAGGGGCTGCCATTGATCTACAACATATTTGCAATAGTTTAGACTAAGTTTATGACAAATTGAGTTCAAATTAATATTAAAATTAAACTAGGTGAACTCCCACTCAAAACAATATCCCTCACATTGTTTTAGTGATCACACGAACCAAATCCACTACATCAACACCGATCATCACGAGAGTTGATATAGTTTCAATGGCGAACAATCGACATGTTCATCATATCTACTATATGATTCATGCTTTACCTTTCGGTGATCCGTGTTCTGAGACCATGTCTGTACATGCTAGGCTCGTCAAGATCAAACCTTAGTTTCCACATGAGCAAATCTGGCTTGCTCACGTTGTATACACTTGCGGAATCTAACACACCCGATCATCACGTGGTGCTTCGAAACAACAAGCTTTAGCAACGGTGCTAACTAAGGGTGAACACTTTATGACTTGAAATTCATGTACTAAGCAATACAAGATGCATAAAGGATTAACATCACATGCAATTCATAATATGTGATATGATATGGCCTTTCTTCTATGTGCTTCCGATCTCCATCTTCTAGCACGAACATGATCTCCATCATCACCGGCATTGCATCAAGGTCAATGGCCTTCTTCATGGTTGTCGCCCACGGCTTCAACTATTACAACTACTTTGAATAGACACGCAGGTCTTAACATAAATTAAAGACAACCATATGGCTCCGCGGTTGCCAACTTACAATAAGGAACATTGCATACATCAAATATAATCACAATCATGGCCATATCACATCCAGACACCCACGCAAAACAAAGTTAGGCGCCTCTACTTTCTTTGCATGTTTTACGTGGTTTGGGGCTTTCAATAAGTGTCGTTCTAACTTACAAACAAGAACCACAACATTGATACTAGTATTGTTAATCACCCGTTGTAAATTGGATCTTAACTATGCTAGGAGAAACAGGCACCCGCAAAGCCACTTATGCAATACAAGTTGCATGTCAAGCGTGGAGCAAGTCTCATGAACGATGTCATGTAAGGTTAGCCCGGGCCGCTTCATCCCAACATCAATAAAGATGCAAAGTACACAATAAGAAATCGAAAATAAAAGCATCAACGCCCACAATGACCATTGTGTTCTACTGCGTCAACAGATCTACATATAGACACGGCTACGATACCCTGTAGGGTTTAAGTAGCATGGAAAACAAATATTTTCTACCGCATACAAACAAACAAGCCAAGATCTATCTACTAGATTGTAGCAACGAGTTGATGGAATAACTCACCCTCGAAGATTCCAAAGTGTTTAACGAGAGTGGATTCTCGTGGGTGATGTAATAAATACTCTTCGATCTCAAGATCGCGTGAGCGATCCTTCGGCGGCTACGTTCGGCGGCGCTCCATGATCAGTCCTGCGTTGATTTTCGCGAAGACCTTCTCTCCCTTGTTCGGTGAGGCGGAGGTTGTAGCACTCTCCTCGTGATTCGGACTGTCGTGGTACCAGGAGTAGAGGGAGATCTGTGAGGCCGCCTTAAGCCGGAGCGAGTATGGTGGAGTGTGAGAGAGCTCCTCGGCGATCTAGATTTTAGACACACCAAGGAGGAGGTGCTAGAGCCAGCGGCTAGGGTTTGGGGCACCCCAAGTCGGCGGCTAGGGCAAAAACCCTAGGGGCAGCGACGGCTATGGTGGGCAGCAGCTGCTAGGGTTTGAGGCGTGGAAGTTGTGTGTCCTAGGAGGGAGCCCTGCCCCTCCTTATATAGGTGGAGGGGCCGGCCGTCCAAGGGGAGGGAGTGGAGTCCCTCCCCAACTCGGCTTGGGTGGTGCGCCGTCTTGGGAAGGAGGGACTCCCTCCCCAACTCGGTTTCCCCTCCTTCCTCTTTTCCTCTTTCCAAATTTAGCCGTTTGACTTTTCAATTTAGCTATTTGACTTTTCAAACAAGGATTTGAATTAATCCTTTATTTGGAACAGCGATGACACTTAGTACATGATGCAATCATACCAACTTGATACAACACATTCATGTACCCTCCCTCCCGAGTGCGGACATTAGGAACATTCTAGAACATTCAGGATGAAAACACGGAAACATTCCCCAACTCCGAAGCAGGACTTTCCTTATATGAATCTTATTCTCCGAACCATTAGGATCTCCTCGTGATATCCGGATCCCATCGAGACTCGAACAACATTCGGTCTCTTTCTCATCATTCCATAACTACTCAAACAACGTCGAATCCTTAAGTGTGTCTCCCTACGGTTCGTGAATTATGCGGACATGATCGAGACACTTCTCCGATCAATAACCAATAGAGGAATCTGGAAATTCATATGGCTCCCACATATTTCTACGATTACTTTGCGATCGAATGAACCACTTACATACGATATCAATTTCCCTTTGTCTCACGATATGTTACTTGTCCGAGGTTATGATCGTCGGTATCTCTGCATACCTAGTTCAACCTCGTTACCGATAAGTACTCTTTTCTCGTTCCCGTGATATGTGATCCCTTGTGATCCAGTCACATGCTTGCAAGCTAATTGGATGACATTTCACCGAGAGGGCCCAAAGTATATCTATCCGTCATATGGATGGACAAATACCACTCTTGATCCATGTGTTTCAACCAGTACTTTCCGAATACTCAATGCCACCTTTATAGCCACCCAGTTACGGTGTGGTGTTTGATGTCATCAAAGCATCCATCCGGTAAAGGTGATATGCATGATCTCATGGTCGAAGGAATGAGATTACTATGTATCAGAAAGCATATAGCAATTGAACTATTAAAATGACTTGATCTTTATGCTACGCTTATCTATAGGAGTATGTCCATCATATCATTCTCCTAACGATATGATATTGTTGTTAATAACATCTCAATGTTCATGATAGGGAAACCACAATCATCTATTAACCAACAAGCTAGTATTATATAGAGGCTTTACTAGGGACTTCAAATTAAGTTTACAAATCACACAAGTATTAATGTTTCCTTGTTAATACTATTATAGCATGAATGTAAACATTTATCATAAACATAAA
The DNA here is from genome assembly GCA_023614405.1 of Avena insularis. Taxonomy (NCBI): domain Eukaryota; kingdom Viridiplantae; phylum Streptophyta; class Magnoliopsida; order Poales; family Poaceae; genus Avena; species Avena insularis. Next base: position 359,496,629 of record CM042697.1, read on the forward strand.
GATATAATAATAACTACTTTAACATAGGCATATCTCAACATGAGAAGGTCTGACAATCATTGTCTGCTTGGTGATATGAATATTGTTCTTGATGGGAGACCTCGTAATAGGGTGATAGGATACATGGAATTGAACAAAGCATTAGAAAAACTAGTCTAAACTACGCTGTTTGAGTTAGTAAGATGGCTATTGAGCCATCACTTTCTAGTCCATCTTGGAGGAAAGAAAAGGCAAAACAGAGTCTGTAACCTCGCGTTGTTCCGCAAAGGGTCTGAGTGACATCGATGGCGCTAATGGTGGCATCTCACATTGTAAACAAAAAGGCCACACTGGATTGATAGGAAACCCATAAAGAACTTCCAAGATGTCCAAAACTCAAGACTAGAACTCTCAAGTGTGAGCACTTAGGATGGTGACCCAATCAAGTGGCAAGCATATGGAGCATGAGGACAACCAGAAAGACTAGTTGGTCTCAAGTGCAGTTACTTCCCAAGGAGTTGCTGTAAGTTGATGATGAAGACCGGTGTTACAAAGTGAGCATAATTCCACATAAATCCAAGACGCAAACATATATGACATTATGTGTATGGCCCGTAAGCTTGGTGACGCATACATTAATCACTCTCGCGGAAGTAAACATAGGATTGATAGAAACCCATTACATGCAACAAACAAGTTGCAAATCAATTTTCCATGATTGATGAGCATTCGAAATAGCACTAAGGTTAAGCGTGTCATTTAGACCCACACAATTCCTAGGATGGTGCAATCGGGAAAGGGTACTTCAAGTGCATTATGATGCGACAAAGTGCGAGAATATTGGATGCATGTTAGAATCGATCCTATGCTTATGAGATCATAAGGGCTGCTCACCAAGTGTGTTACATGATTTCCCAAACTATCCTTAACATCAAGAGGTGTAATTAGCATAATATTGTATTTCTTTAGAATCTTTTCACTAGTACGCTTAGTCTGATTGGCTCCAGCTATCAAGAGTGGATTTGTCTCCCAAACATAAGGCAAGATATCAAAGGTCTTCATGACGTGAAGATGATCTAAGTTTGCAGTAGGTACTAGATCAATGGATAGCAATTTATGATCCGGCCACATACAGAATATTAGAAAATAGTAACCACTTTTGAACTTTTATACTTAAATGCACTTGTCCTCAACACTCTTGAATCCAAATCTAATAATTGTATCATTGACTTATCATGTAACCGCCTAGAGGTCTATTTATCAAATGCAATGTGGCTAATACTATATCTTTTCTCCATATGAAAAACCCTTTGATAGATGTTTCTATGTAAATTTATCTAAATATCCATATTAGAACATGTCATGTCCTTAACATCCATTTGAAGTAACTTCTAAATCAAAATGTCTATACCATTATGATTGAAGCGTATGACAGAGCATGGAAAAGTCTCATTGTAATCTACCCTTGACTCTTATGGGATCAAAGATGAAGCATGTCATGGGTTTGTGATCATTGGAGTCATATTTTGTTTTGTAGACCCATTTGCATCCTACTGTTTTAATCTTTAGAAAACTCAAGTCCCAAACATAGTTGGAACTCAGGGCATGCCTTATTGCTTCACATTGATACTTGAGTGAGCACTCATGGGCTTCTTCATATGAAAGGTAGGATCAAACTATTGAATCAAAGTGAGTTTGAGATCAAATAATTTAACGAAGTCAAAATTCTCTCTTTTAGATCTTGGAGTTCATCGACTTTCGCTTCATTTTGCCTCGTGCGCATTCTGGCCGTGTGGTTGTTTCACCTCGACACCTTCCTCAACACCTATGGGTTCAGTGGCTCGGAACGCCTAGAATCTGACCTTCCCTTCGCTCCAGTGGAGTCACACTTACAGACTCTCGCCATTGGGACAGAAGTGCAGAAGAATGCCGTTTCATCTTGGATTAGGTGCATGCACCCTTCTCAAGATCGCGAGATACGTGGACCCTCATCAATTGGCCCTCCAAGAAGACAAAGATGTCTGCTCTTAAAGTTTGATAGGTGAGAAAGAGTCTGGCATGTTTTTGATTTGCTTGGAAGCCAATGAAGGAAGATACCTTTGGGGTCTAACGGTTGATCTAAGTGATTATAATCTTGTCGCTGGGAACTGCAGTAAGGGAAGAGGCGCTTTCCACAATTCATGGTTTGCTCATCAGACTCACTTGGAGGAGAACCTGGGATGGCGGTTTTAATTCTATTCCTGCTGCTGAACACCAAAGCTAGATCATGCTGGCTAATTGACTATATCCATAAGGGTACGGTTACGCCTTTCGCCTTTCCATTTGTTTAGTCTCAGGTTTAACTCGCCACATCAGATAATTTGTTGCTCATTGGTATCGTATAGATCCTTAGGATTGTAAGGTCTTGGTACTTGACATCCATTATGGTATGGCGATTGTTAGAGATATGCCCAAGAGGCAATAATAAAGTGGTTATTATCATATCTTCATACTTATGATAAAATGTTTACATACCATGCTATAATTGTATTAACAGAAACATTAATACTTGTGTGATTTGTAAACATAAAAGAGTCCGTAGTAAAGCCTCTTGTTAAACTAGCTTGTTGGTTAATATATGATCATGGTTTCCTGATCATGAACATAGAGATGTTATTAACAACAAGGTCATATCATTAGAGAATGATGATGGACATACCCTATAGTTAAGCGTAGCATAAAGATCAAGTCATTTAATATAGTTCATTTGCTATAAGCTTTCTGATACATAGTAACCTAATTCCTTCTCGACTATGAGATCATGTTAATCACCATCACCGAAAAGGATGCTTTGATGACATCAAACACCACCGTAATTGGGTGGCTATAAAGGTGGCATTGAGTGTTTGAAAGTATGAGTTGAGGCACATGGATCAAGAGGGATTTGTCCATCCATATGACGGATAGATATATCGGGCCTCTCGTGGAATGTCATCCAATTAGCTTGCAAGCATGTGACTGGCTCACAAGGGATAACATATCACGGAACGAGAAAAGAGTACTTATCGTAACGAGGTTGAACTAGGTAGCGAGATACCGACGATCAAAACTCGGGATAAGTAAACTATCGTGAGACAAAGGGAAATTGGTATCGTATGTAAGTGGTTCATTCGATCGCAAAGTAATCGTAGAAATATGTGGGAGCCATATGAATTTCCAGATTCCTCTATTGGTTATTGATCGGAGAAGTGTCTCGATCATGTCCGCATAATTCACGAACCGTAGGGAGACACACTTAAGGATTCGACGTTGTTTGAGTAGTTATGGAATGATGAGTGAGAGACCGAATGTTGTTCGGAGTCTCGGATGGGATCCGGGATATCACGAGGAGATTCGGAATGGTCCGGAGAATAAGATTCATATAAGGAAAGTCTTGTTTCGGGGTTGGAGAATGGTTCCGGTGTTTTCATCGGGAATGTTCTAGAAGGTTCCAGAATGTCCGGCACTCCGGAGGGGAAGGGTACATGAATGTGTCATAACAAGTTGGAATGATTGCATCATGTACTAGGTGTCATAGCTGAACAAAATAAATGGTTAAATCAAATCCTAGTTTGAAAATTCAAACGCCAATTTGAAAAGTCAAACGGCTATTTTGTGAGGTGGAGGGGAAGTAGGAAACCTACTTGGGGAGGAGTTCCTCCTCCACTGGCCGCCTTGAAGCCGAGTTAGAGGGACTCTCCGGCGTTGCTCCTCCACCTCCAAGCACACAACACCACGCCCCGCAAACCCTAGCCCCGGCGCCGCCACCTCCTGTTGCCGGTGCCTAGGGCAAGCCGCCGCCGCCTAGGCAAACCCTAGCCGCCGGCCTTGCTCCTCCTTGGTGCGTCTAAACCCTAGATCACCGAGGATCTCTCTCATAGTCCACCATACTCGCTCCGTCTTAAGGCGAAGCCCTGCGAGATTTCCCCTCTACTTCCGGTATTACACGCCAGTCAGCCGGAATCACGAGGAGAGTGCTACAACCTCCGCTGGAACAAGGGGAGGAAGGTATTCATCGAAAATGCGAATGTGTGACCATTGGAAGCTAAGCGCCGGAAGGATCGTCTACGCGATCTTGAGATCGGCAAGTGTATGACTACATCACCCACGAGAATCTGCTCTTGTTAACCGCTTTGGAATCTTTGAGGGTGAGTTCCTCTATCGACTCGTTGCTACAATCTAGTAGATAGATCTTGGCTTGATCATTGATTAGATCTTGATTGTGTGTTCATGCGATAGAATTTTTTTGTTTTCCATGCTACTAACCCCTACAGTGGTATCAGAGCCGTGTCTATATGTAGATCTGTTGCACGAGTAGAACACAATGGTCATTGTGGGCGTTGATGTTTTTGTTGTCGATTGCTTCTTGTGTACTTTGCATCTTGAGGGATGGTGGGATGAAGAGGCCCGGGCTAACCTTACATGACATCGTTCATGAGACTTGCTCCACGCTTGACATGCAACTTGTATTGCATAAGTGGCTTTGCGGGTGCCTGTTTCTCCCAACATAGTTAAGATTCAATTTACAACGGGTGATTGACAATACTAGTATCAATGTTGTGGTTCTTGTTCGTAAGTTAGAACGACACTTATTGAAAGCCCCAAACCACGTATAACATGCAAATAAAATTATAGGCGTCTAACTTTGTTTTGCAGGGGTGTGCTGTGATGTGATATGGCCATGATTGTGATTGTATATGATGTATGCAATGTTCCTTATTGTAAGTAGGCAACTGGCAGGAGCCATATGGTTGTGTTTTAAATTCGATTAAGACCCACGTGTCTATTATTCAAAATAGTTGTAATAGTTGATGCTGGTGGACGACAACCATGAAGCGGCGCCATTGACCTTGACGCCATGCCGGTGATGATGGAGATCATGTTCATGCTTGAAGATGGAGATCGGAAGCACAAGAAGAAAGGCCATATCATATCACATATTATGAATTGCATGTGATGTTAATCCTTTTATGCATCTTGTATTGCTTAGTTCACGACGGTAGCATTATAATATGATCCCTCAAGCACACAATTTCAAGTTTTAAAGTGTTCATCCTTAGTAAGCACCGTTGCTAAAGCTCGTTGTTTCGAAGCACCACGTGATGATCGGGTGTGTTAGATTCTACGAGTGTATACAACATGAGCAAGCCAGATTTTCTCATGCGGAAGCTAAGGTTTGATCTTGACGAGCCTAGCATGTACAGACATGGTCTCGGAACACGGATCACCGAAAGGTAAAGCATAAGTCATATAGTAGATATGATGAACATGTTGATTGTTCGCCATTGAAGCTACATCAACTCTCGTGATGATCGGTTTTGATGTGGTGGATTTGGTTCGTGTGATCACTAAAACAATGTGAGGGATATTGTTTTGAGTGGGAGTTCAACGACAATATGATTAAAAGTTGAACACTATTTATCATAAATTAAATCAAAGTGAATTTGCATAGTTGTTATAGTCATTGGCATCCGTTTACCACCTTGCGCTTAGTTTTAATTGAGATGATAGAACTATAGAATTCTGGTTAGTTACTTTACGAACTGGTATCGTATTGTTTTGAAGTGTTAATCTAAAGTTTAAAAGTCATATTGTAAACTTTCAGTAAAGTTCCGGTTACTCCATGAAGTTTAATAATTGGTATTAAAACAAGAGTGAAAATTCCAAGTGTTAGTGTATGAGTATCATGTTTGTCTCCATGATTCTTGATATTCAAAGGATTGTCTTAATATCAAGGTTATCTAGGATCTGAAAGAGTTGTTTCAGAAACCATGATGTGTGGAAGATATTGTGATATCTGAAACGAAGTTCTGGTTACAACATGATATAGTATAATATGGCAAAAGTCATGTTCTCATATTTGATGAGAATTTGCAAAAGGTTGGAGACACTAGTTGTCCTAATCCTCCAAAAGGTTTTGGAGAGAAACATTATACTCGCGATTCACCGTTACAAGCTAAAAGTAGCTTGATCATGGATAATTCCATGATAAGGGTGAATATTTAATGTAGGTAAAATGTTTACTACACCAAGAGATTACTAAAGAAAGGAATTTGAAAGAACACCAAACATTTGATGATGGTGATCTACTTCAAAGTGCAAGTCCAAAGACATTGGTATTTTACTATATATGCTTTGGACTATGTGTCATGTATATGGCTTCACTATTGATATTGATAGATTCTTTCAAACAGAAAAGGAAATACTGAAAGAGAATCTCATTAGTATATGGCAGAAAAGAAAAGACTAGAATTGTTCAGCTGAAGTATATAGATGATATACATGTTATGGATATATTCTTTTCTTATTAAACAATGTGGTTCTTAAGTATTTGATACTGAATTTGTTGGTGTGAATCGTCATACGAAACAACACAATTCATGAACTACAATGGCCTAAGTAACTAGCAAAAGAATATGTGATGATGTTCATCGAGAACAAATAAAGGGTTATTGTGCTGCTTGTTAAACATCAAAGCTTGCCTTCAAGATTTGTTTTATCAGGCATTATGAGAACAAAAGGGTTGTTCAAATAATCGCCGTAATCCATAAAAGATGGATGATATACAAATCTTGTTGGAGAAATCACATCCATAAAACTAGTGCTAAAAATGTCGAAAGACAAATTGATTGAAAGATCACTTAGGAAGTGACATCGCCGTTTAAATTATATTGGAAAGAAAACATGAAGAAACTCCATGTGGATGGAATTTTGGAGTCTTTTGATTTTTGATCAAATGACGCTTGTGAAACTTTCCTAGAGATAATTAAAACTTCGTTCATAGGCCGAAAGGGAACAAATGACTAGCTTATTGGAACTTGTACATATTGTTGTATGAATTCCATTATGTGTAGTCAAGAGCGATGGATTTCAACTTCATATGCTTTCTCCGAAAATTTGAGTGAATATATGAATATTTACTTAATAAGGATGAAGTATGAAACATTTGAAAAGTTCAAAGACTTTCAAGATGAAGTGCAAAATCATTGTAACAAGAATATAAATAGTTTATGATAAGATCATAAAGGAAGATATTTGAGTTACAAGTTTAGCATAATACCTAAGATTTAAGGAATCGTTCCGTGGATTTGCATGTCCAGAAACACCATAAGAGTATGGAGCGTTCGAGATATGTAATTAAACGTTGTTTGACATGGTAAGATCAAAGGTGTAATTCATAAAACGGCCATTATATTTTAAAGATTAAAAGCTTTAGAGACTACTATTTTTCCACTGAAAAGAGCTCCATCATAATCCGTTGAATTGACACCATATAAAGTTATGGTTTGGGATAAAACCCAAGTTGTCCTTTCTTAAATATTGGTATGCTATGCATAAGAAAGATGTTTGCAACCAAAGTCGGATGAACTTGTCTTTGTATGTTATTTCGAATAACTGTTCCTCCATAACATCGGAGATAAAAATGTTTGTCGCTTAAAACGTCAAGTTTCTTAGAGAAGGAATTTTTCGTGAAAAGTTAAGTGGGAGGACAATAGAACTTTGATAAGGTTAAAAGAACCTTAGCTATATGTGCAAAGTTAGCATGAAAAAGTGTTCCGGAGGCAGCAACAATGCTCATGGATCACGTGCCTCAAAGGTTGTGGTTACGGAGGTCAAAGTTTCTATTGAACCAAGTAGGTCGAGTAAACAATCAAATACTAAGATTTGAGGGTTGAATCATTATTTGAGAATAATGAACGAACTACATGCAAACAAGCGATGATGGGCCCTGACTCCGTAAAATGGCTTGAAGCCATAAAATCCGTGATAGTTCCATACACGAGAAATCAAGTTTTGAACTTGAAGGACCCTCGAGAAAGGTATAAGACCTTACAGTTGTGTTTGGATCTGTAAAATAGACATGGATGTTTCACATCTATGAAATAGTCGACATGTTGGGAAAGAGTTCACAACAATGTTCAAAGGTTGACTATGACAAGATTTGATCTTTCATAGCGATATTTAGTCTAGACGGATTAATGTAGCAACCACTACATATAAATTTGTTATGTGGTAGTTGAATAAACAGAACAAGTTCTTCTAATAGAATTGTTACCTAGGACATGTGCATAACACGGTCCATAGGGTTTTGTTAATTCAAAGGATGCTAAAAGCATATGCAAACTTCAATGGTTGAAGTGAGCATCGCGGAGTTGGAATCTTCACTATGATGAAATTGTTAAAGGAGTTTAAATTCGTCGGAGATGATGAAGATGCTTGCATTTGCAAGAAATTAAGTGGTAGCGCTAAGACATATTTCTAATACATTATGTGGAAGACATATTGTAGATTGGAAATAATGTATCTTTTATTAACACATATTAAGAATTTCATCCCGATGAAAGATTTAGGCAAAACCCAAATATTTGGCATCAATATCTATATAGATAGATTGAGGCACTAATATGGTTGTGCTGAAAGTACATAGATGATATATTGAATGAGTTCAATATAGAAACTACAAGAAAGGTTCTTGTCGCACAGAAAGGATTGAATGAGTTCAATATTGATGATATATTCAAGTGTATTTACACTTGGTAAGTGAAACAAAGATTCAAATATAGATTGATACTTGATGTATGAAATCACAAAGAGTATTTATATCAATCGTACTGTGATATGTACGAATCCAGTTATGTACTATACTCTAAATGTTATGAGCATATACCAGAATGATTCATAAGATGATCATTGGACAATAGTAAGGATATTCTTATGATCTTGTAAAAGAACTAAGAATATATTATTTTGTAGAAATGTCAAATAGATGGTTAGTTCATTGTAAATGAATTACTTTGATACTAGTTTTGTCACAAAGAACAAATTAAGTTTATCTCAATCTAAACTAACGGTGGCACAATATGATGGAAAGTAAGTTCCATAATGAATTTGGATGAATTCCAAAGTTAAGACATTGTGATAGATACTACAACAAAAGGCTAAGTATATGACTGCTATTATAGCAGCAAAAGAGGGCATTTGTGTCAAGTAGTTTGTTATCAAACTAGGTGTAGTTCACAGTGGGATAGTACTATGAAGATATATTATACGACAATATTATCAACATGTTTTAACCCCAAAGAACTAAAGGTCACACCAAAGGACCAAATTTGTACGAAGCCATCTCATTAGAGAATGAGTGATGCGTAGAGACGCAAAGACATGAAATTACACACGGACCTGGAAGTGTCAGATCCGGAGATCAGTTGACCACTAGAAATCGTGTACATACGACACCAGAAAGCCAGAGGTGTTGAATACACAAAGGTTTGAAACTAGATTATTGACTCTAGTGCAAGTGGGAGACTGTTGGAGATATGCCCAAGAGGCAATAATAAAGTGGTTATTATCATATCTTCATACTTATGATAAATGTTTACATACCATGCTATAATTGTATTAACAGGAAACATTAATACTTGTGTGATTTGTAAACATAAAAGAGTCCCTAGTAAAGCCTCTTGTTAAACTAGCTTGTTGGTTAATATATGATCATGGTTTCCTGATCATGAACATAGAGATGTTATTAACAACAGGGTCATATCATTAGGAGAATGATGTGATGGACATACTCCTATAGTTAAGCGTAGCATAAAGATCAAGTCATTTAATATAGTTCATTTGCTATAAGCTTTCTGATACATAGTAACCTAATTCCTTCGACCATGAGATCATGTTAATCACCATCACCGGAAGGATGCTTTGATGACATCAAACACCACACCGTAACTAGGTGGCTATAAAGGTGGCATTGAGTGTTTGGAAAGTATGAGTTGAGGCACATGGATCAAGAGTGGGATTTGTCCATCCATATGCGGATAGATATACTCTGGGCCCTCTCGGTGGAATGTCATCCAATTAGCTTGCAAGCATGTGATTGGCTCACAAGGGATCACATATTATAGGAACGAGAAAAGAGTACTTATCGGTAACGAGGTTGAACTAGGTATGCAGAGATACCGACGATCAAAACCTGGGATAAGTAAACTATCGTGAGACAAAGGGAAATTGGTATCGTATGTAAGTGGTTCATTCGATCGCAAAGTAATCGTAGAAATATGTGGGAGCCATATGAATTTCCAGATTCCTCTATTGGTTATTGATCGGAGAAGTGTCTCGATCATGTCCGCATAATTCACGAACCGTAGGGAGACACACTTAAGGATTCGACGTTGTTTGAGTAGTTATGGAATGATGAGTGAGAGACCGAATGTTGTTCGGAGTCTTGGATGGGATCCGAGATATCACGAGGAGATCCGGAATGGTCCGAAGAATAAGATTCATATAAGGAAAGTCCTGTTTCGGGGTTGGAGAATGGTTCCGGTGTTTTCATCGGGAATGTTCTAGAAGGTTCCGGAATGTCCGGCACTCCGGAAGGGAAGGGTACATGAATGTTTCATAACAAGTAGGAATGATTGCATCATGTACTAGGTGTCATCGCTGAACAAAATAAAGGGTTAAATCAAATCCTAGTTTGAAAAGTCAAACGGCTATTTTGTGAGGTGGAGGGGAAGTAGGAAACCTACTTGGGGAGGAGTTCCCTCCCTCCACCGGCGGCCTTGGAAGCCGAGTTGGGGAGGGACTCCCTTCCCCTGGCGTGCCCACTACACCTATATAAGGAAGGGCAGGGCTGCCCCTCCAAGCACACAACACCACGCCCCACAAACCCTAGCCCCGGCGCCGCCACCTCCTGCTGCCGCCGCCTAGGGCAAGCCGCCGCCTAGGCAAACCCTATCCGCCGACCTTGCTCCTCCTTGGTGCGTCTAAACCCTAGATCACCGAGGATCTCTCTCATAGTCCACCATACTCGCTCTGGCTTAAGGCGAAGCCCTGCGAGATCTCCCCTCTATTTCCGGTACCACGCCGTTGTGCTGCCGGAATCGCGAGGAGAGTGCTACAACCTCCGCTGCCTGCTGGAACAAGGGAGAGGAAGGTCTTCATCGAGTATTTAACGCGACCGATCTGGAAGCGGCCCGTAAACGCGCCAGAAGGATCGTCTACGCGATCTTGAGATCGGCAAGTGTACGACTACATCACCCACGAGAATCTACGCTCGTTAACCGCTTTGGAATCTTCGAGGGTGAGTTCCTCTATCGACTCGTTGCTACAATCTAGTAGATAGATCTTGGCTTGATCATAGTTTAGATCTTGATTGTGTGTTCATGCGATAGAAAATTCTTGTTTTCCATGCTACGAACCCCTACAATCTATTCGTCATATGGATGGACAAATCCCACTCTTGATCCATGTGTCTCAACCCATACTTTCCGAACACTCAATGCCACCTTTATAACCACCCAGTTACGGTGTGGTGTTTGATGTCATCAAAGCATCCTTCCGGTGATGGTGATATGCATGATCTCATGGTCGGAGGAATTAGGTTACTATGTATCAAAAAGCATATAGCAATTGAACTATTAAAATGACTTGATCTTTATGCTACGCTTATCTATAGGAGTATGTCCATCATACCATTCTCCTAACGATATGATCTTGTTGTTAATAACATCTCAATGTTCATGATAGGGAAACCACAATCATTTATTAACCAACAAGCTAGTATTATGAAGAGGATTTACTAGGGACTCTAATTTAGTTTACAAATCACACAAGTATTAATGTTTCCTTGTTAATACTATTATAGCATGAATGTAAACATTTATCATAAACACAAAGATATAATAATAACTACATTTATTATTGCCTCTAGGGCATATCTCCAACAATGACTACAATGATTTAATGTCAGAAAATTCAGAAATATTCATGGCGACCTAGGTATAGCTACTACCTTCTACCTGGATAGCGTGGCCCTGTTGAAGGTACCGAGCCGGTGACCATGAGGGGGTGGAAGCGGCCTCTGGCCCTTTCTTCGACTGGATTGAGCCGTGCACCACTACTGTGTCGGCCACCGGTCAATGATGCGGCCAGAGCTTCATTTGTGCCGCCGGCACAGTGAGAGAAACCTGTCGCCACTGCCATTGCTCTACCTGGATTAAGCAGCGCGGTGGGAGAATGGGGGCGATAGGAGAGGAGAAGAGGTCGACGGGGAGCAGTTCGATGCGGGGGGATTGTCGCTCAGCGGCAGGGATAATTTTAGAGGCGTTGATCACGCAGACGTTACCATGGGAAGTTAAAGTGAATAAATAGGCTCAGGAGTCGTGCGATTGGAAACTTGATGGACGTCCCGCGAGTGGTACGACGAATTGGCTTTCATCGGCCTCCGTTACATAGTGTTTACCTAATTATATATAGACGTATAGGAATCGTCTTAAAGTATAAGTCAAGTAAGGATAGTATGAAAACGTATCCTTCCTCTATCCTATACTATCATAACAAACATATACACATATACTCTAACATCCCCCGCAGTCGTAGCGGTAGCATCGTGAACAACTGGAACGTCGTGAACAGTCAGACTGGAGATAAAACAAAGTAGAACCAGTGGGCTGACATCCCTCGCAGTAGGAGCGGGAACGTTACGGCCGGTGTCGTGTCGCGATAGCTTGGACTGTTGAGAAAGCTGATGATGCTCAAGTGAAGTAGTAGCCCTTATGCTGATGTCGAGGGAGCCGAGAGCATTGTGCGGTATCATGGTCGAGGTAGCCATGCAAGGGGTCGCCATGGTCGATGTCATGGTCGGGGATGCTAGTGTCGAGGTAGCCGCACGTGAAGACGCATGCGCATAGTAAGCGAGAAGGATGATGGAGACGCGTCAAGGAAGTCACCGAGGATGTCGATGCCGAAGCCTTTAAAGTCCGAGTCGTCGAGGACAAGGTGCGGCCATAGTTTTGCCAGAACTAGGCGCACGTCGGGGAAGAATGCACACTCCGATTTTGCCAGCACCAAGTATGCAAAGAATAACTCGTTGGTAACGTGGCCGAGGAAGTCATAGAAGGGTTGATGCCGAAAAAGGCATTGCCGAAGCAGATGAAGACGAGGCGTCGATCCGAGCTTTTCACACTCGGGAACGCATCGGGGACGAAGACACTCCCGGTGTTGCCAGTACCAGGTGTACAAGGGGAAGGGACCATCATGAACTTGTCGCCTTGTCATAGAGGCTAGTAGAGGAGGCCTCTAGAACGGTTGGGAGGCGCAGAGCGACGAAGGGAGATATGCCGATGTTGTCCGCGGTTGTTGGAGTAGAGGAGCAGGTGGTATAGTCAGTGACGAGGCGATGACGCTGACGGCAAAGTTGTAGTGGACGAAGATGTAGTGATGCAGCCCGTCCCACGGACGCCTCTACATCTCCTCCTAGTCCCCCAAGTGGACCAATGACACGCGCTCGAGCCAAACTTCTATAAGCTAAGGTTAACTCGCTCCTCTCCTCATGTTATTTCGATACACCTTTGGATGGCTTGGTACTTCATACAAATACTTTGTGCATCCTCGGCCATGAACCCCATGAAGCAACGCCAAGAGAAGGACCCAAGGCTGCATGAGAAGGAGCTCCAGGCAAAACCGGCGCCAGGACCAGCGAACCGGTTTCCTCGCCGGAATTCCCGGTCCAGCAATCGACGGACCGAGCCCACGACCGGAAATCCCGGCGATAGACCCGGCAGCATCCAGCGACGACCGAAAATGCTCTCTGTATAGCTGTTCGGTGAGCGACCGGAAATTCCGTCGGCCGCCGGAAATTCCAGCGAGAATTCCGCATAGCCGGACTTATCGCCGGAACACCCCAGATTCAAGTCAACGCTTGGGCTGAGCCCATGTAATCCCTCATTTCTCCTAGACTTTACCTTCTTGTTCCCAAACTACCCCCTTTTAAGTGGCTGGCCTATAAATATCCCCACCCTCCATTGTAATCCCTAGACTTCGATAATTTTAATAGAAGAACCCTAGAGGATCTATCTATTGCTAGTCTCATGCTCCTTCACGAGGAGCACCAATTATCCCCCAACCTCTTGGATTTATCCTAGTGCGTTCAAGTTGTACAAGTCCTTGGAGTCGGTGTCTCGTCTCCACGTAGTGAAGATCTCATCAAGCCTCTCACCTCCGATGTTGGTAGTGGGAGAGTGTCTTTCCCGTCATCGATCCTAGGGATTGTGTCAGACCAGTTGCCGCCGGCTGATCTATTGGTGTGTATCGTGTCTTCGCGTGTTGTGTGTGTGTTCATCGAGTTCTTCGCGTGTGAGTCCTTGGATTTCATCCTTCTCCCTGCTCCCTCGCCTCCATCTCAATTTCCACGGGAATTCGTGAAAGATCGGGCAACCCTAAGGGGTCATCCCTAACATATTGGTATCAAGAGCAAGGTTGATCATGAATTTCCCCTCAAAATTTTCTTCTATCCACCAAAAATTCGAAAATCCCCAAAAAAGAGCACCAAATTGCCTTCGGATTTTTGGGGATTTGGTGAGTTTTTCGTGGTTTTGATCCATAGATCTGTTGCTTTGGGTGTTGATCTACATTCCTTGACCTTCCCCCAGCCCAATTTAGAGGGATTTTCAATGGATTTCTCAGTTTCACTTTTTGGAGTTCGTCATGAATAGATTTCAGCGAGAGATCCAGCGAACCGGTTTTGCCATCGGAAATTCTCACGAGATACCCGGCACGACTGGACCCGTGACCGGAAATTCTGGCGACCAAAGCGGCACCGCCAGTTCCTGCGCCGAAAAAAATTCTGGCCTCATTTTTGGCAGTTTTCCTGCTTGTGTGTTCGTGTTTTGCGTGTGTGTCGCCAAAACTAACAGCAAGCTTGTACACCTCAGTACATCCCGCTCTCTTCGACACCACGACACCAAGCACCTTCCCCCAACACCGGTAGCAAGTCGTAAACAATACCAAAGTTATAAATTGCTCCACCTTGTTAACCCCATATCTTCCTTTGTGTGTACCTATCCTATGTGAGCAGCTCATTTTGTGTTTGCCTAAGCATTGTGCACTTGCCCTTGGAAATTGAGAGTGTGTAAGCACATACAAAAGATAACATAGTAGTATAGAAAGGGAGAAAAAGAATAAAAAAAGAGAGAAAGAGAAAAAAGAAAAAGAAAAATAGAAAGATACATAGTCCCCCAATACAAAAGAGAGTATCAAGCTTGTAAGCAAGAAGAGAGAAAAAGGACGACCAAGGCAAGTGAACAAATCCGTTGCTTACCCTCTTTTGGAAAACGAGTTGTAGTCTCTCCTTGCGTTGGCACGACACCGAGCTTAGTCTATGTTAGGAAAATTTGTGCTTAATTTCAAAGTCGTGCTAGCCCCATTCATCTCCATATGTGTGTTTCCTCGTGTTTTTTATAGATTGTATCCTTTTTGATTTTGATCTTTGGTTCTCTACTACCTTTAACAATAGCCTTTTCTTGGATCGTTTTGTTTGGTTTTTCATAACCCTAACCTTCCACCAAATTTTTTTGAGAGTTGTACTTTTCCTTTTAGTGTGAGTTTTGTTTGTGAGTTCACTTTATAAGCTTTTAGTCTCACGTGTGGCAACTAGTTTTATACAATCCCCAAGGTGAGGTAAAAGGCTATACCCCACCACATATTATTTCCATATACAATCCTTGTTGGTTTTGCATCATGGATAAGAACGGTGAGACGAACCAATCACCTCAACCTCAAGAGGATGAAGACCAATACATGACAAGGGCAGCTCATTGGAAGATTCGAGGAGAATTCAACTACCGTTGCGACGCCCTTGAGAAGCGCCAAGATGAACAATTTACATAAACTCAAATGGAGTTCAAGAGGATTGAAAACTGCTTCAAGGAGATCCAAGCACAAATGCATGCGATGCAACACAACCTTGTCCATGAAAATAAAGCTCTTCAACGCACTGTCACCGCAAATGATGACAACCTTAAATGTCTCATTGATGGTTTGGCAAGACCACTTTCTCGCACATCAAGCTCTTCAAGGCACTCCTCGATCGTGTTAAGCTCTTCGAACCATTGGCCTTTGTAGCACCCCGGGTAAAACGACTACTGAAAAATCGCCTGCATTTACATCTGTGCATCATCATGATATCTGCATGCATGTTTTAACCTAAAACTTATTTCGTAAAGCCTCTCTTTGTTTTCTAGATATTCCCTGTCTCCATTTCAAATTAAAACCCCGGCCGTCCGGATATTTTGTTTTGTCTATTTTTTTCAAAAGGCCTCTTAAATAAAGCAGGAAAATATTTTATACAAATATTTTGTACCGGGGGAAGGAGCCCAGCCCATAGGCCAAGCCACCTACTACCCCGATAGGCCTAACCCATCATGTTGACCAACCAAACCTTAACCTAAACACCCCTGACCTAAACCCTAACGCTAGATCACCTCAACTCACCCCACCCCGCCGCCCCTCGCTGGTCAAACACACAGCCAACCACCCCGACCCACCTAGCGCCGCTCCTAGCTGCATCGCGACCCCACGCACGCGATACACGCACGCACCCGCGCGCTGTGACGCATGTAATACATCACGACGCGATCCCGTAACTCCCGCTCCCCACCTTGATATCTCTGCATGTCGCCCTATCCCCACCACGACCTTGATGCCCCTCCCTCGACCCGGCTCTCTCATCCCCGATCCCCACGCGCCCTGGCCGGCCCTACCTCGCGATCCAACTTGCACCCATGCAAACTCCCCCGCACGAACCCTCTCCCTCTCGCCTGATCCCCGCATCGCCCCCATCCCATCGCCCTCACCCTCATGCTCCCCACCTTCCTCCTGCAACCACCGCCGCCTGGTTACCCTTTGCTCGCCGCCGCGCTCTCTCGCCCGACCCTGCAGTTGCGCGTGCCTCCTGCAGCGCTGCCTCTCCTCCACCTCGCGCCTCCATGCCGTCTCCCTTCATCGCAGAGCCCTGCTCGCATGCTCCTCTCCGGTCGCCGCCGACCCGCTGTCTCGCCACGCCCGCCACCGTCGACCGTCTCCTCGTCCTCTTGCCCTGCGAGCACCTCCCCCCTCTCCGCCGACCTCGCCTGCCACCCTCTGTGTCGCCGCTGCCAACCTCTGCTTCTGCGCACGAGCGCTTCCAGCGACCCTCCATGTCCCGACTGCCATGCAAGCCCGCCTTCCTTTCGGCCCGCTGCCTCCTAGCTGACCTCTGCAGCGCCGACCGCTGCTTCCGTCTCCCCCCGTGAAGCCCTTTGTCGCCAGGGGATCCTGCCACCATGGCCCACCCCTTGTCGCCCCTCCTATGACCGCATGCGTGACCCTTCCTCGCCCTCTATACCAAGCAAGCTACTGGGACTCGCTGTGCCCTCCTGATGTTCCTCGTCCCTGTGCCCTCCCGTCGGCCCGTGCGCGTGCCATGTGTTTGGTAGTGTGGGTATGTGAGCTATGGTGTTGTAACGATGAAGACCATCTGAAGATGGATCAGTGGCGATGCTCTGCTCCCTATGACTCTCTGTCGTATGAGTTTAACGGATTGGTAGAGTACCTCACCAAGATCGGCAAGACCGTCGTGATGCCAAAACCAAGTCCGCCATCGATCATCGAGATGAAACGACAAGTTCTTCGTCCCGGAAACCCAAGGCCTCTGGCGTGGCAACACTAGTCCGCCCGCAAAGGTCCGAAGTCCAATCCCCCGATCTTGCGGATCCGAAGTCCCGAACCTAGCTTCATGACCGGTCCCATCTAGCCCAAACCTCGTCAAACCCCGACACAAGATCTCCGATCTAAGAAGTGTGACCCCTACCTATCCCGTACCTATTTTTGTAAATGACATATACTTGTTGCATATAATTGTTCATGCTTGCACACATATCATGTGGTTTGGGGGTATTATGTCGATTCACCTCATAATTAAATATGGATACTAAATCCAGGCTTTTCTGCGGTATCTAAACAACATGAACCATCTAAATAATTGTCGGGACCCCGATTCCGCTTAATATTGCCTAACTGCATCGCATCTTTGCCATGTCATACATCATACATGCATCATGCCCAATATTCTGCGGTAGTATTAAATAGTACATCCGGTGTTTATTTTAGTGCTTTGCTTCTCCATGGAATAGGACGATGAGTTGATGCGAGTGTCGACCCGGTCTTCGGATGAACGTTCGGCAATGTTTTTAGGCAAGCATTCTCCTCCTTCTACCTATTTTACATTTCTAGCCTTTACTTACTCATGTTGATCTATTGTTATCTGTGTTGCGATGCTTTAGATTTCGTACCACTTTATATCCCTACCAGCCTATATTGCCATGGACACATCCTATTACCCGTTGTTTGGTAGCTAGACGACCTTGCGAGTCGTAGTTGCTTGCGCAGGTATTGATTCGTGTCGTCGATGTTCCACAGTTGTTGGAAAGTTGCCACATGCTTTATGTTGGAGATGATCATGACTTAAATTACAACTGATATTAAAATGCTGGGAATAGGTATAACTAATGTAGAGGCACTGGTGGGCAATAGATGTGATTTGGTTTTTAACCGCTCACTGGTGTCCCATAGGACCCCGAGTACTTGATACCTGTTCCTTGACTATTCGCACTATCCGCATGTGGGACCATGAATCCCCTTAGCGAGATCTTGTGTCATATCTTATTTCTTTAGGCCACAAAGTAGTTTGGGGCTTTATTACTATCCTATACTTATTCCATGGTTTACTGGTTTATTTACTATTGCGCGTGGAGCGCCTGTACTATTTTGGAACCCCGTGCCACGTTTTCACGGTATCGACAAGCCTAGTCACACTTTCGGGTTCCTAGTCGTTTACAACCGTCGTCACAAACCTTTGGGTCCGTCTTGAAGCCGTCCAACGTCGTAGCAGGTAGCTTAGTGGGGTGACACCTTGAAATATTATATGAATCTTGTGATTGCTTTGTCATGATGCCTCGTTGGGTTTTCATTTGGTTTTTTCGAGGTTGATCGTGCGTGTTTTGCTACTTGTGCCCCCCTGCAGGGTAAAACTTTCTAAAATCCGTGTCCGCGGTTATGGACGACTTGGAGCATAGTATCTCGATCATAGACAACTATAACTAAAGTAATTCTATAAATTTGACTTTGAAATGACTAGTAATCAGCTTCACTATAACGGAATGGCTAAATAAAAGTACCAACAAATGCTGAGTTTTTGAATGTCTCATGGTATTGGTATCTGACTAGTAAGTATTGCAACTACAACGGAATTGTTTACTAAAACTGCCCACTCCTTATGTTATCAGGATGACTCATGCTATCTATATCTGACTAGTAATTGCTGCAACTATAATGGAATGAATAATACTGCCAACTATGTGAGTTCCTCGGTTTGACTTCCCCGTTTGGTCTCTAGGGGGAAAACCGGGATGGGTATGTTTTGTGTTAGTATCAGGTCGGTTTCGAATAGGTCTTTCTTATCCCTCTCTGATAGTCGAAAATTGTATCGAGTCTCTATAGGTTGTTTAGTGCATGTCGCACTGCCGCGTTAGCCCACCATTCCTATGTAGGCGAGGACCGCCAAATTCTAATACTCGCCGTGTACTGGAATCAGTACTGACCGCTCTATTTTTTCCTTTGCCCTTTCTCAGCACCCCTTTTGTTTTAGCAGGTTTTGAGATTGATGTTGTTAGCAGGGTTACCCTTCCGGCTTGGCCTGGGCAGGGTTATGGACGCCATTGGTTATCTTCAGGGCTCTTAGCATAATTTGCATCTTGTCCATAGTCAGATGCTCTATCGTTTTCAAGGTGATTTGGATCTTTGTACCGTATATCTGTATTCTTGACTCATGGAGTCATTGTTGTATATATATATCTGTTCTGTGGGTTCCATCATGGACTAATGTGTAATGGTATTACTTCGTTTTGCACCCGCACGAAAGTGCCTGGTGAGCACCTTTGAATCGTTTCTATGAGGGTTTGGCGGGAATTGCTAAAACTTGCATAGGGCCGATCCGAGGGTGTTATAGCCTTCAAGGAACAACGATGGACCCATACTCCACTCCATGAGCTCTTCGCAAGAGGTACCTTCTCCTCGGCATGCCGCAACATCAAGCTGTGATGGTGACCTCTCCGCAAGACCTCCAAGAAGAGAAACACAATGTCACCATGCACGGGACCTAGTGATTCAACAAGAGCAACCGCGTGAGCAACATCAAGTGGAACCACAAGTACCTTGTCAATGGACACAAGACATTCACTCAACAACAAGTGATGCCTCCTACTTGGAAGAACAAGCGTGCCGTCGACGTGAAGCACTTGAAGACCCACCAAGACGCCATCATCATCATGATCGTCGACACCGACAACATGGACACCATGATGAGCCGCCTCCTCAACATCATGTTATGGGTCAGCCGATTGTACATGTGGTGTGAAGTCCTCCTCAGCACGGGGCCCAAGACAATGCTTGTCACCATGACGATCAAGTTCCTAACCAGCCTCATGAGGCCAAAGTGCCTCAACCTCGTCAACAACTCCACCAAGAGCAATCTCCCCAATTTCTTTGCGAGGACCAAGTTCCACCACCACCACCAAATGCGGCTCCCCAACAACCGCAAGGACAACAACACAATCTCCAAGCGAGACATGATAGCTCAGATGATGAAGATGGCCACCAACATAATGGCATGCAATCGCTGTTACCAGAACCTCAGTGATAAAGAAACTTTTGGCAAGCTCAAATTCACCATTCCCAAGTTCACCGGTTTGAATGACCCCGAAGACTATCTCTCATGGGAACTCAAGATTGACAAGATATTCCGTATGCACAACTATAGCAACGAGAAGATGGTAGCCATGGCATCGCTCGAGTTTGATGACTACGCCAACTTTTGGTGGGAACAAATCCAACTCGCTTGTGAAGCAAAAGAGGAGCCCCCAATCTGTAGGGTTCGTAGCATGGAAAACAAGAAAATTATATCGCATGAACACACAAAACCAAGATCTAATCTATAGAAAAGCCAAGATCTAATCTACGAGATTGCTGCAACGAGATTGTAGAGAACTAACCCTCATATATCCAAAGTGTTTAACAAGATCAAATTCTCGTGGTTGATGTAGTCGATCACTTGCCGATCTCAAGATCGCGTAGACAATCCTTCCGGCGCTGCATTCCAGCAGCACTTACGCGGTCGGTCACACGTACGATAGCCAATGAAGCCCTTCCTCTCCCTTGTTCCAGCAGGGCAGCGGAGGTTGTAGATCTCCTCAGAATCCCAACAACACGACGGTGTGGTGGTGGTGGAGGAGGAGGAGAGAAGTTTCTGCAGGGCTTCGCCTAAGCTAGAGCAGGGTGTGGAGGAGAGAGGGGAGGCACCGACGGCTAGGGTTGAGGTGAGGTGATAGGGTGCACCCTCCCCCTCCTTATATAGGTGGAGGGGGGCGGCTAGGGTTCCTACCCCTGGTCGTGTCCTTCCCCAACTCCTCTAAGTGGCGCCCAAGGTGGGAAGGGGAAGAAACTCCCCCAATTAACCTCTCCCCTTTCCTTATTAGGGACAAGCCCCAATTCGGATTAACCTAGAGGTTTAGGCGCATTGGCCCATGAATTTTCATGAAATTGCATCATCTCATGCATTCCCTCCCGGGGTGGTGGACCCACTGGTGGTCGATCTATAACATTCTAGATGTTCCGGTCAAGATACCGAAACTTTTCCGAACCCTAGAAAATGACTTTCCTTATATGAATCTTATTCTCCAGACTGTTCCGGATATCCTCGTGATGTCCTGGATCCAATCCGAGACTCCGAACAACATTCGATCTCCAACTCACATTCCATATCTACTTAAACAACATCGACTCCTTATGTGTGTCTCACTACGGTTTGTGAACTATGCAAACATGATCGAGATACTTCTTCGATCAATAACCAATAGTGGGATCTGGAAATCCATAATGGCTCCCACACATTTCTACGATGACTTCGTGATCGAATAAACCATTTACATACGATACTGATTCCCTTTGTCACGCGATACTTACTCATCCGAGGTTTGATCATCGGTATCTCTATACCTTGTTTAACCTTGTTACCGATAAGTAGTCTTTACTCATTCCATGCTATGACATCCATTGTGACCTAGTCACATGCTTGAAATCCAATTGGATGACATTCCGCCGAGAGGGCCCAGAGTATATCTATCCATCATATGGATGGACAAATCCCACTCTTGATACATGTGCTTCAACACATACTTTCAGAATACCTAATGCCACATTTATATCCACCCAGTTACGGAAGTGGTGTTTGATGTCATCGAAGCATCCATCCGGTGATGGTGATTAACATGTTCTCATGGTCCAAGTATTAGGTTACTATGTATTTGAAATGTTATAGCAAACAAACTCTAAATTACTTGATCTTATGCTATGCTAACTATAGGAGTGTGTCCATCACATCATTCTCCTAATGACATGATCTTGTTATTAATAACATCCAATGTCCATGATCAGGAAACCATGATCATATATTAATCAACAAGCTAGTTTAATAAGAGGCTTACTAGGGACTCTTTTATGTTTACAAAAAACACAAGTATTAATGTTTCCGTTTAATACAAATTATAGTATGGGATGTAAAAATTTATCATAAATACAAAGATATAATAATGACCACTTTATTATTGCCTCTTGGGCATATCTCCAACAGTCTCCCACTTGCACTAGAGTCAATAATCTAGTTTAGGAAAAACTTATGCATTCAACACCTATGGCTTTCTGCTGTTGTATATACACAATTTCTAGTGGTAAACTTAATCTTCAGATCTGACACTTCCAGGTCCATGTGTTTTTGCATGTCTTTGCGTCTCTATGCATCACTCATTCTCCAATGAGATGGCATTGTATAAATTTGGTCCTTCGGTGATACCTTTAGTTCCTTGGGGTTAAACCATTTCGATACAATTGTCATACAATATATCTTCATAGTACTAACTCGCTGTGAACCACGCCTATTTTAATAACAAACTACGTGACACAAATTCCCTCTTTTGCTGCTGAAGTAGAAGTCATATACTTAGCGTTTTGTTGTAGTATCCGTCACAATGTCTTATCTTTGGAACTCATCCAAATCCATTATGGAAGTTGCTTTCCATTACATTGTGCCACCCATTGTTTAAATTGAGATTAACTTAATTTGTATCTTGTGACAAAACTAGTATCAATGTAGCACTTTACAATGAACTATCTATCTATCTATGTATCTATTTGTCACCTCTACATAAATAACATATTCTTAGTTCTTCTAAAGATCATAAGAATATCCTCACTATCGTCTAATGATTATCTTATGAGTCATTCTGGTATATGCTCATAACATTTAGAGCATAGGACATATCTAGATGTGTACATATCACAGTATGATTAATCAAAATATTCCTATATTTCACTCACCAAGTGTCACAAACACTTGGATCTTATCTCACTTACCAAGTGTTAATACACTTGAATCTTGATTCAACCATTTCCATGCGACAAGAACCTTTCTTGTAGTTTCTATATTGAACTATTTCAATATCTCATATATGTACTCTTGGCACAACCATATTAGCGTCTCAATCTATCCATATAGATATTGATGCCAAATATTCGGATTTTGCCTAAGTCTTTTATCAAAATGAAATTCTTAACCCGTGTCAATAAAAGATACATCATTTCCAATCAAAAATATGTCTTTCACATAATGTATTAGAACTATGTCTTAGCGCTCCCACTTAATTTCTTGCAAATGCAAGCATCTTCATCGTCTCCGATGAAATTAAACTCTTTTAACATTTTCAGCACGGTGAAGATTCCAACTCCGCGATGCTTACTTCAATGATTGAAGTTTGCATACACTTTTAGCATCCTTTGAATTAACAAAACCCTTTGGATCGTTTCATTTACACGTCCTAGGTAACCATTCTATTAGAAGAACTTTGTTTTATTTGTTCAACTATCATATACCAATATATGTAGTGGTTTCTATATTAATCCGTCCAGACTAAATATCACTATGAAAGATCAAATCTTGTCATAATCAACTGCTTGAACATTATCGTGAACTCTTTCTTGATATGTCGACTATTTTATAGATGTGAAACATCCGTGTCTATTTTTTATAGATCCAAGTACGGCTGAAATGTCTTACACCTTTCCAGAGGGTCTTCCAAGTTCAAAAAACTTGATTTCCCTGTATGGAACTATCACGTATTGTATGTCTTCAAGCCATTTGACGGAGTTAGGACCCATCATCGCTTCCTTGCATGTAGTCGATTCATCATTGATAAACAATGATGATTTACTCTCAAATCTTAGTATTTGATTGTTTTACCCGCCCTATTTGGTTCAATAGAAACTTAGACCTTCGTGACCACAACCGTTGAAGCACGTGAGCCATGAGCATTGTTGCTGCCTCCGGGATACTTCCCGGCACTTCGCAACTCAGCACACAACTAAGGTTCAATAACCTTATCAAAGTTCTATTGTCCTCCCACTTAACTTTTCATGTAAAATTATTTATCAAGAAACTTGACGTTCTAAGAGACAAACACTTTTGTCTTTGGTGTTATTGATGAATACCCAACGGTTATTCGAAATAACCTACAAAGACATGCTCATCTGACTTTGGTTGTAAACATTTTACTTATGCTTAGCATACCAAAGTTTAAGAAAGTACAACTTGGGTTTTATCCGATATCATAACTTATATGGTGTCATTTCAACGGATCATGATGGAGCTCTTTTTTTAGTGTAAAAGCATTAGTCACTAAAGCTTTTAATCTTTAAAATATAATGACAATTTTATGAATGACACCTTTGATCTTACCATATCAAACAAGCTTTCATTATATATCTCAAACACTCCATACTCCTATGGTGTTTCGGGAAATGCGAATATGTGGAACGATTCCTCATATATTAGGTGTTATGCTAAACTTGTAACTCAAATATCGTCTTTTATAATTTAATCATAAACTCTTTATTTTCTTGTTACAATGATTTTCCACTTCATCTTGAAAGTCTTTGAACATTTTTCAAATATTTCACACTTCTACCTCATTAAGTAAATATACACATATATTCACCCAAATTTCCAGAGAAAAAATATAAAGTTGAAATCCGTAGCTCACGACTACACATAATGGACTACATACATCAATATGCACAAATTCCAATAAGTTAGTTGTTCGTTCTTCTAGGCCGTTGAAAGAAGTTTCAATTATCTCCAGGAAAGTCTCACAAGCGTCTTTTGATCAAAATGAAAAGACTCCAAAATTCCATCAACATGGAGTTTCTACATGTTTTCTTTCCAATATAATTTAAACGCGATGTCAATTCTTAAGTGATCTTTCAATATTTTGTCTTACAGCATTTTTAGCATTTTAGTTTTATGGAGGTGATTTCTCCAACTAGATTTGTAAATCATCCATCTTTGATGGAATACGGCAATTATTTGAACAACCTTTTGTTCTGATAATACCTTATCATAATAACAATTATTGAAACAAATATTGAAGGTAAGCTTTGATGTCAACGAGAAACACAACAACACTTTGTTTGTTTTCGATGAACATCATCACATATTCTCTTGCTGGTTACTTAGCCATTGCAGTTCATGAATTGTGTTGTCTTGTATGACATTTCACACCAACCAATTCGGTATCCAATACCCATGAACCATATTGTTTAACAAGCAAAGAATACAACCATAACATGTATATCTTATATATACCTAAGCTGGACATTTTCAACCTTTTATCTTTCCGCCAAATATTTCAAAAATTCTCTTTTAGCATTTATTTTCCCTTGTAAAAGAACCTTCAACATCAACAGTGGTGTCATATACATGACACATAGTCCAAAGTGTGTATAGTCAAATACTAATACTTTTGGTTTTGCACTTTGAAGTAGATCACCATCATCAAATGTTTGGCGTTCTTTCAAAATCCATTCTTTAGTAATATTTTAGTGTAGTAAAATTTTTACCTACATCTTCTATTCATCCTTATCATGACAACTTTCATGATCAAGCTACTATAGCTTATAAAATGTTGCTCTCCAAAACCTTTTGGAGAATTAGGACGACTAGCGTCTCCAACCTTTGCAAATTCTCATCAAATATGAGAACATAAATTTTGTCAAATTATACGCTATCATGCTGCAACCAAAACATTGTTTTAGATACCGCAATATCTTCCACACATGATGGTTTCTGAAACAATTCATACCTCAACCTAGAATTGAATCAATCACTCACACATGGATGAACGGCAAAACATATAAATATATAATAATGTCACAACCGTGTTCAATCATACAATTACTAAACACAACAGAGAGAGAGAGAGATAGAGAGAGAGAGAGATGGAGATGATGATGGAGATCGATGCGTGGTGGTGGTGATGTCTTCCTTCTCCTCCTCCTCTTCTTATTGCTTGGATGCCTTGATGGTGATGGTGTTGAGGGAGATCTAGATCTTGGAGGTGTGGTTGAGGCAGAGCTCTGCCGCCATGGAGATCAGATGTGTGGCGGCGGCACCAGAGCCCCGCCCTTGGAGGGCTATGGTGTTGTTGTGGCTTCCTTTGGCTTCTCCCCTCTTTATATAGGCCTTGGGGGTTCCCTAGGGTACTCATAATACTGTTTATATGACTTGGGGAAGCTTCTGGAGCCTTTATGGGGTGAAATCCCATCGTTTCTGACGTTTTTACCAACTATATGGCCGGAACTATACGGCAGCCGACCGTATAGTTGGTCGTCAAACCTTCTGCCTCCTTTCATATTTTGGCCTCAATTTCTTCATACGAACTCCGTTTTGGCCGTTCTTCGGCTCATTGGATTTGTCTCGTCGAGGGATACAACCCCATGGTATTGGATATTTATTTTGATAAGTTGAAAAAATTCACCTCAACTGGCTAAGTCTGGTCCTACAGTTCCTCCATACTATACTCTCTTTGTTCCTTTTGCCTTTGTTTTATCAATAATCATCATCAACACCTACATACATGTCAAATACATGGAAGAGAGATAAAATTCTACCTAAACTAATAAATGTGCAAAGCTCATATTGAATGTAATGAAAACAAGTAATCATACATATCAGGCATAGCAATAGTTAGATGGATCATGATATGATAGGCAAATGACACAATTTATATAGCTAAAAAGTGTTGTATTATCATAGCCATCAGTCGCACAAACGCATATACCTTCAAATGGCTTTACAAGACATGTTTTTTGCAACCAATGACTCCTAGCCAAATAATTGCGGACAATGCAAAGGCTTTAGAGAGGGCGCAAAACACAAAAACATCTTGCGAGAAGAGCGGTGAGCGAGAGAACACCATATAGAGAGTGAGTGCCACAAGCCAAACTCGAGTGGAAAAACTAAGAGTGTTCTTGCCACCAAAAGTGAGATGAGAGAAGTGCGGAACAACCCATCCATCTTGCACTATGTCCTTATTTGCAAGGGACTAGCACAAGGAACTAATGACTTGACAAATGTTCCTCCTTCTTTGACGACTATTTTGCAGGAATTCAAGGATGTGTTTCCCAAAGATCTCCCTCATGGACTACCTCCTCTTCGCAGAATTGACCACCGCATCGACCTCATACCCGGCGCACCTCTCATAAACCACGACGCATACCGCACAAACCCGGAGGAGATAAAGGAGATCGAACGACAAATCAACCAACTCTTCTCCAAAGGTTTGATCCAAGTAAGCACTAGCCCAAGCGTGGTACCCGTGATTCTTGTCCCAAAGACGGATGATACGTTGTGGTTATGCATGGACTATCGTCCAATCAATGGTATCAGCGTGCTTTATCTACCCAATACTGCATCTTAATGACATGCTCAATGAGTTGTGTGGAGCCACTATTTTCTCCAAAATTGATCTTCATATTGGCTACCATCAAATACGCATGGCTAAAGGTGATGAGTGGAAAACTGCCTTCAATACCAAACTTGGTCTCTATGAATGGTTGGTTATGCCTCTTGTCTTATCTAATTCCCCATCCACCTTCATGCGTCTTGATACACCCAATTTGCATCACCTTTCTATATCATAATTTACCTCTATTCTTTGATGTTTGTCTTATTATGAGGTATTGATTATGTCTTTTCCGCTGTTTATGCATGTTGGATGATTCTTGGAGGAAGGACTGCTGGAGTCTGGATTCTGATGGAAAAGAGGGCGTTTCGATGCAATTTCGTGAAGATCAGAAAAATACCAGAAAAATATGGAAACATATTATTTTCCCAGAAGACGAAGGAAGACAGAAGGAGGGATGAAGAGGGGCCAAAGGGGGCCCACACCCTCCTAGCCATGGGCCCACCTGACCCCGCGCCTAGGGCAGGTGTGGCCTACCTTCCCGGTTCCTGGCTCCGCCCCTTCGCCTATATCTTCCCTACAAAACCCTAAGACCAGGGGAGCAACCATAGATAGATTTCCGCCACCTCTCGGGGCGGAAAACACCAAGAGAGAAAGATCTCTCTGGCAGACAGATTTCTGCCGGGGGAATTCCTTCCCGGAGAGGGGAGATCGTCGCCATCAACACCATCATCAAGCTAGGCTTCATAGGGATCATCATCCACAACATCATCTCCACCAGCACCATCATCACCACTCCGTCCCAATGTAACAATTGTGTTGGATATTGCTTTAGTTCTTAGGGGAAACTTTCTTGGTGTTAATTACTATTGTAGTTGATGCTTGTGAGTGGAACCATTGGATTATTGTTTATGTTCCGATTGTTATCCATTATCATATCATCTTTGATCTTGATCCATATGATGTCTTGTGAGTAGTTCGTCTAGTTCTTGAGGACATGGGAGAAGTCATGTTGTTATTAGTGGATCTGTGTTGAGTTATTATTCAATGGTTTAGTATTTAAGTTGTGGTGCTATTCTTCTAGTGGTGTCATGTGAACGTCGACTACATGATACTTCACCATTTATGGGCCTAGGGGAATGCATTGTGTATTTGGCTACTAATTGTGGGGTTGCCGGAGTGACAGAAACCTGAACCCCCGTTAGGACACCATTGCATAAGGGAGCGTAGGATCTCAGAGTTTAAGGCTATGGTTAGATTTATATCTTAATTACTTTCTTGTAGTTACGGATGTTTGCAGGGGGTTTAATCACAATTATGTATTAGTCCAATCAAGGTCGGTACATTAGCACAGGTTCACCCACACAGCACTTACAACACCAAAGAAGAGTACTCAGCTATTTGAAGCGAAAGCACTTGACAAAATTCCCATGTGTCCTCGAGAATGTTTGGTCTTTATAAGTATTTCCATCGGCTTTTCCTTTGCTAAGAAAGGATTGGGACACTTTCTGCGTTTTTTCTTTGTTACTTGCTCTTTGTTTTGTTGCCTTATCAGAAAACCACTAAAAATCCGTTTGCTTAGTATTTACAGAGATTTCCTGCTCCATACTACTATTCAGCACAATCTGCTCCTCGTTGGGATCGACACTCCTATTTATCAAAAGTACTACGATACACCCCCTATACTTGTGGGTCATCAAGACTATTTTCTGGCACCATTGCCGGGGAGTGAAGCGCTATTGAAGAGTGGAACTGGTAAAGGAAACTTCTACTGTGAGTATTGCTTTTTGTTACTGCTTGTTACTTTGTTTCCAATATGGATAACCCACTTAGTTTTCTATTTGGGAAAACTACTACCGCTGCTAGGGTAGTAGATGAACGACCACCTGTTGAGATAGATCCTTTTAAGATACCTACAAGTATTGTTGATCGTGTTATGGATAATTATTATTTTGGGGATGGAACTGTCCATCCTGGTGATCACTTGCTTTTTATCCATGAATTATGCGGGTTGTTTAAGTGTGCAGGTATCACAACTGAACAGGTGAAGAAGAAGTTACTCTCGATATCCTTGAAAGGGAGAGCTACTAAATGGGATCTACTAGACCGTATTCAAGAGAACACTAAAGCTTGGGAGAATGACAAAGGAAGAAAGTTAGGTATAAACTATGATTATGAATGCATTAAATCTTTTATGGGAACTGATGACTTTCGTGATATTAGTAATGAGTTTGGTCTTGATCCTCAAGTTCTTGCAAAATGTTTTAATGCCTTTGCCTCTTGTATTGAAATTCCCAAGAAAGAGTGGGACAAGTACCATGCTCCTTATAAATACATTGTCACCCATGTTCCAGCCATCATAGAGGTTTGTACTGCTGATCCTATTTTGCCTGAACCTTATGTGGAGAAAATCCCTTTTCCTGCTAAGGTAAGGGAACATTCTGTTATAGCCAATGTGTTCAGAAAAAGTGCAAAGAAAACTATGGAGCCTGATGAGCTCATGATATTGAGCTTGTGCACTACAAGAAATCTGTTGATACATGACCCTTCATTTTTGTCACTGAATCGTCATTGTCTAAAATATATGACGATCTTATGACGAAAAACAGATCGTCAAAAACTAAGCGTCAGTAATTGTGCACAACGACGTTTTCTACGAAAACATCATAACCATCTATGACGATATTGGATTGTCATAATCTCTATGACGATCCAATATCGTCATTGGCAGTCTAGCCTAGCCACGTCAGATCCTACGTGGCCAATCCGACGTGGAAATATTGTGACGAAACGAAATCGTCGTAATGCAAATTTAGCCCGGTCCATTTCTAGGTTTTACATGGGCTTAGCCCAACAATTTTGACTTGTTTATTTTTTCTCCTAACCATTCTAGTCATCTATATGGGCCAAGCCCAACATTTTTGACTGTTTATTCTCTAGGCCTTAGCCTTTTTACACTCAACTTACTTTCAAATTTTGGCCTTTCAATATTGAAACCATTATTTATTTCACCGTTCTGGTCCAAGGCAGTTTACACGACAGCCATTGTGAAGCCCAAATAAGATTTAGTCTGTTTGTGTTTTCATCCATTTTAATTCATAGATTTAAAATTTTCATGATTATACTGCAAATAATCAAATTTTCAATTAGAACAGAGAAAACACAAAGAAAATTACAAATAACAGCCAAAACTACAATATTTACATAGTTTCTTATCTATCACGATATTACAAGCTAAAAATACTACAACTACTATTTGATAACTGGGGCTTTAGGCTTCTTCTAATTTCTTCATGATGGAGCTATTGTAGATGAGAGGAATACCACTTTCCTTAGACGGACAACAGAACAAATCAGTTAGAAACAAAATGAAAGAACATCTACAAACATCTAGGATTAAAACATGCTAAAGAGCACAAAGGTAACGGTAGATCTATGGGGCAACCGAGATAGCCAAATTCGAACACTCACAATATAGAAGAAACACCACAGGAAGAAACAGTAATACAAGTCCTGATCATAGTATAGAAGAAGAAATATATGGCTTGTCAGGCATACAAGTTAAAACAGCATAATAATAAAGAGCATTACCACTTACAGTGATATCTGACACCTGAAACATATCCTTAAGCCCCGGGCTAGGAAACAAAACTAAAAATTCAACTGAGATGCAAAGGAAACAATTAATATCAACAGTCACCCCCTACTACCATAATGCAATCATGTTTGGGACCTACAAAGACTGGTGAGGTGCAGATACGAAGAGAAAGATATGCATACCCTTGTGTCGTGGACATCCGACGAGAGAGGAATGATGTCAAAAGGTGATTCGCCATTGCTGTGGGAGAGTTCATCAAGAATACAGTGCTTGAGGTCAATAAACAACCTAAGTAAGAGCGAAAAAGGGAGTTAGAAACAATCAAGATGGACCACATGTGTAGTAATATCATAGGGAGGGGAAGCTAACTTCAATATACAATTCATCATAAGTTCCAAGTCGAGAATTTGTTGCTCATGGAGGGAAAGCTAACTTCGATATACAATACTACCTACTTTTGTAACTTCCTTTGGTTTTGGTGAGGAAGGGACAAATGAAGACAATGCAATACAGCGAGCATATTGGAATCAGGACAAATGTTTGTACTGTTTGCTTCAGTATTAATACATATCGTGTACGGAACACAACAGTACACTGTACCTATCTTAAACTATTTAGTGGCACTTACATGGGAGCACATATTTTACACAACAAAACCAAAAAAATGTAGAAAAACACAAGTACCCAGTTCTATGTACTGCTAGTTGTCAAATTAATTCTCTTATTTCCTTTGATGAAGTGCATCATCGACTAACAACTGCTAGGTTCTAGAAAATTAGCAACCATGCCGTCTGGCGTCCAGAAAAACACAAAAGGTCTCACTGTACAATTCCAAGGTTTCTACATGCAATTAACAGATTATTTAGCCATAAGCACCATATTTTTTGATTTGGCATGCAGTAACCCAGTTTTTAGTTATAACTGAAACCAATTTGTTTACAAAAAATAACCACTTGGTTTCAACTAAGCACATACCATATTTTTTTCCATAGGACTACCAGGATATACATCAAACCAATTTGATTACAAAAAGTAACTACCTGGTTTCAACTAAGCAATTGCTAAATTCTTTCCACATAACTACCAGGATATTTACAACGATATCCATGTATGTCTTCGAACAAAAGCAAAAAAGTAGAGCGGTAGCAAGAAATTCCGTTGGTACTCCCACCAAGACGCTAGACCAAGTTACAAAGAGGAGAGGCAAGTTTCTTCATAAAAAAAGCTATAGTTAATGCAGAAAGACTCATTTTCATGATAAATGCATAACCTTGTTATGATAAATGCATAACCTACAGCCAATGAACAAATTATATAAAATATCACTAAAAACAAATGTCCCCATCACCAAGTTCATATTCATAACAAAATCTAGAATGAGTTCATGAGGACCGCCTTCACAAGTACAATAGTTAAAGCCTCTAAGGAACATAATGATCTTGAAATAAATACACATCATGGTTTATATATACACAAGTCTGAAGCAAGCAAGCAAGCCTGAAATCTGGAGGAGAAACACTCACATGTGCAGCGCCTCGAGGAACTTGTCGTGCTCCAGGTCCGTCCAACTATCACTCAGCTTCGTGATGGTGTACGTCTTCCTCACCCGCGAACCCTCTGCCGCCAACTCCCACCCGCCGCCGATGGTGTACGGCTTCCTCACCACTATACTGCTCTAGGCGTAGGCGGCCTCCCGGCTTCTCCAAACCGCCGGGGAGAAAATCCAGCAGCGATGCAACTGTCGGGCCTATCATCTGATGGCTGCAAATGGAGGATATACTACTTGTGTTTAGCACAAATGAAAAAATATCAACCAGGGATGGATCAGATGGTTCACCTTGCATCTGGATGGTGGGGAAACAAATAGAGGTTCCGTCGGAGCTAAGGGGCCGATGGCAATGGTGCAATTGAGCCCCGTGAGTTCCTCTGCCCACGACCTCACGCCGCAGCAGAAACCTCGGCCCTCCCACATCCAGAGGTTGTTCCTTCTGCAAGGGCCAACACAAGGCAAGCAGCTAAGTATTACTCTAGCATGGAGATAAGGTTGGGTATCCAGGGGAAATCACCATGGTCGGTTTGCAGAGGGTACAGATCGGCAGCATGGACTCGTAGATCAAAAACATTGTCGTCTCCTGGCCGGTATGCGACCGCTGCTAGATCCCGGTCGCTCAAACCGTCGATGGTGCACCGTCGTCTGCGTCATTGGTGGTGAGATCTCTACTACGCCGCCAGCCGCCAGGGGGAACAAAGTTGGGGACAAGGCGAGATGGTGGATCTGGTGGCGACGCTGTGGGGTCGGTGTCGGGGTCGTTGACTTCGCCGTCGAAGATATCCTCCGCTGCCTCTAGGTCTGCCCTGGAGCAGAAGGCACGGCCACAAGGTCATCTGCGTCCAAGCGTCGGAACGGCGGTGGGGTGCGGCGGGATCGAGCGGTTTCTGGAGTTAGGGTTTCTAGTGGAGATGGGGATCTGGAGAGACCGAGAGTGGAGGCGGGGTCTCGCGCGTGAAGGGAGATAAATAATAGTAGGGTTTGGGGGCATGGATGTTCCCTCTCGATTGCGTGAGATTTCACGAAACTAGCCCTGTTCACTTCTCGGTGCAACACAGGGAACTGTAGGCCGTTTCGGTCAATTCACGTCCAAACTTGCGCTATGAATTTGGGGCGTTGGATGGAGGCCATCTAAACGGTTGACATCTTCTTACTTGGGTTGATCCGTGGGTAGCCCTATTCTCTCTTCTCATTGGCTGGCTCATCTGAAGACTATAAAAATGGTGTGTTTTGGGAAGCAACCACCAAATTAAAGTTGCAAAATGGTATCATCCTATATTTAAAAAATACTAGACAATATTTCATGGACAAAGTACCAACCGTGGTATCTCAAACCTTTCCGTCCACCCCTGACGAAAAAGACAAATTCCTACCGAATCGGTAGGAAGTGGGTCCGGTTTGAACTACAGGTACATGATCTGATGCCCATTATTTTTTGAAAAAATGTGTTTTAGACTCATAATATGATGTTTCTTCAGAGATCCAATGCAAGTTTAGCGAGGATCGGATCCTACCTAAGAATCTTCATGCCCGCCGTTTTGACCATAGTTTGAAACGAGCATAAAAAATTCAAAAACGGTCTGATCAATGAAAATCCTTCGCGTGGTGTCATATTATGAGACATAGTTGCAAGGAAAAATACCAAACTTGGTATATTGCAAGTGTCTCAAGAAATCCTTCTTAGAAATGACCTATCATGTTCGAGGTTTCATGGCTTTCGGGCCAAACGACGAGTGTTATGGCCAGAATCGCGGCATAGTTTGTGTTAATGTGCCCATATTGTGCACCCATATGTTTCATGGGATGGCGAACAATGTTGCAGGAGGAAGTTTTCTTTTTCGACGCATGGAAAATCCATTTTCCATCTTCCGAGCACAAAAAACGGGGCGTTTTGTGAAGCAACCACCAAATGACAGTTTTAGAATGGTGCCGCCACATTTTGTAAAAATATTAGACCACCTTACATGTAAAAATTTCCCAACCGGGGCATCTCAAACATTTCCGTTCACCCCTGGCGAAAAAGACAAATTCCTGCCGAATCGGTAGGATGTGGGTCCGGTTTGAACTACAGGTACATGATCCGATGCTCATGATTTTTGGAAAAAATCATTTTTAGACTCACAATATGATGTTTCATCAGAGATCCAATGCAAGTTTAGCGAGGCTCATCCCCTAGCTAAGAACCTTTGTGTTCGCCGTTTTGACCATTGTTTGAAACAGGCATAAAAATTTCAAAAACGGTCCGATCAACACAAATCCTTCGCTTGGCGTCTTATTATTTGACATAGTTTCAAGGAAAAATACCAAACTTGGTATATTGCAAGTGTTTCGAAAAAACCTTCTCAAAAATGACCTATCATGTATATGGTTTCATGGCTTTCGGGCCAAACCACCAGTGTTATGGCCAGAATCATGGCATAGTTTGTGATAATGTTCCCGTATTGTGCATGCATGTGCATATTGTGATGGAGAACAATGTTGCAGGAGGAAGTTTTCCTTTTCTATGCACGGAGAATCCATTTTCCATTTTCTGAGCATAAAAAACGGGGCGTTTTATGAAGCAACCACCAAATGACAGTTTTAGAATGGTGCCGCCACATTTTGTAAAAATATTAGACCACCTTACATGGACAAATGTCCCAACCGGGGCATCTCAAACATTTCCTTCCACCCTGGCAAAAAATACAAATTCCTGCCGAATCGGCAAGAAGTGGGTCTGGTTTGAACTATAGGTACATGATCCGATGCCCATGATTTTTTGAAAAAATCATTTTTAGACTCACAATATGCTATTTCTTCAGAGATCCAATGCAAGTTTAGCGAGGCTCATCCCCTAGCTAAGAACCTTTGTGTCCGCCGTTTTGACCATAGTTTGAAACAGGCATAATAAATTAAAAAACGGTCCGATCAATGCAAATCCTTCGCGTGGTGTCTTATTATGTGACATAGTTTCAAGGAAAAATACCAAATTTGGTATATTGCAAGTGTCTCGAAAAAACCTTCTTAGAAATTACCAATCATGTATAAGGTTTCATGGCTTTCGGGCCAAACCACCAGTGTTATGGCCAGAATCATGGCATAGTTTGTGATAATGTGCATGTATTGTGCATGCATGTGCATATTGTGATGGAGAACAATGTTGCAGAAGGAAGTTTTCCTTTTCGACGCACGGAGAATCCATTTTCCATTTTCCGAGCGCAAAAAAAGGGGCGTTTTGTGAAGCAACCACCAAATTACAGTTTTAGAATGGTGCCGCCACATTTTGTAAAAATATTAGACCACCTTACATGGACAAATGTCCTAACCAGGGCATCTCAAACATTTCCATCCACCCCTGGCAAAAAAGACAAATTCCTGCCGAATCGGTAGGAAGTGGGTCCGGTTTGAACTACAGGTACATGATCCGATGCCCATGATTTTTTGAAAAAATCATTTTTAGACTCATAATATGCTATTTCTTCAGAGATCCAATGCAATTTTAGCGAGTCTCAGCCTCTAGCTAAGAACCCTAGTTTCAAAATCCATTTTATAAAAACTATGCTATTATATTTTGAATTATGATATTGTCCCTACCATGGACTAATGTGAGATTAGTAAATCCACTATTTTGAAATAATAAAAGTATTGAAAATTAACAACCTAGAAGGATGTAACTGAATTCTATAAAAATTTAGAGCCAAAAATCAATTCATTTGGAGCTCCTATGAAAAAGATAGAAAAAAATTAAGAAAAAAAACTTGCCTAAATACATCACCCGATCTGGACCAGATCATTTACTTCTGAACTGGAGTCTAGGTCGCAATGCTCAGGTGGACCGATCTGGACCCAAGGCCCACGCCACCTGATCTGTACAGGAGTCCAAGACGCCAAGGCCCAGGTGGACCAAAACTGAACGTGCTTATAAACGTGCATCGCGGTAATATGACAAAAACTGAACGTTGGCGAGATGGTTGGGGTCTTCCATTTGGTTGAATAGGTCCCGGGTTTGATTCCTGGGTTTCCATCTTTTTGCGTCTTTTATCATGGATTAAAAAAAGCATATCGATGTTATATTAATACAAAATAACTGCACAATCAGAACATAATAATACTTTGACGTGGTGGTTCTCAAGTTTGATCAATATTGAGCATGTATCTTAGGGTCTTGGGTTCAATCCCCTTATGCACTAGTTTTTGTTGATTTATTTTAGTTTGGTTGGTCTTCTTGTCACATAGACTTATATTGGCACATGGACATGCCACGTAAGAATAATTGCCGATGTGGTCAACCAGTTAAATCAATTTATTTTATTTTAGACAATATGACGATTTAAATTGGTCATAATGGGATATAAATAAGGCTCTAAGCTGTATCGTGTGGAATATGAATATTTTATGTGATGAAATTACTACGATTTTGACATAATCGTCGTAATTCTATAGGATTTTAACCTCTCTAAACAGTGTATGACCCTCTAGTGCGAAATCGTCATAAATCTATGACGATTTCATTCCTCGTCACTATGAGAAGGTCACAAGTTAACACATTTCTTATAGTGGTGGTAGCTGTTGTGAAAGATCTTTTCACTAGAAATATAGAGGATGAGCATATTGTCTTCTGTGAAGATGCTAATAATATTGTTTGTCATCCTAATAAAGCTAGAAAAGCTAGTGTTCTTGTGCTTTCTATTAGAATTGGTAATCATACCAATTATGGTTTATGTGATATTGGTGCTAGTTCTAGTGCTATTCCTTATGAGCTTTACAGGGAAATTATGCATGAAATTGGTCCTTGTGAGCTTGAGGACATTGATGTGGTTATTCACCTTGCCAATAGAGAGCAAGTTTGCCCCATTGGCATTGTAAGAGATGTGGAGGTCCTTTGTGGTAATATTAAATATCCTACTGATTTTCTAGTACTTGGTAAAGAAGCTAGTAAAACCTATCCTATTATCTTTGGTAGACCCTTCCTGAATACTTGTGGGGCTATTATAGATTGTAGGAAAGAGAAAGTTTTTACTAAGTTTGATGGAGAGTCCTATGAGTTTATTTTTTCCAAATTTGCCAAAACTCCTTATGAAAATGAACTGCCTAATGATGATTTCAGGGTTGAACAACTTTCTGCTATTTCTCTTGCTCCTGACAATGCCTTGCAGCAGTTCATGGAAGATCATGAAAGTGATGTCTTCATGAAGGAAAGAAATGAGATTGACGAGGTTTTCCTTCGCCAGCCTGAGTTACTTAAGCATATTCTACCCGTGGAAGATTTGGGTACCACACTACCACCTAAAGAGGACCCTGTTTTTGAATTAAAACCTTTACCTGATGATCTTGAATATGCTTATCTTGACAATAAGAAAGTGTATCCTGTTATTATTAGTTCTAAACTTTCAGGAAAAGAAGAAGAAAGGTTATTGGAGGTGTTGAAGAAACACCGAGGGGATATGGGCTATACTCTTGATGATTTAAAAGGAATTTCTCCTACTATTTGTCAGCATGCTATTAATATTGAGCCCGATGCAAAACCAGTTGTTGAGCACCAACGTCGTCTAAATCCTAAGATGAAGGATGTGGTAAGAAATGAGGTACTAAAACTCCTTGATGCTGGTATTATTTATCCTATAGCTGATAGTCAGTGGGTTAGCCCTGTCCATTGCGTTCCCAAGAAAGGGGAATAATTGTTGTGCCTAATGAAGATAATGAGCTTA
Source organism: Avena insularis (assembly GCA_023614405.1). Classification (NCBI taxonomy): domain Eukaryota; kingdom Viridiplantae; phylum Streptophyta; class Magnoliopsida; order Poales; family Poaceae; genus Avena; species Avena insularis. The sequence goes on from CM042697.1 coordinate 359,535,122, forward strand.
TACCCCAAAGAGTAGTGGTTGGGTATAGGATGTGCATTGATTTTAGAAAAATCAATAAAGTTACTAAGAAAGATCATTATCCTTTGCCCTATATTGATCAAATGCTTGAAAGGTTGTCCAAAAAGACTCACTTTTGTTTTCTTGATGGTTATTCTGGGTTTTCTCAAATTGCTGTGAAAGCACAAGACCAAGAGAAAACTACTTTCACTTGTACTTATGGTACTTATGCTTATAGGCGTATGCCTTTTGGTTTATGTAATGCTCCTGCTACCTTTCAGAGATGCATGTCTGCTATGTTTCATGGTTTTTGTGAAGAAATTGTGGAGGTTTTCATGGACGATTTCTCTGTCTATGGAACTTATTTTGATAACTGTTTGCACAACCTTAATAAAGTTTTGCAGAGATGTGAAGAAACTAACCTTGTTCTTAATTGGTAGAAGTGCCATTTCATGGTTAATGAAGAGATTGTTCTTGGACACAAGATCTCTCAAAGAGGCATTGAAGTTGATAGAGCCAAAATTGAAGCAATTGAGAAGATGCCTTGTCCTAGAGATATCAAAGGTATTCGCAGTATCCTTGGTCATGCTGGTTTCTATAGGAGGTTTATTAAATATTTCCCTAAAATTTCAAAGCCCCTTACTAATCTTCTTCAAAAAGATGTACCTTTTGTTTTTGATGATGATTGTAAGGAAGCTTTTGAAACTTTGAAGAAATCTTTGACAACTTCTCCTATTGTCCAACCACCTGATTGGAGTTTACCTTTTGAAATTATGTGTGATGCTAGTGATTTTGCTGTGGGTGCTGTCCTTGGACAACGTGTTGACAAGAAGTTGAATGTTATTCATTATGCTAGCAAGTCTCTAGATGCTGCTCAAAAGAATTATGCTACTACTGAAAAAGAGTTCTTAGCTGTAATCTTTGCTTGTGATAAGTTTAGACCTTATATTTTTGATTCAAATGTTACTATTCATACTGATCATGCTGCTATCAAGTACCTTATGACAAAGAAGGACGCTAAGCCTAGACTTATCAGGTGGGTTTTTCTTTTACAAGAGTTTGATCTGCATATTGTAGATAGGAAAGGTGCTGAAAATCCTGTTGCTGATAATTTATCTCGTTTGGAAAACATTTCTTTTGACTCATTGCCTTTTAATGATAGCTTTCCAAATGAGCAGTTGGCTGCAATAAGGGTAAGTCTGCATGAGAGTCCTTGGTATGGTGATTATGCTAACTTCATTATTTCCAAGTATTTGCCTCCAACCTTTACAGCTCAGCAAAGAAGAAAATTATTTTATGATCTAAGGCATTACTTTTGGGATGACCCACACTTATATAAAGAAGGAGTAGATGGCATTATGCTAAGATGTGTTCCAAAGTTTGAACAGCAACAGATATTGAGAAAATGCCATGGCAGTGCTTATGGAGGACAACATTTAGGGGATAGGACGGCACAGAAGGTTTTACAATCTGGATTTTATTGGCCTACCCTTTTCAAAGATGCAAGGAAGTTTGTCTTATCATGTGATGAATGTCAACAAGTATGTAACATTTCTAGACGCAACGAAATGCCTATGGATTATTCTCTTGTTATTGAACCTTTTGATTGTTGGGGATTTTATTTTATGGGTCCTTTTCCCCCTTCAAAAGGGTATACTCATATTCTTGTTGCTGTAGACTATGTTACAAAGTGGGTAGAAGCTATACCTACAAATAGTGGTGATGGTAAGACCTCTTTGAAAATGCTTAAGGATGTTATTTTCCCTAGGTTTGGTGCGCCTAGATATCTCATGACTTATGGAGGCTCTCATTTTATTCATGGGGGTTTTAGAAAAAACTCTTGCTAAGTATGATGTAAACCATAGAATTTCTTTATCTTATCACCCCCAAACCAGTGGGAAAGTGGAACTTTCCAATAGGGAAATTAAGTCTATCTTGCAGAAAACTATCAATAGATCTAGAAAGAATTGGGCTAAAAAGTTGAATGATGCTCTACGGGCTTACAGAACTGCTTATAAAAATCCTATGGGGATGTCTCCTTACAAAATGGTCTATGGTAAAGCTTGCCACCTGCCTTTAGAATTATAACACAAAGCTTATTGGGCAGTGAAAGAGTTAAATAGAGATTTTAAACTTGCTGGTGATAAAATATTGCTTGACATGAGTGCCTTAGATGAGTGGAGGAGTGAAGATTATGAAAACGCTAAACTCTTTAAGGAAAAAGTAAAAAGATGGCATGATAGGAGGATTCTCAAAAGAGAGTTCCATGTAGTCGAGAAAGTTCTTTTGTATAGGTCTCATCTCAGATTTTTTGCAGGGAAACTACTATGAAAATGGGAAGGACCTTTTGTTATTGAGGAAGTATATCGTTCAGGAGCTATCAAAATATCTTCTCTGAAGGACGAGACAACACAGGTGGTGAATGGTAAAAGACTAAAACATTATATTTCTGGGGATTCTTATAATGAAGATGTTGATGTTATTCAAATGGTAACCCCAGAGGAATTTATTAGAAACCAAACACCAGATACTGCATAGTTCGTCTTTGAATAGGTAAAAGTGGTGAAAACAGAAGGTTCGTGAAACCCCAATCTTTTTATATTTTTGATGTTTTTAATACATGAGGGAAGTTACGAGACGGAACAGAGGAGGAGACGGAGTCCGGGGTGGACAAACCCATCGCAGGAACGGCCCCCTGCCTGAACGCGCCTAGAGGGGTGTGCCACCCCAGGACTCCGACTCAGCCTTATTTCCGTGTCAAAACCTTCCTTATGCTTTGAAACTTCATAACATATAACCCCTGGATTTCCCTAGGTTCTTGCATCGAGTTCTCGTTGTGTTTTTGTTTCAATCTGTTTCTGTCAAGCAAATTCTCAGTTTTGGAGCTACAATGTCTTCCTCTGGATCACCCATAGAGGATTCCTCTGCGGATGTCCTCAAACCATACATGTATGAGTTAAAGATCCATCCCAGAGAGTTGATTCTCAAAGATGGGAATGTACAGATGAAACAAGTTTAAGGCCCCAAGGGAGAAGGAAGTCTGGAAGACAGGATGGAAGCATTGGAGCAGGAGGTTTTCGGGTACAAGAAGATGGTGGAACACGAAGTGGATGTTATTCACAAGATAAGTTTAGAACTCATCGCCAAACATTAGGAGGAGGTGGCTAAGCTCTGAGAGGAAATATTCTCACTTCGTCAGACCACCAACCAATTACAAGCACAGCTCTATGACATACAAAATCAAAACGGTGAGTATGAGCCTAGATTTGATCGCATAAGATCTGCTGCTAGTTTCAGGATTGCGGAGACAAGGACATCCTTTTTGGATGGGGAACCTTTGCCTTGGAAGTTTTATGATGACAAGAGAACACCACCACGGCCAAAGGAGTAATTCTTCATCAGGTTTGGCATCCCCTTGGCTTGTTCCAAGCTTGGGGGAGTGCCGCGGTATCACCACCATTAACTTTTATCTTTTACCTTTTTAGTGGATTCGTATCTTTGGTAGAGAGGTTATCTTATAGTTTGGTTTGCATGTGGAAGTATCTCTCCTTTAGTTGGTTATCTACGTATCACTTGGTGTGAGTGCCTTTATTGGAATATTAATGAGAAGTTTCATCTTTTACGTTTTGCACTTCTTATTTTTAGTTTGCCATATCTATTATATGATAGATCTTGTTGATCAGTATTGGCATCACTTTGGGAGCATCAAGTGGATCTAAATTGGTTTTGGCAAACCGAGCTCTGGTCAGTAGCAATACTTTTTGAGATTTGGAAGAAAAAGAGAAAGAGCTTATAGGTATTTTGTATCATTTGTTTTCTTGTTGTCTCATAAGCTTAGTATTCTTTATTTAAGATATTTTGTGTCTTCAAGGAAGACTGCATGTTTGGCTTTATTACTTGTATGTTTGCTTGTTTCTTTCAACTCTCTTTCTTTCTACCCAGCCTTGCTAGCCAAGAACCTGTTTTGAGAAGGCATACGTTTCATGTTTCCAAAACCCGTTTGAACCAAAAACCTTTACCACTTGCGTCCACCATATCTACCTAGTATCTTTTGCTATTCCAAGCAAATTCTCAAGTTTCATCTACCTTTCGAATTAAAAAGTATTTTGTTATGTGAAAACTAGTTAGTAAAGCTCTCACGAACTTGATGGCACACCTTATTTTCTTTCCCCTAATAGAGTTGAACCATTGTGCCATCGAAGTTGTATATGCTTGCATCTATACGTTGGAATTAACAGAACCGTGTTGTCACGTGGAACGTTTTCAACATTGCACCTGTACTTTGTACTCAGTTGATATCATGCTCTTTTGTCTATGGATTTCAACGATGTGAAATAAAGAGGGAACTTGTAAGTCCATGGAGTTTGTATTTTATGTTAGAGAAACGCCTAGGCCGCTAGCCTAAGCCATGCTTAATCATGGTGGAAACTTGCAGCAACACCATAGTGAGCTATCTATGAAGCATCCTCAATAAAAAGCTATGCACATGGTAAATAAAAAGATCGCTGAGATGCTCATTGTCTGCTTTCCTTGTCATTTTGATTATTTGAAAGCTCCTGTACCATGTGAAAGGGGTACCCCATTGGCGGTTCTCTATGATACGAAAATACTTACAATGACAAGAACTTACCTGGGCCCAAAGTTGAGTTGCATGAGGAGTGGCCCTCATATTCAAGGGACATGAGATTGCCAACTTATATTTCGTCAAGCATATACTCCATCTTTGTGCACTTTAACCTTAATAATCTCAAGATGCCTATGATAGGGGCAATTAAGGCTCAAAGCTAGTAAGTACCATAATCTTTTGGAAGATCTTTATGACTTGTAATCCCTTCTACCCTATATAAAGGGACCTTTCTCCTATTTACCAAGTTGAGTCAGTAAACCTACTTCCTCTCTATCTCCAGCAAGCATTTGAGTTGTTGTGTTTCAAGCATTCATATGGTGACTTATTCAATCATGTTCTCTACCTTCCTTGTTTGCATAGGACTCTTATTTATTGAGTATTACTTTGAAAGCCTTCACTTGTGAAAAACCTTTTTGAGCAAAGAGTGCTCCTATTGTAAAACTTCTACAAAAAGCTTTTTGTGAAACTGATTGCCAGGTGTTCTCTGACCAAGAACAAGTTTGCTAATTCCAATTATGATTTATCTTTATAAATCTCTATTGTGACTATTGTACTTGGTTGCAAGCTAAGTTATATAATGGTGAGTTGATTTCTTCTATGAGTTATGCAATGGTAATTGTGATGCTTCTTGTTCGTATTATTTTATCGACACTTTACTCCATAAACCTGTGGACATGTTTACTGAGCTTAGTTTTCGCTTGGGGACATGCGAAGGTCTAAGCTTGGGGGAGTTGATACGCCCAATTTGCATCACCTTTCTATATCATAATTTACCTCCATTCATTGATGTTTGTCTTATTATGAGGTATTACTTATGTATTTTCTGGTGTTTATGCATGTTGGATGATTCTTGGAGGATAGACTACCGGAGTCTAGATTCTGATGGAAAAGAGGGTGTTTCGATGCAATTTCGCGAAGATCATAAAAATAGCAGAAAAATATGGAAACATATTATTTTCTCAGAAGACGAAGGAAGCCAGAAGGAGGGACGAAGAGGGGCCACATAGGGACCACACCCCCTAGGCGCGAGCCCACCTGACCCCGCGCCTAGGGCAGGTGTGGCCCACCTGCCCGGCTCCTGGCTTCGCCGCTTCGCCTATATCTTCCCTACGAAACCCTAAGGCCAGGGGAGCGACCATAGATAGATTTCCGCCGCCTCTGGTGGGTGGAAAACACCGAGAGAGAAAGATCTCTCCGGCAGACAGATTTCTGCCAGGGGAATTCCTTCCCGGAGAGGGGAGATCGTCGCCATCAACACCGTCATCAAGATAGGCTTCATCGGGATCATCATCATCATCCACACCATCATCTCCACCAGCACCATCATCACCACTCCGTCCCGCTGTAACAATTTTGTTGGATATTGCTTTAGTTCTTAGGGGAAACTTTCCTGGTGTTAATTACTATTGTAGTTGATGCTTGTGAGTGGAACCATTGGATTATTGTTTATGTTCAGATTTTTATCCATTATCATATCATCTTTGATCTTGATTCATATGATGTCTTGTGAGTAGTTCGTCTAGTTCTTGAGGACATGGGAGAAGTCATGTTGTTATTAGTGGATCTGTGTTGAGTTATTATTCAATGGTTTAGTATTTAAGTTGTGGTGCTATTCTTCTAGTGGTGTCATGTGAACGTCGACTACATGAAACTTCACCATTTATGGGCCTAGGGGAATGCATTGTGTATTTGGCTACTAATTGTGGGGTTGCCGGAGTGATAGAAACCTGAACCCCCGTTAGGACACAATTGCATAAGGGAGCGTAGGATCTCAGAGTTTAAGGCCGTGGTTAGATTTATATCTTAATTACTTTCCTGTAGTTATAGATGTTTGCAAGGGGTTTAATCACAAGTATGTATTAGTCCAAGTAAGGTCGGTACATTAGCACAGGTTCACCCACACAACACTTATAACACCAAAGAAGAGTACTCAGCTATTTGAAGCGAAAGCACTTGACAGAATTCCCATGTGTTCTCGAGAACGTTTGGTCTTTATAAGTATTTCCACCGGCTTGTCCTTTGCTAAGAAAGGATTGGGCCACTTGCTACGTATGTTCTTTGTTACTTGCTCTTTGTTTTGTTGCCTTATCAGAAAACCACTAAAAATCCGTTTCCTAAGTATTTACAGAGATTTCCTGCTCCATACCACTGTTCAGCACCTTCTTCTCCTCTTTGGGATCGATAGTCCTATTTATCGAAAGTACTATGATACACCCCCTATACTTGTGGGTCATCATGCCTCATGAACCATATTTTGAGATCTCTCATTAGAAAGAGCGTTGTTGTCTACTTTGATGATATTCTTGTCTATAGCAAGTCACTAGAGAAGCATGTTACACATGTTAAGGAGGTTTTACAAATCCTTTTCCATGAAAAGCTATATGCTAATCTCCCAAAGTGAACTTTTTCCAAAGACAAATTTATTTTCCATGGATTTGTTGTTTCTTCGAATGGTATTGAAGTTGATGTTTCAAAAGTTAAAGACATACGAGATTGGCTTTGTGAAAGACTTTTGTACCATTTCTTGCCCTCTCAATGAGTTGACTAAGAAGTATGTCGCATTTGTTTGGGGCAAAGCACAACAAAAGGCCTTTGATGAGCTCAAAAAGAGGCTCACGGAAGCACCAGTCCTTGCTTTACCGGATTTCACAAAAACTTTTGAGATAGAATGTGACGCTAGTGGTATTGGAATTGGAGGCATCCTTATGCAAAATGGGCGTCCTATTTCATACCATAGTGAAAAACTTGTTGGCGCATGCCTTAACTATCTGATTTACGACAAAGATCTTTTTTCCTTAGTCCGTGTCCTTCAAGTGTGGCAACACTCCCTTTGGCCCAAAGAATTTATCATACATTCCGACCATGAGTCGTTGAAATATCTAAAGGGTTAAGCCAACTTGAGTAAAAGGCATGCTAAGTGGGTTGAATTCATGGAGTCTTTTCCTTACATTGTCAAATATAAGAAGGACAAAGAAAATGAAGTTGCAGACGCTTTGTACTGCAAGAATACAAGCCTTCTTACACACCTTGAAGTAAACGTATTGGGTCTTGATGACATCAAATATTTGTATGCTTCCAACCCGTTCTTTGGATCAATTTTTCTAAGTGTTCAATAGACAAAGGTGTTGATGATTTCTATTTGCATAAGGGCTTTCTATTCAAAGAAATCAAGATTTGCATTCCGAAGTCGTCTCTCCAAATTTTGCTCCTTCAAGAGTCCCATGGTGGAGGCCTTATGGGTCACTTTGGCCGTGAAAAGACATATAACATGCTCTCCACTCACTACTATTGGCCCAAGATGAAGCGTGAAGTGGAGCGACACGTCCAATGATGCACTACATGTGTCCAAGCTAAGTCTAAGTCTAACCCATTTGGTCTTTATATGCCATTGCCTATTCCTCATGCACCTTGGTTGGACATTAGCATGGACTTTGTGTTAGGATTGCCTAGGTCAAAGAATGTTCATGATTATATATTTGGGGTAGTGGATCAATTTTCCAAAATGGCACATTTCATTCCGTGCCAAAATATCAATGATGCTTCACATGTCGCAAATCTGTTATTCAGGGAAATAATTCATCTTCATGGTGTGCCACGAACAATCGTCTCCGACCGCGATGTCAAATTAATGAGCTAATTTTGGAAGACACTCATGGCCAAGATTAGCATCAAGCTACTATTCTCGTCTGCCTCGCATCCTCAAACCGATGGCCAAACCAAGGTCGTGAACCGAAGCCTTAGAACACTCCTCCGTGTGTTGATAAAGAAGAATCTTAAGGATTGGGAGGAATGCATTCCCCATGCCGAGTTTTCCTACAATCACGCCAAGCACTCCACCAACATGAAGATCCCGTTCATGATTGTCTATGGATTCGAGCCCCTCACTATGCTCGACGTCCTACCACTCCCTCTCTACGAGCGCACCAACATGGACGTCGACAAGCGTGCCCAAGCAATGAAGAAACTTCATGAAGACACAAGAGCTACGATCGAGCAACAAGTTCTTCGCCAAGCATCAAAGATGAACAAGACCAAGAAAGAAATGACCTTCGAAGAGGGCGATCTTGTGTGGATACACTTGAGAAAATACCATTTCCCCAAGGATCTCGACTCCAATCTCAATCCAAGGGGTGATGGCCCTTTCAAAGTCCTGAAGAGAATCAACAACAGTGCCTACATCATTGACATCCCAACATCCAAGTACCGCGTGCAAGACCTTTAATGTGAAGGATGTCTCTCCTTACCATGCAGAACATGAAGTTGATGAGGTTGTAGAGTCGAGGATGACTCTTTCCCAAGGGGGGGAGAGCTGATGCAGCCCGTCCCACGGACGCCTCTACATCTCCTCCTCCTAGTCCCAGAAGTGGACCGATTACACACGCTCGAGCCAAACTTCTACAAGATAAGGTTAACTCGCTACTCTCATCGTGTTATTTCTATACACCATTGGATGGCTTGCTACTTCATACAAATACTTTGTGCATCCTCAGCCATGAACCCCATGAAGAAACGCCAAGAGAAGGACCCAAGGCTGCACAAGAAGGAGCTCTAGACCAAACCCAGGACCGATGAACCGGTTTCCCGCCGGAATTCCTAGCGCAGCTACTAGTGGACCGGACCCACGACTAGAAATCCCCACAATAGACCCGACAGCATCCAGCGATGACCGAAAACGCTCTATGTATAGCTGTTCAGTGAGCGACCGGAAATACCAGCAGCCGCCGGAAATTCTGGCAAGAATTCCGGCGCCGCCAGACTTATCGACGGAACACCCCAGATTCAAGTTAACGCTCGGGCTGAGCCCATGTAATCCTTATTTCGCCTAGATTTTACCTTTTTTGTTCCCAAACTACCCCTATTTAAGTGGCTGGCCTATAAATATCCCCCACCCTCCATTGTAATCCCTAGACTTGGATAATTGTAATAGAAGAAACTCTATAGGATTTATCTATTGCTAGTCTCATGCTCCTTCATGAGGAGCACCAATTATCTCCCAACCTCTTTTATTTTGCCTAGTGCGTTCAAGTTGTATAAGTCCATGGAGTCGGTGTCTCATCTCCAAGTTTTCAAGATCTCATCAAGCCTCTCACCCCCGATGTTGGTACTAGGAGAATGTCTTGCCCGTCACCGATTCTAGGGATTGTGCCGGACCGGTTGCCGCCAGCGTGAGCTATTGGTGTGTATCATGTCTTCGCGTGTTTTGTGTGTTCATCGAGTTCTTCGCGTGTGAGTCCTTGGATTTCATCCTTCTCCCTCCTTCCTCACCTCCATATCAATTTCTACAGGAATTCGTGAAAGATCGGGCAACCCTAACGGGTCACCCCTAACATGTAGAGAGCGGTGAAAGAAGCGGTGACCTGGGGTGGTCATGCTGGATGACTAGAGTGGCGATGGGGTAGTCGATGGGACCTGTGAGAACAAGAAGTCGCCCTGCAGGTGAACTTGTGAAGTGCGGCGGCGGTGCTCGAAGTAGGCAAGGAAGAACACGGCGGAGTGATGAAGACCATACGTAGACAACGGTGATCGTGCTTGTAGGAGAGGACACGATGGAAGCCATGGTCGCCGGTGCGCAGGGACGACGAAGTAGACTGCACGTAGAGACACTACGACCCCAAGGGGGCGGCATAGCTACATGGCGCCAGTCGGTGCAGCAGCTAGAAGACCACCAGTGACGTACACGCTAAGGAAGGCACACTGGAAGCCGATATAGTGGACCACAAGCAGCAACGCTACAACCCAAAGGGGCGACACAGTGGAAGCACGTAGCTCGATCTGTAGGAGGCGCGTGCTTGGGGACGTGCTTGGCATAGACAGGCACAGAATCATTTGATCAGACCGACGTTGTGCCATATGTGCCATGGCGTGGATTGATGACCCACAAGTATAGGGGGTGTATCGTAGTATTTCGATAAATAGGAGTGTCGATCCCAACGAGGAGCAGAAGATGCTGAACAGTGGTATGGAGCAGGAAATCCCTGTGAATACTTAGCAAACGGATTTTTAGTGGTTTTTTGACAAGGCAACAAAACAAGGAGCAAGTAACAAGAGTAATGAACAAACAGAGCAAGTGGCCCAATCCTTTCTTAGCAAAGGATAAGCCGGTGGAAATACTTATAAAGACCAAGCGTTCTCGAGGACACATGGGAATTTTGTCAAGTGCTTTCGGTTCAAATAGCCGAGTACTCTTCTTTGGTGTTTGTAAGTGTTGTGTGGGTGAACCTGTGCTAACAAACCGCCCTTCCTAGGACTAATACATACTTCTAATTAAACCCCCTACAAACATCTATAACAACAGGAAAGTAATTAAGATATAAATCTAACCACAGCCTTAAACTCTGAGATCCTACACTCCCTTGTGCAAAGGAGTCCTAACGGGGGTTCAGGTTTCTGTCACTCCGGCAACCCCACGATTAGTAGCCAAATACACAATGCATCCCCCTAGGCCCATAAATGGTGAAGTAACATGTAGTCGACGTTCACATGACACCACTAGAAGAATAACACCACAACTTAAATACTAAACCATTGAATAATAACTCAACACAGATCCACTAATAACAACATGACTTCTCCCATGTCCTCGAGAACTAGATGAACTACTCACAAGACATCATATGAATCAAGATCAAAGATGATATGATAATGGATAACAATCTGAACATAAACAATAATCCAATGATTCCACTCACAAGCATCAACTACAATAGTAATTAACACCGGGAAAGTTTCCCGTAAGAACTAAAGCAATATCCAACACAATTGTTACAGCAAGACAGAGTGGTGATGATGGTGCTAGTGGAGATGATGGTGTGGATAATGATGATGTTCCCGATGAAGACTAGCTTGATGACGGTGTTGATGGCGACGGTCTCCCCCCTCCGTGAAGGAATTCCTATGGCAGAAATCTCTCTACCGGAGAGATCTTTCTCTGTCGGTGTTTTCTAACCCAGAGGCGGCGGAAATCTATCTGTGTTCGCTCCCCTGGCCTTAGGGTTTCGTAGGGAAGATATAGGCGAAGGGGCGGAGTCGGAGGCCGGGCAGGTGGGCCACACCTTCCCTAGGCGCGGGGTCAGGTGGGACCGCGCCTAGGGGGGTGTGGGCCCCCTGAGGCCCATCTCCATCCCTCCTTCTAGCTTCCGTCGTCTTCTGGTAAAATAATACGTTTCCATATTTTTCTGCTATTTTTCTAATATTTGCAAAATTGCACCAAAACGCCTTCTTTTCCATCAAAATCCAGACTCCGGCAGTCCATCCTCCAAGAATCATCCAACATGCATAAACAGATGAAAAAGCCATGAGTAATACCTCATAATAAGACAAACATCAATGAATAGAGGTAAATTATGATATAGAAAGGTGATGCAAATTGGGCGTATCAACTCCCCCAAGCTTAGACTTTGCTTATCCCCAAGCGAATACTGAGCTCAGTAAACATGTCCATAGGTTTATGGAATGAAGTGTTGATAAAATAATACGAACAAGAAGCATCACACTTACCATTGCACAACTCATAGAAGAAAGCAACTCACCATTATATAACTTAGCTTGCAACCAAGTATAGTAGTTACAATAGAGATGCATAAAGCTAAATCATAATTGGAATTGGCAAACTCTTGTTCCTAGTCAGAGAACAACTGGCAAATAGTTTTACAAAAAAAAATTTTAGAAGTTTTATAATAGGAGCACTCTTTGCTCAAAAAGGTTTTTCACAAGTGAAGGCTTTCAAAGTAACACTCAATAGATAAGAGTTTTGTGCAAACAAGAAATATAAAGAACATGATTCAATAAATCACCATATGAATGCTTGAAACACAACAACTCAAATGCTTGCTGGAGATAGAGAGGAAGTAGGTTTACTAACTCAACTGGTAACTAGGAGAAAGTTCCCTTCTTAGAGGGTAGCAGGGTTTATGTAACATCCCAAAAATATTGAACTTGGATCATCAAACTCTAAGCATCAAAATTAGGGTTAACAAAAACTTTTCTAAATAAAATTATGAAAGCATGCATATGAGTATGCATTGAATTTAAAATTCTTTTGAACCACCTTGTTGGTGTGTTTCCTTGATTGTAAAATGTTTCTTAGGTGAAATAAACATCATCTAAAACATTTCCCACACTTTTCCCAAAGACAAATAAAGCAAAACAAATAAAATAAAGGAATGGTCATTTTGACCAATTTAACTCCCATGCCTACTTTGGCTGTCTCAAACTTTCAGAAACTAATAGAAACTTTTATGGACCTTTGCACCCCTTGATTATACTCATAACAAAGTATCAAGGCCCACTTTGTGATCATCCAAAAACTTTCAAATGCATAGTTTAAATGGCAATTCAAATTGAATCTTTATCATATGGGAAGATCCCACTTTTTCAAAAACCACTCAAACAAGCTCAACTTTCAAAACCCAATGTAAGATCCCTCCTTATTAAAGGAAAAGATCCCTGTGATTGCAATGCTAGTCCCTGGATCATTGCTAGCATCCACAGTTTAAGATGAAGTACAAAGATACAAAGGTCGTTTATTACAGTCATTCCAGAGATAAAACATAGTCTTTACAACTCATGGCCAAAGGCCTAGTACAAAAGTTTATGGAATAAGTAAATAAACATAAGTCTTCATCTTCATGTGCCACAGGCAAGCATGTTGAGTGTAGACTCATGACTCCTAATCATCATCAGAGTAACCTGCAACATCATAAGTTACAGCCACAAGGGTCAATACCTTGGAATAGTATTGGCAAGTGATACCTTAGTATAATATAAGTGGACTATAATACTATATGCTTTTGGCTGGTGGAGCTTAGGCTTGCATTGCTCAAAATAGATTTTTTTCCTTAACTTTTGAAAATACTAAGTTTTTGTTTGGCAAAAACTTTCCAAGACATCTTCCAATCCAAGACTGAAGATCCACTCAAGGCATCTACTAATCAAGGACTGAAGATTTACTTGGCAAAAACACCCAAGGCATCTATCAAACAAAGACTCTAGATCCACTCAGGGCATCTAGCAATCAATGACTGAAGATCCTTTTATCCCTTTGTTCACCCACAAGTTTTATTTAGAAATTGGAGTGATGAGATTCTTGAAGTTTCCATGTCTTGATGCTCAAATTGTCCTTTACCAGGGACATGGCTAAGTACTTAGGTTTTACACTCTGCAGAGGTGGTGCACTTTCCCCACAAGCCTTGGTTTCCCAAGGATGATCCTTCAGTAGCCTTTCCTTAGTCAAATGGACGCGTTCCAACCTATCATCCCATCTACCACCCACTGTCCAAAAGACTAAGTTCCAGCATCCTAAGATCATGGCAGAGCCCATAATGCCAAGTGGTTGCACTTGAAGCTTCTCAACATTAGACATCTCAAATCTCTTTGTTTCCTGGGTGGCCATCCACAAGTGAGATACACAAGCCAATCCCTGACCTTGTGAACCACTCAACATAAGCCATTCCTTCCATTCCACCCAGGTGGTTCATTAACTTAGTTGTTTTATTTTACAAAAACATAAGTCCTTAGACTTAGAAATTTTTCCATAGTGAATATATAAACCACCCTTGTTTTCTAGTAGCTAGGCTAAGCATGATAGTAATAGGAATCTGGACTTAGGAAATTTTCACTAAGGCTTCACCTAATAGGTTTTCCCAAAGCATAGCTTGTTCTTGGCAAATAACCATGCAAGTCCTATACTTAGAAAAATATTACTAATGCATAAATAAAATATAGGAATGGAATATTCATGATGATATCACTTGCCTTGGTAGTGTGGAGAGTAGCACTCGTCACAATCACAATCACTAGCAAAATCTACACACAAAGTTATAGCACACAATTACACACAATATACAAACAAAAATAATATGAATGCATGCATGCATGAATCTACCAAGTGATGATTTTTGAAAACTCCACCAAGCAAGTGCATGAATACAGAAACTAAACAAGTCACAAAATAGCCAAGACAACTTAAATAACCCTAAAACAAAATACTAAACTAAATCTATACTCAAAAGGCCTCAAACAAGTCTCTGCAATTTTAGCACATCTAATGGTTACTATTTGCTAAACAAAAAGGATAGGCAGAAAGGTCTTGTTTTTCTGAATCCAACGGTATAAAGTTTGCAAAATTCTAACGTGGGATTCAAAAGATATAGGCATTTGAAATCTGGATCAAAATCTGTTTTAAATTCTATTTTCAGATCAGCTCCTAGCCACGCGTCATGTTTTTATTCGCCCGTACCGGTTCGTCTGGATCGAGCGATACAGACCGCTGGATCTAAAGGGGCAGGTGCGGCTCAGATCGCGTACCGCTTCGGGTTAAGTGGATCTATCCTAGCGCTACGATGCAGATCTAACGGCTGCTACTACTCTGGCCAAGAACTGGCGGCGGAGGCGGCTACGGGCGGCGAACTGTCGATGGCGTTGCACGATGGCGCAGAGGTAAGTGAGATCGAGGAGTAGCTCACCGGGCTCAGGAGGTCACGCGAAGCTCGTCGTACGGCGGTTGGTCAAGGCGCCGCACGGCCGCGATTGCTCACCGGAGTTCGTGGCGCGGCAAAAGCGTCGGGTGGTCGTCGGGGACGTCACTGTGAATCACCCCAAGGCAAGATAATGACACGGTTAGGTTCACAGGGTCAAGGCAGAGTAGTGAGCATGAACGGGAAGGCGAGGGGCGGTCTGTACCTACCGGGAAAACTCGTCGGAGTTGATGTCGCCGTCGGTGCTCATGTGTCGTGGAACCGCGACTGGGCAGACAGTCTGAGACAGACTAGTGAGGTCAGGAGATGCGCAAAGACATGCTGAGTCAGATTGTAAGAACGAGAGGCAGAGGGGGTCACTAGGCTCACCGGAATCGATCGCCGGAGAGGCTCTGTCCGCGGCGGTGCAAAGTGGATTGAGGACAGCCTGGTGGCGGAGCGAGCGAGGTGTTTGGGGGAAAATGATCGCGATGCAGAGGGGGTCTTATAGCCAGATGCTCGACAGGAAACGCCCGTCGATTAATGCCCAATTACTCCCGGCATCACTGCGGCAACGGTCAGCGGCGGAGATCGTCTGTGAGAGCGGGGAAGACGATCTTGGCGTGAGAAGGCCCGCTTTGTCAGCGAGGAGCGCGAGTGCAGGTGGGGTCGGCTGTTTTGCTCATGGCGTGTGAGAAGGAAAAGGAGGTCCCGGGTGGGCTTGTTGGGCTTCATCCGCTGGGCGATTCTGGCCAAGGCCTTTTTCTTTTCTTTAAGCTTTTTCTTTTTCTAATTCTATTTTCTGGATAGAATTTGATATGAATTCAAATCCTTTTGAATTCAAACTTCTTTGGGGATTTTTGCAGGGTTCTGTAGGTTCAAGAACAATCAATTAACCTAGTGGTTACCTTGCAAAGGCTTGGTCAAGCTTGGGTTTCAAAATAAACAGAGATTTGCTCTAGTTGCAAATATTTGGAATAGGGTTTATAAAATATTTCTAAATTTGGAATCTTGGGTTTAAATGCTACTTCTAATCTTTCCAACCATGGAGGCAAGCAAACAAGATCATGGACAATCAAATCCCAAAGGGTGTTGGCCAATTGAGATAAATTGCCCACATGAAATCATAGCCAAAGTTTGTGTTTCTAAATGATTTTGAGAAAAACCCTAAATGGATGAATGATGCAAAGAATGAAATGAATGAGTTTTTGAAACATGATTTTTGGGATGTTACAAATCTAACCCCCTTAAAATGAATCTCGCCCTCGAGATTCGGATTGGCTAGCAAATAGGTGAGGGTGGTCTTTCCGAAGATCATCTTCTCTTTCCCATGTTGCTTCTTCTTCGGAATGATGATTCCATTGTACTTTGCAAAACTTGATAGTCTTTGTTCTTGTGACTCTTCCTGGTCTCAAGAATCTTGACAGGCTTTTCTTCATAGGTGAGATCACTTTCTAGTTGAACTTCTTCCAAAGATATGGTATCTTTCAAAGATGTTTCTTCCATTTCTGGGTGACATTTCTTGAGCTGGCTCACATGAAAAACATTATGGACTGCTAGTAAAGATGCTGGCAGTTCGATTTCATATGCAGCTTCTCCCTTGCGACTTAAAATGTTGAATGGTCCCACATATCTTGGTGCTAACTTTCCTTTGACTCCAAATCTTTTTACTCCACGAAGTGGTGATACTCTAAGATAAGCTCTATCCCCAACTTCGTAAGTGACTTCTCTACGCTTAGCATCTGCGTAGCTTTTCTGTCGAGACTGTGCTATCTTTAATCTGTCTCTAACCAATTTGACCTTTTCTTCGGCGTCTTTGATAAAGTCTGGTCCAAACAAACTTCTTTCTCCCACACCATTCCATAGCAATGGGGTGGTACACTTTCTTCCGTATAGTAACTCAAATGGTGCCATCCCAATACTAGATTGGTGACTGTTGTTGTAAGAGAACTCTGCGTAAGGCAGACTTTCATCCCAACTTGCTCCATAGTCTAGGGCACATGCCCTCAACATGTCTTCAAGAATTTGGTTAGTCCTTTCTGTTTGTCCATCAGTCGCCCATAGTCTAGGGCACATCCCCCGCTCGAATTCTTCACACCATTCCACTCCTCTCTCACCCAGAACCACCCCACCTCAGTCCCGGAGCAAGGCGAGCAGTGCATCGCCGGAATTTCACCGGAGCCCGCCGCCTCTGGAGAAGAAGGGCGCCATCGATTTCGTCCACCATAGGAGCTGCCGCGACCACCCCTGAGTTCGCCGTCGTCGACTTCGTCGTTCGCCCGCCTCGCCGACCCTCTCCTGCACCCTGGTGAGCCCCTAGCAACCCCCACTGGCCGGCTAGGTTTCTGTCTCGCCGGCGTTGCCCAACGTCGACGGTGACTCTCAGCCGTTGGATTAGAACCAGATCGAACGACCCACATCGCCCCATACCGCTTCGCACCCCCTGTCTCACTGACGAGTTGGGACAGCCACTTAAGCGACCATGAGCGCTTACGCTTAGCAGGCGGCCCGTTAACTTTTCCTCACAAGAGCCCGCTTATTTGAATTAAACCTTTTCCATTTAATTTCAAACACACTTGTGTACCCAATTTCAAAAATCAACCCAGGTGGATTCAGTGCACCAGATTGAATGAAACTAATTCTGTTAGAAAGTTCTAGGAATGCTGAATCCAAGCCTGTTGGATTCAAGTCATTTGGATCTATAGATCACCCATGGTAAAAATAACAAGGCAGAAGCTTTTCTGCATTCAAACATTTTTCAAATTTAAACCATAATAGCTTTTGAGTTGATTCCAACTCTCAAAAATCACATTTAACCATACATTTCAGAATATATAAAAATATATAGGTTTACTTGCAGAAATAATGTTCAAGTAATAAAAGAATGCTACATAGGCATTTCTAGTCACTTTATTTAATTAAAATAAAAGGGTAAAACCTTATTAAATTGTGACACCACTTTAAATCACATTCCCATGAACTAAAATATGTGGTGATGACATGTGTCAACATGATCCCATGTTTGGTTTGGAGAATACCAAATCTTAAGTAGTTTTTCAATGAGTAGAAATTACTTTTCTAAAAATAAAAGGAATTAAACCAAGCTTTAATCTTGTAATATTAGTGATGATGCTATATCATCTATAGGACCCTTGTGTGTGATGATTGCAAGTAGTTAAGTATTGTTTGGTGATTGTGTACATCGTATTTATTTATAGACGCTAGTACCGACCAAGGATACGAAGAGGTAGGAGGATTCTACGAAGAAGAAGCCGAGGAGAACTTCAACCCCTGTTCTGCACAAGGCAAGCCTAATACTACCAGTTGAATGTGCAAGCTAACACTTGCAATTATGGAAGTTAGATAACCTATGCAATGCACTAAGCATGCTTGGTTAGACATATTTGATGATACCCAATCCTAGTTTTATTTACAAGCTTTCTATTTTATTTCTTTATCAAAGCTATTACTTGGAGTTTACTTAAGTGACTTGTAGATTCTAGAAAGATATTTGTGAAGGTTGCATAAAGAGCATAAAATTTGGCCTAAGCTAGATAATCTTGATGTCATCCTAAGGCATGAGAATGAACTTAGTTAAAACTCCACTAGTTTACCACCCCTCATTAGTGCTTACCCCCACCTGTAGATGCTAGTGCTAAGCATAAAACTTGATCAACTTTAGATGGGAATACTTGGTGGAAAAATGGTTATGAAAACCTTGGAATGATGGATCATTCTATTGAAATGTTTTGGACATGTGTTTCCGAACACTTGATGATTTTGGTGATGAAAATGTTGAGGCATGAGCCTTAGCCCTTTATAAAACTGATGGTTGTCTGGATGCGATACCATTCCAATTTTATTGTACAACCACAATACCCGAAGATTGGGCAGGGCTTGACTAGAAACTTATATACCTTAGTATTAGTTCCCTCATGGCCAAGGTCTAAGCTGAGGCTACCTTGTCAAGATTGTCCACCTGTGCAGTACCCAAGATGACAGTTGCTCATGGTTGGGAGGCCAAACTCACAGGAGAGGTGCTTATACTAGGGCGTGTAATTGAAAGGTTAGGATTGATTATCCGCATACTGAGTATGGTGAATTCAGTATTTGTTCCTGACGGATGTATCGAATGTTGTGGTGAAAGTGTACAATCTCTGCAGAGTGTCAAACTATTCGAATAGCTGCGTTCGCGGTTATGGACAGTTGGAGTGGCCATACTGTTCCCCCGTCAGACTTTTCAAAATGACTTGTGAAACAAAGTGAGACTTTGACTTGACCATAACCGGGTTGTGATATGAAATACAAGTTCCCATTTAGGTGTTATAAAACTTCAACTAGCATTCGTTGCTTCTAAACTTAGTAGAGATAAATCTGGCTTTTGCAAAACAACCCTAGAGCCTAGTGTCCTATTATCAAAAACCCCTTTTCCTTGTTAGTATTAGTTTGCGTGTACTTAAAGAGTACTCATGGCTTTGTCCCTGGCTATTACCATGGCCAGACTATGAAGAGGAGTACCTGGAGGATGGACCCCAGGAAGGTTACGACAACTAGGATCATCTCCCATCGTCAGCCAAACCTGTGACCCCGAAGATGGAGCTTCACCTACGCTACCGTTATTATTACGTATTCCGCTGCTTGATGTTGTATTAAGAACTGGATCATGAGATCCCTATTTGTGTAAGAACTTATGTACAGTTGTAATGTATGATGTACTATGGTATCCAATTCTGTTATGTCTCGCAAAAATGGTAATCCTGGGATTAGGATGTATGGCATAACAGGCATCTGGGATTAAAAATCCGGGTGTTGACAGTTTACAAGTCATAAAGAGCTTCCAAAAGATTATGTTACTTACTAGCTTTGAGCCCTCATTGCCCCTATCATAAGCCTCTTGAGATGGTTAAGGTTAAAGTGAACAAGGATGGAGTATATGCTTGACGAAATATAAGTTGGCAATCTCATGTCCCTTGAATATGAGGGCCACTCCTCATGCATACTCAACTTTGGGCCTAGGTAAGTTCTTGTCATTGTAAGTATTTGCATATCATTGAGAACCGCCAACGAGGTACCCCTTGCACATGGTACAGGAGCTTTCCCGTAACCAAAATGACAAGGCAAGCAGACAATGAGCATCTCAGCAATCTTTTTATTTACCATATGCATAGCTTTTTTATTGAGGATGCTTCATAGATGACTCACTATGGTGATTCTGCAAGTATCCACCATGATTAAGCATGGCTTAGGATATGGCCCAAGAGTTTCTCTAACACAGAATACAAACTCCATGGACTTACAAGTTCCCTCTTTATTTCACACCGTTGACATCCATAGAAAAAAGAGAACGATATCAACTGTGTACAGAGTACAGGTGCAATGTTGAAAACATTCCCTGTGATAACACGATTCTGCTAATTCCAATGTATAGATGCAAGCATATACAACTTCGATGTTCACAATGGTTCAAGTTTATTAGGGGCAAAGAAATAAAGTGTGCCATCAAGTTCGTGAGAGCTTTACTAACTAGTTTTCACATAACAAAATACCTTTTAATTCGAAAGGTATATGAAACTTGAGAATTTGCTTAGAATAACAAAAGATACTAGGTAGATATGGTGGACGCAAGTGGTAAAGGTTTTTTGTTCAAAAGGGTTTTGGAAACATGAAAAGTATGCCTTCTCAAAACAGGTTTTTGGCTAGCAAGGATGGGTAGCAAGCAAGAGAGTTGAAAGAAATAAGCAAACATACAAGTAATAAAGCCAAACATGCAATCTTCCTTAAAGACACAAAAGGATCTTAAATAAAGAATAGTAAGCTTATGAGCCAACAAGAAAGAAAACAAATGATACAAAATACCTGTAAGCTTTTTCTTTCTTTTTCTCTTTCATATTAATGCTACTGACCAGAACTCGGTTTGCCAAAACCAATTTAGATCCACTTGATGATCCCAAAGTGGTGCCAATACTGATCAACAAGATCCATTATATAATAGATATTGCAAACTAAAATAAGAAGTGAAAAAAGTAAAAGATGAGACTTCTCATTAATAATCCAATAAAGGCACTCACACCAAGGGATACATAGATAATCAACTAAAGGAGAGATACTTGCACATGCAAACCAAACTATAAGATAACCTCTCTACCACTAATGCGAATCCACTAAAAAGGTAAAAGATAAAAGTTAATGGTGGTGATACCGCGACACTCCCCCAAGCTTGGAACAAGCCAAGGGGATGCCAAACCTGATGATGAATTACTCCTTCGGTGGTGGTGTTCCCTTGTCATCATCAAACTTCCAAGGCAATGGTTACCCATCCAAAAAGGATGTCCTTGTCTCCGCAATCCTGAAACTAGCAATAGAGTTTATGCGATAAAATCTAGCCTCATACTCATAGTTTTGGTTCTGTATGTCATAGAGTTGTACTTGCAATTGGTTGGTGGTATGACGGAGTGAAAAGATCTCTTTTCGGAGCTCAGCTACTTATCCCTCGTGCTTGGTGATGAGTTCTGAACTTATCTTATGAATAATATCCACCTCGCGTTCTGCCATCTTCTTGTACCTGAAAACTTCCTGTTCCAATGCTTCCATCATGTCTTCTAGACTGCCTTCTCCTTTAGGGCCTTGAACTTCTTTCATCTGTACCTTCCCCTCCTTCAGGATCAACTCTTTGGGATGAATCCTCAACTCATACATGTATGGGTCGAGGGAGTCCGCAGAGGACCCCTCTGTGGGTGATCTAGAGGAAGACATTGAGGCTCCAAATATGAGAATTTTCCTGACAGAAACAGATCGAAACGAGAACACGGTGCAAGAACCTCAGGGAACCCGGGGAGTTATATATTATGAAGTTTCAATGCATAAGGAAGGTTTCGATACAGAAACAAAGCGGAGACGGAGTTCGGGGGTGTCAAACCCCCTCCAAGCGCGGCCAGGCTGGGCCCGCGCCTGGGGTGGGTTTGTCCACCCCAAACTCCGGTTCCTCTTCAGTTCCTTCTCGTAGCTTCCCTTATGTACTGAAAACATCAAACATATAAAAAATATTGGAGTTTCATGAACCTTCTGTTTTCACCACTTTTACCTATTCAAAGACGAACTCTGCAGTTTCTGGTGTTTGGTTCTTGATAAATTCTTCTGGAGTCACCATTTGAATGACATCCACATCTTCATTGTAAGAATCTCCAGAAATATAATGCTTTAGTCTTTGACCATTAACCACCTGTGTTGTGTGATCCTTCAAAGAAGAGATTTTGATGGCACCTGAACGGTATACTTCCTTGATAACAAAAGGTCCTTCCCATTTGGAGAGTAGTTTCCCTCCAAAAAATCTGAGACGAGACGTATACAAAAGAACTTTCTCACCAACATGGAACTCCCTTTTGAGAATCCTCCTATCATGCCATCTTTTTACTTTTTCCTTAAAGAGTCTAGCATTTTCGTAAGATTCCCCTCTCCACTCATCTAGATTACTTAAATCAAGCAGCCTTTTCTCACCAGCAAGTCTAAAATCTCTATTCAATTCTTTCACTGCCCAATAAGCTTTGTGTTCTAATTCTAAAGGCAAGTGACAAGCTTTCCCATAGACCATTTTGTAAGGAGACATCCCCACATGATTTTTATAAGCAGCTCTATAAGCCCACAAAGCGTCATTCAACTTTTTAGCCCAATTTTTCCTAGATCTTTTGACAGTTTTCTGCAAGCTAGATTTAATTTCCCTATTGGAAAGTTCTACTTGCCCACTAGTTTGGTGGTGATAAGATGAAGCAATTATGTGGTTTACATCATACTTAACGAGAGTTTTTCTAAAAACCCCATGAATAAAATGAGAGCCTCCATCAGTCATGAGATATCTAGGCACACCAAACCTAGGAAAAATGACATATTTAAGCATTTTCAAAGAGGTCTTACCATCAACATTGTTTATAGGTATGGACTCTACCCACTTTGTAACATAGTCAACGCCAACAAGAATATGAGTATACCCCTTTGAAGGAGGAAAAGGCCCCATAAAGTCAAATCCCCAACAATCAAAAGGTTCAATAACAAGAGAATAATTCATAGGCATTTCATTGCGTCTAGAGATGTTACCCACTCGTTGGCATTCATCACAGGATAAGACAAACTTCCTTGCATCTTTAAAAAGAGTAGGCCAATAAAATCCAGATTGTAAAACCTTTTGTGCAGTCCTATCCCCAGCATGATGTCCTCCATAAGCTCTGCCATGACATTTTCTCAATATCTCTTGTTGTTCAAATTCTACAACACATCTTCGCATAATGCCATCTACTCCTTCTTTATATAAGTGTGGGTCATCCAAAAAGTAATGCCTTAGATCATAAAAGAATTTCCTTCTTTACTAAGCTATAAAGGTTGGAGGAAAATACTTGGAAACAATAAATTTAGCATAATCAGCATACCAAGGACTCTCATGTGGACTTACCCTTATTGCAACTAACTGCTCATTTGGAAAACTATCATTAACAGGCAAAGGGTCAAAAGAAATGTTTTCCAAACAAGATAAATTATCAGCAACAGGATTATCAGCACCTTTACTCACCACAATATGCAGATCAAACTCTTGCAAAAGGAACACCCACCTTATAAGCCTAGGTATAGCATCCTTCTTTTTCATAAGGTACTTAATAGCTGCATGATCAGTATGAATAGTAACCTTAGAGTCAACAATATAAGGCCTAAACTTATCATAAGCAAATATTACAGCTAAGAACTCTTTTTCAGTAGTAGCATAATTCTTTTGAGCAGCATCTAGAGTCTTGCTAGCATAATGAATAACATTCAGCTTCTTGTCAACATGTTGTCCAAGAACAGCACCGACAGCAAATTCACTAGCATCACACATGATTTCAAAAGGTAAACTCCAATCAGGTGGTTGGACAATAGGAGCAGTTGTCAAAGCCTTCTTCAATTTTTCAAAATCTTCCTTACAATCATCATCAGAAACAAAAGGTACATCTTTTTGAAGAAGATTAGTAAGGGGCTTTGAAATTTTGGGGAAATCTTTAATAAACCTCCTATAGAAACCAGCATGACCAAGAATACTACGAATACATTTGATATCTCTAGGATAAGGCATCTTCTCGATTGCTTCAATTTTGGCTCTGTCAACTTGAATGCCTCTTTCAGAGATCTTGTGTCCAAGAACAATCCCTTCATTAACCATGAAATGGCATTTCTCCCAGTTAAGAACAAGGTTGGTTTCTTCACATCTCTGCAAAACTTTATCAAGGTTGTGCAAATAGTTATCAAAAGAAGTTCCATAGACGGAAAAATTGTCCATGAAAACCTCCACAATTTCTTCACAAAAACCATGAAAGATAGCAGACATACATCTCTGAAAGGTAGCAGGAGCATTACATAAACCAAAAGGCATACGCCTATAAGCATAAGTACCATAAGGACAAGTGAAAGTGGTCTTCTCCTGGTCCTGTGCTTTCACAGCGATTTGAGAAAACCCAGAATAACAATCAAGAAAACAAAAATGAGTATTTTTAGACAACCTCTCAAGCATTTGATCAATAAAGGGAAAAGGATAATGATCTTTCTTAGTAACTTTATTAGTCTTTCTAAAATCAATGCACATTCTATACCCAACCACTACTCTTTGGGGTATAAGCTCATTATCATCATTAGGCACAACTGTTATTCCTCCTTTCTTGGGAACACAATGAACATTGCTAACCCATTGACTACCAGCAATAGGATAAATAATACCAACATCAAGGAGTTTTAATACCTCATTTCTTACCACATCCTTCATCTTAGGATTTAGACGGCGTTGGTGCTCAACAACTGGTTTTGCATCAGGCTCAATATTAATAGCATGCTGACATATAGTTGGAGAGATTCCTTTAAATCATCAAGAGTATAACCCATAGCTCCTCGGTGCTTCTTCAATACTTCCAATAACCTTTCTTCTTCCTTCCTTGAAAGTTTAGAACTAATAATAACAGGATATATTTTCTTATCATCAAGATAAGCATATTTAAGATCATGAGGTAAAGATTTTAATTCGAAAACAGGATCCCCTTTAGGTGATAGTGTGGTACCCAAATCCTCCACAGGTAGATTATGCTTAAGCTGTTCCGGGTGACGAAGGAAAACTTCTTCAATCTCATTTCTTTCCTTCATGAAGACATCACTTTCATGGTCTTCCGTGAACTGCTGCAAAGCATTGTTAGGGGCAAGAGAAATAGCAGACAGTTGTTCAACCCTGAAATCCTCATCAGGTAATTCATTTTCATAAGGAGTTTTGGCAAATTTGGAAAAATTAAACTCATAATATTCTCCAGCAAACTTAGTCAAAAATTTTTCCTTCCTACAATCTATGATAGCCCCACAAGTATTAAGGAAGGGTCTACCAAAGATAATAGGATAGGTTTTACTAGCTTCTTTACCAAGTACTAGAAAATCAACAGGATATTTAATCTTACCACAAAAGACCTCCACATCTCTTACAATACCAATGGGCAAACTTGCTCTCTATTAGCAAGGTGAATAACCACATCAATGTCCTCAAGCTCACAAGGACCAATTTCATGCATAATTTCACTGTAAAGCTCATAAGGAATAGCACTAGAACTAGCACCAATATCAGATAAACCATAGTAGCTATGACTACCAATTTTAACATAAAGCACAGGAAACACTAGCTTTTCTAACTTTCTTAGGATGAGAAACAATATTAGTAGCGTCTTCACAGAAGACAATATGCTCATCCTCTATATTTCTAGCGTCAAGATCTTTCACAATAGCTACCACAGGTTCAACATTCAATTGCTTACCGGGCTCCACAGTTTTCATTGTACCTTTGTTATTTGCACTAATAATCATAGAATACTCCTTTACCTTAGCTGGGAAAGGCATTTTCTCAACATGAGGTTCAGGCACACCGTGATTAGTAGTACAAACTTGAGTACTTATAACTAGAACATGACTAGCAACATCTTTATACGGAGCATGGTACTTATTCCACTTCTTCTTGGGGATTTCTATGTAGGATGCAAAGGCCTTAAAACATTTGGCAATACTTTGGGAATCGAGACCAAACTCATTGCAAATATCATGGAAGTTATCAGTACCCATAAAAGATTTAATGCATTCATAATCATAGTTTATACCTGACTTTCTTCATTTGTCATTCTCCCAAGGTTCAGTGTTATCTTGAATACGGTCTAAGAGATCCCATTCAGCTTCTTCCTTCATACGTGTGAATTATCTAGCACAACAAGCATCTAGTAAATCTTTATCATGAAGAGAAAGTTTAGAATAAAAGTTATTGAGAATAATATTGTTAGGGAGTTCATGAATAGGACATTTAAGCATGAGTAACTTCAATCTCCCCCAAGCTTGAGATGTACGCTCTCCATCAAGAGGCCAAAAGTTATATATAAGATTTCTATCCTTATGGATTTCACTGGGAGGATAAAATTTAGAGTAAAAGAGAGACGCCATCTCCTCCCATTTCATGGATTGTCCATTCTTCAGCAACTTATACCATGCTTCAGCTCTCCCTTTCAAGGATATGGAGAGTAACTTCTTCTTCACCTGTTCAGTTGTGATACCTGCACACTTAAACAACCCGCATAATTCATGGATAAAAAGAAAGTGATCACAAGGATGGACAGTTCCATCCCCAAAATAATAATTATCCATGACACCATTAACAATACTTGTAGGTATCTTAAAAGGATCTATCTCAACAGGAGGTGGTTGATCTACTACTCTAGCAGTGGTTGTCGTTTTCCCAAATAGAAAACCAAGTGGGTTATCCATATTGGAAACAAAGTAACAAGTAGTAACAAAACCAATACTCATAGTTAAAGTTTACCTTACCAGTTCCACTCTTCAATAGCGCTTCACTCCCTGGCAACGGTGCCAGAAAATAGTCTTGATGACCCACAAGTACAGGGGGTGTATCGTAGTACTTCCGATAAATAGGAGTGTCGATCCCAACAAGGAGCAGAAGGTGCTGAACAGTGGTATGGAGCAGGAAATCCCTATGAATACTTAGAAAACAGATTTTTAGTTGTTTTCTGACAAGGCAACAAAATAAGGAGCAAGTAACAAGAGTAACGAACAAACGGAGCAAGTGGCCCAATCCTTTCTTAGCAGAGGACAAGCCGGTGGAAATACTTATAAGGACCAAACATTCGCTTCAAATAGCTGAGTACTCTTCTTTGGTGTTTATAAGTGTTGTGTGGGTGAACCTGTGCTAACATACCGCCCTTCCTAGGACTAATACGTACTTGTGATTAAACCCCCTGCAAACATCCGTAACTACAGGAAAGTAATTAAGATATAAATCTAACCACAACTTTAAACTCTGAGATCCTACAGTCCCTTGTGCAAAGGTGTCGTAACGGGGGTTCAGTTTTCTGTCACTCCGGCAACCCCACGATTAGTAGCCAAATATGAAATGCATCCTCCTAGGCCCATAAATGGTGAAGTGTCATGTAGTCGATGTTCACATGACACCACTATAAGAATAGCACCACAACTTAAATACTAAACCATTGAATAATAACTCAACACAGATCCACTAATAACAACATGACTTCTCCCTTGTCCTCAAGAACTAGACGAACTACTCACAAGACATCATATGAATCAAGATCAAAGATGATATGATAATGGATAACAATCTGAACATAAACAATAATCCAATGGTTCCACTCACAAGCATCAACTATAATAGTAATTAACACCAAGAAAGTTACCCCTAAGAACTAAAGCAATATCCAACACAATTGTTACAGCGAAACGGAGTGGTGATGATGGTGCTGGTGGAGATGATGGTGTGGATGATGATGATGATGATCCCTATGAAGCCTATCTTGATGACGGTGTTGATGGCGACGGTCTCCCCCCTCCCAGAAGGAATTCCCCCGGCAGAAATCTGTCTGCCGGAGAGATCTTTCTCTCTCGGTGTTTTCCGCCCACAGAGGCGGCGGAAAACTATCTGTGGTCGCTCCCCTGGCCTTAGGGTTTCGTAGGGAAGATATAGGCGAAGGGGCGGAGTCGGAGGCCGGGCAGGTGGGCAACACCTGCCCTAGGCGCGGGGTCAGGTGGGCCCGCGCCTAGGGGGTGTGGACCCCTGAGGCCCATCTCCGTCCCTCCTTCTGGCTTCCTTCGTCTTGTGGTAAAATAATACGTTTCCAAATTTTTCTGGTATTTTTCTGATCTTTGCGAAATTGCACCGAAACGCCTTCTTTTCCATCAGAATCCAGACTCCGGCAGTCCATCCTCCAAGAATCATCCAACATGCATAAACAGATGAAGAAGCCATGAGTAATACCTCATAATAAGACAAACATTAATGAATAGAGGTAAATTATGATATAGAAAGGTGATGCAAATTTGGCGTATCATGGATGACGCGTAGATCGTAGTCGATGGCGGGTCCCAGATGATGATGATCCGAGGGGGGGGCGGCCGGGGCAGCCTTCCAAGGCAGGTGTAGCAGCCGTCCTTGGTGCGCGGAAGATTGCCATGAGGCCGAGGAAGGCGCGACAGTGGAGATGGGAGGCGCACATGTGCGTTTTAGATCGTCAATGCTGATGGTTGGAGTAGAGGCGCGAGTGGATGACAGCGGTGGGCGACTCAATCCGATCTAAGATTGGTAAACCAAAAAAGAAAACTGATCAAGAAATCGGAAAAAGAGACTTGCAGGGCAGCCGATCACGAATCGGCAGGCAAACCCTGCGTACAGGTTGCACAACCCCCAGGGAGAGCATGGAGATCGACCTCCCCGGTGGCAGCGCTGCAGAAGCATGTTGGTTGGCTAGCGCACGACATGGAGGCGGCGACACTAGGGTTTGGGAAGTGGCAGCGATGACGCTAGGTGGATGCAGTAGCGGCTCGAAGTTAGGAGCAAATTAGGGATGATACCATGTAGATCTATAGAGAGGGATTGGCGAAATATAATGGATGTATCATTGAGCCTCATAGAAAAGTATATATAGACGTACAGAAATTATCTTGAAATACAAGTTAAGTTAGAATAGTATGAAACGCATCCCGCATCTATACTATCATAATAAACATATAAACGTATACACTAACACACTACATGAAGGTTAGGAAATCATAAAATACTAGTTGCATAAGCGCATCACGCTGAATATATATACTATGTTTTGGCAGTGCATGGTAGAAGTAAAATGTTGGGATTTCTATTTTCATGCCCTTCGTTCGTTAGATGTACTTAGTTTTCCCCAACCGCTTAACTTTTCCTCACTTTTCCCCTCCCTATATTATGAAACCCTTGCAGGCGCTCGTAGGCGCTCAGACAGAGGGATGCCGCTAGGTCAAAGGCTTGACTGTTACATGCTGACTGGTGGGACCGTGTTGGGGCGGGTCGTGCGTTGGGCGTTATGTTACGTGGCCTCGACCGTTACATGCTGACGGGTGGGTCCATGTTGGGACGGGTCCTGCATACGTGGTGATGGGTGGGGCCGTGTTGGGATGGGTCTTGCATACGTGTTGGGCCGTGTTGCTGACTGATGGGACCGCATTGGGGCGGGTCATGCATTGAGCGGTACGTTACATGGCCTCGACCGTTATATGTTGATGTGTGGGGCTGTGTTGGGACGGGTCCTACATATGTGGTGAAAGGTGGGGCCATGTTAGGATGGGTCTTGCATATGTGGTGAAGGGTGGGGCCGCATGGAGACAGTCGGACCGGTCATTCTCACTCACACAAAGCATTCGCTTCCCTCGAGTCTAGACAGCTCCCACACCGCCCCTTCGCTTCCCCGCCATCGTGCCCTCCTACCTTATGTCGTCCTCGGCCCTAGAGCTGCCCCTCCCCCTAGACGCGGAGCCCACTCCAATTCCGGCTCCGCTCCCGCCACCGCTCGATCTACCCCTTTTGTGGAACAATATGCAATGCCGGCTGGTGTACCGGCCATCCCCATCGAGCACGGAGAATATTGAATGGAATCCACGTGATCTAACGGATGGATTCCATCTGGTTAAGCATTCTTTCCCTTTGTGAATTAATTATAGGTAGTATTTGAGCGTGAATCGCTGGTGCTCAACTAACTTCCTTGCTTTTCGAATAGGATTGATCCAGCCTCTGGCATTTCGGCTGGCGGTTAGACTAGATCCTAGTGTAATTTGTGGTTGTGAACAATATCTCTCTGGATTTTACTTCCCAGTGGTGGTTGCAACCTCCATAACTCTTAGAGATTTGAAAGATAATATCTATTCTAAATTTCCCTGGAGCAGTGGTGATTCAGTTGAGTTGCAATATTTCAACATTAGCAAGAAAAGATTGCTCTCACTAACTAGCGAAGATGATTTGGTAATGCTTTTCTCTTTGAATGCCGCTGAACGTTTTGGTCGAATTCGTCTCCATGTGCAACCTAAATTTGAGCACACGGGAAAGAGGGTTAAATCATCATCTAGTGGTCAGGCATCATCAGGTGGTCGGGCATCATGTGTCTGTGCTATCTTTGCTAATAATGTGCACCCCCGCGCTCCTTGTAGGTCCACAACAGTACCATTTGTTCGCACTGCGAGTGTAAGCCAAATCGCTCGTGTGGCTGATGTGGAGGATGAAGCAGAGCCTGATGAGGGAGCGCCTCCACTAGATGATGAGGATGAGTTGATGTTTCCTGAATTGGTAAATAGATTCAGTAAACACGCACTACAGGATCAATACACATAGGAAATTGCCCATGGTGCCAGATTTGATGACACTGATGACGAAGAGAACAAGGAGAACAATGACAACCTCGTTTTAGCTGAGTACGATGGTGAGGACTTGACAGTAATTGAGTGGGACAGGGACGATCCTAAGATTTCATAAGACACCATATTTGAAATGATGCGGGGCTGTCATAATGCCATTACTACATATTGCATTCACACCAATAATGATTATGATGTTATTAAGAGTGAGCCAGCAAGGTTCACAGTGAAGTGCCCATACAAGAGGTGTAGGTGGAGGATGGATGCATCCACTATGCTCAGTAGAAGTTTGGTTCATGTATTACAACTAGTTGTGTATTTTAGATCATTGTGTAGAGTTTGTTAGCTGTACCTGACATTTTCATTATGTTTCAGATAAAAAGTAACTGGTTGGAACATTCTTGTCCACCTCAAGGGGGACAACCAAAGGACAAAACAAAACTAGCAAATACTAGGTGGTTGGCAGATGCAATCATGGATTGGATGAGGGCGAACCCATCACTTGGTGCAACAACGATCATAAAAGAAATTCATAAAAAGTTTAATATTGTAGTACCTTACATGAGGATGTTATATGCAAAGGAAATGGCTCTTGAGAGGATCAATGGTCCATGGAATGAAAGTTTTCAGTTGCTTTACAACTTCAAAGTTGAACTGGATATGGCTAGTCCAGGTAGTGTTGTATATATAGACATGCATAAAGTTCAGTACAAAATAAGAGGGAAGACAATGGATAAGGAGTGATTTAGAAGGGCTTTTGTTTGTTTCAAAGCTTGTCGGCAAGGGTTTCTGGATGGTTGTAGGCCTTATTTGGTCATGGATGCAACAACTCTTCATGGCAGATTTAAAGAACAACTAGTAGCTGCTACTACAGTTGATGGCCACAATTGGATGTTCCATGTTTCTTATGTAGTTTTGGAGATTGAGTCAAAGGAAAGTTGAACTTGGTTTTGGGAGAATTTGCACGACCTTATAGGTCATCCACATGGACTCTTGCAAAGGTTTGGAGAAAGCTGTAGAAGCAATATTCTCCGGAGTGGAGCATCTGGAATGTATGCGACACTTAGTGCATAATTTTACAAGAAAATTCAATGCTAAAGTTTATACTGACAACCTATGGCCAGCTTCATATACATATAGTTTGAAGAAGCATATGTATCATTTGGAAGTGTTGTATAAACAAAAACCTGCGGTGAAGGAGTACTTGGATGCACATCATGGAATGGTGTGGTCAAGAAGCCGACTAAATGAAATTTTCAAGGTAGACTATATAACAAGTAACCTTGCAGAGAGTTTCAATGCAAAGGTCAAGTCATTGAAAGGGCTTATGCTGTGGGAAATATTTGATAAGATTAGGCAGATGATCATGATAACGATCGATTTGTGTCAAATAATTGCATCAATAGTATATGCTGGCCATCTCATCCTCCCATATTTGATTAAGGCTTTGCATGCTAGGGAAAACAATTGAAGATTAAATGCATTAGAAGAGGAATGGAGGCTGAGGTAACATACACTGATAGTAAAGATAGGAAATGGAGGTATCCAGTGAGTTTGGTTGATAGGAAATGCCATTGCAGGCTATGACCGCTCCATGGGAAACCCTGCATACATGCATTGTTTTTCATGGGTGTTCTAGGAGGTGAAGAGAGTGAAGTTAATCAGTACGTGTTGGAATATTTCTTCGTTGCCAAATTTAGGGCAACATATGCCCAAAATGTTCCAGTCTTGTTGGGGAAAGACCAATGGATGGAAGTGGATCCAGGCTTCAAGCTATACCCTCTAGTTTTTACTAGACCAGTAGGTAGGCCAAGTAAGAATAGGATGATAGCTAGTGTAGAGGGTGGTGCACCACCTTGACAACGCAAGTGAAAACTTTGTGGGATCCTAGGGCACATTGATAGGCTTTGTAAAAATGAAGTGGAACCAGCTTATGGAACGGATGATCAGGCGGGAGAAGCAAATCCATATGAGAATGAAGTATTTGAACGAGAGGAGAATGAACCCTAAACCCTAAACCCTAAACCTATTGAACCAAAGGATCAAGAGGAGATTGAACCAAATGCAGGGGAGATTAAACTAATCGATCAAGAGGATATTGAACCAAATCCAGGGAGATTGCATCAAATGCATGGGAGATTGAAGCAATCGATTCATTGGATAGAGAGAATAAAGAAATTTATTCATTAGATGTAGAGTTCAAAAGAAAAGGAATTACACGAGAGGATATTGAAGAAATGGAGGAAATGGTTTTTGAACCATATGAACCAAAGGATCGAAACATGATTGAACCAATTGTACGACAGACTAAAGCACTTGATTCATTGGATTCAAAGAAAAAGAACAAAGGGAACAAACGGAAGAAGTTGATGATGGACTCCGAGAATATTCTATCTAGGATCACCAGGAGCAAGGTGGTGAACCCAACTAAAAACACTACGAGCAAGAATAAAATGAATTTGAATTATTAATTTGAATTTGTATGATGAATCTGAACTACTTTTGAAAGGGCATTTTTTCCTTTCATATTGTTTTGATGTTTGTTTACAACACTTGGATAGGTTTAATATATTGTTGAATGTTTCAAGATATATCATATTCATTTGTGTAATTTATACCCAAGGGAAAAGAGCCTCACATGATCAAAAAGGGGCAAGATAAATATCTGGCTGGACTGTCCGGATGATGTGCACCGGAATGTCCGGCCCCTCCGGAGTATCCGACCCGAAGCAGCCGGAGTGTCCGGCCTTGGCAATTCGCTAGTTTTTCCTCACGAGGGTGGACAATATGTATGCGTGTTCGGGCACTACCCGGATACGTGCCAGACACTGGCCGGAAACTTTGCCAGGCCAGAGTGTCCGACTGGGCCGGAGTGTCCAGCTCGTACCGGCCGGACTGTCCGAGTTAAGTTGCTCCAACGGCTCTAATTTGAGGGGGGGGGGCTATAAAAGGATCCCTTCTTCTACCTTTGGGAGCTGCTCGACCAGGTCAAGAAAAGTAGCACATTTTGAGCCACCAAATCCACAAGATCTCTTCACTCAACCATCCAAAGTTATTGATCTTTGGAGAATCGAAGGAGAAGGCCTTGATCTATAGCTTCACCAAGAGAGATCTTCATTTCCCTCTCATTCACTTGAGGGCCCCTTTCTCTAGTGTTTCTTTGGAAACCCTAGCTTTTGATTTGGTTCTTACAAGCTTGTCTTTGATTGTTTGACAGCTTTCTTGTATTTGGGAGCCTCCAATTAAGTTATGGATGTGTGCCCCGAACTTGTTGTAAAGGTGCCAGCTTCCACCTCGAAGGTTGCCGATATAGTGGAAGAGGTGAATCGAACCCTTTGGGGTGAGGTTCATCAGAGAACAAGGGAGGCCACTCATGGCGTTGGTGGTTTGAAACCACCTCCTCTCCAAACGTAGACGTACTTCCCCTCAAAAGGAAGGAACTACAGGAAACAAACCCTTGTGTCTCCGTTCTGCACTTTGGTTACTTCTATCCTTTACCGCACTTTACTTTACTTGTTCTTGCTTAGTGTTTGTGCTAGTTGGTGCTAGTTTGACATATAGGTAATTTCACCTTAGTTGCATAATATAGAGAATTTACCTTTCTTGTCAAACCCTAATTTGAAAAAGAAGAAAATTTGAAGTAGCACCTATTCACCCCCCTCTAGGTGCCCATATGATCCTTTCAATTGGTATCAGAGCCTCGGCTCTTTATCCGGTCTTTACCGCCTAATAGTATATGGGTGGCAACTTAGGGGAAGGTGATGGTGAGCCTACCAACACGGTGACCATGGAGGATATCAATAACTTGGAAACAAGATTGAGCTCCACCTTGGGAAACGAGATCAAACAATTGCACAAGTTACTTGAGCAACTTGTTAATGACAAAGGTGACTCATCATCCCCTTCTCGTCAAGAGGTAGCTCCACCATTACCAAAGGTGAATGCCCCGGCATCACCCGTGGCTGTGGAGGTGGGGGATAATCCAAACAACATTAATTCTTCCACAAAAAAGGATAGTGGGAAGGAAGAGCACAATGAGTCTCAAGGATGGTACTCTCCCGATCCTCCAATTCCTCCCCCTCATATAAACAATAGAGGTGACCCACCAAATCTATCTGCATCTACTTTTGCTCAATGGCAATCACTAATGAAATCTCATGTGTGAAACTCTTGTATTGAGTTATGGAACATCATTGAAGAAGGACTCCATATTGGGGATCCAACAAACTTGACTAGAAGAGAAGTTGTCAAAAGTCAACTCAATGCCACCGCCTTGCACATGATACAACAAGGATTGGGTACAAAAGATTACCCTCACATTGAGCACCTCAACACCGCCAAGGAATCTTGGGATGCTCTCATGGAGTTGTATGTTGGAAATGAGAGCATGAGAAGGAACCGGTATGATGCACTAATCAATGAAGCCGAAGGTTTCTATATGAAGGATGGTGAAGATCATGAAGACATGTATCATAGGATCAAGTCCACCGCCAGCGCTTTTAGGAATGTGGGTGCCTCACATGTGGATAATGATTGGATAAAAAGAAAATATGTGAGTGCACTCATGCCTTTTGAGCCTACCGACTTGAATATCCTTCAAGGAAGACACAACTATCACCTCATGACCTCCAATGAAGTTATGCAAGAGATGGCCTCTTTCAAGGTTGCCGTCAAGAATGCCAAAGATGCCCATGCTCGAGCCCTTGGAATGAGCAATGGTGTCAACCTTGCATTAAAGGCCAAAGTTGTGGAGCATGTGGATGAATATGATAGTGATGAAGGACTATCCATGATCCATCCTAATGATGTCAAGATTGCTCATGGTGAATATATGGCCTTTTATGCAAAGAACTTTTGGAAAGATGCCGCAAATTCCAAGATGGAAATGCAACGAAGAAGCAACCCAAATGGAAGAAGAGACAATGCCACTAAATTGAGAACTTGCTTCAATTGTGGTGACCGCTAGCATTTGTGGCGGGTTGCCCTATGAGAAGAGAGAAGATCATGGGGGTAAACTTGTGTTGAATAAAACTTCCAAAGATCCTTACAAGAAACCTTTCATTAATAAGAATCCCATAAACAAGAAGTCGGGTGAAATTTTATTGACCACTCATGAAGAATTCTGCTCCGACAATGAAGATGATGAAGAGGAAACATCGAGTGGAGTGGATGCTCTTGACACTACTACTCCCACATTATTCCTCTTCGACTCTCCAAATGAGAATATCTCCAACAAGAATGTCACTTGCCTTATGGCAAGAGTAACAAAGGTATCTTCATCATCTCACCCTGCCTCTCCAAATGAGGAAATAATTGTTTTTGATGAGTTCATGAATAACTTGCAAGGGGAACACAAGAGACATTTTGTGGACCTCTTAGATCAACTTTCTCACACACAGGAGCTTCTTGATGAGAGATGTAAACTAGGGAGAGAACACATGATTGAGGTAGAAGCCCTAAATAATGCTCTAGAAGAAGAACAAGAGACTAGGATGTACCTTGAACTAAAACTTGAAGGCCTTGATGGGGCTAATGACTTAATTGTTAATAGACTCATTAAGGAACGAGACCATGCTATTGCTAAATATAAAAGGGCTAAAAAGGACAAGATTGAGTTTGGTGTTGTTCATTAAAAACTTGCCGAGGACTTTAGGTTGCTTGACAAGGCTCACAAGTGTCACATCCCAAAATTTTCCAAATATGGAAATGTGAAAAATAAATAAACAATTGTTGAAATTTAGGGAGATAAGAAACTTTTTGCTTCTAAATGGAAACATCAAATCCCTACTTGAACAAAATTTGAATAAGAAAGCAACAAACAAATATTCAAAAGATCAAATGCATTCTTGCATGGAAAGAATCTTGAATTTAAACACTTGGCAAAAATAAACCAAAACCCTAATGAGAGAAATCATCTCCAAGATCACACCAAGACTATGGCTTTGTCCCATATAAAAATTTAGCAACAAACATTTATAAATGATCAAAATAATAAAAAATAATATTACAAAACCATGGAAATTGATTTCACTCAATTTGAAGCCATGGATAAAATCTTATGAATTTAATAAGATAAAAGGATATAATTTCCAAAGCTAATAAGATACTAGATAAAATCAATACTAAATTGTGAGCAAAGTAATCCTAAAAGGATTTAAAAAGATAAAAAAATATTAAATAAAATTATACAAAGTGGAATCACTAATTTTTGAACTATAAATAAAAAGATATGGATTTTATAAGATAAAGAAAGAGTTAAATAAATAAGAAATATTTTAAAGACATTTTAAACCTAGAATTAAATCCATAAGCAAATGGAATAAAAACAATCCAAATAAAAATAAAGGAATAAATATTATTTAAATAAAATTATATGGAGTTTTAACCATATTCAATTTTATTTGAATGAAGACAAAATTCCTAATATAAATGATTAATTAAATCATGAGAAAAATAATTAAAATTGCCAAAATGGATTAAAAGTTATCTAATTAACTTAAAAAGAATAAAGGATTATTTGAATAAAATTTATATGGGTTTAAACCATATTCAATTTTATTTGAATAAAGTGAAAATCCTAATTTAAATAAATATTAAATCATAATAAAATATTTGAAATAATTCAAGGTGGACTCTTTAAACACATTAATAAACAGATAAAACCTACTAAAAAGGTTTGAAATCAAATAGAAGTTTGAAACATTTGATTCAAATGAAAACAGAAATTAGAATTGGAAAAGGAAAAAGAAACAGGGAAGAAAAAATAAGAAAAGACCCAACCCAACTAAACCCCCAGAAAACCAGGCCCAACTTGGCCCAGCACAACCCACCCGGCACCTCCCCTCTCTGCCCGTTATTTTTCACCCGCGCTCACACCACCCCCTCTCACTGACAACGCAACCTCACAACCACGTCATCATCGTCCCCGACGCGCTGAACCCGCCCCCAACTCCTCCTCGCCGTTTCTTGGGCGATTGAATTCGATTAAATGGAGCAGTAAATCAGCCCTGTGACCATGCTATCTTAAGCGCCTCCCTCTCCTCCCCATTTCCCCTTAGTCCCCATGCCACTGGAGCCACCAGACTGTGCTAATTTTCCCTCACACCACACTATCTCTGACGAGCTGCATCACCAATTCCGGCTAGATCCGACCATCCCCTTACCCCTGGCTCACACGAGCTTGATCCCAAAGACACCTATTGGCAATGACTTCGCCCGTGCACCGTTGTTGTCTTCTTCAGCTCCGACGAGCTCTCCCCGTAAGACCTGATCGCCCCTCTTCCTCTCAGTGATGCTGCTACATACACCTCTCTCTTGCGCATCTAATGCTACCTCCCTTTGGTCTTCCTGTGCCTCGTAGCCTCGCCTTCGACGATGCTAGAACGTGCCCGACGCGAGGAGCATCTCCGACGAGCAATCAACGTCGACCCAGTGCACCCCTGTCCATCCTACAGCCCCTCCTTTCTATTCCTTTCTTTCTAATTTCACTGGACTGCCACTGATAGAGCTGCCGCCGCTGCACAGCGTCGTTTGCGCCGCCAGTTCATGGCTAGGTTGATTAAGGCCGTTAGATCATGATCATGTGGTTGCGATAGATCACTTAACCGAAGCGGTATGGATCGAGCTGTGCCGTGCGATGTAACTTAAATCCAACAGCCCACATTGCTCGATCCATACGAAGCGGTACTAGCCAGTAGGAAACAAACACGTGGCCCAGCTTTTGATTTAAAAACAGAATTGGTTCTATTGAATGTCTAAACTTGCAAAAATCATAACTTTTGTTCTGCTTGGCCAAAAAATACAAATTTTATATCAATGGATTTATAAAAACGTAAACTGTGAAACTATGGCCTTAGTTTAGTATTTTTTTCTGAAAAAGTAGGTGTTTTTGCAGAATCATTTGTAGGACTATTTTGGATATAAAAAATGGTTTCAAAATGATTTTTGAGTGAAACCTTTTGCAAATGGATTTGTTTTAAACACTCTGACCATAAACACTAACATTTGGATTTAAAAATAAATTTGGCTAAAACAAGAAATTATTCCTTTTAATAAAAGCATTTCTAGCAAATCAAAAATGATTTAAAAGGATTATTTTTTACTAACTTGATTTTAAATGAAATCCCCACTTTTATAAATGACCAGTAGATGTTTTGAAATGGTTATAACCTTATTAGAAACCAATTTTCAACAAAACAATATTTTGCATGCTGGCATGCATTTCTTTCATTTTATTATTTTATGTGGTGAATTGTTTGAATGCTAGTTTTGAATTTGTGTTTGCTTGAATTGAATTGTAGTGAACTTTGAAGAGTGTTACAATTAAAAGATCAAGGATTGAACTTAGTTTCTCTACTAAAAAGGCAAGTGGTGCTTCATATATTTTGTCCTATTATTTTGACTATGCATTAGTGTTAATTTTTTGTAGGACTTGCATGGAATTTTTCTAAGTATAAGCTATGCAATGGGAAATCCTATATGATGTCTTAGTAGATCTATCCTAAGTTAGGAAACTTGCCATGTTATCAAGCTTAGCCTAGCTAGTATAAAACAAGGGTTGATTATTCATGCTATGAAATATTTCTAAAGTCTATGACTTGTGTTTTTGTTTAATAAAACAATTATGTGAATGAATCACCTGGGTGGAATGGTAAGAATGGTTTGTGTTGAGTAGTTACACAAGGCCCATGTTGATGGCTTACCTTGTGTATCACACTTGTGGAAAGCCACCCAGGAACAAAGAGATTTGAGATATTAAGTGTTCAGAAGCTTCTAGTGCAGCCACATGGCATATGGGCTCTGCCTTGATCATATAGGTTGCAATAACTTAGCCAGATGGACAGATGGTGGTAGGGGTGATAGGATGGAATGCGTCCATTTGGTCTAAGGGAAGGCTTCTGAAAGATATCGTCTCGATGCATGTCGATTCTTGTGTAGAAAGTGAACCACCTCTCGAGAGGGTAAAACCTAAGTACTTAGCCGTGTCCCCGGCAATGGACATTTTGAGCATCAATTACATTGAAGCTATCAAGGATCTCCGCATCCCAATTTCTAAGTTAAATAGGGATGCAGAAGTGGGACAATTGGGACAAGTGGGATATCACTTTTAGAGTACTAGACTAACTCAAAACTAAGTGGGACAAGTGGGATAAGCTAGATTTGACATATTCTGCTTATCCCACTTATACCACCTAAATTAGAGTTATTTTAGTAGTCTAAAGGTGGTATCCCACTTGTCCCAATTGTCCCACCTCTGCATTCCTAAAGTTAAAAACTTGTGGTTGAACAAGGGTTAAAGGTTCACCAATTTCTATTGGTGGTTTGTTGTGTGATTTTGACAAACAAAAACTTAGTATTTTTCAACTAATAAGGAAAACCTTATTTTGAGCAAAGCAAGCCTAAGATACACCTAGCCAAATTCATGTAGATGATAGATACCACTATTCTACCATAGTATCACTTGCCAATACAATTCAAATGTATTGACCCTTGTGACTATAACCTATTATGTTGCAGGTTTGTTTGATGTTAGTGAAGTTTGTTGACTAGGGATTTCAAGTCTACAACCAACATGATTGCCTGTGGAATATGAAGATGAAGGACTCCATGCTATATAGTTATATCTGCTGCATTGTAATTAGATAGCCATATGAGCTATGTAAGATGTAAAGAATTATTTTATACCTGGTTATCAGTTGTAATATGACCTTTGTTTCTTGATATGACATCTTAAACTGTGGATGCTAGCTATTCGATCCTACCTTATTAGGCTGGGACCTCTACAGATGGTATCAGAGCACTGTGTTGCCTCTAGGATTGTAACCCCAGGATTGGACACAACCCCTTAGAAAAATAGGAGATGTATTTGTTCAAACTTAATTACAAACAATCTTGTAAACTCTTTCCTCAACATTTTGTTTTGTATTCTACATCTCTCTGTTTTTCAACTTGTTGGACAAAAACTTCAACATGAGCAAAGACTTCAACATCATCAATGACTTCAACTTTAGTTTCACCAAGGACTTCAACTTGGACATCACTAAGGACTACAAGTGAGAAAAGAAATATTACTCAAGACTTGGAGACTAAGGAAACACAACTTAGGAGGAACCATCATCACCTTTGAACTTTGTGACCAAGATGCAAGAATTTTTCCAAGGATACCATGATCTTGTTCATGAAGAAACAACTAAGAAGAATGGAATGATCTCAAGTGAACCCCATAGTTGGACCACCATACTAGTGTTTAGTTTAGATCAATTTATTGATCACACCAACTTATATGGTGTAGAAAAAATATTTTGTTGCCTAAAAATATGCTTGAATCTTGTTGTTTGAGTGGAATGCATGATTGTGATTGCTTGCACATTTCTTGTGTGATTTGTTGTGTGTAGGTAGAACCTTTCCTCTAGAAATCTTTTGCCTATTCTAATCCCAATCCAACCCAAATAGATGATTTCTCCAAGGAACCACAACTCCAACATCAAGGATGGTGAAAACAACAACCAAGAGATGCACATGAGAGAACAACTGTTAGCAAACCAAGCCCAGTTGAA
The DNA here is from genome assembly GCA_023614405.1 of Avena insularis. NCBI lineage: Eukaryota > Viridiplantae > Streptophyta > Magnoliopsida > Poales > Poaceae > Avena > Avena insularis. The sequence goes on from CM042697.1 coordinate 359,576,470, forward strand.
TCAAGTGACAACTCAGTTTTTAGCCAACAACTTTGAGTTAGACCCAGCCATGCAAAAATTCTTGGACTCCCAATCCCAATTGTTGCAAAGGATGACCAATCATATGACCAACATGAGAAACAACCTTTCCCAAAGAGATTGTTACAACAATGATATCAAGGATGATATTATAGAAGGAACTCAAGCTTGCAAAATCTGTGGAGACATGGGACACACTTATAAAGAACATAAGGACCAATGCCCTAATTGTGAAGAGAAACATCCAACTAGACAATGCTCCACATCTCAAGTTACTTGTTTCCTATGTGAAGGAAATAATCATGTTCCTATACAATGCCCCATCTATCCTATAGTTCAACAGATGAACCAAAATGGAATGCATCAAATGTTTGAAACCTCCATGAAGGAACAACTTCTACCAAGAATGATGAAGAAAAAGTCAAACCTCAGTTTGCACGTCCATACATTGTAACTCACCATGGTGGACAAAAGAGGAAATACAGACGTTGTCCTAAGAATCATTCTAAGAACCGAGGAAGTTTTCCCACATTCATAGTGAAATATGAATAACATGAACTAAGAGCCCTCCTAGCTTTGGAGAGACCCGAAGAAGGATATTAACCAAGTGATGTGCCACAAATGCAAAGAGATAGGCCGTTATGCATCACATTGTCCTGAAAAGTAGAAAGTCAAGACAAGAAAACCTATGAGAGACATCAACCTTGTCACATGTTTCAAATGTGGAAACAAAGGACACTATGCAAACAACTGTCCAGAGAAGTTACATCAAGATCTCAAGTAAGCCAAGATGTAATCTAGTTAAAAAACTTTTAAGGGTGGTAGTGCCCTAGTTATCTTGAATCCAACTTGTAACCTCTAGCCCTCTCGAATCTTGGGACAAGATTCCTTTTAAGGTTGGTAGTCTATCACATCCCAAAATTTTCCAAATTTTGAAATGTGAAAAATAAATAAACAAAATAAACAATTGTTGAAATTTAGGGTGAAAAGAAACTTTTTTGCTTCTACATGGAAACATAAAAACCCTACTTGAACAAAATTTGAATAAGAAGGCAACAAATAAATATTCAAAAGATCAAATGCATTCTTGCATGGAAAGAATCATGAATTTAAACACTTGGGAAAAATAAACCAAAACCCTAAAACCCTAATGAGAGAAATCATCTCCAAGATCACACAAAGACTATGGCTTTGTCCCATATAAAAATTTAGCAACAAACATTTATAAATGATCAAAAATAATAAAAAAGAATATTACAAACCCATGGAAATTGATTTCACTCAATTTGAAGCCATGGATAAAAACTTATGGATTTAATAAGATAAAAGGAAATAATTTCCAAAGCTAATAAAGATCATAGCTAAAATCAATACCAAATTGTGAGCAAAGTAATCCTAAAAGGATTTAAAAAGATAAACAAATATTAAATAAAATTATACAAAGTGGAATCACTAATTTTTGAACTATAAATAAAAAGATATGGATTTTATAAGATAAAGAAAGAGTTAAATAAATAAGAAATATTTAAAAGACATTTTAAACCTAGAATTAAATCCATAAGCAAATGTAATAAAAACAATCCAAATAAAAATAAAGGAATAAAGATTATTTAAATAAAATTATATGGGATTTTAACCATATTCAGTTTTAATTGAATGAAGACAAAATTCCTAATATAAATGATTAATGAAATCATGAGAAAATAATTGAAATTGCCAAAATGGATTAAAAGTTATCTAATTAACTTAAAAAGAATAAAGGATTATATGGGTTTAAACCATATTCAATTTTATTTGAATAAAGACAAAAGCCTCATTTAAATAAATATTAAATCATAATAAAATATTTGGAATAATTGAATGTGGACTATTTAAACACATTAATAAACAGATAAAACCTACTGAAAAGGTTCGGAAAAGGTTTGAAATCAAATAGAAGTTTGAAACATTTGATTCAAATGAAAACATAAATTATAATTGGAAATGAAAAAGAAATAGGGAAGAAAAAATAAGGAAAGACCCAAACCCACAAACACCCCAGCAAACCAGGCCCAATTTGGCCCAGCACAGCCCACCCGGCACCTCCCCTCTCTCTTCCCGTTATTTCTCACCCGCGCTCACCCCACCCCCTCTCACTGACAACGAAACCTCACAACCGTGTCATCATCGTCCCCGATGTGCTAAACCCGCCCCGAACTCCTCCTCGCCATTTCTAGCCGTTTCTTGAGCGATTGAATTCGATTAACTGGAGCAGTAAATCAGCCCCGCGACCAAGCTATCTTAAGTGCCTCCCTCTCCTCCCCATTTCCACTCAGTCCCCATGCCACCGGAGCCACCAGGCTGTGCTAATTTTCCCCTCACACCACACTGTCTCCGACGAGCTGCATCACCAATTCCGGCCAGCTCCGACCATCCCCTTGCCCTTGGCTCACACGCGCGTGCCCTAGAACATCGGCAACAACTTCGCCCGTGCGCCGCTGTTGTCTGCTTCAACTCCGACGATCTCTCCCCGTTAGACCTGACCTCCCCTCTTCCTCTCAGTTATGATGCTACATTCACCTCTCTCTTGCGCATCTAATTCTACCTCCCTTTGGTCTTCCCGTGCCTTGTAGCCTCGCCTTCGACGACACCAGAATGTGCCCGACGCCAGGAGCATCTCCGACGAGCAATCAGCGTCGACCCAGTGCGCCCCTGTCCATCTAGCGGCCACCTTGAGCACCACAACAACCCCGCAAACACGGTGAGCCCCTCCTTTCTCTTCCTTGCTTCCTAATTTCGCTGGACCACCGCTGACATAGCCTCCGCCGCACAACATCGTTTGCACCGCCAGTTCATAGCTAGGTTGATTAAGGTTGTTAGATCCTGATCCTATGGTTGCGATAGATCACTTAACCAAAGCAGTATGGATCGATCTATGCTGTGCAATTTAACTTAAATCCAACATCCCATGTTGCTCGATCCAGACGAAGCGGTACCAGCCAGTAGGAAACAGACACGTGGCCCAACTTTTGATTTAAAAACAGAATTGGTTCTATTGAATGTTTAAACTTGCAAAAATCATAACTTTTGTTCTGCTTGGCCAAAAAATACAAATTTTATATCAATGGATTCATAAAATTGTAAAATTTTCAAATATGGCCTTAGTTTAGTATTTTTCTTCTGAAAATTTATGTGTTTTTGCAGAATAATTTGTAGGACTATTTTGGATATAAAAATTGTTTTAAAAATGATTTTTGAGTGAAACCTTTTGCAAATATATTTGTTTTAAACACTCTGACCATAAAAACTAACATTTAGATTTAAAAATAAATTTGTCTAAAACAAGAAATTATTCCTTTGAATAAAAGCATTTCTAGCAAATCAAAACTGATTTAAAAGGACTATTTTTCACTAACTTGATTTTAAATGAAATCCCCACTTTTATAAATGACCAGTAAATGTTTTGAAATGTTTATAACCTTATTAGAAACCACTTTTTCAATAAAACAATCTTTTGCATGCTGGCATGCATTTCTTTGTTTTTATTATTTTATGTGGTGAATTGTTTGAATGCTAGTTTTGAATTTGTGTTTGCTTTAATTGAATTATAGTGAACTTTGAAGAGTGTGACAATTGTAAGATCAAGGAGTGAACCTAGTTTCTCTACTAAAAAGGCAAGTGGTGCTTCATATATTTTGTCCTATTATTTTGACTATGCATCAGTGTTAATTTTTAGTAGGACTTGCATGGAATTTTTCTAAGTATAAGCTATGCCATGGGAAATCCTATATGATGTCTTAGTAGATCTATCCTAAGTTAGGAAACTTGCCATGTTATCAAGCTTAGCCTAGCTAGTAGAAAACAAGGGTGGATTATTCATGCTATGAAATATTTCTAAAGTCTATGACTTATGTTTTTGTTTAATAAAACAATTATGTGAATGAATCACCTGGGTGGAATGGTAAGAATGGTTTGTGTTGAGTGGTTACACAAGGCCCATGTTGATGGATTACCTTGTGTATCACACTTGTGGAAAGCCACCCAGGAACAAAGAGATTTGAGATGTTAAGTGTTGAGAAGCTTCTAGTGCAGCCAGATGGCATATGGGCCCTGCCTTGATCATATAGGTTGCAATAACTTAGCCAGATGGACATACGGTGGTAGGGGTGATAGGATGGAACGCGTCCATTTGGTCTAAGGGAAGGCTTCTAAAAGATCTCGTCTCGATGCATGTCGAGTCTTGTGGGGAAAGTGCACCACCTCTCGAGAGGGTAAAACCTAAGTACTTAGTCGTGTCCCCGGCAATGGACAATTTGAGCATCAAAGACATTGAAGCTATCAAGGATCTCCTCATCCCAATTTCTAAGTTAAAAACTTGTGGTTGAACAAGGGTTAAAGGTTCACAAATTTCTATTGGTGGTTCCTTGGGTGATTTGACAAACAAAAACTTAGTATTTTTCAACTAATAAGGAAAACCTTATTTTGAGCAAAGCAATCCTAAGCTACACCTAGCCAAATTCATGTAGATGATAGATACCACTATTCTACCATAGTATCACTTCCCGATGCAATTCAAATGTATTGACCCTTGTGGCTGTAACCTATTATGTTGCAGGTTTGTTTGATGTTAGTGAAGTTTGTTGAGTAGGGATTACAAGTCTACAACCAACATGATTGCCTGTGGCATATGAAGATGAAGGACTCCATGCTATATAGTTATATCTGCTGCATTGTAATGAGTGACGACTGTCTATGCATAGCCTATTGGGAACCCCAAGAGCAAGGTGTGAAGCAGCAAGCAGCAATTTTTCCCTCAGTTGAGACCGAGGTTATTGAACCAGAAGGAGGAAGGAAACGTCACACAAGTGTTGCAAACAACGCGAAGACCTGCACAACACAAACTCAAGACTTCGCCCCAATGAACAGTGAGGTTGTCAAGCTCACCGGTTTGCTGTAACAAAGGATTAAACGTATGGTGTGGAAGGTAATGGTTTGGAGCAAGTAAACAAGTAACAGTGGAAGATACATCAATGGTCAAGATTGGACCAGGGACCATAGTTCAGTAGATGTGCTCTCCATAGATAAACAACATGGCATGAAGGGTAAACAAATTACAGCACTGCAATTGACACGAACTGAGCAAGGCATAACAATGCAATTACTAGGCAGAAAGATCCTATGAGATTCGTTTGGGCAATACAACAAGATACATAGACCGCCATCCAACTTCATCTATGACTAGAAGTCCACCTTCAGGTTATCATCTAAACCCCCTCCAGTACTAAGTTGCAAGCAACAGACAACTGCTTTAAGCAAAATGTGTAAGGTAAACAGTCCACATGTTCCATGAACAAGAGACCGTTGTTTTCTCCCTAGTAGCAAAAACACATCTACAACCGAAGAGATTATTGTCACTTCCATTGGAAACTAGAGGCATGAACCCACTATCGAGCATAAATATCCCCTCTTGGAGTCACTAGCAACTACTTGGCCAAGATAGCTACTAACAATGGAGAGCATGAAAGATCACAAACAACACAGACATGATAGAATCATAAAGACAAAACCATTAATCAAACCAACATAATAATCTCAATATCCATCGGATCCCTCCTAACAAAACATGCATGATTACAAATGGATTAGATCTTGATCATGAACGGAGCTCATAAGATCTATACATGAAAGCACAAAGGAGGAGATACAACCATCTAGCTAATACATGGACCCATAGTCCAAGGTGGAACTACTCACGCATCATACTAGAGAGAAGGCTTCCGAGATGATCTCCCCTCTGGCAGGGTGCCGGGAAGAACTTCAGACCCCCCCGATCTAGGGACGATGGTGGCGGCGGCTACAAACGGTTTCGTGGATATTTGATCGGGTGCTTAGGGTTTCTGCATCGGGGGCTTCTTATAGGCGAAGGGGGAGACCGAGCAGGAAGCCAGGGTTGGCAAACCCTAGCCAGGCGCGGGGCTGCGCCCACCAACGCCTGGGGTGGGTCTGTCCCCCCTGCCTGGCCCCTTCGGCTCTCCTCTGGAATTCTTGTTCCCCACGGAAAGTAATTGACTTTGACATTTTTCCCATCTAATTCTGAGAATATATCTTTACTAACTTTTCTGGAACCAAAAACAGCAGAAAACATGCATTTGGCACGGTTGCAACTTGTTAATAGGTTAGTACCAGATAACATGTAAAAAGCACCTCAAAGTGTAGACAATACATTTGAATTGTATTGGCAAGCTTCACTTCTATGTATAACATGAGTGGATCCTATCAATACATGCATATTTGACTAAGTAGATCTTTAGGCTCATTTGCATAAAGCAATATTTTATCCTATCTTTTTCAAAATGGTTTTGGTCCTTTGTCAAATCTCTTTTCCAAGAATCCCTTGAACTCCTTGGTAGACACTCAAGTGTTCAAGTCCTTGTCAAAATCTCTTGAGCTCCTTGGTAACCCCAAGTGCATCAAGTTTTATAAATTCTCATGAGTTCCTTGGTAACCCCAAGTATTCATGTTTTCATCAAAATCTCTTGAGCTCCTTGGTAACCTCAAGTGCATCAAGCTTAACAAAATCTCTTTGAATTCCTTGTTAGACACTCAAGTGCATCAAGTTTTTATTTTAGAAGTTGGAATGTCGAGATCTCCCATAGTTCAAACTTTAGTTGCTCAGTATTGTCCATAACCGGGGACACGGCTAAGTACTTAGATTTTATTATCTTCTGCAGAAGGAGTACACCTTACCCACATGTCACAATCCCATCCTTTTGCCACCAGTGGCCTACTGGATTAGTGCTCACCAAGATGGAGTACTGGCAGATTGAGAATGTGACGAAGTCTTTCCAAAAGGTCCTCCCATACACTGTTGCTAGCTTGTCTTCAGCCCCCATGAAGCATTCTAGATCCCCATGTCCAGTAACTAAAGACAATGTATGGGTCTTCCTAATGTAATTGACTAAGCCAGAGCCATAATAGCATGTGGTTGCACACGAAAGCCACAATTGGAGAAACATGTTCAATCTCTAAGTTTCCTAGGTGGGTTTTCTTTTGGAGCACAACACAAATAGATCACCATAGACATGGTTCCTTTTGTTGCCACCTTCTCCAAAACTTAAAGTATCCTCCACCTAGGTGGTTCATTGAGTCCTTGTTTTATTATATAAAACACAAGTCCTTTTTTTCAACTTTGTAAAATCTCAACATGTATCTCTTTTCCCAAATAAGCATGGCTAAGCATGTACAACGACAATGTTTTCTCTAAGGAATGTATAGGGTATCCTATTAGGATTTAGCATAGCATAAGTATAAAATTATTTTCATGCATGTTTCAAATCCACTAAGTATAATCAAAATAGTAGGACTTTAGATGATAGTGTAACTTGCCTTTTGGTAGGGAATGGTGGTTCACTCCTTGATCTTGCTAGTCTCACACTTCACTACAAGTCAATCAAGCAAACACAAATTCAACTCACATTCCAAACCAAAGTCAAACAAACAATTTTTCACACACAAAGTAATGGAATCTAAGTCATGCATAAGCATGCAAAGGATGGTTCTATTGCAAGGATGGTCTCCACTAGGCTTCTAAACTTTGTAAGTTCCAAATTGGTCATTAACCAAAATGGCAAAGTCAATTGCAAAAGGGTTTTATCCCAAAACTATTTTAAAATCCATTCATCATTTTATGTGGTGAAAAATGTTTTTATCAAAACAAAACTTTTAAGTTTTTCACCAAATGAGTTTCTAATTTGCAAAACTTGGTGTTTTGGGTCAGTAGGTTTGATCCAAAGCATTTTCCCAAAGTTTTTACTCAAAATCATTTTCATAACAAAAACCATTATTTTTAAATGGCTAGAAATGGGCTAAATCAATTAATCCCTCCTAGACATTACCAATTTCATTTTTCAAGCTATGGGTTGGTTCCTAGGGTCAGTGAGTTGACAATAAACCATTTTTCAAAGGTTTTAACCCAACAATCATTTTTAAACAATTTTTCTAATCTAAATAAGCACACAAAAGAATCTGCAAAAACAAGTAATTTAATTGATACTATTTACTAAACCAAGGGCATGGTTGGCTAGGGCTTGCTCTCCTGAATCCAACGACATAAAATTTGTAATTTTTGGACGTGTGGATCCAAAGTTACAAGGGTTTGAATTTCACAACTAAATCAGATTTCAAACTTCTGTTTTTAAACAGACCTGGCCACGCGTCGCGTTTTAACTGGACGGTACCGGTTCGGCCGGATCGGCTCTGTGACGCGTTGGATCTAATTAGATCGCACGGTCCTTATCGCGTACCCCTTCGGTGCTAAGTGATCTAATCGTGAGCGCCAGATCTTGATCCTACGGTGCTGGTCTGCTTGACCATATGCGAGCGGCGCCGACGGTGGCTAGCGGCAGCGCTACGGTAGTTCTAGGAAGCGAGGAAGACAGAGGGGGTGCTCACCGTGTTCGCGAGGACGAGGTGGTGCTCGACGTGTGGTCGACGTGGCAAGAGGCGCACGGGGTCAGGTGGAATCTCTCGCCGGAGTTGGGAACGGCGTCGCGGCTCGTCTGCGGGTCGGCGGCACGTAGATCGCCCTAAGGAAAGACAGGGGCATGGTTAGGTGCCGGAGGTCATGGAGAAGACACGTGCATGAACGAGAAGGCGCGGGGCGGTCGGAATCTACCTGGGTGCTTGCCGGAGCTGAAGACAGACGCGGCGGCGTTCGGAAGTTTGTCGTAGCCGACGCTCGGGGGCGCCCGCGGTCGAACTAAAAGTACTGGGAGATGCGTCTGGGAGTGGGGAAGCTGCTAGGGTGCTCAGGGAGGCAAGGGGTGGTGATACTTGGCCGGAATCGACACCGAACCTCGTCGGAGCAGAGGGTGCTCGGGGAGGAAATTGGGGAGGTCTGGGGTGTGCCAGCACGGGGTGTCAGAGGGGAAATGTAGAGGAGGCATGGGCGTTTAAGCCTGCGTGATCGAAGCAAGTAACGGTGGTCGCGTTAAGACGAATTAAGGTGTGGAATCACTGCAGGAAACAGCGACGAGGGAGGAAGAACGGGTCGCGCGGGTGTGGACGATGAACAGAGGGAGTGGGGTCTACCTGGCAGTGAGAAAAGAAATGAGGGGGAGGTCCACCAGTCATTCTCTCTGCGGGTCAGAATCTGGGTGCGAATTGTTTTCTTTCGGGGAGAGGGGGAGCTGGGCTGCTGGGCTTAGTTGGGCTGCTGGGTTGGGTCGGCCTAACTTCATTTTTTTTCCTATTCTGAATCCTTTTCTTTTTCTGAATTTAATTTATGTTTTGAATTTCAAACATATAATTCAACAATCAAATTAAGACAAACAATCACCAGACTTTGAAAGTTTGAACTTGGTTCTGTTCAATAGTATAAACCAAATCCAAAAATCAAAATAATAATTTTACTAGTAGAGTCCATTATTAATTAAATAAATAGACCAATGTTATTAAATCAAAATAGGATTGGATTTATTTCAAGGCTCCATTTGAAAACTATAAAATTTTAAAACCAATCAGTAGGTTTTATTTGAGAATGTAAAATACTTGGAAAACTTTATTTTTAAACAAATAAATAAGTTTTTGAAGGTTTATTAATAATAAAACCTTTATTAATAAAACTTGGATATTAAATCCTTTATTGTTTTATTTTTGAATAAACCTTTATTTAAAACTTTTTGTTTCCAAGTTTTGGCTAAGGTTTAATTTGGTTCTATAAAATAATTTCTTATTTTAAAATCCTTCCTTTTCTTTTGGAACCCAAAACTTTTTATTTGAAAGATTCAAAAATAGCAATTCCAAATATTTTATTTTCCTTTTATAAATGTTTAACCTTTTAAATCCCTTTAGGATTTTATTTAATCCAAATAGGTTTGAAGTTCCATTTAAATTCAAAAAGTTTCTTCTGGCCTTGGGAATCAAACAAAGTTTTATTTTTTATTCATTTATTTTCACATTACAAGATTTGGAAAATCCTGGGATGTGACAATACAAAACAAGCATGGAGCATAAAAAATTATAGATACGTTTCCAATGTATCAACATCCCCAATCTTAACTCCTGCTCGTCCTCTAGTAGGTAAGTGATAAAAGAATAATTTTTGAGGTGACATGCACCCTCACAATAAAGATCCAACCATTTGGAAGCATTGAAAGCTGGGATCAAAGAACTCTAAACATGTGCATGAAAGATGGAGTTCTAACAATAGGACATAGTAACTATGCATGCAACATGGCAAGCTACAAACAAATATCATGAATAACATGTATTGAAAAACGTTTGTTTGTTTCACATACAAAAAAAATAACATAGTGGCAATCAGCTTGTCCCTCATAGAGTAGAAAATACATGCATAGGACACCTGCAAAGTTCACAAGGGTGACTAGAAACAAGTAGCACAAGAACAAGTAATATCACAATATGAATCAATTAATAAGCTTTGGAACACTACACACAGAATGAAAACTATGCTCTCTTATTAGTGCCTAAAGGTAGAAGGTGGAGACTCAATAATGGTGGAAGAAAGGCCTTTTTTTGTAAAGGAAGCAGTGATTACATGTTTCAAAAAGAGCTTCCAAAAATTATGGTACTTGTTAGCTTTCAGCCCTCATTGCCCCTATCATAAGCATCTTGAAGTGGTTATGGTTAAAGTAGCAAAGCTGGAGTATATGCTTGACGAAGTATAAGTTGGCAATCTCATGTCCCTTGCATACGAGGGCCACACCTCATGCATACTCAACTTTGGCTCCAGGTAAGTTCTTGTCATTGTAAGTATTTGCATATCATTGAGAACCACCAATGGGGTACCCCTTGCACATGGTACAGGAGCTTTCCCATAAACAAAATTACAAGGCAAGCAGACAATGAGCATCTCAGCAATCTTTTTATTTACCATATGCATAGATTTTTATTGAGGATGCTTCATAGATAGCTCATTATGGTGATGCTGCAAGTTTCCGCCATGATTAGGCATGGCTTAGGCTAGCGGCCCAGGCGTTTCTCTAACACAGGATACAAACTTCATGGACTTACAAGTTCCCTCTTTATTTCACACCGGTGACATCCATAGTCAAAATAACATGATATCAACTGAGTACGAAGTACAAGTGCAATGTTGAAAACATTCCCGTGACAGCACGGTTCTGCTAATTCCAACTTATAAGTGCAAGAATATACAACAAAGTTGTCACAATGGTTCAAGTTTATTAGGGGCAAAGAATAAATTGTGCCATCAAGTTCGTGAGTGTCACATCCCAAGATTTTCCAAATCTTGTAATGTGAAAAATAAATGAATAAAATAAAACTTCGTTGATTTTTAGGGTGAGAAGAAACTTTTTGAATTCAAATGGAAACCTTCAAACCTATTTTGATCAAGATAAAATCCTAAAAGGATTTAAAAAGATAAACAATTAATAAAGGAAGTTTTAAACATTTGGATTTTACTATTTTGAATCTTTTAATAAAAAGTTTTGGTTTTCAAAAGCAAAGGATAGAAATAAAATAAGGATTATTTTAAAGATCCAAATTAAAACTTAGCCAAGCCATTGAAATAAAATATTTCTATTTGAGAAAAATAGTAAAGGTTTACTAAAATAAAATAATAAGGATTCAATATCCAAGTTTATTAAAAATAAAGGTTTTTACTATTTCAATTAAACATCAAACTTATTTATTTATTTTAAATAAGTTTTCCAAATGTTTTATATTCTCAAATAAAAACCTACTGAATTGGTTTTGAAAATATTTAAATTTCAAATGGAATTTTAAATAAATCAAATCCTATTTTGATTTAATAAACTAGGTCTATTTATTTAATTAATAATGGACCCTAAAATAAAATTCTTATATTATTTTGGGACTTTGGTTTATGTTGTTAAACAGAACCAAATTCAATTGCAAAGTGTGGTGAATGTTTGAATTAATTTGGATGCTTGATTGGTTGTTTGAATTTCAAAACAGAAAATAGAATCAGGAAAAGGATAAAACATTCAGAAAGAAAAAAAAATAGAATCTGGACACAGCCCAGCCGGCCAGCCCACTAAGCCCAGTACCAGCCCAGCTTCCCTCTCTCCCGAAGAAAACGTTTCGCACCTGAACACAGACCCGCAGAGCGACTGACTGGTGGACCCCGTTTCCTTTCTCGACTGAGTAAATTCACTTAATTGCAGCGTTGATTCCGCACGGTAACCTCGCTCACTTAAGCGCCCACTCCCCCTCTCCATTTCCCCTCACGCGCCTCCCTCTCTCCGTCCCTAGGCTGCTTCAATTCGAGCTCGCACTCCCACTGCTCCGACCACCGTCCCCAGCCAATTCCGGCGACTCTGCGCCACCCCTTGCCTTCCCAAGCACACGAGTACATTCCCCAGACCTAGACGCTTCTCCCTGTACCTCCCATTCAACCGCGGGCGCCCTAGAAATTTGGCAACCACTTCGACTGAGCGCCGCCGTGTATGCTACTCTCTCCGGCGACGTTCCCTGGTAAGGACCGACCACCCCGTGCCCTCTCCTTCACGCTCGCAGCTTCGCCTTGATCCTGCGCATCTAACCGCATCCTCGTTTTGCCTCGGAGTGAACCACAGCACCACCCTCGACGACCACCAGACGAGCCCGATGTAGTTCCCCACTCCGGCGAGCAATCCCGCTAGAACCAGAGCGCCCCTCGACCAACCGACCACACCTCGAGCATCACCACGTCCCTGCGATCACGGTGAGCATCCCCACTTTGTTCCTTGCTTCCTGTAGCTGCTGTAGCGCCACCGCCTCACCGTCGCCGCCGTCTGCCACCGACAGCGCCGCCACTAGTTGGCAAGCGTGCTGCACACTGTTGGATCTTAATCGTACGCAGGCGATAGATTCTTAGCCGAAGGGGTATCGATCCATCTGTGCCGTGCGTTGTTAGTTTAATCCTACGGCCAGCATCACTCGATCCACCAGAATCGGTATCGACCAGTAGAAACGCGACGCGTGGCCAGTCTTCGATTTAAAATAGAATTTGAACCTGATTTAGATGCAGATTTGAAACCCTTGTAACTTTTGATCCACACGTCCAAGATTTGCAAACTTTATATCAATGGAATCAGTGGAACAAGCCCTAGCCAACCATGCAATTTGTTTAGTAAAAAGCCTCTGGAAAAATGTTTGTTTTTGCAGAAACATTTGTATGCTTGTTTAGATTAGAAAAATTATTCCAAAATGTTTTTGAGGTTGAAATCTTTGCAAATTGGTTTGTCGTGAACCTACTGACCCTAGGAACGAACCCATGGTTTTAAAAATGGACCTGGTGAATATTAGGATTGAAAAATTGAATTAGCCTATTTCTAGCCAAATAAAAATATTGCTTTAGTTATGAAAATGATTTTGGAATAAAAACTTTGGGAAAATGATTTGAATCAAACCTACTGACCCTAAACACCAAGTTTGAGAATTAACAACTTATTTGGTGAACAACATAAAGTTTTTGTTTGGATAAAAACATTTTCCACCACATAAAATAATGATTGGATTTGAAAATGGTTTATGGACAAAACCCTTTTGCAAATGTCTTTGCCACTTTAGAAAATACCACTTTGGACTTTACAAAGTTTAGAGCCTAGTAGAAACCATTTTTGCAAATAAAACTCTCGTATGCATGCTTGCATGCATGACTTAGATCCCATTATTTTATGTGTGTTAATTTGTTTGATTGATTTTGGTTGGAATGCTAGTGATATTGTGTTTGCTTGATTGATTGTAGTGAAGTTAGAAAAGTGTGAAACTAGAAAGATCAAGAAGTGAACCAACATTCCCTACCAAAAAGGCAAGTTACACTATCATCTAAAGTCCTACTATTTTCATTATACTTAGTGGATTTTGAAACATGCATGAAAAGAATTTCTATACTTATGCTATGCTAAATCCTAATAGGATTCCCTTATATACTTCTTAGTGAAAACAATGTAGTTGTAAAATGCTTAGCCATGCTAAATATTTTGAGAAGAGATACATGTTGAGGTTTTAAGAAGATTGAGAGAAGACTTGTGTTTTTATATAATAAAACAAGGACTCAATGAACCACCTGGGTGGACAAGGATACTTTGAGTTTTTGACAAGGTGGCAACAAAAGGAACCATGTCTATGGCAATCTCTTTGTGTTGTGCACCAAAAGAAAACCACCTAGGAAACTTAGAGATTGAACATGTTTCTCCAATTGTGGCTTTCGTGTACAACCACATGCTACTTATGGCTCTGGCTTGGTCAACTACATTGGGAAGACCCATGCATTGTCTTCAGGTTACTGAAAATGAGGAACTTGGAATCCTACATGGGTACTGAAGAAAAGCTAGCAATGGTGTATGGGAGGACCCTCTGGAAAGACTTCACACATTCTCAATCTCGGTGCTCCATCTTGGTGAGCACTTATCCAGTGCCACCGGTGGCAACAAGATGAGATTGTGACATGTGGGTAAAGTGTACAACTGCAGAAGATAATAAAATCTAAGTACTTAGCCGTGTCCCCGGTTATGGACAATACTGAGCAACTAAAGCTTGAAGCTATGGGAAATCTCGACATTCCAATTTCTAAAAGAAAAACTTTGAAGTAACAACAAAAGACTTGAAGCACTTGGGGGTACCAAGGAGCTCAAGAGATTTGGACAAAAATTTGCAGTACTTGGGGGTACCAAGGAGCTCAAGAGATTTTGATGAAAACTTGAACACTTGGGGATTTACCAAGGAGTTCAGAAAGATTTGACAAAAGACCAAAACCATTTTGAAAAGATATAGGATAAAGTATTGCTTTCTGCAAATGAGCCTAAAACCCCACTTAGCCAAATTTGCATGTAATGATAGGATCCACTTATATTCTACATAGTAGTGAAACTTGCCAATACAATTCAAATGTATTGACCCTTGTGGCTGTAACTTGTAATGTTGCAGGTTTAAGTGATATTAGTGAAGTTGATTGAATAGGATTACAAGTCTACAACCAACATGTTTGCCTGTGGCACTTTGAAGATGAAGGACCCCATGCTTATAGATTTTCTGCTGAAATGTAATGTAATAGCCAAAGAGCTATGTAAGATGTAATAAAATTATGTTATTACTGGTTATAAAGTTATATTATGACCCTTGTTTCTTGATATTACATCTTGACTGTGGATGCTAGCTATTGATCCAGGGACTAGCATTGTAAACACAAGGGACTCAACCTCATATTATTTAAAGGTTGGGACACTCCCTCTACAGATGGTATCAGAGCATTGTGTTGCCTGTAGGATTTGTAAACCTAGGATTGGACAAAACCCTTTAGAAAAATAGGAGTTGTGTTTGTTCCAAAACTTATTTACAAACAATTGTGTAAACCCTTTCCTCACCCATTTTGGTTTTGATTCCACATCTCATCTATTTCAACTTGATGGAAAAACCTACCCTATGGCCAAAGACTTCACCATGTGCTAAGGAGTTCTTCAACTCTAATGACTTCAACTTCTTCAACTCTAATGACTTCAACATCTTCAGCATATTCACCAAGGACCTCAACCTTGGATACCACTAAGGACTATAAGTGAGACAAGGAAATCTTGCTCAAGATATGGAGACTGAGGAAATGCAAAATTAGAAGGAGTTCACTTCACTTGAAGTTTGGTGACCAAGAGTTTTTATCAAGGAAACCATGATCTCATGCAAGATGAATCAACCAAAAAGGAGGATGGAAAGATCACAAGTAAACCATATAGATGGACCACCAAATTTAGTTAAGTCAAACGCACCAACTTATGTGGTGTAACAAAAATATTTTTGGTTGCCTAAAAATATGCTTGAAACTTGTTGTTGAGTGGAATGTTGTTTGTGTTTGCTTGCACATTGCTTGAGTGAATTGTGATGTGTGTGATTGGAATTGTTCTCTTAGAAAATCTTGTTGCCTATTCTAATCTCCATTCAACCCAAACAGATGACTACTCCAAGAAACTCCAAGGTTGATGACACCAACACCAACCAAGGGGACAACATGAAAGAACTCATAGCAACGCAAAACCAGTTGAACCAGATGACAGCCTAGTTCATAGCCAACACCAGTGGAGAAGATCCAACCCTGCAAAAGTTTTTGGAAGACCAAGCTCAAATGTTGCTTAAGGTGACAGACCAAATGCTCAACATGGAAAGCAACTTTTCCAAGGATGGCAAAGGTGTTATTATTAAAGGAACCAAAGCTTGCAATATTTGTGGAGACAAGGACCACACTACTAAGGAGCATGGAGATCAATGCCCTAATTGTGAAGAGAAACACCCAGTTGGCCAATGTCCCACATCTCAAGCTACATGTTACTTATGTGAAGGAAATAATCATGTTCCTATCCAATGCCCCATCTATTCCATTGTGGAACAAAGGAAACAAGGAGGAGTGCAACAAATGATTGCAAACTATCCAGAAGGATCCAAGTCTACCAAGAAGAATGATGACAAAGGAAAAGGACCACTTATACCTCCATGCAATACAACCCAATTCAAAGGACCAAAGAAGAGGCATATGAATTTTCCAAAGAGCAATAGAAGGTCCAAGAAGCATGTAGACATTCCTACCTACCATATAACATATGAGCAACATGAACTAGATGCACTCCTAGCTTTGGAGAAGCCCAAAAAGAAAAAGATGGACAAAAGCCATATGCAATGTCATCATTGTAAAGAAATGGGACACTATTCTAGTGAATGTCCAGAGAAACAGAAGTATAAAGAGATTGGCCAAGTATGGTGCAACAACTGCAAAGGACTAGGCCATTATGCAGCAACTTGTCCACAAGAGACACATGAAGAACTCAAGCTTATCATATGTTCCAATTGCAAAGGACCAGGACATTATGCAAGCAATTGTCCAGAAAAGATGAAGAACAAGTTAAACAAGCCTATGAAGGATCTCAGCCTTGGCCCATGAGTCAAGTATGGAAATAAAGGACACTATGCAAATGATTGCCCAGAGAAGATTCCCCAAGACCCCAAGCAAGCCAACATGTAGTTTAGTTGGAAAAATTTTAAGGGTGGTAGTACCCTAGATGTTTTGAGCCTACTTGTAACCCTAGCTTTCCCAAATCTCGGGACGAGATTTATTTTAAGGGTGGTAGCCTGTCACATCCCAAGATTTTCCAAATCTTGTAATGTGAAAAATAAATGAATAAAATAAAACTTTGTTGATTTTCAAGGTGAGAAGAAACTTTTTGAATTCAAATGGAAACCTTCAAACCTATTTTGATCAAGATAAAATCCTAAAAGGATTTAAAAAGATAAACAATTAATAAAGGAAGTTTTAAACATTTGGATTTTACTATTTTGAATCTTTTAATAAAAAGTTTTGGGTTTCAAAAGCAAAGGATAGAAATAAAATAAGGATTATTTTAAAGAGCCAAATTAAAACTTAGCCAAGCCATTGAAATAAAATATTTCTATTTGAGAAAAATAGTAAAGGTTTACTAAAATAAAATAATAAGGATTCAATATCCAAGTTTATTAAAAATAAAGGTTTTTACTATTTTAATTAAACATCAAACTTATTTATTTATTTTAAATAAGTTTTCCAAATGTTTTATATTCTCAAAAAAACCTACTGAATTGGTTTTGAAAATATTTAAATTTCAAATGGAATTTTAAATAAATCAAATCCTATTTTGATTTAATAAACAAGGTCTATTTATTTAATTAATAATGGACCCTAAAATAAAATTATTATATTATTTTGGGACTTTGGTTTATGTTGTTAAATAGAACCAAATTCAATTGAAAAGTGTGGTGAATGTTTGAATTAATTTGGATGCTTGATTGGTTGTTTGAATTTCAAAACAGAAAATAGAATCAGGAAAAGGATAAAACATTCAGAAAGAAAATAAAATAAAATCTGGACACAGCCCAGCCGGCCAGCCCACTAAGCCCAGTACCAGCCCAACTTCCCTCTCTCCCGAAGAAAACTTTTCGCACCTGAACACACACCCACAGAGCGACTGACTGGTGGACCCCATTTCCTTTCCTTCTCTCTCGCTGCCAGTGGACCCCACAGCCACACGGTCATCTTCCCCACCCACGACCTATTCTTCCCCAGACCTCGCTGTCGTTCTCTGTCAATCAATCCCCGAGTAAATTCACTTAATTGCAGCGTTGATTCCGCACGGTAACCTCGCTCACTTAAGCGCCCACTCCCCCTCTCCATTTCCCCTCACGCGCCTCCCTCTCTCTGCCCCTAGGCTGCTTCAATTCGAGCTCGCACTCCCACTGCTCCGACCACCATCCCCAGCCAATTCCGGTGACTCTGCGCCACCCCTTGCCTTCCCAAGCACAAGAGTACATTCCCCAGACCTAGACGCTTCTCCCTGTACCTCCCATTCAACCGCGGGCGCCCCAGAACGTCGGCAACCACTTCGACTGAGCCCCACCGTGTCTGCTACTCTCTCCGGCGATGTTCCCTGGTAAGAACCGACCATCCCGCGCCCTCTCCTTCACGCTCGCAGCTTCGCCTTGATCCTGTGCATCTAACCGCATCCTCGTTTTGCCTCGGAGTGAACCACAGCACCACCCTCGAAGACCACCAGACGAGCCCGACGCAGTTCCCCAGTCCGGCGAGCAATCCCGCTAGAACCAGAGCGCCCCTCGACCAACCGACCACACCTCGAGCATCACCACGTCCCTGCGATCACGGTGAGCATACCCACTTCGTTCCTTGCCTCCTATAGCTACCGTAGCGCCACCGCCTGACCGTCGCCGCCGTCTGCCACCGCCAGCGCCGCCACTAGTTGGCAAGCGTGCTGTGCGCCGTTGGATCTTAATCGTACGCACGCGATAGATTCTTAGCCAAAGGGGTATCGATCCATCTGTGCCATGCGTTGTTAGTTTAATCCTACGGCCAGCATCACTCGATCCACCCGAATCTGTATCGACCAGTAGAAACGCGACATGTGGCCAGTCTTCGATTTAAAACAGAATTTGAACCTAATTTAGATGCAGATTTGAAACCCTTGTAACTTTTGATCCACACGTCCAAGATTTGCAAACTTTATATCAATGGAATCAGTGGAACAAGCCCTAGCCAACCATGCAATTTGTTTAGTAAAAAGCCTTTGGAAAAATGTTTGTTTTTGCAGAAACATTTGTATGCTTGTTTAGATTAGAAAAATTATTCCAAAATGTTTTTGAGGTTGAAATCTTTGCAAATTGGTTTGTCGTGAACCTACTGACCCTAGGAACCAACCCATGGTTTTAAAAATGGATTTGGTGAAGATTAGGATTGAAAAATTGAATTAGCCTATTTCTAGCCAAATAAAAATATTGCTTTAGTTATGAAAATTATTTTGGAATAAAAACTTTGGGAAAATGAATTGAATCAAACCTACTGACACTAAACACCAAGTTTGAGAATTAACAACTTATTTGGTGAACAACATAAAGTTTTTGTTTGGATAAAAACATTTTCCACCACATAAAATAATGATTGGATTTGAAAATGGTTTATGGATAAAACCCTTTTGCAAATGACTTTGCCACTTTGGAAAATACCACTTTGGACTTTACAAAGTTTAGAGCCTAGTAGAAACCATTTTTGCAAATAAAACTATCTTATGCATGCTTGCATGCATGACTTAGATCCCATTATTTTATGTGTGTTAATTTGTTTGATTGATTTTGGTTGGAATGCTAGTGATATTGTGTTTGCTTGATTGATTGTACTGAATTTAGAAAAGTGTGAAACTAGCAAGATCAAGAAGTGCACCAACATTCCCTACCAAAAAGGCAAGTTACACTATCATCTAAAGTCCTACTATTTTCATTATACTTAGTGGATTTTGAAACATGGATGAAAAGAATTTCTATACTTATGCTATGCTAAATCCTAATAGGATTCCCTTATATACTTCTTAGTGAAAACAATGTAGTTGTAAAATGCTTAGCCATGCTAAATATTTTGAGAAGAGATACATGTTGAGGTTTTAAGAAGATTGAGAGAAGACTTGTGTTTTTATATAATAAAACAAGGACTCAATGAACCACCTGGGTGGACAAGGATACTTTGAGTTTTTGACAAGGTGGCAACAAAAGGAACCATGTCTATGGCAATCTCTTTGTGTTGTGCACCAAAAGAAAACCACCCAGGAAACTTAGAGATTGAACATGTTTCTCCAATTGTGGCTTTCGTGTACAACCACATGCTACTTATGGCTCTGGCTTGGTCAACTACATTGGGAAGACCCATGCATTGTCTTCAGGTTACTGAAAATGAGGAACTTGGAATCCTACATGGGTACTGAAGAAAAGCTAGCAATGGTGTATGGGAGGACCCTCTGGAAAGACTTCATCACATTCTCAATCTGCCGGTGCTCCATCTTGGTGAGCACTTATCCAGCGGCCACTGGTGGCAACAAGATGAGATTGTGACATGTGGGTAAAGTGTACAACTTCTGCAGAAGATAATAAAATCTAAGTACTTAGCCGTGTCCCCGGTTATGGACAATACTGAGCAACTAAAGCTTGAAGCTATGGGAAATCTCGACATTCCAATTTATAAAAGAAAAACTTTGAAGTAACAACAAAAGACTTGAAGCACTTGGGGGTACCAAGGAGCTCAAGAGATTTTGATGAAAACTTGAACACTTGGGGATTTACCAAGGAGTTCAGAAAGATTTGACAAAAGACCAAAACCATTTTGAAAAGATATAGGATAAAGTATTGCTTTCTGCAAATGAGCCTAAAACCCCACTTAGCCAAATTTGCATGTAATGATAGGATCCACTTATATTCTACATAGTAGTGAAACTTGCCAATACAATTCAAATGTATTGACCCTTGTGGCTGTAACTTGTAATGATGCAGGTTTAAGTGATATTAGTGAAGTTGATTGAATAGGATTACAAGTCTACAACCAACATGTTTGCCTGTGGCACTTTGAAGATGAAGGACCCCATGCTTATAGATTTTCTGCTGAAATGTAATGTAATAGCCAAGGAGCTATGTAAGATGTAATAAAATTATGTTATTCCTGGTTATAAAGTTATATTATGACCCTTGTTTCTTGATATTACATCTTAACTGTGGATGCTAGCTATTGATCCAGGGACTAGCATTGTAGACACAGGGGACTCAACCTCATATTATTTAAAGGTTGGGACACTCCCTCTACAGATGGTATCAGAGCATTGTGTTGCCTGTAGGATTTGTAAACCTAGGATTGGACAAAACCCTTTATAAAAATAGGAGTTGTGTTTGTTCCAAAACTTATTTACAAACAATTGTGTAAACCCTTTCCTCACCCATTTTGGTTTTGATTCCACATCTCATCTATTTCAACTTGATGAAAAAACCTACCCTATGGCCAAAGACTTCACCATGTGCTAAGGAGTTCTTCAACTCTAATGACTTCAACTTCTTCAACTCTAATGACTTCAACATCTTCAGCATATTCACCAAGGACCTCAACCTTGGATACCACTAAGGACTACAAGTGAGACAAGGCAATCTTGCTCAAGATATGGAGACTGAGGAAATGCAAAATTAGAAGGAGTTCACTTCACTTGAAGTTTTGTGACCAAGTGTTTTTCTCAAGGAAACCATGATCTCATGCAAGATGAATCAACCAAAAAGGAGGATGGAAAGATCACAAGTGAACCATATAGATGGACCACCATATTTAGTTAAGTCAAACACACCAACTTATGTGGTGTAACAAAAATATTTTTGGTTGCCTAAAAATATGCTTGAAACTTGTTGTTGAGTGGAATGTTGTTTGTGTTTGCTTGCACATTGCTTGAGTGAATTGTGATGTGTGTGATTGGAATTGTTCTCTTAGAAAATCTTGTTGCCTATTCTAATCTCCATTCAACCCAAACAGATGACTACTCCAAGAAACTCCAAGGTTGATGACACCAACACCAACCAAGGGGACAGCATGAAAGAACTCATAGCAACCCAAAACCAGTTGAACTAGATGACAGCCTAGTTCATAGCCAACACCAGTGGAGAAGATCCAACCCTGCAAAAGTTTTTGGAAGACCAAGCTCAAATGTTGCTTAAGGTGACAGACCAAATGCTCAACATGGAAAGCAACTTTTCCAAGGATGGCAAAGGTGTTATTCTTAAAGGAACCAAAGCTTGCAATATTTGTGGAGACAAGGACCACACTACTAAGGAGCATGGAGATCAATGCCCTAATTGTGAAGAGAAACACCCAGTTGGCCAATGTCCCACATCTCAAGCTACATGTTACTTATGTGAAGGAAATAATCATGTTCCTATCCAATGCCCCATCTATTCCATTGTGGAACAAAGGAAACAAGGAGGAGTGCAACAAATGATTGCAAACTATCTAGAAGGATCCAAGTCTACCAAGAAGAATGATGACAAAGGAAAAGGACCACTTATACCTCCATGCAATACAACCCAATTCAAAGGACCAAAGAAGAGGCATATGAATTTTCCAAAGAGCAATAGAAGGTCCAAGAAGCATGTAGACATTCCTACCTACCATATAACATATGAGCAACATGAACTAGATGCACTCCTAGCTTTGGAGAAGCCCAAAAAGAAAAAGATGGACAAAAGCCATGTGCAATGTCATCATTGTAAAGAAATGGGACACTATTCTAGTGAATGTCCAGAGAAACAGAAGTATAAAGAGATTGGCCAAGTATGGTGCAACAACTGCAAAGGACTAGGCCAATATGCAGCAACTTGTCCACAATAGACACGTGAAGAACTCAAGCTTATCATATGTTTCAATTGCAAAGGACTAGGACATTATGCAAGCAATTGTCCAGAAAAGTGGAAGAACTAGTTAAACAAGCCTATGAAGGATCTCAGCCTTGGCCCATGAGTCAAGTATGGAAACAAAGGACACTATGCAAATGATTGCCCAGAGAAGATTCCCCAAGACCCCAAGCAAGCCAACATGTAGTTTAGTTGGAAAAATTTTAAGGGTGGTAGTACCCTAGATGTTTTGAGCCTACTTGTAACCCTAGCTTTCCCAAATCTCGGGACGAGATTTATTTTAAGGGTGGTAGCCTGTCACATCCCAAGATTTTCCAAATCTTGTAATGTGAAAAATAAATGAATAAAATAAAACTTTGTTGATTTTCAGGGTGAGAAGAAACTTTTTGAATTCAAATGGAAACCTTCAAACCTATTTTGATCAAGATAAAATCCTAAAAGGATTTAAAAAGATAAACAATTAATAAAGGAAGTTTTAAACATTTGGATTTTACTATTTTGAATCTTTTAATAAAAAGTTTTGGTTTTCAAAAGCAAAGGATAGAAATAAAATAAGGATTATTTTAATGAGCCAAATTAAAACTTAGCCAAGCCATTGAAATAAAATATTTCTATTTGAGAAAAATAGTAAAGGTTTACTAAAATAAAATAATAAGGATTCAATATCCAAGTTTATTAAAAATAAAGGTTTTTACTATTTTAATTAAACATCAAACTTATTTATTTATTTTAAATAAGTTTTCCAAATGTTTTATATTCTCAAATAAAAACCTACTGAATTGGTTTTGAAGATATTTAAATTTCAAATGGAATTTTAAATAAATCAAATCCTATTTTGATTTAATAAACAAGGTCTATTTATTTAATTAATAATGGACCCTAAAATAAAATTATTATATTATTTTGGGACTTTGGTTTATGTTGTTAAACAGAACCAAATTCAATTGCAAAGTGTGGTGAATGTTTGAATTAATTTGGATGCTTGATTGGTTGTTTGAATTTCAAAACAGAAAATAGAATCAGGAAAAGGATAAAACATTCAGAAAGAAAAAAAATAGAATCTGGACACAGCCCAGCCGGCCAGCCCACTAAGCCCAGTACCAGCCCAGCTTCCCTCTCTCCCGAAGAAAACGTTTCGCACCTGAACACACACCCGCAGAGCGACTTACTGGTGGACCCCGTTTCCTTTCCTTCTCTCTCGCTGCCAGTGGACCCCACAGCCACACTGTCATCTTCCCCACCCACTTCCTGTTCTTCCCCAGACCTCGCTGCCGTTCTCTGTCAATCAATCCCCGAGTAAATTCACTTAATTGCAGCGTTGATTCCGCATGGTAACCTTGCTCACTTAAGCGCCCACTCCCCCTCTCCATTTCCCCTCACGCGCCTCCCTCTCTCTGCCCCCTAGGCTGCTTCAATTCGAGCTCGCACTCCCACTGCTCCGACCACCGTCCCCAGCCAATTCCGGTGACTCTGCGCCACCCCCTTGCCTTCCCAAGCACACGAGTACATTCCCCAGACCTAGACGCTTCTCCCTGTACCTCCCATTCAACCGCGGGCGCCCCAGAACGTCGGCAACCACTTTGACTGAGCGCCGTCGTGTCTGCTACTCTCTTCGGCGATGTTCCCTGGTATGAACCGACCACCCCGCACCCTCTCCTTCACGCTCGCAGCTTCGCCTTGATCCTCGCATCTAACCGCATCCTCGTTTTGCCTCGGAGTGAACCACAGCACCACCCTCGACGACCACCAGACGAGCCCGACGCAGTTCAACACTCTGGCGAGCAATCCCGCTAGAACCAGAGCGCCCCTCGACCAACCGACCACACCTCGAGCATCACCACGTCCCTGCGATCACGGTGAGCATCCCCACTTCGTTCCTTGCTTCCTGTAGCTGCCGTAGCGCCACCGCCTGACCGTCGCTGCCGTCTGCCACCGCCAGCGCCGCCACTAGTTGGCAAGCGTGCTGCGCGCCGTTGGATCTTAATCGTACGCACGCGATAGATTCTTAGCCGAAGGGGTATCGATCCATCTGTGTCGTACGTTGTTAGTTTAAACCTACGGCCGGCATCACTCGATCCACCCGAATCGGTATCGACCAGTAGAAACGCGACGCGTGACCAGTCTTCGATTTAAAACAGAATTTGAACCTGATTTAGATGCAGATTTGAAACCCTTGTAACTTTTGATCCACACGTCCAAGATTTTCAAACTTTATATCAATGCAATCAGTGGAACAAGCCCTAGCCAACCATGCAATTTGTTTAGTAAAAAGCCTCTGAAAAAATGTCTGTTTTTGAAGAAACATTTGTATGCTTGTTTAGATTAGAAAAATTATTCCAAAATGTTTTTGAGGTTGAAATCTTTGCAAATTGGTTTGTTGTGAACCTACTGACCCTAAGAACCAACCCATGGTTTTAAAAATGGATTTGGTGAAGATTAGGATTGAAAAATTGAATTAGCCTATTTCTAGCCAAATAAAAATATTGCTTTAGTTATGAAAATGATTTTGGAATAAAAACTTTGGGAAAATGATTTGAATCAAACCTACTAACCCTAAACACCAAGTTTGAGAATTAACAACTTATTTGGTGAACAACGTAAAGTTTTTGTTTGGATAAAAACATTTTCCACCACATAAAATAATGATTGGATTTGAAAATGGTTTATGGATAAAACCCTTTTGAAAATGACTTTGCCACTTTGGAAAATACCACTTTGGACTTTACAAAGTTTAGAGCCTAGTAGAAACCATTTTTGCAAATAAATCTATCGTATGCATGCTTGCATGCATGACTTAGATCCCATTATTTTATGTGTGTTAATTTGTTTGATTGATTTTGGTTGGAATGCTAGTGATATTGTGTTTGCTTGATTGATTGTAGTGAAGTTAGAAAAGTGTGAAACTAGCAAGATCAAGAAGTGAACCAACATTCCCTACCAAAAAGGCAAGTTACACTATCATCTAAAGTCCTACTATTTTCATTATACTTAGTGGATTTTGAAACATGCATGAAAAGAATTTCTATACTTATGCTATGCTAAATCCTAATAGGATTCCCTTATATACTTCTTAGTGAAAACAATGTAGTTGTAAAATGTTTAGCCATGCTAAATATTTTGAGAAGAGATACATGTTGAAGTTTTAAGAAGATTGAGAGAAGACTTGTTTTTTTATATAATAAAATAAGGACTCAATGAATCACCTGGGTGGACAAGGATACTTTGAGTTTTTGACAAGGTGGCAACAAAAGGAACCATGTCTATGGCAATCTCTTTGTGTTGTGCACCAAAAGAAAACCACCCAGGAAACTTAGAGATTGAACATGTTTCTCCAATTGTGGCTTTCGTGTACAACCACATGCTACTTATGGCTCTGGCTTGGTCAACTACATTGGGAAGACCCATGCATTGTCTTCAGGTTACTGAAAATGAGGAACTTGGAATCCTACATGGGTACTGAAGACAAGCTAGCAATGGTGTATGGGAGGACCCTCTAGAAAGACTTCGTCACATTCTCAATCTACCGGTGCTCCATCTTGGTGAGCACTTATCCAGCGGCCACTGGTGGCAACAAGATGAGATTGTGACATGTGGGTAAAGTGTACAACTTCTGCAGAAGATAATAAAATCTAAGTACTTAGCCGTGTCCCTGGTTATGGACAATACTAAGCAACTAAAGCTTGAAGCTATGGGAAATCTCGACATTCCAATTTCTAAAAGAAAAACTTTAAAGTAACAACAAAAGACTTGAAGCACTTGGGGGTACCAAGGAGCTCAAGAGATTTGGACAAAAACTTGCAGCACTTGGGGGTACCAAGGAGCTCAAGAGATTTTGATGAAAACTTGAACACTTGGGGATTTACCAAGGAGTTCAGAAAGATTTGACAAAAGACCAAAACCATTTTGAAAATATAGGATAAAGTATTGCTTTCTACAAATGAGCCTAAAACCCCACTTAGCCAAATTTGCATGTAATGATAGGATCCACTTATATTCTACATAGTAGTGAAACTTGCCAATACAATTCAAATGTATTGACCCTTGTGGCTGTAACTTGTAATGTTGCAGGTTTGAGTGATATTAGTGAAGTTGATTGAATAGGATTACAAGTCTACAACCAACATGTTTGCCTGTGGCACTTTGAAGATGAAGGACCCCATGCTTATAGATTTTCTGCTGCAATGTAATGTAATAGCCAAAGAGCTATGTAAGATGTAATAAAATTATGTTATTCCTGGTTATGAAGTTATATTATGACCCTTGTTTCTTGATATTACATCTTAACTGTGGATGCTAGCTATTGATCCAGGGACTAGCATTGTAAACACAGGGGACTCAACCTCATATTATTTAAAGGTTGGGACACTCCCTCTACAGTGAGGGCTTTAATCACTAAGTTTTCACATAACAAAATAGTTTTTAATTGGAAGATAGTTGAAAACAAGAATATACTTGGAATGCTGTAACACACCATGCATAGGAGTTTATAGTGGACACTTTTGGAATAACTTGGTTTCTTGGGAGTTGGAAGCATGAGTAGAACTTACTCATACAACTGGAGGCTAGCAAAAGACTGGGAGAAACCAATTAAGAGATCAATAATGGCCATAATCATGCAGTGCAACAAAGCATACTAATCAAAGCAAAGAGTGGTACTACAAGTCAAGGACTAAATGATCATAGAGGCTATTTGTGACTTTTCATATTCATAACACGGTGTGAGCATATGCCAAGTCAACCCAAGCAAAACATCAAAGGAGAATACCACAATACTATGCTTTTGCATGCTAAAACAACGCATAATTTTTTCAAGGCACACTAAGAAATCCCAATTGTTTGGAACAAGACATGCTACAGCAATAATCACTAAGCTAGCATAAAGTCAAAACAACACCTAGCATGTCATGCTAAAGTCTAAGTCACAGTCAATGCAAGCTCCTCTTGTACTTACAAGCAAGAACTTACTACTCCTTTCCAACACCAAGCAAACTTATTTGCAAAACAACAAAGCGAGAATGGGGGGTCCAAACTACTCAAGCAAACTAAACAAACTAAGCAAATAAAACGAAAACTAAGATGCTCCAAGAACAACATAACTGTGCATGAAACAACAAAGCTTTGACGCTTGTACCTCTGGATATTTATTGGTGTGACACCATGGTGGAAACCCCAAGCTTGAAATTTTGTCCATTCTTCATTTCATTGCATCATTCTCTCTCTACACCTGAAATTTTTCCTTCACACAAAACTTCACACAATCTTCATTAGCAACATTAGCTTATTCAAAAGATATTAGACCTCTGGCAAAGCTTTGAAACAGCAAGGCTTTTCACTAAAAACACAATCTACTGTAGTAAATCCTTCAAAAAGCTCAATTCACCTAAAGAGAACTCAAAAAGGAATCAATAAGAAGCAAATGCAAATAATGGCAGAAATCTGTCAAAACAGACCAGCAGGCAGAAACCGATTTTTTCAAACATCTTCTGTTGACCAAATAAAAATGTTCTGAACTAACAAAAGTTAGCTAACATACTGGGGGATTTATTCCCACATTTTCATCTCAATTCGAGTTAAAGAGACTCCTCACGAATTTTTTTGGTGGAGGACAGAAATCTGTTTTGGGACAGCAACTCCCCAGATCTTACTTTCCTCTCATTAGAGGTCATTATTGGCACAAAAAGCAAACAAAAAAGATAAGGAGTGGTCATTACAAAAGTAATAACTTCCAAGACTCAAGGAAACTCTTGGGTTATCTCCCAACAAGTACTTTTATTTAACGCCTTTAAGTTAGGCACAAGAAGCAAGAAGAATCAAGTATTTTCAAATGAAGAATGGCTCCTCTTGTTCCTTCTTTTCTTACCTTTCTTTTTCTCTTTAGGGAAGATATGATTGCTTACCGGAGGAGAAAAGTGCATAATGCCTTTTCCCACATCTATTACTGCTCCAAGGTGTTTCAGTAGAGATCTTCCAAGTGTGATCTGTCCTTTGCCTTGTGAAGACATCCTTAGCCTCCCCGGCAACGGCCCCAAAAAAGCTTGAAGACAGTCTACACACAGCCTATTGGGAAACACAAGAGCAAGGTGTGAAGCAGCAAGCAGCAAGTTTTCCCTCAGTTGAGACCGAGGTTATCGAACCAGAAGGAGGAAGGAAACGTCACAGAGGTGTTGCAAACAACACGGAGACCTGCATAACACAAACTCAAGACTTTGCCCCAACAAACAGTGAGGTTGTCAAGCTCACCGGTTTGCTGTAATAAAGGATTAAACGTATGGTGTGGAAGGTAATGGTTTGCAGCAAGTAAACAAGTAATAGTGGAAGATATATCAATGGTAAAGGTTGGACTGGGGTCCATAGTTCACTAGAGGTGCTCTCCTTAGATAAACAACATGGCATTAAGGGTAAACAAATTACAGCAAGGCAATTATAGGAACTGAGCAAGGCATAACAATGCAATTACTAGTCAGAAAGATCCTAGGAGATTAATTTGGGCAATTCAACAAGATACATAGACCGCCATCCAACTGCATCTATGACTAGAAGTCCACCTTCAGGTTATCATCCGAACCCCCTCTAGTATTAAGTTGTAA
The DNA here is from genome assembly GCA_023614405.1 of Avena insularis. Taxonomy (NCBI): domain Eukaryota; kingdom Viridiplantae; phylum Streptophyta; class Magnoliopsida; order Poales; family Poaceae; genus Avena; species Avena insularis. Next base: position 359,605,770 of record CM042697.1, read on the forward strand.
GAAACAGACAACTGCTTTAAGCAAAGTGTGTAAGGTAAATAGTCCACATGTTCCATGAACAAGAGACCGTTGTTTTCTCCCTAGTAGCAACAACACATCTACATCCGAAGAGATTATTGTCACTTCCCTTGGAAACTAGAGGCACGAACCCACAATCGAGCATAAATATCCCCTCTTGGAGTCACTAGCAACTACTTGGCCAAGATAGCTACTAACAACGGAGAGCATGAAAGATCACAAACAACACAAACATGATAGAATCATAAAGACAAAACCATTAACCAAACTAACATAATAATCTCAATATCCATCGGATCCCCGCAAACACAACATGCATGATTACAAATATATTAGATCTTGATCATGAACGGAGCTCACAAGATCTATACATGAAAGCATAAAGGAGGAGATACACTACTACATGGACCCATAGTCCAAGGTGGAACTACTCACGCATCATACCGGAGAGAAGTCCTCCGGGATGATCTCCCCTCCGGTAGGGTGCCAGGAAGAACTTCAGATCCCCCCGATCTAGGGACGATGGTGGCGGCGGCTACAAACAGTTTCGTGGATATTTGATCGGGTGCTTAGGGTTTCTGCATCGGGGGATCCTTATAGGCGAAGGGGGAGACCGAGGAGGCGGCCAGGGTTGGCAAACCCTAGCCAGGCGTGGGGCTGGGCCCACCCACGCCTGGGGTGGGTCTGCCCCCCTGGCTGATCCCTTCGGCTCTCCTCTGGACTTCTTGTTCCCCACGGAAAATAATTGACTTTGATGTTTGTCCTTTCCAATTCTGAGAATATTTCTTTACTAACTTTTCTGAAACCAAAAACATCAGAAAACAAACATCTGGCACCGTTGCAACTTGTTAAAGGTTAGTACCAGAAAACATGTAAAAAGCACCTCAAAGTAGATACAAAACAAGCATGGAGCATCAAAAATTATAGATACGTTTCCAACGTATCAATGAGATAGCCATATGAGTTATGTAAGATGTAAAGAATTATTTTATTCCTGGTTATCAGTTGTAATATGACTTTTGTTTCTGGATATTGCATCTTAAACTGTGGATGCTAGCTATTCGATCCAGGGACTAGCATTGTAAACACAAGGATCTCTACCTTATTCGGTTGGGACCTCTATAACAAGGCTTTGGAAAGTGAACTCTTGTCACTCACAAAGTCCCATGAAAAGCTTCTAGACTTATTCCTTCACCTAGTAATTACATTCCTTCAATTGACCAATATTCCTTCACCTAGTAATTACATTCCTTCTAGTAGTACAAATATTCTTAAAGAAAATGCTAGGTTGACGGGGGAGCTAGCTAAGGCCACCTTTCCAAAAGGAAACAAGTCCATTGATGACCTCTTGAGTAAGAAAAGGTCAAATGGTGAGAAAGGGGGCATTGGTTTTGTCTCCAAAGCCAAGTAGAAGAACAAAAAGAAGAAGAAGGCCAAGACCGCACAAGAAAAATACAAGGTCGTTGTTGGGAGTAAGACCACAAGTGGAAAAACTATGTCTCATGATGATTTTGCGGGACGTGCTAACCCTCACTGTGTTTTAATGCATGATTATTATGGTGATGTGTATGCACAATATGTTGGCCCATTTGATGGGTATATTGCTTGGTCTATTTGGGTTCCCAAGACCCTTGTTTCTAATAAAATAGGACCCATTGAAAAATGAGTATCTAAAACTAGCTTGATCTTTTGTAGACTTATTCTTCCGGAGGGTCAAAGTGGGTGCTTGATAGTGGTTACACAACTCATATGACCGGAAGCTCGTCTATTGTAAAGGAGTTAATGCCAAATGATGATCAAATATCCGTGACATATGCCGACAAGTCAAAGTCTAAGGTAATGGGTCTTGGCAAGGTTGTGGTTTCCCACGATATTACACTCGTGGACGTCATGCTTGTTGAGACCCTTGGTTATAATTTACTTCCAGTCCGTGCTCTTGGAAAAATGGGATTTTCCGTCTTTATTGATGATGATATTGTGGTCCTCATGTGGAGCAAGTCTCTCAAGGTCGCTTTCATTGGGTACGTCAAAAATGACTTGTATGTGGTGAACTTTTCGGGGCAAACCACTACAAGTGCGATGTGCTTATTCGGAAAGGCTGATGTGGGTTGGTTATGGCATCGCCGTCTAGCCCACGTAATTTTGAGAACTTCGCAAAGTCTCCACAAGGATGGCCATATTGTTGGACTAAAATAAAATGTTTCCTTTGCCAAAGATCGTGTTTGCAGGGCTTGTGTTGAAGCAAAGATGCATGATTCTCCCCACAAGCCAAAGAACTACAGCAAGTCCAAGAGGATCTTGGAGCTCCTTCATGTGGATCTCTTTGGGCCTCCATCTCATGCAAGTCTTGGTGGGAATATATATTGTTTGGTGATTGTTGATGACTATTCAAGATATTCATGGGTATATTTCTTCAAGTTGAAAAGTGAAACCCAAGAGAACTTCATCGACTTCATCAACATGGTTCAACGTCAATATAATGTCCATGTGTTGATAATAAGAAGTGACAATGGCACCGAGTTCAAGAAATACACCTTGAATGGATTTCTTAGTGATGAGGGGATAAAACATCAATATTCCGCTGCATATACCCCTCAACAAAATGGTGTAGACGAGAGGAAGAACTGGACTCTTATTGATATGGCAAGGAATATGTTGGCGGAGTTTAAATCACCATACAACTTTTGGGCCGAAGCAATCTCCACCGCTTGCCATACATCAAACCGGCTCTACCTCCGCAAAGAATTGATCAAGACTCCATATGAAATACTTATCGGTAACAAGCCCAGCGTATCTTACTTCCTGGTGTTCGGTTGTAAGTGTTTCTATCTCAAAAAGGGTGTTTGTTTGTCCAAATTCTATTCCAAAGCATTAGAGGGTATTTTTGTTGGCTATGGTCTCGAATCTCACACTTATAGCATCTATGATAAGCTCTCCGGAGCAATCATAGAATCTTGTAGTGTGACTTTTGAAGAATATGATGGTCCCCAAGGGGGGCGTTTTGATTCTTGTGATGCAATGATGAAATGCCTCAGGATGCCATAGGAAGAATGGGTGTGGGATTTATTCGGCCCGTTGAGGAACCCCTTATGGTGGATTGAGAAGAACTATGCTCTACTCAAGTGGAGCCCTCATCTTCACATCAACAACAAGCTCCATCTACCGAGGAGGACAATGACCCAAGCCAAAGACAAGTTGTGGATCCTCAACATGTTGATCAGGAAGATACTTCTAGTGAGGTGGAGCTTGAGTCACCATTCTCCAGAATGTCAAGTGCTGCTCGGTCTATTACACAAGGAAGATCTATACAATCTGAAGTGAGAGCAGCTCAACTCCAGTCTAATAGTCTGCCTGATCAAGACCAAGGTCAATCTATGCCTCTTAATGAATAAAATGATGCCGATATTGATCAAGGTCAAGTTGATGGTCAAGATGAGGACCAAAATGATGAAGAGGACCCCCCAAGAAACAACAAGGAGATTGAAACTCGTCACAAAGCTAGAATGGATAGAATGTTGGAATTAAGAGACCACTCTCTAGAGAATATGGTTGGAGATGTAAGGAGAGGAATGTCCACAAGAGCACAACTGAAGAGGTTTAGTGAACACCAAGCACAGATATCCATGATAGAAACAAAGAAAGTATGGGAAGCTCTTGATGATTCAGATTGGTTGGCACTAGAAGAAATGTGGTAATTTTTGACCCTCCATATTGGTCACTAGATGGTCATTGTTCTTCATTTGTGACCTTATTGTGACCAAAGACAGATGGTCAAAAGTTGAGAGTCACTAACGGACAATAAAGACCTTTCCAATGCATTGGTCATAGACTACTATGACCAATACAGATGATCATGGATTCTATGACCAAATGTTTTGGTCATGGGCTATCTACCATGTCCACGTCATATCCTACTTGGCTAATCCTACGTGGAAGATTTATGACCAATTGGAAAGGTCATCCATCATATTTAGCCAGGTCCAATTAGGTGTTTTATATGGGCCAAGCCCAATAATTTCAGCCTTTTTCTATGCATTTTTTTGAGGCTTTGGTCTTTTACAAACAAATTCATTTTGGGGTTTTGGCCTTTTTATGGTCAATTTATTTTATTATTTTTAGTCTTTTCCATCTTTTGCTGATATAATTTGGGCCATGGCCTTTTTTGAGTCCAAATGGTATTTTGTCCAGTAAAAGTTTGACTGTTTTGACTATTTTTTAATTCCAAACCTAAGGAGAAAATAATTTAGGTCTCAATTTCACAGATTTCATGTATTCACGTCAGCAATCAATGTATACTTTTAGAAAATAGAAGAAAAATTCAATTAGTTACCAGAATAAATCCATCACACTCTTTTCATACATCTTGTCAATCACAATATTACAAGCTACAAAATATTATCGACAATTTGCTAACTAGGACTTGACGCTAGGACGTTCTTCAACTTGTCAAGAACACTTTCATATTCAATTAAAGTGCATTAAGGAAGTACGTGCTAGCAACAACATAGATAAGTTACCGACAAAATAAAATGTATAACCAAACAGAATAGATTTCTGTACAGTACGACAAAAGTTATTAATAATGCAACAACATCAGCTAAAACAGTTTCTATATGTTTAGTAAAGCACCAGCTATTTTATTTCGGAGATTCTCCATCAAATATGCTACAATAACCTGTTAATTAGCACATGATATAGTGACCAGACTCCAAGAATGCCAATAGCTTATTTACAAATAAGAACTACAGAAAACAGCACAACAAGACACCAATATAAGCAAGAGTTGATAAGGAAGTACTCGTTAATTATAACATCGCATATCTAGCAAGATTTGACAGTATAAGTAACCAATTAAGTACTACGTACCACAGTACTACTAATTACAATAGCAACACACCCAAACAGATGTGATATACACATTTCTTTCTTGAACCAAATTGAATAAGTAGAAATCAACGCACATCCTAAGAATCATTCAATGGTTCACCATGATACAACAAGAAGATAAATATTACTCTACTTGCAGATGGAGGCAATCTACTCGATTTGCATCATGAGCAACCGTGGTCTAGAGCACATCAGAAGGGGGGAACGAAAAGAGATGACCTTCTTGGTTGTTGAGCATCGTCTTTGTGTTTGTGGGAGGGCTGCACGAGCACCCCTCCTCCTGGTCGGGCACGCCCTTGCACATCGTCGGCGGAGTGCAGCTCCGAAAGCTTTCCTTGGTCGGAGGTTATCTGCACGGGAAGAAGCGTGAGCAAGGTAGAATAAAGATGTGGGGGCCGTGGGGAGATGGGATTCAGATCTTACGATGGTAGGTGTGATCGAAGCGGACACCGTGGAGGAGGTTCAACCTCGGGCGGTGTTGCTGCTCCTTCTTGGGCGCCCACGGCTGGTTAAGATATGTGGCGGGATCCTGGTCGCAGGAAACCGGTCGAAAAGCGTTGCCGGCGTAGTAGAGGACATGGCGGCGCCATCCACTCCTGCTGCACCTTATCCGGGGGCACTTCACCTTCTAGTACAGGAACATCCATCTTGTCTTCCATTTCAAACTGATAAAAGTTACATTAATGAACTGTATTAGGATAGAAGGGTAATATAAGTATAGAGTGCAAGAAGATTCTACCTAGTTCATGCAAAACCTGATTGTGACCTAGAACAAGAAATAATATCTATGTTCGTCTAACTACTGAAAGTTATAGAAAAATCATGATTTCATACTAAGTAGTTACCATTTATCCTCGTTGGCTTACTACTGAAAGTTATAAAAAAAACATGATTTCATAACTAAGTAGTTACCATTAACCCTCATTAAGTAGAACGGCTAGGTGCAGATGATGTATGTCAAGAGTGTTTTACTTACAAGTAGTAGAAGGAAACATCAGTATGGTACATGAACAAGCAAGTGTGAACTGCCAGTAGACCACGAATTAGATTACCTTTTAATGATAACAGGCCAAGAACTGGACTACCTTTTAATCTATACTGATGATGTGAGCAAGTATCCACATGGAAGATATAACTACAAATAAAAGGGGAAACACTGACAAAAGCCATAAAAAATAGTCACCGCCATTTTAATATTACTACAACTTGACTAGCAGTAGCAAACTAAGTTATGCATCAAGGGAGAACTAGAAGTAACTTAACATGCAGCAGCAAACAAATAAATATGTATATTCCACAATTAATCACGTCCAGCTATACAGTGTCTGGAATCCTAGATTCCAAAAAAGCTCCAATCGTGATCCAAAGGGATTTCGGCCACCACACAAGATTCACCGCAGTCCTGGTTCTGCATCAAAAGACAATGATTGTAACTAAGAAAGATAAACTCTCCTGCTGCGTACATAACTCAGAATAGGAGATGCACATTAAATACGTGTAGATGATTGGGAGGATAATCTATGCAATACAGTATGAGCCTACAGTCTATAAAGTTTAGCTGCACCCGCTACCATTTCTGAAGTTGAACAGAAAAATGCGCCAGTAGTAACATACTCAGTTAAGAACTGTATGTTTGGAATCACACTCAAGCAACATGAAAGAACTAGTTCGAAATAATAAGGATTTTACGAAACTGCCCCTGATGATTTTTGTGGTGGAAGACTACAGGGAACATAGGGTGTTTCGGTCATTTTAAGTCCCAAAGTGCGGGTGTCGGGGAGGCAGGTGAAACTGGTGACTTTGGAGGCCAGAATTTCATACATTGGATGGAGGCGGTGTGGGCGGCCAAGATCTGTTTCTGAGGTGATCCGTGGACAGTCTGATTCTCTTTTCTGATTGGTTGTCTTTGATTTATGGACAAGTTTTATTATTTCCAATCCAAACGACCAACATTATGGCCAAAATCCTGACATAGTTTTTGATAATGTGTTCATATTATGCACACATGAGAATCTTAGAATGGCAAAATGTTGTCGGAGGAAGTTTTTATTTTCCTCGCAAGTGTCTCGAAAAAACCTTTTCAGAAATGACCTATCATGTTCGAGGTTTCATGGCTTTCGGGCCAAACAGCCAACATTATGGCCATAATCGTGGCATAGTTTGTGATAATGTGCCCATATTGTGCATGTATGTGCATCTTGGGATGGCGAACAATATTGCAGGAGAAAGTTTTCCTTTTCGTCGCATAGAAAATACATTTTCTATTTTTTGAATACCGAAAAACTAGGAGTTTTGTGAAGCAACCACCAAATGAGAGTTTCAAAATGGTTCCACCACATTTTTAAAAAATATTAGACTATTTTACATGGACAATGTCCCAACCAGGATACCTCAAACCTTTCGGCCCACCCCTCATGAAAAAGACAAATGTCTGCCAAATCAGTAGGAAGTGGGTCCGATTTGAACTACATGTGCATGATTTAATGCTCATGATTTTGTGCAAAAAATCATTTTTAGATTCACAATACGATGTTTTATCAGAGATCTAATGAAAGTTTAGCGAGGCACAACACCTAGATAGGAACCTTTATGCCCGCCGTTTTGACCATAGTCTGAAACAGGCATAAGAAATTAAAAAACGGTCCAAACGAGGTAAATCCTTCACGTGGTCTCCTATTATGTGACATATTTGCAAGAAAAAAATACCAAACTTGGTATATTGCAAGTTTCTCGAAATAACCTTGTTAGAAATGACCTATCATGTTCGAGGTTTCATGGATTTCAGGCCAAACGACCAATGTTATGGCCAGAATCGTGGCATAGTTTGTGATAATGTGCCCATATTATGCATGCATGTGAATATTGGGATGGATAGCAATGTTGCAGGAGGAAGTTTTCCTTTTCATCGCACAAAAAATACATTTTTTTTTATTTTTCGAATGTCGAAAAACTGGCGTTTTGTGAAGCAACCACCAAATGAGAGTTTCAAAATGGTTCCACCACATTTTTCAAAAATATTAGACCATTTTACATGGACAATTTCCCAACTAGGGTATCTCAAAACTTTCGGTCCACCCCTCCTGAAAAAGACAAATGTCTGCCGAATCGGTAGGAAGTGGGTCCGATTTGAACTACATGTATATGATTTAATGCTCATGATTTTGTGAAAAAAACATTTTTAGATTCACAATATGATGTTTTATCAGAGATCTAATCAAAGTTTAGCGAGGCTCAACACCTTGCTAGGAACCTTCGTGCCCGCCGTTTTGACCATAGTTTGAAACGGGCATAAGAAATTCAAAAACAGTCCAAACAAGGTAAATCCTTCGCGTGGTGTCTTATTATGTGACATATTTGCAAGAAAAAAATACCAAATTTGGTATATTTCAAGTGTCTCGAAAAAACCTTCTCAGAAATGACCTATCATGTTCGAGGTTTCATGGCTTTCGGGCCAAACGGCCAATGTTATGGCCAGAATCGTGGCATAGTTTGTGATAATGTGTCCATATTATGCATGCATGTGCATATTAGAATGGCGAACAATGTTACAGGATAAAGTTTTCCTTTTCGTTGCAGAGAAAAAACATTTTCTATTTTTTGAATACCGAAAAACTGGGCGTTTTGTGAAGCAAACACCAAATGAGAGTTTCAAAATGGTTCCACCATATTTTTCAAAAATATTAGATCATTTTACATGGACAATGTCCCAACTGCGGTATCTCAAACCTTTCAGTCCACCCCTCGCGAAAAAGACAAATGTCTGTCGAATCAGTAGGAAGTGGGTCCGATTTAAACTACATGTACATGATTTAATGCTCATGATTTTTTGTAAAAATAATTTTTAGATTCACAATATGATGTTTTATCAGAGATATAATGAAAGTTTAGCGAGGCTCATCCCCTAGCTAGGAACCTTCATGCCCGCCGTTTTGACCATAGTTTGAAGCAGGCATAAGAAATTCAACAACGGTCCAAACAAGGTAAATCCTTCGTGTGCTGTCTTATTATGTGACATATTTGGAAGGAAAAATACCAAACTTGGTATATTGCAAGTGTCTCGAAAAAACCTTCTCAGAAATGACCTATCATGTTCGATGTTTCATGGCTTTCGGGTCAAACGGCCAATGTTATGGCCAGAATCATGGCATAGTGTGTGATAATGTGCCCATATTATACATGCATGTGCATATTGGGATGGCGAACAATGTTGCAGGAGGAAGTTTTCCTTTTTATCGCATAGAAAATATATTTTCCATTTTCTGAGTGCAAAAAACTAGGCATTTTGTGAAACAACCACCAAAATGCTCATTCAAAATGCTAAAACCATATTTTTCAAAAATACTAGACAATCTTACATGGATAATGTCCCGAGTAGGATGTCTCAAACCATTTCGTCCATACCTGCCGAAAAAGACAAATGTCTGCCGAATCGATAGGAAGTGGGTCCGGTTTGAACTACATGTACATGATTGAATGCTCATAATTTTTTGAAAAAATCATTTTTAGGTTCAAAATATGAAGTAGGTCCGGTTTTAAATTTCAAATCCCTGTTGCCAAAACCATGATTCAAAATCAATATTTACACCTATTAAAGTTTTATATGAAAAATATGTCCTTGTATTTTTCCTGATATTTAGAAATGTTCCATAATGCCCTTAAAATATTTTGTGAAATTTTACAAGTTTTCTAAATTTTGTTTGACTCTATTTGGAGTTATGAATAAAAAGATGCAAAAGAATTCAGAAAAAAAAAGAGAAAAAAATCTGTAGGGGCCCGGCCATGCGAACCCGCTAGCAATCACGACCCAACCCAAGTCCGGCACCTAAATCGTCCTTATATTGGCCTATGAGCCCTAGGCTCACTCGGTGGAGCAGAAGAAAATGAAAGCTGAAGCCCCCAGCGGAGCTGAGGCCCAACAGCGAGCAAACTCTATAAAAACGTTTCGTGGAGGAATTTCTAATAGAAGTTAGTGGGTACTGTAGTGGTTGGTGAAGGTTAGTACCGCGTGAAACATGGAGGTCGTGGGTTCAAGATCCATCATCGCCTTATTTTCCCTATTTTTGCTTCTTAATTCGCACGCGTAGTGTCAACACCCGAATTTTTCAATCCTAGATGCCTGTTATGCCATACATCGCAATCCTAGGATTACCATTTTTGCGAGACATAACAGAATTGGATACCATAGTACTTCATCCATTACAACGATACATAAGTTCTTACACAAATAGGGATCTCATGATCCAGTTCTTAATACAACTTCAAGCAGCGGAATACGTAATAATAACGGTAGCGTAGGCGAAGCTCCATCTTCGGGGTCACAGACAATGCTGACGATGGGAGATGATCCTAGTTGTCGTAACCTTCCTGGGGTCCATCCTCCAGATACTCCTCTTCATAGTCTGGCCATGGGACTAGCCAGGGACAAAGCCATGAGTATTCTTTAAGTACTCGCAAACTAATACTAACAGGTAAGGGGTTTTTGGATAATAGGACACTAGGCTCTAGGGTTGTTTTGCAAAAGCCAGATTTATCTCTACTAAGTTCCAAAGCTAGTCACAATTTTATAACTCCTAAGTGGGATCTTGTAACTCAGGTCACAACTCTGTTGTGGTTAAGTCAAAATCTCAATTCATTTCACAAGTCATTTTGAAAAGTCTGACGGGGGAACAGTATGGCCACTTCAACTGTCCATAACCACGGACGTGGCTATTCGAATAGTTTGACACTCTGTAGAGATTGTACACTTTCACCACAACATTCGATACATCCGTCAGGAACAAATCCTGAATTCACCATACTCAGTATGCGGATAATCAATCCTAACCTTTCATTTACACGCCCTAGTATAAGCACCTCTCATGTGAGTTTGGCCTCCCAACCATGACTCACTGTCATCTTGGTCTTTGCATGTGGACAATCTTCACAAGGTAGCCTCAGCTCAGACCTTGGCCGTGAGGGAACTAATACTAAGGAATATAAGTTTTCAGTCAAGCCCTACCCAATATTCGGGTATTGTGGTTGTACGATAAAATTGGAATGGTATCGCATCCAGACAACCATCATTTTTATAAAGGGCTAAGGCTCATGCCTCAACATTTTCATTACCAAAAATCATCAAGTGTTTGGAAACACATGTCCAAAACATTTCAATAGAATGATCCATCATTCCAAGGTTTTCATAACCATTTTTCCACCAAGAATTCCCATCTAAAGTTGATCAAGTTTTATGCTTAGCACTAGCATCTACAGGTGGGGGTAGTACTAATGAGGGGTGGTAACTAATGGAGTTTTACTAAGTCTAACCTTATATCTTAGACTGATATCAAAGTTTCTGTCCTAGGCCAAATTTTATGCTCTTTATGCAACCTTCAGCACTTTCCACAATCTACCAGTCACTTAAGTAAACTCTAAGTAAGCTTTGATAAAGAAATAAGGTAAGAAGTTAGCAAGTAAAACTAGGATTGGTTTATCAAATGGGTAATCTTGCAAGGGGTAGCTTGCATAGGTAGGGTATTAGCTTGCATAATCACTAGTAGTATTTGGCTTGCTAAAGTAGAGTGTCTTGCAAGTTTTATCTTGCATCAATATCAGTATAAGGCTGCTAAAGTGCAAGTGTTAGCTTGCCTTGTGCAGAGCAGTGGTTGAAGTTCTCCTCGGCTTCCTCTTCGTAGTATCCTCCTTCCTCCTTGTATCCTTGGTCGGTACTAACGTCTATGAATAAATACGAGGTACACAATCACCAAACAATACTTAACTACTTGCAATCATCACACACAAGGGTCTTATAGATGATCTAACATCATCTCTAACCTTACAAGGTTAAGGCTTGGTTTAAAGTCTTTTTATTTTTAGAAAAGTAATTTCTACTCATTGAAAAACTACTTAAGATTTAATATTCTCCAAACTAAACATGGGATCATGTTGACACATGTCATCACCTCATATTGTAGTCCATGGGAATGTGATTTAAAGTGGTGTCACAATTTAATAAGGTTTTACCCTTTTATTTTAATTAATTAAAGTGGCTAGAAATGCTTATGTAGCATTCTCTTATTACTTGAACAATATTTCTGCAAGTAAACCTATATATTTTTATAGATTCTGAAAGGTATGGTTAAATGTGATTTTTGAGAGTTGGAATCAACTCAAAAGCTTTTATGGTTTAAATTTGAAAAATGTTTGAATGCAGAAAAACTTCTGCCTTGTCATTTTTACCAAGGGTGATCTACAGATCCAAATGACTTGAATCCAACGGGCTTGGATTAAGCATTCACAGACCTTTCCAACAAAATTGGTTTCATTCAAATTGGTGCACTGAATCGATCTGGGTTGATTTTTGAAGTTGGGTACAGAAGTGTGTTTGAAATGAAATAGAAAAAGATTTAATTTGAATTGCTAGGCTGCGCGGGAAATTCTAACGGGCCGGCCTGCTAAGCGCAGTGCTCCCGCAGGCTGCGTAAGTGGGTGTCCCCACGCGTCAGTGACACGGGGCTGGGCGAAGCGGTATGGGGCAACGTGGATCGTTCGATCTACTTCTAATCCAACGGCTGTGGGTCATCGTCGACGCGAGACAGCTCCGGCGAGAACGAAACCTCGCGCGGCCAGTGAGGGGTGCTGGAGGCTCACCGGAAGTCTTGGCGGTCGGCGAGGCGAACAACGAAGTCGACGACGGCGAACTCAGGGGTGGTCGCGGCAGCTCCTGGGGAGGCTCCAATTGCTGGCTCCTTTCTTCTCCGGCAGCGGCAGGCTCCAGTGAAATTCCAGCGTGGTGGTGCTCGCCTTGCTCTAGGAATGGTGTGGCACGGTCAGTGAGGAGAGGGGAGTGAGATGGTGTGATGAATTCGTGCGGGGTTGGCCTCTATTTATAGTCGAGCGAGGGGACCGTCAGGCGTCTGGTGAGCTCGTCGAAGCGGCTATGACTAAAGGCATGGGCAAGGGTAGGGGACAGTACAGTGTCTCCTGGCGATGCTCAACGACATGGTCGCGAGGCATGGGGCGGTGTGGTTTGGTCTGGAACGTGCGATGCTCTGCGCGGCAGAGGCGGCATCTTCGACGGCGGGCGGTGGCTGTATGGCACGGGGCGGCAAACGGGGATGTCTGGCGGTCTCCTCGGTCGGTGGCGATCGTGTGTGCACGCGGTGAGGGCGGCGCGCGGTCTGTGGGTGATGGTCGAGGGTGGCGCTCTGGCGCACGCTCGGCATGGTCTGGGCGCGGCTTGTGCGCGTGGTCCATGGCTTGGCAACGCTTGCGACTAGGACAGTGAGTGGCGGTGGATGGTGTGCTGCCTCCCAGACATGCTGGCTAGGCTTGCTGCTGCTCCTAGCTTGCTGTCCACAATGGGGTGACATGGGTGTGCTCGGCTGTTCACCATTAATGGCAATGGCAAGCTCACAGGGGTGCTAGTGTTGGGCTAATCTTTCTAGATGATCTACTGAGCTGTGTGTGAGATAACTAGGGAACAAGTTAGGCCAAATTTACTGCACACTATAGTGTTTGAGGTTTTGTTTGATTTGTGTCTACAACCTGTTTGATGAAATGGCCGCATGAAATCAAGTTTTGAATTTTGAAAAGATTTTTGGTGGGTTTGATAGATTGGTTCTGGTGAGTCTGCAGATGCTTGGGTTTTGAAAGTTGAGCTTGTTTGAGTGGGATTTGAAAAAGTGGGATCTTCCCATATGAAGAAGATTCAATTTTGAAATGTCATTTAAACTATGCATTTGAAAGTTTCTGGATGATCACAAAGTGGGCCTTGATACTCTGTCATGAGTACATTCAAGGGGTGCAAAGATCCAGAAAAGTTTCTGTTAGGTTCTGAAAGTTTGAGGCAGCCAAAGTAGGCATGAGAGTTAAATTGGTCAAAATGACCATTCACTTAATATATTTGTTTCGATTTACTTGTCTTTAGGAAAAGTGTGGGAAATGTTTTAGATGATGTTTATTTCATCTAAGAAACATTTTACATGCAATGGATCACACAAACAAAGTGGTTTTAAAGAAATTCAAAAACTATGCATACACATATGCATGCATTCATGGGTTTAGTTAGAAAAGTTTTTGTTAACCCTAATCTTGATGATTAGTGTTTTGATGATCTAAATTTGGTATTTTTGGGATGTTACACGTAGTCAATCGGTTAACTTGTGGATATTAAGTATTAATTGACACATGGGTAAGACACGTTTGTAACAATTGACACGTGTGCACGACACATAGATCAACTTGCTGAGGTGGCGATTTTTATTTTTTAAATAATCATACATAGTAGTAACGACCATTTAAATTGGTCGTAGTTGACTAAAATTAAGGTCTTAGACCAATATTACTTATATTATGACCAATTAGTGTAATCAAGTTATGACCTTCCTATAAAAAAAGGTCGTAGTTTTTCAGAGTTTGGACCCTTCCAAATGGTCTACGACCAACTGGTTCGAAATGGCTATAGATCTATGACCAAAAAAATCATGGTCGTTAAGAGAAGGTCACTAGTCAACACATTTCTTTTAGTGTGGAAGCAATGCACAAAGAGCTCAAGAACTTTGAGAGAAGTAAAGTATGGAAGTTAGTTGAGAAGCCAAAAGATTGACACAATGTTATAGTCACCAAGTGGATATTCAAGAACAAGCAAGATGAGCATGGAATTGTTGTAAGGAACAAGGCAAGATTGGTGGCCCAAGGGTTCTCTCAAGTTGAAGGCATTGATTATGGAGAGACATATGCACCCGTGGCTCGCCTTAAGTCCATCTGTATCCTTCTTTCTTATGTGACACATCATAAATTTAAGTTGCAACAAATGGATGTATAAAGTGCATTTCTTAATGGTCCATTGAATGAGTTGGTATATGTAAAGAAACCCCCGGGATTTGAGGATCCCAACTTCCCAAACCATGTCTACAAACTTGATAAGGCGCTCTATGGGATCAAACAAGCCCCACACACATGGTGTGAGCACCTTAGGGAGTTGTTGTTTGACCGTGGGTTTGAGGTTGGGAAAATCGATCCTACTCTTTTTACTAAGAAGGTCAATGGGGAGCTTTTTGTATGCCAAATATATGTTGATGATATTATCTTTGGCTCATCTAACAAAGCTTTTAATGATGAATTATCAAAGCTTATGACTAATAGGTTCCAGATGTCTATGATGGGGGAGTTGAGAGTATTTCTTGGTTTTGAGATCAAGCAAGTAAGAGGAGGAACATTCTTCAACAAAGCCAATTATACTCAAGATATGCTCAAAAGATTCAACATGAAAGATTTAAATGGTGCTCCTACCCCCATGGCAACAAAGACTCATCTTGAACTAAATCCAAATGGTAAAGATGTGGATCAAAAGGTATACCGGTCTATGATTGGTTCTTTGCTTTACCTTTGTGCATCTAGACCCGATATTGTGTTGAGTGTAGGAGTATGTACAAGATATCAAGCGGATCCTAAAGAATGATATTTAATGGCGGTCAAGAGAATCTTTTGATGTTTGGTTCATACCCCACCCTATGGTCTTTGGTATCCTCGAGGGTCAACATTTGCTCTTTGTGGATACACAAACTTGGATTGGGTTGGTGATAAGGATGATAGAAAATCAACATCCGGGGCTTGCCAATTCCTTGGTAGGTCCTTGGTATGTTGGTCTTCTAAGAAGAAAAATTGTATATATCTCTCCACCGCCGAAGCCGAGTATGTGGCAGCTGCTAGTTCTTGCACTCAATTGCTATGGGTGAGGAAAACTTTAAAGGAATATGGTGCCCATTGTGACAAAGTGCCTCTTCTATGTGACAATAAAAGTGCTATCAAGATTTCCAACAACCCGGTGGATCACACAAGGACAAATCATATTGAGATTCATCATCACTTTATTAGAGATCATGTTGCTCGAGGTGATATTGAGCTATATTATGTGTCAACCAAAGACCAACTTGCCGACATCTTCACGAAGCCACTTTATGAAGCAAGGTTTTGCTATTTGAGGAATGAACTAAATGTCATAGATTCAAGGAGCTTGACTTGATCACCTTGCATACTCACCTATGTCTTGACCCTTATTTGGTTTATGTGTAGGCATGGAGATAGGGGAGTGCGGTCCTAATATATTGGACTATCCCTCCCCCCATAATGCCAACATTAATGAAATTCAATTCTCTTCATATCATTTTGTGATATGTGAGCTTCATTGATGAGTAGTGGCTATGAACCCAAGGATAATTCTTCGCGGTTTCATGCCACAAACTCTTACATGGTGGCCTTAGCCACCGCCCTCTTCTTAGTGAAGAGTTTGTTCTTGGTTTGATTGGTTGGAACTTAATTTTGCCATCTTTCTAGATATTTTCAACCTTTTGGTTTTTCACAGTACATCCGTTTAATCCCAGGCCAACTCTCATATGTAAACATGCTCCTCTTTCCACACATTTGTCCTACATATGAAACCTGGACCTTATGGTCGAAGGGGCCGGAGTGTCCGCCCTGTACCAACCAGAGTGTCTGGCCCCAGCGGTTTCGTTCTGATATTAGGGGTGGGGATAAGTGGACGGTTCAGTACTCCTTCTTCTCCCCAACTCTCTCTTCCTCTCAAACTGCTGCCCCCGACCAAGAGCTCCATCGGGACGGCTTCTCCACCCCGGATCCTGCCGTTTCCGCCGGCCATTACCCTCCCTTTGTTGTTGGTATTCGTTCCCCTTCGGTGAAGGTTCCCATGAATGCTGGTATGATGCCCCTCTCCTTCTCCATCTCTAGGGTTAGCCTAGATGAAATTTTTGGGGAAATGTCTTACCTAGATCCATAGATACATCACATATGTGTGCAACCATCCCCCTTGTAGTAGTTTTAGCAATCCCGATCTATCGTGATTGAACACACGAGTGTAGGTCGAAAAATCGCCAAGGTTCTAGCCGAACTGTCCGGCGTGTACAGGACGGACACTTCGGTCTAGCCGGAATGTCCGACGTGTACACACCGGACTGTCCGGTCCAGGCGGAATCTCTGGGGCAGATTTTCTGGACTGTCTGGGGTGTTCAGTCAGTAGAGTTCCAGAATTACTTTGACTACTGCTTGTTGTTTGAATATCCAGGACAAATGTTCTTACCCCATATGTTATCCCTCTATTCTGATTTCACAGGTGGATCTCGTCGTTGCCATCCTCGGGCTGCTAAGAAGACGGTTTCTCGCAGGTTCCGGTATGATGAAGAGCGTGACATTCATGTTGATCCGTCTATGGTCAGGCAAGCTGCTCGAGACCGTGCCGCAACAAAGCATGAGAAGGTTAGACAGCTGAAAAGAGATGAAGCCAAATGCATGAAGTTTGAATCATTGACTACTCTAGCTGATTTGGGTACCAAGGAGTTTGTGGAGATGAGACTTTAGCAATTCTACTCACTGTCTCGCACCACGACTGATGAGTGCTTCTAGAAGAATGAGCAAGCCCTACTGTTTTCTGAGCTATACTGTAGCTGTAAGACTCCTACTTGTCCCATGTAGTGGTTGGACCTCGAGAACCTTCGTTCTCACAGTTACTTTGAGGATGCTCTTTGGTTGACTGAGAAGATGGGGTTGCACACCATCTTTCTGGCCAAGGAAGACTACAATGTTGAGTTGGTCCAGCAGTTCTATGCCACTGTGGTCTTTGGGGAGACTACTGATATTCCTCTTGAGTGGATGTCTGGTACTACTAGGTGTCATTCCAACATGGTTCAGTTTGCACACATTCTTGGATTGCCTTTCAATCCCAATGCTTCCGGTGGTGTCAGGATGAATGTACATGGACATGCATATGACAAGAATAGGCTGGCCCCAATTTACTCTCAGAATGGTGTGGTTGGCCAAACCACCAATATCAAGCTCATCTACAAAATTTTGCTTTGCATGTTCCGCCACACTCTCACTCCCAAGGCTGGCAACAAGGATGGGATGAGAGGCGCTGAGATCAACCTTATGGCCCATGCTCACACTGTGTACACTAATGGTCCAACCCATATAGGTGGTTCTATTAATGTTATGGACTTCATCTATCAGGATCTGTACAAGTGCATCACTGACAAGAAGTGCCCTCTGTATGGCCCTTATGTGATGAAGCTCATTGCTGCTCACATTCCAGTCACTCCCCTGCTCTATCATGATCTTTTTCCTCACACTGCTACCAAGCTATAGAAGAAGGGTGCCCCTACCACTAAGGCTCCTCGAGGCTACCCTCCTGCTCAGGACATTTTTGCGGATGATGAGATAGACGCTGATGCCTCTGACAGTGACGGTTCTGAGGAGATACAGATGCATGTGACTCTTGGCCCTCGGATGAAGCATGCTAGCAATGCATATCGCTTCAACACCTCTAAGGATCAAGTGCACAAGAAGGTGAAGAAGGCCTCTTGGTGGAAGAAGCTCCTCCTATGTCAGAACATTGACATTCGCCATGGACAGTATGATGCATACAAGGCAAACATGAATGTCATGAAAGAGCTCAAGTGGATCAACCAGCCCATGGATGTTGATCCTTATCAGCAGCATGCATATGATGGCACTCTTTCATATGGACACTGGAGTTAGGGACGTGTGGACTAGTCCATGTTTGAGGATGTGTCTTCTTCTTCTCGCACTCACAGCCAGAGCTTGACTTAGGATGACTATGATTATGAGGATGGTGATGAGGATGAGGATGATGATGATGGTGATGAGGATGCCGATGATGACTTCTGTGGCTAGAGTTAGCTTGGGGGCGCTTTAGTAGTGCTCTTTTCCCTTTTTGGCGTCTCGATGCCAAAGTGGGAGAAGTAGACCCTTATTAGGTTGCTACCGGGGATTTGCATGGGTACACGAGCTTCACGTTATTTCGATTTTCCTCTTTGAAGCTCCGTGGTTTGAGAACTATGTTGTGCTGAACTTCGTTCTATTTTCGTTCTATGTGTTATGTGTGTTATGACATGTGTACCCGGTTATGTTAAAGACTATGTTATGCCTTGCTTATCTATCTAGTCTTTATTATATCATGTCATAACTTGTTTTATACAAATGTAGTGAGGATGTGATACTAGGATGTGTGGTCTTGTATTCAAATGCAAAGCCAAATTGGTCACACATCTAGGGGGGAGCCTTACTATGTTGTTTATTGTGAAAATTTTATCTATCATATATGCAAATCCTTGGGTTGTCATCAAACACCAAAAAAGGGGGAGACTGAAAGGGCATTTATGCCTTTCATATTTTTTTGATGTTTGTTGACAACACTTGGATAAGTTAATATATTGTTGAATGTTTCAAGATATATCAGATTCATTTGTGTAATTTATACCCAAGGGAAAAGAGCCTCACAGAATCAAAAGGGGCAAGATCAATATCTGGCCGGACTGTTTGGCTGATGTTCGCCGGACTATCCGGCCCCACCGGAGTGTCCGGCCTTGGCAATTTGCTAGTTTTTCCTCGCGAGGATGGACAGTCTGTATGCATGTTCGGATACTACCTGGACACCTGCCGGACACTGGCAGGAAACTTTGGCAGGCCGAAGTGTCCGGCTGGCGCACCCTGGAGTGTCTGGCTCATACCGGCCGGACTGTCCGGGTTAAGTGGCTCCAACGGCTGTAATTTTAGGGGGCCTATAAAAGGACCCCTTCTTCTACCTTGGGAGATGCTCGACCAGGTCAAGAACAACAACACATTTTGATCCACCAAATCCACAAGATCTCTTCACTCAACCATCCAAAGTCATTGATCTTTGGAGAATCAAAGGAGGAGGCCTTGATCTATAGCTTCACCAAGAGAGATCTTCATTTCCCTCTCATTCACTTGAGGGCCCCTTTCTCTAGTGTTTCTTTGGAAACCCTAGCTTTTGATTTGGTTATTACAAGCTTGTCTTTGATTGTTTGACAGTTTGCTTGTATTTGGGAGCCTCCAATTAAGTTGTGGATGTGTGCCCCGAACTTGTTGTAAAGGTGCCGGCTTCCACCTCGAAGGTTGCCGATATAGTGGAAGAAGTGAATCGAACCCTTTGGGGTGAGGTTCATCGGAGAACAAGGGAGGCCTCTCATGGCGTTGGTGGTTTGAAACCACCCCCTCTGCAAACATAGACATACTTCCCCTCAAAAGGAAGGAACTACAGGAAACAAACTCTTGTGTCTCCGTTCTCCACTTTGGTTACTTCTATCCTTTACCACACTTTACTTTACTTTTTCTTGCTTAGTATTTGTGCTAGTTTGTGCTAGTTTGACATATAGGTAAATTCACCTTAGTTGCATAATCTAGAGAATTTACCTTTCTTGTCAAACCCTAATTTGAAAAAGAAGAAAAATTGAAGTAGAACCTATTCACCCTCCTCTAGGTGCCTATACGATCCTTTCAAATGTCAATGTTTGTATTGAATTCGAACTAGTGTGACACTCCGAGGTTTGTATGTTGGATAATCCCATAATGTATGTGTTATTGCAAGTTTCTATGGTCATGCACCTAGTTGCTTAGCGCTGCTTAGTTTTGCCCTCGACATGTGGTCAACACATGGGGTTTAGCTAGTTCATTGCTTAAACGTTGACCAAACGTTGACCAATTGATTCAAAAATTGGCACACTTGTGTATCTTGGATTGATTTACCATATGAAATTGGAAATTTTGGATTAACTTGTATTCAGCCAATTATATTTTTCTAAGTGATTAAATTAAAAAAATGGTTTTAGGGTTAGTTTAATTCAAAAAAGTCAATATATAGTGCAACCTTAAAATGGAGTCTTGTTATGTTGCCTATAACCTAGCATGAATAATAAAGGAAATAAAGAGAAATGGACTTATCCCCTAAACCACTTCTTAAACCCTTATTGGAATGAGCTACTAGCTATGAATATGCATGGCTTTCTACTCGATCCACCTCCAAAATAACCCATCCCAAAACATACTTTGTCTAAATGAGGCCAAATTTGGAAAACTTGTGTATCTTTGAGATGCAAACAATATAATGTCGGCCAAGATGAATTATTTTGTTCAAATAACACATTTTCCATTTTTATGCCAAAATCTTGAATTTCCCTTACTCCTTTTTGTATATGAGTGCCCTTGTTTTCCTTAGCTGTATTCACTTTCCCCTCCCGCTAAAGTTTTCCTCACTTTTTCCCTCTCTCCTGTCTCAAACCCTCACAATAGCTCAACTTGCGCTCAGTTTGGCTGCTGCGCTCTGATTGGTCAAGATGTATGTCACACGGATCATGGGAAACCACCATTGGATACATCATGATCCGACGGGCTAGAGGTCTCTCTCTCTCCCGATGGGCGCACCTACCTTGTACGGAGAGGAGAGCCCGACCTGCTGGATGTCTCTCCATCCCTTTCCCTACCGCACGTATACCAGCTGCATCAACTAGCTCTCAGTTTGGCTCCACTCTGATTGGTCGAGATGTATGTCACACGGATCTTGGCAAACCACCATTAGATACATCATGATCCGATGGGCTGGAGGTCTCCCTCTCTCGACGGGTTCACCTACCCTGTATGTAGAGGAGAGCCTGAGGGGTTGGATGTGTCTCCCTCTCTTTCCCTGCCATATGTATACCAGCTGCATGTTCCTCCCCTACTATTGATGTACAGCGATGCAGCAGTCTGAACGGCATTCAGTGGCGCAGATCTAAGCGTGGTGGTCTGAACGACATGTGGTAGCGCGGATCTAAGCCTGGTGGTATGAATTGCGTACGTCAGAGCAGACCTAAGCCTAGCGGTCGAAACAGCATGCGGTGGCGCGAACCTAAGTGTGGGGGTCGGAATGGCATGCAACGACGCAGATCTAAGCCTGGCGGTCGGAATAGCGTGCGGCGGCACGGACCTAAGAGTGGGGGTCGAAACGTCTTGCAGTGGCATGGATCTAAGCGTGGCGGCTGGAACAGCGTGCGGTGGTGAGGATCTAAGCGTTTAAAATTTCTTTCTTTGTCTATCTCACTTCTGTTCACTTTCTTAGATCTGTTGCTGATGAAAGACACTGAGGCGGCGGCGGTGCCAACAGTGGTCATCGATGCAACGACGATTGAAGTCATCATCCGCAACATCACTGCGACGGTGCAGATCAAGCCCTCGTGAATCGATGTTGTGGGAGGCAGGTCGCGGCCACAGCAGGCACGTCAAGGTGCACTTCGACGATGAAGGCCGGATGGATGGGAGCACTTTGCCCATACTTCTTGGAGTACACATATGGCAGAAAGTGCGGCTAGCTCACCGTCCACTTAATATTGGGACAAATTTGAGCCCAGTTTGAACCAAAATTCTGTGACTTAAAATATATGTAAGATTTGAATAAATTTGATACTCCCTCCGACCCATATTAGTTGACTTAGATTCATCAAGATATGAATGTATGGGTTGGAGGGAGTATGTATTTGAGCCACGAGACCGGTGGATATGCTCTAAAGTTGATTCATAAGTAGTAGTACTTGCTTTGGCAATCTCCGGTGGGCTTGTATAAATTTGATCGAAATATGATTCATATTACTTGTCGTTGAAATGGATGTATCTAGCATTAAAACATGTCTAGATACATCCATTTCAGTAACAAGTAGTAATATGGATTGAAGGGATATGCTCTAAAGCTGATTCATAAGTAGTACTCCCTCTGACCCAAATTATTTGATTTAGATTTGTGTAGATCCAATTGTATCTAGACATGAATTAGTATTAGATTCATCTGTATCTTGATGAATTTGAGTCAACTAATTTGGTTCGGAGGAAGTAGTACTTTATTTGACAGATCGCCTCTCTAGAGAAGAAGAATGAGGCGTCAAGAAGAATGGGGAATGAATGTTGCCGTCAATGCTGCAAGTCTACATGACAGCTACGATGGCAGCGATAGAACGGTCAAAATTGATAGGGCCCCAACTTGACCCTCTAAGAATTTGGCACTCCAACTATGGGAAGCTAGATCCAATGGAAAGCAACTCGGGCCCCGCAATGCATTCTCTTGACAACTTTGGGACCGCAAAGTGACTGAATTAGCAGGAACTCACAACCATCCATTGAATAAAAATTATACTCTATAAATTAGCTATCTATTCAACTAATCATTACACGTGCCACCTTCACCATAACCTTATACTGTAAATGCTAGGACGTGGATGACAACTACTAAAAATGCCCACATGAATCTACTACTATCCTCCCCTTTCACTTGAAGTTTATGCTTTAGATTTTCTACCACTTGATCAAATACGGCAAGATCAGCCTCAAGTCTCAACTTCTCTTTGCGAATAAGCTTTGAATTCTCCTTTTCTTCCTCGACAGTACGCTTTAGCTCGAATATCAATAAGTTTTTATGGGCCAATTCAGCACCTAAATTTCCAACCATCTCCTCCAAATCCATCCTCTGGCTAGACCACTTGGTTCATTCATCTTGGTATGGAATGTACCATGGATCATCGGCCTGCATAGCACACTATAACAATTCCAAAACAAACCCAATTAAAATCAGTCTGACAGGTCATGGCGGCACTACAAATTCAATGGTAGTACAAAGAGAAGGATCTACCTGCACTTCCAACGTGCTAGGAGAAGGAGAATGTGGCCACGACATGATCGAATCCTCACCCTCGCCGGTGTACCTTCTATGACCAGACATTGAAGACTAATTTCCACCTGCAATATCGAGGAAATTACGGGAACTGAATCGATTAGGGTTGGCGGAGCAGGAGTAAATGTCTTATCAAGCACTACTAGCAGTTGCTGCAACCGTTCGTAGAGCTATGGCGGCGGAACAAAATCTCGGTCGTCGTGGGGCGGCGGACTTTCCTGCGGTCGGTACTAGCTCAACTTACAATGTGTGCGGACGAAATAGGTGCTGGAGCCGTGGTTGAGGTGCAGCGCGACAGTCTGTCCGACGTTGATGTAGGATGGAGCCGCCAACGTGCCAACGATGTCTGCTATGTCCACTAGTAGGATAGGAGCTTCTTGGGGATGGGGGCTAGGAAAGGATGAGAGAGAGATCCGACTGCACATGTCATACACGACCCCACCTTACTACTAGGAAAACCTTTCTCAGTGGCGCATTCCTTTTGGAATTCTGTGGCGCATATGGGATGCACCACTATTATGTCGCCACTGATGAGAACTTCTATGACGCATTTGGAAATGCGCCACAGAAGTCAAAAGTCATGATACTTCTATGGCGCATTCGGCAATATGCGCCACAGGACTCTGTTGAGTGGTGCATTTTGACAAATGCGCCACAGAAGAATATTTACATGCGCCACATGTGTATAACTCAAGTATTAAAAAAGTAGTACTAGTCCATAATCAGGTATTATACACGTATTATACAAGTATTATACACATAGTAGTAGAAACAGTATATTTCACTTAGTATATAAAAACAAACATAATACAAACACGAATATAGTGTCATCACACTACTTAGAGCCCGATCGAGGTACACAAGTGGTCATCATATTACAATACAAGTGACAAGTGGCGAATATTTATACAAGTGTTGGTACAAAGTTCACCATCTCACATTACAAATGAAGCGATCACCGCCTACACTAGAATCAAATAGAATACAACTGTGATGACGGTGAGCAAGAGCAAAAGCACTAGCAATATCTTCATCCGGTTCTCCTTCCACAGGTGGTTCGTCCACTTGGCTATTGGCTCCTCTCGAGTCGCGTATCCTTTGTAGTTGTTGCCGCTGAACTTGTTCACCTGTTTCTGACAGTCCTCCCACTCATCGTAGACTCCTGGAACCCAAACCTTGTACACCACGTACCATTTCGTCATCTCTATATACAAGGCATATTAGTAAATCATGAAACGGAAAGGACTAAATTGGTTCACGTGCATATATGTTCACATAAACTAAAGCAAAAGATTCATAAACATAAAAGAGAGCACATCGATCACAATCATAAAAGTTCGACAACAACGACCACAGTAGTAAAGTTTGTGACACAACACTACACGTAGACATCTATGCACACACTCAATAATGCTAGGCGCACACATCGATAATTGAGAACTGGTAACGCTTGGATTTGGAAATGTTAGATAGCCATCCTTCGTCATCCACTCACCCTGCTTACGAATAATATTTTCAATACCCCACTTAGTCAACCCTATGTTGTGTTTTAGTACCCCTCCATTTGTGTTGAAATCTTCCACGATGATTTCCGACAACTTAACCTGAATGTGATGAAAGTCTTCTCTAAGATCATCATCATCGGATTGCGCCAAAATTTTGGCCCATGCTCGAAGACTAGATGGCCGATCAAAGCGAGCCTGCTGTGGGTCCCAGCTACTACTTCTGTGGCGCATGTGGGAATATGCGCCACAGTAGTTTCAACTTCTGTGGCACACTGGCACATATGCTCACATGCGCCACAGAAGTTTTGTATCCCAACCCCGGGTGTGGGTTCCACCTTACTTCTATGGCTCACTATTAAAGTGCATGCTCCACAGAAGCTTGCAGGTTCTGTGGCGCGTTTCCCCATATGCGCCACTGGACTTCCTTTGTGGCGCATGGTCAGCCCCATGCGTCACAGAAGTTCTGTCTATCTATAGCTATTTTCCTAGTAGTGGTAGCTGCTCCAGAATTTTTGCATATTTGCCAATTTTGCATATCTGTCAAACTTTTTTTTGAAATTTGCATATTTGCCACATGACCACCACATGTCAGTGACACACAAAATGGAAAATATGCAAGTTGCAAAGTAAAACATGGAAAATATGCAAATCCCCCCTTCAGCCCCACATCACGGCCTCCATTTATCATTGGCTTTGACAACCCCACCACAATACGGTCCCACATGACTGTCCCATCGTTCATTGGCTTCGATGGCCCCACAGAACGGCCTCATTTGTCATTGACTACACCAGATACACAATAAGGAAAAAATCGGCCCACAAGTCAGCAAGAGATGGATGGCGGGTCCGACCTGAATACTGGCCCCACCCATCAGCATGTAACGGCCACGGAAGGACCCGCCCCAACGTGTCCCACCGGTTGGCATGTAACGGTCAAGCCTTTGACCTAACGGCATCCCTCTGTCCTAGCGTCTGCGAGCGCCTGCGAGGGTTTTATAATATAGGGAGGGAAAAGTAAGGAAAAGTTAAGTGACTGGGAATAACTGAGTACAACTAACGAACCAAGGGCATGAAAGTAGAAATCCCTAAAATGTTTAGGTTTCCTATAATTGCCACCCGTAATTATATGGACGAGAGGGGTCTCTGGGCTGTCGACGCGCCACAGAGCATGCACACGCAACACATGTTGCTCTTGCTAAGTGGGGGAACAAACGTGTCGTTTTGCAAATTGCACATGCATTTTGTCTCTAAGTTTTTGGGAGCACATGGTACATCTTGGTTCCTTACGTTGTTTTCTCTCATCTAGTTCATCCTACTAGGACTCCGTGTGTGACCGTCGGTCCGATCTTGTTCGTAGGATCATCATCGCATGAGGAGCGTGAGAGGATCTCCAATAGAAGTGCTAAAATAGTACGCACTAAAACTCGTTTGCCGCGTTATTTTTAGGTTTGTAGTGTGCGTGATCATGTGGCGATTTAGCGGATGCTATAAGTCACGCATGACAAAACAATGCTCCACCAGGTGCTACAAACATAAAACACACATTCATCTTCAAAAATAAGATAAAAAAACACACACAAAAAATCAACAATAAATAGTCCAATTGTTACAACACAATAAATAGTTCAATTATTCAACACAACAATACAACAAATAGTAAAACAAATCAAGTTATTCATTGTTTCCCATTCCACTTCCACCACTCCTCGATGAGATCTAGTTGAAGTTGATCATGCACATCGGTTTGTCGAGTGGCATGATATGACGAAATAAAGCAGGGTATTCTATCTTGTTTTTTGACGCACTTGGACGGGAACTCCCGTTAATTAATAGAGGGAGTATTCTAACTCTTGGTCACACTCATTCTCGATGATCATGTGATGCATGATCACATAAGAGGTCATGATATACCAAAGAATACTTTGATCCCAAAATCTAGTCGAACCGCTCACATTAGCAAATTGGGTTTGAGAAATCACAAATGCTCCCTCCACATCTTTCCTAGCCGCCTCTTGTGCATTATGAAATTGGGGTCATTTTTTAACTTTTGGATCTTTAAGCTGCTTCACAAATGTTCACCACCTTGGGTAGATGCCGTCCGCAAGGTAGTAGCCATAGTTGTAGTTGTGGCCATTTGCTACAAACTCCACTGGTGGATCTTTATGCTTGGCAATCCTTGTTATGAGTGGTGAGCATTGGAGGACATTGGTGTTATTGCAAGAACCTAGCATTCCGAAAAAATCATGCCAAAACCAAGTCTCTTCATCTGCCAAGGCTTCAAGGATGATGGTGGAATATTTTTGTGGCCTTTGAATTGTCCATGCCAAGCCACGGGACAGTTCTTTTAACTCCAATGCATGCAATTAATTTATCTAAGCATACCTTCAAACCCTCTAGCTTTGTTCATCACCAAAAACCTAGATGTAACTTCAGTATTGGGGGCTCTCAAGTAGGTCTCGCCGAACACTTACACAATGGCTTTTACCAAGTGTTTGACACACTCGATTGCTTGACTCTCACCCATTGCCAAGTGATCATCAACTAGATCCACTAGAATGCCATATGCCATCATACGCAAGGCGGAAGTCACTCTTTGTGTAAGTGTTATATCTAATTTTGACGCAAGCATTCCTCCTTTGCTCGAAGAATCAATTCTTCTTCTTCACCTCCTTACAAATATGGTCGAACAACTTGATACTCATCCTAAAACGGCGAGGGAATTAGCTCTCCGGGAAGGTTGGATTTTCTACAAAATAGCTTCGAATCAACTAGTTATGCGTCTTAATCCGCTCCCTCTACAACTTTTGATGACCAAAAATAGAACCACTATGCTTTGGCCGCTTCACGCGCATAGCCAAGATCATCAACATATTTTATTCTTCCAAATCCATCTCCTCATCGGACGAATCATACATGGAGCTCATCTACAATGAAATCCCTAATTTTAATTGGTCTCTAAAATCACCTATGCAGAAAAGAAAATCGATTTGGGCGCCACATACCTGCGTGCAACTCATCCCGCTCATGTCGCGTGGGCGAAGGTGCAGGCGAAGCGATGGAGGTGCTCGTCGGGCCGCGAAATGCGCAGCAGAGGCGCGAATCGAACAAACTCCATGGCGGCGGCCCGATTTAAGAAGCATTGGCGTACCAAAGAACTAGTGGAGTATCACTGCTCGCTGATCTACTGCGGTGAGCTATGGTGGCACGGAAGCGGCAGCGTCACCGGAGTGGGTGGTGAATGGAGAAGGAGCGCGCAGGGAGTTTTCAGGGCGGTCATTGGGTGCGCGTGATGACTCGGAGTTCTGCCACAAGCTGTAGCGCAAGCGCCAAATATGTTGTGCGCAATTGTGCAAAATGTCGTGTGCTCTAAAAAGTTTGCAGCGCGCACGAATTTACCGCGTCCGTTGGAGCACCGAAAACACGCCAGTGTAGGGTAAATTGGCAATTTTTTGGGCCCATCGCTATTTTAGCGCTTCTTTTTGAGATGCTCTCATGTGAGAAGCATGTGGGTTTTCATCAAGAGGACGACCACCAACGTCATGGAGGAGATGGTCATGCAATGATCTAGTTGAACAATTCATTTATTTGATTACTCCCTCCGTCACGGTTTGGAGGGTGTTTTAGAGAGATTGTTGGAACCTAGGTGGGCGGTGATTGGGCCATATTTGTGCCAAAAACATGCGCCCATTAATTATTCGGCGCCCTATTAAACGTAATTACTCAATGAAAATGAGGATATTAGCGCATGCATTGGTGGAGTTGCATGCAAGTATTAATTCCTTGGATGCATGGAGTAGGAAGTGGGGAGGAAAAAGAGGGAATTAATTTTGTAATTAAGTCTAACGCGCCTAGGAGGAGAGGAGTTTTGGAAAATGCATGGCTTTTGTAAGACGCCCTCCAAATCGTGACGGAGGTAGTATTAAGCTTTGCTTTGGTGTCTTGTCACTCTTTTCATTTTTTTGGATAAAGAGAATAGATTAATATCATGAAGATACATATTACACCTAAATTCTATAACAACGCATAAACCTAGCGGCAATATGAATGCACACAGTAAAAAAAGAGAAACTACAAAATAAAAAGGCCCCGCTACAGCAATCTATTCCTTGTAATAGCAACACTAACACCATTAGAACAACACCAGAAGTCCAGCTTCTGCAAAAGCGATTGACGAGGTTTAATCTCGTCAATGCCCATTGTTATGGACTTGGGTTTTGGACAAGATGGGGATGCTAGAGATCGTGGAACGGTTATCAAACAAGCAACACGGGACACGAGGTTTACCCAGGTTTAGGCCCCTGGTGGGAAAACCCTACTCCTGCTTGTATGCTCTTGATTACGGCGGAACCGGTGATTACAGGGGTGCGCAGATGCAATCTGGCGTGGAGGTGTGTATGCGAAAGTATGAGTCGAGAGATCTAGGTACTGCCCTCCTAGACTTTTTTTAGACTTAGGCAGGTCCCAGGCACAGACCTAGTCGGTTACAGATTTTAGGGTTTACCCCTTTGAATTTCCTATCTACTCTAGTCTTGCTCTCCAAGGATCCGAAGACGTCATGGGCCTTGGTCACCCGAAAGTCTTCATGGGCCGGCGTAATATTTGTTGTGGGCCTTCCTTGGGTCGGACCAGGTATGCTGAGATCATGTACCCGCGGGGTATAACCATGTCAGTAGCCCCCGAGTGATCAGTCGAATCGAAGATTCAGCTGAGGACTCCTCAATCCTTCGGGTGCAACCCTGTCTTTCAAGAGTATATGTGTAGAGATTATTGATGTGTGTGCCTGACTCACCCAACGGATCAGGGTCAGTTAACTGTCTTAGGACGAAACAACACGATCTTCTTCAGGTTCGAGTCCCTCGACTCGAACCCGGAACATATGCTGGCGTAATTTGACTCAGGCCACGGAGGGCTTACATGAGTGGAATTCCAGTGAATTTAATTGATGTACCCAACGCGTCCGTCGGGATTTTTCATCGTGCCTGTTGGCACAGATTTATACTAGCAGAGCGCAGTCATGTGCGTTACCAGGCCATCAGATGTTATCTGTAGGTCTTATCTTTGCGTCGCAGACACAACATCCGAATTTCTATCACCGCGGAGGTGTTTCAGGTGGCCAAGGAGATTGTTGCTCAATTAGCGTTTAATTGGGGCAAAGTTGCCGAAAAAATGTTGCATGCCGATCCGAAGGATCGCAGTCGAAAATTCATAGGGTGCGCTACCAGCGCTCCCTATGGGAGTAGCCCCCGAGTGTCTATTCGAGTCGTAGACTCGAGCAGAGACTTTTATTCAGTCGTCCGTAGGACACAAATTTTTCGGATGATTGAATCCGTCCTCCCTATGGGAGTAGCCTCCGAGTCCACAGTGGAGTCGCAGACTCGACATAGGTAGGGATTATTGATGGGAGTAACCCTGTCTTTCAAGAGTACATGTGTAGGGATTATTGATGCGTGTGCCTGACTCACCCGACGGATCAGGGTCAGTTAACTGTCTTAGGACGAAACAACACGATCTTCTTTAGGTTCGAGTCCCTCGACTCGAACCCGGAACATATGCTGGCGTAATTTGACTCAGGACACGGAGGGCTTACATGAGTGGAATTCCAGTGAATTTAATTGATGTACCCAATGCGTCCATCGGGATTTTTCATCGTGCCTATTGGCACGGATTTATACTAGCAGAGCGCAGTCATGTGCGTTACCAAGCCATCAGATGTTATCTGTAGGTCTTATTTTTGCGTCGCAGACACAGCATCCGAATTTCTATCACCGTGGAGGTGTTTCAGGTGGCCAAGGAGAATGTTGCTCACTTAGAGTTTAATTGGGGCAAAGTTGCCAAAAAAATGTTGCATGCGGATCCGAAGGATCGTAGTCGAAAATTCATAGGGTGCGCTACCAGCGCTCCCTATGGGAGTAGCCCCCGAGTGTCTGTTCGAGTCGTAGACTCGAGCAGAGACTTTTATTCAGTCGTCCGTAGGACACAAATTTTTCGGATGATTGAATCCGTCCTCCCTATGGGAGTAGCCCCCAAGTCCGTAGTGGAGTCGCAGACTCGACATAGGACTCGAAGAAATAGTTCAGTGCTGTAATGTGCTGTTCATTTTTTGGGTGCGCGGCCAGCGCTCCTGATAGGAGTAGGCCCCTAGTAGTTAGTCAAATCGTAGATTCGAGTGAGTACTCTTTGATTTGAAGCCGGAGAAATTGTGGCTGTTGCTAGTATAGCTGCTGATGACGTCATTGCTGATGATCAGTGACCTCAAGCGTCTGCTGCGCCAGAGATGACGTGACTGGAAGAACATGGGTCCCACCTTCTGACCTTGAATTGACCGGTCACGCGCGGCGTGGAGATAATTACGGCGTCTCCTCAATTTCCGCGCGTAGTGGACGGCGTGTGGGCGACGGTTCGTTGCGATGCTGACACGTGTACGGTCAGATCTTACCGTTGGTGTTAGGTCTTCTTGATGGACGGTGATCATGCATCGTCTTCGTCCTTATAATCGTTGGGGAAAACTTAATCATTTTTCACCGCAGCCATTCTCGTTTCACTGCTCCATTGTTCTCTGAGATTGTCTCACTGTGCGCTGGAATATCCTCGAGCATTTCCATCCTCAATCCTACATTCTCAACACCGGCACTGCCGCACCGCAATGGGAAAGCCCAAGAAGTCTTCATCTGCGGTTGGTACCAGCGCTGCTGGAGGCAAGAAGAGTGTTGCCGCCACCCGTGTCACCGACGGTTGCTGGCGGCGATCAGAGACACGGGAGAGTGATCTCCGCAAGCTTCGTGAGCGGGGCTTGATCCCGCAAGATAGGGAGGCCGTCCAACTCCCAGGCAACGAGGTAATTCCCCGTCCCCCTGTTGGGTTTCGGGTTATGTTCGTTGCTTTTGTTCTTCGGGGCTTCTCCTTCGATCCGACTTCCTTCGTGGACTGCTTTTTCTTTATGGCATCCAGCTGCACCATCTTTCCCCCAATTCTCTTCTGCACATTGCATGTTTCATCACTTTCTGCGAGTGCTGGCTCGGTATCGAGCCGCACTTTGGCCTCTTCCGGAAACTCTATTCCATGAAGAGGCTGTCTGGTTCTGATGGTGTTTATCCCATTGGGGGTTGCATCATATCTCTCAAACCCAATCTTCTTTTCTTCTCTTTTTCCATGTCTGAATCTGTCCAGTACTGGCGGAGGCGATGGTTTTACATCCGCGACTCCACGGTGGCTGGCCAAGATTTTGGTCTTGTTCCTTTTGACCCCTCCCAAAAGATCGAGCCAAAGAGGTCCTGGAAAAACCAGATCTTGGATGGCGAGGTAGCGGAGATAGAGTCTCTCTATCGTCGGGTGGAGGATCTCCAGCTGATTCCTGATAAGGAGGTGAACGGTGTGGATATCATCCGTACCTTCCTGAAACGTCGGGTGCAACCGCTCCAGGCTAGGGCGCACCCGATGTTCCTTTACGCTGGGCGTCGTGACCTGACGAGGGTTTCGGCTGAAGAATTCTCCAGGGGAGATCTCGACGGTGTCCTTTGCCCGCTGCTGAAGTTCAAGGCTGGAGAGGATATCCCGGGGAAGTCGCTGACTTCTCCGTTCTCTGCTTCGCGTCCTGTTCGACTTGAGTGAGCTTGACTCGTAAGTTTCTTTAGTCCTGTATTGTCTTTTTCGCTTGTTTCCTTTGTACTTGTGCTAATTTGTCTCTGTGCAGCCACTCTTCCAACGATTCTTCCAGTGATGGTGCACGGGAGATGATGGGGGAGTCGAAAGTCGTGCTTCATCCTCCTCAGACGGTGGCCACCTCTGAAGGCGCTGCTCCAGATCCTTCTCCGCAGGAGATTCTGGTGGTTGCGCCTCAGAAGGCTGCAAGCGGACCTTCGGAGTCACAGTCGAATTATGTAAGTAACTCTGCTTCCTGCCACGGGGGGAGCCCCCGAGCCTTTTTTTTGGATGATCATGTTATTATCTCTTTTGTCCTTACCTCAGGGGGAGCCCCCGGGCATCTGTAGGGTAGTTTGCTTTGTCGTTTTTTTCTTTCGAGTCTCGAGGGGAGCCTCCAAGCACTTTCGTATGTGTAACTTGCTTCTGCTCGTTCTTTTGGGCGTAGCCCCCGAGCCCTTTTTTTGACTAGTAGTTCTTCTTTTTGCAGCCTTTTGTGCATGATGCCAATCGACTGGTGCAGCAGCACCTGGCGCTGGAGGCCAGCCTCAAACAACTTCAAGGTACTTTTTATGCCTTGGTCTTTGCTTCTTCTTGCATTCATGTCCTGTTATACGGCACTTGTATTGGTTTATTGCAGAGGATCACAACACCTCCCTTCGTGAGATTGATTCTCTCAAAAAGAGCCTTGGTCAAGCGGAGAAGAAGGCCGAGTTCGCCGTTGGTTCCAGGGAGCGCCTCGAGCTGGAGTTGGCACAAGCGGCCGAGGCGAAAGAGCGCCTGCAGCAGGAGGCTATGGACCGCGAGGAGTAGCTCGCCACCGCCGCGGCTGCGCACGAAAGAGAGGTGGCCGACAAGCTTATGGCGGCTGCCAAGGCTATTTCGGGTGAGTATCTTCACCTTCGTATTTTTTGATTTCCTTGTATTTCTTTTCGTGATGCTTTCGTTCATTCTTCTTCCTTGTTGTCTTAGATGCCGCGGGCATCGAGTTTGATTGCGGTGCTCTGGAGCACGGGAGTGCTCTAGATGATGCTACTGCGGCGGTCGAAGATTGCTGCAGCACCGTCGTCAACTCGCTTGCCAAGGCCAAGGAGGTCCTTGGGCACTTCTACAAGGAGCTTATCCCTAAGGGCGTGACCATTGATGATGTTGACGCCCTGCCGGAGGCGCTGTCAGCCGAAGCACCTGCGGCGTACAAACGCAAGCAGAAGGGTATTGGCGCATCCGTCGGGCTGACAATGGCCTTGGTGGCTGGAGCAGAGCTGGACCTTCATCAGGTCACTTCTCGGATGCCGATGAATGCTGACGGGTCCGAGGTAGCCTTCGCCACCTATGCTGCTCGTTGTAAGTGTTACGGGCCAAAGCTGATTGATCTGCTGGCCGAGTATGCGCTAAGGCAGCAGGGGGAAGCCAAGGCGAGGCAGTCTGGCTCCGAGGCGACTCAGGGTGCCACGTTGTAGGCGTTGTAGCTGTAGGATAGTTGTAGCTTCTTTTGTTGTAAATATTTAGATGAACAATCCTTGTGCCACGTAGTGGCTTTTGCTGCACTTAATGAATTTGCTGAGTTCTGTGCTCCTTTATCTGCGTGTTCATGTCCTTGCCTTTCTGTTACTCTAGGGTCCTTCTAACGATGATCCAGTTGACACTTCGCCTGCGGCGCAACTGCGGCCATCCTTGGATGATGCGTCGCAGCTTGTGTTTCTTCGAGACCGTATCCGTAGCCTCGAGAAAGAGTTGCTAGCAATGTGTGGGCATGCTGACATTTGGAAATCCAAGGCAGATCGAGGCGGTGCCAGAGAGGAGTACTTGATGGCGGAGTTGCTTCGTTTGTCTGAGCAGCTTTAGTGTGAGTTTTTCGAGCTGTTGCCCGTTGCTTCGGATGCGCCTGTTGGCATTTCTTCTTACTCTTTTGCAAGTACTGTAGGTGCTAACCTTGCTCCAAGGGAGGAGAAGGAGCGTGTTGCTGTTTGAATCAACCGTCTAACTCAGCAGGACATGGAGGCCGACGGGTTCTTCTGAATGGACCGTAACCGTGCCATGGTCCTGGCGACGGTGCAAGATCGCGTTCACCAAGTATCGCGGGTGCTTCGGCAGGTGCAGACTTCACTCGCGTCGGTTCTGCATGTGATGTTTCCGCTGGATGCTGCGCCGTCAACCCTCTCTGGTCTTCAGTCGAAGTTTCGGAACGTGCATCATGTCAAGGAATTGGTGCGGCACCAGCTCGTCGCAAGGGTGAAGGCTGCGCTGTCCCTTGTGAGGCTACATCGCCCTAATTTAGATCTGTCTGTTGTGGTGGCTGGGCCGCCTCTTTGACCGGATGGTGGCAAGTGGGATATGTGTCCGCATTATGCGGCTGTAAGGCAGTATGCCGAACAGGTCGTAGATCTTTTTGAGCAGCGTGCTCAAGTTATTCTTCAGAATAGGTAGTACCTGTAAAAAGGACAGATGTAAAATTTGTATATATTTGTCTGGGCGTGTTTTGCCCTTTGTTATAAAGGTTTGGTTGTTGTTTGAGAACGTAGTGCTTTGTTCGCATACGTGTCCTTTTCGTTAGCCTGACGTGGTCAGCTACTCAGGTGTACACGCGTTATCCTCGGTCGACGAAATCGTGAGGTGGGGGGAGCCCCCGAGTGTGTTTGTAGCATAAGAGTGCGAATAGTCTTATTGTAAGTAAAGGGGGGAGCCCCCGAGTGTGTTTGTAGCCCCTGAGTAGCCTTGGCTGAATAGCCTTATTGTAAGTAAAGGGGGAGGTAGCTAGGGGTAGAATCATCGCAGCTGTGCGATGTTCCATGGGTTGGAGTATGCGACTCCAGACTCCACGTGTTTGAGGCGATAGGCGCCACCTGGGATGACTTCGGTGATGATGTAGGGTCCTTCCCATGGCGACTCGAATTTCTTTGGTCGCTCTTGCTTGAGTCGCAAGACTAGGTCTCCTTCGATGAAGGACCTTGGGCGCAGCCGTCGGCTGTGGTAGTTGCGGAGACTCTGCTGGTACACCGCTGATCGAGCTGCTGCTATGTCTCTGGCCTCGTCGAGTGTGTCGACGGCGTCTTCGAGTGCAGCCGTGGATTCAGATTCGCTATAAGCAACGACCCGGGGGGCCTGGTGGCGTACTTCGGCTGGTAGCACGGCTTCGGCTCCGTGCACCATGAAGAATGGCGTGTATCCTATTGAGCTGTTTGGCGTGGTATGCAGGCTCCATAGGACGGAGGGTAGCTCTTTCGTCCAGGCTCCGGCGAGTCGCTCGAGTGGGCTCATGAGGCGCTTCTTGATGCCAGCGCCGATTAGGCCGTTAGCCTTTTCCACCTGCCCGTTCATTTGCGGGTGTGCCACCGAGGCATATGTGATGTTGATTTCGAGGCCTTCGCAGAAGTCTTGGAATTCTTTGGAGATGAAGTTCGATCCATTGTCGGTGATGATGCTATGCGGTACGCCAAACCTGTAGACAATGGATTCAAAGAACTTGACGGCAGTCTTGCCCTTTTGGTTAGTGACCGGCATGGCCTTGATCCACTTGGTGAATTTGTCGACTACGACCAGGAGGTAGACGTGCCCTCCTTTCGAGGACCTTGGCAGTTTGCCGATCATGTCGAGGCCCCATTGAGCGAAGGGCTAGGCTAGAGGTATGGGCCTGAGCTCTGACCCGGGTGCGTGTGGTTTGTCGGCGAACCTTTGGCACCCCTTGCATCTTCGGACGATGTCCTTTGCGTCGTTCATGGCCGTTGGCCAGCAGAATCCAGCTCGTAGAGCTTTGGTGACAAGGGAGCGGCTGCCTGCGTGATGGCCGCAGATGCCCTCGTGGATGTCTTGGAGTATGTTTTTCCCGTCACCGATGGTGACGCACCTTTGTAGTACGCCCGTAATGTTGCGCTTGTACAACTCGCCATTGATGATGGTGAAGACGTTTTGACCGGCGAGATATGCGTCGGGCATCCGTCGGGCTATCAGGCAGTTCTCCATCTATCAAGTACTGGAGGTATGGTCGTGTCCAGGTTTCTTCGACTGCCATGACCTACATCAGGTTGACCACGGTGACCTCTGTGTCCAGTTTTTTGGGTCCTTCATGACCTTCGGGTAGCGTCGCCCCCGAGTGCTCTGCCTCTTCGGGTGATCCCTTGGGGAATTTCCGCTTGATGGATGGTACGTAGATCTGTTCGAGGAACACACCTGGCGGAACCCTTGCACAGGTGGAGCCGATGTTGGCGAGTCTGTCGGCCTCCTCGTTGCTTTCTCTTCCAACGTGTCATAGCTCGCAGTCGTCGAAGCCTCCTTCGAGTCTGTTGTAGAGTGCGCGGTACGCAATCATGTTGGCGGCGTGCGCGTCGCACTTGTTCATAGTCTGCTGGACGACGAGGTTGGAGTCACCGTAGATGACCAGGCGCGTTGCGCCGCAGATTTTTGCCATCCTCATGCCATGGATGAGGACCTCGTATTCTGCCTCATTGTTGGAGGCTCGAAACTTCATCCGGAGGACGTACTTCATCTTATCGCCCCGTGGAGAGGTCAGTATGACCCCGGCTCCTGCTCCGGCTTCACGCTTGGAGCCGTCGAAGTGCATCGTCCATGACTGCGTCATGTCTGGGGTGTCTGGCAGCTGCAGCTCCATCCAGTGTACAAGGAAGTCCGGGAGGACTTGAGACTTGATCGAGTGGCGCTTCTCGTAGATGATGTCAAGAGGTGACAGCTCGATGCCCCCACAGGGCCACGCGTCCTATGGCCTCTGGGTTATTCAGGATGCTGTTCAGGGGTCCCTCATTGACGACCATCACCTGGTGCTCCTGAAAGTAGTGGCTCAACCGCCGAGCCGTCATGAACACGCCGTAGGTGAGTTTTTGGTAGTGAGGGTACCTCTGTTTTGTTGGCGTCAATACCTCGCTGAGGTAGTAGATTGGGCGTTGGACCCCATGGGTCTTGCCTTCTTCGGGTCGCTCGACCACCAGCATGGTGCTTACCACCTGGTGTGTGGCTGCTATGTACAGTAGTAGGGGCTCGCGCTCCTTTGGTGTAACCAAGATGGGAGAGATGGAGAGTAGCCGCTTTAGGTCTTCGAACGCGTCGTCCGCCTCGGGCGTCCACTCGAATTTGTCAGCCTTGCGTAGCAGCTGGTAGAATGGCAGGGCTTTCTCGCCCATGTGGAAAGACGTTGAGTGCGTGCTCGGCGAATTCCCTGAGAACTCCTGGCATGTCCGCAGGACACCAGGAGAAGATTTCTCAGCGCTCACGGACGAATTCGACGAGTGCGCTTTCCTATGCGGGGCTGAGGTTGTCGGCGATCAGCGCCGTCTTGGAGGCATCTGTCGGGTGGACCTGCACCTTCTTTGTGTTGACGGTGGAGTCGAAAGACATATCATGTGCGTTTTGTCGTGCGACTGGGGGTGCCCCATTGTCCGTCACCTCGCGGAGCCTTACGAGCTCCACTTGCATGCCGAATGACTGGGAGATTCTATTGAAGTCCCTGTCGCAGTGGTCCGATCGGGTGAAGCTCCCGTGAACCGTGATGACGCCTCTGGGTCCTGGCATCTTGAGTAGCAGGTATGCGTAGTGTGGTACTGCCAGGAACCTTGCGAATGCTACACGCCCGAGGATGGCGTGGTATTGTGATGGCCAGTCCACCACTTCGAACTCGAGCCGCTCGCATCGGAAGTTGTCCGGCTTGCTGAAGATGACGTCGAGCCATATCTTTCCCAGGGGGAATATGCCCTTTCCTAGAACGATGCCGTGGAACGTTGTGTCTGACTGTTCCAGGATGCACAGCGGGATCCGCATTGCTGCTAGGGTGCTTGCGAACATCAGGTTGATGCTGCTACCGCCGTCCATGAAGACGCGGCTCATCTCGAAACCTCCGATCTGCGCCTCGAGCACCAGGGCAGCATGACCTGAGCGAGGGACCTGGCAAGGGTGATCCGAACGGCTGAACGTGATGCATGACTCCGATCCGCTGAGGTACTCAGGGATGGCGGGTGGAGCTGTCACGGCCAGGTTGATCTGACGGGTGATTTTCTTCTGCACCCGATTCGTTGGGCGTCCCTTCTGGATCATCAGTGCTCCTTTCGGCGGGGGATACCCGTGCCCGGCGTTGTTCTGTGCTGGTGCGACTGGTTGGTTTGGGCCTCCTGCAGGTGGCGGTGGAGGAGCTCCATGCGCTATTTCACCTGGTGCGGGTGCGGGTGCGTTCTCAAATCCAGGCGGTGGAGCTTGCTGCCTCATCTGAACCATGATTTCGCTGAGCTTCTGGAACTCACCGCAGTCCTTGAGCATGTGGCTTGCCTTCTTCTTACCATCCTGCTTGTCGATGTAGAAGTGGATGGTGCATGGACCCGACAGTTTTTCGTATGCTAAGGGTCTGTTATCGTGATCGCGGCGCTACCACGACTGTGCTGGGCGTCCTTCATCGTGGAAGTTCCCTCCGCGGTATCCGCCGCTATTGCGGTTGGCGTCGTTGCGGCGGTCGGCGTAGCCGACCGCGACCATGCCGGGTCCATCGCGATCGTCGTAGACGTGCAAGCTCCTCTTGCTACGGTGCTCCCGCCGTCGGCCGTAGTCGTCTTCTTCCTCCGAGTGCGCCCGGTGGACGGAATCTTCGCCGTCAGCCCACCTATTGGCGATGTCCATGAGGTGGTCGAGTGTTTTGGGCTTGATGCGCCCAAGTTCCTCCTTCAAGTCCTAGCGCTTGACGCCGTCCTTGAAGGCGTCGATCGCCATTTCTTCGGAGATGTGCGCTGTGGAGTTCTTGGTGTTGGACCAGCGTAGTATGTACGAGCGAATGGATTCGCCCGTTCGTTGAGTGCAGGATCGCAACTCCTCGATCGAGGCGGGTCTCTTGCTGGTGCCTTTGAAGTTTCGGATGAAGCTGTAAGCGAGCTCCTCCTAGCTTCGGATGTATCCTGAAGATAGGCTACTAAGCCAAATCCGAGCTGCGCCTATCAG
The DNA here is from genome assembly GCA_023614405.1 of Avena insularis. NCBI lineage: Eukaryota > Viridiplantae > Streptophyta > Magnoliopsida > Poales > Poaceae > Avena > Avena insularis. The sequence goes on from CM042697.1 coordinate 359,645,250, forward strand.
CTGCAGCTGAAGTCATTGCATGGCGGTTTCCTTGTTTGCGCCGTGCAGCTTGACGGATGACAGGTGGTCGCTGAGCCACGCCTTGGGGTCATGTGTGCCGTCGAACTTCGGAGTATCCGAAGGAAGCTTGAAATTTCACGTCATCCGTGTGCGTCGAACAGATCTGCTGAAGCAGCTGGCCCCGCAGAGTTCTCCTTCATATTCGTCCATCTCAGATTCAGATGAGCATGCGCGCTTGGCTCGCGCTTTGTCGATTTTGCGCTGTGTGAGCACGTCTCTGGCGTCATAATCGCGGCTGCGATGGCGCGAGCTCTTGTGCCTTCGAGGAAGGTGATGGTCCTCTTCTTCGGATGAAGGAGTGGGGCTGCGGTCGAACCTGACCGTAGCTTTCTTCTTCGGCTCCGTAGGAGCTTCCCGATGGAGCGCGGCTCCGACAAGTCCGAGTCCGGTAAGTGCGGACTTGTGCATGGCTATTTTTGGGTCCCCCTCCGGAGGTGGGTGGGACGCGAGGTACGCGGTGGCTGCCATGATCGCAGCTTGTGGCGTTTTTGGAATGATGTTGTCGTCGGCATCCATCTCCATGAAGGATGCGTGGAGGGTTTGGGTCACCTCACGGCGCTCCTTGGGGTCCATGTTCTCCGTCCGGGAGCGATGCTTGTTGCCGTGGTTGCCGTTCGAGCTGGAGTCGATGCCCATGGCGGAGAGCGCAGCTCATCGCGTGCTGGACTCTGAGGCTGCTTGCTTGCGTTTGTCAAGCACCTCTTGCATCTTGACCTATTTCTTGTACTCCTCGATGAGGAGTAAGTGGTATGCCATCAGCAGGTCCCGTGAGGCATCTACAGGCAGGATCGTGTTACCCGCCACGGCGGCGTGTGCCTGGGCCCATCCTTCTTTGCAAAGGCGGATGACCTGGCCGGGGTCGTCCCCTTCGGGTGGGGGGGCTGGCTTCTTCTATTCTTGGCGTTTCTGTTCTGCGGGTTTGATGGCGGGTTTGGCGGCGGGTTGGGCGCTCGCTGGTCCACGTCACTCTACATGACTACGGCGCATTGGTAGCGCTCGTAGATTGGTACGCTGCTGCCGCAACTCTCGGATCCGGAACCATAGGTCCCTTCGTCTGATGGCGGATCGCATAGATCGGAGTTGCAGCTGCTGCTGTTGTAGGATTCATCTGTTGATGCTGATGTGCGTAGCACAGGGTGTGGGGCCCATGAAGCGGGCCTGATCAATGGCAGGGGCACCCGCTCTGGGAGGCGGAGAGTGCCGGTTTGCCCCACCTGGAAGCAGAAGCTCCTGAATAGGATCTCGAGTCTGTCGCCTACGGGTTCGAAGTCCTTCATGGTGGACCGTGAGTGGGCAGTGAAGTCGAAAGCGCCGAAGAGGAGGTGACTCTCCGTCGCTGCGGAGTTGTAGATTGCTCTGGTTGGGACCGTCACGATCGCACAATCAGCGTCCCCAGTTCCCACAGACGGCGCAAATTGACGAGGTTTAATCTCGTCAATGCCCATTGTTATGGACATGGGTTTTGGAGAAGATGGGGATGCTAGAGATCGCGGAACGGTTAGCAAAAAAGCAACATGGGACACGAGGTTTACCCAGGTTCAGGCCCCCGGAGGGAAAACCCTACTTCTGCTTGTCTGCTCTTGATTACGGCGGAACCGGTGATTACAGGGGTGCGCAGATGCAATCTGGCGTGGAGGTGTGTATGCGAAAGTATGAGTCTAGAGATCTAGGTCGTGCCCTCCTAGCCTTTATATAGACTTAGGCAGGTCCCAGGCACAGACCTAGTCAGTTACAGATTTTAGGGTTTACCCCTTTGAATTTCCTATCTACTCTAGTCTTGCTCTCCAAGGATCCGAAGATGTCATGGGCCTTGGTCACCCGAAAGTCTTCATGGGCTGGCGTATATTTGTTGTGGGCCTTCCTTGGGCCGGACCAGGTATGCTGAGATCATGTACCCGCGGGGTATAACCATGTCAGCGATTCATCCGAGAAGGCAATGGTGCACAAGCGTCGTAGTCACCCGATCATACATCTTAGGTTTTAACCCTGAAGAGAAGTCCTCGCTCTCAAAACAATGTCTTCATCAAGACCATTGTCAGGCACAACCAATTAAGACCAGACCTTGGATTTTCATCCTGAAAGGCAAGACCTTGAACTTCTCATGTGCAGTCGTACCCACTTGCAAGCCGCTCCTCCAAGTCATGAATTACCAAGACAATTCCTCATTGCCACAAAGATTTGAACCACCATTGCTAGTCCTTAGATCTTGGCTACCATGAACTTCACCACTAGCACCATGGAACAAGAGTGTGCCCCATGATATTAACAAGCAATAGAGTTTTGAAGCGCTTCCTCTGAAACCAAACGACTAGAGTAAAACATGGGTATGCATGACCGAATATCTTGATCCAAGAATCTCCACGCATTAGTCGCCTATTGGAGTACATAGGCGGAGCCTTCAGAAACACGCCACTGCAGCCGGATCAATAAGTACATGCATCCGGAATTCTTCATCTTGACGCGAGGAGGAACCCTAGGACCGCCACCTTATTCGAGGTCCGAGACGTGACTGCATGGTGGGATCCAACGTACCGCCTCCTGGCCGAATGCCAACATCGGCACGGAGCCCAGAAGTTGCGCTGTAGGCAAGACCGCTCCAGTCCACCATTGTAGTCGAGGATCCAGACACGCACAGGCCAGAAGAACGAGCAGACAAGGAGCTAGCACCCGACGCAGTAGCAGGGGCGCCTCCACCACGGGGAGATAGCACCACACCTCAGAGGACGACGAGACACGCAGTGTCGGACCCCTTGGCACCTCGCCACCGAGAATTAGCTAAGAAATCGCGTCGTCGCTTCCAGCGCAAATGCCCGCCGCACATGGAGAAGGCCCTGCTTCCACTGTCATCGCCTGGTTGCGCCCTGCGGATCCTCTGGCAATGGTGGTCTGGGAGGAGGAGAGGTGGGAGGGAGCTCGAGGGGCCGGAGTCGGTGGGTTCCCCCGTGTCACTTGGGTTAGGCAGTGCGGGGTTTAGGGTTCTACTCCACTCAAATTTAGAAACTGAAAACATAAGGACAACCAGGATTGATAGTTACCCTTGTATGTCGTCCGAACCGAAGGGGCATTGGTCGATCCTTGCTCTTCTTGTGTATTCAACCTTCTAAGTTTGGGAGTAGGGGGAGGACACCGAAGCACAACTCTTATTGGGTTTTTATTATTATTTGTACTCTCTCTAGTCTATATTAACGTTCTTAACTTTATTTAAATACGGATGCATCTAGTCTAAATATTTAACTAGATACATATGAATATAGATAAATTTGAGGTCGTTAATATGAATCGATGGAGTAGTAATAAAATATTTTCAATGGCGGTGTGCATGATGCATGCAGTTGTTAGTCCTGATACATACGATTGTACAATTTCTGCGGGGCAACCGTCCGATTAGGTCACACTCTTGTATATTTAGTAAACCGTATGTGCGGTTTTAGTTTTTTTACCGTGCCTTTACTTTGGTCTATATTTTTTGAAATTGCACATCTAGATTCTAAATCTTTCTTAAGTGATTTATTCGAGGTACTATTTTCAACAGACCAGTTTAAACTGTCTACGTGGCATTTTGACCACTACCACATCACGTGTATATTTGTGAAAAGCCCCCCAGGTTGTAATCCTTCGAAAGGATGGTCCATGCGGTTGTATTACGATGCCAGATTATGCCGTGTTTCCTTGCTTGTACATGTTGGTAACATACAATCTTGTACCCTTGCTGCTAGCTCGTCTTGGCCCTGGATGTGACCTTCAGTGCGACTGTTTGCTGATGTGTATTGCTTTGGGCGATGCCATCAGCCGCAAATCTTGTGGTTGATGTTTCAGTGAACGAGCTAGGCCGGCAGGACGCGGTGTTTGCAAAGGCTTCACCAACAACCTCAGGCACCCTATCTTTTTGTATTTGCTGATGGTCATCCAGTTCAAACGGGAGCGGAAGCGCCATGTCGGATCGTGATCTCAGCAACTTACAATCACGTGAACCTCTAATATACTAGATGTATTGATCAATATGAATAGTAGCAGAGTATACGCATTAACAGCCATAGTAAAGCAACAGATCTGATGACGGTATACGTACTTATGAGTTGCCGATGAAGTCTCCATTGGTGCAGTAGCCTATCGAAGGAGTCGGTGTGCAGTACCGGCTTGACGACCGGAAGAGGCGCCGTGATGACAGACTTGAGCAGTCGCGCGGAGCGCTTTTCAAAAACCTTATTCGCCCTCTCCCGTACAAGATCACAAAGATGTGTGGTTCCGGAGACCTGCTCTCCCGAACGCCTGTGCACGCCGGCAAGCGGGATAGAGTAGACTACGATAGCGGCGCAAGCAGAGAGGATGGAAAATCCCTAGATTGGTTTGGTGGTATGCATTGTGGAAGCCGCACAAGCGTTTATATAGAGCAGCTCGAAAATTCCGTACAGGACACGGTGTAGGCCAAGCCAGGTCGCGCATGTTCGGGTCGGTTACAGATAGCCCATGATCCGGAAGCGATCCGAATCCACTTCTGTCTAACCGCACACATTTTCCTGAGCAGCAAAATAAAGCTCGGCTCGGCGAGATTCCCGCAACCCGCAGCGCGCACGCGTGTTGTGACGTGACGTGGTGAGCGTGCGTGCGTGCGAATGGCGGCGTCGTCGGAGCAGGAGCGCACGTGTAGCTATCTTATTGTCACTCACTTACAAAGTGGTGCAACACTCCACCTTATAAGGTGATGAACTCTCCTTCAATTTCCCATGTGGGACTAAACTTAGCTCTCACTGCTCTTGCCACACACATGTGAGCTGCCACCAACTTGGGCCAAATCACATATAGGCTTCCACATACATGAGCTTTGAGATTTAAGGAAAATCTTAAATCACATATGGGTCTAATGAATCAGCCCATTATTTCTAACAATCCCACACCAGATCTCAAATGCCCATTTGAAGATTTTCCAATCCTTGCTACTTGTTTATATACCAGTGTTTCAGCAGAAACTGTTAAGTTGAACTTCCGCCTAGAATCTTGAACTACGTCTATCAACAACTTGAACAATGGACGAACCTTGAATTGCAAGTTTGGTGCCAATAGATTTCACTCATAATCATAACTAGTACCTGGCTGCGAGTAGCCTACCCCGCGGGTTGGAGCATATGCGTCATACTCCCTAGTGTCTTCATGAGTTTACTAGAGACCACCCAAGTCTCATAGACCGCGACGTTTACAGTCGAGCTCATATAGGTGTGTTCTTTCAAGAACATCCTGTAGGACGGCATCTTTGCTAATTAAAGCCAACATAAACACATTAAGGCATATTGCCAACTTGCCTTACAGATTATGAGAGTTATGCATCTTCACATAGAGAGGGTTACAAAATACTCTCCTCAATCAAACCACTAGCTTGTTCTTCCCAGGTCCTAATTCACGGGATCTCCAATCACATAGGTTGAGTTACCACTAGGTGTGACATTAATGGGTCTCAACCCCATCTCCCTCGATGCACTTTCATTCAAATTTCGTGATAGTCCCTTTGTAAAGGGATGTGCCAGGTTTTTGTCTGTTTGAATATATGTAATAGTTATTACTCCGGAGTTTCTCAATTTCCTGACAGATTTCAAACGTCTCTTCACATGTCTTGATGACTTCGCATTATCCTTAGAATTGTTCACTTTGACAATAACAGTTTGGTTGTCACAATTCAAAAGGATTGCCGACACAGGTTTTTCAACCACATAAAAGTCCATCATGAGCTCAGGCAGCTATTCTGATTCAACAATGGCTGTGTCTAAAGCAGTAAACTCTGCTTCCATAGTTGACCTCGTCAATATGGTCTGTCTACAGGATCTCCATGACACTGCGCCACCTCCAAGGGTAAACACATACCCGCTTGTGGCGTAGAGTTCATCAACATCAGAGATCCAGTTTGAATCACTATATCCTTCAAGCATAGAAGGGTGCCCTGAATAGTGAATCCCGTAGCTTATTGTATCACATAGATAGCGCATGACCCTTTTAAGTGCATGCCAATGATCAATACCCGGGTTAGACATGAACCTACTCAACTTGCTCACAGCAAGAGAGATATCGGGTCTTGTAGCGCTTGCTAAGTACATGAGAGAACCAACAACTTGTGCATATTTCAGCTGATCTGTTGGTTCCTTCTTAGTCTTTCGTGATGTCAGACTGGGATCATAAGGTGTTGGAGAAGTCTTGCCATCAATAAAGCCAAATCACCTCAAGACCTTCTCAACATAATGAGATTGCGTTAAAGTAATCCCATTCTTGTTCTTAATAAGCTTGATGTTCAGAATCACATCAGCCTGTCCCAGATCTTTCATATCAAAACTCTTTGACAGGAAAGACTTGACTTTATTTATCACTTTCATGTTTGCACCAAAGATCAGAATGTCATCCACGTACAAACATAATATAACACTATCGCCCCCACCATGGCGATAGTAAACACACCTATCAGCCTCATTAATGACAAGGCCAATAGAAAGTAGAGTTCTGTCAAACTTCTCATGCCATTTCTTAGGTGCTTGTTTCAGGCCATATAAATATTTTAATAACTTGCACACCTTTGCCTCTTCACCTTTTACCACAAATCTATCCGGCTGGTCCATATAGATCTCCTCTTCTAACTCTCCATTAAGGAAAGTTGTCTTCACGTCCATTTGATGAACAAGAAGCCATAGAGGCAGCGAGGGACAATAGTACTCGAATGGTGGTTAGTCTAGCGATAGGTGAATAGGTATCAAAGTAATCTTCACCTTCTTTATATGTGTATCCCTTAGCTACAAGACACGCCTTGTACTTCTCAATAGTACCATCGGGCCTTAGCTTCTTCTTGAACACCCATTTAAAGCCCACAAGTTTACAACCATAGGGTAAATCTGATAATTCCCAAGTTCCATTAGAAATAATCGAGTCTATCTCATTTTGGACAACTTATTTCCAATCATCTACATCAGTAGATGCATATGCCTCAGCAATGGATCTGGGAGTATCATCCACAAGGTACACGATGAAATCATTGTCATAGGATTTTGCAATCCTCTGTCTCCTACTCCTCGTGAGAGGTTCATCTTCATCCTTCTTAAGGACTTCCTCATGTGGTTGTTCATAATTCTCAATAGATGCACTAGATTCAGGAAGTATTTCAGAAGAAATTCTACCAATGCTATGCATATCTTTCATAGGAAAAATATTCTCAAAGAATGTTGTATCACGAGATTTCATTATAGTATCAACATGCATATCAGGTACCTCAGATTTAACAACTAAAAATTATAGCCTACACTATGTGGAGCATATCTTAGAAAGATACAATCCACTGTCTTAGGTCCGAGCTTGCATTTCTTTGGAATCATTATGTTGACCTTCGCCTGTCGTCAGATTGTCGACAAGTACGCCATAGGGGGTCCTAGTGGCGTTGGAAAGATGGGGTGTGATACGTCGGATGTTCCAGGAGCGGTAAGCACAAGTTTACCCAGGTTCAGATCCGACTGCGGTGATCGGATCCTACTCCTGCTAGCAACACAGTAATTTATCGGTGTAAGCCGGATGTTACAATGGATTACAAGAGAGGTTCGCCTGTGCGATTTGGTTGTGGTTTTGTATCGATTTGTTGCCCTAAAGGCTCCCATAGGGCCGGTTTATATAGTCACCGGGGCCTAGGGTTACAGGGAGAGATATATTCGGCTACGTTATAGAGTCGGTAACTATGTACATCTTGGACTACAAGTAATACTATAGGCCTAAGTCGGTAACTCTTCTCGGCCTTGTCGTAGCCGCAACTAGCTCCTCCTATTTCTCTGACTGGGCCGCCCGTGAAGCAAAGCTCTAATAACCCGTTAGTGGGCCACCCTCGTCAGCGAGTCCTGTGGGTATACCCGAAAAGTATATCCCCAATAGTAGCCCCCGGAAGTCTTCAAGATCTAAAGTCGGATAAATCGTCTAGCTTGATGGTTTCTTAGTCTTGAGAATCTTGAAGGGTTCCCGAAAACTTCTTTCATTGGTGTAGGATTCCGAGTCAGTTGAGTCGGATATATTCTGTTCTAACCTTAATCCTTTCCCTGCTTGATATGAAACATAAGCCGGATTTTACAACAGCATGATGACTGACAACTTTATAGGTAAGGTCCCATCACTGACAGGATTTCCATCAGCACGACCATTGGTGGGTCCATTCCTTACGGAATAGAAAGCCGTTTCAATGCCTGCGTGAAAATCGAGGGGGCAGAAGAGTCACGAGGAAGCTAAATCCCCCTCTCCTATACGCGTGGCAATAATCGTGCGTCTTACCGCACGAATCTTGACACAGAGGCAAATAAGATGAGAGAAAACCCTTCTTCTCAGATTAACTTCTCCGTCGATTCATTCATTGCTTCCTCGTGCTCCTCGAGCTTTCCGCACCAGTTCCAATCTGCACACCGTTGAGAAAAAATCTCTCCTTCCCCCACCAGCCCTTCTTCCTCCAAGAACTATGTCGTCTGCCTCGTCCTCAGGAGCGGTGACGGGTTCGGCGGCGGCGGACGAGAAGAAGATGCGGGGTCTTTGGATCCCCAGTGCCATGGACACTGCGGAGCTCCAAGTCATGGAGGATGAGGGGTTCATCACAGCCGGCGCGTGGCAGAGCGCTGCTGGACACGCCATCCCCGAGCCGAAAGACGGCAAGAGGGTGCTGTTCAGCACTCACGTCGACCGTGGCCTCAGCTTGTCTCCGTCGGACTTCTTCGTCGACGTCCTCAACCATTATGGTACTGTGCGAGGGGTTTCTTGGCATTAGGCCAAGTCTTACCCTTTTCCGGTACTATTATGGTACCCAGAAGAACTCCATCAGTGCCAGTGTGCCTTATGTCACCGGCACTCTTATCTTAGTCCTTAGGAGGAATCGGATTTATCCTAGGATTAATGCTAGTGAGTCTGTCAAATGCTGGGCCGGAACTTTCTTCTACCATAAGGATATTCCGGCTCCGGGTAAGGCGGAAGGTCTTCCGGCGTTTGCCAATGGAGCCGTTCCCCACCAAGACTCATGGGACGCGGAGGCGCCGGAACTTTCAGATGTTTTGATTCTCTCCAAGAGGCGGAACGGTCCTCGTGGATCCGACTTGATACACTGCTGGCTGGAGCGCCGGATTCAGCCTCTCCAGCACCACGGAGACCGCCTCATGCACCAAATCACTAGCGACAAGAAGGACAACATGAAGATCAGCCCGAACCGACTTTCGCCGAAGGACTACAGTACCCTCATGCAATATTTAGTCAAGGAAAGAGTGGAATGAAAAGTTCCAGAAGTCTCCATGAAGATGTATACATCCAACCGTCCTCTGACTCCGGTAAATATTTTGACTCTGCTCTCGCGTTTCGTCATTTTCTTTGGTTCTTTCTCCGACTCTATTTTCATCAATGCTTTGCCGACTCTGATAGCTCGAGAAACTCTCCGAGGCCGAGCTAGCTCCACTAGAGGTCTATGCTTCTGACAACCCGGAGGCGACGGAGGATGATGAGGTTTAAGAAGTTGCCGCCTCCACCTCTAAGAAACGTAAGGCGAAGGAAGTTGTCGCTGCTGGTAGCCAAGTGCTTCTAGTAGTTAAAAAGTAAGCACCTCACCTTCTATTTTTAGTACTCATGTACCTTTGTTATCTTTCTAGAGCACACCTAATATTTAGGATTTTCGTGTTCTAGAGTTAAATCATCGTTGAAGAGCAAGGTAAAGTCGGACATCAAGCCAGGCAAGCAGATGCGTCAGCAGAAGCTTGTAATTTCCCCTGCTATGCCGCTGTCGACCCCATCCACTACTCCGTCAGCGCAGGGATCTTCTGCATCTCCTGACGCTGGCAAGATCTCAAAAGCCCTGTTCACCATTGATGACCAGGCAACTGACAAGGGTGAACCCGTAAAGGGTAATGATCCCATGGTAATGACCACAGGTACGGTAGCTAAGGTGATTGATTCTGCTATTCCTAGCCTCAAGAGGAAGGAGAAAGAAGAGATCCTCAAACTGGCTCAGTCCAGTCTTGAGAAGGAAGTTTTAACCCCAGAAGCATCGAGCCAAGAGGAGGAAGACGTCAAGCTGGCCAGCCTCCTGGACCAAATTTTGGTCCGGGATGCTAAAATCGCATATGGCGAACTTCCAGCGACGGATTTTCCATCCCTCACCCTTAACGAGAAGGTGTTTCACAGCACCAAGCTCGGATTCGAAAAGTTGCACCTAGAACACATTGTAAGTTTACGATTCTTATTTGCATTTATTATCATATCCTCTAGCTCCAAGCATAAAGTCGGATAAACATTGCTGGATCCGGGTTGATGCTTTTAGCTAAGTAATTTTACTTAGCTAAACTTGCAGCCCGAGTCTTAGTAGCCGTTCTGACAGTATTCCGTCTCTAAACTTACAGAAAATTGCATCTTCGAACCAGAAATTGCTCTAGAATATTTCCAACAAGCGCAAAGAAATCAAAGCTTTGCGTTTTGAAAATTCAAAATTAAAGGTTGAAAAAGATGAAGCAGAAGGTAAACATTTCCGGCTTCCTCTTTGTCAGTTAAATGTTTTGTCATAGTCGAATTTTGCTTTATCCGACTAATATTTTTGTCTTTGTAGAATTGTTATGCCAATCCAGCAAGATGGTGGATCAGGCCTAAAACTTCAAGGTCTTGCAAGCAGAAAATGCTAAACTCTAGGAAAAGCGTTGAGAAGCTAACTTTGGAATCAGAGAAATCCGTAGCCAGTGTCCTGAAGTCAAGAAACCACGAGACCGTGAGGCTTGAGAGGATCCTAGCCCTTCGAGATAAGGAACTTGCTGATCTCATAAAGGATTTTGATATCCAGAAAGATCTTGCCCAGGCCTCAGCAAGTGAACTAGACAGCCTCCGCAAGGAGCATGCTAAATGGAATCACTCCATGCTTGGTAAGATTTCTGAATATTTTGTGTTGTTCATTTTCCGACTTTCATTTTAGCTAGAATTTGACTTTTTTGGTTCTTTCCCAGCCCCCTGAATCTTTCCGACTCCTCCACTTCTGAACCTCGCCTTCAGCGCATTAAGCTCGTCGGAGATGTCTTGTTCGACTTCGGCCAAACTCTAGAAGAGGCTGGCGAAGCCTTCAAGCTTTCCGACTTGCACACAATGTCAGTGCATGAGGTGAGGGACAAAGTTAAGGAGATTCCGAAGCTGATTGAAGACTGGAAGATCTCCTACGCTCTGACTGCTGCGCAAACAGCTCTTACCATGGTGATGAGCCACCATAACGAGATGGAAATCTGGCACGTCACCAAGGGCATTGCCTAGGAGGAGGATGAGTGTAACCCGCAAAACATCAAGGCCATCCAAGAATCTTGTGCAAGTTACGCTTGTCGGGTGGTGGAGATGACCAACTACACGACGCCATTCTTCGAATCCGTCGCCACGCCTCCTTCGCCTCAACAACCAGAAATCAGCAATGCTTCCGAGTCTGAGATCGAGGGGGACACTGTTGTTGATTCAAGTGTTCCACCTGCTTCATCACCACCGCTTGCAGCATAAAAAAATTCTATGCATTATTCTAAACTTATGGCAATGTAATGATGGCTACAATATTTATTTTTTGTTGGTCTGTAAAAACTGATGCTTTTACTATCTTAGCACTTTTTTGTTTATATATTTTCATGTTTTGTGCTTGAAAGTTTCTAAAGCACTCTTTTTTATGTCTATACTTATCAGTTTATCTGGCTCTCTGCCTCATCCCTTTCATGGGTCGGCCAACCTTTAGCACGGAAACTTTGCCGAGCAACAAAGCCCAATTGCTAAACCAGTTTAAACTCGGAAACAAAGTCGTCTTCCAGTACCAATAACTCATTACTCGGAAAATTCCCGCGTCTAAGCAATCAGATAAAGAATCAAAGTATAGATAATAATTTAAACTCTGTACCCTGAAGTAAAATTTTTAGATTGTTCAAAAATCGTAACCAGAATGAACATGTGCATAAAGTACTTTCAGGCATTCTGGGATTTTTGAAAAAACTACATGCTCTTTTGGAAATAAGATGGCAAAAATGTCTCAAAAATAACATTATGAGGAAACCAATAATTTATTTCACTTTAAACATGTGCATATATGATTACAAGGAAACATAACTAAGAATAGAAGGGATGTAGCTATGCAATATTCCATGGACGGTCTATTTCATCCGGGTCTGTGCTGCCACCAGCTCGCTTCCTTTTCCGATTGTCAGGTCTTTCCTTGACAGGTCTCATGTCGGTTAAATAATATGACCCATTATGCAGAACTCTGATAACCATAAAAGTTCCCTCCCAAATTGGGGAAACTTTGTGCTTTCTCTTTTGCACAAGTCGAAGAACCAAATCTCCTTTTCTGAAAGAACAATTTTGTACTCTATGACTATGATACTTGTGTAACTTCTGCTGATAGGCTATAGATCTCTGTTCAGCAATGACGCGTACTTATTTGATTATATCGAGATCATCTTGCCGAGAAACCTATGCATCTTCTTCAATATACGCTTTGATTCGTGGAGCTTGATGTATCAGATCACTCAGAAGAACTACTTCTGCACCGTAGACCAAGAAGAAAGGAGTATAGCCGGTTGACCTGTTAGGAGTTGTACGTAAGCTCCAAATCACAGACGGTAATTCTTCCGCCCAAGCCCCCATGGCCCGACGAAGTGGTGCCTCGAGACGAGGTCGTATTCCTTGTAGAATAAGGCCATTAGTTCTTTCAACTTGTCCATTGGCTTGTGGATGCGCGACTGATACAATATCGAGTCGGATCCCTTGTTCTTCGTAGAATTCGGCAAGTTCTCCCATGGAAAAGTTGCTCCCATTGTCAGTAATTATACTATGTGGATATTCGAATCTGATGATTACGTCCTTGACGAATCGTCTGGTTGTGGCTCCATCGCAACTTGTTACGGGTTTATCCTCAATCCATTTTGTAAATTTATTCACCATAACTAGTAGGTGAGTAAATCCACATTTTGCCGTGCGAAACGGCAATACCATATCAAGCCCCTAGACCGCGAACGGCCATGTAATAGGGATTGTTCATAGCTGTTCAACCGGAATGTGTGCCCGATGAGCGTACTTTTGGCAGCCCTTGCATGTTTTCACCATTTTATCGGCATATGCCTTAGCTGTAAGCCAAAAGAATCCGTGTCGAAAAGCTTTTTCCACTAAGGATCTGGCTGCAGCATGGTGACCACACTCGCCTTCATGGATTTCTATTAAGATTTCCACTCCTTCTTACGAAGAAATACATCTCTGAAATACGCCAGAAATACTCCGCTTATAGAGCTCACGGTTTATTATAGTATATGATTTTGCTCATTGGATAATCTGCCGGCTCAAGACTTCGTCTTCGGGAAGTTTTCTGTCTATCAGGAAATCTAGATAGGGTTTTGTCCAGCTGGGAATTACAACCAGAACTGCTATTAAAGGTCAGTCGGATTTCGTCGGATGGTCCTCATCAACTCCGACTATGGAGGGTACCCTTAAATGCTCTAGAAAAGCTCCATCCGGTACTTGTTTCCGTGTAGAGCCTATCCTTGATAGAGCATCTGCTTCCTCATTTTCTGCTCGAGGGATGTGTTGAACCTCAAAACCCTCGAACGATTTAGATAATTCATCCACAATAGCTTTGTATGCTGCCATGTGCTTATTTGTGTTGCAGATGTTGAATACTTGCTGAGCAACTAAATAAGAGTCTTCGTAACACATGAGTCTTGATATGCCAATGTTTTTGGCCATGCGTATTCCATGTAGCATTGCTTCGTACTCGGCAATATTATTGGTTGCCGTGAAGTGTATCTACAACACATAGAACAACTTATCTCCTTGGGGTGATTTGAGAACCACGCCAACCCCCGAGCCTCCTTGTGCTTTTGATCCGTCAAAATGGAGGGTCCAATTCCGACTCTGGAGGGCCTGAGTTTTCTGCCGTTTTTGTCCAATCGACGACAAAGTCGGCGAGAATTTGGGACTTGATTGTTGAACGTGGTTTATACTCAATGTCGAAATCTGCAAGCTCTATTCCCCACTTTGCGACATGTCCTATGGCGTCGCGGTTGTTGATTATATCTAACAGAGGAGCTGTGCTCACTATTATGATCATGTTATCTTGAAAATAGTGGCGTAGCTTTCTGGATGCAAAGACCATTCCATAGGCTAGCTTTTGATGATGTGGATATCGTTGCTTTGATTCTATCAGGACCTCACTTAGATAATAAGTTGGCCGCTGCACCTTATGCTCGTGGCCTTCTTCCTCGCGCTCAACTACTGTTACCACGCTTATGACCTTGTTGGTCGCTGCAATGTAGAGTAACATAGGTTCCTGAGATTCTAGTGCTGCGAGAAGTGGTGGATTTGAAAGCAGATCTTTCAAACTTTGCAGTGCAGTTTCGGCTTCTGGGGTCCATACAAATTTGTCGGTTTTCTTTAAGAGTTTGTATAAAGGTGCGGCTCTTTCGCCGAGCCGGCTAACAAACCGACTCACATTTGCAATGCAACCAGTGAGACGCTGTACGTCCTTTAGGCGAGTCGGCCTGGTAATGTTTAAGATAGCCTGGATTTGTCCCGGTTCACCTCGATGCCTCACTTAGAGACAATGAAACCTAACAATTTTCCGCCTGGAATTCCAAAGAAGTACTTCTTAGGATTTAGCATCATATTGAATTTTCGTAGACTAGCAAACGTTTCATCCAAGTCGGAAATTATAGTTTCCTTATTTTTGGACATAACTGCTATGTCGTCTACGTATACGTGGACGTTGCATCTGATTTGGTCATTGATAAAATGTTGCATGGTACGTTGATATGTTGCTCCTGCATTTTTTAAGCCAAAAGGCATAGTTTTGTAGCAGAAGGTTCTGAAAGGAGTGACGAAAGACGCCTTAATTTGATCCGACTTTTTCATCGGTATTTGGTGATATCCGGAATATGCGTCGAGAAAACAGAGTAATTCCAACCCTGCCGTTGAGTCGATAACTTGATCGATTCTTGGCAAAGGAAATGGATCTTTTGGGCATGCCTTGTTCAAAGCGGTATAATCAACACACATCCTTAAATCAATGGTGTCCTTTTTAGAGACTAGTACAGGATTTGCCACCCAATCTGTATGGATGACCTCTGTTATGAAATCCGCTAGCTCTAAGCGGGCTAATTCCTTGCCTATTGCTTTGCGCTTTTCATCACAAAACCGTCGTAAGGTCTGTTTGACGGGTTTAGCGTCTGGGTACACATTAAGAGAGTGCTCGGCAAGTTTCCTAGGTACTCCGGTCATGTTAGATGGCTACCATGAAAGATGTCACTATTAGCTTTGAGGAACTCGACGAGCGCGCTTTCTTATGCATGGCCTAAGCCTACCCCTATGTTCGTCGTCTTGGAGGGATCATCTTACTTTAGCGATGTCTTCTTCGTCTCCTCCGACGCCTTGAAATGCAAACTTGGCTTCAGCACCTCGTTCTTCGTAGCGGGCATCTCAGACGAATTGATGGTCTTCTTAATCTCCTGGTACTCCTGGGCGTGTAGCACGGCTTCGGCGAAGGCAGAATATCCTTCATCGCACTCTCATGCCTTCCTCAGATTTCCTCGTATGGTGATTACGCCCTTTGTACCTGGAAGTTTAATCACGTTCTAGATGTAATAGGGATGTGCCATTAATGGGCCATGAACGCCCAGTAAGTCGGACATCCGAAGATGGCGTGGTAAGCACTTTTGAATGGTACCACCTCGAAGGAGAGTGGCTCGGTCCGGTAATTATCTCGGGTTCTGAATGTCACGTCCAGAGTAATCCCACCCAGAGAATTTGCCTGTCTCCCTGGTACAATGCCATGGAAAGTTACACTGATGTAACTCAACTGGCTCTCATGTAGCTTCATGCGGTGGAGTATCTTGATGTAGAGGATATTGATACTGATCCCACCGTCCATGAGTGTTTTTGAGAACTCATAGCCATCAATAAGAGGATTGACGACCAGAGGGTATTTTCCCCAATGATGTGGTTTCCTTGGGTGATCTGAACGATCAAAAGTGATAGTCAACTCTGACCAGTCCAGGAATTGTGGGACAGCCGGAACCGTGGCATTGAGCTCACGAATAACCCCCTTTTTGTCCTTAGCTGGTTGGGATCCAAGGAAGCAGACTTATGCGTCTTTCTTAGTTGGAAAAGTCTTTTTCCATCCGGCTTGGGTTCTGTGGCAGCTTCCACCTCTTCCATGTCGGAATCTTCCTTGGGCTCCTTTCATTTCTCAGAATTTTTCTTTCCTTTTCGTTCCTTGGCTCTGTAGCCAGCGGATTCGTCTTTCTTGATGTCATCATTGAAACAACACTCAGCATTTGTATGGCTAGATCCTCCGTTACTATCCAAGTGGTGGACACAGGGATTGTTGGCAATGTCAGCCCAGGTATATGTTCTTCCGGGTTGTTTGTCTCCTCTGCCTTGGATTCGGGAAGTTCCTCGGCCTCTACCACGGCCGCCTGCGCGCCGTCCTCATCCTCCAGATCTGAATTTTGCGTTGATAGCTGCGTTGTCCGGAGATGGATTTTCGTCCAAGGTGTTCTTGCGCTTCTGAGTTTGCTTTGGCTGTTTGGCCGCATTGGGATTGGCCAGAATATTTAGCAGCCCTTATGAATCATCATCGGCCTCAGCATATTTGCTTGTCGTCTCTATCATTTCTCCCAAATCTGTGACGTGGTCACGCTTCAGCCTGTGACATAGAAGTCCGACTAGAAGTCCTACAATAAAAGCTTCTATCGCAGTTTGCTCATTTACTCCTTCGCAGGAGTTATTCGAATCGATCCAGCGTCCAAGGTAATCCTGGTAGGTTTCTCCGGGTCTTTGGGTGCAACGCTGCAAGTCTCCGACTGTGCAGGGCCTCCTGTATTTTCTCTCGAAGTTTGAAAAGAATGCACTTTACATATAATACTAGTTATGAATTGAATTCTCTGGCAGTTCATTGAGCCATGATTGAGCCGTCTTCCTCAACATCAGTGGGCAATATCAGACTGCAACAAGGCTATTTCCTACTTTGGCAATGCATCAAGCCTGGAAAAAATCCTGGAGCCAAGTATCTGGCCGAGCTGCACCGTCATAGGGCTGAATATGTTTGGTGATGCCAAAGTCAACCAGAAATTTTGTCTGACATATACGTGGACCAAAGCACTTGGGTCCCACGTACACGTACTCTTCCTCGTACTACCGCGCTTCTATGTTTGATTCAATGCAATGGCGAGCGTCGTTTGGCGAGAGAGACCTGCGCCTTGGAGGCTCGTGGATTCTGCGCGGTGGAGTAGGATTTCTACTTATTCTCTCACCATTGCCGCCTCCGCCCATGCGGCTTCCGTGTCTTTGATGTGATCATTCATGGTCACTGGTGGGAGGCGATGGTGGCCCTAGTGGATTATTTCTGGCTGGATTTCTTGGTAGTGTCGGTGGAGCCTCATTATGATGGCTCCGATGCCCGTTTCTTCGGGCATCATCCCTACTAGATTCAGGACGATCCGGTTGTGGCGGTGCGTCACGTTGCTGGACAAAGGATTAAAGAAGCAAAAGACGGCCACGTCATTTAGTGGCAAGTTGGCCTCAAAATCCGAGTTTTGCCACATTGACGCTGACCAAATCACTGATGCAAGGCTCCATAGGGATACGGCTCAACGCTATCGTCCCCGTGGAGAAGAAGAAAATTCTAAGAACGGCTCCAACAGCCACTCTCGCCGGCTGGCACATGACTGGGCAAGAGTTTTTCTGCTACGATGTCCGGTATGGCGGAGCCATAGCGAATATATTCCTCATCCGTGTATTCGATCTCATCTAGGAGATCAGATCCGAATTCTTCTTCCACCTCTTCCTCCATTACAGGAGTTGGCTGGGTAGGTTCGATTTTCCCCGGGACCTTGAACTCTTCCGCCTCTGCAGACAAAGTAGATCCGGATGTTTCTTTCACCATGGTCATCACCTCAAGGGTGGGTTGGGCGGGTTCCGCGAAGCTGAGATAGATATCGATCTCGCCGATTGACACGATTGTGTAGGTCGTCACGGGTTTGGAAGCCGGAATCCAAGTCTCATCGAGAAGGATGAGAGGGACATCACTGGCGTAGACCACGTGACCCATGGAGATTGTTTCGCTGATTCCTGCACGCGTAGATTCCGCCTGGAACGATGCTCCAAAGGTCACCTGCCCCACGGTGGGCGCCAACAGTCGTCGGATTATCGACAAGTCCGCCATAGGGGGTCCTAGTGGCGTTGGAAACATGGGGTGTGAGACGTCGAATGTTCCAGGAGCGGTGAGCACAAGTTTACCCAGGTTAGATCGGACTGCGGTGATCAGATCCTACTCCTCCTAGCAACCCAGTAATATATTGGCGTAAGCCGGATGTTACAATGGATTACAAGAGAGGTTCGCCTGTGCGAGTTGGTTGTGGTTGTGTATCGAGTTGTTGCCCTAAAGTCTCCCATAGGGCTGGTTTATATAGTCACCGGGGCCTAGGATTACAGGGAGAGACATATCCGTCTATGTTACAGATTTGTTAACTATGTACAGCTTGGACTACAAGTAATACTACAGGCCTAAGTCGGTAACTCTTCTAGGCCTTGTCATACCCGGAACTGGCTCCTCCTCTTTCTCTGACTAGTCCGCCCGTGAGTGGGCTACCCTGGTCAGTGAGTCCTGTGGGTATACCCGGAAAGTATATCCCCAACATCGCCAGACTCCCCCAAGTGCGCAAATACGAAAGTGATGGTTTTATCCTAGACCACTCTTCATAAGGGGTCATTTCTTTATTCTTGTTAGGAACTCTATTTAGGACATGACATGAAGTCAACAAAGCCTCCCGCCACCATGCCTTTGATAAATTAGAAGTGGCTAACATGGAATTCACCAAGTCAGTCAGCGTGCGGTTTTTCCTCTCGGCAACCCCGTTCGATTGGGACAAGAGATTCTCTCATGAATAATTCTCTCATGAATAATTCTGTGTTCCTCACAGAATACATCAAATATTGTGGGAAAGTACTCACCACCACGATCCGACCTAAGAACCTTGATCTCTCTTTCTAGTTGATTTTCAACTTCAGCCTTCTAAATTTTAAAGTAGTCTAAAGTCTCATCTTTAGTTTGCAACAAGTAGACATAGCAGAATTTAGCAGCACCATTTATCAACTTCATGAAATATCTCTTTCCACCTTTTGTCAACACACCATTCATCTCGCATAGATCAGAATGTATTAGTTCTAGATGTGCTAAGTTTCTCTCCTCGGCAGCCTTGTGAGTCTTTCGAGGTTGCTTTGATTACACACAACTATGGAACTTAGAACCTTTGGCAATAGTGAAATTCGGAATTAAACTCATATTGGACATTCGAGATATCAAACCAAAATTAATTTGACATAAACGAGAATGCCAAACACTGGTATCATCATTAACACCACCACAAATATGATTCACAAAATTATTACAAAATTCTGAAAATTAAAACCGGAACAAGCCTCCGAACTCATAACCTTTACCAATAAATTGTCCATGTTTCGAAACAATGACTTTATTGGACTCTAATACAACCTTAAACCCATCTCTACATAGAAGGGAGCCACTAACGAGATTCTTGTTCTTAGTGGGGACATGCTGCACGTTCCTCAGCTGCACGATCTTTTTGGAATTAAAATTTAGATCCACCATTCCAACAACACGAATAGAAGCATGTAATCCATTCCCCATTAGGACGGATAAATCCCGAGCGACCTGATAAGAAGTGAACATAGATATGTCAGCACACACATGAACATTAGCACCCGTATCAATCCACCAACATGGTGATTGAGATACTAAAAGGACAGTAAATAAATTACCATACCCATCATGGTTTCTAGCGGTCATGACATTGACAGTCTTCCAAGATTTACCTCTATGATCTACACGTACTGGGAAGTCCTTGGAAAAGTGGCCGAGCTCTCCACATGAATAACAACATAGCTCGGCCTTGTTCGGCTTCTTGTTCTTCTTGAAGGTTGTAGTCTTTTCAGGCTTGTTGAACGAGGGCTTATATTTTCCATTGTTCTTACCTAAGGATTTGCCTTTCTGCACATACTTGGCAGTAGCATAACCCTCTCCTTTCTTAGTAGTGTCCTTAGCCCGAGCCTATTCCTCAACATCAAGAGACGCTATCAGGTTTTCAACCGATATCTCTTGTCTCTTGTGTTTGAGAGTTGTGGTGAAGTTTTGTTGAAGATATTCCCTAGAGGCAATAATAAAAGTAGTTATTATTATATCTTTATGTTTATGATAAATGTTTACATTCATGATATAATAGTATTAATCGGAAACATTAATACTTGTGTGATTTGTAAACTAAAAGAGTCCCTAGTAAAGCCTCTTTATATTACTATCTTGTTGGTTGATAGATGATCATGGTTTCCCGATCATGAACATTGAGATGTTATTAACAACAAGATCATATCATTAGGAGAATGGTGTGATGGACATACTCCTATAGATAAGCGTAGCATAAACATCAAGTCATTTCAATAGTTCGTTTGCTATAAGCTTTCTGATACATAGCAACCTAAATCCTTCGACCATGAGATCATGCTAATCACCCATCATTGGAAGGATGCTTTGATGACATCAAACACCACACCCTAACTGGGTGGCTATAAAGGTGGCATTGAGTGTTCGGAAAGTATGTTTTGAGGCACATAGATCAAGAGTGGGATTTGTCCATCCATATGACGGATACATATACTCTAGGCCCTCTCGCTAGAATGTCATCCAATTAGCTTGCAAACATGTCACTGTCTCACAAGGGATCACATATCACAGGAACGAGAAAATAGTACTTATCGGTAATGAGGTTGAACTAGGTATGAAGAGATACCGACGATCATACCTTGGATAAGTAAACTATCGCGAGACAAAGGGAAATTGGAATCGTATGTAAGTGGTTCATTCAATCACAAAGTAATTGTAGAAATATGTGGGAACCATATGAATTTCCAGATTTCTCTATTGGTTATTGATCGAAGAAGAGTCTCGGTCATGTCTGCATAATTCATGAACCGTAGGGACACACACTTAAGGATTTGATGTTGTTTAGTAGATATGGAATGTAAGTAGGGAGACCGAATGTTGTTCGGAGTATCGAATGGGATCTAGGATATCACGAGGATATTCGGAATGGTCCAGAGAATAAGATTCATATAAGGAAAGTCCAATTTCGAAGTTCAGGAATGATTCCGGTGTTTTCACCAGAATGATCTAGAAGGGTCTAGAAGATTCACCGGACCGGATGGGGAAGGGTACATGAATGTGTCATGAATAAGTGGAATGATTGCATCATGTGCAAGGTCACTTGGTTGGGCATTTGTAAGAAAGAAATTAAGCTCCAAATTGAATGTCAAAATGCAAGTTTAAAAAGTCAAACTGGGAAAATGTATCCTGGTGGAGGAAGGAAAGAATACTTCTTTGCCTCTACCACAAGCCAACTAGGAGAGGGAATGAGGAAGGATTCAAACTCCGCACTCCCAAGTTGCCCTCCTTCTCATAAATAGAGGGGAGGGGTGCCCCAAGAGACACAACACCAGCCCCTCCCCACACCGCCGACGCGCCGCCGCCGCCCAGCGTCGCCGCCTAGCGCCACCGCTGGTTCATCGCCGCCGCCCTAGCCACCGCCAAATCCACCTCCTCCTCTCTGGACTCTTAACCCGAAATCGTCGGAAACCCTAATTCTCCACCAGAACCTGCTCTGGCTTAGGAAAACCCCTGCAGGATCTTCCCTCTACTTCCGACACCACGCCGCCGTGCTGTCGGAATCGCGAGGAGAGAACTACAACCTTTACTACCTGCTAGAACAAGGGAGAGGAAGGTCTTCATCGAGTACCAAACTTGTGACCGACTGCGGAAGGGCTGCCGGAACACAGCGCCGGAAGGATCTTCTACGCGATCTTGAGATCGGCAAGTGTACGACTACATGACCCACGATAATCTGCTCCTGTTAACCGCTTTGGAATCTTCAAGGGTGAGTACTCTAATCGACTCGTTGCTACAATCTAGTAGATAGATCTTGGCTTGATTGTGTAATGCGGTAGAAATTTTTTGTTTTCCATGCTACGAACCCCTACAGTGGTATTAGAGCCATGTCTATATGTAGATCTGTCGCACGAGTAGAACATAATGGTCATTGTGGGCGGTGGTGCTTTTATTATCAATTGATTTTTGTGTACTTTGCATCTTGCAGTATGATGGGATGAAGCGGCCCGGGATAACCTTACATGACATCGTTCATGAGACTTGCTCCACGCTCAACATGCAACTTGTATTGCATAAGTGGCTTTGCGGGTGTCTGTCTCTCCCATCATAGTATAGATTCAATTTACAACTGCCACTTGATAGTTCAAGCATCAACGTTGTCGTTCTTGTTCGTAAGTTAGAACGACACTTATTGAAAGCCCCAAACCACGTAAAATATGCAAAGAAAATTAGAGGTGTCTAACTCTGTTTTGCAGGGGTGTGCTGTGATGTGATATGGCCATGATTGTGATTATATGTGATGTATGCAATGTTCCTTATTGTAAGTCGGCAACTGGCAGGAGCCTTATGGTTGTCTTTTAATTTCGATAAGACCTGCGTGTATATAATTCAAAGTAGTTGTAATAGTTGATACTGGTGGACAAAAACCATGGAGCGGTGCCATTGACCTTGACGCCACGCCGGTGATGATGGAGATCATGTTCATGCTTGAAGATGGAGATCGGAAGCACTAGAAGAAAGGCCATATCATATCACATATTTTGAATTGCATGTGATGTTAACACTTTTATGCATCTTGTATTGCTTAGTTCTCGACGATAGCATTATAAGATGATCCTTCTCACAAAATATCAAGTTATAAAGTGTCCGTCCTTAGTAGGCACTGTTGCCAAAGCTCGCCGTTTCAAAGCACCACGTGATGATCGAGTGTGTTAGATTCTGCGAGTGTATACAACGGGAGCAAGCGAGATTTTCTCATGCGGAAGATAAGGTTTGATCTTAAAGATCTTGTCATGTATAGACATGGTATCGGAACACGGATCACTGAAAGGTAAAGCATGAGTCATATAGTAGATATGATGAACATCTTGATTGTTCGCCTTTGAAGCTACATCATCTCTCATGATGATCGGTTTTGATGTGGTGGATTTGGTTTGTGTGATCACTAAAACAATGTGAGGGTTATTGTTTTGAGTGGGAGTTCACCTAGATTAATTCAACTACTAATTAGAACTCAATTTTTCATAAACATAGTCTAAACTATTGCAAATATGTTGAAGATCAATGGCGGCCCCTACCATCAATTTTAATGCGTTCCTAGAGAAAGAAAAGTTGAAAAACAATAGAAGCAACTTCGCGGATTGGTTCCACAACTTGAGGATTGTCCTTAATGCTGGTAATTTTACCTATGCGCTGGATGCACCGCTGGGTGACCCACCTGCAGCTGATGCTACCAATGAGGTGAAGAATGTTTTCCTCACTCGGAAGAATTAGTACTCCACAGTTCAGTGTGCTATCTTGTATGGTTTGGAATCGGAGCTTCAGAAAAGGTTTGAGAACTTTAACCCACATGATATTGTCCGTGAGCTCAAAATGATATTTGAGGCTCACGCGACAGTTGAGAGTTATGAGGCTTCTAAAAAGTTCTTTAACTGCAAGATGGAAGAGGGCAACTCCGTCAGTGAGCATGTGCTTAAGATGTATGGGCACGCAAGTAAGCTCCAAAGCTTGGGTATAGTGATTCCTAATGCTTTGGGGATTCACCGTGTCCTCCAATCACTACCACCAAGTTACAAGAACTTTGTGATGAACTACAATATGCAAAACATGGACAAGTCGTTGCCTAAACTCTTCTCCATGTTAAAGTCTACGAAAGTGGAGATCAAGAAAGAGCACCAAGTGTTGATGGTCAATAAGACCACCAAATTCAAAAAGCAAGGCAAGTCTAAGAAAAAGGGAAACTTCAAGAAGGGCAGTAAGAAAGTTACCGCGTCGACAAAGAAGACCAAGGCTGGGCCTAAGCCTAATACTGAGTGCTTTTATTGCAAGGGAGAAGGTCACTAGAAGTGGAATTGCCCTAAGTAATTGGCAGTTTTGAAGAACGGCAACATCAAGAAGAAAGTTATATCCGATATACATGTTATTGATGTGTATCTCACTAGTAGTCGTAGTAGTGACTGGGTATTTGATATTGGTTCGGTTGCTCATATTTGTAACTCGAAACAGGTGCTGCAGAATAGATGGAAACTAGCGAAGAACAAGGTGACGATGCACGTTGGAAATGGATCAAAGGTTGATGTGATCGCGGTCGGCACGTTACCTCTTCATCTACCATCGGGATTAGTTTTATACTTAAATAATTGTTATTTTGTGCCTGCGTTGAGCATGAACATTATATCCAGATCATGTTTATTGCGAGACAGTTACTTGTTTAAGTCCGAGAATAATGGTTGTTCGATTTATATGAGTAATATGTTTTATGCACATGCACCTTTGATAGATGGTCTATTCTTGTTGAATATCGATTATAGTAATACACATATTAATAACATTGAAGCTAAACGTTTGAAACTGAGCGATAACTTGAACTATATGTGGCACTATCGTCTTGGTCACATTAGAGTGAAGCATATGAAGAAACTCCATTACGATATACTTCTTGAAACACTTGATTTCGAATCACTTGAAATATGTGAAGCATGTCTGATGGGTAAAATGACTAAGACTCCATTTTCTGGTATGATGGAGCGAGCTACGGACTTATTAGAAATCATACATACCGATGTGTGTGGACCAATGAGTGTAGCATCGAGCAGTGGTTTTTGTTATGTTCTTACTTTCATGGATGACTATGGGTATATCTATTTCATGAAACTTAAGTATGAAACTTTCGAGAAGTTTAAGGAATTTCAAAGTGAAGTAGAGAATCAACGTAACAAGAATATAAAGTTTCTACGATATGATCGTGAAGGTGAATATCTAAGTTACGAGTTTGGTGAGCATTTAAAGAAATGCGGAATACTTTCACAATTGACACCGCCGGGAACACCACAACATAATAGTGTGTTCGAACGTCGTAATCGAACTCTCTTAGATATGGTTCGTTCTATGATGTCACTTACAGATTTACCGCTGTCATTTTGGGGTTATGCATTAGAAACAACCGCATTCACTTTAAATAGGGCACCATCTAAATCCGTTGAAACGACACCGTATGAATTATGGTTTGGGAAGAAACCTAAATTGTCGTTCCTTAAAGTTTGGGGTTGCGAAGCTTATGTAAATAAGTTACAGCCTGACAAGCTTGAACCCAAAGTGGAAAAATGCGTCTTCATAGGATACCCGAAGGAAACTATTGGGTATACCTTCTATCATAGATTCGAGGGCAAAATCTTCGTTGCCAAGAATGGATCCTTTCTAGAGAAGGGATTTCTCTCGAAAGAAGTGACTGGAAGGAAAGTAGAACTCGACGAGGTTGTCGAACCTTCTCTCAGATTTGAGAGTAGCGCAGCAGCGGAAGAAGTTCCTGTGGCGCCTACACCAATAAGAGAGGAATCTAATGATGTTGAAGTTACTACGGAACCTTGTAGGTCAACGATAACTCGTACCACTCCTGATTGGTATGATCCCGTTATGAGTGTCATGTTGGTGGACAACACCGACGACCCTGCGACATATGAGGAAGCGATGATGAGCCTAGATTCCAATAAATTGCAATAAGCCATGAAATCCAAGATTGGATCCATGTACGAAAACCAAGTATGGACTTTGGTGGACTTACCGGATGGCCGGAAGGCTATCGATAACAAATGGATTTCAAGAAGAAAACAGATGCTGATGGTAATATTACTGTCTATAAAGCTCGACTTGTCGCAAAAGGGTTTCAAAAAATTCAAGGAGTTGACTATGATGAGACTTTCTCACCAGTAGAGAAGCTAAAGTCTATGAGGATTTTGTTAGCAATCCCTGCATATTATGATTATGAGATATGGCATATGGATGTCAAAACGGCGTTCCTCAATGGAGACATTGATGAAGAGTTGTATATGGTACAACCTAAAGGTTTTGTTGATCCTAAAGATGCTAACAAGGTATGCAAACTTCAACGGTCCATTTATGGATTGAAGCAAGCATCCCGAAGTTGGAATCAACGTTTTGATAAGGTAATCAAAAGTTTTGGTTTTATACAAACATATGGAGAAGCTTGTATTTACAAGAAAGTGAGTGGGAGCTCTGTAGCATTCCTAGTACTATATGTGGACGACATATTGTTGATTGGGAATGATGTAAAGCTTCTTAATAGTGTCAAGGATTATTTGAATAATAGTTTTTCAATGAAAGATCTTGGCGAAGCAGCTTACATATCAGGCATAAATATTTATAGAGATAGATCGAGACGCCTAATATAATTGTCACAGAGTACATATTTGGACAAAGTTTTAAAGAGGTTTGGAATGGAAGATAGCAAGAAAGGTTTCTTGCCCATGTTTCCCAATACGACCTTGAGTAAAACTCAAAGTCCTGCTACGACAGAAGATAGAGAAAGGATGAGTAAGACTCCCTATGCCTCAGCCATATGATCTATCATGTATGCCATGCTATGTACTAGACCCAACATTGCATATGATGTTAGTTTGACTAGCAGATGTCAAAGTGATCCAGGAGTGGATCATTGGACAACGGTCAAAAATATCCTTAATTACTTGAGAAGAACTAAGGATATGGTTCTTTCTTATGGAGGTGATGAACAACTCGTTGTTAATGGTTACACTGACACTAGTTGGAACACCGATCCAGATGATTCTAAATCTCAATATGGATACGTATTTACTTTGAATGGTGTAGCAGTTAGCTGGAGGAGTGCAAAGAAAAGCGTTGTGGCAAGATCTTCAACTGAATCGGAATACATACTTGCTTAGGAGGCTTCACAAGAGGTGATATGGATGAAGGACTTCATTACAGAGCTCGGTGTGGTTCCTAGTGCGCTGGATCCAATGTCTATCTACTGTGATAACATGGGAACCATAGCAAATGCGCAAGAACCAATGTCACACAAGAAGCTGAAGCATATCAAGCTACATTTTCACGCTATTCGAGAGCATGTCCACGATGGTGACATAAAGATTTGCAAAGTACACACAGATCTGAATGTGGCGGATCCGTTGACTAAACCTCTCCCGAGGGCAAAACATGACCAACACCAAACCTCCATGGGTGTTCGGTATATTACCATGTAATCTAGATTAGTTGACTCTAGTCCAAGTGGGAGACTGTTGGAGATATTCCCTAGAGTCAATAATAAAAGTAGTTATTATTATATCTTTCTGTTTATGATAAATGTTAACATTCATGCTATAATAGTATTAATCGGAAACATTAAAACTTGTGTGATTTGTAAACTAAATTAGAGTCCCTAGTAAAGCCTCTTTATAATACTAGCTTGTTGGTTGATAGATGATCGTGGTTTCCCGATCATGAAAATTGAGATGTTATTAACAACAAGATCATATCATTAGGAGAATGGTGTGATGGACATACTCCTATAGATAAGAGTAGCATAAAGATCAAGTCATTTCAATAGTTCGTTTGCTATAAGCTTTCTGATACATAGTAACCTAATTCCTTCGACCATGAGATCATGCTAATCACCGTCACTGGAAGGATGCTTTGATGAAATCAAACAACACACCGTAACTGGGTGGCTATAAAGGTGGCATTGAGTGTTTGTAAAGTATGTTTTGGGGCACATGGATCAAAAGTGCGATTTGTCCATCCATATGCCGGATAGATATACTCTGGGCCCTCTCGGTGGAATGTCATCCAATTATCTTGCAAGCAAGTGGCTGGATCAAACGGGATCACATATCACGGGAACGGGAAAAGAGTACTTATCGGTAACGCGGTTGAACTAGGTATGCAGAGATATAGACGATCACACCTCGGATAACTAAACTATCGCGAGACAAAGGTAAATTGGTATCGTATGTAAGTGGTTCATTCGATCGCAAAGTAATCGTAGAAATATGTGGGAACCATATGAATTTCTTGATTCCTCTATTGGTTATTGATCGGAGAAGAGTCTCGGTCATGTCTGCATAATTCATGAACCGTAGGGAGACACACTTAAGGATTCGATGTTGTTTAGTAGATATGGAATGTAAGCAGGGAGACCGAATGTTGTTCGGAGTCTTGGATGGGATCCGAGATATCACGAGGAGATCCAGAATGGTTTATGGCGCGTGGTAGTGTTTCGTTGGGAGACCCCAAGAGCAAGGTGTGATGAGCATAGCAGCAAGTTTTCCCTCATTAAGAAACCGAGGTTATCGAACCAGTAGGAGGAAGGAGACGACTCAAAGGTGTTGCTATCAACTTGGAGACGTGCACAACACAAACTCAAGACTTTTCCCCAACGTACAGTGAGGTTGTCAATCTCACCGGTTGCTATAACAATGGATTAAATGTATGGTGTGGAAGGTAAATAGTAATAGTGGAAGATGTATCAATGGTAATGATTGGACCGGGGTCCATAGTTCACTAGAGGTGTTCTCCTTAAGATAAACAAACATGGCATGCTGGGTAAACAAATTACAGCGAGGCAATTGATAGGACTGAGCAAGGCATAACAATGCAATACTAGACATTCATGATCCTATGAGATTCGATTTGGCAATACAATAAGATACATAGACCGTCATCCGACTGCATCTATGACTAGAAATCCACCTTCAAGTTATCATCCGAACCCCCTCTAGTATTAAGTTGCAAGCAACATATAACTGCTTTAAGCAAAGTGTGTAAGGTAAACAATCCACTTGTTCCATGAACAAGAGAACGTTGTTTTCTCCCTAGTGGAAACAACACATCTACAACCTTAGAGATTTTTGTCACTTCCCTTAGATTAAATAGAGGCATGAACCCACTATCTAGCATAAATACCCCCTCTTGGAGTCACTAGCATCACTTTACTAAGATAGCTACTAGAAACGAAGAGCATGCAAGATCACAAACAACACAGACATGATAGAATCAATAATACAAAACCATTAATCAATCTGACATAGTAATCTCAATATCCATCGGATCCCCGCAAACGCAACATGCATGACTATAAATAGATGATCTTGATCATGAACGAAGCTCACAAGATATAAACATGGTAGCACAAAGGAGGAGATACAACCATCTAGCTACTACATGGACCCGTAGTCCAAGGTGGAACTACTCACACTTCATACCGGAGGCCTCCATGATGAAGAAGAAGGCCTCCGGGATGATCTCCCCTCCGGCAGAGTGCCGGGCAGAGCTTCTAACCCCCCCCCCCGATCTAGGGATGATGGTGGCAGCGACTACAGACGGTTTCGTGGAATATTGATCGGGTACTTAGAGTTTTGGCATCGGCGGGTCTTTATAGGCGAATATGCGAGGCATGGGGGCGGCTAGGGTGGTCACACCCCCAGGCGCAGGCTAACCCTAGCTGCGCGGCCAGGGTGTGTGCCCCCCTGGTGGCTCCCCTCCATCTCGTATTCTGGCTCCGTGTTCCCCATGGTAAAATATTGACTTTGGATTTGTCCCGTCCAATTCCAAGAATATTGATTTACTGCCTTTCTGGAACCAAAAACAGAAGAAATATGCAACTGGCACTGTGGCATCTTGTTAATAGGTTAGTACCAGAAAACATATAAAAATACCTCAAA
Organism: Avena insularis; assembly: GCA_023614405.1. Classification (NCBI taxonomy): domain Eukaryota; kingdom Viridiplantae; phylum Streptophyta; class Magnoliopsida; order Poales; family Poaceae; genus Avena; species Avena insularis. The sequence goes on from CM042697.1 coordinate 359,674,986, forward strand.
GTGTAGATAAATCAAAGAAAAGTAGATACTAAACAAGCATGGAACATCAAAAATTATAGATACGTTTCTGACATATCAAGCATCTCCAAGCTTAACTCCTGCTCGTCCTCGAGTAGGTAAGTGATAAAAAGAATAATTTTCTAGGTGACATGCACCATCAAAATCAAGATCAAATAATTTTCAAGCATTGAAAGATGGGATCAAAGAACTCTAAAAATGAGCATGAAAGATGGAGTTCTAATAGTAAGACAAAGTAACTATGCATGCAACATGAAAGGTTACAAACAAAGATCATGAATAACATGCATTGAAGAACGTTTGTTTGTTTCACATACAAAAAACATGGCATAGTGGCATTCAGCTTGTCCCTCATGGAGTAGAAAATAGACGCATAGGAAACCTTCAAAGTTCATAAGAGTGACTAGATAGAAATAGCACAAGAACAAGTAATATTAACAATAGGCATCAATCAATAAGTTTTGGGACAATGCACATAGAACTAAGAATGGAAAGTATGCTCTCTTAACTGGTGCCTAAGGATAGAAGGTGGAGACTCAATATAGTGGAAGAAATGCCCTTCAGAAGGGAAGTAGGGATTTAAAGTTTCAAAAAGAGCTTCCAAAAATTATGGTACTTGTTAGCTTTCAGCCCTCATTTCCCCTATCATAAGCATCTTGAAGTAATTAAGGTTAAAGTGAACAAACTATGGAGTATATGCTTGACAAACTATAAGTTGGCAATCTCATGTCCCTTGAATATGAGGGTCGCACCTCATGCTACTCAACTTTAGTCACATGTAAGTTCTTGCCATAGTAAGTACATGTGTATCATAGAGAACTGCCAACGGGGTACCCCTTGCACATGATACAGGAGCAATCCCATAATCAAAATGACAAGGCAAGCAGACAATGAGCATCTCAGGCATCTTCTTATTTACCATGGTAAAATGGTGATTTTTTCTCTCTTTCCTCTTTTCAATATGTCTCTTTTTTATAAGAAGAAAGATTCATAGATGTCATTATGGTGATGCTGCAAGTTTCCACCATGATTAGGCATGGCTTAGGCTAACGGCTCAGGCGTTTATCTAACACACATACATAACTCCATGGAATTACAAGCTCCTCTTTTATTTCACACCGGTGACATCCATAGACAAAAGAGCATGATATAAACTGTGTACAAAGTACAAGTGCAATGTTGAAAGTGTTCCCCGTGACAACACGGTTCTGCTAATTCCAACGTATAAGTGCAATCATATACAACATAGATGACACAATGGTTCAAGTTTATTAGGGGCAAGAAAAATAAAATGTGTCATCAAGTTTGTAAGAGATTTAATCACTAAGTTTTCACATAACAAAATACTTTTTAATTGGAAGATAGATGAAAACAAGAATATACTTGGAATGGTGTAACACACCATGCATAGGAATTTATAGTGGAATCTTTGGAATAACTTGGTTTCTTGGAAGTTGGATGTATGAGTAGAGCTTACTCATACAAGTGGAGGCTAGCAAAAGACTAGGAGTGACCAATTAAGAGAGCAATGATGGTCATAATCATGCAGAGCGACAAAACATTACTAATCAAAGCATAAAGTGGTACTACAAGTCAAGTACTAAATTATCATAGAGGCTATGGTGACTTGTTCATAGTCATAACATGGTCTGAGCATATGCCAAGTCAACCCAAACAAAGCATCAAAGGAGAATACCACAATACTATGCTTTTGCATACTAAAACAACGCATGATTGCTTCAAGGCACACTAAGCAATCCCAATTATTTTGAACAAGTCATGCTACAGCAATAATCACTAAGCATAAGGTTAAAACAACACCTAGCATGACATGCTAAAGTCTAAATCACAGTCAAAGCAAGCTCCTCTTGTATTATTCAAGCAAGAACTTTCTACTCCTCTACAACACCAATAAAATTATATGAAACAACATAGCGAGAACGGGGGTACAAACTACTTTATTCAGGAAACTAAGCAAACTAAACGAAAACTAAGACGCTCTAGGAACAACACAACAGTGCATGAAACAATAAAAACGAAGTGTCTAGAAAGACCTGAGCTTTTTATTAATGAAGAAGGGGATGCCTTGGGCATCCCCAAGCTTTGATGCTTGTACCTCTTGAATATTTCTTGGGGTGACATGGAGTCGCATTCCCAAGCTTGAGATTTTTTCCATTCTTCATCTCATTACATCATTCTCTCTCTACACCTGAAAATTCTCCTTCATACAAAACTTCACACAATCTTCATTAGCAACATTAGTGTATTCAAAAGATAATAGACCTTTGGGTTTAGCTTTAGAACATCAAAAATTTCACTAAAAACACAATCTACTGTAGAAATTCCCTCAAAAAGCTCAATTTCCCAAAAGGAACCCAAAAAGGAATCAATAAGAAGCAAATGCAAATAATGTCAGAAATCCGTCAAAACAGACCAGCAGGTAGAAACCGATTTTTTCAAAGACCTTCTGTTGCTAAAATAAAATAGTGTTGAACTAACAAAAGTTATCTAACATACCGGGGGATTTATTCAAAAAATATCAGTTCAATCTGACTTACAGAGATTCCTCACGAATTTTTACGGTGGAGCACAAAAATCTATTTCGGGACAGCAACTCCCCAAATATTACTTCCCTCTCATTAGAGGTCATTATTGGCACAAAAAACAAATAAAAAAAGATAAGGAGAGGTTATTACTGAAGTAATAACTTCCAAGACTCAAGAAAACTTTTGGGTTATCTTCCAATAAGTACTTTTCTTTAACGCCTTTAAGTTAGGCACAAGAAGCAAGTGTTTTCAAATGAAGAATTAAGATCAATACTTGCAATCTCTTCAACTAGGAAAGGTATCTCATCCAAATGAGTTTTTGAGGATCCCTTCTCATCTCTCCTTGGTTCACTACTTTCATCAAAAGGATTTTCAGAAACAATCCAATCAAAATTCTTTTCTAAGGCTTTATGCATTCCTACAAGTTTAAAAGGTATGGGTATCTTAATTTCTTCTCTTGGTTTGGTTTTATCTAAAGTACCCATAACATCAACACATGAGCCTAGCATATTAAAACGTTCAAAGACCTTTTTGGATTTCTTAGCAACATCATTGAACTCTTTTAGTAAAGTTTCTAGGATAAAATCTCTCTTTCCAGGATCCTTTTCTTCTTTTAGTTTAAGGAACAAGATTTGCATCATGGGGTTAAGGTTAACAAACCTAGCCTCCAACATATGAACTAAAGAATCTGCAGCAATTTCATAATTAGGAGAAAGTTCTGCTATAGATCTATCCTCAATATCCTCATGTTTGCTAACATGATTAAAGAATTCTTCAATATTTTTTTCCCTATTATGGAACCACTACCTAATCAAAGGTCTTTCAGGGTGAACTTGGGGATCAACATGGTAAGCTAGAGCAAGGTGACAACTAGATCAGGAACTATTTTTTGTGTGTTTTTGATAAGACAAAGCAAACGAAACTAAACTAATTTTTTTGGAGTTTTTGATAAAAAGAGGCAAACAAAACCAAGCAAAAGAAACTAAGCAAAACAAAAACAAAGTAAAGAGAAAGGTTGTGAAGGACTCCCCTTGTGAAGACGTCCTTAGCCTCCCCGACAACGACGCCAGAAAACTTGTTGATGGCGCGTGGTAGCACTTCGTTGGGAGACCCCAAGAGCAATGTGTGATGAGCTGAACAAGTCTTCCCTCAGTAAGAAACCGAGGTTATCGAACCAGTAGGAGGAAGGAAACGACTCAAAGGTGTTGCTAGCAACTTGGATACCTACACAACACAAACTCAAGACTGTGCCCCAACAAATAGTGAGGTTGTCAATCTCACCGGTTGATGTAACAAAGGATTTACTATACGGTGTGGAAGGTAATAGTGGTTTGCAAAAAGTAAATAGTAACATTGGAAGATGTATCAATGGTAAAGATTGGACCGGGGTCCATAGTTCACTAGAGATGTTCTCCTTATGATAAACAAACATGGCATGCTGGGTAAACAAATTACAGCAGGGCAATTGACAGGACTGAGCAAGGCATAACAATGCAATACTAGACATTCATGATCCTATGATATTTGATTGGACAATACAACAAGATACATAGACCGCTATCCAACTGCATCTATGACTAGAAATCCACCTTCAGGTTATCATCCGATCCCCCTCTAGTATTAAGTTGCAAGCAATAGATAACTGCTTTAAGCAAAGTGTGTAAGGTAAACAATCCACTTGTTCCATGAACAAGAGACCGTTGTTTTCTCCCTAGTTGCAACAACACATCTACAACCTTAGAGATTTCTGTCACTTCCCTTAGATTAAATAGAGGCATGAACCCACTATCTAGCATAAATACCCCCTCTTGGAGTCACTAGCATCTACTTGGCCAAGATAGCCACTAGAAACGGAGAGCATGCAAGATCAAAAACAACACATACATGATACAATCAATAAGACAAAACCATTAATCAATCTGGCATAGTAATCTCAATATCCATCGGATCCCTACAAACGCAACATGCATGATTACAAATAGATGATCCTGATCATGAACGGAGCTCACAAGATCTAAACATGGTAACACAAAGGAGGAGATAAAACCATTTATCTACTACATGGACCCGTAGTCCAAGGTGGAACTACTCATACTTCATACCGGATGTCGGCATGGTGAAGAAGAATGCATCCAGGATGATCTCCCCTCTGGCAGGGTGCCGGGAAGAGCTTCAGACCCCCCGATCTAGGGACGATGGTGGCGGCGGCTACAGACGGTTTCATGGAATATTGATCGGGTACTTAGTGTTTTGGAATCAGGGGGACTTTATAGGCGAAGAGGCGAGGCAGGGGTGGCCAGGGTGGTCACACCCCCAGGCGCGGGCTAACCCTAGACGCGCGGCCAGGGAGTGTGGCCCCCTGGTGGCTCCCCTCCGTCTCGTATTCTGGCTCCGTGTCCCCCACGGTAAAATATTGACTTTGGCTTTTGTCCCATACAATTCCGAGAATATTGATTTTCTGCCTTCCTAGAACCAAAAATAGAAGAAAACAGGCAACTGGCACTGTGACATATTGTTAATAGGTTAGTACCAGAAAACATATAAAAACACCTCAAAGTGTAGACAAAGCAAATCAAATTAGATACTAAACACGCATGGAACATCAAAAATTATAGATACGTTTCCGACGTATCAATGGTCCATAGAATAAGATTCATATAAGGAAAGTCCAATTCCGGAGTTCAGGAATGATTCCGGTGTTTTCACTGGAATGATCTAGAAGGGTCTAGAAGGTTCACCGGACCGGAAGAGTAGGGTACATGAATGTGTCATGAATAAGTGGAATTATTGCATCATGTCCTAGGTCACTTGGTTGGGCATTTGTAAGAAAGAAATTAAGCTCCAAATTAAAAGTCAAAAGGCAAGTTTGAAAAGTCAAACCGGGACAATGTTTCCTAGTGGAGGAAGGAAAGAATCCTTCTTTCCCTCCACCACAAGCCACCTAGGAGAGGGAGTTGGGGAAGGATTCAAACTCCCCTCTCCCAAGATGCCCTCCCTCTCATAAATAGAGGGGAGGGGTGCCCCAAGAGACACAACACCAGCCCCTCCCAACACTGTCTCCACCGCTCAGCGCCGCCGCGCCGCCGCCTCACGCCTCCGCCGCCCTAGCCTCTGCCGACTCCACCTCCTCCTCTTCGGCCTCTAAACCCTAGATCGTTGGAAACCCTAATTCTCCACCATAACCTACTCCGACTTAGGCAAACCCCTGCATGATCTTCCCTCTACTTCTGACACCACGCCGTCGTGCTGCTGTAATCGCGAGGAGAGAACAACAACCTCTGCTGCCTACTGGCACAAGGGAGAGGAAGGTCTTCATTGAGTACAGAACGTGTGACCGACTGCGGAAGCGCTGCCAGAACGCATCGCCGGAAGGATCATCTACACCATCTTGAGATCGGTAAGTGTACGAATACATCACCCACGAGAATCTGCTCTTGTTAACCGCTTTGGAATCTTCGAGGGTGAGTACTCTAATCGACTCATTGCGACAATCTAGTAGATAGATTTTGGCTTGTTTGTGTTCATGTGGTAGAATTTTTTTGTTTTCCATGCTATGAACCCCTACAAGTTTCTCCATGAAGAAGGAAACTTTGCAATAATGTATCCAGCCACAAACTTGTTGGGTAAGATACACTTGAGGATTTCAAACTCCTTGGCAAAGTACTGTATCTCATGAGCCTGTTCAACTATAAAACGGTTGTTAACCATCCTGTAATCATGAAAGTTCTCCATGATGTACAACTTACTACCAGCATCTGCTGCACCAAACATAGAGTTCAATGCCTCCCAGAGCACTTTTCCATCTTTGATGTGCATGTACACATCAACCATCTTATTATCAAGAACACTTAGAACGCATCCCACAAAGGCAAGATTGGTTTCCTTGAAGTTGTTCTGAACCTCGTCAGATGTAGTTCCTTCAGGTAAACCCTCACTAGCCTCGAATACTTTCAGAGCTTGCAGCCATAAAGTGGTCTTATACTTCCACCTCTTAAAATGAACACCGGTAAACTTTTCTGGATTCGTAGCATCGGCCAAGTGTCCCATGTTTAATTTAGAAAATTTCCTATAATAAGGTTTTTGGATTATTAGGCATAATTTACACAATTAATTCCAGAATATAAATCATGACAGTAACAGCTATAATCACGTGAACCTCTAACATACTAGATGTATTGATCAACATGAATAGTAGCAGAGTATACACACTAACAGCCATAGTAAAGAAACATATCTGATGACGGTATACGTACTAATCAGTTGCCGATGAAGTCGCCGTTGGTGCAGTAGCCTTTCGAAGGAGTCGGCATGCAGTAGGTCCGGCTTGACGACCGGGAAGACGCGTTGTGATGACGGACTTGAGCAGTCACGCGGAGCGCTTCTCAAAAACCTTATTCTCCCTCTCCCGTACAGGATCACAAAGGCGACTGGTTCCGGAGACCGCGTGTAGCTCTCTTATTGTCATTCACTTACAAAGTGGTGCAACACTCGACCTTATAAGGTGGTGCAACTCTCCTTCAACTTCCCATATGGGTCTAAAATTTAGTTCTCACTTCTATTGTCACACACATGTGAGCTGCCACCAACTTGGTCCAAATCACATATGGGCTTCTACATACATGGGCTTTCAGATTTAGGAAAAATCTGAAATCACACATGGTCTAATAAATCAGCCCATTATTTCTAACACATACCATGTCCCATAAATCAAACATCATACAATCTTGCACTTCACGAACCAAACCAACAATACCAAGAAATATACAAGACACCGGCGGTGACGCCCACCCACATCACACACGGATGGATCGTGCCAGCGAGGAGGGCAGCCTGGCTCGAGGGACTTTGTTCTAGAAGAAATAAATTCTTAGGGGTCTATTCGCAAATATATAGGGCGGCTGTCGTAGGCCCAACTATTGACGTGGCACCGGTCAACGTTGGTCAGACCAAAATAGGATCTTGCGTGAATCACTTAAGAAAGATTTAGGACCTAGGTATGCAATTTTAAAGATTCAAGACCAAAGTGAGAGCGCGACAAAAGAATTAGGGCATCCACTATGTGCAAAAAGAAACACCTTAAGTCCTATATGTCAATGCTTGTAGTCTATCTTATACATAGTAGAGGATTTATGAGTTGTCCATAAGCTTGTAGGTGACCTTAAGCTTATGGGTTGTCCACAAGCAATAGAAAATAATTTACCATCTCTTTCCTCTCATGCACGAGTGTACATGATGAGACATGTGGGTCCCACCTTATGGCTAAAATTCACCTTAAGCTTAAAGTTCACCTTATACATAGGTGATGGCCCACCTTAAGGTTAAAGTTCACCTTATATATAGTGAAAGATTTTACAAGATATGTGAGTCCCACCTTATGGCTAAAGTTCACCTCATACATAGGTGATGGCCTTAGGACTGCTCGAACGGTTTACTCTATATTTAAATACATGTGTAGTCACACTCTTCGTAATGTGTATTAGGAAAATGTAGATCTACTCGTGTTGGAATGTCAAATCGGAAAATTTGAAACATAAATGTTGTGTAAAACAGTGAAATGAGGGCATATCCATCAAGGAGAGCTGCGCCAGACGGTCTGACCGCATCTAAATCGATCCGCGCGGATAGCTATGCCAAAATGCAGCGTCCCAGCAGGATGACCTATGCGGACCGACTCAATCCAGACGACCCATCCGGACATCAAATTTGGGTACGGATAGGTCTAGTCGGATAGGCGCGGACGTCTGGACTGTCCGATTGTTGTAGCAGACTGGCCTAGTTGATAGTCACGTAATGGGCCTTCTTCTCTCTCCTCTCTCACACCACCTTCCCATTTCTCTCTTGAGCTGGCCAAACAAAACAAGAAAATTTGGGTCATCCTGCTGTGCACGGCTACTATACAGACCGGACCACGATCAAAATATTGTACTGGACACGACCCAAATGGACAAAAATGGTGGGTTCGCAAGATGGGTCTCTCCGGTGGAGATGCCCTGATGTGTGCAACGAATTGGACAAAATTCATCCAAAAAGATCCAAATATGAACACGAAATATGCGTTCAGAAACTCAATGAAACAAGTAACTGGTCAAGAGAATGGAATCAGGACATCGAGGCACATCGTTTTCATCTAGAGCATATCCGGAATTGAAGAACCATTGTGTAGATTAGAGAGGTAAGGTTAACTTCCTCTTTTGCGCTGTCCTCGGATTTTTTTTGAACTTTTGGCGACTTTTATTGGATAATAACACGATCGTTTACAATTACAAGGATAAGAAAAGAGGAATAATCATTCTACCATGATTCCCTAGCACCCTGCGATGCACCATGACGAGCAAGCGAATGTGCGGCTTTATTTGCTTCTTGCGGACAATGTTGAATCGTGGCCATGCCCATAAATAGGAGCAATTGACAACTTTCATCAATTATCACCTCTGCAGCACCTGTGCTCATTCATGTTTTGTACAGCTTGTACCACCTCCAGCGAGTCGGACTCCACCACCAAGGATTGTGCACCAAACTGGTTTGCAAGCTGAAGACCAGCCAGTGGTGCCGATGCCTCCATAGCCGTCACATCAATCACATAATCAGTATCTCACAACAAGACATTATAAATGACCTCAGGAGTCTCTAATAATTGTCCCAGTCGCTCCTCTTCGAATCCGGATTAAACGAAGCATTCACATTCAGTTTATAAACTCCGGAGGCAGGTTTAGTCCACCCCTCTCTTCTAACCATATTTCCTGTACTTTTGAGCTTAGCATAGTTGGCTACCATGCCTTTAATATTGGTTACCGACCTTTCAATAGTAGGGACTTGCTCCTTGTTTTTGATTTGCCTCCTGGACCACCAAATATACCAACAAGCAATCATCACCGTAGAGGCAATATTCTCTATATTCCATGTCACACCTCCTGGCGTACTCGATCATAGCAGCTCTTCAAAAATCATTGAGCCTGAACGGTTCATAGCAAGTGCAGCAGTAATAAATTCACATATTCCAAGGCTTCTCCATATCTCTTGAGCTCTAGGGCAAAAAAATAGCATATGGCATAAATCTTCAGCGCTAACCGAACAGACATGGCAATTAACAGTTGAGCTAATGTGTCTATTCGCTAGTGTGTAGTAGCATGGAGTAATCCCATGCAAAGCCCTCCATGTAAAAATCTGAACTTCCCGTGCAACCGGGGTTTTCCAAATCATCTTCCAAAAGACGATTTCACCGAAAAGCATCCAGACTTATTCGGTAACCATGCTATAAAATCAGACCGTCAATGTGTTGGAAAGGGAATTTGGAGGATGCACACCACATCAACAGGCCAAAAAATTCCCTTAATCAGCTCCCTGTCCTAGTCTCCAGTAATTGGGCTAATGAGTTCTTCCACTCTAGATAAAATACATGCACCCCTTGGTGTAACAATCTTCCTTGTTGGGCTCGTCAGAATCCAATGGTCAGACCAAATATCAATCTCTGCACCATTGCCTGGTATCCAAATACGCACTTTCTTAAAAGTGTTCAAACCTGACATAATGCTCTTGCAGGTGAAGGATGATCCTTTCTTCAATACCGCACTAATCAAATCACCGTCTGGGTAGTTCTTTGCTCTAAGAACATGAGCACAAACAGAATCAGGTATACTTAGCAGCCTCCAACACTGTTTAGGAAGCATGGCTTGATTAAAACAATGAAGGTCACGGAAGCCCATCCCTCCATGTCTGGGGATACTCATTTTCCACCACACACTACAGGAAAGAATTGATACGCCGAAGGCCGGCTGCCGTCGGCACAACGCCAAATTGCCGTCGGCACAGGTTGTGTCGACGATGGCTGTCGGCGTAGTCCCCTCGGCGTACGTCCTCGTCGGCACAGCTCCGTGGCCGTCGGCACAACCCCTCCCCCTCGGCACAACGTCTTCCAGTGGGTTCCGCGTGTCAGGCAACGGTCGTCTCCGATGACCCAGCCTGGAGCTACGCCGACGGCCAAGCCGTCGGCATAGGAAGGGAGCTTTGCCGACGGCCTGGCTGTCGGCATATCCTAAAATATTTTTTAATTTTAAAAAAAAAAATATTTTTTTATTTTTTTTGTCTTTGAATTGTTTAACTCATTAATCTCTTGCTTTGATCATTTTTAACACTATTTATAGTTAATAATTTATTAAATTGTAGTCTTAGTCAAAGTTCCCAGTCGGTCACCCATCCTAGCACTACTCCAGCTCTAGCACGCTTAACTTTCTCGTTCTTTCAGAATCTCTTTTCGCAAATCAATTTACACATTGTTGTTGTTACTATGATATCAATCCTATTAACTCTTATATCATCATGTCATATGGTTGTCTTTTTTAAAATTATAAGCAATTATTTAAGTAAATAAAAATGAATAAGTAAAAATATTATTGAATTCAAATAAAAATATAATTATTTTATTTTATTTTATTTTGTATTTTTATTTAATATGTAATAATTAATATCTTTAAATCTGTAAATCGGAATTCGGCAAATAATAGGTCTAAATTGATTAGAAAAATGAGAGGAATCCAAATATGATATCAATATCAACTTATCACAAACTATGTCGTGATTCTTATCATAATTTCATTTGCCCGTTTAAAATGGCACGCATAAAGATTCTTACCTCGGGGCTGAGACTCGCTAAACTTGAAGTAGATCTATGATGAAACAACATATTTTGAACCTAAAAATGATTTTTGTAAAAAATCATGAGCATCCGGTCATGTAACTGTAGTTCATATCTGACACACTTCCTGCCGATTCGGACACATTATCACAAACTATGCCTTCATTCTAGCCATAACATTGGTCATTTGACCCAAAAGCCAAGAAACCTCGAACGAGATAGGTCATTTTGTGAAGGTTTTTTGAGACATAATCAATATACCAAGTTTGATATTTTTCGTTCTAACTATGTCACATAATATGACACCACGCGAAGGTTTCGCATTGTTTGGATCGTTTTTTAATTTATAATCCTCGTTTTAAACCATCGTTATACTTTGTCGAAGGGCGGGCATGAAGATTCTTAGCTCGGGGCTGAGACTCGCTAAACTTGAAGTGGATCTATGATGAAACAACATATTTTGAACCTAAAAATAATGTTTGTAAAAAATCATGAGCATCCGATCATGTACCTGTTGTTCATATCTGACCCACTTCCTACCGATTCGGCAGGAATTTATCTTTTTCACCAGGGATAGACGGAAATGTTTGAGATCCCCCTATTGTAACATTATCCATGTAAGGTGGTCTAGTATTTTTGAAAAATGTGACGGTAGCATTTGGAATTAGCCATTTGGTGGTTGCTTCACAAAACCGTCCGTTTTTTGCACTCGTAAAATGGAAAACGGCTTTTTGGTGCGACAAAAAGGAAAACTTCCTCTGAAACATTATTCACCATCCCATGATGCACAGTTATACACAATATGGACACATTATCACAAACTATGCCTTCATTCTAGCCATAACATTGGTCATTTGACCCGAAAGCTAAGAAACCTCGAACGAGATAGGTCATTTTGTGAAGGTTTTTTTTGAAACATAATCAATATACCAAGTTTGATATTTTTCCTTCTAACTATGTCACATAATATGACACCACGCGAAGGTTTCACATTGTTTGGATCATTTTTGAATTTATAATGCCCGTTTTAAACCATCGTTATACTTTGTCGAAGGGCGGGCATGAAGATACTTAGCTCGGGGCTAAGACTCGCTAAACTTGAAGCAGATCTATGATGAAACAACATATTTTGAACCTAAAATTCATGAGCATCTGATCATGTACCTGTAGTTCATATCTGACACACTTCCTGCCGATTCGGCAGGAATTTGTCTTTTTCATCAGGAATAGACGGAAATGTTTGAGATCCCCTATTATGACATTATCCATGTAAGGCGGTCTAGTATTTTTGAAAAATATGACGGTAGCATTTTGAATTAGCCATTTGGTGGTTGTTTCATAAAACCGTCCGTTTTTTACACTCGTAAAATGGAAAACGGCTTTTCGGTGCGACGAAAAGAAAAACTTCCTCCTGAAATATTGTTCCCCATCCCATGATGCACAGTTATGCATAGTATAGGCACATTATCACAAACTATGCCTTCATTCTATGCATAACATTGGTCATTTGACCCGAAGGCAAAGAAATCTCGAACGAGATAGGTCATTTTGTGAAGGTTTTTTTAAGACATAATTATTATACCAATTTTGATATTTTTCCTTCTAAATATGTCACAAATATGACACCACGCGAAGGTTTCGTATTGTTTGGATCGTTTTTGAATTTATAATACCCGTTTTAAACCATCGTTATACTTTGTCGAAGGGCGGGCATAAAGATTCTTAGCTCGGGGCTGAGACTCGCTAAAATTGAAGTGGATCTATGATGAAACAACATATTTCGAACCTAAAAATATTTTTTGTAAAAAATCATGAGCATCCGATCATGTACCTGTAGTTCATATCTGACCCACTTCCTACCGATTCGGCAGGAATTTGTCTTTTTTCACCAGGGATAGACGGAAATGTTTGAGATCCCCCTGTTATGACATTATCCATGTAAGGTGGTCTAATATTTTTGAAAAATGTGACGGTAGCAGTTTAAATTAGCCATTTGGTGATTGCTTCACAAAACTGTCCGTTTTTTACACTCGTAAAATGGAAAACGGCTTTTTAGTGCGACGAAAGGGAAAACTTCCTCCTGAAACATTATTCGCCATCACATGATACACAGTTATGAACAATATGGACACATTATCACAAACTATGCCTTCATTCTAGCCATAACATTGGTCATTTGACCCGAAAGCCAAGAAACCTCGAACGAGATAGGTCATTTTGTGAAGGTTTTTTTTAAAACATAATCAATATACCAAGTTTGATATTTTTCCTTCTAACTATGTCACATAATATGACACCACGCCAAGGTTTCGCATTGTTTGGATCGTTTTTAAATTTATAATGCCCGTTTTAAACCGTCGTTATACTTTGTCGAAGGGCGAGCATGAAGATTCTTAGCTCGGGGCTGAGACTCGCTAAACTTGAAGTGGATCTATGATGAAACAACATATTTTGAATCTAAGAATGATTTTTGTAAAAAACCATGAGCATCCGATCATGTATCTGTAATTCATATCTGACACACTTCCTACCGATTCGGCAGGAATTTTTCTTTTTCACCAGGGATAGACAAAAATGTTTGAGATTCCCCTGTTATGATATTATCCATGTAAGGTAGTCTAGTATTTTTAAAAAATGTGATGGTAGCATTTTGAATTAGCCATTTGGTGGTTGCTTCACAAAACCGTCCGTTTTTTGCACTCGGAAAATGGAAAATTGTTTTTTGGTGCGACGAAAAGGAAAACTTTCTCCTAAAACATTGTTCGCCATCCCATGATGCACATCTATGCACAATATGGACACATTATCACAAACTATGCCTTCATTCTAGCCATAACATTGGTCATTTGACCCGAAAGCCAAGAAACCTCGAACGAGATAGGTCATTTTGTGAAGGTTTTTTGAGACATAATCAATATACCAAGTTTGATATTTTTCCTTCTAACTATGTCACATAATATGACACCACGCGAAGGTTTCGTATTGTTTGGATCGTTTTTCAATTTATAATGCCTGTTTTAAACTATATATAATGTTTTATATTTCACTTAATTTTTGTTTATAAATGTGTAATATTTGAGTGTAGATAGATAGATCTTATTTTTCTGCAAATTTTAATATATTATTTGTATTTTTCTGAATTAGAATGATTTTGTTATGATTTTTCAAAAAATAATGAAAAAGGAAAAAAAATCTAGAGGCCTATGCCGACGGCTTAGCCGTCGGAACAGACCAAACAAAATTTTCCAAAAATCTGTGCCGACGGCCAAGCCTGAGCTCGTACAATATCTTTCAAGTGCACTCCAGAGCAATGTGGCGTTGGAAATATCAGTTGTCATCAAGATCAAAGAATTGTCAGCAAAAAATAGGTGTGAAACTGGCGGTGTCCTGTGACACACTTTGACCCCTTTAATACCACCATTTATCTCCTCATACGCTAGAAGACTTGACAAACCTTCATCATATATCAAAAAAAAAACGAAGACAGTGGGTCTTCCTGTCTAATGCTCCTAGTTGGAGCAAAAGTCTCAGTTTCCTCCGAGTTAAACCAAATACTGTAATTTATCGAAATAACACATGCCATAATTAAATTGACCCACTCCTGATCAAAACCCAATTTCATCATCATGTCTCGGAGAAAACCCCAATCTACATGATCATACGCTTTGTGCTCCAGTTTAACTGCACAAATACCATTGTTGCCTTGCCTCTTATTCTTTATTGCATGGAGGACGTTGTATTTTAATGACCAGCCCGGTACAAACATGCACTGAGTTTTTGAAATAATATCAGGGAGAAAAACCTTTAATCTCCTTGATAAAACCTTGGATATTACCTAATAAACCACGTTGCACAAGCTTATTGGTTGAAATTGAGTAATTAATTCCGAGCTCTCAACCTTTGGTATCAGAACAATCGCAATCTCATTTCCACCCCTCGGGGTATAATACCAGTGTTCAAAGCTTGCAAACACTTATTTTGTTACCTCATCACCGACCATAGACCAGAACTTTTTGTAGAACATTGCGTGCAGTCCATCCGTTCGTGGTGCTTTGTAGT
Organism: Avena insularis; assembly: GCA_023614405.1. Taxonomy (NCBI): domain Eukaryota; kingdom Viridiplantae; phylum Streptophyta; class Magnoliopsida; order Poales; family Poaceae; genus Avena; species Avena insularis. Next base: position 359,690,241 of record CM042697.1, read on the forward strand.
CCCCAATGCTAAACATGGCCTCCTTCACTTCTTTGGCTGTGTACGGTTTAAGCAGAGTCTCGTTCATCTCTCTCGTGACACGCGGCTGTACCCTATGTAAAAGGACTTCATCCGTTTGAGAAACGTCTGAAGTAAACAAGTTTTAAAAATGATCATGAATAAAAGGTTTCATGTCATCGTTCCCCTCAACGAAGAAACCGTTATCATCTTTTAATTTGAGTATACTATTCCTCTTCCGTCGTGCTTTCGCAAAGTTGTGAAAGAACGTCGTGTTTTTGTCACCATGCAGTAACCAATCAGCTCAGCTCCTCTTCATATATTGAACTTTTTCCTACTCCAACGCAACTTCAATTTTACATGTCACCTCCTTTTGTTGCTGAGCAGTATCCTCATTCATCGGACCACTAAGAAGCTGGTCCAATTCCTTTGTGAGATCCTTTATTTTCTTTCTCGGCGCCTTCAGCACCGTACAGTCCGATTCATGAAGCTCTAAATGGACCGAAGCTAGATTGTCGACAACCGGCACATTAGGTGGAGCATGTGTCCAAGATGTATTGACGATGTCCCCCACTTGCTCCTCCTTGAGGCATTTACCCTCAAATTGACACCGTCTCCTTGAGGTATTAGTCACCGCAGCATACGTTTCGGTATCAACCAAAACAGGCCGATGATCAGACCCTGATAATGTAACATTATGAATTCCAATAAATGGGAAAACCCCTGACCATTCAGCATTACCAACAGCCCTATCCAATCTCTCATGGAGTCGCCCATGTTTCCAAGTAAACCTGTTGCCAATAAAACCCTGATCCTCCAGTCCGGAGTCAGACAAACAATCCCGGAACGCTTGTATGTATGCAACCGGTCTTCGAACTCCTCCATCCTTCTCAGACTCTGATAATATTTTGTTCATGTCACCCAACACCAACCAAGGCAGATTCGCTTGTTGGTGTAAATCACGGAGATACACGTGTGACGGGAAGAAGTCAACACGTGTAACCGGAAGAGAGCGACGGTGCGTGAAACTCACGTATGACTCAAGAGGCCTATACGTGGACACAGAAGGGTCAACAGCAATTTTAGGATAAATTGCGAAAGCCAGGAGTCGAACTCAAGACCTTAGACTCTGATACCATATCAAGCTTCATGCACTAGCCAACGCAACCAAAAGTCCAAACCGATGGAAAGTGCTAATGCAATCCACTTATACACTTCAACAGTTTACACCGCCACATTGACTCTCCGTATAATCCCGTTAATCTCCAATCTTTGTCCGGTGTACTACCAGATACTAACACATCAATATAATTTTTGTGCAAGTATTTCAACTAAATGTTAACATGATGATCATACAACAACATCAACCTCCTCAGCTTGTCCTGCTGGAAACAAGATCTGAGCATTTTTAGCGGGCCTGTTTTTTTGGCTCATTTTAGCTGCTTTAAAACTTGTGCTATGTAGTGATTTTTTTATGGAAAATCAAACACATCTTTCTTCCCTGGGTTGAGAAACCACTCTCTGAGCAACCAAACAGGCCCAAAAAGTTCACACCTGGCCTCTGATCTAGGATGTACACAACCGCACAAAACACAAACACAGACATTAAAGTTGGCAAAATACATTATGCGACATGATTCGTACGAAGGTGTAGAGCTGGTTCGAAAGTGTAGAGCTCGTCCGCATACTACAAAAAAACCATGTTAGTTGAAAACTAGTTGGAATGTGCATACACCTCTATAAAACAGTTGTGGATACACCTCTGTAAAACAGTTATGGGTGTTTCAGTTAGTGAAGAAAAGATTGTGAAACGGAGCCAATGCGAACATTGGTTGATTATCTGCAATGAAAGTGGGGTTTTCTAGAATAAAAAAATATCATTTCTACATACACAAAGTGACCAAGCCCCAATTGTCGCTCCCACCCGGAAGACGGTTCTAAACGTGTGGTCAATACCTTGTAATTGTAGATACATTTGGAAAATATAAGTCAAATAGAAGTTAGAAGCCACATGAACGGGTATCATATAACCCCCATGAACTTGCAACAAAAGAGTAGATTTTTTTTTGTAAACGGGTGCTTTATGTAGCACCCCGGGAAAACACTACTAGAAATTGCCTATTATTTTCTATTTCATGTATCATTACTTTGCCTCTAAACTATTTTAGTAAAACTCTATATTATTTTTTACATTACATCTCCTCTTTATATTCAAATTATATTACTCTCTATTTAAATCATGTAAAAATATTTACTAGGGGACGCGAATGGCTTCTTAATCTCCTACATCATGCATCGCCCGGTACCAGATCAAAAATCATTTTCTTGTTATGGAGAGTCTGGCACCACCGAAACAATATCGTTCACGGTGACGGTAAGGCGTCAATTGTGGCTTCGTCGAGTTTTATTGCTAACTACCTGCAAACCTTCTCTGAGTTTCCACAGAACAAGTCGAAGGAGGCGGGGGTACAACTAGTGTCACCGGAATCGAAAGGAAAAGCACATGTTCTCTCTGACCCGCAACCAAATGGGTCGGATGCTCCTTCCGGGTGGTCAGCACCTACTGATGGACTTGTAAAAATCAATGTAGATGCTGGCTGGGACCCAAGTATAAAGAGAACTGGAATTGGTGTTATCGCGAGAGATCATAAAGGACAAGTGTTATTGTCAGAATGGAAATTCTTACCATCATGTGCGAGTGCAGAAGAAGCGGAGGTTTTAGCCTGCCTGGAGGACCTCGGGCATCTAACTAGGAATTTTGGGGGGCAAGGTGTTCTTGAGTTTGACTGCTTATGGGCTGTTCAGGCTATTAATGATCCAGGGAAGGAGAGATCTAGCTGCTGGAGCCTATATCTAGAGGCACAGTGGAGCCTATATCTAGAGGCACAGGACATCCTCAGGGTTTATGGTGGTATCACAATAGTTAAAGTTGGTCGTTCGTGCAATGCCGTTGCGCATGGCTTAGCTCAATTAGGCAAGTCAGGTGATAGTGATTCTCTGTGTCATGCAGCCCCGTCCTGTGTGGCGGCGATCGTTGCAAATGATGTAACCAAACATTGATTGCGACAGCAAGTTCTAGACGCACTATTTTCCTTACCAGAGTACCTAAGGGGACTGGAAGGTTTTTAATGAGACGGTTTGCTCGTCTAATATATAATGTGTTTACCTTAAAAAAATAAATTTAAAAAAAGAACAGAAAACAAAATATTTTAAATATATAAAAAAACCTAAAAGCTAAACCGGCTAGGCCCAAAAGGACCAGTAGAATAAACCCTACCTAATCCCCAAACCCAAAAACCAACCACCCCGTAGCATTCCGGAAAATATTTCTATGAAACCTGGTCCACAGATTTAGAGATGTGGAAGATGTGGACCAATTTCAGCAAATAACACGTGTTCAAAATAGAGAAAAAAACATGATTTAAAACTATTTTCTAGATCTAAATTCCCTCCCAACAGCTGCCGCCACATCACCACCTCGCGATGCACGCCATGCTGCCGTCCATCCCACTCACCTTCCGCAATCCCCTTTCCTGGCCCCACCTACGACCCCACTCTCCTACACCCAAACCCACCACACCGTACCGCTCCGCCTCCAGCTGTCGCCTTCCTCCCAGCGCCGTCCAAGCTCGTCCCTGGTCGCCTTTGGTGCTCTGTGTCCAGAAACCGGCATGGCCATTGATTAAATTTGGTGACCTCATGCTCGTGTGTTCCTTTGCACCCCTGCTGATCTATGTGGCGCTGAGGTACTGTGAAGACTACGATTGCACTGTGGTAATGTTAGGCGAGTAAATTACATATTCATACCACATTTGGGGCAGCGGTGACGAGTTGGTGCATACTTTGGTAATTTTAACAAGTAAGCGCAATTTCTGGGGCAGCCAATGACAGATTGCTCGAAAACTCGTTTGATAGCGTTTTAACTTTACGGGCCCGCTGTCAGATGCTAACTAGGCCTAAACGGCCATTGGCCACCATTAGAGAGCGACGGCTAGAGAACCTGGTCCGGCCCGACCCGGTCGGAAACCTAGCCACTCTTTTCCCCTCCACTCACAGCAACTGTCGCTCTCCAAGCTCGTCTGTCGCCGTCGCATCGCCACGCCGCACCCCGCCGTCGCCATGCCCTCCAGCAATCATTCCGAGAGCAGCTGTCCAGATTTAGCTAATTTAAAGTACAAATGGGCATGGATTACATCATGTCCATCTCACTCTCAAAACATTAATTGTGGTAAGGCATACAGTAAGTGCATGTCCTTTACAACACAGTTAACTGATAAAATGAACCAGCATGATTCAGTTTGAAGGTCCATCTTCCTGATCTGGTGGAACATAACCACAATTCATGTAAGCCCATGTCCTTGACCTCTTGTATGCTGGATATCCTGCTTCATACTCTGACTATGTGGCTCTTACAGTAGATCTTGGTGGAGCAAGTCCTTGACCTCTTTTTGCAGCAGTGCTCCAGCTTGTTGAAGAACTTGGACCAGGAGCTCTTGGAGGAGAACTTGAAGGAGCTCTTGGAGGAGCACTTGGTGGAGCTCTAGGAGGAGCTCTAGGAGGGGCACTAGGAGGAGCACTAGGAGGAGCCCTTGGAGGAGCTCTTGGAGGAGCATCTTCATCTATATTCTGCTTGTAAAATAAACCAGTCAGTCAGCAGCAATGCAAGTTAAAACAATTAGCACAAGTTAAAACAAATGACAGCAATGCAGGTTACTAACCACATGTTTGTTCTTTCTAGAAAGTAGATCTACCCTCAGATCTTTAGTGCAACTTGTGTACCTATGGCCTTGCAAATTGCAGTTTGAGCAGGTAATTGTTCCCATCCTTGAGGCATCTTTAGCTTTGGGCTTCTCAAATTTCCCCTTCCTTCTCTTCTCTTGGTTTCTTCCTTTACTATTCTTGAAGTCAGGAGGTATAATGTCAGGAGTGTTGGTCTTTGTCCAATCATGTTGCCCAGGCACTGGAAAGATCATAGGCTTGAATGCTTCAATGTACATTGTTTTATTGAAGAAATTGCTCACATAGTATTCAGGTTTGCTTGGCCTTGATTATAGCAGATCAAGCATGATTGCAAGGAAGCCCTCTGACATCCCATCTCATGCATCCACAAGTTCTAGCCACCAAGTCCACAACATGTATTTGGTCAACTTTTCCATTTGTGAGTTCCCACAGATCAGTGCCTTAAATTCGTGGTGTGCAAGGTCTGGAGTATGTCTTTGCAAGATCTAACTGCTCAGTGAAGTGAGGTGTGATCTCCACCTAGAAGATTGTCCACCAACTCTCTTTCCATGATTCCTAACCATTAACTTGTTTTTTATTCTAGTAAGAATTGTTCTTATGGGCTCCTCCTCACATCCAAGATATATCTATTGAACAACTCACTGAGGTTGTTAACAACCAGGTCTGTCTTACAATTGGTGTCAAATGCATGCCTTGCGCTTGTGTGTGGTGGGATCTTATTCAACAATTTCCATGCATCTTCACTCTGAAGCTTTAAAGTTTCCATTGCAGCCTCAAACTGAGACCTATGGTAGGCATAGCTGGCTCTGTTCATGCATTTCTTCAAGTCCTCTCCTCTGAAACCAGTTGTTTGAAAATTTGCATAAATGTGTCTTAAACATTATCTTTGATGGGCAAAAGGAAAGACTTGTGTCACTGCTTTGAGAAGTCCCTGTATTTAAATATGACTAGCAATTAAATAAGTCAAGCATTTAAATATGACTAGCAATTAAATAAGATGGCGGGGTGTGGCGGCGCGGCGTGGTGATGCGACGGTGACGGACGAGCTTGGAGAGCGACAGTTGCTCGGAATGGAGGGGAAAAGAGTGGCTAGGCTTCCGACCGGGTCGGGCCGGACCAGGTGCTCTAGCCGTCGCTCTCTAATGGTGGACAACGGCCGTTTAGGCATAGTAAGCATCTGACAGTGTGTAACATCCCAAAAATATTGAACTTGGATCATCAAACTCTAAGCATCAAAATTAGGGTTAACAAAAACTTTTCTAAATAAAATTATGAAAGCATGAATATGAGTAATGCATTGAATTTAAAATTCTTTCGAACCACCTTGTTTGTGTGTTTCCTTGATTGTAAAATGTTTCTTAGGTGAAATAAACATCATCTAAAACATTTCCCACACTTTCCCAAACACAAATAAAGCAAAACAAATAAAATAAAGGAATGGTCATTTTGACCAATTTAACTCCCATGCCTACTTTGGCTGTCTCAAACTTTCAGAAACTAACAAAAACTTTTCTGGACCTTTGCACCCCTTGATTGTACTCATAACAAAGTATCAAGGCCCACTTTGTGATCATCCAGAAACTTTCAAATGCATAGTTTAAATGGCAATTCAAAATTGAATCTTTATCATATGGGAAGATCCCACTTTTTCAAAAACCACTCAAACAAGCTCAACTTTCAAAACCCAAGCATCTGCAGACTCACCAGCACCAATCTAGCACACCCACCAAAAATCTTTTAAAAATTCAAAACTTGAATTCATGCTGCCATTTCATCAAACACTTGGCAGACACAAATCAAACAAAATCAAAACACTATAGTGTGCAGTGTTTTGAGCCTAACTGGTTCCCTATCTAGCTCAGAACTAGCTCAGTAGATCATCTAGCAAGATTAACCAAGCACTAGCACCACTGTGAGCTTGCCAATATCATCAATGGTGAACAGCCGAAGCCACCCTTGCCACCCCAGTGTAGACAGCAAGCTAGGAAGGAAACTAGCCATGCCAACCTTGTCTAGGAGATCACCCATGCCTCACCGCCCCCTCTCGACTAGCCCTGCCTCGAAGACACCGACCAGAGCACCCAGGAATGCCGCGCCCGTGCCTCTGCCAACCGTGCCGAGCATGCGCCAGAGCGCCACCCTCGACCGAAGCCCACATACCGCGCGCCGCCCTCACCGCGTGCATATATGATCACCACTGACCTAGGAGACCGCCAGACATCCCCGTTTGCCGCCCCATGCCGCTGACAAAGACGCCGCGCACCGCCCCTACAAACGCATTAAAGCCGTAGAGCATCGCCAGGAGACCACCAAGCGATCTCCACCGCCGGCCATGCCTCTAGCAGCCTGTAGCCATGTCGCCACCGTCGCCCGCCCATGTCGTTCGGTCTCACCGTCGAGACTATAAATAGAGGACTCCCCCGCTCGAATTCTTCACACCATTCCACTCCTCTCTCACCCAGAACCACCCCACCTCAGTCCCGGAGCAACGCGAGCAGTGCATCGCCGGAATTTCACCGGAGCCCGCCGCCTCTGGAGAAGAAGGGCGCCATCGATTTCGTCCACCCGGAGCTGCATGACCACCCCAAGTTCGCCGTCGTCGACTTCGTCGTTCGCCCGCCTCACCGACCCTCGCTTGCACCCCGGTGAGCCCCCAGCAACCCCCACTGTCCGCGCGAGGTTTCTGTCTCGCCGGCGTTGCCCAACGTCGACGATGACTCTCAGTCGTTGGATTAGAACCAGATCGAACGACCCACATCGCCCATACCGCTTCACACCCCCCGTCTCACTGACGAGTAGGGACAGCCACTTAAACAGCCCGCGGAAGCGCTACGCTTAGCAGGCCGGCCCGTTAACTTTTCCGCGCAGCCCAGTTATTTGAATTAAACCTTTTCCATTTAATTTCAAACACACTTCTGTACCCAATTTCAAAAATCAACTCAGGTCGATTCAGTACACCAAATTGAATGAAAGCAATTTTGTTAGAAAGGTCTGGGAATGCTGAATCCAAGCCCGTTGGATTCAAGTCATTTGGATCTATAGATCAGCCATGGTAAAAATAACAAGGCAGAAGCTTTTCTGCATTCAAACATTTTTCAAATTTAAACCATAATAGCTTTTGAGTTGATTCCAACTCTCAAAAATCACCTTTAACCATATCTTTCAGAATATATAAAAATATATAGGTTTACTTGCGGAAATAATGTTCAAGTAATAAAAGAATGCTACATAGGCATTTCTAGTCACTTTATTTAATTAAAATAAAAGGGTAAAACCTTATTAAATTGTGACACCACTTTAAATCACATTCCCATGAACTAAAATATATGGTGATGACATGTGTCAACATGATCCCATGTTTGGTTTGGAGAATATTAAATCTTAAATAGTTTTTCAATGAGTAGAAATTACTTTTTTAAAAATAAAAGGAATTAAACCAAGCTTTAATCTTGTAATGTTAGTGATGATGCTAGATCATCTATAGGACCCTTGTGTGTGATGATTGCAAGTAGTTAAGTATTGTTTGGTGATTGTGTACATCATATTTATTTATAGACGCTAGTACCGACCAAGGATACAAAGAGGAAGGAGGATTCTACGAAGAAGAAGCCGAGGAGAACTTCAACCCCTGCTCTGCACAAGGCAAGCCTAATACTACCAGTTGAATGTGCAAGCTAACACTTGCAATTATGAAAGTTAGATAACCTATGCAATGCACTAAGCATGCTTGGTTAGACATATTTGATGATACCCAATCCTAGTTTTATTTACAAGCTTTCTATTTTATTTCTTTATCAAAGCTATTACTTGGAGTTTACTTAAGTGGCTTGTAGATTCTAGAAAGATATTTGTGAAGGTTGCATAAAGAGCATAAAATTTGGCCTAAGCTAGATAATCTTGATGTCATCCTAAGGCATGAGATTGAACTTAGTTAAAACTCCACTAGTTTACCACCCCTCATTAGTGCTTACCCCCACCTGTAGATGCTAGTGCTAAGCATAAAACTTGATCAACTTTAGATGGGAATACTTGGTGGAAAAATGGTTATGAAAACCTTGGAATGATGGATCATTCTATTGAAATGTTTTGGACTTGTGTTTCCGAACACTTGATGATTTTGGTGATAAAAATGTTGAGGCATGAGCCTTAGCCCTTTATAAAACTGATGGTTGTCTGGATGCGATACCATTCCAATTTTTAACGTACAACCACAATACCTGAAGATTGGGTAGGGCTTCACTGGAAACTTATATACCTTAGTATTAGCTCCCTCACGGCCAAGGTCTGAGCTGAGGCTATGTTGTGAAGATTTTCCACCTGTGCAGTACCCAAGATGACAGTTGGTCATGATTGGGAGGCCAAACTCACAGGAGAGGTGCTTATACTAGTGCGTGTAATTGAAAGGTTAGGATTGATTATCCGCATAATGAGTATGGTGAATTCAGGATTTGTTCCTAACGGATGTATCAAATGTTGTGGTGAAAGTGTACAATCTCTGCAGAGTGTCAAACTATTCGAATAGCCGCGTCATGATTATGGACAGTTAGAGGCCATCTTGTTCCCCGTCAGACTTTTCAAAATGACTTGTGAAACAAAGTGAGACTTTGACTTGACCACAATCGGGTTGTGATATGAAATACAAGTTCCCATTTAGGTGTTATAAAACTTCAACTAGAATTCGTTGCTTCTAAACTTAGTAGAGATAAATCTGGCTTTTGCAAAACAACCCTAGAGCCTAGTGTCCTATTATCAAAAACCCCTTTCCCTTGTTAGTATTAGTTTGCGAGTACTTAAAGAGTACTCATGGCTTTGTCCCTGGCTATTCCCATGGCCAGACTATGAAGAGGGGTACCTGGAGGATGGACCCCAGGAAGGTTACGACAACTAGGATCATCTCCTATCGTCAGATTGCCTGTGACCCCGAAGATGGAGCTTCGCCTATGCTACCGTTATTATTATGTATTCCGCTGCTTGATGTTGTATTAAGAACTGGATCATGAGATCCCTATTTGTGTAAGAACTTATGTACGGTTGTAATGGATGATGTACTATGGTATCCAATTCTGTTATGTCTCGCAAAAATGGTAATCCTGGGATTGCGATGTATGGCATAACAGGCATCTAGGATTAAAAATCCGGGTGTTGACAAGGTGGACCCGCAGAGTTAAAACGCTATCAAACGAGTGTTTGAGCAATCTGTCGTTGGTTGCCCTAGAAATTGCACTTGTTAAAATTACCAAAGTATGCACCAAATCGTCACTGATGCCCGAAATCTGGTATGAATATGTAATTTACTCATGTTAGGCAGACAACGTTGTCCGGGAATCGAGTCGAACAACCACGATGCGCTACACAAGTCCAAGATCTCCGGAGCACGAACCCTTGGAACGTCATGACCTCCTTCATGGATATGATGGTCGAGACCTGGATTCAAATCCCAAAGACCGAACCCGTACCTCTCGGAACCAAAATCGTCGAACTCCGATGTGGCGATGTGTGACACTATCCGAGACCCCTCATATTTTTATAAGGGCGTGCCTACGTATCAGGCGACTGAGACTTATGCATGACATCATGATACTGCTTAACCCATCATGTTTCCCTCTTTTCCTCCCATATCACCAGCCTCTTTTGAACCCATCGTGTTTCCCTCTTTCATCCTAGCCCTATTCTGTTTCTGGACTTTTCCTGTTCTGTTTCTGTTGATTGGTCTGCTTGTCATATTAATTGTTGGGCTTTTGTCTTGTATCTGAAGGAAGTATCCAGAAATAGAGGTATGATATTACATCTGTACCCCCAACTACTCTACCTCTTTTTTTGTTTCCCGTGTCACCTTCCTCTTCTCCAAGCAAACGAAATCTCCATGAAAGAATCATGTCCAGGGAAGGAAAACCCCAAGCAGCAGGAGAACAACATATCCATGAAGCAGTAACCAGCACGTACCCAGGTAAAACTAATAGTCACCTCCTCAAAAATTTGGTCCGCAACCTCCATCTCTTGTCCTCCATCTCATGTACTCCTTGTTCTTAATCAACACTAGTGGGAGAGATCTAGTTAGAAATTTGGTCAATATTAAATGAACCTTCTGTAATTATCTCTAGGTATTATGGACACAGGAACACCAACTACTTACCAAGGTTAGAAAAACCATCTGCTTTCTTCCTGATCTCCTTCTTAACCTTGATATCAGAAGTTTTTTTATCTGCAAAAAGTTTATTTCACATTAGCAAAAATGATTACTTTATGTGTAGAAATAATGCAGAGCTATGGTGATTATCTAATTGGAACACAACAGCAACCATCAAAGGTACTAAATTTACATATACATCTGCTTATTATAGTGACATCAGAAAAAGTACATGAACAATCTGTTCTTTGGGGAATCAACTTAATGCAAGTAAATTTGTACATGAACAATCTTTTATTTAGGGAATCAACTTAATGCAATTCAATCAAAGGTACTGAATTTACATATACATCTGCTTATTATAGTGACATCAGAAAAAGTACATGAACAATCTGTTATTTGGGGAATCAACTTAATGCAAGTAAATTTGTACATGAACAATCTATTATTTAGGGAATCAACTTAATACAAGTCAATTTGTTCATGTACTTCTATATTATAATGACAACGCAAGGCAATCTCTTCATCTGAAGACCAAACAATACATAACAATGAACCTTGTATTTAATAACAAGTGAAATTTTGAGCACCATTTGAACCAGAATAAGATATGTGGACACTAGTCCATGTGCAATGCAGTTAGTTGGCAGACTGCATAAACATATTTGACATGCACACAAAATGTAAGAAGATATATTGTCATTTTAGGTTAATTATTTTGAAGGACATGGTTTGTCCTATACACAAATGTTTCTTGGAGTTGAGATGTCAGCTGAAGCAGAACATTACAACAATTCATTACAAGGTCCAGTGGCAGATGAGGTACAAAAATGTGCAAAACAAAGCTATTTATGTTGAAACCAAAATATACAGAACTAAGTTTTCTATTGTTTCATTCTGTTACATCTTAGCTTATTTTATTTTGAAACCAAAATATGCAGAACAAGCTATATATGATCACTAGTAGACATTTTGATTGCAATGCTGGTACGGAAGAAGAGGAGGAATCTTGTGATCAACTACAAGATAATTTAGTGGAAACGTAGAACATGTTGCATGAAGATGATACATCTAATTCTTACTTTGCTAACAACATAACACACAACATGGATAATTCGGATGGAGAATGGGATGATCCACCACATCAAGAGTATGATATATTTGGTGATGGACGACCACCAATTGCTTCTACTTATCAAGAACCACCAAATGCTACTACAGTTCAAGACCCACCAAATGCTTGTACTGCTGAACAACCAGGTGCTTCAGCAGTAGACAACCATGCTCCAACAGAATAAACTAAAGAACTTGTTGAACTACTCTCACAACAAGATATTGAAGATTTCTTGGATCTTGAAAATGAAGAATCGTGCAGTTAAGAAGTCCGTCGGCAGCATACTCCACATCTTTACATGACTTTTGATTCTGATGAAGAAGCTTATAATTTTTATAATGAGTATGCTTCAATATGTGGCTTTTCAGTAACGAAGGTTGGAAATTATCATGGAAAAAAAGCAGGTAGTGCTGGGCATACACGTTCTACCTTTTCATGCAACAAATCAGGAAAGGTTGTTGAATAGGATACTTTGGAGGCAAGAAAGAAATGAAGGCAGGAAAGTAAACAAGAGAGGACATGAGTTGGGCTAGTTGAAACACAGAAAAGAAAAAGGGCAAACGTTGTACAAATAACAGGTTGCCCAGCTAAGATGGTGGTTTCACTAAGGAACAATAAGTGGGTGGTCATTTCAGTGGATCTCGAACACAAACATGAGTTGAGTCCACCGGATGAGACGAAATTTCTTAGGTCTCATAAGCACATGACTGACCAATAGAAGCTCTTCATTCGCACATTCAATTCAGTGAAACTACCAACAAGGAAAATAATGGAAATCCTAGCATACCTAAGAGGTGGAGTTGGTGCTCTTCCTTACACCAAAAAATGTGTCAGCAATGTCCGAACAGCTATAAGGAATGGGTGTAGGCAGAATGACATGACCCAAGTGTTGGAGTACTTCAGGAAAAGGAAACAGGCCAACCCAAGGTTCTTTTATAATTTTGAACTTGGTGAGGGAAATAAGGTTCTATGTTTGTTTTGGTCAGATGAACATTCAAGAAATATGTATGAGTTGTATGGAGATTGTGCCAGCTTTGATACAACCTATAAGACCAACAGATACAAACTCCCATTTGCACCGTTTCTAGGTGTAACGGGCCATGGCAACAATTGCTTGTTTGCTTGTGCCTTTGTTCAGAATGAGACAATTGATGTTTTTACATGGCTGTTTCAAACATTTCGAGAATGTATGGGAAACAAGGATCCTAATACAATCATCACATATAAGTGCATGTCAATGGGTAAAGCAATCCCCGCAGTTTTCCCCAACATAGTGCATAGATTTTGTTTTTTACATATAAGAAAGAAAGCCGAGGAAAAGTGTGGAAGATCATTTGCTACCAAGATAGACTTGCATGCAGACTTTTTAGACATCTTGCGCAACTCATTGACTGTAGACGAGTTTAAATTATTGTGGCCACAAATGATTCAGAGATATGATGTCGGGCACCTCAAATATTTGAAAGAAATGTGGGATAACAGGAATAGATTTGTTCCTGTTTATTTCAAGAAGGATTTTTCCCCTTTCATCCACTCGACTGCTAGAAGCGAAGGCACTAATTCTATGTTCAAAGACAATGTAGGTTCAACCTATAGTGTCATTAGTTTCTTGAGTGAATACTAGAGGATTTGTGAAGCAGTTCGGGAAAAGGAGAAAGAGGAGGACTCAATTACAAGGACCACTATCCCTAGTTATCATTTCCACAGTGAGATTGAGATACAAGCGGGTAGTATCTACAACTGCCAAATATTTTACAAGTTCCAAAGTCAGCTTAATTTCACAACCAAACTACATGTTGATGAGGTTGTTAAGAATGAGAGATATGAAGTTTATAAGACAAGAATGCTTGCAGAAAAAGAATTTAGGCCTCGGCGGTTTATTGTCTTGGTTAATCTACCGGAAGAAGATTTCTCTTGCATTTGTTGCAAATTTCAGAAAGATGGCATTGTTTGCATTCACATTCTTCATGTTCTTGTGAACCTCAACATATTAGAGTTGCCAGCAAAAATTTTCCTTGACATGTGTAAACCAAAGGAGAGGAAAACCATAAGAGATAGGAAGTTCAATATGCCCATGCAGCTCACAGAGAAAGACAGCCATATTAGGTTCAGTGTTTTGTCTGATAGGATTATTGACATTGCATCTGATGGTTCTAAATCAAATGATAGGTATCTAATGGTTATGGAAGAAGCTAAAAAGATACAGGAAAAACTAGATGCAATGAGTATAGCTGATGAGCAAGAAGAGCTGCTAAGAAAGCATGAGTCAAATCAAGCATCTAGGAAGACTCTGATATTTGATGATGGCTACGCGAATATTCTTCAAAATTCCGATGTTGCTAAGCCAAGAGGGCAACCTACTACAGCTGGACGGCTTAAAACTTTAGCTAAACAATTCAGAAAAAAGCAGAAGATTACTTGCAGCCATTGTAGTTCACATGAACACAACTATGAAACCTGCACTTCAAAACATCTACCTAAGTCTAATTTTGAGAAGAAAACTGCAAGCAAAAAGGCTTCAGGTAAGATACTTTAAATTGTAATCTAAAATTAGAAAGGAACTTATGTGTCCTTAGTTGATTTAATTCGGTTATATGTGTTCTGCAGGTTCTAGTGCGCCTAAACATAAAGATAGTTATAGAGAAACATAGCAAAGCAAAGCAAACAAATATGTCAAAAGGACAAGCGAGCCCTATGAAGTTGTGAAAGAAGATACATGCGATTAATAGACAAAGCAAAATAAATTTGTAAACTATGTGTTATTTCTTTGTTGTCAACAAGGTTTTACATGTGAACATGTACATCTTTGCCATTATGTCATCTCTATGTTTTGGTGAAGAATTAATGCAAAACAATATGCCAACTGATTTTCATCTCTATCAATTAATATTTAATTTGTAAGTAACATAATAAAAGAAATATTGAAAATACATGAGTTTTTTCATTGTGTACCTTTGTTGTGATCTGCAAGCTTATTTCGCCATTGGTTCATCAGCAAAATAGAAAATCTATATCCTTCCTCATCATTTGTTGTTTCTTCCTGAAGGAAAAAATATTTCAATGTTAATACATTAGACTAGGGATGAAGATAAAAAAGCATTTACAAAAGAGAAAAAATCATGCTAGCCTCATACATGTGCAAACAAATAATAAATTTGACATACGTGAACGATCTTTTCATATGTGAAAAATGCTTTAAAATGTGTACCTTTTGACCTATTCTTCATACTGTAAATTTCTTCATCAATTTCCACATGCTATTATAGAGTATCGAAAAACATTAAAATGCTTAGTCCTAATGCACAACATACAAAAATATGTACTAAAACAGGTAAAAAAATATGCACACATAGGTGACTTGAAGCTTTCCCAAATTTGAGATATATTCATACCATACTATACTCATACCTAAAAATTAGTAGGTATATTGTTTTACGTGTTTGTTTCCCGCAAACATCACAAAGCACACAAGAAACTAAAAAAGAAATCTCAAGTCCATGATATTACAAGTGCTTCCCTCATGAGTATATAACACTAGTTTGAGATGCACAAAAACATCAAAAAAAGTAAGGTACAAACTCTACTCTTGGTGGTGAATTTACTTTCCTATAAAAACACTGCAAAAAATTACCTTTGTATTATATACTATATAAAATCTACAGATTTGAGTTTGTAGAAAACTACTTTTAAATATAGTACTTACCCATGTGTTTGTAGAAAAATATTTTTCACTACATATTCCTCTTCTTGTTCTTGTAAGCCTATTAAAACCAAAAAAAAGCAGACCAGTAAAACACACGGAATAGTTCAAATGAATAAAGCCAAACAAAAATGAAAAAGAAATTTACTTGTATATCAAACGTGCTTATGAAATTGTGAGATCCAAGCACATGACTTAATAGGATTGATAGGATACTCATACCAACAAGTTGCAACTTCTTTTTCGGAAGCTCATTTCAAAAGAACTCTAAGGTTAAGCGTGCTTGGCCTAGAAAAATTTTAGGATGGGTGACCGACTGGGAAGTGGGTAACCGGATGCGCATAAGTAAGGATAAAGTACGTAGAAAAGGCTAGTGTTGGTCTGTGAGGTTAGTCTAGATATTATATTAAGCTACTAGGAGTGACACCCCCCGGGCCTAGTGGACGGGGTGTTACAAGTGGTATCAGAGCCGATCCTTGCGGTTAATCGTGTGTGTGCGGGTCAGTGGCGGGACATGCGGTGCATGGCGTGTGACCCGGAGTGGACAGGGCATAGGATATGTGCCAGCACTAGACGCACATACGCGTACCAAGAGGGGACGTTCCTAGGGTGTTCTTGATCGATGAGGGCATCAATCTTCTAAAGGATGGGTGTATGTGAGATCCAAACACATGATTTAATAGGATTTATAGGATATTCATACCAACAAGTTGCAACTTATTTTCCGAAAGCTCATTTCAAAAGATCTCTAAGGTTAAGCATGCTTGGCCTAGAGCAATTATAGGATGGGTGACCGACCAGGAAGTGGGTAACCGGGTGCGAATGAGTGAGGACAAAGTGATACAAAAAACTAGTGTTGGTCTATGGGGTTAGTCTAGATATCCTATTAAGCTACCGGGAGTGACACCCCCGGGCCCAGTGGACAGGGTGTTACAGAAATCCATTTGACTAATTTCTGAGTTATAGTCATTGAATAGAGTGTCTATTGCAATTATAACACGGGACTCTAGTATGTCTTGTGCTGAAAACGAGAAAGAATGTGGGTTTCTTATGAAATACTTATGCATGTACTTGATAGTGAAGATTGCGCAATCATTGCTGTTTTGGATTGGGTATGTTAATATAATACAGGATGCATAACAGGAGATATAATAAATTCATAATAGGAGATATAACAAAACTAAAGGAGTTACGTACGGTGTTTTTTGTTTTGGGAAATTTGGAAACATTCTGCCAAAGCTCTCAAAATGCATATTTTTCAGATTGCATTCGTTCCACGTATTTATGAAATTTGTCACCTGTAGCAGCAAAATAGAAAAATATAGGAAATCAGAAACATTTAATTAGCAAAATTATAATGGGACATGCGTAGATCTCAAGCGTACCCAATAAAATATTTAGGTGTGTGTTTCAAAATACAAACATATTAGCGTGCTATCAACTTTCTGATGAAGTGTACTAGTTTCTCCATATAGTGAATCAATAAACAAGAATTTTCGGGCCTTCATATCAACGACAAACACAAACCAATGATTGTAATAACAAGCTGGAAAGTTTAACTACATTTTGCAGAAAAGAAAAATTAGTGTTTATATATATTAAAATGATCGTGTTATAAAAAACATAACAAAATGTGCAGTAAAAGCAAAATTACCCTTTCAGATTGGTGCAACCTTTTTGCTGAATGAGCAGCCTTGAAATTTTTAATAACATTCTTATTCCAAACATTCTTCATGTAATCACTAGGCCATTTTTCGAGGAACTACTCCTGTTTAATAAAAATATAATGAATATTAACATATTGAGTACCAACTATATGTTGCCAAGAAAGTAAATGGCATTCAACGGTATCCCAGAAAAAATACTTATTGTCAAGGTGTGGAAGAAGAAATGTTTGTTTGAGAACTGTGGATGGTTATCCTTGAAAATCTTGCGACAACAAGCATTAATCACCCCTGCTCCCACCCATCCATCTTGTTTCATTGACGTTCCGAGCTGTTCTAATGACACTCTGTAGTTTTTCATGTTAATAATCCATCTACTATTTGATTGAGAAAACAAAGAACAAAAAACATAGTTAAAATGACTGTAAAAATAAGATAGTACTAGAACACAAGAAATTTGCATAGTTGAACAAACACTAGTAGAGTACTATTTCTTACTCTCGGTAATCAGGATCATCACATAGTGTCGTTATTGTTTCATATATGATCAACTCATGTGGCTCAATTAAACTTCTGGTAGTGTTCTCGAAAGGTGATCTTATGAAATAACTGGATTTGACAACTCGCTTTGGGGGTACATTCTCCTTCCCTATTGATATAGTGATACTCCCTATGGTCAATCCAGCTTTATACAAATCATCATTTCTTGTTGCCATGTCATTCCATCTACTTTTGAAAACCCTTTCACCCAAGAATTGGACGTCTGGTGAAGATGCCACATATCTGTTTGAACTTTCACCTAAGAATTGTACTTCAGGTGACATTTTCTTGAGTTTTTCGTAAAGGAATTCGATTTCTAGGGGAGACAACTTCAACATGAACAGAGGTTGAGAAAAAAACTATTTCATTATAAGGTACATCTATAGATAAAAGCAATTCATAATTCATAAGGAACAACATAAGTTCAATAAAAATGCTAGTTGCATTTTGATGTTGGCAAAAAAATAGACACTAAAATTTTTATGTTTCAATCAAAGCTAGTTGGATTATAACATATATTTTGATGTGTAATTATATTAAATTGCATAGAAGATAGTTGTAGTAATGATACTAAAAATTATGTACTAGTAGGTGGAAAAAGTTGATAAGCTCACACGTTCTTTTAGCTTCTGAATTTTTGATATCGGAGTCATCTCAGATTCATCTTGAAACAATTTCCTTCCTGCTATATTCCATCTTGCTGGGAGCTTGTTATTTGACAAAAGCTTCGATGGTTCAGAAGGCTAAATAAGAATTAGAAAAAACAGTAGTAAGAAACACAAAAGGAAAAGCATAAAAGTAGAGAAAGAGAAAGTATGAAACTTATATGAATGAAAATACAGGAAAAATAATATCTTAATCTCACATCTAGGTTGATTAATTCCTCTATTTCATTTTTTGTTTTAGCCTTTTTGTCTTTGTATTGTGGAATACTATAACTTGATTTTCGTTGAGCACATTGTATTGAACTAAATTCAAAATCGGAGCTTGTGGTTCTCTACAATTTTTTGGAAATCATTAACAAGGTAAAAAGAACAGTGGTAGCACATAAACAAGAAAGAACAGAGAGAGTTATTCTACAAGTGTATCACTGAAACAATGGTAAAACTATCGAAACATGGTGGGAAAGACACAAAAAATAACCTTGTAAGACGGAGATTTGGTCTTAGGTGGAGAATAAACATAACTTGCTTTTTCCTTGAAAAGGTAAAGAAAGCGAGAGAGAATAAGAAAATTATGTTTAGCTCTTGCATGTTTTGTAAAATTAAAATGATAGATGCAAAAATGCAAACCTGAAACTGATTGTTATTGTTGATCTGTAGTGGTAGATTTAATTTCTGTCCACACTTGTTCACCTCTCTTTGATTGTTTTCATTATTTCCTGATTCATTTTGCATAAGAATATCCTTGTTTTGCTCGTTCTGATAGAAATTTGGAAGGGTAACACATCAAGCATAGAAATTTTAAAAATAACAGAATTCTTCATTTCATATCACCTAAAAGTTCAACAAGCAACAAAATAAAGGATATAACAGAAAGTTACCTCATCTTGTTGTTGTGAACTTGCTCCAAGAGGCCTCCAGAGTTCTACTTCCTCAATGTATTTGCCATTGTCATCTTCATGTTTGAACAATCTGAATGAAGGTAATGAGGAGTCCTTGAAGAAATATTTCTTACGAGATTCTTTAAGATATTCTTTTCTTGTAAGATGTGCTATGGATTCTGTTCCTAAATCTGCATAATCAAATCAAAAGGACAAAAAAACAGCCAACATGAATTTAGTTATGGCGTATTATTGGTACATAGGAAAAAGAAAATTAATAAACACAAATTACCAATACGTGCAGTGCTTAGTTCTGCCAATGCAATATATTTTAGTTTAGCCTACGCTTGAGATAGATTCAAATCTATTTGGGATTCAAATGTTTAGTGGTCCCTCTTGAGTTAAAATTCAGATAGTAGTAATAGTAGTTTGACAGTAATGCATACAAAAGAATTGGAAGTTGAAGGTTAATTATCATTATTTCGTTTATCTATTGACAACTCCTGCTGCGTGTCAGGCCTTGTAAATGATGAAGTGCTTCCATCATCTACAGATGGCGTGTGGTTCAAACTAATGCATCTCCTATGATTCACAGTAGAAGCTACAACGTTTCTCCTGCATTATCACTTTTTGTAACATGGTCCTGTGGTATGTACAGATAGATATGAGTCAAAAATAACAAAACAATGCATATAAACTATTTTTACTATTTTGTTAAAAAGCAAGAGACAAATCTAATAAAATAAGAGATAAATTCATAGTAAAGGAGAATAAAAATGTGTCTTACATTAGCAAAAGTGATCAGGCCTTTATGAGAAGTTTACAAATTCAAATTGAGCAGGCCTTCAGGAGAATTTTTCAAATTCAAATTCATGTCATCATGTGAGAGACGTATCCTTTTGCTTTGTTGGAATTCTGATATAATAAATATTATGCAGAAAGAGGGATTAATAAGTGGAGGTTTGTTGAATCAACATTGATATATCATGTTTTGGGAGGAATAAAAAAGTCATACAAACGGAATAAATAATACCTTGTTCTACATCAGTTTCATGTGTGCTTCCTTGAGTTTCTAGTAACTGAGTTGTTTCAGAGTTTTGTTTGGTTATACCTGCAGCTGTTATAATATTGAGAATATCCAGAACAAGTGTTTGACCGTTTGAATAAGCTTTTTTGTTTGAGTGAATTATATGGCTCTGAAATGATTTAAAATTTTCATCCTTGACCTGTACAAAAAGATAAGATTTGGAACCAAACAATAATCAACAAAATACCTAGACAGAATAATGAGAAAATTTTCAATTGAGCAATGATACGAAGAAAAAAACATAAGAAAAAACCCTACTCTATGAAGCGTTCTCCCACATCTTTCTCAATCTTGGTCTTGAAGATACTGTGATCAGCAGCCATTTGGGTAGTAAGAAATGCAGGAGCTGCATAGCATGTTTGAGAGAACTCTTTTATCTGAAAAATTACAACAAAAAAAGATAAATTACATATTAGTATATAGCATAGATTATCATCTAGAGATAGTGTTTATAAAAAAATAAAAGAAGAATAACTTATAGTAGAAGATCCATAGTTCCCATCTTTCCCTTTATCCAACTCACTGAAATGTTTTATGAGCTTTCCTTTCCACACACGATATTCTTGGTAGAGTTGGAGGCAATTTAATTGAAGCAAACTCAATGAAATCAAGGTACCTTACCTTTACATGAAAGAATAAAAGACCAAAAATGATCAGTCACAAAAACATATATGTGATGAAAAAACTCAATTAAGAACAAAAGTCCAAAAGAAGTATGTATAGCTATGTGGTAGATGCAGCCCCCTAGTGTTATTGTACCCCTGGTTTTCTTGCTTCTTTCTTTGAGATATTTGTTCACATAGGAAATGAACCAATCATAAGCAAACTTAGCCCAATTACGATCCTTGATTTTATCTACATCAACTAGGGCTCCCATATACTTTGTGCTTGGTTTTGTTGAGGAGTTTGGACATATGTAAGCACCAAGTATAATAGACATGAAACAACGGCAGAACTCAACATCTGGAAAATCCTTTTCATTTATAATCTTGTCTCCAAAGAATCTAATAGATGGTACCTCAGATAATCCAAATAGTTCAAGGAAACTTGCATTTCCCATCATTTCATCAGTCTCGACTGACAGATCACCTGCAGGGATGCCCAACACATCTTGAAAAGACTTAGGATTGATGGGTATTGAATTCTCTCCAATCCTAATTACTCTTTCTTACGGTTTTATGTTGTATGAAACCCACTAAGCAAATAATCTGGGAACATTGCAATCGTCAATCTCCAGCATGTCTTCAAAACACATTTGCTTTATAAGACCTTTCCTATGTTCTGAACTATTGATACTCTGCAACACGAAGTAAACATACGGGACACTATATCTGTTGTATGCTTTAGTCTCATCATCATAGCCTTCTTCTTCATACAGTATGTTATCTTTTCCCTATGTAAAAAAGGCAGTGGGTTTGTAATATCAATAACTTTATTCCAAAAATAGAAGTCAGCTAAGAAATAAGGAAAAAAAAAATAATAAGAAGGTCAAAAAGGGTTTCTGCGGTTGATATACCTCGCTTTTTATTTTGTTGGTTATCCTTCTATTTATCCTTCTTTCAACACTCTTCTCCAACTATAGAAAAATAGCATAAAAAGAATTGTTTTCAGAGCATAAAAATGATAATATATTAACCCTGTTAAGAAAATGATATAATTAGAAAAGTTATAGACAAAAATGATCAAAATAGAAAAAAATGGGGCATATGAACTAAGATGCTTACCCAATTCTTAATATCTTCAACCAATTCATTTTGAGACAAATCTGTTTGTGACTTATATTCATTATTCAATTCATCGTCTTCATCTTGTTCAAGTTGAATTGTACAAATTTTTGTATAACCTGTAATAATAAACATAAAATATGAATATGGTAAGTTCGTCAGTTCATACTTCATAAAAACATGTTGTTTACTGCAAAACCAACAACAAATTATAGTGTATATAGCATCATAACTATAGTATTAACTAATGTGATTAAAAAAGTAAAGGTTGGCCATCTATTTTATTCAGGTCAAGCCTTTGATCTATTTCAGTAAACATATTAAAAAATAAAAAACAGTGTTAAATAGGGATTTTGACCCGAAGAGCTAGCATCTCCCTCCCAAGTACATTTTCAGAGGCAACCAAACCCCTAACCATGGAAAAGGGAAAAGTTGATGTGTCGTTGGTTCTTATCATTTCCAACCTGAAGATTGCACTGACAATATTGTACATATAGGCTTGTGTGCTAGTACTACCTGTCTTTGCATTGCATTCTTCAAAAGCTAATGGACCAAGCCTTTACTTTTTTTCAAGGATTACTCGAATAGTATAGTGTACTTCTACAGATGCTACATCAACCATGACGTTTAACTTATAGGTTGGTAGGTATGTGGACATGGCATTCATGCTGGTAGGCACATATAAAAAGCTAGGTTGTTTTTCATTGAAAAAATAAGACTATTTTTCGCATGGAGACTATAGTCAGGTTAACTAAGCAGTTCTTTAATTTTGAGACTTCCATATATTCTCCTGAAAATAATAAGCACGAATGTCTGGTGAATAGAAAATCCAATTCACTTGCAATTAAAAGAGAAGAAAGCGCGGGATTATTCATTTGGAAAATATCAATTTCTTGCAGATTTGCATCCAACGGAAGACCAAAACTGAATATTCGGTTTGTAAGGCCACATGTTTGGGTCCCCTCCCAAATACACAAAGTGAATATTCAGTAAAACCTCATTAAATTGCCTCTCAGCTTTCCTCATTCCCAGACCTCTCCTGGACTTGCTTGCGCCTGTGCGAGCGATTCAGTGACGATATGCAAAAAAAATTGCAGAGAACATATTCTTAACATCTATCTGTGTGAGCAATCTTCTTTTGAATACCGGACTTTGTTTTTCACCACAACAAATGCACACCCACCCCCTCAAAAGTTCCACTTCTGAAAATATTGATAAAATCCAATGTAATGAACTGTGACCATGAAGAACATACAGAGCAGATAGATTCAGTAAAGAACAACAAATATTCAGTCAGTGTTTGATCATGGATTATAGCACAAACTAAATGCACAGCTCTCCACACAAATCTCACTAGATACACTCTCTGTTCCTACTGCATCCCCACCCGACCCATGCAGCCTCATGCCCCATACAGCCGCGCACCATCCTTTACCGTGCGAAAAGTGCAGTGGTATAAGCAGACTTAGCAGCTAGGAGTACAGGAACAACGACAAAGCAAACTTGCCACAAGGTAAACACAATACACTCAAATTACCGGTAAACACAATACACTCAAATTACCAAATGCATTCACGGTGGCACTGATGCTGAAGCAAAACTAAATGGAATATTATTATCAAGGTCAATAACCCAGAAGTATGAACACACTTTCATTAGAGTAGATTTAACATTGAAAATGACCAGGATTAACTTTGACACCTTAAACATAATTCTTCCACACTTACTTACCCGGGTAAGCAGACTTTAAAGTGGAGTTGAATCGAAAAAGTATACATGTGTATGGGACAAAATGGCGAGTAGATGACAAAGTGGAGTAATTTACATATGCGTATAGCTTTCAAAAACAAAAACGCAGTATAAAAACCATTAAAAAGGAGAGTAATTAAGCTCCTGCTGCCTGAACAGCACTAGCATGGCAGCCTGCTGATGACCCACAAGTGTAGGGGATCGCAACAGTCTTCGCGGGTAGTATTATCCAATTTATTGATTCGACACAAGGGGAGTCAAAGAATACTTGCAAGCCTTAACAACTTAGTTATCAATTCAGCTGCACCTGGAAATAGTTCTTGCTCACAGAAGTTTATCAGTACTAACAGTTTGTAGTAGCAACAGCAATAGTGAAACAGGAGCAATAGTAACAGTAACGGTCAAAGTAGGATTCGAGTGCGGTAGGCATAGGGATGGATGGACATGCACTGCATGGACGAGTCTAAACATGTAACTTCAAGATCTAGGGCATTGCAGATAAATAATAACAAGCATCCAAGTACTAAACAATCCTAGGCATGTGATCCAAATATAGTCATACGTGCTCCTAATAAGAAGTTGCACAACATCTTCTGTCCAGCCAGCCCGTGGTAGCGGGGCCTCTAGGGAACTACTAGCAATTAAGGCGCTCCTTTTAATAGAGCACCGGAGAAAAAATTAACACTCCATGAACACATGTGATCCTCACACCACAGCCATCCCCTCCGGTTGTCCCAATTATTGTCACTTTGTGACCTTTGGATCCGCACAATGATATGTGTACATAACTTGCAGATAAGATCACAAAAAATACTATCATAATGATTCAATAATAAGTTCAGATCTGAGATCATGGCACTCGGGCCCTAGTGACAAGCATTAAGCACAACAAGTTGTAACAAAGTCAATAGCACTAATATAGATACTAGGCACTATGCCCTAACAGATCTTATTTGATTACATGATAGAACTCATCCAATCCCTACCATCCCCAAGCCTACAGCGGGGGATTACTCACTCATGGATGAGGGAAACATCAGTGGTTGATGGAGATGCGTTGACGATGATGATGGCGATGATCCTCTCCAAATTCCCTGTCCCGGTAGGGTGTCAGAACGGAGTTTATGGATCCGAGTCTTGGTTTCTGGTGGCGGCGGCGGAACGGAACTCTTTCTGGAAAACTATCGAACCCCCTTCGGTTTTTTAGGTCGAAAGCCAACTTATAGGCGTAGAGGGAGGCCGAGGGGGTGCATGGGGTGGCTGCACCCCATCCAGGCATGGCCAGTGGTGGGCCCGCGCCTGGTGTGGGTGTGGGGCCCCCGGCCCCTTCTCCGTCTCTTCTTCAGGCTCCGTGGGTCTTTTGGTGAAATATAATTTTTGGCATATTTTTCAGGATTTTTCCTGATAGTTCATTTTCTACACAAAAACAAGACATCAAGGTAATTCTACTGAAAACAGTGTCAGTCCGTGTTAGTTGTATCCAAATCACACAAGTTTAGATAAGAAACAATAGCAAAGTGTTCGAGAAAGTAGATACGTTTTGGACGTATCAACTCCCCCCAAGCTTAGCTTATTGCTTGTCCTCAAGCAATTCAGTTGAAAACTGAGTGCAATAAAAGAACTTTCACAAACACTTTGCTTCATATGATGTATATATTCTCAGCACAGGAGTAGATGCTTAGACAGTTCATAATAATAAGTATGCAACTAAGTCTACACAATAGTCATTGCAAGCTATGAAGAGAAACCAACTCAGTAATAATAAGTAGCATGGAACATAAACATAAGCAACATTGCAATGCTCATAGTAAGGTATGATAGAGTCGTATCTCGCTTGCCTTTGTTTGAAGAGCACAATATAAATGCCAAGGCACCTCTGAAGTTCAAGTGAAAACTAGAGATAAAGATATCAGAGATATAAGCATCAAAGTCATGACATAATTAACCAAGTTTTGGAACAAACACAAGAATGACAACTATGCTCTCGAGAAGGTGCTCATAGAATAAGCGGTGAATCAACAAAATTGTGAAAATGGTTTTGTAAAGTTTGAAAGGCTTCCAAATGCTGAAAGGAAGGTACTCATTAGATTTGAGCTCTCATTGCCCCTATCATAGGCATCTTCATGTTGTTAAGGTGAAAGTGAGGTCCACTCTAAATCATATGCTTGACAGACCATAGACTGGAAATCCCAAGTCCCTTGAGTACGAGGGTCACTCCTCATGCTACTCAACTTTGGTCACCTGAAAGTTCTTGTCATTGTAAATACATGCATATCTTCGAGAACCGCCAACGGGGTACCCCTTGCACACAGGAGCTTTCCCATAACCAAAATGACAAGGCAAGCAGACAATGAGCATCTCAACAATCTTTTTATTTACCATATGCATAGCTTTTTATTGAGGATGCTTCATAGATGCTCAATATGGTGATGCTGCAAGTTTCCACCATGATTAGGCATGTCTTAGGCTAGCGGCCCAGGCGTTTCTCTAACACAATGTATAAACTCCATGAACTCACAACCTCCCCTTTTATTTCACATCGTCGACATCCGTAAACAAAAGAGCAAGGAATCAACTGGATGAGATAGCCGAAAAAGTGTTGAAAGCGTTCCCCCTGACAGCACGGTTCTACTGACTCCCAGCATATAATAAGCAAGCATATAACTTTCATGGACTAGTCACAATGGTTCAAGATTATTAAGCGCAAGGAATAAAGTGTGCCATCAAGTTCGTGAGAGCTTTACTAACTAACTTTCTCAAAACAAACAAACATTTTATTTTGGAAGGAAACACGGCATATATAAAATATGCACTGAAGTAGCAAATGATGCTAATAGGTAGGTATGATGGACACAGCTGGCAATATTGGTTTTGAGGAGTTGGAAGCATAGGTAGAGCACATACTCAGTGCAAGTGAAGGCTAGCAATAGAGAGGGAGCAACAAACGAGGGAGCAATAGCTTTCATAATCATGCTTGCAACAAAACAGGACTAATTATGGCATGAAAGTGATACAAGAACTCAGAGGCAAAATAAATCATCGTGGCTTACTGACTATTGATTAGTCATATGAATGCGTGAGCATGTGCCAAGTAGATTCACATGAACAGTCAGAGGAGGATACCACAATGTCATACCAAAGTATGAATAAAACAATGCAAGCAAACATTCATATGTCATGCCACAAACTATTAGCAAGCTGGAGCTAATCATAGACAAGAAAGAACTACTAAGCATCGATAATGACATACACCTTACACAAACAGGCTAAGCGTGCTCATAATGATGAGTATATGTACAAAAATGAAACAAATAGAGTTTGTTACCAGACTCTTACCACACCTCGAGTTGTCTTAATCTTCATTATTGCCCTTCACTTGTGTGACTTGAATATTAACATGAAACCCAAAATCCACTGAGGACCGCTGAACCTTGCAAAGAACTCACAAAACCAAAGAAGAACAACAAATATTTTTGGTGTTTTTAGTTTTTTAGAAACAAGCAAACAAAGAAAAACCAAACAAAAACAAAGCAAACCAAACAAAGCAAAATATTTTTGGATTTTTCTTTTAAAGCAAACCAAAGCAAAGAAACAAAGAAACAAACCAAGAGAAACAACGAAAATATGTTTGGTATTTTTGTGTTTTTGAGGAAGAAGCAACAAGAACCAAAAAGAAAGCGAAACAATGGATATACAAAGGACCGACCGAACATGTTATATGTATGAGTGTTATGTCGGCATACCTCCCCCCAAGCTTAGGATTTTGGCCTAAGTGGGGCTCAATAGCGCGGATAGTACCCCCATGCTGGTGGTTCATCATAGGAATGATCAGGCACCTGCGATGAAGAAGAAGATGCGCCCCAATCAAATGAGGGCTGCTGGTATGAAGACTCTCCCAAGTTGGAGGGCTGAACCGAATTGTCTTCGGCATCCTCTTCAACATTCTCTTCTTGCTGGGAGAGTTCGCCCACATAAGAGTCAACCTCCTCCTCCGTAAGTGACCATCCTTGCCACTATCCTTTGAGAAGTCGAAACCTTGGCAAATATCAGCATATAAATCCATAAGTGACTTGGGACTCTCCTTGATCTTCACACAAGAGCCCCACTGAGGTACTCTAATTGCTGCACATAAATTAGCAAAAGGCAGGTCGACAGATATATTATATATTTTGTAATGGACCATGGGATTAGATGTAGACCAAGTGAACCTGAAGTCCTGCACAAAAGCCATGGTTAGCTTAACATATTGGAATGGTTCACCTTCAACAAAGTGTTCCATCCCTGCATTTGTAACCATAGTTTGGAAGTCTTGGAGGATCCCCGCAGTTCTCATAAATTCATGGCATGGATATATGAAAGGAAAAATTGCCTCCTCCCGAAGAATCTTCATTGGCTCATGCACCATCAAGTCATATTGATTCAGTGGATAAACACTCATCTTCCTTGCCGAAATTGTTTAGACAACCATCAAACCAAGTGATTTCTAAGTTGATAAATTATGAGCAACTACTATAGGAACTTGCTAGAGGACTACACATGCATCAAAACAAAGTTTCTAAGCATAGAACAAGCATGCAAGCTCAAAAAACCTGTCACCTATAGCAGCAAAATACTCAAGATACAATCTACCAATCACAAATCTAATTGGACAAGTGGAGGAGGCACATACCAAGAAGCAATCCCTCCAAAAATCAGCACTTGATATGGGATGGACAAGGATATCGAAAATCGCGAGCAAGAACAGCAAGAACTCGAGCTTGAGAAAGTTTTCCGGTGTTTTTCGGGAGAGAGAAAGAAGGTGGCTTTGAGGAGGCAGCCTGGAGGGGCCAGGTGGGACAAACCCCCTTAGGCACCACCCCTTGGTAGGCCGCGCCTACCATAGGTGTGGTGGCCTGGGGTGGCCCTTGGGTCACTTCAGGTGCCTCTCTGCCCCTTTTTCGAGGAAAACTTTATTTTAAATTTTATAGGATTTTTTGGAAAACTTTATTTTTGGCCAATTTTCAGGGTATGAAAATTGATTTTCTCGCAGAAACAGTTTTTTCAGAAGAATCAAAAGCAAACCAAAAGCCAAACTACAGGAGCTCTAAGAAACTCAAACAAGCAAACAACTAGTAAAATTAAAACTAAAGCAAAGACTAGGAAGGAGAAAAGTAAAAGAAAGCAAGTATAACCACAGTGAAAACATTATTTTGTTCATTAAAATCCTTTTGTTAACAAAGTTGATCAAGTCTTGTTACCAAAACAATCTTATATGAAACAAAACTTTGCATTCCACAAGGTGATTATGTTACCTCATACCTTATAGCAATGGTCCCAATCATAATAGTTTCAAAATTTTCTTGTGGAATGGGACAATATATTTCTCCAACCTTGATGCTCTCAATATTTTCATTGGAATTTATGCAATAGATCTTAACAACCTTCTTGGGGAAATATATAGTGTGCTCTTTGTCATTAATATTAAATGTTACTTTTCCTTAATTGCAATTGATGACATCACTTGTAGTATTAAGAAAAGGTCTCCCAAGAATAATAGACATGTTATCATCTTCAGGCATTTCAAGCACAACAAAATCAGTTAAAACCATGCAATTATGAGCAATTTGAACAGGAACATCCTCACATATACCAACAGGAATAGTAGTTGACTTATTAGCCATTTGCAAAGATATATCAGTTGGTATCAACTTTTCTAGCCGGAGTCTCTTGTAGAGAGAAAAAGGAATAACACTAAAACCAGCTTCCAAATCACATAAAGCAGTTCTAACATAATTGTTCTTAATATAGGAGGGAATAGTTGGTATAACTGGATCACCAAGTTTCTTTAGAACCTTACCATTGAAGGAATAATTAGCAAGTAGTTTATAAATCTCCTCATTAGGAATCTTCCTTTTACTAGAGACAATATCCTTCATATACTTTGAATAAGGAGGCAACTTAATAGCATCAGTCAAAGGAATTTGCAAGAATAAAGGTTTCATCCACTCACAAAACTTGTTGTAGTGTTCTTACTCCTTTGACTTGTGTTTCTTACCTGGAAAAGGCATAGGTTTCTGCACCCAAGGTTCTCTCTCTTTACCATGTTTATTAGCAATAAAATCTTCCTTAGTGCACCTAGTGTTCTTAGTGTGCTTCTCAGGTTCTTCCTCAACTTCATCCTTATCAGGAGCATCATTTTTATCATTACCACTCTCAATTTCAGCATCAGAGACAGATATACTATTAGGATCTACAGCAGGTTCAAGTGGTTCCTCAACTATCTTATGTTTCTTTTTCTTCCTTTGACGACGACTACCACTATCTTCACCTTGTTGGGAATCCTGCTATATTGTTTTAGGGTGTCCTTCAGGATATAAAGGATCTTGAGTAGCTATACCAGTCCTAGTTCTAATTCCATAAGAATGTTTATCTCCTGAAGCATTAACTAGCATATCCTTTTGTACCTTAGCAAGTTGATCAAGTTGAGTTTGAACCATTTGAAAGTGTTTACAAAGCATTTTAATATCATTAGAAGTTGTTTCCACAATATCTTTCAACTCATGGATAGCTCTAGAGTTTTCCAACAAATGATTCTGAACTTGTTTATTAAAATACCCTTTCTTAAAAATAAATGTGTCAAGTTCCTCTAAACATTGATCAGGAGGCTTACCATAAGGAATATCTCCTTCATCAAAGTGCTGGAGAGAGTGTACCTCAATAGTAGATGAATGGGGAATTGGCTTACATAATTCTTCTATAGGAGGTAGATTCTTCACATCTTCAGATCTAATACCTTTCTCCTTTAGACACTTCTTAGCTTCCTTCATCACTTCATCATTTAATGCAATAACTCCCCTCTTCTTTGTTGTTGGTGCTGGAATTGGTTCACGAAAAACTGGTTCAGGAGTAATAGGCTCAAGTGTATTTAGCTCAGTTGAAGTCCAATCATCATAATTCTTGCTTATCTTGGTCATTAATTCTTCAGCATCTGTAGGAGTCCTTTTCCTGAAAACACAATTAGCAAAGCCATCTAGGTATGTCCTAGAATCATCATTTAGTCCATTATAATAAATATCAAGAAGCTAATTCTTAGGTAATGGACATCCAGGATGTGCATGAATCAAGGCACAGAACCTTGTCCATGACTCGGGCAATTTCTCTTCTTCTCCCTGTTTAAAATCAAAAAGTCTCTGCAAAGAAATATGTCTAGCACTGGGAGGAAAATATTTCTGGAAGAAAGAAGCAATCAAGCAATCAGGGATACCAATGGAACCAGGAGGTAATCTATTAAACCAAGCCCTAAATTCTCCTTTTATAAAAAAGAGAATATCTTAGTAACAAAGTACTTGTGCATCTTAAAATTATCAGAGAACAAAGAACTCATAGTAGAAAGCTCATTCTTATGAGCCACAACACTATCATTTTCTGTCCCACAAAAAGGTTCTTTCTCAACAATATCCAAATAAGACAAATCAAGAAAGAAATCATAGTCTTCATCTTTAATATCTATGGGAGAAGTGGCAAACTTAGGATCAGAGGACAACTTAGGCATGATAGTACGTCTATCAAGGAGACTCTTAATAGCACTAGTACCATGTGTATTTCGGCACTCTTCAACAAAATCATCAGTGAACTCAATGTAACCATCATTAATATCATAACTCTCACTAGCAATAGGTGTATTTCGGCACTAACAGGTGTAACAGTGGCTTCATTAGGAGTTTCGGTATTTCCTAGACTAGCCATAGTAGCATCTAGAAAAGGACCTAATAAACCACTCGCATCAAGCACAGTAGAAGTAACATCATGAGCATCAAAAGCAGTTTCAGATTCAGCAGTAGTAGCAGTGTGTATAGCATGAGTATGTGGTGGTGGTGTGACAAGCTTACTTATAATAGACGGTGAATCAAGAGCAACAAAGGTGTTTAGGATTGTACCTCTTCTTGTAGTGGATGGTAAAATAGGGAACTTTCCATTACGAGACTTACCCATGATGAACAGAGTAGCAGTGAACAATAATAGATCCAAGTGAACTTACAAATAAAGCTATGCTCCCAGCAACGGTGCCAGAAAATAGTCTTGATGACCCACAAGTGTAGGGGATCGCAACAGTCTTCGCGGGTAGTATTACCCAATTTATTGATTCGACACAAGGAGAGCCAAAGAATACTTGCAAGCCTTAACAACTGAGTTTTCAATTCAGCTACAGCTGGAAATAGTTCTTGCTCACAGAAGTTTATCAGTAGTAACAGTTTGTAGTAGCAACAACAACAGTGAAACATGAGCAATAGTAACAGTAACGGTCACAGTAGGATTCGAGTGCGGTAGGCATAGGGATGGATGGACGGGCGTTGCATGGACGAGTATAAACATGTAACTTCAAGATCTAGGCCATTGCAGATAAATAATAACAAGCATCCAAGTACTAAACAATCCTAGGCATGTGCTCCAAATATAGTCATACGTGCTCTCAATGAGAACTTGCACAACATCTTCTGTCCATCCAGCCCGTGACAGCATTAACACTCCATGAACACATGTGATCCTCACACCACAGCCATCCCCTCCAGTTGTCCCAATTATTGTCACTTTGGTGCCTTTGGATCCGGACAATGATATGTGTACACAACTTGCAGATAAGATCACAAACAATACTACCATCATGATTCAATAATAAGTTCAGATCTCAGATCATGGCACTCGGGCCCTAGTGACAAGCATTAAGCACAACAAGTTGCAACAAAGTCAAATAGCACTAATAGAGATACTAGGCACTATGCCCTAACAGATCTTATTCGATTACATGATAGAACTCATCCAATCCCTACCATCCCCAAGCCTACAGCGGGGGATTACTCACTCATGGATGAGGGAAACATCGGTGGTTGATGGAGATGCGTTGGTGATGACGATGGCGATGATCCTCTCCAAATTTCCTGTCTCGGCAGGGTGCCAGAACGGAGTTTCTAGATCCGAATCTTGGTTTCTAGTGGCGGCGGCGGAGCGGAACTCTTTCTGGAAAAGTATCGAACCCCCTTTGGTTTTTTAGGTCGAATGGCAACTTATAGGCGCAGAGGGAGGCCGAGGGGGTGCCTGGGGTGGCTGCACCCCCACCAGGCGCGGCCAGTGGTGGGACCGCGCCTGGGGTGGGTGTGGGCCCCCCAGGCCCCTTCTCCGTCTCTTCTTCTGTCTCCGTGGGTCTTCTGGTGAAATATAATTTTTGGCATATTTTCCGGGATTTTTCCTGATAGTTCATTTTCTGCACAAAAACAAGACATCAAGGTAATTCTGCTGAAAACAGCGTCAGTCCGTGTTAGTTGTATCCAAATTTCACAAGTTTAGAGAAGAAAAAATAGCAAAGTGTTCGAGAAAGTAGATGCAATTTGGACGTATCACCTGCTAATAAGAAAAGATAGACCAGACTCTCTGAAATAAACACTAAGATGATTTCTTTCAATGGAGTTGTATATGATGACAAGTGGTTCCTTTGAAGGGCTTGATTCCCATCAACGAGTCACACATGAAGTCTACCTACTGTCATGCATAGGGGACTTTGTCCATTATCTCTCTTTCTTCCGCCGAATCCGGACTTTGAGTCTTACTCAATGTCTTGCCTTGCAACATAGGTAAGAACCCCTTCTTACTTCCGTCCATTTTAAACTTCTTTAAAATCTTATTAAGGTATGTACTTTACGATAGCCCTATTAGGCGTCTAGATCTATCTCTATAGATCTTTATGCCTAATATGTATGACGCTTCACCTAGGTCCTTCATTGAAAATTTGCTGTTTAGATAACTTTTAACACTGTTTAAAAGATCTATATCATTTCCGACCAATAATATGTCATCCACATATAATATCAGAAATGCCACATTGCTCCCACTCACTTTCTTGTAAATACAAGCTTCTCCATAAGTTTGGACAAATCCAAACTCTTTGATCACCTCATCAAAGCGGAGATTCCAACTTCGTGATGCTTGCTTCAATCCATAGATGGATCGCTGAATCTTGCACACCTTGTTAGCATCCTTAGGATAGACAAAACCCTTTGGTTGTATCATATACAACGCTTCTTCAATATTACCATTGAGAAACGCGGTTTTGACATCCATCTGCCATATCTCATAATCGAAATATGCAGCAATTGCTAACATAATCCTAACTGACTTTAGCATCGCTACGGGAGAGAATGTCTCATCGTAGTCAACTCCTTGAATTTGTCGAAACCCCTTTGTGACAAGTCGAGCTTTATAGACGGTCACAGTACCATCAGCATTAGTTTTTCTTTTGAAAATCCATTTGTTCTCCACGGCCTTTCGGTCGTGAGGTAATTCCACCAAGTTCCAAACTTGATTTTCATACATGGATTCCATCTCGGATTTCATGGCTTCTAACCATTTGTTGGAATCCGGGCTCATTATCACTTCTTCATACGTCACGGGGTCATCATTTTCATCAACCATGAAATTCATGATAGGATTTCCGTACAGCTCGGGAGCTGCACGCGTCCTGCTAGACCTGCGAGGTTCGGTAGTACTCTCTTTTAGAGTTTCATGATCATTATCATTAGTTCCTTCTTCAACAGGTGAATCCAACTCCGAAACAACTTCCGGCGCTGCGCTACTCGCCATACTTTGAAAAGAAGGTTCAATAACCTCTTCGAGTTCTACCTTCCGACTAATCACACCTTTCGCGAGAAACTCTTTCTCTAGAAAGGATCCATTCTTGGCAACAAAAACCTTGCCCTCGGATCTGTGATAGAAGGAATACCCAATAGTTTCCTTAGGGTATCCTATGAAGACGCATTTTTCTGCTTTGGGTTCGAGTTTATCCGGTTGAAGTTTCTTCACATAAACATCGCATCCCCAAACTTTAAGAAATGACAGCTTAGGTTTGTTTCCAAACCACAATTCATACGGTGTCTTTTCAACGGATTTAGATGGTGCCCACTTTAAAGTGAATGCAGCAGTTTCTAGAGCATAACCCCAAAATGACAACGGCAAGTCCGTCAGAGACATCATAGATCGAACCATATCTAATAAAGTACGATTACGATGTTCCGACACACCATTTTGCTGTGGTGTTCCGGCAGGTGTGAGTTGTGAAACAATTCCACACTCTTTCATGTGAGTGCTAAACTCGTAACTTAGATACTCACCTCCACGGTCGGACCGTAGAAATTTTATCTTTCTATTACGATGGTTTTCCACTTCATTCTGAAATTCCTTGAACTTTTCAAAGGTTTCAGACTTGTGTTTCATCAAGTAGATATAACCGTATCTACTCAAATCATCCGTGAAAGTAACAAAATAACGATATCCACCTCGCGCCGACACACTCATTGGACCACATACATCAGAATGTATGATTTCCAATAAATCTGTCGCCCGTTCCATTGAACCGGAAAACGGCGTTCTAGTCATCTTGCCCATAAGGCATGGCTCACATGTATCAAATGATTCAAAATCAAGCGATTCCAAAAGTCCATCTGAATGGAGCTTCTTCATGCGTTTAACGCCAATATGACCTAGACGGCAGTGCCACATATATGCGGATATATCATCATTAAGTTTAATCCTTTTAGCATCAACATTATGAATATGTGTAATATTATCATCGAGATCTAATAGAAATAAACCATTCATCATCGGTGCATGACCATAAAAGATTTCATTCATATAAATAGAACAACCATTGTTCTCGGATTTAAATGAATAACCACTTCGCATCAAACACAATCCAGATACAATGTTCATCCTCAGTGCAGGCACCAAATAACAATTATTCAAGTTTATAACTAATCCCGACGGCAAATGGAGAGGCAGCGTCCCGACGGCGATCACATCAACGCTTGATCCATTTCCAACACGCATCTTGACCTCACCCCTTGCTAGAGGTCGCTTGTTCCGCATCCCTTGATTCGAGTTACAAATATTAGCAACTGAACCGGTATCAAATAACCAGGTGCTACTGCGAGCACTAGTCAAGTACACATCAATAACATGTATATCGTATATACCTTTGTTTGCCTTGTCGGCCTTCTTGTCTGCCAAATACTTGGGGCAGTTGCACTTCCAGTGGCCAGTCCACTTACAATAGTAGCACTCGGTATCAGACTTAGGTCCAACTCGGGGTTTCTTTTCAGGCACGGCAACCGGCTTGCCGCCCTTACTTCCCTTCCGTTTTCCCTTCTTGTCTTTCTTGAAACCAGTGTTCCTATTGATCATCAACACTTGATGTTCCTTTTTGATCTCCACTTCTGCAGTTTTAAGCATTGACAGAAGCTCGGGGAGAAACTTCTTCATGCCTTGCATATTATAGTTCATCACAAAGCTCTTATAGCTAGGTGGCAGAGACTGCAGAACACGATGGATGGCTAAGTCAATGGGAATCGTTATTCCCAAGGTCACGAGCTTATCGGCGTAACCCGACATCTTGAGTTACATGCTCACTAACGGAGTTGTGCTCTTCCATCATGCAGCTAAAGAACTTTTCTGAAGCGTTGTAGATCTCTACAGCAGCATGTGTGTCGAAAATCATTTTCAACTCACCCATTGTATCAAAAGCATTGCCGTTTTCGAAACGCTTTCGAAGTTCCGGCTCTAGCCCATACAATATGCCGCAAT
The DNA here is from genome assembly GCA_023614405.1 of Avena insularis. NCBI lineage: Eukaryota > Viridiplantae > Streptophyta > Magnoliopsida > Poales > Poaceae > Avena > Avena insularis. Next base: position 359,726,832 of record CM042697.1, read on the forward strand.
GAACTAAGTTGTGGTCCTCCTGACGAGTCTGATAGACATTCTTCTCCTCGTCAGGGGCATCCTCAAAAGGTGGGGGACCTAGTGGCGCTTCTAGCACGTATTGCTTTTGTGCAGCAGAGAGGAGAATCCTCAAATTCATGGCCCATTCGGTAAAGTTGCTAACGTTCGTTGCAAGTTTCTCTTTCTCCATGAACACATTGAAATTAAAAGCAGGTGGTGCCATCTACAACAGAATTTGTAAAGTTTAGACTAAGTGTATGATAGATTGAGTTCAACTAATCCATATTACGAATGAACTCCCACTGAAAAACGACATCCCTCGTGCCTTTTTGGTGATTACATGAACCAAATCCACTATACCAAGTCCGATCATCACGTGAGTCGGTATAGCTTCAAAGGCGAGCATCAAATGGGCATCATATCTACTATATGACTCATGCTTAACCTTTCGGTCCGTGTTCCGAGGCCATGTCTGTACATGCTAGGCTCGCCAAGTTAGAACCTTAGTATTCTCATGTGTAACTGTTTTACACCCGAAATATGGTCGTGGATCCAAGAACACCCGATCATCACGTGATGTCTTGGAGCTTTAAAACATAATCGGTGCATACTAAAGGAAGAACACATTCTTATCTTGGTATTTAAATGAGGGATCATCTTATTATGCTAACAAAGCGCTAAACAAGCAATATAAGATGCTATCAAACATCACGTGTTTATTAGTGAAATGATATGGTTCCCGCATATGATCTCTATCATGTGCATCGTGGTATGATCACTATCATACCTATATGTGTAAGTCCAAGGTCTATGGAGATTACACGTTATGTATGTTGTAAGAGTATCATCTCATACTTCTACTTACAACATCACCATATCATAACACTAGCCTAGCAACAATCTAAACTAGACGCCTCTAATTTATCCATTGCAAGTTTTATGTGGCTTAGGGCTTTCGAGATAGAACCGTTCTTACCTACGAACATGAACCACAACAAGGATAACCAAAATGTTGACAACTCGTTCAAAAATAGATATTGACTATAGTAGGAGAGACAGACACCCGCTAGCCACTTATGCAAACTAGTTGCATGTCAAGCATGGAACAGGTCTCATGTGCGAGGACATGTAAAGTTTGTCCGGGCCGCTTCATCCCACTATGCCACCAATATCCAAAATTACAACTAAGGAGCAACAACATGATCATCATCGCCCACATACTCATATGTGTACTACCCGTGTAAAGCATCTACGCATAAACCTGGCTCTGATACCACTGTAGGGTTCGCAGCATAGAAAACAAAAATTTTCCTACGATGTGAACTATGTACCAAGATCTATCTATTAGATACAAACAACGGGCGGATGTATATCCGTAGAGAACATACCCTTGAAGACCGACAAAGCTTAACGAGTTCAACTCGTGGTTGATGTAGACGATCTCTTGCTGATCTCAAGATCGAGAGGAAGTCCTAGCGCCGCAAATCAGCAGCGCATCCGTGCTCGCACACACGTTCGAGGCACCGAGCAACCTCCGCCTCCTCGCTCCAGCGATGCAGCGGAAGCACAACTATTTCTTGCCGAATAGCCACCGGGAACATGTATCTCGCTAGTCCGAGACCATGGGGGATAAATTCTAGAGGGGGAGAGAGATCCTTCACGAGGAGGTGTGAGTGAGAGAGAGGAGAGGGGGTGCCTTTTATAGGAGGAGGGGGGCACCCAAGGGGGTGGCCGCCGGCCATGGGGGCTGCCCCCTCCCCTCCCTCATTTATGTGGGTGGACACTCCACTCACAAAATGGCTCTTCAATTTTCTCCACTCAAATTTCCATTAAATTTCCACCAAATTTAATGCAAGCTCTCATTAAATAAAACTCTTTTATTTTATTCAGAATTTTGTCAATTAATTTAATGACAAACATTCACAAATAACCCCTTGCTAGAATTCTATTTCACATGCATAACCACTTTATGCAATTTCACCCGAAAACCTGTTTCGGTATCTAGTGAAATAAATTCCTGCGCTTGTTCATTCTTTCGGCATGAAACTTTTGCTCCAATTGGATGTCGGTGTCTCTTAAGTGTGTCACCCTACGGTTCGTGAATAATGTGGACATGATCGAGACCCCTCTTGGATCAATAATCAGAAGCGGGATCTGGAGACCCATACTGACTCCCACACATTCAACGATGACTTTCTTGTGATCGTCGGAACCTTTTTACGCTAGTATCTTAATCCCTTTGTTTCACGATATATTACATGTCCGAGATTCTATCATCGGTATCTCCATACCTAGTTTGATCTCAAATCGACATGCACTCTTTTCTCGTGCCCGTGATATAACATTCTAGTGATCAAATCACTTGCTTGCAAGCTAATCAATGTGATATCACCGAGCGGGCCCAGAGTATATCTATCCGTTATCGGGATGAACAAATTCCACTCTCGATCCATGAGCCTCAACATAACACTTTATTAGTTCTGAATCCATCTTTATAATCACCCTGTTATGGTGTGACATTTGATGTTATCAAGAAACTCTTCTGGTGTTAGTGATTGACATGATCTCATGGTCTAAGGATTAGGATCACTTCGTAAGTTGTTATAGCAATATAAACTCAATGACTTTGATCGTAATGCTATACTTCGGATGAATGTTCATCACACCATTACACTAATATTGTGATCCCGTTATTAACAACATCCAATGTCCATGATCACGAAACCTTGATCATCTTGTTAATCAACGAGCTAGTTTATGAGAGAGGCATAACTAGGAACTTTCTGTTTGTTTATTAAACACACATGTATTAATGTTTCCATATTGATACAATTATAGCATGCAAAATAAACATCTATCATATACTTGGAATACACATAATAAACACTTTATTATTGCCTCTCAGGGCATATTCCCTTCAAGTATGACATCTACCGTTTAGGCCTACTCATCCTAGAGAGCACCACTGGATAGAAAATTACTGACAAAAAGAAACAACCATCATCACGAGAATATATTGAGAAAGTAAGTGAAAATGTGACTTGATGATTTTAAGATGGAAATTACAAGCTTGTATTGTATTTGTTTTTTCCTTTCTCGAGGTTACCCTGTATCATAATTCTAGTTATGTACATAGGTACAGATAATATGGAAACCTAAGCGCATACCGTCGTGCTGCCCAATGTTGGGCCTAGTTGGCCTCCTTCAAGGAAAAGCATGCATCAAAATTGGATTAGAACATTGACCGGAAGTTCAGACCTTCCATAGAAAACATTGTCAACAGACTTCAGCAGATAGGATCCGATAGCAACAACCATCTAATCAGGTCTTGCCCCTGACCCCTCCTGTGGTTCACCCTAGAGAAAATTGATAAAATCCAATGTAATAAACTGCGACCATGAAAAATATACAATGCAAATAGTTTCAGTAAACAACAACAAAAATTCAGCTAGTGTTTGAACATGGTGGCTGGCACAAACTAAATGCAAGGCTCTCCACACAAATCTCACTACTCACGCTCTCTGATCCCTACTACATCCCCATCCAACCCATACAACCTGACACCCCATACAGTCGTGTACCATCCTTGACGTGCGACACATGCATAGTCACAGAGCTTGCCTCACCATCGATCTGGCATCGCTGGATGTAGCTATACCTAGGGCGCAACCTCCACTGTGCTTCTAGACTTGTTAATTTCACTCCTTTAAATCTAATTTGTCTTTGTCGATCAGGAAATACGAACAAAATTTCCCCCACAAATAACATGAACAGATGTTTCAATCCCTCACAATAACCAGAATATAAGCCGAAAAACTGCCTAGATTTCTGCATACAACATCAAAACCTCGAAAAATCGTACTCCCGAATGGGGATGCGGTATACCAGGGTAGATCAAGCCGCTCGGCGGCAGCTGGAGTGGTCGGAGTAGTGCGTCGTTGCTTTGGCCCCTGCCGTAGCAGGCACAGTCGCGGTGGCTCCATCCTCCGCCATCACGCTCGCTCTCTCGGCTTCCGGCCCGTCACGGTCGCCGCTGCCACCCCTATCGCGTCCGCTTCCCCTTCTCATTTCCGTGTACCTCCTTCCGTTTATCTATCCATATCTCTCTCCCTCCTCCCACTTTAGTTTTGAAACAGTGCCAAAATGGGCACGCAGCCATAAATGGTACCACACGTAAAAAACAAAATGGACCAAAAGTTGGAGGAGGGAGTATAGAGGTAATAACAATGTTTTTTTCGGGAGTATTCATGCTAGTATTGGTAGAAAGTCTTTCTAAAATTATGTGTATTTACCAAAAGTTGCCAATAATGTGTCTTTATATCGAAATGAATAAAGTGAAATTGTCTTTAAGAAACTTTTGATTCCCACATATTTTCATCTTAGAAAAAATGTTACAATGTACATTAAATTTTCCACAATGACACAAAAATCCAGTTTATATGGCAAAATTCCATGACACCTTAGAAAAATTGCTTAAAAAGATGAGGCAGTCACGGCGCCTGCATCAGTTACGAGCATGTTGCAATTGGCCCCTAGTAGAGCTCAGCTACAAACATGTCACAACTGTCGGGCTGAGACAATTGGATCCCGACAGGGGTTCCCAGGTGTAGCTCAGTTAGAAATATGATGCAACTGGTCCCCGACGGATCTCAGTTACAAACAAGTTGCAGCTCCCCCCTCCCCCTCATGTGGGGGCTCAATTACAAGAAAGGTGCAACTAGCCTAGCCTTGCCAGGGGCTCACCCGACGGAGCATAGTTACATGCAAGTTGCAACTGACCCGTCGATAGGGTCCCCTCAGTTGCAATCAAGTTTCAACTGGCCCTCGCGCAGGGGCTCAATTACAAGCATCTGAACTGGCCCCATGAGCTTCACATAAGCAAGCTGCAATCGACCTGGCCAAGGGCCCTTAGTTACAATCATGTTGCAACTGGCCTCGCGCGGGGGATCAATTACAAGCAAGTTGCAAATGCGCCCCCCTCGCCGGGAGCTCAGTTAGAAGCAGGTCGCAACTGGCCTCCCTCGCCAGGGGCTCAAACAGCTGGACCTCGACGGGGTTCCCCCGACGGAGGTCAGTTACAAGCATGTTGCAACTGCCCCCCGGCGGGGCTCAGTTACTAGCAAGTTGCATCTGGCCCACCGACGGGTACCTCAGTTGCAATCAAGTTTCAAACTATCCCTCAGTGAGGGGCTCAATTACAAGGAAGTTGCAATTGCCCCCTCCTCCCCTCCCGGGAGCTCAATTACAAGCAAGTCGCAATTGTCCTCCCTCGACAGGGGCTCAAACAACTAAACCTTGACGGGTCTCCTCCGGCAAAGCTCAATTACAAGCATGTTGCAACTGGGACCCGACGGAACTCAATTACAATAAAGTTGAAAATGTGCCCCCCTCCCCCTCGTTGGGAGCTCAGTTACAAGCAGGTCGCAACTGGCCTCCCTCACCGGGGGTTCGTACAACTGGACCTCAACGGGGCTCCCCCGACGGAGCTTAGTTACGAGAATGTTGCAATTGGTCCCCGGCGGGGCTCAGTTACAAGCAAGTTGCAAATGCGCCCCCCTCGTCGGGAGCTCAGTTACAAGCAGGTCGCAAACTAGCCTCCCTTGCCAGGGGCTTAAACAGCTGGACCTCGACAGGGCTCCCCCGGCGAAGCTCAGTTACAAGCATGTTGCAACTGGCCCCTCGGCAAAAATCAGTTAAAATCAAGTTGCAAACTCACCCCTCATGCGGGGGATCATTTACAAGTAGTTTGAAACTGGCCCACTAATGGGGTACCTCGGTTGCAATCAAGTTTCACCTGGACCTCGACGGTCTCAACCCAACGGAGCTCAGTTACAAGTAAGTTGCAACCCCCCTCACGCGGATGCTCAATTACAAGCAGGTTGCAACTGGCCTCCCTCACTGATGGCGACGGGGCTCCCCCGATGGAGCTCAGTTACGAGCATGTTGCAATTGGACCCCGGCAGAGCTCAGCTACAAGCAGGTCACAACTGCCGGGCTCAGATAATTGGTCCCCGACGGGGGTCCTCGGGCATAGCTCAGTTACAAATATGATGCAATTGGTCCCCGACGGAGCTCAGTTACAAAAAAGTTGCAACCCCCCCCCCCCTCACACGGGGAATCAATTACAAGAAATGTGCAACTAGCCCAGCCTCGCTAGGGGCTCACCCGACAGAGCTCAATTACAAGCAATTTGCAACTGACCCACCGACGGGGTCCCCTTAGTTGCGTGAATCGAACCAGATTTTCGTTGACTTCATGTACCAAGGAGGATTCGAGCCGGTAGCAAGGACAGCGAGGCCTACGTCCTTCTTCCTCCTCATTGGACACGTGCAAACTTCCTCCAATTCCAGCGTCTCCGGTCCACCTCCAATCTCTTCTACCATGTCAGCACCCCCTGGTGAGCATACGGTTCAATTCCATCCCTTATATGACTCACACTCCTCTACAGCCACGGATCCGTGTCTTTCCATGAGAACGCTCCACCAGGATAGTGTTGAGCAAATTGGGATTCCACGGTGTTGGTTCTTACAGTAGCATACACGATCCTAATGTATATGATCTACAGCCCAGATGGTGGTCATCCTTTCTCTTCACGTATTTTCAATCGAGGGTTCACATTTCAGTACAACTCCTCGGTCGCGACCTTTTCTTCTTTCCTGGCGACGGAAACCTTGCAGAGGGCAGTGTGTGTCATTTTTGGATGTCTTTAGTTTAACCAAAACCAATCTGGGGTGGTTAAAAATATATCGCGCCTCTATCCTTCACAACACGATCTCTAGTGTAACGGCAAGCTCACATTCGAGACAACTCTTTGATCTTGAGATCAAATCCCCGATGGGCTGCCCTTTTCTCTGAATTTCTTTTTGTCCTCTGAAACCTTCGGAATATTATTTTACAAGCCTTGTTATTCAATTTTTACACTGCAGTTTCTACTTTAAATAGTGATGCGCTTCTTTTGCTTTAACTCTGATGCACTGTCGAAATGGTCTAATCGCATGTGCTTTGTTCCACTAGTAGAAAACAGGCCTTTCATCCAGGCCATTAGTTCTGGCTGTGGCTGGGGTCGGGACTAATGGCCCTGGCTGGACGGCCCGAGCCACCCAAAACCATATGTCCTGGCCCGTTAGACCTCATTAGTCCCGGTCTGAGGCTCAAACCGGGATTAAAGGGCCCTGGCCCTGCCGCTCGCTGGGGGCGCTCCCTTTAGTCCCGGTTTGATCCTCAGACCGGGACTAGTGGTCTGACCCTATATATATGCACAGCCCCCTCCCCCTCTCAACTGTTTTTTTCCTGGTGGAAGAGAGTGTTGTTGTGCTATTTTTTTCTTGTTTATACATATGCACTAGAGGTGTTCGGTAAAATGTCCATTAGAGCGATGCAAGTTTAGGTCACACAAGACAGACATGATATGAGGTGCCCGAGCCACACTTAAGTTTTCTCATCTTTGTTTCTAAGTGTAATAAAAGGTTAGCAACTATTTTCTCGTTAAGACCGTAGTGCGGTACTAATTTTAGCATAGTGATTGCGTTTGACATATATTTGTATGATACAGATAAGCCATCCATGGATGTACGGTGACCGACGCTCTGCCGCTTTTAGAGAAGGCGTGCGTTCTTTTCGAGTTATGGCCGAGGAGAACAAGCGACGGGATGGTTTTATGTGTTGTCCATGTATTGACTGTAGGAATGAGAAGGCTCACACTTCCGCAAGAATCATTCAGAGCCACCTTCTTCGGTCTGGTTTTATGTCCAGCTATAATGTTTGGACCAAACACGGAGAAAGAGGGGTTGTGATGGAAGACGGCGATGAAGAAGAGAACGATGATGACAACTACCGATCTATGTTCCCTGAATACGCTGATACCACAATGGAAGACAATGAATAAGAAGGAGGTGAAGAACAGAAACCAGACTGGCCTGCTGATGCTCTTGGTCGGGTCATTTCTGATGCAAAGCGAGACTGCGACATAGAAAATGAGAGGTTGCAGTTTGAGGAGATGTTACAGGACCACAACAAATTGTTGTACCAAACTTGTGAAGATGGCCAGAAGAAGCTGGATAGCACACTGGAATTGCTGAAGTGGAAGGAAGAGACCGGTGTGACTGACTCGGAATTTGAGAAGTTGCTGGTACTCATGAAGAGGTTGCTTCCAAGAAATAACGAATTTCTCGCTAGTACATACGAAGCAAAGAAGCTCGTCTGCCCTCTAGGATTAGATGTGCAGAAGATACATGCATGCCCTAATGACTGCATCCTCTACCGCGGTGAGAAGTACGAGAATTTGGATAAATGCTCGGTATGCACTGCATTGCGGTATAAGATCAGAAAAGATGACCCTGGTGATGTTGATAGCGAGCCACCCAGGAAGAGGGTTCCTGCCAAGGTGATGTGGTGTGCTCCTATAATACCACGATTGAAACGCTTGTTCAGAAACAAAGAGCATGCCAAGTTGTTGCGATGGCACATGGAAAAACGTAAGAAAGAAGGGATGTTGAGGCACCCCGCTGATGGTCGACAGTGGAGAAAAATCGAGGGAGACTTCCTGGACTTTGCTGGTGAAGCAAGAAATTTATGGTTTGGTCTAAGTATAGACGGCATGAATACTTTTAGGAAGCAGAGCTGCAGTCACAACACCTGGCCCGTCACTCTATGTATTTACAACCTTCCTCCTTTGTTGTGCATGAAGCGAAAGTTCAGTATGATGCCAATGCTCATCCAAGGCCCGAAGCAACCCGGCAACGACATTGATGTTTACCTAAGGCCATTAGTTGATGAACTTTTACAGTTGTGGGCCGAACCAGGTTTACGTGTGTGGGATGAGCACAAACAGGAGCCATTCGACCTACGAGCGTTGCTGTTCGTAACCATCAATGATTGGTCTGCTCTTAGTAACATCTCGGGACAGACGAACAAGGGATATAATGCATGCACACACTATTTAGATGAGACTGAAAGTATATATCGGGATAAATCTAGGAAGAATGTGTATCCGTACAATCGTCGTTTTCTTCCGCCCAGAAATCCCTTAAGAAAAAAAGGCAAGCATTTCGATGGCGAGGAAGATCACCGGAAGAAGCCTGCCCCCCGTACTGGTGCTGATGTATTTGGTATGGTCAAGAATTTAAATGTAATATTTGGAAAGGGTCCCGGAGGACAACCTGTTCCGAAAGACGCCGACGGACGCGCACCCATGTGGATGGTCTCCCCCGGCGATGTAGCGCATCACGCCTATGATAGTACGGTTCGCCCACCACACACGGCGACCGGCTTCATTGTGGTTCACCAGGGGAAGGCCATCACCATCGTACCTGGCGAGCTCCCTTTCCCTCCGGTTAGCGAAGAAGGCATTCCAGGTGTCGTAGTTGTCGGGATCCCACTGGGGATCCATCCGCTGCTCCGGCGTGATCTCGTGGTATAAGTGGTTGGTGATGGCCGCCTGTCGGGCGGAGCCTTGAGGCACGGGATTATAGAGTCGATGTAAGCAATGCATTCACACCATCATTTTATTGCCGTCACATTTTGTTATCATGATTGATATTTATATTGATCTCATTTTTCTTATATATAGTTTGAGAGAATGCGGGATCAACTACTACCAAGGCAACGCGTACTAGCAATTGCGGAGGAGCTGGCGGGATTTATTGTCAAAGAGAGCATGGACGATGTCAGAGAATTTATTGTCAATATGCGCTACTAATCTCCATGTAACCGAACAGACGTGCTCTAGTCCCAAGATTTTGTGATCTCCATGTAACTATGTAAATTGTATATATTTGTATCTCGATATCATAATACAAGTTATCTTATATATGCACGAATGTGTACGATATGTGGTGGCATAAAAATATTAAAAAACTATATGTTGAAATGAAAAATAAGTAAATAAAACAATAAAAAATAAAATCTCTGCCGCGGCAGAGAAAAGGGGCAAAATGCTGCCGTGGCAGAGACCCATTAGTCCCGGTCCATAACACCAACCTGGACTAGTGGGGGTGCACCCTGAGCGTGCAGGGGCAGCCAAGTGGACATCCACTAGTCCTGGCTGGTAACTGGACCGGGACTAGTGTTGGGCCTGTAGTCCCGTTTGATTAGTCCCGGTTCAAAAACCGGGACTAGAGGCCCTTACGGACTGGGACTAGAGGCCCTGTCTCCACTAGTGTTCCGATGGGTTCTGGGATCAAATTACACTGTGGCTACTTTAAGTTAATCTTTTTGCAAAATCTCATCGCAGGTCCAGACCCTCCCTCTTCTCTATCTATTCTTATCTATTTTAGTGGCAACCTTTTGTTTTGTATCTATTAATCCATAACTCATCTGAGAAAAGGATATGTATGAAAATTGTACAGAAAAATACACTATCTATATATCTGTTTGTGCATTGCATCATGTGTGTTATTGGTAGTTTGTAGATCACCTATTATTAAGTAACATACATATGGAATGTGTAGGAATGGTTTCCTATTTCATTTAATTTGAAGTAGCTCACGGATGCCATGTCGTCATGCTAATGAACATTTAAATTATGGGGTATTTAAATAACTTGAACCATAATATTACTTGTCGGAACCTCGACTCCGCTTAATATTTCTAAGTTGCCTTGTATTTTGTCATGTCGTGCATGCATATCATGATCATGCCGGATCTCCTGCCGTAATATTAAATAGTGCATACGGTTTTTCTTTCAGTGTTTTGCTTCTTCCCGGATAGGACGATGAGTTGATGTGAGATACCACAAGTTCTTCGGATAAATATCTTCAACAATGTTTCTCAGTCGAGCATTCCCCCTTTCTACCTATTTTATATTTATAGTGTTTATTTCTACCTGTTGATCTATTGTTATCCGTGTTGTGATGCTTTAGTTTCCGCACCCCTGTTATATTACTTGCAGCCCCTATATTGCCTTGTACATCTCCTATTACATGTTATTTGATAGCAAGTCGGCCTTGCGAGTCGTAGTTGCTTGCTTAGTTGTCACTTCGCGTTGTCGATGTTCCACTGATGTAGGGGGTTGGAATATTCATAAAGGTGGAGATGATCGTGGTTTTAATTACAGTTGTTTATTAAATATTAAAATGGATATAATTAATGAAGAGGCAACAGTGGGTAATAGTTGAGATTTGGTTGTTAACCGGCCACTTGTGTCCATATAGGACCCGAGTTCTTGACACCTGTTCCGAGACTGAGCGCGCTAACCACATGTGGGGTGTGTGGGCACCCCTATCGGCTTAGTACCTAATTTCATAGTATTGTACCAGGGGCCACAAACTAGTTTGATGTTTTCATGTCATGTTTATTATATGTTGCTCGATGAGCGTTTACTACTTTACTGTTTAAGATGTGAGTCGTTATGAGCTCGGCCGACTTCATTACGGGTAGCTTATTGGGGTGGCCCCCATGTACTTACTTTGGATCTGGGAAAACGTCGTGTCCTAGGCCCTGCCGATATACCTATGGAAGTATGTTAACTGATCTGGAAAAAAGGGTCGAAGTGTGTGTGGAAATTTTGGTGCACCCCTGCAGGGTTAAATATTTTCGAAGTGTCCACGGTTATGGACGACTTGGAGCATAGTATCTCGATCATAAACAACTATAACTAAAGTTTACTGTTATAAATTTGACTTGTATCTGATATGAATAGTAAGTTGGATAATCACCATGTAAAGAATGAATAAAACTACCAACCGTGTGAGTTTCCTCGGCTTGACTTCCTCGTTTGGTTTCGAGGGGGAAATACCAGGATGGGTATCTGTGGTGGTAGTATCAGGTTGGATTCGAATAGGTCTTTCTTATCTCTCTCTCTGATAGCTGATAGTTGTATCGAGTCTCTATAGGTTGTTAGTGCATGTTGCGTTGCCGCTTCAGTCCACCATACCTATATAGGCGAGGACCGCCGAATTCTAAGACTCGCCGTGTACTGGCCTTAGTACTGACCGCTCTTTTTTTTTCCTTTGCCCTTTGTTGGCACTCCTTTTATTGTAGCAGGTTTGAGATCAACGTCGTTAGCAGGGTTACCCTTCCGGTTTGGCCTGGACAGGGTTATGAACGTCATTGGTTATTCTTCAGGGCTCTTAGCCCCATTTGCATCTTGTCCGTACTCGGACATTGTATCTTTTTCAAGGTGATTTGGATCTTTGTATTGTATATTTTATTCTTGACTCATTGAGTCATTGTTGTATATACCTGTTTTGTGGGTTCCATCATGAAGTAATGTATAATGGTATTACTTCATTTTCCACCCGCACGAAAGTACCTGGTGGGCACCTTTGAATCATCTCTATGCGGGTTTGGCGGGAATCGCTAACACCTACATAGGGCCGATCCGAGGGTGTTACACTTTATTACTTATTAAAGTAACGATTACACCCGACTTCTACAGAACTAGGATGTACACAATCGATCAACCATAAAAGTAGACAACAAAGAAACTAGGCCAACATTATAACAAGCACTATTTTTGTAAAAGGCCTAGAGCTATGGAGGATTAATCTGTAGATCACCGGCCATCCATGTCATAAAAATATCTCTCGCCGTATCCTGCAACCGCATACACCCCTTCACCAACAAGTCTCAAAACTCCACACTTTGTAGAGTAGTCCATAAGCGGAGAGTATCCATGGCACGATAAATGACCAACAAGTTAGAAGACAATTTGTTATTAAAAATCTTGTCATTTCTACATAGCCATAGCGACCAAATAATGGCAAGTGCTCCTCCCATAAACAAAGTCCTGTATTTATCATCGATCTCATGTAGCCAATTACTAAATACATTGGCAACCGAACGTGGAGGATATAAATCAGAGGATACTTGGATGATTGACCATATAGAGCGAGTGAATTTGCAATAGAAGAATAAATACCGGATTTTCTCCTCATGGTGACCAAAAGCGCATTGTGTACTCCGGTGTCAATTCCTCTTTATAAGATTATCTTTTATAAGAATAACCCCTTACGAAGATACCAAGCGAATATCTTCGTTTTTAGTGGTATCTTCATCTTCCAAATTTTACTAGTATTATCATCGACAGGAATATCAGATTGTATCAAAGCTCTATACATTTGGTCAACGGAAAATTTACTACTCTCTAGTAATTTACATTTAAACTCGTTTACACCATTCGACAATTATATCGTGGATAATCGTAGCAATAGATTATTCCAAGATACCAATCAAGAGCCGATGAGATCTCTTCTGAAAGCCACATTCGGAGGATTAGATTCCATTACTGTGGAAAGTTTATCCCTTTTGGCTTAAAGATCCGGATATTGTTCGGAACCTTCTGCTATAAAACTATGCCTTTTGGCTTAAAGAACGCATGAGCTACATATCAACACACAATACAACGTTGCCTTAACGATCAAATCGGACGCAACGTCCATGTATACGTAGATGATATAGCAGTGATGTCCAAAAAGAAGGAAACACTTATTTCCGACTTAGATGAAACATTTGCTAGCGTACGAAAATTTAACATAATGCTAAATCCGAAGAAGTGCTTCTTTGGAATTCCAGCCAGAAAATTGTTAGATTTCATCGTGTCTGAAAGAGGCATAGAGGTGAACCAGGAAAAAAATAAGGCTATACTCGATATCACCAGGCTGACTCGCTTGAAGGACGTGCAATGTATCACTGGTTGCATTGCAGTAATGAGTCAGTTCGTCAGCCGACTCGGAGAAAGAGTCGTGCCTTTATACAAACTCTTGAAGAAAACCGACAAATTTGTATGGACCCAGGAAGCCGACGGTGCTCTACAAAGTTTGAAAGATCTGCTTTCGAATCCACCAATTCTCGCAGCACCAGAGCCACATGAGCCTATGTTACTTTACATCGCAGCGACTAACAAAGTAATAAGTGTGGTAACATCAGTGGAGCGCGAGGAAGAAGGCTATGAACATAAGGTGCAGCGTCCAACATACTACCCGAGTGAGGTCCTAACAGAGTTAAAACAGCAGTAACCGCACCATCAAAAGCTAGCCTATAGAGTGTTCTTTGCCTCCAGAAAGCTACGACACTAATTTCAAGAGCACAAGATCACAGTGGTTAGCACCGCTCCCCTACGAGATATAATCAACAACCGCGACGGCACAGGACGTGTCGCAAAGTGGGAAATAGAGCTTGCAGCTTTTGACATTGAGTACAAGCCATGGACAGCAATCAAATCCCAAATACTTGCCGATTTCGTCGCTGATTGGACAGAGACGGCAAAAAACACAAGTCCTCCAGACTCGGAATTTTGGACCCTACATTTTGATGGGTCAAAATCATAAGGGGGCTCGGGGGCTGGCGTGGTGCTCAAGTCACCCAAAGGAGACAAGTTGTTCTATGTGTTACAGATACACTTCACGGAAACTATAAATATTGCAGAGTATGAAGCACTGTTACATGGAATACGCATGGCTAAAAATATTAGCGTTACTAGACTCATGTGTTATGGAGACTCGGATTTAGTTGGTCAGCAAGTATCCGATATCTGCAATGCAAACAAGCACATGGCAACCTACAAAGCTGTTGTGGATGAATTATCTAAATCGTTCGAGGGTTTTGAGGTTCAACACATCCCTCTAGTAGAAAATGAGGAAGCAGACGCTTTATCAAGGATAGGCTCTGCGCGGAAACAAGTCCCAGATGGCGCTTTTCTAGAGCACCTAAAAGTCCCCTACATCACATGAGTTGATGAGGACTACCCGACTAAATCTGACTCACCTTTAGTAGCCGTTCTGGCTATAACTACCAGCTGGAAAAAACCTTATCTGGATTTCCTGATAGACGGAAAATTACCCGAAGACGAAGTTCTGGGCAGACAGATCGTCCGATGAGCAAAATCCTATATGCTCTACAAACAGAGTGTTTCTAGGGTTTTCCATCGATGTATTTCTCCGGAAGAAGGAGTGGAAATCTTACGAGAAATCCACGAAGGCGAGTGTGGTCACCACACTGCAGCCAAATCTTTAGTGGCAAAAGCTTTTAGACATGGATTCTTTTGGCTCTCAGCTAAGGCAAATGCCGAAAAACTGGTCAAAACATGTAGAGGTTGCCAAAAGTACATCCGTCAAGAACACGTTCTGGCTGGTCAGCTGAAAACAATCTCAATTACATGGCCATTCGTGATATAGGGTCTTGATATGGTAGGACCATTTTGTACGGTAAATGTGGATTTACTCGCCTACTAGTGATGGTGGATAAATTTACCAAATGGATTGAGGCTAAACCCGTAACAAATTGCGATGGAGCCATAGACAGAAAGTTCGTCGAGGACGTAATCATCAGATTCGGATATCTGCATAGCATTATTACCGACAACGGAAGCAAATTTTCTATGGGAGAATTGGCCGAATTCTGCAAAGAACAAGGGATCCGACTTGATATTGCATCAGTATATTTTACAAGGACTTCGACCTCGTCTCGAGGCACCAGTTTATCGTGTCGCGGGGGCTTGGGCGGAAGAATTACCAACTGTAATATGGAGCTTACGTATAACTCCTAACAGATCAACCGGATACACTCCTTTCTCCTCGAGTCAACTCGTATATCGAAGAAGATGCAAAAGTTTCTCAACAAGATGATCTCGACATAGTCAAAGAAGTTCGCGTCGTTGTTGAGCAGATATCTACAACCTATCAGCATAACTTATGCAAGTGTCATAATCAAAGAGTGCAAAACCGTTCTTTCAGGAAAGGCAATTTAGTTCTCTGACTCATGCAAAAGAGAAAGCACAAACTTTTCCCTATTTGGGAAGGACCTTTTATGATCAGCAAAGTTCTGCATAACGAGTCATATTATTTCACTGATATGAGACCAATCAAGGAAAGACCGGATACTCGGAAGAGAAAGAGAGCTGGCGGCAGTACATACCCGGATGAATTAGACCATCCATGAAACATTGCAGTACTACGTCCCTTCTATTCTTAGTTATATTTCCTTGTAATCATATATGTACATGTTCAAAGAGAAATAAAGTATTGGTTTCCTTATATATTATTTTTGAGAAGCTTTTTGCCATCTTATTTTCAAAAGAGCATGTAGTTTTCAAAAATCCTAGGATGCTTGAAAGTACTTTATGCTCATGTTCGTTCTAGTTATGATTTTTGAATATCTCAAAAAAATGTTACCTTAGGGTGTAAATCTAATTTTGTGTTTATACTTTGGTTTTTTATCTGATTGCTGGTATTTTTTGAGTAATAAATTGTTGGTACTGGAGGTCGTCTATATTTCCGAGTTTGAACTGGTTTACCAATTGTGCTCCATTGACTCAGCAGAGTTTCCATGCTAAAGGTTGGTCGGCTCATGAAAGGGACGAGGCAGAGAGCCAGATAAAAAGATAAGTGTAAACACACGGTGCTTAAGAAAATTTCGAGCACACACATAAAAATATATACAAGAAGTGCTAAGTAGTAAAGCGTCAGTTCTTACATACCAGCACATTTGAACAAAATTCCCATCATTACATGCCAAATAAAAAGTTTAGGATAATGCATCAAGATGTTTGTGTTGCAGATTCAGGCGGTGGTGGTGGAGACCTTGGAGCGCTGGAGTTGACATCGTCGCCACCTTGCTCCGAAGACTCGGAAACCTCTTCTTCATCGATATGGATTTCTTCCGGCTCTTTGGGCGAAGGGGCACAACGAGAGATTCGAAGAATGGCGTCGTGTAGATCGTCATCTCTGCCACACGACAAGCATATATCACACAAGATAATTGGATCGCCTTGATGTCTTTTGGGTTACCCTCATCGTCCTTGTCGGCGATGCCCTTGGTGACGTGCCAGATCTCCATGTCACTGTGGTGGCTCATCACCATAGTGAGGGCAGTATGTGCAGTAGTATCCGAGCATAGGAAATCTTCCAGTATTCGATGAGCTTCGGAATCTCCTTCACTCTGTTCCTCACCTCGAGCACTAGCATGTTATGCAAGTCGGAAAATCTGAGCGACTCGCCAGCCTCTTCAAGAGTCTGACAGAAGTCAAAAAGAACATCTCCGACAAGTTTTATGCGCTCGAGGCGAGGTTCAAATGAAGGGGAGTTGGAAAGATGAAGAGGATCTGAGAAAGAACCAAAAATCAAAGTGTGACTCAAAGAAAGTCAAAAATCAAGGAAGAGTGAAAGTCGGAAATCTTACTTAGCACACAGTGGTTCCACTGAGCATGATCCTCTCAGATACTCTTCAGCTCTGCTTCTGTGGCCTGGGCTAGATCTTGCTGGCTCTCAAAATCCTTCTTAAGATCATCAAGTTGTTTATCTTGGAGGGCCAACATCTTCTCGAGCCTATCTGTCTCCATGTTGCTTGATTCCAGGACGACGTTCACGGATTTCTCCGATCCAGTTTTCATCTTCTCAAGCTTGTCCCGGAGTTTAACATTTTCGAATTTTAAGACCTTGAAGTTCTCAGCCTCCTCCACCATCTTGCTGGATGCACTCAACAATTCTACAAAGGAAAAATTACCAGTCAGCTAAAAAGTCCGACTATGACAAATATTTAAGGATAATGGTCGGAAAAGATTACCTTCTGCCTCATTCTTCTGAACCTGCAACATGGAATTCTCAAGACACAGAGCCTTAATCTCCTTGCGCTTGTTACTAATAATCTTAAGCAATTCCTGGTTGGAAGATGCAATTTTCTGTAAGTTAAAGACAGAATAACCGTCAGACGACTACTAAGACTCGGACTGCAACTTTAACCTAGTCAAAATACAACATGAGCCTTGGGGGCTACACTATATCATTCTTTTGGATCCTATAAGCATCAACTCGGATCTCATGCTACAATCTTTGTCTTACTTTATGCTTGGGGGCTAGAGGATATGATAATAAATACTACAAACGATATTCGGAAAACTTACAATGTGATCCAAGTGCAGCTTCTCGAATCCAATTTTCACGTTGTGGAACACTTTCTCGGCAAGGGCGAGGGGAGAAACGCTTGTTGTTGGAAGCTTGCCAGATTTGATTTTTGCATCCTGAACCATTCCAGGAGGCTCACCAGCTTCACGTCCTCCGTCTTCTGGCTCACTGCCTCCAAAGTAAGGGTTTGCTTCTCAAGGCTGGACTGTGACAGGTTAAGAATCTCTTCCTTCTTCTTCTGCTTCAGCCCAAAGGCAGCAGAGCCGGCCATTTTATCCACCTCTCCTATTGATATTACCATGGGATCATTACCCTTGGCGGGTTCACCCTTGTTAGATGTATGGCTACCAATGGTAACCATGGCTTGCAAGGTTGTGCTAGCATCAGGAACAGCAGAACTAGTATTTGGAGAGCTGGAAACCTCCAATGCTGATGTCTGGGTACAGCTTGGAGTCGGAGGAGGCATGGCTGGAGATACGACAAGTTTCTGCTAGCGTAGTTGCTTGCCTGGCTTACTTCATATCTTCGTCTTGCTCTTTAAAACAGATTTGGCTCTGGAATACATGTGAATGAATGTCAGGTGTGCTTCAGAAAGAAAACAATGTACAAAGTACTAAAAACCACGAGATAGTTACCTTTTAACCACTGAAAACACTTGTGTGCCAGCGGTAACAACGGTTCCCTTGGCCTTACGCTTCTTGGAAGCAGAGGCAGGAACTTCTTTCACCTCATTGTCCTCCGTTGCTTCCGAGTCGTCGGAGAGATAACCCTTGATAGGGGCAAGCTCGGATTCGGGAAGTTTCTCGAGCTAATAAGTATAAAGAACATCAGTGAAGGCAAAGTCGGATTACGAGGTGAGAAAGAGCGAATAAGCTTAAAACAAAGTCGAAATATTTACCGGGATCAGAGGACGGTCGGCGGTGACCATTTTCATGGAGACTCCGGGGATCTTCTTTTCCACCCTCTCCTTGATCAAGAACTGCATTCGGGTCTTGTAGTCCTTCGCATGTATGCCAGTCGAGCTGACCCTCAAGCTGTCTTTTCGGTCTCTGGTGACCGTGTGCATCAAGCGGTCTCTGTGAAATTGCAATGGCTGAGTCTGATGATCCAGGTAGCAGTGGATAAAGTCAGATCCATGGAGCCCCTTGTGCTTCATCAAAAACTTGATCCTCCTCTTGGCGAGGACCAGGTCTTCGGACAATTCTGGCACTTCCACGTCCCATGATTCTTGGTGGGAGGCGGCACCATCGACGAAGGCCAGAAGACCTGCCGCCTTGTTTGGAGCCGGAATATCCTTGTGATAGACGAAAGTTCTGGCCCATGTTTTTACAGATTCGCTAGCATTAATCTTAGGATAAACTCGGTTTCTCCTAAGGACTAAGCTAAGGGTGCCAGTGGTGTAAGGAACACCGGCACTAATTGAGTTCTTCCAGGTACCATAGTAGTACCAGAAAAGGGTGAGACTTCGCCTAATGCCAAGAAACCCCTCACTAAGATTTGCGTGAGCACTAAGGTCAAGCAAGAAGTTGGGGGGAAGGTTATGAAGCTACACACCGTAGTATTGGAGAACTTCGGTGAAGAAATCCGACGATGGCAGTCTGAGGCCGCGGTCGACGTGCGTGCCGAAGAGAACTTGTTCGTTGTCACGCGGTGCGAGGACGACCTCTCTAGCGCCGCTACGCCACGCGTTGGCGACGATGTAGCCCTCTTCCTCCATGACTTGGAGCTCAGCGTTGTCCATGGCGTTGGGAACCCAAAGGCCCTGCAGTTTCCTCTTGTCCGCCACCGAGCCCGTCGCCGCTGCCACTCCGGAGCTGGATGGTGCTTCCATCTTGCCAAAGAAGGTCAAAGATTGGGGGCGCTGAGGGTTTTCTGGTGGTAGATGAGAAAGGGTGTGGAGTTCTCGAGGAGTACGAGGAGGCAATGAATAGCGGCGAGGAATGAATCTGGGAGAAGGAGAAAATCTCTGTTTTTATTAACCTCCGCGCCAAGATTCGTGCTAACCCGCGCGATTTACGCCGCACGTATAGGTGATAGAGAGGAGGCTTCCTTGCGACGTCTCCACCCCTCGATTCGCGCGCGGGCATTGAAACGGTGTTCTGTTCCGTAAAAAACTGACCCACCAACGGTCGTGATGACAAGATGTTTGTCAGTGACAAGACCTGGTCTAAAAAGGTTGTCAGACAGCATGACACTCTTTAAATCCGTCTCATGTTTTGAAACGAGCAGGAAAATAAATGAAGTCAAAAAGACATATCCGACTTAGATAAGACTCGGAATCCTACATTACTGGAAGAAGTTTTCGGGAACCCTTCAAGATTCTCAAGATGAAGAAACGATCAAGCTAGACGATTTATCCGACTTTGGATCTTGGAGACTTCCGGGGGCTACTGTTGGGGATATACTTTTCGGATATACCCACAGGACTCGCTGACCAGGGTGGCCCACCAACGGGTTAGAGTTTCGCTTCACGGGCGACCCAGTCAGAGAAAGAGGAGGAGTCACTTCCGGCTACGACAAGGCCCAGAAGAGTTACCAACTTAAGCTTGTAGTATTACTTGTAATCCAAGATGTATCTAGTCCGACTCTAAAACGTAGCTGGATAGGTCTCTCTTATAACCCTAGGCCCCGGTGACTATATAAACCGGTCCTATGGGAGCGTTTAGGGCACCAGATCATAGATGAAACACAACCTATTCGCACAGACGAACCTCTCTTATAATCCGTTGTAACATCCGGCTCTCGCCGATATATTACTGGGTTGCTAGCAGGAGTAGGATCCGATCACCGCAGTCGGATCTGAACCTGGGTAAACTTGTGCTCACCGCTTCCGGAACACCATACGTCTTACACCCCATCTTCTCAACGCCGTCGGGACCCCCTATGACGTACTTGTCGACAATCCGACGATAACGTCCCTTGTGAAAGCGATCCTGTCGATCCCTTGATGTCGAAGATGTCGGCGAAGTAGTGTTTCACATCGGACTAGCGTGTGGTTGATGTTGATGTTGCTTCTCTATGGATACATGCTTGACAAAAATCTTGGGTTGTAGCCTGGCGTAGTAGTACAACTTGACGTTGGTTCGGCCTGTTGTAGTTCTGGCTTGACGAAGTGTAGATGTTGGTGTCGGTGTAGTCGTGTGTCGAAGAAGTGCAGATCTTGGTGTTGGTTTAGTCGCGGGCAGACTCGAAGGAGATGGGTGTGGCGGCGCGTGGTAGATTGCTCGATCGATGACGATGCAAGAATCTGTGGCGTGTGCGTGTACTTGGACTTCTGTATATATGCATTGGACTTCTGTATACATGCATGTATTGATGTTGCTGCATGCTCCTTCATGCGTAGATGGATCCAGCCCGCCGCCTCGTTTCGCTCCTGGACAGCGCTCTGCACGGCTTGTTATGCCGCCAGCGTTGTGCTCTAGACCGTGAGCGTGATGCGCGCTTGCCCGGCCGTCCGGCCGCCTTGTCATGATCTGCGTTGAAGCCACGGAAGCGTCGTCTTGGGCACCGATTTTCACCGGCGGATCTAGGTCGTGTGTTTAGGAATTTTATTTATAGCTAACTTGGATCTAATTTATGGAATTGAAGATCTAATCTGATCTAAGAAGATCGGATTGGACGGCGTGTTGCGAAAGTGGTGAAAAAACCTAAGATCGGCGCCGTGAGGCTAATCGTTTTGATACCATATGGAAATTATAAAATTCTAATATTTGTTGTATATTGATTTATTCATAACGAAGGGTATATATAGACATACATAAGGTAGTGAAGACTTGTCGTCTAAAATAATGTAAAGTCCTAGTCTATCTCTACCCGTATATGTATATACACTAGTAGAAAATAGGACATTAGTCCCGGTTTGTAAGAGGCTTTAGTCCCGGATTGCAATCCGAGACTAACGTGTCGAGACTAAAGGTTAGGTCTTTAGTCCCGGTTCTGTTACAAACCGGGACTAGAATGTCTTCACGTGGCCCCGCTAAGCGCTGGGCTGGAGGATCTTTAGTCCCGGTTCGTAACACAAACCGGGACTAACGTTCTTCTGCCATGGCAGCGTTTTGCACCAAACTGCTGTCGCAGCAGGAGGTGGGGTTTTAGGGTTTTCTTTTTTGTGTTTGATTATTTTTCATTTTGTATTTTCATTATTCTACGCTACTACATGTTGTATACATCGATGCATATATAATATAATTTCTCTCACGATTACATAAAGATATATAAATATATACACAACCGAGACTAGAGCTTATCTAATTGATTTACACGAAGATTATAACGGATACTGTCTTTTTGTGTCTATCCACGATTACACGAAGGTCTATCCATATTGTACTCTCATTTTGTGTTTATGATGTCCCTAAGCAAAAATCCCGACAACTTCTCGTGAATTGCTAGTAGGCGTTCATGTGATAGGATCTTATCCCACATCGCATCCAATTATATATAAAGAACTAGATCATTATGAATGGAACTCAATAAAAACTATGGTATGGAATAAATTGCGAATATTATTGTTTACGTACTCGAAGAAAGTCTGTGCCCTGCTCCATACACCCACGAATGAACTCACATACGTAATATCCACATAAATTAGTCCCATGTGGCTGCGTCGCACACTTTTCGATCAAGAATATAATTCAATCAAATAATAATCAACCATGATAATTGTATGGAGACTAGAATTGAAGAGATGCGAGGACCTAGCTCTCGTACTACTTACCAGGACTGTACGAAAAGTGAGCTCCTCACGTCATTCACCCCAAATCTCCTTCATGAACCTTTTTCAAGCCCTGTCCAGCAAAAAAGAAATGAATGAGTTATTAATTAGTTTACATCTCAGAGAATGAACGAAAAAGACAGATATAGTGCGATAATGACTGAAATTATTTTGGAGGCAATCAATTATGCTGGGGTAGTCTTCCATCGGCTTCTTTAACGAGTCCGAGATTTCCACTTTTGCACGGTCAACATCAATGTTTAGAAGAATCCAGTGGTAGCTGTGCACGTTATATACACTTAACATCTAGTAAACAAAAATTGAATATGTACAATACAGTAAGACTCTTACCCATAGTTGTAAGGAAATAGTATTTATGTCTTGTAATGTTGCTCCATTAAAAACATTAGCATGTTATCCTCCATTTCCTCGAGGTTATTTATTAGAGTATGTCCATTAACTTTGTTTGGGTCAGCGAACCCAATGCTGTAGATTGACTTTCTTCTACATTCTTGAATCTTCATTCTGCATATATAATAGCATACATAAGGAGATATAGTGAGGATAACGACAGGAAATGAATTGAACGAGCTGAGTTAGTGACTTAATTACTTACAGACAATAGCAGCTGAGGAGGGACTTGTCGAGGGCGTCTAGGTTGAATAACTGAAATAGTTCACAAAGTTCAATGGAGATCTTGTCTGGACGAAAGTACTCCTCTCCAACTTTACATACGAGAAATTGTCGCCCTTCATTTGTGACTTTCAAGTACCAGATATGCAACAGTCGCATATGTGTTGGCAGATCATCGAATACCTCATCGCTGATCAGCGGCTCCCCGTAGAAAAATTTCCGTGCTATTGGTCCCTTGGCGACATTATCTCCGCTGGCTATAAGTGCTTCGAGGGGCACGTTACACTCCTTGGCTAATTTAATAGCTAATTCCATATCTATTCCACCTTGTGAGGGCTGGGGTAACACCTTGAGAGGGGCGATGGATTATTTTGCCTGTTTGCCGAGCTGGGCAACTTCTTTTGATTTTCGCCCGCTTGCAGTACTGCTTGATGACTTCTCTTTTAGTGTCTTCGTAAGACAGCGTGTATAGTCATCTTTCCTATTTAACACATGTTGGGGTGGTTGCTCAAGAAATGCCTTGAAGTGCTTCTTGACTTTTGGATCAACTTGCACCTGTGGCTCAGGTTGTTTTGGTGCAAAATGGGCCTTCACTTCGGCCCGGGAGATCACCGTGCTTTCCTAATCAGTCCGGTGATAAGATAACTTGGGAGGAGACGACGGTACTCTTGGGAGGGGATCCTGTCGTTTTCGGCGTCAGGTCTCCCTCGATGTAGCGGTGTTATTCTTCCGCTTTATTCCCTTTGATTCAGTCGGCAGAGGCGGAGGCGCCGGAGATGGAGATGCAGTCGCACTGCGATCCCTCTCAGGAAGGGGTGGACTATTGTTTCTCGGTGGATACGGTGGACTCGGAGGTGATGGTGGCCTCAGAGGTGATGGATTGCTTCTCGGAGGAGAAGATTGCCTTGGCGCCCAGCCTGGAAACACGATGTGCTGTTTTTTCCAAAGAATGATCCCACCCTCCACTTCTCCTAGTGTTTTCTCCCCTTCGACTGAAGGGATGTCAAGCTCAAGTGATCGACATGTCGGTTCAACTTCATCCACACTGACACGAGCATAGCTAGTTGGAATCTGACTTCCATGGTAGGTCGCTTCCGGTGGACAAGGTAAAGCAAAGCCGAGCGCCACCTTCATAGAAATGTTCTTCACTGTGACATGTAGCTCACAAGATGTCCTTGCCTCGACTTCATCCACGGGGTAGCAAACCATCGTTGCACCGGTCGTATCATCTATCATCGGTGCATTATTCTCCATCAGCATTAGATTATTAGCTTGTACCTCCGTGAAATCCACGCTGCTTCTCCGCTGAGATGGGCCCACCGGACTGTCTAATGCAGAATCTTGCTGTCGGGCCAGTACTCTAAGTTCATTAATCTGCTCCTGCTGCAGCTTGAACATGGCTTGAAATTCCTCGTTCCTTTTTTCAACCGCCTCCAACCGCGTTGCCTCCTCCGCCTTTTGCTGGTTCTTATTTTGGATCGGCTTCTATAAGTGTCGATGTCCTCGGGAAACCCTGTCTTCCATGGAACAGATGGGCCAAAGCCTCGTGTTCGTCTAACTTTTTCAGGATTCCCGAGGGCATATGTCAGCTCATCGTTCTCACTATCGGGAATAAACTTTCCATCTTTTCTCAGTTGTATCACTTTAACAAGTTCATCTTTGGGTTTAGTAATGTCCTTCTTTGTAACAACAATATCCCCGGTTTCAGTGTCATACGACCCCCCATGCCCAAGGAGCCAATTTTTTGACCTCATGGGCCACTGATTTGTAGCTGGCGTGACCCCTTTTTCACGCGTTTCTTTCTCGGTTTTTGCCCACTTAGGCGCGGCCGTCTTGTAGCCACCTGTCCCCATAGTATGGTGATATTTCTTTTTGGCCGCATTTAACTTATTCTTTTCTGACTTGGCCGTAGCTGCTTCTGATTCCTTGTATGTAACAAATGGGGCACAGTTATCCCGCTGCTTCTCCAGTGGGCCAGTGAATGGCGGAGTCAGCCCCTACTTGGCAAAGTTGTTGTACAATCTTTTCTTCCAGTCCTTGAACTGTCCGCCCATCTTCTTAAGGGCCCACTTTCTGACTTTCAACCTCAATGCCTCATTGATTTCATGAGTGTCCAATTCAGGCAGAGAGAAGTGTGCCATGACTGAATTCTAAAGACCCTCTTTGGCTCTATCATCGACAAAAGTTTCTCCAACTCGATCACTTTTCTTTTCTGGCTTATTCCAATTCTGAGTGGTGATCGGGATGGCGTCCCTGACTATCGCTCTGCATTGGTATACAAATACACTTGCGGCCTCTTTCGGCTCTAAAGGTTCGCCAAACTCAGACACTAGATCAATAGTGAAACGCGCACCATCGGTCAATTTTTTGGTCGGGCCTCGTTTCCTTGTAGAAGATTCTCCCGATGCAGAGGTCTAAGAGAAGCAGTCGTTAGTACACACACATATATATATATATATGAATCAACTAATGCATCTACTAGCTCGTGATCAGCAGAGACTTTATATACCTCGCCGGTCTTTGCTATGGTGTCTCCACCGTCAGTTCGACCGCCGTCTCCACCAAAAAATTCATCATAGTCGTCTCTTCTGTTGGCTTCATCCAAGTTGAGGTATTGGGAGCCATCATCATCTCCATTGTCGTCTTCTCCATCATAATGATAACCTCTTGTACCCTCATATATCATGTTGTACATGATGTTCTCTTCGTTGTCTCTACCGTCCATAACTTAACTAATACAGAATAAAGATAAAACCATTTTGCTTAATGCGATAAAATAAAGTAAGATAAAGTAATTAAGCTTAAACAATACGATAAAGAAAGATAAAGTACCAATTAAACAACAATACATCTCGAATAAAAGATGGTACCCTATTACACATCTAGCTCAGGGAAGACGTCGAGCCCCGGCTACTGACCCATGGGAGGTGTGCATCCAAAGAGTAGGAACCATCACCGGAGAATATCTCGGGCAAGGTGCCTGAAGAAGCTACCAGGTATTGGCGACCCGGACTTGTAAAATATACATGTAGCGTTGGACGTGCTCGTCCTCCTCCTTGACACGACGCTGTACCACCTCGTCAGGGGTCGGAACCCTCTGTACCGCACCTGGACCACTCTGCCGCCACCACAGAAGATCCGGGTCGACGATGACACCCGGATTCCTCACCAGACCACGTCCCCTGGCTGGTAGCACCTCCCAGTGCCAGCCCGACGGAGCCCAGTCCCGTGGATGCCCGGTGACATTGTCTAGTAGTGCTCCATTGTTCACGCCAAGTGAACGAGGATGAGGAATCAGCATAATTTCCTAAACACTAAAATTAAACCTATATACTTTAACCATGATGAAAATAAATAGTATCAACTAAAATAAACTATATTAAACACTAACTAAATTACCCTATCAAAATTACACTAACAAAATTACACTAACAAATTACACTAACTAAATTAAACTATATTAACACTAATAACACTAACAAAATTACACAACAAAATACACTAACAAAATTACACTAATTAACAGTAACAAATTACACTAATAAATTACACTAAAAAATTAACAAATTAACAAACTACACTAAGAAATTAAACTAAGAAAATGGCCGGGAGGGGCGGCGCCACCTGCTGAGGCTCACAGGTGGTGGTGCAAGTGGCGTGGGAGGGCGGTCGCCGCTGGGCAGTGGAGGCGGCAGGCGTGGGGGAGAGGCGACGCCAAGCGGTGGATGGTAATGCGGCCACTGGGAATTTGCTGGATCACGAGGAGGAAGAAGACGTGCTCCGGTTCGCTGCTCGAACCGGGGCACACGGTTAAAATTTGGCCCCGGTTTGCACTACCAACCGGGGCTAAAGGTTTTTCGGCATGCCGCGTTTCACGCGCAGCCCCGCACCCCTTTAGCTCCGGTTGGTAGTACAAACCGGGGCTAAAGGTCCTTTTTTCAAACCTTTTTAAAAACAAAAAAAAGAATTGTGGGTTTAGGGTTTAGGAAAATTAATTATTATATATCAAAATTTGCAGAAATAAAATTTACATCTAATCTGTTATATAGATGTAAATAAAATAATTGTTCCCAAGATTTAAATTGTTCGGACATTCTTTTAAATTTTTATGCCCGTTTTGAATTTTTTGTCGTTTCGAACTTAGGTCAAAACGACGTGCGTGAAGATAGGGGATGAGAATGTTAGAACTTGCATTGGATCGCTGAAGAAACAACATATTGTAAGTCTAAAAATGATTTTTTCAAAAAATCACGGGCGTTAGATCATGTACCTGTAGTTCAAACCGGACCTACTTCCTACCGCTTCGGCAGACATTTGTCTTTTTCACCCGGGAAGGACAGAAAGGTTTGAGATCCCCCGATTGGGAGATAGTTCATGTAAGGTGGTCTAGTATTTTAGAAAAATGGGATGGTAGCATTCTGTAACTGCATTTTGGTGGCTGCTTCACAAAACGACCCGTTTTTTTGCGCTCGGAAAATAGACGATGGCTTTTCCAAGCGACAAAAAGGAAAACTTCCTCCTGCAACATTGTTCGCCATCCCAATATACACATGCATGCATAATATGGGCACCGTATCACAAACTATGGCGCGATTCAACACACAAACATGCCTGTTTCGAATTTTTCCCGCCATGTTTTCCCGCCCTTTCCCTCTAAACGGTGCTTTTATTCCCGGTTGTAGCCACTAACCGGGACTAAAGATATTTCCCGCCATATCCCACCGCTTTCCGCCATGTTTTCCCGCCCTTTCCCTCTGAATGGTGCTTTTTGTCTCGGTTGTAGCCACTAACCGGGACTAAATATATTTCCCGCCATTTCCCACCGCTTCCGGCCATGTTTTCCTGCCCTTTCCATCTATATATAGGCCGACCACACCATGGATATCCATACATCCAGACCTTCCTCTCTCACAACAATGGACAGTGCCTACTGGGCCATTCTGACCCTAGAGGAGACCGAGGCATTGTTCGCCTCCAACTACCCTTGCCCGCCGGGCTACCGGCCGCCCGTCGGCTGGATGCTGAGCGCTGGAGGGGTTTCTGTCCCTCCTGTGACTCAAGGCTCCGCCCGACAGGCGGCCATCACGAACCACTTCTACCACGAGCTCACGCCGGAGCAGCGGATGGATCCCCAGTGGGATCCCGACAACTACGACACCTGGAATGCCTTCTTCACTAACCGGCGGGAAAGGGAGTTCACTAGGTACGAGGGTGATGGTCCGCCCTAGGTGAACCACAACTAAGCCGGCCGGCGTCTGTGGTGGGCGAATTGTACTATCATCGGCGTGATGGGCTACATCGCCGGGGGAGACCATCCTCGCCTGCGGTGCCCACAAGTCCACCCGCCGTAGAGACACAAGAAGGCCCCTTCCCCGCCCGACGGTAGCGTCATCGTCTTCTAGGAGACCCCTCCCCCGCCCGCCGTGAATCCGAGGCCGGAGTGGCAGGTGCCCCCGGGATATGCCATGGCTGGGCTGAGGATCCCCGGAGTGGCAGGTGACGATGACGATGATGATGACGATGACGATGACGAAGAAGACCCTGAAGCTGCGTACTATAGGACTAGGCATGATTATGACTAAAGGGGTGGCTTTAGTCCTCAGTATTAGCTAGTCACGGTTTGTCCCGGTTTTTAATATTAATAAATGTCTTGAGTGTTACCTAGTCTAGTGTTTTAGTACCTGCCTACAACAATCTCAGAAATTCCTGTTTATCCCGGTTTTTAATATTAATAAATGACGATGACAATGAAAAATAGGACTAATTCACAAAAGTTTTAATACATTATTACATCACCAACATCCACATCTAGTGTTTTGGTTCTCTTTTAGTCCATAACCATGGAGCATCTTCCTTATTTAGCGGTATGCTTGGGTCATGAAATTTGAATGGCGGAATTTTATGAAATTTGTCATAATCTTTTGGCATGTTTGTCCTGTCCTCAACTCCCACCATGTTTCTTTTTCCTGAAAGAACTATGTGGCACTTTGGCTCATCGTATGATATTGTATTCTTTTGCTTATCTTTCCTTTTTCTCGGTCTAGTAGACATGTCCTTCACATAGAAAACTTGAGCCACATCATTGGCAAGGACGAATGGTTCGTCTCCGTACGCAAGATTATTGAGATCCACTGTTGTTATTCCGTACTGCTGGTCTACCGTTACCCTACCTCCTGTCATCTTGACCCATTTGCATCGAAACAATGGGACCTTGAAATTAGGACCATAGTCAAGTTCCCATATGTTCTCTATGTAACCATAATATGTGTCCTTTTTCCCATTCTCATCCGTTGCATCAAATCGGACACCACTTTTTTGGTTGGTGCTCTTTTTATCTTGGGCGTTCGTATAAAATATATTCCCATTTATCTCGTACCCTTGGAAAGTCAATATAGTTGAAGATGGAGACCTGGCCAACAAGTACAACTGATCTCCAACAGTGATGTCATTCATGAGATGTGTCTGCAACCAACCGCCAAAAGTCTTCATGTGTTCATCTCTAATCAACCTGTCAGACTGCCCCGGGTAGTTTGAGCGTACAATATTCTTGTGTACCTCGATATACGGAGCCACCAAGGTGGAACTTTGCAGAATTGTATAGTGTGGTTTAGTGAAAGAATGTATGTCCATACATATCATTGCTTTCTTTCCTAGTGTGCCTTTTCCACTAAGTCTCCCCTCATGCCGTGATTTAGGTACACCGATCGGCTTAAGGTCAGGAATAAAGTCAACACAAAACTCAATGACCTCCTCTGTTCCATAGCCCCTGGAGATGCTTCCTTCTGACCTCGCATGGTTATGGACATATTTCTTTAAGACTCCCATGAATCTCTAAAAGGGGAACATATTGTGTAGAAATATAGGACCGAGAATGGTAATCTCTTCGACTAGGTGAACTAGAAGGTGCGTCATTATGTTGAAGAAGGATGGTGGGAACACCAACTCAAAGCTGACAAGACACTGGACCACATCTTTCTCAGAACCTGTAGACTTTCTGGATCGATTACCTTCTGAGAAATTGCATTGAGGAACGAACATAGCTTCACAATGGGTACTCTAACATTTTCCGGCAGAAGCCCCCTCAAAGCAACCGGAAGCAACTGCGTCATAAGCACGTGGCAGTCATGAGACTTTAGGTTCTGGATTTTTTTCTCTGCCATATTTATTATTCCCTTTATATTGGATGAGAAGCCAGAAGGGACCTTGATAGTACTCAGGCATTCAAAAAAGATTTCCTTCTCTTCCTTGGTAAGAGCGTAGCTGGCAGTACCTTGAAACAACTCTGGATGCTTGCCTTCTCGGTCTTTCAGACATTGTTGGTTCTGCCGTGCTTCTGGTGTATCTTTATTCTTTCCATACACGCCCAAGAAGCCTAGCAGTATCACACAAACATTCTTCGTCAGGTGCATCACGTCGATTGCAGAGTGGACCTCTAAGACTTTCCAATAGGGTAGCTCTCAAAATATAGATTTCTTCTTCCACATGGGTGCGTGTCCGCCAGCGTCCTTCGGAACGGACTGTCTGCCAGGACCCTTTCCAAAGATTACTTTTAAATCCTTCACCATATCAAATACAACATCACCAGTACGAAGGACATGCTTACTCCGGTGATCTGCTTCACCATTGAAATGCTTGCCTTTCCTTCTTAGGGAATGCGTGGGCGGAAGAAAACGACGATTCCCTAGGTACACATTCTCTTGCACTTATCCAAATAAATACTTTCAGTGTCATCTAAACATTGTGTGCATGCATTATATCCCTTGTTTGTCTGTCCTAAAATGTTACTAAGAGCAGGCCAATCATTGATGGTTACGCACAACAATACTCGTAGGTTAAATTCCTCACGTTTGTGCTCATCCCACACACGTACACCTTGTCCGTGCCACAGCTGTAAAAGTTCTTCAACTAATGGCCTTAGGTACACATCAATGTCGTTGCCGGGTTGCTTCGGGCCTTGGATGAGCACTGACATCATAATGAACTTCCGCTTCATGCACAACCAAGGAGGAAGGTTATAGATACACAAAGTCACAGGCCATGTGCTATGACTTCAGCTCTGCTCTCTAAAGGTATTCATGCCATCCGTACTTAGACCAAACCATAAGTTTCTCGCATTACCTGCAAAGTCCGGGTACTTTCTCTCAATTTTTCTCCACTGCGACCCATCAGCGGGGTGTCTCAACATCTCGTCTTTCTTACGGTCTTATTTGTGCCATCGCAACAATTTGGCATGCTCTTCGTTTCTAAACAAACATTTCAGCCGTAGTATTATAGGAGCATACAACATCACCTTGGCGGGAACCCTCTTCCTGGGGCGCTCCCCCTCAACATCACCAGGGTCATCTTGTCGGGTCTTAAACCGCAATGCAGTGCATACCGGGCATGCATCCAAATTCTCGTACTGCTCACCACGGTAGAGGATGTAGTCATTAATGCATGCATGTATCTTCTGTACCTCTAATCCTAGAGGGAAGACAACCTTCTTTGCTTCGTAAGTACTGGCGGGCAGTTCGTTATCCTTTGGAAGGAGCTTCTTCATTATCTTCAACAACTTTTCAAATCCCTTGTCAGGCACACCGACCCCTGCCTTCCATTGTAGCAATTCCAGTGTGCTACCTAGCTTTTTATGGCCATCTTCGCAATTCAGGTACAACAATTTGTTCTGATCCTCTAACATCTGCTCAAATTTCAACCTCTCTCTTTTGTTATCACATTCTCCCTTTGCATCAGCAATGGCCCGACCAAGATCATCATCTGGCTCATATGATGCACGTTCTTATGCTTCTTCTTCATCATTGTCTTCCATTGTAGTACCACCGTATTCAGGGGACATAGGATAGCTGTCATCATTCTCTTCATCTTTGTTGTCTTCCATCATAACCCCTCTTTCTCCGTGATTGGTCCAACAATTATAGCCAGACATGAATCCGAACCAAAACAAATGGCCATGAAGGACTCTTGAGGAAGAGTATTTCTTCTGATTCCGACACTCACCACATGGACAACACATAAAACCATTCCGCTTGTTTTCCTCCGCCACAACGAGAAAAGAACACACGCCTTTAATGAACTCGTCAGAGATTCGGTCAGCGTACATCCATTGCCGTCTCATCTGCATTATATAAGTTCATCAAACAAAATCATAATGCTAAGAGTAGTACTAGTCTAAAAATAAAAGAACACATCGTATACATCAAACAACTATGCACTAATTTAAAAACTTTCTACTACATCTTTAGTCCCGGTTGGACACACCAATCGGGACTAAAGGGGTTGCGGCAGGCTAGGGCCAACCTGAGCCCGTTTAGTCTCGAATGGTGTCTCCAACCGGGACTAAAGGACACTCCAATCGGGACTAAAAGTGGGTGACGACACTATATGTCGTGAGTGGAGACACTATGCCAGTGAGAGGCGACACTGTTTCAGTGGGTGGCGACACTATGATAGGGGTGAGTGTCGACATTATGTCGTGAGTGTCGACATTAGGGGCTAACCTCTTAGGATCCTTGATAGATGTGGAACCAAAAAAAATTCACAAATCTTGAGAAAAATTGGGAAGAACTCGAGCTTGAGGGGGAAATTTTGAGAGAGATGCTTGTGTGAGCTTGAAATGGCTCGAGCTGTGAAGGGGAAGAAGATATAGTCGGGGACTTTAGTCCCAGTTTGAGAAACAAACCGGAGCTAAAGGTCCACGCATCTGCTCTTTTTCAGCGCCAGACCCTTTAGCCCCGGTTTGTTAAACGAACCGGGGATAAAGTTTCCATACGAACCGGGGCTAATGTCTTCTGGAGCCTGCGTCCGTTTCTAGCCGTTGGGATCAGGACATTAGTCCCGGTTTGTACCAGACGGAACTAATGCTCTAGACCAAAGGTCCTTTTGTACTAAGCTGACACCAGCGCCTCTCCGTCCCTGGCTATACACCGTAGTCCTCCCGCCTCGGGGGACTACCTCGCTATTGAGAATCTAGGCAATATTTCAATTATATTAATCCAGAAATAAATCATGAGATATACATGCACATACTGATATTTGATAATGAAACTGTGAAGTACTAGGCTAATCGTAGAATCATCTATGGACATTACTAGTACTATGTACACATAAATAAGTAAGAGAGGGATTACCATGGCCGAAGCAGCAGCCTTGTCGGCAGCCCTCTTAGACGCAGCGACGGCCTGTTCGCCTTCAGTAGCCATGGTGATGACGAATGCGTGAAAGTAGTGGATCGAAGGCTAGTAGTCGCGTTGAAGACGCTCCCCAAAAACCTAATCATGATCTGGAGAGGCGGGGTTTCGGAGGCCTGCTTTTTCGTCAGCCGTGTACGCGTTGGACGGAATTGGATCACCGGATACGAAATGGTTCAACGGAAAGAAACGGCTATTAATTAATTACTGGAAACACTCGTAATATTAAAAACGTACGTACTTAAGACAAAACGTTTTAACTCGTATTTATTGGCATGGCGAGACGGGCGGTAGAGAAGGAGCGCGTGTAGAACACCTCTGTTCTCTTCACACCAAGTCATATTAGTGAAAGAAGAGCTCACCTTATATATGTTGGTGAAAATCTCTCCCAATTAACCATGTGAAACCAAACTTCCATCACTTCTATTATCATGAATAGATTCTTAATTTTTTTTCTAAAATTGTTAGATGGGTCTAAATTCCACCCTCACTCGGCCTGTTTGCTTCTCGCGCGGTCGTTGGTACGGCGTGATGTGGGTTTCTGCAACACGGCGGCGGCTGGCGCGCCTGGCGTCGAGGATAACGACGGAAAGCTAGCGCACGGCGTCGTGGACGACGGCAGAGAGCGCACGGTGTCGGCGACCACAGCGTGGAGCACAGAATTCGGCAGCGGCCGGGGCGCCCCGCTTCCGTTGGCGATGTCATGCGATGCGTTTTGGTGCATGCCGCCGTATTTTAGTTTACCAACCTAGTAGTACCAAAGATTGTGTGCATATCGTGTCCATATATGGCTAAGCTTGCCAGCAAGTCGAGCGTTTTAGTATCTGGCACCCCGGCCCAAGAAACGTGGGTTAGTTTTCTAGAGATGCAGCAAATGACGTACGGAGCCGTACATGTGTCGTTTAAATAAAATGTGAACATGAACCACACCTTTTCTTTGGCAAACGACATAAACCATCTTTTCTTTGGCAAACGACATAAACCACCATCTGAGAGTCAAATTTCTCGGTGCACTACTGGCCTCTTAATTCAGTGAATGAGTCGGGCACGGCGTATACGTTTCATGGTGTCTTAGGATACAACTACGTTCAATTTTCAGCAAGATACCCGTCACGAGTCACCGAGCGGACGAAGACGGCCTAACAGTGTGATCCAAAAAGACCAATATGTTCAGATTGTTAAACATAAATATACTATCTAGCCGCCTCTTCTGACCTCTTGTTCCCCGATACTCAGAGGACGGGAAGAGAGTTGAACGACCCTCTTCCTCCTCTCCCACCTCGTAACCTCCTCCCATCTCCTTCCGCTTGAGAGTCGACTCCCGACTCCCGGGCCAATCCGATGCTTCCCTCAACGGCGATGCCGTTTTGAGGTGGCTTAGGAGAGGCACCGGATCTAGTAGTTTAGGTATTAGATCTTGTAGATGTTCTGCCCCAGTGGCGTATGGGAGTAGGTCGCCGGAATCCATCGGCCGGTTCAGGCGCGTCCTCAGCTTCATCTTCCTTGCCGTCGAACTCCAGTGGCAGGAGCTTTGGTGTGGGAGGGATTTGAAGCTCGGCATCTCCAACAATAAGGCCGTCTTCCCCTTTCTCTAGAGGTTGTTCGTGCTGGTGCTTCTCCGCGGCCCTAGACGATCGCCGGTGAAGTCCTTCGTCAAGCTTTCGAGGTGGAGGCTTGGCGTCGATGGCGAATCCGGTGAGACCTTCTTCAATAAGCGGTTTAATATTCTCCTCTTCTTCTGGAGCTTGTTGCGGCCGCTTCTTCCCCTTCTGGCTGGCCATGGTAGCGCGACAGATGGTGGTTGGGTGGTGACGATCTGCAGCGGTGGAGGGGATTGGGGAGTGCGTGATACTGCATCTTCCTAGAGTTTTCTCTCGGGAGCACATACTTGGCTACCGAATCTTGTTGCTGACGGTCAGCACCTCCAGGGCCTAGCGTCGGCGGCCGCCAGGTGATTTTCAACCTGCAGTGGAGGCCCTCTCCTGGGCTCACGGGCGATGCTCCTCTCATCCCCAGTTCCATGTGGCTTCGATGGCGCTGGTGGCGGAGCTCGCGGCTTGAGGCCAGATCTCGTCGTCGGTGGTGGCGGACCTGATTGCAATCTCTGTATTTTAGCTAGGGTCTCCTTTGCATTTTGTAAGGACCTGATTCAACTTGTTGTACCTTCAGAGGTCCTTCTTGTAATTTGTACCCCACCATTTGGTTAATGGCACTATCCAGGCCCTTCTAGGCCTTTCCCTTGTTAAAAAAAAACTATCTAGTCTCTTTTTATAAGATCGGTCTTTAAAAAAATAGCTAGTACATAAATTCAATATGGTAACAGAGCCAAGAGGTCTTAAGTTTAAGACTCTGCTCGCGCAGTTAAAAAAAAAGATTTTGTGTCCTGCATCTAACCACGCTAAAAACTAAAATAGCCTAGACGTGATGAGGAGTTTTAAAAATATAAATATATAGACTAGTCTTTTTCATCAATTCGGACTTTTGATTAAGATGTCTAGTGCATCGATTCAATACAGATAAACTCATTCTTGATTTGGTTTAGAAATGCCTCCAGCCAGACTCGACACGGACCGCGCTCGAGCCGATCTGACATCACACACTATTATTCCGTAAACCGCACTGTCTCGATGTAAGAATTGGGGTCTGGAATTGGCTATTTGGAAGTGCTGGGCTGAATTCGCGTGTTTGGAGTGGTCGTGGAAATATGGCCTGGAAACGCGAGTCATTTCCGAGCTGCCCACCCACTTGTGTCCGCACGGCCTCGTACCTTTCAGAGCTCACCCGCTCGGAAACGCGTGGAATCGTGCTCGCCTCGTACCCATTCGTCACCCATGATAGAAACAGGAGGCATGCGTTGGTCGTTTGCCTCATACCCCTTCCCTGACATGTAGCACCAAGCGCCGGCGGCAGCGGTAAGTCCCGCATCTCCCCTTCCAAGCCCTCTTCTCCCCCTTCCCTGGCTTCCTCTCCCTCTTCATTTCCCCTCTCCTATCTGAGAATGGCTACGGGATCCCACCCTAACCTTAATCGCCTGGTGGTTGTGGCCATGGGCGCCCAAACCCTATACACCGGCGAGAGCTTGAGAGCTGGCAGGAGATAAATGTGAGTGACGGGATGGACGGCACAACGCGTATGGCAATGACAGTGATGAGTGGCGCAGCTGTTTTAGTTAAGCACCGCGTAGGTTCCTGTGTCCGTGTAGCATAGCTCGTGGAAATTATAGAACCCTGAAATATTATATTGTATTAATTTGATCCTTTTTAGGATTTATATAGTTATAGTTACACGGGGAGTAAGTGGAGACTTGGAGTACAAGTTGTAGAGTTATAGTCTATCTCTAGCCTATACGTATACGTACTCTAACATTCCCCCTCAGTCGGAGCGGGAGAGAAGCGGACGCTTGCGACTGGATTTGAAGTCTTGCGCTTTCGTCGTCTTCGCCTCTTTGTCATCATCACCTGCGTGAACATGATCATGGATGACACCTAGGGGCGGTGACTGCATCCCCTTCTAATGCCTCTCTTCACTCCCGCATCATAGCGGGAGTGGCATGGACACGAGTGCGACGCGGATGTTAGATGTATATATCTGTATATTGTATTTCCTTCATATGTTAGGGGCTTCCTGCATATTTGCCTTGTACCTGTACTATATATTGTGGCATTTGGCCCCAGAGGAATACAATTTTGTCTATTCCTAACATGGTATCAGAGCCGGTTTTAGGGTTCCCGTGCCCACCGGTCCTCTGCTTGTAATCGTCGCCGCCGTCAGCTCGCCCCGGCCACCGCCGGTTCCCGTTCTGGCCGTTTGCGTCGCCGCCCAGATCGGACCTGTTCCGGTCGAATCTGCAAGCTTCTCGTCTGCTACTCGCGAAATCCGCCCCGGTCGTCTGGTACCGATCTAATCTGCACCCACCTGCTGCCGATCGGGCCCCGCCCCGGCCGTCCTCTGCTCCCACGTGAGGTGAATCTCACGCATGGCTGTCCTCCATCCCGCGTGGACGTCCTCCACCTACACTAGCCGTCCTCCACCTACACTCCGCTGTTCACACTTGGTTGACCTCCTTTGCACCTACCCCTTGCCGCCCGCTGTCACTGACTGGCCGGGCCCACACCTGCTGGCCCGCCGTCCTCTACAACAGCGCCAACGCCAGCGCGTGTGGCCCGCCGTCCTCTGCATCGTCGTCCTGCTGAAGTTTACTTGCCGTCAGCGCTTCCAGATCTGATATGATCTATGCAAAAAAAAGAGAGAGAGATGTCTTCTTTATCGGGTTATGTTGCGATTCCTTGCTGCCTGGTGATCTTCGATGGCGCGAATTATCCTGATTTCGCTGCCTTTATGCGCGGTCTCCGTCTTTGGGGTGTGCTCTCCGGCGAGGTCTCTTGTCCGCCGTGCCCCCCTGCTCCTGTGGCTCCTCTTCCGCCGACCCCGATTGTTCTCGGTGTTGATGCTTCTCAGGAGGCTAAGGATGCTGCTCAGAGTGCTGATGATAGTGCTGTTGCTGCTTATGATCTGAAGTTCAAGAAGTACTCTTCTGATCTCGAGGCCTATCGACACGCTCTGGCTGCTTATACACAGTGGGTTGATGAGGATGCTCGTGCTGCTACTGTTCTCACCTCTAGTGTTTTGTCCCATTATGCTGCTGAGTTCATGAGTCTCCCCACTGTTGCCGCCCTGTGGGCCCATCTTTGTCAGCGCTATCAGCCATCTGGGGATGCTCTTTACCTGTCTGTGGTTCGCCAGGAGCATGCTCTCCAGCATGGTGATTCCACTATTGATGAGTTCTACACTCAGAGTGCTGCTATCCGCGCCGCCTTGATTCTCTTCAGATCGCTGTTTGTGGCACATGCTCGTTCTGTCAGATTATGCGCTCGGATTTGGAGTTTCACCGCATCTATGAGTTTCTGTCTCGGCTTCGCCAGGAGTTTGGGCCCCGGCGTGCTCAGCTGAATACTCGTGGTCGTGTTCCGCTTTCTGAGGTGTTGTCTGAGCTTCGGGCTGAGGAGACCCGTCTCCGTGGTGCTGGTCTTCTTGCGGTTCCATCTGTGCTTGCTACTCATGGTCCTCCTATGCCGTCTGCTCCCTTGACTCAGCCACGATCCTCTGTGCCACCGCCAATACTACCCACTCCTCCAAGTCAGGGTCAGAGTTAGCAGCAGCAGTTTCAGTGTCAGAGTCAGCATCAGCAGCTTCAGGGCCAGAGTCAGCACCAGCAGGCTCGTGGTCAGGGTTGCCGTGGTTCTCTTCGTCACTGCTCTTACTGTAACAAGGATGGCCACACTTGGTCCACTTGTTATACACGGGATCCCAGTTTACGTCAGCAACACCAGGCTCGTGGGCAGTCGGCTCCTTCTGGATCTTCAGAAGTTGCTCTCTCCGATCAGGACATTATCAGGAGTCTTCGCGGTCTGCTTGCCATAGTCTCTTATTCGGCGTGCACCGCTGGTTACATCGATTCTTCAGCATCGCGACCACCACCTTCTACACAGTCAGGTACGTCCCCATGGTATCTGGATTCTGGAGCTTCCTTTCATATGACCTCCGAGTCTTCTTTTCTGTCCGCTCTTCGTTCTCTCCCTTCTCTTGTCCGTGTTTTTACAGCTGATGGTACCTCTCTTCCTGTTTCTAGTCGGGGCACTCTTTCTACTTCTTCTTTTTCTGTTCCTGATATCTCTCATGTCCCTCTTCTTAAGATTAATTTGTTCTCTTCTAGCCAGCTTACTGACTCTGATTGTCGCGTCATTCTTGATGCTGATTCTTGTGTTGTCCAGGACCGTCGCACGCAGGCCCTGGTTGGAGCTGGCCCTCGCAGCCATGACTCTTCAGGACTTTGGGAGTTAGACTGGCTTCAGGTTCCCTCCGCTACCACTTCATCTGCCAGTTCTTCTCCGGTCGTCGCCTCTGCTACCAACTCCTTTCAGTAGTGGCATCATCGTCTTGGTCACCTTTGTGACTCGCGTCTGTCGTCTTTAGTTCATCGTGGTCTTCTGGGGTCTGTCTCAGGAGATGGGTCTTTACATTGTCAGGGCTGTAGGTTGGGTAAACAGATTCAGCTTCCCTATCCTGCTAGCGCGTCTGTATCTCAGCGACCTTTTGATTTAGTTCATTCAGATGTTTGGGGTACGGCTCCTTTCGCTTCGAAAGGGGGCATCGCTACTATATTTTATTCATCGATGATTTCTCTCGGTACACTTGGTTGTTATTTATGCGCTCTCGTAGTGAAGTGCTCTCCATATATCAGCGTTTTGCGGCCATGGTCCATACTCAATATTCTACCCCCATTCGTGTGTTTCGTGTTGATTCTGCTGGTGAGTATATCTCCCAGATGTTGCGAGGTGTTCTTGCTGAGCAGGGCACCCTTTCTCAGTTATCCTGTCCTGGCGCACATGCTCAGAATGGCATTGCTGAGCGTAAACATCGCCATCTTCTTGAGACCACTCGTGCCATGATGATTGCTTCTTCTCTTCCGCCACATTTCTGGGCTGAGGCTGTCGCTACGTCGGCTTACCTCATCAATATTCATCCTTCTGCCGCTCTGCAGGGTGGCATCCCTCTTGAGCGCCTATCTGGACAGTCTCTAGACTATTCCATGCTTCGCTTGTTTGGTTGTGTTTGCTATGTTCTCATTGCTCCTCGCGAATGCACCAAACTGACTGCTCAGTCTGTTGAGTGTGTTTTCCTTGGATACAGTGATGAGCATAAGGGCTATCGCTGTTGGGACCCCGTTGGTCGTCGGATGCGTATCTCTCGTGATGTTACTTTTGATGAGACGCGTCCTTTCTATCCTCGTCCCACCGCTGGTACCTACCCGGTGGAAGATATCTTGTTTCTTCTTTTTCCTGACACACCCCCTCTGTCTACTCCTTCTACTCCTATTGTGTCTTCTTCAGGATCTCCTCCCCCTGATGTCTCTTCTTCTACACCGTCCTCCTCTGTTCCATCTAGTTCTCCTAGTTCTCCTCGTTCTCCGGAGTCTTCCTCTGCTATTCCTTCTTCTTCATCGTCGTCTCCTGAGTCGTCTTCCTCTCACGAGCTTCCCTCTACTCTTACTTTTCGTCAGCGTCGTGCCCCCAATCGTTACTCTCCTAGTCAGTATGGTCTTTCTGTTGCCTCCGAGCCGACTTCTTATCGGGATGCTGAGCATCATCCTGAATGGCAGCTGGCCATGGCTGAGGAGATTTCTGCGCTTGAGCGCACTAGCACCTGGGATCTTGTTTCTCCCCCTCCCAGTGTTCGTCCTATCACGTGTAAGTGGGTCTATAAGATTAAGACCCGCTCTGATGGATCTCTTGAGCGCTATAAAGCGCGTCTTGTGGCTCGTGGTTTTCAGCAGGAGCATGGTCGTGACTATGATGAGACCTTTGCTCCTGTGGCCCATATGACCATTGTGCGTAATCTTCTTGCTGTTGCTTCTGTTCGTCACTGGTCTGTGTCCCATCTTGATGTTCAGAACGCCTTTCTCAATGGTGAGTTGAGTGAGGAGGTTTATATGCAGCCTCCACCTGGGTATTCTGTTCCTGAGGGGATGGTTTGTCGTCTTTGACGGTCTCTTTATGGCCTCAAACAGGCCCCTCGTGCCTGGTTTGAGCGCTTTGCTTCTGTAGTGACTGTTGCTGGTTTTTCCCCTAGTGCTCATGATCCAGCGCTGTTTGTTCATACTTCTCCTCGTGGACACACTCTTCTTCTCTATGTTGATGATATGATCATTACTAGTGATGATCCTGAGTATATCGCCTTTGTTAAGGCTCGTCTTCGTGATCAGTTTCTTATGACTGATCTTGGTCCTCTTCGATACTTTCTTGGGATTGAAGTTTCCTCCACTTCTGATGGCTTTTACATCTCTCAGGAAAAGTATATCCAGGATCTTCTTTCTCGTGCTTCTCTTGGGGATGAGCGCACTGTTGAGATCCCTATGGAGCTTAATGTTAAGCTTCAACCTACTGATGGTGATCCTCTTTCTGATACGACGTGTTATCATCATCTTGTTGGGAGTCTAGTTTATCTTCTCGTCACCGTCTCGACATCTCTTATCCTGTTCATATTCTGAGTCAGTTTGTTTCTGCTCCTACCACTGTTCATTATAGTCATCTTCTCCGTGTTCTTCGTTATCTTCGTGGTACGATCACTCGTCGCCTTTTCTTTCCTCGTTCCAGCTCCCTCCAACTCCAGTGCTATACGGACGTTATGTGGGCGAGTGATCCTTTGGATCGTCGTTCACTTTCTGCTTACTGTGTGTTTCTTGGTGGTTCGCTCATTGCTTGGAAGACGAATAAATAGACAGCGGTTTCCCGTTCGAGTGTTGAGGTTGAGTTGCGTGCTATGGACTTGTTGACTGCTGAGGTGACCTGGTTACGGTGGTTACTTGCGGATTTTGGGGTCTCTATTACCACACCCACTCTGGTTTTGTCTGACAGTACATGTGCTATTAGTGTTGCACATGATCCGATCAAGCATGAGCTTACCAAGCATATTGGTGTTGATGCTTTCTATACACGTGCTCAGGTGCATGCTCAGGTTGTTGCGCTTCAGTATGTGCCTTCAGATTTACATTTGGCGGATTTCTTTATGAAGGCACAGACCCGAGCGCAGCATGCTTTCTTACTCTCCTAACTCATACAGGGTAATAATTTGGGTGCAGGATGGATTGATCACCATTCCTACTACTCTTATTATTCGCTCTTGTACTGTTGGCTTTGTGAATCTTGAGTGCCCTTTTCAACCTTAGTAGAGAGTCGACGTTGATCCTAAACCCTAGAATGGTATATTGTTACACTCTTCTAAAAGCATCCATTGCTAAGCATAGGAATGCACGGTAAGGATGAATCCCAACCGTGATTTATGGGCACCGTGAAGTAAACGTTCCCTATTTGCCCACCA
The DNA here is from genome assembly GCA_023614405.1 of Avena insularis. NCBI lineage: Eukaryota > Viridiplantae > Streptophyta > Magnoliopsida > Poales > Poaceae > Avena > Avena insularis. Next base: position 359,769,077 of record CM042697.1, read on the forward strand.
TGAGAGTTTTTCTAGTTTAAGAAGTGCTTTCTCGGAAACTATCAATCATGATGTTTAGAATGTGCTAGAGACATTGTGCCAATAAAAGTCTAAAGGAGAACCAATCTGAGCAAAGTGAATCCTCAAGAAGTGACCTAGTCAATTTTATTTTAAGGGTGGTAGCATCCTAATGGATCCCGAACCTTTCTTTCTTTCTAGCCTTCCCAAATCTCGGGACGAGATTTCTTTTAAGGGTGGTAGTCTGTCACATCCCAAAATTCTCCTAATTTTGGAATGTGAAATAAATAAATAAGTTTGATTGATTGTTTGACTATGTTGAAAATTCTCAAAGAGAAGAAACTTTTTGAATAGAAAATCCTCTCAACCTTGAATTCAAAATCTTATATTCTTTTGTTATGACCTAAGTAGCCATATAGGCAAAAGGGCATAGATTGATTATGGATTGTAGAATTGGTGTGCAAGATTTAAAAAATGAAAATCATGAAGCATTCATAAGCATTTCATTACATCCATGCAAGGTTCTCACAAACTGAATCCAAATCCTGGTATCTAAATCCTATAGTTGATTTGCCCAAATGTTCCTAATGGTAATTAAATTGACTTTATAAAACCCACTATTGCTAAGGCATAAATTATTGATAATTACAGCCTAAATAGATCCAATTAATACTACAAAATTTTAGAAACAAAATTGAGCTTATTTGGAGCTAGTATGAAAAAGTTATGGAATAAATACAAAAAAATAAAGATATAAATAAAATGGAATATACAAGGATTTATAAATCCACTACTTCCAAACTAATAAAAAAATTACAAATTTGATCCTATAATGATCTATTCGATTTTAGAAAAATTTAGAAACAAGAATCATGTCATTTGGAGTTCGTATGCAAAAGATATGAGGGAAACAAGTAAATAGAAAAAAAAAAGAAAAAAACTAACGGGCCGGCGGCCCAGCTATCAGACCGAGCCCAGCCACGTACAGGATCGATCGATGGGAGTGCTTTAAAAACCGTGCGAATCAGTTTTTCTCTAACCTATCTCTATTCAAACACTCGTAACTTTTAATCTACAACTCCAAATTGACTTCCGTTTGTTTCTACTTGTTCCCTACTCCAAAACCTATCTCCCAACCATCCTAAACCTGCATATAAACTCGTGGAGACACAGTTGTATGAGTTTCTCTTCTCGAAATCCCGAATCTACACATGCCCGAATGATATTTCGCTTTTTAACCCATCTAGACTTCGTCGTTTGCCTTCGGTCAAAAAACTAAAGTTGTAGAACTCATCGAAATCTTTCAATCCCGACAAACCTCACCTATTTTCATCCACCACAGCCGGAGAATTTCGCATCGCAATATTTCAGATCTGACGGTGTAAATCCAAGATGTACTCGCGCTCGTTTCTTCAAATCCAAATTCCTTTGGTGAGAAGGTAGGAATAATGATTCCCCACAACTTTCATGTTGTAAGTTTTTCAATTTGACCTACGGATTTGTCTCTCTAACACAGATCTGTTTCTTGTCTATTCTGAACCAAAATCGGGTCAATCTCTTCTTCTAGCCACCGGATCCTATCCAGACAGTCGAGATCCAATCAAACCGGTGTGTGCCATGTCGTCATCCCGGTCAGCTTCCTCATCAACGCCACATCAACGTCATGTCAACATCTAGTCCCAGTCAGCATGCAAAGTCAACATGTCCAGTCAACGGAATATTCTCTGAAATATTCCGTTCGAATTTAAAATTGCATATTATAGATCTAACTTGTAAAATTCATTAGAAATTCATACTATGTCCAAAAATTGAGTATAATATATCAAATTGAAGATAATTTTACGTATAATCATATTATCATAATAGATCTAACTTTTACTGTACGTGGTTACTGCAGTAATTTAATTAGTTTTAATGGTCTTTTAGGTTAATAAATTCATAAGAAATTATCTGTAACTCCGAAAAATATGAACAATATATCAAATTGAAGCTACTGTAATGTACATTAATAATATCTAGTTGGATCTAGCCTTTGCCGATTATTTAACCCGTAGCAATTTAATTAGTTTTAATGGCTTTATAAATAATTAAATTCATAGTAAATTAATTGCTTGTCACAAAAATATAAATGATATACCGATGGAAAGCTAGTTCCATGTAGATCATCAATATGCAATTAGTTCAGCCTTTGACTGTAAGGTTTTGCCGTGAAGATTTAAATGGTTTAATGGCTTATTTAGAGTAATAAATTCATAAGAAAATAAATACTGTTCATAAAATTACAAATAATATGTCCCTGAAATCACAATTCCGTGGAGATTACAGATATAATTTTAGTTTGATTTGTAGATAAAAGAAACTATATGAATCATTTAAAACCCATTAAATACTATTTAAATCATACAAAAAGATCTATAACTCTGATTAGGGTGAATCCAATGCCTGCTGGTTCGTATTAACGTCCTCTATCCAGTAAACCAAAGAAAAAAATTTAATTCGATAGTTAGAACAGGCGTTACAACAGAACTATTAAAAACCCCATATATTGGCAAGTAATTATTAATAACAAGTACTCCATTGCATTAATTGGCCTCTTGCATGCATCATATACTTTAATATTGTTTAGAGAACTAAAGTAACAACCATTGTGACTTATTAAATTGTCATGCATGCATTTGTTGCGTTTGTTTGATCTCTATGTGCTATTGTTTATGATTGTATGCAATTGTTTGCGCGATAGATTGCGAGGAGTGCAACATGTGTGATTGCAACTACTATGATTGCAAGTATTGTGGTTATGACGAGTGAAACCATTATATCTATGAGGATTGTGAGGATTATCGAATCGACTACATCTACAACAAAGGCAAGTGGTGCTATCTTGGTCATAAATATCCTACTGTTTTCCTATGCATTGTAGATGTTTTTGTAGAATTGCATATGTAGGAATTGATGTGTATATGCTATGCTATATCCCATATTATTCCCTAGTATTCCTTGTTTATGAGCCATCGTATTGGTAGATTGCTTAGCTATGCTATTTAGACGAGGAAGGGAATCACATCATGAAAAGTTATATGTTTTGAAAGGCTTATGTTTTGCTAAATGACAAACCAACATGTTTTAATGAACCACCTGGGCAGAATGGCATTGATTGGGTAATCGAGTGTGGATTATGGTGGGGAATGCCGCCCAGGACACTGAGAAAGGATTGGTTTCTTTGTTTGGTAGCTTTCATGTGCAACCATGTGCCAATAATGAAATGGGCGGTTGGTTGGACTCAGTAGGTTGTGGTAACTCGAACCCACGTATCCAGAGATGTAGATAGTGTAGGTTGGACCGGTGCGTGTCGGGTTTGGGGAGCTACTTCCCGAACGGTTCCTTCTTGGACTTCTCCCTATCATCACCCAATATGAGAGTGGTAGTACGAGCTGGGCTGGCCAAGTCACATGAGTAAAGTGTACTAACCCCTGCAGGGTGTATAAGTAAGTACTTAGCCGTGTCCCCGGTTATGGACAATTTGAGCGACACATCGATTGATGCTATGATACTTCTCACTCATCCTTATTTCTTAATTACTTAAAACTTGTTGGGTGAACATAATTGGGTAGGAGCACCTGGGAGTGAACCAGAGTGTCCTATTTATCGTATTGGAAAACTACTTTGTTACAAATGTTAGGATAAAACTATTCCTTTATGCAAATGATCCTGAACTCCACTTGGCCAAATAAGCATGTAGTTGATAGATCTGTTGTTAACCACTTTAGCCTACTTTCCATACATTCAATGTATTGACCATTCATGGCTGCAACGTTTCATATTGCAGGTTATATCGTATCTGATTGATCGTTCATAGGTCGCGAGACTCCACTCAACAATTGTTCGCCTGTGACACATTTGGAGGATGGAGATCTACCTTGTATTCGTTTTTCGCTGTGTACTTGAATAAATAATGTAAATTCTGGATCATATTCGTTGTATTTATGATGCACAGTTATATTTGGTATCATTACATCTGTGTGTGCGTTGAACCGATCCAGGGATTGGCACTATACACATGAACTCAGCCTTATCAGACGAGGGTGTTACAAGATGGTATCAGAGTTGTGTGTTGACTGTAGGATCGTGACCTTAGAAATGGATTAGCAATAGAAGACCTCTATTAGGAGAACTATCATATTTTATACTTATTAGAGTTCTTATATTCCTTGTCTATCATTTTCCAACACCTCTCCTTGTTCAAACTTGTAGATGTTCATTCATTTGATTAGTAGAAGAAGTGATCTACCATAAAAACTACAAGAATTGGAAAATGTTATTAGTAGTTTTTTATAAAGCAAATCACTATATGAGAGTTGGCCTACAATTAAAGAACAAATAACATGACATAAATGAAAATCTCACCAAGTTTGGGTAGGTCTGGACCACCATGTTCTATCTCTTTAGGAGATCATCGCTGTCGTGTTAGCATATTGTTCTTACCAACTTATGTGGTATGACAATATAGGTTGCTTGCTTGTTTGTATTGAACCATACTGTGTGATGCCTTATTTAGGATCTGTTATTTTGAAACTCTAAAGTTTCTGGAGTTTTCGTGTGGTTTTAAAATTATTTTAATGGTGTGAATTGATTGAAATTCGTGAAATTACTGCTGCAGTTTTCTGCCTGACCTGTTTTACCGCGCGATTTTTCATATTTTATTGGTAACTCAGAAAAATCCAAAACAATAGGATATGGAGTGTAATTACCTGTAGTACATGCACAAAAATTGTCTAAAATTCCTGACGAGTTTAAGTCGGTAATAAAAATTCGTGAAACCTGCTGTACCGTTTTAACAGATTTTGTTTGTTGCTTATATGTTGCTCTATTTTACTCTAGTATTGTTCCCAATGCTTTCAAACTATTTTGTGGTTATATACTACTAAGTTTAGACCTCTGTATTATTGTTATGCAAGTGATTGCTTGTGTGTTGATTTCTTATGATAGTTTCCTTGTTTGTGACATTGATTGCTTCATATAGTTATGGGTAGGATTATTTTCTTAGTCGTCCCTTTCCTATAGAATCTATTCTTCCCTATCTTGAACCCTTGGAGATATAATGATGTGTTAAGTGGAAGGTTTGACAACACAATGCATTTAGGAAGGAGAATGCTTTATCTAATGGGAAAAAAAAGATGTGGGAGTATGAAGTGTTGAAATGATGTTATGTAGTAGATTACGCAACCTGAAAGTTGAAGTATCGATAGTTTAGTTTTAGTAGTAGCTTTGCTGATTGAATACATGGGAGTATACATAGAGCATTAGTTCGTGCCCATGGAAACATTCTTCAAGGCAAGTGAGAATGCCCGAGTGATAGAAAAACGTGATTCACCTATCCTCATACAGGGTAATAATTTGGATGCAGGATGGATTGATAACCATTCCTACTACTCTTATTATTCGCTCTTGTACTGTTGGCTTTGTTAATCTTGAGTGCCCTTTTCAACCTTAGCAGAGAGTCGACGTTGAGCCTAAACCCTAGAATGGTATATTCTTACACTCTTCTAAAAGCATCCATTGCTAAGCATAGGAATGTACGGTAAGGATGAATCCCAATCGTGATTTATGGGCACCGTGAAGTAAACGTTCCCTATTTTCCCACCATGAGAGTTTTTCTAGTTTAAGAAGTGCTTTCTCAGAAACTATCAATCATGATGTTTAGAATGTGCTAGAGACATTGTGCCAATAAAAGTCTAAAGGAGAAACAATCTGAGCAAAGTGAATCCTCAAGAAGTGACCTAGTCAATTTTATTTTAAGGGTGGTAGCATCCTAATGGATCCCGAACCTTTCTTTCTTTCTAACCTTCCCAAATCTCGGGACGAGATTTCTTTTAAGGGTGGTAGTCTGTCACATCCCAAAATTCTCCTAATTTTGGAATGTGAAATAAATAAATAAGTTTGATTGATTGTTTGACTATGTTGAAAATTAGAAACTTTTTGAATAGAAAATCCTCTCAACCTTGAATTCAAAATCTTATATTCTTTTGTTATGACCTAAGTAGCCATATAGGAAAAAGGGCATAGATTGATTATGGATTGTAGAATTGGTTTGCAAGATTTCAAAAATGAAAATCATGAAGCATTCATAAGCATTTCATTACATCCATGCAAGGTTCTCACAAACTGAATCCAAATTCTGGTATCTAAATCCTATAGTTGATTCGCCCAAATGTTCCTAAAGGTAATTAAATTGATTTTATAAAACCCACTGTTGCTAAGGCATAGATTATTGATAATTATAGCCTAAAGAGATCCAATTAATACTACAAAATTTTAGAAACAAAATTGAGCTTATTTGGAGCTAGTATGAAAAAGTTATGGAATAAATACAAACAAATAAAGATATAAATAAAATGGAATATACAAGGATTTATAAATCCACTACTTCCAAACTAATAAAAATATTACAAATTTGATCCTATAATGATCTATTCGATTTTAGAAAAATTTAGAAACAAGAATCATGTCATTTGGAGTTCGTATGCAAAAGATATGAGGGAAACAAGTAAATAGAAAAAGAAAAAAGAAAAAAAAACCGAACGGGCCGGCGGCCCAGCTATCAGACCGAGCCAGCCACGTAGATCGATCGATGGGAGTGATTTAAAAACCGTGCGAATCGGTTTTTCTCTAACCTATGTCTATTCAAACACTCGTAACTTTTAATCTACAACTCCAAATTGACTTCCGTTTGTTTCTACTTGCTCCCTACTCCAAAACCTATCTTCCCACCATTCTAAACCTGCATATAAACTCGTGGAGACACAGCTGTACGAGTTTCTCTTCTCGAAATCCCGAATCTACACATGCCCGAATCTTATTTCGCTTTTAACCCATGTAGACTTCGTCGTTTGCCTTCGGTCAAAAAACGAAAGTTGTAGAACTCGTCGAAATCTTTCAATCCCGACAAACCTCATCTCTTTTCATCCACCACAGCAGGAGAATTTCGCATCGCAATATTTCAGATCTGACGGTGTAAATCCAAGATGTACTCACGCTCGTTTCTTCAAATCCAAATTCCTTTGATGAGAAGGTAGGAATAATGATTCCCCACAACTTTCATGTTGTAAGTTTTTCAATTTGACCTATGTATTTGTCTCTCTAACACAGATCTGTTTTTTGTCTATTCTGAGCCAAAATCGGGTCAATCTCTTTTTCTAGCCACCAGATCCAATCCAGACGGTCGAGATCCAATCAAACCGGTGCGTGCCATGTCGTCATCCCGGTCAGCTTCCTCATCAACGCCACGTCAACGTCAGGTCAACATCTATTTCCAGTCAGCATGCAAAGTCAACATGTCTAGTCAGCGGAATATTCTCTGAAATATTCCGTTCGAATTTAAAATTGCATATTATAGATCTAACTTGTAAAATTCATTAGAAATTCATACCATGTCCAAAAATTGCGTATAATATATCAAATTGAATATAATTTTACGTAGAATCATCTTATCATAATAGATCTAACTTTTACTGTACGTGGTTACTGCATTAATTTAATTAGTTTTAATGGTCTTTTAGGTTAATAAATTCATAAGAAATTATCTGTAACTCCGAAAAATATGAACAATATATCAAATTGAAGCTACTGTAATGTACATTAATAATATCTGGTTGGATCTAGCCTTTGCCGATTATTTAACCCGTAGCAATTTAATTAAATTTAATGACTTTATAAATCATTAAATTCATAGTAAATTAATTGCTTGTCACAAAAATATAATTGATATACCGATGGAAAGCTGGTTCCATGTAGATCATCAATATGCAATTAGTTCAGCCTTTGACTGTAAGGTTTTGCCGCGAAGATTTAAATGGTTTAATGGCTTATTTAGAGTAATAAATTCATAAGAAAATAAATACTATACAGAAAATTACAAATAATATGTCCCTGAAATCACAATTCCGTGGAGATTGCAGATATAATTTTAGTTTGATTTTTAGAAAAAAGAAACTATATGAATCATTTAAAACCCATTAATCATTATTTAAATCATACAAAAAGATCTATAACTCCGATTAGGGTGAATACAACACCTACTGGTTCGTATTAACGTCCTCTATACAGTAAACCAAAGAAAAATATTTAATTCGACAGTTAGAACAGGTGTTACAACAGAACATTAAAAACCATATATTGGCAAGTAATTATTAATAACAAGTACTCCATTGCATTAATTGGCCTCTTGCATGCATCATATACTTCAATATTGTTTAGAGAACTAAAGTAACAACCATTGTGACTTATTAAATTGTCATGCGTGTATTTGTTGCGTTTGTTTGATCTCTATGTGCTATTGTTTATGATTGTATGCAATTGTTTGCGCAAGAGATTGCGAGGAGTGCAACGTGTGTGATTGCAACTACTATGATTGTAAGTATTGTGGTTATGACGAGTGCAACCATTATATCTATGAGGATTGTGAGGATTATCGAATCGACTACATCTACAACAAAGGCAAGTGGTGCTATCTTGGTCATAAATGTCCTACTGTTTTCCTATGCATTGTAGATGTTTTTGTAGAATATGTAGGAATTGATGTGTATATGCTATGCTATGTCCCATATTATTCCCTAGTATTCCTTGTTTATGAGCCATCGTATTGGTAGATTGCTTAGCTATGCTATTTAGACGAGGAAGGGAATCACATCATTAAAAGTTATATGTTTTGAAAGGCTTATGTTTTGCTAAATGACAAACCAACATGTTTAATGAACCACCTGGGCGAAATGGCATTGATTGGGTAATCGAGTGTGGATTATGGTGGGGAATGCCGCCTAGGACACTGAGAAAGGATTGGTTTCTTTGTTTGGTAGCTTTCATGTGCAACCATGTGCCAATAATAAAATGGGCGGTTGGTTGAACTTAGTAGGTTGTGGTAACTCGAACCCACGTATCCAGAGATGTAGATAGTGTAGGTTGGACCGGTGCGTGTCGGGTTTGGGGAGCTACTTTCCGAACGGTTCCTTCTTGGACTTCTCCCTATCATCACCCAATATGAGAGTGGTGCTACGAGCTGGGCTGGCCAAGTCACATGAGTAAAGTGTACTAACCCCTGCAGGGTGTATAAGTAAGTACTTAGCCGTGTCCCCGGTTATGGACAATTTGAGCGACCTGATACTGATGCTATGATACTTCTCACTCATCCTTATTTTTTAATTACTTAAAACTTGTTGGATGAACATAATTGGGTAGGAGCACCTGGGAGTGAACCAGAGTGTCCTATTTATCGTATTGGAAAACTACTTTGTTACAAATGTTAGGATAAAACTGTTCCTTTATGCAAATGATCCTGAACTCCACTTGGTCAAATAAGCATGTAGTTGATAGATCTGTTGTTAACCACTTTAGCCTACTTTCCATACATTCAATGTATTGACCATTCATGGCTGCAACGTTTCATATTGCAGGTTATATCGTATCTGAGTGATCGTTCATAGGTCGCGAGACTCCACTCAATAATTGTTCGCCTGTGGCACATTTGGAGGATGGAGATCTACCTTATATTCGTTTTCCGCTGTGTACTTGAATAAATAATGTAAATTCTGAATCACATTCGTTGTATTTATGATGCACAGTTATATTTGGTATCATTCTGTATCGTGTGTGCCAGTAAACCGATCCAGGGATTGGCACTATACATATGAACTCAGCCTTATCAGGCGAGGGTGTTATAATTTCCCCCATATGTTAGGGGGCTTCCTGCATATTTGCCCTGTACCTGTACTATATATTGTGGCCTTTGGCCCTAGAGGAATACAATTTTGTCTATTCCTAACAGCGGACGCTGTTGACTGGAGTTCTTGAGTTGCTGTAGACGTTGTTCTTGATGTCGATGTTGAGGTAGCCGATCGTTATTTAGCCGCGGTCGAGGTGGGTGTGTGGTCAATGTCGTAGTCGTCGTATGTTGTGTGGCCGTCATTGCGGGAGGCGCAAAAAATTGCGCGTTTTTGTTGTTATTGTTGTTGTTGACGAAGTTGCAGTTGTGGACGTTTTGCATCTTATAGAGGTACCGTCGGGGGCGTCTCTTGGACGCGGTCATAAGTGAGACCACCGGTTTTGCAGGACCAGAGGAACCCACCAAGTACACGCGGTTTTGCCAGAACCATATGCGCGGTCGTAGGGGCGTCACAATTGTGATGCTGGTTTGTCGTTGCAGTCGTTGGGGTTGTGGACGCGATGATACCGTCGTCGTGCCTTGCAGTTATACCGTCTAAGGGCGTTATAGTTGTATGTCCATCATGTGGACGGTATAGCGGCGGCGGCGATGTGTCGACGAAGATGTTGATGAAGACCATGTAGATGTAGACCTTGACGATGATGTGTCGGTGATGGAGTAGGCGTGTCGGCGATGATCGTCACTCGAAGACGTCCCTTGTGGCGGCGATGATGTCGAAGAAGTCGACGTAGTAGTGTTCCACACCGGTCTGACGTGTGTATGATGTTGATGTCGCTTCTCTGTGGATGTGCTCGACGAAGATCTTGGCTTATAGTCTGGCGTAGTCGTACAGCTCTATGTTTGGATCGTTGAATTCCGGATCGGCTCGGTGGGCTGCGGCGTGTGTCATGGTCATCCGTGCGCGACGTATTTGCCGGCCCTCACTTCCTGGTTGCACGTGCGGGGCGCGCGGTTGAAGTAGTCGTGGCGGGTGCCATGTCGGCCCGATCTCCAAGTAGGAGATGGAGACAGGCACGTACGTGGAGCACTTGGATCCTTGGATGATCATGAACAGGAATTTGGAGACGCGTCCCCTTGTAACACGGGCAATCTTGATATGCAAGTGATATAAAACAAAATCGTGGTTGCTCATGGACCCACGTGTATGACTTTGATTGCTTGCACAGAGTAGATGACTATCATGGAGTTGGGCGCGTGTCCAATGCATTGTAGAGTTGAGGGAGCAGAAGTGCGGGCATAGATCGTCGATGTAGAGCCCTACATGACAGCACAGGCGGTAGCCCACCAGATCGGATCGTGCTCACGCCGTCATACACAGATCTTTTGCACCGGAGGATCTATGTCGATTTAGGTTTTATTTAGCTAATTGGATCTAGACTAGATTGAGAGAAAATTGTATCTAATCTATAGAACTAGGAAATGTCGAATTGGATCTAATCTAGTTTCAAGAACCGATCCGATCTTTGATCGTAACCGGGTGCCGCGCCCCTGAGGAGAGGAGATTGATCTCCCCGGGGACGGCGCGCGCTGCGGAAAGTGAAGAGGAACCTAGGATCAGCGCCGTGAGGCTAACCGCTCTGATACCATGTGGAAAATATAGAACCCTAGAATATTGTATTGTATTAATTTGACCCTTTTTAGGGTTTATATATAGTTATAGTGACACGGAAATAGGTGGAGACTTGGAGTACAAGTTGTAGAGTCATAGTCTATCTCTAGCCTATACATATACATACTATCGATCAAGCTAGCTTTGTACATGTAAGTTGCATTCAAAGCAATAGAGCCAACTTTTTGTTACAAAGTATAATAGGCTCATTAAGGTTGATCTTTAAAAGAAAATTCGCGAGTTAGAGTTGTATGGGAACAAGGTAATTTAAGTCATGGATGGAAGCATGTGTTTTCAGTTTGTGTAGAAGTAGACATGATAGTGTGAAGAGCTCAGATAACACTGTGATGGAACATACTGAAAAGATGTTGTTGGAAGCATATTTTATAGTTGTCCACAAACTATCTCACAGTGTAAACCGAAATCTAAATGAAACCTATTTATAATAATATTGTAGATAAGATTATATTTTGTGTGAAAAATAATATTTTAATTTTTATTATGCGTGAAAAATAATTTGCATATACTCATGTAGACAAGGTCATATTTGTCCAAACTCAATAATACATTCAGTTCCATTATTTATACATCCAAACAGGAATTAGAATTGGAGGCCACCCTTTGATTTCAACAACAAATTCTATGCACATCCAAGCAACAGAATTAGAATTGAAGGTCATTTCCTTTCCATCATGGATTTAAAATTTTTAGTCCAATTTAATTCCGAACTAAAATTCTTACATCCAAGCACAATCACACCACAAATGTCGCAAACGTTTCTTTTAGGGTATGAGATTTCTACCATCCCAAACAGTTTTATCTTTCTATGTGTGATGGGGGTGGCCCGAATAGGCCCGTTTCTTTACTAGTGAGTCAACCCGATATTGTGGCTTTTTTCGACCGAAGTGAACTTCTTTGGCAAGTTTAAGGTGTTAATTTTTCAAGTTCATTGACCGAAGAACTCCACCCGGCCGCCCAATGTAGCAGACAGCCGCAAGTGCATTTTACTCGCATAGATGCTTGAACTTATCCGGTATTGACCATGAATTAACACACATCCCGCATACAAGGTGGGAGCTTGGCACACTTGCGGCGTTGAATCACACGGATGCATGTAGTACTTCGTGGAGACCCTGGGACAATGTCGGAACGCATGCGGCGTTTAGACTGTTTTTTTTGTTATGGTCAAGAAAATGTCTTGTTTGATCGAAAAGTCGGGTATGTCTTCCAGTACTTCTTTATTTGGCAAAAGAGCAATTTTTGGGAGTTGAACCAATGAAAATTTGCGACTTGAAGATTTCCAAACTGATGGATAATTTTCATGTGATCGGCCAACACTTTTTGAAGAACCCTACCATATACCCATCCGGACCGGAAGCCGTATCCACCGGCATTTTATTGATTGCGCTAAGGGCATCTTCACCGGGCCGACGCATCCGGTCATTTCAAACGGTCTGTTTCTATCCGTTGGGTCGAGCCATGGTCGATTTGGGGCCGTGGTCCGGCCTGTCCGGCTGACCGCGCCTAGCGGCCCGACCCATATGTCAGTCTACCTCCCGCTATCATCGGTTGACACTCCCGCGATGGGACGCTAATGGCGACGCGCCGTCGGCTGTCAGCGTCGGTGGCTTCCCGCGAGGACGGCGTTTCCCACCATCGTTTTCCGCGCGCGCTTCGCTTCCTGCTGCGAGAAAACTCCCCGCGCATCCCACGCCGTTTCCCGCCTCCGCCCAGGCCCGGCTCTTGGGGGTCGCGACACCTGGCCGTTGCCAGGGGCCCATGGCCAGGAGGGTCCCAAAAAAGGTACGTATATGTGTATACAACTATACTCGATCGCGAGTCACCAGGCCGCAGGCGAGCAGTCAATCGTGAGAAAAGAAGGCAAGGCGACGGACGACACACGACACGCACCACGGGCCACGGCAGCAGGCACAAGTTATGACGCGTGAACGCGTCGACGCGACGGCTGCTCGCGAGTTGCGATCTCCCCTTCCCCTCGAGCTCGAGGCCTCGAATCCTAAGTCCAATCGTCATCGATCGAGCCATCGAGGATCATCAGGCAGCAGGAACCCACCAGCAGCAGCGCGGGATCGAGCGAGGATCGAGGATCACCAGGCACTTAGGCAGGATCATAGTGGAGACGAGCCGTCTACCAGCAGCATCTGTGGGCAGTTCTCGCCGACAACGACAGTCCCCTGGTAAATTTCAGCGTTATTTGGGTGCCGCGTGCGTATGTGTTTGCCTTGTATGATACTATTTCTGTTTTTAATTCTTTATATGATATAGTCGATTCCTTCGTAATTTTAGGTGATATAGGGCCAAAACAGATTTTGTTGCTACGGAAAGGAATAAATGGAAATGGGAGACTGAACTTATTCAATCACAAAAAGATGCTTTAAAAAATATATTTTTCGGCAACAAGTAGTGTTAATATCAGTGACGATAATTAAAGTCAAGAATCTGAACCCAGACAAGATGATGATCATAATTCAAATGTTGATGATCAGATCAACGAACGGTCATCGTATGTGGGTAAGTAACTAAATAATTTTGATTTATGTATAAGCAAAAGCAAGTAACTAAGTAACTTTAGTTTCTTGAATTTAAATGTAGATCTTGATGTTTCTAAAGACAATAGGGAGGATGAAAATTTGGAGCCTTCACCTCATAATGGAATTTTTTTCTTATTTGAGGTGATCAAACTAGAAACAAGTACTACTTATTATATTTTGAGACTAAAATGTATGGTTGGATGTTAACTTTTAGTTTGAAAGTGATAGTAGATACATATATGATATTTTTTCTTGATATGTTTATATATACATTAATCTTACGGGCTCATGCCGTCGACTTTTCCTAGGGCCTTGAAAAACATAGAGCCGCCCTTCCTCCACCATGGTATATAAAAGACGGTCGCCGGCGCGACGGAGACAACAATCCCCAAAGCAAGAGAAAACCAGCAGCCGAAAACGTTCCAGGAGCCAGCAGCCATGCCCCGCCGCAAGATCGCCACATGGTCCAAGATGCAGGAGATGTGCCGCACCCGCTACCCGGACGTGGAGGTAAAAAAGGTCCACCTTGAGGCCACAATGCTGGCCCGGCGCATGGGCGAGGTGCAGGTGCTGGCCTTCGAGAAGGAAGGCGAGATCGCAGAGTGTGCGCTGCAGCGGGTGGTGGAGGCGGTGGCAACAATGGCCACCCAATGGGCGGTGACCGACATACACCATATCACCGCCAAGGAGGTGGTGGAGGCGGTGGTCTTGCATGCCGCATCAGCGGCTCTTCGCAAGATCCTCCACGAGGCGGCCATGACCATGCTGGAGGAGGTGGCCAAGGAGGCTGCCAAGGTCGCCATCCGCGAGCTTCGCCACGCCGCTAAATCGCGTAGCGATGCGGAAGAGCACGTCGCCGACTCGGCGGCGGAGGAGGAGCGCGTGGCTCTGGCCACTGAGGCGGCGCTCGCGTGGGGTCTCGTCGACACGGAGGAGGCGGAGGACGACGAATAGGAGGGGGAGGAGGTGGACCAGCTGGAGGCGCCGATCGCTATCCCCGTGCAGATAGCGCAGGCGATGGGCTTCGGCCCTAATGGTGCTCCAATCCCGGCTCCGGCTTCGGTTCCTTCTCCGGCGGAGTTGCTCGCTCAACGGGAGGTGATGAACCACTGGGCCATCGAGATGGACAAGGCCCTGGCGAACCGGGCGGCATAGGACCGGCTGAAGACGGAGGGCAAGGCGGTGGCTCGCGACCATGGTCGCGACTGTTTCCGCGAACACATCCAGCAGCGGGCCATCTGGACCGCTAGGGCAATGGTGGCGGTAACGGTGACCACGACAATGGTGGCCGTGGCAATGGCGGCGAGTAGCCGCCGCGCCGTCCTCCTCAAGCAGAAGCAGTAGCCGTAGCCGTAGCAGCAGAAGCAACAGTAGCGCATCCCTCTAATTTGTTTGAATGGCCTTTTTGTAACTGGCAGAGCTTAATCTAATAAAAAGCTATCGTTAAGTACTAATGTCTCTCTTACATATAGGTCCGGGTGGCCAACGGGGCAGGACACCCCGCGCTGTCTGCACGCGTCCGGACCGACGCAACCGAGCCCTAGATTTATATGCATGGATAGATCGAGCCGGACGTGTTTCTTTGGATGGGTCGCCCCGCTGAGGCACCGCGCACGCCGTGCGCGTTCATGCGGACAAGTTCGGACACGCTTAGACCGGATGGATCGGTCCAGTGTAGATGTCCTAAGCACCTCCTCCTCGGAGAAGGGCTCACCAAGAGAAAGTCCGAATCCTCGAAGTGCAACTCTTCCCAATTAAAATCGTGTCTTTCACTTCCCCTTTGATTGAAGCCTTTTTCAATTAAATTCTTTTGGATCACAATTTTTTGTGAAGTTAACGGGAGCACATAACTCGGTCCACATGCGACAGAGCCGTCATAAGGCGGCTGCGCGCTCGATGTAGTACCATGCAAGCGTCAGTTTAGGTCTAGCTCAAGGTTTGGCAGAGCCGTGTTGAGCTGCTACCTCCATCCTAGCTTCGATTCGAGGCATGTGGAGCTTCTCCCTTTATCCTAGCTATGATTTTAGGCGAGTTCAATGTTGTAGCCGAGCAACCTAGCTTCAATTTGGGCGAACAGAATCTGGTGAGAGAGGAGCGAGATATTAGATCTGATGGATTGTGGCTCACAGTTCGGAAAAATAGAGTGACCAAGTTGCAAGTGTGACATGGTTAGTGGAAGACTAAAATTTCTTCTGATCCTGTCCACAAACCAGATTGAACGATCATGAACTTTGAAAATCAGTAGCACCCAGTATGCACTATGAAGATAGTATCATAGAGTACTCACTACATGGATAGGAAGCTACGTCGATCGCCAAACGTCGGGGCCGTTGGCGTAGCTATCGTCCAAGCCAGCCCCGCCAAGCAGCCGTCGGCGTAGAATTTCCCTCGGCATATCCTATGCTACGCCGACGGCTGTCCTGGCGTAGCTATTTTTTATTTTACCTCATTAAACTTTGAAAAATAATAACTAAATCATTCTAATTAGGAAAAATAAAAATAATATAACAAAATTTGCAGAAAATAAGATCTATCTATCTACACTCAAATATTATACATTTGTAAATAAAAATTAAGTGAAACATTATATATAGTTTAAAACGGGCATAAAAAATTAAAAAACAATCGAAACAATGCGAAACCTTCGCGTGGTGTTATATTATGTGACATAGTTAGAAGGAAAAATATCAAACTTGGTATATTGATTATGTCTTAAAAAAACCTTCACAAAATGACCTATATCATTCGAGGTTTCTTGGCTTTCGGGTCAAATGACCAATGTTATGGCTAGTATCAAGGCATAGTTTGTGATAATATGCCCATATTATACATACATGTGCATCATGGGATGTCAAACAATATTACAGGAGGAAGTTTTCCTTTTTGTCGCACCAAAAAGCCATTTTCCATTTTCCAAGCATAAAAAACAGACGGTTTTGTGAAGCAACCACCAAATGACTAATTCAAAATACTACCACCACATTTTACAAAAATACTAGATCACCTTATATAGAAAATGTTCCAACAGGAGGGTATGAAACCTTTCCGTCCACCTCTGGTGAAAAGACAAATTCCTGTCGAATCGGTAGGAAGTGGGTCAGATATGAACTACATGTACATGATCCGATGCTCATGTTTTTTACAAAAATCATTTTTAGGTTCACAATATGCTATTTTATCAAAGATCCAATGCAAGTTTAGCGAGGCTCGGCCCCAAGCTAAGAATCTTAATGCCCGTCGTTTGACAAATTTTGACGATAGTTTAAAACGGGCATAAAAAATTCAAAAACGATCGAAACAATATGAAACCTTCGCGTGGTGTTATATAATGTGACATAGTTAGAAGGAAAAATATCAAACTTGGTATATTGATTATGTCTCAAAAAAACCTTCACAAAATGACCTATCTCATTCGAGGTTTCTTGGCTTTCGGGTCAAATGACCAATGTTATGGCTAGAATCAAGGCATAGTTTGTGATAATATGCCCATATTGTGCATACATGTGCATCATGGGATAGCGAACAATATTGCAGGAGGAAGTTTTCCTTTTTGTCGCACCAAAAAGCCATTTTCTATTTTCCGAGCATAAAAACGGATAGTTTTGTGAAGCAACCACCAAATGGCTAATTCAAAATACTACCACCATATTTTACAAAAATACTAGACCATCTTATATGGATAGTGTCCCAATAAGGGGATCTGAAACCTTTCTGTCCACCTCTGGTGAATAAGACAAATTCCTGCCGAATCGGTAGGAAGTGGGTTAGATATGAACTACAGGTACATAATCCGATGCTCATGTTTTTTTTACAAAAATCATTTTTAGGTTCACAATATGATATTGTATTAAAGATCCAATGCAAGTTTAGCGAGGCTCGTCCCCGTGCTAAGAATTTTCATGCCCGTCGTTCAACAAAGTTTGACGATAGTTTAAAACGGGTATAAAAAATTCAAAAAGATCGAAACAATGTGAAACCTTCGCGTGGTGTTATATTACGTGAAATAGTTAGAAGGAAAAATATCAAACTTGGTATATTGATTATGTCTCAAAAAACCTTCATAAAATGACCTATCTCATTCGAGGTTTCTTGGCTTTTGGATTAAATGACCAATGTTATGGATAGAATCAAGGCATAGTTTGTGATAACGTGTCAATATTGTGCATACATGTGCATCATGGGATGACGAACAATATTGCAGGAGGAATTTTTCCTTTTTGTCGCACCAAAAAGCCATTTTCCATTTTCCGAGCATAAAAAACAGACGGTTTTGTGAAGCAACCAGCAAATGGCTAATTCAAAATACTACCACCACATTTTATAAAAATAATATACCACCTTATATGGACAATGTCCCAACAAGGGGATATGCAACCTTTTCATCCACCTCTGGTGAAAAAGACAAATTCCTGCCGAATCGGTAGGAAGTGGGTTAGATATGAACTACAGGTACACGATATGATGCTCATGTTTTTATACAAAAATCATTTTTAGTTTACAATATTCTATTTTATCAAAGATCCGGTGCAAGTTTTCTTTTTGATCGCACCGAAAAGCCATTTTTCATTTTCCGAGCGCAAAAAGGGAATTTTCTAAAGCAACCACCAAATAGCTAATTCAAAAACGGAGGGTTTGTGATTAGTTGATATGGATATCATATTTGGATTCCTCTATTTTTTGTGATCAATTTAGACATATTATTTGTCGAATTCCGATTTACGGATTGAAAGATATTAATTATTCCATATTAAATAGAAAAATATAAAAAAGTAAAATTATTATATTTTTATTTGAATTCAATAATATTTTTACTTATACATTAAATTTTACTTAAATAATTGTTTATAATTTAAAAAATACAAACATGTGACATGATGATATCAGAGTTAATAGGATTGATATCATAGTATTGACAATAATGTATGAATTACTTTATGAAAATAGATTCTGAAGGAACGAGAAAGTTAAGCGTGCTGGAGTTGGAGTAGTATTATCCCTTCAGAATCTTTTAAATGTATATTTTGGTCTTCCTTGTATAGTTAGTTGTGTTAGAGCATCTGTAATACCGTATATCTGGTCAAACCAGCAAAAATTACAGTATTGGTCTAAAAAAGTAAAAAAAAAAAAGCCTAAGCAGATCCCGTAAAAGTGCTCGAAACCATAGAAAATATTGCAGCTCCTTCTAATTAGTCCTCGTGTATCGTATATATTCAGTTTTGGAGGCTGTTTTTATAGTAAACTGCAAAGCGGTCAATGTTTCTCTCCAACAAAAATACACCACCAACTGCTCCCGTCCACCTTCGACATCGCCTATGTTGCCACCCTCCAAGCTCAATTCCGACGAGGTGGCTCGACTTTCCCGTCAATCTACAATTACGGATGAGAAAATTTGATTTCGACATCTATTATTAATTTCTTTGCTTAAATCATTAAATTTTTTGGCCATCATTATTGAAGCTCGAGAAGCAGCGAGCTGCCGGCCGGCCGCATGCGCGTATCAGCTGATATCAAGGCCGCATGCACGAAGCAAGGGCGCATACCCCGCACCTATCAACTAAGGGAATCTTGACTTGGCCGACTCAAACAGTCTGCGTGTGTCTGAAACTGTCTGCGCGAACGAGCGAGAGATCGACGCTCCGCTGCTAGGCTCGAGACGGAGCGTCAGGACGAGGAGGAGCGCCTCCTCGTTAGCAAGAACAGGGTCGACGCCAACGAGGTGGCAGTGAATGCCGCCAAGCATGTCGTCAACTTGATCAAGCAGGAGGCGTTTGACACCGTTTTCGATGGCGCCGTCTCTCTTCCCGGCCTGGCCACGGCCATCACGTCCTCTACCAGCTCACTTCCACGCCTACAGGCTGGCCACCAGCTCAACCCAGGGCGACAGGACCGCGCACGCCCTCGCTTGGAGGCCACCCGTTGTCCCGGTTCAACCATCCCCGTGCGGCGTCGTCGGAGGCGGGAGATCCCGCCATCGACCTGAACTGCACTCCGACCACCGTGGACGCAACCCTGGAGGAGTCGACGAAGCGGCAGACCATCTCTGCCTCGAACATGCCGACGCCAGTCAACCTGTTCGGCGGAATTCCGGCCGCCAACGACACGGTATGATTGCCACATTTCTTCACCATTGCTAGTGCATGTCTCGCACCGATTTATGATGGCCAATTGGCGTGTAGGATTTCGTGGGAAATGACGGCGAGGACGTCATGATCGACATGATCAACGAGGGTGGCCAGAGCTATGCCGACGGCGACGAGGCCGAGACAGAGACGCATCAAGAGACCCAGCAAGATGCATGCAACATTGCGGACGAGGCATTGTTCGGGAATGATGGAAACAATGGCACTTCCATGGTCGAGGTCATCACGGCCGCGCCGTTGGCCGCTTCACTTGCGGCCTCAATTGTCGACGGCAAGAAGGTGAGCCAACGAGGCGGGGGCTAGACCTCCGCCGAGGACAAGCTCCTATGCAAAGCATGGATAGAGATTTCACAAGATCCACTATGCGGCGCCGAGGAAAAGGGCTTTGCCTATTGGAAGAAGGTTGGCAGGTTCTTTCATGAGCATAGGAAATTTGGGAAGGACGTCTTTCTTAGCGATCGAAATGATCTCTCCCTCTCCAAGCGTTGGGGCACCATCCATGCCGAATGTAGCAAGTTCCAAGGCTCCTACGAGACGGTGACGAAAAGGAAAATAATCGGCTTGCAGGCGCTTGACATGGTAAAACCTCTTCCCCTCTTTGTCAATGTCTTGCATATGCATTTGTCGGTTGAGCCATTGTTGGCATCCATGTGTGTAGATCATGAAGCAATGGAGCATTTCAAGACAGTGAACGATAACAAGGCTTTCTCGTTGTGCCATTGTTGGACGGTGCTCAAGGGCACCAAAAAATGGGAGGACTAGCTTTGACCTTTGGAGAGAAGTGAACAAAAAGAAGGGCAAGGGAAATGCTTCGACGGGCGGCATCGCTGACCTAGACGCCGACAATGACGAAGGCTTTGTCCGATCTGCAAGCGACGGGACTGCCGGCCGTGCCCGCCGTCCCGGTGGCCACAAGGCCACGAAGGCCGACCTCGCCCGCTAGGCTGGTTCCTTGGCGTTCCAGGAGACCTTGAAGCAGATCCTGGAGAAGAAGAAAGAGGCCATCGTCGAGAGGGAGGAGAGGCGGCGCAAAGAGAAAGAGGCCGCCGCCAAGGTCTTCGTCGACCTGCAGATGAGGTCCATTGAGGCAAAGGAGGCCAACGCTAAAGCTAGGCTGATAGAGATCAAGGCCAAGGCGAAGTTGACGGAGGCCGAAGCCAATGCCAAGGAAGCCGAGGCCAGGTCTAGGGCGCTGGAGGCCGAAGCCAAAACCAAGGAGGCTGAAGCCAAGATCAATGAGGCCGAAGTCAAGATCATGGCCGAGGATAACGCCATCATGTTCACCGACCTGGATAGCATCGCCGACCCTGATCGTATGGCTTGGGTTGCGAAGAGGCAGCATGCCATCAGGGCTCGCGATGCCTGAAGGGAAATGGCGACGGTAGTTGCAACTTTCTAGGCATAGAAGGTGTCATCTTTTGAACATTGTGTATGATATTGCCCTCTTTTACACATTTTATTTTACTGGCCACTTGTTGGCGATGCCTAAAGGGCGATGGCGCACCTTGCTATTGATCTGTGTGTGTCTTTAGCCAGCGATGACGCCATTTTCAACTGATTTGCATACCTGTCCAGCAATAGCGCCAATGCCCGCCCTGCGCGAACAAATGGATCGCGCCGCTGTGCGCGACTGACCGGACAGACGAATACCCTACCCATACTGACCGCGCTCGACTTAAACGAACACAAACGAACCGTGTGGAATGACCAAATCGACCTGACATCAAGGCCGCATGCATCAGCTGGCATCACGCAGCTCGCCGGCCGCACGTGCACGCAGGGTCTGTGATTCTGCATGCCGTTCGCATGCCGGCCAGGAAGACAACTTTGCAAAGAAAACTATAAAATATTCTTAAAATATTTCATTTTACGGTTTAAATATACGAAATCTATTCTGCTGCGACATATTTTTTACCGCACAACAGATTCGGTTTATTCAAACTACTTTTGCAGCATCGAGTTTTGCTGTGTCAACCTAGAAAGGGTGGATTCGGTAGCTAGAAAAGAGTTCGTATGAACATTCTTATGGTATTGTTCAGGCCCGGCTCTGGGGGTCGCGACCCTGGCCGTTGCCAGGCAGGGACAGCTCTATGTTTTTCAGGACCAAAGTCGACGATATGGACCCTCTAAGATTAATGTATATATAAACATATCAAGAAAAAAAAATATCATATATATATCTATTATCACTTTCAAATAAAAGTTAACATCCAACCATATATTTTAGTCTCAAAATATAATAAGTAGTACTTGTTGCTAGTTTGATTACCTCAAATAAGATTCCAATATCAGGTGAAGGCTGCAAATTTTCATCCTCCGTATTGTCTTCAGAAATATCAAGATCTACATTTAAATTCTAGAAACTAAACTAAAGTTAGTTAGTTACTTGCTTTTGCTTATACATAAATCAAAATTATTTAGTTACTTACCCACATTCGAAGACCGTTTGTTGATCTGATAATCAACATTTGAATTATGATCATCATCTTATCCGGGTTCGGATTCTTGACTTTGATTATCGTCATTGACATTAATACTACTTGTTGCCCAAAAATAGTTTTTTAAAGCACCTTTTTGTGATTGAATAAGTTCAGTCTCCCGTTTTCATTTATTCCTTTTCGTAGCAACAAAATCTGTTTTGGCGCTATATCACCTAAAATTACGAAAGAATCGACTACATCATATAAAGAATTAAAAACATAAATAGTATCATACAAGGCAAAACATACGCACGCGGCACCGAAATAACGCTGAAATTTCCCAGGGGCCTGTCGTTGTCGGCGAGAACTGCCCACGGATGCTGCTGGTAGATGGCCCGTCTCCACTGTGATCCTGCCTGAGTGCCTGGTGATCCTCGATCCCGCGCTGCTGCTGGTGGGTGCCTACTTCCTGATGATCCTCGATGGCTCGATTGATGACGATTGGACTCAGGAGTCGAGGCCTCGAGCTCGAGGGGAAGGAGATATCGCAACTCGCAAACAACCGTCGCGTCGACGCGTTCACGCGTCGTAACTTGTGCCTGCTACCGTGGCCCGTGGTGCGTGACGTGCGTCGTCCGTCGCCTTGCCTTCTTTTCTCACAATTGACTGCTCGCCTGCGGCCTGGTGACTCGCGATCGAGTATAGTTGTATACGCATATATGTACCTTTTTTTGGCCCCTCCTGGCCATGGGCCCCTGGCAACGGCCAGGGTCGCGACCCCCCAGAGCCCAGGCCAAAGATATTTCCAGGCCCCTGGATATCAATATCAAAGTTGTGGATTCGGTGATGAAGTACTCGGAGATCCACCGCCGAGCCCCCAAGTTCATCATGAGCTGGATAGCTTCCTCTGTTCTGGCCAACACTAGGATGGCGTTAATTATGGTCAAGACACATTACAATGATGCCGACATCGACATGGTGACCACTGGTATGCCCGACATGGATGAGGAGGGACACAAGGTCAACAACGATGCTATATGGTCCTCCCTTCCCGGCTATGATACCGGGGTTGCCAAATTGGTCAAGGCGGACATCTTTGTGCCCTTGGAGATCATCGACAACGACCTAGCAGCCTCCGAGTCACTGAAAACCACCGACTTTGTTAATGAACAAGATGGCTCCCCGGTCTTTGACGATGCAGCTTCAAAGTCCCCTGCACCACAAGAGTGAAAAACACTTTGTAATATTTGTGTCTGGTGATGTAATATGCGTTATGTGGAAAATAATTGTGACGTAAGGAGGAAAATTTGGCTGCAAGCCTGCTGCTACTTTTTATCTTGTTCCAGCATGTATAGTTGTATATTTTTAAGCAAGTGTTGGATTATCCATTATTATGGTTTTTATGCTTGACCTTTCATGAGTTAAAAGACCCTTAGCACAAAACCATGCGCTTAGGCGATAATGACTAATGGCACCATCCAGAACCTAAGCACAAAATCTCCGGCTTTGAGTGCCGACAGTCACTACTCTAGAATCCACATAAAAACAATAGAAAATGTGTAGACAAGAAAACTTAAGCTAACGCCTGTCAGCAGAATTTTTACAAGTGCAAATGCAAAGCTTGTGCATAAATGGTTTTACATGATCCAAAAAATGAACACTAAAGGAGGTAAAATACTCAGACATATGAGTGAACCTAATGCATATTTCATTGATCATATAAAGGTACATAGTAGATAATAAAATATGCTAAGTGTAAAAGGTACATACCTATGCTATGTTCCATGGTTGATCAAACTCTGGGTTGTCATCATCAGAGTCATGTCGCTTGCGCTTATGATCTTCGTTTGGCCTATCTTTCAACTCACAATTATCGATGAGGCGATAGGAACCATTAAGCAGCGTCTTGCTTATGATGAACGATCCTTTCCAATGGCGGGGATACTTTGTGTGACTTTTTCTGCTTAAGTCGGAGCACTAGACCCCCCTCTTTATACGATTGATGCCTAACATGGTGACTATGGTAGCTGTGTAGCTTCTGCTGATAGATGACGGATTTCTGGCAATGCCAGAACGTGTTCCTCCTCGAGCAGGTTCACAGACAAGCTTCTGGATTCTTTAGCATCATATTCGTTGTAGGCGGCAACTCTTGGTGCATCGTAGAGGATGTCGGAGGGTAGGACTGCTTTTGATCCATATACAATGAAGAAAGGGGTGTAGCCGGTGGATCTGTTGGGAGTAGTTCTTAAACTCCACAAAACATATGGTAATTTCTCCGCCCATGCTCCAGCTGCTCTATGTAGCGGTGCTTCTAGACGTGGCTGTATTCCCTACAGAATTAATACATTGTCCTGTTCAACTTGACCATCATATTGTGGATGTGCCGCAGATGCTATGTTAATGCAGATGCCTTTCTCATGATAGTAAGCCTCGACTTCTCTGAGTGACAAGTTGCTGCCATTGTCGGTGATGATGCTATGTGGGAGACCAAACCTCACCACTAGGACAAACTTAAGTGTTGTTGCCCCATCGATCTTTCTAATGGGTTTAGCTTCTATCCATTTAGTAAATTTGTCAACTGCTATAAGCATATGCGTAAACCCACAAGGTGTTGTCTGCAGCAGCCCAACCATGTTAAGCCTCCATACCGCAAATAATCAAGTAATTGGTATAGTCCGCAATTCTTCAGCTGGAACATGTGGTTGCCGTGCATAATACTCACACCCAATGCATGTCTCAACCAGATTGTCAGCGTTTTCCTTTGCGGTCAGCTAGTATAATGTTGCCAGAAGGATTTTGAGACCAAACATCGGGGAGTGGAATGATGCCCACAATCTCCGAGATGAATCTCACGAAGGATATCCATACCTTGATGCTGGGAAACGCACTTCAGGAATACTCCTATGGTGCTTATTTTGTAGAGCTGCACATTTATTATGGTATAGCCCTTTGCTCGACGTACTATTTGCCGGCTTTCGACTCCGTCGGTGGGCAATTTTCTAACTTTGAGGTAGTCAATGAACGGTTTCTTCCAAGCCAGAGGGACTATTTTTACTACATTAACAAATGAGTCACCTCTATCCGGATTCTCGGGGTCCGCTCCCTTCACGGATGGGGTCTATAGATGCTCCTGGAAAATGCCTGGCGGAATTTATTTGCGAGTGGATCCCAGATTTGACATAAGATCCGTCGCCTCATTTTCCTCCCTCTTGCGTACCTGACTTCGTAGACTTCGAATCACTTGGCTATATCGTCTACTTCATATCGATATGCCGCCATCATAGGGTTTCGCGTGTTCCAAGTTCCTGCCACCTGTTGGGCAACCAAGTCGAAATCTCCACAGCATACTAGACGCTTGATATCAATATCCTTGGCTACGCGAAGTCCATGAATGAGTGCTTCATATTCCACCATGTTGTTTGTAGTGCTGAACTAGATTTGTAGGACATCCTTTAGTTTTTCTCCTATTGGTGATTGCAATAATACACCAGCCGCCGAGCCATTGAGTAGCTTTGATCCATCAAAGTGCATTATCTTCTGGCAGCTCTGTCCAATCTGCAATAAAATCCGCCAATGCTTATGATTTGATAGCGTTGCTTCTTTTGTAAGTGGTTTCAAAGGCGGCAAGCTCGATGTCCCACTTCGCCACTCTTCCTGTAGCATCGCTGTTGATGATGCTGTCGGAGAGTGGAGCCTTCCTCACTACTGTGATTGGGTGCTCTTGGAAATAATGCCTTAGCTTTCAAGAAGCAAGGAAAACTCCGTAAGCCAGCTTCTGGTAGTGCGGATAACACTGCTTGGACTCCGTCAATACCTCAAATACCTCACTTACGTAGTAAACTGGTTGTTGTACGCCGTACTCATGAGTTGGTTCCTGTCGCTCCACCACAACGATGATGTTGATAACCCGGCTAGTGGCCACCATGTAGATTAACTTAGGCTCCATTGACTCCGGTGCTGCAAGTATATGTGCGAAAGAAAGTATCCTCTTCAGCTCTTGCAGTGCTACATCCGCCTCGTCCGTCCATACGAACGTGTCCGCATTCTTCAGCAACTTGTACATCATCATAGCCTTCTCTCCAAGTCGGGTGACAAACCGGCTTACTGCTGCGATGCAGCCTGTGAGCCATTGAATATCTTTTAGGAATGTCGGATGCTTGATGTTGAGGATGGCCTTGATATTCTCTGGGTTGACCTCGATTCCACGATGGAAATGATGAAACCTAAAAATTTGTCGGCAGGAACCCGGAAGACGCACTTCTTAGGGTTAAGCATCATGTTAAACTTTCGAAGGTTATCAAAGGTTTCCTTTAAGTCGGTGAAGAGGTCATTGGATTTCTTTGACATCACCGCGATGTCAGCCACATAAGCGTGAACGTTCTAACCAATTTAGTTGTGGAGGAAATGTTGCATTGTTCGCTGGTACGTAGCACCTACGTTTTTCAGCCCAAAGGGCATCGTGACATAGCAATAAGTGTCATATGGTGTGATGAACAAAGTGGCCAATTGGTCTGACTTTCGCATCTTGATATGGTGGTATCCTGAGTATACATCTAGAAAACACATAAGTTCTAAGCCAGACGTCGAGTCAATAACTTGGTCAATGCGAGGCAAAGCAAACGAATCCTTAGACACACTTTGTTCAAGTCGGTGTAATCAACGCACATTCTTAATTCTTTGGTTTCCTTTTTGGGCACAAGTAGAGGATTAGCCACCCATCGGGTGTGAACGACTTCTCAGATAAAAGCAGCCTTAAGTAACCTAGCTATCTTCTTTCCTATGGCACGTCTCTTCTCGTCCTAGAAGCATCGTAGAGGTTGTTTCACCGGTTTGCATTTAGGATCAATGTTTAATGTCGGGGATATGACCCCAGGTACCCCAGAGTTGTGGTATAAAGAGATTTTATATAGTGAATAATCGTACGAAGAAAGCTTATGTAGAAAAGGGATGTAAAAGAGGGCACAAGAATAATTAGATAAAGGAAATGAGGAGAAAAAGCTGAACTGGGCCGACATAAGGTAAATTCGGCTCAAATAGATCCCTGCCAGAGCGAATTTATCCCACCTAGGCCGAATTATCATGGCTGCCCGGCTGGGCCGAATCAACCTGGATGGGACGAATCATTTCCGGCTGGCCTACCTCGCAGCAGCTCTCTACGTAGCAAACCCACCTCCGAGTCAACGCCAGTATCGCCGAGGTCAAAGCCAAGTGACCCTGCCTCTCCACGTCACCCACCAAACATCCAACCCTCTCGACAAACTCCCGCACCCGCTCCATACACTGAATCACTGAGACCCGCTCGCACCTAGAACGTCGCCCCGGTGGTCCAACGGAGAGCGGCTCGGCCCACCATAGATCGTACTACTTCGCCAACGCTGGCTGCCTACGTGACCCGGGTGGGCTGGCGCATGCCTTATCTAGCCCACCGCGGTGGCACCGGCCAGCTATTCCCTAGATCAACCGGGTGGGCCAGCACAGCGGCCCATCCCGGAACTCCTTCGCCACCCAGTACCAGGCCAACATCAGAAGGACCTCGGCTGGGCTTTCCCTCACTACCACGCCTGGGCCGAGTAAGGAAGACCCAGTTGGGCTGCCATTGACCTAGCTGGGGCCCTTCCCCTGTTATTTTGGGTCAGGCCGAATTTCCTCCTCGCCCGGAGCGTCCGGGCCGAGTTATTTTGTCCCATACGCCCCCTTATTTACCTCCAGATTCCTGCGCGACATCTACGATGACTCACCATCAATCCAGGACAAGACCAACACTTCTCATGCCAGTCTTGGGACGCCCCTGGCTCAGACTGGCATATGGCATATGGAATATGCCCTGAGCATCTAAGAAGATGCTAGAGAATATGCCAGGCATCTCCAGAGATGCCAAGACATATGCTGAGCATCTCCAGAAGATGCCCAGAATATGCCGAGGAGATGCTAATCGTAGGGAACAATACTTGTCCCCTGGGATCCCCTTTATAAGGAGCACCCGGGGGATCATTCTCGGGGAGGCCCCCGAAGGGATCCTCTCATCTCTGCTCGCTAGGAACTCTCCTTCTTCCTTGATCCATTGTCACAGAGAGTTCTTAGATAGAAGGATAGGAGAAATAGCTCGAGGAGCACCATTGTAGCCACAAGTATGACAAGATATATGATATTAAATGTAGGGAAAGAGGTGTTATCTCAACATGAGAGCCTCCAACCTAGATACATCATATTTCTCTTTGTTCTTACAAGTGCGGTCTTCACTGCATCATCCCTCCCCAGATTCCTCCACGTCCATCGGCCCCAACTTTAGCCTACCCATGGCATATGCCTTGATACCACCACGGCATTTGGCGCCCACCATGGGTCCATTTAGTGGCACTGGTCGGGTTCCCATCCAGAAGAGAACATCTTCATCAACCTATGTTTCATAAGATCTTCTTCAACTTCTCCAAGCAACAGAGAGCAGAGAGGTGCGCACAGGAGTCTTCAAGTCTGACTCAGCAAGGCAAGTGAGACTCAGCGAGCATGACTCAGACTCTTCTCCAAGCACACTATGAGTATCAGATAACTAAGTCATCAACACTCGATCATTCACCCCGGGAAGAAAATAACTCAACCCGGGGACTAGACAACGTATCCATAGAGTCACCCTTAGATGGATAAAACATCATGTTGATTCGGATTAGAATTTGACTCAATTTATTTATGATTCAGATTACTACTTGACTCAGCTTACAACCTTATTTATGATTTGGATTAGAATTTGACTCGGTTTATTTATGATTCGGATTAGTATTTGACTCATCTTACCACCTTATTTATCATTCAGATTAGAATTTGACTCAGTTTATTTATGATTTGGATTAGTATTTGACTCATCTTACCAGCTTATTTATGATTTGGATTAGAATTTGACTCAGCTTATCATCCTATCTTTGGTTCAGACTAACATTTGATTCAGCTTGCCAGGGTATATTATAACTCGGATTTGTATTTTGACTCAGCTTACCAGCTTACCTTTGATTCGGATTAGAGTTTGATTCAGCTTGTCATCTTGCCAGGTTATGTAATGACTCGGATTGATATTTAACTCATCTTGCCAGGTTATCCTATATCTCGTATGGCTATATGCCAGCATATCATATCTCAAATTTATATCTCGGATCTACATCTCAGATCATATCTCTTGGCGATTAGCCCTATTATCATATCCCAAAACTTTATCTCGGATCCATATCAAAGTCAATTTGCCATCATCTCATCGGATCAAGTTATATCTCAGCAATCAAATGACTTAGATTTGAGACATAAGTCAAATTTAAGTAATATAACTCGTATGTAAAATCAGATGATTCGGCTTTAGAATCAGATGACTCGGATTTGAGTCATATAACTCGGATTTTGAGTCAGATGGCTCAAATTTGAGACATAAGTTGAATTTGAGTAATATAACTCGGATGAATAATCAGATGATTCGGATTTAGATTCAGATGACTCGGATTTGAGTCATATAACTCGGATTTTGAGTCAGATGACTTAGATTTGAGACATAAGTTGAATTTGAGTAATATAACTCGGATGAATAATCAGATGATTCAGACTTAGTATCAGGTGACTAGGATTTGACTCATATAACTCGGATTTTGAGTCAACTGACTCAGATTTGAGGCATAAGTTGAATTTGAGTAATATAACTCGGATGAATAATCAGATGATTCGGATTTAGAATCAGATGACTCAGATTTGAGTCATATAACTCGGATTTTGAGTCAGATGACTCATATTTGAGACATAAGTTGAATTTGAGTAATGTAACTCGGATGAATAATCAAATGATTCAGATTTAGAATCAGATGACTCAGAATTGAGTCATATAACTCGGATTTTGAGTCAGATAACTCAAATTTGAGACATAAGTTGAATTTGAGTAATATAACTCAGATGAATAATCAGATGATTCGGATTTAGATTCAGATGACTCGTATTTGAGTCATATAACTCGGATTTTGAGTCAGATGACTCACATTTGAGACATGAGTTGAATTTGAGTAATATAACTTGGATGAATAATCAGATGATTCAGATTTAGAATTAGATGACTCGGATTTGAGTCATATAACTCGGATTTTGAGTCAGATGACTCAGATTTGAGACATAAGTCAAATTTGTGTAATATAACTCGGATGTAAGATCAGATGATTCGGATTTGTAATTAGATGACTCGGATTTGAGTCATATAACTCGGATTTGAGTCATATGACTCAGATTTGAGACATAGGTCAGATTTGAGTATATAACTCGGATTTGAGTCATATAACTCAGATTTTGAGTCAGGTGACTCAGATTTGGGACATAAGTCAGAATTGAATGATATAACTCCGGAAAAGTAATTCGGATGGAAGCTTATCCAAAAGGGTTAAAATACTAGTGCCCAAGAAGGCCAGAAGTCATAAATTTACCCCAAAGGGGTTAAAAGACCAGTGCCAAAAACGACCAGTAGTCATAACTTACCCAAGAGGGGTTAAAAGACAAGTGCCAAAGAAGGCCAGAAGTCATAACTTTCCCAATAGGGTTAAAAGACCAGTGCCAAAGAAGGCCAGAAGTCATAACTTACCCAAAAGGGGTTAAAAGACCAGTGCCAAAGAAGGCCAGAAGTCATAACTTTCCCAAAAGGGTTAAAAGACCAGTGCCAAAAAAAGGCCAGAAGTCATAACTTTCCCAAAAAGGTTAAAATACCAGTGCTAAAGAAGGTCAGAAGTCATAACTTTCCCAAAAGGGTTAAAAGACCAGTGCCAAAAACGGCCAGTAGTCATAACTTACCCAAAAGGGGTTAAAAGACCAGTGCCAAAACGGCCAGTAGTCATGACTTACCCAAAAGGGGTTAAAAGACCAGAGCCCAATAAGGCCAGAAGTCCTAACTTACCCAAAGAGGTTGAAAAGACCAGTGCCCATGAAGGCTAGGTGTCATAAGATTACCAAAAAGGGTTATGTAACAAAGAAATATATAACCAAGAAATAACAAGTCGAAAGACAACTCTGGGAACATTTGATTATATAGCCTATGCACGACTCTTAAGGGTGGGCCAACGGAGAGCGGCTCAGCCCACCAGGGACCGTACTGCTTCGCCAAGGCTGGCTTCCTGCGTGACCCGGGTGGGCTGGCGCATGCCTTATCCGGCCCACCGCGGTGGAACTGGCCAGCTATTCCCTGCATCAACCTAGGTGGGCCAGCACAGCAGCCCACCCCGGAACTCCTTCGCCACCCAGTACCAGGACGGCATCAGAAGGACCTCGGCTGGGCTTTCCCTCACTACCACGCCTGGGCTGAGTAAGGAAGACCCGGCTGGGCTTCCATTGACCTGGCTGGGGCCTTTCCCCTGCTATTTTGGGTCAGGCCGAATCATCACCAACTCAGGCCGAATTTCCTCTTTGCCCGGAGCGTCCGGGTCGAGTTATTTTGCCCCGTACGCCCCCTTATTTACCTCAAGATGGCTTCACGACATCTACGACGACTCACCATCGATCCAGGACAAGACCAACACTTCTCATGCCAGTCTTGGGACGCCGCTGGCTTAGACTAGCACATGGCATATGGAATATGCCCTTGGCATCTAAGAAGATGCTAGAGAATATGCCGGCATCTCCAGATATTCCAAGGCATATGCTAAGCATCTCCAGAAGATGCCCGGAATATGCCGAGGAGATGCCAATCATAGGGAACAAGACTTGTCCCCTAGGCTCCCCTTTATAAGGAGCACTAGGGGTATCGTTCTCAGGGAGGCCCCCAAAGGGCTCCTCTCCTCTCTGCTTGCTAGGATCTCTCCTTCTTCCTTGATCCATTCTCACAGAGAGTTCTAGATAGAAGTGAAGGGAATATGCCCGAGAGGCAATAATAAAGTGGTTATTATCGTATTCCTTATTTATGATAAATGTTTATTTTGCATGCTATAATTGTATTAATACGGAAACGTTAATACATGTGTGTTTAATAAACAAAAAGGAAGTTCCTAGTTATGCCTCTCTTATAAACTAGCTTGTTGATTAACAAGATGATCAAGGTTTCCTGATCATGGACATTGGATGTTGTTAATAATGAGGTCACAACATTAGTGTAATGATGTGATGAACATTCATCCGAAGTATAGCATTATGATCAAAGTCATTGAGTTTATATTGCTATAGCAACTTACGAAGTGATCCTAATCCTTAGACCATGAGATCATGTCAATCACTAACACCGAAAGAGTTTCTCGATGACATCAAACGTCACACCGTAACTGGGTGATTATAAAGATGGCTTCAGAATTACTAAAGTGTTATGTTGAGGCACATGGATCGAGAGTGGAATTTGTTCCTCCCGATGACGGATAGATATGCTCTGGGCTCTCTCGGTGATATCACATTGATTAGCTTGGAAGCAAGTGATTTGATCACTAGAATGTTATATCACGGGAACGAGAAAAAGAGTGCATGCCGGTAACGAGATCAAACTAGGTATGGAGATACCGATGATCGAATATCGGACATGTAATATATCGTGAAACAAAGGGATTAAGATACTAGCGTAAAAGGTTCACACGATCACAGAAGTCATCGTCGAATGTGTGGGAGTCAGTACAGATCTCCAGGTCCCGCTGCTGATTATTGATCGGAGAGGGGTCTCGATCATGTCTGCATTATTCACGAACCGTAGGGTGACACACTTAAGGGACACCGACACCATTCGGAGCAAATGATATGTCAGAAAAAGAAAAGGAAAGCGCGGGAATTTATTTCACTAGACACCGAAACTGTTTCGGTTGAAATTGCTGAAACTGGTTCTGCATGTGAAATTGAATACTAGCAAGGGGTTTTATGTGAATGTTTGTTAATTAAAGTAATAAGAAAAATTCTGAATAAATAAATAAAAGTGTTTTATTTAAATGAGAGCTTCCATTAAATTTGGTGGAAGTTTAATGCATGTGAGTGGATTTTTGAGTGGAGGCTCTTTTATGGGAGTGGAGGCTTTTCATTTTGAGTGGGATCTCCACCCACATGAATGTGTAAGAGGTGGGGGAAGCCCACCATGGCTGGGCGCATGTCCCCTTGGGTGCCCCCCTCTCCCTATAAAATGCCCCCCTCTCATCCTCTCAAGGCACACCTCCTCGTGAAGGATCTCTCTCCCCCCTTTAGAATTTCCCCATGGTCTCGGATCAGCGAGATACCTGTTCCCGGTGGATTTTTCTGGAAGAATTTGTTGCTTCCGCTACTTAGCTGGAGAGAGAGCATGGAGGTTGTCGGGGTACCCGTACGTGTGTGCAATCACGGATGCACCACTGCTTTGCGGTGCTGGACTTGATGGTGCTGGACTGGCTGGACCAGATGGACTTCATCACGATCTTGAGATCGGCAAGCGTTCGTCTACATCATCCATGATTACAACCTCGTTAACGCTATTCGGTCTTCGAGGGTATGTATTCTATGGATGTATATCCACCTGTTGCTTGTATCTAGTAGATAGATCTTGGTACTTAGATGTTCCCATCGTAGGAATTTTTTTTCTATGCTGCGAACCCTACAGTGGTATCAGAGCCGGATCTATGCGTAGATGCTTTGCATGGGTAGTACACATATGAGTATGTGGGTGATGATGATAATTTTATTGCTTATTAGTTGTACTTTGGATATTGGTGGCATAGTGGGATGAAGCGGCCCGGACAAACTTTACATGTCCTCGCACATGAGACCTGTTCCACGCTTGACATGCAACTAGTTTTGCATAAGTGGCTAGCGGGTGTCTTTCTCTCCTACTATAGTCAATATCTAATTTTCAACGAGTTGTAAACAATTTGGTTATCCTCGTTGTGGTTCATGTTCGTAGGTAAGAACGGTTCTATCTTCGAAAGCCCTAAGCCACGTAAAACTTGTAGTGGATAAATTAGAGGCATCTAGTTTAGATTGTTGCTGGGCTAGTGTTATGATATGGTGATGTTGTAAGTAAAAGTATGATATGATACTCTTACAACACATATAACATGTAGGTTCCATAGACCTTGGCCTTACACATAAAGGTATGATAGAGATCATACCACGGTGCACATGATGGAGATCATATGCGGAAACCATATCATTTCACTTATAAACATGTGATGTTTGATTGCATCTTATATTGCTTGTTTGGCGTTTTATTAGCATAATAAGATGATCCCTCATTTAAATATCAAGATAAGAATGTGTTCTTCCTTTAGTATGCACCGATTATGTTTTCGTCGCTTCAAGACATCACGTGATGATCGGGTGTTCTTGGATCCACGACCATATATCGGGTGTAAGACAGTTACACACGCGAATACTAAGGTTCTTACTTGGAGAGCCTAGCATGTATAGACATGGCCTCGGAACATGGACCGAAAGGTTAAGCATGAGTCATATGTTAGATATGGTTCCCATTTGATGCTCGCCTTTGAAACTACATCGACTCACGTGATGATCGGACTTGGTGTAGTGGATTTGGTTCATGTAATCACCAAAAAGGCACGAGGGATGTCGTTTTTGAGTGGGAGTTCATTCCTAATTTGGATTAATAAGAACTCAATTTATCATAAATTAAATCAAAGTGAATTTGCATAATTTGTTGTAGTCATTGGCATTTGTTCACCACTTTATGCTTAGTTGTAACTGAGATAATAGAACTATAGAATTCTTGATATTTACTTTACGAACTGGTATCGTATTGTGTTGAGTGTCAATCTAAAGTTTAAAGTCCTATTGCAAACTTTCAGCAAACTCTGTTTACTCCGTGAGATTTAATAATTAGTATTAAATCGAGAGTAACAATTCTAGTGTTAGTATCTTAAGTATCATGTTTGCCTCCATGATTCTTGATTGTTTTGATATCAAGTTTATCTAGGAGCTGAAAGAATTGTTTCATAAACCATCATGTGTGACAGTTATAACGATATCTAAAACAATGTTTTGGTTGCAATATGATAGAGTATAATGTACGTTCTCATAGTGGATGAGAATTTACAAAGGTTGGAGATGCTAGACATCCTAATCATCCAAATGGGTTTTTTGGAAAGTAACATTATACTCAAGATTCATCCTTATAAGCTACATTAGCTTGATCATGAAAGTCGTCATGATAAGGATGAATAGAAGATGTATGTAAAGTGTTTACTACACTAAAAGATTACTAAAGAATGGATTTTGAAAGAACGCCGATCATTTTGATGATGGTGATCTACTTCAAAGTGCAGGTCCAAAGGTATTATTATTTGAATATACATTCTTTGGACTATGTGTCATGTATATGGCGCCACTGTTGATGTTGATAGATTCTTTTAAAAGGAAAAGGAAATGCTGAAAGTGAATCTATAAAATATATTTGGTAGAAAAGAAAAAGATTGGAAATATCCAATTTAGGTATATGGATGATATACATGTTATGGTTGTATTCTTTGCTTGTTAAACAATGTGGTTCTTGGGTATTGAATACTGAATTGGTTGGTATGAAATTTCATACGGAACGACGCAATTCATGAACCATAATGGCCTAAGTAACTAGCAAGAGAATATGTGATGATGTTCATCAAAAACAAACAAACCGTTGTTTGTATTTCTTGTTGACACCAAAGCTTGCCTTCAAGGTTTGTTTTAATAATAGTTATTTAAATCAGGTATTATGAGAACAAAGGTTGTTCAAATAATTATCGTATTCCATATAAGATGGATGATTTACAAATCTAGTTGGAGAAATCACATCCATAAAACCTAATGCTAAAATGTCGCAAGACAAATGATTGAAAGATCACTTACGAAGTGACATCACCGTTTAAATTATATTGGAAAGAAAACATGAAGAATCTCCATATTTATGGATTTTTGGAGTCTTTGATTTTATCAAGTGACGCTTGTGAGACTTTTCCTCGGGATAATTAAAACTTTGTTCAATGGCCAAAGAAGAACAAACGACTAAAATATTGGAATTTATACATATAGATGTATGAAGTCAATTATGTGTAGTCATAAGCGATGGGTTTCAAATTCATATACTTTCTCTGGAAATTTGAGTGAATATTCACTTAATGAGATAGAAGTATGAAATATTTGAAATGTTTCGAAGACTTTCAAGATGAAGTGAAAAATCATTGTAACAAGAAAATAAAATGGTTTATGATTTTATCATAAGGGATTTATTTGAGTTACAAGTGTCACAAGAAAAATAAATGAATTATGATTTATCATAAAGGTATTTATTTGATTTACAAGTTTAGAAAAAAACCTAGATTTACATCTCCCGAAACACCATAGGAGTATGGAGTGTTTGAGATTTGTAATGAAACCTTGTGTGACATGGTTGGATCAAAAGTGTTATTTATAAAATTGCCATTATGTTTTAGAAGATTAAAGCTTTAGAGACTATCGCTTTTACACTGAAAAGAGCTTCATCTTGATCCGTTGAAATGACACCATATGAGTTATGGTTTGGGGTAAAACCCAAGTTTTCATTTCTTTTTTGGTATGCTAAACATAGTTAAGATGTTTACAACTGAAGTCGGATGAGCATGTCTTTGTAGGTTATTTCGAATAACAATTGGGTATTCCTCCATAACACCAAGGACAAAAGGGTTTGTCGCTTGAAATGTGAAGTTTCTTGAAAAAGGAATTTTTTGCAAAAGTTAAGTGGGAGGACAATAGAACTTTGATAAGGTTAACAAACCTTAGCTAAATGTGCTGAGTTCTTGGCGCTTGAGAAATGGTTCCGGAGGCTGCCATAATGCTCATAGCTTATGTGCCTCAAAGGTTGTGGTCATGGAGATCTAATTTCTTATTGAACCAAGTCGGTCGGATAAACAAATCAAATGCTGAGATTTGAGAGTAAATCATTATTGTTTGACAATGATAAAACGACCACATACAAAGAAGCGATGATGGGCCCTGACTCTGTCAAATGGCTTGAAAGCATAAAATCCGTGATAGTTCCATACAGAAAGGTGTAAAAACCTATCAGGCGTATTTGGATCTATAAAGAAACCGACATGGATGTTTCACATCTATGAAATAATTGACATGTCGGTAAAGTATTTTATGACAATGTTCAAAGAGTTGACTATGACAAGATTTGATCTTTCATATCGTTATTTAGTCTGGATGGATTAAAGTAGCAACCACTACATATAATTTGGTATATGGTAGATGAATAAACAAAATAAAATTCTTCTAATAGAATGGTTACCTAGGACGTGTACATGACACGATCCAAAGGGTTTTGTTAATTCAAAGGATGCTAAAAGGGCATGCAAACTTCAATGGTTGAAGTAAGCATCGCGGAGTTGGAATCTTCACCGTGATGAAAAAGAAGTTTTCATCTCGAGACAATGAAGATGCTTGCATTTGCAAGAAATTAAGTGAGAGCGCTGAGACATATTTCTAATACATTATGTGGAGGACATCTTGTTGATTAGAAATGATGTAATTTTTATTGACAAAGGTTAAGAATTTCATTTTGATGAAAGACTTAGGCAAAACCCGAATATTTAGCATGAATGTCTATAGTGGATAGACTGTGACGCTAATATGGTTGTGCCAAACGTATATATATATGAGATATTGAAGGAGTTCAATATAGAAACGACAAGAAATGGTTCTTGTTGCATGGAAAATAATTGAATCAATATTCAAGTGTATCAACACTTGATAAGTGAAACAAGATTCAAGTGCTTTGACACTTGATGAGTGAAATCACGAGAATTTTTTGATCAATCATACCATGATATGTACGCATCCAGATATGTCCTATGCTCTAAGTGTTATGAGCATATGCCAGAATGAATCATAAAATGATCATTGGACAATAGTGAGGATATTCTTATGATCTTTTGGAAGAACTAAGAATATATTTGTATAGAGTTGACAAACAATTACAAATAGTTCATTGTAAAGTATTACATTGATACTAGTTTTGTCACCAGATACAAATTAAGTTTATCTCAATTTAAACTATGGGTGGCACAATTTAATGGAAAGGAGATTCCATGATGGATTTGGATGAATTCCAAAGTTAAGACATTGTGACAGATACTACAACAAATGCTAAGTATATGAATGATATAGTAGCAGCAAAGGAGGGAATTTGTGTCAAGTAGTTTGTTATCAAACTAAGGTGTGGTTCGCAATGGGCTAACACTAAAGATATATTGTACGACAATAATATCGACATGATTTAACCCCAAGGAACCAAAGGTCTCACCAAAAGACCAAATTTATATAATGCCATCTCATTGGAGAATGAGTGATGCGT
Source organism: Avena insularis (assembly GCA_023614405.1). Lineage (NCBI taxonomy): Eukaryota > Viridiplantae > Streptophyta > Magnoliopsida > Poales > Poaceae > Avena > Avena insularis. Next base: position 359,807,771 of record CM042697.1, read on the forward strand.
GGAGACGCAAAGACATGCAAATACACAAGGACCTGAAGCGTCAGATCCGTAGACTATGTTAACCACTTGCAATTGCGTATATGGAACACAAGAAAGCCATAGGTGTTCAATACGCAAAATTTTCAAACTAGATTATTGTCTCTAGTGCAAGTGGGGAGACTGAAGGGAATATGCCCGAGAGGCAATAATAAAGTGGTTATTATCGTATTCCTTATTTATGATAAATGTTTATTTTGCATGCTATAATTGTATTAATATGGAAACGTTAATACATGTGTGTTTAATAAACAAAAAGGAAGTTCCTAGTTATGCCTCTCTTATAAACTAGCTCGTTGATTAACAAGATGATCAAGGTTTTCTGATCATGGACATTGGATGTTGTTAATAACGAGGTCACAACATTAGTGTAATGATGTGATGAACATTCATCCGAAGTATAGCATTACGATCAAAGTAATTGAGTTTATATTGCTATAGCAACTTACGAAGTGATCCTAATCCTTAGACCATGAGATCATGTCAATCACTAACACCGGAAGAGTTTCTCGATGACATCAAACGTCACACCGTAACTGGGTTATTATAAAGATGGATTCAGAACTACTAAAGTGTTATGTTGAGGCACATGGATCGAGAGTAGAATTTGTTCATCCCGATGATGGATAGATATGCTCTGGGCCCTCTTGGTGATATCACATTGATTAGCTTGCAAGCAAGTGATTTGATCACTAGAATGTGATATCACGGGAACGAGAAAAAGAGTGCATGTCGGTAACGTGATCAAACTAGGTATGAAGATACCGATGATCGAATCTCAGACATGTAATATATCGTGAAACAAAGGGATTAAGATAGTAGCGTAAAAGGTTCACACGATCACAGAAGTCATCGTTGAATGTGTGGGAGTCAGTACGGATCTCCAGGTCCCGCTGCTGATTATTGATCGGAGAGGGGTCTCGATCATTTCTTAATTATTCGCGAACCGTAGGGTGACACACTTAAGGGACACCGACACCATTCGGAGGAAATGATATGTCAGAAAAAAAAATGAAAACGCAGGAATTTATTTCACTAGACACCGAAACTATTTCGGTTGAAATTGTTGAAACTTGTTCTGCATGTGAAATTGAATACTAGCAAGGGGTTTTATGTGAATGTTTGTTAATTAAAGTAATTAGAAAAATTCTGAATAAATAAATAAAAGTGTTTTATTTAAATGAGATCTTGCATTAAATTTGGTGGAAATTTAATGCATGTGAGTGGATTTTTGAGTGGAGGCTCTTTTATGGGAGTGGAGGCTTTTCATTTTGAGTGGGAGCTCCACCCACATGAATGTGGAAGAGGTGGGGGCAGCCCACCATGGCTGGGCGCATGGCCCTTTGGGTGCCCCCTCTCCCTATAAAAGGCCCCCTCTCATCCTCACAAGGCACACCTCCTCGCCAAGGATCTCTCTCCCCCCTTTAGAATTTCCCCATGGTCTCGGATTAGCGAGATACATGTTCCCTGTGGATTTTTCTGGAAGGATTTGTTGCTTCCGCTGCTTCGCTGGAGCAAGGGCGCGGAGGTTGTCAGGGTACCTGTACGTGTGTGCGATCACAGATGCACCACTGCTTTGCGGTGCTGGAGTTGATGGTGCTGGACCGGCTGGACCAGGTGGACTTCATCACGATCTTGAGACCGGCAAGCGTTCGTCTACATCATCCACGAGTACAACCTCGTTAATGCTATTCGGTTTTCAAGGGTATGTATTCTATGGATGTATATCCACCCGTTGCTTGTATCTAGTAGATAGATCTTGGTACTTAGATGTTCCCATCGTCGGAATTTTTTTGTTTTCTATGCCGCGAACCCTACAAAAAGGATATGAGAAACAACTCGAGGAGCACCATTGTAGCCACAAGTATGGCAAGATATATGAGATTAGATGTAGGGAAAGAGGTGTTATATCAACATGAGAGCCTCCAACCTAGATACATAATATTTCTCTTTGTTCTTACGAGTGCAGTCTTCACTGCATCATCCCTCCCCGGATTCCTCCACATCCATCGACCCCAACTTTAGCCTACCCATGGCATATTCCATGATACCATCACGACATTTAAGGTGTGCTCGTCAAGTTCCCTAGGAACACCATTCATGTCGGTAGGTTTCCAAGCAAAGATGTCCTTGTTCTCATGGAGGAACTCGACAAGCATGCTTTCCTATTTGGGATCCATGTTTGTCCCAATGGTGGTGGTCTTAGAGGCATCGCCTACCACAAAAGTTCCACTGGCTTGGTCCCAATGGCGTCCTTGAATGCGGGATCGAAGTCAAAAATCCGTTTCTTTGATGCCGGCATATCCGAGGCATTGACCTAGCAATGAATCTCCTTGAATTCTTCGCTATAGAGGATAGCTTCAGCAAAGACTGCTTCACCTATCCCGCAGTCTCTTGCCTTTGCGAAACTTGTAGCAACGGTGATGACATTATTTGCTCTGGGTATCTTGATCTTGTTGTAGATGAAGCATGGTTTTGCCATGAAAGAGTGGAATATGTCGCGTACGAATATGACTTGGTACACGCTCTTGAAGGGGACCACTTCGAAGGTCATTCGTTCTTGGTGGTAATTGTTGACATCACCAAAGGGAACCAAAAGGGTAGTGCACCCAAGGGACCGAGCTTCCCGTCCAGGAACAACGACATGAAACATGATGCTATTCTGCCTTAGGTTGGTCTCAGTCAAGTTCATCTTGTGCAGTGTATCCAGGTACATGATGTTGATGGTCCTTCCGCTATCCACAAGGCACTTGGTGAACTCACTGCAGCCAATCAGGGGTCGATGACCATGGCATACTGATTCTCTATTGGAACGAGGTCGAGGTGATCCGGCATGTCCCAAGTAATTGGAACTTCCGACCAGCATAGGTACTGGGGAACTGGGGTTAGGGTGGCCATCAGTATCCTCAGTGAGGTCTTCTGTGCCCGGATAGTTGGGTGCCAAGGAAAGTGTGGTAGATGGGGGCCTTATTCTCGAAGGGGTTCTTGCCATTACCATCGCCCTTATCGACATGCTTGGGATCTACATCCTCATCCATGTCACTTGAATCCTTGGACTCCTCTTCCTTCTTCTTCCCTTTTCCCTTGCCTCACGGTTGGTTCTTCCGTCTTTGCTTGTAGTCGGACTTCGGGTCCTCCTTGATATTGTTGATAAACTTGCATTAGCGGTTGGTGTGAGTGGACTTGCCATTGGCGTCGAGGTGAATGAAACACGACATATAGCATTACTCCTCATATGTCTGGGGACGCGGGGCACTGCCGAGGTAGTTTCACTACCTCACTACTGCCCACGACCAGCCTCTGGCCTCGGCCACGCTGTCCGCCTTCACCTCTACCCACGAACATCATGGCGACCATGTCGGATGCTATCTTTTATTCGTGCGGACTCTTTCGCTTATTGTCGTTGTTCCTCTTGGCTTGGGTTGGTATAGATACTACCGGCAAGGAGCCACCAGCGGCCGCAAACTCACTGTCCAAGGAGATCATCGGATTGAGATCCAGCTAGTGATTTTCCTGTAGGAGCTTCAATGTATGCCGGAGTAAAGTTCCGTTTTCCAAGACATCGATGAACGCAACCATAGTGGTCTGATCATGCACTCTTGTGCATGAATTTTTCATATCCAGCCAACAAGAGAGGTAGGCCTGAGATGACTCGTCCTTTTCCCAAATGCACCGCTGTAGGTCACCGACAATGCAGGGACGTTTATACGTACCATCGAAATTCTTGGTGAACGCTTCATGCATATCCAACAAATTGCATATGGACTTCTCCAGAAAGTCGTCGATCCATTGACGGGTGGTGCCTGTCAACATCAGTGGGAGGTACTTGACGGCGTGGTTGGGGTTTCCCCCTGCATTCTCCACCGCCTCGTTGTAATCCTGCAACAATGTAGCTAGCCTAGCAGTGCTATCATAGGGCTTGATCGTATTGTCAATCCGGAAACCTTTGAGGTAAGTTGTGGCCGGTATCACTGGCCAAAGCAACATGGTCCTACATACTGTCCTTCCCGGTCTTCGTAGATCTTGTCGAGGTGTGAGCGCGCGTCGTATGGCTCCGGGTTTCCTTTGTGCTTGTCGCCGCTATGGGAATGGCTGCGTGAGCGACGTGATCCTCCTCCGCCATAGTGGCTGCTAGGTGGCAACGGTGGGGGTGGTAGCAGTGGGTTAGCCTTCTTGCTGTTTCCCTCCTGTCACCCCTCATGGCTGTCGCAATTTTTTGTCAGACATGGAGGGTCATGGTGCGACCTTCTCTTGTGCCCGTTGTTGCCTCTACGCTCTCTGTCATGCTGAGGCTTATCCACATTGTCGCGAATGACGATGCTACCCTACGGGCATTGATACGCCCAAAACAAATCTACTTTCTCAAACACTTTTGCTATTGTTTATCCTCTAATTTGTGTGATTTGGATATAACTAACACGGACTGATGCTGTTTTCAGCAGAATTGCTTTGGTGTCTCGTTTTTGTGCAGGAAATCAAATTTTAGGAAAAATCCCAGAAAATATGCCGAAAATCCTATTTTACCAGAAGACTCACGGAGCCAGAAGACGGATGGGAGGAGAGGCCTGAGGGGCCCACACCACCCCCTGGCCCGGGCCAGGCCTGGCCATGCCAGGGCATGGTGTGGCCACCTCGGACTCTACCTCGACCTCTCCTTTCGCCTACATATACCCTCTAACCTAAAAATACAGGGGGGTTCGACGTTTTTCCAGATAGAGTTCCGCTGCGCCGCCACCACCAAAAACCACGATTCGGAACCAGAAACTCCATTCTGGCACCCTGCCGGGACGGGGAATTAGAGGAGATCATCGCCATCATCATCACCAACACCTCTCCATCAACCATCCATGATTCCCTCATCCATGAGTGAGTAATCCCCCCGCTGTAGGCTATGTGGATGGTAGGGATTGGATGAGATCTATCATGTAATTGCAAAAGATTATTAGGGCATGGTGCCTAGTATCCATTGTTAGTGCTTTTGACATTGTTGCAACTTGTTATGCTTAATGCTTGTCACTAGGGCCCGAGTTCCATTATCTCAGATTTGAACATGTTATTGATTCATGATGTTATTATTGTTTGTGATCTTACCTGCAAGCTGTATACACATATCATTTTCCGGAACCCGAGGCCCCGAAGTGACAAAAATCATGATAACGGGAGGGGATGGATATTATGTGAGGATTACGTGTGTTCACGAAGTGTTAATGCTTTTCTCCGGTGCTCTATTAAAAGGAGCACCTTAATTTCCAGTAGATTCCCTTGAGGCCTCGCTGCAGTGGGCTGGCAGGACAAAAGATGTTGTGCAAGTTCTCAATGCGAGCAAGCATGGCTATATATGGAACACATGCCTATGGTTACTTAGTACTTGGATGCTTTATCTTATTTATCTGCAAATGCCCTTGTCTTGATTATTACATGAATTGTCTTGTCCATGCAATGCCCATCCATCCACCCCTATGCCTACCGCACTTTAAATCCTGCTGTTTATTACAATTGTTACTATTGTCCTTATTTTACTACTGCTGTTACTTTTCTATTGCTACTACAAAATTGTTTCTACTGATAAACTATTGCGAGCATGACTGTTTCCAGGTGTAGCTGAATTGACAACTCAATTGTTAAGGCTTATAAATATTCTTTGCCCTCCTTGTGTCAAATCAATAAATTTGGGTTTTACTTCCCTCGAAGGCTGTTCCGATCCCCTATACTTTTGGGTCATCAAGACTATTTTCTAGCGATGTTAACGGGGAGCATAACTCTATTTATAAAGTTCACTTGGAATTAGTATTGTTCATTTCTATCCATTCATCATGGGTAAAACTCGTGATGGAAAATTTCCTATATTACCATCCACTACAAGAAGAGGTACAGTTCTGAACACCTCTGTTTCTCTTGATTCACCATCTATGATGAGTAAGCTCGTTACCACCACCACATACACATGTTACACATACTGCTAGTTCTGCTGAATCTGAAATTGCTTCTGATACTCATGATATTACTTCTACTATTCTTGATGAGAGTGGTTCATTAGGTCCTTTCCTAGATGCTACAATTGCTAGAACTATAATTGGAAACACTGAAACTCCTAATTAAGATATTACTACACCTGTTAGTTCACTCGAGCCTAGAGAGATTCCTAGTTATGATATTGATGACGATTATATTGAAATGACCGATGAATTTATTAAGGAATGTCAAAACACTCATGGTGCAAGTGATATTAAAAGTCTTCTTGGGAGACATACTGTTAGAACAAAATTATCTCCTGATGCTATGTTTGCCACATCTCCCATAAACATTGATGTCTACGCACACTTCTATTCGTGTAAACTGTGTTGGGCCTCCAAATGTAGAGGTTTGTAGAACAACATCAAGTTTCCCTTAAGTGGATTACCCAAGGTTTATCGAACTCAGGGAGGAAGTGGTTAACGGTATCCATCTCAAGCAACCCTGCAATCAAGATACAAGAAGTCTCTTGTGTCCCCAACACACCCAATACACTTGTCAGGTGTATAGGTGCACTAGCTCAGCGAAGAGATAGTGAAATACAAGTAATATGGATGATTATAAGACAATGACGCCAGAAAAGAGCTTTAAGGGGAGGACGAGACTAAAGGCAATATGAAATAAAGATGGCAGCAAGCAAACATGTAACAAAACTGATTTTAAACGGTGTTTTAATGCTTAGAAACAAGGCCTAGGGATCATACTTTCACTAGTGGACACTCTCATATAAATATCTCCACTTCATTATGCTACTCTGAACTACTCTCTGGTTGGACAACTCTAATCGATGGTAGGGCTATAACAGTACACCTCAAAGTTCGCATTCCCCATATAGATAACCCCACACTGTCACCTTGAGTTCTAGATGGTTCCAACAAACACCACAATTTCATAGAGACATCCAACTAAAATTAAACTCATGATAAGTATTTATGTAATCTCAAGCCTAAGTGCCACACGGTGTGCACACCTGTCACCTTCACACACATGGGGATAACCGGAGATTGATTAAAGCACTTGATTACAAAGCTGATGACCACAATAAGATCACACATAGAGAGAGATGAACACATATCTACCGGTAGAGCCCTTAGCCTCGAGGAAGAACTACTCCCTCCTCATCATGGGAATCAGCAACGGCAATGTAGATGGTGATGGAGATCGATGGAGATGCCTCCGGGGGCAATTCCCCGTCTCTCTAGACTTCTGTCCCTCGAATCTCCTCTTCGGTGGCGGCGGCACAGTGGAACTTTTCGTGGATGTAGGCCCATTCATCTAGGGTTTTATCCACGGGGGAATATATAGGCGGAAGAGCAAGGTCGATGGAGCCTCAGGGGGCCCACACCATGTGGTCACACGGCCAGGGGGCCCGCGCCACCCCTAGGTGTGGCCACCTCGTGGCCCCCCTTCGGCTGCCCTTCGTTCTCTGTGTTCTCTCGGGTAAAATATTGACTTTGGATTTTTTCCCGTCCAATTCCAATAATATTTCTTTACTATCTTTTCAGAAACCAAAAACAACAGAAAACAGGCAACTGGCACTTCAGCATCTTGTCAATAGGTTAATGTATAAAAATACCACAAGTGTAGACAAAACATAAGAAAGTTGATACTAAACAAGCAGGGAGCATAAAAAATTATACATACATTTACGACATAGCAAGCACCCCCAAGCTTAACTCCTACTCGTCCTCGAGTAGGTAAGTTATAAAAGAATAATTTTTGAGATGACATGCACCATCACAATCTTGATCAAACCATTTGTAAAGCATTGAAAGCTGGGATCAAAGTACTCTAATTAACATGAACATGAAAGATGTAGTTCTAACAATAAGACATAGCAACTATGTTGCAACATGAAAAGGTACAAACAAAAGATCATGAATAGCAATGCATTAAAAGACATTTGTTTGTTTCACATATAGAAAACATAGCATGTATGTTATTCAGCTTGTCCTTCATAGAGTACCAAAACATAAATGCATAGGACACCTTCAAAGTTCATAAGAGTGACTAGATACAAATAGTTCAAGAGCAAGCAATATCAACATTATGAATCAATCAATAAGTTTTGGGACAATGCACATTAAACTAAGAATGACAACTATGCTCTCTTAATTAGTGCCTAAATATAGAAGGTGGAGACTCAATGTAAAAGTGGAAAGAAAGGCCCTTCATAAAGGGAAGCAGGGATTTCAAGTTTCATAAAGAGCTTCTAAAAATTATGGTACTTGTTAGCTTTCAGCTCTCATTGCCTCTATCATAAGAATCTTGAAGTGGTTAAGGTTAAAGTGAAACAAATATGGAGTATATGCTTGACAAATCATAAGTTGTCAATCTCATGTACCTTGAGTACGAGGGTCGTTCCACATGCTACTCAACTTTAGTTACCGGTAAGTTCTTCTCATAGTAAGTATATGTGTATCATAGAGAACCGCCAACAGGGTACCCTGGCCCCATGACACAGGAGCTATCCCATATCAAAATGATAAGGCAACAGACAGTGAGCATCTCAGCGATCCTTTTATTTACCATTAGCACGATGCATATATATTTTTCTTTTCTCCCTCTTTTTTTATATTATTTTCTAAGGATGCTTCATGGATTGCTCACTATGGTGATGCTGCAAGTTTCCACCATGATTAGGCATGGCTTCGGCTAGCGGCCCAGGCGTTTCTCTAACACATATACATAAATCAATGGACTTACAAGCCCTCCTTTTATTTCACACCGCCAACATCCGCAAACAAAAAACCATGATATCAACTGGGTAGATATGTACAGGTGTTGAAAGCGTTCCCCATGACAGCATGGTTCTGCTAATTCCCAACTTATAAGTGCAAGCATATACAACATAGATGCCACAATGGTTCATGTTTATTAGGGGCAAGAAAAATAAAGTGTGCCATCAAGTTTGTGAGATCTTTAATCACTAATTTTCTCATAACAAGTTTAATTTGGAAGATAGATAAAACAAGAATATACTAGGAATAGTATAACACACCAAGCATAGGAATTTGTAGTGGAATCTTTGGAATAACTTGCTTTTTTGGGAGTTTAATGTATGAGTAAAGCTTAGTCAATACAAGTGGAGGCTAGCAAAAGACTGGGAGCGACCAACTAAGAGAGCAATAATGGCCATAATCATGTAGAGCGACAAAACATTATTAATCAAAGCATAAAGTGGTATCACAAGTCAAAAACTAAATGATCATAGAGGCTAAGGTGTCTGGTTCATAGTCATAACATGGTGTGAGAATGTGCCAAGTCATCCCAAACAAAGCATCAAAGGAGAATACCACAATATTATGCTTTTGTATGCTAAAACAACGCATGATTCTTTTAAGGCACATTAAGCAATCTTAATTGTTTGGAACAACACTACTGGAAAAACCATCTTCGGTTCGATCAAAACAAGCCCAGCAGTCCCGGCCTGTCACAGCCCACGACTAGTGGAAGCACTAGTCCCGGGTCGTGAGGCCCCTAACGGCTAGAAACGGCCGTAGTGACTAGTCCCGGGCCGGACCAGGTCATTAGTCCCGGTTCGTAATATGACCCGGGACTAATAACCTGGAGCAGGCCAGCTGCTCTTTTCGAGGACTATTAGTCCCGGGTCGTATCACGGCCCGGGACTAGTTGTCCATCAGTATATATACAGCTTCCTGTCCTCCTGCCCTAAAGCATATGGTGGCCATTTTTCTCAAAGAAGCAAGAGATTTCATGCCATTTTTCTCAAGATTTAGTTTACAACACCTAAATCCAAAGATTTAAAAGGTTAGAACTTCATTCTTTCATCTCTTATTGCTACTTTAGCTCTATAATGCTCTAGAAGTATAGAGATATGGATCAAATGCATGCATGCTCTAGAAGTAGCTAGAAGGATTTTGATATATATGTGTAACAAATTTTGATTAGGCACAGAGTTACTAAAAATTCAAATGTGTAATTTTAGAGTTTCAGAGCTTAGAATGGAATGAGGTTTTCACTGATAGAACAATAATAAAAAACTCCACATTTATCATGTTGATTGTTTTCTCCAATTCACAAATTGGTGCATGTAAATTTTTCAAAATTCAAAATTAATGCTCTAGAAGCTCTCAATATAACTTGTAATAATTTTATCATGTTGTGTAATGGTTTTTGATATACTTTTACTATAATGCAGATGGTCCGAGAATGGATGTACGGATCGACGACGCCCTGGCGAAGTTCATTAATGGCGCATGAATTCATCTGTATTCTGATGCAAACAAGCGTAATGGTTTTGTATTCTGTCCATGTAATGGATGTAGGAATCGAAGGATTACTCGACTCAAAAACCCTTCACAGCCACCTGTTGAAGTCCGGCTTCATGCCCAGTTATAATTGTTGGACCAAGCACGGAGAGAGAGGGGTTATAATGGAAGACAATGAAGAGGAGGAGGAGGATGGCAACTATCATGGTTTCCCTGAGTACAGAGATACTTCCATGGGGGATGCTGAAGGGGAGGATGAAGAAGAGACACATGATGAACCCGCTGATGATCTTGGTCGGACCATTGCCGATGCACGAAGAGATTGTGAAACTGAAAAGGATAAGGAGAAGTTCAATCACATGCTAGAGGATCACAAAATGTTGTTGTACCCAAATTGCAAAAATGGTGTGAAAAACTGGGCAGCACACTGGAATTGCTGCGATGGAAGGCTGAGTGTGCTATACCTGACTCCTCATTTGAAAAGTTGCTAAAAATGATGAAGAATATGCTTCCAAAAGATAACGTATTGCCCGCCAGTACGTACGAAGCAAAGAAGGTTGTCTGCCCTCTAGGTTTAGAGGTTCAGAAGATACATGCATGCCCTAATGACTACATCCTCTACCGCGGTGAGGAGTATGTGAATTTAGATGCATGCCCGGTATGCACTTCACTTCGGTATAAGATTAGACGAGATGACCCTAGTGACGTTGAGGGCGAGCCCCCCGGAAGAGGGTTCCTGCGAACGTGATGTGGTATGCTCCTATAATACCACAGTTGAAATGCTTATTCAGAAACAAAGAGCACGCCAAGTTGTTGCGATGGCATAAAGAGGAACGTAAGTCAGACGGGATGTTGAGACAACCCGCTGATGGGTCGCAATGGAGAAAAATCGATAGAAAGTACCCGGACTTAGCAGATGACGCAGGGAGTTTAAGGTTTGGTCTAAGTATAAATGGCATGAATCCCTTTGGGGAGCAGAGCTCCAGTCACAGCACCTGGCCCGTGACTCTATGCATCTATAACCTTCCTCCTTGGTTGTGCATGAAGCGGAAGTTCATTATGATGCCAGTGTTGATCCAAGGTCCGAAGCAACCCGGCAACGACATTGATGTGTACCTAAGGCCATTAGTGGAAAAACTTTTACAGTTGTGGCACGAACACAGGATACGCGTGTGGGATGAGCACAAGAAAGAAGAATTTAACCTCCGAACATTGCTTTTCGTAACAATCAATGATTGGCCTGCTCTTAGTAACCTTTCAGGACAGTCAAACAAGGGATACAATGCATGCACACACTGTTTAGATGAGACTGGAAGTATATATTTGGAACATTGTAAGAAGAATGTATACAATGAGCATCGTCGATTTCTTTTGGCCAAGCATCCCTTAAGAAAGAAAGGCAAGCATTTCAACGGTCTGGCATGTCACCATACGAAGCCTAAGGAGCGTACTGGTGCTGATATATTTGATATGGTCAAAGATTTGGATCAACTGGTAACCTTTGGAAAGGGTCCTAGAGGAAAATCTGTTCCGAAAGACGCTGAAGGACACGCACCCATGTGGAAGAAGAAATCTATATTTTGGGAGCTACCATATTGGAAATTTTTAGAGGTCCGCTCTGCAATCGATGTGATGCATGTGATGAAGAATCTTTGCGTGAACCTGCTAGGCTTCTTGGGCGTGTATGGGAAGACAAAAGATACACCGGAAGCACGAAAGGACCATCAACATATGAAAGACCCAGATGGCCTGTATCTAGAATGATTTCAAGGTCATGCCAGCTATGCTCTTACCAAACAAGAGAAGGAAATATTTTTTGAATGCCTAAGCAGTATTAAGGTCCCGTCTGGCTTCTTGTCGAATATAAAGGGAATAATAAATATGGCAGAAAAAAAGTTCCAAACCCTAAAGTCTCATGACTGCCACATGATTATGACGCAAATGCTTCCGATTGCATTGAGGGGGCTTCTACCAGATAATGTTCGAATACCCATTGTGAAGCTATGTGAATTTCTCAATGCAATCTCTCAGAAGATAATCAATCCTGAAGATCTACCACGATTCTGTAATGATGTGGTCCAATGTCTTGTCAGTTTTGAGTTGGTGTTCCCACCATCCTTCTTCAATATTATGAAACACCTGCTGGTTCACCTAGTCGAAGAGATTTCCATTCTCGGTCCTGTATTTCTACACAATATGTTTCCCTTTGAGAGGTTCATGGGAATCTTAAATAAATATGTTCGTAACCGTGCTAGGCCAGAAGGAAGCATCTCCAAGGGCTATGGAACAGAGGAGGTCATTGAATTTTGTGTTGACTTTGTTCCTGACCTTAAGACGATTGGTCTTCCTCAATCGCGATATGAGGGGAGACTGAGTGGAAAGGGTACTCTAGGAAGGAAATCAATAATATGTAGGGACGGACATTCTTACACTGAAACACATTACACCGTTCTACAGAATTCTATCTTGGCAGCCCCATATATCGAGGAACACAAGAAAATCTTACGCTCCAACAACCCTGGAAAGCATGACTCTTGGATTAGAGATGAACACATGAAGAGTTTTGGCGGTTGGTTGCAACATCTCATCAAAAACAACACTCTTGGAGATCAGCTATACTTGTTGTCTAGGTCACCATCTTCGACTATATCGACTTTCCAAGGGTACGAGATAAATGGGTATACATTTTACACGATATCCCAAGATAAAAAGAGCACCAACCAAAACAGTGGTGTCCACTTTGATGCAACAGACAACAATGGGTCAAAGACCACATATTATGGTTACATAGAGGAGATATGGGAACTTTACTATGGACCTAATTTTAAGGTCCCCTTGTTTCGGTGCAAATGGGTCAAGCTGACAGGAGGAGGGGTTGAGGTAGACAAGAAATACGGAATGACATCGTTGGATCTCAACAATCTTGGGTACTTAGACGAACCATTCATCCTAGCCAATGATGTGGCTCAGGTTTTCTATGTGAAGGACATGTCTACCAAACCTAGAAAAAGAAAAAATAAGAAAAATAATACATCAGACGATGAGCTAAAGTGACACATAGTTCTTTCAGGAAAAAGAAACATCGTGGGAGTGGAGGACAAGACAGACATGTCAGAAGATTGTGATAAGTTTCATGAAATTCTGCCCTTCGCGGTGAAGGATGACCCAAGCATCATGTTAATGAATGAAGATGCTCCATGGATACGACGGGATCAGAAAGGAACACACGCGAAGAAATGATATGTAATAATTGTAACATTTTATGAGCGAAGATGCTCCATGCATGTGTCCATTTTTATAGTGTTGTCTGCAAACAATCTTGAGTGTGTTAGTCCTGTTTTGTGGCTGGACCGGGACTAAAGGAGTGCCTTTAGTACCGATTCATACTTACCATTAAGATCTGATCTCCAAACGCGTGAGGTCACATATTAGGGAGTGCCTCTATGACCAGTTTCTCGGAGATGCCGGAGGACTGGGCTCCGGCGGCATCTCCCTGAAACTGGCCATAGTGGTGTCCCTGCTCTCGAAAACCATCTTGGAGCTTGTAACTTCTCTAACTAGATCAATACGCTTGGGAGCTAACTAATTTCACATATTAGGGAGTGCCTCTATGACCAGTTTCTCCGAGATGCCGGAGGACTGGGCTCCGTCGGCATCTCCCTGAAACTGGCCGTAGTGGTGTCCCTTCTCTCGAAAACCATCTTGGAGATGGCTCAAACTGGCTGGAGGACTGGACTCACAAGGATGCCTATTTATAGTACAAGCAGCTCGGTATAATGTCGACACTCACGACACAATGTCGACACTCACCCCTATTATTAGCGCTGACTCATGTTTAGTCTCGGTTGGTGTATCCAACCGGAACTAAAGGTTCATCTTTAGTCCCGGTTGGTGACACCATCCGGGACAAGGTACAAGCCGCACGACATAATGTCGACACTCACCCCTATTATTAGTGTTGCTGACCCGTCGCCATAATCCTTGATCGCGGTTGGTTTCTCCAACCGGGACTAAAGATGAACCCTCTCTTTATTAGGTAACACTCAAGACATTTATTAATATTAAAACCGGGACAAACCGGGACTAGCTAACACTCAGGACTAAAGCCGCCCCCTTTAGTCATAATCATGCCTAGTCCTATAGTACGCAGCTTCAGGGTCTTCTTCGTCATCGTCACCTGCCACTCCGGGGATCCTCAGCCCATCAATGGCATATACCAGGGGCCATTCCAGCCTCGGATTCACGGCAGGAGGGGGAGGGGTCTCCTGTAAGACGATGCCGCTACCGCCGGGCCGGTGTGGGGCCTTTTTGTGGCTTTGTGGCGGTGGACTCGTTGGCACCGCAGGCGAGGATGGTCTCCCCCGACGATGTAGCGCATCACTCCGATGATAGTACGGTTCGCCCACCACAGACAACGGCCGGCTTCGTTGTGGTTCACCGGGGGCGGGCCATCACCCTCGTACCTGGCGAGCTCCCTTTCCCGCCTATTAGCAAAGAAGGCATTCCAGGTGTCATAGTTGTCGGGATCCCACTGGGATCCATCCGCTGCTTCGACATGAGCTCGTGGTAGAAGTGGTTTGTGATGGCCGCCTGGCGTGTGGAACCTTGAGGGACAGGAACCCCTCCAGCGCTCAGCATCCAGCCAGCGGGCGGCCGGTAGCACGGCGGACAAGGGTAGTTGGAGGCGGACAGCGCCTCGGTCTCCTCGAGGGTCAGAATGGCCCAGTAGGCATTGTCCATTGTTCTAAGAGAGGAAGGTGTGGATGTGTGGATAGCCATGGCGCGATCTCCCTAAATATAAAGGGAAATGGCGGGAAAACTTGGCGTGAAGCTTTGGGAAATGGCAGGAAATATCTTTAGTCCCGGTTAGTGACTACATCCGGAACTAAAAGCTCACGTAGAAAGGAAAGGGCGGGAAAACTTGGCGAGAAGCGGTGGGAAATATCTTTAGTCCCGGTTTGTGACTACAATCGGGACTAAATGGATATTATATTAGGATTATTTATATTTTTCTGATAATAATAGACATATTATTTGTTTTATTTGGATTATTACAATAAAAGATATGATTTTCCAAAGTTTTTATATTTGATTTGAATTAAAAAAAGAAAATTTACAAATGAAATAATTTATAAATGATGCAAACAGATAAATGGATATTATATTAGGATTCTTTATATTTTTCTGATAATAATAGACATATTATTTGTTTTATTTGGATTATTACAATAAATGATATGATTTTCCAAAGTTTGTATATTTGATTTAAAATAAAAAAAAGAAAATTTACAAATGAAATAATTTATAAATGATGCAAACAGATAAATGGATATTATATTAGGATTCTTTGTATTTTTCTGATAATAATAGACATATTATTTGTTTTATATGGATTATTACAATAAAAGATATGATTTTCCAAAGTTTTTATATTTGATTTGAATAAAAAAGAAAATTTACAAATGAAATAATTTATAAATGATGCAAATAGATAAATGGATATTATATTAAGATTCTTTATATTTTTCTGATAATAATAGACATATTATTTGTTTTATTTGGATTATTACAATAAAAGATATGATTTTTCAAAGTTTTTATATTAGTTTTGAATTAAAAAAGAAAATTTACAAAAAAACAATTAGTCGCGGGTCGTGGCTAGACCCGGGACTAAAGGGTGCCTGCGCACAAAAACGAAGCGGCTGAAAAAACTCTTTAGTCCCGGGCCGTGGCTTAACCCGCGACTATAGGGGGAGGGGTCTTTAGTCGCGGGTTATGCCATGGCCCGGGACTAAAGACCCTTTAGTACCGTCCCGTGGCTTAGCCCGCGACTAAAGGGTTGACCCTTTATATACGCGCGCTCGCCCCTGGCGCGCCGAGCCAGCACTTAGCACGCGACGAAGACAAAGACGAAGACGAGGCGCCATCGATAAAGAACAGGGGGAGGTCTTGCCTTGCCGACCAGATGACATCAAGGCCATTGCCGCCTAAATCTCAGTCTGCAGCCAGATGCCTTGTCACTGACGCCAGATGCGCCGTCACATGTGCCGTCTTGCCCGCCGCCACACTTAAGCGCCGTCTTGTATGCGCACCACCTCGCGAGAGGTGGTTATTTAATTTTATAGTTGTATAGGTTTTTGTGTTTAGGTTGTGATTAGTAGTATAAATGTTAGGAAATGTTAGTATTTAGGTTTTGATTAGTAGTATAAATGTTAGGAAATGTTAGTATTTAGGTTTTGATTATAATTAGTCTAGTGGTAATTAGTAGTATAATTAGTCTAGGAAATGTTATAGTTAGGTTTTTGTAGTAATATTTATTATTATTATTATTAGTAATCTTTAGGTTTTGTATAAATGTTTAGGAAATGTTAGTATTTATATTATTATTATATTATTAGGAAATGTTAATTTTTTTATATTTTCTTGTTATATTTTTTCTATAGTTTTTAGGATTAGTTATTTTTTTAGTATTAGGATTATTATAATTAGGTTTATTAGGGTTTTTGTTATAGTTTTTTTCTATAGTTTTTTTATATTAGGGTTTTTTGTTTTAGTATTAGGATTATTATTTTAATTAAAATACTAGAATTAGGATTAGGATTATTATTTTAGTGATTTTTTGTTTTATTTATTAAGATTAGAATTAGGATTAGGATTAGGGTTATTTTTTGTTTAAGTTATTATGATTATTGTTTTAGCACAAATAATATTAGGATTATTATAATTAGGATTATATTGTTTTAGTTATTAGGATTATTGTTTTTTCTAACCTGTTTAACTCTCTTTTTGTTATAGATAATTAAGTCATGGATCCATCCGAAGATCCTGGTCGCATCGGTGAAGGTTTTCTTCAGGGCATGATAAGAGGTGAAATTCCTCTTAATATTACTACCGGCACCGAAGATATTTTGCTCGAGGAAGAGATATCCTCGTATCTGAATCCATCCGGTGATGGACTAGAGTAAAACCTAATGTACCAAGGGGAAGACCAGATGGACGAAGGGCAAACAAATAACAACAATAATGATGGCCCCTCGACAAGATCCGGCGAGGTACATATATATATAAAGTCTCGTGTTACCTCTATTCATTAACTGATCTAGATATATATTAATCACTCTATCTTCTTCTTTTAGCCCACTGGATTGAAGCAATCGACAGCTCGAACGAAACGAGGGCCGAACAAAAAGTTGGATGGTAATCAGAGGTTCACCATCGAAGAAATAGATGATGATGGTGAACCGATTGCTCAAGAGAAGCACCGGAGGATGTTTATAAATCAATGCGGGGTGCTTGTTAGGGACAACCTGCCGATCACCATCCAAGAATGGAATAAGTCAAAGAAACCCAGTGAAGAATCCAACAGCTATGTCACCGATGATGCCAAAGATGACCTTTGGCAGAAGCTCATAGCGCATTTCATACTACCTCCAGAGTATGAGGAATTTGAGGTAGATGGTATTACCCCAAGGCCGGGTGGGCTTGAAAATAGAGCGAAAGTCAAGGAGTGGGCACTGAGCAAGATGGCTGAACTGTACCGGAACCACAAGAAAATTTTATACGCGAAATATGTCGCGAAAAAGAAAACTCCAGAATTCGAAGGAGTAAACGAGAAGTTGAGAGAACAGTGGCCCGATTTTGTAAAGTACAAGCAATCTGATAAACCAAAGGCAAAGTTGGCAAAGAACACGTTAAATGCTGCCAACAAGAAATACCATCATAAAATGGGGACAAGTGGCTACACGAGTGCCGTCCCTAAGTGGGAAACTATGTAGAAGGAAATGAGGGCTAGAGGCGTCACTCCTGGTACAGATGGATGGCCCGAGAGGTCAAAGCACTGGTAGTACGGGCACGGGGGATCCTTGGACCCAGAAACAGGAAAGAAATTATTTCATGAGAAAATTCTAAAACCCTCCGAAGACCTTATTAAAGCAATGAACGATGCTCAATTGGGATTGTTCCATCCCGAGAGAGAGAACGACGAGCTGACACACGCCCTAGGGAATCCTGAAAAGGGAGGACGAACACGAGGCAATGGCGCTGGTATCTCGTGGAAGAAAGGGTTTCCTCAATACGATGCCAGTTACAGAAGCCGTCAGAGAAAGAGGGACCGGAGGCAGACCGGATCTCCAGGGTAGAGCAGGACCAAGCTGATCTGAAGAACCTCATGCATGAAATTAGCCAAAGGCCGCCGTCGTCAACTCACTCGCGATCTGATGATCCTGCATTGGATCTTAGCCAATGGAGAAGCAGTGTGGCTTCCACGGAGGTCCGTGCTGATGATCAAGCACTGCTGGATGATGCGCCGGCTCCTCACTACCCCGTGGATGATGTCAGAGAGATGGAATAATGTGAGCTACATCAGCCAATGAACAACCTGTCCTTCAAGGTGGCGATCAGCACTGCTTTACCTTGTCTACATGGAGCACTCCACCATTCACTTCCGATTCCACCAGGCTATGCTCGTGTCACGGTGGATGACATAGTGGAGGATTTTGCGGACCTAGAGATTTAAATCGGTACGCCTGAAGGCCTTACGAAACTAGGAGATGTCAAGCGCAACATCATTCTATGGAATAATAAGTACATCAAGTTTCCAGGCTCGGCGCCAAGGCCACTGACTCCAAGGAATCCAAATCCACCCCGCATCGAATATCGTCAACCTCCAAGTCCACCCCAACTCGATTATCGCCAACCTCCAAGTCCACCCTGCCCCGCTGACGGTCGCCGCAGCAGGAGTACATCAACTCGATCTCCGCCTCCGCCTCCGTGCAATACTACTACCTCGTCGAATAAACGGAAGTTCGACGGTCCCCCGCGCCCCACATCGAAGAAAGGTCAAACGCCGAAGATAGTCGATATCCCGCCGGCTCTTCCAAAGAGACCTTATGACAAGACCGATGAGGAAACTAACGCGGATGTGGCTGCCCAAGTTAAGGCGCATTTTTCACCCAAAAAGCCTGAGCCAAAGCCGGTATATAACGAAAGAACCATCCCAGATATCGATGAATCTGGAACCAGACTATGACCGGGAGATTATTAAGCAAGCACAGAATAAAAAAATCACAAGTGCAAAAAGCGGGAAGCAAGTTGCCCAGCTCGAAGCACAGAAGAGTCAATCGGTCGCCCCGCTCAAAGTCATTTCAGACCTCGACAAGGCCTTCAGAGCTGAAATGGATATGGACATGCAAATAATGGACCCTAGAGCCTGTAATAATGGTTCACTTATGGGAATCACTGTATCGCAGGCCAAAGCACTTGCTAACGAAGAAAATATGTCTCTTGGTCAATATTTAGGCTATGAAGATACGCCATGGGGTCGATAGTAATGCAGGTATGTCCAAGGGGAGCCTCTAGTCAGTAATGAGGAGCTCACGCGTCTATCCACACATATGCGAAATCTGCACGAATGGTACATGTCGCAAACACAAAAAAAGCATCAGAAAGATTGGTTTCCGGTGGACGTTAGAATGGAGCATCACTTCAAACAATACTCGATATAGGTTCAAATGACCGAACTATTTCAGTTATACAACCAGCGCGCCCTCGACAAATCTATCATTGGTTGCTACTGTCTGTAAGTTATTTATTTCTATAATTAAGTTTGTAGCTTTAGCTCGTTCATTGCATTTAATATATTATCCTAACTATATATCCTTTTGTATGATGATATTATATTCTGCAAAATGAAGATGCTTGAATGCAAAAGAGCTAGAAGATACAACATTGGGTTCATTGACCCATATATCATTAATGAATATATGTTAAAGAATCACCCCAAGGACGTGGAGGAAGACCTGTGCAGGTTCTTAACCGAGAATAATTTTGTTAAGGAAATACTATTTCCTTACAACTTCAAGTGAGTGTTTATATCTTGTACACATTTTATTTTTTCTTACTCGATGAGCTATATATGCATGTATGCTTATGTAAACGTCTGTAGATTCCACTGGATCTTGCTAAACATTCAAGTTGACAACTCCCTAGTTGAAGTCCACGACTCATTAAGTTGGGACCAAGAGCAGTGGAGCAACATGAAAGCAATGCTCCATAAGTAATTTCAATCATTATCGCATTATATCGTCCTCTTTTATTCATTTCCTGATATCAAGTAACTAATAACTCCTTTGTTCATTTTCTTTGCCGAGCAGGTGTTGGACACGGTTCAGACAGAAAATACAAGGTCCATTCAAAGAGGAGCTAACTTATAAAATCGAGAAGAGTTTACAGCAGCCACCCGGAACTCATTTATGTGGATACTACGTCTGCGAGTACATCCGAGAGTTGAGCAGTGAGCGGAAAGTTGACTCACATTATATTTATGATTTCGGGAGAAACTAGAGCTAGACCAGCGCATAAGAACAATTCAAGATGAGCTGGCGGAATTTATGATGAAGGAAGTCCTTGATGTACATGGAGAGCATTATGCGGATGACGTGGAACTCGATTTGCCTTAGTCATCTCCATGTAGCTCATATGATATATATATTCATCAATGACCATGTATTTCAAAACATTTCTTCCTTTTGATATGATTGATTATATGTATGCTTGCAAGGGATTGATTAATTATATAAATGCATCGACGTGTAGTGTGTATGTAGTAGCATATAATATGTATACAGAAATATATGTTTGAATTATAGTGAAACTCAAAACGAAAAAGGAACGAAATGGCAAAATAAAAAGGAAATACACAATCTCTGTCGCGGCAGAGAAACACACAATTCTCTGCCGCGGCAGGAAACCTTCTAGTCCCGGATGGTGTTACGGACCGGGACTAGAGGGTTTCCGCCATGGCTGAAACTAACCACGCTGTTATCGATCATGGGTAGAGATCCGGGACTAGAGGGGGGCCTCTAGTCCCGTTTCCACAGTCCCGGGCCCAAAACCTGGAGTAGAGCCAGTTGCGGCCCGGGACTAGAGGCCCTTTTTCCACCAGTGCAAATCATGCTACATCAATAATCACTAAGCATAAGGTCAAAGAATAATCTAGCATGACATGATAAAGTCTAAGCCACAGTCAAAACAAGCTTCCTTTTGTACCACTATAAGCATGAAACTTCCTACTCTTTTCCAACACCAATCGACTTATTTCAAACAACTCACGAGGATAATAATCAATAAATATCAGTGAGCATGTCTCACAGATCTTCAAATAAGAACTAAAAATTCTAAGCTGAAATCACAAGAAAACTAAAGCTAAATGCAGTGCTAGCAAAGGAGAACACTCACAGACACTGGTGGAAAAAGGGCCTCCAGTCCCGGGCCGCAACTGGGTCTAGTCCCTGTTTTGGGCCCGGGACTACGAAAACGGGACTAGAGGCCCCCCCCTCTAGTCCCGGCTCGCTACGGCCCGCGACTGATAATAGCCACGTGGCTGTTTCAGCGCCGCGGGGCGGAAACCCTCTAGTCCCGGTCGGAAACACCACCCGGGACTAGAAGGTTTCCTGCCGCGTCAGAGAATTGTGTGTTTCTCTACCGCGGCAGAGATTGTGTATTTCCTATTTTGCCATTTCGTTCCATTTTCGTTTTGTATTTCACTATAATTCAAACATATATTTCTGTATACATATTATACGCTACTACATACACACTACACGTCGATGCATTTATATAATTAATCGATCCCTTGCAAGCATACATATAATCAATCATATCAAAAGGAAGAAATGTTTTGAAATACATGGTCATTGATGAATATATATATCATATGAGCTACATGGAGATGACTAAGGCAAATCGAGTTCCACGTCATCCGCATAATGCTCTCCATGTACATCAAGGACTTCCTTCATCATAAATCCTGCCAGCTCATCTTGAATTGCTCTTATGCGCTGGTCTAGCTCTAGTTTCTCCCGCAAATCATAAATATAATGTGAGTCAACTTTCCTCTCACTGGTCAACTCTCGGATGTACTCGCAGACGTAGTATCCACATAAATGAGTTCCGGGTGGCTGCTGTAAACTCTTCTCGATTTTATAAGTTAGCTCCTCTTTGAATGGACCTTGTATTTTCTGTCTGAACCGTGTCCAACACCTGCTCGGCAAAGAAAATGAACAAAGGAGTTATTAGTTACTTGATATCAGGAAATGAATGAAAGAGGACGATATAATGCGATAATGATTGAAATTACTTATGGAGCATTGCTTTCATGTTGCTCCACTGCTCTTGGTCCCAACTTAATGAGTCGTGGACTTCAACTAGGGAGTTATCAACTTGAATGTTTAGAAAGATCCAGTGGAATCTACATACGTTTACATAAGCATACATGCATATATAGCTCATCGAGTAAGCAAAAATAAAATGTGTACAAGATATAAACACTCACTTGAAGTTGTAAGGAAATAGTATTTCCTTAACAAAATTATTCTCGGTTAAGAACCTGCACAGGTCTTCCTCCACGTCCTTGGGGTGATTCTTTAACGTATATTCATTAATGATATATGGGTCAATGAACCCAACGTCATATCTTCTAGCTCTTTTGCATTCAAGCATCTTCATTCTGCAGAATATAATATCATTATACAAAAGGATATATAGTTAGGATAATATATTAAATGCAATGAACGAGCTAAAGCTACAAACTTAATTATAGAAATAAATAACTTACAGATAGTAGCAACTAATGATAGATTTGTCGAGGGCACGCTGGTTGTATAACTGAAACAGTTCGGTCATTTGAACCTGTATCGAGTATTGTTTGAAGTGATGCTCCATTCTAACGTCCACCGGAAACCAATCTTTCTGATGCTTTTTTTGTGCTTGCGACATGTACCATTCGTGCAGATTTCGCATATGTGTGGATAGACGCGTGAGCTCCTCATTACTGACTAGAGGCTCCACTTGGACATACTGCTGTACTATCTAACCCACTGGCGTATCTTCATAGCCTAAATATTGACCAAGAGACATATTTTCTTCGTTAGCAAGTGCTTTGGCCTGCGATACAGTGATTCCCATAAGTGCAGCATTATTACGGGCTCTAGGGTCCATTATTTGCATGTCCATATCCATTTCAGCTCTGAAGGCCTTATTGAGGTCTGAAATGACTTTGAGCGGGGCGACCGATTGATTCTTCTGTGCTCCGAGCTGGGCAACTTGCTTCCCACTTTTTGCACTTGTGATTTTTTTCTTCGGTGCTTGCTTAATAATCTCCCGGTCATAGTCTGATTCCAGATTCATCGATATCTGGGATGGTTGCTCAAGAAAGGACTTAGCCCACTTTTTGGTTTTTTCGTTATATACCGGCTTTGGCTCAGGCTTTTTGGATGCAAAATGCGCCATAACTTGGGCAGCCACATCCGCGTTAGTTTCCTCATCGGTCTTGTCATAAGGTCTCTTTGGAAGAGCCGGCGGGATATCGACTATCTTCGGCATTTGACCCTTCTTCGATGTGGGGCGCAGGGGACCGTCGAACTTCCGTTTCTTCGACGAGGTAGTAGTATTGCACGGAGGCGGAGGCGGAGATCGAGTTGATGTACTCCTGCTGCGGCGATCGTCAGCGGGGCGGGGTGGACTTGGAGGTTGGCGATAATCGGGTTGGGGTGGACTTGGAGGTTGGCGATAACCGAGTTGGGGTGGACTTGGAGGTTGACGATATTCGATGCGGGGTGGATTTGGATTCCTTGGAGTCGGTGGCCTTGGCGCCGAGCTTGGAAACTTGATGTACTTCTTATTCCATAGAATGATGTTGCGCTTGACATCTCCTAGTTTCATAAGGCCTTCAGGCGTACCGATTTAAATCTCTAGGTCCGCAAAATCCTCCACTATGTCATCCACCGTGACACGAGCATAGCCTGGTGGAATCGGAAGTGAATGGTGGAGTGCTCCAGGTAGACAAGGTAAAGCAGTGCTGATCGCCACCTTGAAGGACAGGTTGTTCATTGGCTGATGTAGCTCACATTATGCCATCTCTCTAACATCATCCACGAGGTAGTGAGGAGCCGGTGCATCATCCAACAGTGCTTGATCATCAGCACGGACCTCCGTGGAAGCCACGCTGCTTCTCTGTTTGATAAGATCCAATGCAGGATCATCGCATCATGGTGAGTTGACGGCGGCCTTTGGCTAATTTCATGCATGAGGTTCTTCAGATCAGCTAGGTCCTGCTCTACCCTGGAGATCCGGTCTGCCTCCGGTCCTTCTTTCTCTGACGGCTTCTGTAACTGGCATCGTATTGAGGAAACCCTTTCTTCCACGAGACACCGGCGCCTTTGCCTCGTGTTCGTCCTCACTTTTCAGGATTCCCTAGGGCGTGTGTCATCTCGTCGTTCTCTCTCTCGGGATGGAACAATCCCAATTGAGCATCGTTCATTGCTTTAATAAGGTCTTCGGAGGGTTTTAGAATTTTCTCATGAAATAATGTCTTTCCTGTTTCTGGGTCCAAGGATCCTCGTCTGCATTACCAGTGCTTTGACCTCTCGGGCCATCCATCTGTACCAGGAGTGACGCCTCTAGCCCTCATTTCCTTCTACATAGTTTCCCACTTAGGGACGGCACTCTTGTAGCCACCTGTCCCCATTTTATGATGGTATTTCTTGTTGGCAGCATTTAACGTGTTCTTTGCCGACTTTGCCTTTGCTTTATCAGATTGCTTGTACTTTACAAAATCGGGCCACTGTTCTCTCAACTTCTCGTTTACTCCTTTGAAGTCTGGAGTTTTCTTTTTCACGACATATTTCGCGTATAAACTTTTCTTGTGGTTCCGGTACAGTTCAGCCATCTTGCTCAGTGCCCACTCCTTGACTTTCGCTCTATTTTCAAGCCCACCCGACCTTGGGGTAATACCATCTACCTCAAATTCCTCATACTCTGGAGGTAGTATGAAATGCGCTATGAGCTTCTGCCAAAGGTCATCTTTGGCATCATCAGTGACATAGCTGCTGGATTCTTCACCGGGTTTCTTTGACTTATTCCATTCTTGGATGGTGATCGGAAGGTTGTCCCTAACAAGCACCCCGCATTGATTTATAAACATCCTCCGGTGCTTCTCTTGAGCAATCGGTTCACCATCATCATCTATTTCTTCGATGGTGAACCTCTGATTACCATCCAACTTTTTGTTCGGCCCTCGCTTGCTCGAGTGCCGATTGCTTCGATCCGGTAGGCTAAAAGAAGAAGAGAGAGTGATTAATATATATCTAGATCAGTTAATGAATAGAGGTAACGCGAGACTTTATATATATATATATATGTACCTCGCCAGATCCTGTCGAGGGGCCATCATTATTGTTGTTATTTGTTTGCCCTTCGTCCATCTGGTCTTCCCCTTGGTACATTAGGTTTTCCTCTACTCCATCACCGGATGGATTCAGATATGAGGATATCTCTTCCTCGAGCAAAATATCTTCGGCGCCGGTAGTAATATTAAGAGGAATTTCACCTCTTATCATGCCCTGAAGAAAACCTTCACCGATGCGACCAGGATCTTCGGATGGATCCATGACTTAATTATCTATAACAAAAAGAGAGTTAAACAGGTTATAAAAAACAATAATACTAATAACTAAAACAATATAATCCTAATTATAATAATCCTAATATTATTTGTGCTAAAACAATAATCATAATAACTTAAACAAAAAAAATAACCCTAATCCTAATCCTAATTCTAATCTTAATAAATAAAACAAAAAAATCACTAAAACAATAATCCTAATCCTAATTCTAGTATTTTAATTAAAACAATAATCCTAATACTAAAACAAAAAACCCTAATATAAAAAAACTATAAAAAAATATAGAAAAAAACTATAACAAAAGCCCTAATAAACCTAATTATAATAATCCTACTTATACTAATCCTAATAACTAAAACAATAACTAATCCTAAAAACTATAAAAAACTATAGAAAAAATATAACAAGAAAATATAAAAAACTAACATTTCCTAATAATATAATAATAATATAAATACTAACATTTCCTAAACATTTATACAAAACCTAAAGATTACTAATAATAATAAATATTACTACAAAAACCTAACTATAACATTTCCTAGACTAATTATACTACTAATTACCACTAGACTAATTATAATCAAAACCTAAATACTAACATTTCCTAACATTTATACTACTAATCAAAACCTAAATACTAACATTTACTAACATTTCCTAACATTTATACTACTAATCACAACCTAAATATGAAAACCTATACAACTATAAAATTAAATAACCACCTCCGAGGTGGTGCCAGCGGCTTGACGGGGCGGCATGGCATGAGGCGGGCGCGTGGAGGCTCAGTAGCGGCGACTCTGGCAGTCTGAGAGGGTGGCAGCATGCTGAATCGGCGATCGGGCGAAAGCACCTCCCATGTGTTCTCTGCGTCGATGGCGCCTCGTCTTCGTCGCGTGCTAAGTGCTGGCTCGGCGCGCCAGGGAAGAGCGCGCGTATATAAAGGGTTAACCCTTTAGTCGCGGGCTAAGCCACGGGACGGGACTAAAGGGTCTTTAGTCCCGGGCCGTGGCTTAACCTGCGAGTAAAGATCCCCCTTTAGTCGCGGGTTAAGCCACGACCCGGGACTAAAGGGTTTTTTCGGTCGCTTCGTTTTCACGCGCAGGCACCCTTTAGTCCCGGGTCCAGCCATGACCCGCGACTAATTTTTTTTTTGTAAATTTTCTTTTTTTAATTCAAAACTAATATAAAAACTTTGAAAAATCATATCTTTTATTGTAATAATCCAAATAAAACAAATAATATGTCTATTATTATTAGAAAAATATAAAGAATCTTAATATAATATCCATTTATCTCTTTGCATCATTTATAAATTATTTCATTTGTAAATTTTCTTTTTTTTATTCAAATCAAATATAAAAACTTTGGAAAATCATATCTTTTATTGTAATAATCCAAATAAAACAAGTAATATGTCTATTATTATCAGAAAAATATAAAGAATCCTAATATAATATCCATTTATCTGTTTGCATCATTTATAAATTATTTCATTTGTAAATTTTCTTTTTATTCAAATCAAATATACAAACTTTGGAAAATCATATCTTTTATTATAATAATCTAAATAAAACAAATAATATGTCTATTATTATCAGAAAAATATAAAGAATCCTAATATAATATCCATTTATCTGTTTGCATCATTTATAAATTATTTCATTTGTAAATTTTCTTTTTTTAATTCAAATCAAATATAAAAACTTTGGAAAATCATATCTTTTATTGTAATAATCCAAATAAAACATATAATATGTCTATTATTATCAGAAAAATATAAAGAATCCTAATATAATATCCATTTAGTCTCGTTGTAGTCACAAACCGGGACTAAATACATTTCCCACCGCTTCCCGCCAAGTTTTTCCGCCCTTTCCTTTCTACGAGAGCTTTTAGTTCCGGATGTAGTCAATAACCGGGACTAAAGATATTTCCCGCCATTTCCCAAAGCTTCACGCCAAGTTTTCCCGCCCTTTCCCTCTATATTTAGGGTGATTGCGCCATGGCTATCCACACATCCACACCTTCCTCTCTTAGAACAATGGACAACGCCTACTGGGCCATTCTGACCCTCGAGGAGACCGAGGCGCTGTCCGCCTCCAACTACCCTTGTCCGTCGGGCTAACGACCGCCTGCCGGCTGGATGCTGAGCGCTGGAGGGGTTCCTGTCCCTCCTGTCCCTCAAGGTTCCACACGCCAGGCGGCCATCACAAACCACTTCTACCACGAGCTCACGCCGGAGCAGCGGATGGATCCCTAGTGGGATCCCGACTACTACGACACCTGGAATGCCTTCTTCGCTAATAGGTGGGAAAGGGAGCTCACCAGGTACGAGGGTGATGGCCCGCCCCCGGTGAACCACAACGAAGCTGCCCGTCGTCTGTGATGGGCGAACCGTACTATCATCGGAGTGATGTGCTACATCGCCGGGGGAGACCATCCTCGCCTGCGGTGCCCATGAGTCCACCTGCCACAGATCCACAAAAAGGCCCCACACCGGCCCGGCGGTAGCGGCATCGTCTTCCTGGAGACCCCTCCCCCGCCCGCCGTGAATCCGAGGCTGGAATGGCCCCTGGTATATGCCATTGATGGGCTAAGGATCCCCGTAGTGGCAGGTGACGATGACGAAGAAGACCCTGAAGTTGCGTACTATAGGACTAGACATGATTATGACTAAAGGGGGCGGCTTTAGTCCTAAGTGTTAGTTAGTCCCGGTTTGTCCTGATTTTTAATATTAATAAATGTCTTGAGTGTTACCTAATAAAGAGAGGGTTCATCTTTAGTCCGGTTGGAGAAACCAACCGCGATCAAGGATTATTGCGCATGGGCCAGGCAACACTAATAATAGGGGTGAGTGTCGACATTATGTCGTGCGGCTTGTACCTTGTCCCGGATGGTGTCATCAACCAGGACTGAAGATGAACCTTTAGTCCCGGTTGGAGAAACCAACCGGGACTAAACATGAGTCAGCACTAATAATAGGGGTGAGTGTCGACATTATGTCGTGAGTGTCGACATTATGCTGAGCTGCTTGTACTATAAATAGGCATCCTTGCGAGTCCAGTCCTCCATCCAGTTTGAGGCATCTCCAAGATGGTTTTTGAGAGCAGGGACACCACTACGGCTAGTTTCAGGGAGATGCCGACGGAGCCCAGTCCTCCGGCATCTCCGTGAAACTGGTCATAGAGGCACTCCCTAATATGTGAAATTAGTTAGCTCCCAGGCGTATTGATCTAGTTAGAGAAGTTACAAGCTCCAAGATGGTTTTCGAGAGAAGGGACACCACTACGGCCAGTTTTAGGGAGATGCCGCCGGAGCCCAGTCCTCCGGCATCTCCTAGAAACAGTTCATAGAGGCACTCCCTAATATGTGACCTCACGTGTTTGGAGATCAGATCTTAATGGTAAGTATGAATTGGTATTAAATGCCCTCCTTTAGTCCCGGTCCAGCCACAAAACGGGACTAACACACTCAAGATTGTTTGTATACAACACTATAAAAATGGACACATGCATGGAGCATCTTCACTCATAAAATGTTACAATTATTACATATCATTTCTTCGCGTATGTTCCTTTCTGATCCCGTCGTATCCATGGAGCATCTTCATTCATTAACATGATGCTTGGGTCATCCTTCACCGCGAAGGTAGGAATTTCATGAAACTTATCACAATCTTCTGACATGTTTGTCTTGTCCTCCACTCCCACGATGTTTCTTTTTCCTAAAAGAACTATGTGGCGCTTTGTCTCATCGTCTGATGTATTCTTTTTCTTTTTTTTTCTTTTTCTAGGTTTGGTATACATGTCCTTCACATAGAAAACCTGAGCCACATCATTGGCTAGGACGAATGGTTCGTCTAAGTACCCAAGATTGTTGAGATCCAACGATGTCATTCCGTATTTCTTGTCTACCTCAACCCCTCCTCCTGTCAGCTTGACCCATTTGCACCGAAACAAGGGGACCTTAAAAGTAGGTCCATAGTCAAGTTCCCATATCTCCTCTATGTAACCATAATATGTGGTCTTTGACCCATTGTTGTCTGTTGCATCAAAGCGGACACCACTGTTTTGGTTGGTGCTCTTTTTATCTTGGGCTATCGTGTAAAATGTATACCAATTTATCTTGTACCCTTGGAAAGTCGATATAGTCGAAGATGGTGACCTAGACAACAAGTATAGCTGATCTCCAAGAGTGTTGTTTTTGATGAGATGTTGCAACCAACCGCCAAAACTCTTCATGTGTTCATCTCTAATCCAAGAGTCATGCTTTCCAGGGTTGTTGGAGTGTAAGATTTTCTTGTGTTCCTCGATATATGCGGCTGCCAAGATAGAATTCTGTAGAAAGGTGTAATGTGCTTCAGTGTAAGAATGTTCGTCCCTACATATTATTGATTTCCTTCCTAGAGTACCCTTTCCACTCAGTCTCCCCTCATACCGCGATTGAGGAAGACCAATCGGCTTAAGGTCAGGAATGAAGTAAACACAAAATTCAATGACCTCCTCTGTTCCATAGCCCTTGGAGATGCTTCCTTCTGGCCTAGCACGGTTATGAACATATTTATTTAAGATTCCCATGAACCTCTCAAAGGGAAACATATTGTGTAGAAATACAGGACCGAGAATGGAAATCTCTTCGACTAGGTGAACCAGCAGGTGCGTCATAATATTGAAGAAGGATGGTGGGAACACCAACTCAAAACTGACAAGACATTGGACCACATCATTCTGTAACAGGCGTAGATCATCGGGATTGATTATCTTCTGAGAGATTGCATTGAGAAATGCACATAGCTTCACAATGGGTACTCGAACATTATCTGGTAGAAGCCCCCTCAATGCAATCGGAAGCATTTGTGTCATAATCACGTGGCAGTCATGAGAATTTAGGTTTTGGAACTGTTTTCTGCCATATTTATTATTCCCTTTATATTCGACGAGAAGCCAGACGGGACCTTAATACTGCTTAGGCATTCAAAAAATATTTCCTTCTCCTGTTTGGTAAGAGCGTAGCTGGCATGACCTTGAAACCATTTTGGATGCAGGCCATCTGGGTCTTTCATACGTTGATGGTCCTTTCGTGCTTCCGGTGTATCTTTTGTCTTCCCATACACGCCCAAGAAGCCTAGCAGGTTCACGCAAAGATTCTTCGTCACATGCATCACATCGATTGCAGAGCGGACCTCTAAGAATTTCCAATATGGTAGCTCCCAAAATATAGATTTCTTCTTCCACATGGGTGCGTGTCCTTCACGTCTTCTAACAGATTTTCCTCTAGGACCCTTTCCAAAGGTTACCATTGATCCAAATCTTTGACCATATCAAATATATCAGCACCAAAGACGCTCCTTAGGCTTCAGACAGACATGCCGCATCGCTGAAATGCTTGCCTTTCTTTCTTAAGGGATGCTTGGCCAAAAGAAATCGACGATGCTCATTGTATACATTCTTCTTACAATGTTCCAAATATATACTTTCAGTCTCATCTAAACAGTGTGTGCATGCATTATATCCCCTGTTTGACTGTCCTGAAAGGTTACTAAGAGCAGGCCAATCATTAATTGTTACGAAAAGCAATGCTCGGATGTTAAATTCTTCCTGCTTGTGCTCATCCCACACGCGTATCCCGGGTTCGTGCCACAACTGTAAAAGTTCTTCCACTAATGGCCTTAGGTACACATCAATGTCGTTGCCGGGTTGCTTCGGACCTTGGATCAACACTGGCATCATAATGAACTTCCGCTTCATGCACAACCAAGGAGGAAGGTTATAGATGCATAGAGTCACGGGCCAGGTGCTGTGACTGGAGCTCTTCTCCCCAAAGGGATTCATGCCATCTGTACTTAGACCAAACCTTAAACTCCTTGCGTCATCTGCAAACTCCGGGTACTTTCTATCGATTTTTCTCCATTGCGACCCATCAGCGGGGTGTCTCAACGTCCCGTCTGACTTACGTTCCTCTTTATGCCATCGCAACAACTTGGCGTGCTCTTTGTTTCTGAATAAGCGTTTCACCCGTGGTATTATAGGAGCATACCACATCACCTTCGCAGGAACCCTCTTCCGGGGGGCTCGCCCTCAATGTCACCAGGGTCATCTCGTCTAATCTTATACCAAAGTGAAGTGCATACAAATTCTCATACTCCTCACCGCGGTAGAGGATGCAGTCATTAGGGCATGCATGTATCTTCTGAACCTCCAAACCTAGAGGCGATAACCTTCTGCTTCAGACGTCTTGGGCAATACGTTATCTTTTGGAAGCATATTCTTCATCATTTTCAGCAACTTTTCAAATGAGGAGTCGGTATAGCACACTCAGCCTTCCATCGCAGCAATTCCGATTGTCGCCCAGCTTTTCAGACCATTTTCGCAATTTGGGTACAACAACTTTTTGTGATCCTCTAGCATGTGATTGAACTTCTCCCTACCCTTTTCAGTTTCACAATCTCTTCGTGCATCGGCAATGGTCCGACCAAGATCATCAGCGGGTTCATCATGTGTCTCTTCTTCATCCTCCCCTTCAGCATCCCCCATGGAAGTATCTCCGTACTCAGGGAAACCATGATAGTTGTCATCCTCCTCCTCTTCTTCATTATCTTCCATTATAACCCCTCTCTCTCCATGCTTGGTCCAACAATTATAACTGGGCATGAAGCCGGACTTCAACAGGTGCTGTGAAGGGTTTTTGAGTCAGAGTAATCCTTCTGATTCCTACATCCATTACATGGACAGAATACAAAACCATTGCGCTTGTTTGCATCAGCAACACGGATGAATTCATGCACGCCATTAATGAACTCGCTAGAGCGTCGGTCAGTACCGTACATCCATTCCTGGACCATCTACATTATAGTAAAATTATATCAAAAACCATTACACAACATGATAAAATTATTACAAGTTATATTGAGAGCTTCTAGAGCATTAATTTTGAATTTTGAAAAATTTACATGCACCAATTTGTGAATTGGAGAAAACAATCAACATGATAAATGTGGAGTTTTTTATTATTGTTCTATCAGTGAAAACCTCATTCCATTCTAAGCTCTGAAACTCTAAAATTACACATTTCAATTTTCAGTAACTATGTGCCTAATCAAAATTTGTTACACATATATATGAAAATCCTTCTAGCTACTTCTAGAGCATGCATGCATTTGATCCATATCTCTATACTTCTATAGCATTATAGAGCTAAAGTAGTAATAAGAGATGAAAGAATGAAGTTCTAACCTTTTAAAGCTTTGGATTTAGGTGTTGCAAACTAAATCTTGAGAAAAAAATGGCATGAACTCTCTTGCTTCTTTGAGAAAAATGGCCACCATACGCTTTAGGGCAGGTGGACAGGAAGCTGTATATATACTAATGGACAACTAGTCCTAGGCTGTGATACGACCCGGGATTAATAGTCCCCGAAAAGAGCAGCTGGCATGCTCCAGGTTATTAGTCCCGGGCCGTATTACGGACCGGGACAAATGACCTGGTCCGGCCCGGGACTAGTCACTACGGCCGTTTCTAGCCGTTAGAGGCCTCACGGCCCGAGACTAGTGCTTCCACTAGTCGCGGGCTATGACAGGCCGGAACTGGTGGGCTTGTTCTGATCGAACCGAAGATGGTTTTTCCAGTAGTGAGAACAATAAGAGTGAAAACTAGAGTGTTCTAAACAATGAAAATGGAGCGTGTATCTCTCCAAAATAAGTGTTGTAATCCAACCAATTTATTGCATAAAAACAATCAAAATAAAACTAAAAACAAAAACAAAGATGCTCCAAGAACAACACAACAATGCATGAAACAATAAAAACAAAGTGTCTAGAAAGAGACCTGAGATTTTTATTGATGAAGAAGGGGATGCCTTGGGCATCCCCAAGATTTGACGCTTGTAACTCTTGAATATTTCTTTGGGTTACATGGGTGGCATCCCCAAGCTTTAGATTTTGTCCATTCTTCATCTCATTACATCATTCTTCCCCTACACTTGTAAATTTCCTTCATACAAAACTTCACACAATCTTTATTAGCAACATTAGTGTATTCAAGATAATAGGACTTTGGTTTTAGTTTTAAAACAAGGAAAACTTTCATTATAACTAGAAAATCCTTTTAAAAGATCAAGTGATCAAGTAGAACTCAAAAAGAAACCGAATAAGAAGCAAATGAAAATAATGGCAGAAATCTGTGAAAACAGACCAGGAGGTAAAATCCTATTTTTTTAAGACCTTATGTTGCTCAAATATAAAAGTTTTGAACTAAATAAAGTTAGATAACAACCTGAGGCATTTACTCAGAAAATTACAGCTCAATCCGACATACATATATTTTTCAAGAATTTTTACAGTGAAGCTCAAAAATATGTTTCAGGATTTCCCCAAATCTTACTTCTCTCTCATTAGAGGTTATTCTTGGCACAAAAACCACACAAACATGATAATGAGAGGTTATTACAGAAGTAATAACTTCCAAGACTCAACAAAATAAAAACCTAACGAAATTTAGGTTATCTCCCAATCAGTACTTTTCTTTGACGCCTTTAAGTTAGGCATGATAATTTCGATGATGCTCACATAAGAAATATGAATTGAAGTCAAACAGAGCATCAAGAAGAAAATTCAAAACACATTTAAGTCTAACCCACTTCCTATGAAAAATAATCTTGTAAAGAAACAAGTCATGAAAGCACAAAGAAACCAGCATAGGAAAGCAAAACAAGTGCAACTTCAAAATTTTCAACATAAAGAGGGGAAACTTAATATTTTTAGATGCATAAAACCATGTTTCCCTCTCTCATAATAAATTTCAGTAGAATAATGAATAAAATTAACAATATAACTATCACATAAAACATTCTTATCATGATCCACACACAGATAATAATTATTACTCTCCACATAAGCATAGTCACTCTTATTAATCAGAGTGAGCGCAAATTCAACAAAATAGCTATCATTATTATTCTAATCACCATAGTCATCAAATATAGGAGGCATATTGTAATCATAATTAATTTTCTCCTCAATAGTATGTGGACTAAAAATATCATATTCATCATTGTAATCATCATATATTGGAGGTTTGGTGTTATCATAAGCAATAGAATAGCTATCTTCCAAAGCTGGGGATCTAAAAAGATTATTTTCATAAAAACTAGCTTCCCCAAGCTTAGACGTTTCCATAGCAAATAGCAATAATGGTTTTCAAAGAATTCATACTAATAACATTGCTATTAGCATGCAAATAAAGTTCCATAGGTTTTTTAATTTTCTCTTCAAACACTTCATGCCCTAACTCAAGATAAATACTATAGAGCTCTCTAATTTTTTTGTTGTTTTCCATTAAGCCTAACTAGTGAAAATAGAAACAAGAAACAAAAAGATATAATTGCAGAATCTAAAGGAAATAACTTCGAGCACTCACACACCAGCAACAATACTAGAAGATAGCTTAGTAGCCGGAGGATGTGAGTACCTTTTACCTTAACTCCCTGGCAACAGTGCCATAAAAGATCTTGATGTCTACGCACGCTTCTTTTCTTGTAGACAGTGTTGGGCCTCCAAGTGCAGAGGTTTGTAGAACAGCATCAAGTTTCCCTTAAGTGGATTAACGAAGGTTTATCGAACTCAGGGAGGAAGTGGTCAAAGTTATCCCTCTCAAGCAACCCTGCAATCAAGATGCAAGAAGTCTCTTGTGTCCCCAACACACCCAATACACTTGTTAGGTGTATAGGTGCACTAGTTCGGATAAGAGATAGTGAAATACAAGTAATATGGATGATTATAAGGCAACGGCGCTAGAAAGAGCTTGACAGGGAGGAAGATACTAAAGGAAATCTGAAATAAAGATGGCAGCAAGCAAACATGTAACAGAACTGATTGTAAACGATGTTTTGATGCTTAGAAACAAGGCCTAGGGGTCATAATTTCACTAGTGGACACTCTCATATAAATATCTTCTCTTCATTATGCTACTCTGAACTACTCTCCGGTTAGACAATTCTAATCCATGGTAGGACTATAACACCACACCTCAAAGTTTGCATTCCCCATCTAGATAACCCCACACTGTCACCTTGAGCGCTAGATGGTTCCAACAAACATCACAATTTCATATAGACATCCAACTCAAATTATACTCATGATAAGTATTTATGTAATCTCTAGCCTAAGTGCCACACGGTGTGCACACTGTCACCTTCACACACGTGGGGATACCCGAAGATTGATTAAAGCACTTGAGTAGCAGAATAGATCTACTTGAATACAAAGCTCATGACCACAATAAGATCATGCATAGAGAGAGAGAGATGAACACATAGCTACCAGTAGAGCCCTTATCCTTGAGGAATAACTACTCCCTCCTCATCATGGGAATCAGCAACGGCGATGAAGATGGTGATGGAGATCGATGGAGATGCCTCCGGGGGCAATTCCCTTCCCCGGCAGGGTGCCGGAACAGAGACTTCTGTCCCCCAAATCTCCTCTTCGGTGGCGGCGGCGCTGTGGAACTTTTCATGGATGGAGGCCCATTCATCTAGGGTTTTCTCCTCGGGGGGAATATATAGGCGGAAGGGCAAGGTCGATGGAGGCTCAGGGGGTCCACACCATGTGATCACGCGGCCAGGGGCCCGCGCCACTTCTAGGTCTTGACACCTCGTGCCCCCCCTTCGACTGCCCTTCGGTATCTGTGTTCGCTTCGGTAAAATATTGACTTTGGATTTTGTCCCGTCCAATTCCGAGAATATTTCTTTACTAGCTTTTCTGAAACCAAAAACAACAGAAAACATGCAACTGGCATTGCAGCATCTTGTCAATAGGAAATTTGATACTAAACAAGCATGGAGCATCAAAAATTATAGATACGTTTACGACATATCAAACATTAAAGATAAGGATTATGATTTCTATCTTGATTTATCTTACATAACCATTGTTGAGAAAGAACCTTTTTGTGGGACTGAAAATGAAAGTGTTGTGGCGCATATGACTGAGCTCTCTACTATGAGTGGCTTATTTTCTGCAGATATTAAGAAATGCACCTACTTTGTTGCTAAATTTTTCCCTTTTTCATTGAAAGGATAAGCTAAAGATTAGTTTAATAATTTACCTCCCGGATATACTGATAGTTCTGATTGCTTGATTAATACTTTCTTTCAGAAATATTTCCCTCCTAGTGCTCAACAGGCCATTTTCGAGGAACTTTTTGATTTTAAACAGGGAAAAGAGGAGAAATTGCCTGAATCTTGGGAAAGGTTTTGTGCTTTAATTCAACCACAACCTGGATGTCTAATACCTAAAATGATCTTCTAGATATATACTATAATGGACTAGCTGATGAATCTTGGACATACATAGATAGTTGTGCTAGTTGTGTTTTCAGGAAAAGGACTCCCGATGAAGCTGAGGAATTAATGGATAAAATAAGCAAGAATTATGATGATTGGACTACACCTGAGCCAACTACACCTGAGCCAACTATGCCTGAGCCAACCCGAACACCAACACCAACACCAAAGAAGAGGGGAGTGATTGAATTAAATGATGAAGTGATGAAGGAAGCTAAGAAATGTATTAAGGAGAAGGGTATTAAATCTGAAGATGTGAAGAATTTACCTCCTAGAGAAGAATTATGTAAGCCAACCTCTCACTCATCCACTATTGAGGTACACTATCTCCAACATTTTGATGAAGGTGATATTCCTTATTCTATACCTCCTGATCAGTGCTCAGAAGAATTTTATATTTATGTTGTTAAGCAAGATAATTTTAATAAGAGAGTGCAAAATCATTTAATGGAAAACTCTAGAGCTATTAATGAGTTGCATGATATTGTGGAAAGAACCTCGAATGATGTTAAAATGCTTGTTAAACATTTACAAATGGTTCAAACTCAAATTGATCATCTTAGTAAAGTACAAACGTATTTGCTAGTTAATGCTTCTAGAGAAAAACATGCTTATGAAATTAGAACTAGAAGTGGTGTTTCCACCCAGGACCCCTTATACCCCGAGGTACATCCTAAAAGAATTGATAAAGATTCTCAACAAGCTAAAAATAGTGGTACTTCTTCTAAAACAAAGAAAAATAAACATAAAATAGTTGTGGAATCTTGTGAACCTGCTAAAGATCCTAATAGTATATCTGTCTCTAATGCTGAAGCTGAAAGATAAAAATGATGCTCCTGATAAGGAAGAAATTGAAGAAGAACCTGAAAGGCACACTAAAAATACTAAGTACACTAAGAAATATTTTGTTGCTAATAAACATGGTAGTGAAAGAGAGCCTTGAGTACAAAAACCAATGCCTTTTCCTGATAAGAAACACAAGTCAAAGGAAGAAGAACACTATAACAAGTTTTGTGAGTGGATGAAACCTTTGTTTTTGCAAATACCTTTGACTGATGCTATTAAATTGCCTCCTTATTCAAAGTATATGAAGGATATTGTCTCTAATAAAAGGAATATTCCTAATGAGGAAATTTTCACTTTACTTGCTAATTATTCCTTCAATGGTAAGGTTCCAAAGAAACTTGGAGACCCAGGGATTCCAACTATTCCTTGTTCTATTAAAAATAATTATGTGTAGAGGTCCCAACCTTTAATAAGGTAGAGATCCATGTGTTTACAATGCTAGTCCCTGGATCAATAACTAGCATCCACAGTTAAGATGTAATATCAAGAAACAAAGGTCATAGTACAACTTTATAACTAGGAATAAAATAATTCATTACATCTTACATAGCTCATTTGGATATCTAATTACAATGCACCAGAAATAACTATAGCATGGAGTCCTTCATCTTCAAAGTGCCACATGCAATCATGTTGGTTGTAGACTTGTAGTACTAATCAACACACTTCACTAACAGTAAACAAACCTGCAACATAATAAGTTACAGCCACAAGGGTCAATACATTTGAATTATATTGGCAAGTGATACTATGGTAGAATAGTGGTATCTATCATCTATATGCATTTGGCTAGGTGGAGCTTAGTCTTGCTTTGCTCAAAATAGATTTTCCTTATCATTTGAAAACACTAAGTTTTTGTTTGCAAAAAATCACCCAAGGCATCTCCCAATAGAAATTGGTGATCCTTAAACCCTTGTTCAACCACAAGTTTTTAACTTAGAAATTGGGATGAGGAGATTCTTGATAGCTTCCATGTCTTGATGCTCAAATTGTCCAATACCAGGGACATGGCTAAGTACTTAGTTTCTTCCATCTGCAGAGGTGGTGCACTCTCCCCACAAGACTTGGTTTCACCAAGAAAGGACCTTTCAGAAGCCTTCCCTTAGACCAAATGGACGCGTTCCAACCTATCACCCCTCTACCACCAACTTTCCAAATGGCTAAGTTATTGCAACCTATATGATCCAGGTAGAGCCCATAATGCCATGTGGCTACACTAGAAGCTTCTTAACATTTGGCATCTCAAATCCCTTTGTTCCTGGGTGGCAATCCACAAGTGAGATACACAAGGTAACCCATGGAAATGGGCCTTGTGTAACCACTCAACCAAAAACCACCAAGCAATTACCATTCCACCTAGGTGTTTCATTCCACCAAGCAAAAACATAAGTCAAAGACTTAGCAATATTTTCCATAGCATGTATATATTCCACCCTTGGTTGCTACTAGCTATGCTAAGCATGGTAATAGCAAGTATCTTAACTTAGAGAAAATTCTAACAATTCTACAACTACTAGGATTTCCCAAGCATAGCATATAGATACTTAGAAAAATATTCATGCAAGCCCTATACAAAATATTTCTAATGCATAGTCAAAATATTGGGACAGAAAAATATGAAGCACCACTTGCCTTTTTGGTAGAGAATATAAGTTCACTCCTTGATCTTGCAATAGACACACTCTTCAAATTTCACTACAATTCAATCAAGGTGCAAATTCAATCTACCATTCAAGCAATTCATCACATAGAATAATAAAAACAAAGCAATGCATGCAAGCATGCCAAAGATTGTTTTATTTGGAAAAGTGGTTTCTAATAGGTTATAAACATTTTAAAACACATATTGGTCATTTATAAAAGTGGCAAAACCATTTGATATTAAGTTAGTGAAAATGGCCATTTGAATCATTTTTGTTTTGCTAGAAATGGTTCAAATCAAAGTAATATTTCCTAGTGTTTGACAAATACATTTTTAAACACAAATGTTAGTGTTTTATGGTCAAGTGTTTAATATTAAAACCATTTTGCAAAAGGTTTTACCTATAAACCATTTTTATACCAAAGTAATATTTTATGTTGTTGGAAATGCCTTTTAGCAAAGTAATAATTTTATAGGGTTTACCAAATATATTTTTGAATCCTAAAACTTGGTGTTTTGGGTCAGAGAGTTTAATTCAAATCATTTTCCAAAGGTTTTACCCAAAGAGCATTTTAAAACTATAATCAATATTTTTATTTAACTAGAAATGCTTTAATTCAAAGATTCATTCTTTAAATTCACAAAATACATTTTTAAATCCATAAGTTGGTTTATATGGTCAGTAGGTTCAAAACAATCCATTTTCCAAGGATTTTACTATAAAAATATTTCTAGAATAATTTTTATATTCAAATATATGCCTACACAAGTTTCTGCAAAAACAACTAAGTTTCCAGAAGCAATTATTTAAACAAAGTGCATGGTTGGATAGAGTTTGTTTTGCTGATTCCATTGATATAAAATTTGCAAATTTGGACGTGTGGATCAAAAGTTATGAATTTTACAAAATCTAATCACTAATAGATCAAATTTCTGTTTTAAAACCAGAGTCTGGCTATGTGTCACGTTCTTATTGGTCAGTACCGGTTAGTGTGGATCGTGCAATGTGGGGTGTTGGATTTTAAATAGATCGAGCAGCACAGGATCACTTGTACCCTTTCGGGTTTTGTTCTATCGTAGCCACGCGATCAAAATCCTATGGCCTAAATCGACTGACCAGGAACGGGCGACGTTGGCGGTGGTGGTTGGTGGCA
Source organism: Avena insularis (assembly GCA_023614405.1). NCBI lineage: Eukaryota > Viridiplantae > Streptophyta > Magnoliopsida > Poales > Poaceae > Avena > Avena insularis. The sequence continues at coordinate 359,848,497 of CM042697.1, forward strand.
GAGCGGTCAGACGGTGGTGTTCTCGGCGATTCAGGTAGCAGGAGAGGGAGAGAGGTAGCTCACCGAGGTCACCGCGAAGTGCTGATGCTCAAGGTGGTCTCCACCGTCGAAGGGGCACTCGGGTGTGGCTGTAATTTCTCACTGGAGAAGCTTCTGGCGACGGTGTGCTCGGGCTGTCGTCGGTGGCGATGTTTCGGACCTCGCTAAGACAAGAAAAGGGTTGCATTAGCTGCGCATGAGGTCATCGATCATGCGTGCATCAACGAGAGGAAGAGGGGCGGTCAGTACTCACCGGGGAAACTCGCCGGAGTCGAGGCAAGAGGCGGTGGTGCTCTGATGTTGATGTTGCCGAGCCTCCGGTGAACAAGCGGGCTAGTGGTTGGTGCTGGGAGGTGCGTAGGAGTCTGGGGATCAGCCTCGTGTGTTCGAGGGGGCAAGGGGAGGCGGGGATCGGCCGGAATCATCGTCGGAGTTCGTCGGAGTCTGAGAGCTTTTGAGACGAATTCAGGGCAGCCTGGGGGCAGAGGGAAGATGGTGTCTAGGGGAAAGTTAGATGGGGTGTGGGCGTTTAAAGGAGCGTGGTCACAGGGAGTAAAGGCTGCGTCATTTTCGCGTATTGAATCGAGTTTTAAACGGCAGAAACGGCCGGCGAGGGCGTGGTCATCACGGGGGCGGGTGAGGAAGACGACTTACGAGTGGGGCTGGCTAGTAAGTGAGAGAGGGAAAGGAAAGGTGGGGTCTGGGTGTCAGCGACTTTGCGGGTTTGCTTTTGAGTGAAAAGAAAACGGTTCGGGGGGGGGGGGGGTTAGTTGGGCTAGATGGGCCTGGCTTTCTAGGCTGGGTCCTTTCCATTTTTTTTGTTCTGATTCATTTTTCTTTTTCTATTTTCTTTTTCCTGTTTTGGTTTTGTTTAAACAATTAAAACAACCATTTGAATTCAAAACCTTGCCAAACTTTCTATAAGTTTTTAATCTGTGTAAACATGTATTTTTAAATACCATTTTAGGAATAATTCTTTTATTTATTTATGGTTTATATTTTATTTAAAAAGGGCACTTTCCTTTATTAAATAAGTTTTAATTAAATTCTCAAACCCTTATTTGAAATCAAAATTTCATCAAACCATTATTCAGTAGGTTTTATTTATTTAATAGGGTATTAAATAATTCACTTTGAATTATTTAAAGTATTTTAATAGGATTATTAATCATTTAATTTGGGCAATTGTCTTTATTCAATTAGAGATGGAATTTGGTTAATGCCACATTATTTTATTTGAATATTCTTTATCCATTATTTTATTTGGATTTGTATTATATTCATTCCATTTGCTTATGGATTTGGCCAAGATTTAATTTGGCTTTTTTTAAATACTCCTTATTTATTATTTCTTTCTTTATCTTATAAAATCCATATCTTTTTATTTAAAGATCCAAACTTGGTGATTCCAATTTGTAAAATCTTAATTAATATTTGTTATCCTTTTATATCTCTTTAGGATTATTTACTCACAATTTGGTATGGATTTTATATAGGAGCTTTATTAGCTTTGTAAATTATTTCCTTTAATCTTATTAAATTCATAAGTTTTTATTCATGGCTCCAAATTGAATGAATTCAATTCTCATGGTCTTATAATATTTTTGTTTAACATTTTTAATCATTTACAAATGTTTGTTGACCAATTTTTATATGGATCAAATCCATAGTCTTAGAGAGATCTTGGAAATGTTTTTCTTCCATTATGGTTTTAGAGTTTTGGTTTATTTTCCAAGTGTTTAAATTTCAAGATGCATTTATGAAGAATGCATTTCACTTGATTTGAATTTAGTTGGATTCAAACTTTCTTCAAAGTTTGTTCAAGTTGTTTTTTTTTTAAGTTTCCATTTAGAAACAAAAAGTTTCTTTTTACCCTAAATTTCAACAATTATTTATTTTGTTTATTTATTTTTCACATTACAAAATTTGGAAAATTTTGGGATGTGACAGGCTACCACCCTTAAAAGAAATCTCGTCCCGAGATTTGGGAAGGCTAGGGGTTTACAAGTTGGCTCAAGGCAACTAGGGTACTACCACCCTTAAAAAGTTTCCAACTAGATTACATCTTGGCTTTCTTGGGATCTTGATGAATCTTCTCTGGGCAGACATCTGCATAGTGTCCTTTGTTTCCACACTTGAAACATGTGACAAGGCTGAGATCCCTCATAGGCTTGTTTGTCTTGTACTTCATCTTTTCTAGACAATTGCTTGCATAATGTCCTTGATTACCACAATTGTAACATGTGAAAAGGTTTAGTTCTTCATGTATCTTCTGTGGACAAGTTGATACATAATGGCCTAGCTCTTTGCATTTGTTGCACCACACTTGGATACTTTCTTTATACTTCTTCTTCTTCTCTGGACATTCATTGGCATAGTGTCCCATATCTTTGCAATGGCAACACTACACTTGGCTTTTGTCCTTCTTCTTATTGGGTTTATCCAAAGCTAGGAGTTCTTCTAATTCATGCTCATCATATCTCACCTCAAAGGTGGGAATGTCTCCTTGTCTCCTTAATCGTTTCCTTGGATAATACATATGTTTCCTCTTTTGTCCATCAATGTGAGTCATAGTGCATGGAGGTGCAAGCTGAGATTTGCCTTTGTCTTCATCCTTCTTGATAGAAGTTGATTCCTCATGGGGGTTTACAAACTCTTGATGCACTCCACATTGTTTCCTTTGTTGAACTATGGAATAGATGGGGCATTGGATAGGGACATGATTATTTCCTTCACATAGGAAACAAGTAGCTTGGGATGTGGGGCATTGTTTAGTTGGATGTTTCTCTTCACAATTAGGGCATTGATCTTCATGCTCTTTGGAAGTGTGATCCATGTCTCCACAAATATTGCAAGCTTGAGTTCCTTCTATAATACCATCCTTGACATCATTGTTGTCACAAACTCCTTGGGAAGGGTTGTCTCCCATGTTAATCATTTGATTTGTCACCTTTTGCATCAATTGGGTTTGAGTTTCCAAAAACGTTGCATGGTTGGGTCTAACTCATTGTTGTTGGCTAAAAACTGAGTTGTCACTTGGTTCAACTGGCTTTGGGTTACTATGAGTTCTCTCATGTGCATCTCTTGGTTGTTGTTGTCACCATTCTTGATGTTGGAGTTTCTTGGGGAAGTCATCTGTTTGGGTTGGATTGGGATTAGAATAGGCAAAAGATTTCTAAGGAAATAATTCTAATCACACACATCACAATTCACACAAGTAATGAGCAAGCAATCACAAACAAACATTCCACTCAAACAACAAGTTCAAGCACATTTTTAGGCAACAATATATTTTTGCTACACCACAATAGTTGGTGTGTTTGATTTAAACTAAATATGGTGGTACAACTATATGGTTCACTTGAGATCATTCCATTCTTATTTGTTGTTTATTCTTGAATGAGATCATGGTTTCCTTGGAAAAATTCTTGTGTCTTGGTCACAAAACTTCAAAGGTGATGATGATTCCTTCTAAGTTGTGTTTCCTTAGTCTTCAAGTCTTGAGTAATATTTCTTGTCTCACTTGTAGTCCTTAGTGATATCCAAGTTGAATTCCTTGTTGAAACTAAAGTTGAAGTCTTTGATGGTGTTGAAGTTGAAGTCATTTGAGTTGGTGAAGTCCTTTGCTCATGGTGAGGTCTTGTCCATCAAGTTTGAAAAGGAAGATATGTAGAATCAAAACCAAAAAGGTTGAGGAAAGAGTTTACAAGATTGTTTGTAAATAAGTCTTGGAACAAATACAACTCCTATTTCCTAAGGGTTTTTGTCCAATCCTAGGGTTACAATCCTACAGGCAACACAGTTCTCTGATACCATCTGTAGAGGTCCCAACCTTTAATAAGGTAGAGATCCCTGTTTTTATAATGCTAGTCCCTGGATGAATAGCTAGCATCCACAATTAAGATGTAATATCAAGAAACAAAGGTCATAGTACAAATTTATAACCAGTAATAAAATAATTCATTACATCTTACATAGCTCATTTGGCTATCTCATTACAATGCAGCAAAAATAACTATAGCATGGAGTCCTTCATCTTCAAAGTGCCACAGGCAATCATGTTGGTTGTAGACTTGTAATCCTAATCAACACACTTCACTAACATCAAACAAACCTTCAACATAATAAGTTACAGCCACAAGGGTCAATACATTTGAATTGTATTGGCAAGTGATACTATGGTAGAATAATGGTATCTATCATCTATATGCATTTGGCTAGGTGGAGCTTAGGCTTGCTTTGCTCAAAATAGATTTTCCTTATCATTTGAAAACACTAAGTTTTTATTTGGCAAAAATCACCCAAGGCATCTCCCAATAGAAATTGGTGATCCTTAAACCCTTGTTCAACCACAAGTTTTTAACTTAGAAATTGGGATGAGGAGATTCTTGATAGGTTCCATGTCTTGATGCTCAAATTGCCCAATACCAGGGACATGGCTAAGTACTTAGTTTCTTCCATCTGCAGAGGTGGTGCACTTTCTCCACAAGACTTGGTTTCACCAAGACATGACCTTTCAGAAGCCTTCCCTTAGACCAAATGGGCGCGTTCCAACATATCATCCCTGTACCACCAACTGTCCAAATGGCTAAGTTATACTGTCCAAATGGCTAAGTTATTGCACCCTATATGATCCAGGCAGAGCCCATAATGCCATGTGGCTGCACTAGAAGCTTCTTAACATTTGGCATCTCAAATCCCTTTGTTCCTGGGTGGCAATCCACAAGTGAGATACACAAGGTAAACCATAGAAATGGGCCTTGTGTAACCACTCAACCAAAAACCATCAAGCAATTACCATTCACCCAGGTGTTTCATTCACTTAGTTGTTTTATTAAGCAAAAACATAAGTCAAAGACTTAGCAATATTTTTCCATAGCATGTGTATATTTCACCCTTGGTTGTTACTAGCTAGGTTAAGCATGGAAATAGCAAGTATCTTAACTTAGAGAAAATTCTAACAATTCTACAACTACTAGGATTTCCCAAGCATAGCATATAGATACTTAGAAAAATATTCATGCAAGCCCTATACAAAATATTTCTAATGCATAGTCAAAATATTGGGACAGAAAAATATGAAGCACCACTTGCCTTTTTGGTAGAGAATATAAGTTCACTCCTTGATCTTGCAATAGACACACTCTTCAAATTTCACTACAATTCAATCAAGGTGCAAATTCAATCTACCATTCAAGAAATTCATCACATAGAATAATAAAAACAAAGCAATGCATGCAAGCATGCCAAAGATTGTTTTATTTGGAAAAGTGGTTTCTAATAGGTTATAAACATTTTAAAACACATATTGGTCATTTATAAAAGTGGCAAAACCATTTGATATTAAGTTAGTGAAAATGGCCATTTGAATCATTTTTGTTTTGCTAGAAATGGTTCAAATCAAAGTAATATTTCCTAGTGTTTGACAAATACATTTTTAGACACAAATGTTAGTGTTTTATGGTCAAGTGTTTAATATTAAAACCATTTTGCAAAAGGTTTTACCTATAAACCATTTTTATACCAAAGTAATATTTTATGTTGTTGGAAATGCCTTTTAGCAAAGTAATAATTTTATAGGGTTTACCAAATATATTTTTGACTCCTAAAACTTGGTGTTTTGGGTCAGAGAGTTTAATTCAAATCATTTTCCAAAGGTTTTACCCAAAGAGCATTTTAAAACTATAATCAATATTTTTATTTAACTAGAAATGCTTTAATTCAAATATTCATTCTTTAACTTCACAAAATACATTTTTAAATCCTTAAGTTGGTTTCTATGGTCAGTAGGTTCAAAAAAATCCATTTGCCATGGATTTTACTATAAAAATATTTCTAGAATAATTTTTATATTCAAATTATGCCTACACAAGTTTCTGCAAAAACAACTAAGTTTCCAGAAGAAATTGATTAAACAAAGTTCATGGTTGGATAGAGTTTGTTTTGCTGATTCCATTGATATAAAATTTGCAAAATTTGGACGTGTGGATCAAAAGTTATGAATTTTACAAAATCTAATCACTAATAGATCAAATTTCTGTTTTAGAACCAGAATCTGGCTACGTGTCACGTTCTTATTGGTCAGTACCGGTTCGTGTGGATCGTGCAACTGAAGGGTTCGCAGCATAGAAAACAAAAATTTTCCTACGATGTGAACTATGTACCAAGATCTATCTACTAGATACAAACAACGGGCGGATGTATATCCGTAGAGAACATACCCTTAAAGACCGACAAAGCTTAACGAGTTCGACTCGTGGTTGATGTAGAAGATCTCTTGCCGATCTCAAGATCTAGAGGAAGTCCTAGGGCCACAGATCTTTCTTGTCGAAGAGCCATCGGGAACATGTATCTCGCTAGTCCGAGACCATGGGGGATAAATTCTAGAGGGGGAGAGAGATCCTTCACGAGGAGGTGTGAGTGAGAAGTGAGAGGCAGGGCTCGGGGGGCAGCCCAAGGGGGCATGGCCGCCGGCCATGGAGGGTGCCCCCACCTCTCCCTCATTCATGTGGGTGGACACTCCACTCACAAAATGGCCCTTCAATTTTCTCCACTAAAAAATCCACTCAAATTCCCATTAAATTTCCACCAAATTTAATGCAACCTCTCATTAAATAAAACTCTTTTATTTTATTCAGAATTTTGTCAATTACTTTAATGACAAACATTCACAAATAACCCCTTGCTAGAATTCTATTTCACATGCATAACCACTTTATGCAATTTCACACGAAAACCTGTTTCGGTATCTAGTGAAATAAATTCCTGCGCTTGTTTATTCTTTCGACATGAAACTTTTGCTCAAATTGGATGTTGGTGTCTCTTAAGTGTGTCACCCTATGGTTCGTGAATAATACGGACATGATCGAGGATCCTCTCAGATCAATAATCAGAAGCGGGATCTGGAGACCCATACTGACTCCCACACATTCAACGATGACTTTTGTAACATCCCAAAAATACCAAACTTAGATCATCAAACACTAATCATCAAGATTAGGGTTAACAAAAACTTTTCTAAATAAACTCATGAATGCATGTATATGTGTATGCATGGATTTTGAATTTCTTTAAAAACCACCTTGTTTGTGTGATCCATTGCGTGTAAAATGTTTCTTAGGTGAAATGAACATCATCTAAAACATTTCCCACACTTTTCCTAAAGACAAGTAAATCAAAACAAATATATTAAGTGAATGGTCATTTTGACCAATTTAACTCCCATGCCTACTTTGGCTGTCTCAAACTTTCAAAACCTAACAGAAATTTTTCTGGATCTTTGCACCCCTTGAATGTACTCATAACAAGGTATCAAGGCCCACTTTGTGATCATCCAGAAACTTTCAAATGCATAGTTTAAATGACAATTCAAAATTGAATCTTCTTCATATGGGAAGATCCCACTTTTTCAAAACCCACTCAAACAAGCTCAACTTTCAAAACCCAAGCACCTGCAGACTCACCAGCACCAATCTAGCAAACCCACCAAAATTCATTTCAAAATTCAAAATTTGATTTCATGCGGCCATTTCATCAAACAGGTTGCAGACACAAATCAAACAAAACAACAAACACTATAGTGTGCAGTGATTCTTGCCTAACTTGTTCCCTAGTTAGCTCACACACAACTCAGTAGATCATCTAGAAAGATTAGCCCAACACTAGCACCCCTGTGAGCTTGCCATTGTCATTAATGGTGAACAGCCGAGCACCCCAATGTCACCCCATTGTGGACAGCAGGCTAGAGGAAGAACTAGCCGTGTCAACCTTGTCTAGGAGGCAGCCCACCGTCCACCGCCACTCCCTGTCCCAGCCGCGAGCGTTGTCAAGCCCTGGACCGCGCACAAGCCGCGCCCAGACCATGCCGAGCGTGCGCCAGAGCGCCACCCTCGACCAGCATCCACAGACCGCGGGCCTCCCTCACCGCGTGCACACACGATCACCACCGACCCAGGAGACTGCCAAACATCCCCGTTTGCCGCCCCGTGCCATACAGCCACCGCCCGCCGTCGAAGACGCCGCCTCTGCCGCGCAGAGCACCGGCCGTTCCAGACCAAACCACACCGCCCCATGCCTCGCGACCATGTCGTTGAGCATCGCCAGGAGACACCGCACCGCCCCCTACCCTTGCCCATGCCATTAGCCGCCTGTAACGTCGCCCCCGACAAGCTCACCGTGCGCCTCGACGGTCCCTTCGCTCGACTATAAATAGAGGCCACCCCCGCATGATTTCTTCACACCATCTCACTCCCCTCTCCTCACTGACCGTGCCACACCGTTCTCAGAGCAAGGCGAGCACCACCTCGTCGGAATTTCACCGGAGCCCGCCGCCACTGGAGAAGAAGGGAGCCAGCGATTGGAGCCGCCCCAGGAGAAGCCACCGGTACCAGGAGGTTCGCCGTCGTCGACTTCGTCGTTCGCCCGCCTCGCCTGTACCCTGGTGAGCCCCCAGCACCCCACTGCGCGCTAGGTTTCGTTCTCGGAGATGCCTCACGTCGACGATGACCCCCAGTTGGATTAGAACTAGATCGAGCGATCCACGTTGCCCATACCGCCGCCCAGCCCGTGTCACGGAGTGGGGACACCCACTTAAGCAGCCCTGGATCACTGCTTAGCAGGCCGGCCCGTTAAATTTCCAGCAGCGACAATTCAAATTAAACCTTTTCTTTTTAAATTCAAACACACTTCTGTACCCAACTTCAAAAATCAACCCAGATCGATTCAGTGCACCAATTTGAATGAAACCAATTTTGTTGGAAAGGTCTGTGAATGCTTAATCCAAGCCCGTTGGATTCAAGTCATTTGGATCTGTAGATCACCCATAGTAAAAATAACAAGGCAGAAGCTTTTCTGCATTCAAACATTTTTCAAATTTAAACCATAAAAGCTTTTGAGTTGATTCCAACTCTCAAAAATCACATTTAACCATACCTTTCAGAATATATAAAAATATATAGGTTCACTTGCAGAAACATTGTTCAAGTAATAAAAGAATGCTACATAAGCATTTCTAGCCACTTTAATTAATTAAAATAAAAGGGTAAAACCTTATTAAATTGTGACACCACTTTAAATCACATTCCCATGGACTACAATATGTGGTGATGATATGTGTCAACATGATCCCATATTTGGTTTGGAGAATATTAAATCTTAAGTAGTTTTTCAATGAGTAGAAATTAGTTTTCTAAAAATAAAAAGACTTAAACCAAGCCTTAACCTTGTAGTGTAGAGATGATGCTAGATCATCTATAGGACCCTTGTGTATGATGATTGCAAGTAGTTAAGTATTGTTTGGTGATTTTGTATCTCGTATTTATTCATAGACGCTAGTACCGACCAAGGATACGAGGAGGAAGGAGGATACTACGAAGAAGAAGCCGAGGAGAACTTCAACCACTGCTTTGCACAAGGCAAGATGATACTATACCAATGCAAGCTAACACTTGCACTTTATCAAGCTAGTAACTATGCAAGCTTATATTGACACTGATGCAAGCCTAATACTACTAGTGAATGTGCAAGCTAACCCTTGCCAGATACCCTACTGATGCCACAAACCCATACCTGTGATATGACTACTATATGCCTTAAGCATATGTGATTATACTCACTTGATAAACCAATCCTAGTTTTATGTGCAAGCTTCTTACTTTATTTTTTTATCAAAGCTTACTTAGAGTCTACCTAAGAGTTTGGTAGATACTAGACAGTTGTGCTGAAGGTTGCATAAAGAGCATAAAATTTGGCATAAGCTAGAAACCTTGATATCAGCCTAAGATATAAGGTTGGACTTAGTGAAACTCCACTAGTTACCACCCCTCATTAGTACTACCCCCACCTGTAGATGCTAGTGCTAAGCATAAAACTTGATCAACTTTTAGATGGGAATACTTGGTGGAAAAATGGTTATGAAAACCTTGGAATGATGGATCATTCTTTTGAAATGTTTTGGACATGTGTTTCCAAACACTTGATGATTTTGGTGATGAAAATGTTGAGGCATGAGCCTTAGCCCTTTATAAAACTGATGGTTGTCTAGATACGATACCATTCCAATCTTAGCGTCTGACCACAATACGAATATTGGGTAGGGCTTACTGGAAACTTATATTCCTTAGTATTAGTTCCCTCACGGCCAAGGTCTGAGATGAGGCTACCTTGTGAAGATTGTCCACATGCGGTACCCAAGATGACAGTGGTCATGGTTGGGAGGCCAAACTCACAGGAGAGGTTCTTATACTAGGGCATGTAATTGAAAGGTTAGGATTGATTATCCGCATACTGAGTATGGTGAATTCAGGATTGTTCCTGACGGATGTATCGAATGTTGTGGTGAAAGTGTACAATCTCTGCAGAGTGTCAAACTATTCGAATAGCCGCGTCCGCGGTTATGGACAGTTGGAGTGGCCATACTGTTCCCCCGTCAGACTTTTCAAAATGACTTGTGAAATGAATTGAGACTTTGACTTGACCACAACAGAGTTGTGACCTGAATTACAAGATCCCACTTAGGAGTTATAAAATTGTGACTAGCTTTGGAACTAAGTAGAGATAAATCTGGCTTTTGCAAAACAACCTTAGAGCCTAGTGTCCCATTATCCAAAAACCCCTTTACCTGTTAGTATTAGTTTGCGAGTACTTAAAGAGTACTCATGGCTTTGTCCCTGGCTATTCCCATGGCCAGACTATGAAGAGGAGTACCTGGAAGATGGACCCCAGGAAGGTTACGATAACTAGGAGCATCTCCCATCGTCAGCATTGCCTGTGACCCCGAAGATGGAGCTTCGCCTACGCTACCGTTATTATTACGTATTTCGCTGCTTGATGTTGTATTAAGAACTGGATCATGAGATCCCTATTTGTGTAAGAACTTATGTATCGTTGTAACGGATGAAGTACTATGGTATCCAATTCTGTTATGTCTCGCAAAAATGGTAATCCTGGGATTGCGATGTATGGCATAACAGGCATCTAGAATTGAAAAATCCGGGTGTTGACAAGTTGGTATCAGAGCCATCCTGACCATAGGAGACCCTAGCTAGATTGGACGTTGACCCAAAAACTTAGTCTCAAAACCAAAGAATAAAAGTATTTACGAAAATCTATTCTCATTCTTACCTCTTTAATTCTTTAATAAAACTTCATGTTCCTCAAAAACTCTTGCAAAATAGATAAAATTTTGACACACTTGATCACTCTGCTAATCTACTCATCCTCTATTTTTATAGATGGACGTGAAGTACCAAGTTTTACCAACTTGGGAATGGAGGAGACCTTATCTTTGAGAGGATCGGATCAGCTTCGAACTTGGAGGCGTCCGCTTTTGAGTTCTTCGGAGCTCGGCTCAATGATCAAGGAGGAGAAGATCTGCGGTGGCTAATTGTTGCAAGTCTCAGGAAAGATTGAACCTCCCTGCGGAGGAATTCAGTTTACCTTGAGGAAAACAACTGGCTCGATGGACTTGCGAGCAATGCAGGAAGCTCTTTCCGTCTGTGGGCGAGCATCAATCAGATCAAGGGTACTCGCTTCGAGTTTTGCCCAAGGTGTGATGCAAATGGACAACCACTGGAAGCCCCATACCACCCCGAGCTGAAGACTCAATTGGACCACCTTAGCTTCATGATGTATGATCGTCAGCAGGAATTGGACAACTACCGTGACTATTGCAACCACAAGTCTGCCATCATCAAGACGAAGGACCAGACCATCACCATGCTAGCAAAAGATCGCAAGTCTCGTCGCCGTCAACTCGACAAGAAGGAGCGCATTATTGCCCGTCTTCGCCACCGCATCTCATCTCTGGAAGAGACCATCCACGAGAGAGACATGCAGTTAGAGGAAAGGGAGAATGCCGGAGAGGATCTTCGTGGAGACCCTTACTCCTACCTCAGCGACGACGATGATTTTCTGGAGGATCAGGCCATGGACTTCTTCACCGATGAGGATGATTTCGCCTTCATCGATGATGCTGAAGATGATGAAGCCACAGACTCTGAGGAGTAGTAGCACTGAGCACTAGCGTAGTGAGTATTAGTCGGTCCCACTGTATCGTAGTTTCCAGAATGGTTCTTAAAACCATCTGTTTTTCCTTGTTATGGTGTGTGTTGTACTGTGTGCTATGAATGAATGAAAAAGCAAGTTGCTAGAAAAATCTGTGTCAAACCTTTAAAAACTTTTCAAAAATCCAAAACCTTAGAAATTTCCCTCTTTTCTCATGATCTATATCAATCTTCAGATGCCACGTGGAGGAAGTGGTTCAGCCCCGGACCCGATGTTGCAGATTCTGCAAATGTTGACCTTTGACCGCGAAGCTGAAAGAGCAGAACGTCAAGCCAACCTATCCACTCTGCTAGCCCACAACAACCAAGGCCATGGAAATCAGGACAACCACGGATCTAAGCTCAAGAATTTCCAGAATACCAACCCACCTATTTTCACCAAGTCAGAAGAACTCCTAGATACCGATGATTGGCTGCAAACCATGGAAAACAACTTAGAAGTAGCAGGAGTCGAAGCCAATGAGAAAGTACTGTTCGCCACCCATTATCTAGCTGGAGATGCCAGGGCATGGTGGAATAGTGTTCGTGCCATGACCGGAGGCCAGATGATGACCTAGGAGGAATTCAAGGTCAAGTTTAGCAGAACCCATGTGCCACCAGGTTTGATCAAGAGAATGAGAGACGAGTTCAGAGAGTTGAAGCAAGGAAGGATGACTGTAGTGGAATACCGTGACAAATTTTTGTCATTAGCTAGGTATGCCCCGGACGAGATAGACATAGAAGCCAAGAAGAAAGAAAGATTCCTGAATGGTCTGCATGACGAGATGCAGACAGTGTTAGTCAATATCCCCTTCGTTGATATTGAAGCCCTTGTCGATTCAGCCATCCAGATGGAAGGAAAGATCAACCAAGCCAATGAGAACCGCAAGCATCGCATGATGCATCAACCAGGAACCCATCAGACCCTAAAGGATCGCCCCAACCCATCTCCAGGATTTGCCCTAAGAACCAACAGACCCCCTATGAACCGTCCGACCTATCCCAACCGTGGAAACCCTAGACCCGGAGGAAATCACAACAACCCTGGCAACTCTAGCAATTTCAACCGTGCCCTACCCAAGTTCAACACCAACAATGCTACCGCCAACCCTAACACTGCCCCGAGGACTGGAAGCAATGCTGTGCCTGTCGCAGCCAAGGACAAGTCACAAGTGACCTGTTATGACTGTGGAAATAAAGGCCACTATTCCAACGAGTGCCCCAACAAGAAGAATGCTACAACCCCCAACGCCAATGTCCCAGCTCAGCAGCAGCGTCGTGTCCAGCCAGGGAGAAGATTTGCCCCAGGGAATTCACTCAACCGCAATGGCCGTCTTTTTCTCATGCATGCTGAAGAAGCTCAGGAAGCGCCAGACGTCGTGCTGGGTATGTTTTCTGTTAATTTAGTACTTGCAAGAGTGTTGTTTGATTCTAGTGCATCGCATTCATTTGTCACCGAAGAATTTGCCTGCACTAGTAAAATTCAACCAACCAAATTGAAGCATGTGATGATTGTACAAATTCCCGGATCAACCACCAAGGCTAGGCAAATTTGCAAGGCCGTCCCTATTTGAATCCATGGCATAGATTTTTATGCTAACCTAATAGTACTCGGAACTAAAGGTTTGGAAGTAGTACTAGGAATGGATTGGATGTCCAAACATAAAGGATTGATTGACTGTGCCAAGAAAGCCATCACCATGACCAGTACCACCGGAATATCAGTCGAGCATATATCTGAAACCTTACCTCGCCAATTCAAGTGTAACAAGAGTATAGCCCAACCTACCATTTACCAAGTTCGTATAGTCTGCGAATACCCCGATGTATTTCCAGATGTTTTGCCCGGTATGCCCCCAGATCGGGATATCGAGTTTATCATCGAACTAATCCCCGGAACAGGACCCATAGCCCAGAGACCCTATAGTATGAACCCGTCAGAACTAGAAGAACTGAAGAAGCAACTGGATTCCATGTTGGAAATCGGATTGATTCAACCAGGTGCGTCACCATGGAGATCACCTGTCCTTTTTGTGGACAAGAAGGATGGAGGTAACCGTTTGTGTACGGATTATCGGAAGTTGAATGATGTCACCATCAAGAACAAGTACCCCTTGCCTAAGATAGAAGATTTGTTTGATCAGTTGACCGGTGCCCAAGTGTTTTCTAAGATTGATCTTAGGATGGCTATCATCAACTCAAAATTGCTGAGAGGATATCCCAAAGACCGCTTTACCACCAGATATGGATTGTATGAGTATACAACATGTCTTTTGGATTAACCAATGCCCCGCTTATTTCATGAACCTCATGAATAAGATTTTATGGACTTCTGGATAAGTTTGTCGTTGTTTTATCGATGACATTCTGATTTATTCCAAATCAGAAGAAGAACATGAGCTACACCTAAGGACCATTCTTGGAACCCTTAGAGAGCATCAGCTGTATGCAAAGTTTAGCAAATGTGAATTCTGGTTACAGGAAGTAGGATTCCTCGGTCACATTGTATCAGGAGGAATTGCCGTTGACCCCGCCAAAGTGAAAGATGTAGAAGATTGGCAAGCCCCAACCACTCAAACCCAAGTTCGTGCTTTTCTCGGATTGGCGGGATATTACCGCAAATTCAGAGAAGGATTCTCTAGTATCGCCACCCATGACCCAATTGCTGAAGAAGGACAAGAAGTTTGAATGGACCGACAAATGTGAAGCGAGTTTTCAAGAACTCAAAAGGAGATTGATTTCAGCCCCAATCTTGATCATGCGGATATCACGAAGCCCTTCGATGTATTGTGATGCATCCAAGATTGGTCTCGATAAAGTAACGCAAGAAGGAAAAGTTATATCTTATCTATCGCGACAATTGAAGCAACACGAGCAAAACTATCCAACCCATGACCTCGAACTCGCAGCCGTAGTTCTAGCCCTAAAGACATGGAGACATTACCTGATGGGAAACCGCTGTGAGATTTATTCGGATCACAAGAGCCTAAAGTATATATTCACTCAGAAGGAGCTGAATATGAGGCAGAGAAGATGGATTGAGCTAATCAAGGATTACGACCTGGACATTCACTATCACCCTGGTAAAGCCAACGTGGTAGCCGATTCCCTTAGCAGATTACCGTGCCGCTTGAACTCCATGATTTTGAAGGAGCAACCAATTTTGCACAAAGAGATGGAAGATTTTCGAATAGAATTAGTAAGTGAAGGATTTTTGGCTAGCATAGAACTTCAGCCCACTTTGATCAGTCAGATTAAAGAGGCGCAGAAAGGAAATGCCAGTATCGACGGAATCAAGCCGATCGCAGACAGCAAAGTACCCGGATTCACCGAGGACGAAGAAGGAGTTTTGTGGTACAAAGGACGCCTTTGTGTACGATCAGATTCTGAGTTAAAAGAAGTTATCTTGAAGGAGGCTCATGATACTCTTTATTCTATCCATCCCGGAGGAACTAAGATGTATCAAGATTTGAAAGAGCAATTTTGCTGGCATAAGATGAAGAGAGAAATCGGAAGCTATATCGCCAAGTGTGATATATGTCAGCGAGTCAAGGCCGGACATCAAAGACCCGCTAGATTGTTGCAACCTTTGCAAATTCCGGAATGGAAATGGGATTCTGTAGGAATGGATTTGATCACTGGACTACCTACTTCTAGTAGGGGAAATGACTCTATTTGGGTCATAGTGGACAGATTGTCCAAAGTCGCCCATTTCTTGCCCGTCAAAACCACCTATCAGAGTTCGAAGCTAGCAGAGTTGTACATCGCTAGAATCGTTAGTTTGCATGGAGTCCCCAAGAACATAGTATCGGATCGAGGAACTCAGTTTACCTCGAGATTCTGGAAAAAAGTCCAAGAAGGTTTAGGAACCCGCCTAGATTTCAGTACCGCGTATCACCCTCAGACCGATGGAAAAACGGAGCAAGTAAACCAAATACTCGAAGATATGCTGAGAGCATGTGTGTTAGAATATGGATCCAACTGGGAAGACTGTCTGCCGTTTGCAGAATTTTCATACAACGATAGTTACCAAGCCAGTTTGCAAATGGCCCCATTTGAATTCATGTACGGAAGAAAGTGCCGCACCCCTTTGAACTGGTCGGAAGTAGGAGAGAGTCAAATTTTCGGACCCGACATCCTACGAGAAGCAGAAGAGAAGGTTCACAAGATTCGTGAGCACCTCAAGACAGCCCAATCCCGACAGAAGAGTTACGCCGACAAGAGACGTCGAGACCTCGCCTTCAACATAGGAGATTTTGTTTATCTGAAAGTGTCGCCATTGAAGGGAATGTAGCGTTTCCAACTCAAGGGAAAGTTAGCCCCCAGATATATCGACCTTTCAAAATTCTAAACCGTCGAGGAGAAGTATCGTATCAACTGGAGATACCAGAGGATATGTCAGCTGTGCACAATGTGTTCCATATCTCGTTACTTCGCAAGTGTCTCGAAGTCCCCGAGAAGACCGAAGTGTTCAAGAATATCGATCACCAGACCATAGAGATCAATGATGACCTAACCTATCCCGAAGTACCCATCCGTATATTGGAAGAAGCCTTTCGAACTACCCGAACCCTAAGCATCAAGTTTCTCAAGATTCAGTGGAGCAACCACACAGAAGAGGAAGCTACCTGGGAGCGCGAAGATCACATCAGGACGGAGTTTCCCGATCTCTTCAAATCCTAGGTAATCTTTTCGTCCTTTTTCAAATCTCGGGACGAGATTTTGTTTAAGGTGGAAGGTTTGTAACATCCCAAAAATACCAAACTTAGATCATCAAACACTAATCATCCAGATTAGGGTTAACAAAAACTTTTCTAAATAAACTCATGAATGCATGTATATGTGTATGCATGGATTTTGAATTTCTTTAAAAAACACCTTGTTTGTGTGATCCATTGCTTGTAAAATGTTTCTTAGGTGAAATGAACATCATCTAAAACATTTCCCACACTTTTCCTAAAGACAAGTAAATCAAAACAAATATATTAAGTGAATGGTCATTTTGACCAATTTAACTCCCATGCCTACTTTGGCTGTCTCAAACTTTCAAAACCTAACAGAAACTTTTCTGGATCTTTGCACCCCTTGAATGTACTCATAACAAGGTATCAAGGCCCACTTTGTGATCATCCAGAAACTTTCAAATGCATAGTTTAAATGACAATTCAAAATTGAATCTTCTTCATATGGGAAGATCCCACTTTTTCAAAACCCACTCAAACAAGCTCAACTTTCAAAACCCAAGCACCTGCAGACTCACTAGCACCAATCTAGCAAACCCACCAAAATTCATTTCAAAATTCAAAACTTGATTTCATGCGGCCATTTCATCAAACTGGTCGCAGACACAAATCAAACAAAACAACAAACACTATAGTGTGCAGTGATTCTTGCCTAACTTGTTCCCTAGTTAGCTCACACACAACTCAGTAGATCATCTAGAAAGATTAGCCCAACACTAGCACCCCTGTGAGCTTGCCATTGTCATTAATGGTGAACAGCCGAGCACCCCAATGTCACCCCATTGTGGACAGCAGGCTAGAGGAAGAACTAGCCGTGCCAACCTTGTCTGGGAGGCAGCCCACCGCCAAGCTCTAGACCAGCGCCAAGACAAGCCCTAGCGCTTAGACCATGCCGAGCGTGCGCCAGAGCCACCTCGACCAGCGCCCAGCATCACAAGACCGCCTCACCGCATGCACACATGATCACCACCGACCCAGGAGCCCGCCAGACATCGCCCGTGCCATACAGCCACCGCCCGCCGTCGAAGACGCCGCCTCTGCCGCGCAGAGCACCGGCCGTTCTAGACCAAACCACACCGCCCCATGCCTCGCGACCATGTCGTTGAGCATCGCCAGGAGACACCGCACCACCCCCTACCCTTGCCCATGCCATTAGTCAGAACGCCTCGACGAGCTCACTGGCGCCTGACGGTCCCTCGCTCAACTATAAATAGAGGCCACCCCCTAACGATTTCTTCACACCATCTCACTCCCCTATACTCAATGACAGTGCCACACCGTTATCAGAGCAAGGCGAGCACCACCGCCGAATTTCACCGAGCCCGCCGCCTCTGGAGAAGAAGGAGCCAGCGATTGAGCCGCCCAGGAGAAGCCACCGTATCGGGAGGTTCGCCGTCGTCGACTTTGTCGTTCGCCACTACCACCTCGCCGCCTGCACCCCGTGAGCCCCAGCACCTCCCACCGGGCCGCTTAGGTTTCGTTCTCGCCGGAGATGCCTCACGTCGACGATGACCCCCAGCCGTTGGATTAGAACTAGATCAAACGATCCACGTTGCCTCATATCGGTTCGCCCAGCCCCGTGTCACTAACGAGTGGGGACACCCACTTAAGCAGCCCGCTGGATCACTGCACTTAGCAGGCCGGCCCGTTAGAATTTCCCGCGCAGCCCAGCAATTCAAATTAAACCTTTTCTTTTTAAATTCAAACACACTTCTGTACCCAACTTCAAAAATCAACCCAGATCGATTCAGTGCACCAATTTGAATGAAACCAATTTTGTTGGAAAGGTCTGCGAATGCTTAATCCAAGCCCGTTGGATTCAAGTCATTTGGATCTGTAGATCACCCATAGTAAAAATAACAAGGCAGAAGCTTTTCTGTATTCAAACATTTTTCAAATTTAAACCATAAAAGCTTTTGAGTTGATTCCAACTCTCAAAAATCACATTTAACCATACCTTTCAGAATATATAAAAATATATAGGTTCACTTGCAGAAACATTGTTCAAGTAATAAAAGAATGCTACATAAGCATTTCTAGCCACTTTAATTAATTAAAATAAAAGGGTAAAACCTTATTAAATTTTGACACCACTTTAAATCACATTCCCATGGACTACAATATGTGGTGATGACATGTGTCAACATGATCCCATATTTGGTTTGGAGAATATTAAATCTTAAGTAGTTTTTCAATGAGTAGAAATTACTTTTCTAAAAAGAAAAAAGACTTAAACCAAGCCTTAACCTTGTAGTGTAGAGATGATGCTAGATCATCTATAGGACCCTTATGTATGATGATTGCAAGTAGTTAAGTATTGTTTGGTGATTGTGTACCTCGTATTTATTCATAGACGCTAGTACCGACCAAGGATACGAGGAGGAAGGAGGATACTACGAACAAGAAGCCGAGGAGAACTTCAACCACTGCTTTGCACAAGGCAAGCTGATACTATACCAATGCAAGCTAACACTTGCACTTTATCAAGCTAGTAACTATGCAAGCTTATATTGACACTGATGCAAGCCTAATACTACTAGTGAATGTGCAAGCTAACCCTTGCCAGATACCCTACTGATGCCACAAACCCATACCTGTGATATGACTACTATATGCCTTAAGCATATGTGATTATACTCACTTGATAAACCAATCCTAGTTTTATGTGCAAGCTTCTTACTTTATTTCTTTATCAAAGCTTACTTAGAGTCTACCTAAGAGTTTGGTAGATACTAGACAGTTGTGCTGAAGGTTGCATAAAGAGCATAAAATTTGGCCTAAGCTAGAAATCTTGATATCAGCCTAAGATATAAGGTTGGACTTAGTGAAACTCCACTAGTTACCACCCCTCATTAGTACTACCCCCACCTGTAGATGCTAGTGCTAAGCATAAAACTTGATCAACTTTTAGATGGGAATACTTGGTGGAAAAATGGTTATGAAAACCTTGGAATGATGGATCATTCTTTTGAAATGTTTTGGACATGTGTTTCCAAACACTTGACGATTTTGGTGATGAAAATGTTGAGGCATGAGCCTTAGCCCTTTATAAAACTGATGGTTGTCTGGATACGATACCATTCCAATCTTAGCGTACAACCACAATACCCGAATATTTGGTAGGGCTTGACTGGAAACTTATATTCCTTAGTATTAGTTCCCTCACGGCCAAGGTCTGAGCTGAGGCTACCTTGTGAAGATTGTCCACCTGTGCAGTACCCAAGATGACAGTGGTCATGGTTGGGAGGCCAAACTCACAGGAGAGGTGCTTATACTAGGGCGTGTAATTGAAAGGTTAGGATTGATTATCTGCATACTGAGTATGGTGAATTCAGGATTGTTCCTGACGGATGTATTGAATGTTGTGGTGAAAGTGTACAATCTCTGCAGAGTGTCAAACTATTCGAATAGCCGCGTCCACGGTTATGGTCGGTTGGAGTGGCCATACTGTTCCCCCGCCAGACTTTTCAAAATGACTTGTGAAATGAATTGAGACTTTGACTTGACCACAATAGAGTTGTGACCTGAATTACAAGATCCCACTTAGGAGTTATAAAATTGTGACTAGCTTTGGAACTAAGTAGAGATAAATCTGGCTTTTGCAAAACAACCTTAGAGCCTAGTGTCCCATTGTCCAAAAACCCCTTTACCTGTTAGTATTAGTTTGCGAGTACTTAAAGAGTACTCATGGCTTTGTCCCTGGCTATTCCCATGGCCAGACTATGAAGAGGAGTACCTGGAAGATGGACCCCAGGAAGGTTATGATAACTAGGAGCATCTCCCATTGTCAGCATTGCCTGTGACCCCGAAGATGGAGCTTCGCCTACGCTACCGTTATTATTACGTATTCAGCTGCTTGATGTTGTATTAAGAACTGGATCATGAGATCCCTATTTGTGTAAGAACTTATGTATCGTTGTAACGGATGAAGTACTATGGTATCCAATTCTGTTATGTCTCGCAAAAATGGTAATCCTGGGATTGCGATGTATGGCATAACAGGCATCTAGGATTGAAAAATCCGGGTGTTGACAACTTTCTTGTGATCGTCAAAACCTTTTATGCTAGTATCTTAATCCCTTTGTTTCGCGATATATTACATGTACGAGATTCGATCATTGGTATCTCCATACCTAGTTTGATCTCGTTACTGACATGCACTCTTTTCTCGTTCCCGTGATATAACATTCTAGTGATCAAATCACTTGCTTGCAAGCTCGCCAATGTGATATCACCGAGAGGGCCCAGAGTATATCTATCCGTCATCGGGATGAACAAATTCCACTCTCGATCCATGGGCCTCAAAATAACACTTTATTAGTCCTGAACCCATCTTTATAATCACCATGTTACGGTGTGACGTTTGATGTTATCAAGAAACTCTTCCGGTGTTAGTGATTAACATGATCTCATGGTCTAAGGATTATGATCACTTCGTAAGTTGTTATAGGAATATAAACTCAATGACTTTGATCGTAATGCTATACTTCGGATGAATGTTCATCACATCATTACACTAATGTTGTGATCCTGTTATTAACAACATCCAATGTCTATGATCAGGAAACCTTGATCATCTTGTTAATCAACGAGCTAGTTTATGAGAGAGGCATAACTAGGAACTTTCTATTTTTTTATTAAACACACATGTATTAACGTTTCCTTATTAATACAATTATAGCATGCAAAATAAACATCTATCATATACTTGGAATACACATAATAAACACTTTATTATTGCCTCTCAGGGCACATTCCCTTCAGTCTCCCACTTGCACTAGAGACAATAATATAGTTACATAGTGATAAATCTAACACCCATTGAGTTCTGGTGTTGATCATGTTTTGCTCTAGGGAGAGTTTTAGTCAACGGATCTGCTACATTGAGATCCGTGTGTACTTTACAAATCTTTATATCTCCATCCTTGACATGCTCGTGGATGGAGTGAAACCGGCTCTTAATATGCTTGGAATGCTTGTGAGACCTTGGCTCTTTGGCAATGGCAATGGCACCATTGTTGTCACAATAGATCACCATTGGGTCCAACGTGTTTGCAACCACTCCTAGTTCGGATATGAACTCCTTCATCCAAACCGCTTCGTGAGGCGCTTCCGAAGCAGCAACATATTCGGCCTCCGTTGTTGATCCCGCCACCACAGGTTGTTTGGAGCTCCTCCAACTAACCGCTCCACCATTCATGAGAAATACGTATCCGGATTGATACTTAGAGTCATCCGGATCGGTGTCAAAGCTAGCATCGACATAACACTTAGCGATGAGCTCTTCTTCACCTCCGTATACAAGAAACATATCCTTAGTCCTTCGTAAGTACTTAAGGATATTCTTGACCGCTATCCAGAGTTCTGAACCTGGATCCGATTGGTACCTACTAGTCAAACTAATAGCATGTGCCACATCCGGTCTTGTACATAGCATGGCGTACATTATAGAGCCTATGGCTGAAGCATAGGGGACTTTGTCCATTATCTCTCTTTCTTCCGCCATAGCCGGACTTTGAGTCTTACTCAATGTCTTGCCTTGCAACATAGGTAAGAACCCCTTCTTACTTCAGTCCATTTTAAACTTCTTTAAAATCTTATCAAGGTATGTACTTTGTGATAGCCCTATTAGGCGCCTAGATCTATCTCTATAGATATTTATGCCTAATATGTATGACGCTTCACCTAGGTCCTTCATTGAAAATTTGTTGTTTAGATAACTTTTAACACTGTTTAAAAGATCTATATCATTTCCGATCAATAATATGTCATCCACATATAATATCAGAAATGCCACATTGCTCCCACTCACTTTCTTGTAAATACAAGATTCTCCATAAGTTTGGACAAATCCAAACTCTTTGATCACCTCATCAAAGCGGAGATTCCAACTTCGTGATGTTTGCTTCAATCCATAGATGGACCGCTGAAGCTTGCACACCTTGTTAGAATCCTTTGAATCGACAAAACCCTTTGGTTGTATCATATATAACTCTTCTTCAATATTACCATTGAGAAAAGCGGTTTTGGCATCCATCTGCCATATCTCGTAATTGAAATATGCAGCAATTTCTAACATAATCCTAACTGATTTTAGCATCGCTACGGGAGAGAATGTCTCATCGTAGTCAACTCCTTGAATTTGCCGAATCCCCTTTGCGACAAGTCGAGCTTTATAGACGGTCACATTACCATCAGCATCAGTTTTCCTTTTGAAAATCCATTTGTTCTCCACGGCCTTTCGGTCGTGAGGTAATTCCACCAAGTTCCAAACTTGATTTTCATACATGGATTCCATCTCGGATTTCATGGCTTCTAACCATTTGTTGGAATCCGTGCTCATCATCACTTCTTCATACGTCGCAGGGTCATCATTTTCATCAACCATGAAATTCATGACAGGATTTGACTCGAGCGCACGCGCCCCGCTAGACTCAAGAGGTTTGGTAGTATTCTCTTTCGGAGTTTCATGATCATTATCATTAGTTCCCTCTTCAACTGGTGGAGCCAACTCTGGAACGACTTCCGGCGCTGGGCTACTCGCCATACTTTGGAGAGAAGGTTCAATAACCTCTTCGAGTTCTACCTTCCGACTACTCACACCTTTCGCGAGAAACTCTTTCTCTAGAAAGTATCCATTCTTGGCAACAAAAACTTTGCCCTCGGATCTGTGATAGAAGGAATACCCAATAGTTTACTTAGGGTATCCTATGAAGACGCATTTTTCCGCTTTGGGTTTGAGTTTATCCGGTTGAAGTTTCTTCACATAAACATCACATCCCCAAACTTTAAGAAATGACAGCTTAGGTTTTTTTCCAAACCACAATTCATACGGTGTCTTTTCAACGGATTTAGATGGTGCCCGATTTAAAGTGAAAGCAGCAGTTTCTAGTGCATAACCCCAAAATGACAACTGCAAGTCCGTTAGAGACATCATAGATTGAACCATATCCAATAAAGTACGATTACGGTGTTCCGACACACCATTTCCCTGCGGTGTTCCCGCAGGTGTGAGTTGTGAAACAATTCCACACTCTTTCATGTGAGTGCTAAACTCGTAACTTATATACTCACCTCCACGGTCGGACCGTAGAAATTTGATCTTTCTATTACGATGATTTTCAACTTCATTCTGAAATTCCTTGAACTTTTCAAAGGTTTCAGACTTGTGTTTCATCAAGTAGATATAACCGTATCTACTCAAATCATCCGTGAAAGTAACAAAATAACGATATCCACCTTGCGCCGACACACTCATTGGACCACATACATCATAATGTATAATTTCCAACAAATCTGTCGCCCATTCCATTGAACTGGAAAATGGTGTTCTAGTCATATTGCCCATAAGGCATGGCTCACATGTATCAAATGATTCAAAATCAAGTGATTCCAAAAGTCCATCCAAATGGAGCTTCTTCATGCGTTTAACGCCAATATGACCTAGACGGCAGTGCCACATATATGCGGATATATCATCATTAAGTTTAATCCTTTTAGCATCAACATTATGAATATGTGTAACATTATCATCAAGATCTAATAGAAATAAACCATTCATCATCGGTGCATGACCATAAAAGATTTCATTCATATAAATAGAACAACCATTGTTCTCAGATTTAAATGAATAACCACTTCGCATCAAACACGATCCAGATACAATGTTCATGCTCAGTGCAGGCACCAGATAACAATTATTCAAGTTTATAACTAATCCTGACGGCAAATGGAGAGGTAGCGTTCCGACGGCGATCACATCAACGCTTGATCCATTGCCGCCACACATCTTGACCTCACCCCTTGCTAGCGGTCGCTTGTTCCGCAGCCCCTGATTCGAGTTACAAATATTAGCAACTGAACCGGTATCAAATACCAAGGTGCTACTGCGAGCACTAGTCAATTACACATCAATAACATGTATATCATATATACCTTTGTTTGCCTTGCCGGCCTTCTTGTCTACCAAGTACTTGGGGCAGTTGCGCTTCCAGTGGCCAGTCCCCTTGCAATAGTAGCCCTCTGTATCAGACTTAGGTCCAACTCGGGGATTCTTTTCAGGCACGGCAACCGGCTTGCCGCCCTTACTTCCCTTCCGTTTTCCCTTCTTGTCTTTCTTGAAACCAGTGTTCTTATTGATCATCAACACTTGATGTTCCTTTTTGATCTCCACTTCTGTAGTTTTAAGCATTAACACAAGCTCGGGGAGAGACTTCTTCATGCCTTGCATATTATAGTTCATTACAAAGCTCTTATAGCTAGGTGGCACAGACTGCAGAACACGATGGATGCCTAAGTCAATGGGAATCGATATTCCCAAGGACACAAGCTTATCGGCGTAACCCGACATCTTGAGTACATGCTCACTAACGGAGTTGTGCTCTTCCATTATGCAGCTAAAGAACTTTTCTGAAGCATTGTAGCTCTCTACAGCAGCATGTATGTCGAAAATCATTTTCAACTCACCCATTGTATCAAATGCATTGCCGTTTTCGAAACGCTTTCGAAGTTTCGGCTCTATCCCATACAATATGCCGCAATGAACTAAGTTGTGGTCCTCCTGACTAGTCTGATAGACATTCTTCTCCTCGTCAGGGGCATCCTCAAAAGGTGGGGGGCCTAGGGGCGCTTCTAGCACATATTGCTTTTGTGCAGCAGAGAGGAGAATCCTCAAATTCATGGCCCATTCGGTAAAGTTGCTACCGTTCGTTGCAAGTTTCTCTTTCTCCATGAACACATTGAAATTAAAAGCAGGTGGTGCCATCTACAACAGAATTTGTAAAGTTTAGACTAAGTTTATGATAGATTGAGTTCAACTAATCCATATTACGAATGAACTCCCACTCAAAAACGACATCCCTCGTGCCTTTTTGGTGATTACATGAACCAAATCCACTACATCAAGTCCGATCATCACGTGAGTCGGTGTAGCTTCAAACGAGAGCATCAAATGGGTATCATATCAACTATATGACTCATTCTTAACCTTTCGGTCTGTGTTCCGAGGCCATGTCTGTACATGCTAGGCTCGCCAAGTAAGAACCTTAGTATTCGCGTGTGTAACTGTCTTACACCGGAAATATGGTCATTGATCCAAGAACACCCGATCATCACGTGATGTCTTGGAGCGACGAAAACATAATCGGTGCATACTAAAGGAAGAACACATTCTTATCTTGATATTTAAATGAGGGATCATCTTATCATGCTAACAAAGCGCTAAACAAGCAATATAAGATTCTATCAAACATCACATGTTTATTAGTGGAATGACATGGTTCCCGCATATGATCTCTATCATGTGCATAGTGGTATGATCACTATCATACATTTATGTGTAAGTCCAAGGTCTATGGATTTACACGCTATGTGTGTTGTAAGAGTATCATCTCATACTTCTACTTACAACATCACAATATCATAACACTAGCCCAACAACAATCTAAACTAGACGCCTCTAATTTATCCATTGCAAATTTTATGTGGCTTAGGGCTTTCGAGATAGAACCGTTCATACATGCGAACATGAACCACAACGAGGATAACCAAATTGTTGACAACTCGTTGCAAAATAGATATTGACTATAGTAGGAGAGACAGACACCCGCTAGCCACTTATGCAAACTAGTTGCATGTCAAGCGTGGAATAGGTCTCATGTGCGAGGACATGCAAAGTTTGTCCGGACCGCTTCATCCTACTATGCCACCAATATCCAAAATTACAACTAAGGAGCAACAACATGATCATCATAGCCCACATACTCATATGTGTACTACCCGTGTAAAGCATCTACGCATAGATCCGGCTCTGATACCATTGAAGGGTTCGCAGCATAGAAAACAAAAAATTTCCTACGATGTGAACTATGTAACAAGATCTATCTACTAGATACAAACAATGGGTGGATGTATATTCGTAGAGAACATACCCTTGAAGATCGACAAAGCTTAACGAGTTCGACTCGTGGTTCATGTAGACGATCCCTTGCTAATCTCAAGATCGAGAGGAAGTCCTAGCGCCGCAAATCAGCAGTGCATCCGTGCTCGCACACACATTCGAGGCACCAAGCAACCTCCGCCTCCTCGCTCCAGCGATGCAGCGGAAACACAACTCTTTCTTGCCGAATAGCCAACGGGAACATGTATCTCGCTAGTCCGAGACCATGGGGGATAAATACTAGAGGGGGAGAGAGATCCTTCATGAGGAGGTGTGAGTGAGAAGTGAGAGGAGGGGATCCTTATATAGGTGTCACAACCCAAAAATTTTAATGTGAAAAATAAATAAATAAAATAAATAATTTTTGAAAAGAAACTTTTTGATTCCAAATGGAAACATCAAAACCCTTCTTGAAGAAACTTTGAATAAAATTTGAATCCAACTAAAATTCAAATCAAGTGAAATGCATTCTTCATAAATGCATCTTGAAATGTAAACACTTGGAAAATAAATCAAAACCCTAAAACCCTAATGGGAGATTTCCAAGATATCTCTAAGCCTATGGATTTGATACATTTAATTTATTTTGTCAACAAACATTTATAAATGACCAAGGTTGATAAATAAAAATATTATAAACTCATGGAAATTGGTTTCACTTAATTTGGAGCCATAGATAAAATCTTATGAATTTAATAAGTTAAGGAAATTGATTTTTCAAAGCTAATAAGCACCTATCTAAAAATCCATAACAAATGGTGAGCAAATAATCCTAAAGATACTTAAAAGGATAAACAAATGTCAAATAAGATTTTATCAAATTGGAATCACCAAGTTTGGACCTTTAAATAAAAAGATATGGATTTTATAAGATAAAGAAGGAAATAATAAATAAGGAGTATTTTAAAAGCCAAATTAAATCTTGGCCAAATCCATAAGCAAATGAAATAAATAAAATCCAAGTCCAAATAAAATAAAAGGATAAAGAATATTCAAATGAAATAATATGGCATTAACCAAAATTCTATTTCTATTGAATAAAGACAAAATCCCTAATAGAAATGATTAATTAAATCAGGGAAAAATAACTGGAATTTACCCAAGTGGAATAGAAGTTATTTAATTAACTTAAATGAAATAAAAGAATCATTTAAATAAAGTTATATTGAATTAAAACCATAATTGAATTTCATTGGAATAAAAATAATTTCCCAAATTAAATGATTAATAATCATATTAAAATACTTTGAATAATTCAAAGTAAATTATTTAACACCCCATTAAATAAATAAACCTACTGAAAGTGTTTTGTGAAAAATTGGAATTTAAATAAGGGTTTGAAAATATATTCAATCTTATTTGAATAATGTCATATGCTTATTTTAATAAAGAATAAAACATAAGAAAAATAAAAGAATTATTCCTAAAATTGTATATAAATACATGTTTAAACATTTAAACAAAATCAAAACAGAATAATAGAAACAGAAAAAGAAAAATGAAACAGATCAAAAAAAGGGAAAGACCCAGCCCAGCTAACCCTAGCCCATTTAAGCCTAGCGAGCCCAGTCCCCCTTCTTCCCTGAAGCGTTTTCCTACTCAGAAGCTTACCCACACAGTGGATGATGTCTGGACCCCACCTCACCCCTCTCTCTCTCTCGCTGCCGCCAGACCCCACCTGCCAGCTCACCTTCTTCCCCACCGCGACCAGTTCATCCCCAACCTCGCTTCCGTTTGTTGCCCTGATTCCTCTGCTTAAATCCTCTCCAATGCACGCATAACTCGCCCAGTAATCTCGCCCATTTAAGCACCCATGCCTCCTCTCCCTTTCCTCTCACACTCCGCTGCTAGAGAGCCACCGGGCTGCCACAATTTTGCCTGTGAACGCCTGTTGGACGACCTTCACGACGATTCGACGGAGCCAGCCCCACTACCCCTCGACCACACGAGCGCACTCCCCATCGTCCTGCGAACCTCCCAGTACTACTCGTTTAGCCGCGCGCGCCTCAGACGCTCGGCAACGATGATGCCCCCTCGCCATCGTCCACTACCTCGACTCCGACGAGTGCCCCAGGTAGCATCTGACCACCCCCTTTCCTCTCGTTGATGCACGGATGATCACCGACCTCGTGCACAGCTAACACAACCCCTATCTTGTCTTAGCATGGTCTGAAACTTCGCCAAAGACGACAGCCCGAGAGCACCACCGCCAAAAGCTTCTCCGACGAGCAATCACCGTCATCCTCGAGCACCCCTTCGCCAACCAAGGACACGACAAGCATCAGCAAGATCACGCGATTCTGGTGAGCCATCCCACTCCTCTTATCTCCTCCTGTATCGTTAGCAACCTCACCGCCAGACATGACAAGCATTGCCGCCACAATTTACCACCTATGGTCGCTGCATCGTGAACCGTTGGATCTAGATTGTAGAGATAGGATAGATTGACTTAATCGAACCGGTATGTTCAATTAGAGCCGTGCATTGTAACTTAAATCCAACACACCGCGTAGCTCTATCCATACAAATCGGTACTGCCCAGTAGGAAACAGCCACGTGGCCAGACACAGGTTTTAAAAACAGATTTTGATCTATTAGATGAATGATTTTGTAAAATTCATAACTTTAAATATACACGTCCAAATTTTGCAAATTTTATATCAATGGAATCAACAAAACAAACCCTATCCAACCATGCAATTTGTTTAATGAATTGATTCTATAAATTGGTTGAATTTGCAGAAACATGTGTAGGTATATTTTGAATATAAAAATTATTCTAGCAATGTTTTTAGGATAAAATCTTTGACAAATGGGTTTTTTTAACCTACTGACCATATAAAACAACTTGTGGAATTAAAAGTATATTTTGTGAAGTTAAAATATGAATATTTGATTTAGAACATTTCTAGTCAAATAAAAATATTGTTATTATGTTAAAAATGCTTTTGGAGAAAAACCTTTGGGAAATGTTTTGATTTAAACTCTCTGACCCTAAAACACCAAATTTTAGGATTTACCACTTAACTTAATATCAAATGGTTTTACCACTTTTGTAAATGACCAATAGGTGTTTTCAAATGTTTATAATCTATTAGAAACCACTTTTCAAATAAAACAATCTTTGGCATGTTTGCATGCATTGCCTTGTTTTTATTATTTTATGTGATGATTGTTTGAATGGTAGATTGAATATTTGCTTGCTTGATTGAATTGTAGTGGAATTTGGAGAGTGTGGTTATTGCAATATCAAGGAGTGAAACTATATTCTCTACCAAAAAGGCAAGTGGTGCTTCATACTTTTGTCCCATTGTTTGCACTATGCATTAGTGATATTTCTAAATAGGACTTGCATGGAATTTCTGCTAAGTGTAAACTATGCCATGGGAAATCCTAGTAGATGAAACCTTAGTAGAATTTTACTAAGTTAAGATTCCTACAACCATCATGCTTAGCTTAGCTCGTAGAAAACAAGGGTGGATTATATTCATGTTATGGAATATTCTATGTCAAGGACTTGTGTTTTGTTTAATAAAACAACTAAGTGAATGAATCACCTGGGTGGAAAGGGACTTGCTTGGTGGTTTTTGGTTGAGTGGTTACACAAGGCCCATTTCTATGGTTTACCTTGTGTATCTCACTTGTGTAATGCCACCCACGAACAAAGATATTTGAGATGTCAAATGTTGAGAAGCTTCAAGTGTAGCCACTTGGCATTATGGGCTCTGCCTGGATCATATAGGTTGCAATAACTTAGCCAAATGGACAGTTGGTGGTAGGGGAATGATAGTTTTGGAGCGCGTCCATTTTGGTCTAAGGGAAGGCTTCTGAAAGATCTTGTCTTGGTGAAACCAAGTCTTGTGGGGAAAGTGCATCACCTCTGCAGAGTGTAAAATCTAAGTACTTAGCCATGTCCCTGGCAAAGGACAATTTGAGCATCAAGACATGAAAGCTATCAAGAATCTCCTCATCCCAATTTTCGAAGTTAAAACTTATGGTTGAACAAGGGTTCAAGGTTCACCAATTTCTATTGGTGGTTCCTTGGGTGTTTTTTTTGTCAAACAAAAACTTAGTGTTTTCAAATTATAAGGAAAATCTATTTGAGCAAAGCAAGCCTAAGATCCACCTAGCCAAATGCATATAGATGATAGACTCCACTATACTACCATAGTATCACTTGCCAATAAAATTCAAATGTATTGACCCTTGTTGCTGTAACTTATTATGTTGTAGGTTTGTTTGATGTTAGTGAAGTGTGTTGATTAGGATTACAAGTCTACAACCAACATGATTGCTTGTGGCACTTTGAAGATGAAGGACCCCATGCTATAGTTATTTCTGCTGCATTGTATTGATATAGCCAAATGAGCTATGTAAGATGTAATGAATTATTTTATTCCTGGTTATAAAGTTGTATTATGACCTTTGTTTCTTGATATTACATCTTAACTGTGGATGCTAGCTATTATCCAGGGACTAGCATTGTAAACACAAGGATCTCTACCTTATTAAAGGTTGGGACCTCTACAATAGGGGAGGGGGACAGCCCAAGGGGGCATGGCCGCCGGCCATGGAGGGTGCCCCCACCTCTCCCTCATTCATGTGGGTGGACACTCCACTAACAAAATGTCCCTTCAATTTTCTCCAATCAAAAATCCACTCAAATTCCCATTATATTTCCACCAAATTTAATGCAAACTCTCATTAAATAAAACTCTTTTCAGAATTTTGTCAATTACTTTAATGACAAACATTCACAAATAACCCCTTGCTAGAATTCTATTTCACATGCATAACCACTTTATGCAATTTCACCCGAAAACTTGTTTCGATATCTAGTGAAATAAATTCCTGCGCTTGTTTATTCTTTCGGCATGAAACTTTTGCTCCAATTGGATGTCGGTGTCTCTTAAGTGTGTCACCCTACAGTTCGTGAATAATGCGGACATGATCTAGACTCCTCTCGGATCAATAATCAGAAGCGGGATCTGGAGACCCATACTGACTCCCACACATTCAACGATGACTTTCTTGTGATCGTCGGAACCTTTTACGCTAGTATCTTAATTCCTTTGTTTCGTGATATATTACATGTCCGAGATTCGATCATCGGTATCTCCATACCTATTTTGATCTCATTACTGAAATGCACTCTTTTATCGTTCCCGTGATATAACATTCTAGTGATCAAATCACTTGCTTGTAAGCTAACCAATGTGATATCACCGAGAGGGCCTAGAGTATATCTATCCGTCAGCGGGATGAACAAATTCCACTCTCGATCCATGGGCCTCAACATAACACTTTATTAGTCCTGAACCCATCTTTATAATCACCCTGTTACGGTGTGACGTTTGATGTTATCAAGAAACTCTTCCGGTGTTAGTGATTGACATGATCTCATGGTCTAAGGATTAGGATCACTTCGTAAGTTGTTATAGCAATATAAACTCAATGACTTTGATCGTAATGCTATACTTCGGATGAATGTTCATCACATCATTACACTAATGTTGTGATCCCGTTATTAACAACATCCAATGTCTATGATCAGGAAACCTTGATCATCTTGTTAATCAACGAGCTAGTTTATGAGAGAGGCATAACTAAGAACTTTCTGTTTGTTTATTAAACACACATGTATTAACGTTTCCGTATTAATACAATTATAGCATGCAAAATAAACATCTATCATATACTTGGAATACACATAATAAACACTTTATTATTGCCTCTCAGGGCATATTCCCTTCAGCAACGTGGGGTGTTGGATTTTAAACAGATCGAGCAGCACAGGATCACTCGTACCCCTTCGGGTTATGTTCTATCGTAGCCACGCGATCAAAATCCTACGGCCTAAATCGACTGACCAGGAATGGGAGGCGCTGGCGGTGGTGGTTGGTGGCGGCGCGGTCAGACGGTGGTGGTCCCGGCGATTCAGGAAGAAAGAGAGGGAGAGAGGTAGCTAACCGAGGTCATCGCGAAGTGCTGATTCTCAAGGTTGTCTCCACCGTCGAAGGGGCGCTCGGGTGTGGCTGTAATTTCTCGCCGGAGAAGCTTCTGGCGACGGTGTGCTCGGGCTGTCGTTTTTGGCGATGTTTCGGACCGCGCTAAGACAAGACTAGGGTTTCATTAGCTGCGCACGAGGTCGTCGATCATGCGTGCATCAACGAGAGGAAGAGGGGCGGTCAGTACTCACCGGGGAAACTCGCCGGAGTCGAGGCAGGAGGTGGTGGTGCTCTGATGTTGATGTTGCCGAGCCTCTGGTGAATGCGCGGGCTAGTGGTTGGTGCTGGGAGGTGCGCAGGAGTCTGGGGACCAGCCTCGTGTAGACGAGGGGGCAAGGGGAGGCGAGGAGCGGCTGGAATCATCGTCGGAGTTCGTCGGAGTCTGAGAGCTTTCGAGATGAATTCAGGGTGGCATGGGGCAAAGGGAAGATGGTGTCTGGGGAAAAGTTAGAAGGGGTGTGGGCGTTCAAAGGAGCGTGGTCGTAGGGAGTAAAGGCTGCGTCATTGTCGCGTATTGAATCGAGTTTTAAACGGCAGAAACGGCCGGCGAGGGTGTGGTCATCGCGGGGGGGGGGGGTGAGGAAGACGACTGACGAGTGGGGCTGGCTAGTCAGCGAGAGAGGGAAAGGAAAGGTGGGTTCTGGGTGTGTTAACACCCGGATTTTTAATCCCAGATGCCTATTATGCCATACATCGCAATCCCACGATTACCATTTTTGCGAGATATAACAGAATTTGATACCACATTACATCATCCATTACAAACCATACATAAGGTCTTACACAAATAAGGATCTCATGATCCAGTTCTTAATACAATTCAAGAAGCGGAAATAAGTAATAATAAAAGAGCGTAGGCGAAGCTCCATCTTCGGGGGTCACATGCAATGTTGACGATGGGAGATGATCCTAGTTGTCATAACCTTCCTGCGGTCCATCATCCTGGTACTCCTCCTCATAGTCTGGCCACGTGAATAGCCAGGGACAAAGCCATGAGTACTCTTTAAGTACTCGCACACTAATACTAACAAGTTAAGGGGGGGGGGGGGTTGTAGTAGGACACTAAGATCTAGGGTTGTTTTGCAAAATCCAGATTTACCTCTACTAAGTTTAGAAGCAAAGAAAGCTAGTTGAAGTTTATAACACCTAAGTGGGAACTTGAATTTCATATCACAACCCTGTTGTGGTCAAGTCAAAATCTCAATTCATTTCACAAGTCATTTTGAAAACATCTAACGGGAACAGATGGCCCTCCAATCGTCTGTGAATCATGACGCGGCTATTCGAATAGTTTGACACTCTGCAGAAATTGTAAACTTTCACCACAACATTCAATACATCCGTCCGGAACAAATCCTGAATTCACCATACTCAGTATGCGGATAATCAATCCTAACCTTTCAATTACACGCCCTAGTATAGGCACCTCTCCTGTGAGTTTGGCCTCCCAACCATGACCAACTGTCATCTTGGGTACTGCACAGGTGGACAATCTTCACAAGGTAGACACAGCTCAGACCTTGGCCGTGCGGGAACCCATACTAAAGTATATAAGTTTCCAGTCAAGCCCTACCCAATTTTCGGGTATTGTGGTTGTACGATAAAATTGGAATGGTATCGCATCGAGACAACCATCATTTTTATAAAGGGATAAGGCTCATGCCTCAACATTTGCATCATCAAAATCATCTGGTGTTCAGAAATACATGTCAAAACATCTCAGTACAACGACTCATCATTCTAAGGTTTTCATAAACATTTTCCAGCAAGTATTCCCATCTAAAGTTGATCAAGTTTTATGCTTAGCACTAGCATCTACAAATGGGGGTGAGTACTAATGAGGGGTGGTAAACAAGTTGAGTTTAACTAAGTTCAATCTCATGCCTTGGGATGATAACAAGATTATCTAGCTTAGGCCAAATTTAATGCTCTTTATGCAACCTTCAATTATCTTCATAGAATCTACAAGTCACTTAAGTAAACTCTAAGAAATGTCTTTGATACAGAAATAAAGTAGAAAGCGTGCAAGTAAAACTAGGATTGGGTTATCAAGTGGGTATGATCACATATGCTTAAGGCATATAGTTGGCATAGTCACAATCAAGTATTAGCTTGCATAGGTCAACTTGATTAGTAAGGCTTGCTCATTCAACTAGTTGTATTAGGCTTGCCTTGTGCAGAGCAGTGGTTAAAGTTCTCCTCGGATTCTTCTTCATAGTATCCTCCTTCCTCCACGTATCCTTGGTCGGTACTAGCGTCTATGAATAAATACGAGGTACACAATCACCAAACAATACTTAACTATTTTCAATCATCACACAAAGGTGTTCTATAGATGATCTAGCATCATCACTAAGATGACAAGATTAAATCATTTGTCTTATTTATTTATTTTTAGAAAAGTAATTTCTACTCATTGAAAAACTACTTAAGATTTAATATTCTCCAAACCAAACATGGGATCATGTTGACACATGTCATCACCACATATTTCAATACATGAGAATGTGATTTAAAGTGGTGTCACAATTTAATAAGGTTTAACCTTTTATTTTAAATAAAATAAAGTGACTAGAAATGCCTATGTGGCATTGTTTTATTACTTGAACATTATCTCTGTAAGTAAACCCATATGTTTTTATATATTTTGAAAGGTATGATAAAATGTGATTTTTGAGAGTTGGAATCAACTCAAAAGCTATTATGGTTTAAATTTGAAAAATGATTGAATGCAGAAAAGCTTCTGCCTTGTTATTTTACCATAGTTGATCTATAGATCCAAATGATTTGAATCCAACGGGCTTGGATTCAACATTTCAATATCTTTCTAACAAAATTGGTTTCATTCAATTTGGTTCACTGAATCGAGCTGGGTTGATTTTTGAAACTAGGTACAAAACTGAGTTTGAATATAAATAGAAAAAGCGAAATTCAAACGATTGGGCTGCGCGGGAAGGGTTATTGGGCCGGCCCAGTGTCACTTCGCAGCGCGGGGCTCAGCTGACAGGGGCGTCAACTGGTTAGTGGCTCATAAAACGCGAAGCGGTACGGGGCGATGTGGTGCGTTGGATTAGAAGTGAGATCAACGGCTGAGGGTCATCGTCGACGATGAACAGGTCACCGGTGAGCTCGAACCCTAGCGGCTCGGTGGGGGTGCATAGGGGGAATACCGGGCTCCAGTGACAACGGCGAAGCGGGCAAACGACAAAGTCGATGACGGTGAACTCAGGGGTGGTCGCGGCAGCTCCGGGGGTGGTCGAAATCAACGGCTCCCTTCTTCTCCAGAGGCGGCCTGCTCCGGCGCAATTCCGGCGAACTGCTGCTCCTCGTGCTCCGGATAAAGGGTGGAAGGGTCAGTGAGGTGAGGGGAGTGAGATGGTGTGAAGAAATCGAGTGGGGGTCGTCTCCTTTTATAGGCTCGACGGCGAGACCGAGAGGAATGGGCAGGCGATGGTGGCAACACGGCTACGGGCGGCTAGAGGCATGGCCGAGGTTGGCGATCGACGGGCGGTCTCTTGGCAATGATCTAGAACTTAAATGCGCGTGTAGGGGCGGTGGAAAATGGTCGGGAACGCGCAGGGATCTGCAAGGCAGAGGCGGCGAACTCTGCGGCAAGCGGTGGCTACGGGGTACAGGCGGTGAAACGAGCATGTCTGGTGGTCTCCTGGGACGGTGGGGTGCATGCTGGCGGGCGACAAGGGCTCGAGGTGGTCGGGTTGCGTGGGAACGGCGCGTGCTCTACGGTGCGCGTCGGCATGGTCGACAGCGGCACGGGCGCAGCATTCCTGGTGGTTCTGCTTGCTGTCTTCCCATATGAGTGGTTTTTGAAATAGTTGGATCTTCCCATATGAAATAGATTCATTTTTAAACTGTCATTTACACTAAGCATTTAAATGTTTTTGCATGATCACAAAGTGGGCCTTGGTACCTTATTATGAGTACTATCAAGGGGTGCAAAGATCCAAACATGTTTCTGTTAAGTTCTGAAAGTTAGGGATAGCCAAAGTAGGCATGGGAGTTAATTTGGCCAAAGTGACCATTCACTTAATTTGTTTGTTTTGACTTGTTTATCTTTGGGAAAAGTTTGGGGATTGTTTAGATGATGCTTATTTCACCTAAGAATCATTTTACATGCAAAGAAACATAGAACCATGGCAATTAAAAAGAATCCAAATTTTAAATACACACACATATGAATGCCTTTATGTTTTTAATTGGAAAAGTTTTTGTTAACCTTAATTTTGATGATTAGAGTTTGATGATCCAAGTTTAATATTTTTGGGATGTTACAAACCTTCCCCCCTTAAACAAAATCTCGTACCGAGATTTGAAAAAGGATGAAAAAGATTACCTAGGATTTGAAGAGATCGGGAAACTTCGTCCTGATGTGATCTTCGCGTTCCCAGGTAGCTTCTTCTTCCGTGTGGTTGCTCCACTGAATCTTGAGAAACTTGATGCTTCGGGTTTGGTAGTTCTGAAGGCTTCTTCGAAAATACGGATGGGTACTTCGGGATAGGTCAGGTCATCGTCGATTTCTATGGTCCGGTGATCAATATTCTTGAACACTTTAGTCTTCTCCGGAACTTCGAGGCACTTGCGAAGTAATGAGATATGGAACATATTGTGCACGGCTGACATCTCTTCGGGCAGTTCCAATTGATACAACACTTCTCCTCGATGGTTTAGAATCTTGAAGGGGCCTATATATCTGGGGGCTAACTTTCCTTTCAGTTGGAAACGCTGCATTCCCTTCAATGGCGACACTTTTAGATACACAAAATCTCCTATGTTGAAGGCGAGGTCTCGACGTCTCTTGTCGGTGTAACTCTTCTGTCTGGACTGTGTTGTCTTGAGGTGCTCACGAATCTTGTGAACCTTCTTTTCTGCTTCTCGTAGGATGTTGGGTCCGAAAATCTGACTCTCTCCTACTTCCGGCCAGTTCAAAGAGGTGCAACACTTCCTTCCATACATAAATTCAAATGGGGCCATTTGCAAACTAGCTTGATAACTGTTGTTGTACAAAAATTCTACGAAAGGTAGATAGTCTTCCCATTTATATCCATACTCTAAAACACATGCTCTCAACATGTCTTTGAGTATCTGATTTACTCGCTCCGTTTGTCCGTCGGTCTGAGGGTGATAACATGTGCTGAAATCTAGGCGGGTTCCTAAACCTTCTTGGACTTTCTTCCAGAATCTCGAGGTAAACTGAGTTCCCCTATCCGATACGATGTTCCTGGGGACTCCATGCAAACTGACGATTCTAGCGATGTATTACTCCGCTAGCTTCGAACTCTGATATGGGTCTTGACGGGTAAGAAATGGGTGACTTTGGAAAATTTGTCCACTATGACCCAGATAGGGTCATTTCTCCTACTAGAAGTAGGCAATCCGGTGATAAAGTCCATTCCAACGGAATCCCATTTCCATTCTGGAATCTGCAATGGTTGCAACAATCCAGCGGGTCTTTGATGTCCCGCCTTAACTCTCTGACATATATCACACTTGGCGATATAGCTTCCGATTTCAGTCTTCATCTTATGCCACCAAAATTGTTCTTTCAAATCCTGATACATCTTTGTTCCTCCGGGGTGGATAGAATAAAGAGTATCATGAGCTTCCTTCAGAATCACTTATTTCAACTCAGAATCTGCTGGTACACAAAGGCGTCCTTTGTACCACAGAACTCCTGCTTCGTCTTCGGTGAATCCGGGTACTTTGCCTGTACCGATACGACACTTGATTCCATCGATACTAGCATTTCCTTTTTGCGCCTCTTTGATCTAGCTGATCAAAGTGGGTTGGAGTTCTATGCTAGCCAAAAATCCTTCACTCACTAATTCCATTCGAAAATCTTCCATCTCTTTGTGCATACTTGGTTGCTCCTTCAAAATCATGGAGTTCACGTGGCACGGCAATCTGCTACGGGCATCTGCTACCACATTGGCTTTACCGGGGTGATAGTGAATGTCCAGATCGTAATCCTTGATTAGCTCAATCCATCTTCTCTGTCTCATATTCAGCTTCTTCTGAGTGAATATATACTTCAGGCTCTTGTGATCCGAATAAATCTCACAACGGTTTCCCATCAGGTAATGCCTCCATGTCTTCAGGGCTAGAACTACGTCTGCGAGTTCGAGGTCATGGGTTGGATAGTTCTGCTCATGTTGTTTCAGTTGTCGGGATAGATAAGATATAACTTTGCCTTCTTGCATTAGCACACATCCGAGACCAATCTTTGATGCATCACAATACACGTTGAAGGGCTTCGTGATATCCAGCATGATTAAGATTGGGGCTGAAATCAATCTTCTCTTGAGTTCTTGAAAACTCGCTTCACATTTGTTCGTCCATTCAAACTTCTTGTCCTTCTTTAGCAATTGTGTCATGGGTCTGGCGATACTCGAGAATCCTTCTACGAACTTGCAGTAATATCCCGCCAATCCGAGAAATGCACGAACTTGGGTTTGAGTGGTTGGGGCTTGCCAATCTTCAACATCTTTCACTTTTGTAGGGTAAACGGCAATTCCTCCGGCTGACACAATGTGGCCGAGAAATTCTACCTCCTGTAACCAGAATTCACATTTGCTAAACTTGGTATACAACTGATGCTCTCTAAGGGTTCCAAGAATGGTCCTTAGGTGTAGCTCATGTTCTTCTTATGATTTGGAATAAATCAGTATGTCATCGATGAAAACAACGACAAACTTATCCAGGAAGTCCATAAAATTCTTATTCATGAGATTCATGAAATAAGCGGGGGCATTGGTTAATCCAAAAGACATGACAGTATACTCGTATAATCCATATCCGGTGGTAAAGGCAGTCTTTGGAATATCCTCTGCACGAATCTTGAGTTTATGATAGCCTGTTCAAAGGTCAATCTTAGAAAACACTTTGGAACCGGTCAACTGATCAAACAAATCTTCTATCTTAGGCAGTGGGTACTTGTTCTTGATAGTGACATCATACAACTTTCGATAATCCGTACACAAACGGTTACCTCCATCCTTCTTGTCCACAAAAAGGACAGGTGATCTCCATGGTGACGCACCTGGTTGAATCAATCCGATTTCCAACATGGCATCTAGTTGCTTCTTCAATTTTGCTAGTTCAGACGGGTTCATACTATATGGTCTTTGGGCTATGGGTCCTGTTCCGGGGATTAGTTCAATGATAAACTCGATATTCCGATCTGGGGGCATACCGGGCAAAACATCTGGAAATACATCGGGGTATTCACAGACTATCCGGACTTGGTCAATGGTAGGTTGGGCTATACTCTTGTTGCACTTGAATTGACGCGGTAAGGTTTCAGATATATGCTCGATCGATATTCCTGTCAGATTGGTCATGGTTATGGCTTTCTTGGCACAGTCAATCAATCCTTTATGTTTGGACATCCAATCCATTCCTAGTACCACTTCAAAACCTTTAGTTCCGAGTACTATCGGATTAGCCTAAAAATCTATGCCATGGATTTGGATAGGGACGGCTTTGCAAATTTGCCTAGCTTTGGTGGTTGAACCGGGAATTTGAACAATCATAACATGTTTTAGTTTGGTTGGTTGAATCTTACTAGTGCATGCAAATTCTTCCGTGACAAATGAGTGTGATGCACCAGAATCAAACAACACTCTAGCAAGTACTGAATTAACAGAAAACATACCCAGCACGACGTCTAGCGCTTCCTGGGCTTCTTCAGCATGCATGAGAAAAAGACGGCCGTTGCGGTTGAGCGAATTCCCTGGGGCAAACCTTCTTCCAAGATGAACACGACGCTACTGCTGAGCTGGAGCATTGGCATTGGGGGCTGCGGCATTCTTCTTGGGACACTCATTGGAGTAGTGACCTTTATTTCCACAGTCATAACAAGTTACTTGCGACTTGTCTTTTGTTGCAACAGGCACAACATTGCTTCCAGTCCTCGGGGCAGTGTTGGTGTTGGCAGCAGCATTGTTGTTGTTGAAGTTGGGTGGTGCACGATTGAAATTGCTAGAGTTGCAAGGGTTGTTGTGATTTCCTTCGGGCCTTGGGATTCCACTGTTGGGATAGGTCGGACGGTTCATTGGGGGTCTGTTGGTTCTCGGGGTAAATCCTGGAGATGGGTTAGGGCGATACTTTGGGGTCTGATGGGTTCCTGGCTGATGCATCATGCGATGCTTGCGGTTCTCATTGGCTTGGTTGATCTTTCCTTCCATCTGGATGGCAGAGTCGACAAGGGCTTCAATATCAGCAAAGGGGATATTGACCAACACAGTCTGCATCTCATCATGCAGACCATTCAAGAATCTTTCTTTCTTCTTGGCTTCAGTGTCGATCTCATCCGGGGCATACCTAGCTAATGACAAGAATTGGCCACGGTATTCCACTACGGTCATCCTTCCTTGCTTCAGTTCTTTGAACTCATTTCTCATTCTCTTGATCAAACCCGGTGGCACATGGGTTCTACTGAACTTGACCTTGAATTCTTCCCAGGTCATCATCTGTCCTCCGGTCATTGCACGAACGTTGTTCCACCATGCTCTCGCATCTCCGGCTAGATAGTGGGTGGCGAACAGAACTTTCTCGTTAGCATCCACTCCGGAGACTTCCAGGTTGTTTTCCATGGTCTGCAGCCAATCATCTGCGTCTAGGGGCTCTTCCGACTTAGTGACAACAGGTGGGTTGGTGTTCTAGAAATTTTTGAGCTTAGATCCATGGTTGTCCTGGTTTCCTTGGCCTTGATTGTTGTGGACCAGCTGGGCTATCTGCTAAAGGGTGGCTAGGTTGGCTTGACGTTCGGCTCTTTCAGCTTCGCGGTGAGAAACCAACATTTGCAGGATCTCCAACATCGGGTCCGGGGATGAACCACTTCCTCCGCGTGGCATCTGAAGATTGAGATAGATCATGAGAAAAGAGGGAAATTTCTAAGATTCAGGGACTTTGAAAAAGTTTTTAAAGTTTGACTCAGCTTTTCTAGCAACTTGCTTTTCGTTCATTCATAGCACACGATACAAACACACACCACAAAACAAGAAAAACAGATGGTTTTAAGAACCATTCTGGAAACTACGATACAGTGGGACCGAATACAACTCACTACGCTAGTGCTCAAGTGCTACTACTCCTCGGAGTCGGTGTAATCGTCATCCTCATCATTCTCATCGTCATTGATGAAGGCGAAATCATCCTCATCGGTGAAGAAGTCCATAGCCTGATCCTCCAGAAAATCATCGTCATCACTAAGATAGGAGTAGGGGTCTCCATGAAGGTCTTCTCCGGCATTCTCCCTTTCCTCCAACTACATGTCTCTCTCGTGGATGGTCTCCTCCAAATCCGAGATACGGTGGTGAAGACGGGCAATGATGTGCTCCTTCTTGTCGAGATGACGGCGGTGAGACTTGCGATCCTTCGCTAGCATGGCGATGGTCTGATCCTTTGTCTTGATGATGGCGGACTTGTGGTTGGAGTAGTCACGACAATTGTCCAATTCCTGCTGACGATCATACATCATGAAGCTAAGGTGGTCCAACCGAGTCTTCAGCTCGTGGTGGTATGGGGATTCCAGTGGATGTCCCATAGCATCACGCCTTGGACAAAACTCAAAGCGGGTACCCTTGATCTGGTTGATACTCTGCCCACACAGACGGGCAAGAGCTTCCTGCATGGCCCTGGCAAGTCCATCGAGCTAGTTGTTCTCTCTTAAGGTGAACTAAATTCCCTCGGCAGTGGGAGGTTCAATCTTTCCTCGGAGACTTGGAACAATTAGCCACTGCAGATCTTCTCCTCCTTGATCATTGAGCTGAGCTCCGAAGAACTTGGGGTGTGGACGCTCCAGAAGTTCCGAAAGCTGGTCCAAATCCCGCTGAAAGATGAGGTCTCCTCCATTCCCCAACTGATAAAATTTTCTGTACTTCACGTCCATCTATAAGAATATAGGATGAGTAAGTTAGTAGAGTGATCAAGTGTGTCAAATTTTATGTATTTTGCAAGAGTTTTTGAGGAACATGAATTTTTATGAAAGAGTCAAAGTGATAAGAATGGGAATAAGTTTTTGTAAATATTTGCTTCCTTTGGTTTGGCAACTAAGTTTTTGGTTCAACGTCCAGTCTAACTAGGGTCTCCTATGGTCAGGATGGCTCTGATACCAACTTTTCAACACCCGGATTTTTAATCCCAGATGCATGTTATGCCATACATCGCAATCCCAGGATTACCATTTTTGCGAGACATAGCAGAATTGGATACCACAGTACATCATCCATTACAAACCATACATAAGTTCTTACACAAATAAGGATCTCATGATCCAGTTCTTAATACAATTCAAGTAGCAGAAATACATAATAATAAAACTAGCGTAGGCGAAGCTCCATCTTCGGGGTCACAGGCAATGCTGACGATGGGAGATGATCCTAGTTGTCGTAACCTTCCTGTGGTCCATCATCCCGGTACTCCTCCTCATAGTCTGGCCACGGGAATAGCCAGGGATAAAGCCATGAGTACTCTTTAAGTACTCGCAAATTAATACTAACAAGTTAAGGGGGGGGGTTTGTAGTAGGACACTAAGCTCTAGGGTTGTTTTGCAAAAGCCAGATTTACCTCTACTAAGTTTAGAAGCAAAGAAAGCTAGTTGAAGTTTATAACACCTAAGTGGGAACTTGAATTTCATATCACAACCCTGTTGTGGTCAAGTCAAAATCTCAATTCATTTCACAAGTCATTTTGAAAACATCTGACGGGGGAACAGTATGGCCACTCCAACTGTCCAAAACCGCGGACGCGGCTATTCGAATAGTTTGACACTCTGTAGAGATTGTACACTTTCACCACAACATTCGATACATCCGTCACAAACAAATCTTGAATTGACCATACTCAGTATGCGGATAATCAATCCTAACCTTTCAATTACACGCCCTAGTATAGGCACCTCTCCTGTGAGTTTGGCCTCCCAACCATGACCAACTGTCATCTTGGGTACTGCACAGCGGACAATCTTCACAAGGTAGCCACAGTTCAGACCTCGGCCGTGAGGGAACCCATACTAAAGTATATAAATTTCTAGTCAAGCCCTACCCAATTTTCGGGTATTGTGGTTGTACGATAAAATTGGAATGGTATCGCATCCAGACAAACATCAGTTTTATAAAGGGCTAAGGC
The DNA here is from genome assembly GCA_023614405.1 of Avena insularis. Lineage (NCBI taxonomy): Eukaryota > Viridiplantae > Streptophyta > Magnoliopsida > Poales > Poaceae > Avena > Avena insularis. Next base: position 359,892,409 of record CM042697.1, read on the forward strand.
TCATGCCTCAACATTTGCATCATCAAAATCATCTGGTGTTCGGAAACACATGTCAAAACATCTCAGTAGAATGACTCATCATTCTAAGGTTTTCATAACCATTTTCCACCAAGTATTCCCATCTAAAGTTGATCAAGTTTTATGCTTAGCACTAGCATCTACAAATGGGGGTGAGTACTAATGAGGGGTGGTAAACAAGTTGAGTTTAACTAAGTTCAATCTCATGCCTTGGGATGACATCAAGATTATCTCGCTTAGGCCAAATTTAATGCTCTTTATGCAACCTTCAATTATCTTCCTAGAATCTACAAGTCACTTAAGTAAACTCTAAGAAATGACTTTGATAAAGAAATAAAGTAGAAAGCTTGCAAGTAAAACTAGGATTGGGTTATCAAGTGGGTATGATCACATATGCTTAAGGCATATAGTTGGCATAGTCACAATCAAGTATTAGCTTGCATAGGTCAACTTGATTAGTAAGGCTTGCTCATTCAACTAGTTGTATTAGGCTTGCCTTGTGCAGAGCAGTGGTTAAAGTTCTCCTCGGATTCTTCTTCATAGTATCCTCCTTCCTCCACGTATCCTTGGTCGGTACTAGCATCTATGAATAAATACGAGGTACACAATCACCAAACAATACTTAACTACTTTTAATCATCACACAAAGGTGTTCTATAGATGATCTAGCATCATCACTAATATTACAAGATTAAAGCATTTGTCTTATTTATTTATTTTTAGAAAAGTAATTACTGCTCATTGAAAAACTACTTAAGATTTAATATTCTCCAAACCAAACATGGGATCATGTTGACACATGTCATCACCACATATTTCAGCACATGAGAATGTGATCTAAAGTGGTATCACAATTTAATAAGGTTTAACCTTTTATTTTAAATAAAATAAAGTGACTAGAAATTCCTATGTGGCATTCTTTTAATACTTGAAAATTATCTCTATAAGTAAACCCATATGTTTTTATATATTCTGAAAGGTATTATCAAATGTGATTTTTGAGAGTTGGAATCAACTCAAAAGCTATTATGGTTTACATTTGAAAAATGTTTGAATGCAGAAAAGCTTCTGCCTTGTTATTTTTACCAAGGTTGATCTATAGATCCAAATGATTTGAATTCAACGGGCTTGGATTCAGCATTTCAATATCTTTCTAACAAAATTGGTTTCATACGATTTGGTTCACTGAATCGAGCTGGGTTGATTTTTGAAACTAGGTATAGAACTAAGTTTGAATATAAATAGAAAAAGATAAATTCAAACAGTTGGGCTGTGCGGGAAGGGTTATTGGGCCGGCCCAGTGTCACTCCGCAGCGCGGGGCTCAGCTAACAGGGGTTCTATTGGTCATTGGCTCATAAAACGCGAAGCGGTACGGGGCGATGTGGTGCGTTGGATTAGAAGTGAGATCAATGGCTGACGGTCGTCGTCGACGATGAACAGGTCACCAGCGAGCTCGAACCCTAGCGGGGCATAGGGGGCATACCGGCGCTCCAGTGACGATGGCGAGGTGGGCAAACGACGAAGTCGACGACAGCAAACTCAGGGGTGGTCGCGACAGCTCCGGGGGTGGTCGAAATCAACGACTCCCTTCTTCTCTAGAGGCGGCCTGCTCCGGAGTAATTCGGGCGAACTGCTGCTCCTCATGCTCCGGCTAAAGGGTGGAAGGGTCAGTGAGGTGAGGGGAGTGAGATGGTGTGAAGAAATCGAGCGGGGGTCGTCTCCTTTTATAGGCTCGACGGCGAGACCGAGAGGGATGGGCAGGTGACGGTGGCGACACGGCTACGAGCGGATAGAGGCATGGTCGAGGTTGGCGATCGACGGGCGGTCTCCTAGCGATGCTCTAGAACTTAAATGCACGTGTAGGGGCGGTTGAAAATGGTCGGGAACGCGCGGTGCTATGCGAGGCAGAGGCGGCGAACTCTGCGGAGAGCGGTGGCTACGGGGTACGGGCGGTGAAATGAGCATGTCTGGTGGTCTCCTGGGATGGTGGGGTGCATGCTGGCAGGGGGCAAGGGCTCTAGGTGGTCGGGTTGCGTGGGAACGGCGCATGCTCTGCGGTGCGCGTCGGCATGGTCGACAGCGGCATGGGAGTGGTGTTCCTGGTGGTTCTGGTTGCTGTCTTTGAGCTAGGTCTGGTCGAGAGGGGGCGGTGAGGCATAGGCTGCAATGCTAGAAAAGGTTGGCACGGCTAGTTCTTCTCCTAGCTTGCTGTCCACACTGGGGTGACATGTGTGCTCTCGGCCTGCTCACCATTGATGGCATTGGCAAGCTCGCAGTGGTGCTAGAGATTGGTTAATGTTGCTAGATGATCTACTAAGGCTAGTGTAACCAGAGAGGGAACAAGGTTGGCCCAAAACACTGCTCAACATAGTGTTTTTGATTTTGTTGATTTGCATCTGCAACCTGTTTGATGAAATGGCCGCATGAACTTGAGTTTTGAATTTTGAAAAGATTTTTGGTGTGTGTTCTAGGCATGTGTTGAGGATTTTGTGGATGCTTGGGTTTTGAAAATTGAGCTTGTTTGAGTGGTTTTTTAAATAGTGGGATCTTCCCATATGAAATAGATTCAGTTTTAAACTGTCATTTAAACTAAGCATTTAAATGTTTTTGCATGATCACAAAGTGGGCCTTGGTACCTTATTATGAGTACTATCAAGGGGTGCAAAGATCCAAACATGTTTCTGTTCAGTTCTGAAAGTTAGGGATAGCCAAAGTAGGCATGGGAGTTAATTTGGCCAAAGTGACCATTCACTTAATTTGTTTGTTTTGACTTTTTTATCTTTGGGAAAAGTTTGGTGATTGTTTAGATGATGTTTATTTCACCTAAGAATCATTTTACAAGGTAAGAAACACAGAACCATGGCAATTCAAAAGAATCCAAATTTTAAATACACACACATATGAATGCCTTTATGTTTTTAATTGGAAAAGTTTTTGTTAACCTTAATTTTGATGATTAGAGTTTGATGATCCAAGCTTAATATTTTTGGGATGTTACAGGGTGTCAGCGACTTTGCAGGTTTGTTGTTGAGTGAAAAGAAAATGGTTCGGGGGGGGGTTAGTTGGGCTAGATGGGCCTGGCTTTCTGGGCTGGGTCCTTCCCATTTTTTTTGTTCTGATTCATTTTTCTTTTTCTATTTTCTTTTTCCTGTTTTGATTTTTTTCAACCATTCAAACAACAATTTGAATTCAAAACCTTGCCAAACTTTCTTTAAGTTTTTAATCTGTCTAAACATGTATTTTTAAATACCATTTTAGGAATAATTCTCTTATTTATTTATGGTTTATATATTATTTAAAAGGGAACTTTCCTTTATTAAATAAGTTTTATTTAAATTCTCAAACCCTTATTTGAAATCAAAATTTCATCAAACCTTTATTCAGTAGGTTTTATTTATTTAATAGGGTATTAAATAATTCACTTTGAATTATTTAAAGTATTTTAATAGGATTATTAATCATTTAATTTGGGAAATTGTCTTTATTCAATTAGAGATGGAATATGGCTAATGCCACATTATTTTATTTGAATATTCTTTATCCATTATTTTATTTGGATTTGGATTATATTCATTCCATTTGCTTATGGATTTGGCCAAGATTTAATTTGGCTTTTTTTAAATACTCCTTATTTATTATTCCTTTCTTTATCTTATAAAATCCATATCTTTTTATTTAAAGATCCAAACTTGGTGATTCCAATTTGTAAAATCTTAATTAATATTTGTTTATACTTTTATATCTCTTTAGGATTATTTACTCACAATTTGGTATGGATTTTAGATAGGAGCTTTATTAGCTTTGGAAATTATTTCCTTTCATCTTATTAAATTTATAAGTTTTTATCAATTCTTATGGTCTTATAATATTTTTGTTTAACATTTTTTATCATTTACAAATGTTTTTTGACCAATTTTTATATGGATAAAATCCATAGTCTTAGAGAGATCTTGGAAATGTTTTTCTTCCATTATGGTTTTAGAGTTTTGGTTTATTTTCCAAGTGTTTAAATTTCAAGATGTATTTATGAAGAATGCATTTCACTTGATTTGAATTTAGTTGGATTCAAAGTTTGTTCAAGGTGTTTTTTTTAAGTTTCCATTTAGAAACAAAAAGTTTCTTTTTACCCTAAATTTCAACAATTATTTATTTTGTTTATTTATTTTTCACATTAGGAAATTTGGAAAATTTTGGGATGTGACATTATGTTAGAACTTCTTTGTGTAATTTGGGAGCAGGAGTTAGTGTTATACCCTTTTCTCTCTACAAGAGACTTCAACTGGAAAAATTGATACCAACTGATATATCTTTGCAAATGGCTGATAAGTCTCATGTTGGTATATGTGAGGATGTTCCTGTTCAAGTGGCTCATAATTCTTTGATATTAACTGACTTTGTTGTGCTTGAAATGTCCAAAGATGATAATATGTCTAATATTCTTGGGAAACCTTTTCTTAATACTGAAGGTGCTATCATTAATTGTAATCAAGGAAAAGTAACTTCTAATGTTAATGACAAGGAGCATACTGTCTATTTCCCAAAGAAGATTGATAAGAATTATGTCCTCGATTCAATTGAAAATATTGAAGGCATCAAAGTTGGAGAAATATATTGTTCCATACTACAAGAAAATTATGAAACTATTATGATTGGGACTATTGCTATCAAGGTTGAGGTAACATAATCATTTAGTAAAATGCAAAGTTTTACTTCATATAAAATTGTTTTGGTAACAAGACTTGATCAAACTTGTTAACAAAGGGATTTTAATGAACAAAACAATGTTTTCACCATGATTATCCTTGCTCACTTTTGTTTTATCTATCTCAATATTTTCTCTTCACCTTGTTCATATTTGTATTGCTAGTTGCTTGCATATTAGAGTGTCTTAGAACTTCTGTAATTTTAGTTTAGACTTTTTTTGCATCATTCCAAAATCATCTTTCTGCAAGAAAATCATTTATCAATCGCTGAAAATTGGTCAAAAGTAAAGTTTCTCAAAAAATTCTAGAAAAATCCTATTAATTTTTTTACGTCAAAAAAGAGGCAGAGAGGCACCTCGAGTGATCCACAGGGGCCCACCTGGTAGGCACACCACCTGGTGGCGCGGCCACACCAGGGGCACGCCTGTCCATAGTGTGGGCCACCCCTGGCCCTCCACTTATTCTCCCTCCCGCCACTTCTCTCTCTCCGGAGAAAATACCATTTCATTGCTCAAACTCGTGTTCTTGCTGTTCTTGCTCGCGATTATCAATTTCCTTTCTTAGCCCATGCAGCGACCCAGCATACCACTGCATGATGTAGTACACTATAGTCATTGACATAACACCAATGAAACACCGTTCACTAGTATAACATCCCTCGGAGTGGTACAACAGAAACACAACAGGTCCAAGACATGACTATAGGTTACAACTCAACTCTTTACATAAGATCCAGAGAACACTCTAGGTTAAAGAGAGAGAAAGAAAGTTCTTACAAAGAAGAATCAGAAATAATAAACTCATAAATATCATGCTAATAAGATTAGCATCTAACTATTTGACTTGTATTGCTGCTATTGCAATACGCTACAGAAGTAGGTTCTATGGCTAGGGATTATATTTCTATCTAATCAACAACTTCATCTTCACTTTAGTTGATGTATATGTTGACTTCCTTTACTTTATTGAAGAGCTTGAGCTTTTGATGATTATTCCGGGAGCATAACTTGATGTAGACGTCGTCTTAATGGCTTCAGAATCTAGCAAGGGTTACGAAGATACGTTGAGTACGAGCGTACTCAGCAAGTTCACTAGAAAGGAGTGTTTGATGCACTATATCTACAGCCACAGACCGTAGGTCGTATGACATGCAAGTTTTTGTAAACATTTCTTCAAAGGTTGCTTTTATTCTGAAAATTTATGTCCGTCAGCCTTCATGGGTTTACCAGAACAGGGAGCAACAAGTTACAGTTCTTACACTCTGTAGAGGTGCGTCACTTTACCCATGAGAGATCAACTCTTTGTTGCACAACCGGGCAGCTTATTCCCGTCCACAATTCCGTGATGTGGGGCCTAGAAGATGATCCAAGCCAACCACTGCCCTCTCCGCGACTCCATATGTCTGCATGATCCTTCGGGGATGGCTCACCTCCGTTAAGCCCCCTTCCAGGCAGGCTAAAACCCTGATGAGTTCCCGAAGACTCTATGAGCTGGTGGTGCCCTGGTAAGTACCTTATAGGTCCGGCTAAACCTCTGGCAGCCACTCATAGAAAATCTAGACACCAAAAACAATGGGCCTAAGGGTGCCCACCCATATGTTGGATTCGCACAAGGAATCACAATGTCACGTTAAGATAGTCTTGCCTCCATATGAAAGGAAAAGGATTCAGCTGACTTCTCCATCCCATTCCAAATCTCATGGTTAACGCGTGATATACGGCGCAAGAATCACTAGCGACATTGCTTGTTAAGTCCTAGATAATATGTTCCTTTACCACCGGAACTTTCATAGTAGGTTATTACCTCATGGTAAATAACCTATAATCATATTATTATGAAAATAGTGTTTTCCAACCTTTTTGAAATGCATGTGATGACAATACTAGGTTTGTAAAATACTTTATAGAAAATAATCAAAGGACATGAGCAAGTGTGAACTTGCCTTTTGTGATTGCAAGATTATGCACTCATGATCTTCGAGGCAATATAAAAGATCCAATATCTGAAATCAGCATCATTGGTCCTATAAGGACTAATGTTTAAAGAAGCAAAATGCTATTGTGCATAGTAATGTAATGCAATTTGATAAACTCGAATCCCTGGAATAAGCGTTGATCTAGAGTTTGGATGCTAGAAATGGTTCCTTTAGAATGTGTTGTACTTTTAGATAAGTTTCACATTTGTGCTTCTTATTAGGGCTTGTGAGTGTGTGTGAAACAATATGTAATTATAATATCGTACAACAATAAGATACAAAATTGTGGAATGTTATTAAAAGATTACTTATATAAGAATTGCCTTATATTCAAATCTTACTTTACAAGTATTGGCATTTATAAGGAACTTAAGTATTAACAATCCTAATATACAAGTAAAGTATAAAGTAATGTAATTATGATTAGTTTACATCTATTGATTGAAGTGGCAAAAAGAATAACATTTGAAGAAAAGATTTCTTTTCTAAGGTCTAAACAATCTTTATGGTTAATCAAATGTGGTCGATGTTGTTTGTGCTTGCTTGAATAGTTTGGACTTGAGATGCTTTAAGACTTAATTATAACAGACCAAAGTTAACTACAAAACACATAATAAGGTCTTTAGCATTATAATTAAAGTCTTGTAGACTAAAGTTAACTTTGAGAACATGGATGGATTTAAGGTGTAATTCTTATGATATTGTACTTGCTCATCTTATAATATTTCCTTAAAGTTACTTAAAAATGGCATTACTTCTATTTGAGTAGTGGTTTCCTAACATTATAAATGTATAAAAGGATTGATCTCCTTATAAGGGTGTACTTATGGTTTGTGAATAAGTAAACAATATTATTTACTACTTATGAATTATCTTTGAATTTAGTCCATTATAAAGTTGTGAGTGAAACAATGGTAAAAGGTTTTATTTGGTTGAAAATATCATTCTTGAAGATTTTATAATTGATAAAAATCTTTTTTGAAAATGATCTACACTTATAGTTGAATGATAATTCAATAAGGTTGTATTTAAAATGTGTTGAACCATTTTGCCTTCATATTATCAATATTCAAGACTAATACTATTTATTAGACTCCTTTGGCTAATTTTAGAAATATTAAAAGAAATTATTTACCCTTATATGAATTATCAACTAAGGAAATAGGTTTAAATTCAATTTATTAAAGTGTTTAAATTTTTATTTACCTCAAATGTGGAATATTATATTTTTAACATGTAGGTACTATTTTTTGGATCATTTTGGTATATTACATTTAGTTTTGTGATTTATAAATAATAAGATATGATTTTTATAATATTTACTACTTTATAAACACTTAATAAATGATAAGTATTTAATTAGGTGAAATAATATTACATCATTATAGTATTAAGCTATAGTTATTATTTTTCTAGGAATTTTGATATATTATTTATATGTTTATCATTTACCATTATTAAAATATGAATTATCAAAATTTTATTACTTATAAAATATTTATTAAATAATAATTATTTAAATAACTAACATAATAATATTTGATAATAGTTTTAAGTTATAGATTTTATTTTTCTAAACATTTTCATATATTACATTTATTTTTCTGAATTATAAAACAAAAGTTATTAATTTATCAAGATTTAATGATTTTATTTAATTTCTGGAATATTTATATTTGGACTTATAACATTTTATTTATTTCCTAAACAGACACTGACCTTTTTATACCGCAGACATACCTAGCCCCAGTCACTGACTGGTGGGTCGTGACCATGTTGGTGTGCCACGCGGGACAAGGACTAGGTCAAACGACGCTGAGGTGGCAGAGTGACACCAGCACGATGTCATGCTGATGTCAACGCGACCTCCACCACCAGATCATGGTCACCAGCGGCGCTCTATGATGTTTCAGCTAGCGTGGTTTGGTGCGTTAGAGATAGGACATAACGGGGAGTCTAACTATGGAGGGGGCCGCCCCGGAATGGTCACCAGAGCACTAGCTCCGACGAGCATCTGCGGCGGCAAACAGAGGTGCACGACGCAGGCACTATAGAGGATGAGAGGGAAGCAACAGAGAGGTGCAAGAGCACCATGAGCTCACCAGGATGCCGTTGGTGGGCTCGGGAAGGCTCGGGGTAGCCAGAATTAATGGCGAGGGCAGCAGCTAGAGTTGGGAACGAAGGTGCCAATTGCAGCGCTCGAGGTTTCTTCGGCTCACGCTGACTGGAGCAAACGACAGAGTCGAACGAGAAGAAGCTTCTAGGCATCACAGCGAGGCTCGGAACGGCCGGAAACATCAGCGACGGACGGCTCTGACCGGAGAAGAATATAAGGCTCTCCAGTGCGACGGTGGTCTTCTTATAGGCAACGAACAGTGGCATCATGGATCTTGCTATCTGTGGGCATCATGGCAATGTTGGACGGTGAGATGGCCACCGAGGGGCTTCCAGTAGGCGAGGAAGAGGACGACCGCAATTTTGCAAAAAATCTCCTAGAAAACATTCTGTCTCAACCTGAGATCCCTAGCAACATCCCACCCATCAGTCACTGTGGTAACGAGCTGGGCTCGCTATTCGGCCAAAGCGGGCTGCACGTGGGCGGTATATAATGGAGAGGGAAGATGGGCTGCATGCCAAATGCTGCTCTCCTTCTGTTTTTCCTTGTTCTTTCCTTTTTTATTTTGTTTTGTATTTTACTTTCAGATTTGTATATTACTCATTTGTTTGAAAGTTTCTTTGTAGATTTTGTTTGTTAAATAGTTGCAGCAATAATGAATGGTATTTAAAGTCATTTTGTGAGCTTTTATTATATAGTGTTATAGTTTATTTATTTTCTTATATAGATTCTTTTATTCTTAATTATTTTGTAATAATCTTTGTGATGATTTTTCTTTCCATAATAAACCATGGATTTATTTTATGATATTTTCTTATTTAATTATAAACCTAAATTCTAGTTAACTTATAGTTTGGAGGGAAACTGAAAGAGTAATTGCCCCTATGTGTGGTTTTGGTGATTAATGACAATCCCTATGGACTAATGTTTTCACTGAGTTTTATATGAAGGAATATTCCATAGGTCATGCTTGTAGTCTATATGTTGGATTCAAGTATGGATGCCATGAAGATAAATATATACCTTGAGTATTGGCATCAAGATTATCGAGTTGAAGAGAAGAATATGATATGATCAAGATCTTGAGAGTGTGATTTCAATAGAAGAATTCAAGATATGGCTCTAAGACGGTGTCATGATAGCCTCATTAGTTGAGCTATGATTGACTAAGATTTAGAGCATGTAATCAAATTAAGAGTTCTTTATGTACCTCAAGATATTGATATGGAGCATGAGAAGATAAATGGATGACCTATACAAAGAGTGAAGAGTGATTTCAAGTTGGTCAACGCATGAACCATAAATAATGTACCACATGGATATTGTGGTATGGTTGTGAAGGGCAAGTTCAAGATAAGCATCTCGAGATGATCACTTGCTTGAAACTCGCCGTCCATATTGGTGATAATGGACATGTGAAGACGTGTATTAATGAAGCTATCCAATAGTGTTGTATGGGGGAGAAAATTAGAAGTCTTCACGAAGCAACAAAGATCAAGTGATGCATTCTGACTTGGATGGAGATTGAAGTGTTGTCATCAAGATCAAGCGGGATGTGCAAGGCAAAGGTTTGGCTGTCAACACCCGGGTTTTTAATCCCAGATGCCTGTTATGCCATACATCGCAATCCCAGGATTACCATTTTTGCGAGACATAACAGAATTGGATACCACAATACATCATCCATTACAAACCATACATAAGGTCTTACACAAATAAGGATCTCATGATCCAGTTCTTAATACAATCCAAGCAGCGGAAATACGTAATAATAAAGGTAGCGTAGGCGAAGCTCCATCTTCGGGGTCACAGGCAATGCTGACAATGGGAGATCATCCTAGTTGTCGTAACCTTCCTGGGGTCCATCATCCTGGTACTCCTCTTCATAGTCTGGCCACGGGAATAGCTATGGACAAAGCCATGAGTACTCTTTAAGTACTCGCAAACTAATACTAACAAGTAAGGGGGGTTTTTGTAGTAGGACACTAAGCTCTAGCGTTGTTTTGCAAAAGCCAGGTTTACATCTACTAAGTTCAGAAGCAAGAGAAAGCTAGTCAAATTTTATAACACCTAAGTGGGAATTTGTATCTCATGCCACAACTCTATTGTGGTCACGTCAAATTCTCCATTCATTTCACAAGTCATTTTCAAAACAACTGACGGGGGAACAAGATAATCTAACTGGCCCATAACCACGGACGCGGCTATTCGAATAGTTTGACCCTCTGCAGAGGTTGTACACTTTCCCCACAACATTCGATACATCCGTCAGGAACAAATCCTGAAGTCACCATACTCACTATGCGGATAATCAATCCTAAACTTTAAATTACACGCCCTAGTATAAGCACCTCTCCTGTGAGTTTGGCCTCCCAATCATGACCAACTGTCATCTTGGGTACTGCACAGGTGGACAATCTTCACAAGGTAGCCTCAGCTCAGACCTTGGCCATGAGGGAACCAATACTAAGGTATACAAGTTTCCAGTCAAGCCCTACCCAATTTTTGGGTATTGTGGTTGTACGGTAAAATTGGAATGGTATCGCATCCAGACAACCATCAGTTTTATAAAGGGCTAAGGATCATGCCTCAACATTTTCATCACCAAAATCATCTGGTGTTCGGAAACACATGTCAAAACATCTTAGTAGAATGATCCATCATTCTAAGGTTTTCATAACCATTTTCACCAAGTATTCCCATCTAAAGTTGATCAAGTTTTATGCTTAGCACTAGCATCTACAAGTGGGGGTGAGTACTAATGAGGGGTGGTAAACAAGTTGAGTTTAACTAGGTTCAATCTCATGCCTTGGGATGACATCAAGATTATCTAGCTTAGGCCAAATTTAATGCTCTTTATGCAACCTTCAATTATCTTTCTAGAATCTACAAGTCAGTTAAGTAAACTCTAAGAAATGTCTTTGATAAAGCAATAAAGTAGAAAGCTTGCAAGTAAAAGTAGGATTGGGTTATCAAGTGGGTATGATCACATATGCTTAAGGCATATAGTTGGCATACTCACAATCAAGTATTAGCTTGCATAGGTTAACTTGATTAGTGGTGAGACAGGGGGTGCAAAGCGGTACGGGGCAACGTGGTGCATTGGATCTAGTTCTAATCCAACGGCTCAGGTTCATCGTCCACGTCGGGCAGCGCCGCGAGACAGAACCCTACGCGACAGGTGGGGGTCATGGGAGGCTCACCGGGTCTCAGGCGAGGGTTGGCGAGGCGGGCAAACAAAAAAGTCGATGACGGCGAACCTCCTGGTACCGGAAGCTTCTCCTAGGGCGGCTGCAATCACTGGCTTCCTTCTTCTCCAGCAGCGGCGGGCTCCGGTGAAATTCCGGCGATGCTCTGCTCGCCTTGCTCTAGGAACGGGGTAGAAGGATCAGTGAAGAGAGGGGAGTGAGATGGTGTGAAGAGTTTGAGAGGGGGAGGCCTCTATTTATAGTCTCGACGACAAGACCGAACGGGATGGGCAGGCGACGGTGGCGACATGGCTACGGGCTACTAGAGGCATGGCCTAGGGTGGCGATCGATCGGTGGTCTCATGGCGATGCTCTATGGATTTAATGCGCGTGTAGGGGTGGTGGAAAACGGTCTGGAACGCTCGACGTTCTGCACGGCAGAGGCGGCGTCTTCGACGATGAGCGGTGGATACGGGGTACGGGCGGTGAAATGGGCATGTCTAGCGGTTTCCTGGGACGGTGGGGAGCATGTTGGCGAGCGGCGAGGGCTCAAGGTGGTCTGGTTGAATGGGAACAGCGCGTGCTCTGCGGCGCGGGTCGGCATGGTCGACAGCGACACGGGCGCGACGTTCCTGGCGGTTCTGGCTGATGTCCGCGAGGCAGGGCTAGTAGAGAGGGGGCGGTGAGGCATGGGCTACCTCCCAGACAAGGTTGGCACGACTTTTTCTTCCTCTAGCCTGCTGTCCACACTGGGGTGACATGGGTATTCTCGGCTGTTCACCATTGATGACATTGTCAAGCTTAGAGTGGTGCTAGGGATTAGTTAGGGTCGTTAGATGATCTACTAAGGCTAGTGGTGTCTAGAGAGGGAACAAGTTAGGCCCAAAACACTGCACACTATAGTGTTTTGATTTTTTATGATTTGAATCTACAAGGTGTTTGATGAAATGGCCGCACGAATTCAAGTTTTGATTTTTGAAAATATTTTTGTTGGGTGTGCTAGGCATGTGCTGGCGAGTCTGTGGATGCTTGGGTTTTGAAAGTTGAGCTTGTTTGAGTGGTTTTTGAAAAAGTGGGATCTTCCCATGTGATATAGATTCAATTTTGAACTGTCATTTAAACTATGCATTCAAATGTTTTTGGATGATCACAAGGTGGGCATGGGTACTTTGTTATGAGTACTATCAAGGGGTGTAAAGATCCAAACAAGTTTCTGTTAAGTTTTGAAAGTTAGAGACATCCAAAGTAGGCATGGGAGTTAAATTGGCCAAAGTGACCATTCCCTTATTTTGATTGTTTTGATTTATTTGTCTTTGGAAAAAGTGTGGGAATTGTTTAGATGATGTTTATTTCACCTAAGAATCCTTTTACAAGAAAAGAAACACACAATCAAGGTAATTCAAAAGAATCCAAATTGGAATGCATACACACATGCATGCTTTCATATTTTTATTTAGAAAAGTTTTTGTTAATTCTAAATTTTGATGATTAGAGTTTGATGATCCAAGTTTCATATTTTTGGGATGTTACAAAATCTCGTCCCGAGATTTGAAAAAGGACGAAAAAGATTACCTAGGATTTGAAGAGATCGGGAAACTCCGTCCTGATGTGATCTTCGCGCTCCCAGGTAGCTTCCTCTTCCGTGTGGTTGCTCCACTGAATCTTGAGAAACTTAATGCTTCGGGTTCTGGTAGTTCTGAAAGCTTCTTCCAAAATACGGATGGGTACTTCGGGATAGGTCAGGTCATCGTTGATCTCTATGGTCCGGTGATCGATATTCTTGAACACTTCAGTCTTCTCTGGAACTTCGAGTCACTTGCGAAGTAATGAGATATGGAACACATTGTGCACGGCTGACATCTCTTCGGGTAGTTCCAATTGATACGACACTTCTCCTCGACGGTTCAGAATCTTGAAGGGTCCGTTATATCTGGGGGATAACTTTCCTTTGAGTTGGAAACGCTGCATTCCCTTCAATGGCGACACTTTCAGATATACAAAATCTCCTATGTTGAAGGCGAGGTCTCGACGTCTCTTGTCGGTGTAACTCTTCTGTCTGGACTGGGCTGTCTTGAGGTGCTCACGAATCTTGTGAACCTTCTCTTCTGCTTCTCGTAGGATGTCAGGTCTGAAAATCTGACTCTCTCCTACTTCCGACCAGTTCAAAGGGGTGCGACACTTCCTTCCGTAGATGAATTCAAATGGGGCCATTTGTAATCTAGCTTGATAACTGTTGTTGTATGAAAATTCTACAAAAGGAAGACAGTCTTCCCACTTAGATCCATACTCTAACACACATGCTCTCAACATGTCTTCGAGTATTTGATTTACTCGCTCCGTCTGTCCATCGGTCTGGGGGTGATATGCGGTGCTGAAATCTAGCCTGGTTCCTAAACCTTCTCGGGGACTCCATGCAAACTAACGATTCTTGGGGACTCCATGTAAACTAACGATTCTTCGATGTTCTTGGGGACTCCATGCAAACTAATGATTCTAGCTATGCATAACTCCGCTAGCTTCGAACTCTCATACGTGGTCTTGACGGGTAAGAAATGGGCGACTTTGGACAATCTGTCCACTATGACCCAGATAGAGTCATTTCCCCTACTAGAAGTAGGCAATCCGGTGCTGAAGTCCATTCCAACGGAATCCCAATTCCATTCCGGAATCTGCAATGGTTGCAACAATCCAGCGGGTCTTTGATGTCCCGCCTTGACTCGCTGACATATGTCACACTTGGCGATATAGCTTCCGATTTCTCTCTTCATCTTATGCCACCAAAATTGCTCCTTCAAATCCTGATACATCTTCGTTCCTCTGGGGTGGATAGAATAGAGTATCATGAGCTTCTTTCAGAATAACTTATTTCAACTCAGAATCTGCTGGTACACAAAGGCGTCCTTTGTACCACAGAACTCCTTCTTCGTCTTCGGTGAATCCGGGTACCTTGCATGTACCGATACGATGCTTGATTCCGTCGATACTAGCATTTACTTTATGCGCCTATTTGATTTGGCTGATCAAAGTGGGTTGAAGTTCTATGCTAGCCAAAAATCCTTCTCTCACTTTCGGAAATCTTCCATCTCTTTGTGCAGACTTGGTTGCTCCTTCAAAATCATGGAGTTCAAGCGGCACGACAATCTGCTAAGGGCATCTGCTACCACATTGGCTTTACCGGGGTGATAGTGAATGTCCAGATCGTAATCCTTGATTAGCTCAATCCATCTTCTCTATCTCATATTCAGCTCCTTCTGAGTGAATATATACTTCAAGCTCTTGTGATCCGAATAAATCTCACAATGATTTCCCATCAGGTAATTCCTCCATGTCTTCAGGGCTAGAACTACGGCTGCGAGTTCGAGGTCATGGGTTGGGTAATTTTTCTCATGTTGTTTCAGTTGTCGAGATAGATAAGATATAACTTTGCCTTCTTGCATTAGCACACATCCGAGACCGATCTTGGATGCATCACAATACACGTCGAAGGGCTTCGTGATATCCGGCATGATTAAGATGGGGGCTGAAATCAATCTCCTTTTTTGAGTTCTTGAAAACTTGCTTCACATTTGTCGGTCCATTCAAACTTCTTGTCCTTCTTCAGCAATTGGGTCATGGGTCTGGCGATACTAGAGAATCCTCCTACGAACTTGCGGTAATATCCCGCCAATCCGATAAATGCCCGAACATGGGTTTGAGTGGTTGGGGTTTGCCAATCTTCGACATCTTTCACCTTTGCAGGGTCAACGGCAATTCCTCCGGCTGATACAATGTGACCGAGGAATCCTACCTCCTGTAACCAGAATTCACATTTGCTAAACTTGGCATACAACTGATGCTCTCTAAGGGTTCCAAGAATGGTCCTTAGGTGTAGCTCATGTTCTTCTTCTGATTTGGAATAAATTAGAATGTCATCGATGAAAACAACGACAAACTTATCCAGGAAGTCCACAAAAATATTATTCATGAGATTCATGAAATAAGCGGGGGCATTGGTTAATCCAAAAGACATGACAGTATACTCGTATAATCCATAACGGGTGGTAAAGGCAGTCTTTGGAATGTCCTCTGCACGAATCTTGAGTTGATGATAGCCAGTCCTAAGATCAATCTTAGAAAACACTTTGGCACCGGTCAACTGATCAAGCAAATCTTCTATCTTGGGCAACGGGTATTTGTTCTTGATGGTGACATCATTCAACTTCCGATAATCCGTACACAAACGGTTACCTCCATATTTCTTGTCCACGAACAAAACAGGTGATCTCCATGGTGACGCACTTGGTTGAATCAATCCAATTTCCAACATGGCATCCTGTTGCTTCTTCAGTTCTGCTAGTTCAGACGGGTTCATACTATATGGTCTCTGGGCTATGGGTCCTGTTCCGGGGATTAGTTCAATTATAAACTCGATATCCCGATCTGGGGGCATACCGGGCAAAACATCTAGAAATACATCGGGGTATTCACAGACTATCCGGACTTGGTCAATGGTAAGTTGGTCTATAATCTTGTTGCACTTGAATTGGCGAGGTAAGGTTTCAGATATATGCTCGACTGATATTCCGGCTGTACTGGTCATGGTTATGGCTTTCTTGGCACAGTCAATCAATCCTTTATGTTTGGACATCCAATCCATTCCTAGTACTACTTCCAAACTTTTAGTTCCGAGTACTATCAGATTAGCATAAAAATCTATGCCATGTATTCGGATAGGGACGGCTTTGCAAATTTGCCTAGCCTTGGTGGTTGATCCGGGGATTTGAACGATCATAACATGCTTCTGTTTGGTTGGTTGGATTTTACTAGTGCATGCAAATTCTTCGGTGACAAATGAGTGCGATGCACCAGAATCAAACAACACTCTAGCAAGTACTGAATTAACAGAAAACATACCCATCACGACGTCTGGCGCTTCCTGAGCTTCTTCAGCATGCATGAGAAAAAGACGGTCGTTGCGGTTGAGCGAATTCCCTGGGGCAAATCTTCTTCCGGGCTGAACACGACGCTGCTACTGAGCTGGGGCATTTGCATTAGGGGCTGCGACATTCTTCTTGTTGGGGCACTCGTTGGAGTAGTGACCCTTATTTCCACAGTCATAACAAGTTACTTGCGACTTGTCCTTTGCTGCAACAGGCACAACATTGCTTCCAGTCCTCGGGGCAGTGTTGGTGTTGGCGGTAGCATTGTTGTTGTTGAACTTGGGTGGGGCACGGTTGAAATTTCTAGAGTTGCCGGGGTTGTTGTGATTTCCTCCAGGCCTAGGGTTTCCACAGTTGGGATAGGTCGGACGGTTCATTGGGGGTCTATTAGTTCTCGGGGCAAATCCGGGAGATGGGTTAGGGCGATACTTTGGGGTCTGATGGGTTCCTGGCTGATGCATCATGTGACGCTTGTGGTTCTCATTGGCTTGGTTGATCTTTCCTTCCATCTAGATGGCAGAGTCGACCAGGGCTTCAATATCAGCAAAAGGGATATTGACTAACACAGTCTGCATCTCATCGTGCAGACCATTCAAGAATCTTTCTTTCTTCTTGGCTTCGGTGTCGATCTCATCCAGGGCATACCTAGCTAATGACAATAATTTGTCACGGTATTCCACTATGGTCATCCTTCCTCGCTTCAGTTCTCTGAACTCATCTCTCATTCTCTTGATCAAACCTGGTGGCACATGGGTTCTGCTGAACTTGACCTTGAATTCTTCCCAGGTCATCATCTGTCCTCCGGTCATTGCATGAACACTGTTCCACCATGCCCTTGCATCTCCGGCTAGATAGTGGGTGGTGAACAGAACTTTCTCGTTGGCTTCCACTCGGCAACTTCTAGGTTATTTTCCATGGTTTGCAGCCAATCGTCGGCATCTAGGGGCTCTTCTAACTTAGTGAAAACAGGCGGGTTGGTATTCTGGAAATTCTTGAGCTTAGATTCATGGTTGTCCTGATTTCCTTTGCCTTGGTTGTTGTGGGCCAGCTGGGCTATCTGCTGAAGGGTGGCTAGGTTGGCTTGACATTCGGGTCTTTCGGCTTCGCGGTCAGAAACCAACATTTGCAGGATCTGCAACATCGGGTCCGGGGATGAACCACTTCCTCCGCATGGCATCTGATGATTGAGATAGATCATGAGAAAAGAGGGAAATTTCTAAGGTTCTGGGACTTTGAAAAGTTTTTAAAGTTTGACTCAGATTTTCTAGCAACTTGATTTTCATTCATTCATTCACACGATACAACACACACCACAACAAAGGTAAACAGATGGTTTTAGGAACCATTCTGGAAACTACGATACAGTGGGACTGAATACTACTCACTACGCTAGTGCTCAAGTGCTACTACTCCTCGGAGTCGGTGTAGTCGTCATCCTCATCATCATCGTCTTCATTGATGAAGGCGAAATCATCCTCATCGGTGAAGAAGTCCATAGACTCATCCTCCAGAAAATCATCATCACTGAGGTAGGAGTAAGGGTCTCCACGAAGATCCTCTCGGGCATTCTCCCTTTCCTCCAACTGCATGTCTCTCTCATGGATGGTCTCCTCCAAGTCCGAGATACGGTGGAGAAGACGAGCAATGATGCGCTCCTTCTTGTCGAGCTGACGGCGGCGAGACTTGCGATCCTTCGCTAGCATGGTGATGGTCTGATCCTTCGTCTTGATGATGGCGGACTTGTGGTTGGAGTAGTCACGGCAATTGTCCAATTCCTGCTGACGATCGTACATCATGAAGCTAAGGTGGTCCAATTGAGTCTTCAGCTCGGGGTGGTATGGGGCTTCCAGTGGTTTTCCATTAGCATCACGCCTTGGGCAAAAATCAAAGCGGGTACCCTTGATCTGGTTGACACTCTGCCCACAGAGACGGGCCAGAGCTTCCTGCATGGCCCTGGCAAGTCCATCGAGCCAGTTGTTCTCTCTTAAGGTAAACTAAATTCCCTCAGCAATGGGAGGTTCAATCTTTCCTCGGAGACTTGCAACAATTAGCCACTGCAGATCTTCTCCTCCTTGATCATTGAGCTGAGCTCCGAAGAACTTAAAAGTGACGCCCAAGTTCAAAGCTAGTCCAAATCCCTCTCAAAGATAAGGTCTCCTCCATTCCCCAACTGATAAAACTTGTTGTACTTCACGTCCATCTATTAAGAATATAGGATGAGTAAGTTAGTAGAGTGATCAAGTGTGTCAAATTTTATGTATTTTGCAAGAGTTTTTGAGGAACATGAATTTTCATGAAAGAATAAAGGTGATAAGAATGGTAATAAGTTTTTGTAAATATTTTCTTCCTTTGGTTTTGAAACTAAGTTTTTGATTCAAACGTCCAGTCTAACTAGGGTCTCCTATGGTCAGGATGGCTCTGATACCAACTTGTCAACACCCGGGTTTTTATTCCCAGATGCCTGTTATGCCATACATCGCAATCCCAGGATTACCATTTTTGCGAGACATAACAGAATTGGATACCACAGTACATCATCCATTACAATCCAAATAAGGATCTCATGATCCAGTTCTTAATACAATCCAAGTAGCGGAAATATGTAATAATAAAGGTAGCATAGGCGAAGCTCCATCTTTAGGGTCACAGGCAATGCTGACGATGGGAGATGATCCTAGTTGTCGTAACCTTCCTGGGGTCCATCATCCTGGTACTCCTCTTCATAGTCTGGCCACGGGAATAGCCAGGGACAAAGCCATGAGTACTCTTTAAGTACTCGCAAAGTAATACTAACAAGTAAAGGGGGTTTTTGTAGTAGGACACTAAGCTCTAGGGTTGTTTTGCAAAAGCTAGATTTACATCTACTAAGTTCAGAAGCAAGAGAAAGCTAGTCAAATTTTATAACACCTAAGTGGGAATTTGTATCTCATGCCACAACTCTGTTGTGTTCATGTCAAATTCTCCATTCATTTAACAAGTCATTTTGAAAACATCTGACAGGGGAACAGTATGGCCACTCCAACTGTCCATAACCGCGGACGCGGCTATTCGAATAGTTTGACCCTCTGCAGAGATTGTACACTTTCACCACAACATTCGATACATCCGTCAGGAACAAATCCTGAAGTCACCATACTCAGTATGCGGATAATCAATCCTAATCTTTCAATTACATGCCCTAGTATAAGCACCTCTCCTATGAGTTTGGCCTCCCAACCATGACCAACTGTCATCTTGAGTACTGCACAGGTGGACAATCTTCACAAGGTAGCCTCAGCTTAGACCTTGGTCGTGAGGGAACCAATACTAAGGTATATAAGTTTCCAGTCAAGCCCTACCCAATTTTCGGGTATTGTGGTTGTACGGTAAAATTTGAATGGTATCGCATCCAGACAAACATCAGTTTTATAAAGGGCTAAGGCTCATGCCTCAACATTTTCATCACCAAAATCATCTGGTGTTCGGAAACACATGTCAAAACATCTCAGTAGAATGATCCATCATTCTAAGGTTTTCATAACCATTTTCACCAAGTATTCCCATCTAAAGTTGATCAAGTTTTATGCTTAGCACTAGCATCTACAAGTGGGGGTGAGTACTAATGAGGGGTCATAAACAAGTGGAGTTTTACTAAGTTCAATCTGATGCCTTAGGATGACATCAAGATTATCTAGCTTAGGCCCAATTTTATGCTCTTTATGCAACCTTCAGTTAACTTCCTAGAATCTACAAGTCACTTAAGTAAACTCTAAAAGAAATCTTTGATAAAGAAATAAAGTAGAAAGCTTGCAAGTAAAACTAGGATTGGTTTATCAAGTGGGTATAACCACATATTCTTAAGGCATACGGTTGGCATGGTAAGGCTTGCTAAAGTATAATATCTTACAAGTGTTAGCTTGCACATTCAACTGGTAGTATTAGGCTTCCCTTGTGTACAGCAGTGGTTGAAGTTCTCCTCGCCTTCTTCTTCATAGTATCCTCCTTCCTCCTCGTATCCTTGGTCGATACTAGCGTCTATAAATAAATACGAGGTACACAATCACCAAACAATACTTAACTACTTTCAATCATCACACAAAGGGGTTCTTTAGATGATCTAGCATCATCACTAACATTACAAGCACTTGACTTAATGATTTTATTTTTAGAAAAGTAATTTCTACTCATTGAAAAACTACTTAATATTTAATATTCTCCAAACCAAGCATGGGATCATGTTGACACATGTCATCACCACATATTTCAGTCCATGGGAATGTGATTTAAAGTGGTGTCACAATTTAATAAGGTTTAACCTTTTTATTTTAAATAAAATAAGTGATTAGAAATGCCTATGTGGCATTCTTTTATTACTTGAACATTATTTCTGTAAGTAAACCCATATATTTTTATATATTCTGAAAGGTATGATCAATTATGATTTTTGAGAGTTGGAAACAACTCAAAAGCTATTATGATTTAAATTTGAAAAATGTTTGAATGAATAAAAGCTTATGCCTTGTTATTTTTACCAAGGGTGATCTACAGATCCAAATGATTTGAATCCAACGGGCTTGGATTCAGCATTTCCAGACATTTCTAACAAAATTGGTTTCATTCAATTTGGTTCACTGAATCGAGCTAGGTTGATATTTGAAACTAGGTACAGAACTGTGTTTGAATGAAAATGGAGAAATCCAAATTCAAATGAGTGGGTTGCGCGGGAAGAGAAAATGGGCCGGCCTGCTACGCATAGCGCTTACGTGGGCTGGTTAAGTTGCTATCCCCACGCGTCAGTGAGACGGGGGGGTGCGAAGCGGTATGGGGCAACGTGGTGTGTTGGATCTAGTTCTAATCCAACGGCTCTGGTTCATCGTCCACGTCGGGCAGCGCTGGCGAGATAGAACCCTAACGCGGCAGGTGGGGGTCGTGGGAGGCTCACCAGGGCTCAGGCGAGGGTTGGCGAGGCGGGCGAACGACGAAGTCGACGACGGCGAACCTCCTGGTACCGGCAGCTTCTCCTGGGGCGGCTCCAATCACTGGCTTCCTTCTTCTCCAGCAGCAGCGGGCTCCGGTGAAATTCTGGCGATGCTTTGACCGCCTTGCTCTGGGAACGGGGTAAAACGATCAGTAAAGAGAGGGGAGTGAGATGGTGTGAAGAGTTTGAGCGGG
Source organism: Avena insularis (assembly GCA_023614405.1). NCBI lineage: Eukaryota > Viridiplantae > Streptophyta > Magnoliopsida > Poales > Poaceae > Avena > Avena insularis. The sequence continues at coordinate 359,914,480 of CM042697.1, forward strand.
GGAGGCCTCTATTTATAGTCTCGACGACGAGACCGAACAGGATGGGCAGGCAACGGTGGCGACATGGCTACGGGCTGCTAGAGGCATGGCCGAGGGTGGCGATCAATCGGTGGTCTCCTGGAGATGCTCTATGGCTTTAATGCGCGTGTAGGGGCGGTGGCAACCGGTCTAGAACACTCGACGTTCTGCGTGGCATAGGTGGCGTCTTCGACGGCGAGCGGTGGCTACAGGGTATGGGAAGTGAAATGGGCATGTCTGGCGGTCTCCTGGGACGGTGGGGAGCATGTTGGCGGGCGGCGATGGCTCGAGGTGGTCTGGTTGAATGGGAACGGCACGTGCTCTGCGGCGCGGGTCGGCATGGTCGACAGTGACACGGGTGCGGCGTTCCTGGCGGTTCTGGCTACTGTCCGCGAGGTAGGGCTGGTCGAGAGGGGGCGGTGAGGCATGGGCTACCTCCCAGACAAGGTTTGCACGACTAGTTCTTCCTCTAGCCTGCTGTCCACACTGGGGTGACATGGGTGTTCTCGGCTGTTCACCATTGATGACATTGTTAAGCTTACAGTGGTGCTAGGGATTAGTTAGGGTCGTTAGATGATCTACTAAGGCTAGTGGTGTCCAGAGAGGGAACAAGTTAGGCCCAAAACACTGCACACTATAGTGTTTTGATTTTGTTTGATTTGAATCTGCAAGGTGTTTGATGAAATGTCCGCATGAATTCAAGTTTTGAATTTTGAAAAGATTTTTGGTGGGTGTGCTAGGCATGTGCTGGTGAGTCTGTGGATTCTTGGGTTTTGAAAGTTAAGCTTGTTTGAGTGGTTTTTGAAAAAGTGGGATCTTCCCATGTGATATAGATTCAATTTTGAACTGTCATTCAAACTATGCATTCAAATGTTTTTGGACGATCACAAGGTGGGCCTTGGTACTTTTTTATGAGTACTATCAAGGGGTGTAAAGATCCAAACAAGTTTCTGTTAAGTTTTGAAAGTTAGAGACAGCCAAAGTAGGCATGGGAGTTAAATTGGCCAAAGTGACCATTCCCTTATTTTGTTTGTTTTGATTTATTTGTTTTTGGAAAAAGTGTGGAGATTGTTTAGATGATGTTTATTTCACCTAAGAATCCTTTTACAAGCAAAGAAACACACAAGCAAGGTAATTCAAAAGAATCCAAATTGGAATGCATACACACATGCATGCTTTCATATTTTTATTTAGAAAAGTTTTTGTTAATCCTAAATTTTGATGATTAGAGTTTTATGATCCAAGTTTCATATTTTTGGGATGTTACAATGGCTTTCTAGGTTTTCATTTTACCGGTCTCAAGGTGGTTGTTGGGAGACCAGGTTATAGGATACATAGCCACACTATTAAGAGGGGCTTTCGGTTGGGTAACTTGATCACATCGTCATAGGAAGCTCAATCCTTTGCATACTTTGCATCTTTCTATTTTGTTGCTTCTTGGTTTTTATCCATGTGAGGTTCTTGAGCTTGTTGCTAGCTCTTCAACAAGCTCAAGTTCATCAAAAACGGAATTCGTATGCATCTTCTATGGCGTTTTCGAGTTTGAAGGTTTTGTCGGTTCTTCATGTAGGGAGGCTTCTTACCTTTCTTTATTTGGTTCTATCCTTCTTTGCTGGACTATGATGTTTCTCTGCACCATCTTATAGGTCTTGTTTTCCTCATTAAAACAATCCCAAGATCATCGAAATCGGAGTCCGGACGCAAAAGTTATTGCCGTTTTCGTGTGCCCTGTTTTGTTCCGGCGGGACCAGGCCTGTGGCCAGAATTTCCGGCGACCGCCGGAAATTTCCGGCAAATCGCCGAAAAACGGTCCAGTATGCTATTTCGGGTTTTTCCGGAACTTCCGGTTTTGACCGGAAATTCCGGCGGCTGATTCGGCGGCGCCGGTTTCGCCACCGGAACGTGTCCGTCCAGCATGTTTTGCCTCCAACGGTCATCCCCCTTGAAGGGGTATAAAAGGGGGGATTCTTCCCCAAAGTTCTAGCGCTCTTGAGCATGTTTTTGACTACCATTGTTGACCCCTTTGAGCTTGCTTCCTCTCCCTTCTCTCCTATGATTCTTGCATCTTTTTGAGGGCTTTGGAAGAGGAGATCTAGATCTACAATCCCCACCAATCAATTCCTCCTCTAAGTGAGGGGAACCCATTGGATATAGATCTTGGAGTCATTTGTTGATTTCCACCATTTTTCTTCCTCCCTAATTCCTCCCTAGCACTTGTTGATTTGGTGGGATTTGAGAGTGGAGGATTTGAGCACCCTTGGTGTTCTTGCTTTGCATTCTTGCATAAGTGTTGAGCTCTCCATTTCGATTTGTTCGAGTGAGAGACATGAGCTTATTACTCTTCGAGGGTGACCTCCTAGTTGGCTTGGAGGTTGGTGCCGTGGTGTTCTCTTCGTGGAAGATTGTGAAGAGACCCGGGCTTCTCCTTCGTGGAGCTTGTGAAGTGGTTGTGGAGCTTGCCATCTCTAGAGTGGAGGAAAAGCTAGCCATAAGGAAAGGGCCTATTCCTTCGTGGGATAGACTCGGAGAAGACGGTGAGCCTTTGTGGAGCATGAGGAATCCTTCGTGGAACCTCACACCTCTCCAAAGTGACGTAGCCCCCTTCCCAAAGGTGGTGAACACGGGAATACATCTTCATCTCTGCGTTCCTCGGTTATCTCTATATCCGAGCTTACTTTCCTTGTGATAGCCATCGAGCTTGAAGTACTTATATCTTGCTTATCACTTGTGGTATATTTTGTTCTTTGTTGCTTAGCTTATTTTGTTGTTGGTGCAGTTAGTTGAGCCTAGTGTATTTAGGTTTTGTGCTTGTAAAATAAACGTTAGTTTAATTCCGCATTCTATCAAGCCAAAACCATAATAGTTTTGAAATTGCCTATTCACCCCCCTCTAGGCGACATCTCTATCCTTTCAATTGGTATCAGAGCAAGGTATCTCCTTGTTTAGGCTTCACCGCCTAGATTTTAAATATGTTGGCTAGTAGTATAGTGCACAATGACATAATTATCTTTGATGGAACAAATTATGCTTTGTGGAGAAATTGCTTGCTTTATAATCTTCGGACCTTGTGTCCAAATATTGAGCAATTTGTAGATGTAGGTTTTTCTCCTCCGATGGATCCTCAAAATCTATCTCTAGAGGATGAGAAAAATTTACATCTCGAAGCTCAAGTATCTAATGATCTTATTTTCTCTTTGAGCCCCACAGTTAATTTGTTCTTGACGATTGTAAAGCGTAAGTCGTCTCATGAGATGTGGACCAAGCTTAAAGAAATATTTGGTGGCTCCATTTCTCATAGGGTTGGTGGTATCTCCAAGGAGCTCTCTTCTCACTCACATCATGAAGATCTCCAAGTTGCTTCCACCTCCGGTCGCGATGTGACCTTAATTCTTTTCACCTCACTTACATGTGACAAGTCACAAGGTAATGACATGGTGAGTGGAAAAATCATATGTGATGATGGTAGTGTTTATCTTTACACTAATGATTCTTGTTCTATAATTGATAGTGGTGTAGGGAGTTTGGACTTAAGCACTTCTTGCAACAATGATGCCACCTCCCCTAGTATTGCTAGTCCTTGTATATCTTCTAGAATTTTTTTGAGTACTAGTGTAGATGATATGCTTGATTTGCCTTGTTCCCATGAACAAAATGCTTCTATTTCCTCTAGTTGTTTATCTAACAATGTAGAGGAAATCAAACATTCTATGGATCAAGACATGATCATGAATGAAGATTCAAGAATATCCTCATCTTCATCCTCCCGTTCTCACATGTGCCTTATGGCAAGAGGATCAAAGGTGTCTCCTACTTTGGATCCCAATATACCTTCTATAGATAATAGCAATGATAATGATGATAGTGATGATGACATTGATGAGGATACTAGTGCTCTCTTGCTTGAGTTGAATTTTTTGTGTACCTCTCTTCATGGTAATAATAAGGCTGTTACTTGTCTCAAACATGTTATGGACACCATAACTAAACAAACGGGAACCATAGAGGAGTTGGGTTTCCAACATGATGATGAGAGTCAGAAATTCAATCTCCTTAAGCAAGAGCTTGCCGAGGAGAAGCACACTAATTGTCTCCTCACACACAAAATTGAATCTTATGAGCTTGAAAACAAAAATTCCATTAGTGATGCTTGTGCTACTAACTCTACTTCTTGTGAAGCATCTACCCTAAAGGAGAACGTTGAGCTAAGGTCTCAACTTGAGTTGCTAACTAGCAAGTATAGGAAATTGGAAGAAAGTCATAAAAAGCTCTCGGGCTCTCATAATGATCTTCTAATCTCCCATGATGGGACAATGTTAGATCGTGAGGCAAGTATTACTAAGGTAACATCTTGTGAGCCTCTTTTGGACATTAGCACAACTTCTACTCAAAATTCTATTTTGCCGTGTGCTAGTCCTAGTAATCCATCTAGCCATTCTATTGATAAACCTTGTGTTGGATTACTTGCTTTCCCTTGTTGCTCTAACAATGAAGCTTCTACTTCCTATAGTACTTGTATTTCTACTAACCATGTAGAGGAAATCAAAGATATCAAGGCCCAAGTCACTTCCTTGAGGAATGACTTGGAAAAGAGTCATGAAGGGAAATCCACACTCGATAATATATTGAGTGTGCAAAAATCCCCTAATGATAAAAGTGGACTTGGATTCAACTCCAATAACAATAACAAGTCCAAGGGAAACAATAAGAAGGGCAAAAACCAAGTCAAGAATTTGGCCAAGATTTTTTGCTTTAAGTGCAAGGTTGAAGGACATCATGTAAGATCTTGTCCATTAAAGAAAAAGCACTTGAGTGAGAAGCAACAAGGGAAGCGGCCACAAGTACAAGGTCAAGACCAAGTTGAAGTTAGGCCACTTCCAAAGAAGAATCAAGATAATGCTCCCCAAGCCAAGAAATCAATGAAGAATGGAAAGGGGAGCACTTGTTGCTACATATGTCGTGTTAAGGGGAACTTTGCCTCTTCATGTTCAAATGGTACCTTATCTAACCCTATCATTGTTGATGATGATTATTACTTTGGAAGGATAAGGATGGCATTGTGTTTGCCAAGTTTGTTGGAACTCAAAGTGGTGTCAAGAAAAGAGCCATTTGGGTTGCCAAGCCTATTGTGACTAACCTCTTAGGACCCAACTTCGTTGGGGACCAACAAGCTCAAACTTGATCAATAGGTGTTCTTGGAGGGCATTGAAGACTTGGCTAACTCATTAAGAATTAAGGGATCTTCATATATTATATTTGATCTAGCCAAGTCATACGGATTATCATTTCCCTATCTTATATCCAATGTGCCTCTTCGCGGTAACTTGTACTTAACCCATTTATTTTGTAAGTTACTTGGCCCTTTACATGTTTTGGTTGTGTATCAAGTATGTGTTTGTATTTGGTGTGCCTCATGCTTGATTATTTTGTGTATTCAAGTATGTCTAGGTGTTTGGCACATCATTTACCCGTGTGTTTTGTTTTGAGCCTCTAATGCATCTTGATGATATCTTATTTGGCTCTTTTCGATTGGTTAATGGAACATCCCATTTTGGGGGAGTGACATGCCCCGCGCATCTCTCAAATCTTAAAATGTGTGTACATGAGTACTACCACTTAGTATTGATATTGCAAGCTTATCTAGTCACTATGTGGTGTGTCATACTCATGAGAAATTCAAATTCTAAATGTCCATTAATTCTCTCTAGTTGAGGTTGCTTTTCCTCTTATTAAGAAAAATTGAATATCACGTTATGGGGGAGTAATATGATTCTTTTGCATATCACAATCCTAGGAAATGTGAACATATGAGGTAGTGCCACTTAGAGTTGATATTGTTGATTATCTTGTTTCTAGGTGGCATGTTGGCTCAAACAAGGTTCTATTTTTGTTAGAAGCTTTTATTGCTCGACTTTTTGGTCTTTGTTTGAGCAAGAAATTCTTAATGCGGTCTTACTAAAATACATATCTCTATATCTTTTTGGGATACTATTAGCTTCAAGTTATTCTAATCATTGCTTTGCATGATTGTGTGACTAGATTGAAGCTATCAAGAATCTCTATCTTTGCATAGTTCTTAATATTTTTATTCCTATCCTATGTTTTTTATTGTGAAGATTTATCTTTAATATCCGTGCAATATACCATTGGATATCAATTCCAATACACTCATTGTCTTCGACAATTGATATACTTATGTGTGGTAGCATTTGTGGATCATCTTCACCTTGGATTTCACCTCTTATTGCCTTATTTTCTTTCCAAAAAATTTGTTGTGGCTCCCATTGTCTTCCTTGGATTTTGAACATCTCTTTGATGATGTTTTTGATTATTATAAAATGTGTTTTAGTGGAAGACAAACCTTTTCTTCTCAGAACCTTGTGCCATTGTGAAAAGTGTTAAGGGTTTGGTTTATTTGTTGAAACCTTGCTCTTTTGGGAGTTTGTTATCTCATTCTTTCTTTTCTATTTTATTTGCTTGAATGAGATAAATCGTTGAGTATTTTGTTTTTATTTCATCTTTTTGCTCAATAGTTTTTTCTTAGTTCATTGGTTGAACTTCGTTGAACAAATCTTGTGTTGTTTTGATTCTTTGATATAGTTTGGGCAACAAATGTGTTTTGTCACACCTTGTATGCCTTATTGAATATTTTGGTGTTTTTCCAAATTATATCTTCTTTGGATATTGAAAGTCTCCATGTGTTTGCTTTCTTTGATCTAATATATAGGGTATACTCCATCAAATCCTTAAACGGCTAAGATGTGCATTAAATTCAAATTTCATCTCTAAATATGTACATATTTTTATGGAGTGTGTCCTATGTGTTGTGGTTAGTCTAACCACTTTGGACCCAATAAGTTTGGGTACCAAGATGTACGTGAATGTTGTTTTAGGTACATTGGAGATGTAGTGGGTGCTTGTCTCGTCTATAAGGAAAGTGTTGTCACCACATGATAATTGGAGCCAAGCTAGGATGATCAAAAAATTCTTATCTACTACATCATACCATTGCTATCTCGGTAACAAGTATCTTATTCATGCATACTATTATTTCATCCAATCTCTTGTAGGTTGCATCTTGGCATGAATTTATCCGTTTGTAAATGTTGTGGTTCTTGCAAGGATCTTTGAAAGATTTCTTTATCCTTATTTCTTATGTGAGTAATTTGAGATGATGCATATAATGGGGAGTATATAAAATCATGTTCACGATTCACCAATTCAAAATATGCCTTCTAGCAATTTATTGCATATCAATTTCCCAAGGTACTATCATGTGCACTATTGTTGAAATTGCTTTGAATCCTTCCTTTTGCTACTTGTTGCTTTTTTCAAAGTATCCCAACTAGCATTTGTTCCCTTAGTGTTAGTTGTGATGTTTTTGAGGTTTTTCTTTTTTTCTTTGGTGAATTTCATTGATATACCATAAGAGAAAATAGAGCCATTGCTATATATGCACTTAAGCAAAAAAAATCATGTTTGGTATATCTTATGACTTCGTCTTGGATATCATGTTTTCTTATTTTATTAACCTCTTATGTATGGTTGTTTATTTGTGGATTATTCTCATGTTTGGTCCACTTATAAACTTATATACACGAGAGTGTTAATCTCTCGCCTTGATATCATCGCTCTTTGCCGACCATATCTCTATCCTTTCAATACCTCTTAGTTTTTAATGGTATTGGTAAGGTCTTGATTTATGAGTGCTTGGTTTACTTTTATTGCATCTTCACGCACTCATATCTCATATTTGGTTTCTTTTGGACTTAAGCTTGTCTTGACAAGTGTATTTATTTATATATACTTCTTGTATCTTGGTTGTGTTCTAAATAATATAGAGGGAGTGAGGATTCCATGTTTGTGCATATTGTATTCAAATACAATAATTAAAATTTATGCACGAACCTTGGGGAGCTTCCTTATTTCATTTAGATCACTATTTGTCCATTTGATTTTTGGATCATTGGATTGCTTGCTTCATCCGTTGAACTTTCTTCACCGTTTTATCCTTGTAGCAATCGTTGATCCTCAATATAGCTTGATTTCCTCCAAATATTCATCATTGGATACGTGCATTTGATTTCACCCAAATTATGAGAAATGCACACCTTGGGGATGAACTCATACTATATTGGCCTTATAACTTTGTCATCCATTTTGGCACTTGTTGTCAATGGGGGAGAAGTTTAGAGGGTTTAAGGGAAATGGTTTTATACTTAAGATTGGTTTGTTATTAAGTGTCTGCCTTTCATGCATTTCATCTTTATTATGTTTTGCATGGTTGTATATATAGTGTAAACTCTCCCAAAGTTTATTCTTGACAATGTATGCAATGAAATTCAAGTTCATCACACATGAATATATTGTGGGGGAGTTTGCTCTATATATTTTGGTTCTACTCACATCTCTTACATTAGTTATAGTTTGTGTAAGTAGAATCAGTTTTGATATGTGCTGGTAGCTTTGTGTTACTTGACCATATTAAATGCAACCTCTTGTACACAACTTATTCTCGGATAAGTTGCGTACATGTTTCTAATATTCATTATATAAACCCTCTTATTGTGATTGTCATCAATTACCAAAATGGGGGAGATTGAAAGAGTAATTGCCCCTATGTGTGGTTTTGGTGATTAATGACAATCCCTATGGACTAATGTTTTCACTGAGTTTTATATGAAGGAATATTCCAGAGGTCATGCTTGTAGTCTATATGTTGGATTCAAGCATGGATGCCATGAAGATAAAGATATACCTTGCGTATTGGCATCAAGATTATAGAGTTGAAGAGAAGAATATGATATGATCAAGATCTTGAGAGTGTGATTTCAATAGAAGAATTCAAGATATGGCTCTAAGACGGTATCATGATAGCCTCATTAGTTGAGCTATGATTGACTAAGATTTAGAGCATGTAATCAAATTAAGAGTTCTTTATGTACCTCAAGATATTGATATGGAGCATGAGAAGATACATGGTTGACCTATACAAAGAGTGAAGAGTGATTTCAAGTTGGTCAACGCATGAAGCATAAAGAATGTATCACATGGATCTTGTGGTATGGTTGAGAAGGGCAAGTTCAAGATAAGCATCTCGAGAAGATCACTTGCTTGAAACTCGCCATCCATATTGGTGATAATGGACATGTGAATACATGTATTAATGAAGCTATCCAATAGTGGTGTATGGGGGAGAAAATTAGAAGTCTTCACGAAGCAACACAGATCAAGTGATGCATTCCGACTTGGATGGAGATTGAAGTGTTGTCATCAATATCAAGCGGGATGTGCAAGGAAAAGGTATGGCCTTGCTAGGTTTTCCTTTTACCGGTCTCAAGGTGGTTGTTGGGAGACCGGGTTATAGGATACATAGCCACACTATTAAGAGGGGCTTTCGGTTGGGTAACTTGATCACATCATCATAGGAAGCTCAATCCTTTGCATACTTTGCATCTTTCTATTTTGTTGCTTCTTGGTGTTTCTCCATGAGGTTCTTGAGATTGTTGCTAGATCTTCAACAAGCCCAAGTTCATCGAAAACGGAATTCGTATGCATCTTCTATGGCGTTTTCGAGTTTGAAGGTTTTATCGGTTCTTCGTGTACGGAGTCTTCTTACCTTTCTTTATTTGGTTCTATCCTTATTTTCTGTACTATGATGTTTCTCTGAACCATATTGTATGGCTTGTTGTCCTCGTCAAAACAAGCCCAAGATCATCGAAATTGAAGTCCGGACACAAAAGTTATTGCCGTTTTCGTATGCCTTGTTTTGTTCTGGCGGGAATTCCGGCGGGACTGGGCCTGTGGCCGGAATTTCCAGCCACCGCCGGAAATTTCCGGCAAATCGCCGAAAAACGGTCCAGCATGCTGTTTCGGTTTTTGCCGGAACTTCCAGTTTTGACCGGAAATTCCGGCGGCTGATCCAGCGGTGCCGGTTTCGCCACCGGAACGTGTCCGTCCAGCATGTTTTGCCTCCGACGGTCATCCCCTTGAAGGGGTATAAAAGGGGGTCTTCTTCCCCAAAGTTCTTGCGCTCTTGAGCACGTTTTTTACCACCATTGTTGACCCCTTTGAGCTTGCTTACTCTCCCTTCCCTCCTATGATTCTTGCATCTTTTTTGAGGGCTTTGGAAGAGGAGATCTAGATCTACAATCCCCACCAATCAATTCCTCCTCTAAGTGAGGGGAACCCATTGGATCTAGATCTTGGAGTCATTTGTTGATTTCCACCATTGTTCTTCCTCCCTAATTCCTCCCTAGCACTTGTTGCTTTGGTGGGATTTGAGAGTGGAGGATTTGAGCACCCTTGGTGTTCTTGCTTTGCATTCTTGCATAAGTGTTGAGCTCTCCATTTCGATTTCTTCGAGTGAGAGACGTGAGCTTATTACTCTTGGAGGGTGACCTACTAGTTGGCTTGGAGGTTGGTGCCATGGTGTTCTCTTCGTGGAAGATTGTGAAGAGACTCGGGCTTCTCCTTCGTGGAGATTGTGAAGTGGTTGTGCAGCTTGCCATCTCCGGAGTGGAGGAAAAGCTAGCGATAAGGAAAGGGCCTATTCCTTCGTGGGATAGACTCGGAGAAGAAGGTGAGCCTTTGTGGCGCGTGAGGAATCCTTCGTGGAACCTCACACCTCTCCAACTTGATGTAGCCCCCGTCCCAAAGGTGCTGAACACGGGAATACATGTTCATCTCTACGTGCCTCGGTTATCTCTATATTCGAGCTTACTTTCCTTGTGATAGCCATCGAGCTTGAAGTACTTATATCTTGCTTATCACTTGTGGTATATTTTGTGCTTTATTGCTTAGCTTATTTTGTTGTTGGTGCACTTAGTTGAGCCTAGTGTATTTTGGTTTTGTCCTTGTAAAATAAACGTTAGATTAATTCCGCATTCTATCAAGCCAAAAACGTAATAGTTTTGAAATTACCTATTCACCCCCTCTAGGCGACATCTCTATCCTTTCAGAAACTTTTATATATAATGATCCTAGATAATTATTTGATGCATGATATTCTAAGGAATTAATATGGTTAATATCATTCCCATGAATCTAGGAAATACCAAGGTATATATATTTTATTATAACTAATATAGGAGTTAAGGTTTGAATTGGAAATGCATACCATAAGTTCTTAGGAGATTTAATATACTCATATTATTTTATAAGCATGGATATAAAATAATGGTTAAGTCATATTGTCCCCATGCTTGTGTTCATGAATGGCATCTCCATCCAGGATAAAATAGTGGGGTTGCTCTTTAGGCTAACTTATGAGAAACAATTGATAAAGATAGTTCCTAAGCACCTATGATTATGATGGTTGAAAATGAAAAAAGATGTGCTTAAGTGATTTGATATAGGAAAATATTCCTATAAGCCATTGGGAAATAGGATGATAAATCAATAGATGAAATGGTTATTAAGTTGATTATATAATGAAGGTTTAGTGTTTATCAAGAGTTCCTATCCTCCACACTTTATAATTATTGTTTCCTACATGAGGAATTCCTTTCCTAGATATGCTACTTATTCACATTTATCATCATGTGTTTACCTGATGAGCTATGCTTCTCAAGAATATTCTTATCAATACTTCCTCCTTCTGAATCCATTAGTGAATCCTATGAGCTTGACACTAAAGCTCATATGATCTCCTCATAATTATAATTCTAATCTCTAGGATAATTCTAATGAATCCAATTCCACTAGAATTATTACTGTCTTACCTCACAATTACTTTGTAATCTGACTTATAAATCTTAGAAGCTTGTCACAGAAGGCTTTCATTAACTTCTCATATCTGTCTTTGGTTATATAATCTACTTCACTAATGATCACCTCTAATCCATTAAGTATTTGCTTCTAACTCCATTCATACACTTCCTTTATCATCCATCACTAATATTACTCCAATAGATCTATATACCCAATTCTACTTTCCTCAAAAGCTTACTATCCTTTAAGAGGAATAACACTACTTCAATAACTCCATGCTAGTCTAGCTTCAGCTTAGCCATACTATCTTATATCTACTTAACTACAGTATCTTATATTCAAAATTCACATCATATTATGGTGACTTGTCATGGCTCATCTAGGATAACATATCTATACTAGGGTTTAATCATGTTCTATCCACCAATGTCACTTATACATGATATGATCATTTCCTATTAGTGACTTGAGCATGATCATTATAATCCTTTGATCATTTATGGCTTAGGTTTCCAATTGGCTAATCCAGGATTCATCAATACAACATTATAGTTGTATTTTAATTATCTTACTGGTATCTCTATTTCACTAGGATATAGTACTCATTGACTATTCCTACTTGATCCAATAGAATTAGTCATTGGTAACTTCTTCAGAATTCATCCTTTTAATCCTCTTTGTTACCAAAAATATCTTTATTTCAAATAACTCTTGTATCCATTCAGGAGTGAGTTAACTCCATCAATTATCCTAGTGCTTTGATTATCTTCAGACACTCCCATCCTATAGATGATATCTAGAATTAGCATTAACACTTACCTCTTCCTACTTCTTGCTCTAAAGGACTTAAGTGAATTATTATGGTGAGAACAAGAGTTGATAGATCAAGAATTGATAGGTTAAGAATTGGTGCATCAATAGTTGATTACTCAACATTGATGAACATCATATATTAGAATAAGATTCAATAGAGATGATAAGGATTGATATGGAAAGAATTATATATGGTGAATGATCCTGACTTGGTTTCTTTCCTACTCAATCTCACTAAAGAGTTAAGGTTAGGTATTACCATGATAATCATGGTATAAGTAGATAAGATTAAGATATGTCAAAATTTAGTTTTTACATTCTTATTACTTAAATTACATTCATAACCTGGTGTTCATGAGTTGTGTAATGAATACTAGGTTATGATCTCTTAAGGATTAACATCAAACATTAAGTAGTGTGTGGGTGGTTTAGTTTTATTACCTTTGATCTACCCTTAGATCAAATCATGTTTACCTTAAGCAAGGTTTTAGCAAAGGTCATATTGAAACTTATCGCAGTCAACTTGATGATCTACTTCAATTCCATCAAGTTGAGAGAATCTTCAATCACTTTGACAAGTTTTGTTCAAAAGCGAGAAAATTATTCGGATTTTCTATGCATGAATGCAATGCACATATCCGTGTTCATCTTATTTCTAAGATTTGATGCTAGGATGTTACAGCCCACCTTTGTTGCTGAGATTTGGAGCATTTGTCCTCCAGTATGTGACTCCTCCGCTTGTCCAAGTAGAATTGTGATTAGTGGATTATATCTTGAGTATTTTGCTATTGTAGGTGACAGGTTATGTGAGCTTGCATGCTTGTTCTTTGCTTATAGAAATTATTTTAATGCATGTTTAGCCCTCTTGCAAGTTCCCATAGTAGTTCCTTTCATTATGTAATGACTTTGCAATTACCTTCTTGTGATGCATGTCTAAATTTCAGAAAAGGAGATGAATGAACACCAACTCAACCAACATGAACTGAGGGTGACTGAGGTCATGAAAGTCCACCATGAGGAGGAAGTTTTTCCTTCCATTTATCCATGCCCCAAATTCATGAGGGCTGCAGGAATTTTTCAAGATTTCCAGACTCTAATTTCTAATGCAGGATTGGAGCATTTTGTGGGAGATGAACCTTACCAATATGTGAAACTGACTATGTCTATGGTGCAGGATTTTCGATTTAGTTGGTCCTTGCCTAACCCCATGGTTCATTACAAAATTTACAATGTAGCTGTCAATCTCCCTTTTGATGATTTTTGTGCAGCTATTAAAGTGCCATAGTGGGGTTCACGCGAGAGGATTAGGGAGCATCCCATGCCACTTGTGGACTTATATGCGGAAATTTTCCAAGGGGGCAGCTTCTCAAAGGAGAGTGGTAAAATTCGAAATATTCATCTCCCATCTATTCGATATTTTGCCTATTTTATTGCCAAGTGTGTTCTTTCTAGGAAGACTGCTAGTAAATTATCTTCATATGATCTAGCTTTTATCTCTGCTGCTTTGAAACGGGATAGGACTTATAACTTGGGAGCTTTTATATATTTCTGTCTTGCTGCTAACCGCGAGAAAGGTGGAATTTGTGGAGGCCTTATTGCCTCTCGTTTATTAGATTTACATGGTTTAGCGGCTCATCACTCAGACTTACAGTTTCCCATAGAGAGGCTTGATCTTAATTCCATGATACAACATAAATTTATTTCTTTTTAGGCTAGTTTGAGAGATTTATCTTATGAAATAACCTTTCTCAAGAGTGTATGGAGAGGGGGTAAGTATGAGCGAGTAGTCCTTCTGCCTGCATCTACTTTGTTTAACCTTGATACTAGGGAAGGATGGTCACTCTCGGAGGAAGAACTCGATACATACATGGAGGAGCTCTCCCAGCAAGAGAAGAATGTTGGAGGGGAGAACCGAAGATAATTCGGTTCAGCCCTTCAACATGGGGGAGTCTTCATACCAGCAGCCCACTTATGATTGGGGCGCTTGTTCTTCTTCTTCTTCTTCTTCTTCTTCACGAGGGCCTGATTATGATCATTCCTATGATGACCCACCGGCTTGGAGTTCCTACCCGCGTTGGGATTGACCACCACTTAGGCCAAAAGCCTAATCTTGGGGGGAGGTATACCGATATCACACTCATCTACATATCATATTATATCGGTACTTTGCATATCCATGTTTCGCTTTCTTTTTAGTTTTTGCTCTTGTTTTGTTTCTGCATTCCAAAACACAAAAGAACAAAAAAAATTTGTTATTTCACTTTGTCGCTTCTTTATCTTTTATCCTTGGTCTGCTTCAACCTTTTTAGCTTTGGTTTGTTATTCGAAAAAACCCAAAAAGATTTTGCTTTGATTGCTTTTGCCTTTGTTTCTTGCATTAAAAATCTGAAACCCAAAAATATTTGTTGTTCTTCTCTGGTTTTGTAAAGTTCATTGTATGGTTCAGCAGTCCTTAGTGACTCCTTTGGAGTTTTGTTTTATCTTATTATTCAAGCCACACAAGTGAAAGGCAATAATGACAATTTATGACAACTCGAGATGTGGTAAGCGGCTGGTATGAACTCTATTTGTTTTCATTTTTGTACATATACTCATCAATGTGGGCATTCTTATTTTGTTCATGTAAGGTGTATGTTATTTAATGGATGCTTAGTAGTTCTGGATCTCTTATGATTAGTTCCAACTTGCTAATAGTTTGTAGCATGTCATATAAATGTTTGCTTGCATTGTTCTATTCATAACTTGGCATGACATTGTGGTATCATCCTCTAAATGTTTTATTTGAATCGACTTAGCACATGCTTATGCATGCATATGACTAAAAAAAGTCAGTTAAGCCTTGATTATTTATTTTTTCCTTAGAGTTCTTGTGTCACTTTTATGCCATAATTAATTTTGTTTTGTCGCAAGCATGATTATGACAATTACTGCTCTCTCGATTGTCGCTCCCTTTCTATTGCTAGCCTTCACTTGCACAGAGTATGAGCTCCACCTATGCATCCAACTCCCCAAGACCAAAGTCAAAAAGTGTCCACCATATCTACCTATTATAATCATTGCTATTCCTTGCATATTTATTATGCCTTGTTTTCTTCCAAATAAAATGTTTACTTGTTATGAGAAAATTAGTTAGTAAAGCTCTCGCAAACTTGATGGCACACTTTATTTTGTCGCATTTAATAAACCTAAACCATTGTGACTATCTATGTAGTTATATGCTTGCAAATTATAAGTTGGGAGTTAGTAGAACCATGCTATCATGGGGAACACTTTCAACACTTGTACATATCTATTCAGTTGATATCATGTTCTTTTATTTATGAATGTCGGCGGTGTGAAATAAAAGGGGAGCTTGTAAGTCCATGAATTTATGTATGTGTGTTAGAGAAATGCCTAGGTGGATAGCCTAAGCCATGCCTAATCATGGTGGAAACTTGCAGCATAATCATAGTGAGCAATCTATGAAGCATCTTCAGAAAATTATTAAATAAAGAGAAAAATGGCACCATACCCATGGTAAATAAAAAGATCGCTGAGATGCTCATTGTCTGTTGCCTTATCATTTTGATATGGGATAGCTCATGTGTCATAGGGCAAGGGGTACCCCGTTGGCGGTTCTCTATGATACACATATACTTAAAATGACAAGAACTTGCTTGTGACTAAAGTTGAGTAGCACGAGGAACGTCCCTCGTACTCAATGGGCATGAGATTTTTAGCTTATGATCTGTCAAGCATATAACTCATATTTGGCCTCACTTTAACCTTAACCATTTAAAGGTTCTTATGATAGGGACAATGAGAGCTCAAAGTTAATGAGTACCATACTTTCAACATTTGGAAGCCTATCAAACTTTTCAAATCCTTTCTTTCACTTTTATGTCGAGCCACTATCTTTTCTATGAGCACCTTCCTGAGATCATAGTTGTCATTCTTAGTGTAATGTGCTTGTATCAGAACACGGTTAATTGTGACATAACTTTGATGCTTGTATCTTTGATATTTTTATTTCTAGTCTTTACTTGAACTTCAGAGGTGCCTTGGCATTTATGTTTTGCTCCAAAAAGAAAGGCAAGCGAGATACCACTTTATATTACCTTCTTATGAGCATTAGAATCTTTCATATGCTTATCCTTCATGTTGCTTATTATTATTGTGTTGGAATCTCTTCATAGCTTGCGCAACTATTGGGTAAACTTATTTGCATACTCCTTATTATGAATTTCCTAAGTATTTGATCATATGCTGATAATATATACATTTTATGAAGCAAATGTGTTCGTGAAAGTTTCTTTTATCGCACTCAGTTTTCAATTGAATTGCTTGAGGACAAGCAATAAGCTAAGCTTGGGGGAGTTGATACGTCCAAAACATATCTCCTTTCCCGAACACTTTTGCTATTGTTTCTCCTCTAATTTGTGTGATTTGGATATAAGTAACACGGACTGACGCTGTTTTCAACAGAATTGCTTTGGTGTCTCATTTTTGTGCAGGAAATCAACTTTTAGAAAAAATCATAAAAAATATGCCGAAAATCCTATTTTCCGAGAAGGCTCACGGACACAGAAGACGGAGGGGAGGAGAGGCCTAAGGGGCCCACACCACCCCCTGGTGCGGGCCAGGCCTGGCCGTGCCAGGTCATGGTGTGGCCGCCTCGGACTCCGCCTCTACCTCTCCTTTCGCATACATATACCCTCTAACCTAAAAACACAGGGGGGTTCGACGTTTTTCCAGATAGAGTTCCGCTGTGCTGCCACCACCAAAAACCACGATTCGGCACCAGAAACTACGTTCTGGCACCCTTCCGGGACGAGGAATTGGAGGAGGTCATCACCATCATCATCAACGCCTCTCCATCAACCATCCATGATTCCCCCATTCATGAGTGAGTAATCCCCCTACTATAGGCTATGGGGATGGTAGGGATTGGATGAGATCTATCATGTAATTGCATAAAATTATTAGGGCATGGTGCCTGGTATCTATTGTTAGTGCTTTCGACATTGTTGCAACTTGTTATGCTTAATGCTTATCACTAGGGCCTGAGTGGCATGATCTTAGATATTAACATGTTATTGATTCTTGATGATATTATTGTTTGTGATCTTACCTTCAAGTTGTATACACATATCATTGTCCTGAACCCGAGGCCCTGAAGTGACAGAAATCGGGATAACCGGAGGGGATGGCTATGATGTGAGGATCACGTGTGTTTATGGAGTGTTAATTCTTTGATCCGGTGCTCTATTAAAAGGAGCACCTTAATTGTCAGTAGATTCTATTGAGGCCCCGCTGCAACGGGCTAGGAGGACAAAATATGTTGTGCAAGTTCTCATTGCGAGCACGCATGGCTATATATGGAACACATGCCTGTGGTTACTTAGTACTTGGATGATTTATCTTATTTATCTGCAAATGCCATTGTCTTGATTATTACATGAATTGTCTTGTCCATGCAATGCCCGTCCATCCATCGCTATGCCTACCGCACTTTAAATCCTGTTGTTTATTACAATTGTTACTACTATTCTTATTTTACTACTGCTGTTACTTTGCTATTGCTACTACAAAACTGTTGCTACTGATAAACTATTGCGATCAAGACTGTTTCCAGGTGCAGCTGAATTGACAACTCAATTGTTAAGGCTTGTAAATATTCTTTGGCTCCCCTTGTGTCAAATCAATAAATTTGAGTGTTACTTCCCTCGAAGACTATTGCGATCCCCTATACTTGTGGGTCATCAGGCATCTAGGTGGAGGCATGCTCGTACGATGGTGAGCCTTTGGGTCTTCGTGATGTCAGGAATGCCGGGGAGGTGGGGGCGAGTGACAGGGCTGAGATTTACCTCCGTGGTCGGAGGATATGGGATAGCATCAGTCCTGTTGTGTGCATCCCTCTGTCTTTGTTCTGACGAACCCGTGCAAGATCCGACGTCATGAGGAGATCTTGACCTGTATTGCTTGAGGCGCTAGACTAGCAATATGCTGGGTCAGACTCAAGCCTCTGAGAGGTGGCCTTTTTCTATTGTTTGACAGCCTTGGCGACAAGGTGATAGACCTGATCCAGAGCTACAGGCGATCTATCCTGCAAAAGTAAAGTCTTGACAATGGCCATGTTGAGGGAAGGCGTGGGCATGACTTTCTTTCCATCCTTGTCAATGTATGGCTTAGCTTGCGGCGGCTTCGTCGGAGCCCACCCCAAGTTACGCCATACGCCGAGATCATTGACTACGTGAGCCGGAGCCTTCTTGTTCTTTTGCTGCTTGAGCAAATTCTTATACTTTGTCTCCATGGCTTTAGCCGCTTCGATAGATTTCTACACCCTAGCCAGATCTCGATCTAGCTTTGCGCCTTGCTCTGATGTTCTGTGCCTCCTCCAGAAGATGCTGACGTTTTTCATCAAGCTGGAGGACAGACCGAATATGGGCCATGGTCATGGGCTCGACGAGCAAAATGCCGTAGATCACTCTATCCGTTGGAGTGATTTGGGCAGCCGAAGACTTAGATGGCGGTGGTGACGGATTTGCCGTGTTGGTATTGTTGGGTCTGATGGCAAGTTCTTGGTCTTTTGCATGGGAATTGCCGGAGGAGGCATGGCCCTTGCTAGAATATCTTCCGCATTTTTGGCCACTTCCTTCCCGGTGTCCCGTGGGTTTGGCGGAGCTGCTCCGGTTTACTGATCTTCCTCAATCAGGGTCCCGATGGCGACTAGCACCTGATGGGAGGTGACGACCTTGTCGGCGCGCTCCCCGTGTTCGATATCCTCCTCGATTTCCTTCATGGTAGTGTTGAGTTCTTCCGTATTGACATCAACTTCCTCTGAATCCATGCTAATGTCGACATAGAGCGCGTGTAGGATGGATTCAGAGGGGGCGTCAGCTTCTTCGATGGCGGAGGAAAATGCTAAGGAAGCGGGGCCGTTAGGTGGTGGCGGCGGTGGTCCGGGTAAGGCGGCAAGGTCATCCTAGGCCTGGTCATTGGCAGCGGAAAAACTGTTAAAAGTGTCGACCATCTGGGCGAGAGTGAGGTTTCCAGTGGCCTGATGCCTCCTGTGCGAATGACGGAGAAGTGTGTCGCGCGCCAGACCTTTGACGAAGTGGTAGATTGCATCATTACTGGGATATCCCTTCAAGTCGTCCCTCAGCCGGAGCCATATGGCGAGGTAATCTTGGGGGTTCTCACCGTATCTCTGAACACAATGAGCTACATAAAAGAAGGTCACGACGCGGAAAAAGTGTGACCTCTACTTTTCCAGACGCACGGGGTAACATGGCGGATTTGCATTGGTCTTCCACCATTATATCCTGCACATGGGAGGTTTGGGTGGGCTTGAATTTTTTTGATCTAAGCTGGCAAACTCCTTAGAGGATCCGACTTCGATCCTTCCATAGATGTGTCCTGCTCGGAAGCGGTCCGTGCAGGCCTTGACGATCCTCTGACTTCCTGGGAACTAGTGCCCGCGCAAGTTTCGTTGTTGAAGAGGTGGATGTCCCCAATTGGAACAATGGAGAAGCGGGTGGGGTTTGACTTTGCAGGGATCCAGTACTCGTCGAGGGGGGGGGACGATTGGAACATTGCCGGAGAAGAGGACACGCCCGATGGCTATGGTGTCGCCGATTCCCGCAAAGAGTTTGGACCTCGCCAGGTGTAGAGCTCGAAGCGCCTCTTGCCCCATGGTGGGCACCAACAGTCGTGGTATTGTCGACGAGTATGCCATAGAGGGGTCCTCACAGAGCGTGTTTATAGAGGTGCGAAAAGGCGGCGAGTTGATGGGTACGACGTAATACAACTTACCTAGGTTCAGATCCCACAACAGTGGCGGAATCCTAATCCTGCTATAAATCACTATAATGGCAATACACCGAGTTACAGGGATTGGTTCGCTGTGCGAGGTGACATGAGTTGTGTCCTAAAGGCTCCCAGAGGTATGTCTTATAAAGGCGCTAGAACCTAGGGTTACAGGGAAAAGTCCTAGCCAAACATGTTATAGAGTTCTATACTAATACAAACTAGTCTTACGTGTCTTGTACTCCAAGGCTCCGAGTTGGATGACAACTATACTATAGCCTTCATTTACCCGACATGGCCTCCCTTATGGATCTGTCTAACTAGGCCGCCCAGTACGCCATGGTCCTTGCTACCAATATGTGGGCCACATGGCTTAGCCGGATTAGAGACATGCAATGGTGATACCCATTTAGCATATCTCTAATACTAAATATCTCCACAAAATTATTGACATACGCAGTTTTGGACGGAGACTTGTCCAGTCAGTTTAGTAAGTTACATCCTGGCTGTCCACACAGACAGTCCGGTAAAAGTTCAAGACATACAAGACATGGTAGGCATAGCCGGACAAGTGGTCGAACCCTCGGAATGCATGAATTATTATTTTAAGGTTGTCCTAAATTAATCTCATATATATTATATCAAACGAATCGATCTTAGCATAATTCGATAACACATCAAAGGCATAATACCGACGTTGTGATTTTTGTGAAAACAATGACACATCTAGATAGACCACAATACATATGAACTCAGCATTGTAATAAAGGAAAATAAAGTATGATCTCTCACTCGTTACATAGGATACTGAAAAAGTTACACAGGAAATAAAAAGAAGAAGTGTTGAACACAACCTGGAAACGTTCTTCGGGACGAAAACCCGATCATATCCAAAGGTCTTGGTTCTAATAATCATCTTCGTGGCGCTTGAGTTTCAGCAGATTATCTTTGACGCTGTCCAACTTGTTTGCAGGTGATAAGATTATTTCCGTGAGCACAACTTCCCTGGCTGAGTCAACGACAGTTTGGAAAATAATTGCATAAGTGAATGAAGATGTTATTGATATGATCGGGTTCTTCGAAATGTAAAAAATATTTTTGACGTATCTGTACAATAGTATTTATCTCGTCACTGTTCCATTCCTCCACACACTTGAGGACCCAAAGTCCACACGAGTTTCTGTCACAAAAAAAATTTAAAATCACAATTCACTATAACTAGTAGAAAACAGGTTATCCGTTCGCGCCCCCTAACAGCATTAGTCCTGGTTGCGCCACGAATCTTGACTAATGCTGGCACGCGTCCCGGTTCGAGCGGGCACGGTGGACGGAGGCATGCGTCCCGGTTCGTTAGGGGTCATGCGTCCCGGTTTATAACACAAACCGGGACTAAAGGTTGGACGCCAGACACGTTGCCTGGCACACACCTTTAGTCCCGGTTTGTGTTACAAACCGGGACGTATGATCCTGCCCTTTATAAATACGACGCCCCAGCCCTCTGCCTCCCCTCTGTTTTTTCTTGGTGGAAGGTGTGAGAGGTGTGCTAGTTTATTTTTTTCCTATGCATGCATTCAAGGTGTTTGATGAAATGTTTGAGTGAATGATCCCGTTCAATTTCTCACAGAACAAAAATATAGAAGGTGTTTGAGACGCACTTGAGCTTTCTCCTCTTTATTTCCCTCGATCGAGGTTAGCAATCTTAACTTTTATCTGTCATTGATAGAATGCATGTGTCGATGTGAATTGGTCATTTTACTATTTATGATGTCCTGTTTTTGATAAACTTAATTATATGATGCAGATGAACGGTCGGGAATGGATGTACGGTGACCGGCGTGTACCCGGATACATTAAAGGCGTGGATAAATTTATCGATGTGGCTACGGCAAACAAAGAGAATGGTTTTATATGTTGTTCATGTGTTCAATGTCAGAACAAAAAGGAGTACTCTTCCTCGAAAATCATTCGTGGCCACCTGGTTATGAAAGGTTTCATGCCCAACTATAATTGCTGGACCAAGCACGGGGAAAGAGGGGTTATGATGGAAGACAGTGAAGAAGAGGATGATGAAACAACTATCATCATATGTTTCCTGAATACTGACTCCTCATTTGAAAAGATGCTGAAAAATAATGAAGTCGAAGTTTCTAAAACATAACGAACTTCTCGAGAGTACGTACAAAGCAAAGAAGACTCTCTGTCCTCTAGGATTAGACGTGCAAAAGAAACATGCATGCATTAATGACTGCATCCTCTACCGCGGTAAGGAATATGAGAATTTAGATAAATGCCCGGTATGCAATGCATTGCGGTATAAGATCAGACGAGATGACCCTGGTGATGTTGAGGGAGAGACCCTCTGGAAGAGGGTTCCTGCTAAGGTTATGTGGTATGCTCCTATAATACCAAGGTTGAAATGCATGTTCAGAAACAAAGAGCATGCCAGGTTGTTGCGATGGCACAAAGAAGACCGTAAGAAAGACGGGAAGTTGAGACACCCTGCTGATGGGTCACAGTGGAGAAAAATCGAGAGAGACTTCCCGGACTTTGCAGGTGACGCAAGGAACTTATGGTTTGGTCTAAGTACGGATGACATGAATACTTTTGGGGAGCAGAGCTGCAGTCACAGCACCTGGCCCGTGACTCTATGTATCTACAACCTTCCTCCTTGGTTGTGCATAAGCGTAAGTTCATTATGATGCCAATGCTCATCCAAGGCCCGAAGCAACCGGGCAACGACATTGATGTGTACCTTAGGCCATTAGTTGAAGAATTCTTACAGCTGTGGGGCAAACCAGGTGTACATGTGTGGGATGAGAACAAACAGGAGCCATTTGACCTACGAGGGTTGCCTTTCGTAACCATCAATGATTGGCCTGCTCTTAGTTACCTTTCAGGATAGACAAACAAGGGATATAAGGCATGCACGCACTATTTAGATAAGACTGAAGGTACATATTTTCATAAATGCAAGAAGGTTGTGTACCTGGCGAATCGACGATTTCTTCCGACCAATCATCCCGTAAGAAAGAAAGGCAAGCATTCCAAAGGTGAGGCAGATCACCGGAAGAAGCCTGAACTCCCTGCCGGTGATGATGTATTTGGTATGGTCAAGGACATAGAAGTAATCTTTGGAAAGGGTCCCGGCGGTCAACCAGCCCGATTACGAGCAGCGCTTCTGACACGCACCCATGTGGAAGAAGAAATCTATATCTTGGGATCTGCCATATTGGAAAGTCCTACCGGTCCGCTCTTCAATCAACGTGATGCACGTGACGAAGAATCTTTGCATGAACCTGCTAGGATTTTTAGGTGTGTATGGGAAGACAAAAGATACACCAGAAGCACGGGAGGACCAACAAATTATGAAAGACCCAAAGAACATGCATACACAGAACAAGATGGATAAAGGGCGTCACTTAAGTCGTGCCAGCTATGCTCTAACCAAAGCAGAGAAGGAAATCTTTTTTGAAGTCCTCTACAGTATCAAGGTGCCGTCTGGCTTCTCATCTAATATAATGGGGATAATAAATATGGCAGAGAAAAAGTTACAAAACCTGAAGTCTCATGACTGTCACGTGATTAGGACGCAGTTGCTTCCGATTGCATTGAGGGGGCTTCTACCAGAAAATGTTGGAGTACCCATTGTGAAGCTGTGTGCATTTCTCAATGCAATATCTCAGAAGGTAATCAATCCAGATATTCTGCCAAGGTTACAGAAGGATGTGGTACAATGTCTTGTTAGTTTTGAGTTGGTGTTCCCACCATCCTTCTTTAATATTATGACGCATCTCCTAGTTCACCTAGTGGAAGATATTGCCATTCTCGGTCCTGTATTTCTGCACAATATGTTCCCCTTTGAGAGTTTCATGGGAGTCTTAAAGAAATATGTTCATAACCGTGCTAGACCAGAAGGAAGCATCTCCAAGGGATATGGAATAGAGGAGGTCATTAAGTTTTGTGTTGACTTTATTCCTGACCTTAAGCCGATTGGTGTTTCTAACTCGCGGCATGAGGGAAGACTAAGTGGAAAAGTCACGCTGGGAAAGAAAGCAATGATATGTAGGGATGGGTATTCTTTCACTAAAGCACACTACATAGTTCTACATAATTCCACCTTGGCAGCTCCGTATATCGAGGAACACAAGAATATTATACGCTCCAAAAACCCGGGGAAGCCTGACTCATGGATTACAGATGAACACATGAAGTCTTTCGGTGGTTGGATGCGGACACGTCTCTTGAATGACACCACTGTTGGAGATCAGCTATACTTGTTGGCCACGTCACCATCTTTTACTATATTGAATTTCCAAGGGTACGAAATAAATGGGAATACATTCTACACGATCGCCCAAGATAAAAAGAGCACCAACCAAAATAGTGGTGTCTGCTTTGATGCAACATACGAGAATGGGCAAAAGGACAAACACTATGGTTACATAGAGGAGATATGGGAACTAGACTATGGAGTCTCTTTTAAGGTCCCTTTTGTTTTGCTGCAAATGGTCAACCTGAATGGGGAAGGGGTAAAGATAGACCAATTGTACGGAATGACAACAGTGGATCTCAACAATCTTGGTTATAGAGATAAACCATTCTTCCTAGCCAATGATGTGTCTCAGGTTTTCTATGTGAAGGACATGTCTCCAGACCGAAAGAAAGAAAAAATATGCAAACGAATACATCATATGATGAGCCAAAGCGTCACATAGTTATTTCAGGGAAAAGAAACATCATGGGAATCGAGGACAAGACAGACATGTCAGAAGATTATAATAAGTTTGATGAAATTCCGCCCTTCATAGTGAAAACTGACCGAAGCATTCCGTTAAGTAAAGAAGATGCTCCATGGTTACGTCTGAAACGATCATAAGGAAGGACATATGCCAAGAAGTTCATGCTCATATTGTGTACCTCTAGTTCATGTCTGGCCGGTCGGCTGCATATTGTGAACCTAAATGCCATGAGACATGATAGCTCATTTTGTGAAGGATATTTTATTATGTTTGCAATTTTCCAAGTTTAATAAATGTATTGAGTGTTAGTCCCGGTATGTGGCTTGACCAGGACTATATAGGGAGGGGGGGCCTTTAGTCCCGGTTTTGTAGTCTCGGTTTTTAATATTAATAAATGTCTCGAGTGTTAGTCTTGTTTTGTGGCTGGACCGGGACTAAAGGGGGCCTTTAGTCCCGATTCGTAGAACGACTTTCCCAAACTATGAAGAAGTTGTCCCGATTTGTACTTACCATTAAGATCTGATATCCAAACGCGCGTGGTCACATATTAGGGAGTGCCTCTATGACCAGTTTGTTGGAGATGCCGGAGGACTGGGCTCCGACGGCATCTCCCTCAAATTGGCCATAGTAGTGTCCCTGCTCTCGCACACCATCTTGCATCTTGTAACTTCTCTAACTAGATCAATACACATGGGAGCTAACTAATTTCACATATTAGGGAGTGCCTCTATGACCAGTTTCTTGGAGATGACGGAGGACTGGGATCCGGCGGCATCTCCCTGAAACTGGTCGTAGTGGTGTCCCTTCTCTCGAAAACCATATTGGAGATGCCTCAATCTGGCTGAAGGACTGGACTCACAAGGATGCCTATTTATAGTACAAGCAGCTCGGCATAGTGTCGACACTTATGACATAATGTCGACACTCACCCCTATTATTAGTACTGACTCGTGTTTTGTCTCGGTTGGTGACACTATTCGGGACAAGGTACAAGCTGCACAACATAATGTCGACACTCACCCCTATCATTAGTGTTGTCTGGCCCAGCCTGCCGAAATCCCTCCAACCGGGACTAAAGATGAACCTATCATGTTCGAGGTTTCATGGCTTTCGGTCCAAATGATCAAGCCATTTTCCATTTTTCGAGCGCAAAAATCGGATTGTTTTGTGAAGCAACCACCAAAATGCTATTTCAGAATGCTACCGTACCATTTTTCTAAAATACTAGACCACCTTACATGGACTATCTCCCAACTGGTACATCTCAAACCTTTTCGTCCATCCCGGGTAAAAAGGACAAATGTGTGCTGAATCGGCATGAAGTGGGTCCGATTTGTACTACAGGTACATGATCTACCGCCCGTGATTTTTTGAAAAAATCATTTTTAGACTCGCAATATGCGGTTTCTTAAGAGATCCAATGCAAGTTATAATGATGCTCGTCCCCTATCTTCATGCACGCCGGTTCGACCATAGTTAGAAATTCAAAAAATTCAAAATGGGCATAAGAAATTCAAAAAGTTCCGAACAATATAAATCCTTCGCGTGATATCATATTATGTGACATAGTTGCAAGGAAAAAATACCAGACTTGGTATATTGATCATGTCTCAAAAAACCTTCACAAAATGACCTATCATGTTTGAGGTTTCATGACTTTCGGCCCAAATGACCGATGTTATGTGCTGAATCACGGTATAGTTTGTGATGTTGTGCCCATATTATGCATGCATGTGGACATTGGTATGGAGAACAATATTGCAGGAGGAAGTTTTCCTTTTCGTCGCACGGAAAAGCCATTTTCCGAGCGTAAAAAACGGGTCGTTTTGTGAAGCAACCACCAAAATTCTATTTCAGAATGCTACCGTCCCATTTTTCTAAAATAATAGACCACCTTACATGGACTATCTCCCAACCGGGACATCTCAAACCTTTTCTTCCATCCCGGATAAAAAGGACAAATGTCTACCGAATCAGTAGGAAATCGTTCCGGTTTGTACTACAGGTACATGATCTAACGCCCGTGATTTTTTGAAAAAAATCATTTTTAGACTCGAAATATGTGGTTTGTTCAGAGATCCAATGCAAAGTCTAATGATGCTCGTCCTTTATCTTCATGCACGCCGGTTCGACCATAGTTAGAAATTAAAAATTCAAAACGGGCATAATATATTCAAAAAAAGTCCGAACAATGTAAATCCTTCGCGTGGTGTTATATTATGTGACATAGTTGCAAGAAAAAATACCAGACTTGGTATATTGATCATGTCTCGAAAAAACCTTCATAATGACCTATCAGGTTCGAGGTTTAATGGCTTTCGGTCCAAATGACCGATATTATGTGCTGCATCACAGCATAATTTATGATGTTATGCCCATATTATGCATGCATATGTACATTGGTATGGAGAACAATGTTGCAGGAGGAAGTTTTCCTTTTCGTCGTATGAAAAGCCATTTTCCATTTTCCGAGGGCAAAAAACGGGTCATTTTATGAAGCAACCACCAAAATATTGTTTTAGAATGCTACCGTCCCATTTTTCAAAAATAGTAGACCACCTCACATGGACTATCTCCCAACCGGGATGGGACATCTCAAACTTTTTTGTCCATCCCGGATAAAAAGGACAAATGTCTGCCGAATCGGCAGGAAGTGGGTCCGGTTTGTACTACAGGTACATGATCTAACGCCCGTGATTTTTTGAAAAAAATTATTTTTAGACTCGCAATATGTGGTTTCTTGAGAGATCCAATGCAAGTTCTAACGATGCTCGTCCCCTATCTTCATGCACACAGGTTCGACCATTGTTAGAAATTCAAAAAAAAATCAAAACGGGCATTAGAAATTCAAAAAAATTCCGAACAATATAAATCCTTCGCGTGGTGTCATAATATGTGATATAGTTGCAAGGAAAAATACCAGACTTGGTATATTGATCATGTCTCGAAAAAACCTTCACAAAATGACCTATCATGTTCGAGGTTTCATGGCTTTCGGTCCAAATGACTGATGTTATGTGCTGAATCACGGCATATTTGTGATGCTGTGCCCATATTATGGATGCATGTGGACATTGGTATGGAGAACAATGTTGTGGGAGGAAGTTTTCCTTTTCGTCGCATGGAAAAGCCATTTTCCATTTTCCAAGCGTAAAAAACGGGTCATTTTGTGAAGCAACCACCAAAATGCTGTTTCAGAATGCTACCGTCCCATTTTTCTACAATAGTAGACCACCTTACATGGACTATATCCCAACCGGGACATCTCAAACCTTTTCGTCCATCCCGGGTAAAAAGGACAAATGTCTGCCGAATCGGTAGGAAGTGGGTCCGGTTTGTACTACAGGTACATGATCTAACGCCCGTGATTTTTTGAAAAAAATAATTTTTAGAGTCGATATATGTGGTTTCTTCAGAGATCCAATGCAAGTTCTAACGATGCTCGTCCCCTATCTTCACGCACGCTGGTTTGACCATAGTTAGAAATTCAAAAAATTCAAAACGGGCATAAGAAATTCAAAAAAATCCGAACAATGTAAATCCTTCGCGTGGTGTCATATTACGTGACATAGTTGCAAGGAAAAACACCAGACTTGGTATATTGATCATGTCTCAAAACACCCTTCACAAAATGACCTATCATGTTTGAGGCTTCATGGCTTTCGGTCCAAATGACCGATGTTATATGCTGAATCCCGGCATAGTTTGTGATGTTGTTCCAATATTATGCATGCATGTGGACATTGGTATGGAGAACAATGTTGCAGGAGGAAGTTTTCCTTTTCGTCGCACGGAAAAGCAATCCATTTTCCAAGCGCAAAAAACGGGTCGTTTTGTGAAGCAACCACCAAAATGCTGTTTCAGAATGCTACCGTCCCATTTTTTGAAAATAGTATACCACCTTACATGGACTATCTCCCAACTGTGACATCTTAAACCTTTTCGTCCATCCCAGGTAAAAAGGACAAATGTCTGCCTAATTGGCAGGAAGTGGGTCCGGTTTGTACTACAGGTACATGATCTAACGCTCGTGATTTTTTGAAAAAATCATTTTTATACTCGCAATAAGTGGTTTTTCCAGAGATCCAATGGAAGTTCTAATGATGCTCGTCCCCTATCTTCATGCACGCCGGTTCGACCATAGTTAGAAATTCAAAAAATTCAAATTAGTATTCAAAAAATATAAGTTAATTCATTTTTAATTTTAAATGGTTACATTAATTATTTTTAAAAACAGAAAATGGTTTTGAATTAGTTATTCAAATCCAAACACTTTTTATGTTTAAAGTTTTTCTAAATTTCAAATTAATATTCAAAAAATATAAGTTAATTCATTTTTAATTTTAAATGGTTACATTAATTATTTTTTAAAAACATAAAATGGTTTTGAATTAGTTATTCAAATCCAAACACTTTTTATGTTTAAAGTTTTCTAAATTCCAAATTAATATTCAAAAAATACAAGTTAATTCATTTTTAATTTTAAATGGTTACATTAATTATTTTTAAAAACAGAAAATGGTTTTGAATTAGTTATTCAAATCCAAACACTTTTTATTTTTAAAGCTTTTCTAAATTCCAAATTAATATTCAAAAAAATATAAGTTTAATTCATTTATAATTTTAAATGGTTACATTAATTATTTTTAAAAACAGAAAATGGTTTTGAATTAGCTATTCAAATTCAAACACTTTTTATGTTTAAAGTTTTTCTAAATTCCAAATTAATTATCATTTAAAAAACATTACAAATTTAAACCCCAAAATAAAAAAAAGGCGGGAATAGAGAGAAAATTGGTGAATTTTTTTGAAAACAGGTTCATACGTCTCGGTTGGTGCCAACAACCGGGACTATAGCCCCCTGCCTACGCTGCTTGGGCTCAGCCCGAAAAATAAAAAAAATTGGAGTATACATCCCGGTTGGTGACTCCAACCGGGACGTATGATCCTTTAGTCCCGGTTGGAGCCACCAACCCGGACAAAAGGTCCTTCCTTTATAACTGCGCGCGTCTCTTCTTCTTCTTTCCCTTCTCCATTCTCTGCAACCCGACGTGCCGCACACAGGGAGACACCGACGCCAAAGTCGCCTTGCGCTGCCCGTCATCGCTGCCGCCGCCCTCCACCTTCCACCTCCATCGCCATGCGCGCCGCCTCAGATATGCCTCCGTTCGTCACAGGCGTGTCGACCAGCGCCGCCACCGCCACCTGCGTCGGTAGCGCCGCCCGCCGCGCCGCCTCTCCCTCTCCTCCCCGACCGCCACAGCGCCGCCCGCGCCCACCGCCGCCGCCGGTACACCGCACGTACCCGAGGAGATCGAGGCTCCCTTTTAGTTTTTTATTTCATATAGGTCATGATTATTTTAGGTGTATTAGTTGTTAGATGATTTAGTTGTTAGATGATTTAGGTGTATTTAGATTATGTAGATCATTTAGGTGTATTTATATGTACATGATTTAGTTAATGATTATTTTAGGTGTATGTGTAGATAATTATTTAGTTATTAGATGATTTAGTTGTAAATAATGTTAGATGATTTAAGTAGTATATGTATATGTATATTATCATATTTTTTATATATTATCATATATTGTATATACTATTTTTCCAATAGGGAATGAATAAATCTTATAAATTTAATAACTATTGTTTAATAATTCAGAAAAATATGCTTAATATATGAATTTTTTTAGAAAAATAAAATGTACAACTAAAAACTATTACCATACATTATTATGTAAACTATTTAAATAATTACTATTTGATAAATATTTTATAAGTATTAATACTTTGAAAATTCATATTTTAATATTCATAAATGAGAAAAATATAAATTATATACCAAAATTTTGGTATAAATAATATACCAAAATAGTATACCTAAGTGACCCTCTCATATGCATCCGAGGTTTCTCTGAACTAGGTTTTACACCCCTCGGAACTCCGGAATATTGATTATAGTTGATTTTTATTATTGTAAATTCATTTTTATTATTGTGTATGTATATATTAGGGTTTCTCCGAATTAGGGTTTATATCTATCAACACCCTACCTAACATTTTCCCTTAGCCGCTTTGACTTATCCGTTTTTCCACCAATGCAGAAAATATGGAACCAAACAGCAGAGACGAAGAAAAGGAAGAGTTGATTCAAGGTGTGATCTACGGGGAAGAAAATTTAGATGTATCAATGTTTCTGAACAACTCTGGTGAGGGTGATCCTCTTTTTGCCGGAAGAGACGACTTGTTTGAGGTTTAAGGTGATGCCTTCCATGAGGGAGAAGGCGATGCCTTGTATGTCGAGAAGACGACCGCTCCGGCGAGGTGCATGTAATATAATTAATTCATTAATTAATCATCTGCTATCTATATAGAAATAGTAATGACGATCTTTCTTCTTTTAGCCCTCCGGATCGAACAAATCTACTGGAAAGAGCGGACGAGGCCAAACCAAAAAGTTGGAAGACCATGAGAGGTTTAGGATCGAAGATATCGGTGAAGACAGCAAACCGATGTCTCCTGTTGTTGTCGCAAACAAATTTGTGGCACAATGCGGAGTAATCGTTAGGAACTTCGTCCCGATCACCATTCGAAATTGGAATAAGCCTGCTGATGCGAAAGAAGAGGGAACATGTTTATATGTCCCTAACATGGCCAAAGATTTACTGTGGAAGAGGCTCATGCTTAATTTCCAGAGACAGACGATTGGATCGAACGTGCAAAGAATTGGTTTTACGGGCATGGGGGCACGTTGGACTCGGAAGGGAAGTGTATATATAACATACGACATAAAGAAGACCCCTTGCCAATCAAGAAGATGAGAAACGCAGTAAAGGCTGTTAAAGATGGGGACTTCATTCCCGATAGAGAGAATGATGAGCTCACACTCGCCCTTGGAAATATGGAACATAATAGATGAACACGAGGCACAATAGGCTCCCAACCATGAAGGACTGGGTTTCCCGAAGAGAGGAAGAAATATCCTGATAGAAGCCATAAGAGGAGAAAGGACAAGGCGGAAGTTGAAGCAGATATTCAGAAAGAGCGAATGCATATAAT
This sequence comes from Avena insularis, assembly GCA_023614405.1. Taxonomy (NCBI): domain Eukaryota; kingdom Viridiplantae; phylum Streptophyta; class Magnoliopsida; order Poales; family Poaceae; genus Avena; species Avena insularis. The sequence continues at coordinate 359,946,604 of CM042697.1, forward strand.
TGAATAACGAATAAAGAAACAACAAGATCAAATTAACGCACTTAGCCAGGAAGGTACTACTGGCGCATCTCAGCAGCACATGGTGGTAAAACCTGCATTCGATGCTAACGGCCCAGTGTGGCTTCCACCGAGGTCCCGGGTGATGACAATGACGATGGTGCACCGACGATGGCTCGTGTTGGCTACCTAGTAGATGATATCACATAGATGATACACTACGAGCTAAAGGTCAAAGTTGTGAACATATCAATGAAGGTGGCGGTCGGCTATGCCTTACCAATTGGACCCACACCATCTTATCGTTGTTGTCCGCTTCCACAGGGCTACGCTGTTGTCGGGGTGGATGAAATCATGCCCACCTTTCAATGTTTGAAGCTTGACTACCCTGCAGGTGAAGGGGATGTGACTGAACTAGGAGAAGCAACAAACGTCACCATTCTATGGCCAAAGGAATGTATCGTGCTTCCAAATCACACGCCAAGGCCATCTTCGTCGCCTTACCCGGCTCCGCTGCCTCACCCGTCTCCGTCGCCTCACCAATCTTCGGTGCAGCCATCGTCGTGGCAGCCATCACCGGTGCCTCAGGAAAAAAAGCGTAAGTGTACCACCGCTACTCTATAGAGTGGTAAGCGATCGCCGACACGTAAACAAGAGCCTCTTCCAAAAGTACCAAAGGTTCCTCCCAAGAGAGCTTATGAATATACTGAAGAGGAGACTACGACTATCGTTGAGGCGGAAACGACAGCGTTTTTCGCTAAACTGAGGCAGCCGAAATAGCTAGAGTTCCCCAGCACCAAAGAAGAAAAATCCCGAGTGTTCAAAATGCTCAAGGCCCTTCAACAACCTGAGCCAAAGCTGTCATCAGACTATGAGCGCTCTATTCTCAAGTCACATGCAGCACAGCAAGCCTCGAAGAGCAGTACTGATGCAAGCGGGAAATGTGTTGGCCAGCTCGGAGAACAAGCAAAAAAATCTTGCGCCCCTCTCAAGGTGATTTCCCATACCAATGTGGGGTCGAGCAAATATGCGGCCGAAGAGCATTATGATCCATATGTAGTTGCACAATACGGAGAAGCTGTCACTGCTCAAGGTATGAGTATTGCCCACTACTTATCCCAGTTACAGTACTTCTCCGTGGGTAAAGTAGCATACAAATACTAGTACGGAAAACCTCTCGTCAAACCTGAGGAGGTAAATAATCTTCCAACAAAAATGCGAAGATTGCATAACTGGTACATGCATGCCACAAAGACCGGGGATAACTGGATAATGTTGAGGGTTACAAAAAATCATTATAGGAAAGAAATAGATGACATGATATCCATTGAATTTGTTGAACTATTTCAATTATTCAATCAAGACGCCTTGGACAAATCGATCAACAGTGCCTATTGTCTGTAAGTACTAATTCTATACTTAATTTAGTCTCTAGCTATCTCACCTCGTTTATTGCATGTATATAATCATACTATAATATGCAGAATGAAGATTCTCGAATGCAGCAGAGGACAAATCTATGACATTGGATTTATTGACCCATATTGGGTTCATCAAGCTAATCTCAAAACAAACCCCCAGGATACGGAGGATAATATCGTACATGCTTAAGGTTTCAAGAAACCATAAGGTAAATACTATTTCCTTAAAACTTCGAGTGAGTGTTATTGTCTTGTATACACATTCTATTTCGCTTACTCGACGTTAAATATATAATTGATTAGTTATGCATGCGCAGCTTCCACTATATTCTATTAATCATTCAACCTGACAAAGGGCATGTACTAGTCATGGACTCAAAACATAAACCCCTTGAGACGTGGAAGGACATGCAGATGATTCTCCAGCGGTAATTCTAATCATCACGACACTATATCGGCAACGTTCGTGAATTTTATGATATCAAGTAATTAATAAATTCTTTTATTCGTTTTCTTCGCCGGGCAGCGCTTGGAAACGGTTCAACAACAAGGCTAGGGGTGTTTGGAAAGAGGAGCTTCCATTTCAACCACTATATGTAAGCACCACTAGCTATATCCACGCATCTCTTTGATTCTAGTTTTGATACCGTTATTATCATGCTTGATTATTTTTTTGATTAAACTCTGTTCTTGTAAAGTGCCTGACGCAGGGACCAGGGAACAATTTATGTGGATACTATGTTTGCGAGTTCAGCCGTCAGACGTGCTGTGAGAAGGGCAGAAATTTAGAACAACTCCACGTACGTATACAATTTCTGTAGTTTTTAATTACCATCAAATTGTGTTTAGTTTCATTCATATAGGTTGACTCCTTTTTTTAAATCAGATCGAACGTCTACGGGACGATCTTCTACCAAAGAACCGCATACGAGCAATTCAAAAGGAATTGACGGGATTCTTGGATGCAGAAGTCCTAAACCCAAAAGGAAAATACTATTCGGGTGTGTATATACAATAGGGATTGTATAAAGAGCTTATTTTGTATGTAGTGCATGAACTCCATGTATCGAATGTAATATGTTCGACACTTGGATCTATATTTTCATCATGATCTTGTGTAATATAATGGTTCCTTCATTGATAAGTGCAAAACACTAAATAAAAAATAAAAGAACATAAATGACTTCTCTGCCGCAGCACAAAAAGTGGCCAAAATGCTGCCGCGGCAAAAAAAGGTTGCCAAAATGAATTTTCTGCCGTGGCAGAGAAATGTGTCAAATCTCCGTCGTGGCAGAGGGTTATTTGTCCTGGTTCGTGTTGCTCCTCCTCCCTCGCACGGAGCAGCGGCCACATATACGCTCTTTTGTCCCGGTTGGTGGGGCAACCGGGACTAAAGGTTGGGGCTTTAGTTCCGATTGCCCCGTCCCAGTTGGGAAACTGGGATTAAAGGCCCTTACCAACTGAGACATATGGACCGTTCTGCACTAGTGTATATATATACTAATACCACAATAATGTGAAGTTACAATTTTACTCGCCCATCCCCTTGTCTTGGCATGGCGTATTGTTTTATAGTCTACTTGAAAGGATCGGAAAAAGCGTTGTCGTCCGATCTTGCCTTTGCTACGTCATAAGAAATTTCGCATCTCTAAAAAACTGAACTTAGTAGTGAGCGAGTGTGACCCATTAAGTAATATGGAAAAGTGTGATGAACATACCAAAGCTTTAACTATGTACATGCAAATATTAATGTCTAGTTTATATAGTGAATCTAGGACTTGAAATTCTCCCTTTGGCGTATGCATCACGACGATGACCCAATGATTCCCACCAACATGTATGACGAAGTAGAGCTGCAATAATAAAGTATGAGTATGTTTAAAATTACAACAAGTAAATTATACGTACCATGGCATGTGCTTGCACTTGCCTTCGGTCTATTAAAATACTTAACCTGAGAGTGACCGTATGGATGATGATCTTTACCCCTCAACTGTCCATCTATGAGCCATTTCAACCTCCATGTGGTGGCCAAGAAACGATCATCTAGAAGCCGAAGAGATAAGTGTTGCATATAAGCATTGATGACTTGTAAAAGTAATATGTGCGTAATGTTAATTAGGCATGTAATTAAGATAGTTATTTTCTGATGCAAGCAGGTTTTCAAACAATGAAGGCTTGTGCGTATATCGCCCTCGAGCTGGTCATGGGTTATTATTGATGCAACTTTTTCTATATAGTCAACATGTTTTCTTCAAACATGAATTTTTTTGACACACCTTCGTGGACACTATGATAATTCTTCTACCAATGCCACAACTGCTTCTATATGTTCTTCTGTAAAATTATTTGTCTTAAGCAGTGAATCTTTCGCATCGAAGAGACCTGCATGCAACGTGTAACGAGTTGGCTTTAGTATGCAAACGTCATTAAAAAAATTACAAGTGGAACATTATAACTTATAAACTTACACGTTGTCGCTTCCCCACGGATTTGACGTTTCTTGCCTTTTTAGACAAGAAAGGGGACCGCACCAGCTTTTCGGCAAAACGCCTTCGTTTTGGAGGAAATTTTGACCTTGCAGTCACAAACGCAGACAATGATAAATATGACAACAGTCTATCAGGAGAAGGATTGTTATTTGGAATTAGGATAGGATCGTCTTTGTCACCCTTGTTTCAATTTGCACCAACCAGCTTGTCCTTCTTGACAACATCCTTCTCCTTGACAAAATTATCGTCACTACCCTCTTTATTAAGAGACGTGAATTGTTTTGGTGAATAAGCTCTTTTTTATTGTTATCGCTGCCCCCTTCGGACACACTTGTAGCGATAGGTTTATAAATGATATCCTCCTTATTGAACAGTTTCATAAGTTTATGCAAGAAAAAATAGTTAACATGTCATGACATGTGCAAAATGAATGATACATGCAAAATTTAGCTCGACATGCGTTTTACCTCGGCGGCGCATAAATCTAGCATAATAGCCAACTGCTTACGGATAAAAATAGTCTTACCAACTAAGCAATTAACGCAGTAGTTTTGTTTTGTTTTGAAGAGCCCTTTTCTTAACTAGATGTTTATCTTGCGAAACCATTCAATTTGTTTACTTTCGAGCGTCTATGCTCAAGACTAATATCGTTGTCAATCTGCATGTAAAAAAGTAATTTATTGTTGTTAAACATGAGTTACTGAAATAAATACAGACAATAATAAATCTCTTATATTACCCTTCTCATGTCCATATTTCATGTCATTATCATACCTTTTCTTCACTTGTTTCTCCGTCCAATTCCTCATGCGTGGAATCATACAAAGCAATGGGTCACAGGCCGGAGCAGAAGCGTGTTTTATTTTCTCGAAATACATGTACCGTAGGAGAAAATATATGAAATCTGATAAGAAATAGTTGTGGTGAAAAAGTAGTTAAATATTATATGGTGTACCTGTAGTGCCGCCAATTTCTGTTTGGACAGTGCCTTATTGTTTTTCCACGTTGAAAATCCTCTAGTGCCTCCAGAGTGAACAGTAGTGTAAAGTTGTTCTAATTTAATTTTGGAACTCGTCCAAGATCTTGTACAAGTGTGTACATGGACTTCGGAATAATGTAGGCAGAGAATGGCGCAATGACTATGCAATGACTACCGTTGAGCAGAAATATTGTCTTCTAGACAAACTCGTCATCGTGGGCTCCGCGAACCACGATATAATTTATCAAGTCATCAATGACGATATTTTCTGTTTTCAGATTTTGCCGGTGTGCTGGTACCTGTAAACTTGCTTCCATCCCCTCTTCAGCGACTATGGATGAAAGGTCCAAACCCTCATCTTCTAAACCAAATCTGGTATATATATTCCCATTAGTAAGAACAATTTCATACTTCTTATCATTTACCACGAATGTTTCTTTTGTTGGATCAAATATGTGAATTAGATACTGCAGCAGACCAACACACATCCTTATTGATGAAATTTCCAGCATATAATGGAGTCTGGTTCCTAAAAGTGGACTTCGTTGTTGGTTCTTCATTTGATCTACGAGACCACACCACTTTTCAACCGATCATGGGATTACGTCAAAGTTATCTTCCATATTGTTGATGAGCATAGAAACATAAAGGTTGTTTTTATACAGTATGACCAAAAAATGGGTAATGAAATTCTGATAATAAAGAGATGGTCAGGCTCCAGACTTTCCATTCCATAGAAATGGACTGTCTGGCTCAGAGCACCGGTGTAACACCCTCGGATCGGCCCTATGCAAGTTTCAGCTATTCCTTCCAAACCCGCATAAAAACGATTCGAAGGTGCCCACCATGAACTTGCGTGCAGGTGGAAAATAAAGTAATATCATTACACAATAGTCCATGATGAAACCCACAGAACATATTTATACAACAATGACTCATGGAGTCAAGAATACAAATACACAGTACAAAGATCCAAATCACCTTGAAAACGATACAACATCCGAGTATGGATAAGATGCAAATTGGACAAAGAGCACTAAAAAACTAACAAATGGCGTCCATAACCCTGCCCAGGCCAAGCCGGAAGGGTGACACTGCTAACGACATTGATCTCAAAACCTGCTCAAACAAAAGGGGTGCCGGCAAAGGGCAAAGGAAAAGGAGAGCGATCGGTACTAAGGCCAGTACATGGCGAGACTTAGAATTCGGCATCAGTTGCCTACATATGTATAGTGGACTGAAGCGGCAGCAAAGCATGCACTAAACAACCTATATAGACTCGATACAACTTTCGACTATCAAAGAGAGGTAAGAAAGACCTATACGGGACCAACTTGATACTAACACCAATCATATTTGTCATGGTATTCCCCTTCGAGACCAAATGAAGAAGTCATACCGATAAAACTCACACAGTTGACAATTTTATTCATTCCATTTTAGTTCCAGTACTTACTAGTCAGTTATTGATAGCATGAGTCATCCTGGTATCATAAACAGTGGGAAGGTTTAGTTAACCATTCCGTTGTAGTTGCAATACTTACTAGTCATATACAAATAGCATGAGACATCCCAAATTTAGAAGTTGATGGCACTTTTATTTACTCATTACATTGTATTTAATATGATTACTGGACATGTCAAAGTCAAATTTATAGCACTACTTTAGTTATAGTTGTCTATGATCGAGATATTGTGCTCCCAGTCATCCATAACCGTGGACATGACTTTTAGAAAGATTTACCTTGTAGGGTGCACAAATAGCAACACACGCATGATCAACCTCGGAAAAACCAAATGAAAACCCAACGAGACATCACGACAAAGCAATCACAAGACTCAAAAAATATTTCAGGGGGCCACCCCACTAAGCTACCTACAATGAAGTTGGCCGGCTCCGAGACGTACTTAGGGTTTGCGTCAATGGCTATAAAAGACTGGGAACCTGAAAGTGTAACTGGCTTATCGGTACCGTGAAAACACTCTTCTTACCTAAATAGTACAGTAGTAAACGCTCCTGAAGCAATAGTAATAAATAATACAGTAAACATGGGATAAGTACATGATATTAATAAAACCCCAAACTAGTTTGTGGCCCCAAGAAATAAGATATGAATCGATCTCTGGCGAAGGGGATTCATGGTCCCACATGCGGATAGTGCGATAGTCAAGGAACATGTATCAAGTACTCGGGGCCTATGGGACACTAGTGAGCAGTTAAAAACCTAATGACATCTATTGCCTACCGGTGCCTCTACATTAGTTATATCTATTCCCAGCAATTTAATATCATGTTGTCATTTATGTCATGATCAACTCCACCATAAAGCATATGGCAACATTCTAACAACTGTGGAACAACGATGACGCTAAGCAACACTTGATCAAGAGACTACGACACGCAAGGCCGACGTATACCAAACAATAGGCAATAGGAGGTGTCCAAGGCAATATAGGCTGAAAGGGGTGTAATGGTATGAAAACTAGAGCATCACAATACAGATAGAAATAGATAAACAAGGGGAAGTAAAGACTACAAATATAAAATAGGTAGAAAGGGGGAGAATGCTAGCATGGGAAACACTGCCGAAGGTTCATCCAAAGATCGGGTCGACACTCGCATCAACTCATCGGCCTAGTCTATGAAGAAGCAAACACTAAAATAAACACCAGATGCACTATTTAATACTACGGCAGAAGATCAGGCATGATGCATGACATGGTAAAGGTGCGATGCAATTAGGCAATATTAAGCGGAACCGGGGTCCCGACAAGTAATTAGATGGTTCATGTTGTTTAGATACCCCGTAATTTAAATGTTGTCTTAACAAGGCGAAACATGGCATCGGTTCACTACACAAATTTAAAGGGAAGCAATATAAGACTAGAATAGTCTGCATATGGTCTCCATATTTAATTTAGGTGAATCATCGAAATACCCCCAAACACCCACAATATGCACGCGAGTATGAATGATTATATGAAATGATTATATGTCCTTATAAAATAGGGGGCTCGGAAAAAGGGTTCACATATGGTGGTCCAGAGATCTTGGTTCGGGGTTCTGGATCGGTCTTTAGGGTTAGGATCTGGGGTCTCGGCGTCCCTGAGGAAGAACTTGATGCTCCATGATGGAGGTCTTGTCATCGAACGGTCTTTGTCGGGGATTCTCTGGGTTGGGCTTCATTACCCTCGGGGTCTAGCTCGAGAGTCTGTAGAGAACTTGTCAACGGGTTTTCCTTGTCGACAAGGAGAACTTGGTGAATCTTATCGGCTTTCTCTCTTCCCTAACATCTTGCATCGACAAGTCCTGATGAACTTGGGTCGAGTAGCAGCGTGGAGGATCACTTGTACAAGTTTGTGTTGGACATATATGGATTATGAGGTGGACCCGTGAGCACACACATGTATGCCAGTGGTATCACCACACAACAAGGACACAAATATAAAAAAACTCCCATCATAGGCAGAGCCTCTTGGATAGGAAGAGGGAGTGGACAGCGGCCACGCACGGGAGGATGAACATCAGGCTCAAGAGGAGGTCAGAGCACGGTGGCCGGATAGGTGCCGGAGACGATGCGGCTCGACGACAGAGGGCAGACCGGGCGCGGGCCGGGTTGCAGGGGACGGCGTTGAGGCGGGAGGCACTACTAGGAAAATGGCTGTAGGTAATCCACATATCTATGGCGCACGTGCAAATGGTGCCCCAAGGGTAAAATAGTCATGGCACACTACTAACAAGTGACCTACAGCTAACTGGCATAACTGTGACGCACATGAAAGTGGTACACCACGACTACGTGTGGGCCAGGGAACAGCCATCCGCAGACCATGTAGTCATAGCGCACCTGTGCGCGGTGCGCTACGGGTGTGGGAGGTAGTCGTGGCGCACATAGGCGCAGTGCGCTATGGGTAAAATTGGTGCAGTTTGCTGTATATGTGGGGCAAACTTACCCGTAGGGCACCACATAGTGGTGCGCCACGGCTATGTTTCCTACCCGTGGGGCAACACTATGTGGTGCCTTATGGGTAAGTGGCCTGCACTAACTCCAGCCCCCTAGATCGCCTTTTTAGCCTTGCAAAAAAGAAAAAAATGAAAAACACTTTTTAAAAATCCTTTCATATGTAGGTAGGTAATGTGGTCTAGTTTGTAGGAAAATCAACAAACATAAATTTCGACTTTTTCTGCAAGAAAAGGTCATGCCACGGTAAAATAGCAATGACTTTTGCATACGATGTTGAAAAAAAGTTTAATATACCAAAATGACGAGAACGAAATTTTGCATCCGCTCGTAACCACCTCTCGTCGTTTAGTGATTTTTAGATTCACAAAATTCGAAAAGAGTAAAAAGTTATGGTCAAATGAACGTTTTTCCTATAGAAAAAATAGAGGCCACTTACCCGTGGCGCACCACCACCTAGTACGCCACGAGTAAGTTTGGGCAGGATTCGAAATTTGGATCCCGCCGGCCAACTACCCCTCTCCTTTTCCCTCCCATTCTTCTCCTCCCTTTTCCTTATCCTGCTTCTCATTCTCTTACTTTTCCTTTTCCTTCTCCTCTCCTCCTTCTTCTCCTTCTCATTTATCTCTGGCCACCTCCTCCTTGCAATGACAATGATGGTGACCTCTTCCTCCGGCCGCCACCTCCTCCTCTGGCCGCCACCGCCACCTCCTCCTTCGGCCGCAACCACCTCCTCCTCCGGCTGCAACCTCCTCCTTCGGCCGTCGCCACCTCCTCCTCCGGCCACCACCCTCTCCTCCTCTAGTCGCTAGCTCCTCCTCCTCCGGCCGCCACCTCTTCCTAGGCCTGACACCTCCCGCTCAAGAACTAGCGCGACCATGGCCTCCCGCACTTCCTTGCGGTGGTAGGTTATGGTCGCGACCACGACCACCATGCTCTGGTGAGGCGACACGGCGATGGCAGTGCGCAGACCTGATTGCTTTTGCGCTTCAAAACGAGGGTGTTTTTTGCATTTTTTTTGTTTTTCAAAAAACATAGACGCGGCGCACCTGGACCCCTTCCTTTGGCGCACTAGGTGGTGCCCACGGGTAACTTTTTTACCCGTAATGCACCAGGTAGTGTGCTATGGGTAAATTTAAGCCCTAGCGTGCGGCTAGTGGTGCATTTCTAGTGTGCTATGGATGTCCATTTTTGGTGCGCCACGGATGTCAATTTTCCTTGTAGTGAGGGTGGCGCAGAGGTGAGAAGGGCCGCGAGAGGATGCGGCGGTGTGCTCGGGCGCTCCTGCAGTCGCTAGCGACCAGAGAAGCGGCCGACGGAGTAGCCTGGGGAGAGGTCGGGTGGCGCTGCTACGGAGGGAGACGCGGATCACACAGAAGGTAATGAGGTGAGGCCGGAGGCGCCATGGCAGGGTGGAGTAGGACCGATAGAGATCGACCAGGGAGGAGGCGCGATGCCTGGCGGCGGGGCTCTAGCTGCAGCAGGAGCATGACGGCAAGGGGCGAGGCGAGATCGGCGGAGGGGCCGGCTCGGGGGAACGATGCAGGTGTAAGACCTCACCTTTATAAAGGTAAAGGCCCTTGTGATTGCAATGCTAGTCCCTGGATCAAATGCTAGCATCCACAATTTAAGATGAAGTACACAGATACAAAGGTATTTATTACATTGTTATTCCAGAGATAACATAGTCTTTACACCTCATTAGCCAAATGGTAGTACAAGAGTTCAAATCATAAGTAAATAAATTAAAGTTTTCAGCTTCATGTGCCACAGGCAAGCATGTTGAGTGTAGAATCATAACCCTAATCCTCATCAGAGTAACCTGCAACATCATAGGTTACAACCACAGTGGGTCAATACATTTGGATTGTATTGGAAAGTGATACCATAGTAGATTAGTAGTATCTAACATCTATATGAATTTGGCTAAGTGTAGCTTAGGCTTGCTTTGCTCAAATAGGTTTTCATATCAGTTGAAAAACACTAAGTTTTTGTTTGTCAAAAACTCCCACAGAACCACCAATAGACATTGGTGAAACTTTACCCTTGTTCAAACACAAGTTTTTAACTTAGAAATTGGGATGAGGAGATCCTTGAAATCTTCAATGACTTGATGCTCAAATTTTATGTTGCCGGGGACGCGGCTAAGTACTTAGGTTTTTACCCTCTCGAGAGGTGGTGCACTTTCCCCACAAAACTCGACATGCATCGAGACGAGACCTTTCAGAAGCCTTCCCTTAGACCATCATGGACACATTCCATCTTATCACCCTACCACCAACTGTCCATCTGGCCAAGTTATTGCAACCTATATGATCAAGGCAGAGCCCATATGCCATGTGGTTGCACTAGAAGCTTCTAAACACTAAGTATCTCAAATCCCTTTGTTCCTGGGTGGAAATCCACAAGTGTGATACATAAGGTAAACCATAGACATGTGACTTGTGTAACCACTCAACATAAACCAACCATACCATTCCACCCAGGTGATTCATTTACTTAGTTGTTTTATTGAGCAAAAACACAAGCCAAAAGACTTAGAAAATTTTCCTTAGCATGATTATAATACACCCTGGTTTTCTACTAGCTAGGCTAAGCATGATATCATAACAAGTAACTTAACTTAGAGAAAATTCTACTAAGACTACAAATACTAGGATTTCCCAAGAAAATCATATAGATACTTAGTAAAATTTCAAGCATGTCCTACTCAAAATATCACTAGTGCATAGTCAAAATAATAGGACAAAATACATGAAGCACCACTTGCCTTGGTAGTTGGGGGAGTAGCAACCATCCTCACAATCACAATCACCACTAGCACCAACATCTACACATAAAATAATAGCACCAAATTCACATTCAAATAATCAAGCAAAAATATATATGAATGCATGCAAATGCAATGAAATGAATTTCTACACTAAACTATTCAATCCAAACAGTACAAAACACAAAACCATCTATTTATAGTCTAAATAAACTCAAATTTGCTTTAAAATCATTTTCTAAATAATTTATGTAGCCAAAATAAGCCTATATTTTATTCAGCAAATAAACCAAATTTTACAAAAGCAAAATACGAATTCAAGCCCATAGTAGTGTAGGGCTCATTTTTCTGAATCCAATGATATCTTATTTCCATTTTTGGATAAACAGAACTCAACATATGCATTTTTCAAGTTTGAATCTCTAATAGATTTAAAAACAGATTTTAAAACAAAATCACAGACACGTGGATGTGTCTGATTGGCCCGTACCGGTTCAGTTGGATCGATCAACGAGAGCCACAGGATTAAAATGAAATTGCACGGGCTAGATCTATCGATACCCTTGCGTTAAGTGATCTAATCAGATCCACTAGATCTAGATCTAATGGCTACGACACATGTGGCCAAAGTCTGGCGGCGCTAATGGGTGCTGGCGGCAGCGCTACTGGCGGTGATGCTCCGGCAATTCTAGAGGGGGCTAGGGCGGTGCACCAGCTTACCAGCGTCACAGCATCGCGAGGAAGCTCAAGGTGGCTTCGGCTTGGACAGGAGAGTGTTGCTACGGCCGGAAAAGCTCGACGGAATCTTCACTAGCATCGGGAACGAGTTGGCGGAGACGACAGCGATGCTCTAGATCACCCTAGCACAAACCAAATGCATCAGGACATGCGCAAGGTTCAAACGAATAGTTTTGTTTGATTCAGAGGGAAAGGGGCGGTCGCGTCTTTCCGGGATTTCTCGTCGCAGGCGAGGGCGGCGTCGGGTGCTCGCAGTGCTCGATGGAGTCGACGACCTGGGACAGTACAGGACGAGCCAGTGGTGTCAGAGGATGCGCAAGGGGCAGAGGAACATCACTAAATGAACGAGGGGCAAGGGGGCGCTCGAGGCTCACCGGAAAAGCTCACCGGAGATGCTCGGGCAACAGCGATGCAAGCGCAAATACGGCCAGCCTGGGGGCGCTCTGGTGCTAGTGGTTGAGGGGAAATGGCCGCGGTGGCGAGGGGGTTATGTAGCCACCGGGGGCGAGGTGATTACTCAGGGAATCGATGGAAATTACACCCAGAATCAACGCGGCGTTGATGGAGGAAACGACGGTGGCGACGGGGTCTACGCGCGATGTTTGGGGGATAAGAAGCTGAGCTGGCGTGGGGCCACTGGCAGTGTCTACTGGGTAGAATGAGTGCGGTTGAGAGAGAGGGGGAGGGGGAAACAGCCGAGTGGCTTATTGGGCTGGTTCTGGGGATGGGCCAAAAGTGCAACACCTGTTTATTTTTTCCTTTTTTCCTTTTTTTCTATTTAATTTTTTAGGAATCATTTTCAAACCCTTTTCAAACAAGTTTGATTTCAAATTTTATATAGATTTTTATACAGTGAACTTTGTACTCAAATGTGTGCCAAACACTTCTGTTTACTCATATACACTTTGATCTCTTCAAAAAAAACCATGCCTTATTGATATATAAATAGTAGGCATACAATTGGTTTTGTTTGGAGTTTTGATTTAGAAATTTTTGTGCAAGTCAAGAATGCTATGTTTACATGAATGCAGTGCATGCTTTTGTAATTCATGAATTTTGTTATGTTACAAATCTAACCCCCTTAAGATGAATCTCGCCCTCGAGATTCAGATTGGCTAGAAAATAGGTGAGGGTGATCTTTCCGAAGGTCATCTTATCTTTCCCAAGTTGCTTCCTCTTCGGAATGATGGTTCCACTGAACTTTGCATAATTTGATAGTCTTGGTATGAGTAACTCTTTATGCAGTCTCAAGAATCTTGATAGGTTTCTCCTCATAGGTGAGATCACTCTCCAATTGAACCTCTTCCAAAGGTATAGTATCCTTCAAAGAAGTTTCTTCCATCTCCGGATGTCATTTCTTCAATTGACTCACATGGAACACATTGTGAACTGCTGACAGTGATTCAGGCAATTCAATCTCATAATCCACTTCTCCCTTGCGGCTCAAAATCTTGAAGGGTCCAACGTACCTTGGTGCCAACTTTCCTTTGACTCCAAATCTCTTCACACCACGAAGTGGTGAGACTCTAAGATAAGCTCTATCACCTACCTCATAGGTGACTTCTCTATGCTTTGGGTCTGCGTAGCTCTTTTGTCGGGACTAGGCTATTTTCAATCTGTCCCTTACCAATTTAACTTTCTCTTCAGCTTCCTTAATCAATTTTGGTCTGAACGAATTTATTTCTCCAACACCACTCATAGCAATGGTGTAGTACACTTTCTTCCATAGAGAAATTCAAACGGCGCCATCTCAATACTGGTTTGATAGCTGTTATTGTAAGAGAATTCTGCGTAAGTCAGACTTTCATCCCAACTATCACCATAGTCTAGGGCACATGCCCTCAACATATCCTCCAAAATCTGATTGGTCCTTTCTGTCTGTCCATCAGTCTGGGGGTGAAAAGTTGTGCTAAACTCTAACCTTGTTCCCAATGACTCATGCAGTTGTCGCCAAAAATGCGAAGTGAATTGAGTTCCTCTATCAGACACAATACTATTGGGTACTCCATGCAGACATACAATCCTGTTCATATAGATCTTGGCTAACTTAGCACTTGTATAGGTTGTCTTCACAGGTATGAAATGAGCCACTTTAGTTAGGCGATCTACAACAACCCAAATAGAATCATATTTGGATCTAGTCCTTGGCAGTTCGATGATAAAATCCCTGTCAATCTTATCCCACTTCCAATCAGGAATAGGCAGTGGTTTCAATAATCCTGCCGGTTTCTGATGTTCAGCTTTCACTCGACTACACACATCACACAAGGCAATATGTTCCGCAATATCCTTCTTGAGGTTGTTCCACCAAAATCTTTCCTTCACATCCATGTACATTTTGGTGTTACCTAGGTGAATAGAATATGGTGAATTGTGTGCTTCCTGCAGAATCAGTTTCCGAAGCACCGGATCTTGCGGAATGCAGATACGTTTTCCATACCATAAAGTACCCTGTTCGTCTTCATGGAATCCTTTAGCTTTCCCTTTGCTAATTTTTCCTTTAATCTCTTCAATTTCCTTGTCCATCTTTTGGGCTTCTTTAATCTTGTCCAACAATGTGGGTTGAACATCCAATGACATGATATGTCCTTCAGGTACTACCTCAAATCTGAGATCTTTGAATTGGGCACATGGATCATCTGGCAATTCTCCCTTAGTAAGGCCATTCACATAAAATTTACGGCTTAAGGCATCCGCTACAACATTTGATTTACCGGGGTGATATTGAAAACTCAAGTCATAGTCGTTGATGAGTTCGAGCCATCTTCTTTGCCTCATATTGATTTCCTTATGAGTGAATATATACTTCAAACTCTTGTGATCTGTGAATACTTCACAACGTTTTCCCAAAAGATAATGTCTCCATGTTTTGAGTGCATGGACAACAGAGGCTAACTCTAAGTCATGAGTAGGATAATTCACTTCATGAGTTTTGAGTTGTCTCGAGGCATATGCCACAACTTTCCCTTCTTGCATAAAATCTCCTCCTAATCCTTGGTGAGACGCATCACAATAGACTTGGAAATCTTTCTCCAAATCTGGCAGACATAAGACCGGTGCTGTCACTAGTCTTATCTTTAATTCCTGGAAACTGACTTCACAACCTTCAGTCCAGTCAAACTTCTTATCTTTCTTAAGTAACTCCGTCATTGACTTAGCTACATTTGAGAAATTCTCAATGAACCTTCGATAATATCTTGCCAACCTAGGAAACTAAGAACTTATTTCACTGACTTGGGAGATTCCCACTCAGTTACAGCTGACAACTTTGCGGGGTCTATAGATATACCATCTCCCGACACAATATGTCCGAGAAATCCAACTTGATTCAACCAGAATTCACACTTGCTGAACTTAGCATACATCTTGTGCTCCCT
Source organism: Avena insularis (assembly GCA_023614405.1). Lineage (NCBI taxonomy): Eukaryota > Viridiplantae > Streptophyta > Magnoliopsida > Poales > Poaceae > Avena > Avena insularis. The sequence continues at coordinate 359,962,340 of CM042697.1, forward strand.
AAGCTTCTCAAGTATCAAACGCAAATGATCTTCATGTTCTTCTTTGCTCTTGTAATAGATCAAAATTTCATCAATGAATACGACAACAAACTTGCCAAGAAATTCCATGAACACCTCTTTCATCATATTCATGAAATAAGCTGGTGCATTTGTCAAACCAAATGGCATCACGGTGTACTCTTACAATCCATACCTAGTGGTGAAAGCAGTCTTAGGTATGTCTTGCCCTCTAATTTTTAGCTGAAAGTAGGCTGATCGGAGATCAATTTTCAGAACACACGGGATCCCTCTAGCTGATCAAATAGATCGTTGATTCTAGGCAAAGGATACTTGTTCTTTATAGTCACCTCATTGAGTGAACGGTAATCTATGCATAACCTTTGACTTCTATCCTTCTTCTCAACAAATAGAACTAGTGCACCCCAAGATGAAGAACTTGGTTGAATAAATCCTTTCTGCAGCTGTTCTCCAAGCTGCTTCTTGAGTTCTTTCAACTCATCAACTGACATCTTGTAGGGTCTCTTTGCTATTGGTCCTGATCTTGGCAGTAAGTCAATCAGGAACTCCCTTTAGATTCAAAGTTAGACTTGAACCTAATCCGTTTCTTATCTGGGGTTGTGAGTGTAACAGTACGATTGGCACAATCTAGTACTCCTTCATACTTAGTCATCCAATCCATACCCAAAATTACATCCAATCCTTGGGAGTCTAGGATTATCAAACAAACTGTAAACTTATACTTTCCAAATTCTATCACTAGATCATGGCATCCAAAGTTCACTATCATCTCTCCACCGAGAGAGCTTACTTTAATAGGACACCCAATAGTTTCAGTTGGAAGTCCATTTTTATCAAAAAATGCTCTTGATATGAATGAATGTGATGCACCGGTATAAAAAAGAACAAGTGTTGGAAAAGAATTAAGCTTGAACTTACCAGCCACAGCATCAGACTCTTCATATATTTCTTCCACATTGATGTGGTTCACTTGTCCCTTCTGGAAAGGGTTGGGCTTGTTGTCTCCTTCAACTTTCTTTTTTGGGCATTCATTTGCATAGTGCCTAGTTTTCTTGCATTTGAAGCACTCAACCTGACTGATGTCTCTTTTTGCAGGCTGACTCCCATTACCATTTCCACTGTGGTGGATCTTGTGTCCACTCTTGTGGTTCTTGTACTTGTCATTGTCATGACTACGATGATGCTCATTTTCATGGTGACAGTTATGGTTGTGGTGGTTGTTATACTTCCCATGCTTGTGAAATCCAGAACCTCCACTATCATCATTATGGGAACGCTTGTGAGATGATCCTGAGCTGTGCTTATCCAAGTTTTGCTTCCTCTTCCTGCCCTCAACCTGTTTCATCTTGTTTTCCAAGATTGTGGCTTTGTGACAAACTGATTGATATGTTGGGACATAGGCAACAAATAGCTGCAGGTTCAATTCATCATTCAATCCTTCGAGGAACTTTTCCTTCCTCTTAGCATCAGTATCAACCTCATCCGGTGCATAGCATGCCAGATTGTTGAACTCATCAATGTATTCATCCACACTATGGTGACGTTGTTTCAGATTGTGGAATTCTTTCTTCTTCAAATTCATCACTCTTGATCAGATGTGAGATGTACGGAATCCATCCTCAAAAATAGCCCAAGTCACATCCTCAAGGGGAATGGTGATCTGAAAGTTGTCCCACCATGTTGTTGCTGGTCCTTCGAGTAGATGTGCTGCAAACCTGACATTTTCTTCATCAGTGCAGCCAACAGTGACTAGGTCTTTGTTCACGGAACGTTACCAGTCATTGGATACCATTGGATCAGTTGTTCCCGAGAACTTGGTTGGCCTCAACCTTAGAAACCTGGTGAGCATGTCAAAGGCTGGCGGGTTGTTGGGATTTTTGTTGTCGTTGTTGTTGTTGTTATTCTGATTCTGGTTTTGGTTGGCCCTGAACTGAGTCATCATCTGCATCAGTTGAGTTTGAGTTGTCATCAACTGCTGCATCTCGGGATTGACGTTATTGTTGTTGTTGGTTGGGTTGGGATTGGCACGACAGGGAGGCATCTGTGGTTTCAATAAGGATAAGTAATGAGATATAACCCATAGATGCCATGCACAATACATCACATAGCAACAAACACAATAAACAAACACAAGATAAACCTAGAGTTTAAACAACGTAAACAACAAGTTTGGAAAAGTAAACATAATAGCAAGCCATCCACATGTTGGATGATCATTGCGACTCATTAATCAAAGGATGATAGATAAATAGGGAGCCAAAAAATCAACTACTCCATGTCGACCTCCACGTCCACAAGAGTAAGTCCAGCTGTCTCCATAGTTGACTTGTACTCCTCCACGCTGGTGGTCAAGGCCTCAATCGTCATGCGAAGGGCTCTCTTCTGCGAGCGAAGCCTCTCTATCACTCCCTGCTGAGTCTCTAACTTGAAGTCCTTGGCCTCTATCTCGGCCCTCATGTCCTTGATCTTCTTGTTTCTGTCCTGGACTCTCTTCTCCTGATTCTTGAACTTCTTGTCCTGGCTCTCGAATCTGACCTCCATCTCCTTGACGATCTCGTCTTGCTCCGCGAAGAGCTTGTCCTTCTCCCTCATGAACCTAGAGCTCGTCATTGCTAAGCATGACATTGGTACTATCTGTGTCGAGGTGTCTAATAAGGCCCTCTAGGTCCTGGAGGTACAAATGAACTGGCTCAATCGTCCCTCTAGCAGTGCCCTCATACACTAATGCCTCTCCCTCCTCGTCACGTCTCCCGAACGGATGGAAGTAGAGGCCTCTAAGCTCGGTGTAGTTGCATCCGCAGAGGCGTCCGAGTAGCTCCTGCATGACTACATCTAGACCCTTCTCTTTGTCATCGTGCATTAGCTTGAAGGAAATCTCTTCCATGAGTGTCTCCGTCTGATGTCCCTGCTACGAGACTCTAAAGCCCCAAAGGTCCTTCCTCTCAAACTTGGTGAGCTGAAGTGCCTTGATACTAGGAACTGGGAGGTTGAGCACACTAGTAAACTGCACGATGCGTGAACCAAAACGAGTTCCATTGAACTCCTCGGCAGTGCTGATCACAAAGCTAGGCATCTAATGTAAGATAGAGAAGTATTAGATAAACACAAGTAAGAGAAAAACAATACAGTAAAAAGATAGCAAAGCATACAATCATCCATGAACACACAAGTCATGGCATACAAAGTCTACCACAAACACTAAGGTTCAAATATAACTTAGACAAATTTTTGCTATACCACATAGGTTGGTATGATAAAAAATTATTAGCGCGATGAAACGACAAGTGTGGTGGTTCAACTATTGGAGTACGTCACAACTCTCACTCACTTGTCATAATAGCTATCAGGGCATCCTTAGAGGCAATATGTCTATCTTGGTCACAAGACTCCATTGCTAAGTCTATGATATCCTCCCTCAGACATTGGTTGGTAGCCTCTAAGTCCTGGGTATGCTTATTTTCTTCTCTAAGGTCATTTTGGGTGTTGAGCATTCTACACTTGAGTCTATCACCAAGCTCTTTGATGGCATTCCAAGATGCATTTCTTGTAGAGTCAAAGAATGACATGTGCATTTCTGAGTTGGTGACCATGCAGAATACCGACTGTTTGTGGTTGTCTTCCTTGTTTTTGTACAAGTGAAGTTGCACCCACAAATATTCTTCTCCTGCATCCATCACAGGGAACCCTTTGTACACAGTTGCACCATGTATCCCCATGGTGACCATAAGGTTCTTGAGTGCTTTGGGAAACTCTGTCTCACACTCCAAAGTCATGGTCATGAGTGGTCCCTTCCTGACGGCTTCGTTGATGGAGTACATCTACAAATGGAGATGAGAAAGAAGATTAGAAAAGTTTACGAGAAGAAAAAGACAAGTGCGGAATTTTGCAAAGAGTTGAATTTCTCCTAGTGGTTTCCTTAGTCTAATCCAACTTAGGGTCATAATCCTACAGGCAACACACTGCTCTGATACCATCTCTAAGACCCCACCTTTATAAAGGTAAAGGCCCCTGTGATTGCAACAGCTAGTCCCTGGATCAAATGCTAGTCCCTAGATTGCAATGACATGTGAATTTCAGAGTTGGTGACCATGCAGAATCCCGGCTCTTTGTGGTTGTACTCCTTGTTTTTGTACAAGTGGAGCTGTACCCGCCAATACTCTTCTCCTTCATCCATCATGGGGAATCCTTTGTACATAGCTGCACCATGTATCCCCCTGGTAACCATAAGGTTCTTGAGTGCCTTGGGAAAATCCTTCTCACAATCTAAGTTCATTGTCATGAGTGGTCCCTTCTTGATGGATTCGTTGATGGCGACCATCTACAAATAGAGATGAAAAAGAAGATTAGGAGAAGTTTTATGAGATGAAAAAGAGACAAGTGTGGAAATTTTACAATGGAGGTTGCATTTTTCCTAGTGGTTTCCTTAGTCTAATCCATCTTAGGATCATAATCCTACAGGAAACACAATGCTCTGATACCATCTGTAAGACCTCACCATTTAAGGTAAATGCCCCTGTGATTGCAATGCTAGTCCCTGGATCGAATTGCTAGCATCCACAGTTTAAGATGAAGTACTCAGATACAAAGGTCTTTATTACATCGTAATATCCAGAGATACATAGTCCTTACAACTCATTAGCTCAAGGCTAATACATAGATTTCACAATATTTAACAAAATAAATAAAGTCTTCATCTTCATGTGCCACAGGCAAACATGTTGAGTGTAGACTCGTAACCCTAGTCACCATCAGAGTAACCTGCAACATCATAAGTTATAGCCACAGAGGGTCAATACATTTGGAATTGTATTGTCAAGTCATACCATAGTAGTATAGTAACATATAGTAACTATATGAATTTGGCTAAGTGTAGTTCAGGCTGGCTTTGCTCAAAATAAGGTTTGTCTTATTAGTTGAAAACTCTAAGTTTTTGTTTGACAAAACACCCAAGGAACCACCAATAGACATTGGTGAACCTTTACCCTTGTTTAACCACAAGTTTTAACTTAGAGAAATTGGGATGAGGAGATCCTTGATAATTTCATGGTATTTGATGCTCAGAATGTCCGATACCAGGGACACGGCTAAGTACTTAGGTTTTACCCCCTCAAGAGGTGGTGCACTTTCCCCACAAGACTCGACATGCATCGATACGAGACTTTTCAGAAGCATTCCTTCAGACCACCATGGACGCGTTCCATCCTATCAACCCTACCACCAACTGTACATCTGGCTGAATTCTTGCAACCTAGTTGGTCAAGGCAGAGCCCATATGCCATGTGGTTGCACTAGAAGCTTCTCAACACTAAACATCTCAAATATCTTTGTTCCTGGGTGGCCATCCACAAGTGTGATACACAAGGTAAACCATAGACATAGGCCTTGTGTAACCACTCAACACAAACCAATCTCTCCATTCCACCCAGGTGATTTATTAATATGTTGTTTTATTAATCAAAAACATAGTCATAAACTTTGCATACTATCATAACATGAACATTCCACCCTTGCATTCTACTAGCTAGGCTAAGAATGCTAACAAAGCAAGTATCTTAACTTAGGGAAAATTCCTACCAAGATATTATCTATACGATCCACCATAGCATAGCATATACTTTTAAATTTACCATGCAAATCCTACTCCAAAATATCACTAGTGCATAGATAAAATAATAGTACAAAAAGATGAAGCATCACTTGCCTTGCTAGCTTGGGGAATAGGTACAATCCTAACAATCACACTCTCCACAATCCACAAAATCTACACATAAAATTATACCACCAAATTCACATTCAATATACAAACAAAAATATATATGAATGCATGCAAAATGCAAATGAATGATTTGTCACACCTTTCAAAACAAAGTAAAAAGTACTGAATACAAAGTCTAAATAAACCAAAAGTTACTTTAAAACAATTTGCTAAATAATTTTTATAACCAAAATAGGCCTACAAATGCTTCCACATAAAATCCTAATTTTATAGAAGCAAATGGACAAACCAATGCCATAGATGCAAGGAGATTAATTTTATGAATCCATTGATATAAAATTTGTAATTTTTTTACAAACATATCAAAAGTTATTGAATTTACAAGTTTGAATAACTAATAGATTAAATTTCAGATTTTAAAACAAAATCAATGACACTCGGCAGCATCTGATTGGCGCGTACCGGTTCGCGCTGGATCATGCTTCTGCACCGTTGGATTTAAGTTAGATCTAACGAACCATATCTAAGCGTACCTGTTCGATAAGTGATCTAATCCTAGCTGCCAGATGCAGATCTAACGGACCTGGCTTGCTCCACCAAAACCTAGCGCCAGAAATGGCTCAGGAGGCGGCAACGCTACTGACGGCGATGCGTCGACAAGGCTAGAGGGGTAGGGGTTGTGCTGATGCTTACCGAGATCACGGTAAGACGATGAAGTTCAACATGCACTTGGCTTGGATAGGGGCGCACGGACATGGGCTCAAATGCTCATCGGAGTTCGTCCTAGCGTCGGGCACTCAATGCCGGAGACAAAGACGATGACCTAGTGCGCGATAAGGCAAACGACAGGCATTAGAAGGTGCGCAAGGTCACGACAAACATAGTCGCATGAAGCAGAGGTCAAGGGGCATGCGGATTTTACCGTGATTGCTCGCCGGAGTTGAACGGCGCCTTGGGTGTTTGCAGATCTTGATGGGGACGGCCACCTGGGGCAAGATTGGACAAACAAATGGTATGAGAAGATGCGCAAGAGTAAGGGGATCAGATCAGGTGAACGATAGGCAAAGGGGCGCGGTATGCTCACCGGAATAGCTCGCCGGAGTGGTTCGGGTAACGATGATGTTGACGTGGGAACCGGGCCACTGTCAATGAGGGTGAGGGTGCACGCGCGGGTGACAATCAGAGAGGAGTGGGGGAAATTCCTGGGTGGGCTCGTGGGCTTCTTTTGGGCCTGGCCAGAATGGTTGGCTACAGTTACTTTTTCTCTTTTGCCTTTTTTCCTTTTATGCTTTGATTTTCTAAATAGAATTTGAATGGCTATTTCAAATCCAAATCAAATCAAATCTTCACCAAACTTTAGTGTGCTGATCCTAGTGTCAAAAAGTGTGTTAAACACATCCAACCACTCAAAAACATTTTTGGGTCTTGAAAATAAAATAAAACAATGCCCCATATATATAATAAGAAGGGGTTTAAATATGGTTTCATTTAGGGTTTTGTTTTGCAAATTTTTATGCAAACTAATAATGCCATGATGATATGAATGCAATAACATGATTTTGCATTTGATGAAATTTGGTATGTTACAAATCTAACCCCCTTAAGATGAATCTCGCCCTCGAGATTCAAATTGGCTAGAAAATAGGTGAGGGTGATCTTTCTGAAGTTCATATTCTCTTTCCCAAGTTGCTTCTTCCTCGGTATGATGATTCCACTGTACTTTGTAGAATTTGATAGTCTTAGTACGAGTGACTCTTTTTGTTGTCTCAAGAATCTTGATAGGTTTCTCCTCATAAGTGAGATCACTCTCCAACTGTACCTCTTCCAATGGTATAGTGTTCTTCAATGAAGTTTCTTCCATTTCCGAATGACACTTCTTCAACTGACTCACATGAAACACATTGTGAACTTCAGACAGTGATTCAGGCAATTCTATCTCATAAGCCACTTTGCCTTTGTGGCTCAAAATCTTGAACGGTACAACAAATCGAGGTGCCAATTTTCCGTTGACTCCAAATATCTTCACACCACGGAGTGGTGAGACTCTAAGATAGGCTATATCACCTACTTTGTAGGTGACTTCCCTACGCTTTGGATCTGCATAACTCTTTTGTCGGGACTGGGCTATCTTCAATCTGTCCTTTACCATTCTGACTTTCTCTTCGGCTTCCTTGATGAGTTCCAGTTCGAACAAATTTCTTTCTCCTACTCCATTCCATAGTAATGGCGTAGTACACTTCCTTCCGTAAAGGAATTGAACCGGAGCCATCCCTATGCTCGATTGATAGCTATTATTGTAAGAAAATTCTGTGTATGGCAGACTTTCATCCCAACTTGATCCATAGTATAGTGCACACGCTCTCAACATATCTTCCAAACTCTGATTGGTCCTTTCTATCTGTCCATCAGTCTGAGGGTGAAAAGTTGTGCTGAATTCTAGTCTTGTTCCCAATGATTCATGTATTTGCCGCCAAAAATGTGAAGTGAACTGAGTTCCTCTATCAGACACAATACTCTTAGATACTCCATGTAAACATACATTTTTGTTCATATAGATCTTAGCCAATTTAGCACTGGTATAGGTAGTCTTCACGGGTATGAAATGAGCCACTTTAGTTAGGCGATCCACAACAACCCATATAGAATCGTATCCGGACCTAGTCCTTGGCCATACGGTGATAAAATCCATACCAATATTATCCCACTTCCAATTAGGTATAGGTAGTGGTTACAATAACCCTGCTGGTTTCTGATGTTACGCCTTCACTCTACTACACACGTCACACAAAGCAATGTGTTCCGCGATATCTTTCTTGAGATTGTTCCACCAAAATATTTCTTTCACATCCATGTACATTTTGTTGTTACCCGGATGAATAGAATATGGTGAATTGTGTGCTTCTTGCAGAATTAATTTCCGAAGATCCAGATCTTGTGGAATACAGACACGCTTTCCATACCATAAACTACCTTGTTCATATTCATGGAATCCTTTAGCCATTCCTTTACTAATTTTACTCTTAATCTCCTCTATTTCCTTGTCCAATTTTTGGGCTTCTTTGATCTTATCCAACAGTGTTGGTTGAAATTCCAATGACATAAGATATCCTTCAGGCACTATCTCCAATCTTAGCTCTTTAAATTGGGCACACAAATCATCTGGCTATTCTCATTTAGTGAGTCCATTCACATAAACTTTACGGCTTAAAGCATCGACTACAACATTTGCTTTACCAGGGTGGTATTGCAAACTCAAGTCATAATCCTTGATAAGTTCTAGCCACCTTGTTTGTATCATGTTGAGCTATTTCTGGGTGAAAATATATTTCAAACTCTTGTGATCAGTGAACACTTCACAATGTTTTCCCAAAATATAATGTCTTCATGTTTTGAGTGCATGGACAACAGAGGCTAATTCTAAGTCATGAGTAGGGTAATTTACTTCATGAGTCTTGAATTGTCTTGAGGCATAAGCCACAACTTTCCCTTCTTGCATCAATACTCCACCCAATCCTTGGTGATATGCATCACAATAGACTTGAAAGTCCTTCTGTAGATCTGGCAGACATAAGACTGGTGCTGACACTAGTCTTTTCTTCAACTCTTGAAAACTGATTTCACATCCTTCAGCCCAATCAAAATTCTTCTCTTTCTTAAGTAACTCCGTCATTGGCTTAGCTACTTTGGAGAAAATCTCAATGAACCTTCTATAGTACCAGGTCAAGCCTAGGATACTACGCACTTCCTTAACTGACCTGGGAGATTCCCACTCAATTACATCTGACACCTTTGCGGGGTCAACGGCTATACCATTTCCCGACACAATATGTCCAAGAAATCCAACTTCACTCAACCAAAATTCACACTTACTGAACTTGGCATACAACTTGTGCTCTCTGAGTTTCTCAAGAATCAAATGCAAATGTTCTTCATGCTCTTCATTGCTCTTGGAATAGATCAATATGTCATCGATGAATACGACAACAAACTTTTCAAGAAACTCCATGAACACCTTGTTCATCATGTTCATGAAATAGGCCGGTGCATTTGTTAATCCAAATTGCATCACAGTATACTCATACAATCCATACCTAGTGGTAAAATCAGTCTTAGGTATGTCTTGCTCTCTAATCTTTAGCTGAAAGTAGCCTGATCGGAGATCAATTTTTGAGAACACACAGGCTCCTTCTAGCTGATCAAATAGATCATTGATTCTAGGTAAGGGATACTTATTATTTATAGTTACCTCATTGAGAGATCGATAATCTATGCATAGACTTTGACTTCTGTCCTTCTCAACAAACAGAACTGGTGCACCGCAAGATGAAGAACTAGGTTGGATAAATCATTTTTGCAACTGTTCTCCAAGGTGTTTCTTGAGTTCTTTCAACTCATCAACTGACATCTTGTAGGGTCTCTTTTCTATGGGTCCAGATTCTAGCAGTTAATCAATCAAAAACTCCACATCTCTATCTGGTGGCATTCCTGGTAATTCCTCTGGAAACACATCCGGATATTCCTTCACCACTAGTACACTGTCTACGTTAACCCCCTTAAGATAATTTAGCTTACTCCCTTTGGATTCAAAGTTAGACTTGAACCTAATTCGTTTCTTATCCGGGGTTGTGAGTGTAACAGTACGATTCACACAATCTGTTACTCCTTCATACTTAGTCATCCAATCCATGCCCAAAATTATATCCAACACTTGGGACTCTAGGATTATCAGACTAGCTGGAAACTCATACTTTCCAAACTCTATCACTAGATCATGACATCCAAAATTTACTATCATTTCTCCACCTGGGGAGCTTACTTTAATTGGACATCCAATTGTTTCAGTTGGGAGTCTAATTTTATCAACAAATGCTCTTCAAATGAATGAATGTGATGCACCGGTATAAAAAAGAACAAGTGCTGGAAAAGAGTTAATCTTGAACTTACCAGCCACAACATCAGACTCCTCATGAATTTCCTCCAAATTGATGTGGTTCACATGACCCTTCTGAAAAGGGTTTGGCTTGTTGGCTCCATCAGTCTTCTTTTCTAGGCATTCATTTGCATAGTGCCCAGTTTTCTTGCACTTTAAGCATTCAACCTGACAGATGTCCCTCTTAGCTGGGTGATTCCCATTGCCACTTCCACTATGGTGACTCTTGTATCCACTCTTGTGGTTTCAGTGATCACCATTTTTGTGCCCACGATGTTTATTTTTATCGTGGTGACGGTTACTATTGTGGAAGTTGTTATATTTCCCGTGTTTGTGGGATCCAAAACCTCCACTATCTTCACAATGGGAACGCTTGTGTGACGATCCAGAACTATGCTAATCAAAGTAGTGCTTCCTCTTCCTATTCTCCACCTGTTTCATCTTGCTTTCTAAGATGGTGGCTTTGTCACACAAAGATTTATAAGTTGGAACATATGAAACAGATAGCTGCATGCACATCTCATTATTCAGCCCTTCGAGGAAGTTTTCCTTCCTCTTAGCATTAGTGTCAACATCATCCAGTGCATAGCGTGCCAGATTGTTGAACTCCTCAATATATTATGCCACACTGCGGTGGCATTTCTTAAGGTTGTGAAATTCCTTCTTCTTCAAACCCATCACTCCTGAAGAGATACGAGCAGTGCGGAAACCATCCTCAAATATTTCCCAAGTCACATCTTCAATAGGTGTGGTGATTTGGAAGTTATCCCACCATGTAGCTGCTGGTCCTTCAAGTAGGTGTGTTGCAAGTCTGACCTTTTCCTCATTAGTGCAACCAACTGTGACTAAGTGTTTGTTCACAGAACATAGCCAATCGTTTGCTGCCATAGGATCAGCGGTTCCTGAAAACTTAGCAGGCCTCAATCTCAGAAAAAAACCTTGTAAGAATATCAAAGGTTGGTGGTTTGTTTTGGCTGTTGTTGTTGTTGTTATTATTATTATTGTTGTTGTTGTTTTGGTTCTGATTCTGATTGGCCATGAACTGAGTCATCATTTGCATCAACTGAGTCTGGGCTGTCATCAGATGTTGCATCTCATTGTCATTATTGTTATTGTTTTTATTGTTGGGATTGGCACGACAGGGAGGCATCTGTGGTTTCAATAAGGATAAGTAATGAGATATAACCCATAGATACTAACATGCACATCACAACACATAGCAACAATCACAATAAGCAAGCACAATAAACTTAGAGTTTAAACAGCGTGAACAATAAGTTTTGAAAAGTAAACACACTAGCATAGTCATCCACATGTTGGATGATCAATGCGACTCGATGAATAAAAAGATGATAGATAGATAGGTAGCCAAGTAGTCAACACTACTCCTCCATCTCGACTTCCTCATCCACTAGAGTAAGTCATGCTGCCTCGATTCCTGCCTTGTACTCCACGCTGGTGGTCAAAGCATTGACCTTCGCCTGAAGGGCTCTCTTCTGCGAGCGCAGCCTCTCTATCACTCCCTGCTGTGTCTCTAGCTCAAGATCCTTGAGCTCTATCTCGGCCTTCATCTCATTGATCTTCTTGTTCCTATCCTGCACTCTCTTTTCTTGGTTCTTGAACCTCTTGTCTTGCTTCTCGAACCTAGACTCCATCTCCTTGATGCTCTCATCCTGCTCCTCGAAGGCCTTGTCCTTCTCCCTCAACTGGACTTGTAGCTCGTCATTGCTAAGCATGACGTTGGTCCTATCAGTAGCGAGGTGTCTAAGAAGACTCTTTAGGTCCTGAAGATAGAGATGCACTGGCTCAACAGTCTCCCTAGTGGCATCGTCAAACTCTATTGCCTCTCCCTCCTCATCACATCTCCCAAATGGGTGGAAGTAGAGGCCCTTGAGCTCAGCAGAGTCGCATCCACAAAGGCGTCCAAGTAGCTCTTGCATGGTGACGTCGAGTCCCTTCTCCTTATCATCATGCATTATCTTGAAGGCAATCTCCTCAGTAGGGGGCTCTGACTGGCATCCTGGCTGAGAGACTTTAAATCCCCATAAGTCCTTCCTCTCAAATTTCCTGAGCTGAAGTCCCTTAATACTAGGGAGGGGAAGACCGAGCACACTGACAAGCTACACAATACGGTGCTAAAAACAAAGCTAGGCATCTATTTCATAGGAAGGATAAAAATTAGAAAAACACAAGTAATGAAACGAACACAAGATAGTATAGAAAAAGCTTACAACAAACACATAAATTATTTCAAACACAAATCATGGCATACAATACTCAATCACAACCACTAAGGTTCAAACATAACTTAGACAAATTTTTGCCATACCACATAGGTTGGTATGATCAAAATTATTAACGTGGGAAAACGATAAGTGTGGTGGTCCAACTATTGGAGTACGTCCCAACTCTCACTCACTAGTCAAGGTAGCTATTTGAGCATCCTTGGAGGCAATCTGCTTGTCTTGATCACAAGACTCCCATACCAAGTCTATGACATCCTTCCTTAGACATTTTATGGTGGCCTCTAAGTCTTGGGATATGCTTCTTATCCTCTCTAAGGTCATTTTGAGTGTTGAGCATTCTACACTTGAGTCTATCTCCAAGCTCCTTGATGGCATTCCAAGTTGCATTCCTTGCAGAGTCAAAGAATGACATGTGCATTTCAGAGTTGGTGACCATGCAGAAACCCAAATCTTTGTGGTTGTCCTCCTTGTTTTTGTACAAGTGGAGCTGTACCCACCAATACTCTTGTCCTTCACCCATCACGGGGAATCCTTTGTACACAGCTGCACCATGTATCCCCCTAGTAACCATAAGGTTCTTGAGTTCCTTGGGAAAATTCGTCTCACACTCTAAGGTCATTGTCATGAGTGGTCCCTTCTTGACGACTTCGTTGATGGCGGCCATCTACAAATAGAGATGAAAAAGAAGATTAGGAGAAGTTTTACGAGATGAAAAAGAGACAAGTGTGGAAATTTTACAATGGAGTTTGCATTTTTCCTAGTGGTTTCCTTAGTCTAATCCATCTTAGGGTCATAATCCTATAGGCAACACAATGCTCTAATACCATCTATAAGACCTCATGTTGGGGGGTGACCCCGGATAGGATCAATATAGGGGAAATAAGAAAGGAATCTCCCTTACCTTAAGACGAATTACTAACTGAGTCGGCCGAATCATGCGAGATCCGGCCGAGGTAAGATGAGGCTTGGCAAGTATAGAGTGAGTAACACATTACTCGGCCGACGTAAAGGTAAAGTCGGACGAATAAGGTTGATTAACTTGTATGCTGGTGAGGGCCAAGACGAGTTATGCGAGATGAGGCCAAGTAACGTGAAACTTGCAGGAGAAGGAGGAGCCTATAGTCAAACCCTAGTTGATGGCTAGGAGGAATCTATACAGAGCCAAGCACTAAGGACAAAGAGCAGAGCAGCAGAGGGGCAGACAAGCATCACGGAGGTGACAGTGAGGAAGCCCGAGGCACACATGTGAGGATCTCCGGGTCTTTACCGCAGATAGAAGGGGGACACAGAAAGGAGTCCGCCGAGTTACCACTTTGGGACAAGCATATTCCAAGAATATGCTTGCCACGTCAGCCCTAGAAGGGACCAAGGAACCCCTTTATAAGGGGGACGGGGACTCCTGAGAGGGGGATCGATTCATTTGAGTCCGAAGGGCTCGTGTAGTAGTTTTCTTCTTCTCCATGGTACAACTCTAGGAGCACTTGTAATTCTTGAGAGGAGGAATAAATATCTACTTGTTAGTCAGTTGAGTGTAGAAATCACTACATCTTCCCTCCCTGGATCCCTCTAGCATCCATTGCCCCCATACTTTACCCTATCCATGGCATATGCCGTGCCACCACCATAACAGTTGGCGCCCACCGTGGGGCCAGCAGTGGTGCTAGCTGGAGTCAAGATCCAGACGTGAAACTTCATCCACACCGACGAGTGGGTTGTTTCTGGCTTAGTCCAGAGATTTGATATTTGGGACTACGTCAGCGATAACGCTGGCAGCTTTAGGAGAAAAGCACCCCCGCGCAATGGCATCTTCATCAACCTGTGCGCTCACAAGGTCTACGTCGGCGTCGACACTTCCTGCGTCTACCCGCACCGGGTCATCGAGGCGGGAGAGCCTCCCCTCTGCGCTGCTAGCGGCCCACGTGGAGTTCGCCCCACAGGCAGCGTCGAGGTGATGATGACGGCCCCGGCACCAGCAGCGGGAGTAGGCACCGGACCAAGCAAGGACCCGGCGACAGGAGAACAGGGGACCGCGAAGCAAGCAGCTCCAAAGAAAACCGAGGTAGATCCACTAGCAACCAGGGTAGCTGAGGTGCAGGAGGTGACTCCAAAGGCAGCAAGGGTAAGATGGCCACCTCTAGAGAGGCCAGAGAATATCCTTCAGGCAACTATAGATAACCTAACTACGCCTGTAGCACCGATACTTGACCTGGCAAATGCACAGGCGGAGTTAGAAGAAACTAGACAGAAGGTGCTGGTAGAGGCAAAATAGGTGTCGGCCTTGCAGGAATCCTTAAACAGGACCTTGCGAGAGTACGCTAGGGAAAACAAGCTAGATGTGGCCCCTGATCGAGTAGATGAGCTGAGATTAATAGGAAATAACCTCATGAATGATATCAACAGAGAGCAAGAGGCTCGTCCAAATGATTCAGACGATCCAGGTTTGCCGAGGTATAGTACACCGGCAAAAAACCTTAGGGCGGAAAATGCCGCAGCCCTGGAGTTGGAGGGGTTAAGCGGGTAAGCTCGGCAAAAACAGCAAAAAAGGGTGAATGAGCTGGTACGCATTGCGAACCAGCAGAATGAGGAAATGCTTAGGGCTGATCCGGCAAAGCCAGGAGCTTCTTGAATGGTTCATTCGGCAGGGGCTGCACTTGTATTATCAGTGGCAGCGACATCCTCGCCAGGAAATAATGCGCGAAAATACAGAGGAGTGACTTCAAGAAAAAGAAATAAGCAGATTGTCCCATGTGATCCGGTGGTGGTCGGAAAGGTCAATGAAAGTAGAGGCAATGGGAGCCGAGGTAACAGCGGTGATAGAAACTCCGGCCGTGCGAATAGAGAGCACGGAAACCTCGGAAGAGGAAACCATGAGAACAATAACCCGGCGGAAGGGAGGAGGTACCCCCGCAGGATCCTCAGCCGAGGTATGAGCCTCGGCAAGAGCGAGAAGCATGACCAGCTCAACAAAATTAGGGAAATGATAGATACAATGATGGCTACTCGGACATGGAGTATGCAGAACATGGTGGACAAAACTACTATGGAATGCAGGAGAGAGTCAACTATAGAAACTTGCGGTCAACTGACGCAAGATTGAAGCTTGACAGGCTGTATTGGTCCGAGATGTTGGAAGAGTAAGGTCCACCTGGCCCGGCATGCTTTGGACCTCCGATCATGGGCGAACCGCCCGTGCCGAATTTCCAATTGGCAATGGGCACGAAAACGTACAATGGCAGTACGAAGCCACAAGATTGGTTAATCGATTATGCCATGGCAGTAAAAATAGCTGGCAGGAATTTAAGATGGGCGGTAAGATACGTCCTGCAGATGCTGGAAGGACCAGCTACAGTATGGCTGAAAAATATACCAACAGGAAGTATCAATTGTTGGTTAGATTTTGAAGAAATGTTTGTCAGTAATTTCACCAATACATATAAGAGGCCAAACAGACCACAACAGCTCGCAATATGCAAGCAGAAGCCGAATGAGACAGATAGAGAATTCTTGACTCGGTGGTGCAACCTTAGAAACTCATGCGAGGGGGTCATCGAGTCTTGTAACATCCCAAAAATCTTGATTTGTAAAGCCTGCATAGCATTCTTGCATTCATAAGCATTTGATCTTTTTCAAATAAATTTTCAAACATAAGAAACCATATTTTTCCTAATACTTATTCAAGTGAGGCAAGGTTTATATTTTACTTCCTAAAATTGATTAGGATTTGATTAGTATTGTTTAGAAAGTAAATACAAATCCCACACAAAAGTTTTCAAAGCAAATCAAATTTAAAACCATCCATATGCCTATTATAAATATATAATTAAGGGCATGGTTTTATATTTATTCTCAAACTCAAATAATTTTGATTATAAATAGATGTTTTACACATCCTTGGACACAAGAAATACAGAACAAATTCTGGAAGAAATTCAAATTTAAATAGATTTGAAACTCTCATTCAAATTCAAACCAGAAAATCAAAATAGAAAAAGGAAAGGAAAAAAAGAGAAAAAATAAAACCTAACTACCTAACTAGCCCAACCCACCCGTGGCCCAGCAAGCCAGCCCACCTAGCCCAGCCGGGAAACTCCCTCCCCCTCTCTGTTTCTCACCGCGCGCGCACGCACCCACTCACTGACTCATGGACCCCACCACAGCGACATCTCAGCGTCGTTAATCTCGCGCAGAAGACCAGCTCGCCGTGGCCGTTTCTTCCCTGACGCAAATGCGCTTAATTGGCGTTGATTGCTCGCGAGATTCTCGCCCCTACTCCGGCTACTTATTCCCTACCCCTCTGCGACCATTTCCTCTCAATCACCACTGCCTAAGCGCCACCAGGCTACTTGTAATTGAGCTCGAAACACCGCTGCCCGAACACCTCTGGCGACTGATTCTGGTGAGCCCTGACCGCCCATTTTCCTCTAGTTCAAACGAGCGTGACCAGCATGTCCTTGTGCACCTTCTGATGCCTTTTGTTTGCCTTCTTGTGACCCAGGTCACCGTCCCTGTTCACTCCCGCAAACAACCGATCCGCCTCTCAACTCCGTCGAGCAATCACGGTAATCTCCGAGCGCCCCTGGTCTTCTCCTTGACCCTGTCGTGTTCGACGTGACCTTGAACACCTCCTGATACCCTTGATTCGTGATAGGGCGATCCAGAATGTCAGCAATGTCATCGTCCGCAAGAACCTGACGCCGCCTGCAACTCCGACGAGCTCCTCCAGCCAACACATCACGCCCCGTCCACGCCAGCGAGTCGTTGAGCATCAGAGTGACCTCGCGAGTCTGGTAAGCGTCTTTGCCAACCCCAGCCCCCTCTGTAGCCGCCGGAACTCCACTGATAGTGCGCCACCGCCGCGCCGCCGCTAGCGCCGCCAGGCAATGGTCGCGTGCTCAGCAGCCGTCCGATCTAGATCTTGTGGTCACGAATAGATCACTTAGCGAAGCATTTTCTTTAGATCTGAACCGCACAGTGTCACTTAAATCCTACGACTCTGGATGATCGATCCAACCGAAGCGGTATCAGCCAATCAGATACGCCCACGTGTCAGGGTTTCCGATTTAAAATTCAGATTTGATTTAATTAGATGATTAAACTTGTAAATTCAATAACTTTTGTTCTGTTTATCAAAAAAATACAAATAAGATATCATTGGAATCACAAAAATAAACCCTACCCATCTATAGGCTAGATTTTGTGATTTACGTCTGTTAAAATAGAAATTTATGCAGAGACATTTATAGGTCTATTTTGTGTAGAAAAATTATTTAGAAAATGTTTTAAAAGCCAAATTAAGTTTATTTGGTGTATTAATGTTTAGTTTATTTTTCAGTACTGTTTTACTTGTCTTGTTTAGTTTAGAAAAATAATCACATGGCATTTGCATGCATTCATCTATTTTTGCTTGATTATTTGAAATATGAATTTGGTGTTATCATTTTATGTGTAGATTTTGGTGCTAGTGGTGATTGTGACTGTGAGGAATGTTGTTACTCCCCCAACTACCAAGGCAAGTGGTGCTTCATATTTTGTCCCAATATTTTAACTATGCATTAGTTATATTTTGTATAGGTCTTGCATGATAATTTTTGCTAAGTATTTATATGCTATGCTTGGGAAATCCTAGTAGTTGTAGAATTGTTAGATTTTTCTCTAAGTTAAGATACTTTCTATTGCCATGCTTAGACTAGCTTATAGCAAACAAGGGAAGATTATACAATCATGTTATGGAAATATTGCTAAGTCTTTGGACTTGTGTTTTTGCTTAATAAAACAACTAAGTGAATGAATCACCTAGGTCGAATGGTTTGATGGTTTGTGTTGAGTGGTTACACAAGGCCCGTGTCTATGGTTTACCTTGTGTATCACACTTGTGGAAAGCCACCCAGGAACAAAGGGATTTGAGATACTTAGTGTTTAGAAGCTTCTAGTGCAACCACATGGCATATGGGCTCTGCCTTGATCATATAGGTTGCAATAACTTAGCCATTTGGACAATTGGTGGTAGAGTGATAGGTTGGAGCGCGTCCATTTGGTCTAAGGTAAGGCTTCTGAAAGATCTCGTCTTGATGAATGTCAAGTTTTGTGGGGAAAGTGCACCACCTCTCGAGAAGGAAATATCTAAGTACTTAGTCGTGTCCCCAACAATGGACAATTTGAGCATTAAGG
Organism: Avena insularis; assembly: GCA_023614405.1. Classification (NCBI taxonomy): domain Eukaryota; kingdom Viridiplantae; phylum Streptophyta; class Magnoliopsida; order Poales; family Poaceae; genus Avena; species Avena insularis. The sequence goes on from CM042697.1 coordinate 359,981,418, forward strand.
CATAGAAGCTATCAAGGATATCCTCATCCCAATTTCTAAGTTAAAAACTTGTGGTTGAACAAGGTTAAAGGTTCACCAATGTCTATTGGTGGTTCCTTGGGAGTTTTTGCCAAACAAAAACTTAGTGTTTTCAACTGATAGGTAAAACCTATTTTGAGCAAAGCAAGCCTAAGCTACACTTAGCCAAACTCATGTAGAAGTTAAATACTATTATTCTACTAAGGTGTCACTTGCCAATACTATTCCAATGTATTGACCCACTGTGGTTGTAACTTATGATGTTGCAGGTTACTCTGATGAGGATTAGGGTTATAAGTCTACACTCAACATGCTTGCCTGTGGCACATGAAGATGAAGACTTTTATCTATGTTGTTAAGTTAAACTCGTGTACTAGCCTATGGCTAAGGAGTTGTAAAAGACTATGTTATCTCTGGAATGACGATGTAATAATGACCTTTCTTTGTGTGTACTTCATCTTAAACTGTGGATGCTAGCAATTGATCCAGGGACTAGCATTGCAATCACAGGGACCTTTACCTTTATAAAGGTGGGGTCTTACAAGTCTCAAGCGATAGCCTGGTTTGCTCAAGGCTGCAGATATGCAAGTGTATTGTGGCAGAGGTTGCAGAGAGACATGCCAACCACATTGGCCGAAACCATTAGGATAGCAGATTCATATACTTTAGGAGATCCAACTCAACCAGAGTTAATGTCGGCAGAACACCGGGAGCAGCAGGATCATTATGTTAGAGATGTTGTCGGATCATCACGGCGCAATGAATACCGGGGCAGAAGAAGGGACGAGAGGCCAGATTACAGATATGCCTCAAATCAAGTGGCAGCAGTTGTGAAGGATGAGACGAGTCATGGGAACAATCAGCGACAAAAGAATGGTCCTCGGCAGTGGACACCGAGGAATGAAGGGAAAGGCAGTGGACGCCGGAACAGAAGAAGCAATGGCAGGAGAAGCCAAAGTACACATTTGAATCCATGCCGGATCAACCGTGTAAATTCCACACGCCCAACCCGGCCAAACCAGCCAATCACACTACTCGCCAATGCGCTTGGATGAAAACTGCAATGGGAAACCCGGCAGGCATACAAGCACCATCACATCAAGTACATCAACAGCAGCAGCCACAGTTAACCGAGGGGAACGCGCAGCAGCTAATGTTACCACCACCCCTTCCGAGATATGATAACCCAGACTGGAGGGACACAGGGCACCAAGTTGTAAATTAGAATCAAGATGGAAGGGGAAACCCCGGGAACAATGGGCGCAACGATTATAGGAGCATCACCAATCATATTGTGTGTTCACAACAGAACAGCAAGATAGGCAGAGCGTACAGCACCGGCATATGGAAGTGAATGTAGTTATGCCGGTAGTACCGAGATACATGCCATGGTCCGATCAAGAAGTAACCTGGAGCATAAAGGATCACCCGAAGATAATTCCGAATCCAGGGTCATATGTTGTGGTGCTGGATCCGACATTTGTCAGGCCTAGCATCAATGTGAAGTTCTCGAAAGTACTCATAGACATTGGAAGTAGTATTTTAACATCATTTACAAAGACACAATGCACAAACTCGGAATAACACAGAACATGATGTAGCCCACCAGGACCACATTCCATGGGATAGTTCTGAGGCTCTCGTGCGAGCCTATTGGGAAAGTCCGAGTAGATGTGTTATTCGGCACAAGGGATAATTGTAGAGACGAGAATCTGGAGTTTGAGGTGGTGGACCTAGAAAGTTGCTATCATGCTTTACTCGGATGGCCAACATTGGCTAAATTCATGAGCAGCTGTCACATCGTGTAAGTAAAAATGGAGATGCTAGGACCACAGGGAGTAATAATAGTAGCAGGGGATGACAAAAAATCAATGGAATGCGCTTAGGCCAGATCAAACCTGGCCGAGTCAATGGTAATTGCAAGAGAGAAAAGAAGGATTCAGGAAGTGGCAACTTTAGCTCAGTCGGCACAGCTTAATATGCCGGCATTAGCCAATCCGCATGGGAGTGTATCTTTCTAGCCGACTAAGGAGACGAAAAATATCTAGATTGATGATCAGTTCCCAGAGCGCACCATCAGAATTGGTGCTGGCCTAGATGCCAAATAGGAAAGCGAGCTCACCAACTTCCTCTGTGAGAATCGGGATATCTTTGCATGGTCAACTCAGGACCTGCAAGGTGTTCCGAAGGAGTTGGCTGAGCACTCTTTGCATGTAAGGCTAGGAGCAAGGCCAGTGAAGCAACCTCTCCACCGCTTCGCCGAAGACATGAGAAAGATAATAGGAGATGAGATAGCTCGGCTCTTTGCAACCGGGTTTATTATGGAAGTGCTTCACCCGGATTGGCTATGAAATCCGATGTTGGTAGAAAAGAAAAAGGATGACCAAAATGTGGCCGTCGTATGGCGAATGTGCATCGATTACACGAATCTCAATAAGGCGTGTCCCAAAGATCCTTTTCCTTTACCTAGGATGGACCAAGTCATTGATTCGACCGCAGGCTGTGAGCTGTTATCATTTGTAGACGCGTATTCTGGTTTCCACCAGATACCGTTAAACCCGGCTGATCAAATAAAGACTGCATTTATCACCCCGAATGGGGCTTATTTCTATCGCACCATGCCATTCGGCCTGCGTTATGCAGGATCAACATACCAAAGATGCATGAAAAAGTGTCTGCATGACCAGATAGAAAAAAATGTGCAAGTATATGTTGACGATGTGGTTATAAAAACCAAAGAGAGCAAAACGCTCCTAGAAGATATTCGGCAGACATTCGCAAACCTGAGAAGGTTCTGAATGAAACTTAACCCGGAAAAATGTACCTTTGGTGTGCCGGCTGGAAAATTGCTCGGTTTCCTCGTGTCAAGCCGAGGTATATAGGCAAATCCAACTAAGATCCGAGAAGTTGAAAGAATGGAACTGTCGAGGTGCCTGAATGATGTACAAAAATTTACAGGATGTCTCGCTTCTCTGAGTCGATTCGTATGTCAGCTAGGGAAAAAGCATTACCTCTATACCAACTGATGAAAAAATCCGACAAGTTCATCTGGACACCGCAAGCCGATAATGTGTTTCATGAGTTAAAAAAGATGTTGGTCACAGCATCAATTTTGCCTTCTCCATTGTCCAAAGAGCCTATGCTACTCTATGTGGCAGCTACTAACAAAGTGGTAAGTGCGGTAGTTGTTGTGGAACGGAACGAAGGGGATAAATCAGTTCAAAGGTCGGTATATTACCTAAGTGAGGTATTATCGGCCTCAAAGCAAAACTACCCACACTACCAGGAAATGGCTTATGGAGTATACATGTCGATGAAAAAACTCAAACACTACTTTGAAGAACATCCGATGAAAGTGATTTGTGAAGCACCCATAGCCGAGATATTAAGCAACAAAGATTCAAGTGGCCGAATAGCAAAGTGGGCAATTGAGTTATCGCCTTATGCTCCACAGTTTGATAGGCGAGATGCAATTAAGTCTCAGGCAGTGGCCGACTTCTTTGTGGATTGGGCCGAGGTACAGTATGAGCCCCCATTACCAGATCCGAACTATTGGACAATGCATTTTGATGGGTCCACGTTAAGAAATGGGCTAGGAGTAGGAATAGTACTGACTTCACTGAAAAAAGATCAGCTGAAATACGTGCTGCAGATACATTGCATTGCATCAAATAACGTTGCCGAGTATGAAGCACTTGTCCATGGCCTAAAGATGGCAAAATAGATTGGCATACGTCGGATTCTATATTATGGGGATTCAGACCTCGTAGTACAGCAAGTATCAGGAAATTGGGACGCACTAGATGCGAATATGGCCCTATATAGGTGTCATGTGCAAAAGATCAGTGGTTATTTTGACGGGTGTGAATTCCGTCACATACCTCGGGCAGAAAATGATGTCGCGGATACACTGTCAAAACTCGGATCGACTAGGCAGTCAATTCCCCTGGACATAGCTCTGGAACACCTGAGAAAACCATCGATTACGCCTTCGCCAGAATCCGAGTCAATTTGTATCTCGGTCGAACAGATAGAAGGAAGTGTCCCAATGGAAATGGACAAAGAATGTGACCCGAATTATGTAAGGGTTAATTCGGCCGACCCACGAGTGAACAGGGGAAAGTCCAAAAACATTATGTCGGCGAAAATTATGGAAATTGATAACATAGTTTTCCCGGAAAAAATCACGCCAACTTGGGCACAACCCATATTCTCATTCCTTAAAGAGGAAATCTTGCCGGGTGATGAGATCATGGCTAGGCAGATAGTGAGATGAGCAAAAGCCTACACAATCATAAACAATGAGCTTTATAAGAGAAGTGTCACGAACGTACTGCAACGATGCGTTCACTCGGTAGAAGGGCAGAAAATCCTTTTGGACATACATCAAGGATAATGTGGGCATCACGCCTCGTCTAGAGCCCTAGTGGCCAAAGCATTCAGGCATGGATTTTATTGGCCAACTGCACTAAAAGAAGCAAAGGAATTGGTATCAAGGTGTAATGGTTGCCAGAGATACACCAGCAAGATACATCTGCCTTCGTCCGAGTTAAAAACAATACCAATCACTTGTCCCTTTTCCGTGTGGTGTTTGGATATGGTAGGTCCATTCAAACTTGCTCGCGGCGGAATGACTCATATTCTGGTCATGGTGGACAAATTCACAAAGTGGATAGAGGTAAAACCAATAAGAAAATGTGACGGGCCCACAACAGTGAAATTCCTCAAAGATATTAACTTGAGATATGGATACCCACACAGTATCATCAAGGATAATGGCACAAACTTCCCTGAAGGAGCTTTTGCTAAGTTCTGCCAAGAGAAACACATAAGACGCGATGTTGCCTCGGTGGCTCATCTGGCATCAAATGGGCAAGTAGAAAGATGAAACGTACTAGTATTATCAGGGCTAAAACCTTGGCTAATTGAACCGCTGCAAAGGTCGGCAGGATGCTGGATTGGGGAACTTCTGGCAATACAGTGGAGCCTTAGGACCACACCGAATAGATCGACGGGGTATACACTGTTCTTTCTCGTATACGGGGCAGAAGCTATACTTCCATCCAACATAATGCATGACTCGCCAAGAATGGTCCAATACACAAGTGCCGAGGTAAACGAAATATCACGGCAAGACGATGTGGATTTGCTAGAGGAAGCAAGGGAATTGGCATTATCAAGATCAGCTATTTATCTGCAAGAGCTCAGACGTTATCATAGCAAAAAGGTCAGTCCAAGAGTTTTTAAAGAAGGAGATCTAGTTCTTCGGCTAGTGCAACACACAGCCGGCATGCATAAGCTCTCACCCCCATGGGAAGGGCCATTTATAGTGAGTAAAGCATTACACAATGATGCATATTACCTGATTGACGCTCAGACACCAGAGAAGAACAAGGCAAGCAGGGCAGGAGATGAATCAAAAAGACCATGGAACGTAGCCTTACTTCATCTGTTCTACATGTAAAAGCCTTGTATTGCATCTTGTGACGTGATGCACCAAATCAGTGTATCAAGCATGTATCAAACTTCGCCAACCCGAGCAGTGACTCGGGGACTGCCCCATGTTATTTCTTTTTTTGAACTATGTATCAAACTTCGGCAACCCGAGCAGTGAATCGGGGACTGCCCCATGATATTCCTTGTTTTGAATTTTGTATTACACTTCGGCAACCCGAGTAGTGACTTGGGGACTGACTCATGTTATTCGTCATTTTTAACTATGTATGAAATTTTGCCAGCTCGAGCGATGACTCGGAAACTGCCCCAATTGATTATCATTTTTTGGCTATGCATGAAACTTTGGTGACCCGAGCAGTAACTCGGGGACTGCTTCGTGTTGTTTGTTATTTTTTGAGCATGTGTGAAACTTCGGAAACCCAAACAATAACTCGGGGACTGCCCGACTAATTTGTCATCAATCACAAATGTGATACAAACTTGCCTCGACAATCGAAGTAATTACACGGAGGAAAAAACCAACAGTTTATACTATCATAGTAACACGAATGACAACATCGGCAATTTGAGGAATAACGACGAAAGTACCCTATCCATATCATGTTACCAATAGTTACCTCGGAAAGTAGTAAGGCCATCAGCTTACAAAAATGTATGGGCTTAGGATTTATAATCCTTCGAGGAGAAAGTGCAAAACTAACAGTTCTACAATAAGGAATAGATAAGAAACACAAAGGGGAGGCCAAACGAAAATCAGTCGTATGAAAAATATGATCTGAATTTACAAAGTTAAAGTTTGGCAAAACAAAGATACGATTTACATAGACTCAGTTAGATAGAGTAACGACAATCACCAGGGCACCAGAGGCCAAACTCAAAACGATTCACATTGTACCAAAAGGCGGATAACTGTTTTAAAGACAGCATACACCCGACATACTAGGGACTTAAACTAATAGGAGTTGTTGAACCTAAACACCGGCAGAGGCCGAATCACCCATAGGAGGGGCAGTAGCAGCACCAGGAGCTTCAGACATGGGTGTCTTGGACGTAGAAGGAATGACCTTGGTTTCATTCAATGGGGTATCTTTAGGAACTGGGTGCTCCGAGGTTATTTAGGCCTCTGCAGAGGTCACCTCAGCATCGATAGAGGCCGTAGTAACCTTTGGGGCAAGCTCTGGCTGTTGGGAGACACCACCTTGGGCTCGAGAAGTTTCAGTTCCTTTGGAAGACGATCGAGCGTCGCCATACCCATCTGAGCTGAAATTGGAATCATCGGCATTATCCGAGCCATCATCCGATTCATCTTGATCAGCCGAGTCACCACCAGATGCATCTTCAGCTTTGGCATCATCGGCCGGGTTGGAAGGCACAGGCTTGACAGCGATCAACGAACTCCGGGTTCTCAATCCAGGGAGATCCAGTGCGCAAGTTCATCACAATATCAAGGGAAAGATCCTCGTACCATGACAAAACAGCTGTAAGCGCCATATCGGCACCAGCTCTTCCAACAGATTCCCTCCAGAGGTTAAGTTGAGTCTGAGAATCCATCAACCTCGCCACAAGCACTTCCACCTCATCAATATTTGGGTCATTCGGCCAGAGAACATGATAGGCTCGCATAGCTGCTTGCACCAGATCTTTTGACATAATTTTCATTGGCCCAATAGCAGCGCCAACCGCAATCAGGAAATCTTCCATAGAATATTCTTGATTCGAAGTAACGGGGACACCTCGGCGCTCGCGAGCAGAAATCATAGCCTTGGAGCTCACAGGTTTGGCTTCTGGGAAATGATCTACAAGGAAATGCGCCATATAAGGTAAGATGAGCAAGGGAAAAGCATAAGTCGACGAGAAACAGAAACTTACGATGGATGTAACTCAGCATTTTATGGAGATCGTGGGACCAGTCGGACCTACTCTTCTCAAAATGAATGATTTCCTTGCTCATCGCCTGATTCTTTAATTTGCCAGCATCGAGAAGTTCCTTGCCTTTCTGATGCTGCAGACTCAGTTGGTTCTTTTCCTCAGAAAACACCTGATCAACCTTCTCTAATTCAGACTTCTGGGAGATCTTAAGATATTCAACCTCGGTGCGTAACCGGGTTATCTCGTCATCCTTTTCTTGGAGTTGTGTTGAATGAGTGGCAACTTGTTCTAAAAAATGTAGCATCATATCAGGCATGGATATGCATTCTTGATGCGACACTGCAAGTGTTCGTAACTCGGCTATACCAAAGCCGGGATGTCGTAAGATACCCAAAATTTACCTCGAACAAAGAGTTGAAAAATTCAAAGGCAGAAGAAATGACTAACCTTCAAGAGTACCAACTTTCTTGGTAAGTCGGGTATTCAGGTTATTGACACTAGCTGCATAACAGCAAAATACGAGTTGGAACAACAACTAAAATCTCCCACAGGGATAAGATAAACTAAACAAACTAGACAGTTTACCAGTCTTCTTCACGACAGGGACAATTTACTCAAACTTGCCTTGAAGTTTCTTATGCGCAAAGAGCAACCTCTAAAATTCGGCTGTCCGCCGATCATGGGCAACCTAAAAATGACAACAAGTTACAAAGTAAAAACAGATCCGAATCAAGTAAAACTTGACTCAGATCTAGATGGCTGGATTTTCAAAAATAAAACAGATCCGAATCAAGTAAAACTTGACTCGAATCTAGGTGGCTGGATATTCAAAAGAAGGACAGATCCGAATCAAGTAAAACTTGACTTGGATCTAGGTGGCTGGATATTCAAAAACAAAACATATCCGAATCAAGTAAAACTTGACTCAAATCTAGGTGGCTGGATATTCAAAAGTAAAACACATCCAAATCAAGCAAAACTTGACTTAGATCTAGCTGGCCGAATATTCAAAAGTAAATAGCTCCGAGTCAAGTAAAACTTGACTCGGAGATAGATGGTTGGATATTCTAGACCACGGTTAATCCGAATCACGAAGAAAATTGACTTAGCAAGTGATGTATTTAAATACAGGTTGAAGCTTCCAAACGAATAATAAATCATCAGGTTGCAAGCTTCGGGGACTAGTGTATGTATAGTATCATCTGAATAATAGATAAAGTACCAAATAAGATGCTTACCTTGTTCATCTTATCACTTTCAAGGACAATCTTAGCAGCCATATGCAAGCGACTGCTGATGTCAGAAAGCTGAAATGGTTGGCTACTCGGATTGCCCTCAAGTTGATTGGCGGCATTCCAATTGTTCGCATACTCCACCAGTGAGCCGAGGCTGTTCCCGCTCTCAGTACGTGTCAACACTTTACCTCCGGAGTTGCTGTGTAACTGTAGCCGCCGCCGGACTCTTATGAAGAATAAGCTGATTGTCGGCAGCAAGGGAGACACCAGGCTTAGCGGTGGAAGCTCCTTTACGAAGTATATCAGCAATGCTAGGTTGGGAAGAGCTTGTTGGCCCCTCCTGAGATGGCAAGGATTTAGTGACAACAACTTTCTTGCCCTTAGTAGAGACTTTGGCAGGAGCAACAACTTCTTCGCTAGGGGCCACATCCTTGGCGGCAGGAGGAACAACAGTTTCCGAAGGGGCCGAGGTAGTGGTGTCCTCGGTGGGAATTGGAGCGGGAGCTAGAGCTTCGGTGGTCAAAGGATTATTGGGGGAAACCTCAGGAGTCTTAAGAGGGACAGCAGAGTCGGCCGGGTGATCCAGCATAGGGGTATCGTCGGTAACAACGGGGGGAGCAATGGGATCATCTTGTCAAGGTGATACGTTGGTCGGTGCTGGAGGAGAGTCAACACGAGAGGGACTGGGAACCCTAATATCCTCCGGAGGTGGGGGAGAAGACGGCCGAGTAGTATGAGTTGTCATACTCGGACCGCTTGGCTTGGTGGAAAGAGGAGCTCTGCAAGAAAGCAAAAGCTGAATCAGAAAAACAGAAAGAGAGAAACAAAAAATACAAATGAAAACATAAAGGAAAACTTACCCAGCAACCCCAGGCATAGTCTTATGCCTCGGAATGTGCTGAGAAGATTTCTTGGTTCGCTTCTTGGGGGCAGCATCGGAAGGGTCCGTCGAAGCGGTGCGCTTCTTCGAAGCAACAGGAGCTTCGGAAGCAAGAGGCTCGATGTCGTGCACCTAGCCAGCTGGATTAGCTGGGAAAGAAGGAGACGGAAATGCGTAAGAGATAGGCACCACGACAACTAACTCATGAATTTGGACCTCGTCTGAATCACCTTCATCCGCACGAGCCGAGGTCTTGCTCCAGGGACGAACAGGAGCAGCATCCGACTTAGGGACAAATTCCTCCGGGTCAGGCTCTCCATTGTCCGGGGTATTGCGGTCAGTGGTCCAAGGAAGAGCCAAAACCTCGGCATCTTCTGTCTTCTGCTCCGCAAACCTCTGCGAGAAAAGTGAATAAGAGTTAGCAAAAGAGAAATGGAAAAACAACTCGGAAGAAAACACTCGTGTTTAATTTACCTGAGGAGGAGGATTCCCGCGAGAAAATGGCCTCAGCCCCCAAGTCCATTCCTCGGGCATCTCAGTCTTCAAAATATCTCGGACACGTTTATAGATTTGATAGTTATCAAGCTCAACCGTAAAAACTCGGTTGGGATCCAGAGGGCCACTCATATAACAGAGCTTGTGGGAGCGGAGCTGGAAGGGGCAGATTCGGCTGCTAACAAACACAGTCATCAAGTCTTCACCTCGGAGCCCAGCATGATTCAGCTCCTTAAGCTGGAGCTCAAATGCCTCGGCAAGAGAATGGCTCTTCCTCATATTGTAGATCCAGTTCTTGTTAGAAGGAGGACCGATAGAGAAAGCGGGGAGCCGAATCTTGTCTTCTTTCCTAGTATTCTTGACATAGAGAAATGATTTATGCCACTTCTTACAAGATTCGAGGTCGGCGACCCGGGGGAACACGAAGTTTTTCCGAGGTGTAATGGATGCAGCTACGCATTGGGTGAGAGATTTTTCAGAAGGATGAAGAGATTTATCCCGCACCACGTTAGCTCGGATCTGAAAGAATTTGGACCAAACGTCTATAGAGGGCCAAAGGCCGAAGTATCCCTCCGAAGCCGAGATAAAGGCAGACAAAGAAGCAACAGCGTTATCCGGTAGATGGTGCGGCTGAATGCTGAAGTAATCTAAGAAATTCTTGGAGAAGTCGCTAAGAGGAAGGCCGAATCCACGAGAAAAATGGGACATAAAAACTACGTACTCGCCCTCATTGAGTACAGGGGAGGATTCCTTGCCGGGTAAGCGACAACTTACCTCGGCAGGAATTCGACGCGTTTTGATCAGCCATTCTATTTCCCGGCGGGTAACCGTGGAACCCTGCCAGGAACCACGTTCTGGACCCGCCGCAATGTCCTCTTCCCCGACGAGAGCGCCATTAGCGGAGCTAGACATGGGCTCGTCGGAGGAACCAACCGAAGAAAAACTGGCGGCGGGGAGAGGCCTAGAGGTGCAGGGCCCCGTCACGACGGTGGCGAACGCAGCGGCGGAGCAAAGAAAGAAACGCCGCGGGAAATCTAGGAAAACTAGAAGAATGACTAATGATGGAACCTAGCGGCGGCGCTGTACAGAGACTCACCGGCGAGAACACAAAAACGGAGGCGTTGCGGCAAGGTTGGAGGAGTCACACAGCCGGAGCGTGTCCGCCGAAGGGGAATGACGGTGGCGCGGCCACTAGAACAGAACGGTGGCGGCAGCACGAGGAAGAAGACGAAGGGAGTAGGAAGGGGGAAAGTGAATCAGCCTACCCCGCTCCCCTCTTTATAAGCGTATAGGGTAAACCGTAGTGGGATCGTGGCTGTTCCACGCTAACCGTGTACTCGCGTGTGTCGCTTAACCGCTCGCATGTAGTGGAGCCATAGCGAAGGCCACATGGCGCAGGAGGGGATCGGGCCTTCTGACTGCTGCGGTACTCGAGGCGTCACTACATCGACGCGACGGATGCAGTAATCACTATAGCGTGTCAGTGAACACCGTAGAGGAACAAAAAACTAGAGAACAATGATGATTGGTACACGTAGGACGAGGCTTACCTAGGAAGCCAAGCAAATACCTCGAATGAGAGGGGATAACTCGGAACATAGTCCACAGCAGGAAAAGGATGAGATGAGGAAGAGGATAACAAATAAAGAACGTCGATTAAGAAATACCTCGGAATGAAAGAAAGAAGAATGTCTGGAAACTGATGTGGCCCGGCCGAGGTTTCTGGCAGGACCGCACCAGCTTCGGGGACTAATGTTGGGGGGTGACCCCGGATAGGGTAAGATAGGGTAAAGAAGAAAGGAATCTCCCTTACCTTAAGCCAAATTACTAATTGAGTCGGCCGAATCATGTGATATCCGGCCGAGGTAAGATGAGGCTTGGCAAGTATAGAGTGAGTAACACACTACTCGGCCGACGTAAAGGCAAAGTCGGCCGAATAAGGTTGATTGACTTGTATGCAGGTGAGGGCCAAGCCAAGTTGTGCGAGATGAGGCTGAGTAACGTGAAACTTGCAGGAGAAGGAGGATCCTATAGTCAAACCCTAGTTGCTAGCTAGGAGGAATCTATACAGAGCCAAGCACTAAGGACAAAGAGCAGAGGGGCAGACAGGCGCCACGGAGGTGACAGTGAGGAAGCTCAAGGCACACATGTGAGGATCTCTGGGTCTTTGCCGCTGATAGAAGGGGGACACGGAAAGGAGTCCGCCGATTTACCACTTTGGGACAAGCATATTCCAAGAATATGCTTGCCATGTCAGCCCTAGAAGGAACCCCTTTATAAGGGGGGACGCAGGCTCCTGAGAGGGGGATCGATTCATTTGAGACCGAAGGGCTCGTGTAGTAGTTTTATTCTTCTCCATCATACAGCTCTAGGAGCACTTGTAATTCTTGAGAGGATGAATAAAGATCTACTTGTTAGTCAGTTGAGTATAGAAATCGCTACATCTTCCCTCCCCGGATCCCTCTAGCATCCATTGGCCCCATACTTTAGCCTACCCATGGCATCTGCCGTGCCACCACCACGACACCTCACAATTTAAGGTAAAGGCCCCTGTGATTTCAATGCTAGTCCCTAGATCGAATTGCTAGCATCCACAGTTTAAGATGAAGTACACAGATACAAAGGTCATTATTACATCTTAATATCCAGAGATACATAGTCCTTACAACTCATTATCTCAAGGCTAATACATAGAGTTCACAATACTTAACAAAATAAATAAAGTCTTCATCTTCATGTGCCACAGGCAAACATGTTGAGTGTAGACTTAACCCTAGTCACCATCAGAGTAACCTGCAACATCATAAGTTATAGCCACAGAGGGTCAATACATTTGGAATTGTATTCTCAAGTGATACCATAGTAGTATAGTAACATCTAGTAACTATATGAATTTGGCTAAGTGTAGTTCAGGCTGGCTTTGCTCAAAATAAGGTTTGTCTTATTAGTGGAAAAACTCTAAATTTTTGTTTGACAAAACACCCAAGGAACCACAAAAAGACATTGGTGAACCTTTACCCTTGTTCAACCACAAGTTTTAACTTAGATAAATTGGGAGTGAGGAGATCCTTGATAATTTCAATGTCTTTGATGCTCAAAATGTCCGATACCGGGGACACGGATAAGTACTTAGGTTTTACCCCCTCGAGAGGTGGTGCACTTTCCCCACAAGACTCGACATGCATTGAGACGAGACTTTTCAGAAGCATTCCTTCAGACCACCATGGACGCGTTCCATCCTATCAACCCTACCACCAACTGTCCATCTGGCTGAATTCTTGCAACCTACATGGTCAAGGTAAAGCCCATATGCCATGTGGTTGCACTAGAAGCTTCTCAACACTAAACATCTCAAATCTCTTTGTTACTTAGTGGCCATACACAAGTGTGATACACAAGGTAAACCATAGACATGGGCCTTGTGTAACCACTCAACACAAACCAATCTCTCCATTCCACCCAGGTGATTCATTAACATGTTGTTTTATTAGTCAAAAACATAGTCATAAACTTTGCGTAGTATCATAACATGAACATTCCACCCTTGAATTCTACTAGCTAGGCTAAGCATGCTAACAAAGTAAGTCTCGTAAATCAGGGAAAATTCCTACCAAGATATTATCTATAGGATCCACCATAGCATAGAATATACTTTGAAATTTACCATGCAAATCCTACTCCAAAATATCACCAGTGCATAGATAAAATAATAGGACAAAAAGATGAAGCATCACTTGCCTTGGTAGCTTGGGGAATAGGTACAATCCTCACAATCACACTATCCACAATCCATAAAATCTACACATAAAATCATACCACCAAATTCACATTCAATATACAAACAAAAATATATATCAATGCATGCAAAATGCAAATGAGTTATTTGTCACACCTTTCAAAACAAACTAAACAATACTGAATACAAAGCATTCTATCTAAAGTCTAAATAAACCAAAATTTACTTTAAAACAATTTTCTAAATAATTTTTATAACCAAAATAGGCCTACAAATGCTTCTGCATAAAATCCTAATTTTACAGAAGCAAATGGCCAAACCAAGGCCATATATGAAAAGAGCTTAATTTTATGAATCCATTGATATAAAATTTGTAATTTTTGGACAAACAGATCAAAAGTTATTCAATTTACAAGTTTGAATAACTAATAGATCAAAATTCATATTTTAAAACAAAACTAGTGACACGCGGCAGCGTCTGATTGGCGCATACCGGTTCACGCTAGATCACGCTCCCGCACCGTAGGATTTAAGTTAGATCTAACGATCCAGATCTAAGCGTACCTGTTCGATAATTGATTTAATCCTAGTCGCCAGATGCAGATCTAACGGACCTGGCTTGCTCGACCAAAACCTAGCGGCAGAAATGGCTCAGGTGGCGGCGACGCTACTAACGCCAACGCGCTGGCAAGGCTAGAGGGGTAGGGGTTCTGCTGATGCTTACCGAGCTCGCGGGAAGACGGTGAAGCTCAACATGCACTTGGCTTGGATAGGGGCGCACGGACACGGGCTTAGATGCTCGTTGGAGTTTATCCTGGCGTCGGGTACTCAATGCCGGAGACAAAGACGACGACCTAGGGCATGATAAGGCAGACAACAGGCATTAGAAGGTGTACAAGGTCACGGAGAACACAGTCGCATGAAGCATAGGTCAAGGGGCTTGCAAATTTTACCGTGATTGCTCACCGGAGTTGAACGGCGCCTCGGGTATTTGCAGAGGTTGACGGGGACGACGACCTAGGGAAAGATTGGACAAGAAAAAGGTATGAGCAGATGCGCAAGAGCAAGGGGATCATGATCGGGTGAACGAGAGGCAAAGGGGCGCGCTATGCTCACCGGAATAGCTCGCCGGAGTGGTTCGGTGCTGTGGCGGTGCAAGCGAAAATTAGAGGAGCCTGGCGGTGCTTGGGGAGCAGTGTGAAGGGAGATGGTCACGAGGGAGTGGGGGTTAAGTAGACAGCACAGGGGCGAGGATTACACATGGAATCAATGGCAATTAATGGAATGAAATGCAGCAGTGACTGTAGGGAAGAAACGACAAAGGAGCTGGTCGTGGGCGCGTTTGGGGTCGACTATGTTGACGTGGCAACGGGGCCACTGTCAGTGAGGGTGAGGGTGCGCGCGCGGGTGAGAATCAGAGAGGAGAGGGGGGAATTGCCGGGTGGGCTCGTGGGATATTTTTGGGCCTGGGCCAGAATGGTTGGCTGCTGTTATTTTTTTCTCTTTTGCCTTTTTCCTTTTCTGTTTTGATTTTCTAAATAGAATTTGAATGGATATTTCAAATAGAAATCAAATAAAATCTTCACCAAACTTTGTGTGGTGATCCTAGTGTCAAAAAGTGTGTTAAAGACATACAACCACTCAAAAACATTTTTGGGTCTTGAAAATAAAATAAAACCATGCCCCATATATATAATAAGAAGGGGTTTAAATATGGTTTCATTAAGGGTTTTGTTTTGCATTTTTTTATGAAAAGTAATAATGCCAATCACATGATATGAATGCAATAACATGATTTTGCATTTTATGAAATTTGGGATGTTACACACATTCATATTAACTCAATGTCCTTAGACCATGGCATCACGTCAATCACTTTCACTGAAAGAGTACTTTGATTACACCAAACATCACACCATAACAAGGTGATTATAAAGGTGTTGTCAGGTATTTGGAAAGTTTCAGTTCAGGCTCATGGATCAAGATTGAGATTTGTCCATCCGGACGACGGAGATATATACTGAGCACTCTCTCGGTGATATCACATTGACATAGCCTTACAAGCAAGTGATTTGATCACTAGAATGTCATATCGCAGGAACGAGAAAAAGAGTATTTGTCGGAAACGAGATTAACCAAGGTATAGATGATATCGAGTGATTTAATCTCGGACAACTAATATATCGCCAGACAAAAGTATTTTGACTACAGCGAAAGAGGTTTGAATGATCATGAGATCTTCGAGGAAGTAGTAGGAGTCATTGTGGATATCTAGGTCCCTCTAATGATTATTGATCGGAGAAAGTATCGATCATGTCTACATTGTTCCTGAAGCCATAGAGATACACACTTCAGGTTAACCGACGCCTTTTAGCGGATAGGAAACACATGGAAAGTCAATGGATATCGCAGAAAATTGTTCTGTCGAAATAGTTTTGTGGTATCGAAACAAATAAAGGGATCAAAATGTTAATATGTTCAATAAATGAAGTGTTCATTAAATGAAGTACTCATTAAATTAAGTGTTCATTAAATTGAGTTGCATTAAAATCGAATTAAAGTGCTTTAATGGATAGACCTTTAAGGGAATTAAAGTTATTTAATGGAAGAAGTTTTAAGGGAATTAAAGTGTTTTAATAGAAATTTAAGGGAATTCAAGTTCTTTAATGGATATTGAATGAGAGGAGGGGAGGGGCATCCCCATGGAGCCTATAAAAGGAGGTGTCCTCCTCCTCTCCACACACTTTCTCACAGGTTCTCTCATATGCCCCAAGGTTGGCATCTTCTCCCCCTTGCTTGCCTTTATCCATTGCCACTAGAAAAAGGTGCTTGGTGAATCCCTGATCTAAACTTTCCACTCCACCACCACTGCCATGGCGTAACGCTATTGGAGTTCCCGGGGATCCACTACTTCCGTTGCCCGGCTGGAGCAAGGGATTAGGAGTCGTCGGCACACCGAACGTGTGACCGATTATGGAGGCGCTGCCCATCTGTGGTGCTGATCATCTACACATACTTGAGGATGGTTGTGCACCATCTACATCAACCATTATTGTTTGCGGGAACATTATCCCGCTTACAGTCTACGAGGGTGAGTCCATCTGTAACTGTTACAAAGTATTGCCTAGATTCGATCTTGGTAGTTGCAAACCATAGGAATTTTTTGTTTTCTATGAAATGAACCCTATCAGTGGTATCAGAGCTATGTATATGCGTAGATTCTTTGTACACATGGAGATGTGGGTGTTGATAAGTCTTGTTATTGCAAATCTCTTGTATTTTGGATATTTGTGGCGTAGTGGGATGAAGCGGCCCAGATAAACTTTACATTTCCTCGCACATGAGACATGTTTCATGCTTGACATGCAACTCGTTTTGCATAAGTGGCTAGCGGGTGTTTGTCTCTCCCACTATAGTTGATATCTGATTTACAATTGTCTGCTTAATACCTTGGTTATCACCATTGTGGTTGAAGTTCGTAGGTAGAACGGTTCTATCCTAGAAAGCCCACAACCGCGAAAAATATGCAAAAATTAATTAGAGGCGTCTAACTAGTTTTTGCAGGGCATGTGATGTGATATGGTCTATGATACAAATGTTATTATATGCAATGTTTTTTATTGTAAAACAACTGGTAGGAGACATATGGTTGTTATTTTATTTTATGGCCTGCATCCTAGAAAATAGAAATCCATGTAATCAGGTAATTGTAGAACAACCTTGATGGTGGCGCCATGGACCTTGGTGACACGCCGGTGGAATGATGGAGATCATGCCATGATGCACGAGATGGGGATCGAATGCGAGAAGGACCATATCATATCACATTATATATGCATGTGATGTTTATCCTTTGATGCATCTTATTTTGTGTTGATTTGATCGCCTAGGTAGTATTTGATTGCCTTGGTAGAACTATAAGATGATACCTCCCACTAAATATCAATATAATAATATGTCCTTCCTTAATATGCATCGTTAAGAAAGTTCGTCGTCTCGAAGCACTACGTGATGATCGGGTGTGATAGATTCTACGTTCGCATACAACGAGTGTAAGACAGTTTACACACACGAATACTAAGGTTCTTACTTGATGAGCCTAACATGTACATACATGGCCTCGAAACATGAACCTAAAGGTAAATCACGAGTCATATGGAGATATGATGACCCATAAAATGCTCGCCATTGGAGCTGCGCCACCACTCATGATGATCGGTTGTGGCGTAGTGAATTCCATTCGTGTAATCACTAAAATGGCTAGAGGGATTTCATTTTGAGTGGTAGTTCATATAAGTTATTTTGAATTATCTTGAACTCTATCTGTTATAAACCTAGTCTAAATAGTCTTTGCAAGTACATTGTTGATCTTGGCACCCCCTGCATTCAATTTCAATGCATTCCTTGAGAAACAAAAGTTGCTAGACAATGGGTCCATCTTCACCAACTGGCACCAGAACTTGAGGATTATCCTCATGGCATGAAAAGCTCCTATGTACTTGATGGTCCGTTAGGTGATGCTCCTGCAGATGATGCTTTGCTGAACGGAGTAAAAAATATCTAGACGAGTAAGAGTAGTATATTGTAGTGCCCCTGTAATACTATGATAGAAAGTGGGATCAGGAACATGATCGCCATCCGCTGATAGTTTGGTACTGATATCAGTCGGCGTATGACTAGGCTGACAGTCAAGCATGCCAGCATGATACAAGAGGTCAAAAATATATTGTCGTTGGGAAAGAAAAAGGGTGGATGGGGTGTG
Organism: Avena insularis; assembly: GCA_023614405.1. NCBI lineage: Eukaryota > Viridiplantae > Streptophyta > Magnoliopsida > Poales > Poaceae > Avena > Avena insularis. The sequence continues at coordinate 359,999,870 of CM042697.1, forward strand.
AGTGGCGGTAATGCCAAGAAAATGATGAATAGGTCCTAAATCAGTCATAGAAAATTCTTGATTAAGAAGTGTGATAGTGTGTTTCAGAAAAGCATTGGAGGAGGTGGTGACAACGATATCATCAACATAAAAAAAGGAGATTAGCGGTTTGAGTGGATGAACGAAAAACAAAAAGAGAGGAGTTAGATTTAGAAGGGATGAAACCAATAGTGTGAATGAAAGTATCAAAGCGTTGAAAGCACACTCGTGCTGCTTGTTTGAGACCATATAATGATTTTTGGAGAAGACATACGAGATTGGGATTAGAAGGATCTTCAAAGCCGGAGGGTTGTTGACAATAAACGGTCCCATTTAGAGCGCCATGCAGAAAAGGGTTTTTTACATCAAGTTGATGGATCGACCAGGAGGAAGAGACAACAAGACTGAGGATAATTCGAATAGTGCTTGGCTTGAACATAGGAGAAAAGGTCTCATCGAAATCAATTCCGTGCTGTTGAGAGACACCCCGACAGACCCAATGTTCCTTGTACCGTGCAAGTTACCCATCGGAATTAAATTCATGGTAAAAAACACTTGCCTGAAACAATATTGGTGCCAGGAGGTTTAGGAACGAGAGTCCATGTGCTATTTTGAAGAAGAGAATCAAATTTGTCACACATGGCATAGTGCCAAAGTGGATCTAGAAGAGCTCGTTTGTAGGAAGTTGAAATTGGGGAAATATTCGGAGTTGCATTAAGGTTGATAAAACGATGAGGAACATGAAAACCCTTTTTGCCACGAATACACATGACGTGATTATTAGCGGGAATATTGACGGGAATGGTGTTCAGAAGGAGTTGTGGAGTGGGATAGGGAGAAGGTGTACTCGGGGTACTAAGATCGCTGGTAGGTGTATCCATTGCTGCAGAAGAGGAAGCAGCAGTGGTGGGTGATATCACGACATGAGATCCTCCTGTGACAGGAGAAGACGGTGCGGTAGGCTACCATGGTTGCGCGGTATAGGAGACGGATGCCACGATAGAGGTGGCCGTGGGCACGAAGGCGGGGATAAGGGGGTGTGGTGTAATCGTGTGTTAGGGGGTTGAAGAAGAGGTGTGCGGAGTCGACTAGATGGTGGAGTAGGGAAAATTGGATTCATCAAAGATGACGTGACTAGAGACAAGGACATGTCCAGAAGATGAGTCGAAACATCGAGAACCCTTGTGGTCATCAGAGGGTCCTAGATAAATACATGGTAATGATCGAGGTGCAAGTTTGTTAGGGGCGGTGGATGCAGTGTTTGAAAAACATAAGCAACCAAAAACATGCAATTCAGAATAGTCAGGATGATGGAGAAAGAGAGATTGGAAGGGAGTATAAAGCGGACAAGGTTTTGTTGGTCGGATATTTAGGAGATAGGTCGCGGTGCGAAGGGCTTTGATACATAGTAAACATATCTATAATTTTTTGATGTTCCATGCTTGTTTAGTATCAACTTTGCTATGCTTTGTCTACACTTTCAGGTATTTTTATACATTTTCTGGGACTAACCTATTAACAAGATTCCGTAGTGCCAGTTGCCTGTTTTCTGCTATTTTTGGTTTCAGAAAGCTAGTAAGGAAATATTCTCGGAATTGGACGGGACAAAAGCCAAAGTCAATATTTTACCGGAGAGAACACAGAGACCAAAGGGCAAACTAAGTGGGGGCTGATACGTCCAAAACGTATCTACTTTCCCGAACACTTTTGCTATTGTTTCTCCTCTAAACTTGTGTGATTTGGATACAACTAACACAGATTGACGCTGTTTTCAGCAGAATTACCTTGGTGTCTTGTTTTTGTGCAGAAAATCAACTATCAGGAAAAATCCCGGAAAATATGCCAAAAATTATATTTCACCAGAAGACCCACGGAGCCAGAAGACGAGACAGAGAAGGCGCCTAGGGGGCCCACACCCCTGCCAGGCGCGGGCCCACCTCTGTCCGCGCCTAGGGGGTGTAGCCACCCCAGGCACCCCTTCAGCCTCCCTCTGCTCCTATAAGTTGTCTTTTGACCTAAAAATCGAGGGGGGTTCGATAGTTTTCCAGAAAGAGTTCCGCTCCGCCGCCGCCACCAGAAACCAAGATTCGGATCCAGAAACTCCATTCTGGCACCCTGCCGGGACGGGGAATTTGGAGAGGATCATCGCCATCGTCATCACCAACGCATCTCCATCAACCACCGATGTTTCCCTCATCCATGAGTGAGTAATCCCCCACTGTAGGCTTGGGGATGGTAGGGATTGGATGAGTTCTATCATGTAATCGAATAAGATCTGTTAGGGCATAGTGCCTAGTATCTCTATTAGTGCTATTTGACTTTGTTGCAACTTGTTGTGCTTAATTCTTGTCACTAGCTAGGGCCCGAGTGCCATGATCATTGTCCGTATCCAAAGGCCCCAAAGTGACAATAATTGGGACAACCAGAGGGGATGGCTGTGGTGTGAGGATCACATGTGTTCACGAAGTGTTAATGCTTTGCTCCGGTGCTCTATTAAAAGGAGCACCTTAATTGCCAGTAGTTCCCTAGAGGCCCCGCTGCCACGGGCTGGCTGGACAGAAGATGTTGTGCAAGTTCTCATTGTGAGCACGTATGACTATATTTGGAGCACATTCCTAGGATTGTTTAGTACTTGGATACTTGTTATTATTTATCTGCAATGCCCTAGATCTTGAAGTTATATGTTTAGACTCGTCCATGCAACGCCCGTCCATCCATCCCTATGCCTACCACCCTCAAATCCCACTATTTACTGTTACTGTTACTATTGCTCATGTTTCACTGTTGTTGTTGCTTTGTTGTTGCTACTATCAAACTGTTGCTACTAATAAACTTCTGTGAGCAAGAACTAGTTCCAGGTGCATATGAACTGACAACTCAGTCGTTAAGGCTTGCAAGTATTCTTTGGCTCCCCTTGTGTCGAATCAATAAATTGGGTAATACTACCCGCGAAGACTGTTGCGATCCCCTACACTTGTGGGTCATCAAACTATTTCTGGCGCCGTTGCCGGGGAGCATAGCATTATTTGTAAGTTCACTTGGATCTATTATTGTTCGCGGCTACTCCATTCATCATGGGTAAGTCTCGTGATGGAAAATTCCCTATTTTACCATCCACTACAAGAAGAGGTACAGTCCTAAACACCTCTGTTGCTCTTGATTCACCGTCTGTTATAAGTAAGCTTGTCACACCACCACCACATGCTCATGATACACACACTGCTACTACTGCTCAATCTGAAACTGCTTTTGATGCTCATGATCTAACTTCTACTATGCTTGATGCGAGTGGTTCATTAGGTCCTTTCCTAGATGCTATTGTGGCTAGTCTAGGAAATACCGAAACTCCTAGTGAAGACACTATTACACCTGTTAGCTCGCCTGAGTCTGGAGAAAGTTATGATATTAATGATGGTTACATTGAGTTCACTGATGAATTTATTGAAGAGTGCTGAAACACACATGGTACTAGTGCTATTAAGAGTCTCCTTGCTAGATGTACTATTATGCCTAAACTATCCTCTGATCCTAAGTTTGCCACCTCTCCCATAGATATTAAAGATAAAGACTATGATTTCTCTCTTGATTTATCTTATTTGGACATTGTCGAGAAACAACCTTTTCGTGGAACTGAAAATGAGAGTGATGTGGCTCATATGAATGAGCTTTCTACTATGAGTGCTTTATTCTCTGATGATTTTAAGATGCGCAAGTATTTTGTTACTAAGATCTTCTCGTTTTCACTGAAAGGAGAAGCTAGGGCATGGTTTAATAAATTACCTCCTGGTTCCATTGATAGCCCTGATTGCTTGATTGCTTCTTTCTTTCAGAAATATTTTCCTCCCAGTGCTAGACATGCTGCTTTGCAGAGACTTTTTGATTTTAAACAGGGAGAAGAAGATAAATTGCCTAAGTCATGGACAAGGTTCTGTGCCTTGATTCATGCACATCCTGGATGTCCATTGCCTAAGAATGAGCTTCTTGATATTTATTATAATGGACTAACTGATGATTATAGGACATACCTAGATAGCTTTGCTGATTATGTTTTTAGGAAAAAAACTCCTACAGATGCTGATGAATTAATGGCTAAGATAAGCAAGAATTATGATGATTGGACTTCAACTGAGCTAAATACACCTGAGCCTATTACTCCTAAACCAATTGTGCCTGAACCAGTTCCAACACCAACACCAAAGATGAGGGGAGTTATTGCATTAAATGATGAAGTGATGAAGGAAGCTAAGAAATGTCTAAAGGAGAAAGGTATTAGAGCTGAAGATGTGAAAAATCTACCTCCTATAGAAGAATTATGTAAGCCAGTTCCCCACTCATCTACTATTCAGGTACACTCTCTCCACTTTAATGAAGGTGATATTCCTTATGGTAAGCCTCCTGATCAATGCTTAGAGGAACTTGACACATTTATTGTTAAACAAGATGATTTTAATAAACAAGTTCAGAATCATTTATTGGAAAACTCTAGAGCTATCCATGAGTTGAAAGATATTGTGGAAAGAACTTCTAATGATATTAAAATGCTTTGTAAACACTTTCAAATGGTTCAAACCCAACTTTATCAACTTGCTAAGGTACAAAAGGATATGCTAGTTAATGTCTCGGGAAATAAACATGCTTATGGAATTATAAATAGGAGTGGTATAGCTACTCAAGATCCTTTATATCCTAAAGGACACCCTAAAATAATTGAGCAGGATTCTCAACAAGTTGATAGTGGTAGTCCTCGTAAGAGAAAGAAAAAGAAACATAAGATAGTTGAGGAACCGCTTGAACCTGCTGTAGACCCTAATAGTATATCTGTCTCTGATGCTGAAACTGAGAGTGGTAATAATAATGATGCTCCTGATAAGGAGGAAGTTGAGGAAGAACCTGAGAAGCACACTAAGAACACTAGGTACACAAAGGAAGATTTTATTACTAATAAACATGGTAAAGAGAGAGAACCTTGGGTGCAGAAACCTATGCCTTTTCCAGGTAAGAAACACAAGTCAAAGGAGGAAGAAACCTGAGTGGATGAAACCTTTATTTTTGCAAATTCCTTTGATTGATGCTATTAAATTTCCTCCTTATTCAAAGTATATCAAGGATATTGTCTCTAATAGAAGGAAGATTCCTAATGAGGAGATTTCTACTTTGCTTGCTAATTATTCCTTCAATGGTAAGGTTCCAAAGAAACTTGGTGATCCAGGTATACCAACTATTCCTTGCTCTATTAAGAATAATTATGTTAGAACTGCTTTATGTGATTTGGGAGCTGGAGTTAGTGTTATGCCTTTTTCTCTCTACAAGAGACTCTGGCTTGAAAAGTTGATACCAACTGATATATCTTTGCAAATGGCTGATAAGTCAACTACTATTCCTGTTGGTATATGTGAGGATGTTCCTGTTCAAGTGGCTCATAATTGCTTGGTTTTGACTGATTTTGTTGTGCTTGAAATGCCTGAAGATGATAATATGTCTATTATTCTTGTGAGACCTTTTATTAATACTGCAGGTGCTGTTTCACATCCCAAAATTTTACAAATTTTGTAATGTGAAAAATAAATAAACAAAATAAATAATTGTTGAAATTTAGGGTGAAAAGAAACTTTTTGTTTTAAAATGGAAACATCAAAACCCATCTTGAACAAACTTTGAAAAGAATTTGAATCCAACTAAATTCAAATCAAGTGAAATGCATCTTGAAATTTAAAACACTTAGAAAATAAACCAAGACTCTAAAACCCTAATGGAAGAAATCATTTCCAAGATCTCTCTAAAACCATGGATTTGATCCAATTAAAAATCTAGCAACAAACATTTATAAATGATCAAGAATGATAAATAGAAATATTATAAAACCATATAAATTGATTTCTTTGAATTTGGAACCATGGATAAAAACTTTGAATTTAATAAGATAAGGAAATAATTTCCAAAGCTAATAAAGCTCCTATCTAAAATCCATAACAAATTGTGAGTAAATTAATCCTAAAAGGATTTGAAAAGATAAACAATTATCAAATAAAAATATACAAATTGGAATCACCAAATTTGGATCTATAAATAAAAAGATATGGATTTAATAAGATAAAGAAAGAAAGAAATAATAAATAAAGAATATTCAAAAGCCAAAATAAAACTTGGCCAAGTACATAAGCAAATGGAATAAATATAATCCAAATCCAAATGAAATAAATGGATAAAGAATATTCAAATAAAATTATAGGGAATTCACCAAATTCCATTCTATTAAATAAAGACAAAATCCCTAATAGAAATGATTAATTAAATCATGGGAAAATAATAATTGGAATTTATCCAAGTGGAATAAAAGTTATTTAATTAACTTAAATGGAATCAAAGAAATCATCTAAATAAAATTTATGGAATTAAAACCATATTTGATTTCATTGGAATAAAGACATTTGCCCAAATTAAATGGTTAATAATCATATTAAAATACTTTAAATAATTCAAAGTGAATTATTTAACCCTCTTTTAAATAAATAAAACCTACTGAAAAGGTTTAGTGAAAATTAGAATTCAAATAAAGAGTTTAAAAATATAATTCAATCTTGTTGGATTAAAAACAATTGTCTAATTAAATAAATAACAAACCTTGTGTAAATGAAATGATTATTCTAAAAATGGATTTTAAATATATGTTTAAAACAGTATAGAAACTTGTTGAAAAGTTTGAAAAGATTTGAAAAGAAAAAGGGATTGACATCATTTGAAAAAAAATCAAAACAGAAATCTAATAGAAAAAGAAAAATGAAACAGAACAAAAAAAAGGGGAAACGACCCAGCCCAGCAAACCAGGCCCAGCAAGCCCATTTCCTTCTCCCCCGCAGAAGAACGTTTCACACCAAAGCTTTAGCCCACAAATTCACTGACCGTTGGACCCCACCCTTTCTCTCTCTCACGCTGACGAAGTAGCCCCACCTGTCAGTCATCTCTTCAACCCGGCGTGACCAGTTCCTCCCTCCCGTATCTCCCGTTACTGCTTGATTCCCGCGGCTTAATTCGACATAATTCCGTGAGTTAATCTCGCCGCGACTGCTCCCTCATAATCGCCTCGCCCTCCTCCTTCTTTCGCCTCAGACCTTACTCGACCGGAGCCACTAGGCTGCCCAAATTTTGACCTCGAACACCCTCTGCCCAACGATACTCCGGCGACGATTCCGGCAGCACCAACCACCACCTTGCCCCCCTCAACCACTCGAGCCTGCTCCCCTCTCCCGTACGAACCTCCCAGTGCCCCGCACTCGACCACGCGTTCCTCGTATCCTCGACAGCAACGACACCTCCTCGCCACCGCCATCTGCAACCTCTCCGGTGAGCTTTATCGCATGAACCAGTGCGCGCCTCGACCAGAGACTCATACCAACTTGTTCGCATGTGTCTTATGAACCTCCAGGTGCTCGCCATTCACTCGCGCATGATCTGTAGGCCCCCCTTCGACAATGACAACATGCGCTAGACGCCGACGACAACTACGGCGAGGAATCGCCAGTGACCCCGAGCACCCGTGTCCCTGCAGAGACCTCGTTGAGCTTCAGCAACACCCTGCAAAACTGGTGAGCCACCTCATCCTCTCCCTTGCTTCCCGTAGCCGCCGCAACATCATAGACAGAGCGCCTCCGCCTCTCGCCGTCACGCCAGCGCCGCCAGACTTTGGCCATTTGCTGTGAGCCGTTAGATCCTCATCTCGTGGCGTAGATAGAACAACTTAACGAAACGGTATGGACTGATCTGATCCATGCGATCCTCTTTATATCCAACACACCGTGTAGTCCGATACGGACGAACCGGTACCGACGAATCAGAACATGACGCGTGGCCAGCCTTTGATTTAAAAACCAGATTTTGTTCTATAGAATGTTCAAACTTGCAAAAATCATAACTTTTTATCCACATGTCCAAATTTTGCAAATTTTATATCAATGGAATCAACAAAAATAATTCTATCCAACCATGTACTTTGTTTAGTAAAATGCTTCTGTAAACTTAGTTGTTTTTGCAGAAACTTGTCTAGGCATAATTTGAACATAGAAATTATTCTAGAAATATTTTTTAAGATAAAATCTTTGGTAAATGGTTTTTTTTGAACCTACTGACCACAGAAACCAACTTATGGATCTAAAAGTGTATTTTGTGAAGCTAAAGAATAAATCTTTGAATAAAAGCATTTCTAGTTAAAATAAATATATTGTTTATGTTTTAAAAATGCTTTTTGGTAAAACCTTTGGAAAATGGTTTGATTTAAAAACTCTCTAACCCTAAATACCAATTTTTAGGATTTAAAAATATATTTGGTGAACCCTAGAAAAATTATTACTTTGTTTAAAGGCATTTCTAACAAATAAAATGTTACCTTGGTATAAAAATGGTTTATAAATAAAACCCTTTGCAAATGGTTTTAATATTAAACACTTGACCTTAGAACACTAACATTTTTAAAAAAATATATATTTGTCAAACACTAGGAATTATTACTTTGATTTAGATCATTTCTAGCAAACAAAAATAATTTAAATGGCCATTTTCACTAACTTAATATCAAATGGTTTTTCTACTTTTATAAATGACCAATAGATGCTTTAGAATGTTTATGACCTATTAGAAACCACTTTTCCAAATAAAACAATCTTTGGCATGCTTGCATGCATCGTTTTGTTTTATTATTCTATGTGATGAATTGCTTGAATGGTAGATTGAATTTGTGCCTTGATTGAACTGTAGTGAAATTTGAAGAGTGTGACTATTGCAAGATCAAGGAGTAAACTTATATTCTCTACCAAAAAGGCAAGTGGTGCTTCATACTTTTGTCCCATTATTTTCACTATGCATTAGTGATACTTCTAAGTAGGACTTGCATGGAATTTTTGCTAAGTATAAACTATGCCATGGGAAAACCTAGTAGATGAAACCTTAGTAGAATTTTCCTAAGTTAAGATTCCTACTACTATCATGCTTATCTTATCTAGTAGAAAACAAGGGTGGATTATATTCATGCTATGAAATATTTCTAAGTCAAGGACTTGTGTTTTATTTAATAAAACAACTATGTGAATGAATCACCTGGGTGGAATGGAAAGAATGGTTTGTGTTGAGTGGTTACACAGGGCCCCTATTTATGGCTTACCCTGGTGTATCTCACTTGTGGAAAGCCACCCAGGAACAAAGAGATTTGAGATCTCAAATGTTGAGAAGCTTCAAGTGCAGCCACTTGGCATTATGGGCTCTGCCTGGATCATATAGGTTGCAATCACTTAGCCAAATGGACAGTTGGTGGTAGGGGATGATAGGTGGAACGCGTCCATTCTAGTCTAAGGGAAGTCTTCTGAAAGATCTTGTCTCGATGCATGTCGAGTCTTGTGGGGAAAGTGCACCACCTCTGGAGAGTGTAAAATCTAAGTACTTAGCCGTGTCCCCGGCAATGGACAATTTGAGCATCAAGACATGGAATCTATCAAGAATCTCCTCATCCCAATTTCTAAGTTAAAAACGCGTGGTTGAACAAGGGTTAAAGGATCTTCAATCTTTGATTGGTAGATGCCTTGGGTGATTTTGACAAACAAAAACTTAGTGTTTTCAAATGATAAGGAAAAATCTATTTTGAGCAAAGCAAGCCTAAGCCCCACTTAGCCAAATGCATATAGATGATAGATACCAATATTCTACCATAGTATCACTTGCCAATACAATTAAAATGGATTGACCCTTGTGGCTGTGATTTATTATGTTGCAGGTTTGTTTGATGTTAGTGAAGTGTGTTGATTAGGATTACAAGTCTATAACCAACATGATTGCCTGTGGCACTTTGAAGATGAAGGACTCCATGGTATATAGTTATTTTGGTTGCATTGTAATGAGATAGCCAAATGAGCTATGTAAGATGTAATGAATTATTTTATTCATGGTTATAAAGTTGTATTATGACCTTTGTTTCTTGATATTACATCTTAACTGTGGATTCTAGCTATTGATCTAGGGACTAGCATTGTAAACACAGGGATCTCTACCTTATTAAAGGTTGGGACCTCTACAGATGGTATCAGAGCACTATGTTTCCTGTAGGATTGTAACCCTAGGATTGGACAAAACCCCTTAGAAAAATAGGAGTTGTTTTGTTCCAAAACCTATTTACAAACAATCTTTTAAACTCTTTCCTCAACCTTTTTGGTTTTGATTCTACATCTCTTCTATTTCAACTTGATGGACAAAACCTCAACATGAACAAAGACTTCAACATGAACAAAGGACTTCACCAACTCAAATGACTTCAACTTCAACATCACCAATGACTTCAACTGTAGTTTCAACAAGGACTTCAACTTGGACATTACTAAGGACTACAAGTGAGACAAGAAATATTACTCAATACTTGAAGACTAAGGAAACACAATCTAGAATAAATCATCATCACCTTTGAAGTTTGTGACCAAGATACAAAAATTTATCCAAGGATACAATGATCTCATTCAAGAAGAAAACAACTAAGAAAAATGGATTGATCTCAAGAAAACCATATAGTTGGACCACCATATTAGTGTTTAGTTTAAATCAAACACACCAACTTATGTGGTGTAGCAAAAATATTTTGTTGCCTAAAAATGTGCTTGAACTTTGTTGTTTGAGTGAAATGTTTGTTTGTGATTGTTTGCACATTGCTTGTGTGAATTGTGATGTGTGTGATTAGAACTTTTCCTATAGGAATCTTTTGTCTATTCTAATCCCGATCCAACCCAAATAGATGACTTCCCCAAGAGACTCCAACATCAAGAATGGTGACACCAACAACCAAGAGATGCACATAACAGAACTACTAGCAAACCAAACCCAGTTGAATCAGATGAGAACTCAGTTTCTAGCCAACAACAAAGAGTTAGACCCAACCTTGCAAAAGTTTTTGGAAATCCAATCTCAATTGTTGCAAGGGATGAGCACTCAAATGATCAACATGAAAGACAACCATTCCCAAGGAGATTGTGACAACAATGATACCAAGGATGATATTATAGAAGGAACTCAAGCTTGCAATATTTGTGGAGACATGGATCACACTTTTAAGGAGCATGTGGACCAATGCCCTAATTGTGAAGAGAAACATCCAACTAAACAATTCCCCACATCACAAGCTACTTGTTTCCTATGTGAAGGAAATAATCATGTCCCTATCCAATGCCCCATCTATCCTAAAGTTCAACAAAGGAAACAAGGTGGAGTGCATCAAAAGTTTGGAAACCCCCATGAGGAAATAACTTCTATCAAGAAGGATGAAAGCAAAGGCAAATCTCAGATTGCACCTCCATACACTAGGAGTCACCTTGATGGACAAAATAGGAAACGTATGTATTATCCAAAGAATCGATTAAGGAACCGAGGAAACTTTCCCACCTTTGAGGTGAGATATGAAGAGCATTAACTAGAATAACTCCTAGCTTTGGAGAAACCCAAGAAGAAGAAGAAGAATAAGAAGAAGAATAAGGAAATTAGCCAAGTGTGGTGCAACAACTACAAAGAGCTAGGCCATTATATATCAACTTGTCCACAGAAGATACGTGAAGAACTCAACCTTGTCACATGTTACAATTATGGTGACCAAGGACATTATGCAAGCAATTGTCCAGAAAAGATGAGGTACAAGACAAGCAAGCCTATGAGTGATCTCAGCCTTGTCACATGTTTCAAGTGTGGAAACAAAGGACACTATGTAGATGTTTGTCCAGAGAAGTTTCATCAAGATCCCAAGTAAGCCAAGATGTAATCTAGTGGAAAACTTTTAAGGGTGGTAGTACCCTAGTTGCCTTGAGCCAACTTGTAACCTCTATCATTCCCAAATCTCGGGACGATATTTCTTTTAAGGGTGGTAGCCTATCACATCCCAAAATTTTCCAAATTTTGTAATGTGAAAAATAAATAAACAAAGTAAATAATTGATGAAATTTAGGGTGAAAAGAAACATTTTGTTTTAAAATGGAAACATCAAAACCCATCTTGAACAAACTTTGAATAGAATTTGAATCCAACTAAATTCAAATCAAGTGAAATGCATCTTGAAATTTAAAACACTTGGAAAATAAACCAAGACTCTAAAACCCTAATGGAAGAAATCATTTCCAAGATCTCTCTAAAACCATGGATTTGATCCAATTAAAAATCTAGCAACAAGCATTTATAAATGATCAAGAATGATATATAGAAATATTATAAAACCATAGAAATTGATTTCATTCAATTTGGAACCATGGATAAAAACTTTGAATTTAATAAGATAAGGAAATAATTTCTAAATCTAATAAAGATCCTATCTAAAATCCATAACAGATTTTGAGTAAATTAATCCTAAAAGGATTTGAAAATATAAACAATTACCAAATACAAATATACAAATTGGAATCACCAAATTTGGATCTATAAATAAAAAGATATGGATTTTATAAGATAAAGAAAGAAAGAAATAATAAATAAACAATATTCAAAAGCCAAAATAAAACTTGGCCAAGTCCATAAGAAAATGGAATAAATAAAATCCAAATCCAAATGAAATAAATGGATAAAGAATATTCAAATAAAATTATAGGGCATTAACCAAATTCCATTCTATTAAATAAAGACAAAATCCCTAATAGAAATGATTAATTAAATCATGGGAAAATAATAATTGGAATTTACCCAAGTGGAATAAAAGTTATTTAATTAACTTAAATGGAATCAAAGAAATCATCTAAATAAAATTTATGGAATTAAAACCATATTTGATTTCATTGGAATAAAGACATTTGCCCAAATTAAATGATTAATAATCATATTAAAATACTTTAAATAATTCAAAGTGAATTATTTAACCCTCTTTTAAATAAATAAAACCTACTGAAAAGATTTAGTGAAAATTAGAATTCAAATAAAGAGTTTAAAAATATAATTAAATCTTGTTGGAATAAAAAAATTATCTAATTAAATAAATAACAAACCATGTGTAAATGAAATGATTATTCTAAAAATGGATTTTTAATATATGTTTAAAACAGTATAGAAACTTGCAGAAAAGTTTGAAAAGATTTGAAAATAAAAAGGGTTTGAAATCATTTGAAAAAAAATCAAAACAGAAATCTAATAGAAAAAGAAAATGAAACAGAATAAAAAAAGGGGAAAGGACCCAGCCCAGCAAACCAGGCCCAGCAACCCCATTTCCTTCTCCCCCGCAGAAGAACATTTCACACCAAATCTTTAGCCCGCAAAGGTCACTGACCGCTGGACCCCACCCTTTCTCTCTCTCTCTCACGCTGACGAAGCAGCCCCACCTGTCAGTCATCTCTTCAACCCGCCGTGACCAGTTCCTCCCTCACGTCTCTCCCGTTACTTCTTGATTCCCGTGGCTTAATTCGACATAATTCCGCGAGTTAATCTCGCCGCGACTGCTCCCTCATAATCGCCTCGCCCTCCTCCTTCTTTCCCCTCAGACCTCACTCGACCGGAGCCACTAGGCTGCCCAAATTTTGACCTCGAACACCCTATGCACGACGATACTCCGGCGACGATTTCGGCAGCACCAACCACCGCATTGCCCCCCTCAACCACTCGAGCATGCTCCCCTCTCCCGTACGAACCTCCCACTGCCCCACACTCGACCGCGCGTGCCCCGTATCCTCGACAGCAACGACACCTCCTCGCCACCGCCGTCTGCAACCTCTCCGGTGAGCTTTATCGCATGAACCAGTGTGCGCCTCGACCAGAGACTCATACCAACTTGTTCGCCTGTGTCTTATGAACCTCCAGGTGCTCGCCATTCACTCGTGCATGATCTGTAGGCTCGCCTTTGACGACGACAGCAAGTGCCAGACGCCGACGACAACTACGGCGAGGAATCGCTAGTGACCCCGAGCGCCCCTGTCCCTGCAGAGACCTCGTTGAGCTTCAGCAACACCCTGCAAACTTGGTGATCCACCTCATCCTCTCCCTCGCTTCAGTAGCCGCATAGCCGTGACGCCAGAGCGCCTCCGCTGGCCACGCCAGGCCGCTTGATTTTGGCCATTCGCTCTAAGCCATTAGATCCTCATTTCGTGGCGTAGATAGACTAACTTAACGAAACAGTATGGACTAATCTAATCCGTGCGATCCTCTTTAGATCCAACGCACCGCGTAGGCCGATACGGGCGAACCGATGCCGATGAATCAGAACATGACGCGTGGCCAGCCTTTGATTTAAAAACCAGATTTTGTTCTATGGAATGTTCAAACTTGAAAAAATCATAACTTTTGATCCACACATCGAAATTTTGCAAATTTTATATCAATGGAATCACCAAAAATAATTCTATCCAACATGTACTTTGTTTAGTAAAATGCTTCTGTAAACTTAGTTGTTTTTGCAGAAACTTGTGTAGGCATAATTTGAACATACAAATTATTGTAGAAATATTTTTTAAGATAAAATCTTTGGTAAATGGTTTTTTTTGAACCTACTGACCATAGAAACCAACTTATGGATCTAAAAGTGTATTTTGTGAAGCTAAAGAATATATCTTGGAATAAAAGCATTTCTAGTTAAAATAAAAATATTGTTTATGTTTTAAAAATGCTTTCTGAGTAAAACCTTTGGAAAATGGTTTTATTTAAACTCTCTGACCCTAAATACGAAGTTTTAGGATTTAAAAATATATTTGGTGAACCCTATAAAAATTATTACTTTGTTTAAAGGCATTTCTAACAAATAAAATGTTGCTTTGGTATAAAAATGGTTTATAAGTAAAACCTTTTGCAAATGGTTTTAATATTAAACACTTGACCTTAGAACACTAAAATTTGTGTTTAAAAATATATTTGTCAAACATTAGGAATTATTACTTTGATTTAGATCATTTCTAGCAAACAAAAATAATTTAAATGGCCATTTTCACTAACTTAATATCAAATGGTTTTTCTACTTTTATAAATGACCAATAGATGCTTTAGAATGTTTATGACCTATTAGAAACCACTTTTCCAAATAAAACAATCTTTGGCATGCTTGCATGCATTGTTTTGTTTTATTATTCTATGTGATGAATTGCTTGAATGGTAGATTGAATTTGTGCCCGGATTGAATTATAGTGGAATTTGAAGAGTGTGACTATTGCAAGATCAAGGAGTAAACTTATATTCTCTACCAAAAAGGCAAGTGTTGCTTCATACTTTTGTCCCATTATTTTCACTATGCATTAGTGATACTTCTAAGTAGGACTTGCATGGAATTTTTGCTAAGTATAAACTATGCCATGGGAAAACCTAGTAGATGAAACCTTAGTAGAATTTTCCTAAGTTAAGATTCCTACTACTATCATGCTTAGCTTATCTAGTAGAAAACAAGGGTGGATTATATTCATGCTATGAAATATTTCTAAGTCAAGGACTTGTGTTTTATTTAATAAAACAACTATGTGAATGAATCACCTGGGTGGAATGGAAAGAATGGTTTGTGTTGAGTGGTTACACAGGGCCCATATTTATGGCTTACCCTGGTGTATCTCACTTGTGGAAAGTCACCCAGGAACAAAGAGATTTGAGATGTGAAATGTTGAGAAGCTTCAAGTGCAGCCACTTGGCATTATGGGCTCTGTCTAGATCACATAGGTTGCAATAACTTAGCCAAACGGATAGTTGGTGGTAGGGGATGATAGGTGGAACACGTCCATTCTGGTCTAAGGGAAGGCTTCTGAAAGATCTTGTCTCGATGCATGTCGAGTCTTGTGGGGAAAGTGCACCACCTCTGCAGAGTGTAAAATCTAAGTACTTAGCCGTGTCCCCGGCAATGGACAATTTGAGCATCAAGACATGGAAGCTATCAAGAATCTCCTCATCCCAATTTCTAAGTTAAAAACTTGTGGTTGAACAAGGGTTAAAGGATCTTCAATCTTTGATTGGTAGATGCCTTGGGTGATTTTGACAAACAAAAACTTAGTGTTTTCAAATGATAAGGAAAAATCTATTTTGAGCAAAGCAAGCCAAAGCCCCACTTAGCCAAATGCATATAGATGATAGATACCAATATTCTACCATAGTATCACTTGCCAATACAATTCAAATGTATTGACCCTTGTGGCTGTGACTTATTATGTTGCAGGTTTGTTTGATGTTAGTGAAGTGTGTTGATTAGGATTACAAGTCTACAACCAACATGATTGCCTATGTGTTGGAGATATGCCCTAGAGGCAATAATAAATGTAGTTATTGTTATATCTTTGTTTTTATGATAAATGTTTACATTCATGCTATAATAGTATTAACAAGGAAACATTAATACTTGTGTGATTTGTAAACTAAAATAGAGTCCCTAGTAAAGCCTCTTTATAATACTAGCTTGTTGGTTAATAAATGATTGTGGTTTCCCTATCATGAACATTGAGATGTTATTAACAACAAGATCATATTGTTAGGAGAATGATATGGTGGACATACTCCTATAGATAAGCGTAGCATAAAGATCAAGTCATTTTAATAGTTCAATTGCTATATGCTTTCTGATACATAGTAACCTAATTCCTTCGACCATGAGATCATGCATATCACCTTTACCAGATGGATGCTTTGATGACATCAAACACCACACCGTAACTGGGTGGCTATAAAGGTGGCATTGAGTGTTCGGAAAGTATTGGTTGAGACACATGGATCAAGAGTGGGATTTGTCCATCCATATGACGGATAGATATACTCTGGGCCCTCTCGGTGGAATGTCATCCAATTAGCTTGCAAGCATGTGACTGGCTCACAAGGGATCACATATCATGGGAACGAGAAAAGAGTACTTATCGGTAACGAGGTTGAACTAGGTATGCAGAGATACCGACGATCATAACCTCGGATAAGTAAACTATCGTGAGACAAAGGGAAATTGGTATCGTATGTAAGTGGTTCATTCGATCGCAAAGTAATCTTAGAAATATGTGGGAGCCATATGAATTTCCATATTCCTCTATTGGTTATTGTTCAGAGAAGTGTCTCGATCATGTCCGCATAATTCACGAACCGTAGGGAGACACACTTAAGGATTCGACGTTGTTTGAGTAGTTATGGAATGATGAGAAAGAGACCGAATGTTGGTCGGAGTCTCGGATGGGATCCGGGATATCACGAGGAGATCCGGAATGGTCCGGAGAATAAGATTGATATAAGGAAAGTCCTATTTCGGAGTTGGGGAATGGTTCTGGTGTTTTCATCGGGAATATTCTAGAAGGTTCCGGAATATCCGGCACTCCGAAGGGGAAGGGTACATGAATGTGTTATATCAAGTTGGAATGATTGCATCATGTACTAGGTGTCATTGCTGAACAAAATAAAGGGTTTAATCAAATCCTAGTTTGAGAAAAGTCAAACGCCAATTTGAAAGTCAAACGGCTATTTTGGGAAGTGGAGAGGGAGGTGGAAACCGAGTTGGGGGAGGAGTTCCTCCCTCCACCGCCGCCCACCTTGAAGCAGAGTTGGGGAGGTACTCCCCTCCCCTTGGCCGGCCCCTCCACCTATAAAAGGAGGGGCAGGGCTCCCCTCCTAGACACCCAACACCTCCACCTCTAAACCCTAGCCGCCAATGCCCGCCGCCCTAGGGCAAACCGCCGCCGCCACCTAGCAACCCTAGCCGCCGGCCAAGCCTCCTCCTCGGCGTGTCTAAACCCTAGATCGTCGAGGGCTATCTCATAGTCCACCATACTCGCTCCGGCTTAAGGCGAAGCCCTGCGAGATCTCCCCTCTACTTCCGGTACCACGTCGTTGTGTTGCCAGAATCGCGAGGAGAGTGCTACAACCTCCGCTGCCTACTGGAACAAGGGAGAGGAAGGTCTTCGTCGAAAATCAACGTCCCACCGATTACGGGAGCGCTCCGAACGCACGCACCGAAGGATCGTCTACGCGATCTTGAGATCGGGAAGAGTACGACTACATCACCCACGAGAATCCGCTCTCGTTAAACACTTTGGAATCTTCAAGGGTGAGTTATTCCATCGACTCGTTGCTACAATCTAGTAGATAGATCTTGGCTTCTTTGTTTGTATGCGATAGAAAATTTTTGTTTTCCATGCTACGAAACCCTACAGTGGTATCAGAGCCGTGTCTATATGTAGATCTGTTGCACGAGTAGAACACAATGGTCATTATGGGCGTTGATGCTTTTATTGTCGATTGCTTCTTGTGTACTTTGCATCTTGCGGGATGTTGGGATGAAGCGGCCCGGGCTAACCTTACATGACATCGTTCATGAGACTTGCTCCACGCTTGACATGCAACTTGTATTGCATAAGTGGCATTGCGGGTGCCTGTTTCTCCTAGCATAGTTAAGATCCAATTTACAACAGGTGATTAACAATACTAGTATCAATGTTGTGGTCCATGTTCGTAAGTTAGAACGACACTTATTGAAAGCCCCAAACCACGTAAAACAAGCAAAGAAAGTAGAGGCGTCTAACTTTGTTTTGCAGGGGTGTGCAGTGATGTGATATGGCCATGATTGTGATTATATTTGATGTATGCAATGTTCCTTATTGTAAGCTGGCAATAGGCAGGAGCCATATGGTTGTCTTTAATTTATGTTAAGACCCACGTGTCTATTCAAAGTAGTTGTAATAGTTGAAGCTGGTGGACGACAACCATGGAGAAGCGTCATTGACCTTGATGCAATGCCGGTGATGATGGAGATCATGTTCGTGCTTGAAGATGGAGATCGGAAGCACAAAGAAGAAAGGCCATATCATATCACATATTATGAATTGCATGTGATGTTAATCCTTTATGCATCTTATATTGCTTAGTAGACGACGGTAGAATTATAAGATGATCCCTCATGCACATGAATTTCAAGTCATAAAGTGTTCACCCTTAGTTAGCAGCGTTGCTAAAGCTTGTTGTTTCGAGGCACCACGTGATGATCGGGTGTGTTAGATTCCGCAAGTGTATACAACGTGAGCAAGCCAGATTTGCTCATGCGGAAACTAAGGTTTGATCTTGACGAGCCTAGCATGTACAGACATGGTCTCGGAACACGGATCACCGAAAGGTAAAGCATGAATCATACAGTAGATGTGATGAACATGTCGATTGTTCGCCATTGAAACTATATCAACTCTCGTGATGATCGGTGTTGATGTGGTGGATTTGGTTCGTGTGATCACTAAAACAATGTGAGGGATATTGTTTTGAGTGGGAGTTCACCTAGATTAATTTAACTATTAATTAGAACTCAATTTGTCATAAACTTAGTCTAAACTATTGCAAATATGGTGTAGATCAATGGCGGCCCCTACCATCAATTTTAATGCATTCCTAGAGAAAGAAAAGTTGAAAAACAATGGAAGCAACTTCGCGGATTGGTTCCGCAATTTGAGGATTGTCCTCATAGCTGGTAATTTGACCTATGTGTTGGATGCACTGGTGACTGACCCTGCAGCTGATGCTGCCGATTTAAGTAAAGAATGTTTACCTCGCTCGAAGACTCGGTACTCCAGATTCAGTGTGCTATCTTGTATGGTTTAGAATCAGAGCTTGAAAAGGTTTGAGAATTTAGACCCACATGATATTGTCCGTGATCTCAAATTGATCTTTGAGACTCACGGCAATTGAGAGTTATGAGGCTTCAAAAGTTCTTTAATCGCAAGATGGAAGAGGGCAGCTGGTCGGTGAGCATGTGCTTAAGATGTTTGGGCACGCAAACAAACTTCAAAGCTTGGGTATAGTGATTCCTAATGCTTTGGGGATTTACCGTGTCCTCCAATCACTACCACCAAGTTACAAGAACTTTGTGATGAACTACAATATGCAAAACATGAACAAGCAGTTGCCAGAACTGTTTGCTATGTTGAAATCTGCAGAAGTGGAGATCAAGAAAGAGCACCAAGTGTTGATGGTCAATAAGACCACCAAATTCAAGAAAGGCAAGTCTAAGCAAAAGGGACACTTCAAGAAGGGTGGTAAGAAAGTTACCGCACCGACGAAGAAGACCAGGGCTAGACCTAAGCCCCGACATCGAGTGCTTTACCGCAAGGGAGAAGGTCCGAAGCGGAATTGCCCAAAGTACTTGGCGGATTTGAAGAACGGCAACATCAAGAAGAAAGGTATATCCGATATACATGTTATTGATGTGTATCTCACTAGTACTGTAGTAGTGCACAGGTATTTGATCTTGGTTGGTTGCTCATATTTGTAACTCAAACAAAGCCGCAGAATAAACGGAAGCTAGCGAAGAACGAGGTGACGATGCGCGCGTGGGAAACGGATCAAAGGTTGATGTGATCGCGTCGCACGCTACCCCTTCATCTACCATCGGGATTAGTTTTATACTTAAATAATTGTTATTTGGTGCCTGCGTTAAGGTGAACATTATATCGGGATCTTGTTTATTAAGTAGACGGTTACTTGTTTAAATCCGAGAATAATGGTTGTTCGATTTATATGAGTAATATGTTTTATGCACATGCACCTTTGATAGATGGTCTATTCTTATTGAATCTCGATAGTGGAAATACACATATTAATAACATTGAGGCTAAACGTTTGAAATCGAGCAATAACTCGACCTACATGTGGCACTGTCGTCTTGGTCACATTGGAGTGAAGCGTATGAAGAAACTCCATTCCGATGGACTTCTTGAATCACTTGATTTTGAATCACTTGAAAGATGCGAAGCATGTCTGATGGGTAAAATGACTAAGACTCCATTTTCTGGTATGATGGAGCGAGCTACGGACTTATTAGAAATCATACATACCGATGTGTGTGGTCCAATGAGTGTAGCATCGCGCGGTGGTTATCGTTATGTTCTTACCTTCACAGATGACTTGAGTAGATATGGGTATATCTATTTCATGAAACATAAGTCCGAAACTTTCGAGAAGTTTAAGGAATTTCAAAGTGAGGTAGAGAATCAACGTAACAAGAAGATTAAATTTCTACGTTCTGATCATGGAGGTGAATATCTAAGTTACGAGTTTGGCGAGCATTTGAAGAAATGCGGAATACTTTCACAATTGACACCGCCGGGAACACCACAGCGTAATGGTGTGTCCGAACATCGTAATCGAACTCTCTTAGATATGGTTCGTTCTATGATGTCACTTATAGATTTACCGCTATCATTTTGGGGTTATGCATTAGAAACAGCCGCATTCACTTTAAATAGGGCACCATCTAAATCCGTTGAAACGACACCGTATGAATTATGGTTTGGGAAGAAACCTAGATTGTCGTTCCTTAAAGTTTGGGGTTGCGAAGCCTATGTAAAGAAGTTACAGCCGGACAAGCTTGAACCCAAAGCGGAAAAATGCGTCTTCATAGGATACCCAAAGGAAACTATTGGGTATACCTTCTATCATAGATCCGAAGGCAAAATCTTCGTTGCCAAGAATGGATCCTTTCTAGAGAAGGAATTTCTCTCGAAAGAAGTGACTGGAAGGAAAGTAGAACTCGACGAGGTTGTCGAACCTTCTCTCGAAATTGCGAGTAGCGCAGCACCGGAAGAAGTTCCTGTGGTGCCTGCACCAATAAGAGAGGAAGCTAATGATGATGATCATGAAACTTCGGTTGTAGTTGCTACAGAGCCTCGCAGGTCAACGAGAACTTGTACCACTCCTGATTGGTATGATCCCGTTATGAATGTCATGTTGGTGGACAACACCGATGACCCTGCGACATATGAGGAAGCGATGATGAGCCTAGATTCCAACAAATGGCAGGAAGCCATGAAACCCGATATTGGATCCATGTACGAAAACCAAGTATGGACTTTGGTGGACTTACCAGATGGCTGGAAGGCTGTCGAGAACAAATGGATTTTCAAGAAGAAAACAGATGCTGATGGTAATGTTACTGTCTATAAAGATCGACTTGTCGCAAAGGGTTTTCGACAAATTCAAGGAGTTGACTACGATGAGACTTTCTCACCTGTAGCGAAGCTAAAGTCTGTGAGGATTATGTTAGCAATCGCTGCATATTATGATTATGAGATATGGCAGATGGATGTCAAAACAGCATTCCTCAATGGAGACATTGATGAAGAGTTGTATATGATGCAACCCAAAGGTTTTGTCGATCCTAAAGATGCTAACAAGGTATGCAAACTTCAACGGTCCATCTATGGATTGAAGCAAGCATCCCGAAGTTGGAATCAACGTTTTGATAAGGTGATCAAAAGTTTGGTTTTATACAAACTTATGGAGAAGCTTGTATTTACAAGAAAGTGAGTGGGAGCTCTGTAGCATTCTTAATACTATATGTAGATGACATATTGTTGATTGGGAATGATGTAGACCTTCTTAATAGTGTCAAGGAATATTTGAATAATAGTTTTTCAATGAAGGATCTTGGCGAAGCAGCTTACATATTGGGCATAAAGATTTATAGAGATAGATTGAGACGCCTAATATCATTGTCACAAAGTACATATTTGGACAAAGTTCTAAAGAGGTTTGGAATGGAAGAAAGCAAGAAAGGGTTCTTGCCCATGTTGCCCAATACGACCTTGAGTAAAACTCAAAGTCCAACATCGGCAGAAGATAGAGAAAGGATGAGTAAGACTCCCTATGCCTCAGCCATAGGATCTCTAATGTATGCCATGCTATGTACTAGACCCGACATTGCATATGCTGTTAGTTTAACTAGCAGATATCAAAGTGATCCAGGAGTGGATCATTGGACAACGGTCAAAAAAATCCTTAAGTACTTGAGAAGAACTAAGGATATGGTTCTTTCTTATGGAGGTGATGAACAACTCGTTGTTAATGATTACACCGATGCTAGTTGGAACACCGATCCGGATGATTCTAAATCACAATCTGGATACGTATTTACTTTGAATGGTGCAGTAGTTAGCTGGAGGAGTGCAAAGCAAAGCGTTGTGGCGAGATCTTCAACTGAATCGGAATACATGGCTGCTTCGGAGGCTTCACAAGAAACGATATGGATGAAAGAGTTCATTACAGAGCTGGGTGTGGTTCCTAGTGCGCTGGACCCAATGTCTATCTACTGTGATAACATGGGCGCCATAGCCAATGCGCAAGAACCAAGGTCACACAAGAAGCTGAAGCATATCAAGCTATGTTTTCACGCTATTCGAGAACATGTCCAAGATGGGGACATAAAGATTTGCAAAGTACACACAGATCTGAATGTGGCGGATCCGTTGACTAAACCTCTCCCAAGGGCAAAACATGACCAGCACCAAACTGCCATGGGTGTCCAGTATATTACCATGTAATCTAGATTAGATGACTCTAGTGCAAGTGGGAGACTGTTGGAGATATGCCCTAGAGGCAATAATAAATGTAGTTATTGTTATATCTTTGTGTTTATGATAAATGTTTACATTCATGCTATAATAGTATTAACAAGGAAACATAAATACTTGTGTGATTTGTAAACTAAAATAGAGTCCCTAGTAAAGCCTCTTTATAATACTAGCTTGTTGGTTAATAAATGATTGTGGTTTCCCTATCATGAACATTTAGATGTTATTAACAACAAGATCATATCGTTAGGAGAATGATATGGTGGACATACTCCTATAGATAAGTGTAGCATAAAGATCAAGTCATTTTAATAGTTCAATTGCTATATGCTTTCTGATACATAGTAACCTAATTCCTTCGACCATGAGATCATGCATATCACCTTTACCGGATGGATGCTTTGATGACATCAAACACCACACCGTAACTGGGTGGCTATAAAGGTGGCATTGAGTGTTCGGAAAGTATTGGTTGAGACACATGGATCAAGAGTGGGATTTGTCCATCCATATGACGGATAGATATACTCTGGGCCCTCTCGGTGGAATGTCATCCAATTAGCTTGCAAGCATGTGACTCGCTCACAAGGGATCACATATCACGGGAACGAGAAAAGAGTACTTATCGGTAACAAGGTTGAACTAGGTATGCAGAGATACCGACGATCATAACCTCGGATAAGTAAACTATCGTGAGACAAAGGGAAATTGGTATCGTATGTAGGTGGTTCATTCGATCGCAAAGTAATCGTAGAAATATGTGGGAGCCATATGAATTTCCAGATTCCTCTATTGGTTATTGTTCAGATAAGTGTCTCAATCATGTCCGCATAATTCACGAACCGTAGGGAGACACACTTAAGGATTCGACGTTGTTTGAGTAGTTATGGAATGATGAGAAAGTGTCACATCCCAAGATTTTCCAAATCTTGTAATGTGAAAAATAATTGAATAAAATAAAACTTTGTTGATTTTCAAGGTGAGAAGATGAAGGGTTTCGCGGCATAGTAAATCAAAATTTTCTACGGATGCGAACAGAGGGAAAGCCAAGATCTAATCTAGAAGATGCAATCAACAAGAGAGATTGGATTAGATCTTCATACCCTTGAAGATTCGACAATGAACGCCTGGCTTAACGTGGGTGATGTAGTCGTACTCGCTTCTCCTCCTCGCGATCCGATCCGATCTAGCACCACAAGTGGCGGTGCCTCCGTGAGATGCACACGTGTAGCACCTCGATGTATCCTCCTTCCTCGGACCAGCAAGTATGTTGGAGAGATAGATTGGATCTACAACACGACGGTGTGGTGTATATGGTGGAGAATTTCTGCAGCAGGGCTTCGCCTACAAACAGTCGGGAGGGAGAGAGGAAGGTCAGCAGGGCAGCTAGGGTTTGGAGGAAGGTGTAGGGGGAGGCGCCCAGCCCTCTTTATATAGAGGGGAGGCGGCCTTGCCTCCTCCAAGCCTTGGGCGGCGCCAAGGAGGGAGGAGTGGGGCATGGACTCTCCCCTTCTAGAAACCCTATCCAGTTTACACTCTCTTGGGCGGCTGGGCCCTATAGCCTTGTGCCCCTGGCCCAATGCGCCAGGGCACTCCCTCATAGGCCCAAGCCCTCCCGGAAGGTGGGGCCACGTTGGTCCCCTTCCGGAAGGTTCTAGAAGCTTCCGTACAATACCGATTAACCGGAACAATTCAACTCCAAAAACTGCACCGCCTTATATGAATCTTATTCTCGGACCATTCGGAACCTCGTGATATCTCGGATCCCATCCGAGACTCAACAAAAACTCATAAACCAATTATCCAACCTATCCTAGCGCCGAGACACGTTATGTGTGACTGCGGGTTCGAGAATATGCGACATGATCTTCTATCAATAATCAACAGCAGGTCCGAAACCCATTTTGACTCACACATTCATCGATGATCATATCGGATGAACCACGATGCCAGATTCAATCAATCCCATATATATTCCCTTCGTCTCGCGATATTTTACTTGCCCGAGATTCGATCGCTTGCATCATACCTAGTTCAATCTCGTTCATAGCAAGTACTTTACTCATTCCGTAATCCGATATCACTTTGTGATTAACTCCTTAACCACATGCTTGCAAGCGGTGTTGATATCTATTACCGAGTGGGCCCGAAGTATATCTCTCCGACTTGGGAGGGACAAATCCCATCTCGATACATACAACCCAACAGATACTTTTCGATCACCTAAGAGACACCTTTATGATCACCCTCTCATAGGATGACGTTTGATGACCTCAAAGCTTTCTTCCGATACCAGGGAGTTGTATTATCTCATGGTCTAAGGAATACAATATTTGACATAAGAAAAGCTTCGCAAAGACGAACACGATGACACGATCTAATTGCTTCGCTTAGTTTGGGTCTGTCCACCATATCATTCTCCCAATGATATGATCCCATTATCAATTGACAACTCATGTCTATGGTTAGGAAACCTTAACCATCATTGATCAATGAGCTAGTCCATAGAGGCGTACTAGGGACACGGTGTTGTTCACAAACCACACAAGTATTAATGTTTCCGCTTAATACAATTCTAGCATGGAATATAAACTTTATCATGAACAAGAATTATAATAATAACATCTTTATTATTGCCTCTAGGGCATAATTCCAACAGAAGAAACTTTTGAGTTCAAATGGGAACCTTCAAACCTATTTTGATCAGGATAAATCCTAAAAGGATTTAAAAAGACAAACATTTAATAAATGAAAATAAAAATATTTGGAATTACTATTTTGGATCTTTTAATAAAAGATTTGATTTTCAAATGAAAAGGATAGAATTATAAATAAGGATTATTTTATAAGCCAAATTAAAACTTGGCCAAACCTTTTGAAATAAAATATTTCTATTTGATAAAAATAGTAAAGGATTATTTAAATAAAATAATAAGGATCTAATATCCAAATTTATTTAGTAATAAAGGTTTTACTATTTTAATTAAACACTAAAACTTGTTATTTTATTTAAAACAAGTTTTCCAAGTATTTTATGTTTTCAAATAAAATCTACTGATTTGGTTTTGAAAATATTTGGATTTCAAATGGAGATTTTAAATAAATTAAAACCCATTTGATTTAATAACTAAGGTCCATTTTATTTAATTATAAATGGACCCTAAAATAAAAATATTATTTTTGGTCTTTGGACTTTGGTTTATGTTGTTAAACAGAACCAAATTCAATTACAAGTGTGGTTAATGTTTGAATTAATTTGAATGCTTGATTGTTGTTTGAAATTCAAAATAGAAAATAGAAATAAAAAAGGATAAAACATTCAGAAAGAAAAAAATGAAAACAAACCTGACCCAACCCACCTGGCCCAGGAAGCCCAACTCCAGCCCAGCTTCTTTTCCCCACGCACGAAGCGTTTTCCACCTGAACACGTACCCGCAGAGCGACTGACGAGTGGACCCTCTTCCCCTCTCACTCCCCCGCTGACAGCAAGGTCCCACCTCTCCTATTCATCGTCTTCAACCCGCACCGATTACTCCCTGCCATTGCAGCCAGTAAACGCCGGCGATCAATTCGCGTTAAATGTCCGTGTTACTCCACCCCGCAACCACGCCCATTTAACCGCCCTCGTCTTACCTCTCTTTTCCCCCAGACAGCTCTCTTCCTCCGCCCAAGGCCGTCGTAATTTCGAATCGCGCTCTCACTGCTCCGGCGAGCTCCACAACCAATTCCGGCCAGCAGACACCGCCCCTCGCCTCCTCGACCAATCTCACACACTCCCCAGCCTCTGGCGCTTCTGCCTGTGCTTTCCATTCAACTGCGGGCACCCCAGAACGTCGGCAACCACCTCGACTGAGCGCCGCCGCGTCTGCATCTTACTCCGACAAAGTTTCTTGGTAACAACCGATCACCCCGAGCCCTTTCCTTCATGCACGCGTCATCGCCTTGACCTTGCGCATCTAACCATGCTCTCTGTTTTCCCCCTCGTGATCTGTAGCGTCGACCCTGACAACGAACAGAACCATCTGACGCCGACGACGACTCCGGCGAACGATTACTCCCGCTCCAGTGCGCCCCTCGCCAGACCAACACCACCTCGGGCTTCACCGTGACCTCCTGAACCCGGTGAGAATCTCCCCTTCCCTCCTTGCTTCCTAGAACCGCCACTAGCCCACTGTCTGAGCGTGCACCGTCGTCTGCCGCCGCGCAGCGCCGCCAGCCTTTGGCCAAGCATATGTGACCGTTAGATGTAAATCATGTAGCTGTGATTATAACGGAGCGAAGCGGTATGAGTCAACCCGCGCCATGCGATCTGATTAGATCCAACACCCCACATAGGCTGATCCACCCGAATCGGTATCGACCAGTAGCATCACGCCGCGTGTCACTAGTTTGTTTTAAAACAAAGTTTGAATCTGATTTAGATGCAGATTTGAAAACCTTGTAACTTTTGATCCACACGTCCAAAAATTACAAACTTTATATCAATGGAATAAGTGGAACAAGCCCTAGCCAACCATGCAATTTGTTTAGTAAAAAGCTTCTGGTAAAATGTTTGTTTTTGCAGAAACTTTTGTATGCTTGTTTAGGTTAGAAAAATTATTCCAAAATGTTTTTGAGGTTAAAATCTTTGCAAATTGGTTTGTTGTGAACCTACTGACCTTAGGAACCAACTTGTGGATTTAAAAATGTATTTTGAAAAGATTAGGATGGATTAATTGAATTAGCCCATTTCTAGTCAAATAAAAATATTGATTTTGCTATGGAAATGATTTTGGAATAAAAACATTGGGAAAATGATTTGAATCAAACCTACTGACCCTAAACACCAAGTTTTGAGATTAACAACTTAATTGGTGAACAACATAAAGTTTTTTCTTTAATAAAAACATTTTCCACCACATAAAATATTGATTGGATTTGAACAATGGTTTCTAGATAAAACCCTTTTGGCAAATGACTTTACCACTTTGGAAAATGACCACTTTGAACCTTACAAAGTTAGAGCCTAGTATAAATCACTTCTGCAAATAAAACTATCTTTTGCATGCTTGCATGCATGACTTAGTTCCTATTATTCTATGTGTGATGTTTTGTTTGATTGATTATTGGTTGGAATGCTAGTTGATATTGTGTTTGCTTGATGGATTTGTAGTAAAGTTAGAAAAGTGTGAAACTAGCAAGATCAAGAAGTGAACCAACATTCCCTACCAAAAAGGCAAGTGACACTATCATCTAAAGTCCTACTATTTTCATTATACTTAGTGGATTTTGAAACATGCATGAAAAGAGTTTCTATACTTATGCTATGCTAAATCCTAATAGGATACCCTTATATATATTCCTTAGTGAAAACAATGTAGTTGTAACATGCTTAGACATGCTATATATTTTGAGAAGAGATACATGTTGAGATTTTATGAAGTTGAGAAAAAGACTTATGTTTTATATAATAAAACAAGTACTCAATGAACCACCTGGGTGGACAAGGATACTTTGAGTTTTGGACAAGGTGGCAACAAAAGGAACCATGTCTATGGCAATCTCTTTGTGTTGTGCACCAAAAGAAAACCACCCAGGAAACTTAGAGATTGAACATGTTTCTCCAACTGTGGCTTTCGTGTACAGCCACATGCTACATATGGCTCTGGCTTAGTCAACTACATTGGGAAGAGCCATGCATTGTCTTCAGGTTTACTGGAAATGAGGGAACTAGGAACCCTACATTGGTGCCTGAAGACAAGCTAGCAATGGTGTATGGGAGGACCCTCTAGAAAGACTTCATCACATTCTCAATCTGCCAGTACTCCATCTTGGTGAGTACTTATCCAGCGGCCACTGGTGGCAACAAGATGAGATTGTGTCATGTGGGTAAAGTGTACAACTTCTGCAGAAGATAAAAAAATCTAAGTACTTAGCCGTGTCCCCGGTTATGGACAATACTGAGCAACTAAAGCTTGAAGCTATGGGAAATCTCGACATTCCAATTTCTAAAAGAAAAATTTTAAAGTAACAACAAAAGACTTGAAGCACTTGGGGGTACCAAGGAGCTCAAGAGATTTGGATAAAACTTGAAGCACTTGGGGATTTACCAAGGAGCTCAAGAGATTTTGATAAAAACTTGAAGCACTTGGGGGTACCAAGGAGCTCAAGAGATTTGGATAAAACTTGAAGCACTTGGGGATTTACCAAGGAGCTCAAGAGATTTTGATAAAAACTTGAAGTACTTGGGGTGTACCAAGGAGCTCAAGAGATTTTGATAAAAACTTGAAGTACTTGGGGTGTACCAAGGAGCTCAAGAGATTTTTTTGACAAAGACACTTGGGGATTTACCAAGGAGTTCAGAAAGATTTGACAAAAGGAACAAAAACCATTTTGAAAAGATAGGATAAATTATTGCTTTCTGCAAATGAGCCTAAAACCCTACTTAGCCAAATATGCATGTAATGATAGGATCCACTTATATTCAACATAGTAGTGAAACTTGCCAATACAATTCAAATGTATTGACTCTTGTGGCTGTAACTTGTTTTGTTGCAGGTTTGATTGATATTAGTGAAGTTGATTGATTAGGATTACAAGTCTACAACCAACATGTCTGCCTGTGGCACTTTGAAGATGAAGGACCCCATGCTTATAGATTTTCTGCTGCAATGTAATGTAATAGCCAAAGAGCTATGTAAGATGTAATAAAATTATGTTATTCCTAGTTATAAAGTTATATTATGACCTTTGTTTCTTGATATTACATCTTAACTGTGGATGCTAGCTATTGATCCAGGGACTAGCATTGTAAACACAGGGATCTCTACCTTTTTAAAAGGTTGGGAACTCTTACAGAAAGAGACCGAATGTTGTTCGGAGTCTCGGATGGGATCCGGGATATCACGAGGAGATCTGGAATGGTCCGGAGAATAAGATTCATATAAGGAAAGTCCTATTTCGGAGTTGGGGAATGGTTCCGGTGTTTTCATCGGGAATATTCTAGAAGGTTCTGGAATATCCGGCACTCCAAAGGGGAAGGGTACATGAATGTGTTATATCAAGTTGGTATGATTGCATCATGTACTAGGTGTCATCGCTGAACAAAATAAAGGGTTTAATCAAATCCTAGTTTCAAAAAAGTCAAACGCCAATTTGAAAGTCAAACGCCAATTTGAAAGTCAAACGGCTATTTTGGGAAGTGGAGAGGGAGGTGGAAACCGAGTTGGGGGAGGAGTTCCTCCCTCTACCGCCGACCCACCTTGAAGCCGAGTTGGGGAGGGACTCCCCTCCCCTTGGCCGGCCCCTCCACCTATAAAAGGAGGGGCAGGGCTCCCCTCCTAGACACCCAACACCTCCACCTCTAAACCCTAGCCGCCGGCGCCGCCACCTCCTGCTGCCGCCGCCTAGCAACCCTAGCCGCCGGCCAAGCCTCCTCCTCGGCGTGTCTAAACCCTAGATCATCGAGGGCTCTCTCATAGTCCACCATACTCGCTTCGGCTTAAGGCGAAGCCCTGCAAGATCTCCCCTCTACTTCCGGTACCACGCCGTTGTGCTGCCGGAATCGCGGGGAGAGTGCTACAACCTCCACTGCCTGCTGGAACAAGGGAGAGGAAGGTCTTCGTCGAGTACCGAACGTGTGACCGATCTGAGGGGCGCTCGAACGCAGCGCCGGAAGGATCGTCTACGCTATCTTGAGATCGGGAAGAGTACGACTACATCACCCACGAGAATCCGCTCTCGTTAAACACTTTGGAATCTTCAAGGGTGAGTTATTCCATCAACTCGTTGCTACAATCTAGTAGATAGATCTTGGCTTGTTTGTTTGTATGCGATAGAAAATTTTTGTTTTCCATGCTACGAAACCCTACACTATGGCACTTTGAAGATGAAGGACTCCATGCTATATAGTTATTTATGATGCATTGTAATGAGATAGCCAAATGATCTATGTAAGATGTAATGAATTAGTTTATTCCTGGTTATAAAGTTGTATTATGACCTTTGTTTCTTGATATTACATCTTAATTGTGGATACTAGCTATTGATCTAGGGACTATCATTGTAAACACAGGGACCTCTACCTTATTAAAGGTTGGGACCTCTACATGCTGTCATTAATTGTAATCAAGGAAAAGTAACATTCAATATTGATGACAAAGAGCATACTATTTATTTCCCCAAGAAGGTTGTTAGAAGCTATTGCCTGAATTCCATTGAAAATATTGAGAGCATCAAGGTTGGAGAAATATATTGTCCCATTCCACAGGAAAATTTTGAAACTATTATGATTGGGACCATTGCTATCAAGTATGAGGTAACATAATAACCTTGTAGATTACAAAGTTTTGTTTCATATAAGATTGTTTTGGTAACAAGACTTGATCAACATTGTTAACAAAAGGATTTTAATGTGGTCATACTTGCTTTCTTTTACTTTTCTCCTTCCTAGTCTGTGCCTTTCTTTTGTTAGCTTTGGTTTTGCCAGTTGCTTGTTTGTTAGAGTGTCTTAGAATTTCTGTAGTTCGGATTTTGGTTTTCTTTTGCTTCTTCTGAAAAAAACTGTTTCTGCGAGAAAATCAATTTTCAGACCCTGAAAATTGGCCAAAAATAAAGTTTTCTGAAAAATCCCAGAAAAATCAAAATAATTTTTTCCTCGAAAAAAGGGGCAGAGGGACACCTGAATTAACCCAGGGAGCCTCCCCAGGCTACCATACCCATGGTAGGCGCGGCCTACCTGTGGGTGGCGTCTAGGGGGGGTCTGGCCCACCTGGGCCCCTTCAAGGTGCCCCCTCACAGCCATCTTCTTTCTCTCTCCCGAAAAACACCGAAAAACTTGCTCAAGCTCGATTTCTTATTGTTCTTGCTCATGATTTTCGATCTCCTTGCTCAGCCCATCTTTTCTACTGATTTTTGGAGGGATTGCTCCTTGGTATGTGCCTCCTCCACTTGTCCAATTAGATTTGTGATTGGTAGATTGTTTCTTGAGTATTTTGCTGCTATAGGTGACATGTTGTTTAAGCTTGCATGCTTGTTCTATGCTTAGAGACTTTATTTTGATGCATGTGTAGTCCTCTAGCAAGTTCCTATAGTAGTTTCTCATCATTTATCAACATGGAAATCACTTGGTTTGATGTCTGGCTAAAAATTTCAGAATAGAGTTGTCATGGATAACCACACATTTGGAGAGATATTTTAGGGTGATGCACCTAGAAGGGCAAGGTTTCCAAGATCATCCACCAGTGTCAGGCCCTGATACAATGAGGATCTCATCACTCTGCGATTTGGTCACGAGGGAGATGAGGGGGATGCGCATCCCTCTGCCTTTCGTTGCCAAACCTTCTTGCGGGCTGCTGGGATTCTTGATGATTTTATGACCTTTGTTCGGAGGGCTAGTCTAACAAGTCTTATGCAGGATGATAGCATGCAATATGATACGCTCACTAAAACATTTGTGGAGAGCTTCTCCTTCACTAACAGCTTGTTCCATCCAGATGTTTCTTTCAAAGTTTATGGCAGGTCTTACCATATGACATTGAAGAAATTTTGTGAAGCTATAGGACTTGGTATAGTTGGGTCAGCAAAGAAGATTCCAGCTCAACCCGCTGATTTGTTGGAGCTCTATCGCGGAATAACCAACGATGATAACCGTAGAGCTCAACGGGGAAAGATAAGAAACATTCAGCTTCCAGCCATCTGGTACTTCACTTACTATCTTGCCACTAGTGTTCTTGGTAGGGAGAACACTAGTAATATTTCCAGTTATCATTTGGCTTTCTTAGCTGCTGCGCTCAACAATGAGACCAAGTATAATCTTGGTTCTCTCATTGCTCTTCGCTTAACAGCTAAGGGACCCATTTATGGGGGAATTATTGCTATACGTGTTGCTGCTTCCTTGGACATTGCTGTTGATCCAAATAATACAGTTTTGGCTCCTCAGAGGCTTGATCTTGCTTCCATGAAGGCGCACCACTTTATCACTAATGGCTCTACCCTTGAGAACTTGGTATATAAAATGTTGTTTATTGACAGGGAAGAGAGAGATCCCTCTCCCCCAAACCACTTTGTTCAGTATTTCTCAAGGACCTCTGTCACGCTCCAAGGAGGAGATGGATGAGATGATGTGCTCTCTTGCCTTCCATGGGCGCTATTAGGAGGAAGCGCCCTCTTACGACCACGCGGTACACTACACAGGGAAGTCGTCGAGCTCGTACCAGGACGAGGGAGCCTCCTCGTCATACTACGGAGGTGCACCTACTTGGGCACCATGGGATTGATCCCCACTTAGGCCAAAAGCCTAAGCTTGGGGGGGTATACCAACATAACACTCATATATATATCATGTTCGGTCGGTTCTTTGTATATCCATTGTTTCACTTTCTTTTTGGTTCTTGTTGCTTCTTTCTCAAAAACACAAAAATACCAAAAATATTTTCATTGTTTCTCTTGGTTTGTTGATTTGCTTTTGTTTGCCTTAAAAGAAAAATCCAAAAATATTTTGCTTTGGTTTGTTTTTTCTTTGTTGGCTTCTTTAAAAAATCGAAAACACCAAAAACATTTGTTGTTCTTCTTTGGTTTTGTGAGTTCTTTACAGGGTTCAGCCGTCCTTAGTGGATTTTGGTTTTCATGTTATTATTCAAGTCACACAAGTGAAGGGCAATGATGAAGATTAAGACAACTTGAGGAGTGGTAAGAGGTTGGTAACGAACTCTATTTGTTTCATTTTTGTACATATACTCATCATTGTGAGCATGCTTAGTCTGTTCATGGTAAGGAGTGTGTTACTGATGGATGCTTAGTAGTTCTTGCTTGTCTATGATTAGCTCTAGCTTGCTAATAGTTTGTAGCATGTCATATGAATGTTTTCTTGCATTATTTTATTCATATTTTGGTATGAAATTGTGGTATCGTCCTCTGGAAGTTTCATGTGAATCGACTTGGCACATGCTCATGCATGCATATGAGTAATAAATAGTCAGTAAGCCTCGATGATTTATTTTGCCTCAGATTTCTTGTATCATTTTTATGCCATAATTAGTCATGTTTTGTTGCAAGCATGATTATGACAATTATTGCTCTCTCGTTTGTCGCTCCCTCTCTTTTGCTAGCCTTCACTTGCACTGAGTATGAGCTCTACCAGTGTTTCCAACTCGCCAAAACCAATATTGCCAGCTGTGTCCACCATACCTACCTATTAGCATCGTTTGCTATTCCAGTGCATATTCAATATGCCTTGTTTTCTTCCAAATAAAATGTTTGTCTGTTTTGAGAAATTTAGTTAGTAAAGCTCTCACGAACTTGATGGCACACTTTATTCCTTGCGCTTAATAATCTTTAAGAATTGTGACTTGTCCATGAAAGTTATATGCTTGCAAATTGTATGTTGGGAGTCAGCAGAACCGTGCCGTCACGGGGAACGCTTTCAACACTTTTTGGATATCCTATCCAGTTGATACTTTGCTCTTTTGTTTACGGATGTCGACAATGTGAAATAAAAGGGGATATTTGAGTTCATGGAGTCTATACATTGTGTTAGAGAAACGTCTGGGACGCTAGCCTAAGCCATGCATAATCATGGTGGAAACTTGCAGCATCACCATATTGAGCATTCTATCAAGCATCCCCAATAAAAAGCTATGCACATAGTAAATAAAAAGATCGCTGAGATACTCATTATCTGCTTGCCTTGTCATTTTGATCACGGGATAGCTCATGTATCATGTGCAAGGGGTATCTCATTGTCGGTTCTCTATGATATGGTGTGTATTTACAATGACAAGAACTTATGGGTAACTAAAGTTGACTAGCATGCGGAGCGGCCCTCGTACTCAAGGGACTTGGGATTTTTAGTCTATGTTTTGTCAAGCATATGATTTAGAGTGGACCTCACTTTCACCTTAACCATATGAAGATGCCTATGATAGGGGCAATGAGAGCTCAAAGCTAATGAGTACCTTCCTTTCGGCATTAGGCCTTTCAAACTTTCCAAAACCGTTTTCACAACCTTGTTGAGTCACCACTTATTCTCTGAGCACCTTCTTGAGAGCATAGTTGTCATTTTTTTGTTTGTTCCAAAACTTGGTTAATTATGTCATGACTTTGATGCTTGTATCTCTGATATTTTTACCTCTAGTCTTCACTTGAACTTTAGAGGTGCCTTGGCATTTATATTTTGCTCTACAAACAAAGGCAAGCGAGATACCACTCTATCATACCTTACTATGAGCATTTCAATGTTGCTTATGTTTATGTTCCATGCTACTTATTATTATTGAGTTGGTTTCTCTTCATAGCTTGCAATGACTATTGATTAGACTTGCTTGCATACTTCTTATTATGAATGGTTTAAGCATCTACCCCTTTGCTGAGAATATATACATCACATGAAGCAAATGTGTTCGTGAAAGTTCTTTTATCGCACTCAGTTTTCAACTGAATTTCCTGAGGACAAGCAATAAGATAAGCTTGGGGGAGTTGATACGTCAAAACGTATCTACTTTCCCGAACACTTTTGCTATTGTTTCTCCTCTAAACTTGTGTGATTTGGATACAACTAACATGGACTGACGTTGTTTTCAGCAGAATTACCTTGGTGTCTTGTTTTTGTGCAGAAAATCAACTATCAGGAAAAATCCCGGAAAATATGCCAAAAATTATATTTCACCAGAAGACCCACAGAGCCAGAAGACGAGACAGAGAAGGGGCCTAGGGGGCTCACACCCCTGCCAGGCACGGGCCCACTTCTGGCCGCGCCTAGGGGGTGCAGCCACCCCAAGCACCCCCTCGGCCTCCCTCTGCGCCTATAAGTTGCCTTTCGACCTAAAAACTGAGGGGGGTTTGATAGTTTTCCAGAAAGAGTTCCGCTCCACCGCCGCCACTAGAAACCAAGATTCGGATCCAGAAACACCGTTCTGGCACCCTGCCGGGACGGGGAATTTGGAGAGGATCATCGCCATCATCATCACCAACGCATCTCCATCAACCACCGATGTTTCCCTTATCCATGAGTGAGTAATCCCCTGTTGTAGGCTTGAGGATGGTAGGGATTGGATGAGTTGTATCATGTAATCGAATAAAATCTGTTAGGGCATAGTGCCTAGTATCTCTGTTAGTGCTATTTGACTTTGTTGCAACTTGTTGTGCTTAATGCTTGTCACTAGCTAGGGCCCGAGTGCCATGATCTCAGATCTGAACTTATTATTGAATCATTATGATAGTATTGTTTGTGATCTTATCTGCAAGTTGTGTACACATATCATTGTACGGATCCAAAGGCCCCAAAGTGACAATAATTGGGACAACCGGAGAGGATGGCTGTGGTGTGAGGATTTTAGGGGTTCGTAGCATGGAAAACAAAAAAAATCTACCGCATGCACACAAACAAGCCAAGATCTATCTACTAGATTGTAGAAATGAGTCAATAGAAGCACTCACCCTCGAAGATTCCAAAGCGGTTAACGAGAGCAGATTCTCGTGGGTGATGTAGTCGTACACTTGCCGATCTCAAGATCGCGTAGACGATCCTTCCGGCGCTGCGTTCCAGCAGCGCTTCCGCAGTCGGTCACACGTTCGGTACCCGATGAAGACCTTCCTCTCCCTTGTTCTAGCAGGAAGCGGAGGTTATAGTTCTCCCCTCGCGATTCCGGCAGCACGACGGCGTGGTGTCGGAAGTAGAAGGAAGATCCCGCAGGGCTTCGCCTAAGCCGGTGCGAGTTATGGTGGATCTAGGGTTTCCCGGTGATCTAGGGTTTAGAAGACCGGGAGGAGGAGGAGGTGTCGGCGGCGGCTAGTGCGGCCCAGACATCTTAAGCACGTGCTCACTGATGGAGCTGCCCTCTTCCATATTGCAGTTAAAGAACTTTTCAGAAGCCTCATAACTCTCAACTGCCGCGTGAGCCTCAAATATCATTTTGAGTTTATGGACAATATCATGTGGGTCATGGTTCTCAAACCTTTTCTGAAGCTCGATTCCAAACCATACAAGATAGCACACTGAACTGTGGAGTACTGATTCTTCTGAGCGAGGAAAACATTTTTTACCTCATCGGTAGCATCAGCTGCAGGCGGGTCACCCAGCGGTGCATCCAGCACATAGGTCAAATTACCAGCATTGAGTATAATCCTAAAATTGCGGAACCATCCGCGAAGTTTCTTCCAATGTTTTTCAACTTTTCTTTCTCTAGGAACGCATTAAAATTGATGGTAGGGGCCGCCATTGATCTACAACATATTTGCAATAGTTTAGACTAAGTTTATGACAAATTGAGTTCTAATTAATAGTTAAATTAATCTAGGTGAACTCCCACTCAAAACAATATCCCTTACATTGTTTTAGTGATCACACGAACCAAATCCACCACATCAAAACCGATCATCACGAGAGTTGATGTAGCTTCAATGGCGAACAATCAACATGTTCATCATATCTACTATATGACTCATGCTTTACCTTTCGGTGATCCGTGTTCTGAGACCATGTCTGTACATGTTAGGCTCATCAAGATCAAACCTTAGCTTCCGGATGAGCAAATCTGGCATGCTCATGTTGTATACACTCGTAGAATCTAACACACCCGATCATCACGTGGTGCTTCGAAACAACGAGCTTTAGCAACGGTGCTTACTAAGGATGAACACTTTAAAACTTAAATTTTTGTGCTTGAGGGATCATCTTATAATGCTACCGTCGCGAACTAAGCAATACAAGATCATCTTATAATGCTACCGTCGCGAACTAAGCAATACAAGATCCATAAAATGATTAACATCACATGCAATTCATAATATGTGATATGATATGGCCTTTCTTCTTGTGCTTCCGACCTCCATCTTCAAGGATGAACATGATCTCCATCATCACCGGGATGGCGCCAAGGTCAATGGCACCGCTTCATGGTTGTCGTCCACTAGCATCAACTATTACAACTACTTTGAATAGACACGCAGGTCTTAACAGAATTAAAAAGACAACCATATGGCTCCTGCCAGTTGCCAACTTACAATAAGGAACATTGCATACATCATATATAATCACAATCATGGCCATATCACATCACTACACACCCCCTGCAAAACAAAGTTAGACGCCTCTAATTTTCTTTGCATGTTTTACATGGTTTGGTGCTTTCAATAAGTGTCATTCTAACTTACAAACAAGAACCACAACGTTGATGCTTGAGCTATCAAGTGCCTGTTGTAAATTGAATCTATACTATGATGGGAGAGACAAACACCCGCAAAGCCACTTATGCAATACAAGTTGCATGTTAAGCGTGGAGCAAGTCTCATGAACGATGTCATGTAAGGTTAGCTCGGGCCGCTTCATCCAATCATACCGCAAGATGCAAAGTACACAAAAAGCAATTGATAATAAAAGCTCCACCGCCCACAATGACCATTGTGTTCTACTCGTGCAATAGATCTACATATACACACGGCTCTGATACCATTGTAGGGGTTCGTAGCATGGAAAACAAAAAAATTCTACCGCATGCACACAAAAAAGCCAAGATCTATCTACTAGATTGTAGCAACGAGTCAATAGAAGCACTCACCCTCGAAGATTCCAAAGCGGTTAACGAGAGCAGATTCTTGTGGGTGATGTAGTTGTACACTTGCCGATCTCAAGATCGCGTAGATGATCCTTCCGGCGCTGCATTCCGGCAGCGCTTCCGCAGTCTGTCACACGTTCGGTATTCGATGAAGACCTTCCTCTCCCTTGTTCCAGCAGGCAGCGGAGGTTGTAGTTCTCCCCTCGCGATTCCGGCAGCACGATGGCATGGTGTTGGAAGAAGAAGGAAGATCCTGCAGGGCTTCGCCTAAGCCGAGGAGGAGGAGGAGGTGTCGGAGGAGGCTAGTGCGGCGACAATGGTGCATATGGCGGCAGGTATGGCGCAAAGGTGGCGGCGTCAGGCATGCAGCTTGGCGTGGGGAGGGCTAGGGCTTGTGGTGTTGGGTCAGCCGTCCCCCTCTATTTATGAGAGGGGTGCAGCCTTGATAGAGGGGAGTTTGAAACCACTTCCAAACCCAAGTTGAAAGGACTCTTTCCTTCTTCCACTAGGAAACCATTGTTCCAGTTTGACTTTTCAAACCTCCCGTTTGACTTTCAATTTAGAGCTTTAATTCTCTCTCGCAAATGTCCACACCAAGTGACCTAAGATATGATCCAATCATTCCACTTGCAAATGACACATTCATGTACCATTCCCCTTACGGTCCGGCGAACCTTCTAGAACCTTCTAGAATCTCTCTGATGAAAACATCGGAATCTTTCCCGAACTCCGGAATCAGACTTTCCTTATATGAATCATATTCTTCGGACCATTGCGGATCTCCTTTTGATATCCCGGATCCCATCCGAGACTCCGAACAACATTTGGTATCCCTACTAACATTCCATATTTACTAAACAACATCGAATCCTTAAGTGTGTCTCCCTACGGTTCGTGACTTATGTGGACATGCCCGAGACACTTCTCTGATCAAAAACCAATAGAGGAATCTGGAAATTCATATGGCTCCCAGATATTTCTACGATTACTTTGTGATCGAATGAACCACTTACATACGATACCAATTTCCCTTTGTCTCACGATAGTTTACTTATTCGAGGTTTTGATCGTCGGTATCTCTGCATACCTAGTTCAACCTCGTTACTGATAAGTACTCTTTTCTCGTTCCCATGATATGTGATCCCTTGTGAGCCAGTCACATGCTTGAAAGCTAATTGGATGGCATTTCACCAAGAGGGCCCAGAGTATATCTATCCGTCATATGGATGGACAAATCCCACTCTTGATCCATGTGCCTCAACCCATACTTTCTGAACACTCAATGCCACCTTTATAGCCACCCAGTTACGGTGTGGTGTTTGATGTCATCAAAGCATCCTTCCGGTGATGGTGATTAGCATGATCTCATGGTCGAAGGAATTAGGTTACTATGTATCAGAAAGCTTATAGCAAACGAACTATTAAAATGACTTGATCTTTATGCTACGCTTATCTATAGGAGTATGTCCATCATACCATTCTCCTAATGATATGATCTTGTTGTTAATAACATCTCAATGTTCATGATGAGAAACCACGATCATATATTAACCAACAAGCTAGTATTATAAAGAGGCTTTACCAGGGACTCTAATTTAGTTTACAAATCACACAAGTATTAATGTTTTCGGTCAATACTGTTATAGAATGAATGTAAACATTTAGCATAAACACAAAGATATAATAATAACCACTTTTATTATTTCCTCTAGGGCATATCTCCAATAGTCTCCCACTTGCACTAGAGTCAACTAATCTAGATTACATGGTAATATACCGAACACCCATGGAGGTTTGGTGTTGGTCATGTTTTGCCCTCGGGAGAGGTTTAGTCAACGGATCCGCCACATTCAGATCTGTGTGTACTTTGCAAATCTTTATGTCACCATCTTGGACATGCTCTCGAATAGCGTGAAAACGTAGCTTGATATGCTTCAGCTTCTTGTGTGACCTTGGTTCTTGCGCATTGGCTATGGCGCCCATGTTATCACAATAGATAGACATTGGGTCCAGCGCACTTGGAACCACACCGACATCTGTAATGAACTCCTTCATCCATATTGCCTCTTGTGAAGCCTCCGAAGAAGCTATGTATTCCGATTCAGTTGAAGATCTCGCCACAACGCTTTGCTTTGCACTCCTCCAGCTAACTGCTGCACCATTCAAAGTAAATACGTATCCAGATTGTGATTTAGAATCATCCGGATCGGTGTTCCAACTAGCATTGGTGTAACCATTAACAATGAGTTGTTCATCACCTCCATAAGAAAGAACCATATCCTTAGTTCTTCTCAAGTACTTAAGGATGTTTTTGACCATTGTCCAATGATATACTCCTGGATCACTTTGATATCTTCTAGTCAAACTAAGAGCATATGCAATGTCGGGTCTAGTACATAGCATGGCATACATAAGAGATCCTATGGCTGAGGCATAGGGAGTCTTACTCATCCATCCTCTATCTTCTGATGTTGCAGGACTTTGAGTTTTACTCAAGGTCGTATTGGGCAACATGGGCAAGAACCCTTTCTTTCTATCTTCCATTCCAAACCTCTTTAGAACTTTGTCCAAATATGTACTCTGTGACAATGATATTAGGCGTCTCGATCTATCTCTATAAATCTTTATGCCTAATATGTAAGCTGCTTCGCCAAGATATTTCATTGAAAAACTATTATTCAAATAATCCTTGACACTATTAAGAAGGTCTACATCATTCCCAATCAACAATATGTCATCTACATATAGTATTAAGAATGCTATAGAGCTCCCACTCACTTTCTTGTAAATACAAGCTTCTTCATAAGTTTGTATAAAACCAAAGCTTTTGATCACCGTATCAAAACGTTGATTCCAACTCCGGGATGCTTGCTTCAATCCATAAATGGACCGTTGAAGTTTGCATACCTTGTTAGCATCTTTAGGATCTACAAAACCTTTGGGCTGTACCATATACAACTCTTCATCAATGTATCCATTGAGGAACGCCATTTTGACATCCATTTGCCATATCTCATAATCATAATATGCAGCAATTGCTAACATAATCCTCGCGGACTTTAGCTTCGCTACCGGTGAGAAAGTCTCATCGTAGTCAACTCCTTGAATTTGTCGAAACCCTTTTGCGACAAGTCGAGCTTTATAGACAGTAACATTACCATTAGCATTTGTTTTCTTCTTGAAAATCCATTTGTTCTCGACAGCCTTCCGGCCATCCGGTAAGTCCACCAAAGTCCATACTTGGTTTTCGTAAATGGATCCAATCTCGGATTTCATGGCTTCTTGCCATTTATTGGAATCTGGGATCATCATCGCTTCCTCATATGTCGCAGGGTCATCGGTGTTGTCCACCAACATGACACTCATAACGGGATCATACCAATCAGGAGTGGTATGAGTTCTCGTTGACCTGCGAGGCTCTGTACTAACTTCAACCGAAGTTTCATGATCAACATCATTAGCTTCCTCTCTTATTGGTGTAGGCGCCACAGTAACTACTTCCGGTGCTGCGCTACTCGCAAGTTCGAGAAAAGGTTCAACAATCCCGTTGAATTCTACTTTCCTTCCAGTCACTTCTTTCGAGAGAAACTCCTTCTCTAGAAAGGATCCGTTCTTGGCAACGAATTTTTTTTCCTCGGATCGATGATAGAAGGTATACCCAATTGTTTCCTTCGGGTATCCTATGAAGACGCATTTTTCCGCTTTGGGTTCAAGCTTGTCGGGCTGTAACTTCTTTACATAAGCTTCGCAGCCCCAAAATTTAAGGAACGACAATTTAGGTTTCTTCCCAAACCATAATTCATACGGTGTCATTTCAACGGATTTAGATGGTGCCCTATTTAAAGTGAATGCGGCTGTTTCTAATGCATAACCCCAAAATGATAGCGGT
The DNA here is from genome assembly GCA_023614405.1 of Avena insularis. Classification (NCBI taxonomy): domain Eukaryota; kingdom Viridiplantae; phylum Streptophyta; class Magnoliopsida; order Poales; family Poaceae; genus Avena; species Avena insularis. Next base: position 360,042,562 of record CM042697.1, read on the forward strand.
AAATCTGTAAGTGACATCATAGAACGAACCATATCTAAGAGAGTTCGATTACGACGTTCGGACACACCATTACGTTGTGGTGTTCCCGGCGGTGTCAATTATGAAAGTATTCCGCATTTCTTCAAATGCTTTCCAAACTCGTAACTTAGATATTCACCTCCATGATCAGATCGTAGAAATTTAATCTTCTTGTTACGTTGATTCTCTACCTCACCTTGAAATTCCTTAAACTTCTCGAAAGTTTCGGACTTATGTTTCATGAAATAGATATACCCATATCTACTCAAGTCATCCGTGAAGGTAAGAACATAGCGATAACCACCGCGTGATTCTACACTCATTGGACCACACACATCGGTATGTATGATTTCCAATAAGTCCGTAGCTCGCTCCATCAAACTAGAAAATGGAGTCTTAGTCATTTTACCCATCAGACATGCTTCGCATCTTTCAAGTTATTCCAGAAGTCCATCGGAATGGAGTTTCTTCATACGCTTCACTCCAATATGACCAAGACGATAGTGCCACATATAGGTCGAGTTATCACTCAATTTCAAACGTTTAGCTTCAATGTTATTAATGTGTGTATTACTACAATCGAGATTCAATAAGAATAGACCATCTCTCAAAGGTGCATGTGCATAAAACATATTACTCATATAAATCGAACAACCATTATTCTCGGATTTAAACAAGTAACCGTCTTGCAATAAACATGATCCTGATATAATGTTCATGCTCAATGCAGGCACCAAATAACAATTATTTAAGTATAAAACTAATCCTGATGGTAGATGAAGAGGTAGCGTGCCGACCGCGATCACATCAACCTTTGATCCATTTCCAATGCGCATCGTCACCTCGTTCTTCGCTAGCTTCCGTTTATTCTGCAGCACCTGTTTCGAGTTACAAATATGAGCAACCGAACCAGTATCAAATACCCAGGCACTACAACGAGTACTAGTGAGATACACATCAATAACATGTATATCGGATATACCTTTCTTCTTGATGTTGTCGTTCTTCAAATCCTCCAAGTACTTAGGGAAATTCCGCTTCTAGTGACCCTCTCCCTTGCAGTAAAAGCACTCAGTTTCAGCCTTAGGCCCAGCCTTGGTCTTCTTCGCCAGCGCGGTAACTTTCTTACCGCCCTTCTTGAAGTTTCCCTTTTCTTAGACTTGCCTTGCTTCTTAAATTTGGTGGTTTTATTGACCAACAACACTTGGTGCTCTTTCTTGATCTCCACTTCTGCAGACTTTAACATGGAGAAGAGTTCGGGCAACGACTTGTCCATGTTTTTCATATTGTAGTTCATCACAAAGTTATTATAACTTGGTGGTAGTGATTGGAGGACACGGTGAATCCCTAAAGCTTGCGTGCCCAGACATCTTAAGCATGTGCTCAATGACGGAGCTGCCCTCTTCCATCTTGCAGTTAAAGAACTTTTCAGAAGCCTCAAAACTCTCAACTGCCGCATGAGCCTCAAATATCATTTTGAGTTCATGGACAATATCATGTGGGTCATGGTTCTCAAACCTTTTCTGAAGCTCTGATTCCAAACCATACAATATAGCACACTGAACTGTGGAGTACTGATTCTTCCGAGCGAGGAAAACATTTTTTACCTCATCGGTAGCATCAGCTGCAGGAGGGTCACCCAGCGGTGCATCCAACACATAGGTCAAATTACCAGCATTGAGGACAATCCTCAAATTGCGGAACCAATCTGTGAAGTTTCTTCCAATGTTGTTCAACTTTATTTTCTCTAGGAATGCATTAAAATTGATGGTAGGGGCCGCCATTGATCTACAACATATTTCCAATAGTTTATACTAAGTTTATGACAAACTGAGTTCTAATTAATAGTTAAATTAATCTAGATGAACACCCACTCAAAACAATATCCCTCACATTGTTTTAGTGATCACACGAACCAAATCCACCACATCAAAACCGATCATCATGAGAGTTGATGTAGCTTCAATGGCAAACAATTAACATGTTCATCATATCTACTATATGACTCATGCTTTACCTTTAGGTGATCCGAGTTCCGAGACCATGTATGTACATGTTAGGCTCGTCAAGATCAAACCTTAGCTTCCGCATGAGCAAATCTGGCTTGCTCACGTTGTATACACTCGTAGAATCTAACACACCCGATCATCACGTGGTTCTTCGAAACAACGAGCTTTAGCAACGGTGCTTACTAAGGATGAACACTTTAAAACTTGAAATTTTGTGCTTGAGGGATCATCTTATAATGCTACCGTCGTGAACTAAGCAATACAAGATGCATAAAAGGATTAACATCACATGCAATTCATAATATGTGATATGATATGGCCTTTCTTCGTGTGCTTCTAATCTCCATCTTCAAGCACGAACATGATCTCCATCATCACCGGTATGGCGCCAAGGTCAATGGCGCCGCTTCATGGTTGTCGTCCACCAGCATCAACTATTACAACTACTTTGAATAGACACGCAGGTCTTAACGGAATTTAAAAGACAACCATATGGCTCCTGCCGGTTGCCAACTTACAATACGTAACATTGCATACATCATATATAATTACAATCATGGCCATATCACATCACAGCACAACCCCTGCAAAACAAAGTTAGACGCATCTAATTTTCTTTGCATGTTTTACGTGGTTTGGGGCTTTCAATAAGTGTCGTTCTAACTTACGAACAAGAACCACAATGTTGATGCTTGATCTATCAAGTGCCCGTTGTAAATTGAATCTATACTATGATGGGAGAGACAGACACCCGCAAAGCCACTTATGCAATACAAGTTGCATGTTAAGCATGGAGCAAGTCTCATGAACGATGTCATGTAAGGTTAACCCGGGCTGCTTCATACCATCATACCGCAAGATGCAAAGTACACAAAAAGAAATTGATAATAAAAGCACCAGCGCCCACAATGACCATTGTGTTCTATCTGTGCAACATATCTACATATATACATGGCTCTGATACCACTGTAGGGATTCGTAGCATGGAAAACAAAAAAATTCTACCGCATGCACACAAACAAGCCAAGATCTATCTACTAGATTGTAGCAACGAGTCGATAGAAGCACTCACCCTCGAAGATTCCAAAGCGGTTAACGAGAGCAGATTCTCATGGGTGATGTAGTCGTACACTTGCCGATCTCAAGATCGCGTAGATGATCCTTCGGCGCCAAGCGCTTCGCTTGATCGGTCACACGTCGATTGCTCGATGAAGACCTTCCTCTCCCTTGTTCCAGCAGGCAGAGGAGGTTGTAGTTCTCCCCTCACGATTCCGGCAGCACGACGGCGTGGTGTCAGAAGTAGAACGAAGATCCCGCAGGACTTTGCCTAAGCCGATGCGAGTTATGGTGGATCTAGGGTTTCCCGGTGATCTAGGGTTTAGAAGACCGGGACGAGGAGGAGGTGACGCGGTGGCGGCGGTGGCAATAAGGCTAAGTGGCGGCATGCAGGCGGCGGCATGACATGTGGCGTGTGGCGGCTTGGCACGGGGAGGGCTAGGGCTTGTGGTGTTGGGGAAGCCCTCCCCCTCTATTTATGAGAGGGGGCAGCCTTGTGGGAGGGGAGTTTGAAACCACTTCCAAACCCAAGTTGGAAGGACTCTTTCCTTCTTCCACTAGGAAACCATTGTTCCAGTTTGACTTTTCAAACCTCCCGTTTGACTTTCAATTTAGAGCTTTAATTATCTCTCACAAATGTCCATACCAAGTGACCTAAGATATGATCCAATCATTCTACTTACCCATGACACATTCATGGACCATTCCCCTTCCAGTCCGGTGAACCTTCTAGAACCTTCTAGAATCTCTTCGATGAAAACATCGGAATCTTTCCCGAACTCCGGAATCGGACTTTCCTTACATGAATATTATTCTCCGGACCATTCCGGATCACCTTGTGATATCCTGGATCCGATCCAAGATTCCTAACAACATTCGGTATCCCTACTAACATTCCATATCTACTAAACAACATCGAATCCTTAAGTGTGTCTCCCTACGGTTCGTGAATTATGTGGACATGACCGAGGCACTTCTCCGATCAATAACCAATAGAGGAATCTGGAAATTCATATGGCTCCCACATATTTCTACTATTACTTTGCGATCGAATGAACCACTTACATACGATACCAATTTCCCTTTGTCTCACGATAGTTTACTTATCCGAGGTATTGATCGTCGGTATCTCTGTATACCTAGTTCAACCTCGTTACCGATAAGTACTCTTTTCTTGTTCCCGTGATATGTGATCCCTTGTGAGCCAGTCACATGCTTGCAAGCTAATTGGATGACATTCCACCGAGAGGGCCTAGAGTATATCTATCCTTCATATGGATGGACAAATCCCACTCTTGATCCATATGCCTCAACCCATACTTTTCGAACACTCAATGCCACCTTTATAGCCACCCAGTTACGGTGTGGTGTTTGATGTCATCAAAGCATCCTTACGGTGATGGTGATTAGCATGATCTCATGGTCGAAGGAATTAGGTCACTATGTATCAGAAATCTTATAGCAAACGAACTATTGAAATGACTTGATCTCTATGCTATGCTTATCTATAGGAGTATGTCCATCATACCATTCTCCTAATGATATGATCTTGTTGTTAATAACATCTCAATGTTCATGATCGAGAAACCATGATCATCTATTAACCAACAAGCTAGTATTATAAAGAGGCTTTACCAGGGACTCTATTTTAGTTTACAAATCACACAAGTATTAATGTTTACGGTTAATACTGTTATAGCATGAATGTAAACATTTATCATAAACACAAAGATATAATAATAACCACTTCTATTATTGCCTATAGGGCATATCTCCAACAAGGATCACATGTGTGCTCTGGTGCTCTATTAAAAGGAGCACCTTAATTGCCAGTAGTTCCCTAGAGGCCCCGCTGCCACGGGCTGGCTGGACAGAAGATGTTGTGCAAGTTCTCATTGTGAGCACGTATGACTATATTTGGAGCACATGCCTAGGATTGTTTAGTACTTGGATGCTTGTTATTATTTATCTGCAATGCCCTAGATCTTGAAGTTACATGTTTAGACTCGTCCATGCAACGCCCGTACATCCATACATATGCCTACCGCACTCGATTCCCACTGTTTACTGTTACTGTTACTATTGATCCTATTTCACTGTTGCTATTGCTTTGCTGTTGAAACTATAAAACGGTTGCTACTGATAAACTTCTATGAGCAAGAAATATTTCCAGGTGCACCTCAACAGACAACTCAGTTGTTAAGGCTTGCAAGTTTTCTTTGGCTCCCCTTGTGTCGAATCAATAAATTGGGTAATACTACCCGCGAAGACTGTTGCGATCCCCTACACTTGTGGGTCATCAGGGGCCATGAGGCGATGACACCTGGTGGCGGCGCAGCCAGGGGCGCACCAGCCCTAGGTGTGGCCCCCTCGGGCGCCCTCCTTCCTTGCCCCTTCGCCTATAAATTCAACCCGATGCAGAAACCCTAAGCCCCCGATCATATCTCCATGAAATTGTCAGTAGCCGCCGCCACCATCGTCCCTAGATCGGGGGGATTCGAATCTCTTCCTAACACCCTGCCTGAGTGGATAGATCATCTCGGAGCCCTTCTTCATCACCATGCCAGCCTCCGGTATGATGTGTGAGTAGTTCAACCTTGGACTATGTGTCCATACAGTAGCTAGATGGTTATTCCTCCTCCTTTGTTCTATCATGTTTAGATCTTGTGAGATCCATTCATGATCAAGATCATCTATTTGTAATCATACATGTTGCGTTTGCGGGGATCCGATGGATATTGAGATACTATGTCAGATTGATTATTGATTCTATCATGTATGTGTTGTTTGTGATCTTGCATTCTCTCCATTTCTAGTAGCTATCTTAGCCAAGTAGATGTTTGTGACTCCAATAGGGAGTATTTATGCTCGATAGTGTGTTCATGCCTCTAGTAATCTGGGGAAGTGACAGAAATCTCTAAGGTTGTAGATGTGTTGTTGCTACTAGGGAGAAAACAACAATCTTTTGTTCATGGAACAATTGTATTGCTTACTTTACACACACATTGCTTAAAGCAATAATCTGTTGCTTGCAACTTAATACTGGAAGGGGTTCGGATGATAACCTGAAGGTGGATTATTAGTCATAGATGCAGTTGGATTATGTTCTATGTATATTGTTTTAATTCCCAATCAAATATCATAGGAGTCATGATGTCTAGTATTGCATTGTTATGCTTCCTCAGTCTGTCAATTGCCCCGATGTAATTTGTTCACCCAGCATGTTATTTATCTTAAAGAGAACTCCTCTAGTGAACTGTGGACCCCGGTCCAATCTTTATCATTGATACATCATCCACTATTACCCTATACTTTCTACAAGCTACTATTACCTTCCACACTATACGTTTAATCCTTTGTTTTCAGCAAACCGTTGAGATTGACAACCTCACTGTAAGTTGGGAAAAGTCTTGAGTTTTTTTTGTGCAGGATTCCAAGTTGTTAGCAATACCTTGGAGTTGTTTCCTTGCTCCTACTGGTTCGATAACCTTGGTTTCATAACTGAGGGAAAACTTGTTGATGTGTTCATCACACCTTGATCTTGGGTATCCCAACGAGGCTCTACAGTGATCTGAGCCCATCAAGATTTTCTAGCGCCGTTGTCGGGGAGTTAAGGATAACTTTACAAGGGGAGTCTCTCACAACCTTCCTCTTTACTTTTTTTTGTTTTGCTTAGTTTCTTTTGCTTAGTTTTCCTTTTTTTCTTTCTCTCAAAAATACAAAAAAATAGTTTCATTTGGTTTGCTTTTTCTTATCAAAAACACACAAAAATTATTTCCTACTATAGTTGTTGGTCTATTATTGCCTTACTTTGTCATGCTTTCTACCGATGGTTGATTTCTTTGAAACTAGATCTTATTGGCAAGGTGGGTTCACGGAAGAACAAAAATATTATTATGAGGAACACTGTTTGTCACAAAAAGGGAAAAACTTATGGGAACAAATTGATAAATTGAAGACTGTCACATCCCAAGATTTTCCAAATCTTGTAATGTGAAAAATAAATAAACAAAATAATTTTTTGTTGAAAATCAGGGTGAAAAGAAACTTTTGTTTCTAAAAGGAAACTGGAAATCCCATCTTGAACAAACTTTAGTAGAAGTTTGAATTCAACAAAAATCCAAGATCAAGGGAAATGCATTCCTCAATGAATGTATCTGGAAATTTGAACACTTGGAAAATAAAACCAAATCCCTAACCCTAATGGAAGGAAATCATTTCCAAAGTTACCCCAAATCTATGGATTTTGATCCATACCAAAGTTGATCAACAAATATTCACAAAGGATCAAGAAAGACCATAGAGGTTGGTTTCACTTAGTTTGGAGCCATGGACAAAACCTTATGAAAATAATGAAATAAGGAAATTGAGTTCCAAAGCTAATAAAACCCTTACCAAAAACCCATACCAATTGGTGAGCAAATAATCCTAAAGGGATTTATAAAGATAAACATTTTTTCAAAGGAAAATAAATTGTTTTGGAAATACAAATTTAGATCTTTTAATAAAAGACTTTGTTTTCAAATGAAAAGGTGAGCCAAATTAATTTTGGCCAAGCTTTTGTAATAAAATATTTTGTTTTGATAAAATGAATAAAGGTTTATTTAAATAAAATAATAAGGATTTAAATATCCAGTTTTATTTAAGTAAAGGCTTTTTCCATTTTAAATGAACACCAAGTATTTTATTACTACTTTGAAATCTTTTATTAAAAGGTTTTGCTTTGATTAAAATGAGTAAAGGATTATTTAAATAAAATAATAAGGATTTAAATATCCAATTTTATTTAAGTAAAGGCTTTCCCATTTTAATTAAACACCAAAACTTATTATTTATTTAAATAAGTTTCCAAGTATTCTTTTATTTTTCAAATAAAACCTTCTGGTTTGGTTTTGAAAATAATTGGATTTCAAATGGAAATTTTATTAAATAAATTAAAACCCTATTTTATTAAACTAAAGATCCATTTTATTTAATTATTAAATGGATCCTAAACTAAATAGAAATATTATTTTATTTTGAGATTTGGAATATGTTGATAAACAGAACCAAATTCAAAATACAAATTTGGAATGATTGTTTAAATTGATTTGAACCTTGTTTGTTTGTTTGAATAATTGATTGAAATTCCAAACAGAAAATAGAATAGAAAAAGGAAAAAGAGTTAGACAGAAAAAAATAAGAAAAAGGGACTCAGCCCACTAAGGCCCAGACCAGCCCAGTCCTCTCCCTCTCCCCCGAAGAAATCTTTTCTCACCCAGTTTCTTACCCACTAAGTCAATGTCAGCCCGGACCCACTTCTCCCTCTCACTCACTCGCTGACAGACGACCCCACCTCCTCTTATTCTCTCCCCCCCCCCCCGAACCGTTTTCTGCACCGCGAAAGGAACCCGCTAAGTAGATGACAAGTGGACCCCGTTCCCTCACCCTTTCCCACTGACCGGTGGACCCCATTCCTACTGTTCATCGTCGTTCCCACCGCGACCGATTCTTCCTCCTCTCGCCGGCCGTTTTCTGCTTTGATTCCGCCGAATAAATTCGCGTTAACACTGCGTTAATCCCTCGCCGAGACAACGCCCATTTAACCGCCTGCTCCTCCTCCTCCTTTTCCCTCAGACTCCTCCCCCAAGCTCGCCCCCAGGACGCTCCAATTTCTCCCCGAGCCGCCTCTGTCGGACGACGCTCCGCGAGCGACTCCGGCCAGCACACACCGCCCCTAGCCTCCTTGAGCACGCTGGTAGCTTCACCACTCCCAGACGCTTCTTCTCTAATCCTCAGCTCGACCGCGGGCGCCCCAGAGCTTCGGCTTTGACAAGCTCCGTCCGCGCCGCCGTCTGTCTTCAACTACGGCGACAATCCCCGGTAAACCAGACCTCCCCTCTCATCCCCGTTGACACGATGATGATCTCCAAGTTCATACGAACCTAACCGCACTTTCCGTTTGTCTTAGGGCGCTCCCTATCCTCGCCTCGACAACCTCCAGCATCGCCGCCGTCTGTCTCTTCTCCGGTGACGTCTCCCAGGTAAACCAGACCGCCCTGCGCCTCCCCATTCACACACCCTCACTTGCCTCGACCGTGCGCATCTAACCATACCATTGGTTTGCTCCCTTGTGATCTGCAGCGTTGTCCTCGACCTCAACCAGAGCCAACCGCCGCCAGAACAAACTCCGGCGAGCAATCCCTGACAGCACCGTGCGCCCCTCGTCGAGACATCAGCACGTCGAGCTTCACCGCAACCTCCTGAGCACGGTGAGCAACTTCCCTTTCTCCCTCACCCCCTGTAGCACCAGCATCGTTGCCTCGATTATGCCGCTGCTCGCTGCAGCCGCCGATCCTTGGCAAGCATGTTTGGCATCAGAAGATCTCGATCCGATTTAAGCGATAGATTGACTAAACGAACCGGTACGCGTTGATCTGAGCCACACCTGCCCCTTTAGATCCAGCGGCCCACGTAGCTCGATCCTGGCGAAGCGGTACCGTCCAATGGAATCTCGCCGCGTGTCACTATTCTGTTTAAAACAGAAATTGAAAACAGAATATTTGGCAAATTTCAAACCCTTATATCTTTTGATCCACATGTCCAAATTTTACAAATTTGATGTCGTTGGATTCAGCAAGACCAGCCCTAACCAACCCTGCCCTTAGTTTAGCAAATAGTACCTGTTAGATTGTTTTATTTTGCAGATTCTTTTGTGTGCTTGCTAACATTAGAAAAATTGTTTAAAAATGTTTTTAAGGTTAAAACCTTTGCAAATTGGTTTGTTGTGACCTTACTAACCCTAGGAACCAACCCATATTTTGGAAAATGAATTTGGTAAAGTTTAGGATGGAAAACTTGACTTGGCCCATTTCTAGCCAAATGGAAATAAAGGTTTTGGTTATGAAAATGTTTTTGAGTGGAAAACTTTGGAGAAATTGGTTTAGACCAAACCTACTGACCCAAACACCAAGTTTTGCAATAGCAACTCATTTGGTGAACCCTATAGGTTAGTACCCTAGTAGAAATATTTCTTCACCACATAAAATGACCAAATAGGTGCCTTGTTTTGAAAATGGTTTTGAGGTGAAACCTTTTGCTAACAACTTTGCCACTTTGGTAAATGACCAATTTGGATCTTACAAAGTTTAGGAACCTAATAGAGACCCTCTTTGCAAATGACTTTGCCATTTTGGTAAATGACCAATTTGGAACTTACAAAGTTTAGAAGCCTAGTGGAGACCAACCTTACAATAGAACCAACCTTTGCATACTTATGCATGACTTAGATCCCATTACTTTGTGTGTAAAAAATTGTTTGTTTGACTTTGGTTTGGAATGTGAATTGAAATTATGTTTGCTTGATTGGTAGATTGAGTTTGTACCTTACATGATTGATTTGTAGTGACTTGAAGAGTGTGATTGTTGCAAGGACAAGGAAGTAAACCTATACCCTCTACCAAAAAGGCAAGTGATGCTTCATATCTTATGTCCCATTATTTTCACTATGCATTAGTGTTTTTGCTAAGTAAAACTTGCATGGTTTTTATTTTGCTAAGTATAGACCTTGCTATAGGAAAACCTAGTAGATGAATCCTTAGTAGGATCTTCCTAAGTAAGAATCCTATTACCCTCAAGCTTAGCCTAGCTAATAGAAAACTTGGGTGGGATATATATTCACACTATGGAAAAATATTCTAAGTCTGAGGACTTGTGTTTTATTTAACAAAAACAACTAAGTTAATGAATCTCCTGGGTGGAATGGGACTTGCTTGGTGGTTTTGGTTGAGTGGTTCACAAGGCCCATGTCTATAGTTTACCTTGGTGTATCTCACTTGTGGATGGCCACCCAGGAAACAAAGAGATTTGAGATGTCAAATGTTGAGAAGCTTCAAGTGCAACCACTTGGCAATATGGGCTCTGCCATGATCATATAGGTTGCAAGAACTTAGCCACATGGACAGTGGGTGGTAGTGTTTGATAGGTTGGAGCGCGTCCATGTTGGTCTAAGGGAAGGCTTCTGAAAGATTTTGTCTTGGGAAACCAAGTCTTGTGTGGAAAGTGCACCACCTCTGCAGAGTGTAAAATCTAAGTACTTAGCCATGTCCCTGGTAAAGGACAATTTGAGCATCAAGACATGGAAACTTCAAGAATCTCATCATTCAAATTTCTAAATTAAAACTTGTGGGTGAACAAGGGTTGTGTGAAATTCTTCAATCTTTGATTGAGAGATGGCTTGTTTAAGGATCTCCAATCTTTGGTTAAGAAAAATGTTTTTGTCAAAACTTCAAAATCTTTGATGGAGAGATGCCTTGAAGGATCTTCAAATCTTTGATTGAGAAGAATGTTTTTGTCAAGCAAATATTCAGTCTTTGATTGATAGATGCCCTGAGTGGATCTTCAGTCTTTGATTGGTAGATGCCTTGGAAAGTTTTTTTGCCAAAACAAAACTTAGTGTTTTCAAAATGATAGGAAAAATCTATTTTGAGCAATGCAAACCTCAACTCCACTTAGCCAAATGCATATAGATGATAGACTCCACTATACTACCAAAGTATCACTTGCCAATACAATTCAAATGTATTGACCCTTGTGGCTGTAACTTGTAATGTTGCAGGTTTGATTGATTTTAGTGAAGATTGATTGATTAGGATTACAAAGTCTACAACCAACATCTGCCTGTGGCACTTTGAAGATGAAGGACCCAATGCTTATAGTTATTCCACTGCAATGTATTGTAATAGCCATATGAGCTATGTTTGATGTAATAAAAATTATGTTATTCCTGGTTATAAAGTTGTATTATGACCTTTGTTTCTTGATATTACATCTGAACTGTGGATGCTAGCTAATGATCCAGGGACTAGCATTGTAAACACAGGGATCTTTTCCTTTAATAAAAGGAGGGATGTCACAGAATGGTATCAGAGCATTGTGTTGCCTGTAGGATTTGTAACCCTAGGATTGGACAAAAACCCTTAGAAAAATAGGAGTTGTATTTGTTCCAAAACTTATTTACAAACAATCTTGTAAACTCTTTTCCTCAACCATTTTTGTTTTCAACTCTACTTCTCTTCTACTTCAAACTTGATGGAAAAGCCTACCCCATGACCAAAGACTTCATCATGAGCAAAGGACTTCTTCAACACTTTCAACTCTAATGACTTCAACTTCTTCAACTCCAATGACTTCAACATCTTCAGCATATTCTCAACAAGGATTTCCAACTTAGATATTACTAAGGACTACAAGTGAGACAAGAAATGTTACTCAAGATTGAAGACTAAGGAAAAACAACTTAGAAGGAGCCATCATCACCTTTGAAGATTGTGACCAAGACACAAGAATTTCCCAAGAATACAAAGACCTCATTCAAGAATAATCAACCAAGAAGGATGGAAAGATCACAAGTGAAACATATAGATGGACCACCATATTTAGTTTAAGACAAACCCACCAACTTATGTGGTGTAACAAAAATATTTTTGTTGCCTAAGTATGTGCTTGAAACTTGTTGTTTGAGTGGAGTGTTTGTTTGTGATTGCATGCACATTGCTTGTGTGAATTGTGATGTGTGTGATTAGAATTGACTTCTTAGAAAAACCTCTTGCCTATTCTAATCCCCCTCCAACCCAAACAGATGACTTCTCCAAGAAACTCCAACATCAAGGGTGGTAACAACAACAACAACCAAGAGGTCAACATGAGAGAACTCATAGCAACCCAAAACCAGTTGAGCCAAGAGACAACTCAGCTTTTAGCCAACAACAATGGACTAGACCCAGCCATACAAAGGATTTTGAAACTTCAATCCCAATTGATGCAAGGATTGGTTACTCAAATGATCAACATGAGAGAAAACTTTTCCCAAGGAGGTAATGACAACAAGGATGACAAAGATGTTATTCTAGAAGGAACCCAAAGTAGCAATACTTTTGGATACAAGGAACATGCATCCAAGGAACATGAAGATCAATGCCCCAAGAAGAGAGAAAGATCTCCCACCTATGAAGAACATGAACTAGAAGAACCCCTAGCTTTGGAGAGACCCAAAAAGAAGAAGAAGAAATGCCCCAACACTAGCAAGAAGGATATTACACAAGTGCAATGTTTCAAATGCAAAGAGATGGGACATTATGCCAATGAATGCCCAGAAAAGAAGATGGACCAAATAAACAAACAAGAGGCAATGACACCAAAGGAAAAGAAAGATATCAGCCAATTGATATGTTACAATTGCAAGAACCCAGGACACTATGCAAGCAACTGTCTAGAAAAGATGAAGAACAAGTTGATCAAGCCTATGGAGAAACTCAGCCTTGGCCCATGAGTCAAGTGGGAAAACAAGGGCAACAAGGAGAAGTTTTCCAAGAAGAAGTTTTCCAAGATTCCAAGCAAGCCAAGATGTAGTTTAGTTTGAAAATTTTTAAGGGTGGTAGTACCCTAGTTGTTTTGAACCTGCTTGTAACCCTAGCCTCCCCAAATCTCGGGACGAGATTTCTTTTGGTGGTAGCCTGTCACATCCCAAGATTTTCCAAATCTTGTAATGTGAAAAATAAATAAACAAAATAATTTTTTGTTGAAAATCAGGGTGAAAAGAAACTTTTGTTTCTAAAAGGAAACTGAAAATCCCATCTTGAACAAACTTTAGTAGAAGTTTGAATTCAACAAAAATCCAAGATCAAGGGAAATGCATTCCTCAATGAATGTATCTAGAAATTTGAACACTTGGAAAATAAAACCAAATCCCTAACCCTAATGGAAGGAAATCATTTCCAAAGTTACCCCAAATCTATGGATTTTGATCCATACCAAAGTTGATCAACAAATATTCACAAAGGATCAAGAAAGACCATAGAGGTTGGTTTCACTTAGTTTGGAGCCATGGACAAAACCTTATGAAAATAATGAAATAAGGAAATTGAGTTCCAAAGCTAATAAAACCCTTACCAAAAACCCATACCAATTGGTGAGCAAATAATCCTAAAGGGATTTATAAAGATAAACATTTTTTTCAAAGGAAAATAAATTGTTTTGGAAATACAAATTTAGATCTTTTAATAAAAGACTTTGTTTTCAAATGAAAAGGTGAGCCAAATTAATTTGGCCAAGCTTTTGTAATAAAATATTTTGTTTTGATAAAATGAATAAAGGTTTATTTAAATAAAATAATAAGGATTTAAATATCCAGTTTTATTTAAGTAAAGGCTTTTTCCATTTTAAATGAACACCAAGTATTTTATTACTACTTTGAAATCTTTTATTAAAAGGTTTTGCTTTGATTAAAATGAGTAAAGGATTATTTAAATAAAATAATAAGGATTTAAATATCCAATTTTATTTAAGTAAAGGATTTCCAATTTTAATTAAACACCAAAACTTATTATTTATTTAAATAAGTTTCCAAGTATTCTTTTATTTTTCAAATAAAACCTTCTGGTTTGGTTTTGAAAATAATTGGATTTCAAATGGAAATTTTATTAAATAAATTAAAACCCTATTTTATTAAACTAAAGATCCATTTTATTTAATTATTAAATGGATCCTAAACTAAATAGAAATATTATTTTATTTTGAGATTTGGAATATGTTGATAAACAGAACCAAATCCAAAATACAAATTTGGAATGATTGTTTAAATTGATTTGAACCTTGTTTGTTTGTTTGTTTGAATAATTGATTGAAATTCCAAACAGAAAATAGAATAGAAAAAGGAAAAAGAGTTAGACAGAAAAAAATAAGAAAAAGGGACTCAGCCCACTAAGGCCCAGACCAGCCCAGTCCTCTCCCTCTCCCCCGAAGAAATCTTTTCTCACCCAGTTTCTTACCCACTAAGTCAATGTCAGCCCGGACCCACTTCTCCCTCTCACTCACTCGCTGACAGACGCCCCCCCCTCCTCTTATTCTCCCCCTCGAACTGCTTTCACTGCCAAAGGAACCCGCTAAGTAGATGACAAGTGGACCCTCCTCACCTTTCCCAATCGACCGGTGGACCCCATTCCTCTTGTTCATCGTTCCCCACCGCTGATTCTTCCTCCTCTCGGCCGCCGTTCTGCTTTGATTCCTCAATAAATTGGTTAACACTGCGTTAATCCCTCGCCGAGACAACGCCCATTTAACCGCCTGCTCCTCCTCCTCCTTTTCCCTCAGACTCCTCCCCCAAGCTCGCCTCAGACGCCACTCCATTTCCCAGCCGCCTCTGTCGGACGGCTCATGAGCGCGACTCCGGCCAGCACACACCTCCCCTAGCCTCCCTGAGCATGCTGGTAGCTTCACCACTCCCAGACGCTTCTTCTCTAATCCTCAGCTCGACCGCGGGCGCCCCAGAGCTTCGGCTTTGACAAGCTCTGTCCGCGCCGCCGTCTGTCTTCAACTACGGCGACAATCCCCGGTAAACCAGACCTCCCCTCTCATCCCCGTTGACACGATGATGATCTCCAAGTTCATACGAACCTAACCGCACTTTCTGTTTGTCTTAGGGCGCTCCCTATCCTAGCCTCGACAACCTCCAGCATCGCCGCCGTCTGTCTCTTCTCCGGCGACGTCTCCCAGGTAAACCAGACCGCCCTGCGCCTCCCCATTCACACACCCTCACTTGCCTCGACCGTGCGCATCTAACCATACCATTGGTTTGCTCCCTTGTGATCTGCAGCGTTGTCCTCGACCTCAACCAGAGCCAACCGCCGCCAGAACAAACTCCGGCGAAAGCAATCCTCGACATGCCGTCGCCTCGTCGAGACATCAGCACGTCGAGCTTCACCGCAACCTCCTGAGCACGGTGAGCAACTTCCCTTTCTCCCTCACCCCCTGTAGCACCAGCATCGTTGTCGACCGATTGCGCCGCCGCCGTCACGCCGAGCCAGCCGCGATCCTTGAAGCATGTTTGGCATCCGAAGATCTCGATCCGATTTAACGCGATAGATTGACTAAACGAACCGGTACGCGTTGATCTGAGCCACACCTGCCCCTTTAGATCCAGCGGCCCACGTAGCTCGATCCTGGCAAAGCGGTACCGTCCAATGGAATCTCGCCGCGTGTCACTATTCTGTTTAAAACAGAAATTGAAAACAGAATATTTGGCAAATTTCAAACCCTTATATCTTTTGATCCACACGTCCAAATTTTACAAATTTGATGTCGTTGGATTTAGCAAGACCAGCCCTAACCAACCCTGCCCTTAGTTTAGCAAATAGTACCTGTTAGCTTGTTTTATTTTGCAGATTCTTTTGTGTGCTTGCTAACATTAGAAAAATTGTTTAAAAATGTTTTTAAGGTTAAAACCTTTGAAAATTGGTTTGTTGTGACCTTACTAACCCTAGGAACCAACCCATAGTTTGGAAAATGAATTTGGTAAAGTTTAGGATGGAAAACTTGACTTAGCCCATTTCTAGCCAAATGGAAATAAAGGTTTTGGTTATGAAAATGTTTTTGAGTGGAAAACTTTGGAGAAATTGGTTTAGACCAAACCTACTGACCCAAACACCAAGTTTTGCAATAGCAACTCATTTGGTGAACCCTATAGGTTAGTACCCTAGTAGAAATATTTCTTCACCACATAAAATGACCAAATAGGTGCCTTGTTTTGAAAATGGTTTTGAGGTGAAACCTTTTGCTAACAACTTTGCCACTTTGGTAAATGACCAATTTGGATCTTACAAAGTTTAGGAACCTAATAGAGACCCTCTTTGCAAATGACTTTGCCATTTTGGTAAATGACCAATTTGGAACTTACAAAGTTTAGAAGCCTAGTGGAGACCAACCTTACAATAGAACCAACCTTTGCATACTTATGCATGACTTAGATCCCATTACTTTGTGTGTAAAAAATTGTTTGTTTGACTTTGGTTTGGAATGTGAATTGAAATTATGTTTGCTTGATTGGTAGATTGAGTTTGTACCTTGCATGATTGATTTGTAGTGACTTGAAGAGTGTGATTGTTGCAAGGACAAGGAAGTAAACCTATACCCTCTACCAAAAAGGCAAGTGATGCTTCATATCTTATGTCCCATTATTTTCACTATGCATTAGTGTTTTTGCTAAGTAAAACTTGCATGGTTTTTATTTTGCTAAGTATAGACCTTGCTATAGGAAAACCTAGTAGATGAATCCTTAGTAGGATCTTCCTAAGTAAGAATCCTATTACCCTCAAGCTTAGCCTAGCTAATAGAAAACTTGGGTGGGATATATATTCACACTATGGAAAAATATTCTAAGTCTGAGGACTTGTGTTTTATTTAACAAAAACAACTAAGTTAATGAATCTCCTGGGTGGAATGGGACTTGCTTGGTGGTTTTGGTTGAGTGGTTCACAAGGCCCATGTCTATGGTTTACCTTGGTGTATCTCACTTGTGGATGGCCACCCAGGAAACAAAGAGATTTGAGATGTCAAATGTTGAGAAGCTTCAAGTGCAACCACTTGGCAATATGGGCTCTGCCATGATCATATAGGTTGCAAGAACTTAGCCACATGGACAGTGGGTGGTAGTGTTTGATAGGTTGGAGCGCGTCCATGTTGGTCTAAGGGAAGGCTTATGAAAGATTTTGTCTTGGGAAACCAAGTCTTGTGGGGAAAGTGCACCACCTCTGCAGAGTGTAAAATCTAAGTACTTAGCCATGTCCCTGGTAAAGGACAATTTGAGCATCAAGACATGGAAACTTCAAGAATCTCATCATTCAAATTTCTAAATTAAAACTTGTGGGTGAACAAGGGTTGTGTGAAATTCTTCAATCTTTGATTGAGAGATGGCTTGTTTAAGGATCTCCAATCTTTGGTTAAGAAAAATGTTTTTGTCAAAACTTCAAAATCTTTGATGGAGAGATGCCTTGAAGGATCTTCAAATCTTTGATTGAGAAGAATGTTTTTGCCAAGCAAATATTCAGTCTTTGATTGATAGATGCCCTGAGTGGATCTTCAGTCTTTGATTGGTAGATGCCTTGGAAAGTTTTTTTGCCAAAACAAAACTTAGTGTTTTCAAAATGATAGGAAAAATCTATTTTGAGCAATGAAAACCTCAACTCCACTTAGCCAAATGCATATAGATGATAGACTCCACTATACTACCAAAGTATCACTTGCCAATATAATTCAAATGTATTGACCCTTATGGCTGTAACTTGTAATGTTGCAGGTTTGATTGATTTTAGTGAAGATTGATTGATTAGGATTACAAAGTCTACAACCAACATCTGCCTGTGGCACTTTGAAGATGAAGGACCCAATGCTTATAGTTATTCCGCTGCAATGTATTGTAATAGCCATATGAGCTATGTTTGATGTAATAAAAATTATGTTATTCCTGGTTATAAAGTTGTATTATGACCTTTGTTTCTTGATATTACATCTGAACTGTGGATGCTAGCTAATGATCCAGGGACTAGCATTGTAAACACAGGGATCTTTTCCTTTAATAAAAGGAGGGATGTCACAAATACCATTGCTAGAAACATGTGCTCTACTTATAATGTTACTTATCGCTTTGACAAATCTTGTTGCTGTAGGAGGTATACACACCTCCATTTTCAATGTGAGTATAATGATAATGTTACCATATCTTCTTATGTTAAGGAAATTTATGACTTTTATGATGTGGAACAAATTGAAAAATTTATTGCTTGGAAGGATGCATTCGAACTTGCTAATTTGCTTGAAAATACTGATGATGCACCTTATAAATACGAGGTTTATGATATACTTAAATTTTTATTTGATAATTACCAGGAAGAAAATGGCTATATTCTTGAATATTTTAATAGATGCTTTCCACCAACGGAAGAGACTAATGCCTTGCATGATCCTATGGAAGAAGAAATTGCTGAAACTGCAAGCTCATTAGATAAAAAGAGGAGGAGAGTGATGAACAAAAGGAGGAAGAATGGATTAGCTACCCATGCCTACCTTCTAATAAGAGTAACTCTTTATCCCTTACATTATTTGATTGTCCCTCATGCTTACCAAAGGAGGATGAATGTTATGTTCCTGTGGATTCTTTTGAAATATCTGCTATGGGTAAAACTTGTGATAATAGTTATGCTCTTGTTATCTATGATAATTCTATATTTGTGCCTAACTTAAAAATGTATGGTACCAAAGAGTTTTTCTTAGAAGAACAAAAGAATTATTATAAGGAACACCGCTTGTCACAAAAAGGGAAACACCTATGGGAAAAATTGATAAATTGAATACTATTGCTAGAGATGTGTGCTCTACTTATAATGTTACTTATTGCTTTGATAAATCTTGTTGCTGTAGGAGGTATAAACACCTACCTTTTCAATGTGAGTATAATGATAATGTTACCATATCTTCTTATGTTAAAGGAAATTATGACTTTTATGATGTGGAACAAATTGAAGAATTTATTGCCTTCAAGGGTGCATTTGAACTTGCCAGTTTGCTTGAAAATACTGATGATGCACCTTATGAATATGAGTTTTATGAGATATTTAAATTTTGCTTTGATAATTACAAGGAAGAAAATGGCTATATTCTTGAATATTTTAATAGGTGCTTTCCACAAACGAAAGAGACTAATGCCTAGGAGGAGCCTATGGAAAACAAAATTGTTGAACCTAAAAGCTTATTAGATGAAAAAGAGGAGGAGAGTGACGGTCAAGAGGAGGAAGAATGGATCTACCCATGCCTACCTTCTAATGAGAGTAACTCTTTATCTCTTAGATTATTTGATTATCCCCCATGCTTACCAAAGGAGGATGAATGTTATGTTCCTATGGAATCTTTTGAGATACCCACTATGGGTAAAACTTGTGATAATAATTATGCTCCAGTTATGTATGATAATCCTTTATTTGTGCCTAACTTCGAAATGCATGGTACTAAAGAGTTTTTCTTAGAAAATGTATATGATAAAGCTCTAGATGATGGTCCTATATTGAATGATCAGTCACCTTGTTATAAAATTGTTAAAAGTGGGTTTGAAGGTTTTAATCCCACATTTTTTGAGCTTGATAGAAATTATGTGTTTGTAGATCATTAAAATCATGCCTTATGTGATAGTTATATAGTTGTGTTTATTGATGATGCTACTAAAAATTATTATGAGAGAGGAAAATATGGTTGTAGAAGTTTTCATGGTACTGAAACACCTCTCTATGTGCTGAAAGTTTTGAAGTAACTCTTGTTTTATCTTCCTATGCCCTTCACTATGTTATTTGTGAATTTATTTGCGTACAAGATTCCTATGCATAGGAAGTGGGTTAGACTTAAATGTGTTTTAAATTTGCTTCTTGATGCTCTCTTTTACTTCAATTCATATTTCTTATGTGAGCATCTTCTCAAACTATCATTCCTAACTTAAAGGCATTAAAGAAAAGTACTTCTTAGGAGATAACCAAATAGTTTTATTGAATCTTGGAAGTTATTACATCTGTAATAACCTCTCCTTATCCTTTTTTTGGTTTTTGTGCCAAGAATAACCTCTAATGAGAGAGAAGTAAGATTTGGGGAAGTTGCTGTGCCGGAACAGAATTTTGAGCTTCATAGTAAAAATTCGTGAAAAATCTCTGTATGTCGGATTGAGCTGTAATTTTTTGATTAAATGCCCCAGGTTGTTATCTCACTTTTGTTAGTTAAACGGTTTTTGATATGAGAAACATAAGGTCTTCTAACAAATCATTTTTTACATGTTGGTCTGTTTTGACAGATTTTTGCCATTATTTTCATTTGCTTCTTAATTGGTTTCTTTTTGGGTTCTTCTTGATCACTTGATCTTTTAAAAGGAATTGCTACAGTATCTTGTGTTATAATGAAAGTTTTCCTTGTTTTAAAACTAAAACCAAAGGCTTGTTATCTTGAATACACTAATGTTGCTAATGAAGATTGTGTGAAGTTTTGTATGAAGGAAATTTACAAGTGTAGGGGAAGAATGATGTGATGAGATGAAGAATGGAAAAAAGCTCAAGCTTGGGGATGCCACCCCATGTCACCTCAATAAATATTCAAGAGGTACAAGCATCAAAGCTTGGGGATGCCAAAGGCATCCCCTTCTTCATCAATAAAAAATTGCAGGTCTCTTCCTAGACACTTCGTTTTTATTGCCTCATGCACTATTGTGTTTTTCTTGGAGCGTCTTAGTTTTTGCTTTTGGTTTTCGTTTGTTTAGTTTGCTTGAATAAATTAGTTGGACCTCTGCTCTCGCGTATGTTGTTTCAGTAAGTTGATTAGTGTTGGAAAAGAGTAGAAAGTTTTATGCTTTAGTGATACAAGAGGGATTTTGTTTTGACTGTGGCTTAGACTTTATCATGCCATGCTAGATGTTGCTTTGACCATATGCTTAGTGATTATTTCTGTTGAATGACTTGTTCCAAACAATTGAGATTGCTTAATGTGCCTTGCAAGAATCATGCGTTGTTTTAGCATACAAAATCATATTATTGTGGTATTCTCCTTTGATGCTATGTTTGGGTTAACTTGGCACATGCTCACACCATGTTATGACTATGAACCAGTCACCTTAGCCTCTATGATCATTTAGTTTTTGACTTGTCATACCACTTTATGATTTAACTAATAATGTTTTGTCGCTCTGCATGATTATGGCCATTATTGCTCTCTTAGTTGGTTGCTCCCACTCTTTTGCTAGACTCCACTTGTATTGAGTAAGATCTACTCATATATCCAACTCCCAAGAAACCAAGTTATTCCAAAGAGTCCACTATAAATTCCTGTGCATGGTGTGTTACACCATTCTAAGTATATTCTTCTTTTATATATCTTCCATATTAAACTTGTTATGAGAAAATTAGTGATTAAAGTTCTCACAAACTTGATGGCACACTTTATTGTTCTTGCCCCTAATAAACTTGAACCATTATGTCATCTATGTTGTATACGCTTGCACTTATAAGTTGGGAATTAGCAGAACCATGCTGTCATGGGGAACGCTTTCAACACTTGTACATATCTACCCAGTTGATATCATGATCTTTTGTTTGCGTATGTTGGCGGTGTGAAATAAAAGGGGATCTTGTAAGTCAATGGAGTTATGTATATGTGTTGGAGAAATGCCTGGGCCACTAGCCTAAACCATGCCTAATCATGGTGGAAACTTGCAGCATCACCATAGTGAGCAATCCATGAAGCATCCTTAGAAAAAAATCTAGAAAAAAAGAGAGAGAAAAGAAAAATGTATATGCACCATGCTCATGGTAAATAAAAGGATCGCTGAGATTCTCACTGTCTGTTCCCTTGTCATTTTGATATGGGACAGCTCCTGTGTCATGGGGCAAGGGGTACCCCTTTGGCGGTTCTCTATGATACACATATACTTACTATGACAAGAACTTACCGGTGACTAAAGTTGAGTAGCATGTGGAACGGCCCTCGTACTCAAGGGACATGAGATTGCCAACTTATGATTTGTCAAGCATATACTCCATATTTGTTTCACTTTAATCTTAACCACTTCAAGATGCTTATGATAGGGGTAATGAGAGCTGAAAGCTAACAAGTACCATATTTTTGGAAGCTCTTTATGAAACTTGAAATCCATGCATCCCTCTGTGAAGGGCCTTTCTTTCCACTTTTATATTGAGTCTCCACCTTCTATCTTGAGGCACCAATTAAGAGAGCATAGTTGTCATTCTTAGTTTGTGCATTGTCCCAAAACTTATTGATTTATTCATTATGTGGATATTGCTTGTTCTTGAACTATTTGTATCTAGTCACCCTTATGAACTTTGAAGGTGTCCTATGCATTTATGTTTTGCTACTCCATGAGGTACAAGCTGAATACCACTATGCTATGCTTTCTATATGTGAAACAAACAAACAAACGTCTTTCAATGCATTATTATTCATGAATCCTTTGTTTGTACCTTGCATGTTGCAACATAGTTGCTATGTCCTATTGTTAGAACTACATCTTTCATGCTCATGTTTAGAGTACTTTGATCCCAGCTTTCAATGATTTACAAATGGTTTGATCAAGATTGTGATGGTGCATGTCACCTCAAAAATTATTCTTTTTATCACTTACCTACTCGAGGACGAGCACGAGTTAAGCTTGGGGATGCTTGATACGTCGTAAATGTATCTATAATTTTTTATGTTCCATGATTGTTTAGTATCAACTTTTCTATCCTTTGTCTAAGATTTCAGGTATTTTTATACATTTTCTGGGACTAACCTATTAACAAGATGCAGCAGTGTCAATTGCCTGTTTTCTGCTATTTTTGGTTTTAGAAAAGCTACTAAGGAAATATTCTCGGTATTGGACGGGACAAAAGCCAAAGTCAATATTTTACCAGAGAGAACACAGATACCAAAGGGCAAACGAAGTGGGGCCACGAGGCGACCACACCTAGTGGCGGCGTGGCCAAAAGCCCTAGGTGTGGCCCCCTCGGGAGCCCTCCTTCCTTGCCCCTTCGCCTATAAAGTCACCCCGATGCAGAAACCCTAAGCACCCGATCAGATGTCCATGAAACAGTCCGTAGCCGCTGCCACCATTGTCCCTAGATCGAGGGGATCCGAAGCTCTTACCGGCACCCTGTCGGATGGGAGAGATCATCCCGGAGGCCTTCTTCATCACCATGCCAGCCTCCGGTATGATGCGTGAGTAGTTCACCCTTGGACTATGGGTCCATACAGTAGCTAGATGGTTATTTCTCCTCCTTTGTGCTATCATGTTTAGATCTTGTGAGGTCCGTTCATGATCAAGATCATCTATTTGTAATCATACATGTTGTGTTTGCGGGGATCTGATGGATATTGAGATACTATGTCAGATTGATTATTGATTCTATCATGATTGTGTTGTTTGTGATCTTGCATTCTATCCGTTGCTAGTAGCTATATTGGCCAAGTAGATGATTGTGACTCCAAGAGGGAGTATTTATGCTCGATAGTGGGTTCATGCCTCTAGTAATCTGGGGAAGTGACAGAAATCTCTAAGATTGTAGATGTGATGTTGCTACTAGGGAGAAAACAACTATCTTTTGTTCATGGAACAATTTGTATTGTTTACTTTACACACATAGCTTAAAGCAAAATAATCTGTTTCTTGCAACTTAATACTGGAGGGGGGTCGGATGATAACCTGAAGGTGGATTATTAGTCATAGATGCAGTTGGATTATGTTCTATGTATATTGTTGTAATGCCCAATCAAATCTCCTAGGAGTCATGATGTATAGTATTGCATTATTATGCTTCCTCACTCTGTCAATTGCCCCGCTGTAATTTGTTCACCCAACATGTTATGTATCTTAAGGAGAACACCTCTAGTGAACTGTAGACCCCGGTCAAATCTTTATCATTGATACATCATCCACTGTTACCGTTTACTTTCTACAACCAACTATTACCTTCCATACTATACGTTTAATCCTTTGTTTTTAGCAAACCAGTGAGATTAACAACATCACTGTAAGTTGGTGCAAAGTCTTGAGTTTGTATTGTGCAGGATTCCAAGTTGTTAGGAACACCTTGGAGTTGTTTCCTTGCTCCTACTGGTTCGATAACCTTGGTTTCATAACTGAGGGAAAATTTGTTGATGTGTTCATCACACCTTTCTCTTGGGTATCCCAACGAGGCTCTACAGTGATCTGAGCCTATCAGGCTTTAGCCCAAAAACGAGGTGGGAGAGGTTTGAATTAGTAAGGTGCGTAATATGTCCTTGATAGATCGTAGAGAGCATTCAGCTGCCATTTTAAGGAGAAGTATATGGACAAGATAAGGAAAGGATAATACCTAGAGAGAGAAATAAAGATCTATTTTTATAATTATCAAATTCACAGCCATTTTCACACTAGATAAATCATATGGGGAGGTCGAAGTGTGTAAGGACATATTGGCAAAATTTTATGAAGATTTTGTGTACATCAGATTTGGCACGAAGAGGAAAGGTCCATATGTAATGAGAATAATCATCAAGAATAACAAGATAATATTTGAAACCAGAAACACTAAAAATTGGAGATGTCCATAGATCGCAATGCAATAATTCAAACGGGAAAGAACTATAGGTAGAGGAGGTGTCAAATGGTAGTCTAACATTTTTGCCGCATTGACATGCATTACAAAGAGAGGGATCATGTGAAGAACTAGAACTATCACTAGGAAGACTAAATTCTTGAAGCAAGGATGACAAAGTATGTTTATTGGGGTAGCCGAGCCATTGGTGCCAAAGATTGACGGAGGTGTGCATGTCTTGAGGTGTGGAAGAAGGCGTGCCATGTAGAGGATAGAGATCTCCCGAGCTATTGTAGCGAGCGAGGACCTCCGCTGTTTTCAAGTCCTTCACAGATAAACCAAACGGGTCAAATTCCAAAGAAACATTGTTGTCGATGGTAAAGTGACGAACATAGATGAGATTTTTTATTAAAGATGGATCAACTAGAATATTTTGGAGAATAAAGTTTGTGTGGGGACTAATGATGTATGCTTGACCAGTACAAAATATAGGAATTGAAGAACCATCACCAATAGTTATGGAGTAAAAAGGAGAAGAACAAGCTAACACAAAATCCATATTTGAAGACATGTGTGCAGATGCACCAGAATCAAAAATCCAATCCATACCTTCATGGTTTTTGAGCGTAAAATTGTTCATGGCGGCGATGAAGGCGGCTTGGTCCTAGCTTGGTGGAGAGATTGATGAAGCGGTTGAAGGAGTGGACGTAGGCATGTAAAGGAGTGCAGGAGGGGCCCCGTACATGTAGGGCGACAATGGCATGTAGTATGTTGGCGCTTGAGGCACCATGTATTGCGATGACGCAGGAGGAGCCATGTAGGCCGTTGATGGAGCCTGGGCGGTGTAGACCTGCTGCGGAGGCCGAGATCCAAGGGGTCCGGGCGAGCCAATGGATGGACGAAGGCCATGACTCCATGTACCGATGTAGGTCGGTGGAGCGCTATAGGGAGATGGGGTAGACCAGGGCATAGCCCATGCTTGAACGAGGCCTGTCCCTGGATCATACTGCGGATGCCATGTTGGTGAGGGGGCTGTGACGAAGGGCGGTGTCGGCGCTGGTGGTGTCAGCGCTGGAGGTGCAGGAGGCCAAGGCTATGGAGCAGGGGCCCTATACACCGGAGTTTTGCTGCGATAGTTAGTGAAGGGAATATGTCCTGAGAGGCAATAATAAAATTGTTATTATGTATATTCCAAGTATATGATAGATGTTTATTTTGCATTCTATAATTGTATTAATACGGAAACGCTAATACATGTGTGTTTAATAAACAAACAAAAAGTTCCTAATTATGCCTCTCTTATAAACTAGCTCGTTGATTAACAAGATGATCAAGGTTTCCTGATCATGGACATTGGATGTTGTTAATAATAAGGTCACAACGTTATTGGAATGGTTTGATGAACATTCATCTGAAATATAGCATTACGATCAAAGTCATTGTGTTTATATTGCTATAACATCAAATAAAGTAATCCTAATTCTTAGACCATGAGATCATGTCAATCACTAACACTAGAACAATATCTTGATAACATCAAATGTCACACCGTAAAAGGGTGACTATAAAGGTGGGTTCAGTTCTACGAAGGTGTTATGTAAAGGCTCATGGATCAAGAGTGGAATTTGTCCATCCCGATGGCGAAGATATATACTCTGGGCCCTCTCGGTGATATCACATTAGTTAGCTTGCAAGAAAGTGATGTGATGACTAGAATGTTATATCACGGGAACAAGAAAAGAGTATATATCGGTAACGATATCAAACTAGGTATGGACATACCAATGATTGAATCTCGGAAATGTAATATATCACGAGACAAAGGGATTAAGTTACTACGTAAAAGGTTCTCACGATCACAAGAAGTCATCGTTGAATGTGTGGGAGTCAGTATGGATCTCCAAGTTCTGCTTCTGATTATTGATCCGAGAGGGGTCTCGATCATGTCTGCATTATTCGTGAACCGTAGGGTGACACACTTAAGATACACCGACACCATTTGGAACAAATATGTTCTAGATGAAAAGAATTACAAAGCGCAGGAATTATTTCACTAGACACCGGAATTGTTTCGGGTGAAATTGCTGAAAGTGTTTCTGCATGTGAAATAGATTACTAGCAAGGGGTTTTATGTGAATGTTTTCTAATTAATGTAATTGACAAAATTCTGAATAAATAAATAAAAGGAGTTTTATTTGAAGAGAGATTGCATTAAATTTGGTGGAAATTTAATGGGATTTTTTAGTGGGATTTTGAGTGGAGAAATGAAGGGGAAAATTGTGAGTGGGAGCTCCACCCACATGAATGGAGGGAGGGTAGGGGGCATCCCCCATGCGCCGGACACCCCCTTGGGGTGCCCCCTCCTCCTATATAAATCCCCCTCCCTCTCTTACACTCACACCTCCTCGTGAAGGATCTCTCTCCCCCTCTAGTTTATTCCCCATGGTCTCGGACAAGCGAGAAACATGTTCCCGATGGCTTTTCGTTTGGAAAGAGTTGTTGATTATGCTGCATCACTGGAGCGAGGATGCAGAGGTTTCTCGGTGGCTTGGACATGTGTGCGAGCACGGATGCGCTGCTGATTTGCGGCACTGGACTTCTTCTCGATCTTGAGATCGGCAAGCGTTCGTCTACATCATCCACTAGTACAACCTCATTAAACTTTTTCGGTCTACAAGGGTATGTTCTTTATGGATGTATATCCACCCATTGCTCGTATCTAGTAGATATATCTTGGTACATAGATGTTCCCATCGTAGGCTTTTTTTTGTTTTCTATGCTACGAACCCTAAAGTGGTATCGGAGCCGGATCTATGCGTAGATGCTTTGCACGGGTAGTACACATATGATTATGTGGGGGATGATGATCATGTTATTGATTCTTGTTTGTATTTTGGATATTGGTGGCATAGTGGGATGAAGCGGCTTGGACAAACTTTACATGTCCTCGCACATGAGACCTATTCCATGCTTGATATGCAACTAGTTTTGCATAAGTCACTAGCGGGTGTTTTTCTCTCCTACCATAGTTAATATCTAATTTACAACGAGTTGCTAATAATTTGGTTATCCTCGTTATGGTTCCATGTTCATAGGTAAGAACGGTTCTATCTTCGAAAGACCTAAGCCACGTAAAACTTGCAATGGATAAACTAGAAGCGTCTAGTTAAGATTGTTGGTGGGCTAGTGTCATGATATGGTAATGTTGTAAGTAAATGTATAGTTGATACTCCTACAACACACCTAACGTGTAAGTTCCATAGACCTTGGCCTTACACACAAAGGAATGATAAATATCATACCACGATGCACATGATGGTGATCAAGTGCAAGAACCATATCATTTCACTTTTCACATATGATGTTTGTTACATCTTATATTGCTTATTTGGCATTTTATTAGCATTATAAGATGATCCCTCATTTAGATATCAAGATAAAAATGTGTTCTCCCTAAGTTATGCACCGATTATGTTTCCCCGCTTCAAGACATCACGTAATGATCATGTGTTCTTGAATCCACGATCATATTTTGGGTGTAAGACAGTTTTACACACGCTAAATACTAAGGTTCTTACTTGATCCTAGCATGTACAGACATGGCCTCAGAACACGGACCGAAAGGTTAAGCATGAGTCATATGTTTGATATGATGCCCATATAGATGCTCGCCTTTGAAGCTACACCGATCACGTGATGATCAGACTTGGTGTACTGGATTTGGTTCATGTAATCACCAAAAAGACATGAGGGATGTTATTTTAAAGTGGGAGTCCATTCATAATTTGGATTAGTTGAACTCAATCTATTATAAACTTAGTATAAACTTTAAATATTCTGTTGTAGATGGCACCACCTGCTTTTAATTTCAATGTGTTCATGAAGAAAGAGAAACTTGCGATGAATGGTAGCAACTTTATCGACTAGGCCATGAATTTTAGGATTCTCCTCTCTGCTGCACAAAAGCAATATGTGCTAGAAGCACTGTTAGGCCCCCCACCACTTGATGATGCCCCTGACGAGGAAAAGAACGTCTATTTGACTCATCATGAGGACCACAACTTAGTTCATTGCGGTATACTATATGGGATAGAGCCAGAACTTTGAAAGGGTTTGGAGGGGAGCCACAGGGTGGCCGCACCCCCCCTCCCACGTGCGGGCCCACCATGGGCCACGCCTGGGCAGGGTGTGGGCACCCTGGGCGCCCTCCTGCCTTTTCCCTTCGCCTATAAAGTCACACCGATGCCAAAAACCTAAGTACCTAATTAGATCTCCACAAAACAGTCTATAACCGCCACTACCATCGTCCCTAGATCGAGGGGATCTGAAGCTCTTCCTGGCACCCTGTCGGAGGGGAGAGATCATCCCGGAGGCCTTTTTCATCACCATGCCAGCCTCCGGTATGATGCGTGAGTAGTTCACCCTTGGACTATGGGTCCATACAGTAGCTAGATAGTTGTTTCTCCTCCTTTGTGCTATGATGTTTAGATCTTGTGAGCTCCGTTCATGATCAAGATCATCTATTTGTAATCTTGCATGTTGTGTTTGCGAGGATCCGATGGATATTGAGATTGCTATGTCAGATTGATTATTGATTCTATCATGCCTTATTGATTATTGATTCTATCATGTCTATGTTGTTTGAGATCTTGCATGCTCTCTGTTTCTAGTAGCTATCCTGGCCAAGTAGATGATAGTGACTTCAAGAGGGAGTATTTATGCTCGATAGTGGGTTCATGCCTCTATTGAATCTGGGGAAGTGACAGAAATCTCTAAGGTTGTAGATGTGTTGTTGCTACTAGGGAGAAAACAACAATCTCTTGTTCATGGAACAATTGTATTGTTTACTTTACACATATTGCTTAAAGCAGTTATCCGTTGCTTGCAACTTAATACCGGAGGGGGTTCGGATGATAACTTGAAGGTGGATTAGTAGTTATAGATGCAGTTGGATGGCGACTATGTATATTATTGTAATGCCCAATCAAATCTCGTAGGATCATGAATGTCTAGTATTGCATTGTTATGCCTTGCTCAGTCCTATTAATTGCCCCGCTGGAATTTGTTTACCCAGCATGTTATGTATTTATATTAAGGAGAACACCTCTAGTGAACTATGGACCTCGGTCCAATCTTTACCATTGATACATCTTCCACTGCTACTGTTTACTTTTTACAAGCTACTACTACCTTCCACACTATATGTTTAATCCTTTGTTTTTAGCAAACCGGTGAGATTGACAACCTCATTGTTCGTTGGGGCCAAGTCTTGAGTTTGTTTTGTGCAGGTTCCAAGTTGTTAGCAACACCTTGGGATCGTTTTCCTCCTCCTACTGGTTCGATAACCTTGGTTTCATACTGAGTGAAGACTTACTACTATGCTCATCATATCTTCCTCTTGGGGTTTCCCAACGAAGATCTACAGTGATCTGAGCCGCATCAAGGGCGTTGACGTGTGAGTCGGAGTTGTCATGGAAGAGGTGCTGACGGGTAGCTCAGAGTTGCGCTGTGGTGGCATCGTTGTTGGAGACCAGGTTGAAGAGCTCGGTGGAGATCCGAGTGTAGATCCATTGGATGACTGTGAGGTTGTCCTTGACCCAGCGCGGATCGGTGGGCCGCGACGGCGAGGAGCGGTCGGTGGGCCGTGGCGGCGAGGAGCGATCGATGTGGCTACGGAGGCCGCAGCGCCCTAGATACACATGAAATAGATGGCGCCAGTGGAAGAAATTATGTTTGGCGAGATCTAAGACGATCGGGACGAAGGGAGAGACGTCGGCGATCGTGTCGGCAAGAGAGAGCTGAGGAATCTGTTGGGGAATTTGTTGTGGTATTTGGTGGGTAGGAGAGGAGGAGAAAGAAGATGGTGGTGCACCGACAGCACGAGCCTCGGCCGCGGTCCAGAGAGGAGCCGACGGTGACGGCGGCGGTTTTGGCGGTGGAGCCATCCCAGATACGTAAAACCTAGGCATTTGTTTGATATCATAATATTTTAGGAGAGTAATAACTTGTATTAATTTGACAGAGACTAGCTGAATGCCCGTGCGTTGCCACGGCCTTTTGAGTTTCTTTTTTGAGTTTTTTTCTCGCATACAGTATAACTCTGATTTTACTTCAATAGGAAAACTTTCGTCTACACAACAGTTTAACTCTGATCATTTTGCCATGGTCTAGGACGTCTATACATTGCAATGAATTAATTTTTATTTTAGTTCGACAAAAGAGTTGATTTTTATTTTGACATGTCCGGGCTCGTGTGTTAGTTGCCTTGTAAAGTACTCTAACTCCAAAATTAATCGACTACATAGCCTATTGTTCCCACATTCCCATTCCTCTCGTGAGCATAGCAAAAGCGCGGAATGCGAGGCCACATGACCGACATCGACTGTGTGAGCAAGACCACAGTACTGAAGAGCTCTCCGACAGCGATTAGATCCATCTAGCAGGCTTTGCAATCTATTATTGAAATTTTGTCCAACAAAGCGGGAAACAAAAATATTGTCCAATAATGAATTACATGAGCAAAAATGATCACCTCATGTAGGATTTCCACTGGTTTGACTACAGTAGAGTAGTGGTCGTATATCCAGGATCATAGAACCTATTCAGATCGACTATAGACCAGCTAGTTTTATTCCAAAATAAAAATACGATTTAGTAGCTAGCTAGCTCTAGGGCGCCTCAATCAATCCATGTATGTATGTTACAGCCATCGAGCTCGTGCTTATCAATCCACTGGAGCCGACGTCGTGCTCCGTAGAAGTCAGGCTCCGTCAACTAGGTACGTAGAAGTGAAACAATCGGGACAAATGAGATATTTACTTTAGACTACTAGACTACTATAATTTAGGTGGGACAAGTGGGATAAGTAGGATATGTCAAATCTAGTTTATCCCAGTTGTCCCACTTAGTTTTAAGTTAGTCTAATAATAATCTAAAAATGGTATTCTACTTGTCCCAATTACCGTTAAGGCATGGGTACTGGCGTAGTAGCTTGCCTCATATGAGATGAGGTTGACGAGGAAAGCCACGCCACGCCGCCTGGCCTCGATCTCGAGCCCCTCTGCCTTAATTCCTCCCTGCAGCCCTGCCAGTCGCCACCCACGTTTGCCTCGCCTCTTGCGACGCTTGTCTCTCCGATGCCAACGACCATGAGGCCTGCATGTGCTGCCCTGCAAGTCAACGCCGCTCCCGCCCCCGCTTCTCCTTGGCTAGAGAAAATTGCAGAAAACTACCACAATTCGAGCTGTCAGAACGAGTCAGTACCAACATTCTTAATTTTTGCTCGTCGGTACTAATATTGAGTCACAGCATTACAAATCACACTAATTTTCATCTGACAGCATTTTAAAATGTTTCCTGACAAATAGGACCCATCTAACAGAGCGGACTAGTCAACAAAAATTGCCACGGTGGAGGTTGAGCTGAGCTGGACGTTGGGCCCACTTGTCAGACCGCTACCAGTTGTCACACTAGCCCGTCGGTGCCCGCCCGGATCACCTCCAGCCACGCCCTCAGCTCCTCCACCTTCTCCTTCACCGCGCCATCCCGGTCCAAGCACTTGTTGCCGCCCACGAGCGCGCTCGCCGCCGCTCGCTCCACCTCCTCCCGTGTCGCCTCCGCCGTGGCCCGCGCGCACCGGAACTCGTACATCCTGATCACGCCCGGCGCGGCGCCGTCGCCTGCGCTCGACTCCTCCACCGCCATCCGCTTCTGCAGCGTCGCGATCGACGCCATGAACCCGCCGCCCGCGCTGGCGTTTTCCGCGGCATCGGTGGACAGGCAGGGCGAGCCGGTGGCGCGGGTTCCGGCCGGCCAGGATGAGCAGGATACGATTGCTTGTTCATGACGACAGCATCTCCGTGTTCAGCGGCCAGAATACGATTACTTGTTTCCTTTTGTTGAGTGAGCACTCGCGACACACGAGAACAAAAGTTAAAACAAGTGTAGTACAGTTGAAGCCACGGCACTCGCTGCCCGCCGTGCGTGGCCAGCTTCGGTAGCAGCTCTCCTCGCCGGTGGCCTTCCAGTTCATGAGCTTGCTCCGCGAGCTCCACCGCACGCCGCCGACGCCCGCGGCGCTCCGCAGGTCCGGGAAGCTTAGGTCGTCGTACTGGTTGATGACACAGACGGACCGCTCGTCCTCCATGGCGATGGCGTGGAGCACGCGCTTGTCCTCGAGCGACGCGGCCGTGCCGGCGTCGGACCACGACCAGGCCACGCGCTTGTCCTGGAAGTCCAGCAGGCCGATGGAGCAGTTGTCCTTCTTGGGGAACAGCGTGGCCACCATGAGCGCGTTGGTGGCGTCCAGCCACTGGAGCCTGTCGGCGTCGCCCAGCGCCATGCCGGGTGGCTCGTAGAAGAAGTCTGCCTGGTCGCCCGTGGCGGCGTCCCAGACGTCGACGCCGTACTCATTAAGCCTGCCCTTGCAGCTGGCGAAGATCCTGAAGTCGTGGGCGTTGAACGCTAGCGCGTGGGCGGTGAAGGATTTGGGCTCGCTGCCGTGGCTGACGCGGAAGCAGTGGCGTAGGTCCCCGGACAACGCGGAGCAGGAGCGTGGCGGCGTCGAGGTATGCGACGTCGTTGACCTGCGAGTGGTCGAGCGAGACGGGGCGGCGCTCGTCGAGCATCCAGTTGTAGAAGTGCGGATGGCCGGGCCGTCCCCCGGCGCGCGGCTGGGCACTGAGGCGGCGAGCCGGAGGCGGTCGCCGTCGAAGGCGCCCCAGTGCGCGGCGCGGACGTGGTCGAGGAGGCCGTAGTAGAGCGCCTAATGGTAGAGGAGCTTCTCGGGGAGGTGCGGCGAGACGTGGAGGCTGCCCGTGCGGACCAGGTCCAGCAGCACCATGAAGCAGGCCGGGTGTTGCGGTGGACAAGTGAGCCCAACGTCCAGCTCAGCACATCCTCCATCGTGACAATTTTTTTTACTAGTCCGCTCTGTTAGATGGGTTCTATTTTTCAGGAAACATATTAAAATACTGTCAGATAAAAATTAATGTGATTTACAACGCTGTGACTCAAAATTGGTACTGACGAGCAAAAATTAAAAATGTTGGTACTAACTCGTTCTGATAGTAGCTTTGTGCAATTTACTCCCTCGGCTACCTCCCTGCAACGCAGCCAGCACGCGAGCTCGCGGCGCCGTTCCCCGCCGCCGCCCGACCTGCGCGTGCATGTTCTCTGACGCTGACGACCACAAGGCCTGCGCGCCACCCTGCAAGTCGCCGCCGCCCCCATCCCCTGCTTCTCCTCGTCTATCTCTCTTCAGCCAGGACGCGAGCTTGTCGCGTCGTTCCCTGTCGCCTTTGACCCGGCCGGCGCGTTTCCCTCCTCCAGCGCGTCGTTGTCCAACTCGAATCCGGCGACCTACAGCCAGGGACGGGACGGGACGGTCGTACGTTCCTGTCCTCCAGCAGCTGCTCGTCTAGAACCGCGTCGCGCTCTGTTCAAGCTGTGGCCTACCTACACGCGTCCATGCGAGCCTCCATCCGAGCTCACCAAGTTCTGTGCGCCTGCCGTTGTGCCTGCTCCACCTTGTGCAGGCCATGCTCTCGTATATATCGTAGATTAGCTAAAGTTTAAAATAGCCGGCTATTTCATTTAACCACGGCCTTTTTAGAGGCTATGAAAGTCTATAGCTATTGGATTATTTCATCCTAGTGTATTTTAATAAATTAAGAAAATGTCACTTAAATCTTTTTAAAAGATGAGGAAAACTATGACTCAAACAAGATTTGAACTACAAGTCATGGAACATTGAACACAAATAAGTATTCAACCAATTAACTCACAAGTTGTATTGAATCATATTTAACATAAGTTTAAAAAGAGGGAAAAGAAAAAAACTTCAGAGAGCATAAGTTTAGCGGCTAATTTAAGGCTAAACCTGGTTATAGCTGGCTATTAGCGGCTATTTTCCATTTAGCTAACGAAGGGCATAGCCGTAGCCGAAGACTTCTTAAAAGACTATAGCACGACTATAGCCAAGGTATAGCCGTCTATTTAAAACTTTGAGATTACGTGATCCTGTTTTGCGAGTCGCGCCTCGCGAGGAGCTCCACACCAGCCCGCGGGAGTTAGGAAATAGAGAAAAAAAGAAGACACGGCTTGAGGATGGCACAGGAGGATAATTGCTGGTCCGGTGGAGGGGCAAAAGTGTCAAATCATGGCAGACGGAAAAAATCTAGGCATGGCAAACGGTCCGAATCTTTTAAATAATAAATACTAGCTCAAATACTCGTGCGTTGCTACGGTCAAATAAATTTATAGCTAGGATAAAAATTTAACCGAAATATCTAATGGCTAATCTTTATTATTGGAATCAACACATGCACAACTCCTATCTATCTTCATTAGAGGATTTTGTTTGACGCTGCTGGTTCAAAATCAGATATTGATCAAACAATGCATAAGTCGCATATTATCAGCTTGGCATTGACATACATATAATGCTATTTGAGCTTTGAGCCATTCAAATCATGTTATTTTCTTGACTTGTAAACGGAAAACATATTTAATAATTAATTAATACTAGCTGAATGCCCGTGCGTTGCCACGGCCAAGATTTTTGACATAAATATATCAATAAGGCATTTATAATTCACCAGTGTTGATGCACGTGCATCTTAATTCTTTTTAATAAATTCATGTAAAAAGTAACTTCATGTTTGAATCCCCATTATATTTTTAGAGAAACAACACGTTTCCATTGGTCCTTGACATCCGTCATGTTGACTTCGCCGAAAACTTGTACTCCCTCTGTCCTGAAATACCCTGCATTCTGGGTTTAGTCAAGGTCAAACTTTGTAAAATTTGACTAAACATATTGAAAAATTTATGTATACCTATAATACAACATAAATATCATTAGAATCGTCTTAAAATATATTTTTATAATATATACATTCGGTACTATAGATGTTTATAGTTTTTTCTATATATTTTATCAAACTTTATAAAGTTTGACTTTAACTAAACCCAGAATGCAGGGTATTTTAGGACAGAGGGAGTACTACTTTGCCATGAGTACTCAACAAGCTTGGTTGTTCCGTTGCCCATCGCATAAGCTACACCGTCTTCGATGGCGATTTCTCATCTCACCTGTGATCATATAGCCAATTGTTAATCGTGAGGTACATGATAGGTGTAATCAAGTTAGATAATAGGTAGGACATGTAATGTACACATACAATCTATGTTTTTCACTGTGTTCTCTGAATTTCTGGAAGATGATCGATTACATTGCTAATCTACACTTATGTTCCAAAAAGCTGTGAGGATCATTATTGTTACTATCTTTCTCTGTAAAAAAATTGTGGAGCTGCATAGATATGTAAACTTCCAAAGAGAAGTAACTAATAACATACTGTTATGTGATAGATACACCAATCTGGAAGCAAATACATTGCAAATTTTTTGGAACTGTCCGTACTTAGCTACTCAAAAAGTCTCAGATATCACGTAAACCTTAATTTTGCAAAGAACAACTGGTATAGTGTCAAATGTAATGTTTATAGAAAGGCTAGATAATGTATAGCACCTTCTATGTGTCAACTTCAAACAGATCATTATTCAATACATCATTGTCAGTTCCTACTTATAGAGTATTATACAGTGTTTCACTTGTCAAAGAAATAGAAACGAGAGAAGTGCTTGGCTCCACAGTGTCAGCAAGTGGATATCAACTCAGCGTAGTGCAGTTTGAATCTGGTCATCTTCATCCAAATGACTGCAGCCTAAAATTATCTTCCCCAAAAAAGAAGGCACTCTACATAAATTCCTGTTCCTAAAAAGAGGGCACTACATACCTGAACTCTTATTCCTCTTTGAAAAAAGGCACTCTGAGATGTCACTGTTGCAGCATTACAAGAACAGAACCTGGAAATAAGACTAAAAAAGTTAATTAAGCAAAGAACAGCTAGAAACTTTCTTCAATGTAAAAAATTCATGATCAACAACAAGAATATTGAGTATCCTCTTAGAAACGTACACAGCTCCTCTGTAGTAAGAGAGGCTAAAACATTTGTTAGCATCAAAGGAGTCTACCTGCCAAAACAATGGTTTAAAATGTATTAAAATATTAACCTTCCGTACCTATACCTGCCCAAACAATGGTTGAAACTCTGAAAAAGCTAGAATAAGATGACTGAAAATCTTCATTTAAATTACATTTCTAAGCATCAAAAGAGGCTATCTAGAAGAGCTTCTTGTCATACAATTTAATAAAAAAGCAGCCGACTAACAATATATTGATATACATTGTTGTGAGTGTACATGATCCTAAATTTCATCTCCCTTTTCTAGCGACATGTGCAAGTACATTTCATGTCCCTTTATTAGTGATATGTGCAAGTACAATTAGCAAAAAGCAACAAGATTAGTTATTGTGTGAATTTGTAATTTTACATTAGATCCTTCTGTCTTGAATGATGTGTTACTGGTGTAGATATGACGCAAAGCGCTTACTTTCAGCTTGCTATACAAGTACAACAAATACCAGTGCACACCTCAGTTTCAGTTACCTGCATCACTCCTGACTGTTCTCGTGTAATGCAGCAGTAATACTAATGTACCTCTGTAGTAAGAGACAAGCTAGAACGTTTGTGAGCATCAAAGGAAGCTACCTGTCAAAACAGTCATGAAATTTGGCATGCATAAAATGGACACTTTGGCCACATGATTAAGCCCAGTCCCAAGTACAAATGCTGTTCAGGAGGAAACTCTATGGTTGCATCAATATTTGAGTGTGATAAAGAATGAACTATTTGAGTGTGATCATGAACAAATATGTGGTACTTTAAGAAAAACTGGAATGAATTCTCATATTTACATCAGTGTTATTCTCACCAGGGGAGCTAACCTCAGATGGTGCCGAATTGTGTCCCCATCCCTGGACGGATGGCACATGACATGAATTTGATTTTCCTAGCAGGTTCGTCTGTAAGAATTCTGAGGATGTCCTTGGCGAATGCTCTCTGCCACCAAACAGGCAGCGGCATGGATCGGATCTAGACACTTGAGGAGAGCACTGGGGAATTACTATCGCTTCACTTGGTAGAGGAAGGAGTCACCGACCACCACACCTCAGCGACGGGAGCATGAGGGAGGAGTCTTCAGCTCCAAGGAAGGAGTCCCTGACTGGTGAAACACCGGATCTGGGCATGACGAACCGATTTCAAGCGCGAGGCCACCAATTCATCCCTCCTTCCAAGATCTGGGCATATCGGGCATATGAAGCCTCCATCTCGATGAAAGGAGAAAACGCAACAAGGTTCTCGCCCGACCGAGAGCTCCAGCTCAGCTCTTCTCCACTCGTGACCTCTATACTACGCCCGACAGGTATGCATCTGGAGCTCCGAATGAGGCTTCCGCCATGGGCGGCGTCTCTTCTCAACTTGCCCGTATTCCCGGGGATCTCGTCGGCCGGAGAGAGGCGCTGCGCCATGGAGGTCTCAAGCTCCCGCTTGGGAGGGAGTGTTGACTGACACGATCCAGCCTAGGACTCAGTCTTGTACAGTTAGGTCCAACGCACGTCGTGCACCTCGCCCACCTCGTGCACGTCCTGCACGCATGTACTCCGGAACTGTATATACATGAGCACACAGCGAGCACTCAAGGTGCATCGCCAATTCCCCATCTCCTGTTCACATGGTATCAAACACCATCGTCTTCTCGACTCTGTGATTCTCGCTTCCGCTGCACTCCATGGCGACTCCACCTACTCCCCCACCGCCACCGCCCCCAGGCCCTGCTGGCTTCGGCATTGCCGGTGCCCTCTCTCCGGGCGGTTCCTCCTCTCCAGCCACCAGCACGCCCCTCCTCACTCTTCGCTTCACGCCGCCACCAACAATGGCCTCGTTCCTACCACTGACAGCGGTTCAGCCGCACCCACTCCAGCGCCCCTGTCCTCTCCCCTGGCCAGCGTGTTCATCAACCAGCACGTTCCCCACGTCCTCCAGCTGAACCCCCCCAACTACACTCAGTGGCGCACCCTCTTCGAGGTCACCTTCACCAAGTGCGGCGTCGACGACCACATCACCGACCTGCCGTCGGCGGCGGCCCCCTATTGGCTCCAGGATGACGTGTACATCGTCTCGTGGCTGTACAACCGCGTGAGCCCCGAGATCTTCGGCCTCATCCACCAGCGCAACGCCACCGCCGCCCAGCTCTAGTCCTCCATCGCCACCCTGTTTTTGGAGAACCGCGAGCACCAGGCCGTCTTCCTCGCCACCGAGTTCCGCCGCATCGAGCAGGGATCGGGCTCCATCATCGCCTACTCGCTACCTCAAAGATCGCGCTTGATCGCTTCGCTGAACTTGGCGAGCCCGTCTCTGACCGGGATCGTATCGAACATGTTCGAGGTGCGAATCCCTGCCTGCACTATGCTCTGCCGATCCTCACCATGCAGACCCCATTCCCCACCTTCCTTCGCTGTCGCGCCTTCCTTCTCCTGGAGGAGAGCAGGATGAACACCTTCTCCACCACCGAGACAGCGCTGGTCGCCCGTGTTCCCCAGACCGGCGGCAGCAGCTCCACCGGTGGCGGCTCGGGATCCGGCTTTGGCT
Organism: Avena insularis; assembly: GCA_023614405.1. Lineage (NCBI taxonomy): Eukaryota > Viridiplantae > Streptophyta > Magnoliopsida > Poales > Poaceae > Avena > Avena insularis. The sequence goes on from CM042697.1 coordinate 360,082,111, forward strand.
CCGGGACCTATGGTGGTGGCAACCGCCACAACGGCGGTCGGCGCAAGGGCAAGGCTCCTGCCACTGGCGCCTCCGGCTCCGGAGGGGGCACCGCTGGTGCCCCGCGTCCACCGGCGCCGACCCAGCCCTCGGCCACTCCTTGGACCGGCATGGTCCATGCTTGGCCCATGCCCTGGCGTCCGCACGTGCCCGGCGCTGGCATCCTGGGCGCTCGCCCCGGCACTCCCTCCCCGTTCGCCGGGGTGGTGGCTCACTACGGCACCCCACCGCCCACGCCAGACATCGGCCTCCGCGCCTCGCTGAACACTACGGGCGTCGCTGCAGCTTGCCTCGTCGAGCTCCTCACCGCCCAGCTGGGAACAGACGGCCTCATCCAGCGCCAACAACCTCTCCGTCCAGCAGAAGAACCCCGTCTGCGTTCGCCCGTGGTACTTGGACACCGGTGCTTCTGCCCACATGAACTCCTCGTCAGGTAACCTCGCCGCCCTCAAACCATGTTCCTCCTCTAGCATTGTTGTTGGCAACGGCTCGTCTATCGCGGTCACGCACACTGGCCACCAACTCCTGCCCACCTCCTCCCACCCCATTCACCTCCGTGACATTCTCGTCTCCCCCAAAATTCTAAAGAACCTTATTTCTGTCAAAGCTCTATGTCGCCATAACCCTGTCACTGTTGAATTTGATCATGTTGGCTTCTCTGTAAAGGATCGACGGACAAGGAAGGTGATCCTGCGCTGTGACTCCGACGGCGACCTGTACCCCGTCACACCACCATCTGCTCACCACAGCCTCGTCGCCACCACCAAAATTCTGTGGCACCAACGCCTAGGACATCTAAGCAGCGATGCTCTGGACACAGTGCTTCGCCATGTTGACGAGACGCCTACCGTCTCCCTCGCCTCCACCTGCCATGGATGCCAATTAGGAAAACAGAGTCGTCTACCTTTCTTAGATTCAAGCCACGTTTCATATTTTCCATTTCAATTAGTTCACTGTGACCTCTGGACGTCACCTGTATCTAGCTTATCTGGTTATAAGTACTATTTGCTTCTACTCGATGATTACAGTCATTTTGTTTGGACCTATCCCCTTCGCCACAAATCAGACGCCCTCGCTCACATTCAGTCTTTTCAGCGCTTCATTCAGTGCCACTTCCACTCAAGATCCACACTCTTCAGGCCGACAATGGCCGTGAATTCGATAACCAACTCAACCGCGAAGTTCTTCTCCTCCCAAGGCATTCGCTGCATGTCCTGTCCCTATACATCTCCGCAGAACGACCGCGCGGAGCGCATCATTCGCACCCTCAATGACATGGTTCGGTCACTCCTCGCCCACGCGGCCATGCCGCCCAGCTTCTGGGCCGAGGCCCTCGCCACCGCCACCTTCGTTCTCAATCGTCGACCGTGTCGTCCGCGTCAGAACCACTCCCCCTTCTTCCTCCTCTACGGCACCCAACCAGACTACTCTGCACTCCGTGTCTTTGGGTGTCTCGCCTACCCCAACACAGCCACCACGGCCGCCCACAAACTCGCTCCGCGAGCCACGCCGTGTATCTTCATCGGCTACTCCTCCGAACACAAAGGGTACCGCTGCTACAACACAGCCACTGGCCGAGTCATCACCTCGCGCCATGTTCGCTTCGATGAGCTCACATTCCCCTACACTCGCATGACTAGCCCGCAACCTACTGCTGACTCAATCGACGAACACAATCCCCTCCCTGTTCCATCCCGGACTCCCGCGACAGCCCCTCGCTCCGTCGCTGTCTCGCGGCAACCTGCCGCTGCGTCCCCTCGTGCCACGACTCCTAGCTCTCCCTCTACCCCCCGTAGTCCACCACCCGATCGCGCTCCGGCGGGGACCATCTCTCCCGCCTCCCTCCCACCAGCCCCGTCCGCTCACCGCCCATGCCTGCCACGCCTCGCCCAACCTCGGCTTGTCGTGCCCCTCTTGCTCCAACACATCGCATGCTCACGCGCGCACAGGTCGGCACATTCCGTCCTAACCCAAAATACGCCAACCTCACCACCACTGAAACCATCTCCCCCATACCCACATTTGTGCGCGCCGCGTGCAACGATCCGTGTTGGCTAACCGCAATGCAAGATGAGTACAGGGCTTTGATGGCGAACAGGACTTGGACGCTCGTGCCCCGGCCACCAGGCGCCAACATCGTGTCGGGGAAGTGGTTGTTCCGGCACAAGCTCAAGAGCGACGGCACGCTAGAGCGCTACAAAGCCCGATGGGTGGTGCGCGGCTTCTCGCAGCGCCCCGGCGTTGACTTCGACGAGACATTCAGCCCCGTCGTCAAGTCCGCCACCATTCGTGCTGTGCTCACCATCGCCGCCGCACAAGACTGGCCTGTCCATCAAATGGACGTCAACAACGCGTTCCTGCACGGCTATCTCGCGGAACGCGTCTACTTCCAGCAACCAGCGGGCTTCGTCGACCCTCAACGGCCGGAGCACGTCTGCCTCCTCGACAAGTCGTTGTACGGCCTCAAACAAGCGCCGCACGCTTGGTTCGACCGGTTCGCGGCGTACCTCCGCTCCATCGACTTCACTGCAGCTCGCTCCGACCCGTCACTCTTCGTCCTGCACCATGCCAGCGACACGTCCTACCTCCTCCTGTATGTGGATGATATTATGCTGACAGCGTCCACCCCCGAGCTGCTCGAGCATGTGCAACGTCGCCTCTTTGCCGAATTCTCCATGAAGGACATGTGGCCGATCCACTACTTCCTTGGCATCAGCGTGGTGTGCTCACCCTCCGGCTTCTTCCTCTCGCAGAAGAAATACGCTGAGGAGCTCCTCGACCGTGCAAACATGGTGGACTGCAAGACGGTGTCTACTCCCGTCGACACGCACTCTAAGCTGTCGGCCAGCGACGGCGCGCCCGTTGCTGATCCATCAGAATACCGGAGCATCGTCGGCGCCCTTCAATACCTCACCATGACGCGCCCTGACATGGCCTACGCTGTCCAACAGGCATGCCTCTACATGCATGATCCTCGCGCACAGCACCTCTCCTCGCTCAGCGGCGCTTCGGTATTCGGGGCACGACGACGCACGGTCTCCACCTCCATCGCCGTCGACCCGACCTGGTCGCTTACTCCGACGCTGGATCGGGCTGGCTGCCCGGACACGCGGCGCTCCACATCCGGCTACACCGTCTTCCTCGGGGACGCACTCATCTCCTGGTCGTCAAAACGGCAACCTACAGTGTCCCGCTCCAGCGCCGAGGCGGAATACCGCGCCGTGGCTAACGTGGTCGCCGAATGCTGCTGGCTTCGTCAACTCCTCGGCGAGCTCCGTGTCTCCGTGCCGAAGGCCACCGTCGTCTACTGTGACAACATATCCTCGGTGTACATGGCGGCCAATCCGGTTCACCATAGGAGGACCAAACATATCGAGCTTGACCTGCACTTCGTCCGCGAGAAGGTCGCGCTCGGCCAGCTGCGCGTGCTTCACGTCCCCACTACTCAACAGTTCGCGGACGTGATGACGAAAGGGCTCCCCAAGCCGGCGTTCCAAGAATTCCGGTCCAGCTTGTGCATCCGACCACCAGATGCTGCAGCTGCGGCGGGGTGTTGACTGACACGATCCAGGCTAGGACTCAGTCTTGTACAGTTAGGTCCAACGCACGTCGTGCACCTCGCCCACCTCGTGCACGTCCTGCACGCATGTACTCCGGAACTGTATATATACATGAGCAATACAGCAGCGAGCACTCAAGGTGCATCGCCAATTCCCCATCTCCTGTTCACGGGGAGGCCGAGGAGGTTGGGGATCGAGAGGGAGGTGGTCCGGTCGTGAGGGAGGCAGAGAAGTGTTTTTTTTAATTAGGCAGGTATTACTTGGCGGTGGCTCTCCTGTAATACCCTCAAAAAGTCAGGGGCAAATTCGTCCAGTATAAAATCGGACGGAAAATTCTACTCCCTCCATCCAGGTTTATTAGTCTGGTCCTAGTGCTAGTATCATAAGGTGTATTATGCATGCCAACTTAGCAAAAATCTGATGTGGTGCCATAATTAATAAAGAGAGAGGTGGTTAGTGTAGCATAGGTAGATACCGTATCATAGCACGTAAAGCTAGAAATTATAATGGCAAGTAAATCTTGTACACACATTTAACATAGAGATTCTATAAATCAATAAATATATCACTACTATGATACTACTATATGATACAATGCACTAGAGACATCCTAGTATACTAGTAGTATGATACTACCACTAGGACAAGCTTAGGCTATTAGCCCTGTGCAGCGCGACCAATGCAGTTAGTCATTGGCTGGAAAACTGCCGTTTTAGAGAGTTTCCCAGCGGTGCATGCAGTACTACTTTGGCTGAGATTTAATGGTGAGAAGAGGAACGATTGATTCTGGTTAATATTTAAGGTAATCGCATGCATGCAAAGATCAAAATCATACGTGGGAGAGATTCACACGAGGCATACAGTACTACTCCCGCATCATGCAAACAGATTGGGGAGTGCTTTAATTGGGAGAGGAAACAGGGAGGGAAGTCCAACAGAATGAGGAGTAAATGACCAATTAAAACTGCTATTAGCCTAAATTTTTCTATCCAACTTCAAAACGGCTAATAGCCCAATAAACCTGGATGGAGGGAGTAGCAGACTAACCTACCTCAAGGAAAATAGATATATAGGAAAAATATCCATGCATTGCAATGCGAGAGAAAAATAAATAAAAAAATAATTAATATATATAGGAAAAATGTCCGTACATTGCAATGCGAGAGAAAAATAAATAAAAGATCAGTCAACCCGTGTAACCACCTCAGTTAGCCTTTTCATCATACTATTTTTTATTAGATTTTTCTTCATATGTTCTTTTTATTTGCACCGGAATTTCCTAAAATATTATCTCCTACTCAATCTCATTTTATATTTTATTTACATAACAAAAAGGCTCATTTTGTGCATGCCATCCGAGCAACGAAGTGCCGATCAAAAAAGAAAATGATATTCACCATAGTGAAGAAAAAAAGCAAGGAGGCTTGCGCAAATAGGCCATAGACTGTATCAGCCATTAGCATATCAAAATTCAGTGAGCAGATTAGAATTCAGTGAACAAATAAGAATAGATATTTCTCTTTTAGTTGATCTAAACAAAACCAGCATACCAGATTTTCTTGATAATTGATACAGTAAGCGTTAAACCTCTACCCAACGTACAGAAATGGCTACAATTGTCAGACAATTTTTCTCTTCTATTGGTAATGGCAGCTTAGCTTCATGTTCTCGAACGTAGTATCCACATTGATCATTCCCTTGGTGGTATACTTGGTACCCTGCCATTAATCTTGTAAGCTTCGGTAAACATTGTTAGAACCTTAGACACAATCTTCTCACAGCTACATTAGGCTAAACTGAAACCTTAGACACCTATTCGCAAGTGTTTGTTTCTTCAAATATCAGATTCAGAGTCATGAAACACATTGTTCCCAGTCGCTACTCTGTTCGATCGTGTACTCCTGGACGTGTTCTAGTAATTAACAAGAGGAAGCCGAGCTCCTTTGAACAGAAGAAATGTGTGATGTGCAGTGCAAAGGAGAGGTCACCGCCGCACATTGAGCTCAGGACACAGGCAACCGACCCCTTCCCTCAGTCCTCCTCCACCATCCCCGTGGATGCGTATTCTCCCCAGCTATCTTCCCGGTGAATCCACACAAACCAAGAAGCGGCAACAGTACAAGATGAATACTCTCATCTCCAACTCTTCTCTGTCAAACAACAACCAGCACGCAGTAGCAGAGCTGTCTCAGCTCACTCCCTCAAACAACAAGAAGCAAGATTCCTTCTCTCTCTCCAACAATGACAATCAGCAGCTCTCCCGGTTCAATCTTGTCACGGATGTTGTCTCCCATCCTCTCTTCCTCAACCTCGTCTCCCTCAAACCTGCCGTCTACCTCCCCCTCCTCCAGATCCGCAGCCAGCCCTATCCCATGCCACTACGGGACGCGCACGCTACGCCGAGGGCAAAAGGCCGTCGGCGTAGACCAAAATACCCTCGGCGTATGGTAGCCTTCTCGGCAAAGATCTCCCTCAGCGGAGCACACTCAAGCCGTCGGCGTATCGAAATGCCGTCGGCGTATGCTACGCCGAGGGCTTTGCCGTCGGCGTAGCGGCCGTCGGCATAGCCTATCGGCCGGTTGCAAAAACATTTTTTTTGAAAAAAAATAATTTTTATTTTTTTTCTCAATTTTTTTATTCTTTAAATTGTTTCACTTGTTAATCTTCTACTTTGAACATTTTTAACACTAATTATATTTAATATTTGATTAAATTCCAGTCTTAGTCAAACTTCCTAGCAGGTCATCCATCCTAATACTACTCCAGCTTCAGCACGCTTAACTTTCTCGTTTCTTCAGAATCCGTTTCCGCAAAGTAATTCATACATTGGTGTCAACACTATGATATCAATCTTATTAACTCTTATTTCATCATGTCACATGTTTGTATTTTTTGAAATTACAAACAATTATTTAAGTAAATATTAATGAATAAGTAAAAATATTATTGAATTCAAATAAAAATATAATAATTTTATTTTTTTGTATTTTTCTATTTAATATAGAATAATTAATATCTTTAAATCTATAAATCAAAATTCAACAAATAATATGTCTAAATTGATCAGAAAAATGAGAGGAATCCAAATATGATATCCATATCACCTAATCACAAACCCTCCGTTTTTGAATTAGCTATTTGGTGGTTGCTTTAGAAAATCCCCTTTTTGCGCTCGAATAATGAAAAATGCCTTTTTGGTGCGATGAAAAGGAAAAATTGCATTGGATCTTTGATAAAATAGCATATTGTGAACCTAAAAATGATTTTTGTAAAAGAACATGAGCATCGGATCATGTACCTGTAGTTCATATCTGACCCACTTCGTGCCGATTCGGCAAGAATTTGTCTTTTTCACCAAAGGTGGACGGAAAGGTTTCGGATCCCCCTGTTGGGACATTGTCCATATAAGGTGGTATAGTATTTTTGTAAAATGTGGTGGTAGTATTTTGAATTAGCCATTTGGTGGTTGCTTCACAAAACCGTCCGTTTTTTATGCTCGGAAAATAGAAAATAGCATTTTGGTGCGACGAAAAGGAAAACTTCCTCCTGCAACATTGTTCGCCATCCCATGATGCATGTGTATGCATAATATGGGCACATTATCACAAACTATGCCTTGATTCTAGCCATAACATTGGTCATTGAACCCGAAAGCCAAGAAACCTCGAATGAGATAGGTCATTTTGTGAAGGTTTTTTGAGACATAATCAATATATCAAGTTTGCTATTTTTCCTTATAACTATGTCACATAATATGACACCACGCGAAGGTTTCGCATTGTTTCGATTGTTTTTGAATTTTTTATGCCCATTTTAAACTATCGTCAAACTTTGTCGAACGGCGGACATAAAGATTCTTAGCTCGGGGCCGAGCCTCGCTAAACTTTCATTGGATCTTTGATAAAATAGCATATTATGAACCTAAAAATGATTTTTGTAAAAAAAACATGAGCATCGGATCATGTACCTGTAGTTCATATCTGACCCACTTCCTGCCGATTCGACAGGAATTTGTCTTTTTCACCAAAGGTGGACGGAAAGGTTTCGGATCCCCCTGTTGAGACATTGTCCATATAAGGTGGTATAGTATTTTTGTAAAATATGGTGGTAGTATTTTAAATTAGCCATTTGGTGGTTGTTTCACAAAACCGTCCGTTTTTTATGCTCGGAAAATAGAAAATGGCTTTTTAGTGCGACGAAAAGGAAAAATTCCTCCTACAACATTGTTCGTCATCCCATGATGCATGTGTATGCATAATATGGGCACATTATCACAAACTATGCCTTGATTCTAGCCATAACATTGGTCATTTGACCCGAAAGCCAAGAAACCTCGAATGAAATAGGTCATTTTGTGAAGGTTTTTTTGAGACATAATCAATATATCAAGTTTGATATTTTTCCTTATAACTATGTCACATAATATGACACCACGCGAAGGTTTCGCATTGTTTCGATCGTTTTTGAATTTTTATGCCCGTTTTAAACTATCGTCAAACTTTATCGAACAGCGGACATAAAGATTCTTAGCTCGGGGCTGAGCCTCGCTAAACTTTCATTGGATCTTTGATAAAATAGCAAATTATAAATCTAAAAATGATTTTTGTAAAAAAATATGAGCATCGGATCATGTACCTATAGTTCATATCTGACCCACTTCCTACCGATTCGGCAAGAATTTGTCTTTTTCACCAAAGGTGGACGGAAAGGTTTCGGATCCCCCTGTTAGGACATTGTCCATATAAGGTGGTATAGTATTTTTTTAAAATTTGGTGGTAGTATTTTGAATTAACCATTTGGTGGTTGCTTCACAAAACCGTCCGTTTTTTATGCTCGGAAAATGGGAAATGGGCTTTTGGTGCGACAAAAAGGAAAAATTCCTCCTGCAACATTGTTCGCCATCCCATGATGCATGTGTATGCACAATATGGAAACATTATCACAAACTATGCCTTGATTCTAGCCATAACATTGGTCATTTGACCCGAAAGCCAAGAAACCTCGAATGAGATAGGTCATTTTGTGAAGGTTTTTTGAGACATAATCAATATATCAAGTTTGCTATTTTTCCTTATAACTATGTCACATAATATGACACCACGCGAAGGTTTCGCATTGTTTCGATTGTTTTTGAATTTTTTATGCCCATTTTAAACTATCGTCAAACTTTGTCGAACGGCGGACATAAAGATTCTTAGCTCGGGGCCGAGCCTCGCTAAACTTTCATTGGATCTTTGATAAAATAGCATATTATGAACCTAAAAATGATTTTTGTAAAAAAAACATGAGCATCGGATCATGTACCTGTAGTTCATATCTGACCCACTTCCTGCCGATTCGGCAGGAATTTGTCTTTTTCACCAAAGGTGGACGGAAAGGTTTCGGATCCCCCTGTTGAGACATTGTCCATATAAGGTGGTATAGTATTTTTGTAAAATATGGTGGTAGTATTTTAAATTAGCCATTTGGTGGTTGTTTCACAAAACCGTCCGTTTTTTATGCTCGGAAAATAGAAAATGGCTTTTTAGTGCGACGAAAAGGAAAAATTCCTCCTACAACATTGTTCGTCATCCCATGATGCATGTGTATGCATAATATAGGCACATTATCACAAACTATGCCTTGATTCTAGCCATAACATTGGTCATTTAAACCGAAAGCCAAGAAACCTCGAATGAAATAGGTCATTTTTTGAAGGTTTTTTTGAGACATAATCAATATATCAAGTTTGATATTTTTCCTTATAACTATGTCACATAATATGACACCACGCGAAGGTTTCGCATTGTTTCGATCGTTTTTGAATTTTTTATGCTCGTTTTAAACTATCGTCAAACTTTATCGAACAGCGGACATAAAGATTCTTAGCTCGGGGCTGAGCCTCGCTAAACTTTCATTGGATCTTTGATAAAATAGCAAATTATAAACCTAAAAATGATTTTTGTAAAAAAATATGAGCATCGGATCATGTACCTATAGTTCATATCTGACCCACTTCCTACCGATTCGGCAAGAATTTGTCTTTTTCACCAAAGGTGGACGGAAAGGTTTCGGATCCCCCTGTTAGGACATTGTCCATATAAGGTGGTATAGTATTTTTTTAAAATTTGGTGGTAGTATTTTGAATTAACCATTTGGTGGTTGCTTCACAAAACCGTCCGTTTTTTATGCTCGCAAAATGGGAAATGGGCTTTTGGTGCGACAAAAAGGAAAAATTCCTCCTGCAACATTGTTCGCCATCCCATGATGCATGTGTATGCACAATATGGAAACATTATCACAAACTATGCCTTGATTCTAGCCATAACATTGGTCATTTGACCCGAAAGCCAAGAAACCTCGAATGAGATAGGTCATTTTGTGAAGGTTTCTTTGAGACATAATCAATATACCAAGTTTATTATTTTTCCTTTTAACTATGTCACATAATATAACACCACGCGAAGGTTTCGCATTGTTTTGATCGTTTTTGAATTTTTTATGCTCGTTTTAAATTATATATAATGTTTTATATTTTACTTAATTTTATTTATAAATGTGTAATATTTGAGTGTAGATAGATAGGTCTTATTTTTCTGCAAATTTTGTTATATTATTTGTATTTTTTAAATTAGAATGATTTAGTTATGATTTTTCAAAGTTTAATGAGATAAAATAAAAAATAGCTACGCCGAGAGTAGCCGTCGGCGTAGCATAGAATATGCCAAGGGCAATTTTACGCCGACGGCTGCTTGGCGGGGCTGGCCTGGACAATGGCTACGCGGACGTCCGACGTCCCCGACGTTTAGCCGTCGGCGTAGCGACCGGCCGTCGGCGTAGCTTCCCATTCCTGTAGTGTGCCTTGGAAGATGGTGCAGCAGCAAGGAGGCCAACGAGTCCAGCCATCCCCGTCCTACACCACGCGGAACCGTCCGTGGCCTGCTCGAACAGAGGCGACGGACCTTGATGGGTCCGGCCATCTCAGCCCTATCGCTTGGATGCATGGGGACTTTCTTTCCTTTTGAGCTGACCCTAGCTAGTTTAGGATGGTCCGGAGTCCGGACTCCTATCAACTACTCGTTCGGGATAGAATTAGCAACGCAATTCGAGCTGGACTCTTTCTCACGTGCACGAAAGAAATGTATGACGTACGAAAAACCTGCAGACAAAAACCACCTCTAGTAAAATTATATAGTAGAGATAGAGATATATATATTGATTACAAAGAATATATAGAGAAGAGCCGGCCGGCTTATGGTTTTGCCAAAACCGACTATACGAGACTAAGCCCAATTCTTTTGACGGCTTCTTCGAGAAGCTGCCCTACCCCAACTTTCTGGGAAAAACGGTTCAAAAAAATTATGAGACCCAGCTCTTTTGACGGTTTCTCCAAAAAGCTATCATACCCCCAGCTTTCTGGGAAAACCGGTTTAAAAAAATTACGAGACAACCTCGTATTTTTTTGAACCGGCTTTTCAAGAAAGCTGAGGATAGGACAGCTTTTCGGAAAAGCGTGGAAAGAATGGGGCCTTAGTCGTATACAAATACAACTCTAATACCTTCACCTAGCTAGCTCTCTTCCCCGTTTCCCGTCGGCGTATGCCAACCTGACTCGGACCAAACCATAGACGTTTGTGCTATTGTTGTTCGAACCTCTCCATGAATCTAACTACTGGTCTACTATCTGCCTGCTGCTTCACGGTCAGCTCCGTCCGTGACGACAAGCTGCTGGCATCATCATTTGCTTCTGCATTAGAGGCTCAGGTTATCTAGCATCGGGATTTAAAGGAGAAACAGGAATTCATGTTGATCTCTACGTTCGCATCTGCCATCTCCTCCTCGGTGCCACGGAGCACAAGCAACAACCCATAATTTTTCTCCGCACTACTAAATACTGATGTGGTCCTCCTAGCCAAGCTTTGTATATGCTGATGGGAACTGCAAATCGTCAGTTTTATATAGATATTTCTGGGTACTCCATCACGTGTGCAAGTATTTGTAGTGACCATTATGTCTTGATGATTTTTTTTTGAAACAAGTATATATTAATATCACAGCGATACCAATTACACCCAGCCTCTGCAACAACGCATGCTCTAGCGGCCTTACGGATGCACACAACCCAGAAAAAAGAAAAAAGAATTACAAAAACAAGTCCTGCTATAGAGAACTAATCCTCAAAGCAACAACACTAACACAATCAGAACAACACCAGTAGTCTCCCGCTCCAATAACAACATATTTAAAAAGAAAACAGTGTCAAAGAGCCATCGTTGCCCGATCAAAGATCATAGGTTTTCACCCTGGAGAAAGTCCTTGCTCACAAAAAAATGCCTTCAACAAGATCATTGCTAGACACAACCAGTTAAGGCCAGACCTTGGATTTTCACCCTGCAATATAAGACTGGGAACTTCCCACACCAACAGTCGCTGCAACGAGTCCCAGACCACGCAGCCAGATCTCCGTCGCCACAAGAACAAAAATCACCATTGTACCCTCATATTTCCGCTTTCCTGACATTCTCCGTATCTGACTTCACCATGGCTCTAAGAATGGCACTGGGTGGAAACAAACAACAGAGCTTCGCAACGCTCCCTCTGAAACCAAACGACCAGAAAAACAAGATGCACACACTACTAGGAAAATGGCTATAGGTAATCAGCACATCCGTGGCTCACATGGTTGAAGTGCCCCACGGCTAAAACAGGCGTGGCTCACCTATGGGCAGTGCCCTACTATTAACTAGAACAACTGTGACGCACATGACCATAGTGCGCCACAGATATGTGTGGGCCAGGGCCCTGTTGGCCGTACGCCAGACATGCGTAGCGCACATAGGGTAGGTGCGCTACGCCTATTGGTGTTATCCGTGGCGCACGTTGGAGGGGTGCGCTACGCCTAAGCGCATGCCCCTCTGCTCTGTAAAACGGGTAGACACATCCGTGCCGCATTGGGGCCGAGTGCGCCATGGATGTGGCGATTTTTTTTGCCAGCTCCACTTTGTGCACATGTGTGATCATCCACCACCCCACACTTCACTTTCCCCTTCTTCTTCCTCCTTAGATCTAGTCGGGATCCTTCTCCTTCCCACCTCAATTTCTCCACCCATTCACCATTTTTAGCACGTAGAACTTGCCTTGGATGTTACATAAGTAACAGAGGAAGCTCTCCGGTCTCTCATCTCCTTCTCCGGTCTCGCGCGCACCTCTCCTTTCCATCTTCTCGCGATTGGTCTCTCATCTCGGTAAGTTGTCCATGTAAAGATGTGTTCATGTGTATATGGATGATATGCTCATATGTATGTAGATGATCGATGCTCATGATGTGTGTATGGAGAGGATCGATGGTCATATGTGTGTATCTATGGAGAGTATCGATGATGCTCATGCATGTGTGTATGGAGAGGATAATGATATGTTCATGTGTGTATGGATCTCGGTCTCTCTCTCTCTTGTGTTTGCATGTGAACAAGTTGCCATTTGTTTTGCCAAAATGTTGATTCATTTCCATTTTTGCAAGACTTTGGAATTTCGCAAAGGTCCTACTTTTAGGATAGGTCATGCCGAAATTTTCTATCGACGATTGCATGCATGCATTCATTATGTGGTTCTAATAGACTTCTAATTGTACCGTGTACACCGCGCAGGCAAAAATGGTCCGCATAATGAGCGAAGGCATTGTGGCTAGATTTTTGAAATGTGCGACGGCCGACATGATATGAAATAACAAAACGGATATAAGATGTCCGTGCAGAAGATGCAAACTCAACTGGGTGATCGACCCAGATTCCGGGAATCTGCAGTCGCACCTGCTCCGCCATGGTTTCATGGATGGATACACTCGTTGGATAAGCGATGACGAAGACGATGGAGACAGTGAAGGTGGGCAACATGACGATGATCATCATCACGGCGAGAACGGGCGAGATGATGAAGAGTCTCCTGGAGATGGTGAAGGTGCGGAAGCAGACCGGGATGATGATGATCTAGATGCCGAAGGAGCAGACGACGATGGAACAACGTCAGGCTGGGTGCGAGACCCTTATGTGCAAGAGCTGCTTCTCAAGCAGACAAGTAACGCCAGGGCTACCGCTAGAGAGAAAGCCAAGCTTGCGCAACTTGAGAAAGACGCGGTTACTCCATTGTATGAAGGATGCAGGCCCGATGATACCCGGTTGAATGTAACGCTCAAGACTATGGAGATGAAGGCAAAACACAAATTGAGCAACGCAAGCTTCGACGATATGATGGCATTCTAGCACGAACGTCTCCCGGAGGGGAACACATGTCCAACTAGTATCGAGGACGCCAAGAAAATCGTCTGTCCTCTTGATCTACCGCATGTTAGATATCACGTATGCATCAACGATTGCATCATTTATCGGGGCGAGGACGCGGAGAAAACCACATGTCCAGTGTACGGCATTAGTCGATACAAGAAAGGGAAGAAAGCACCTCGAAAAGTGGTATGGTACTTTCCTATCACTCCTCGTCTGCAGCGCTATTTCGCGGACCCTAAGGAAGCAAAGCTCATGCGATGGCATGCGGAAAGGAAGAAGCCAGGAGATGACGATGATGACCCCGAAAAGGATGAGCTGCTGACGCTCCCTTCAGATGCTAGCCAGTGGAAAGCATTGGACCTCGAATTCCCAGAATTCGGTGGAGATTCGAGGAACATCAGGCTTGGTGCGAGCACCGATGGACTCAATCCGTTCGGTAGCCAGAGCAGCACGCACAACACTTGGCCCGTGTTTGTATGGATGTACAACCTCCATCCATGGTTGTGCATGAAGAAGAAGTACTTACAAATGAGTATGCTAATTCAAGGGCCGAAACAACCTGGTACCGACATCAATCTGTATCTCGGGCTGTTGAAAGAGGAGCTAGCCACGTTATGGGAATCTGGAGCCAATACTTACGACGTCATCGCGCAAGATTATTTCACTATGAGGCACGCAGGCATACGTCCCTCATCCCCATTCTCAACCGTGCCCACCGCCGCCGCCGCTCTCTCGATCCGCCGCCTCGCCAGCCGTCGTTGCTCGAGGAGGAGGTCGTGGAGCAGGAGGAGGCCCGCCGCCGCTCGAGGAGGAGGCCCACGCGCCAGCCATCGTCGTCCGCCCGCCCGCCATCGTCGTCCTCATCTCAGAGGTGAGCATTGCCCCTCCCCTCTCTCCCTCTCTCTCCCTCTCTCCCTCTCTCCCTCTCTCCCTCTCTCTCCCTCTCTCCCCTCTCTCCCTCATCTCTGTGTTGTTCAGGTGTTATGATTTTAGACCCTGTAGGATTTTAGGGTGCTCCTGTGGGAGGAACAATCTTGGGGCTGCAGCCTCTTGTTGTATTTGGGAATTAGGGTTTAGATCTGCAAGTTATTGATAACTGATAAGAGACGAATCCGGTATTTCTCATGCACTATGAACAAAGGGTCAAGTAATGTATCTAACTTCTGATATCCTAGAAGCTGTAGATCAAGTGTTCACTTTGTAGTCTAAGACCACCATTTATTTTATAGATTGCTCTTTTCTAGTGTGTCAGCTCATGTCTTCCGCAGCGCTCTTTAATAGTTATTATTTCTTTGTTTGATACAGTAAAAGTAGTATATGTTTTAGCATGTCTTCAGACGCTAGTTGGTCTGGTCTGTGACTTGTGTCATATCTAGTACTATGCACAATAACCCATTGAATTTTAAGTTGACTTTTGGATTTCACATGTATACGGAGAACAAGAATTGCATTTTATTTAGTTGGCTGGAAACCATCCAATTGACATGTAACCTAAGCATTGTCTTCTTAAGGATTCTGCCTATAGGTGGTTGAACAATTCTTCACATTACTAATAATTATTCCATGCACTACATTCATATATCGGTTTTTAGAATTTGTTGTGTTGGAACAAACATCAGTGACATTTCAGGAAAGCGTCTACCTGTTGACGTATGTTATTGTTCCCTTCGTGTAACCTAGTTGGCTTATAACATTTATCTCACCGATCATGCTGTATCTGATACTTCCAAGCCATGTTTTTATTTATGGTTTCCTGCTATTTCAAGTTGCGGCTCATTGACAACTATAGGTGCATGAAACTGATTAGAAATTCAGCGCATGCTGATTGGTGGTATTATGGTGTATCCTGTCCTATGATGTTTGCCTCAGGATCTACCTTTTCCTTAGTAGTTTTAGTTTTTTCCTGAAAGTTTAATCGGTAGCAGAGAGGAGAATATGCAAGTTTCACATAGCTTGTTTTATTCTCTGAAATTTGTCAGTCTTATCTAGATGTTCAAATTCAATGCTTTTGTTGAATTTGGAGTGTGCACATCAGCAGAGTCATTTAATCATGATCTGTTGTAATTGATTTATGTAGATTTAATGAGATCATTATTATAATTTATGAGACATGGAAATAAAACTATTCCAGTCCCTTCCCATGATATCTTAGTTGAAGCTTTAGCTTTGCAAGAACATATATGAATGAGTCATTGTTTGAGGTCTTAAGAAAGAATCTGTCTTCTTGTATTTTTGTATGATTCCTAGAACACTTGCTAGGAAAATGATTTATTTTAATTGGGTTGTCATTGTTGCTTAAAGAGATAGCTTCTGTCATATGGCAATGCTTAAATTGATAACAAAAGTATATATGGTTGTGGCACTGTGCTGGGACTGGATGTATGTGGTTGTGAATGGTTTGGAAGGAAAAATAGAGTAGTGTTGGTTTTGCTACTATCTGTGTTGGGACAACAGCACCTTGAAATTGTGCTTGTGCTTGTATATGAAGCACTTTATTATGTCGTGTATGCAGGTTCTTGTATGAAATGAGTCCTGATTTTTGCCGGAATGTTGATTAACTTCCGTTTCGGCAGAAATCGGGCACTCCTAGTTTAAGAAATCGGGCACTCCTAGTTTAAGAAATCGGGCACTCCAATTATTTGTTTTTTATTAGTGCAAAGATGTGTGACAACGACGAGGCTGGATGTTCTAAGCGCATCAGCGCTGAAGGAGAACTCAGACCTCCGAATAAACAATTGACATTCTGGGAGGCGGCCCAGCGGCTAGAAGACGATGAAGAATACCATCCTTCGGAGAGCGAGGATGATGAGATGGAAGACGCGGAGGAAGAAGCCGAAGGAACGGCGGGTGATGAAACCACTGATGGCGGCAAGGGCACAGGGAGTGGTAGAAATCCTCCTAAGAAGAATAAGAAGCCGAAGGAACGGCACCCGAACACGGTCGGCACCGTCAGGGAGGAAATTACCGAAGTGAGCCCATCAGGGGTTCCTTTGGAGCCCGCCCTTGTCGTCATAGGGTACGGTGGGCAAGTGGCGGCGATCACCCGGACAACCATCTCGATCAACACCGAGAATCTCCGGCATAAATATAATGGCCACTTGCGCACACTCCTCTTCGAGAAACTGCACACAAGATACAAGTTCCCCGCTAAGTATCAGAACACAAATTATCATGGGAACGAAGTAAACAAATCCACCTTCACAAAGATGAGCACCGCCCTGGCCAGCTGGAGAACCCGGATAAAGAAGAAGATCTATAAAGAAGGCAAAAGTCTCGAGGAGATCCAGAAGATTGACCCGCAGATCACCGAAAGTCAGTTCCGGGAGTTCAAGGAGAGGTGTGAACCCGAAAGAGCCCTGGCCAATAGTAATCGGGGAAAGGTGCTGCAGGCGATGAATATAGGTCATCACCGGATCTGGTGGATACAGAACCGCGGAGGCCAAATGTAATAAGGAGGACGAAGAGTATAGATCCAAGGGGATAGAAAACCCCTTTGCAAAATTTGAACCCGGGCATGTTCGAAACTTCATCAGGGCCCGTTACCATGTGGACCCAAAAACCAAACAACTCACCGTGGATCCTGTGGTGATGGAATTCGAGGAAATTGTGGTAAGTAATCTAATTACCGCGGATCAACTCGATTGCAATCTAATCGATGATCTAAACGATTCACTGTTACTTCTTCTGCAGGAGGAGGAAATTGTTGCTAGTCATGGATCCCAGGGTTCCTCATCCCAGGGGTCGACGGCGGCCACCCGGTGGGATAACCCTTTTAACACGGCGATGAACCGGGCCAAGAAAATAGAGCCGGTTATGAAGAAGCCATCGTCGGCTGGCCGTCTGGCCGACCTTGGGGGTAAGAATTGGGTGGATCATTTTGGTCCACCGCCGAGGACGCATGTGGCGCCGTCGGGAAGGAGTGAGGAGGAAAACCGCGAGGTTCAAGAACTTAAGGAACAAGTGGCGCGGATCCCGCAGATCGTCCAAGACAACCTGGCAATCACCCTCACGTCCTTCCTTCCTACCTTGGTGGAGTCAATAGCGAACTAGAGTGCGGGTGGTCGAGTAGGTCCGTGCCCGATTCCAAGCATGGTCAGCAGCCACTCGAACAACGCGGCGCTGACGAATCAGGCGAACTACGTGTTCGTGACTCCGCCCGCTAGTACCACGGAGCCGCAAGTGTTGGTGACTCCCCCTGCCATCACCGCGGCGCCGGAGTACATGTTGGTGCCCCCTGCCATCGTCGCGGCGGCACTGGAGCTCCAAGCACCCGTCGGTAGGGAGAATACACCGGCGGCCAGCACCGCGCCATCAAGCAGCCCTTATGTCTCTTGCACGCCCATCGCCGTATGTGGTGCGTCGACATTAGCCGATCTCGACGCCATCACGGTAAACAAATTGCTTTACCGCCTTTCACGCCATCTATTACTCTTATGGCATCTCTGACGATGCCGTACATGTTTTCCGCAGACGGATGTTCCTTGCACTCTCTTATACTACGTGAACAACGAGCTGAGGGATGTTGCCAAGGGTACCATCGTTCAACCCTTGCAGCGCATGTTCCACTCAAGGCCGATGCCAGATAGCGTGCACATGGTTAAAATTAGTCGGGTGCTAAGGGGCTGCGACGGCCTGGAACCTCCCATTCAACCCCCAGGAGTGGATGAAGAAGAGCCGGCTGTCCTCAGAACTTGCTTCGGCTTATTCTTGCAATGGCCAAAGAGCATGATCCGTTTGGGGACGGCGGGGGCCATCACGCCATAGACAACAACACCTCATGTCGTGCCAGCGACAAGCGGTGGAAAGGCCACCTTACCGCCCTCGCCGTCACCTCCACGCGGTGGGTCGGATGATCATGTTGATGATATGCACATGGCGCAGGATCCGGCCGAGGACGACGAAGACTGGAATGATCACTTCTTCAACACTCAGTTTAGCAACGAAGACCTAGCTGGTGGCCCCAAAGAGAAAGCCACTATCACCAAGCGTCTGTTTGGTTCTCAGGAGACGCCTCCAGCTTGTGCCTTTACAGAGCCAGCTGATACAACCAACCGGCCCTTTATTCTAAGCCCTGACACACTACATAGGGCGGCCGGTGCTTAGATTGCGGTGCCTGCCCGCTCTCCAAAAGGAAAAAAGGGCAGGAAAAGAAAATCTAGCAGCTCAAGCCAGCCGGTGGCGTCAACAACTGCGAATCTGATCAGGTTTCGGGACGGGCCACCAAGACCTGAGGGTATTATGTGGAGGATTCATGTGGCGGGTGAGCCCATGCTACCTAAGAATTTGCGGAGGCTCACCAGTTCAGAACTGCAGAGTGTGCATAACGGCGTGCTGACGATAGAGAGACACCTTCTATCGGAGAAAGATCCCTCGCACCCGGTATTCGTGGTTAAGGTGCCACCAGGCTTGGGCTTCGTCGACAATGCCCCTGCGGATCTGTTCTTCCTGTGTTTCGACGACATCTTCAATATGTTCCACCTATACCCGCTGCACTATACCATGGTCCGTCTGTTTTCTCTCAGCCTGGCCATGCAGATCATTAGAGAGAACACATCGGACATCGCTATAGTGGACCCCTACTACATGCGTGACGGCTCCTTGGGTTCCCCCGCCGAACGACGTATCGTGGCCTCGTACCTAAAAAGAATCCTCGTGGCGAACAAGACAAAGGAATACATTCTCGTGCCTTACTTTCCCGAGTAAGTCGTTATTCACTCGCCACCGTCGATTGGCTTTATTAGATTATCATCATTCTTTTTCCAACACATTCCATTTGAATTTTTTGCGCAGAGATGAACACTACAGGCTCATCTCCTTTTCGCCGAAGCATTCCCACGCCACGTATTTCAACTCGGGGAGTCTAGAAAAGAAGAAAAACTACGACAAGATCAAGGAAGTTCTGGATGATGCTCTCACTGGCTTTGCCTCGACGGAAGGCACCACCTTCGTGCATACGAAGGTCAAGTTCGGCAGGCACGTCTTCAACCACGTAACGGAGTGCCCCTGCGTGAAGCAGCCAGAAAACAGTAAGAAGGAAGCCTACTACGCACTCCATCACAGGAGGGCGTTCCTACTTGACTAGCAGAATTCTACGCTGCCAGATCATCTCAAATAGTGGGCCTAAGCAAAGGCCAAGATCGCTGATTCAGATATTAGACAAGAGATGTATCGCATCCAGCAACAGTTTGGAGCAATAATCTTTCATGATGTCATGACTTCGGGGGGGGGGGGGGGGGGGGTGTTGTAAGGGGGAAATATTCCGAATAACCGTGACATAGAAGATCGCCTAGAGATGCAGGGTGACTATAGGAAGTTCATGACGAGACAAGGCGTCCTCCCGTTCCCTAAGCCGAGCCAGAAGGCTTGATGTTGGCCTAGTTGTAATTACAAACTATAGATGACCTGTGTGTGTGGACAAGTGTACATGCTACTATACTTATCTTATTAAATCATCGCTTACTTCTTTTTCTTATTCTTATTATATATAAATCAATGCTTGGTTTTTTTGCTTACTCTTTGGTCCTTTGCTCACTTTGGTCCTTTTTTTCCTTACTTTATTAGTCTTTTTTCGAGAATAATGCCGATGATTGAAATGTCGTGGCACAATATATATGTGAATGTGCTAGGACGGGATTGTGAGCCTTGTGATATGCACAAGTCATGGCATAATATATATGTGAATGTGCTACGACGGGATTGTAAGCCTTGTGTTATGCACAAGTCTAGATGTTGTGCATCCTACTTGGCTTACGGTTCCATCGTAGCATATTCCTGTGTCCAACGACCTATGTATATATATGAGGCATTCTTTTTGATTTACTTTGGTCTTTTTCGAGAATAATGCCGATGATTGAAATGTCGTGGCACAATATATATGTGAATGTGCTACGACGGGATTGTGAGCCTTGTGATATGCACAAGTCCAGGTCTTGTGCATCCTACTTGGCTCACAGTTCCATCGTAGCATATTCCTGTGTCCAACGACCTATGTATATATATATGAGGCATTCTTTTCGAGTTACTTTGGTCTTTTTCGAGAATAATGCCAATGATTGAAATGTCGTGACACACTATATTGAATGTGCTGCGATGGGATTGTCCGCCTTGTGCTATGCACAGGTCCAGGTGTTCTGCATCCTACTTGGCGAACAGTTCCATCATAGCATATTCCTGTGTCGAACAACCTAGTTATATATGAGGCATGCTTTTTGAGTTTGGTATTTTTGATATAGGAGTACTTTCTATAAGTGTATCTTCATATGCGACTTTAATTATATATTTTTTTTTTCAATCATCGGTTAATTATTATTGTCAACTTATAGATGACGTGGTACGTCGTGTACAAGGGACGGGTTCCCGGAGTCTACGATGATTGGAAAGACTGCCGGAGACAGGTGCACCGTTTCAGCGGCAATAGCTACAAAGGGTACAACACTATGGCGGAGGCGGAAGCTAGATGCACGCGCTATCTAGCGGGAGTTAGGACGAGGAACCGGATGAAGACCTACACCTTCGTCGCGGCGGTGATCATGCTTATCTTCTTTGGTTGTTTATCCCGCGTTTGTGTCTAGCTAGTTTAGATGTCTAGACGAGCTTCCGATTGAGCTCTAACTTGTTCGATCGACACATGTATTCGCATGTCACCAACTACTTTGTAACTTGATCGAAACAATGTATAACTTATGTATTCATGTATAAGACTTATCTATATGTATTTGTTTCAATCTTGTTTTGCGAATTGTGTATTTATATATATAACTGTATATCTTATATCTGTGTATATATCTGCCTATATAATTTGTATTGTATATCATCTGGCCCTAAAATTAAAAAAAACACCCGTGGCGCACATGGCACAGCTTCTGTGGCGCACTACAACTAAAGCGCACGCAGCTTAGTGGCGTACTGCAACGTGCGCCACAGAAGATCTAAGGCGTAGCGCACCTGCCAACATATCCGTGGCGCACTAGCAGGTGCGCTACGCCTATCTCCACATAACCGTGGCGCACCAGGCAGTGCGCCATGGCTAGGAGATAGTCAGAAGGCCGTGGCGGCGCACTAGTGCGCCACGGATGGTTCTTTTAGGTACGCCACAGACGACCATTTTCCTAGTAGTGACACGACCGAATACCTTCCGATCCAGCAATCTCCAGGCATGATACTCCCATCGGAGTTCGCCGGCGGAGCCTTCCGGAACCTGCCTCTCCAGACCAGATCAACGAGGATAGACATCAAGCAGATCCTCGACTTCATTCGAAAGAAACCAAAGGACCACCAACTTTATTAGATCCGACACAGCGATCCCCACACCGCCGACCGGTTTCGAGAGAACGGATTGAGCAGGCAATTAGGAAAATAGAGGCGATCTAGGTCTTGAAACCCATCGCCGACACCTCCTCCACCAGATCGCCCCACTCCACCGTCCTGGAGGAACGAACAAGCGGCACGGGAGATGGGCAGCGGCTGCGCGCCAGGACTCCTGTAGTCGCGCTGCCGTGCCACCTTCTCTGCACCGCTGTTGCCATCCCCGCCAAGGCTCGTCGCCACTCCACGCCCACGCCCATGCCACGCGTCGGCGAGGCCACCGAGGCCCTGCACCATCGCCCGCACCTCCACCCTCACAACCCCTGAGACCCGCCTCCGCGCGAAGGGGCCCCGTCGGGGGAGCGCCTCCCTCGCCCGCCGCCTTCGACGGACAGGCGCGGCCGCCACCGCCTGCGCCGGCGGCGGCAGCGGCCGGGGGAGAGGAGATCGTGGCGCCGACTTTTCCTAGGGTTCGGTGCCTCCGGAGCTGCCCCGCGCGAGGCGACCCGGGAGTCCTTTTTCCGAGACTTCTTGATGACTAATATCAGTAGGTGTTGATTTTATCTCTAATATTTATTTTCTGCTGGACCAGGAGATTGCGTAGTTCTTCCAGCCCCTCGAGGTCAATGTGTTTTCCAGAAAATACTGTTTAACCTTTCATTAATTTCATGGAAATATTTAGATTCTGAATGCATATTTGTTACATCATAGGTACCCAGTTTCAGCACAAGGTGATTCACATCTTCTTCGAACAATTTGAAGTTTGTTTGTCCTTCCTATCCCCTTTTTCACCCCACCCAAGCTGAAATTCAACTAAACATACGTTTATTTACTGATTCTACATCTTATTATATCTTCAAAATAGCAAGAAAATAAGAAGACTAGAGGATATAGTGTAGTTCCAGAGGTATTTGTTCCGTTCTTACAGGTTAGTGCAAAGTAGAGCATTGACATGTTCATTAGTAGGTTGATCTTTATATCCCCATGTGTTAGTGACAAACTATACTGATGAAACTCACTGCCATATGCTTGGATGTCTCCATGAGCTCAAGGACCATCAGGGGTAACTCAAGCGTCTGTTTCAAAAGTTGGAATTTTTGTTTCCATCCTAGCATATTTGGCAATTACTATTTTTCTTAATAATTGTGTAACAGAGGTCACCGAAAGACACATGATGAGAACTGAAAGATCCATTTATTGTCCTCCCTGCAGATCTACGCTTACTCCCTCATGCATAGATGCTTCTTCTTATATATGTAATACTAGTAGGTTGTATTGTGATAGTGTTCATGTGTCAACTTCTAAAATAGTGATATCTTGCACTAGTGGAGAATGGGGTTGTTGTCCCGGTTCGTAAGGGACTTTAGTCTCGGTTGTCCAACCGGGACGGGGCAATCAGGACTAAAGCCCCTAGTTTTTAGTCCGGTTGGGCTACGAACCAAAACAAAAGGGGCTCCACGTGGCCGCTGCCTTGCGCGAGGAGGGGGAGGAGCATCCGTCCCGGTTCGTAACACGAACCGGGTTAGATCTGTCTCTGCTGCGACAGCAATTTGGCCCTTTACTGTGCCACAGCAGAGAATTCATTTTGGCCACTTTTTTTTTGCAGCGGCATCATTTTGGCCACCTTTTGTGCCGCGGCACAGAACTTATTTATATTTTTTTCTATTTATTATTTTCCTTTTATTGTTTTCCTTTTTATTTTGTGTTTGCACTCATCAATAAAGGAACCATTATATTACACAATATCATCATGAATATAGAGATCGAAGTGTCGAACATAATCGATACACAAGTTTCATGCATATATATTTATATATATATATACAAAATAATCTCTATTTATGGTCCCTATTTCCTTATATTGAACTCCACATAGTATTCTCCTTTTGGATTCAGGACCTCTGCACTAAGAATCCCGCCAATTCCTCTTAAATTGCTCATACACGATCCTTTGGCAGAAGACCGTCCCGCAACCATTATGTCTGATTTAAAGGAGTCAACATATATGAATGAAACTAAACACAATTGATGGTAATAAAAACATATAAAGAAGGAGTCAACATATATTGTTTACATACGTGAAGTTGCTCTAAATTTTTGCCCTTCTCACAGCATGCCTGACGAATGAACTCGCAAACATAGTATCCACATAAATTATTCCCGGGTCCCTGCGCCAGGCACTTTACGAGAACAAAGTTCAATTAAAAAATAATCAAGCATGATAATGGTATCGAAACTCCTCTAGTGAACTGTAATTTGTTCACCCAGCATGTTATTTATCTTAAAGAGAACTCCTCTAGTGAACTGTGGATCCCGGTCCAATCTTTATCATTGATACATCATCCATTATTATCCTGTACTTTCTACAAGCTACTATTACCTTCCACACTATACGTTTAATCCTTTATTTTCAGCAAACCGTTGAGATTGACAATCTCACTGTAAGTTGGGAAAAGTCTTGAGTTTTTTGTGCAGGATTCCAAGTTGTTAGCAATACCTTGGAGTTGTTTCCTTGCTCCTACTGGTTCGATAACCTTGGTTTCATAACTGAGGGAAAACTTGTTGATGTGTTCATCACACCTTGATCTTGGGTATCCCAACGAGGCACTACAGTGATCTGAGCCCATCAAGATTTTCTAGCGCCGTTGCCAGGGAGTTAAGGATAACTTTACAAGGGGAGTCTCTCACAACCTTCCTCTTTACTTTTTTTTGCTTAGTTTCTTTTGCTTACTTTTCCTTTCTTCTTTCTCTCAAAAATACAAAAAAATAGTTTCATTTGGTTTGCTTTTTCTTATCAAAAACACAAAAAAATTATTTCCTACTATAGTTGTTGGTCTATTATTTCCTTACTTTGTCATGCTTTCTACCGATGGTTGATTTCTTTGAAACTAGATCTTATTGGCAAGGTGGGTTCACGGAAGAACAAAAATATTATTATGAGGAACACTGTTTGTCACAAAAAGGGAAAAACTTATGGGAACAAATTGATAAATTGAATACCATTGCCAGAAACGTGTGCTCTACTTATAATGTTACTTATCTCTTTGACAAATCTTGTTGCTATAGGAGGTATACACACCTCCATTTTCAATGTGAGTATAATGATAATGTTACCATATCTTCTTATGTTAAGGAAATTTATGACTTTTATGATGTGGAACAAATTGAAAAATTTATTGCTTGGAAGGATGCATTCGAACTTGCTAATTTGCTTGAAAATACTGATGATGCACCTTATAAATATGAGGTTTATGATATACTTAAATTTTTATTTGATAATTACCAGGAAGAAAATGGCTATATTATTGAATATTTTAATAGATGCTTTCCACCAACGGAAGAGACTAATGCCTTGCATGGGCCTATGGAAGAAGAAATTGCTGAAACTGGAAGCTCATTAGATAAAAAGAGGAGGAGAGTGATGAATAAAAGGAGGAAGAATGGATTAGCTACCCATGCCTACCTTCTAATAAGAGTAACTCTTTATCCCTTACATTATTTGATTGTCCCCCATGCTTACCAAAGGAGGATGAATGTTATGTTCCTGTGGATTCTTTTGAAATATCTGCTATGGGTAAAACTTGTGATAATAGTTATGCTCTTGTTATCTATGATAATTCTATATTTGTGCCTGACTTAAAAATGTATGGTACCAAAGAGTTTTTCTTAGAAGAACAAAAGAATTATTATAAGGAACACCGTTTGTCACAAAAAGGGAAACACCTATGGGAAAAATTGATAAATTGAATACTATTGCTAGAGAGGTGTGCTCTACTTATAATGTTACTTATTGCTTTGATAAATCTTGTTGCTGTAGGAGGTATAAACACCTACCTTTTCAATGTGAGTATAATGATAAGGTTACCATATCTTCTTATGTTAAAGGAAATTATGACTTTTATGATGTGGAACAAATTGAAGAATTTATTGCCTTCAAGGGTGCATTTGAATTTGCTAGTTTGCTTGAAAATACTGATGATGCACCTTATGAATATGAGTTTTATGAGATATTTAAATTTTTCTTTGATAATTACAAGGAAGAAAATGGCTATATTCTTGAATATTTTAATAGGTGCTTTCCACAAACGAAAGAGACTAATGCCTAGGAGGAGCCTATGGAAAACAAAATTGTTGAACCTAAAAGCTTATTAGATGAAAAAGAGGAGGAGAGTGATGGTCAAGAGGAGGAAGAATGGATCTACCCATGCCTACCTTCTAATGAGAGTAAATCTTTACCTCTTACATTATTTGATTATCCCCCATGCTTACCAAAGGAGGATGAATGTTATGTTCCTATGGATTCTTTTGAGATACCCACTATGGGTAAAACTTGTGATAATAATTATGCTCCAGTTATCTATGATAATCCTTTATTTGTGCCTAACTTCAAAATGCATGGTACTAAAGAGTTTTTCTTAGAAAATGTATATGATAAAGCTCTAGATGATGGTCCTATATTGAATGATCAGTCACCTTGTTATAAAATTGTTAAAAGTGGGTTTGAAGGTTTTAATCCCACATTTTTTGATCTTGATAGAAATTATGTGTTTGTAGATCATTAAAATCATGCCTTATGTGATAGTTATATATTTGTGTTTATTCATGATGCTACTAAAAATTATTATGAGAGAGGAAAATATGGTTGTAGAAGTTTTCATGGTACTGAGACACCTCTCTATGTGCTGAAAGTTTTGAAGTAACTCTTGTTTTATCTTCCTATGCCCTTCACTATGTTCTTTGTAAATTTATTTGCGTACAAGATTCCTATGCATAGGAAGTGGGTTAGACTTAAATGTGTTTTAAATTTTCTTCTTGATGCTCTCTTTTACTTCAATTCATATTTCTTATGTGAGCATCTTCTCAAACTATCATGCCTAACTTAAAGGCGTTAAAGAAAAGTACTTCTTGGGAGATAACCAAATAGTTTTATTGAGTCTTGGAAGTTATTACTTCTGTAATAACCTCTCCTTATCCTTTTTTTGGTTTTTGTGCCAAGAATAACCTCTAATGAGAGAGAAGTAAGATTTGGGGAAGTTGTTGTCCCGAAACAGAATTTTGAGCTTCATAGTAAAAATTCGTGAAAAATCTCTGTATGTCGGATTGAGCTGTAATTTTTTGATTAAATGCCCCAGGTTGTTATCTAACTTTTGTTAGTTAAACGCTTTTCTATATGAGAAACATAAGGTCTTCGAACAAATCGTTTTTTACATGTTGGTCTATTTTGACAGATTTTTGCCATTATTTTAATTTGCTTCTTAATTGGTTTCTTTTTGGGTTCTTATTGATCACTTGAGCTTTTAAAAGGAATTGCTACAGTATCTTGTGTTATAATGAAAGTTTTCCTTGTTTTAAAACTAAAACCAAAGGCCTGTTATCTTGAATACACTAATGTTGCTAATGAAGATTGTGTGAAGTTTTGTATGAAGGAAATTTACAAGTGTAGGGGAAGAATGATGTGATGAGATGAAGAATGGAAAAAAGCTCAAGCTTGGGGATACCACCCCATGTCACCTCAATAAATATTCAAGAGGTACAAGCGTCAAAGCTAGGGGATGCCAAAGGCATCCCCTTCTTCATCAATAAAAAATCTCAGGTCTCTTCCTAGACACTTCGTTTTTATTGCCTCATGCACTATTGTGTTGTTCTTGGAGCGTCTTAGTTTTTGTTTTTGGTTTTCGTTTGTTTAGTTTGCTTGAATAAAGTAGTTGGACCTCTGCTCTCGCGTATGTTGTTTCAAATAAGTTGATTAGTGTTGGAAAAGAGTAGAAAGTTTTATGCTTTAGTGATACAAGAGGGATTTTGTTTTGACTGTGGCTTAGACTTTATCATGCCATGCTAGATGTTGCTTTGACCATATGCTTAGTGATTATTTCTGTTGAATGACTTGTTCCAAACAATTGAGATTTCTTAATGTGCCTTGCAAGAATCATGCGTTGTTTTAGCATACAAAAGCATATTATTGTGGTATTCTCCTTTGATGCTATGTTTGGGTTGACTTGGCACATGCTCACACCATGTTATGACTATGAACCAGTCACCTTAGCCTCTATGATCATTTAGTTTTTGACTTGTCATACCAGTTTATGATTTGACTAATAATGTTTTGTCGCTCTGCATGATTATGGCCATTATTGCTCTCTTAGTTGGTTGCTCCCACTCTTTTGCTAGCCTCCACTTGTATTGAGTAAGATCTACTCATATATCCAACTCCCAAGAAACCAAGTTATTCCAAAGAGTCCACTATAAATTCCTGTGCATGGTGTGTTACACCATTCCAAGTATATTCTTCTTTTATCTATCTTCCAAATTAAACTTGTTATAAGAAAATTAGTGATTAAAGTTCTCACAAACTTGATGGCACACTTTATTGTTCTTGCCCCTAATAAACTTGAACCATTATGTCATCTATGTTGTATATGCTTGCACTTATAAGTTGGGAATTAGCAGAACCATGCTGTCATGGGGAACGCTTTCAACACTTGTACATATCTACCCAGTTGATATCATGATCTTTTGTTTGCAGATGTCAGTAGTGTGAAATAAAAGGGGAGCTTGTAAGTCAATGGAGTTATGTATATGTGTTGGAGAAATGCCTGGGCAACTAGCCTAAACCATGCCTAATCATGGTGGAAACTTGCAGCATCACCATAGTGAGCAATCCATGAAGCATCCTCAGAAAAAAAATATAGAAAAAAAGAGAGAGAAAAGAAAAATATATATGCACCATGCTCATGGTAAATAAAAGGATCGCTGAGATTCTCACTGTCTGTTCCCTTGTCATTTTGATATGGGACAGCACCTGTGTCATGGGGCAAGGGGTACCCCTTTGGCGGTTCTCTATGATACACATATACTTACTATGACAAGAACTTACCGGTGACTAAAGTTGAGTAGCATGTGGAACGGCCCTCGTACTCAAGGGACATGAGATTGCCAACTTATGATTTGTCAAGCATATACTCCATATTTGTTTCACTTTAACCTTAACCACTTCAAGATGCTTATGATAGGGGTAATGAGAGCTGAAAGCTAACAAGTACCATATTTTTGGAAGCTCTTTATGAAACTTGAAATCCCTACTTCCCTCTATGAATGACCTTTCTTTCCACTTTTATATTGAGTCTCCACCTTCTATCTTGAGGAACCAATTAAGAGAGCATAGTTGTCATTCTTAGTTTGTGCATTGTCCCAAAACTTATTGATTGATTCATTATGTGGATATTGCTTGTTCTTGAACTATTTGTATCTAGTCACCCTTATGAACTTTGAAGGTGTCCTATGCATTTATGTTTTGCTACTCCATGAGGTACAAGCTGAATACCACTATGCTATGCTTTCTATATGTGAAACAAACAAACAAACATCTTTCAATGCATTATTATTCATGAATCCTTTGTTTGTACCTTGCATGTTGCAACATAGTTGCTATGTCCTATTGTTAGAACTACATCTTTCATGCTCATGTTTAGAGTACTTTGATCCCAACTTTCAATGATTTACAAATGGTTTGATCAAGATTGTGATGGTGCATGTCACCTCAAAAATTATTCTTTTTATCACTTACCTACTCGAGGACGAGCAGGAGTTAAGCTTGGGGATGCTTGATACGTCGTAAATGTATCTATAATTTTTTTATGTTCCATGATTGTTTAGTATCAACTTTTCTATCCTTTGTCTATAATTTGAGGTATTTTTATACATTTTCTGGGACTAACCTATTAACAAGATGCAGCAGTGTCAATTGCCTGTTTTCTGCTGTTTTTGGTTTCAGAAAAGCTACTAAGGAAATATTCTCGGTATTGGACGGGACAAAAGCCAAAGTTAATATTTTACCAGAGAGAACACAGATACCAAAGGGCAAACGAAGTGGGGCCACGAGGCGACCACACCTAGTGGCGGCGTGACCAAAAGCCCTAGGTGTGGCCCCCTCGGGCGCCCTCCTGCCTTGCCCCTTCGCCTATAAAGTCACCCCAATGCAGAAACCCTAAGCACCCGATCAGATGTCCATGAAACAGTCCGTAGCCGCCGCCACCATCGTCCCTAGATCGGGGGGATCTGAAGCTCTTACCGGCACCCTGCTGGAGGGGAGAGATCATCCCGGAGGCCTTCTTCATCACCATGCCAGCCTCCGGTATGATGCGTGAGTAGTTCACCCTTGGACTATGGGTCCATACAGTAGCTAGATGGTTGTTTCTCCTCCTTTGTGCTATCATGTTTAGATCTTGTGAGGTCCGTTCATGATCAAGATCATCTATTTGTAATCATACATGTTGTGTTTGCGGGGATCTGATGGATATTGAGATACTATGTCAGATTGATTATTGATTCTATCATGTCTGTGTTGTTTGTGATCTTGCATTCTATCCGTTGCTAGTAGCTATATTGGCCAAGTAGATGATTGTGAATCCAAGAGGGAGTATTTATGCTCGATAGTGGGTTCATGCCTCTAGTAATCTGGGGAAGTGACAGAAATCTCTAAGATTGTAGATGTGCTGTTGCTACTAGGGAGAAAACAACAATCTTTTGTTCATGGAACAATTTGTATTGTTTACTTTACACACATATCTTAAAGCAAAATAATCCGTTTCTTGCAACTTAATACTGGAGGGGGATCGGATGATAACCTGAAGGTGGATTATTAGTCATAGATGCAGTTGGATTATGTTCTATGTATATTGTTGTAATGCCCAATCAAATCTCATAGGAGTCATGATGTATAGTATTGCATTGTTATGCTTCCTCAGTCTGTCAATTACCCCGCTGTAATTTGTTCACCCAACATGTTATTTATCTTAAGGAGAACACCTCTAGTGAACTGTAGACCCCAGTCAAATCTTTATCATTGATACATCATCCACTGTTACCGTTTACTTTCTACAACCAACTATTACCTTCCACACTATACGTTTAATCCTTTGTTTTTAGCAAACCAGTGAGATTAACAACCTCACTATAAGTTGGTGCAAAGTCTTGAGTTTGTGTTGTGCAGGATTCCAAGTTGTTAGGAACACCTTGGAGTTGTTTCCTTGCTCCTACTGGTTCGATAACCTTGGTTTTATAACTGAGGGAAAATTTGCTGATGTGTTCATCACACCTTGCTCTTGGGTATCCCAACGAGGATCTACAGTGATCTGAGCCTATCAGGCTTCAGCCCAAAAACGAGGTGGGAGAGGATTGAATTAGTAAGGTGCGTAATATGTCCTTGATAGATCGTAGAGAGCATTCAGCTGCCATTTTGAGGAGAAGTATATGGACAAGATAAGGGAAGGATAATACCTTGAGAGAGAAATAAAGATCTATTTTTATAATTATCAAATTCTCAGCCATTTTCACACTAGATAAATCGTATGGGGAGGTCGAAGTGTGTAAGGACATATTGGCAAAATTTTATGAAGATTTTGTGTACATCAGATTTGGCATGAAGAGGAAAGGTCCATATGTAATGAGAATAATCATCAAGAATAACAAGATAATATTTGAAACCAGAAACACTAAAAATTGGAGATGTCCATAGATCGCAATGCAATAATTCAAACGGGAAAGAACTATAGGTAGAGGAGGTGTCAAATGTTAGTCTAACATTTTTGCCGCATTGACATGCATTACAAAGAGAGGGATCATGTGAAGAACTAGAACTATCACTAGGAAGACTAAATTCTTGAAGCAAGGATGACAAAGTATGTTTATTGGGGTAGCCGAGCCATTGGTGCCAAAGAGTGACGGAGGTGTGCATGTCTTGAGGTGTGGAAGAAGGCGTGCCATGTAGAGGATAGAGATCTCCCGAGCTATTGTAGCGAGCGAGGACCTCCGCTGTTTTCAAGTCCTTCACTGTAGCATCCCAATTGTCTAACAATTGTAATGCTACTTGGTCTAGTAATATAATGGCTACTTCCTATATATAATTGTTGCATCATAAACTATATCATGCCCATGTCATCATGCCACCTTGCATTTGAGCATCATATAAAACCCTTTTTGTTTTGGTTCTTCTCTCATATGCATTGTAAATTGTATTTGCCTCTTGATATTGTATTTGGTTATTGATATATTGTTTAAATGCCCAAGTTGAGTTGGGGGCATATCTTTTATTCCACTCCACCACCTTTTCTTTCACCACCTTATAATTCCACCATCCCATTATCCATGAGCTTGTATTTTATTTTCTTTTGGTATTTCATCTAGCTCATGGGAGATAGGATGGATCCAATTCTATAAATTCTTTTGCTTGGCCTTTATCCCATCTTTTGGGAATGCATAAGAATAATGCCATGATTAATAATATTGTTTTCACAAGAATAAGCATGGCATTAATTATTTTGCATGGGCCATGCAAGAACCCCCACATTCTAGTCTTTTGGATTTTATTTGAATCTTTGAGTGGATCATCCCCCATCTCTCTCTACCCCTCTTCATGCTTGATCTTGTTTGGTTCATGCTTAAAAACCTACACCCATCTCCATCCATCCCATCACCCCATTATCTCACCCATATCTTTTTCTTTTAATTAAAACTCTCATGCATGATCATATGAGGCTTATTCTTGTCTTTCTCTCTTTTCTCTCCTAGCCTAGTTCTTCTAAACCCTAATCTCCTTTTACCCCCTCTCTCTTTTTCTATCTCTAAACCCTACCACCATGCTCCACCCCAACCCTAAACCAAACCCTAACCCGAGCCCTCTCTAGTTAGCCCTAGCTACCATGCCCTCTCTCTCGGCCTCTCTCCCTTCCTCTATGCCATGCAGGCCCCACCTAGCCACCCTACTCCCCCTGGCCGAGCTACCCTCCTACCCAACCCTAGCACCAGCCCTAAACCGAGCCACTACTCCTACTCCAACCCTAGCTCCATGCCACCCCCTCTCTCTCTCTTTCTCCCTGCCACAGCAGCCTCACCCGAGCCTACCCTCCTTGGCCTCGCCCTGACCCCACCTGGCAGCCTCCATCTACCCTTCCTCTGCCCCTGCCGTCTAGCCCGAGCACGTGCTCGAGGGGGAAAAGGTGGCACCGAGGCCACCCTCCTCTACCCCCTGCCACGGCTGCTCCTCCTTCCTCACTCCTTTTTCCCCTTCCACACGGCTCTCCTCTGCCCTCCCAGATCCACCCCAGGGCCTTGCCCTCTCCCCTCACTTCTCCACCGCCACCATCTACCCCATCGCCGGCCACCGTCGGTCTCCACTCCAACAGCCGAGGCGATCCAGAGTAGCGGAGATTGTCGAGGAGGTCTGAAGGTCCCGGCAGAAGGTCCCTGCACGCACGACGTCGAGGAGGAGAAGCCCCACTTCTTCTACAGTACCGCAACGCCGCCGAAACCCTAATCTCGCCGTCCGTCTGCATCGTCGCCGATCCTTTGCGCCGCTCCCCAATCCGACCACACCAACTCAACCACGGTGAGCCTCTCTCCCTCCTGGACATGATCCGCCCTCATTGCCGTCGCGTTTAATCGTCGCCAGCCGCGCGCGTCGTCGCTCGCGTCTGCGTAGGCGCCCACCCCATCTAGGCCATCCGCTCGCCATCCGTTCGCCATCAAGGCTACCATCTTGCGACTGCCGGTTCGACCTAGGTCTCGCCAGCGCGGCGCCGATCGGTCGCCGACGCTGAGAAGATCCACATGCAGACTGTGGTCGTTTTGCATATATCCCCCTTTTTGTTTTCTGCTCAACCCGCGGTACCACCGAGCCCCACCGTCAGCCTCTCTGTCCGTTTTGCAGGAACACCCCCGCAGATTTGAGCACTTAACCCGCACTCCCTCGGATCTGCCGCGTGTCACGCCCCGGCTGGCGCGCCCGCGTGTGGGTCCGCGTGTAATCCGGCCCCACCTGTCATTTGTTGTGCCTAGGTAAAGCCGCGGTGGAAAAAGCCTTTCTGTGCGCGTTTTGTCTCAGTCAGCCGCTGGCCCACCTGTCACTGTCTGTGGCTAGATCTGTGCGAGTAACAAAAGGCTTTCTGTTTTTTGATTTAATTTAAACTTTTCAAATTTTGTTTTAAATTTCAAATTCAAATCTGTATTTAAATAACTTTTAAAATATGAATTCAAATTAAACATGTAATATATGTTTTTGAATCAGAAAAATATGAGGAATTCAAATATGCCCTTCAAAATATGTTTTGAACACTTTATTTTTTCAACTTGATTAAAATTACAATAAAATGCCCTTTTCCTTAATTAATTAATAACTTTGGTTTTATAACTCCAAATTTGACAAATAATATGTCTAAATTGATCAGCTCGACGAGACCTTTCTGTTTATGCATTCCTTGTTCTGAATTGCAGCATGCATCATATAAATATAAAGTATACAGCAACTTATTTGAGTATAAAATATGATTAAAACTCCATAAAATGCTTATTTCTTGTATTCCACACCTCACCCATGCCATGCTACATTATTGCCATGCAAATTGTGCATCATTCATCATGGCATGATTGTTTGCTTGTCGCATTTTATTCATATGCTTGTGCACTTTATTTATGTTGGCCCTTGTTTGTTTGGTTCTTCTTCGAATAGACGCTGAGCAGGGGATATATCAAGAAACCCAGGAGCACTACCCAGATCCTTCTCTCGCTTCAACTGAGCTGCCAGGAAAGCACTACCACATGCTTGCATACATACAGTACCTATTGCTTCTATCTTATTCTTGCATCATTGAGTCGCGATTGCATTAAACTGAATCCCAAGTATTGCATAGCCTTTACTTTTAAACCCCACGGAAGCTTGTCCCTCCATCCCATGAGCCATTACTACAGGAGTTGTTTGAGCCATGCGAATCGTAGAACAGCATGTGTAGGGTATGTGAGTGTCTGATGGATAACGAGGTACCTATACAACTTAACCTGAGTAGTAATGGGATAACTAATGAAAGCGGCACCGGTGAGCAATATCTGCTATTTGGTTTTTCATGCTCACTTGTGTCCCGTAGGACCCCGAGTACTTGATTCCTGTTCCTTGAATATTCGTGCTATCCACATCCGGGAGGCTTATGAACCCCCCTGAGCCAGAGCTTGATTCATTCTTATTTCTTGGGGCCACAAAGTAGTTTGGGGCTTTATTACTATCCTGTACTTATGCCATGCTTTACTGCTTTATTTAAGATTGTGCGGAGCACCAGATGCTTAGGGCCGTGACACGTTTTGTATCGACAAGCCCACCACACTTTCGGGTTCCAGGTCATTTACTGGCCCACACAAACCTTGAGTCCGTCTCGAGTCGCCAACTTCGTCATGGTAGCTTAATGGGTGGCCCCGAAATATTTCTGAATCTGTGGTCGCTTTGTCGTGAATGCCTCGTTGGGTTTTGATTTGGTTTTTCCGAGGTTGATCGAGTGTGTTGCTATTTGTGCACCTCAGGGTAAAACTTTCAAAGCCGTGTCCATGGTTATGGACGACTTGGAGCACAGCTCGATCATAGACAAGTATAACTAAAGTACCGCTTTTAATTTGACTAAGTACCGACTAGTAAATAGTGCAACACTCATGGAATGGATAATAAACCGCCAGCGGATGGGGGTCGTTCGTCCGCTTCCTCGATGTAGCGAGGAGGAGGATGGATCTGTTAATATTACCGTTATAACTGTGGTTATTAATTCACGGACATCCGCTCTATCTTTGGTTAGGCGGATGGTTAGTAGTATCTATAGAATTGCTAGGTATTATCTTTTGCTGCAATTCGTCACCCTGTGTTGTGTCCCTTTAGAGGCATAAAGTCTTGCTGAGTACCCTAGGGTCTCACACGATAAATTGTTTGATTCGGATGAGCAGTAAACTCGCAAGATGGATCTTGGGTGGAGGAGACGACGATGTTGGCAACGATCACTCGTGTAGAGATTCGGAACGGGATCCGTGAGATCCGTGGGCGGATGTGTTTATTTATGGGGCATCTTATGCCGATTTGCTTCTTATCCGCTGGATCTTGTTTTCCGCTCACTTTGATACTCGATGTTTGATGTATGACGAGATATCCTAAACTATTATATCTATCTAGGATATTTGGATCTTGCCGTATGGCGTTGCAATATTTCTATTTCTTTTAGATGGAATGGCTCTGAGGACTGTTGTATGGTGGCTTTCATACATACTCATTTGTGTATGTAGTTGATCCCTTCGCGCCGACACGCCGCCCGTTCTTGTCCCGATGTTTGGAAATGGTTAGGATGGCCGAAAGGTCTACCTGTGAGTGGCATTTGGGCCCCACCATACTATTTTAACCATTTCCGCTCATCCAGGCTTGTAACTAGGAGCGTAATTCACCGAGGTAGTTACAATTGGTATCAGAGCCATCCCGCCCTTCAGGGTCTCAGCCAAATGGTCGTTGTCGGTCTAGCAAATATTTTTGGTAGCTATGTATACTAGGGAAAAACAAAACGTGAGAGTAGGACTGCTTCCACTTTTCTTCTTACCCACCCACCCACCCTTTTCTGGTAAGGAAGTGTAATGTTTTCAATCCTCTTCTTAAACTTCAAACTAGGATTCACGTGTTCTGGGTTTCCGTAGTACCATAGGTTGTGTCTGTGTGTGTGCGTGTGTGTGAATTCCTTGTCTATCTGTTGCATCCAACATGTTATCTTTATCTGCCTTTTGGTTATCAACTGTTGGTACATTCCATACCGACAGGCTTTTGCAAACCGACGCGATCTATCTGATTCATTGTATACCGCCGCGGTCTGTCTTAATCTTTGTTATCCGACGTTATCTTGTTTGGGGTGTTCGTTTCCGTAGTTACTAATCTTTAGGTTCATCTTGAGAAGAAGGTGTTGGGATACGTGTTCTACTTATTCATGTGCGGAGTAATGATTTGAGTGCGGGATGGAGTCGCGACCATACCACTACTTTTATCATTCGCTCTTGTATACTGAATTGGTAGAGTCACTAATCTTGATCCGTAAAGTGATTTTGCGCATCTATTGGTATTTTAATGCCGAAATTTGCGGAATTTTTTTTCTTTGTTAAGTTGTGTACCACACTCGTTTTCAGTCGTGTGTGATATGCTTAATATCTTCTAGGTGCTTTGAACTTTGTTGATATTTTAATATCATCTTAGTAAATCGTATCCTTTAATCTTGGTTAATCCCATCTTGGTACTATTTTGGATTATTATTATTCTCCATTATAGTACTGACTTGTGTTTTATACCAATCACAGGATGGCACCACCACGCCGTTCTGAGGAGGACATACAACCTGAACTGGGGGCCACGTTGTCAAGCATCGCCAATGCTTTGGCAGCAATGCAGCAGAACCAGCACCGTTTTGAAGAAAGTGTCAGGAGGAATGAGTTTGTTCCGCTACCTCCACCTCCCAAGCGAGGAGACATCAAAAGCTTCCTGAAGTTCAACCCACGCCAATTTGATGTGTCCGATCAACCGCTTGATACTGATGATTGGTTGCGTGAGATGTCAAGGTTACTGATGACTGTTGATGTTCCTGAGCAAGAATGGGTAAAGTGTGCCACTCACCTTCTGAAGGGAGATGCAACTCTCTGGTGGGAGAATTACCTGAAGGCAAACTACACTGGTTTTCAGCCTACTTGGGGACAGTTCACTGGAGCTTTCAAAGAGCGATGTCATAGAAATTGTCATGGAGAGGATGAAGGAAGTGTTTCTCAACCTCAAGCAGGGCAATGACAATGTCAATACCTACATCAGAAACTTCATGAACCTTTCTCGTTATGGTGGCGATGAGATCTCTGATGATAAGAAGAAGCAAAAGAGGTTCAGACAAGGGCTCAATGCATCGATTAAATATGCAATCACACATGCAAGGCCGACGTCTTTTCTGGAACTTCAGCATACAGCTCTGCAGGAAGAAGCAAGTAGACAAGTGTTTGAGGAGTCAAAGAAACACAACCGCGATGCAGCAAGCTCTTTAGCTATGTCAACTCCTTCTAAGCGTCGTGTCTGGGTTCCTAACACCCCACCGTCGCTCCCGGCTCCACCAAGACCTTCAAGCTACGCGGCAAGGCCACCAAACTTCCTCACTGTTGCTCCCAGGGGCTACAACCACCACTACCCTGGAGCGCCTGGTGGAGTCCCTAGCTATGTTGCTCCACGTCCACCTGGTGCTTGTTACACTTGTGGAAACTCTGGACATCAATACTGGAACTGTCCGATGAAAAACAAAGCTCTTCCTCCACCACCTCCAAGACCTGCGGCAAGCTCTCCTATGGTTCGTGCACCACCACCTCGGGCTCTCAACATCAACACCAAGCCCGGTTCATCGCTGCTCGTGCCAACTATGTCAACGCCGCTCAAGCTGAGCATGCACCTGGAGTTGTGATGGGTATGCTTCCCGTTAACTCAGTCTCTGCACGAGTTTTGTTTGATTCTGGTGCTTCGCATTCTTTTGTTTCACATAAGTTTGCGCATGAGCATGATCTAGATATGGTTCCCTTATCACATCGTCTGGTGGTACAATCTCCTGGTTCAAACATGAGGGCTGCTCATATCAGCCATGGCAATCAAATTGAGATTGGTGGCTCTTCGTTCTCGGCGTCCTTAATCATTACGGGCAATTCGACATTGATGTCATCTTGGGCATGGATTGGTTGACAAAGAAATGCAGCTGTGATTGATTGTGCTGAACGCTCGGTTTCTCTGAAGATTCTGAAGGCCATATAGTCTATTCTCCAAGTCGACTCTTCTATTCAGCTTTTCTTTGGCGGCTCGAATGATGATGCTATGGAAGCTATTGAGTGTTCCGTGGTCCGTGAGTTTCGATGTCTTTCACGAAGAGTTGCTGGTATGCCTCCGGATCGTGAGGTTGAGTTTGTAATTGAGCTTGAACTTGAACGGCTCCTATCTCCAAGCGGCCTTATAAAATGGGTCCTGCTGAGTTGGCTGAACTCAAACGTCACTTGATGAACAAGAGAAGTTGGGTTTCATTCAACACGATTTCTTCTTGGGGTAGCCCAACTATCTTTGTGAAGAAGCAAGACAAGACTGATAGACTTTGTGTTGACTATCGGCTCTCAATGCTAAAACCATCAAGAATAAATATCCCTTCCATGGATTAATGATCTCTTGATCAGCTAATGGAGCTGTGGTATTCTCTAAGCTTGACTTGAGAAGCGGTTATCATCAAATCAAGATTCGCAAGGAAGATGTTCCTAAAACAGCTTTCACCACCCGCTATGGCTGTATGAGTACACGGTCATGTCTTTCGTCTCACCAACGCACCGCCACCTTCTCGAGGCTCATGAACTCGGTTTTCATGGAGTATCTTGATAAGTTCGTTGTGGTCTATCTGGATGACATCCTAGTCTATTCTAAGTCAAAGGAAGAACATGAAGAACACCTTCGGTGTGTCCTAAACAAGCTTCGTGAGAACCGCTTGTATGCAAGGTTCTCCAAGTGTGAGTTTTGGCTGCCTCAAGTCACCTATCTTGGTCATGTCATCTCTGCCAAGGGCATTGCCGTCAACCCGGAAACTGTAAAGACAATTGTTTACTGGCTTCCTCCTGTAAATGTCAAAGAAGTCCGGAGCTTCCTTGGTTTGGCTAGTTATTGCCGTCGCTTCGTTAAGAACTTTTCGAAGATAGCGAAGCCTCTTACCGATCTCCTCAAGAAAGGCAAGAAATACCTTTGGACTCCTGCATGTCAAGCAAGCTTTGAAACACTCAAAGAAAAGCTCACTTCCACACCAGTCTTGGTTCCTCCAGATACATCCAAGCCCTTCCAGTTATTCTGTGACGCCTCTTTGCAAGGATTGGGTGCGGTCCTTATGCAAGAAAAACAAGTTGTTGCTTATGCCTCTCGACAGTTGAAGACGCATGAGATCAACTATCCTACACATGACCTCGAACTCGCAGCAGTTGTCTTTGCTTTGAAAGTATGGAGGCATTACTTGCTGGGCAACCGTTGTGAAATCTTTTCTGATCACAAGAGTCTGAAGTATATCTTCACACAGCCTGATCTCAACCTTCGGCAGAGGAGGTGGATTGAAGCAATCAATGACTTCGATTTGACCATCAACTACACTCCGGGCAAAGCTAATGTCATGGCCGATGCTCTCAGCCGCAAAGCTTATGTCAGCAACCTCATGCTGCAAGAACAACAGCCTCTCTTGTGCGAGGAATTCCGTCAGCTCAACCTTGAAATTGTGGATCAAGGGTATCTTCTGAACCTTCTGGCAACCCCTCTCTTGGAAGAAAAGGTTCGCTCCATTCAACTTGGTGATCCGTACACCAAGAAGATCATCTCCAACCTGCAGCTTCCGAAGTATGAGTCCTTCCACGTCGATGACCAAGGCACGCTTTTCTTTGAACACCGGATGTTTGTTCCGAACTACCTGGGGTTGAGAGAGCAAGTTCTCAAGGAGGCGCATGATTCTGTTCTTTCTATCCACCCTGGCAGCACAAAGATGTATATGGACTTGAAAACACAATATTGGTGGTCGGGATTGAAACGATATTGTGCCAAGTATGTCTCGGAGTGTGATGTCTGCCGGAGAGTTAAAGCTGTCCATCAGAAACCTTCCGGTCTTCTACAGCCATTGAAACCCCCGGAATGGAAATGG
The DNA here is from genome assembly GCA_023614405.1 of Avena insularis. Taxonomy (NCBI): domain Eukaryota; kingdom Viridiplantae; phylum Streptophyta; class Magnoliopsida; order Poales; family Poaceae; genus Avena; species Avena insularis. Next base: position 360,122,776 of record CM042697.1, read on the forward strand.
GAGAAAGTAGAGATGGACTTCATCACTGGTTTTCCAAGGTCACAGAAGGGCAACAATGCAATCTTTGTTGTCATTGACAGGCTTTCTAAAGTGGCACACTTCTTTCCCGTCAAGGAAACAATTTCTGCAATTCAGTTGGCTGAGCTCTATATCAACAGAATTGTCTCTCTGTATGGGGTTCCGCTTGAGATCAGTTCAAACCGTGGAAGCATCTTCACTTCCAAGTTCTGGGAAAGTTTCCAAAATGCTTTGGGAACAAAATTGAACTTCAGCACAGCTTACCACCCTCAGTCGCAAGGACAAGTTGAAAGGATCAATCAGATTCTGGAGGAAATGCTCCGTGCTTGCGTCATATCTTTCGGCATGAAGTGGGAAGAATGTCTTCCTTATGCTGAATTCTCTTACAACAACAGCTTCCAGAAAAGTCTAAAGATGGCACCATTTGAGGCTCTTTATGGTCGCAAATGCAGAACTCCGATTGGTTGGTCGGGTGCAGGAGAAAGAATATTGTTTGGCCCTGACATTGTAACTCAAGCGGAGGAGAAAGTTCATATCATTCTTGAAAATCTGAAGATTGCTCAAAGTCGCCAGAAGAGCAATTATGACAGAAAGCACACGGACATGGAGTATGTCCCTGGTGATCTCGTTTACCTTCGTGTCACTCCCATGAGAGGCACGCACCGCTTTGGTATCAAAGGAAAGCTGGCTCCTAGATACATCGGTCCATTCAAAATTCGTGGAAGAAGAGGAGAAGTTGCTTATGCTCTTGAGCTCCCGGAAAAACTCAAGGTCCATGATGTTTTCCACATCTCTCAACTCAAGAAGTGCTTCAAGGATCCCGGCAGGACCGTGGACCATGAGCTTATCAATCTCCAAGAAGACCTGTCTTATCAAGAACACCCCACAAAAATCCTTGAAATCGCAGAAAGAAGGACTCGCAACAAGTCCATCAAGTTCTGCAAGGTGCAGTGGTCGCACCATTCGGTTGATGAAGCCACTTGGGAACGTGAATATGAACTCCGTGCCAAGTATCCTACCCTCTTTGTGTCTTCTTCTTCTTCCTAGAATCTCGGGGCGAGATTCCGGTTTAGTGGGGGAGAGTTGTAGCATCCCAATTGTCTAACAATTGTAATGCTACTTGGTCTAGTAATATAATGGCTACTTCCTATATATAATTGTTGCATCATAAACTATATCATTCCCATGTCATCATGCCACCTTGCATTTGAGCATCATATAAAACCCTTTTTGTTTTGGTTCTTCTCTCATATGCATTGTAAATTGTATTTGCCTCTTGATATTGTATTTGGTTATTGATATATTGTTTAAATGCCCAAGTTGAGTTGGGGGCATATCTTTTATTCCACTCCACCACCTTATAATTCCACCATCCCATTATCCATGAGCTTGTATTTTATTTTCTTTTGGTATTTCATCTAGCTCATGGGAGATAGGATGGATCCAATTCTATAAATTCTTTTGCTTGGCCTTTATCCCATCTTTTGGGAATGCATAAGAATAATGCCATGATTAATAATATTGTTTCCACAAGAATAAGCATGGCATTAATTATTTTGCATGGGCCATGCAAGAACCCCCACATTCTAGTCTTTTGGATTTTATTTGAATCTTTGAGTGGATCATCCCCCATCTCTCTCTACCCCTCTTCATGCTTGATCTTGTTTGGTTCATGCTTAAAAACCTACACCCATCTCCATCCATCCCATCACCCCATTATCTCACCCATATCTTTTTCTTTTAATTAAAACTCTCATGCATGATCATATGAGGCTTATTCTTGTCTTTCTCTCTTTTCTCTCCTAGCCTAGTTCTTCTAAACCCTAATCTCCTTTTACCCCCTCTCTCTTTTTCTATCTCTAAACCCTACCACCATGCTCCACCCCAACCCTAAACCAAACCCTAACCCGAGCCCTCTCTAGTTAGCCCTAGCTACCATGCCCTCTCTCTCGGCCTCTCTCCCTTCCTCTATGCCATGCAGGCCCCACCTAGCCACCCTACTCCCCCTGGCCGAGCTACCCTCCTACCCAACCCTAGCACCAGCCCTAAACCGAGCCACTACTCCTACTCCAACCCTAGCTCCATGCCACCCCCTCTCTCTCTCTTTCTCCCTGCCACAACAGCCTCACCCGAGCCTACCCTCCTTGGCCTCGCCCTGACCCCACCTGGCAGCCTCCATCTACCCTTCCTCTGCCCCTGTCGTCCAGCCCGAGCACGTGCTCGAGGGGGAAAAGGTGGCACCGAGGCCACCCTCATCTACCCCCTGCCACGGCTGCTCCTCCTTCCTCCCTCCTTTTTCCCCTTCCACACGGCTCTCCTCTGCCCTCCCAGATCCACCCCAGGGCCTTGCCCTCTCCCCTCTCTTCTCCACCGCCACCATCTACCCCATCGCCGGCCACCGTCGGTCTCCACCAGCTCCAGTCGATCCAGGAGGCGCAGGCGAGCAGGAGATTGTCGGCGAGGTCGGGAAGGTCCCCTGCAGAAGCCCTGTACACGACGTCGAGGAGGAGAAGCCCCACTTCTTCCGATGCATCGCAACGCTTGAAACCCTAATCGCCGTCTGTCAGATTGCCGCCGATCCTTTGCGCCGCTCCCCGATCCGACCACACCAACTCAACCGCGGTGAGCCTCTCTCCCTCCCGGACATGATCCGCCTCGCTGTCGTCGTCTAGTGCCGCCGTTCGTTAACATCAGCAAGGCCGCCGACCATCAAGGCTGCTCGCTTCCGCGTAGAACCCCATCTAGGCCCCGTCCGCCCTCCTACCACCATCCGTTCGCCATCCGCCGGCTACCACCTCTCCAAGACGCCCGCGACACTGGGTTCGATCCCCGCCACAAGACCGATCGGTCGCCACGACGCTGAGAAGATCCACAAGACGGGCTGTGGTCGTTTGCATATAGCCTTTTGTTTTTTCGCTCAACTGGTACCACCGAGCCCCACCGTCAGCCTCTCTGTCCGTTTTGCAGGAACACCCCCGCAGATTTGAGCACTTAACCCGCACTCCCTCGGATCTGCCGCGTGTCACGCCTGGTGGCGCGCCTGCGTGGGTCCAGTGTAATCCGCCCCACTTTGTCATTTCTTGTGGCTAGGTAAAGCCGCGGTGGAAAAAGCCTTCGTGCTGCTTTGTCTCACCACGCTGGCCCACCACATCCGTCTGTGGCTAGATCTGTGCGAGTAACAAAAGGCTTTATGTTTTCTGATTTAATTTAAACTTTTCAAATTTTGTTTTAAATTTCAAATTCAAATCTGTATTTAAATAACTTTTAAAATATGAATCCAAATTAAACATGTAATATATGTTTTTGAATTAGAAAAATATGAGGAATTCAAATATGCCCTTCAAAATATATTTTGAACACTTTATTTTTTCGAGTTGATTAAAATTACAATAAAATGCCCTTTTCCTTAATTAATTAATAACTTTGGTTTTATAACTCCAAATTTGACAAATAATATGTCTAAATTGATCAGCTCGACGAGACCTTTCTGTTTACGCATTCCTTGTTCTGAATTGCAGCATGCATCATATAAATATAAAGTATACAGCAACTTATTTGAGTATAAAATATGATTAAAACTCCATAAAATGCTTATTTCTTGTATTCCACACCTCACCCATGCCATGCTACATTATTGCCATGCAAATTGTGCATCATTAATCATGGCATGATTGTTTGCTTGTCGCATTTTATTCATATGCGTGTGCACTTTATTTATGTTGGCCCTTGTTTGTTTGGTTCTTCTTCGAATAGACGCTAAGCAGGGGATATATCAAGAAACCCAGGAGAACTACCCAGATCCTTCTCTCGCTTCAACTGAGCTGCCAGGCAAGCACTACCACATGCTTGCATACATACAGTACCTATTGCCTCTATCTTATTCTTGCATCATTGAGTCGCGATTGCATTAAACTGAATCCCAAGTATTGCATAGCCTTTACTTTTAAACCCCACCGAAGCTTGTCCCTCCATCCCATGAGCCATTACTACAGGAGTTGTTTGAGCCATGCGAGTCGTAGAACAGCATGTGTAGGGTATGTGAGTGTCTGATGGATAACGAGGTACCTATACAACTTAACCTGAGTAGTAATGGGATAACTAATGAAAGCGGCACCGGTGAGCAATATCTGCTATTTGGTTTTTCATGCTCACTTGTGTCCCGTAGGACCCCGAGTACTTGATTCCTGTTCCTTGAATATTCGCGCTATCCACATCCGGGAGGCTTATGAACCCCCCGAGAGCTTGATTCATTCTTATTTCTTGGGGCCACAAAGTAGTTTGGGGCTTTATTACTATCCTGTACTTATGCCATGCTTTCTCGCTTTATTTAAGATTGTGCGTGGAGCACTGCTTAGGGCCGTGACACGTTTTCGCTGTATCGACAAGCCCAGTCACACTTTCGGGTTCCCAGTCGTTTACAGCCGTCCACACAAACCTTGAGTCTGTCTCGGAGTCGGCCAACTTCGTCGCGGGTAGCTTAATAGGGTGGCCCCCTGAAATATTTCTGAATCCTGTGATCGCTTTGTCGTGAATGCCTCGTTGGGTTTTGATTTGGTTTTTCCGAGGTTGATCGAGTGTGTGTTGCTATTTGTGCACCTCTGCAGGGTAAAACTTTTCAAAGCCGTGTCCGCGTTATGGATGACTTGGAGCACGCTTTCTCGATCATAGACAAGTATAACTAAAGTACCGCTTTTAATTTGACTAAGTACCGACTAGTAAATAGTGCAACACTCATGGAATGGATAATAAAACTACCAGCGGATGGGGTCGTTAAATCCGCTTCCTCGTCGATGGTTTAGAAGGAGGATGGATCTGTTAATATTACCGTTATAACTGTGGTTATTAATTCACGGACATCCGTCTATCTTTGTTTAGGAGGATGGTTAGCGAGTATCTATAGAATTGCTAGGTATTATCTTTTGCTGCAATTGCGTCACCCCAGGTTGTGTCCCCTTTAGAGGCATAAAGTCTTGCTGAGTACCCCTAGGGTCTCACACGATAAATTGTTTGATTCAGATGAACAGGTAAACTCGCAAGATGGATACTGGGTGGAGGAGACGGACGATGTTGGCAACGATCACTCGGTGTAGAGATTCCGAGAACGGGGATCCGTGAGATCTGTGGGCGGGATGTGTTTATTTATGGGGCATCTTATGCTGATTTGCTTCTATCCGTACTCGGATCTTGTTTTCCGCTCCTTGATACTCTGATGTTTGATGTATGAGGAGATATCCTAAACTATTATATCTATCTAGGATATTTGGATCTTGTCGTATGGCGTTGCAATATTTCTATTTCTTTTAGATGGAATGGCTCTGAGGACTGTTGTATGGTGGCTTGCATACATACTCATTTGTGTATGTAGTTGATCCCTTCGCCTGCCGATTACGCCGCCCGTTCTTGTCCCGATGTTTGGAAATGGTTAGGACGGCCGAAAGGTCTACCTGTGAGTGGCATTTGGGCCCCACCGTACTATTTTAACCATTTCCGCTCATCCAGGCTTATAACTTGGAGCATAATTCACCGAGGTAGTTACATTCACAGATAAACCAAACGGGTCAAATTCCAAAGAAACATTGTTGTCGATGGTAAAGTGACGAACATAGATGAGATTTTTTATTAAAGATGGATCAACTAGAATATTTTGGAGAATAAAGTTTGTGTGGGGACTAATGATGTATGCTTGACCGGTACAAAATATAGGAATTGAAGAACCATCACCAATAGTTATGGAGTAAAAAGGAGAAGAACAAGCTAACACAAAATCCATATTTGAAGACATGTGTGCAGATGCACCAGAATCAAAAATCCAATCCATACCTTCGTGGTTTTTGAGCGTAAAATTGTTCATGGCGGCGATGAAGGCGGCATGGTCCTAGCTTGGTGGAGCGATTGATGAAGCGGTTGAAGGAGTGGACGTAGGCATGTAAAGGAGTGCAGGAGGGGGCCCGTACATGTAGGGCGACAATGGCATGTAGTATGTTAACGCTTGAGGCACCATGTATTGCGATGACGCAGGAGGAGCCATGTAGGCCGTTGATGGATCCTGGGCGGTGTAGACCTGCTGCGGAGGCCGAGATCCAAGGGGTCCGGGCGAGCCAATGGATGGACGAAGGCCATGACTCCATGTACCGATGTAGGCCGGTCGAGCGCTATAGGGAGATGGGGTAGACCAGGGCATAGCCCATGCTTGAACGAGGCCTGTCCCTGGATCATACTGCGGATGCCATGTTGGTGAGGGGGCTGTGACGAAGGGCGGTGTCGGCGCTGGTGGTGTCAGCGCTGGAGGTGCAGGAGGCCAAGGCTGTGGAGCAGGGGCCCTATACACCGGAGTTTTGCCGCGATAGTTAGTGAAGGGAATATGTCCTGAGAGGCAATAATAAAATTGTTATTATGTATATTCCAAGTATATGATAGATGTTTATTTTGCATTCTATAATTGTATTAATACGGAAACGCTAATACATGTGTGTTTAATAAACAAACAAAAAGTTCCTAATTATGCCTCTCTTATAAACTAGCTCGTTGATTAACAAGATGATCAAGGTGTCCTGATCATGGACATTGGATGTTGTTAATAATGAGGTCACAACGTTATTGGAATGGTTTGATGAACATTCATCTGAAATATAGCATTACGATCAAAGTCATTGTGTTTATATTGCTATAACATCAAACAAAGTAATCCTAATTCTTAGACCATGAGATCATGTCAATCACTAACACTAGAACAATATCTTGATAACATCAAATGTCACACCGTAAAAGGGTGACTATAAAGGTGGGTTTAGTTCTACGAAGGTGTTATGTAAAGGCTCATAGATCAAGAGTGGAATTTTTCCATCCCGATGGCGAAGATATATACTCTGGGCCCTCTCGGTGATATCACATTAGTTAGCTTGCAAGAAAGTGATGTGATCACTAGAATGTTATATCACGGGAACAAGAAAAGAGTATATATCGGTAACGAGATCAAACTAGGTATGGACATACCAATGATTGAATCTCGTAAATGTAATATATCGCGAGACAAAGAGATTAAGTTACTAGCGTAAAAGGTTCTCACGATCACAAAAAGTCATCGTTGAATGTGTGGGAGTCAGTATGGATTTCCAAGTTCTGCTTCTGATTATTGATCCGAGAGGGGTCTCGATCATGTCTGCATTATTCGTGAACCGTAGGGTGACACACTTAAGATACACCGACACCATTTGGAACAAATATGTTCTAGATGAAAAGAATTACAAAGCGCAGGAATTATTTCACTAGACACCGGAATTGTTTCGGGTGAAATTGCTGAAAGTGTTTCTGCATGTGAAATAGATTACTAGCAAGGGGTTTTATGTGAATGTTTGCTAATTAATGTAATTGACAAAATTCTGAATAAATAAATAAAAGGAGTTTTATTTGAAGAGAGATTGCATTAAATTTGGTGGAAATTTAATGGGATTTTTTAGTGGGATTTTGAGTGGAGAAATGAAGGGGAAAATTGTGAGTGGGAGCTCCACCCACATGAATGGAGGGAGGGGAGGGGGCATCCCCCATGCGTCGGCAACCCCCTTGGGGTGCCCCCTCCTCCTATATAAATCCCCCTCCCTCTCTTACACTCACACCTCCTCGTGAAGGATCTCTCTCCCCCTCTAGTTTATTCCCCATGGTCTCGGACAAGCGAGAAACATGTTCCCGGTGGCTTTTCGTTTGTAAAGAGTTGTTGATTCTGCTGCATCACTGGAGCGAGGAGGCGGAGGTTTCTCGGTGGCTTGGACATGTGTGCGAGCACGGATGCGCTGCTGATTTGCGGCACTGGACTTCTTCTCGATCTTGAGATCGGCAAGCGTTCTTCTACATCATCCACTAGTACAACCTCATTAAACTTTTTCGGTCTACAAGGGTATGTTCTTTATGGATGTATATCCACCCATTGCTCGTATCTAGTAGATATATCTTGGTACATAGATGTTCCCATCGTAGGCTTTTTTTTGTTTTCTATGCTACGAACCCTAAAGTGGTATCGGAGCCGGATCTATGCGTAGATGCTTTGCACGGGTAGTACACATATGATTATGTGGGGGATGATGATCATGTTATTGATTCTTGTTTGTATTTTGGATATTGGTGGCATAGTGGGATGAAGCGGCTTGGACAAACTTTACATGTCCTCGCACATGAGACCTATTCCATGCTTGATATGCAACTAGTTTTGCATAAGTCACTAGCGGGTGTTTTTCTCTCCTACCATAGTTAATATCTAATTTACAACGAGTTGCTAATAATTTGGTTATCCTCGTTATGGTTCCATGTTCATAGGTAAGAACGGTTCTATCTTCGAAAGACCTAAGCCACGTAAAACTTGCAATGGATAAACTAGAAGCGTCTAGTTAAGATTGTTGGTGGGCTAGTGTCATGATATGGTAATGTTGTAAGTAAATGTATAGTTGATACTCCTACAACACACCTAACGTGTAAGTTCCATAGACCTTGGCCTTACACACAAAGGAATGATAAATATCATACCACGATGCACATGATGGTGATCAAGTGCAAGAACCATATCATTTCACTTTTCACATATGATGTTTGTTACATCTTATATTGCTTATTTGGCATTTTATTAGCATTATAAGATGATCCCTCATTTAGATATCAAGATAAAAATGTGTTCTCCCTAAGTTATGCACCGATTATGTTTCCCCGCTTCAAGACATCACGTAATGATCATGTGTTCTTGAATCCACGATCATATTTTGGGTGTAAGACAGTTTTACACACGCTAAATACTAAGGTTCTTACTTGAGCCTAGCATGTACAGACATGGCCTCGGAACACGGACCGAAAGGTTAAGCATGAGTCATATGTTTGATATGATGCCCATATAGATGCTCGCCTTTGAAGCTACACCGACTCACGTGATGATCAGACTTGGTGTACTGGATTTGGTTCATGTAATCACCAAAAAGACATGAGGGATGTTATTTTGAAGTGGGAGTCCATTCATAATTTGGATTAGTTGAACTCAATCTATTATAAACTTAGTCTAAACTTTACATATTCTATTGTAGATGGCACCACCTGCTTTTAATTTCAATGTGTTCATGAAGAAAGAGAAACTTGCGATGAATGGTAGCAACTTTACCGACTAGGCCATGAATTTTAGGATTCTCCTCTCTGCTGCACAAAAGCAATATGTGCTAGAAGCGCTGCTAGGCCCCCCACCACTTGATGATGCCCCTGACGAGGAAAAGAACGTCTATTTGAGTCATCAGGAGGACCACAACTTAGTTCATTGCGGTATACTGTATGGGATAGAGCCAGAACTTTGAAAGCGTTTGGAGGGGAGCCACAGGGTGGACGCACCCCCCTCCCACGTGCGGGCCCACCATGGGCCACGCCTGGGCAGGGTGTGGGCCCCCTGGGCGCCCTCCTGCCTTTTCCCTTCGCCTATAAAGTCACACCGATGCCAAAAACCTAAGTACCTGATTAGATCTCCACAAAACAGTCTGTAACCGCCACTACCATTGTCCCTAGATCGGGGGGATCTGAAGCTCTTCCTGGCACCCTGCCGGAGGGGAGAGATCATCCCGGAGGCCTTTTTCATCACCATGCCAGCCTCCGGCATGATGCGTGAGTAGTTCACCCTTGGACTATGGGTCCATACAGTAGCTAGATGGTTGTTTCTCCTCCTTTGTGCTATCATGTTTAGATCTTGTGAGCTCCGTTCATGATCAAGATCATCTATTTGTAATCTTGCATGTTGTGTTTGCGAGGATCCGATGGATATTGAGATTGCTATGTCAGATTGATTATTGATTCTATCATGCCTTATTGATTATTGATTCTATCATGTCTATATTGTTTGAGATCTTGCATGCTCTCCGTTTCTAGTAACTATCCTGGCCAAGTAGATGATAGTGACTTCAAGAGGGAGTATTTATGCTCGATAGTGGGTTCATTCCTCTATTGAATCTGGGGAAGTGACAGAAATCTCTAAGGTTGTAGATGTGTTGTTGCTACTAGGGAGAAAACAACAATCTCTTGTTCATGGAACAATTGTATTGTTTACTTTACACACATTGCTTAAAGCAGTTATCCGTTGCTTGCAACTTAATACCGGAGGGGGTTCGGATGATAACTTGAAGGTGGATTACTAGTTATAGATGCAGTTGGATGGCGGCTATGTATATTATTGTAATGCCCAATCAAATCTCATAGGATCATGAATGTCTAGTATTGCATTGTTATGCCTTATTCAGTCCTATTAATTGCCCCGCTGTAATTTGTTTACCCAGCATGTTATGTATTTATATTAAGGAGAACACCTCTAGTGAACTGTGGACCTCGGTCCAATCTTTACCATTCATACATCTTCCACTGTTACTGTTTACTTTTTACAAGCTACCACTACCTTCCCCACCATACGTTTAATCCTTTGTTTTTAGCAAACCGGTGAGATTGACAACTTCATTGTTCGTTGGGGCAAAGTCTTGAGTTTGTTTTGTGCAGGTTCCAAGTTGTTAGAAACACCTTGGAGTCATTTTCCTCCTCCTACTGGTTCGATAACCTTGGTTTCATACTGAGTGAAGACTTACTACTATGCTCATCATACTTCCTCTTGGGATTTCCCAACGAAGATCTACAGTGATCTGAGCCGCATCAAGGGCATTGACGTGTGAGTTGGAGTTGTCATGGAAGAGGTGCTGACGGGTAGCTCAGAGCTGCGCTGTGGTGGCATCGTTGTTGGAGACCAGGTTGAAGAGCTCGGTGGAGATCCAAGTGTAGATCCATTGGATGACTGTGAGGTTGTCCTTGACCCAGCGCGGATCGGTGGGCCGCGGCGGCGAGGAGCGGTCGGTGGGCCGTGGCGGCGAGGAGCGATCGATGTGGCTACGGAGGCCGCAGCGCCCTAGATACACATGAAATAGATGGCGCCAGTGGAAGAAATTATGTTTGGCGAGATCTAAGACGATCGGGACGAAGGGAGAGACGTCGGCGATCGTGTCGGCAAGAGAGAGCTGAGGAATCTGTTGGGGAATTTGTTGTAGTATTTGGTGGGTAGGAGAGGAGGATAAAGAAGATGGCGGTGCACCGACAGCACGAGCCTCGGTCACAGTCCAGAGAGGAGCCGACGGCGACGGCGGCTGTTTTGGCGGTGGAGTCATCCCAGATACGTAAAACCTAGGCATTCGTTTGATATCATAATATTTTAGAAGAGTAATAACTTGTATTAATTTGACAGAGACTAGCTGAATGCCCGTGCGTTGCCACGGTCTTTTGAGTTTCTTTTTTAAGTTTTTTTCTCGCATACAGTATAACTCTGATTTTCAGGCAAAGACTTCAATAGGAAAACTTTCGTCTACACAACAGGTTAACTCTGATCATTTTGCCATGGTCTAGGACGTCTATACATTGCAATGAATTAATTTTTATTTTAGTTCGACAAAAGAGTTGATTTTTATTTTGACATGTCCGGGCTCGTGTGTTAGTTGCCTTGTAAAGTACTCTAACTCCAAAATTAATCGACTACATAGCCTATTGTTCCCACATTCCCATTCCTCTCGTGAGCATAGCAAAAGCGCGGAATGCGAGGCCACATGACCGACATCGACTGTGTGAGCAAGACCACAGTACTGAAGAGCTCTCCGACAGCGATTAGATCCATCTAGCAGGCTTTGCAATCTATTATTGAAATTTTGTCCAACAAAGCGGGAAACAAAAATATTGTCCAATAATGAATTACATGAGCAAAAATGATCACCTCATGTAGGATTTCCACTGGTTTGACTACAGTAGAGTAGTGGTCGTATATCCAGGATCATAGAACCTATTCAGATCGACTATAGACCAGCTAGTTTTATTCCAAAATAAAAATACGATTTAGTAGCTAGCTAGCTCTAGGGCGCCTCAATCAATCCATGTATGTATGTTACAGCCATCGAGCTCGTGCTTATCAATCCACAGGAGCCGACGTCGTGCTCCGTAGAAGTCAGGCTCCGTCAACTAGGTATGTAGAAGTGAAACAATCGGGACAAATAAGATATTACTTTTAGACTACTAGACTACTATAATTTAGGTGGGACAAGTGGGATAAGTAGGATATGTCAAATCTAGTTTATCCCAGTTGTCTCACTTAGTTTTAAGTTAGTCTAATAATAATCTAAAAATGGTATTCTACTTATCCCAATTACCGTCAAGGCATGGGTACTGGCGTAGTAGCTTGCCTCATATGAGATGAGGTTGACGAGGAAAGCCACGCCACGCCGTCTGGCCTCGATCTCGAGCCCCTCTGCCTTAATTCCTCCCTGCAGCGCTGCCAGTCGCCACCCACGTTTGCCTCGCCCCTTGCGACGCTTGTCTCTCCGATGCCAACGACCATGAGGCCTGCATGCGCTGCCCTGCAAGTCAATGCCGCCCCGCCCCCTACTTCTCCTCGGCTAGAGAAAATTGCAGAAAACTACCACGATTCGAGCTGTCAGAACGAGTCAGTACCAACATTCTTAATTTTTGCTCGTTGGTACCAATTTTGAGTCACAGCGTTATAAATCACACTAATTTTCATCTTACAGCATTTTAACATGTTTCCTGACAAATGGGACCCATCTAACAGAGCGGACTAGTCAACAAAAATTGTCACGGTGAAGGTTGAGCTGAGCTGGATGTTGGGCCTACTTGTCAGACCGCTACCAGCTGTCACACTAGCCCGTCGGTGCCCGCCCGGATCACCTCCAGCCACGCCCTCACCTCCTCCACCTTCTCCTTCACCGCGCCATCCCGGTCCAAGCACTTGTTGCCGCCCACGAGCGCGCTCGCCGCCGCTCGCTCCACCTCCTCCCGTGTCGCCTCCGCCGTGGCCCGCGCGCACCGGAACTCGTACATCCTGATCACGCCCGGCGCGGCGCCGTCGCCTGCGCTCGACTCCTCCGCCGCCATCCGCTTCTGCAGCGTCGCGATCGACGCCATGAACCCGCCGCCCGCGCTGGCGTTTTCCGCGGCATCGGTGGACAGGCAGGGCGAGCCGGTGGCGCGGGCGCCGGCCGGCCAGGATGAGCAGGATACGATTACTTGTTCATGACGACAGCATCTCCGTGTTCAGCGGCCAGAATACGATTACTTGTTTCCTTTTGTTGAGTGAGCACTCGCGACACACGAGAACAAAAGTTAAAACAAGTGTAGTACAGTTGAAGCTACGGCACTCGCTGCCCGCCGTGCGTGGCCAGCTTCGGGTAGCAGCTCTCCTCGCCGGTGGCCTTCCAGTTCATGAGCTTGCTCCGCGAGCTCCACCGCACGCCGCCGACGCCCGCGGCGCTCCGCAGGTCCGGGAAGCTTAGGTCGTCGTACTGGTTGATGACACAGACGGACCGCTCGTCCTCCATGGCGATGGCGTGGAGCACGCGCTTGTCCTCGAGCGACGCGGCCGTGCCGGCGTCGGACCACGACCAGGCCACGCGCTTGTCCTGGAAGTCCAGCAGGCCGATGGAGCAGTTGTCCTTCTTGGGGAACAGCGTGGCCACCATGAGCGCGTTGGTGGCGTCCAGCCACTGGAGCCTGTCGGCGTCGCCCAGCGCCATGCCGGGTGGCTCGTAGAAGAAGTCTGCCTGGTCGCCCGTGGCGGCGTCCCAGACGTCGACGCCGTACTCATTAAGCCTGCCCTTGCAGCTGGCGAAGATCCTGAAGTCGTGGGCGTTGAACGCTAGCGCGTGGGCGGTGAAGGATTTGGGCTCGCTGCCGTGGCTGACGCGTGGGAGATCCAGTGACTTGCTATTCACAAGTCTCATTGTGCCTCGCTCCCCTCCATCCACCATCCAATCTTCATCTAATGGTCCAAAACGCACCAAGGCAACAAACCAACCAGGCGACCGAGTCAACCCAGGAGATCGTCCTCCTCGCGCCAGACGGACCGAACGAGGCAAAAAGAATCGCGGGAAAACTCCTGCCCGCGTCCCGCGCAGAGCACGGCCTTCGCCGGTGTCAAGGAAAGGCTGCCGCCCGCGCCGACCACGGCCGCCGGCGACGCCCCGCCTCGCCCGAGCTCCCGACCCACTCCGCCGCCTGGCTTCTCCGCCCCCGACCCAAGCCGGTCAGTCCGGACCGGACCAGACGCGCGCCGCCTGGCTCCTCCGCCAGCCCCGCCCCGCCCGTGCCGCCTAGCTCCTCCGCCAAGCCCCGCCCCACCCGCCTGGTTAGGCCCAATTCTGCACTTCTGAAATCCTCTTGTTGGTTATTGACTCATAGTATTGTTGATGATTGACTCATAGTATTGTTGATGTTCTTTGTGATGTTCTATGCAATTGAATGTTGTTTTATGCAATTGAAAGATGTGTTGATTCGGGTGGTGTGTTGTGCAACTTGACAGGATCTGATCATTGTGCTATCCAATTGTACAACAAATACCAGTGCACACCTCAGTTTCAGTTACATGCCCGTATTACTGGTGTAGATATGACGCCAGCGCTTACTTTCAGCTTGTTGTACAAGTACAACAAATACCAGTGCACACCTCAGTTTCAGTTACCTGCATCACTCCTGACTGTTCTCGTGTAATGCAGTAGTAATACTAATGTACCTCTGTAGTAAGAGACAGACTAGAACATTTGTGAGCATCAAAGGAGGCTACCTGCCAAAACAGTCATGAAATTTGGCATGCATAAAATGGACACTTTGGCCACATGATTAAGCCCAGTCCCAAGTACAAATGCTGTTCATGAGGAAACTCTATGGTTGCATCAATATTTGAGTGTGATAAAGAATGAACTATTTGAGTGTGATCATGAACAAATATGTGGTACTTTAAGAAAAACTGGAATGAATTCTCATATTTACATCAGTGTTATTCTCACCAGGGGAGCTAACCTCAGATGGTGCCGAATTGTGTCCCCATCCCTGGACGGATGGCACACGACATGAATTTGATTTTCCTTTCCTAGCCGGTTCGTCTGTAAGAATTCTGAGGATGTCCTTGGCGAATGCTCTCTGCCACCAAACAGGCAGCGGCATGGATCGGATCTAGACACTTGAGGAGAGCACTGGGGAATTACTATCGCTTCACTTGGTAGAGGAAGGAGTCACCGACCACCACACCTCAGCGACGGGAGCATGAGGGAGGAGTCTTCAGCTCCAAGGAAGGAGTCCCTGATTGGTGAAACACCGGATCTGGGCATGACGAACCGATTTCAAGCGCGAGGCCACCAATTTGTCCCTCCTTCCAAGATCTGGGCATATGAAGCCTCCATCTCGATGAAAGGAGAAAACGCAACAAGGTTCTCGCCCGACTGAGAGCTCCAGCTCATCTCTGATCCACTCGTGACCTCTATACTACGCCCGACAGGTATGCAGCTGGAGCTCCGAATGAGGCTTCCGCCATGGGCGGCGTCTCTTCTCAACTTGCCCGTATTCCCGGGGATCTCGTCGGCCGGAGAGAGGCGCTGCGCCATGGAGCTCTCAAGCTCCCGCTTGGGAGGGAGGCCGAGGAGGTTGGGGATCGAGAGGGAGGTGATACGGTCGTGAGGGAGGCAGAGAAGTGTTTTTTTTAATCAGGCATGTATTACTTGGCGGTGGCTCTCTTGTAATACCCTCAAAAAGTCAGGGGCAAAATCGTCCAGTATAAAATCAGACGGAAAATTCTACTCCCTCCATCCAGGTTTATTAGTCTGGTCCTAGTGCTAGTATCATAAGGTGTATCTTGCATGCCAACTTAGCAAAAATCTGATGTGGCGCCATAATTAATAAAGAGAGGTGGTTAGTGTATCATAGGTAGATACCGTATCATAACGCGTAAAGCTAGAAATCATAATGGCAAGTAAATCTTGTACACACATTTAAAATAGAGATTCTACAAATCAATAAATACATCACTACTATGATACTACTATATGATACAATGCACTAGAGACATACTAGTATCATATGCATGATACTAGTAGTATGATACTACCACTAGGACCAACCTTAGGCTATTAGCCCTGTGCAACGCGACCAATGCAGTTAGTCATTGGGCTGGAAAACTGCCGTTTTAGAGAGTTGCCCAACGGTGCATGCAGTACTACTTTGGCTGAGATTTAATGGTGAGGAGGGGAACGATTGATTCTGGCTGATATTTAAGGTAATCGCATGCATGCAAAGATCAAAATCATACATGGCAGAAGATTCACACGAGGCATGCAGTACTATTCCCGCATCATGCATACAGATTGGGGTGTGCTTTAATTGGGAGAGGAAACGGGGAGGGAAGTCCAACAGGATGAGGAGTAAATGACGGCAATTAAAACTGCTATTAGCCTAAATTTTCTGTCCAACTTCAAAACGGCTAATAGCCCAATAAATCTCGATGGAGGGAGTAGCGGACTAACCTGCCTCAAGGAAAATAGATATATAGAAAAAATGTCCGTGCATTGCAATGCGAGAGAAAAATAAATAAAAAATAATTAATATATATAGGAAAAATGTCCGTACATTGCAATGCGAGAGAAAAATAAATAAAAGATCAGTCAACCCGTGTAACCACCTCAGTTAGCCTTTTCATCATACTATTTTTTATTAGATTTTTCTTCATATGTTCTTTTTATTTGCACCGGAATTTCCTAAAATATTATCTCCTACTCAATCTCATTTTATATTTTATTTACATAATAAAAAGGCTCATTTTGTGCATGCCATCCGAGCAACGAAGTGCCGATCAAAAAAGAAAATGATATTCACCATAGTGAAGAAAAAAAGCAAGGAGGCTTGCGCAAATAGGCCATAGACTTTATCAGCCATTAGCATATCAGAATTCAGTGAGCAGATTAGAATTCAGTGAACAAATAAGAACAGATATTTCTCTTTTGGTTGATCTAAACAAAACCAGCTGACCAGATTTTCTTGATAATTGATCCAGTAAGCGTTAAACCTCTACCCAACGTACAGAAAATGGCTACAATTGTCAGACAATTTTTCTCTTCTATTGGCAATGGCAGCTTAGCTTCATGTTCTCGAACATAGTATCCACATTGATCATTCCCTTGGTGGTATACTTGGTACCCTGCCATTAATCTTGTAAGCTTCGGTAAACATTGTTAGAACCTTAGACACAATCTTCTCACAGCTACATTAGGCTAAACTGAAACCTTAGACACCTATTCGCAAGTGTTTGTTTCTTCAAATATCAGATTCAGAGTCATGAAACACATTGTTCCCAGTCGCTACTCTGTTCGATCGTGTACTCCTGGACGTGTTCTAGCAATTAACAAGAGGAAGCCGAGCTCCTTTGAACAGAAGAAATGTGTGATGTGCAGTGCAAAGGAGAGGTCACCGCCGCACATTGAGCTCAGGCCACAGGCAACCGACCCCTTCCCTCAGTCCTCCTCCACCATCCCCGTGGATGCGTATTCTCCCCAGTTATCTTTCCGGTGAATCCACGCAAACCAAGAAGCGGCAGCAGCACAAGATGAATACTCTCATCTCCAACTCTTCTCTGTCAAACAACAACCAGCACGCAGTAGCAGAGCTGTCTCAGCTCACTCCCTCAAACAACAAGAAGCAAGATTCCTTCTCTCTCTCCAACAATGACAATCAGCAGCTCTCCCGGTTCAATCTTGTCACTGATGTTGTCTCCCATCCTCTCTTCCTCAACCTCGTCTCCCTCAAACCTGCCGTCCACCTACCCCTCCTCCAGATCCCCAGCCAGCCCTATCCCATGCCTTGGAAGATGGTGCAGCAGCAAGGAGGCCAACGAGTCCAGCCATCCCCGTCCTACACCACGCGGAACCGTCCGTGGCCTGCTCGAACAGAGGCGACGGACCTCGATGGGTCCGGCCATCTCAGCCCTATCGCTTGGATGCATGGGGACTTTCTTTCCTTTTGAGCTGACCCTAGCTAGTTTAGGATGGTCCGGAGTCCGGACTCCTATCAACTACTCGTGCGGGATAGAATTAGCAACGCAATTCGAGCCGGACTCTTTCTCACGTGCACGAAAGAAAGGTACGACGTACGAAAAACCTGCAGACGAAAACCACCTCTAACAAAATTATATACTTCCACCGACCCATATTAGTTGACTCCAATTTAGATGTATCTATCACAAAAACGTGTCTAGATACATTCAAATTGGAGTCAACTAATATGGGTCGGAGGGAGTAGTAGAGATAGAGATATATAGATTACAAAGAATATATAGAGAAGAGCCGGCCGGCTTATGGTTTTGCCAAACCGATTATACAGACTAAGGCCCAATTCTTTTGACGGCTTCTTCGAGAAACTGCCCTATCCCAGCTTTTTGGGAAAACCAGTTCAAAAAATTACAAGGCCTAATTCTTTTGACGGCTTTTCCAAAAAGATGTCCTACCCTCAGCTTTCTGGGAAAGCCGGTTCAAAAAAGTTACAAGACAGCCTCGTAATTTTTTTAAACCGGCTTTTCAAGAAAGCTGAGGATAGAACAGTTTTTCGGAAAAGCGTGAAAAGAATGGGGCCTTAGTCGTATACAAATACAACTCTAATACCTTCACCTAGCTAGCTCTCTTCCCCGTTTCCCGTCGGCGTATGCCAACCTGACTCGGACCAAACCATAGACGTTTGTGCTATTGTTGTTCGAACCTCTCCATGAATCTAACTACTGGTCTACTATCTGCCTGCTGCTTCACGGTCAGCTCCGTCCGTGACGACAAGCTGCTGGCATCATCATTTGCTTCTGCATGAGAGGCTCAGGTTATCTAGCATCGGGATTTAAAGGAGAAACAGGAATTCATGTTGATATCTACGTTCGCATCTGCCATCTCCTCCTCGGTGCCACGGAGCACAAACAACAACCCATAATTTTTCTCCGCACTACTGAATACTGATGTGGTCCTCCTAGCCAAGCTTGGTATATGCTGATGGGAACTGCAAATCGTCAGTTCTATATAGATATTTCTGGGTACTCCATCACGTGTGCAAGTATTTGTAGCGACCATTATGTCTTGATGATTAATTTTTTTTTGGAAACAAGTATATATTAACATCACAGCGATATCAATTACACCCAGCCTCTGCAACAACGCATGCTCTAGCGGCCTTACGGATGCACACACAGCCCAGAAAAAAGAAAAAAAGAATTACAAAAAAAAGTCCCGCTATAGAGAACTAATCCTCAAAGCAACAACACTGACACCATCAGAACAACACCAGTAGTCTCCCGCTCCAATAACAACGTTTTTAAAAATAAAACAGTGCCAAAGAGCCGTCGTTGCCCGATCAAAGATCATAGGTTTTCACCCTGGAGAAATTCCTTGCTCACAAAAAATGCCTTCAACAAGATCATTGCCAGACACAACCAGAGTTAAGGCCAGACCTTGGATTTTCACCCTGCAATATAAGACTGGGAACTCCCCCTGTGTTGTTTTCCCGCACCAACAGTCGCTGCAACGAGTCCCAGATCACGCAGTCAGATCTCTGTCGCCACAAGAACAAAAATCACCATTGTACCCTCATATTTCCACTTTCTTGACATTCTCCGTATCTGACTTCACCATGGCTCTAAGAATGACACTTGGTGGAAACAAACAACAGAGCTTCGCAACGCTCTCTCTGAAACCAAACGACCAGAAAAACAAGGTGCACACACTACTAGGAAAATGACTATAGGTAATCAGCACATCCGTGGTTCACATGGTTGAAGTGCCTCACGGCTAAAACAGGCATGGCTCACCTATGGGCAGTGCCCTACTAGTAACTAGAACAACCATGGCGCACATGACCATAGTGCGCCACAGATATGTGTGGGCCAGGGCCCTGTTGGCCACACGCCAGACATCCGTAGCGCACATATGGTAGGTGCGCTACGCATGTTGGTGTTATCTGTGGCGCACGTTGGGGGGTGCGCTACGTCTAAGCGCATGCCCCTCTGCTCTGTAAAACGGTCAGACACATCCATGGCGCACTATGGCATGTGCGCCACGGATGTTACTAATCCCTGTGGCGCACTGGGGCCGAGTGCGCCACGGATGTGGCGATTTTTTTTTGCCAGCTCCACTTTGTGCACATGTGTGATCATCCACCACCCCACACTTCACTTTCCCCTTCTTCTTCCTCCTTAGATCTAGTCGGGATCATTCTCCTTCCCACCTCAATTTCTCCACCCATTCACCAGTTTTAGCATGTAGAACTTGCCTTGGATGTTACATAAGTAATAGAGGAATCTCTCCGGTCTCTCATCTCCTTCTCCGGTCTCGCGCGCACCTCTCCTTTCCATCTTCTCGCGATTGGTCTCTCATCTCGATAAGTTGTCCATGTAAGGATGTGTTCATGTGTATATGGATGATATGGTCATATGTATGTAGATGATCGATGCTCATGATGTGTGTATGGAGAGGATCGATGGTCATATGCTTGTATATATGGATAGTATCGATGATGCTCATGCATGTGTGTATGGAGAGGATAATGATATGTTCATGTGTGTATGGATCTCGGTCTCTCTCTTGTGTTTATATGTGAACAAGTTGCCCTTTGTTTTGCCAAAATATTGATTCATTTCCATTTTGGCAAGACTTTGGAATTTCGCAAAGATCCTAATTTTAGGATAGGTCATGCCGAAATTTTCTATCGACCATTGCATGCATGCATTCATTATGTGGTTCTAATAGACTTCTAATTGTACCGTGTACATCGTGCAGGCAAAAATGGTCCGCATAATGAGCGAAGGCATTGTGGCTAGATTTTTGAAATGTGCGACGACCGACATGATACGAAATAACAAGACGGATATAAGATGTCCGTGCAGAAGATGCAAACTCAACTGGGTGATCGACCCAGATTCCGAGAATCTGCAGGCGCACCTGCTCCGCCATGGTTTCATGGATGGATACACTCGTTGGATAAGCGATGACAAAGACGATGGAGACGGTGAAGGTGGGCAACATGACGATGATCATCATCACGGCGAGAACGGGCGAGATGATGAAGAGTCTCTTGGAGATGGTGAAGGTGCGGAAGCAGACCGGGATGATGATAATCTAGATGCCGGAGGAGCAGACGACGATGGAACAACGTCAGGCTAGGTGCGGGACCCTTATGTGCAAGAGCTGCTTCTCAAGCAGACGAGTAACGCCAGGGCTGCCACTAGAAAGAAAGCCAAGCTTGCGCAACTTGAGAAAGACGCGGTTACTCCATTGTATGAAGGATGCAGGCCCGATGATACCCGGTTGAATGTAACGCTCAAGGCTATGGAGATGAAGGCAAAACACAAATTGAGTGACGCAAGCTTCGACGATATGATGGCATTCTAGCACAATCGTCTCCCGGAGGGGAACACATGTCCAACTAGTATCGAGGACGCCAAGAAAATCGTCTGTCCTCTCGATCTACCGCACGTTAGATATCACGTATGCATCAATGGTTGCATCATTTATCGGGGCGAGGACACGGAGAAAACCACATGTCCGGTGTGCGGCGCGAGTCGATACAAGAAAGGGAAGAAAGCACCTCAAAAAGTGGTATGGTACTTTCCTATCACTCCTCGTCTCCAGCGCTATTTCATGGACCCTAAGGAAGCGAAGATCATGCGATGGCATGCGGAAAGGAAGAAGCCAGGAGATGACGATGATGACCCCGAAAAGGATGAGCTGCTGACGCTCCCTTCAGATGCTAGCCAGTGGAAAGCATTGGACCTCGAATTCCCAGAATTCGGTGGAGATTCGAGGAACATCAGGCTTGGTGCGAGCACCAATGGACTCAATCCGTTCGGTAGCCAGAGCAGCACGCACAACACTTGGCCCGTGTTTGTATGGATGTACAACCTCCATCCATAGTTGTGCATGAAGAAGAAGTACATACAAATGAGTATGCTAATTCAAGGGCCGAAACAACCTCGTACCGACATCAATCTGTATCTCGGGCTGTTGAAAGAGGAGCTAGCCACATTATGGGAATCTGGAGCCAATACTTACGACGTTGTCGCACAAGATTATTTCACTATGAGGCACGCAAGCACACGTCCCTCATCCCCATTCTCAACCGCGCCCACCGCCGCCGCTATCGATCCCGAGCCCGATCCCCCGCCGCCGCTCTCTCGATCCTCCGCCTCGCCAGCCGCTGTCGCTCGAGGAGGAGGTCGTGGAGCAGGAGGAGGCCGTGGAGCAGGAGCAGGAGGAGGCCCGCCGCCGCTCGAGGAGGAGGCCCACACGCCAGCCATCGTCGTCCGCCCGCCCGCCCGCCATCGTCGTCCTCATCTCAGAGGTGAGCGTCGCCCTCCCCTCTCTCCCTCTCTCTCCCTCTCTCTCCCTCTCTCTCCCTCTCTCCCTCTCTCTCCCTCTCTCCCCTCTCTCCCTCATTTCCGTGTTGTTCAGGTGTTATGATTTTAGACCCTGTAGGATTTTAGGGTGCTCCTGTGGGAGGAACAATCTTGGGGCTGCAGCCTCTTGTTGTATTTGGGAATTAGGGTTTAGAGCTGCAAGTTATTGATAACTGATAAGAGACGAATCCGGTATTTCTCATGCACTATGAACAAAGGGTTAAGTAATGTATCTAACTTCTGATAGCCTAGAAGTTGTAGATCAAGTGTTCACTTTGTAGTCTAAGACCACCATTTATTTTATAGATTGCTCTTTTCTAGTGTGTCATCTTATTTCTACAAGTCTTCCGCAGCGCTCTTTAATAGTTATTATTTCTTTGTTTGATACAGTAAAAGTAGTATATGTTTCAGCATGTCTTCAGACGCTAGTTGGTCTGGTCTGTGACTTGTGTCATATCTAGTACTATGCACAATAACCCATTGAATTTTAAGTTGACTTTTGGATTTCACATGTATACGGAGAACGAGAATTGCATTTTATTTAGTTGGCTGGAAACCATCCAATTGACCTGTAACCTAAGCATTGTCTTCTTAAGGATTCTGCCTATAGGTGGTTGAACAATTCTTCACATTACTAATAACTGTTCTGTGCACTACATTCATATATCGGTTTTTAGAATTTGTTGTGTTGGAATAAACATCAGTGACATTTCAGGAAAGCGTCTACCTGTTGACGTATGTTATTGTTCCCTTCGTGTAACCTAGTTGGCTTATAACATTTATCTATACTGATCATGCTATAATACAGTACTTCCAAGCCATGTTTTTCTTTATGGTTTCCTGATGTTTCAAGTTGCGGATCATTGACAACTATAGGTGCATGAAACTGATCAGAAATTCAGCGCATGCTGATTGGTGGTATTATGGTGTATCCTGTCCTGTGATGTTTGTCTCAGGATCTCCCTTTTCCTTAGTAGTTTTAGTTTTTGCCTGGAAGTTTAATCGGTAGCAGAGAGGAGAATATGCAAGTTTCACATAGCTTGTTTTATTCTCTGAAATTTTTCAGTCTTATCTAGATGTTCAAACTCAATGCTTTTGTTGAATTTGGAGTGTGCACATCAGCAGAGTCATTTAATCATGATCTTTTATAATTGATTTATGTAGATTTAATTAGATCGTTATTATAATTGATGAGACATGGAAATAAAACTATTCCAGTCCCTTCCCATGATATCTTAGTTGAAGCTTTAGCTTTGCAAGAACATATATGAATGAGTCATTGTTTGAGGTCTTAAGAAAGAATCTGTCTTCTTGTATTTTTGTATCATTCCTAGAACACTTGCTAGGAAAATGATTTATTTTAATTGGGTTGTCATTGTTGCTTAAAGAGATAGCTTCTCTCATATGGCTATGCTTAAATTGATAACAAAAGTATATATGGTTGTGGCACTGTGCTGGGACTGGATGGATGTGGTTGTGAAATGGTTTGGAAGGAAAAATAGAGTAGTGTTGGTTTTGCTACTATTCAGGCTGGGACAACAAAGACCTTGAAATTGTGCTTGTGCTTGTATATAAAGCACTTTATTATGTCGGTATGCAGGTTCTTGTATGAAATGAGTCCTGATTTTGCCGAATGTTGATTAACTTCCGCTTTGGCGTAAATCAGGCACTCCTAGTTTAAGAAAATTAGCAAAGGTCATGCCGGATTTTTCCGTGCATTTAACCAATTATTTGTTTTTTATTAGTGCAAAGATGTGTGACAACGACGAGGCTGGATGTTCTAAGCGCATCATTGAAGGAGAACTCAGACCTCGAATAAACAATTGACATTCTCGGGAGGCGCCCAATGCTAGAAGACGATGAAGAATACCATCCTTCGAAGAGAGAGGATGATGAGATGGAAGACGCGGAGGAAGAAGCCGAAGGAACGGCGGGTGATGAAACCACTGATGGCGGCGAGGGCACATGGAGTGGTAGCAATACTCCTAAGAAGAAGAAGAAGCCGAAGGAACGGCGCCCGAACACGGTCGGCACCGTCAGGGAGGAAATTACCGAAGTGAGCCCATCAGGGGTTCCTTTGGAGCCTGCCCTTGTCGTCATAGGGTACGGTGGGAAAGTGGCGGCGATCACCCGGACAACCATCTCGATCAACACCGAGAATCTCCGACATAAAGATAATGGCCACTTGCGCACACTCCTCTTCGAGAAGCTGCACGCAAGATACAAGTTCCCCGCTAAGTATCAGAACACAAATTATCATGGGAACGAAGTAAACAAATCTGCCCTCACAAAGATGAGCACCGCCCTGGCCAGCTAGAGAACCCGGATAAAGAAGAAGATCTATAAAGAAGGCAAAAGTCTCGAGGAGATCCAGAAGATTGACCCGCAGATCATCGAAGATCAGTTCCGGGAGTTAAAGGAGAGGTGTGAATCCGAAAGAGCCCTGGCCAATAGTAATCGGGGAAAGGTGCTGCAGGCGATGAATATAGCTCATCACCATCTCGGATCTGGTGGATACAGAACCTCGGAGGCCAAATGGAATAAGGAGGACGAATATTATAGATCTAAGGGGATAGAAAACCCCTTTGCGAAATTCGAACCCGGGCAGGTTCGAAACTTCATCAGGGCCCGTTACCATGTGGACCAAAAAACCAAACAACTCACTGCGGATCCTACGGTGAAGGAATTCGAGGAAATTGTGGTAAGTAATCTAATTACCGCGGATCAACTCGATTGCAATCTAATCGATGATCTAAACGATTCACTGTTACTTCTTCTGCAGGAGGAGGAAATTGTTGCTAGTCATGGATCCCAGGGTTCCTCATCCCAGGGGTCGACGGCGCCACCGGTGGGATAACCCTTTTAATAGGGCGGCGAACCGGCCAAGAAAATAGAGCCGTTCTGAAGAATCTGTTGCCGCTGGCCGTCCCGGCCGCCTTGGGGGTAAGAATTGGGTGGATCATTTTGGTCCACCGCCGAGGACGCATGTGGTGCCGTCGGGAAGGAGCGAGGAGGAAAACCACGAGGTTCAAGAACTTAAGGAACAAGTGGCGCGGATCCCGCAGATCGTCCAAGACAACCTGGCAATCACCCTCACGTCCTTCCTGCCTACCTTGGTGGAGTCAATAGCGAACTAGAGTGCGGGTGGTCGAGTAGGTCCGTGCCCGATTCCAAGCATGGTCAGCAGCCACTCGAACAACGCGGCGCCGACGAATCAGGCGAACTACATGTTCGTGACTCCGCCCGCTAGCACCGCGGCGCCGCAAGTGTTGGTGACTCCCCCTTCCATCACCGCGGCGCCGGAGTACATGTTGGTGCCCCGTGCCATCGTCGCGGCGGCACCGGAGCTCCAAGCACCCATCGGTAGGGAGAATACACCGGCGGCCAGCACCGTGCCATCAAGCAGCCCTTTCGTCTCTTGCACGCCCGTCGCCGTATGCGGTGCGTCGACATTAGCCGATCTCGACGCCATCACGGTAAACAAATTTCTTTACCGCCTTTCACGTCATCTATTACTCTTATGGCATCTCTGACGACGCCGTACATGTTTTCCGTAGACGGATGTTCCTTACGCTCTCTTATGCTATGTGAACAACGAGCTGAGGGATGTTGCCAAGGGTACCATCGTTCAACCCTTGCAGTGCACATTCCACTCAAGGCGGATGCCAGATAGCGTGCACAGGGTTAAAATTAGTTAGGTGCTAAGGGGCTGCGACGACCTGGAACCTCCCATTCAAAACCCAGGAGCGGATGAAGAAGAGCCGGCTGTCCTCATAACTTGCTTCGGCTTATTCTTGCAATGGACAAAGAGCATGATCCGTTTGGGGACGGCGGGGGCCATCACGCCATAGACAACAACACCTCCTGTCGTGCCAGCGACAAGCGGTGGCAAGGCCCCCTTACCGCCCTCGCCGTCAGCTCCACGCGGTGGGTCGTATGATCATGTTGATGATATGCACATGGCGCAGGATCCGGCCGAGGATGACGAAGACTGGAATGATCACTTCTTCAACACTCAATTTAGCAACGAAGACCTAGCTGGTGGCCCCACAGAGAAAGCCACTATCACCAAGCGTCTGTTTGGTTCTCAGGAGACGCCTCCAGCTTGCGCCTTTACAGAGCCAGCTGATACAACCAACCGGCCCTTTATTCTAAGACCTGACACACTACATAGGGCGACCGGTTCTCAGATTGTGGTGCCTGCCCGCTCTCCAAAAGGAAAAAAGGGCAGGAAAAGAAAATCTAGCAGCTCGAGCTAGCCGGTGGCGTCAACAACTGCGAATCCGATCAGGTTTCGGGACGGGCCACCAAGACCCGAGGGTATTATGTGGAGGATTCATGTGGCGGGTGAGCCCATGCTACCTAAGAATTTGCGGAGGCTCGCCAGTTCGGAACTGCAGAGTGTGCATGACGGCGTGCTGACGATAGAGAGACGCCTTCTATCGGAGAAAGATCCCTCGCACCCGGTATTCGTGGTTAAGGTGCCACCAGGCTTGGGCTTCATCAACAATGCCCCTGCGGATCTGTTCTTTCTGCGGTTCGACGACAACTTCAATATGTTCCACCTATACCCACTGCACTATACCATGGTCTGTCTGTTTTCTCTCAGCCTGGCCATGCAGATCATTAGAGAGAACACACCGGGCATCGCTATAGTGGACCCCTACTACATGCGTGACGGCTGCTTGGGTTCCCCCGCCGAACGACGTATCGTGTCCTCGTACCTAAAAAGAATCCTCGTGGCAAACAAGACAAAGGAATACATTCTCGTGCCTTACTTTCCCGAGTAAGTCGTTATTCACTCGCCACCGTCGATTGGCTTTATTAGATTATCATCATTCTTTTTCCAACACATTCCATTTGAATTTTTTCGCAGATATGAACACTGCACGCTCCTCTCCTTATCGCCGAAGCATTCCCACGCCACATATTTCGACTCGGGGAGTCTAGAAAAGAAGAAAAACTACGATAAGATCAAGGAAGTTCTGGATGATGCTCTCACTGGCTTTGCCTCGACGGAAGGCACCACCTTTGTGCGTACGAAGGTCAAGTTTGGCAGGCACGTCTTCAACCACGTAACGGATTTCCCCTGCGTGAAGCAGCAGGAAAACAGTAAGAAGGAAGCCTACTACGCACTCCATCACATGAGGGCGTTCCTGTAGGGGTTCGGAGCATGGAAAACAAAAAAATTCTACCGCATGCAAACAAACAAGCCAAGATCTATCTACTAGACTATAGCAACGAGTCGATAGAGGAACTCACCCTCGAAGATTCCAAAGCGGTTAACGAGAGCAGATTCTCGTGGGTGATGTAGTCGTACTCTTGCCGATCTCAAGATCGCGTAGACGATCCTTCCGACGCTGCGTTCCGGCAGCGCTTCCATGATCGGTCACACGTCGATTTCGATGAAGACCTTCCTCTCCCTTGTTCCAGCAGGCAGTGGAGGTTGTAGCACTCTCCTCGCGATTCCGGCAGCACAACGGCGTGGTACCGGAAGTAGAGGGAAGATCTCGCAGGGCTTCGTCTTAAGCCGGAGCGAGTATGGTGGACTATGAGAGAGCTCCTCGGCGATCTAGGGTTTAGACGCACCAAGGAGGAGGGTCTAGGGCCGGTGGCTAGGGCTTGGAGCTTCCCAAGTCGGCGGCTAGGGGAGAAACCCTAGGCGGCGGCTATGGTGGGCGGCGACGTCTAGGGTTTAGGTTTAGAGGTGGAGGTGTTGTGTCCTAGGAGGGGCAGCCCTGCCCCTCCTTATATAGGTGGAGGGGGCGCGCCAGGGGAGGGGAGTCCCTCCGCAACTCGGTTTCCCAAGTGGGCCGACGGTGGAGGGGAGGAACTCCTCCCCAAGTAGGTTTCCTACTTCCCCTCCACCTCCCAAAATAGCCGTTTGACTTTTCAAACTAGGATTTGATTAAACCCTTTATTTTGTTAAGCGATGACACCTAGTACATGATGCAATCATTCCAACTTGATATGACACATTCATGTACCCTTCCCCTCCGGAGTGCCGGACATTCCGGAACCTTCTAGAACATTCCCGATGAAAACACCGGTACCATTCTCCAACCCCGAAACAGGACTTTCCTTATATGAATCTTATTCTCTGGACCATTCCGGATCTCCTCGTGATATCCCGGATCCCATCTGAGACTCCGAACAACATTCGGTCTCTTACTCATCATTCCATAACTACTCAAACAATGTCGAATCCTTAAGTGTGTCTCCCTACGGTTCGTGCATTATGCGGACATGACCGATACACTTCTCCGATCAATAACCAATAGAGGAATCTGGAAATTCATATGGCTCCCACATATTTCTACGATTACTTTGCGATCGAATGAACCACTTACATACGATACCAATTTCCCTTTGTCTCACGATAGTTTACTTATCCGAGGTTTTGATCGTCGGTATGTCTGCATACCTAGTTCAACCTCGTTACTGATAAGTACTCTTTTCTCGTTCCCGTGATATGTGATCCCTTGTGAGCAGTCACTTGCTTGCAAGCTAATTGGATGAAATTCCACCAAGAGGGCCCATAGTATATCTATCCGTCATATGGATGGACAAATCGCACTCTTGATCCATGTGTCTCAACCCATACTTTCCGAACACTCAATGCCACCTTTATAACCACCCAGTTACGGTGTGGTGTTTGATGTCATCAAAGCATCCTTCCGGTGATGGTGATATGCATGATCTCATGGTCGAAGGAATTAGGTTACTATGTATCAGAAAGCTTATAGCAATTGAACTATTAAAATGACTTGATCTTTATGCTACGCTTATCTATAGGAGTATGTCCATGACATCATTCTCCTAATGATATGACCCTGTTGTTAATAACATCTCTATGTTCATGATCAGGAAACCATGATCATATATTAACCAACAAGCTAGTTTAACAAGAGGCTTTACTAGGGACTCTTTTATGTTTACAAATCACACAAGTATTAATGTTTCCTGTTAATACAATTATAGCAAGGTATGTAAACATTTATCATAAGTATGAAGATATGATAATAACCACTTTATTATTGCCTCTTGGTCATATATCCAACAGTCTCCCACTTGCACTAGAGTCAATAATCTAGTTTCAAACCTTTGTGTATTCAACACCTATGGCTTTCCGGTGTTGTATGTACACGTTTGCAAGTGGTCAACTGATCTCCGGATCTGACACTTCCAGGTCCGTGTGTAATTGCATGTCTTTGCGTCTCTATGCATCACTCATTCTCTAATGAGATGACTTTGTATAAATTTGGTCCTTTGGTGAAACCTTTAGTTCTTTGGGGTTAAAACATGTTGATAATATTTTCGTACAATATATCTTCATAGTATTATCCCGTTGTGAACTACACCTAGCTTGATAACAAACTACTTGAAACAAATGCCCTCTTTAACTGCTATAGTAGCAGTCATATACTTATCCTTTTGTTGTAGTATCTGTCACAATGTCTTAACTTTGGAACTCATCCAAATCCATTATGGAACTTACTTTCCATTATATTGTGCCACCCTTAGTTTAGATTGAGATAAACTTAATTTGTGCTTTGTGACAAAACTAGTATCAATGTAGTACTTTTACAATGAACTAACCATCTATTTGTCACTTCTACAAATAATATACTCTTAGTTGTTCCAAAAGATCATAAGAATATCCTTACTATTGTCCAATGATCATCTTATGAATCATTCTGGTATATGCTCATAACATTTAGAGCATAGGACATATCTGGATTTGTACATATCACAGTATGATTGATATAAATACTCTTTTGTAATTTCATACATCAAGTATCAATCTATACTTGAATCTTTGTTTCACTTACCAAGTGTGAATACACTTGAATATATCATCAATATTGAACTCATTCAATCCTTTCTGTGCGACAAGAACCTTTCTTGTAGTTTCTATATGGAACTCATTCAATATATCATCTATGTACTTTCGGCACAACCATATTAGCGTCTATTGATGCCTAATATTTGGGTTTTGCCTAAGTCTTTTATCAGGATGAAATTCTTAATATGTGTTAAGAAAAGATACATCATTTCTAATCAACAATATGTCTTCCACATAATGTTTTAGAAACATGTCTTAGCGCTCCCACTTAATTTCTTGCAAATGCAAGCATCTTCATCATCTCTGATGAAATTAAATTATTTTAACAGTTTCGTCATAGTGAAGATTCCAACTCCGCGATGCTTACTTCAACCATTGAAGTTTGCATATGCTTTTAACATCCTTTGAATTAACAAAACCCTTCGGACCGTGTTATGCACATGTCTTAGGTAACAATTCTATTAGAAGAACTTGTTTTGTTTATTCACCTATCACATAACAAAATTATATGTAGTGGTTGCTACATTAATCCGTCTAGACTAAATATCGCTATGAAAGATCAAATCTTGTCATAGTCAACCTTTGAACATTGTTGTGATCTCTTTCCCAACATGTCGACTATTTCATAGATGTGCAACATCCATGTCTATTTCTTTATAGATCCAAACACAACTGTAAGGTCTTACACCTTTCTTGAGGGTCCTTCAAGTTCAAAACTTGATTTCTCGTGTACGGAACTATCACAGATTTTATGGCTTCAAGCCATTTTATGGAGTCAGGGCCCATCATCGCTTCTTTGCATGTAGTACGTTCATTATTCTCAAATAATGATTCAACCCTCAAATCTTGGTATTTGATTGTTTACTCGACCTACTTGGTTCAATAGAAACTTTGACCTCCGTAACCACAACCTTTGAGGCACGTGAGCCATGAGCATTGTTGCTGCCTCCGGAACACTCTTCGGCGCTGCGCAACTTTGCACATATAGCTAAGATTCTTTTAACCTTATCAAAGTTCTATTTTCCTCCCACTTATCTTTTCACGAAAAATTCCTTCTCAAAGAAACTTGACGTTCTAAGTGACAAACACTTTTGTCTCCGATGTTATGGAGGAACAGTTATTCGAAATAACATACAAAGACAGGTTCATCCGACTTTGGTTGCAAACATCTTTCTTATGCATAGCATACCAATGTTTAAGAAAGG
Source organism: Avena insularis (assembly GCA_023614405.1). NCBI lineage: Eukaryota > Viridiplantae > Streptophyta > Magnoliopsida > Poales > Poaceae > Avena > Avena insularis. The sequence goes on from CM042697.1 coordinate 360,154,079, forward strand.
ACAACTTGGGTTTTATCCCAAACCACAACTTTATATGGTGTCATTTCAACGGATTATGATGGAGCTCTTTTCAGTGGAAAAACGGTAGTCTTTAAAGCTTTTAATCTTTAAAATATAATGGCAGTTTTATAAATTACACCTTCGATCTTACCATGTCAAACAAGGTTTAATTACATATCTCGAACGCTCCATACTCTTATGGTGTTTCGGGACATGCAAATTCACGAAACGATTCCTTAAATCTTAGGTATTATGTTAAACTTGTAACTCAAATATCTTCCTTTATGATCTTATCATAAACTATTTATATTCTTGTTACAATGATTTTGCACTTCATCTTGAAAGTCTTTGAACTTTTCAAATGTTTCATACTTCATCCTTATTAAGTAAATATTCATATATTCACTCAAATTTTCGGAGAAAGCATATGAAGTTGAAATCCATCGCTCTTGACTACACATAATGGTCTTCGTACAACAATATGTACAAGTTCCAATAAGCTAGTCATTCGTTCCCTTTTGGCCTATGAACAAAGTTTTAATTATCTCTAGGAAAGTTTCACAAGCGTCATTTGATCAAAAATCAAAAGACTCCAAAATTCCATCCACATGGAGTTTCTTTATGTTTTCTTTCCAGTATAATTTAAACGGCGATGTCACTTCCTAAGTGATCTTTCAATCAATTTGTCTTTCGACATTTTTAGCACTAGTTTTATGGATGTGATTTCTCCAACGAGATTTGTGAATCATCCATCTTTTATGGATTACGATAATTATTTGAACAACCCTTTTGTTCCCATAATACCTAATAAAACAAATCTTGAAGGAAAGCTTTGATGTTTAACAAGCAGCACAATAACCCTTTATTTGTTCTCGATGAACATCATCACATATTCTTTTGCTAGTTACTTAGGCCATTGTAGTTCATGAATTGTGTTGTTTCGTATGACGATTCACACCAACAAATTCAGTATCAAATACTTAAGAACCACATTGTTTAATAAGCAAAGAATATAGCCATAACATGTATATCATCTATATACTTAAACTAAACAATTCTAGTCTTTTCTTTTCTGCCATATATTTATGAGATTCTCTTTCAGTATTTCCTTTTCTGTTTGAAAGAATCTATCAACATCAATAGTGGAGTCATACATATGACACATAGTCCAAAGCGTGTATAATTAAATACCAATGTCTTTGGACTTGCACTTTGAAGTAGATCACCATCATCAAATGTTTGGTGTGCTTTCAAATTCCATTCTTTAGTAATCTCTTGGTGTGGTAAATATTTTACCTACATCAAATATTCATCCTTATCATGGAATTATTCATGATCAAGCTACTTTTAGCTTATAAAGATGAATCGTGAGTATAATGTTGCTCTCCAAAACCTTTTGGTGGATTAGGACAACTAGTGTCTCCAACCCTTTGCAAATTCTCATCAAATATGAGAACATGACTTTTGCCATATTATACTCTATCATGTTGCAACCAAAACTTCATTTCAGATATCACAATATCTTCCACACATCATGGTTTCTGAAACAACTCTTTCAGATCCTAGATAACCTTGATATTAAGACAATTCTTTGAATATCAAGAATCATGGAGACAAACAAGATACTCATACACTAACTCTTGGAATTTTCACTCTCGATTTAATACCAGTTATTAAACTTCATGGAGTAACCGGAACTTACTGAAAGTTTGCAATAGGACTTTTAAACTTTAGACTAACACTTCAAAACAATAAGATACCAGTTCGTAAAGTAACTAACCAGAATTCTATAGTTCTATCATCTCAATTACAACTAAGCGCAAGGTGGTAAACGGATGCCAATGACTACAACAACTATGCAAATTCACTTTGATTTAATTTATGATAAATAGTGTTCAACTTTTAATCATATTGCTATTGAACTCCCACTCAAAACAATATCCCTCACATTGTTTTAGTGATCACACGAACCAAATCCACCACATCAAAACCGATCATCACGAGAGTTGATGTAGCTTCAATGGCGAACAATCAACATGTTCATCATATCTACTATATGACTCATGCTTTACCTTTCGGTGATCCGTGTTCCGAGACCATGTCTTTACATGCTAGGCTCGTCAAGATCAAACCTTAGCTTCCGCATGAGAAAATCTGGCTTGCTCACGTTGTATACACTCGCAGAATCTAACACACCCGATCATCACGTGGTGCTTCGAAACAACGAGCTTTAGCAACGGTTCTTACTAAGGATGAACACTTTAAAACTTGAAATTGTGTGCTTGAGGGATCATCTTATAATGCTACCGTCGTGAACTAAGCAATACACGATGCATAAAAGGATTAACATCACATGCAATTCATAATATGTGATATGATATGGCCTTTCTTCTTGTGCTTCCGATCTCCATATTCAAGCACGAACATGATCTCCATCATCACCGGCATTGCATCAAGGTCAATGACGCCGCTCCATGGTTGTCGTCCACCAGCTTCAACTATTACAACTACTTTGAATAGACACGCGGGTCTTAACAGAATTTAAAGACAACCATATGGCTCCTGCCGGTTGCCAACTTACAATAAGGAACATTGCATACATCAAATATAATCACAATCATGGCCATATCACATCACATCACACCCTTGCAAAACAAAGTTAGACGCCTCTAATTTTCTTTGCATATTTTACGTGGTTTGGGGCTTTCAATAAGTGTCGCTCTAACTTACGGACAAGAACCACAACATTGATACTAGTATTGTCAATCACTCGTTGTAAATTGAATCTTAACTATGTTGGGAGAAACAGGCACCCACAAAGCCACTTATGCAATACAAGTTGCATGTCAAGCGTGGAGCAAGTCTCATGAACGATGTCATGTAAGGTTAGCCCGGGCCGCTTCATCCCACCATCCCGCAAGATGCAAAGTACACAAGAAGCAATAGACAACAAAAGCATCAACGCCCACAATGACCATTGTATTCTACTCGTGCAACAGATCTACATATAGACACGGCTCTGATACCACTGTAGGGGTTCGTAGCATGGAAAACAAAAAATTTCTACCGCATGCAAACAAACAAGCCAAGATCTATCTACTAGATTGTAGCAACGAGTCGATAGAGGAACTCAACCTCGAAGATTCCAAAGCGGTTAACGAGAGCAGATTCTCGTGGGTGATGTAGTCGTACTCTTGCTGATCTCAAGATCGCGTAAACGATCCTTCCGGCGCTGCGTTCCGGCAGCGCTTCATGATCGGTCACACGTTAAATTTCGATGAAGACCTTCCTCTCCCTTGTTCCAAGAGGCAGCGGAGGTTGTAGCACTCCTCGCGATTCCGGCTGACAACGGCGTGAATGCAGGAAGTAGAGGGGAGATCTCGCAGGGCTTCGCCTTAAGCCGGAGCGAGTATGGTGGACTATGAGAGAGATCCTCGGCGATCTAGGGTTTAGACGCACCAAGGAGGAGGGTCTAGGGCTGGCGGCTAGGGCTTGGAGCTGCCCAAGTCGGCGGCTAGGGGAGAAACCCTAGGCGGCGGCTATGGTGGGCGGCGATGGCTAGGGTTTAGGTTTAGAGGTGGAGGTGTTGTGTCCTAGGAGGGGCAGCCCTACCCCTCCTTATATAGGTGGAGGGGGCGCGCTAGGGGAGGGGAGTCCCTCCCCAAATCGTTTTCCCAAGTGGGCCGGCGGTGGAGGGGAGGAACTCCTCCCCAAGTAGGTTTCCTACTTCCCCTCCACCTCCCAAAATAGCCGTTTAACTTTTCAAATTGGCGTTTGACTTTTCAAACTAGGATTTGATTAAACCCTTTATTTTGTTCAGCGATGACACCTAGTACATGATGCAATCATTCCAACTTGATATGATACATTCATGTACCCTTCCCCTCCGGAGTGCCGGACATTCCGGAACCTTCTAGAACATTCCCGGTGAAAACACTGGAACCATTCTCCAACCCCGAAACATGACTTTCCTTATATGAATCTTATTCTCTGGACCATTCCGGATCTCCTCGTGATATCCCGGATCCCATCCGAGACTCCGAACAGCATTCAGTCTCTTACTCATCATTCTATAACTACTCAAACAACGTCAAATCCTTAAGTGTGTCTCCCTACGGTTCGTGAATTATGCGGACATGACCGAGACACTTCTCCGATCAATAACCAATAGAGGAATCTGGAAATTCATATGGATCCCACATATTTCTACGATTACTTTGCGATCGATTGAACCACTTACATACTATACCAATTTCCCTTTGTCTCACGATAGTTTACTTATCCGAGGTTTTGATCGTCGGTATCTCTGCATACCTAGTTCAACCTCGTTACTGATAAGTACTATTTTCTCGTTCCCGTGATATGTGATCCCTTGTGAGCCAGTCACATGCTTGCAAGCTAATTGGATGACATTCCACCGAGAGGGCCCAGAGTATATCTATCCGTCATATGGATGGACAAATCCCACTCTTGATCCATGTGTCTCAACCCATACTTTCCGAACACTCGATGCCACCTTTATAACCACCCAGTTACGGTGTGGTGTTTGATGTCATCAAAGCATCCTTCCGGTGATGCTGATATGCATGATCTCATGGTCGAAGGAATTAGGTTACTATGTATCAGAAAGCTTATAGCAATTGAACTATTAAAATGACCAAATCTTTATGCTACGCTTATCTATAGGAGTATGTCCATCACATCATTCTCCTAATGATATGACCCTGTTGTTAATAACATCTCTATGTTCATGATCAGGAAACCATGATCATATATTAACCAACAAGCTAGTTTAACGCGAGGCTTTACTAGGGACTCTTTTATGTTTATAAATCACACAAGTATTAATGTTTCCTGTTAATACAATTATAGCATGGTATATAAACATTTATCATAAGTATGAAGATATGATAATAACCACTTTATTATTGCCTCTTGGGCATATCTCCAACAGTTTGTACTTGACCAGCAGAATTCTACGCTGCCAGATCATCTCAAACAGTGGGCCGAAGCAAAGGCCAAGATCACTGATTCAGATATTAGACAAGAGATGTATCGCATTCATCAGCAGTTTGGGGCAATCATCTTTCGTGATGTCATGACTTCGGGGGGGATCTTCTACGGAGGAAATATCCCGAATAACCGTGACATAGAAGATCGCCTAGAGATGCAGGGTGACTATAGGAAGTTCATGACGAGACAAGGCGTCCTCCCGTTCCCTAAGCCGAGCCAGAAGACTTGATGTTGGCCTAGTTGTAGTTACAAACTATAGATGACCTTTGTGTGTGTGTGGATAAGTGTACATGCTACTATACTTATCTTATTAGGTTTATGAATCATCGCTTACTTCTTTTGCTTATTATTATTATATATAAATCAATGCTTGGTTTTTTTTGCTTACTCTTTGGTCCTTTGCTCACTTTGGTCCTTTTTTTCCTTACTTTATTAGTCTTTTTTCGAGAATAATGCCGATGATTGAAATGTCGTGGCACAATATATATGTGAATGTGCTAGGACGGGATTGTGAGCCTTGTGATATGCACAAGTCCAGGTCTTGTGCATCCTACTTGGCTCACGGTTCCGTCGTAGCATATTTCTGTGTCCAACGACCTATATATATATATATATGAGGCATTCTTTTTGATTTACTTTGGTCTTTTTCGAGAATAATGCCGATGATTGAAATGTCGTGGCACAATATATATGTGAATGTGCTACGACGGGATTGTAAGCCTTGTGTTATGCACAAGTCTAGATGTTGTGCATCCTACTTGGCTTACGGTTCCATCGTAGCATATTCCTGTGTCCAACGACCTACATATATATATATATATATATATATATATATATATATATATATATATATATGAGGCATTCTTTTTGATTTACTTTGATCTTTTTCGAGAATAATATCGATGATTGAAATGTCGTGGCACAATATATATGTGAATGTGCTACGACGGGATTGTGAGCCTTGTGATATGCACAAGTCCAGGTCTTGTGCATCCTACTTGGCTCACAGTTCCATCGTAGCATATTCCTATGTCCAACGACCTATGTATATATATATATATGAGGCATTCTTTTTGAGTTACTTTGGTCTTTTTCGGGAATAATGCCGATGATTGAAATGTCGTGGCACACTATATGTGAATGTGCTGCGATGGGATTGTCCGCCTTGTGCTATGCACAGGTCCAGGTGTTGTGCATCCTACTTGGCGAACAGTTCCATTATAGCATATTCCTGTGTTGAACAACCTAGTTATATATGAGGCATGCTTTTTGAGTTTAATATTTTTTATTTAGGAGTACTTTCTATAAGTGTATCTTCACATGCGACTTTAATTATATATGTTTTTTTTCAATCATTGGTTAATTATTATTGTCAACTTATAGATGACGTGGTACGTCGTGTACAAGGGACGGGTTTCCGGAGTCTATGATGATTGGAAAGACTGCCGGAGATAGGTGCACCGTTTCAGCGGCAATAGCTACAAAGGGTACAACACTATGGCGGAGGCAGAAGCTAGATACACGCGCTATCTAGCGGGAGTTAGGACGAGAAACCGGATGAAGACCTACACCTTCGTCGCGGCGGTGATCATGCTTACCTTCTTTGGTTGTTTATCGAGCTCTAACTTGTTCGATCGACACATGTATTCGCATGTCACCAACTACTTTGTAACTTGATAGAAACAATGTATAACTTATGTATTCATGTATGAGACTTATCTATATGTATTTGTTTCAATCTTATTTTACGAATTGTGTATTTATATATATAACTGTATATCTTATATCTGTGTGTATATCTGCCTATATAATCTGTATTGTATATCATCTGGCGTTGAAATTAAAAAAAAGACACCTGTGGCGCACATGGCACAGCTTCTGTGGCGCACTGCAACTAAAGCGCACCTGCGCAGCTTAGTGGCGCACTGCAACGTGCGTCACAAACGATCTAAGGCGTAGCGCACCTGCCAACATATCCGTGGCGCACTAGCAGGTGCGCTACGCCTATCTCCACATAACCGTGGCGTACCAGGCAGTGCGCCACGGCTAGGAGATAGCCGTAGCGCAAGGCCCGTGGCGCACCACTAGTGCGCCACGGATGGTCCTTTTAGGTGCGCCACAGACGACCATTTTCCTAGTAGTGACACGACCGAATACCTTTCGATCCAGCAATCTACAGGCATGATACTCCCATCGGAGTTCGCCGGCGGAGACTTCCGGAACCCGCCTCTCCAGACCAGATCAACGAGGGTAGACATCAAGAAGATCCTCGTCTTCATTCGAAAGAAACCAAAGGACCACCACCTTTATTAGATCCGACACAGCAATCCCCACACCGCCGGCCGGTTTCCAGAGAACGGATCGAGCAGGCAATTAGGAAAACAGAGGCGATCTAGGTCTTGAAACCCATCGCCGGCACCTCCTCCACCAGATCGCCCCACTCCACCGCCCTGGAGGAATGAACAAGCAGCACGGGAGACGGGCGGCAGCTGCGCGCCAGGACTCCTGTAGTCGCGCTGCCGTGCCACCTTCTCTGCACCGCTGTTGCCATCCCCGCCAAGGCGACGGTGGCGGCAGCGGCCGGGGGAGAGGAGATCGCGGCGCCGACTTTTCCTAGGGTTCGGTGCCTCCGGAGCTGCCCCGCGTGAGGCGACCCGGGAGTCCTTTTTCCGAGACTTCTTGATGACTAATATCAGTAGGTGTTGATTTTATCTCTAATATTTATTTTCTGCTGGACCAGGAGATTGCGTAGTTCTTCCAGCCCCTCGAGGTCAATGTGTTTTCCAGAAAATACTGTTTAACCTTTCATTAATTTCATGGAAATATTTAGATTCTGAGTGCATATTTGTTACATCATAGGTACCCAGTTTCAGCACAAAGTGATTCACATGTTCTTCGAACAATTTGAAGTTTGTTTGTCCTTCCTATCCCCTTTTCACCCCACCCAAGCTGAAATTCAACTAAACATACGTTTATTTACTGATTCTACATCTTATTATATCTTCAAAATAGCAAGAAAATAAGAAGACTAGAGGATATAGTGTAGTTCCAGAGGTATTTGTTCCGTTCTTACAGGTTAGTGCAAAGTAGAGCATTGACATGTTCATGAATATTAGTAGGTTGATCTTGATATCCCCATGTGTTAGTGACAAACTATACTGATGAAACTCACTGCCATATGCTTGGATGTCTCCATGAGCTCAACGACCATCAGGGGTAACTCAAGCGTCTGTTTCAAAAGTTGGAATTTTTGTTTACATCCTAGCATATTTGGCAATTACTATTTTTCTTAATAATTCGGTAACAGAGGTCACCGAAAGACACATGTAGCTATGATGAGAACTGAAAGATCCATTTATTGTCCTCCCTGCAGCTCTACGACTTACTCCCTCATGCATAGATGCTTCTTCTTATATATGTAATACTAGTAGGTTGTATTGTGATAGTGTTCATGTGTAACTTCTAAAATAGTGCTATCTTGCACTAGTGGAGAATGGGGCTGTTGTCCCAGTTCGTAAGGGACTTTAGTCTCGGTTGTCCAACCGGGACGGGGCAATCAGGACTAAAGCTCCTAGTTTTTAGTCTGGTTGGGCTACGAACCGGAACAAAAGGGGCTCCACGTGGCCGCTGCCTTGCGCGAGGAGGGGGGGAGCATCCGTCCCGGTTCGTAATACGAACCGGGTTAGATCTGTCTCTGCTGCGACAGCAATTTGGCCCTTTACTGTGCCACGGCAGAGAATTCATTTTGGCCACTTTTTTTTGCCGCGGCATCATTTTGGCCACCTTTTATGCCGCGGCACAGAATTTATTTATATTTATTTGTATTTATTATTTTCCTTTTATTGTTTTCCTTTTTATTTTGTGTTTGCACTCATCAATAAAGGAACCATTATATTACACAATATCATCATGAATATAGAGATCGAAGTGTCGAACATATTACATCGATACACAAGTTTCATGCATATATATTTATATATATATACAAAATAATCTATATTTACGGTCCCTATTTCCTTATATTGAACTCCACATAGTATTCCCTTTTGGATTCAGGACCTCTGCATCTAAGAATCCCGCCAATTCCTCTTAAATTGCTCGTACGCGATCCTTTTGCAGAAGACCGTCCCGCAACCATTCTGTCTGATTTAAAGGAGTCAACATATATGAATGAAACTAAACACAATTGATGGTAATAAAAACATATAAAGAAGGAGTCAACATATATTGTTTACATACGTGAAGTTGCTCTAAATTTTTGCCCTTCTCACAGCATGTATGACGAATGAACTCGCAAACATAGTATCCACATAAATTATTCTCGGGTCCCTGCGTCAGGCACTTTACGAGAACATAGTTCAATTAAAAAATAATCAAGCATGATAATGGTATCGAAACTAGAATCAAAGAGATGCGCAGATTTAGCTAGTAGTACTTACATCTAGTGGTTCAAATGTAAGGTCCTCTTTCCAAACACCCCTAGCCTTATTGGTGAACCGTTTTCAAGCGTTGCCCCGTGAAAATAAATAAATGAAAGGAGTTATTAATTACTTGATATCAGGAAATTCATAAAAGTTGTCGATATAGTGTCATAATGATTGAAATTACTGTTGGAGCATCATCTGCATGTTCACCCACTGCTCAAGGGGTTTATGTTTCGAGTCCATGACTTGTACCAGCCCTTTGTCAGGTTGAATATGATTAGCAGAATATAGTGAAAGCTGCGCACGCATAACTCATCAATTATAAACTCTCGTACTACTCAGTGTGGTAGAGGATGCGGTTATTAATGCATGCATGTATCTTCTGCACATCTAATCCTAGAGGGCAGAGAGTCTTCTTTGCTTCATACATACTCTCGGGAAATTCGTTATTCTTTGGAAGGTTCAGCTTCATTATTTTCAGCAACTTTTCAAATGCGGAGTCAGCAGGAAACATATGATGATAGTTGTTATCATCATCCTCTTCTTCTTTATTGTCTTCCATCATAACCCCTCTTTCCCCGTGCTTAGTCCAGCAATTATAGCTGGGCATAAAACCTTCCATAACCAGGTGGTCGCGAATGATTTTCGAGGAAGAGTACTTTTTGTCATTCCGACATTGAACACATGGACAACGCATAAAACCATTTTCTTTGTTTGTCATAGCCACATCAATAAATTTATCCACGCCCTTAATGTACCCGGGTTCACACCGGTCACCGTACATCGAAAGCTCAAGTGTGGCTCGGGCACCTCCTAAATTTTTGTTTTGTGAGAAATCAAACGGGATCATTCACTCAAACTTTTCATGGAACACCTCGCATGTATAGGAAAAAAATAAACTAGCACACACCTCTCACACCTTCCACCAAGAAAAAACAAAGGAGGAGAGTGTCAACACCTGGATTTTTAATTCCAGATGCCTATTATGCCATACATCGCAATCCTAGGATTACCATTTTTGCGAGACATAACAGTTTGGTACCATAGCTCATCATCCATTACAAACCATAATAACGGTCTTACAAATAAAGGATCTCATGATCTAGTCTTAATACAATCAATGCAGCGGAATAATATAATAATAGTAGCGTGGGCGAAACTCCATCTTCAGGGTCACAGGCAATGCTGACAATGGGGGATGATCCTAGTTGTCGTAGACTTCCTGATGTCCATTATCCTGGTAGTCCTCCTCATAGTCTGGCCACGGGAATAGCCAGGGACAAAGCCATGAGTACTCTTTAAGTACTCGCAAACTATCACTAACATGTAGAGAGGTTTCAAGTAAGAATCCTAAGCTCTACGTTGTTTTGCAAAAGCCAAGTTTATCTTAATTGAGTTTAGAAGCAAAGAAAACTAGCTTAAGGTTTTATAACACCTAAGTGGGAACTTAGTTTTCATGTTCACAACCCTGTTGTGGTCAAGTCAAAGTCATGATTCATTTCACAAGTCATTTTGAAAACATCTGGCGACTGAACAGTATGTCCACTCCAACTGTCCATAACCGCGGACACGGCTATTCGAATAGTTTGACACTCTGCAGAGATTGTACACTTTCACCACAACATTCGATACATCCATCAGGAACAAATCCTGAATCACCATACTCAGTATGCGGATAATCAATCCAAACCTTTCAATTACACACCCTAGTATAGGCACCTCCCCTATGAGTTTGGCCTCCCAACCATGACCATCTATCATCTTGGGAACTGCACAGGTGGACATGAAGGAAATATGCCCTAGAGGCAATCATAGAGATGATTATATTTCATATGGATCCATGAGTTATTGTAATGTTCCTTGAATATCCATATCAGGCAACTTGTATTGATTGACAATTATGTGAATTGTGTGTGAAACTCTTTACTTGTATGGTTATTTAATAGTTGTCCCTAGTCGGAGTTCATGTGAGGACACACGTGAATATTAGACTAGCACATCGATTGGTTGATGACTATGTTTTGCAAGTCATGGACATGGAGATGTCAAACCAATGATATGGACACATGTTATGAACATGGGGTTGGACTGACCCAACTTGAGACTGGCAACTAGACTTGCAGCTCTCTCTACACATGGTGTATGTTTTGTCCTTAGACCTGAGATTGCCACATGTACTTGAGACGTGGATCGACCTACTTTGGGGCTATCAAACGCTGCACCATAACTGGGTAGTTAAAAAGGTAGCTTTCGGGTTTGTCCTGAAGCATGCTGCAAGGCATGGTCAATCAAGATGGGATTTGCCCCTTTCTACTTGAGAGAGATATCTCTGGGCCCCTCGAGTGATCGGATCTAGAAATGCATGGCCGTGCTATATAAGGTTAAGAGTTAACCTAGTAAAGGGATTCTGAATCACAATATAGAGAAAGGGAGGTCAGCTTGGAGCTAGACCAAATATCATGAGGCAAAGGGAAAGACATGTACTAAACCTTGTGATGGTTCGTCTGATATGATCTTTGTATGAGTTTAGGTGTTGGCACGTCTTGCTAGAGTCCGCTACCAACTATTGATAAAATAAGTGTATTCGTGTCATGTCGACACATATATGAACCTATAGGGTCACACACTTAAGGGGCTGGAAGCCTAATGAGGATTGAATCCGAATTAGACCTGGCTTAGGATACTAATGGGCTTCTAATGTAGAATCCCACTAGGGACGCCTATATAAGAGAGGGTGGGGTGAGCTGACCAGGGTTAGACCATTCCACCCAGCCGCCACTCCTCACGCTTGTGTCGCGCGCGCGGACCTAGCAGTCCGGCGTCTGACGCTTCCACCCCACACGTGTGGATACCTCGGAGGTGCTGCATCTGTGGCACTTGGACAAGCCGCGCAAGGGGGCTGCTCATGGGACGAGGACGAGGAGGAGATGTAGTACATCTACACTACCTCGACACGTTCATCAAGTTCCGCAACTGTGCGTCTAGTGGTAATCCCGTGATCTATGACAACAGTAATCCTGGTTTACGCGGTAGAAAATTTTGATTTGCGCTAGTATAGCCTCCCCGTATCCCTACAGTGGTATCAGAGCCGATGCTGCTCAGTTATAGGTTCGAGATGTTTGCATATGGTGATATGCAGATTGATATGAATGATGTGATCGTTTATATGGCGGTGGTTCAGGATTGATCTATGATCTTGCTTTCCGTGATCGTGATTCTGAGGTCGTCGAACGACTTACCCCTACCGGTCGGTTTCCGCCATCGGGGTAGACAGTGACGCATAAATCTTGTTGAATCACACGAAGATCAATATGATTGATCAAATCGGAACCTAGATCTAAAATCGATGTACCGTGATCAAAGGAGTTTGATTGAATCGGAGTAATAGTCGGTTTATGGTAAATTTGATTTGCAAATCAAAATCCTTAGAGAAAATTGTGTAGATACCGCGAGGGGCGCTGCCCCTTCGAACCCCGCAGGGGGAGACCCCCTAGAACCCCCTTAATCGTAGTCCATTTTGTGTCTCGTTAAGGTAACTAGGTGCTGCGATGTCACATTGTAGAGGACAGAACCCGATAAGACTTGAATCCCTGTGTTTATAGTGCTAGTCCCTGGATCGAATAGCTAGCACCCACAGTTAAGATGTAATATCAAGAAACAAAGGTCATATTACATCGCATATCCAGGAATGAAAATAGTTCGTTACAACTTACATAGCTCATATCGCTATATTATTACAAAGCAACAAATATAACTATAAAGCATAGAGTCCTTCATCTTCATGTGCCACATGCAAACATGTTGGTTGTAGACTCGTAATACCTACTCACCAAACTTCACTATCATCAAGTAATCCTGCAACATGATAAGTTACAGCCACAAGGGTCAATACATTTGAATTGTATTGGCAAGTGATAACATAATGATATAGAGTACCTAATATCTACATGAATATATGGCTGAGTGGAGTTTTGGCTGGCCTTTGCATAAAGTAATTTTTCCCTATCCTTTGTAAAATAGTTTTTTCTTTTTCATCAACACTTCATCAAACTTGGCACTCTGGATACCTTCCAGGTGCTTCCCTTGTTCACCCAACAAGTTTTAACTTAGAGAAATTAGAATGATGAGATTCTTGATTCTTCTTCATTGTCTTGATGCTCAAAGGTTGTCCATAACCAGGGACACGACTAAGTACTTAGTTTTACCCTCTCGAGAGGTGGTGCACTTTCCCCACAAGACTCGACATGCATCGAGACGGGACTTTTTAGAAGCAATCCCTCAGACCACCACGGACGCGTTCCATCATATCATCAGTATCACCCTCTATCCGTCTGGCTGATTTCTCGTAACCTAATCGGTCAAGGCAGAGCCCATATGCCATGTGGTTGTACTAGAAGCTTCGCGACAAGAACGTCTCCAATCTCTTTGTTCCTGGGTGGCCATCCACAAGTGCGATACACCAGGGTAAACCATAGACATGGGCCCTGAGTAACCACTCAACATAATCCATACAAGTCTCATTTACACCCAGGTGTTTCATTAACATCAGTTGTTTTCATTAGTCCAAAAATACTTATATTTCCATAAGACATCATATCATGATTTTTACCCACGAATCTATATAGCAAGACTAAGCATTCTAATCTTACAATGTCTCCTATCTTTAGAAAATACTAACAAGGTAGATACTATAGGATTAGGATAACATACTAATATACATAATAGTCCTATCATGCACACTACAAAAACATCACTAATGCAATATAGAAAAGATAGGACTTTTTATGACCAAAGTATCACTTGCCTTTTTAGTAGTTGATGATCATACACTCCTCACAATAACACACGTTGCACTCCGCACAATTCTATATGATAAAGAAATACACCACAATAAACATCTAGTGTAAAAGCCAAATAACAAGCAAATGACAAAGTCATGTATGAACAACAAGGAAACCATTTAAGGAAATCTGTATCAATTCATGTTTGGTTGATATTCTCTTCAAAAGTAATTTATGTCCTATTGTTAGTTTTGAAAGATATGGTTTGGAATATTTATCTTAAATTATAAATAAATTGAATCGTGTGAGATGGTGCATATTGGTTCCATGGGATGCCTAAGATCAAAATACTCTTTATCTCACGTTTGAAATTAAATATTTTATACGTATCAAAACTTGATTAAATTCCACTTAATAAATAACCGTAAAGCTAAATAATTGTTGGTGTTTTTTTTCTTGAACGTGATTAATTTCATATCCCGTGCAATGCCAATATATTTACATGTAAATTGGAATAATTTCACCATATGTTGTGCGACGTCTAGGATACATAGAGCTAGCTCAAACATAGATCACCGTAACGGTAAAAATTAGAAAACTAGAAGAAAGAATGAGGTCTCGTGAAGAGGTGCCATAAACATTTTACACAAAAGAATATCAACAACGATTGAATGGAATTTTTATTTTGCATTCGAAGATCCCGACACGGTAGTTGTGCGTGAAGATATACAACCAATCGATCTTCCTAGCTGAACCGCCCTATCATCTTATGGCATCTTAGGATTACAACTCTCATTTTCTTCTCATGATGTATGTACTGGAAC
Organism: Avena insularis; assembly: GCA_023614405.1. Classification (NCBI taxonomy): domain Eukaryota; kingdom Viridiplantae; phylum Streptophyta; class Magnoliopsida; order Poales; family Poaceae; genus Avena; species Avena insularis. The sequence goes on from CM042697.1 coordinate 360,169,121, forward strand.
ACTAGCTCAATCACTTTCTTTCCTAAAAGCATAAATCAAGCAACCGAAAGAAACTATGCACGGAAAGCAACCATTATTAAATTGGAGTATCTAGCGGTTGGTTTAATGATTTCTGGATTCTTTTGCTTTCTGAATTTAGATGTCTAGTACAAGTCAAAATTCGTTCGTTTAAGAAGAAACTAGGTGGTACAAACTAGAACAATGAAAGGAGAAAGGAGCGGAACATGGGGCAGTGCTCACCACAAGTAACCATGAAATCGCTGGTGTCGAGGAAGATAAGGAGACACAACTCGACGTAGTCGAAGAAGATGATGTTGACGATCCTGGCTACCGGGGAGTGGTCGATGGAGTGGATGCAGAGGTGCGTGGGGATGAAACGGTCGTCACGACGAGGTTGGTGAAGACGGCAGATGCGTGGCATGCTACGGCGGCGTTGTTTGGCGACATGGATGGCATGGCTTCAACGGTGACGTGGCCAACGGTAATGGAAAGATACACCACCATGTTCTAGAGATAGGCTATGATTAGGATAGCAATCTGGTACAATGAATCGAAGTAAGAGTCACTGGATACGTACACCTTCATCATGAACTCGAAATTGGAGCTGATGTAAATCCACTCCACACGCGCAGTAGAAGGCTCATCTTGAGAAACTTTCTGAACGAGAATAATGGAGGAGGTTGAGGGGAATGATGTGATGTGCTCGGTTCGTTTTGGTATGGCCTGTGGAGGGAGATCGGAGAGGTATGTCAGCTAATAGCGTTCGGTTCACGATATTGTATTGGAGAGATTAAGAGGTGGGAATGGGAAATTAATACTCTGAATGAAATCACTATTGAATTCTGAATAACTATCGTTTTTATGGTGAATGGAAACATCCATTAGATTTTATGAGAGGAGAAGGAGAAGAGCTACAGCCATAGAATATGTAACGTAGGTGAATGAGGAAGAAGAGGATCGACTTGGTCGTTCTGTTGGCTGATGGTCTAGATGGGCCAGAATTTGGTCAAATAAAAATAAAGAGAATAGAAAAAAAAGGAGAGAGAGAGAGACCACGGTGGGCTCTTTGGGGTTGATAACTTGTTTTGATAGGTCCAATAGTGATCGCTCGCTTCTTCTTCGTTTTATTTATAAAATATTCTTTTCTTTTTTTTCTTTTCTAACTTTTGTTTTAGCGCTCCAAATTAATTCGAATTAAATCCTAAAAGATGATAAGGTTCAAACTAGTCATTTAGGATCTTTATAAATACATTTTATTGAAATAATTTTATAAAAAATATCGCGTCGGCCTAATATGGCTAGTTAGGCAATATTTCAAAATAGTTTAGAGTTTTCTATATTGCTACAAATCAATTCAAACAATGTCACAATCACAAAGAGAATATGTTCCTTTATAAACAATGAATAAGCATTTAATATATTTCCCACACTTTTTATAATTTATAAATGGAAATGTTATGTTATTTCCCTCTCTTTTAAATCAAGTGCTGGGAATTTCTGGGTGTCCAGATATATATAGTCTTTAAGGTACAATAGGACGTATTAAAATATTCCTCCACCATAATTGGGGAATTAATTTCATTCCTCTGTTAAATATTTCAAATTTGGGTGGATTAGTATTTTTTTAAATGTTGTTAGAGTAAATGCAACCAAGTCGGATAGTCATGTTTACCCGCTCTCGTATAATATATATCTTTTGATTTAAAACTCCAAAAATTGTCAAACCAATTTGTAAAGTTTTATAAGATAATTTCTTTACCAATATGTATCATTTAAATATAATTCTTTTCCATTTAGACATGGATTTTATTTATGGCTTAAATTGGTGTTGCAATATTTTTCCATTTCTTTTCTTTTTATCAAATAAATCATTTATTTTTATCCATGGCTCCAAATAGTGTGAAACCAAATCCTATGTTTTTTTTAGTTTTGTTATTTTTCATTATAGATCACTTAGGATTATTTACGATCAATATTTATATGGAACATAGCCATAGACTTGAATTGATCTCGATGTGAAGATTTTCTTATTAGGGTTTAGGTTTTAGCTATATCTTTTTCTAGAGGTTTAAAGTTTAAGTGTTCAAGATCAAGATACATTTGTGCATGAATGCATTTTATATTTTGAAAATTTGTTTGTTACTTTCTCTTTCAACATTCATTTTGTTTAAGTAAGGTTTTGATATTTCCATTAGAAAAATTAAAAAGTTTCTTTTCCCCCTAAATTTCATTTTTTTTATTTTTGACATTTCAAAATTTGGAAAATTTTGGGATGTGACACACATGATCTGGTAGAATGCGATTCTATGCATAACTTGTTTTTTCAGGATGTATGTGATCAGTATGGCCCATATATGTATGTGATGCATGTATGAAATTTTTTATGACCTGCGTATCGTGAGTAGCGCAACACGGCTGGAGCCATATGTGTTGTCATTTATTGTAATGGTACGCGTGCCAACTTGTGATGATCCCAATACTATGTAATTTTGATTACTAGCTGTTAGGAGTAATAACTTGTATTAGTTCTTGGAGGACTCATCACTTGGAAGATGGCTCACATGGAACATGAAGATGGAGATCATCATGGTGGACAGGTTCTATGGCGATGGAGATCACCATGAGAAAATGGGCCATACTGTGTCACATCTATGTGAATGCTATTCTTATGTGTTTTACTACTATGCATGCTTAGATGATGGAAGTAGAACGATCCCTCACAAAGTTTAAGTTAAACCATGCCCTCCCAACCAAATCTTGCACCATCCTATACACTGTACAATCATTGGTGGGCCTATGAAATTAGGGTGCCACGGTTTTCCTTGGCTGAATGGGTTTGTATCGGATACCTACACGCATAAGGGTTGGTGAGCTTGACAAGGTCATATTAACATTTAAGGACCTTGGGGCATAAAGGTTGGGCGTCTAGTTTTGACATAGAGATGTCACCCAACAACAAGAGTCATATGTGATATGATTAGCAAGTATTGCTTACCAATTTACCTTGTCTTCTAGCAGTGATGCTAAAGCTCACTAGTCGACTTGTTAATTGTGGATCTTGAATCACTTAGTATCAATAGAGGTTATTGATTTAATTGGGAGTATATGCTATTAAATTGTTAAATATGTTTTACTCTTTCATGGTTACATGGCTTAGTATTTTGCATGTTTTCTGTTGTAGATCAATGGCACCGAACACTGCATCACCTTTTTCTTTGCGTTCGATTCTTGACAAAGATAAACTAAATCGAACAAACTATTCAGACTGGGTTCATAACCTGAGAATCGTTCTCAGGTCTGATAAAAAGGAAACGGTTCTGGATACCCCAATCCCCGATGAACCTGCTGATAATGCATCTGCTGCCCTCAAGAATGCCTACAAGAGAGCATGTGATGATTCTCTTGAGGTTAGCTGTCTTATGTTTGCATGCGTGGAACCTGAACTCCAAAAGAAGTTTTAGGATCAGGAAGCGTACGATATGATCGTCGCGCTTAAGGACATATTACAGACTCAGGCCAGGAGTGAGAGGTACAATGTCGCCATGTCCTTTGTGGAATGCAAGCTGGCAGAGGGAGCAGGTGTAGGCCCCCATGTGATCAAAATGGTTGGTTACTGTCAGACTTTGGAAAACCTTGGTTTTTCGCTAGGCCAAGAGTTGGCTACTGATTTTATTTTGGCATCTCTTCCATCTAGCTATGGGCAGTTCATTTTGAACTACCATATGCATGGGGTGGAGAAGGGCCTTAATGAGTTATGTGGGATGCTAAAAACAGCAGAAAGTGACATGAAGAAGTGTGCAGCGCATAGCCATGTGATGGCTGTGCAGAACAAGCCTAGCTTCAAGAAAAGGGTTACTTATTGGAAGAAGAAGGGCAAGGCTAAGGATACGATCCCTAAGCCTGCACCCAAGAAAAAGGCTGGACCTGTAGAAGACACCGAGTGCTTGTTTTGTCATGAACATGGCCACTAGAAGAGAAACTGCAGCAAGTACCAGGCTTCTTTGAAGAAGAGTGGAAGTAAGAGTACTTCCCACTCAGGTACGCTTGTTGTAAATGTTGTGGACATTCTTCTCGCTGATTCCTATGTTAACTCTTGGGTATTTGATACCATACCGGTTGCTCATATTTGCAATTTGATGCAGGGGCTAATAAGGACTAGAGAAGTGCAGAAAGGCGAATTGGATTTTCGCGTTGGAAATAAAGCAACGGTTGCTGCATTCTTCATCGCGTCATGCAACTTCACCTTTCGTCAGGATTTATTATGGAGTTGAATAATTGTTATTACATTCCTAGTATGGGTCGAAACATTTTATCACCTTCATGTTTGATGAGGTATGGATATTCATTTGCGAGTATGAACAATGGTTGTGTAATCTCTAAGAATGATATGTTTATGGCTAATTCTCCCATTATGAATGGGTTATGTAACATCCCAGAATTAGAGCTTAGAAATAAGCTGAACGCAGGTGTGTGCATTGCTTTCATGCATAGAAAATCTGAATAATTTTCGCGCTTTTAAATAAAAACTTGTCAACGTGATTGAAGCTTCTCTTAACTTGATGGAATTGAAGTAGATCATCAAGTTGACTGCGATAAGTTTCAATATGACCTTTGCTAAAACCTTATTTTGGGTAATCATGATTTGATCTAAGGATAGATCAAATGGAATAAAGCTAAACCCTAATCCATTACTTAATGATTTATATTTGATCCTTAGGTGATCATATCATAGTATTTATTATAATCACTCATGAATACAAAATTATAAATATAACACAAATAACAAGAATGTAACAACTATATCTTGATCTCATCTACTTATGCCATGAGTATCATGGAAATACCTAATTTTAACTCTCTAGTGAGATTGAGTAGGAAAGAAACCAAAGTTAAGATCATTCACCATATATCTTTCTTTCCATATCAATCCTTATGGAATCCTATATCAAAATCTATTGTTCATCAATGTTGAGTAACCAACTATTGATTCAACAATTCTTAACCTATCACTTCTTAATCTATCAACTCTTGTCCTTATTATAGCATTCACTTAAGGCCTATGAAAAAGAAGTAAGAAAAGGTAAATAGTGATGTTAGTTTTAGATGTTCTCTATAGAATGGGAGTGATTGGAAGAAATCAAATCAATATGGTAACAAAGAAGATTACAAGAATGAAGTCTGAAGATAGTTACCAGGAGTAGTCCTATTGGATCAAGTAGGTATAGTCAATGAATTATATCTCTTAATCCAATAGAGCTAAACAGAAGATAATTATAATACAACTATAATGTTGTATTGATAAAGCCTTGTTTAGTCAACTAGAAACCTGAACCATAAAGGATTAAAGGATCATCATGATCATGCCTTACTCACCAATATTGAATACTTATACCATGTATAAATGACATTGATGGATAACACATGATTGAACCATAGTATAGATAAATTATCCTAGGTTAGTCATTTCAAGTCACATTAATATAATGTGAGGTTGGAATGATAGATATTGGAGTTAAGAAGAGACAAAATAGTATGAATAAGATGATGATAAATAACATTGGATTATAGAAGTAGTAGTTTTCTCTCGGGAAATACTAAACCCTTAAGGAAAATACAATTTGATATAAACATCTACTAGGATAGCATTAGTGGTTGGTGATTAGGGAAGAATATAAGAACATTATGAAAGCTTTAGTATTAAGCTCATTGGGTTTATAAATGGATTTAGAAGAATAAAGGTGGAGAAGAATATTCTTGTGAAGCAAAGATCATCATGTTAACACATGATGATGGATATAAACAAGTAATATATCTAGGAAAGGAATTCCTTAATTAGAAGTCTAGAATTATGAAGTATGGAATATAGGAATCCTTGTTAAACACTAAACCCTAATTCTAGAACCAAACATAGTATCCATTTTATCTGAATGATTTATCATCTTAAATTCACAATGGTTCATAGGAATATTTTCCTATAGCAAATCACCTGAGCACATCTTTATCATTTTCAACCATCATTACCATATGTGCTTAGGAACCATCTTCATCAATTCTTTTTCATAAGTTATCCTAGAAAACAATTCTACTACATTACTTTAAATGGTGATATTATTAAAATCACAAACATAAAGACAACAGATTTAGCCATTAATCTTTATTATCATCAATAAAAGAAAATAAGTATAGTAAGTACTTTAAACCCTAGGATGAGTAATTACAATTCAGAATTCTAAACTTATTAGTAAGTCTTCTCATTAACATCTCATAAATATTCTATATAGAATCATAAGACAAAATCTTTAATTCATTTCTCTAACCACTTATCCCATATGAGCATGGAATAAGTGGGGATCCAATAGTATAAACCATTCTATCTTATAATCTGTGATTAAATACATATAGATAAACCCTATGGATATTATTAAACATTTTAAAACTTAATTACTCACAAATAATAAGAGAAAAAGCATCTATTAAAAGAAAATAAAAAATATAGCATTATATAATAAAAGATCATTATATGATTTTAAATACACCACATTACTGCTGCAAATACTTAGCAAGTAATTTATATAAATAAACCTTTAACCAATTGTGTAAAATTCAAATTTAAAACTGAAACAGAAAATATAAAATCAATACAAAAAGAAAAAAAGAAAGGAACCAGCATCTGGCCCATGGCCCATCTCCTCTCTGGATTATTCGTCGCTGCAAGCAGCCGATCCCAGCCCAACTAGCCCAACTCCTCGGCCCATACCGCTTCGCCCCTTCTTTCTACTTTCTTCTTCCTCCCGACAGAAAACGCGCCGATGCAAGCTGCTGCCTGGCACGTCGTCCGCCGTTCGCCGGCGCTGCGATGAGCGCCGCGCGCCAAGATGTGCGCCACCTCTCTACATAGTCTATTTAATCCCAGAGTCGTCGCCGAAGAACCCTAATTCCCTTTCCTCCTCTCAATTTTTTCTCTGAACCGAAACCCTAGCTACCACTGTCGTCAGCAAGGTTCACCACAGAGGCCGTGGTGTAGTCGAGGAGGAGCGCCAGCGAGCATAGATTCTCTTTGAAGAACACAACATCAAGGGGGGCTCGGAGACGCTCGAATTTGCCATTTTCCTCCGCCGTGGTTCGTCATAAATCCTGTCGATTAGGTCACCTCCGACCGCACATATCATCATCAACCACTACGCTGCAATCCTGGTGATCTTGTGATGCTCGGGCACCGTTTAATTTGCTTGCTCTCATCCCAAATCGTTTCACCGACGAGTATATGTCGTTGCTACCGTTACCACCGTCGCCACCATAGCTCCGGCGACCTAAATCGAGTGGCGCCGCCACTATACTGCACCCCGCAATGCCCTCTTTCTAGTAAGCCCAGTTACAACTCCGCGCACGCCCTCAATCGCAGGATTGAACATCAACCAGAGAAGATCAGGCGTAGGTGACGTCAGCGTGACGTCATGCTGATGCCATATTCATATTTTATTTATTTTAGAATTTATAATAATGTTTCTGTAATAAATAAAAACATAGAAATGCCATGGCATATGCCCCACCAGTCAGTGACTGGGTGTAGATCGAGTTCTGGTGAGAAAAACCCTTCGGTCCATGCTGAGATCAGCATTACCTAATAAATACATTTATTTATTTATTTAACAAATTCATAAAATGATTAAATCTTGTAAATTTGATATCTTTTGTTTTATAAATCAGAAAAATACATATAATATATGAAAATGTTTAGAAAAATAAAATCCACAACTTAAAACTATTATTAAATATTATTATGATAATGATTTAAATAAATATTATTTAATAAATACTTTATCAAGTTTTAATACTTTGATAATTAATATTTTACTAATGGTAAATGTTAAAAAATATAAATAAAATACTAAAAATCTTAGAAAAATAAGTATTAGAGTTTAAAACAATAATTATACATTATTAAAATACTTAATTAAATATTTATTATTTATTAAGTATTTTTAAAGTAATATAGCTTATTAAAATCATATCTTATTATTTATAAATCACAAAAATAAATGTAACAGACCAAAATAATCACAAAATTAATACCTACATATTAAAAATGTAATATTCCACTTTTGAGTTAAATAAAAAGTTACACACTTTTATAACTTGAATTTAAAACCTATTTCCTTAATTAATAATTCATATAAAGGTAAATAAAACTTGTAAATAATTTTAAAAATTAACCAATTAAATGTAATAAATAGTATTAATCCTAAATACTAATTTTATGAAGTCAAAATGGTTTAACACATTTTAAATATAACTTTATTAAGTTATCCTTCAACCATAAGTATAAATTATTTTATAAAAGAATTCTTATTTAATATAAAACCTCTAAGAATAGTTTGTAAAGAAATAAAACCTATTCCTTTACTTTAACCACAAGTTTATAAACAAACCAAAACACTATATTGAATCCATAAGTAGTTAAGTAATATTAAATCTTTGTTTACAAACTATAACCACTCATCCATAAAAAAAAGAAGGAAAATGATTCTATCCCACTAATCAATTAGAAACCACTATCCAATAGAAGTAATGCCATTCTTAAGTAACTCTAAGGAAACAATATAAAGTGAATAAGATACAAGTATCATAAGTAATACAACCTAAGTCTATCTACATTCTTGAAGTTACTTATAGTTACGAAGCTTTAAGTATAATACTAAAAGACTTTATTATATGCTTTATAGTTAACTTTGGTCTATTGTAATTAAGTTATAAACCATCATAATACCAAACCAACCCAGTTAAAAACAAAGATAGATAAGTCTCAAATATTACCAATTTTCATTATTCCAATAAAGGCAATTCTTTCTAACTTAAAGACTATAACTAGAAAGAACACCTCATAAGATTAACCTAAAAGCTTAAATGCTTCTGTTTAGTTGAGTAAGATTTTCTTCAAAAGTTATTCGTTTTGCCACTTCAATTAACATATGAAAATTAATAGTAAATACCTTACTTTATACTTTACTTGTATAATACGATTGTTTATACTTAAATTCTTTATAAGTGACATTACATGTAAAGTAAAAATTGAAGATAAATAATTAAGATGGAAACAACCTTGAGTAGCATTCCATACTATGTATTTTATTGTTGTATAAATACATGCTGTATTACACACACTCACAAGCCTTAATAAGAAGCACATGCGTGAAACCTAATCTAAAAGGGCAACACATTCCAAGGAAAACCTTTCCAGTATTCAAACCATAGAACACCGTTATTCTCGGGATTCGCTTTTATCAACTTGCATTACATTACTTATGCATAAAAGCATATTGCTTCTTTAAACATTAGTCCTTACCGGACCAATGATGCAGATTTCTGTTATTGGGTCTTATATTGTCTTGAAGACCGTGAGTGCATAATCTTGCAATCACAAAAGGCAAGTTCACACTTGCTCATGTCCTTTGATTATTTTTTGTAAAGTATTTTACAAATCCAGTGTTGTCATCACCTGCATTTGAAAAAGGACAGAAAACACCATTTTCATAATAATGTGATTATAGGTTATTTACCATGAGGTAATAACCTACTATAAGAGTTCCGGTGGTAAAGGAACATATTATCAAGGACTTAACAACCAGTGTCGCCAGTGATTCTTGCGCCGTATATTACGCGTTGACCATGAGATTTGGAATGGGACGGAGAAGTCAGCTGTATCTTTTCCCTCTCGCATGAAGTTGGATGTGCGGGTCGTGGCTGTTATCACTCGTAGCATGCATATTATTTATGGTAATTCGCAGAGGATACGCAACATATAGGTGGGAGCCCTCAATGTCCCACGATAGTTCCGGCATCTGAACGGTCTGTACTGCCATTGCCGTAATTCAATAGGTGGGCTGGCGTACACCAAGGAGACATGCGGGGCCACGGAGAAGGCAGTTATTGGCTTGGGTATTAGTCTAGGCCTCACACCAAGGAAGTGTGAACGGGTTTGCGGCCGGATGTGCAACAAAGCTAAGATCTCTCATGGGTAAAGTCACGCACCTCTGCAGAGTGTAAGAACTGTAACTTGTTACTCCCTGTTCCGGGAAGGTGCTGCGAACGCGGCGGGAAAGGAACCCCATGAAGGTTCTAGTAAACCCGTGACGGCTGACAGACATAGCTTTTCAGAATAAAAGCAACCCTTGAAGAAATGTTGATGAAAACTTGCATTGCCTACGACCTATGGTCTGTGGCTATAGATATAGTGCATCAAACACTCCTTTTCTAGTGGACTTGCTGAGTACGCTCGTACTCAAAGTATCTTCTTAACCCTTGCTAGGTTCTAAAGCTAGTACAAACGACGTCTATATTAAGTTATGCTCCAGGAATCATCATGAAAAGATAAAGCTCTTCAAGGAAGTCAACATATACATCAACTCAAGTGAAAACGAAGTTGCTGATTAGATAAGAATAGAATTTCTAACCATAGAACCTACTTCTGTAGAATATTTAAATAGCAGCAATGCAAGCCAGTAGTTCAGCTACTAGTTTTATAAGTATGATATCTATGAGTTATTTATTCTTGATTCTTCTTCATAAGAAGTTTCTCTCTCTCTTTAACCTAGAGTGTTCTCTGGATCTTGTGTAAAGAGTTGAGTTGTAACCTATAGTCATGTCTTGGACCTGCTATGTTTCTGTTGTACTACTTTGAGGGATGTAATACTAGTGAACGGTGTTTCATTGGTGTTATGTCAACGACTATAGTGTAGTATATCATGAAGTGGTATGATGGGTCACCGCAGTTGGTATCAGAGCATATGCTTTGACCTTAGGATTAAAACCTTTTAGGAAGATCTGTAGGTTGGATAGTGACTATAGGAGCCATCTTATCTAAACCAAATGATATTCTGACTTGTGACGAGTATCCACTTGAGGATAAACCTTGTCAGACCTAAGTCATATGCTTAAGTCATTCTTTCTTAGGAGTAGTTATTTATCTTTTCTCAAGTATAGTGCTCTTTAGTGTCTTCCGAAGGAGGCATAACCCACCAAGATATGGTACGAAAGTGTAAGCCATCAATTGAAGTAGTCTTAATGGTGTAGCTTAATCCTAGAATTTAAGTAAGAACAGTAAAATCCTAGTGTCAGTTGATAACCAAAGACAACCTGATAAATATCATTAGGATAAATGTGGATGTAAAGTGTAGTACTCATGTGGGATTCACTTGAGAATTCTACGTGATGATGTGCAATTATGTTATGACTTAATAACAGTGTAGTAATAAGTAAAGCTATCATGGTTAGATTAATTCTTAAATCATGATGTACAGGTAAAAAATAACCAGATTATGGTGAGATTAGCTCCGAAACCATGATGTAAGTGTAAGTATGACAAGTAATTAGTAAATTATCTTGAGATATAGTAAGAAGATAACTTGGTAGAATCAAGATTGAAGTCAAAGTTGTCATAAAATAGTGATAACATTCAATCTTAGGGGTTCAAAAGAATCTGATTAGTCACTTAGTGAGATCATGTGAGGTTTTTGGCTAATAAAGAAAGGTTGAATATAGTTAATCATTCCAAAGGTAAGACAAAAGCTTAGTCAAAACCAAATTAAGACCACTTTGCTTAATATTATCCTGTTGCACTTGAGAAAATTGGGTAAAATATTGAGACAAAGTATAGTTTGACCCTATGTGCTAAGTATCACGATGTAAACCTATACGAGGAGGTTTCATATACTACACAGCTAAGCCTGAATTCTAGAGATATTATACTCAACTAGTATATTTTGGGCTTAGAATATTGTGTGTTATATGTACCACATTTGGATTTATTTGTTTTTCTTGGATCTTCTTGATTGACTAGATCTGTACATGAAGTTGGACTTGGTGTGCAAATGCATGTTGCAACATCCAGTTACTACTTGATATTATAGACCTAGATAGAGTAAGGGAATTCGTGTAAGGGAGTGATGAATTTCCAAGACCAAAATGAAGACTTACATAAAGAATGAAGTCAAGTGTAAGGTGTATCAAGACAATTTAAAGGTTGAACCAAGTTTGATCATTATTAAATAGTTATAAGGAGGAAGATTAGTATAGAAAATATATGGAGCAACGAGAAGTGATGAATCTAAATTCACACCAAAGTAGATAATATTGCTAAGAAGTAATGTAGTAGTAGTACCAAGTTCATGGAAGCATCATGAATTAATGCAAATACGAAGATTTGGAACTAAAATAGTATTCAATCCCTGACAATTCAGAGAGAATGCTAGAAGTATGTTAGAAACCATAGGATAATACATACACCATAGGATGGTTCGCAGCTGGTAATTATCCGCAGCTGGTATTTGATCCATAGCTAGTAATTGACCCACAGTTGGTATCTTGACCATAGCCGGTAATTGGTTGACATAGTTAACCAGATTGTCTTAAAAGTTGCATAAAGAGCATAAAATTTGGCCTAAGATAAGTAAGACACAAAGGAGTATAAAAATTGAAAGCGGCCGTCTTTCGAGACTCTTCGTGAAGTCAGATGCAGCAAAGCGAAAATATCCAAATAAGTAAGTAAGACAAATTCTGCTGAAAGATTCACTTTGGAGATCCACAATTGTGTGGATACACCGTACAATCTTTCATAAGAACAAATTAGGTAAAGTATAAGCTAGACAAAACTCTACATTCTAATTATAAAGGCAATAAATATTAAATAGGCAGTTTAGATGCCATTAGTAAACCCTAAGGGGGAAAGTAAACATTATAAATGGAAGTTGAAGAAGTACTATTGGTAATAATGAAAGATTATCTAAAGCTTGAAGGTGATAAAAGATTAAGCCCAACAGACTAAGTCTAGAGGAAACAACTCTTAAGTGATCCTTAAGGGTGAATAATCATATCCGATTGGACAAGTATAGAGGAATAAGAAATTCCAATAGGTATGGACTAAATGGGTTCAAAACCAATATTTTGGAAGAATCACCCCATCCAAACCATATAATGACAAATCAAAGATTAGTCTTTTGATCACACTATTGATTCATAAACTTTAAAACCCGTTTTAGTGAGACTTCCTAGACCTTACATAATATAGTAGGGAAGTTTGATGATTAAGTAAAGAAGTTGGATTAGGATACTTAATCAGGGAAATCCACTAAAGCAGAGACCTCAACTTAAGGATTCTACAAGGACATATCCCTAAGGGAGTAAAGAAAAAGTAACTTTGGAGTATTGGAGACAATAAGTTGAAAATTACCTAGTATACTGAGGATTCATGGAAAAGATCTGGATATGGGATATTACAATTATTCCCATTGAGGTTAACATGGAGTTGAGACATGTCATAACCATTGCAAGACAATTCCCTACTCCGAAACTTAAGAGTGTGCGAACTTCGAGGACGAAGTTTATTTTAAGGGGGAGAGTCTGTAACATCCCAACATTAGAGCTTAGAAATAAGCTGAACACAGGTGTGTGCATTGCATTCATGCATAGAAAATCTGAATAATTTTCGCACTTTTAAATAAAAACTTGTCAAAGTGATTGAAGCTTCTCTTAACTTGATGGAATTGAAGTAGATCATCAAGTTGACTGCGATAAGTTTCAATATGACCTTTGCTAAAACCTTATTTTGGGTAAACATGATTTGATCTAAGGATAGATCAAATGGAATAAAGCTAAACCCTAATCCATTACTTAATGATTTATATTTGATCCTTAGGTGATCATATCATAGTATTCATTATAATCACTCATGAATACTAAATTATAAATATAACACAAATAACAAGAATGTAACAACTATATCTTGATCTCGTCTACTTATGCCATGAGTATCATGGAAATACCTAATTTTAAATCTCTAGTGAGATTGAGTAGGAAAGAAACCAAAGTTAAGATCATTCACCATATATCTTTCTTTCCATATCAATCCTTATGGAATCCTATCTCAAAATCTATTGTTCATCAATGTTGAGTAATCAACTATTGATTCACCCATTCTTAACCTATCAATTATTGATCTATCAACTCTTGTCCTTATTATAGCATTCACTTAAGGCCTATGAAAAAGAAGTAAGAAGAGGTAAATATTGATGCTAGTTTTAGATGTTATCTATAGAATGGGAGTGATTGGAAGAAATAAAATCAATATGGTAACAAAGAAGATTACAAGAATGAAGTCTGAAGATAGTTACCAGGAGTAGTCCTATTGGATCAAGTAGGTATAGTCAATGAATTATATCTCTTAATCCAATAGAGCTAAAAAAAGATAATTATAATACAACTGTAATGTTGAATTGATGAAGCCTTGTTTAGTCAACTAGAAACCTGAACCATAAAGGATTAAAGGATCATCATGATCATGCCTTACTCACCAATATTGAATACTTATACCATGTATAAATGACATTGGTGGATAACACATGATTGAACCATAGTATAGATAAATTATCCTAGGTTAGTCATTTCAAGTCACATTAATATAATGTGAGGTTGGAATGATAGATATTGGAGTTAAGAAGAGACAAAATAGTATGAATAAGATGATGATAAATAACATTGGATTATAGAAGTAGTAGTTTTCTCTTGGGAAATACTAAACCCTTAATGAAAGTACAATTTGATATAAACATCTACTAGGATAGCATTAGTGGTTGGTGATTAGGGAAGAATATAAGAAGATTATGAAAGCTTTAGTATTAAGCTCATTGGGTTTATAAATGGCTTTAGAAGAATAAAGGTGGAGAAGAATAGTCTTGTGAAGAAAAGGTCATCATGTTAACACATGATGATGGATATAAAGAAGTAATATATCTAGGAAAGGAATTCCTTAATTAGAAGTCTAGAATTATGAAGTATGGAATATAGAAATCCTTGTTAAACACTAAACCCAAATTCTAGAACCAAACATAGTATCCATTTTATCTGAATGATTTATCATCTTTAATTCACAATGGTTCATAGGAATATTTTCCTATAGCAAATCACCTGAGCACATCTTTATCATTTTCAACCATCATTACCATAGGTGCTTAGGAACCATCTTCATAAATTCTTTTTCATAAGTTATCCTAGAAAACAATTATACTACTTCACTTTAAATGGTGATATTATTAAAATCACAAACATAAAGACAACAGATTTAGCCATTAATATTTATTCACATCAATAAAAGAAAATAAGTATAGTAAGTACTTTAAACCCTAGGATGAGTAATTACAATTCAGAATTCTAAACTTATTAGTAAGTCTTCTCATTAACATCTCATAAATATTCTATATAGAATCATAAGACAAAATCTTTAATTCATTTCTCTAACCACTTATCCCATATGAGCATGGAATAAGTGGGGATCCAATAGTATAAACCATTCTATCTTATAATCTGTGATTAAATACATATAGATAAACCCTATGTATATTATTAAACATTTTAAAACTTAATTACTCACAAATAATAAGAGAAAAAGCATCTATTAAAAGAAAATAAAAAATATAGCATTATATAATAAAAGATCATTATATGATTCTAAATACACCACAATACTGCTGCAAATACTTAGCAAGTAATTTATATAAAGAAACCTTTAACCAATTGTGTAAAATTCAAATTTAAAACTGAAACAGAAAATATAAAATCAATACAAAAAGAAAAAAAGAAAGGAACCAGCATCTGGCCCATGGCCCATCTCCTCTCTGGATTATTCATCGCTGCAAGCAGCCGATCCCAGGCCAACTGGCCCAACTCCTCGGTCCATACCGCTTCGCCCCTTCTTTCTCCTTTCTTCTTCCTCCCGATAGAAAACGCTCCAATGCAAGCCTTTGTGCACGTCGTCCGTCACGGCCATGCGATGCGCCAAGGCCAAGATGTGTGCCACTACTCTACATAGTCTATTTAATCCCAGAGTCGTTGCCGAAGAACCCCAATTCCCTTTCCTCTTCTCAATTTCTTCTCTGACCCGAAACCCTAGCTACCACTGTCGTCAGCAAGGTTCACCCCGGAGGCCGTGGTGTAGTCGAGGAGGAGCGCCAGCGAGCATAGATCTTCTGTGAAGAACACAACATCAAGCGGGGGCTCGGAGATGCTCGAGTTTGCCATTTTCCTCCGCCGTGGTTCGTCGGAAATCCTATCGATTAGGTCACCTCCGACCGCGCCTATCATCATCAACCACTATTCTGCAATCCTGGCGAGCTTGCGATGCTCGGGCGTTGTTTAATTTTCTTGCTCTCATCCCAAATCATTTCACCGATGAGTATCTACCGTCACCGCCGTTAGCCACCGTCGCCACCATAGCTCCGGCGACCTAAATCGAGCGGCGCCGCCACTATACTGCACCCCGCAACGCCCTCTTTCTAGTAAGCCCAGTTACAACTCCGCGCGCGCCCTCAATCGCAGGATTGAACATCAACCAGAGAAGATTAGGCGTAGGTGACGTCAGCGTGACGTCACGCTGATGTCATATTCATACTTTATTTATTTTAGAATTTATAATAATGTTTCTGTAATAAATAAAAACATAGAAATGACATGGCACATGCCCCACCAGTCAGTGACTGGGTGTAGATTGAGTTCTGGTGAGAAAAACCCTTCAGTCCATGCTAACATCAGCATTACCTAATAAATACATTTAGTTATTTAATTAATAGATTCATAAAATGATTAAATCTTGTAAATTTGATATCTTTTGTTTTATAAATCAGAAAAATACATATAATATATGAAAATGTTTAGAAAAATAAAATCTACAACTTAAAACTATTATTAAATATTATTATGATAATTATTTAAATAAATATTGTTTAATAAATACTTTATCAAGTTTTAATACTTTGATAATTAATATTTTAATAATGCTAAATGTTAAAAAATATAAATAAAATACTAAAAATCTTAGAAAAAATAAGAATTAGAGTTTAAAACTATAATTATACATTATTAAAATACTTAATTAAATATTTATTATTTATTAAGTATTTTTAAAGTAATAAACCTTATTAAAATCATATATTATTATTTATAAATCACAAAAATAAATGTAATAGACCAAAATAATCACAAAATTAATACCTACATATTAAAAATGTAATATTCCACTTTTGAGTTAAATAAACAGTTAAACACTTTTATAACTTGAATTTAAAACCTATTTCCTTAATTAATAATTCATATAAAGGTAAATAAAACTTGTAAATAATTCTAAAAATTAACCAATTAAATGTAATAAATAGTATTAATCCTAAATACTAATTTTATGAAGTCAAAATGGTTTAACACATTTTAAATATAACTTTATTAAGTTATCCTTCAACCATAAGTATAAATTATTTTATAAAAGAATTCTTATTAAATATAAAACCTCTAAGAATAGTTTGTAAAGAAATAAAAACTATTCCTTTACTTTAACCACAAGTTTATAAACAAACCAAAACACTATATTGAATCCATAAGTAGTTAAATAATATTAATTCTTTGTTTACAAACTATAACCACTCATCCATAAAAAAAAGAAGGAAAATGATTCTATCCCACTAATCAATTAGGAAACCACTATAGAATAGAAGTAATGCCATTCTTAAGTAACTCTAAGGAAACAATATAAAGTGAATAAGATACAAGTGTCATAAGTAATACACCCTAAGTCTATCTACATTCTTGAAGTTACTTGTAGTTACCAAGCTTTAAGTATAATACTAAAAGACTTTATTATATGCTTTATAGTTAACTTTGGTCTGTTGTAATTAAGTTATAAAGCATCATAATACCAAATCAACCCATTTAAAAACCAAGATAGATAAGTCTCAAATATTACCAATTTTCATTATTCCAATAAAGGCAATTCTTTCTAACTTAAAGACTATAACTAGAAAGAACACCTCATAAGATTAACCTAAAAGCTTAAATGCTTCTGTTTAGTTGAGTAAGATTTTCTTCAAAAGTTATTCTTTTGCCACTTCAAATAACATATGACAATTAATAGTAAACACCTTACTTTATACTTTACTTGTATAATAAGATTGTTTATACTTAAATTCTTTATAAGTGACATTACTTGTAAAGTAAAACTTGAAGATAAATAATTAAGATGGAAACAACCTTGAGTAGCATTCCATACTATGTATTTTATTGTTGTATAAATACATGTTGTATTCCACACACTCACAAGCCTTAATAAGAAGCACATGCGTGAAACCTAATCTAAAAGGGCAACACATTCCAAGGAAAACCTTTCCAGTATTCAAACCATAGAACACCGTTATTCTCAGGATTCGCGTTTATCAACTTGCATTACATTACTTATGCATAAAAGCATATTGCTTCTTTAAACATTAGTCCTTACCGGACCAATGATGCAGATTTCCGTTATTGGGTCTTATATTGTCTTGAAGACCGTGAGTGCATAATCTTGCAATCACAAAAGGCAAGTTCACACTTGCTCATGTCCTTTGATTATTTTATTTAAAGTATTTTACAAATCCAATGTTGTCATCACCTGCATTTCAAAAAGGACAGAAAACACTATTTTCATAATAATGTGATTATAGGTTATTTACCATGAGGTAATAACCTACTATAAGAGTTCCGGTGGTAAAGGAACATATTATCTAGGACTTAACAACCAGTGTCGCCAGTGATTCTTGCGCCGTATATTACGCGTTGACCATGAGATTTGGAATGGGACGGAGAAGTCAGCTGTATCTTTTCCCTCTCGCATGGAGTTGGATGTGCGGGTCGTGGCTGTGATCACTCGTAGCGTGCATATTATTTATGGTAATTCGTAGAGGATATGCAGCATATGGGTGGGAGCCCTCAACATCCCACGATAGTTTCGGCATCTGAACGGTCTGTACTGCCATTGCCGTAATTCAATAGGTGGGCTAGCGTACACCAAGGAGACATGCGGGGTCGCGCAGAAGGCAGTGATTGGCTTGGGTCTTAGTCTGGGCCTCACACCAAGGAAGTGTGAACGGGTTCGCGGCCCGTATGTGCAACAAAGCTAAGATCTCTCATGGGTAAAGTAACGCACCTCTGCAGAGTGTAAGAACTGTAACTTGTTACTCCCTATTCCGGGAAGGAGCTGCGAACGAACCCCATGAAGGTTCTAGTAAACCCGTGAAGGCTAACGGATATAGCTTTTTAGAATAAAAGCAACCCTTGAAGAAATGTTTATGAAAACTTGCATTGCCTACGACCTACGGTCTGTGGCTATAGATATAGTGCATCAAACACTCCTTTTCTAGTAGACTTGCTGAGTACGCTCGTACTCAAAGTATCTTCTTAACCCTTGCTAGGTTCTAAAGCCAGTACAGACAACGTCTACATTAAGTTATGCTCCAGGAATCATCATGAAAAGATAAAGCTCTTCAAGGAAGTCAAGAAAGTCAATATATACATCAACTCAAGTGAAAACGAAGTTGCTGATTAGATAAGAATAGAATTTCTAACCATAGAACCTACTTCTGTAGAATATTGCAATAGCAGCAATGCAAGCCAGTAGTTCAGCTACTAGTTTTATAAGTCTGATATCTATGAGTTATTTATTCTTGATTCTTCTTCGTAAGAAGTTTCTTTCTCTCTCTTCACCCTAGAGTGTTCTCTGGATCTTGTGTAAAGAGTTGAGTTGTAACCTATAGTCATGTCTTGGACCTACTATGTTTTCTGTTGTACTACTCTGAGGGATGTAATACTAGTGAACGGTGTTTCATTGGTGTTATTTCAACGACTATAGTGAACTATATCATGCAGTGGTATGTTGGGTCACCGCAGGTTATTTATTTTAAATTTTGATGATGCATATGTTTACAATGTTAGTGCTAAAAGGCTTTAGCCTAATGATTTGAGTCCTACCTATTTATGGCATTGTCGTTTGGGGCATATAAGTGAAAAGAGCATGAATAAGCTCCATGGTGATGGTCTTCTAACTTCGTTTGATTTTTAATCATATGAGACATGTCAAGCTTGTTTACTTGGAAAGATGACCTAGTCGCCTTTTTCGGGTTTACCCGAGAGAGCGAAAGACTTGCTGGAACTCATACATACTGATGTATGTGGACCAATGAGCAAGACGGCCAGAGGAGGATATCACTACTTCCTTACTTTCACTGATGATTTCAGTAGATATGATTATGTCTACTTGATGAAGCATAAGTCTGAAACTTTTGAAAGGTTCAAGGAGTTTCAGAGTGAGGTAGAGAATCAATGTGGCAAGAAAATAAAGGCCTTGCAATCTGATCGTGGAGGTGAATATTTGAGTCACGAATTTAGCAATCATCTTAAGAGTTGCAGAATTGATCCATAGCTCACGCCGCCCGGAACGCCTCAAAGAAACGGGGTCTCCGAACGGCGCAATCGAACTCTGTTGGACATGGTTCAATCGATGATGAGCCAGTTGGATTTACCATTATCATTTTGGGCATACGCTCTAGAAACAACAACTTTCACACTTAATACGGTACTATCTAAATCCGTAGTCAAGACACCATATGAGATGTGGACTGGAAAAAATCCCAGTTTGTCTTTTCTAAAGATTTGGGGTTGTGATGAATTTGTCAAGTGACTTCAGTCGGACAAGCTAACACCCAAATCGGATAACTGCATTTTCGTGGGATATCCGAGGTAAACCTTAGGGTATTACTTCTACAACCGAGAAGAGGGCAAAGTATTTGTCGCTCGTAATGGTGTTTTCCTAGAGAAAGAGTTTCTCACAAAGGGAACAAGTAGAAGGTCGGTGCGACTTGAAGAAGTTCAAGATGAGCCAGTCGGGGATGCTTCTATGAGTGATGCTATTGTATCAGAACAAGTTGAGGAACCCGTGGCAATAGAAGCACCACAACCACGAAGGTCGGCGAGGCTCCATGAAGCGCGGGAATTATTATTGTTAGACAATGATGAGCCTGCGACCTATGCAGAAGCGATGGTGGACCCAGACTCTAAGAAATGGCTGATCTCCATGAGATCCAAGATAGAGTCCATGGGAGATAATCAAGTTTGGAACTTGGTTGACCTGCCTGATGGTTTTAAAGCCATCGAGTGCAAATGGATCTATAAGAAGAAGATTGATATGGATGGAAATGTTCACATCCATAAAGCTCGACTTGTTGTAAAAGGTTTTTGACAAGTTCAAGGAGTTGACTACGACAATACTTTCTCGCCCGTAGCGATGCTTAAATATATACGGATAATTCTAGCCATTACTGCACATTTCGACTATGAAATATGGCAGATGGATGTCAAGACGGCTTTCCTAAATGGAATCCTAACTAAGGACGTGTATATGATGCAGCCCGAAGGTTTTGTCGATCCAAACATTGCTGGAAAGGTATGAAAACTTCTAAAGTCCATTTATGGGCTGAAGCAAGCATCTCGGAGTTGGAACATTTGATTTGATGAAGTTGTAAAGGAGTTGGATTCATCAAAAACAAACAAGAACCTTTTGTTAACAAGAAAGAAAGTGGGAGAGCACTTGTATTTCTAATATTATATGTAGATGACATATTGCTGATTGGAAATGACATTCCTATGCTCGAGTCTGTTAAGACCTTATTGAAAAATAGTTTTTAGATGAAGGACTTAGGAGAAGCGGCATATATTCTGGGCATCAAGATCTATAGATATAGATCAAGAAGGCTAATTGGATTAAGCCAGAGTACATATATTGACAAGGTGTTGAAATGGTTCAGCATGGAAGAGGCTAAGAAGGGGTTCTTGCCCATGTCTCGCGACATTAAACTCATCAAGACTCAGTGTCCTTCGACTACTGATGAGCGTGAGCACATGAGCAGGGTTCCATATGCTTCGGCTATTGGATCCATCATGTATGCAATGATATGTACTCGCCCAGATGTTTCCTATGCTCTAAGTGTTACGAGCAGATACCAGGCTGATCCAGGTGAAGGTCACTAGACAGCGGTAAAGAACATCCTTAAGTACTTGAAAAGGACTAAGGATGTGTTCGTAGTTTATGGAGGTGAGGATGAACTCGGTGTAAAGGGTTACATAGATGCGAGTTACCTTAACGACTCAGATGATTCAAAATCGCAATCAGGTTATGTGTTTGTCATGAATGGTGGTGCTGTGAGCTGGAAATGTTCCAACCAAGATACGGTGACCTCCTCTTCAACAGAAGCTGAATATATTGCTGCCTCGGAGGCTGTAAAGGAAGCTGTTTGGATTAGGAATTTCCTGATAGCTCTCGGTGTGGTTCAGGGCGCGTCCAATCCCTTGGACGTTTATTGTGACAACAATGGTGCTATTGCACAAGCCAAGGAACCTAGACAACACCAAAAGAACAAACATATTTGCATACGTTACCATCAGATTCGTGAGTTCGTTGAGGATGGTAGTGTCATGATATGCAAAATACATACAGACTCAAATGTTTCTGATCCCTTGACTAAGCCTCTCCCGCAGCCCGCGCATGAAGCGCAAACAAGAGCAATTGGTATTAGATGCATTTTAGATTGACTCTAGTGCAAGTGGGAGAATGGAGGAAATATGCCCTAGAGGCAATCATAGAGATGATTATATTTCATAAGTATCCATGAGTTATTGTAATGTTTCTTGAATATCCATATCAGGCAACTTGTATTGATTGACAATTGTGTGAATTGTTTGTAAAACTCTTTACTCGTATGGTTATTTAATAGTTGTCCCTAGTCGGAGTTCATGTGAGGACACACGTAAATATTAGACTAGCACATCGATTGGTTGATGACTATGTTTCACAAGTCATAGACATGGAGATGTCAATGATGTGGACACATGTTATGAACATGGGGTTGGACTGATCCAACTTGAGACCGGCAACTAGACTTGCATCTCTCTCTACACATGGTGTATGTTTTTTCCTTAAACCTGAGATTGTCGCATGTACTTGAGATGTGGATCGACCTACATTGGGGCTATCAACCACTACTCCATAACTGGGTAGTCATAAAGGTAGCTTTCGGATTTTTCCTGAAGCATGATGCAAGGAATGGTCAATCAAGATGGGATTTGCCCCTCTCTACATAAGGTTAAGATTTAACCTAGTAAAGGGATTCCGAATCATAGTATCGAGAAAGGGAGGTAAGCTTGGAGCTAGACCAAATATTGTGAGGCAAAGGGAAAGACATGTACTAAACCTTGTGATGGTTTGTCCGATATGATCTTTGTATGCGTTTAGGAGTTGGCACGTCTTGCTAGAGGCCGCTACCAACTATTGACAGAATAAGTGTATTCGTTTCATGTCTACACGTATATGAACCTATAGGGTCACACACTTAAGGGGCTGGAAGCCTAATGAGGATTGGATCCGAATTAGACCAGGCTTAGGCTACTAATGGGCTTCTAATATAGAAGCCCACTAGGGACGCCTATATAAGAGAGGGTGGGGCGAGCTAACCAGGGTTAGACCATTCCACCCAGCCTCCACTCCTCACGCCTGTGTCGCGCGCACGGACCTAGCATTCCGGCGTCTGACACTTCCACCCCGCACGTGTGGATACCACGGAGGTGCTGCATCTGTGGCACTTGGACAAGCCGCGCAAGGGGAGCTGCTCGTGGGACAAGGACGAGGAGGAGATGTAGTACATCTACACTGCCTCGACGCGCTTCATCAAATTCCGCAAATGCGCGTCTAGTGGTAATCCCGTGATCTATGACAACAGTAATCCTGGTTTACGCGGTAGAAAATTTTGATTTGCGCTATTGTAGCCTACCCGTATCCCTACAGGACAATCATCACGAGGTAGCCTCAGCTCAAACCTCGACTGCAAGGGAACCCATACTAAGATATATAAACTTCTAGTCAAGCCCTACCCAAATTCGGGTATTATGGTTGTACGGTAAAATTGGAATGGTATCGCATCCGAACACAACCATCAGCTTTTATAAAGGGGCTAAGGCTCATGTCTCAACATTTTCATCATCAAAATCATCTGTTGTTCATTACATATGTCAAAACATTTTATTAGAATGACGCATCATTTCAAGGTTTTCACAATCATTTTCACCAAGTATTCCCATCTAAAGTGATCAAGTTTTATGCTTAGCACTAGGCACTAAGGTTGGGGGTAATCACTAATGAGGGATGATAATTAAGTGTGACTCATCCAAATCTAATCTCATGCCTCAGTATGACATCTAGTTCTATCTAACTTAGGCCAAAATTTATGCTCTTTATGCTACCTCTAATATCATTCCAAAATTTACATGTCACTAAGTAACATAAATAAAAATCTTTGATAAAGAAATAAAAATAATAAAGCTTGCAAGTAAAACTGGGATTTGGTATAATAAGGGGGTATAACCAAATATGCCTAAGGCATCCAGTTTGCATAGTTATCATGCAAGTGTTAGCTTTCTAAGTTAACTTGTATTGGGAAGCTTGCTAGGATGGCTTGCATGGATAAGAAACTTGCAAGGGGTATCTTGCCTTGAGTACTGCGGTGGTTGAAGTTCTCCTCTGCTTCTTCTTCTTAGTAGTATTCATCCTCTTCGTATACTTGGTCGGTACTAGCATCTATAAATAAATACGAGGTACACAATCATCAAACAATACTTAACTAGTTATATTTGGTACACAAGGTTCACACTAGATGATCTAGCATCATCACAATCATCACATGAAATAAATACTTAGTCTTATTTATTTTATTTTAGAAAAGTAATTTCAAATCATTGAAAACTACTTAAGATTTAATATTCTCCAATTAAAATATGGGATCATGTTGACACATGTCATCACCACATATTTTAATACTTGGGAATGTGATTTAAAGTGGTGTCACAATTTAATAATGTCTAACATTATTATTTTAATTAATTAAAGTAACTTGTCAATTATTACTTCAAGTAAACCTATATATTTTATATATTCATAAATGTCTTGTCAAATGTGATTTTTGAGAGTTGGAATCAACTCAAAAGCATGTATGGTTGATTTTTGAAAAATGTTTGAATGCATAAAAGTCTCCGCCTTGTTATTTTTACTATTGGTGATCTATAATTCCAAATGGTTTAAATCCAACGGGCTTGGATTAAGAATTTCCATATCTTTCTAACTAAATTGGTTTCATGCTATTTGGTTTAGTAAAACTCTCTGAATTGATTTTTGAATCAACAGACAGAACTAGATTTGAAACTAAAATGAAAAATCTAAATTTAAACTAACTGGGTTGCGCAGGAGAGTTATTGGGTCGGCCACTGCGCAAAGCACGCGTAGGGGCTAGTTTAAGTGGTGTCCCCACTTGACAGGGGGTGGCGAAGGGGTATGGGGCTATTACGAACCGTAGGATTAGATGCAAGATCAACGGCTCACGGTCGTCGTCCTCATCAGAATAGGACACGACGAGGACTAACCCTAGCACGGCCAGTGGGGGTCTAGGGAGTCTTACCGGGGCTCAGGAGAGGGTCGGAGATGGGGGCGAATGAGGTTGTCGACGATGGTGGTTCTCCTGGTACTGGCAGCGTCTCCTGGGGTGGCCGCAATCGACGACACCCTTCTCCTCCAGCAGCGGCAGGATCCGGCCAAATTCCGGCAACCTGGTGCTCGCCTTGCTCCGAGAAG
Source organism: Avena insularis (assembly GCA_023614405.1). Classification (NCBI taxonomy): domain Eukaryota; kingdom Viridiplantae; phylum Streptophyta; class Magnoliopsida; order Poales; family Poaceae; genus Avena; species Avena insularis. Next base: position 360,194,637 of record CM042697.1, read on the forward strand.
AAGTGGGAAGGATCAGTGAGAGGTGGGGAGTGAGATGGGGGAGGCCTCCTTTTATAGGCGAGCGAGAGAGGCCGAGTGGTATGGGCAGAGCTCGTCGGGGTCGGCATTACAACAAGCTACTGGCATGGCATGGGGGTTAGGACGGTGCACGGTCTCCTGGCGATGCTCAAGGAGGTAATGGCACGACAAGGGGCGGTCGAGAATGGTCGGAACGCGTTGGTGCTGTGAGCGGCACCGACGGCGATTTTGATGACGCACAGTGGTTACGGGTCGCACGACAGCGAACGGGGAGGTTCCTGGGGTCGTGGTGATCGCAGACACGGGCGGCGAAGGCGAGGCGCAGGGTGTGCGAGCGTGTCGGGTGCGGATCTCTGGCATGCTCTCGGCATGGCAGGGACTAACTAGGCGCGGCACGTTCTCGGTGGTCCACGACTTGGCAGCGCTCGAGGACTGGACAGGGGGTGGCGGTGTACGGTGGCCTGCCTCCTGGACATGGTGGCTAGGCGTGGCGATGGCTCGAGCTAGCTTGCTACGGTCGGCTGGCAAGGGGTTGCTCGGGCATGCACGACATGGTGCAATGGTAGCTTGCTAGGTTGATTCAATGCTGGTGTTCTCACTGGTGGAGACAAGGGGTGAGAGTAGGGTGCAAAGGGGGGCAAAACATTGATCAAACACAGTGTTAGTTAGGCAGGTTTACTGTGCTCACTAAGTGTTTGATGAAATGGCCGAAAAAATTTATATTCGAAATTTTGGATGAATTTTGGTGGGTGCATTGGTCACACACTGGGTAGTATCTGGTTGTTTGGATTTATCAAGGTGAAATGGTTTGGTAGGGTTTTGAGAAATGGTGATCTTACCATATGAACTAGATTCAATTTTGAATTGTCCTTGGCATAGATTTGCAAAATGTTTCTGTGGGTTTGCAAGGTGGTCTTGGGTTCACTTTTACTTGGTCTAGCAAGGGGTAAAAATAATTGGATTTGTTTCTGTTAGAAATCTTGGACTAGAAACACTCAAAGTGGTCTAGTGAACAAGTTTGGCAAAAATGACTATTTGCTTATATGGTTTGTTTTTGAATTTCTCTTCAATTGATTCTGCTTGGAAATGATTTAGATGATGTTGTTTTTATCTTTAAACCAATCCTTGCCATTCATAACAATCAAACAAGTCCATACAAGCATTCATGCATTCATCACACATAGATGCATTCATATTGATTTTAAATAACAAAAGTTTTTGTTTAACCCTAAATTTTGGTGATTGGAATTTGATAACCTTGATTAATATTTTTGGGATGTTACAGAAAGGCAGAGGGATGGGGCGGCGTATTTATAGGCAGGGCGCATGCGTCCCGGTTTATAACACAAACCGGGACTAAATATATGCAACATGCCACGTGTCTGATGCGATACCTTTAGTCCCGGTTTATGTTACAAACCGGGACACATGTGAAGGGTTTCGCAGCATAGTAAATCAAAAAAATTCTACAGATACGAACGGAAAAGCCAAGATCTAATCTAGGAGATGCAAACAACAAGGGGAATTCGATGAGATCTTCATACCCTTGAAGATTCGCACAGCGGAACGTTCGTCGGAACGTGGGTGATGTAGTCATACTCGCTTCTCCTCCTCGCGATCCGATCCGATCTAACACCGCAAGTGGCGATGCCTCCGAGAGATGCACACGTGCGGCACCTCGATGTCTCCTCCTTCCTCGGTCCAGCAAGTATGGTGGAGAGATGGATTGGATCTACAACGCGACGGCGCGGTGCAAGTGGTGGAAAGTTTCTGCAGCAGGGCTTCGCCACGCAAATGGGAGGGAGAGAGAGGAGGGCAGCAGGGCGGCTAGGGCTTGAGGAAGAGGTGTGGGGGGAGGGTGCGACCCAGCCCTCTATATATATAGGGGTGGGCGCCAGCCCTAGACCCTCCCCCAAGCCCAAGGCCGACGGCCAAGGAGGGAGGAGTGGGGGGCAAGTTTCCCCCCCTTCTAGAAGCTTTCCTAGGGTTTGCCCTAGATCTGGCCGGCTGGGCCCTATGGGGCCTTGTGCCCCTGGCCCAATGCGGCCAGGGCACTCCCTCATAGGCCCATGCCCCCTCCCGGCAGGTGGGGCCACGTTGGTCCCCCTCCGAAAGGTTCTAGAAGCTTCCGGTACAATACCGATTAACCCGAAACAATTCCAAACTCCAAAAACTGCATTGCCTTATATGAATCTTATTCTCCGGACCATTCCGGAACCTCTCGTGATGTCCCGGATCCCATCCGAGACCAACAAAAACTCATAAACCAATTATCCAATCTATCCTAGCGCCAAGACACGTTAGTGTGTGACCTTCGGTTCGAGAATATGCATGATCTTCTATCAATAATCAACAACAGGGTCCTGAAACCCATATTGACTCCCACACATTCATCGATGATCATATCGGATGAACCACGATGTCAGGATTCAATCAATCCCATATATATATTCCCTTCGTCACATGATATTTTACTTGCCCGAGATTTGATTGTCGTTTGCATCGCCATACCTAGTTCAATCTCGCTCACAGCAAGTACTTTACTCAGATCGTAATCCGATATCACTTTGTGATTAACTCCTTAACCACATGCTTGCAAGCGGTGTTGATATCGACACGAGTGGGCCCGAAGTATATCTCTCTGACTTGGGAGGGACAAATCCCATCTCGATACATACAACCCAACAGGTACTTTCCGATCACCTGAGAGACACCTTTATGATCACCCTCTCATAGGATGACGTTTGATGACCTCAAAGCTTTCTTCCGATACCAGGGAGTTGTATTATCTCATGGTCTAAGGAATACAATATTTGACATAAGAAAAGCTTCGCAAAGATGAACACGATGACACGATCTAATTGCTCCGCTTAGTTTGGGTCTGTCCATCATATCATTCTCCCAATGATATGATCTCATTATTAATCGACAACTCATGTCTATGGTTAGGAAACCTTAACCATCATTAATAAATGAGCTAGTCCATAGAGGCATACTAGGGACACGGTGTTGTTTACAAACCACACAAGTATTAAAGTTTCCGCTTAATACAATTCTAGCATGGAATATAAACTTTATCATGAACAAGAATTATAATAATAACATCTTTATTATTGCCTCTAGGGCATAATTCCAACAACATGCTCCCATATAAACCGGGACGGAGACCCCCCGCCTCCCGAGAGACGTGCCGGCTGCTCGAACGCGAGCATTAGTCTCGGTTCGTGATGGAACCGGGACTAATGCTCTGTATGAAAGGGCCTTTTTCTACTAGTGTTGGTAGATGTAATGCATTTCTTTATGATTTAGTAGCTTGACTTAAAATACACTAGTAAGGTTACAATGCGTGTTCACTCATATTATCATGTCAATGTAAATTAAAAAGACACAATAGCAAGTAGAATCGAAATATACTCGTTAGTTGGTTTGTTGACAATCACAACCTATCATTCAGTCAACCGAACGATCCTCTCCATGCAAAATTGACAAAACACGTGACTATAATGGATCATGTAGATCTAGCTCTATGTAAATATCATTTTAGTTGTATTGGAGAATGTCATCTCAAGTAAGATAGAGGGGGAATAATGGTAGTTTAAATAAAAAAATCAATATGACCTTTTTTGTTTTCTTCTAGATTTGTTGTGCATTCAGGAGTATGACTGTTCTTTTGGTCCAGCCTCTTGTGAAGATAAGTTTATATGGGTGTTTGTTTGATTGCTATCTCAGTTGATGTTCGGACTTACTATTCTTTCATTCAACTTCTTGATACACGCTAGCAATTTTCCTAACCTTGAATAAGTATATGGTTCCTGAATATCTAATCTACTTTATTTACTTCTCTCCATTCTCCTACCATCTGATCAAAGCTATCACCTAATTCCATGGTTCTCTCTTGTATTTTATTAAAAATTTGGACACAGCCAATCTGGCATTTTCCAGGGAACAGATATTTGATTAATTTTCTTGGAAGAGAAAGTTCATAAATTCTCCATACTAGTTTGCAACATGGCTATATCTTTCCTGAATTAACCTAGGATTTGGACGTACCATTTACAATCCGGTAAAGGTACCAAATACTTAATGTGATCAATTCTATCATTGGGATTTTGTTTGCACACCTTGGATGGTTAAATTTATCTATACTAGGGTCATAATTTCCTATTTAAATTAAAATATTTACTTCTTCAAATGGAATACTAGGATTTACATTGCTCTCTCAGCACAAATATAGAGCATATGTGATCACTCCTTTTTACCCAGCAAAATTTTGCAGGTTTCTCCTTAGTTTGTATAGTAGTCCAACTATTCTGGTATTAAATAGATCCAATAATTTTTCGGTGGTATGTACTCCCTCTATTCCAAATTATAAGACATTTAGTATATCAGAGACCTGATACATTTTGGTGCTACGGGTTGATCAATCTTTGAAATGTAAGCAGTTTCCATTGGTTATTTCAAAAAACAGAAAAACATTCTTTTGAAAGGCCATCAGTAACTCTGAAGAATTATTCTGCGCCAAAGACGTTCTAACTACATTTTCTATTTCCAACATGTTCTAAATATTTTTATCTCTATAAGACGTTTGATATCCCATTAGTTGACTTGCCACTAGCCAAGTATGCGTCATCACCATATCATAGGCATTTGTCTTCATGTTATGTCGATATTTCATATGATCACTCAACCAATGGTGTTTTTTACTTAGTATTATGAAACCATGATGATATCTCGATTTCAATCTACTAAATAATGATAGGCTCGAGTCATAGAACCATTTAAATTGACCATGGAAGAATTAAAGTTTAATAGGTGATTACTCTCCTTTATTAAATCACCAATTTTGATAAGTACCGCAACTTTGTAGGTTAATATATACAAATATTGTATTTCATTTGTTGTATTGGAAAGTTACATTTAGTTGTAGCGTCATTTACTAATTTTGTTATTTTTTGTAGCATCTGGACGGATGGATCGGACGTGTGATTGTGATTCATACTAGAATTAAAGTGTTCCAACAATTTTGATATTTATAGTACTAGTTTCATATCAGTAGGTTAGATTTTCCTTAAAATTCCATTTCATTCGATGCACCCAATTTAGCATTTACACGTAATTTGAACAAGAGTAGTAAATGGCAATCTATATACACAAACTCAATTGTGATGAACACATACACTTGGCACAAAATCTATGTAAATTTGTGTCTAACGTGTTGCCTGCGCAATGCGCGGGCCACTGTCCTAGTTGTATAAACTATATAATATCTTTATCAACTTTAATTGATTGAAGAGACAACAACTAACATGGGGATTTAATCGCAATATGTAGCCTGATTATACTAAATGGTTGCAAAAACAAACTCCCTTAACTTAGGAACAGGGACTAAAATAATTTACATACTTTTGTACTGTATTTAAGTTCCAAATTTCGCACACACACATAGCTGCATACGCCCCTGTACATGCAAATATTTATTTTATATTTTACTAGCTGAATACCCTGGTTGATTTTTATTGAATTTTTTATCTATATTTTATTTATTGTACACTACTTGTTTTGATTTTACTGCCCACCACGGGTCGATCATATGTATGTTGGTTCTGAAAATTAGTGTATCTCGGTGAAGCATGTTTTTCTCAGCGTGTTCAGCATGATAAGTATGGCACAAATAATCATCCATATTTAGAGCAAAACCGAATTTTGATATGTTTGTAATCCTTACATGATGGCCCTCCGGAATCGTCGAAACGCTTAGGTGTTTGGAAATGAGATCATTAAAATTTTAAGATGTGGTGCTTGGCTAATAGTGGAGTTCCTTGAGTCCTTCAGAAAAGTGCGAGAGAGTAGTCTAGTGAGAGATGTGATCTGCTCGTTACTTCTACCGTTTCGTTACGCTTGCCCGGTCAAAACTCAGATCAGATTATTCCCGTGGAAAAAATGCTTACAAAAAATCAACTTATGTTCTTACTTTTGCATTGTCACTTTACTTTACCAGTTGGCTTGAAAAAAGTGGGTCTCTTTCCTAAAAGAAATCTGCAATTAGTCATGCGATCACCAAGTAACCAGATCCCACTTTCGTGAGTTGTTTTAGTGGATGACGCACGCAACCTAACAGAAGATGTCACTATGATGCCCGGGTACCGTGTGAGTGCGTGATCGTGTCGCCCCGTACGGATGACCAGCAAACGGACATAGGCAGGTAACACTGTATGGCACAAATAATCATCCATTTGATCCATAATAAATGTCATTTATTTTGTATTAAACTAGTACAAATTTTATACTAGATCGAGCATTATTATGAATTAGAGAAAGTACTTATCACTGTTAGAACTACTAATTAAAACTAATTATTCTACTGTACTTATTAGCAATGTGTACTCATACAATAGCAATATCGGACTAAAAACTTTTGAAAGTCTAGACAAACGAGTTTAAGATATAAACTTTTTGGAAAAAAATACTATAAAATATACAAGTATGCAACCTTTGTGCCATCGGCGAGCCTGGACGGCTGCCCGGTCTAGAGAGGCGCTGGTACATTACGAAGTCCTTGCAGCTCAGTACATTGACGTTTTAATCCGGATTCGGTCGACACCACCTTTGTCACTCGATAAGATTAAGAAAATTTCAGTTAACATGCACGCGTGTGAGACGAAGTATATATATTTTCTTCCATTGATGGTGTAAGAGAGAAAGTTTACTCTCCACTAATTTTACTGTAAAGGTTGTACACAACTATATGTACTGTACGTGAACTTGCTTCAAAGACAAGGAACGAACGCTGGTAACCTTAGTCGGTATCATGCAATCCATGTGGGTCCAAAAGTTGATGTGGCCGGTAATTATGAAAGAGAGTAGATTGGAGTAAGACTAGCCGTAGTGGAAGTAATATAAATAGTAACATGCAACCATAGTAATGCCATATAATCATTTAGATGACGTGTCATGTCATTAATTAAAAAAAGTGAGCTAGTAACATATTACTAATAGAAAATATTACTAGTAGAAAACAGGCTTTTCGTCCAGACCATTAGTCCCGGCTGTGGCTGGGACGGGATTAATGGCTCGCGCCGAATAGCCTGAGCCACCCCAGACCATAGGTCCCAGCCCGTTAGACCCCATTAGTCCCGGTTTGAGACACAAACCGGGACTAAGGCCTGCCGCTCGCTGGAGGCACCCCTTTAGTCATCTCAAAATTCATGAATTACAAAAGCTTGCACCTCATTCATGCATTCATAGCATTCTTAGCTTGCACAAAAAGTTTCAAATCAAAAATTCAAATAAAACCAATTGTATGCCTATTACTTATATATCATTAAGGCATGGTTTTATTTTAATTTGAAAGGTTCAAAGTATGTTTGAATAGACAGTAGTGTTTGACACACATTTGAGCACAAGGTTCACTGTTTAAAAATTCAGAGAAAATTTCAATTCAAACTCATGTGAGTTGGGTTTGAAAATGATTCATGAAAATCCAATCAGAAATAGAAAAAGAGAAAAGAAATAGAAAAGGACCAACGCCACCAATTCGGCCCAGTGCCAGACCCAGCCCAGCAAGCCCACCCGGCGTTTTCCCTCTCCACTCTGTTTCTCACCGCACCCGCGCCACACCCGTCGCTGACAAACATGGCCCACTGCCACATCAGCTCATCGTTCCCAAATCCCCGCGCGACGACCCACTCCGCCGATTCTTCCCCGCAGTGACGCCGCAAATGAATTCTCTTAAATTCCGTTGATTCCTGCGTAATTGCCGCTCCTGCTCTGGATACTAAAGCACCACCTCACAGCGGTCATTTCCCCTCACCAAGCCCCCTCTTAGCGCCCCCAGGATTCTCACAATCAAGCTCGCACCGCCGCTGCCCGACGCACTCCGGCGAGCTATTCCGGTGACTTTAGCGTGCCCCTTTGCCTCTCGACCACATGTTTGTGACCCTCTGGTTCTTGCGCAACTAATCTTACCTCTGGTTCATCCTATACTGACCCGAGGCGTCAATCATCTCCGGTGAGAAATTACGGTAAGAATCGAGCGCCCCTTGTCTTCTGGACCAAACACCCATGTGTGTCGTGTCCTTACGCAGCCACTGATGCGATTTGTTTGTCGTAGGGAGGCCTAGAACGTCGCCCTCGTCTCCGTCAAGCCAAGCCCAACGCCAGCAAGGTTTCCGACGAGCTCTCCCGGCCACCATAGCACGCCCCCGCCCACACCAGCGACGCGTTGAGCTTCCTCCTGCTCTCGCGAGTCTGGTAAGCATCACCGCAACCCCCAGCCCCCTCTGTATTCGCCGGACCATCGCCGCCATAGCGTCTCCGCCGTGCAGCGTCGCTAGAGCCGCCAGACTTTGGTCGTGTGCACTGTAGTCGTTAGATATAGATCTAGCAGATCTAAATAGATCACTTAACGAAAGGGTATGGTTAGATATGGCCTGTGCGTTGTCACTTAAATCCTACGGCTTTGGATGATCGATCCAATCGAACCGGTACGGGCCAATCAGACACAACCACGTGTCTAGGGTTTGGGTTTTTATTTAAAATCTGTTTTTATATCTATTAGAGATTTAAACTTGTAAAATTCATAACTTTTGTTATGTTTATCCAAAAAAATGCAAATAATATATCAATGGATTCACAAAAATAAATCCTACACTACTGTGGGATTATTTTTGTATTTTGTTTCTGTAAAAATGGGTTTTTATTCAGAGACAAATATAGGCTTATTTTGACTATATAAATTATTTATAAAATGATTTTTAAACAAATTTAAGTTTATTTAGACTATATTTTAGATGGCTTTGTGTTCAGTACTATTTGGTTGAATGGTTTAGTGTAGAAAAATTCATTCCATTGCATTTGCATGCATTGATATATTTTTGCTTGAATATTTTTGAATGAGATTTTGGTGCTATCATTTTATGTGTAGATTTTGGTGCTAGTGGTGATTGTGATTGTGAAGATTGTTGCTACTCCCCCAACTACCAAGGCAAGTGGTGCTTCATGTATTTATCCTATTATTTTGACTATGCACTAGTGATACTTTGTATAGGGCTTGCATGGAATTTTGCTAAATATCTATATGCTATGCCATGGGAAATCCTAGTAGTTGTAGTCTTGGTAGAATTTTATCTAAGTTAGTATACTTGTTATACTATCATGTTTAGCCTAGCTAGTAGCAAACAAGGCTGGATTATATACATGCTATGGAAATTCAGTTAAGTCTTTGACTTATGTTTTTGCTTAATAAAACAACTAAGTGAATGAATCACCTGGGTGGAATGGTGTGTTTGGGTTATGTTGAGTGGTTACACAAGGCCCATATCTATGGTCTACCTTGTGTATCACACTTGCGGAAAGCCACCCAGGAACAAAGGGATTTGAGATATTTGGTGTTTAGAAGCTTCTAATGCAACCACATGGCATATGAGCTCTACCTTGATCATATAGGTTGCAATAACTTAGCCAGATGGACTGATGGTGATAGGGTGATAGGATGGAACGCGTACATTTGTTCTAAGGGAAGGCTTCTGAAAAGATCTTGTCTCGATACATGTCGAGTCTTGTGGGGAAAGTGCACCAGCTCTCAAGAAGGAAAAACCTAAGTACTTAGCCATGTCCCCGGCAACGGACAATTTGAGCATTAAAGACATTGAAGCTATCAAGGATCTCCTCATCCAAATTTCTAAGTTAAAAACTTGTGGTTGAACAAGGGTTAAGTTTCACCAATGTCTATTGGTTGTTCCTTGGGAGTTTTTGCCAAACAAAAACTTAGTGTTTTCAACTGAGAGGAAAAACCTTATTTTTAAGCAAAGCAAGCCTAAACTACACTTAGCCAAATTCATATAGAAGTTAGACACTACTATCTTACTATGGTATCACTTGCCAATACAATTCCAAATATATTGACCCACTGTGGCTGTAACTTGTGATGTTGCAGGTTACTATGATGAGGATTAGGGTTATGCGTCTACACTCAACATGTTTGCCTGTGGCACATGAAGATGAAGACTTTACTTTATTTATTTATGTTATGAACTCTTGTACTAGCCTTTGGCTATGGAGTTGTAAGAGACTATGTTTATCTCTGGAATGACGATGTAATAAAGACCTTTGTATCTGTGTACTTCATCTTAAACTGTGGATGCTAGCATTTGATCCAGGGACTAGCATTGCAATCATAGGGACCTTTACCTTTATAAAGGTGGGGTCTTACAGATGGTATCAGAGGACCGTGTTGCCTATAGGATTATGACCCTAGGTTGGATTAGACTAAGAAACCACTACGGAAAACTACAACACATTACAGAATTCCACACTTGTCTTTTTCTTCTCGTAAACTTTTCTAATCTTCTTTCTCATCTCCATTTCTAGATGAACTCCATCAACGAAGCCGTCAGGAAGGGACCACTCATGACTATTAATTTGGAGTGTGAGACGGAGTTTCCCAAGCACTCAAGAACCTTATGGTTACCATGGGGATACATGGAGCAGCAGTGTACAAGGGATTTCCCGTGATGGATGAAGGAGAAGAATATTGGTGGGTTCAACTTCACTTGTACAAAAACAAGGAAGACAACCACAAGGAGTCGGGATTCTGCATGGTCACCAACTCAGAAATGCACATGCCATTCTTTGACTCTGCATGGAATGCATCTTGGAATGCCATCAAAGAGCTTGGTGACAGACTCAAGTGTAGAATGCTCAACACTCAAAATGACCTTAGAGAAAAGAAGAAGCATACCCAAGACTTAGAGGCTGCCAACCAACATTTAAGAGAAGATATCATAGACTTAGCATTGGAATCTTGTGAACAAGATCGATAGATTGCCTCTAGGGATGTCCTAATAGCTATTTTGGCAAGTGAGTGAGAATTGTAACTACTCCGTTAGTTGGACCACCACACTTGTCGTATTTTCACAAAAAATTGTCTAAGTTATGTTGAACCCTAGTGTTGTGATAGACTTTGTATGCCATGACTTGTATGTTTTATGGATGATGTATTCTTTTGCTTTCATTCGACTGTCTTATTTTCTTTTACTTCTGTTTTTCTAATATTTATCTATCTTACATTAGATGCCTAGCTTTGTGATCAGGACTGCCGAGGAGTTCAATGGAACTCGTTTTGGTTCACGCATCGTGCAGTTTACTAGTGTGTTCAACCTCCCACTTCCTAGTATCAAGGCGCTTCAGCTCACCAAGTTTGAGAGGAAGGACCTTTGGGGCTTTAGAGTCTCGCAGCCGGGATGACAGACGGAGCCACTCATGGAGGAGATTTCCTTCAAGCTGATGCACGATGACAAGGATAGGGTCTAGATGTAGTCATGCAGGAGCTACTCGGACGACTCTGCGAACGCCACTACACTGAGCTTAGAGGCCTCTACTTCCACCCGTTCGGGAGACGTGACGATGAGTGAGAGGCATTGGTGTATGAGGGTACTAATAGAGAGACGATTGAGCCAGTTCGTCTGTATCTCTAGGACCTTGAGGGCCTTATTAGACACCTTGACACTGATAGAACCAACGTCATCCTTAGCAATGACGAGCTCCAGGTTCAGATGAGGGATAAGGACAAGCTCTTCCCGGAGCAAGACGAGATCGTTAGGGAGATGGAGGCTAGATTCGAGAGCCAGGACAAGAAGTTCAAGAATCAGGAGAAAAGATTCCAAGACAGAAACAAGAAGATCAAGGACATGAAGGCCAAGATAGAGGCCAAGAACTTCGAGCTCGAGACCCAGCAGGGAGTGATTGAGAGGCTACGCTCACAGAAGAGAGCTCTCCATGTGAAGGTCGAGGCCTTGACCACTAGTGTCGAGGAGTAGAAGATAGCCATGGAGATAGCCGGACTTACACTTGTTGACGTGGAGGTCAACATGGAGGAGTAGTGTAGAATACTCGACTATCTTTTATCTATCCTACATTGATTATTGAGTCGCAATGACCATCCAACATGTGGATGGCTTGCTATGGTGTGTTTACTTTTTTCCAAAAACTTTTTGTTTACTTTGTTCAAACTCTATGTTATTTTGAGCCTGGTTTTGTGATTGTTGTTATGTGATGTATTGTGCATGTTAAGCATCTATGGGTTATATCTCATTCCTTATCCTTATTGAAACCACATATGCCTCCCCGTCATGCTAACCCCAACCCAAACAACAACAATAACGTCACCCCCCGAGATACAATAGTTGATGAGATCTCAAACTCAACTGATGCAGATGATGACTCAGTTCATTCAAAATCAGAATCAGAATAACAACAAAAACAAAAACAATCCCAACAATCTACCAGCATTTGACATGCTTACGGGATTTTTGAGGTTGAGGCCAGCCAAGTTCTCACGAACAACTGATCCAATGGTAGCCAATGACTGGTTACGTTCCGTGAACAAGGACTTAATCATTGTTGGCTGCACTGATGAGGAAAAGGTTCGATCCGTAGCACATTTGCTCGAAGGACCACCAGCAACCTGGTGGACAATTTTCAGATCACCACTCCCCTTGAGGATGTGACATGGGCTATCTTTGAGGATGGTTTCCGCACTGCCCACATATCATCAGGGGTGATGAAATTAAAGAAGAAAGAGTTCCACAATCTAAAATAGCGTCACCATAGTTTGGCTGAATACATAGAGGAGTTCAACAATCTGGCGCGCCATGCACTGGATGAAGTTGATACTGATGCTAAGAGGAAGGAGAAGTTCCTCGAAGGATTGAATGATGAATTAACCCTGCAGCTATCTGTTGCCTATGTCCCAACATATCAATCACTTTGTGACAAGGCCACCATCTTGGAAAACAAGATGAAACAGGTTGAGGGCAGGAAGAGGAAGCATAACTTTGATAAGCAGATCCCGAGATTGTCTCACAAGCGTTCCCATAATGATGATAGTGGAAGCTCGGGATTCCTCAGGCATGGGAAGTACAATAGCCACCACAACCACAACCGTCACCATGACAATAAGCATCATCGTAGTCATGACAATGACAAGTAGAAGAACCACAAGAGTGGACACAGGAGCCACCACAGTGGTAGTGGTAATGCAAGTCAGCCTGCAAAGAAAGACCTTAGTCAGGTTGAGTGTTTCAAGTGTAAGAATATGGGGCACTATGCAAATGAATGCCCAGAAAAGAAAGTTGAAGGAGCCAACAAGCCCAACCCTTTCCATAAGGGACAAGTGAACCACATCAATGTGGAAGAAATATATGAAGAGTATGATGCTGTGGCTTGTAAGTTCAATCTTAATTCTTTTCCAGCACTTGTTCTTTTTTATACTGGCGCATCATATTCATTCATATCAAGAGCATTTGTTGATAAAAATGGACTTCCAGCTGAAATTATTGGGTGCCCAATAAAAGTAAGCTCTCCCGAAGGAGAGATGATAGTGAACTTTGGATGTCATGATCTAGTGATATAATTTGGAAAGTATAAGTTTCCAGTTAGTTTGATAATCCTAGATTCCCAGGGATTGGATGTTATTCTGGGATTGATTGGATGACAAATTATGAAGGATTACTAGATTGTGCCAACTGTACCGTCACACTCACAACCCCGGATAAGAAACGGATTAGGTTCAAATCTAACTTTGAATCTAAAGGGAGTAAACTGAATTCTCTTAATGGGGTTAGCATAGACAGTGTGCTAATTTTGAGACAGTATCCGAATGTGTTTCTAGAGGAATTGCCTGGAATGCCACTAGATAGATATGTAGAGTTTCTGATTGACTTACTGCCAGGATCAGGACCAATAGCAAAGAGACCCTACAAGATTCCAGTTGATGAGTTGAAAGAACTCAAGAAACAGCTTGGAGAATAGTTGTAGAAAGGATTTATTCAACCCAGTTCTTCATCTTGGGGAGCACCAGTTTTGTTTGTTGAGAAGAAGGATAGAAGCCAAAGGTTATGCATAGATTACCGTTCACTCAATGAAGTGACTATCAAGAAATATCCTTTGCCAAGAATCAACGATCTGTTTGATCAGCTAGAAGGAGCCCATCTGTTCTCAAAGATTGATCTCCGATCAGGCTACTTTCAGCTAAAGATTAGAGAGCAAGACATACCTGAGACTGCTTTCACCACTAGGTATGGTTTGTATGAGTACACCGTGATGCCATTTGGTTTGAAAAATGCACCGGCCTATTTCATGAATATGATGAACAAGGTGTTCATGGAATTTCTTGACAAGTTTGTTGTCGTATTCATCGATGACATTTTGATCTATTCCAAGAGAAAAGAAGAACATGAAGAACATTTGCGTTTGATACTTGAGAAGCTCAGGGAGCACAAACTGTATGCCAAGTTTAGCAAGTATGAATTCTGGCTGAATGAAGTTGGATTTCTCGGACATATTGTGTTGGGAGATGGTATAGCTGTCGATCGCACAAAGGTGTCAGGTGTGACTGAGTGGGAATCTCCCAAGTCAGTAAAAGAAGTTCGTAGTTTCCTTGGCTTGGAAGTATACTATAGAAGATTCATTGAGAATTTATCAAAGGTAGATAAGCCAATTACATAATTACTCAAGAAAGAAAAGAAGTTTGACTGGACTAAAGGATGTGAACTCAGTTTCCAAGAATTGAAGAAGAGACTAGTGACGGCACCAGTCTTATGTCTGCCAGATTTGGAGAAGGATTTCCAAGTATATTGTGATGTATCTCACCAAGGATTGGGTGGATTTTTGATGCAAGAAGGGAAATTTGTGGCTGATGCCTCGAGACAACTCAAAACTCATGAAGTGAACGATCCTACTCATGACTTAGAGTTAGCCTCTGTTGTCCCTGCACTCAAAACATGGAGACATTATCTTTTGGGAAAACGTTGTGAAGTGTTCACTGATCACAAGAGTTTGAAGTATATCTTCACTCAGAAAGAAATCAATATGAGACAAAGAAAATGTCTAGAACTCATCAAGGACTATGACTTGAGTTTGCAATACCACCCCGGTAAAGAAAATGTCGTAGCGGATGCTTTACGTCGTAAGGTTTATGTGAATGGCCTTACTAAAGGAGAATTGCCAGATGATTTGTGTGCCCAATTCAAAGATCTCAGATTGGAGATAGTGCTTGAAGGACATCTCATGTCATTGGATGTTCAACCCACATTGTTGGACAAGATCAAAGAAGGCCAAAAGTTGGACAAGGAAATTGAAGATATTAAAGGAAAAATTAGCAAAGGGAAAGCTAAAGGATTTCATGAAGACGAACTGCGTACTTTATGGTATGGAAAACGTATCTACATTCCGCAAGACCCGGAGCTTCGGAAAATGATTCTGCAAGAAGCACATAACTCACCATATTCCATTCATCCGGGTAATACCAAAACGTACATGGATGTGAAGGAAAGATTTTGGTGGAATAACCTCAAGAAAGATATTGTAGAGCATATTGCCTTGTGTGATGTATGTAGTCTAGTGAAGGCGGAACACCAGAAACCGGCAGGATTATTACAACTACTACCTATTCCTGATTGGAAGTGGGACAAGATTGGTATGGATTTCATCACTGGACTACCAAGGATAAGATCGGGATACGATTCTATTTGGGTTGTTGTTGATCGCCTAACTAAAGTGGCTCATTTCATACATGTGAAGACAACTTATACAAGTGCTCAGTTAGCCAAGATTTACATGAACAAGATTGTGTGTCTGCATGGAGTACCCAAGAGTATTGTGTCTGATAGAGGAACTCAGTTCACCTTGCATTTCTGGCGACAACTGCATGAATCATTGGGAACGAGGTTAGAGTTCAGTACAACTTTTCACCCCTAGACTGATGGACAGACAGAAAGGACCAATCTGATTTTGGAAGATATGTTGAGGGCATGTGCCCTAGACTATGGTGCTAGTTGGGATGAAAGTCTGCCTTACATAGAATTCTCTTAGAATAACAGCTATCAAGCTAGCATTGAGATGGCACCGTTTGAATTTCTCTATGGAAGAAAGTGTACTATGCCATTACTATGGAGTGGTGTGGGAGAAAGAAATTTGTTCGGACCAGAATTGATCAAGGAAGCTGAAGAGAAAGTCAAATTGGTAAAGGACAGATTTAAGATAGCACAATCACGATAGAAGAGCTACGCAGATCCAAAGTGTAGAGAAGTCACCTATGAGGTAGGTGATAGAGCGTATCTTAGAGTCTCACCACTTCGTGGTGTGAAGAGATTTGGAGTCAAGGGAAAATTGGCACCAAGGTATGTTAGACCATTCAAGATTTTGAGTCGCAAAGTAGAAGTGGCTTATGAGATTGAATTGCCCGATCACTATCTGCAGTTCACAATGTGTTTCACGAGAGTCAGTTGAAGAAATGCCATCCATAGATGGAAGAAACTTCTTTAAAGGATACTATACCTTTGGAAGAGGTTCAATTGGAGAGTGATCTCACCTATGAGGAGAAACCTATCAAGATTCTTGAGACTGCAGAAAGAGTTACTCGTACCAAGACTATCAAATTCTGCAAAGTTCAGTGGAACCACCTTTCTGAAGAAGAAGCAACTAGGGAAAGATAAGATGACCTTCGGAAAGATCACCCTCACCTATTTGCTAGCCAATCCAAATCTCGAGGGTGAGATTCATCTTAAGGGGTTCAGATTTGTAACATCCCAAAATTCATGGATTACAAAAGCTTGCACCTAATTCATGCATTGATAGCATTCTTATCTTGCACAAAAAGTTTTAAATCAAAAATTCAAATAAAACCAATTATATGCCTATTACTTATATATCATTAAGGCATGGTTTTATTTTAATTTCAATGGTTCAAAGTATGTTTGAATAGACATTAGTGTTTGACACACATTTGAGCAAAAGGTTCACTGTTTAAAAATCCAGAGAAAATTTTAATTCAAACTCATTTGAGTTGGGTTTGAAAATGATTCCTAAAAATCCAATCAGAAATAGAAAAAGAGAAAAGAAATAGAAAAGGGCCAGCGCCACCAATTCGGCCCAGTGCTAGACCCAGCCCAGCAAGCCCACCCGGCGTTTTCCCTCTCCCCTCTATTTCTCACTAAAACCGCGCCACACCCGCTCGCTGACAAATGTGGCCCACTGCCACATCAGCTCATCGTCCCCAAATCCCCGCATGACGACCTGCTCCACCGATTCTTCCCCGCAGTGATGCCACAAATGAATTCTCTTAAATTCTGTTGATTCCTCCCGTAATTTCCACTCCTACTCTGCCTAATAAAGCCCCACCTCACCGGGGTCATTTCCCCTCACCAAGCCCCCTCTTAGCGCCGCCAGGCTGCTCGCACCGTCGCTGCCCGACGCACTCCGGCGAGCTATTCTGACGAGTTTAGCTCGCCCCTTTGCCTCTCGACCACACGTTTGTGATCCTCTGTTTTTTGCGCAACTAATCTTACCTCTGGTTCATCCTATACTGGCCCACGTAGCCGTCTCCGTCAACCTCCGTGAGCACTCGAGGCGTCAATCATCTCCGGCGAGAAATTACGGTAAGAATCGAGCGCCCCTTGTCTTCTGGACCAAACACCCATGTTCGCCGTGTCCTTACGCAGCCACTGATGCGATTTGTTTGTCGTAGGGAGGCCTAGAACGTCGCCGTCATCTCCGTCAAGCCGTGCCCGACGCAAGCAAGGTTTCCGACGAGTTCTCCCGGCTACCACAACATGCCCCTGCCCACACCAGCGACACATTGAGCTTCCTTATGCTCTCGCTATTCTGGTAAGCATCACCGCAACCCCCAGTCCCCTATGTATTCGCCGGACCGTCGCCGCCAGAGCGTCGCCCACACCAGCGACCGTCGCCACCAGAGCACACCAGACTTTGGCCGCGTGCACTGTAGCCATTAGATTTAGATCTGGCCCGTGCATTGTCACTTAAATCCTATGGCTCTGGATGATCGATCCAACCGAACCGGTACGGGCCAATCAGACACAGCCATGTGTCTAGGGTTTTGATTTAAAATATGTTTTTATATCTATTAGAGATTCAAACTTGTAAAATTCATAACTTTTGTTCTGTTTATCCAAAAAATGCAAATAATATATCAATGGATTCACAAAAATAATTCCTACACTACTGTGGGCTTATTTTTGTATTTTGTTTCTGTAAAAATGGGTTTTTATGCAGAGACAAATATAGGCTTATTTTGACTATATAAATTATTTATAAAATGATTTTTAAACAAATTTACGTTTATTTAGACTATATTTTAGATGGCTTTGTGTTAAGTACTGTTTGGTTTAATGGTTTAGTGTAGAAAAATTCATTCCATTGCATTTGCATGCATTCATATATTTTTGCTTGAATATTTTTGAATGATATTTTGGTGCTATCATTTTATGTGTAGATTTTGGTGCTAGTGGTGATTAGGTTTGTGAAGATTGTTGATACTCCCCCAACTACCAAGGCAAGTGGTGATTAATGTACTTTTACTATTATTTTGACTATTCACTAGTGATATTTTGTATAGGGCTTGCATGAAATTTTGCTAAATATCTATATGCTATGCCATGGGAAATCCTAGTAGTTGTAGTCTTGGTAGAATTTTATCTAAGTTAAGATACATGTTATACTATCATGCTTAGCCTAGCTAGTAGCAAACAAGGGTGGATTATATACATGCTATGGAAATTTTGTTAAGTCTCTGACTTATGTTTTTGCTTAATAAAACAACTAAGTGAATGAATTACCTGGGTGGAATGGTGTGTTTGGATTATGTTGAGTGGTTACACAAGGCCCATATCTATGGTCTACCTTGTGTGTCACACTTGTGGAAAGCCACCTAGGAACAAAGGGATTTGAGATACTTAGTGTTTAGAAGGTTCTAGTGCAACCACATGGCATATATGCTCTGCCTTGATCATATAGGTTGCAATAACTTAGCTAGATGGAGAGATGTTGGTAGGGTGATCGGATGGAATGCGTCCATTTGGTCTAAGGGAAGGCTTCTGAAAGATCTCGTCTCGATGCATGTCGAGTCTTGTGGGAAAAGTGCACCACCTCTCGAGAAGGAAAAACCTTAGTGCTTATCCGTGTCCCTGGCAACGGACAATTTGAGCATCAAAGACATTGAAGCTATCAAGGATCTCCTCATCCCAATTTCCAAGTTAAAAAATTGTGATTGAACAAGGGTTAAGGTTCACTAAAGTCTATTGGTGTTTCCTTGGGAGTTTTTGTCAAACAAAAACTTAGTGTTTTCAACTGATAAGAAAAACATTATTCTTAAGCAAAGCAAGCCTAAGCTACACTTAGACAAATTCATTAGAAGTTAGACACTACTATCTTACTATGGTATCACTTGCCAATACAATTCCAAATGTATTGATCCACTTTGGCTGTAACTTGTGATGTTGCAGGTTACTCTGATGAGGATTAGGGTTATGCGTCTACACTCAACATGTTTGCCCGTGGCACATGAAGATGAAGACTTTACTTAATTTATTTATGTTATGAACTCTTGTACTAGCCTTTGGATATGGAGTTGTAAAACACTATGTTTGTTAAGACTTTGACTTATGTTTTTCCTTAATAAAACAACTAAGTGAATGAATTGCTTGGGTGGAATGGTGTGTTCGGGCTATGTTGAGTGGTTACACAAGGCCCATATCTATGGTCTACCTTGTGTATCACACTTGTGGAAAGCCACCCAGGGACAAAGGTATTTGAGATACTTAGTGTTTAGAAGCTTCTAGTGCAACCACATGGCATATGGGCTCTTCCTTGATCATATAGGTTGCAATAACTTAGTCAGATGGACAGATGTTGGTAGGGTGATAGGATGGAACGTGTACATTTGGTCTAAGGGAAGGCTTCTGAAAGATCTCGTCTCGATGCATGTCGAGTCTTGTGGGGAAAGTGCACCACCTCTCGAGAAGGAAAAACCTAAGTACTTAGCCGTGTCCCCGACAACGGATAATTTGAGCATCAAGACATTGAATCTATCAAGGATCTCCTCATCCCAATTTCTAAGTTAAAAACTTGTGGTTGAACAGGTGTTATGGTTCACCAATGTCTATTGGTGGTTCCTTCTGAATTTTTGTCAAACAAAAACTTAGTGTTTTTCAACTGATAGGAAAATCCTTATTTTTAAGCAAAGCAAGCCTAAGCTACACTTAGCCAAATTCATATAGAAGTTAGACACCACTATCTTAATATGGTATCACTTGCGAATACAATTCCAAATGTATTGACCCACTGTGGCTGTAACTTTTGATGTTGCAGGTTACTCTGATGAGGAGTAGGGTTATGAGGCTACACACAACATGTTTGCTTGTGGCACATGAATATGAAGACCTTACTTTATTTATTTATGTTATGAAATCTTGTACTAGCCTTTGAATATGGAGTTGTAAAAGACTATGTTTATCTCTAGAATGACGATATAACATTGTATCTCAAACCGGGACTAGTGGTCTGGCCCTATATATATGGCACAGTCCCCTCCTCCTCTCAACTGTTTTTTTCCTGGTGGGAGAGGTGGTGTTGTGCTATTTTTTTCTTGTTCATATGCACTAGAGGTGTTCGGTGAAATGTACATTAGATCGATGAGAGTTTAGGTCACACAAGACAGACATGATATGAGGTGCCCGAGCCACACTTAAGTTTTATCATCTTTGTTTCCAAGTGTAATAAAAGGTTAGCAACTATTTTCTCGTTTAGACCGTGTGGTACTAATTTTAGCATCGTGATTGCGTTTGATATATATTTGTATGATATAGATGAGCCATCCATGGATGTACGGTGACCGACGCTCTGCCGCTTTCAGAGAAGGCGTGCGTTCTTTTCGACTTGTGGACGAGGAGAACAAGCGGCGGGATGGTTTTATGTGTTGTCCATGTGTTGACTGTAGGAATGAGAAGGCTCACACTTCCGCAAGAGTAATTCAGAGCCACCTACTTCGGTCTGGTTTTATGTCCGACTATAATGTTTGGACCAAACACGGAGAAAGAGGGGTTGTGATGGAATACGGGAATGAAGAAGGGAACGATGATGACAACTACCGATCTATGTTCCCCGAATACGCTGATACCATAATGGAATACAATGAAGAAGAAGGAGGTGCAGAACGAGAACCAGACCAGCCTGCTGATGATCTTGGTTGGGTCATTTCTGATGCAAAGCAAGATTGCAACACAGAAAAGGAGAGGTTGCAACATTGGTCATCTTGCTCCAGTGTATGCAAGATATTGTGAGTCAAACATTTTACCCAGATCCACATGCATGCAACATTGGTCATCTTGCTCAAACAAACTGGATGACGACTCCCGGTGCCTAAGCAGCGGGAGGTGAAAACCCAAAGAGACGGAACCATCACACGAGCATAGCTCGGGTGAGATCCCTGAAGAATCTGCCAAGTATCATTGACCCTGGTGTCCAACGCAGCCATATAGCGATGGACGTGCTCATTCTCCTCCCTGATACAACGACATACCACCTCCTCGGTGGCCGGCTCCCTCTACACCCTTCCTGGACTAGGCGACCTCCACCAAAGAAGCTCTGTGTCGATGACGACACCCAGATTCCTCACCAAGTTACGCGTCCTGAAAGGTAGCACCATCCAGTGCCAGCCTGGCGGAGCCTAGTCTCGGACATCCCCGGGGCCGGCCCAGTACTCCATCGTTGCCGCCGAGTCGACTACGAGGATGCGGGATGGACATCCTAAAGTAGGCGGCGAGGAATGTGTGTATGTGTGGGTGTCCATGATGGTCGCCCTATAAATAGAGGGAAAGGGCGGGCAGGCTGGATCGAGAAGCCTATAAATAGAGGGAAATGCCTATAAATAGAGGGTTCATCTTTAGTCCCGCTTGGAGAAACCAACCGCGACTGAAGGGATTGTGGCAGGCTAGGCCAGGCAGCACTAATGATAGGGGTGAGTGTCGACATTATATCGTGCGGCTTGTACCTTGTCCCAGATGGTGTCACCAACTAGGACTAAAGATGAACCTTTAGTCCCGGTTGGAGACACCAACCGGGATAAAACACGAGTGAGCACTAAAAATAGGGGTGAGTGTCGACATTATGTCGTGAGTGTCGACACTATGCCGAGCTGCTTGTACTATAATAGGCATCCTTGTGAGTCCAGTCCTTCAGCCAGTTTGAGGCATCTCTAAGATGGTCTTCAAGACCAGGGAAAGCACTATGGCCAGTTTGAGGGAGATGCCGGAGGAGCCTAGTAATCCGGTATCTCCAACAAACTGGTCATAGAGGCACTCCCTAATATGTGAAATTAGGTTAGCTCCTATGCTTATTGATCTAGTTAGAGAAGTTACAAACTGCAAGATGGTCTTCGAGAGCAGGGACACCACTACGACCAGTTTCAGGGAAATGCCGCCGGAGCCCAGTCCTCCGGTATCTCCAAGAAACTGGTCATAGAGGCACTCCCTAATATGTGAAATTAGTTAGCTTTCAGGAGTATTGATCTAGTTAGAGAAGTTACAAGCTGCAAGATGGTGTGCGAGAGCAGGGACACCACTACGACCAGCTTTAGGGATATGCCACTAGAGCCCCGTCCTCCGGCATATCCCTAAAGTTGGTCATAGAGACACTCCCTAATATGTGACCACACATGTTTGGAGATTAGATCTTCATGGTAAGTATGAATCGGGACAACATATTTATAGTTTGGGAAAGTCATAGTACGAATCGGAACTAAACGCCCCCCTTTAGTCCCGGTCCAACCACAAAACGGTACTAACACTCAAGACATTTATTAATATTTAAAAACTGAGACTACGGAATCGGGACTAAAGGCCCCCTTTAGTCCCAGTCCAGCCACAAACCGGGACTAACACTCAATATATTTATTAATACTAAAAACCGGGACAGACCGGGACTAGCTAACACTTAGGACTAAAGTCACCCCCTTTAGTCATAATCATGCCTAGTCCTATAGTACGCAGCTTCAGGGTCTTCTTCATCATCGTCATCATCATTGTCATCATCATCGTCGTAGTGGCTAGGCGGACGCGGCTTGATCCTCAGCCCAGCCATGGTATATACCGGGGGCACCTGCCAGCCCGGCCTTGGATTCACGGCGGGTGGGGGAGGGGTCTCCTGGAAGATGATGCCGCTACCGCCGGGCAGGGAAGGGGCATTCTTGTGGATCTGTGGTGGGTGGACTTCTGGGCACCGCATGCGAGGATTGTCTCCCCTGACGATATAGCGCATCACACAGATGATAGTACGGTTCGCCCACCATAGACGATAGCCGGTTTCATTGTGGTTCACCGGGGGCGCGCCATCACCCTCGTACCTGGCAAGCTCCCTTTCCCATCGGTTAGCAAAGAAGGCATTCCAGGTGTTGTAGTTGTCGGGATCCCACTAGGGATCCATCCGCTGCTCCGGCGTGAGCTCGTGGTAGAAGTGGTTCGTGATGGCTGCCTGTCGGGCGGAGCCTTGAGGCACATGAGGGACCGGAACCCCTCCAGCGCTAAGCATCATCCAGCGTGACGGTAACAGTGGGCAGGGTAGTGGGCAGGCTGGCGCCTTGGTCTCCTCGAGGGTCGAAATGGCCCGAAGAGGTATCCCATTTTGTGAGAGAGGAAGGTGGGGATGTGTACATAACCATGACACAGTCGGCCTATATATACTTTAGTCCCGGTTAGTGGCTACAACCGGGACTAAAATCTCGATTCAGAGGAAAGGGTGGGAAAACATGGCGGGAAGCGGTGGGAAATGGCGGGAAATATCTTTAGCCCTTGTTAGTCAATACAACCGGGACTAAAGCTTATTCAGAAAATGGATTTGGATTACTTATTCAAATTTAAGCACTTTCCATTTTGAAAGTTTAGTGAGATTCAAAATTATGCAAAAAAATAATAGTTAATGCATTTTTAAATTGATAATGGCAAAATGGTTAATAATTTGACTATTTAAGATAATTATTTTATAAAACATAAAATGGATTTGGATTATTATTCAAATTCAAGAACTTTTCATGTTGAAAGTTTAGTGAGATTCAAAATTATGCAAAAAAAATAGTTAATGCATTTTTAAATTGATAATGGCAAAATGGTTAATAATTTTACTATTTAAAATAATTATTTTATAAAACAGAAAATGGGTTTGGATTAATTATTCAAATTCAAGAACTTTTCATGTTGAAAGTTTTCTCAAATTCATAAGTATGCAAAAAAGTATAATTATAATGTTTTAAATGATATATTCAATTTTTTAAAAAAAGCACAGCGCGCGCTGGTTTTGGCCCAGCACGCGCAAATTTGGGCCTTTAGTCCCGGCCCAGATAACCAGTCGGGACTAAAGGGTCTTCCCCGCACGCGAAAAAATGAAACACCCCCCCTCTAGTCCTGGTGCGTGGCAACAACCGGGACTAGAGGTTCCACGCACCGGGAGACTTGGAGGCAAGACGACGAACAACGCCGCCAGGCTGCACGCTGCCATACTCCGACGAACCCCGCGCCCGTACCACCCTCTCCACACCGCGCCCGCGTCTCCCTCTCTACGTCGGCCTACCGCCACCATCGAGCCCGCCGCGCACCGCGCCCCTGCCGCCGCGTCCACCCCCGAGCTCGGCCCCGCACCATGCACCGGCGCACCTCTAGCACCAGCGCACCTCCGACGAACCCCGTGCCCGCGCCTGCCGCCAGCGCCACCGCCGGCCGCCGCCACCTCTGGTGAGGGTTAGGATTAATTAGGATTTTTAGGATTTTTTAGTTATATTAGTGTATATAGTTTACTGTATATAGTTTAGGATTATATTAGTGTATATATTTTAGGATTATATTAGTGTATATATTTTAGGAATAATTAGGATTTTTTTGTTATATTAGTGTATATAATTTAGGATTATATTTACGATTAATTAGGATTTTAGGATTTTTTAGTTTAGGATTTATGATATAGCGTTTATAATTTATGGTATAGTGTAGGATTTATGATATAGTGTTTAGGATTTTTTTAGTGTAGGATTTTAGGATTTATGATATAGTGTAGGCTTTTTTATATAGTGTAGGATTATTATTTTTTGGGTATGAGATATATTATAATATTGTAAGTTTTTTATTGTAATATAATAGTGTAATATAGTATTTTTATTGTAAGACCCACTTTGTAACCAGAGTTAGGGTTAGGGTTAGGGTGATGGTGCTCGGTGGTGACCGGAGTTAGGGTTAGGGTGGTGGTTCTCGCGGGAATCCTCTTAGTCGCCCGCCTCTCCCGCGGCCACCACCACCGGCCACCGCCACCTCACCTGCGGGTTTAGGGTTTATTTGTTAAGTTCAAATAAATATTGTGTGCATTTTGCAGGAACTATGGATCCACCTAGTCCAATCCGCAGAGACCTAGATTCAGAACACTTTCTCGAGGATATGATTTACGATGCCGATGAGGGATCTCCCTCGAGGTATCTGAACTCATCCAGTGAAGGAGAGGAGATCAACAGACAAGAGGTAGAAGCCCATGGACGCGTAACGCAGACCGACGAGGTATATATATATATATATATATATATATATGATGTCCGATGATCGTCACTAGATGTACCTAGTTGTATATATATTATGTTGACGAATGTTTATTCTCTTAGGCCTCTACATCGAGCATGAAAACCAAGCGTGGCCCAGCCAAAAATTTACCCCAGGGTACTGTTTATGAAATTACAGAGGTCTCATGAGAGGGAGAACCATTGGAACTGAAAAAAACAAAACAAATATTTGTAGAATAATGCGGAGTTGTTGCTAGATATCGCACCCCGATCACTGTTTGAGAGTGGAATAAGCCCAAAGAGGCGGAATGGAGTGATGTGTATATCGAGGATAGGTTCAAAGAGAAACTATTTACTGACCTCATGGCACATTTCAACCTGCCAGAATGTGACACTGATGACAAGACGGATAAAATGAGAAAGAAAGTCAAGAAGTTTGCACTGAAGAAGAGGGCCGAACTATTCAAGAACGGGAAGAAATCATTATGGCAACATTATCTGAAGGACAAGAAAACTCCATTATTCGAAGGCTATCTAGCAAAGCAGCAGCCTTACTGGGATGCATTTGTGGAGTATAGGAAGTCAGGAGTTGTAGAGGAAAAGTCTGAAAAAAAGATAAATGCTGCGAAGAAGAAATATCACCATAACATGGGGCCAGGGGGCTACACGACTTCGATGCCTAAGTGGGATGCAAAAGAGAAAGAGCTTAGTGATAAAGGGATCATTGCAGAACCAATTCGCGAAGAATGGGATTTGAGGGCAAGAAATTGGTTCCTTGGGCATGGGAGTACGTATGAAGAACTTACAGGGGACCTTGTTTGCAGTGACGGGATAAAGGTACCCAGGAGTGCATAGATAAAAGTGGTGAAAGATATTAAAGATGGAATAAAACAGTTTCATCCCGATAGAGAGAAAGACTTGCTGACCTTGGTCCTCGGGAATCGCGAACATGGAGGACGAGTCCGAGGCCTTGACGGGAGTTTCACATGGGAGACTGGGTTTCCTAAGGACCAAGGTACCTACAGAAGGCGAGCAAGAGCAAAGCAGCGATGGGAGGAGGAGGAGGCAGACAAGTTCAACCAGCTGCTAGCAAGACTTGACAAGCAGCAGCAGTAGATCGATGAACCTAGAGGAATAACGCGCTTGAAAGATCCTCCACTCGATATTACCGCCAACCCATATCAGCGGAGAAGCAGCATGGATGAATCGAAGGTCTCGTCTAATGATGCTCCCTATACAGATGGCGGTCCTGGATACCCTGTGGATGGAATTAAGGAGCGGATATCTTGTGAGCTGCATAATAAATTGAAGAACGTATCTGTGAAGGTGGCGGTCGGATCTTCTTTGCCTTGTCCGCCTGACGCATGTTGGCATGTCCGTGAGATTCCACCTGACTATGCTAAAGTAGGGGTGGATCAAATCGTAAAGGAGTGGGAGTCAATGGAGCTTGACATCCCTGGACCTGAAGGTGAGATCACACTCGGAGAAGTACTTGGTGGTAACATTCTATGGGACAAGAACAACATACGGTTTCCAGGCTCGGCCCGAAGGCCAACACTACCGCCTCCGAGTCGTCGCAGGTCTCCTTCACCTCCACCACATCCCGAGTCCATCTCGATCTCCGCCGCAGGCTCAGCAGTCTTTGCCGCCTGCTAAGGACAATAAGAGGAAGCGTGCTCCGTCAATGAGTACTAAAGGACGCGACATCCCAAAACTTAAAATGTCGCCCGTCCCAACAATGCCTCATAAAAATCTTCCCATCAGACCTTACGATCATACTGATGCGGAATCTGCAGCGATAGCAAAGGCCGAAGTGGCGGCGCATTCTGAGAAGAAGAAACCCGAGCCCGCTTCGGTATACACCGAGAAGCAAAAGGCATATGCAATTGATTTTATGAACAGAAAATCTCAATATGAGTTGCACCATAATCCAGATGAATATCTACGCACAATTCAGAAAGAAGTGGCGAAGAGCAAATCAAGCAAATCAAGTGCAAGCGGTAAAAAATCAGCAAGCACAGGTGCAAGCGGGACCAAAACTGCAATCTTCAAAAAATCATACGTTCCCCTTCTCGGACAACTGGCCAAACAAACGATCGCACCCCTCAAGGTGTTTTCAGAAAACGTTCCCCTTCTCGCACAACAGCCACTAGATATGTCTGTAGCTGCAGAGTTGGTGGCCAGCATGAAAATTAGTCTTGATGAACTGTTAGGCTCCCAACTCGACCTTCTACCCAAGGCTGTTGTAGCCCTTAGATATGTCGCAGGTGAGGATTTGGTCAGCAAAGAGAAGCTGAAATAACTGCCAACACAAATGCGGAATCTCCATCAATGGTACTGACGGTCATAAAGAAGGGGAGAATAATGATCGTAGCCAATGTCCCACGTGAGTACTACTTCAGACCCGAAGAGGTCCATATTGAATTTTCAGAACTATTCTAGTTATACCATCTTGACGCCCTGGAAAAATCCATCCTCAGCTGCTATTGTCTGTAAGTTGTTGAATTCATTGTCTACATGTTCAGTTTTTTAGTTGTTCAGTTCAGAACATGTAATTATCCTTATTATGCAGAATGAAGATCCTGAAATGTAAAATAAAAAGAATCTATAATATTGGGTTCATTGACCCAGATAAAGTGCATATAACCACGCTAACCAATAACCTCAAGGAGACGGAGGAAAACATTCTAAGGTTTCTAATGGAGCAAAATTTCTCTGACCACATACTATTTCCTTACAATTTCAAGTGAGGGTCTTACTCTGTTGTACACATTCACTTTTGATTAGTCGATGCTAAGTGTAACTGATGAGTTACTGATGTATATATAAATGTTTGCAGCTTCCACTGGGTTCTAATAGACATTCAACTTGATAAGGGAAGAGTTGATGTCATGGACCCATTAAAGAGAAACCTGGAAGATTTCCGCAGCATGCAGGACATGCTATAGAAGAAAGTTTCATGCTATAGCGGTCTCTTTAGTTGATTTCCTGAGATATCAGGTAATGAATAACTCATTCATTTATTTTCTTTGCCGGGAAGGGTTTGGATCCAGTTCAATCGCGAGGTTACAGGTGTATTTAGTGAGAAACTGATGTTTAAGGAGGTCTCGGTAAGTAGCACGTGATATCTCCACGCATCTCTTTACTTCTAAATTCAATACAATTATGGTGCTACATTATTATTTTGATTGAATTCTATTCTCGTAAAGTGCGCGAGGCAGCCATAGGGGTCGAATCTATATGGATTCTACTTATGCAAGTTCATTCGCCCGTTTACCACCGAACAAAATGATTATAGAGTCAAAGTAAGCAATGCATTCACACCGAACACAATGATATTCATATTGATCTTCTTTTTCTTATATATAGTTTGAGAGAATGCGGGATCAACTACTACCAACGCAATGCGTACTAGCAATTGTGGAGGAGATGGCGGGATTTATTGTCAAATAGATCATAGACGATACCGGAGAATTTAGTGTGAATAGGCGCTACTGATCTCCATGTAATCGAACAAACGTGCTCTAGTCCCGGTATTTTGTGATCTCCATGTAACTATGTAAATTGTATATATTTGTATGCTCGATATCATAATACAAGTTATCTTATATATGCACGAATGTTTATGATATGTGTGGTGTAGAAATATTCAAAAACTATGTTGAAATGAAAAATAAGTAAGTAAAACAATAAAAATGAAATCTCTGCCGCGGTAGAGAAATGGCACAAAATGCTGCCGCTGCAGAGAACCACTAGTCCAAGGTACTGTTCTGCCGCGGCAGAGAAAAGGCACAAAATGCTGCCATGGCAGAGACCCACTAGTCCCGGTCCTTAACAGCAACCGGGACTAGTGGGGGTGCACCCTGAGCGTGCAGGGGCAACCACGTGGACATCCACTAGTCCCGGCTGGTAACTGAGCCGGGACTAGTGGTGGGCCTCTAGTGCGGTGACCCAGCATACCACTGCATGTGTGGTACATTATAGTCGTTGACATGACATCCATAGAACACCATTCTGTAAATATCACATCCCTCAGAGTGGTACAACAGAAACATTGCGGGTCCATATTACAAACATTCACACATTATTATTATTACAATACCAGAAGTTCAAGACTTCAAAAGGATTCAACTTACAAACCAAAATATAAAGTGTTTCAGCGGAATTTAAAAGTAGCAACTCCAACTAGGAGTTCAGCTCAGCAGCTTATTCTATAGAGTTCATGATGCTCGGCTCCGTCGGTTACTACTAACTAGGATACTTAGTTGGACTCATTGTCCTCGACACCATAGTGGATTTCGTAATCCACTCCTTCAACACCTCCTGACAGGTCAGGCTCCTCGTAGAACACATCTTCTGGGCATTCGGCTGCATACATTGGTGTATCTTCGGGATCCTCAGAGTCTAAGAAAGGGATCAAAGGAAAAGATGAGTAACAGCGTTACCCAACAAGTTCATTATATGCAAGGTGGGAAGTTTGATGCTCTAACTACCACCTCGGACTATAAGTCCTTGGCACTACGCAGTTTTTTGTAAATCTTTCTTCAAAGATTGATTTTATTATAAAAATCTATGACCATCAGCCTTCACAGGTTGACCAGAACTTTCATGGAGTTCCTTTCCTTCCGCGTTCGCAGCTCCTTCCCAGAACAGGGAGTAACAAGTTACAATTCTTACACTCTGCAGAGGTGCGTTACTTTACCCATGAGAGATCAACTCCTTGTTGCACAACCGGGCGTACTTTCCCGTCCACAATTCCATGACGTGGGGCCTAGTAGTTGGTCCAAGCCAATCAATGCCCCCTTCGCGACCTTGCATGCCTCCTTGATGTACACCATGCCCACATATTGAATTACGGCAATGGTTTGTACAAACTGTTATATGCCAGAACTATCATCGGACGTTGAGGGTTCCCACCCATATGCTGCATATCCTCTATGAATTACCAATTAATATGCATGCTACGAGTGATAACAACCATGACCTGCACATCCGACTACATGCGAGAGGAAGAAGATACAACTGACTTCTCTGTACCATTCCAAATCTCATGGCTAACGCGTGATATACGACGCTAGAATTACTGATGTCATGGGTTATTAAGTCCCTAGTTGATCATGATTGTTGCAAATAGAACCCTAAGTTCTATGGCTCCATTATATCATCACTTAGGATGATATCTAAGATTTCTTTATTTGTGAAAATAATATTTTCTTTCTTTGGAGTATATATGATAACACACAATTTGCAAATACTTTGATAAAGACTCTTCAAAGGATATGAGCAAGTGATGAACTTGCCTTGTGATTGCAAGGTAGTGAAGTCTGATGCTTGCACTGGACCTTGAGCTTCTATGTCTACAAAAACATCATTATTGCCCGGTAAGGACAATATTTAAAGAAGCAAAATGATTATGCAAAGTAATGTAATGCATTATTTAGCTTTATGTGTATTCTCCCCCATTATTTAATTATAAAAATTCTTTTTAATAATAAAGGAATATTAGTTCTTTAATATTAATTGAGTATTGTATTCTTTTATTTTATTTCCTTTTATTTGAATTTTATTTATTTAATAATTTCTTTAAGAATTATCATTTAAATACCAAAAATTGATATTAAATATTTGTTTAGTATTTTTATAAAATACTACAATATTAATATATAATGAAAGTGATTTTTATTTGTTTTTATCATCTTTCAATAATTATGTAAAATTCCATAAGGAATAAATATAGTACAAAATTCTTAATAAAATTTATATGTCTAAAATTTTATTTCTTAATTTATTTGGATAGTTTGGATTATTGTGAATCCAAAAATATTTTATTTATTATTTTTGGATTTTATTTTATTTTATAGAATTTATTTAAGTTCAGGGGCATTTTGGTCTTTTCTATTTATTAAAAAATTGCCTATAGGTAAATGGCCTGCGTGTGTTGGTTTATTGGGCCCTTGTGGCCAAATAGGGCAGAGTCAAAATGACACCCCAAAGGGGTTTTGGCCTAGTCCAACCCACACTCCCCTGTCACCCTTTCATTCTCATCTCCCTTCTCCTCTTCGACCCTGTGGTCGATGGCGCCGCCGCTGTGCGCTGCTCATCGCTGTGGTCCTTCCTGGCCACTACCGTGATGCAGGGCGAGCTTTCCCATGGCCAGACTAGCTTCGTCCCGAACCCTAGGGTTTGGGGTGGAGCTGGTGCTATCGCCGCCGCTGCTGCCGTCGGCCGTGGTGATGTTCCTCGCCTCAGGCATGGCTATTGTCGCTGCCTCGGCATGGTGTGGGTCGCAGCGCCCCCATGGGGTGCTCCCCGTGCCGCCGTGTTCATCGACGACCCTCTGCTTCCTCTTCTAATCTACAGCGACATCCTTCAGTAAGTTGTTCTTGGTTCCCTCGTGTCCTCTGTGCTAGGCTATCCTATGCTATGTGTTGGTATTTGCCACTCCTGGCTAGTGTCATGTCCTGATGAGGATTGTTTGTTCTACTTAGGGTTCATATCCCTCTGTGAATTAGATATCTGATGAGTTGGATCATGTATTGATGATCCCTAAGCATGATGAGTGCTTGATTATTGTGGATTACAGTTTATGATTAGCTTTGATGATGCTAGTGGCTTACAAGATGGATTCCATTGGTTAACTTGATATGGTTCAGATGATAAGGTTGCTCTAGAATTCATTACTTGGGGATTCTAGTGGTTTGAGATCTCACCACTGTCATTACTTAGTTACTGGTAGTGATTTTCTGAGTGATGAAGTCACTGTATATGTAGTTGTTGTCTCATAGATTCATATACAGTTTGAGATCAAATGGTCTCTTACAGTGATGATATATATATATATATGAATATTCCTGGTTATGATTCCTATGATTAATATCAGGAAAATGATTTATAGTTGGTTGTGGTTGTATCTATGAAGATTGGATGCTTAGCCTGCTTAGTTTAGAAGATGTTCTTATGACACCATCCTTGTATGGCACACAAGATTAGGTTCTAGTACTTGTCTTTGTTCAAGCATAAGATTAGATTGGCATCAGAAATAAATGGAAACTTCTTTCCTTAGATCCCTAGAACCTATGATGTTGGTTTGAGGTTTAGGGACTAGACCCTTCTCTTACTATTACTCATGGATTAGTTCTAGTAGTGATACCAGCTACTGATTCCTGAGTCAAAGTTTGGGAAAAATGATTTGCAGGCTTGACAAATTATATGGATCCATAAGATGAAATTATAAGGTGCTACTCCTTTTTAAGAGATGTGCCTAGAAGTTCAAATCTTGGCTATGTTCATTCTTGGAAGTTAGAATATAGCTTGATATCTAGGATCAATGAGGTTGTCCTGAGATCCTACTTGGGTCTATATATTTTTCTGATTGATTTTAATATTTAAAACTTCAATGATGGATTCACCCCACTTTGGTGCTTTTCTGAGAATTTGAGTATGAGACAACTCATGAATGCTTGTCTATCTTACACAGATAAATCATGTGATGGGCTTTTCTACTCACCACACTTGGTTGTTGTTGGGGTTGCAAGTTGTTGATCTTATGGCTATCTTGATCTTGTTGGTTGTATGGCTAGCTTGATCTGGAGCTACTTCTGGTACTTCCAGCTTCTGGATTGTCCTTGATCTAGCTCTCCACCTCCTAGTCCTGGTGGCTTGACCTTCTTCTTGCGATCCACCTGATCTACCCCCTCCTTATGTCACCATCTTGGTGAGATGATCCAGGGTTTGGTTGGTGTGATTTGGTTTAGCTTGGTTGGCTGCTGTGTTTGATGTGTATGAAATAGGGAAATGTGTTGGAGATGCCTCCCACGGCTGTGCTAAGTAGTTTTTTGTGTGTGGCCTGTTGCTGCTGTGCTGAAAGCACACACCATGTAGTTTGGTGTGTGTGATGCTTGTGTGCCTGCTGCACCTTGTGGATATGCTCTAGATATGAAAGTTACTTTTATCTGGTTGCACTTACTTGTCTGGTGAAACTTTCCCCTCCTTGTTGTTTATTTGACTTATGGCTTAAATTATGAAAGATTCAATTCTTTCATATTGGTGAAACTTGCCCCTATAAAGATTACTCAATGATGAAATTTTGAATAGTGCACCTCACTTTCAATACTAAGAGTAAAACATTTTTAACCTTAACTTTCGTTCTTTTAGTTTGTGTTTGTTTTGCAGGTACCATACTTGAAGATTCAAGACTTTAGTTTAGGTTTTCTTTTTCTTTATAGAATAGTGACTTGTAATATTTCTTTTATTCTTTTGTAATTTTTATTTTATTCTTTTGTAATCAAGATTGTAATATTACACAATATATATAAAGGTTCTTTTATTTCATTATCTATTGTAAAGTTTCTTGATCATGTTTATAAGTTACATTCTATAACTTCTTTATTGAATAAAATTATGGAATAAATACACTTTTTCTTAATTAAGTTATTTATTTAAAGTTTGAACTACTAATTATTAACTCTTGACTAAATCGAATACTCAAACAAATTCTAAATTCCATTGAATTATAAATGCAACACTCAAGTTTAAATTCAAATTTCATTTCCCAAAACACACTAATCCACAAGATCATATCAAAGTTTATAACAATCATCCTCCAAGACTATACCTGATCTCAAAGCATAAAAGAAACTTTGATCACTTTAGGTTTTTATTTGGCGAAAAATTTACCCACATTTTTACAGATGAATGCATGCAATTTCACAGATTCCTAAATCTACCCTTCGTTGGTTCCTAAATGCTAGGATGTTACAGACTTCCCCCCTTAAATTAAACTTCGTCCCAAAGTTTGTTGAGATGTACCTGAATAGTTCTGGATAGGATTTTCTCAAATCCTCTTCTTTCTCCCAAGTGGCTTCCCTTTCTGGGTGATGTTCCCACTGTACCTTGCAATATTTGATTGCCCTGTTTTCTCAATCTTTTCCAGTTTTATTCCAAAATTTAGCAGGGTTTTCAACATAGGTCAAGTCTGCTTGTAGTTCTATCTATTGATGTGTGATTGCATCATCCAGAACTTTCAAACATTTACGAAGTTGTGACACATGGAAAACATTATGCACTTGAGCCAATCTTTATGGTAACTCTAAAGCATAAGCTATAGTTCTATTCTGACTCAATATCTTGAATGGCCCGATATATTTTGGACTCAATTTTCCTTTAACTCTGAACCTTTTAACCCCTTTCATTGGACTTACTTTCAAATATACCATGTCTCCCACTTCTGGATGCCATGATCTTCGACTTTGACCAACATAACTTTTCTACCTACTCTGAGCTATTTTCAGTCCATCCTTGATCTTATCAATGATATCTTGTTTTTCCTAGATATAGTCTAGCACAAATTCTTTGCTACTTCCAGGCTCATACCAACATATTGGTGATCTACAGTTCCTTCCATACAGAACCTGATATGTAGCTGCCTTCTGACTACTCTGATAGCTATTATTGTAGGAAAATTCTGCCAATGGTAGATGATCTTCCCATGTACCTCCAAAATCTAATGCACAAGCTCTTAACATGTCTTCTAGTATTTGGTTTGTTCTTTCTGTTCGACCCCCTGTCTCTGGATGATAGGCTGTGCTGAAATCTAATTTGGAACCAAGTGCTTCATGTAATTGCTTCCAAAATGCTTAAGTGAACATGGATCCCCTATCGATTACGATCTTTTTGGGCACTCCATGCTTACTTACTATCTCTTTGATGTAAACTTCTACTAACTTCTCGGGATTATCTTTTTGATTTACCGGAATAAAATGTGCACTTTTAGTGAGTCTATCCACAATTACCCATATCATATCCTTCCGTTTAGGTGTCATGAGCAATCCCGTGATGAAGTCCATACCTATTTCCTCCCACTTCCATTCAGGAATTTCCAAAGGTTTCAATGGTCCTGCTGGACTTTGATGTTCAGCCTTTACCCTTTGGCAAGTATGGCATTCTGATACATATTTATCAATGTCCTTTTCATGTTATTCCACCAGAATAGTTCTTTCAAGTCCATATACATCTTAGTACTTCCTGGATGTATAGAATATGGTGATTCATGTGCTTCTCTGAGTATGACATCTCGAATATCAGTCACATCTGGAACACAAAGACGATCTTGGAACCACAAAGACTCATAATCTCCAAGATGAAAAACTGATTTTTGCCCTTGAGATATCCTCCGAATTTCCTTAGCAATGAAAGGATCTTCTGCTTGATGCTTAAAAATTTCGTGCTTAAGATCACTGTCCTGCTCTACAACTAACTGCATAGTAGCTAATCCTCCAAGAACCTCTGTTCTAATGAATTCAAGATCTAATCTTTCCAAGTCCATTTGTAACTCTTTTGGTAGCTCCCGATTGCTAGGCTGAATATCTGCACTCTTTCTGCTTAAAGCATCTCCTACAACATTTGCTTTCCCTGGAGTATAGTTGATTGTTAAATCATAATCTTTGATTAGTTCCAACCAACGCTTTCGTCTCATATTCAACTCCTTTTGAGTGAAGAAATATCTAAGACTTTTATGGTCCGTGTATAACTCACATCTGGATCCATAAAGAAAATGCCTCCATCCTTTCAGCACAAAGACTACTGCTGCTAACTCTAAATCATGAGTTGGATAATTGACTTCATGTGGTTTCAGTTGCCTTGAACCATAAGCAATCACTTTCCGATCTTGCATTAACACACAACCCAAACCTTCTTTGGATGCATCACAATATACTGTAAAGTCTTTACCTGTTTCTGGAACTGCTAAGATTGGAGCTGTGGTCAACCTGATCTTCATCTCCTGAAAACTTGCTTCACACTTCTCATCCCAGTTGAATGGTGTATTCTTTCTTAACAACTTGGTCATTGGTCCAGCTATTTTGGAGAAACCTTCAAAGAATCTCCGATAATAACCAGCCATCCCCAAGAAACCTTGAATTTGTTTCACATTGGTTGGTGCAGTCCATTCTAGTACTGATTGAACTTTAGATGGATTTACAGCAATTCCATCTTTACTGCTCACATGGCCGAGGAATTCTACCTCATTTATCCAGAATTCACACTTACTGAACTTAGCATAAAGTTTATGTTCTTTTAGAGTCTGCAATGCTATTCTCAAATGATCAGCATGCTCTTCCTTATCCTTGGAATATATCAGAATATCATCAATGAAGACTATGACAAACTTATCCAAATATGGCATGAAGATTTTGTTCATCAGATTCATGAATATTGCGGGTGCATTGGTCAAACCAAATGGTACTACCAGATACTCATGGTGTCCATATCTTGAGACAAATGCTATCTTTGGAACATCCCCAGGCTTGATTTTTATTTGATGGTATCCAGATCTTAGGTCGATCTTTGAAAATACTCCGGCTCCTTTCACTTGATCAAACAAATCTGGAATCCTTGGTAAAGGATACTTATTCTTTATGGTAACATTGTTCAGATTTCTATAGTCTCCACACATCCTTTTTCCATCATCCCTTTTATCCACAAAGATTACTGCTGTTCCCCATGGAGATACACTTTCCTGAATAAACCCTTTTCTGGCTAACTCATCAATTTGCTCTTTGAGTTCTTTTAATTATTTTGGTCCCATCTTATATGGTGCTTGAGCTATTGGTGCTGTATGGGGAATTAGATCAATAGTGAACTCTATCTCCCGATCTGGTGGCATTCTAGGTAGCTCTGCTGGAAAAACATCTTGAAATTCATTTACTACAGGAATATCTTCCAATTTGACCTCTTTCATTGAGTTCAACTGCAGATCCACCATGATATGGCTGTGCTTATCTGCTTGGTAAACTATCCTTTCTCCACTTGGAGTTTTGATTGAGACAGTTTTCTCCTCACAATTTATTTGAGCTCCATGTTCCATCATCCAGTCCATCCCTAGCACTACTGCAATTCCCTTCAAAGGAATCACGTAAAGGTCTGCAAAATATGTACAACCACGGATCGAGATAACCTGCTCTTGTTTAATGTGGTGTACAATCAAATTTCCTCTGCCATAACTATGGTCATAGGGTTTTCTAACGTTGCCCTTGTAATCCCGAACTTATCACAGAATTCTTCATAAATGAATGAAGTATATGCACCAGTCACTACTAGGAAAATGGCTATAGGTAATCAGCACATCCGTGGCTCACATGGTTGAAGTGCCCCACGGCTAAAACAGGCGTGGCTCACCTATGGGCAGTGCCCTACTAGTAACTAGAACAACCGTGGCGCACATGAACATAGTGCGCCACAGATATGTGTGGGCCAGGGCCCTGTTGGCCGCACGCCAGACATCCTAGCGCACGTAGGGTAGGTGCGCTACGGTTGTTAGTGTCAACCGTGGCGCACATGGAAGGGGTGCGCTACGCCTAAGCGCATGCCCCTCTCTGCTGTGAAACGGCCAGACACATCTGTGGCGCACTATGGCATGTGCGCCACGGATGTTACTAATCCCTATGGCGCACTGGGGCCGAGTGCGCCACGGATGTGGCGATTGTTTTTGGCAGCTCCACTTTATGTGCACATGTGTGATCATCCACCACCCCACACTTCACTTTCCCCTTCTTCTTCCTCCTTAGATCTAGTCGGGATCTTCTCCTTCCCACCTCAATTTCTCCACCCATTCACCATTTTTAGCATGTAGAACTTGCCTTGGATGTTACATAAGTAATAGAGGAAGGTCTCCGGTTTCTCATCTCCTTCTCCGGTCTCACGCGCACCTCTCCTTTCCATCTTTCTCGCGATTGGTCTCTCATCTCAGTAAGTTGTCCATGTAAGGATGTGTTCATGTGTATATGGATGATATGCTCATATGTATGTAGATGATCGATGCTCATGATGTGTGTATGAGAGGATCGATGGTCATATGTGTGTGTATATGGAGAGTATCGATGATGCTCATGCATGTGTGTATGGAGAGGATAATGTTATGTTCATGTGTGTATGGATCGGTCTTTCTCTCTTGTGTTTGTATGTGAACAAGTTGCCATTTGTTTTGCCAAAATGTTGATTCATTTCCATTTTGGCAAGACTTTGGCATTTCTCAAAGGTCCTAATTTTAGGA
This sequence comes from Avena insularis, assembly GCA_023614405.1. NCBI lineage: Eukaryota > Viridiplantae > Streptophyta > Magnoliopsida > Poales > Poaceae > Avena > Avena insularis. The sequence goes on from CM042697.1 coordinate 360,233,090, forward strand.
TAGGTCATGCCGAAATTTTCTATCGACCATTGCATGCATGCATTGATTATGTGGTTCTAATAGACTTCTAATTGTACCGTGTACACCGTGCAGGCAAAAATGGTGCTCATAATGAGCGACGACATTATGGCTAGATTTTTGAAATGTGCGACGGCCGACATGATACGAAATAACAAGACAGAGATAAGATGTCCGTGCAGAAGATGCAAACTCAACTGGGTGATCGACCCAAATTCCGGGAATCTGCAGGCGCACCTGCTCCGCCATGGTTTCATGGATGGATGCACTCGTTGGATAAGCGATGATGAAGACGATGGAGACGGTGAAGGTGGGAAACATGACGATGATCATCATTACGGCGAGAACGGGCGAGATGATGAAGAGTCTTCTGGAGATGGTGAATGTGCGGAAGTAGACCGGGATGATGATGATCTAGATGCCGGAGGAGGAGACGACGATGGAACAACGTCAGGCTGGGTGCGGGACCCTTATGTGCAAGATCTGCTTCTCAAGCAGATGAGTAACGCCAGGGCTGCCGCTAGAGAGAAAGCCAAGCTTGCCCAACTTGAGAAAGACGCGGTTACTCCATTGTATGAAGGATGCAGGCCCGATGATACCCGGTTGAATGTAACGCTCAAGGCTTTGGAGATGAAGGCAAAACACAAATTGAGTGACGCAAGCTTCGACGATATGATGGCATTCTGGCACAATCGTCTCCCGGAGGGGAACACATGTCCAACTAGTATCGAGGACGCCAAGAAAATCGTCTGTCCTCTCGATCTACCGCACGTTAGATATCACGTATGCATCAAGGATTGCATCATTTATCGAGGCGAGGACACGGAGAAAACCACATGTCCGGTGTGCGGCGTCAGTCGATACAAGAAAGGGAAGAAAGCACCTCGAAAAGTGGTATGGTACTTTCCTATCACTCCTCGTCTGCAGCACTATTTCGCGGACCCTAAGGAAGCGAAGCTCATGCGATAGCATGTGGAAAGGAAGAAGCCAGGAGATGATGACCCCGAAAAGGATGAGCTGCTGACGCACCCTTCAGATGCTAGCCAGTGGAAAGCATTGGACCTCGAATTCCCAGAATTCGGTGGAGATTCGAGGAACATCAGGCTTGGTGCGAGCACGGATGGACTCAATCCGTTCGGTAGCCAGAGCAGCACGCACAGCACTTGGCCCGTGTTTTTATGGATGTACAACCTCCCTCCATGGTTGTGCATGAAGAAGAAGTACATACAAATGAGTATGCTAATTCAAGGGCCGAAACAACCTGGTACCGACATCAATCTGTATCTCGGGCTGTTGAAAGAGGAGCTAGCCACGTTATGGGAATCTGGAGCCAATACTTACGACGCCGTCGCACAAGATTATTTCACTATGAGAGCCACGTTGGTCACTACGGTGCAAGACTATCCAGGTTGCGGGTATATCTCGGGGCAGGTTATCCAAGGATTCTGCGCATGCGTTAGGTGCATGGATAACACAAGCTATCTCCAACTAGAGAAAGATCCAGGGTCATCGAAACCGTGTTCATGGCGCACCGGAGGTGGCTCGGCAAGAATGATCCATGAAGACAACGTGGAGACCTGTTCGATGGCAAATCCGAGACCCGAGGAATCCCAGAGCGTAGGAGCAGCAAAGAAGTGGAAGAGTTGCTGAAAAACTGGAAAGATTGTCCTAAGCCTGGAAAGAAGCAAAAGAGGCAGCAACAAGACAAGCCGCTGATGAAGGTATGGAAAACAAGGTCTGTTTTCTGGGAGTTGCCATACTGGAAGTTTCTCTGCACGCCTCATAGCCTCGACATCATGCATATCACGAAAAGCGTGTGCAAGAGTCTGGTCACCACCATAATCAACATGCCAGATAGGACGAAAGATGGTCCGAAAGCAAGGCACGACCTGATATGCTTGGGTATCCGGAAGGAGCTTCACGGAGGACGCACTACTCCTGATGATCAGGAAGATGACGATAATCATGAGTGGGAGACGACACAAGGTCGTCGGAAGGGTAAAAAGTTCAAGAAGAACGAATATTACTGCCCTCCTTTCTGCTTCACTCTAAGCCAGGATGAGATCAAACAGTTTTTTAAGTGCCTTCTAGAAGTCAAATTTCCTTACGGCTATGCGGGCAAGATAAGAAGATACCTAGACGAGGTGAAGCAGAGGTTTAGTAGCATGAAGTCTCACGACTGTGCCGTGCTAATGACGCAGGTACTTTTGCTCGCACTAAGAGGGATAATGGACGAGCACGTCCGTGAAACGTTATTTGGCCTCTGCAAGTTTTTCGACGTCATCTCTAGGAAGTCGATTGGCGTGAATCAGCTCGGGAGGCTACAGGAGGAGATCGTGGTGATACTATGCGAGCTTGAGGTCTACTTCCCACCCGCATTCTTCGACATTATGGTGCATCTGCTGGTCCATGTCGTGGAGGACATCGTACAACTCGGGCCGATGTTCCTCCGCAGCATGATGGCGTTCGAAAGGATGAACGGACACATCAAAGGATACGTTCGCACAGGTCCGTCGGATGGAAGCATAGCCAAGGGCTTTCTGGCCAAAGAGTGCAACTCTTTCTGCACGAATTATCTAGACATCGAGAACCCTGTCGGTCTTCCCGTCAATAGGCACCTTGGCAAGCTCGACGGATCTGGTCACCGAGAGGGTCGTCGCATACTGCATGCAGACTTTGATTTTCGACGCGCAGACTTTGATCGAGCAAACCTCGTCGCGCTACAGCTTTTAGAACTGGTCGATCCTTGGGTATAGAAGCACAAAAGGTTAATCGAGAAGAAGTACAGTGACCGGGGCATACAGAGGACGCATGGAGAAATAATCAAAGAGCACAACTCAGATTTCACGCATTGGTTTAGGAAGATGCTCCTTGATAATCCCCCGCGATCGCATTCTTTTGACACGTAAAAGATCATATTCACCTTGTCGCAGGGACCGATGCAAAACATGGTGACCTATCAAGCGTATGATTTCAACGGCTACACATTCTACACGGAGGAAAAGGACAACAAGTGTGATTATCAGAACTCAGGCGTAACGTCGGAATTCTACACCGATGACAACGTGAAGGAAAGATTCTACGGAAGAATCGAGGAGATCTGGGAGCTCGACTACTATGGAGAAAAGATGCTGATGTTCCGTGTCAGATGGGCAAAGAGCGTCGAAAGAGAAGACCGGTATTTCACAACCATGGTTATACCCGAAGCAGCCAAATCCAAGGCCGCAAGCGTAACGCCATGAAAAATGAACCGTGGGTACTAGCTACCAAAGTGGACCAATGTTTTTTCATTACCGACCTGACAAAGCCTAGCCGTGTTGTCGTGAGGAGAGGAAAAAGAAACATCATCGGAATGGATGGAGTCGCCAACGAGCAAGACTTCGACCAGTACGACGATCCAAAGATTCAAGATGACGACGACTACGATGCAGCAACATACATCACAAGAAGAAAAAGGACAACCCTACCCAAAAAAGGTAGCCCGTTCGAAAGAAGAAACATTAAAGTGCCAGGGCTAAATTATTCAACCGCGACAAAGAAGGGAAAAAGATCGTAAAATGCTAGCTCAAAAAATATTGTAAAACGCGTGGTCGAAAAAGATTGTAATATTCATGGACAAATTATTATGACATATTTGTATCATGGACAAATTATTATGACATATTTGAATCATATTTAATTTGTACCACTTTTATGACATATATTATCACTTTCGGGTATTTTTGGAATATTTAAAAGTATTTTAAAAACAAAACAAAACTTTTATGGAATATATCACCACTTTTGGGCATTTTTTGGAACATTTAAAAATATTTTTAAAATAAAAATAAAAAAGGTGGGCACCAGGATTCGAACCTAGGTGCTCACAGGTTTAGATTAGAGCAGTGGATGGAACCAGTGGGATAGGCTAGTGTAGTTGTACAATAGGGGTGGCCGCGCCTTCTTATGTGACTAGTAGTACCGAGTTAGGCGTTACCCATAGCGCACTTGGCCAGGGTGCGCTACGCCTAACTCGGTACTACTAGTCAACCATGCCACGCCGCACGCCTCTCCTCCCCATCTCAAACACCGCCGATCTCATCCCCACTGCCACCCTCAGACACCGCGATCTCGATCCGCCGCCGCTCTAGGAGGAGGACGTGGAGGAGGAGGACGCTCGAGGAGGAGGTCGTGGACGTGGAGGAGGACGCTCGAGGAGGACGCTCAAGGAGGAGGTCGTGGACGTGGAGGAGGAGAAGGCCCGTGCCCACCCGCCATCATCGTCCTCATCGCCCTCCTGCCTAGCTCTGCGATCCCTCCTGGTGAGTCCCCTGCCCACCTCCCCTCTCTCCCTCTCTCCCTCTCTCTCCCCCTCTCTCCCTGTTGATTTCTTCCCTTGTCCAGGAGGGATAGTAGTATTCGATGTAATTCATCAACTCTTGTTGTTGTTGTTAAAGGCCTATTTCTAGTGGACGTCGCGGATTAGTGCCGTGTAGTAGTAGTCTTTATCGAATTTTGTTTTGTTGTTGTGGTTTGAGTCTGGTGATAGGATTAATAAGAGCACAAATATTACTACAGTTGATCTTCTGCTTTGCCTTCCTGTCATCTTTGCCTACAAATACTGACAGGGTTTCAGTTATAAAATCATAGAAGGAGCGGACTCCTTTACAGAGTTATGATAGGATCACAAACTTGCTCCTAGTCAGGAGATTATATAGTACTCATTTTCTGTACAGCATTCGTCTGCCCTGTAATTATGCACCTTAGCATATTGGCAAATATGCACCTTAGCATAAGAGCTAGGTGTATTTGGTTTCGGAGAGCAGCAGGCTGGACTTTGGGCCTTACGCATGAATAGAGTTTTTTCAACTGAGAAAGCATGACCAGTCAAATAGATATAATTTCGTCCGTACTTCTCAATCACAATGGCATTTCAAGTCGGCTAGGGTACAAGTGCAATAACCTTTGCACAATGTTAATGTAAAGCACTGATGTCAGTTTTTTTAAACGAGAAGCACCGATGTCAGTCATAATGCGCCACTGGGACCTATCATATCCTAACATATTCCTTCTCTACTTTCTTGTTCATCTTGTGTGTTATTTTCTGACTAGCTCAGGATCTTCTAATATGATGCAGGGAACACTACCACTTGGGTCAAAACTAGTATCTGATCCGGTTTTATTTTTATTTGGATGCGCTAGAAAATGACTGATAATTTGACCTAGGATCCAGTCTCATGTTCTTCTCTAGCTACATATTTTGTTTCCTAGCACAGACATCAAGGTGGTTTTAGCTACTCAAAAACAGAATTCACCTTCTAACTTTCTGTAGCTAATAGTTGCTGAAAATACAAACTAGTGCTCCTCGCCACTATGATTGACGGATGCCCTGTTATGTATTACAGCGAGTTTTACGTAAAGATTCTTGGCTTTTGTTTGTGTATAACGACCATTTACTTGAACCTAAACTTGGTGGTTTGAATTTAATTTTAGAAGATCAAGGATTAGAAGTGGTTGCTATGTATATTTAGGTGCTACTGCTACTGCTGAGTGCTATTTAGGCTCTGTTTCTGAAAATGTATATATAAGCTGTATATTTAGAAGTGGTTGCTATGTCAATATAACTTGGGGATTAGAAGTGGTTGCTATGTATATATAAGTTGTATATTTAAGCTCTGTTTCTGAAAATGTTGAGTGCTACTGCTATTGTGGAAAATGATTTAGGTGCATCAATATTTTTGGGATGATTAGAAGTGGTTGAGTGCTACTGCTAATGTGGAAATAAAACTGTTGATGAGACTGTGGAAAATGTTGAGTGCTATGCTACTGTGGAAAATGATTTAGGTGTATCAATATTTAATCATGAACTGTTGTAATTGATTTATGTAGGTTTAATGAGATCATTATTATAATTGATGAGACATGGAAATAAAACTATTCTAGTCCCTTCCCATGATTTAGCTTATTTAAGGTTTTATAAAGTTGATGCTTTGATATGTTGGTGGCACATGTTTTTCTTTTCAAGTTAAATTTTGTTAGTTAAGCTTATTTGAACATGGTTCTATATTGTGTATGTACTGTATGTGCTGTATGTTCAAGTCAAAATGCTGGAGAACATAGTAGTACTGTATGTGCTGCTACTATATGCGTAAAGCTACTGTTTTGCAAAGCTACTATTTTTGAAATTGTGCTTGTGCTTGTATATGAAGCACTTTATTATGTCGTGTATGCAGGTTCTTGTATGAAATGAGTCCCGATTTTTGCCGGAATGTTGATTAACTTCCGTTTCAGCAGAAATCGGGCACTCCTAGTTTAAGAAAATTAGCAAAGGTCATGCCGGATTTTTTCCGTGCATTTAACCAATTATTTGTTTTTTATTATTGCAAAGATGTGTGACAACGACGAGGCTGGATGTTCTAAGCGCATCAGCGCTGAAGGAGAACTCATACCTCCGAATAAACAATTGACATTCTGGGAGGCGGCCTAGCGGCTAGAAGACGATGAAGAATACCATCCTTCGGAGAGCGAGGATGATGAGATGGAAGACGCGGAGGAAGAAGCCGAAGGAACGGCGGGTGATGAAACCACTGATGGCGGCGAGGGAACAGGGAGTGGTAGCAATCCTCCTAAGAAGAAGAAGAAGCCGAAGGACCGGCGCCCGAACACGGTCGGCACCGTCAGGGAGGAAATTACCGAAGTGAGCCCATCAGGGGTTCCTTTGGAGCACGCCCTTGTCGTCAAAGGGTACGGTGGGCAAGTGGCAGCGATCACCCGGACAACCATCTCGATCAACACCGAGAATCTCCGACATAAATATAATGGCCACTTGCGCACACTCCTCTTCGATAAGCTGCACGCAAGATACAAGTTCCCCGCTAAGTATCAGAACACAAATTATCATGGGAACGAAGTAAACAAATCCGCCCTCACAAAGATGAGCACCGCCCTGGCCAGCTGGAGAACCCGGATAAATAAGAAGATCTATAAAGAAGGCAAAAGTCTCGAGGAGATCCAGAAGATTGACCCGCGGATCACCGAAGATCACTTCCGGGAGTTCAAGGAGAGGTGTGAATCGAAGAGCCACAGCCAATAGTAATCGGGGAAAGGTCTGCGAGCGATGAATATAGGTCATCACCATCTCGGATCTGGTGGATCTGAGAATCGCGGAGGCCAAATGGAATAAGGAGGACGAAGAGTATAGATCAAGGGATAGAAAACCCTTTATAAATTCGAACCGGGCAGGTTGAAACTTCATCGAGGCCCGTTACCATGTGGACCCAAAAACCAAACAACTCACCGCGGATCCTGCGGTGAAGGAATTCGAGGAAATTGTGGTAAGTATAATCTAATTACCGCGGATCAACTCGATTGCAATCTAATCGATGATCTAAACGATTCACTGTTACTTTTTCTGCAGGAGGAGGAAATTGTTTCTAGTCATGGATCCCAGGGTTCCTCATCCCAGGGGTCGACGGCGGCCACCCGGTGGGATAACCCTTTTAACAGGGCGATGAACCGGGCCAAGAAAATAGAGCCGGTTACGAAGAAGCCGTCGTCGGCTGGTCGTCTGGCCGGCCACGGGGGTAAGAATTGGGTGGATCATTTTGGTCCACCGCCGAGGACGCATGTGGCACCGTCGGGAACGAGCAAGGAGGAAAACCGCGAGGTTCAAGAACTTAAGGAACAAGTGGTGCGGATCCCGCAGATCGTCCAAGACAACCTGGCAATCACCCTCACGTCCTTCTTGCCTACCTTGGTGGAGTCAATAGCGAACTGGAGTGCGGGTGGTCGAGTAGGGCCGTGCCCGATTCCAAGCATGGTCAGCAGCCACTCGAACAACGCGGCACTGACGAATCAGGCGAACTACATGTTCGTGACTCCGCCCGCTACCACCGTGGCGCCGCAAGTGTTGGTGACTCCCCTGCCATCACCGCGGCGCCGGAGTACATGTTGGTGCCCCCTGCCATTGTCGCGGCGGCACCGGAGCTCCAAGCACCCATCGGTAGGGAGAATACACCAGCGGCCAACACCGCGCCATCAAGAAGCCCTTCCGTCTCTTGCACGCCCGTCGCCGTATGCGGTTCATCGACATTAGCCGATCTCGACGCCATCACGGTAAACAAATTGCTTTACCGCCTTTCACGCCATCTATTACTCTTATGGCATCTCTGACGACGCCGTACATGTTTTCCGCAGACGGATGTTCCTTGCACTCTCTTATGCTACGTGAACAACGAGCTGAGGGATGTTGCCAAGGGTACAATCGTTCAACCCTTGCAATGCACGTTCCACTCAAGGACGATGCCAGATAGCGTGCATAGGGTTAAAATTAGTCGGGTGCTAAGGGGCTGTGACGACCTGGAACCTCCCATTCAACCCCCAGGAGCGGATGAAGAAGTGCTGGCTGTCCTCAGAACTTGCTTCGGCTTATTCTTGCTATGGCCAAAGAGCATGATCCGTTTGGGGACGGCGGGGGCCATCACGCCACAGACAACAGCATTGCATGTCGTGCCAGCGACAAGAGGTGGCAAGGCCCCCTTACCACCCTCGCCGTCACCTCCACGCGGTCGGTCGGATGATCATGTTGATGATATGCACATGGCGCAGGATCCGGCCGAGGACGACGAAGACTGGAATGATCACTTCTTCAACACTCAGTTTAGCAACGAAGACCTAGCTGGTGGCCCATAGAGAAAGCCACTATCACCAAGCGTCTGTTTGGTTCTCAGGAGATGCCTCCAGCTCGCGCCTTTATAGAGCCAGCTGATACAACCAACCGGCCCTTTATTCTAAGCCCTGACACACTACATAGGGCGGCCGGTGCTCAGATTGCGGTGCCTTCCCGCTCTCCAAAAGGAAAAAAGGCAGGAAAAGAAAATCTAGCAGCTCGAGCCAGCTGGTGGCGTCAACAACTGCGAATCCGATCAGGTTTCGGGACGGGCCACCAAGACCCAAGGGTATTATGTGGAGGATTCATGTGGCGGGTGAGCCCATGCTACCTAAGAATCTGCGGAAGCTCGCCAGTTCGGAACTACAAAGTGTGCATGACGGCGTGCTGACGATAGAGAGACGCCTTCTATCGGAGAAAGATCCCTCGCACCTGGTATTCGTGGTTAAGGTGCCACCAGGCTTGGGCTTTGTCGACAATGGCCCTGCGGATCTGTTCTTCCTCCGGTTCGACGACATCTTCAATATGTTCCACCTATACCCGCTGCACTATACCATGGTCCGTCTGTTTTCGATCAACCTGGCCATGTAGATCATTAGAGAGAACACACCAGGCATCGCTATAGTGGACCCCTACTACATGCATGACGGCTGCTTGGGTTCCCCCGCCGAACGACGTATCGTGGCCTTGTACCTAAAAAGAATCCTCGTGGCGAACAAGACAAAGGAATACATTCTCGTGCCTTACTTTCCCGAGTAAGTCGTTATTCACTCGACACCGTCGATTGGCTTTATTAGATTATCATCATTCTTTTTCCAACACATTCCATTTGAATTTTTTGCGCAGAGATGAACACTGCATGCTCATCTCCTTATCGCCGAAGCATTCCCACGCCACGTATTTCGACTCGGGGAGTCTAGAAAAGAAGAAAAACTACGACAAGATCAAGGAAGTTCTGGATGATGCTCTCACTGGCTTTGCCTCGACGGAAGGCACCACCTTTGTGCGTACGAAGGTCAAGTTCGGCAGGCACGTCTTCAACCACGTAACGGATTTCCGCTGCATGAAGCAACCGGAAAACAGTAAGAAGGAAGCCTACTACGCACTCCATCACATGAGGGCGTTCCTACTTGACCAGCAGAATTCTACGCTGCCAGATCATCTCAAACAGTGGGCCGAAGCAAAGGACAAGATCACTGATTCAGATATTAGACAAGAGATGTATCGCATCCAGCAGCAGTTTGGGGCAATCATATTTCGTGATGTCATGACTTCGGGGGGATCTTCTACGGAGGAAATATCCCGAATAACCGTGACATAGAAGATCGCCTAGAGATGCAGGGTGACTATAGGAAGTTCATGACGAGACAAGGCGTCCTCCCGTTCCCTAAGCCGAGCCAGAAGGCTTGATGTTGGCATAGTTGTAGTTACAAACTATAGATGACCTTTGTGTGTGTTGACAAGTGTACATGCTACTATACTTATCTTATTAGGTTTATGAATCATCGCTTACTTCTTTTGCTTATTATTATTATATATAAATCAATTCTTGGTTTTTTTGCTTACTCTTTGGTCCTTTGCTCACTTTGGTCCCTTTTTTCCTTACTGTTTTTTTGAGAATAATGCCGATGATTGAAATATCGTGGCACACTATATATGTGAATATGCTACGATGGGATTGTGAGCCTTGTGATATGCACAAGTCCAGGTCTTGTGCATCCTACTTGGCTCACGGTTCCATCGTAGCATATTTCTGTGTCCAACGACCTATGTATATATATGAGGTATTCTTTTCGAGTTATTTTTGTCTTTTTCGAGAATAATGCCGATGATTGAAATGTCGTGGCACAATATATATGTGAATGTGCTACGACGGGATAGTTAGCCTTGTGATATGCACAAGTCCAGGAATTGTGCATCCTACTTGGCTATCCGTTCCGTCGTAGCATATTCCTGTGTCCAACGACCTGGCTAGTTATATATGGGGCATTCTTTTCGCGCTACTTTGGTCTTTTTAGAGAATAATGCTGATGATTGAAATGTCGTGGCACAATATATATGTGAATGTGCTACGACGGGACTGTAAGCCTTGTGTTATGCACAAGTCTAGATGTTGTGCATCCTACTTGGCTTACGGTTTCATCATAGCATATTCCTGTGTCCAACGACCTATGTATATATATATGAGGCATTCTTTTTGATTTACTTTGGTCTTTTTTGAGAATAATGCCGATGATTGAAATGTCTTGGCACAATATATATATGAATGTGCTACGATGGGATTGTGAGCCTTGTGATATGCACAAGTCCAGGTCTTGTGCATAGCTACTTGGCTCACAGTTTCATCGTAGCATATTCCTGTGTCCAACGACCTATGTATATATATATATGAGGCATTCTTTTCGAGTTACTTTGGTCTTTTTCGAGAATAATGCCAATGATTGAAATGTCGTGGCACACTATATGTGAATGTGCTGCGATGGGATTGTTCGCCTTGTGCTATGCACAGGTCCAGGTGTTGTGCATCCTACTTGGCGAACAGTTCCATCGTAGCATATTCCTGTGTCGAACAACCTAGTTATATATGAGGCATGCTTTTTGAGTTTGGTATTTTTGATTTAGGAGTACTTTCTATAAGTGTATCTTCATATGCGACTTTAATTATATATGTTTTTTTCAATCATCGGTTAATTATTATTGTCAACTTATAGATGACGTGGTACGTCGTGTACAAGGGACGGGTTCCTGGAGTCTACGATGATTGGGAAGACTATCGGAGACAGGTGCACCGTTTCAGCGGCAATAGCTACAAAGGGTACAACACTATGGCGGAGGCGGAAGCTAGATACACGCGCTATCTAGCGGGAGTTAGGACAAGGAACCGGATGAAGACCTACACCTTCGTCGCGGCGGTGATCATGCTTATCTTCTTTGGTTGTTTATCCCGCGTTTGTGTCTAGCTAGTTTAGATGTCTAGGCGAGCTTCCGAGCTCTAACTTGTTCGATCGACACATGTATTCGCATGTCACCAACTACTTTGTAACTTGATTGAAACAATGTAACTTATACTATGTATTCATGTATGAGATTTATCTATATGTATTTGTTTCAATCTTGTTTTTCAAATTGTGTATTTACATATATAATTGTATATCTTGTACCTGTGTGTGTATATCTGCCTGTAATATTGTATATAATCTGTATTGTATATAATCTGGATCTGAAATTAAAAAAAACAAAAAAAACACCCGTGGCGCACATGACCTAGCTTTTGTGGCGCACTACATCAAAAGCGCACCTCAGCAGCTTAGTGACGCACTGGGACGTGCGCCACAGAAGATCAAACGCGTAGCGCACCTGTCCACTTAGCCGTGGCGCACTAGCAGGTGCGCTACGCCTATCTTGACACAACCGTGGCGCACTAGGCAGTGTGCCACGGCTAGGAGTTAGCTGCAGCGCGAGGCTAGTGGCGCACGGCTAGTGCGCCACGGATGGCCATTACATGTGCGCCACAAACAGCCATTTTCCTAGTAGTGAGTATCAAATAGAAATTTGCCGGGATTGGTAAGGATATTGAGCATACCTATCACTGCATGCTCCGAATTATCCACCTCCTCTAGAGTTGCGCAATTCAGCTTCCCGGTAATATTCGTCGAATAGATGACCAATTTAATGAAATTATCTCAAAATTGATATACAAGTGCATGATACCTTCTTGGTCAGGGTATAGGGGTTTATTAGTGTTTAGGGTTATAGGGTTGAGGGGTTTAGTGTTTTGGGAACTTTCAATAATGTTCAAACTTTAGGGTTATATTCATGGAATACAATGGCGTAACTAATTTTATCACCGCACCAATTTTATGGTTCAAAGACTATATATGGTTCAAAGTATCACCGCACTAATTTTATCACAAAATATGAATTATTTGAGGAATAATGCCCAAGTTTCTTAAAATTTTCAAGTTCACGAGTCAGTTTTGCTGAGTTTAACGAGTTTATCTCGGTTTATCAAAAAATGTTTGAATTTTGAACTGCAAACGATGGGAATCTCTACTTCCTGTAATTCTGGGTCACTTGCATTATGGGTCCACAAAGTCAGTGTAAGGCCGGAGGGGGCGGACAGGAAAATACACTTACTGAAGAAGGGCAGGAACCAGGTCGATGGAGTGATGCACATGGGAGAATGCAAAATTACCACTATATCAATTTATTATTGCATTGCTCCTCGAGTTCTTGTTTCCTGAGCATGGATAGAAGAGGAATACTCATTCTAAAAAAAGGTGAAGTATGTTTGGGGCTGGATGTTTGAATGGATGGGTGGGATATTTCGACACTCTTTTGAAATTTTGAAGCTGAAGCTTATAAGGTATGGTACTCCCACTCCCACTTGGGGGATGCTATCCCCGTCAGATATACCAAGACGCCTCTACGCTTTCGAGCAATTAATGAGTTGATAGACATCTTCCGCCTTTCAAACAAGATGACCAAGGTCACAGCCATAGTTTCTTTTTTTGGGCTGCACAACCATAGTTGTCGGTACCATGTCCATATCTTATATTCCGTACATTGGATGCATCTTGGCCAATCAAGCTTTGCTTACAAAGGGAAAATCCAATTTTTATTTTTCCAAGTGACAACATTATTTTTGGTTGTAAAGCAACTTCAGAGATTATGGCTCAGTATGACATCATGCCAATTTTCACACAAAGTACCCTATTTAATAGATAAACCATATCAATCTTACTGGCTAGATTTTTGCGATAAATTGACAAAATGGCAGTTTACTAAAAACATGTAAATTTTGGTAACATGGTCTAGATAAATATGGAGAAGACTCTAGAATGATGTAGAACTGTGTTTTGAGGTTTTTGCATAGTGTTTATTGTGCTAAAGTGTCACATCCCAAAATTTTCCAAAATTTGAAATGTGAAAAATAAATAAACAAAAGAAATAATTGTTGAAATTTAGGGTGAAAAGAAACTTTTTGCTTCTAAATGGAAACATCAAAACCCTTATTGAATAAAATTTGAATGAAAAGGGAATCCAACAAAATTTCAATCAAGTGAAATGCATTTATCAATGAATGTATCTTGAAATTTAAACACTTAGGTAAATAAACCAAAACCCTAATGGAATAAATCATTTCCAAGATCTCTCTAAGATTATGGAGTTGTTCCATATAAAAATTTGCCAACAAACATTTATAAATGATCAAAAATGATAAATAAAAATATTATAAAACCATAGAAACTGGTTCCATTTAATTTGGAGCCATGGATAAAACCTTATGAATATAATAAGATAAGAGGAAATAATTTCCAAATCTAATAAATCTCCTAGCTAAAATCCATGCCAAATTATGAAAAAAATAATCCTAAAAGGATTTGAAAAGCTAAACAAATATTAAATAAAATTATACAAATTGGAATCACAAATTTTGGATCTATAAATAAAAAGATATGGATTTTATAAGACAAAGAAAGAAATAATTAATTAAGGAATATTTAAAAACCAAATTAAATCTTGGTTAAGTCAATAATCAAATGGAATAAAGATAATCCAAATCCAAATAAAATAAAGGGATAAAGAATAACCAAATAAAAACATATAGGATTAAACCATATTCTAACTATATTTAAATGGAGACATAATCCCTAATGTAAATGATTAATTAAATTTTGAGAAAATAATAAATTGGAATTTGCCAAGTGGAATAAAAGTTATTTAATTAACTTAAATGGAATAAAAGAATTATTTGAAGAAATAAAATGGATTGGAACCATATTTAAATCTTATTTAAAAATAAAGACAAATGTCTAAATAAAATAAATAAAAAAATATGAGAATATAAGAAATATTCTAAAATAGAATAATTAAATACATTATTAATTAAGATTAAACCTACTGAAAAGGTTTGATAGAAACATGAATTAAAAAGTAATCTTTTGAATCATATTAAATATTACTTGAAAATAAAGACAAAAGCCCTTTTCAAATAAATATTGAATCACATTAAAATATTTTGATTTATTTAAAAATGGACTTTCAAAACACACTAATAAATAAGTGCAAAACCTACTGAAAAGGTTCTGGAAATTGGAATACAAAAAAATGGTTAAAAATTTAAATAAATTCAAAAACAGAAAAATAGAAACAGAAAAAGAAAAAGTTTCAGGAAGAAAAAATAGAGAAAGCAAACCAGCCTAGCAACTTGGCCCAGCAAGCCCACTCTCTCCCCCTCCCGGCGATCCGTTTTTCTCACTCACACCTCACTCGCTGACAACGCAGCCCCACTGCCAGATCATCGTCTCCACCCCCGCAGACCGTTCTTCCCCAAATTATGTCGCCCCTTTCTGCCTTGATTCCGCGTGTCAATTCGCATCAATGCCACGAGTAATTCGCCCCTGTTACC
The DNA here is from genome assembly GCA_023614405.1 of Avena insularis. Taxonomy (NCBI): domain Eukaryota; kingdom Viridiplantae; phylum Streptophyta; class Magnoliopsida; order Poales; family Poaceae; genus Avena; species Avena insularis. The sequence goes on from CM042697.1 coordinate 360,248,167, forward strand.
ACGCACGATAAAACGCCTATCTTCCCTCTCCCTTTTCCCCCAGACGCCATTCCCTCTCCACCTCCAGGCTGTTCCAATTCGAGCCGAAACCACCACTGCCCCGACGAGCTACTCCGGCCAAATTCCGGCAACTCTGGCCACCTCTCCACTCCCAGTACCAACTAGCTTACTCCCCATTGCCTGGCGCATCTCCTAGTACCTCCCACTCGCCTGTGCAAGCCCTAGAAGCTGGGCTTCGTCACCGCCCGAGCGCCACCGCAGACTGCTCCAACTCCGGCGATGCCCCCTGGTAGATTCTGACCTCCCCTTTCCCTCTCGTTGATACGTGTAAGTTCACTGATACCATGCGCATCTAACGCCACTATATGTTTTCCTTAGCTTGGACCATAACATCGCCTCCATCAACGATAGTGCGTACCCGTCGCCAGTAGGAACTTCGGCGAGCAATCCCCGTCGTCACCGTGCGTCCCTTCATCTACGGCTACCACATCGAGAATCAGCACTCCACGGCGAACCTGGTAATGCTCTCCTTCCTCTCCCGCGCCTCCTAGATTCGCCGGAACATCTCTGCCTGAGCGCGCCGCCACCGCTCGCCGTCACCAGCGCCACCAAACTTAGGTCAGTGCATAGAAGCCGTTAGATCTTAATCACAAGGCTATGAATAGATAACTTAATAGAAAGGGTACGACACAATCTGTGTCGTACGATTCACTTTAGATCCAACATTTCACACTGACCGATCCGAGCGAAACGGTATGCTCCAATGGAAACAAGACACGTGGCCTGAGTCTGTCTGTTAAAAATCCAGAAAATGAATTAGATTGATTAAACTTGTAAAATCTACAACTTTTTATCCACACGTCCCAAATTTTCAAATTTTATATTATTGGAATCATAAAAAAGAAACCTTTGCAACCATGCTCTTACATTAGTATTTTGCGTCTGTAAAATTGGCTGTTTTTTCAAAAACTTTTCTAGCCTTCTTTTGTGTATAAAATTTATCCTAAAAATGATTTTAGGGTAAAATCTTTTGCAAATGATTTTTTTGGACCTAATGACCATAAAAACCAACTTTTGGATTTAAAAATATATTTTGTGACACTAAGGAATTATTCCTTTGAATAAAAACCTTTTCTAGTTAAATAAAAATGGTGTTTGATTTAAAATTGATTTTGAGTGAAACCTTTTGGAAATATATTTTTTTAAACACTTTGACCATAAACACTAACATTTGTGTTTAAAAATATACTTGTCAAACACTAGAAATTATTACTTTGATTTGAATCATTTCTTGCAAAACAAAAATGATTTAAATGGCCCATTTTCATTAACTTGATTTTAAATAGTTTTGCTACTTTTATAAAAGACCAATAAGTGTTTTAAAATTTTTATAACCTATTAGAAACTACCTTTCCAAATAAAACAACCTTTTGAATGCTTGCATGTATTGTCTTGTTTCCTTTATTTTATGTGGTGAATTGTTTGAATGCTAAATTGAATTTGTGCCTTGATTGAATTGTAGTGAACTTTGAAGAGTGTGAAAATTGCAAGATCAAGGAGTGAATCTAAATTCTCTACTATCCGCGGGCGCGGCGTTCCTGGCAGTTCTGGCTGCTATTCGCGAGGCAAGGCTGGTCGAGAGGGGGCGGTGAGGCATGGTCTACCTCCCAGACAAGGTTGGCACGGCTAGTTCTTCCTCTAGCCTGCTGTCCACACGGGTGTGACATGGGTGTTCTTGGCTGTTCACCATTGATGACATTGTCAAGCTTACAGTGGTGCTAGGGATTAGTTAGGGTCGTTAGATGATCTACTAAGGCTAGTGGTGTCCAGAGAGGGAACAAGTTAGGCCTAAAACACTGCACACTATAGTGTTTTTGATTTTCTTTGATTTGAATCTGCAAGGTGTTTGATGAAATGGCCGCATGAATTCAAGTTTTGAATTTTGAAAAGATTTTTGGTGGGTGTGCTAGGCATTTGCTGGTGAGTCTTTGGATGCTTGGGTTTTGAAAGTTGAGCTTGTTTGAGTGGTTTTTGAAAAAGTGGGATCTTCCCATGTGATATAGATTCAATTTTGAACTATCATTTAAACTATGCATTCAAATGTTTTTTGATGATCACAAGGTGGGCCTTGGTACTTTGTTATGAGTACTATCAAGGGGTGTAAAGATCCAAACAAGTTTTCTGTTAAGTTTTGAAAGTTAGAGAAAGCGAAAGTAGGCATGGGAGTTAAATTGGCCAAAGTGACCATTCCCTTATTTTGTTTGTTTTGATTTATTTGTCTTTGGAAAAATTGTGGGGATTGTTTAGATGATGTTTATTTAACCTAAGAATCCTTTTACAAGCAAAGAAACACACAAGCAAGGTAATTCAAAAGAATCCAAATTGGAATGCATACACACTTGCATGCTTTCATATTTTTATTTAGAAAAGTTTTTGTTAATCCTAAATTTTGATGATTAGAGTTTGATGATCCAAGTTTCATATTTTTGGGATGTTACAAACCTTCCCCCCTTAAACAAAATCTCGTCCCGAGATTTGAAAAAGGACGAAAAAGATTACCTAGGATTTGAAGAGATCGGGAAACTCCTTCCTGATGTGATCTTCGCGCTCCCAGGTAGCTTCCTCTTCCGTGTGGTTGCTCCACTGAATCTTGAGAAACTTGATGATTCGGGTTCTGGTAGTTCTGAAAGCTTCTTCCAAAATACGGATGGGTACTTCAGGATAGGTCAGGTCATCGTTGATCTCTATGGTCTGGTGATCGATATTCTTGAACACTTCGGTCTTCTCTAGAACTTCGAGGCACTTGCGAAGTAATGAGATATGGAACTCATTGTGCACGGCTGACATCTCTTCGGGTAGTTCCAATTGATATGACACTTCTCCTCGACGGTTCAGAATCTTGAAGGGTCCGATATATCTAGGGGCTAACTTTCCTTTGAGTTGGAAATGCTGCATTCCCTTCAATGGCGACACTTTCAGATATACAAAATCTCCTATGTTTAAGGCGAGGTCTCGACTTCTCTTGTTGGTGTAACTCTTCTGTCTGGACTGGGATGTCTTGAGGTGCTCACAAATTTTGTGAACCTTCACTTCTGCTTCTCGTAGGATGTCAGGTCCGAAAATCTGACTCTCTCCTACTTCCGACCAGTTCAAAGGGGTGCGACACTTCCTTCCGTACATGAATTCAAATGGGGCCATTTGCAAACTAGCTTGATAACTGTTGTTGTATGAAAATTCTGCAAAAGGCAGACAGTCTTCCCACTTAGATCCTTACTCTAACACACATGCTCTCAACATGTCTTCGAGTATTTGATTTACTCGCTCCGTCTATCCATCGGTCTGGGGGTGATATGCGGTGCTGAAATCTAGGCGGGTTCCTAAACCTTCTTGGACTTTCTTCCAGAATCTCGAGGTAAACTGAGTTCCTCGATCCGATACGATGTTCTTGGGGACTCCATGCAAACTAACCATTCTAGCTATGTATAACTCTGCTACCTTTGAACTATGATACGTGGTCTTGACGGGTAAGAAATGGGCGACTTTGGAAAATCTGTCCACTATGACCCAGATAGAGTCATTTCCCCTACTAGAAGTAGGCAATCCGGTGATGAAGTCCATTCCAACGGAATCCCATTTCCATTCCGGAATCTGCAATGGTTGCAACAATCCAGCGGGTCTTTGATGTCCCGCCTTGACTCGCTGACATATGTCACACTTGGCGATATAGCTTTCGATTTCTCTCTTCATCTTATGCCACCAAAATTGCTCCTTCAAATCCTGATACATCTTCGTTCCTCCGGGGTGGATAGAATAAAGAGTATCATGATATTCTTTAAGAATAAATTCTTTCAACTCAGAATCTGCTGGTACACAAAGGCGTCCTTGGTACCACAGAACTCCTTCTTCGTCTTCGGTGAATCCGGGTACCTTGCCTATACCGATACGACGCTTGATTCCGTCGATACTAGCATTTCCTTTCTGCGCCTCTTTGATCTGGCTGATCAAAGTGGGTTGAAGTTCTATGCTAGCCAAAAATCCTTCACTCACTAATTCCATTTGGAAATCTTCCATCTCTTTGTGCAGACTTGGTTGCTCCTTCAAAATCATGGAGTTCAAGCGGCACGACAATCTGCTAAGGGCATCTGCTACCACATTGGCTTTACCGGGGTGATAGTGAATGTCATATCATAATCCTAGATTAGCTCAATCCATCTTATCTGTCTCATATTCAGCTCCTTCTGAGTGAATATATACTTCAAGCTCTTGTGATCCGAATAAATCTCACAACAATTTCCCATCAGGTAATGCCTCCATATCTTCAGGGCTAGAACTATGGTTTTGAGTTCAAGGTCATGGGTTGGGTAATTTTGCTCATGTTGTTTCAGTTGTCGAGATAGATAAGATATAACTTTGCCTTCTTGCATTAGCACACATCTGAGACCGATCTTGGATGCATCATAATACACGTCAAAGGGATTCGTGATATCCGGCATGATTAAGATGGGGGCTGAAATCAATCTCCTTTTGAGTTCTTGAAAACTTGCTTCACATTTGTCGGTCCATTCAAACTTCTTGTCCTTCGTCAGCAATTGGGTCATGGGTCTGGCGATACTCGAGAATCCTTCTACGAACTTGCGGTAATGTCCTGCCAATCCGAGAAATGCACGAACTTGGGTTTGAGTGGTTGGGGCTTGCCAATCTTCGACATCTTACACCTTTGCAGGGTCAACAACAATTCCTCTGGTTGATACAATGTGACCGAGGAATCCTACCTCCTGTAACCAGAATTCACATTTGCTAAACTTGGCATACAACTGATGCTCTCTAAGGGTTCCAAGAATGGTCCTTAGGTGTAGCTCATGTTCTTCTTCTGATTTGGAATAAATTAGAATGTCATCAATGAAAACAATGACAAACTTATCCAGGAAGTCCATAAAAATCTTATTCATGAGATTCATGAAATAAGCGGGGGCATTGGTTAATCCAAAAGACATGACAGTATACTCGTATAATCCATAATGGGTGGTAAAGGCAGTCTTTGGAATGTCCTCTGTGCGAATCTTGAGTTGATGATAGCCAGTCCTAAGATCAATCTTAGAAAACACTTTGGCACCGGTCAACTGATCAAACAAATCTTATATCTTGGGCAACGGGTATTTGTTCTTGATGGTGACATCATTCAACTTCCGATAATCCGTACACAAACAGTTACCTCCATCTTTCTTGTCCACGAACAAAACAGGTGATCTCCATGGTGACGCACTTGGTTGAATCAATCCAATTTCCAACATGGCATCCAGTTGCTTCTTCAGTTCTGCTAGCTCAGACAGGTTCATACTATATGGTCTCTGGGCTATGGGTCCTGTTCTGGGGATTAGTTCAATGATAAACTCGATATCCCGATCTGGGGGCATACCGGGCAAAACATCTGTAAATACATCGGGGTATTCACAGACTATCCGGACTTGGTCAATGGTAGGTTGGGCTATACTCTTGTTGCACTTGAATTGGCGAGGTAAGGTTTCAGATATATGATCGACTGATATTCCGGCTGTACTGGTCATGGTTATGGCTTTCTTGACACAGTCAATCAATCCTTTATGTTTGGACATCCAATCCATTCCTAGTACTACTTCCAAACCGAGTACTATCAGATTAGCATAAAAATCTATGCCATTGATTCGGATAGGGACGACTTTGCAAATTTGCCTAGCCTTGGTGGTTGATCCGGGGATTTGAACGATCATAACATGCTTCAGTTTGGTTGGTTGGATTTTACTAGTGCATGCAAATTCTTTGGTGACAAATGAGTGCGATGCACCAGATTCAAACAACACTCTAGCAAGTACTGAATTAACAGAAAACATACCCAACACGACGTCTGGCGCTTCCTGAGCTTCTTCAGCATGCATGAGAAAAATACGGCCGTTGCGGTTGAGCGAATTCCCTAGGGCAAATCTTCTTCCGGGCTGAACACGACGCTGCTGCTGAGCTGGGGCATTTGCATTGGGGGCTGCGGCATTCTTCTTGTTGGGGCACTCGTTGGAGTAGTGACCCTTATTTCCACAGTCATAACAAGTTACTTGCGACTCGTCCTTTGCTGCAACAGGCACAACATTGCTTCCAGTCCTCGGGGCAGTGTTGGTGTTGGCGGTAGCATTGTTGTTGTTGAACTTGGGTGGGGCATGGTTAAAATTGCTAGAGTTGCCGGGGTTGTTGTGATTTCCTCCGGGCCTAGGGTTTCCACCGTTGGGATAGGTCGGACGGTTCATTGGGGGTCTGTTGGTTCTCGGGGCAAATCCGGGAGATGGGTTAGGGCGATACTTTGGGGTCTGATGGGTTCCTGGCTGATGCATCATGTGACGCTTGCGGTTCTCATTGGCTTGGCTGATCTTTCCTTCCATCTGGATGGCAGAGTCGACCAGGGCTTCAATATCAACAAAGGGGATATTGACTAACAGAGTCTGCATCTCATCGCGCAGATCATTCAGGAATCTTTCTTTCTTCTTGGCTTCGGTGTCGATCTCATCCGGGGCATACCTAGCTAATGACAAGAATTTGTCACGGTATTCCACTACGGTCATATTTCCTTGTTTCAGTTCTCTGAACTCATCTCTCATTCTCTTGATCAAACCTGGTGGCACATGGGTTCTGCTGAACTTGACCTTGAATTCTTTCCAGGTCATCATCTGTCCTCCGTTCATTGCACGAACACTGTTCCACCATGCCCTTGCATCTCCGGCTAGATAGTGGGTGGCGAACAAAACTTTCTCGTTGGCTTCCACTCCAGCGACTTCTAGGTTATTTTCCATGGTTTGCAGCCAATCGTCGGCATCTAGGGGCTCTTATGACTTAGTGAAAACAGGCGGGTTGGTATTGTGGAAATTCTTGAGCTTAGATCCATGGTTGTCCTGATTTCCTTGGCCTTGGTTGTTGTGGGCCAGCTAGGCTATCTGCTGAAGGGTGGCTAGGTTGGCTTGATGTTCGGTTCTTTCGGCTTCGCGGTCAGAAACCAACATTTGTAGGATCTGCAACATCGGGTCCGGGGATGGACCACTTCCTCTGCGTGGCATCTGAAGATTGAGATAGATCATGAGAAAAGAGGGAAATTTCTAATGTTCTGGGACTTTGAAATGTTTTTAAAGTTTGACTCAGATTTTCTAGCAACTTGCTTTTCATTCATTCATTCACACGATACAACACACACCACAACAAAGGTAAACATATGGTTTTAGGAACCATTCTGGAAACTACGATACAGTGGGACCGAATACTACTCACTACGCTAGTGCTCAAGTGCTACTACTCCTTGGAGTCGGTGTAGTCGTCATCCTCATCATCGTCATTGATGAAGGCGAAATCATCCTCATCGGTGAAGAAGTCCATAGCCTGATCCTCCAGAAAATCATCATCATCGTTGAGGTAGGAGTAAGGGTCTCCACGAAGATCCTCTCCGGCATTCTCCCTTTCCTCCAACTACATGTCTCTCTCATGGATGGTCTCCTCCAAGTCCGAGATACGGTGGCAAAGACGAGCAATGATGCGCTCCTTCTTGTCGAGCTGACGGCGGCGAGACCTGCGATCCTTCGCTAGCATGGCGATGGTCTGATCCTTCGTCTTGATGATGGCGGACTTGTGGTTGGAGTAGTCACGGCAATTGTCCAATTCCTGCTGACGATCATACATCATGAAGCTGAGGTGGTCCAACTGAGTCTTCAGTTCGGGGTGGTATGGGGCTTCCAGTGGTTGTCCATTAGCATCACGCCTTGGGCAAAACTCAAAGCGGGTACCCTTGATCTTGTTGATACTCTACCCACACAGACGGGCAAGAGCTTCCTGCATGGCCCTGGCAAGTCCATCGATCCAGTTGTTCTCTCTTAAGGTAAACTGAATTCCCTTAGCAGTGGGAGGTTCAATCTTTCCTCGGAGACTTGCAACAATTAGCCACTGCAGATATTCTCCTCCTTGATCATTGAGCTGAGCTCCGAAGAACTCAAAAGTGGACGCTCCAGAAGTTCCGAAAGCTGGTCCAAATCCCTCTCAAAGATAAGGTCTCCTCCATTCCCCAACTGATAGAACTTGTTGTACTTCAAGTCCATCTATTAAGAATATAGGATGATTAAGTTAGTAGAGTGATCAAGTGTGTCAAATTTTATGTATTTTGCAAGAGTTTTGGAGGAACATGAATTTTCATGAAAGAATCAAAGTGATAAGAATGGGAATAAGTTTTTGAAAATATTTGCTTTCTTTGGTTTTGAAACTAAGTTTTTGATTCAAACGTCCAGTCTAACTAGGGTCTCCTATGGTCAGGATGGCTCTGATACCAACTTGTCAACACCCGGGTTTTTAATCCCAGATGCCTGTTATGCCATACATCGCAATCTCAGGATTACCATTTTTGCTAGACATAACAGAATTGGATACCACAGTACATCATCCATTACAAACCATACATAAGGTCTTACACAAATAAGGATCTCATGATCCAGTTCGTAATACAATCCAAGCAGCGGAAATACGTAATAATAAAGGTAGCGTAGGCGAAGCTCCATCTTCGGGGTCACAGGCAATGCTGACGATGGGAGATGATCCTAGTTGTCATAACCTTCCTGGGGTCCATCATCCTGGTACTCCTCTTCATAGTCTGGCCACGGGAATATCCAGGGACAAAGCCATAAGTACTCTTTAAGTACTCGTAAACTAATACTAACAAGTAAAGGGGTTTTTTAAAGTAGGACACTAAGCTCTAGGGTTATTTTGCAAAAGCCAGATTTACATCTACTAAGTTCGGAAGCAAGAGAAAGCTAGTCAAATTTTATAACACCTAAGTGGGAATTTGTATCTCATGCCACAACTCTGTTGTTGTCAAGTCAAGTTCTCAATTCATTTCACAATTCATTTTGAAAACATCTGACGGGGGAACAATATGGCCACTCCAACTGTCCATAACCACGGACGCGGCTATTCGAATAGTTTGACCCTCTGCAGAGATTGTACACTTTCACCACAACATTCGATACATCTGTCAGGAACAAATCTTGAAGTCACCATACTCAGTATGCGGATAATCAATCCTAACCTTTCAATTACACGCCCTACTATAAGCACCTCTCCTGTGAGTTTGGCCTCCCAACCATGACCAACTATCATCTTGGGTACTGCATAGGTGGACAATCTTCACAAGGTAGCTTCAGCTCAGACCATGGCCATGAGGGAACCAATACTAAGGTATATAAGTTTCCAGTCAAGCCCTACCCAATTTTCAGGTATTGTGGTTGTACGGTAAAATTGGAATGGTATCGCATCCAAACAACCATCAGTTTTATAAAGGGCTAAGGCTCATGCCTCAACATTTTCATCACCAAAATCATCTAGTGTTCGGAAACACAGGTCAAAACATCTTAGTAGAATGATCCATCATTCTATGGTTTTCATAACCATTTTCACCAAGTATTCCCATCTAAAGTTGATCAAGTTTTATGCTTAGCACTAGCATCTACAAGTGGGGGTGAGTACTAATGAGGGGTGATAAACAAGTGGAGTTTTACTAAGTTTAATCTCATGCCTTAGGATGATATCAAGATTATCTAGCTTAGGCCAAATTTTATGCTCTTTATGCAACCTTCAGTTAACTTCCTAGAATATACAAGTCACTTAAGTAAACTCTAAAAGAAAGCTTTGATAAAGAAATAAAGTAGAAATCTTGCAAGTAAAACTAGGATTGGTTTATCAAGTGGGTATAACCACATATGCTTAAGGCATATGGTTGGCATGGTAAGGCTTGCTAAAGTATAATATCTTGCAAGTGTTAGCTTGCACATTCAACTAGTAGTATTAGGCTTGCCTTGTGCAGAGCAGTGGTTAAAGTTCTCCTCGACTTCTTCTTCATAGTATCCTCCTTCCTCCTCGTATCCTTGGTCGGTACTAGCGTCTATAAATAAATATGAGGTACACAATAACCAAACAATACTTAACTACTTTCAATCATCACACAAAGGGGTTCTATAGATGATCTAGCATCATCACTAACATTACAAGCACTTGACTTAATGATTTTATTTTTAGAAAAGTAATTTCTACTCATTGAAAAACTACTTAAGATTTAATATTCTCCAAACCAAGCATGGGATCATGTTGACACATGTCATCACCACATATTTCAGTCCATGGGAATGTGATTTAAAGTGGTGTCACAATTTAATAAGGTTTAACCTTTTATTTTAAATAAAATAAGTGATTAGAAATGCCTATGTGGCATTCTTTTATTACTTGAACATCATTTCTGTAAGTAAACCCATATATTTTTATATATTCTGAAAGGTATGATCAATTGTGATTTTTGAGAGTTGGAAACAACACAAAAGATATTATGGTTTAAATTTGAAAAATGTTTGAATGCAGAAAAGCTTCTGCCTTGTTATTTTTACCAAGGGTGATCTACAGATCCAAATGATTTGAATCCAACGGGCTTGGATTCAACATTTCCAGACCTTTCTAACAAAATTGGTTTCATTCAATTTGGTTCATTGAATCGAGCTGGGTCGATTTTTGAAACTAGGTACAGAACTGTGTTTGAATGAAAATGGAGAAATCCAAATTCAAACGCGTGGGCTGCGCGGGAAGAGAAAATGGGCTGGCCTGCTACGCATAGCGCTTAAGTGGGCTGGTTAAGTTGTTGTACCCACGCGTCAGTGAGACGGGGGTGCGAAGCGGTACGGGGCAACGTGGTGCGTTGGATCTAGTTGTAATCCAACGGCTCTGGTTCATCGTCCATGTCGGGCAGCGCCGGCGAGACAGAACCCTAACGCGGCAGGTGGGGGTCATGGGAGGCTCACCGGGGCTCAGGCGAGGGTTGGTGAGGCGGGCGAACGACAAAGTCGACAACAGCAAACCTCCTGGTACCGGCAGCTTCTCCTGGGGCGGCTCCAATCACTGGCTTCCTTCTTCTCCAGCAGCGGCGGGCTCCGGTGAAATTCCGGCGATGTTATGCTCGCCTTGCTCTGGGAACGGGGTAGAACGATTAGTGAAGAGAGGGGAGTGAGATGGTGTGAAGAGTTTGAGCGGGGGAGGCCTCTATTTATAGTCTCGACGACAATACCGAACGGGATGGGCAGGCGACAATGGCGACATGGCTACAGGATGCTAGAGGCATGGCCGAGGGTGGTGATCGATCAGTGGTCTCCTGGTGATGCTCTATGGCTTTAATGCGAGTGTAGGGGCGGTGGCAAACGGTCTGGAACGCTCGACATTCTACACGGCAGAGGCGGCGTCTTTGAAGGCGAGCGGTGCCTACGGGGTATGGGCGGTGAAATGGGCATGTCTGGCAGTCTCCTGGGACGGTGGGGAGAATGTTGGCGGGCGGCGAGGGCTCGAGGTGGTCGGGTTGAATGGGAGCAATGGCGTGCTCGGTGCGGCGGTTCTGGCTGCTGTCCGCGAGGCAGGGCTGGTCGAGAGGGGGCGGTGAGGCATGGTCTACCTCCCAGACAAGGTTGGCACGGCTAGTTCTTCCTATAGCATGTTGTCCACACTGGGGTGACATGGGTGTTCTCGGCTGTTCACCATTGATGACATTGTCAATCTTACAATGGTGCTAGGGATTAGTTAGGGTCGTTAGATGATCTACTAAGGCTAGTGGTGTCCAGAGAGGGAACAAGTTAGGCCCAAAACACTGCACACTATAGTGTTTTGATTTTGTTTGATTTGAATCTGCAAGGTGTTTGATGAAATGTCCGCATGAATTCAAGTTTTGAATTTTGAAAAGATTTTTGGTGGGTGTGCTAGGCATGTGCTGGTGAGTCTGTGGATGCTTGGGTTTTGAAAGTTGAGCTTGTTTGAGTGGTTTTTGAAAAAGTGGGATCTTCCCATGTGATATAGATACAATTTTGAACTGCCATTTAAACTATGCATTCAAATGTTTGTTTGATGATCACAAGGTGGGCCTTGGTACTTTGTTATGAGTACTATCAAGGGGTGTAAAGATCCAAACAAGTTTTCTGTTAAGTTTTGAAAGATAGAGACAGCCAAAGTAGGCATGGGAGTTAAATTGGCCAAAGTGACCATTCCCTTATTTTGTTTGTTTTGATTTATTTGTCTTTGGAAAAAGTGTGGGGATTGTTTAGATGATGTTTATTTCACCTAAGAATCCTTTTACAAGCAAAGAAACTCACAAGCAAGGTAATTCAAAAGAATCCAAATTGGAATGCATACACGCATGCATGCTTTCATATTTTTATTTAGTAAAGTTTTTGTTAATCCTAAATTTTGATGATTAGAGTTTGATGATCCAAGTTTCATATCATTGGAATCAGGAAAAAGAAAACTTTGCAACCATGCCATTAGTTTAGTATTTTGCTTCTGTAAAATTGGTTGTTTTTTCACAAACATTTCTAGGCTTATTTTGTGTATAAAATTTATCCTAAAAATGATTTTAGGGTAAAATATTTTGCAAATGATTTGTTTTGAACCTACTGAGCATAAAAACCAAATTTTGGATTTAAAAATATATTTTGTGACACTAAGGAATTATTCCTTTGAATAAAAAGATTTTCTAGTTAAATAAAAATGGTGCTTGATTTAAAAATGATTTTTGAGTGAAACATTTTGGAAATAGATTTGTTTTAAACACTTTGACCATAAACACTAACATTTGTGTTTAAAAATATATTTGGAAAACACTAGAAATTATTACTTTGATTTAAATCATTTATAGCAAAAAATGATTTAAATGGCCCATTTTCATTAACTTGATTTTAAATAGTTTTGCCACATTTATAAAAGACCAATAAGTGTTTTAAAATGTTTATGACCTATTAGAAACCACCTTTCCAAATAAATCAATCTTTTGAATGCTTGCATGCATTGTTTTGTTTCCTTTATTTTATGTGGTGAATTGTTTGAATGCTAGATTGAATTTGTGCCTTGATTGAATTGTAGTGAACTTTGAAGAGTGTGACAATTGCAAGATCAAGGAGTGAATCTATATTCTCTACTAAAAAAGGCAAGTGGTGATTCATACATTTTTTTCCTATTATTTTCACTATGCATTAGTGATATTTTGAGTAGGACTTGCATGGAATTTTTACTAAGTATGCTATGACTTGGGAAATCCTAGTAGATGATGCCTTAGTAGAATTTTCCTTAAGTTAATATCCCTACTACTATCATGTTTAGCTTAGCTACTAGAAAACAATGGTGGACTATTTATGCTATGATGTTATGCAAAGTCTATGACTTGTGTTTTGTTTAATAAAATAACTATGTGAATGAATCACCTAGGTGGAATGGAAAGAATGGTTTGTGTTGAGTGGTTACACAAGGCCCCATATTTATGGCCTACCCTAGTGTATCTCACTTGTGGAAAGCGACCCAGGAACAAAGATATTTGAGATGTCAAATGTTGAAAAGCTTCAAGTGAAGCCACATGGCATTATGGTCTCTGCCTGGATCATATAGGTTGCAATAACTTAGCCAGATGGACAATTGGTGGTAGGTGGTGATAGGTTTGGAGCGCGTCCATTTTGTTCTAAGGGAAGGCTTCTGAAAGATCTTGTCTCGATGTATGTCGAGTCTTGTGGGGAAAGTGCACCACCTCTCGAGAGAGTAAAATATAAGTACTTATCCGTGTCCCCGACAATGGACAATTTGAGCATCAAGACATGGAAGCTATCAAGGATCTCCTCATCCCAATTTCATATTTAAAAACTTGTGGTTGAACAAGGGTAAAGGTTAACCAATATTCATTGGTTGTTCCTTGGGTGATTTTGACAAACAAAAACTTAGTGTTTTCAAATGATAAGAAAAATCTATTTTGAGCAAAGCAAGGCTAAGATCCACTTAGCCAAATTGCATATAGATGATAGATACCACTATTATACCATAGTATCACTTGCCAATACAATTCAAATGTATTAACCCTTGTGGTTGTAACTTATTATGTTGCAGGTTTGTTTGATGTTAGTGACGTGTGTTGAATAGGATTACAAGTCTACAACCAACATGATTGCCTGTGGCACTTTGAAGATGAAGGACTCCATGCTATATAGATATTCTGCTGCATTGTAATAAGATGGCCAAATGAGCTATGTAAGATGTAATGATTTATTTTATTCCTGGTTATAAAGTTGTAATATGACCTTTGTTTCTTGATATTACATCTTAAACTGTGGATGCTAGCTATTGATCTAGGGACTAGCATTGTAAACACAGGGATCTCTACCTCTACATAAAGATTATCAATAGTATCTTCTAGCATTAGATGCTAATAGAATTGAAAAGAACATCTGATGGCTAGCAATGTTGAGATTCGCGAGTCTTGATCCAACGGTCAATATTCAAAGTGGTAAGATGAGATAAGATATGGCTGAAAATGCCACCTTCCATAATTTCACACAAATTACTTATTTAACGGACCATTCACGAGTTTCATGAATTTTCAAGTTTCCATGTTGATTTTGCCACTTTAACTAGTTTATCTCGGTTTAGCCAAAATTGGTCAATTTTTATCTATGGTCACTGACAGGGGCGTCACATATATGGTGGTTCCCAAAGCAAGGTAGGTTAGAATTTTCAAAGTTATCCCTCCCCACCCCTTCGCGCTGTGTTAACATCCACTCTACACCGCCTACACCCTCACCCACTTGGAAGCCCACAAAACAGACACGCTCACCGCCGCTCCTCATATCACCACCGTGCACCCAAATAAGCTTTACCTACCCACCAGTGTTCTTGAGACGCACGGGTGGTCACATGGATCCGACGGTAGTCCTTCTCTCTCTAGCTTGATATGGTTGTCAATTTATTTCAATTTCACCAGATCTGCCTCCTCAAATACGTAGTTTAATTTGTCCTTAGTCTACATGGTCATATTTGATTCTAGGCTTGATCTAATTTCTTTAGTACCTTCACCCATTATTGATGTCAATATGTTTGCTGAAATGCATGGGCATATATAGTTCATGTACTCCATCTATTTGTTTCCTTCTTTTATTTTACTAATTAAGAACCAATCTTGTATGTCATAATTAAATAGATGGAGATATTTGGGATGCAGGTTGCTCCATTAGGCAGCCGTAAACATATCATGGTTGTTGTAAGATTTATTGAGTTTGTTAGAACTCATTGTGAAAACTCAGAAGTACATTGCCCCTGCCGCTTGTGTGTGAATCAGAGGGTGCTGCCTTTCAGTATAGTGAAAGACCATATTTATAATTTTGGAATGCTAAGAACATATGTTAGATGGTTATTTTATGGTCAAGCATATGAACGGGGGAAGAACATCTTTATCATCCAGATCAAGTAGGGGAAGCTGATGTTGATCATCTAGATCAACTGACAAAGGAAGATCCTAAGTATCTAGTTCAACTTGTGGAAGGGGGAGGAGAGGCGCAAGGTGCATGAAACGGGTTTCATTTTAGGTACTTACGCTATGCTAGATGACAAGGTACTATATCTATAGAACGGCAAATTTTCAGGTTGTATGTCTTTGATGTTCTCTTTAAATGTATCTGTTAATCTACTAATCGCAGAAGCGGACAACCAAAGAGGACATTTATGGTAATGATGATGACCTATTCTACTTCTGGATGGAGTCGATGCAGGGTTGCTGATCATAATAAGGGGTGTACATTTGGTGCCGTATGTGCAGTCTCGTGACTATTAGCCTAGCTACAAAACTCTAAGGGGTGCACGTAAGATCGCTCTAAATATATGTAGAGCTATCCCATGATTGGTCTTTTACTATCGTAGTAGTGTAATATGAAGCTAGCTTATGATTTTTAGGCCTTTGTTAGCAGACCTGTAACTGGAAAATATTCCGTATATTAGAATAGTACTATATATGCGTGTCTGTGTGTGTTTCCTTCTTTTGAGGCTTCCCAAGCGGCTTTCGAGGCATCGAGCTGGTGCCCTATGCTGGAACAAACATCGTCTTTTCCACTTCCATCCCTTCCCCTCCATCAAATGCTGATCTTCAGAGTATATGTTGTCTGAGCTATAATGTACTTTGTTTCTGATATTAATATATTAGCTCTTCCATTCAAAAAAATCTCTATGAGCCGAATCTGTTTGATTCGATACTGGGTGATTTTCTTGGTCATGGGAGAGGAACACGGGACGATTTTCTCGGTCCTAGAAGAGGAACACGGGACAACAAGGGAAAAAAGGAGGAGGTTGAAAATTTTGCAAAAAACCTTGGAATCTCTTCACGCCGCTACCTGACACTGTAGAAAAAATTGTAGTACTTCTGCCCCTACTACTAGTAGTAGTACTACTATTCCGGCTGCCAATCCTCTCTTCTGACCAGCAACTTCCAATCCCTACCTCCCATCATCACGCAAGGAAAGAAAGTGTCACCTAATCGGGATCTGTTCACCTAATCAGGGTATTTTCCCTCCTCTGCTCTGATCGATTGGGCCATTGGGGTGGGGGTGGAGGTGGGGGTAGGTGGTTTGGGGGGGGGGTGACTGATTTCCTTCGGATTCGGGATTAGGGAATGGTCACCGCTATTCTGATTGGGGCATTTGGTCGGGCTCCAAGTCGGTGTTCTTCACTTTGTAACCTTTAATTTCTACTAATGTGCAATGGATTTTGCGTCAGGTTCTGCATGGAGAACTATGGGCTAGTGGCGCGCATGGCCACTACGGAAAATGATGGTCCTGTCAGTTACCTTAAAAGTTGCCTAAAAGGTAATGGAGCAGCATATTCGTTGTGTTCTTCCATTCTTTCCCATGCTGAAAGTGGTTGTATGCAACCTAGATGTATCCCTGTGCTCAAAGTTGTCTCTGCCTGCATCCTGTTTTTGTGGAAGCCTCCGTGACACCATCGTATTCTTTATTTCTTGTAGCACGGTGGTACATACCCACGAACTTGCGGTGCTCCAGGTGCGGCAAACAGCATGATACCCCCACATGCCGGAGGATCCGGTCAGTACCACTACTCACCAAACAAGCGCAAGGCCACTGCCCAGCTGGGAGGGCCCAGCTTAAAGGGAAGGGTATTTTTTATTAATCCACTTACCATGGTGTGGTCTGATTTAATTATTATCCGCTTGGTGTCATGCATGCTTATCAGATGTTCAGAACATGTGTGATTTTATTAAGTTTGGCATTGTGTTTATGTGAATCTAGATATGGATCTGCCTGACTGTCTCATACACAATCATATATATATATATATATGACTACTATGTACTGCATTGAAGTGTTGAGCTTTGTGGCTATTTACTCAGATTTAAGGTGCTGCTGTGGAGGCTGAGGCTGCTGTAGGGGCTAGTAGATTGCTCATGCCCCCACCAAAAGCGGACATTGTCTACACGACGAGGAAGTGCAAACATAGTACCCAAGTTGGCACTGACCTCTCTAAGAAGTGGGTATAATTTGGAAATCCACAATTTCACATGTTCTGATTTTCCGTGCTATTTGTCGTGGTGGTTTCACGACAGATGCCATGGGTAGTCTTAAGTTGGGGGCCGAATCGACACTTGAGGTCACCGGGGAGGGGGTGCATGGTCTAGCCGCGCACGATGAACACGATGAACTCTCCAGATTTAGGATTTTTATTCCTCCTCGATGTTTACAAGTGCTCCTAGAGCTGTTCAAGCATAGCCTCTAGGCACTAGTTCACTACTTTGTCCAACCATTTCAAACCCTAGATATGCCCCTCCTTTTATAGGCGATGGGGTAGCTAGGTTACAACTTTGGGCCCTAGGGTTTACTGTTTGGATCTTTGTCCTTACTATGCGGGCCGGGTCATGGGCCAGCCCTAAGCCCATGACCCGTCAGCAAAGCTGTACAGCCAACGGTCCTTCCGTATGTAGACGCCATCTCCATGGTGTCATACGGTGCTTTATACGTCTCTCCTTGATTTTGGCCGTCGCCCGGCTCCATTATCGTCACCTGGCGGCGCCCTTCTCTTTTTACCATGCTTTACCATGGTCCCTCCTTGATCTTACTCGGAAAGCATCCACGCTTCCTTCTTGACCCAGCCTTATCTCGTGAGACCCGGCTCGTCGTTACCTGCAAGTTAAGTATCTTTGTCCTGTGCGGGCCTACATACTTCTTATATTGGCCTTACACGGTCTCCATATCCCAGCGGTTAAGACCCGGCTGGTGTTTTATTTGACTCGGCCTAAGCCAAGCAAGGCAATGTTTTTCCCCTTATGACCCTACCGGGGGTTATCCCCCCGACATTAGTCCCCAAAGGTAGTGAGGCCTAGTAGTTTTTGTGGTTAGGCGTCTCCAGGTTCCTTTAACGTACTTGGAACTTCTCTTTTTATTCTGCATTTCTCATGCTGGTTGACCTATTCAGCATAACCTTGATCTCTACCGAATCTATCTTGGTCCTTCTGAATATCGTCTTTGACTTAGCATGGTTTTTTGACCTTTGCAGAGTCATTTCTTGCTTTGTCGAGTCACCTTGGGTTTTTTATATTAACCTTGGTCACTGACCGGTTGTAATCATGATGTTTTGCCACAAATTTTGTCTCAAATCCTGACAGGACAGTGACGGCGGCGCAGTTACACCCGTTAGTGTGGCAGTCCCATCGCTCAGTGCCTCGTATCTTGCGCAATGTGACGTGGTGTGGCGCGGGTCGTGTATCACACACACATGGCACTCGCTGACGCGTTTATTCGGCGACATACACGGCCACACCATGGCCACATGGTACACGAGGATCCCACGCCTGGGTTTTTTTTACTCCTCTTAAGTAGGGGCGTGGGGGGAACTTAACCACCCCTGCCGCTTCAATTTTCCCCCAAGTCTTCTTCTTCCTCGCACCTCCCCAACATGCAACCGTCCCTTGGTCATTTTTCCTTCTCGCACCACTGGCCCAGCAATTCCCTCTTCCTTCCTTCAATTCCCCGACGGGTCCTCGACATTCTAGGCCGCTTCCGACGGAGGTAGGGCAAGAGCCGCTGGAGATTATGGACGCGCGCGACAGAGGAGAGGAGGTGGAGGAGCATGAGACCGCCGGCGAGCGTGGTGCTTGGGAGGGCTCGGAGGTTACCCTCCAGGACATTGAGTGGCTTATCTCTACTAGGCGTATCCCCCTTGAGGTCGATTGCAGTATTCCTCTCCGTGAGATTGCTCCTAAGCCCAAGCTCGACGAACGGGTAGTTTTCCTTTCTCACTTTGAGCGTTTCTTGCAATTTCTTCAAAAAAATTATGTCTACTTTCCATTTGCAAACCCATCATCTTCCTACCAACGCCATTGGCTCCCTTTCTTGCTTTATCTCTGCCTGCGAGGGCTACCTTGGTCTTTGGCCCACTATTATTCTTTGGGCCAAGTACTTTAACTTTCGGATTCAGGTTATTCCTGATCCCGGTGTTCCCTCCTCTGAGAAGAGGCCTACTCGGTGTGGTGCTGCTAGCATTATCCATCTTTCCTCGCGTTACCAGAATTGATTCTTGCAAGAAGTGGCATAGAAACCTTTTCTATGTCAAGAACAGTGGGTCCAACGACTACAACTATCTTCCCCCCTTCAAAGATGAAATTCCCATCAAGGACCTTTGGAAACTTGACCCGCGAGACAAGAATCAGGCAGCGAATGAGTCTCATGGCATCATCGAGAGGTTACTCTACCCGAAGGAAGTGTTCCACTTGATGGAGGAGGACCTCATGTGCACTTTTATCTCGCGCTGAGTTAGCCCCATCCAAGACAGATGTCACAACATCTATTTCATGAGTGGCTCTCATGACCCCATTCGGCACTCCACTCTCGAGCTTTCCAATGATTCTTTGGCCTTCCAAGTCAGCTCCATTTTTAAGATGAACTTGGCAGATGACTGGACTTGGAGCTGTCCCCCTTTCAGCCGGAATAAGCTCGTTCCTTGGGTAAGTTTCCGAGTAACTGAATATTGCCGATATAGTTTACTCGGCACTTGTTCGCTATCTGATTTTTGTATTGATTTTGTTTTCTATTTATGCTGTAGAAACTTGTGCACCAGGTTGATGATAGCATCGTACCTCCCGGACATTATTTCAACGATCGATCATATGACGATGAGGGCGAGTTTGACTTGGAGTGCTTCATGCCCATTCCGCACGCTGCTGCTGCTCTGGCTCCGGGTAAGACTTTCACCCGAAACCCTTTGCGGGATTGGTCAGATGGTGATGATGATGATTGTGCGGTCTTGGAGGTACTTGGCTTTTGCCTTGTGCTCTACGCTTATCGCATCAAATTTTGCATTTACTGATGCAGCTGGTCAGGTACACGAGGATTCTCCTCTCGCTACCGGCGGCTACGACAAAATCCCTGCCACCAAGCCAGGTAAGCAGCGTGGGACCTCCTCCAGTACCCACGCTTCCAAGAAACACCGGGTCAAGACTGCTGCGGCCCCTAAAGCCATGTCTTTGCAGCCCCACAAGGCTCCACGCCGGGTCGGTCGTCGCGCACCACGCGACCCCACCGTATACGAGTAACTTTCACTGTTTGCTACCTTACATTTTTCTTTCTGTTGTTCTTTCCTTGTAGGTTTACGCTTTTATTTTCAGCGCTGCTTTGTCAGGAAACCAATTAGCTTCTTGCATGGCCTCTTCTATCTCGAAGCCTGTCTCCACTACCCGTGCTGCTTCCGATCTGCAGAGCCCTGTTTGGGTTTCTGCCCCCACGGTTGAGGCTTCCAAGCCTCGGCCTGAGGCCGACCCGGTAGCGCATTCGTCAGAGGAGACTCGGCCTCTTTCTCTAGTTGCCTCTATTTACCGGAACTTGGGACCCGGCGCCAGCAGCATCGGCGTCGAGTCCGCCCAGAACACACCTACAACATATCCCCCAACTAACGACCAACTAGAGAAGGCAGCTTCTGCTCCCCAGCCTGTTATTGAGCCTCTTCACTCGGCTCCTCCTCCTCCTCCTCAGCAACCCAGTACCACACCTGCTCCTCTAGCTCCAGCCACCAAGAGCAAGACCTGGCCTGCTCCGCAAGGCGAGACTCGGACTGCGCCCGTCAAGACGACAGGTTCGAAGCAGCAGACCTTGGTCTTCACTCCTCGCTCAGTTCCACAGATCAAGCCAACCTCAACAACAAAGACACCTTCTTTGGTGGGTTAGTTGGGAAAATCTGCGGTTCCTCCTAGTTCTGGTGGCGCCCTTGGAGCCACTACCTTACACGCCAGCACTTTGCGACCCGTGCCGGAGTGGGAGCTACCCTAAAAAGGGGGCAAGTTCTTACTCGGACGCTTAGCGGACACAGCCTTGGTCCTGTTGAGCTCTTTGCTCTGGACTGGAATGTTGTAGGCGACCAAGAGGTAAGCTCAGGCGCTCCTTTGGGTTCTAGTCAGCAGCTGCAGCTGGGCCCCAAGACGGTGTACGAGATGATTCAACAAGACATTGCGCTTATGGCGCAAGCGGACCGGGTGAATGAGGTACGCGATTACATTACTCTTTTGTGTTCTAAGTATTTTCATATATATTCCCTAGTCCCCGAGGTTACTGTCGAGTAAGGAACATACTCGATTGTAAGCTCGTAGCTGAATTATACCTCTCTTTTGTTTTTTTGCGGGGATTGAACTTTTCAATCTACTGATCTTATTCTTTTTATTCCTCTTTGTTCATCTTACGCATAACGAGCGCACCAAAATTCATCAGACCCTGATATTGAAATATCAGAAGCTTGAAGCTGGTCATCGGAAACTTAAGGCTGAGACTCAAGGCCAAGGTATATATTTACTCGGCCTCTCTCCTACCAGTCATATTTATTTTTTATCTTAACTTCCTTTTGTTATTCTTTCCACAGCTTCTGCACAATCCACCATTGATATGCCACACAAGCAAATCACTGACGCTGAAAGTAATGCTCTTTTCCTTAGAATCTTGTAGATGCCTAGCTTTAGTGTTTTCTTATTCATCCATTTTCATCTTGGAGCAGCCAAGATACTTTTGCCCGTGGAATAATTCTGGGATATTATTACCATGCCGGTATTGATGAAACATTATTCTGAATAAGCAGGTCAGCACCAAGTTGATCTCCAAAAGTAACGAGACAAGGTGACTCAGCTTAAACAGCAGATGGCGGATATGGAGCAGAAGCACAAGTCTGAGGTGGAGGGTCTGCACCAAGAGCTTCCTGAGAAAGATGGACAATATGCTGCTAGAGCTGAGAAGACGAATCAGTTTCTCAAGGAAGCCGAGTCAGCGGTAAACTCGGCTCATCAATACTTGGATGCGCTTCAGGCTAAGGCAAAGATTTGGCAGACCAAGCTTGGCTTAATCAACTCTTTCATCAGCAGTGAGTTCTTAACCTTTTCGTTGTGTTTGTAACATCCCTAAAATCATGATTTCAAAGTTTGCATATCATTCATGCATGCATATAGATTTGAGATCAATTTCAAACTCATTTCAGAAAAACAGAAGCACATAGTGCTATGATTTTATGTGAGCAAACTTAAATCAAATGGCCATCCCCATTTGAGAGTTTGAATGATTTAAACCTAACTTGGTTGTCTTCCTTATTGAAAGGATTGAGTGTGGTTTGGACCAAGTTTTACAAAATGGGAATAGCTTCAAAAACCATTTTTCAAACTTTGCAAATCAAGTGCCAAGTCTCAGATATTTTGCTCCGCAAGTTTGACCAAGCCTTTGCAAAGCAACCACTTGGTTTTATGCCTATATTTGAAACTTTTGCACACTGCAAAAACCCCTGAAAGATTTGAATTCAAAAAGAGTTTGAATTCATATCAAAACCATTCCTAAAAATCAAAACAGAAAAAGAAAAGGACAAAAGAAAAGAAAAGGGCCAGGGGCCAGGATTCTAGCCCAGCAACAGAACTGGCCCAACTAGCCCACCCGGGCCATTCCTCTCCCTCTAGCACGCGCAAGCGCACCCACATAGCCGCTGACGACCAGACCCCACCTCCTTTCTGCGAGTTTCGCTGACGAGCGGGCCCTCTCCACGTCACCCTCGTCTTCCTCAAACCGCGCCCGCAGACCACGTCGCCGCTGCTGTCAATGCCGGTAATGGCGCGGCGTAATTAACCTTGATGCCGCAGGCGTTTCCTGTCGCGCTTGAGCCTATATAAACCACACCCCTCCGCGGTCATTTCCCCCCACTCTCCTCGCTCACTCCGCCACCAGGCTGCGTGCATTTGCTCTCGAAGCCCCGTAGTACCGATGACTCCGGCGACCGATTCCGGTGAGCCAAGACCGCCCCCTCTCTCTGGTTCAAACAGTCGTGCCCAGCTTGATCTTGCGCATCTGCTGACACCTTTCTTTTGCCTGCTCGTGACCCAGGTCGTCGTTTCCATTCACGACCGCAACCACCTGCGCCGCCGCTTGACTCCGGCGATCAATTGAGGTAAAACCCGAGCGCCCCTTGCCCCCTCTTTCATACGAGATTGTTCGCCTGCATCTTGTGCATCTCCTGACCCCTCTGGTTCGTGCTAGGGCGATGCCAAACCTCGGCAACAACCTCGGCGCAGCTGACGCCGCCGCAAGAACTCGACGAGCTCGAGACCGTGCCCGCGCTTCTTCGCAAACCAACGCCACGTTGAGCTTCAGCACGCCACCACGGTTCGGTAAGATCCTTCGCGACCTAGAACGCCATGGCGCCACGCCGCCGGCCTTAACATGGCTGTAATGGTCGCATGCTCGAGAGCCGTTGGATCTAGATCCAACGCTTGCGATAGATCCACTAATCGAACCGTTATGCTAGATCTGAACCGTGCATCGTTAGTTAGATCCTACGGCTAGCAAGCACGAGAGCGAATCGGTACGCGCCAATAGAAACATGACGCGTGGCTAGGGTTAGATTCAAAAATAGAATTCAAATCAGATTTAGATCCAAAATTCAAATGGCTATAACTTTTGATTTCCACGTTAGATTTTTGCAAATTTTATACCGTTGGAATCAGGGAGACAAGCCCTTTCTGAATCTGCAATGTGTTTAGTGAAATGTTTCTGTTAAAATGACTTTTTATGCAGAAACTTGTTTAGGACTATTTTGAGTATAGAATTTGTTTAGTAAATTGTTTTAGTGCTAAATAAGTTTAGTTAGCAAGTTTTTGACTTGGATATGTTTCTGTATCATGCACTTTCTTGGTGGAGTTTTCAAAAATCATCACTTAGCATTTTCTTGCATACATGCATTCATATTTTTGGTTGTATATGAATTCTGTGTAATTTTGTGCTACAAATTTTTGTGTAAATTTTGCTAGTACTGTGATTGTGAAGAGTGCTACTCTCCCCATTACCAAGGCAAGTGGTACTTCATGAATATTTCCATCCCTATACTTTGTACAAGCATTAGAAATATTTTGCTAAGTCTTGCATGTTGTTTTTGCCAAATGCTATGTTGGGAAATCCTAAGTAGTTGTAGAATTGTAGAATTGCTAGGAAATTTCCTAAGTTAAGTTACTATGCCATGCTTAGCCTAGCTAGTAGCAAACAAGGGTTGGTAAAGTATATACATGCTATGATGAAAATGTTTCTAAGTCTTGGGACTTATGTTTTTCCTAATAAAACAACTAAGTCAATGAACCTCCTGGGTGGAATGGGACTTGAATGGTGGTTTTTGGTTGAGTGGTTACACAAGGCCCATGGACATGGTTTACCTTGTGTATCACACTTGTGGTATGCCACCCAGGCACAAAGGGATTTTGGAGGCCAAGTGTTGAGAAGCTTATAGTGCAGCCACTTGGCAATATGGGCTCTGCCTTGATCATATAGGTTGCTAGAACTTAGTCATTTGGACAGTTGGTGGTAGTGGGATGATAGGTTGGAACGCGTCCATTTGGCTAAGGAAAGGCTTCTGAAAGGTCCTGTCTTGGGAAACCAAGTCTGGTGGGGAAAGTGCACACCCTCTGCAGATGGAAAATCTAAGTACTTAGCCAAGTCCATGGCAATGGACAACTTGAGCATCAAGACATGGAAGCTATCAAGAATATCATCACTCCAACTTCTAAGTAAAAACTTGTGGGTGAACAAGGGTGAAGGACCCCAATGTCTATTGGTGGTTTCTTGGGAAAGTTTTTGACAAAGAAAAACTTAGTGATTTCAACTAATAGGAAAAACCTATTTTGAGCAAAGCAAGCCAAGCTACACTTAGCCAAAAATGCATATAGTAATATAGTCCACTTAAAAATTTACTAAGGTATCACTTGCCAATACTATTCCAAAGTATTGACCCACTGTGGCTGTAACTTGTGATGTTGCAGGTTACTCCGATGATGATTAGGTGTCATGAGTCTACACTCAACATGCTTGCCTGTGGCACATGAAGATGAAGACTTAAGTTTATTTACTTATTCCAAAACTCTTGTATTAGGCCTGTGGCCCTGAGTTGTAAAAGACTATGTTTTATCTCTGGAATGGATGTAATAAATGACCTTTGTATCTGTGTACTTCATCTTAAACTGTGGATGCTAGCAATGATCCAGGGACTAGCATTGCAATCACAGGGATCCTTTTCCTTTACAAGGAGGGATCTTACAGATGGTATCAGAGCACTGTGTTGCCTGTAGGATTATGACCCTAGGATTGGAAACCACTAAGGAAAAATTTTCAACTACTTCTACACTTGTCTATTCTTCTCGTAAACTTTTCTAATCTTCTCATTCTCATCTCTATTTGTAGATGAACTCCATCAACGAAGCCGTGAAGAAAGGACCACTCATGACCATGACCTTGGAGTGTGAGTCAGAGTTTCCCAAAATTCTCAAGGACCTCATGGTGGAAATGGAAATACATGGTGCAGCTGTGTACAAAGGCTTTCCAGTGATGGATGAAGGAGTTGAGTACTGGTGGGTGCAACTTCACTTGTACAAAAACAAGGAAGACAACCACAAAGAAAGAGGATTCTGCATGTACACCAACACTGTGGTGCACACCACATTCTTTGAGTCAGCAAGGGAAGCAGCTTGGAGGACTATCAAAGAACTTAGTGCTAGAGTCAAGTGCAGAATGCTCAACCTCCAAAAAGACTTAGAGAAAGAGAAGGAACATACCCAAGAGTTGGAAGCCACCAACCAAACCTTAAGGGGAGATATTATAGACTTAGTGATGGAATCATGTGAACAAGATAGGCTGATTGCCTCTAGGAACATTGTGTTAGCCAACAGATCCAGTGAGATAGGATTGTAAACGCACTTCGTTAGTTGGACCACCACCTATCACCTTATTTTCCAAAATGATACCTTAAATAAGTTTGGACCTTGGTTGATGTAATGGATTCAAGTATGCATGACTTGTGTGATTGTGTGTTCCAAGGATATGTATGTGATGTTTGTTTTTGTTTTATCTTGAATTGTGTTGTTCTAACTTTTCTATCTTAATAAATAGATGCCTATTACCATCAGCACTGTTGAGGAGTTCCAGGTTACCCGCTTTGGTCCTCATATCGTTGAGCTTACCACTTTGCTCAATCTACCTCTTCCCACCATCATGGTGCATCCACTCACCAAGTTCGAGAGGAAGGACCTCTGGGGCTTCAAGGTGAACCAGCCCGGACGCCCGACAGAGCCTACTACGGAGGCCATCGTCTTCAAGCTTATGCACGATGACAGGGAGAGAGGCATGGAAGTAGTCATGCAGGACCTGATAGGACGTCTGCTAGGCCGTCACTCCCGACAGGTTAGAGGCACCCACTTCCACGTCTTCGGAAGGCGTGATGAGGATGGAGAGTCCATCGACTTTGAGGACGACTCGAGGGACACCGCAGAGCCGATACGTCTGTACCTCTAGGACTTAGAGTCTCTCATTAGGCACGTGGACACGGACAGGACCAATGTCATGCTCAGCAATGACAAGCTCCAGGTGCAGCTTCGCGAGAAGGACAAGCTTTTCGCACAGCAGGACGAGATAGTCAAGGAAATGGAGGCGAAGTTCGAGACCCAGGACCGGAAGTTCAAGAGTCAGGAGAAACGTGTCCAGGATAGGAACAAGAAGATCCGGGACATGACTGAAGAACTGAAGTCCAAAGACTTCGAGCTAGAGCAGCAGCAGATGGTGATTGAGAGGCTTGCTCGGAAGAGGGCTCTCAAGGCCAAGATTGAGTCCTTGACCACTACTATTGAGGAGAACAAGACCGCGATGGGGAACGCAGGTCTTACCTTCTTCGAGGAGGAGATTGATGCTGAGTAGACTTGACTACTCGTTTATCTTTTATTATCGTACTTGTTATTTGTGAACTTGTTATTGGACCATCCGACATGTGGATGGCTTGCCACTTGTGTGTTTTACTTTGTGAACTTGTTATCTGGTTGTTGAACTTTTATCTTCTGTTGCATGCCTGTGTTTGCTTATGTGATGTAATGTGCATAAAACATCTATGGGTATCTCATTCTCATCTCTATTTGAACAAACCACAGATGCCTCCCCGTCGCGCAAACCCCAACCCCAACAACAACAACATAACTCCGGAAATGAAGCAGATGATGAATGCTCAAACACAGCTTATGCAGATGATGACAACATTCATCCAGAACCAGAATAATAACAACAACAATAACCCTAATAACAACAACAATAACAATAACAACCCTCCGGGCTTCGATATGCTCACCAGATTTCTGCGATTGAGGCCAGCTAAGTTCCCGGGGACGACTGATCCCATGGTGGCCAATGATTGGCTACGTTATGTAAACAAGGACTTAGTGACCGTGGGCTGCACGGATGCTGAAAAGGTCAGATTTGTAGCGCATCTGCTGGAAGGGCCAGCCGCCACATGGTGGGACAACTTCCAAATCACCACTCCTATTGATGAGGTGACTTGGGCTATCTTTGAAGATGGCTTTCGCACTGCTCATATCTCATCAGGAATAATGAGCCTGAAAAAGAAAGAGTTCCACAATCTGAAGCAGCGCCACCGCAGCGTGGCTTAATACATTGAAGACTTCAACAATCTGGCGCGTTATGCACCAAATGAGGTTGACACCGATGCCAAAAGAAAGGAAAAATTTCTGGAAGGCTTGAATGATGAGCTGAATTTGCAGCTGGCTGTGGCGTATGTTCCCACTTATCAGTCGCTTTGTGACAAGGCTGCTATATTGGAGAACAAAATGAAGCAAGTTGAGAGTAGGAAGAGGAAGCACTCTGACAAGCACAGCTCGGGATCGTCTCACAAACGATCTCACTATGATGACAGTGGAAGCTCAGGATCCCATAAGCATGGGAAATTCAACAAGCACCACAACCACAACCATCATGACAACAAGCATCATCGTAGTCATGACAATGACAAGTACAAGAACCACAAGAGTGGACATAAGAGCCACCACGGTGGTAATGGTAGTGGAAGTGGAAGTCAGCCTGCTAAAAGGACATCAACAAAGTTGAATGCTTCAAATGCAAGAAGATGGGACACTATGCAAATGAGTGCCCCGAAAAGAAAGTTGAAGGACCTATCAAGCCCAATCCTTTCCATAAAGGTCAGGTGAACCACATTAATGTGGAGGAGGTCTATGAGGAACCTGACGCTGTTGCTGGTAAGTTCAGACTAATTTCCATTCCAGCATTTGTACTCTTTGATACTGGTGCATCTCATTCATTCATATCAAGAGCATTTGTTGAAAGAAATGAACTACCGGTAGAAACTATTGGGTGTCCTATAAAAGTAAGTTCTCCTGGTGGAGAAATGATAGTGAATTCAGGATGCCATGACCTAGTCATAGAATTTGGGAAGCATAAGTTTCCCGTTAACTTGATAATATTAAACTCCCAAGGTTTGGATGTCATTCTGGGAATGGACTGGATGACTAAGTACAAAGGAGTGATAGATTGTGCAGCCATACTGTCTCGCTCACAACTCCGGATAATAAAAGGATCAGATTCAAGACCAGCTTTGGAGCGAAGAGGAGTATGCTAAATTCTCTTAAGGGGGTTAGCATGGACAATGTGCCAATTGTGTGTGAGTATCCGGATGTATTCCCGAAAGAATTGCCAGGAATGCCACCACATAGAGATGTGGAATTTCTGATAGATTTGGTACCAGGTTCTGGACCAATAGCAAAGAGACCGTACAAAATGTCAGTTGATGAACTAAAGGAGCTCAAGAAGCAACTAGGAGAATAGTTGCGGAAAGGATTTATTCAACCAAGTTCTTCATCTTGGGGAGCCCCAGTCTTGTTCGTGGAGAAGAAAGATAGAAGCCAAAGGTTATGCATAGATTACCGTTCACTCAACGAGGTAACTATCAAAAACAAATATCCTTTGCCAAGAATCAATGACTTATTTGATCAGCTTGAAGGAGCATGTGTGTTCTCGAAGATTGATCTCCGGTCAGGCTATTTTCAACTCAAGATAAGAGAGCAAGACATACCTAAAACAGCATTCACCACAAGTTATGGATTGTATGAGTATACCGTAATGCCTTTCGGCTTGACCAATGCTCCAGCATACTTCATGAATATGATGAACAAAGTGTTCATGGAATTCCTTGACAAGTTTGTTGTCGTTTTCATCGATGACATCTTAGTCTACTCCAAGAGCAAAGAAGAACATGAAGGACATTTGCGTTTGATACTTGAGAAGTTGAGAGAGCATAAGCTTTATGCCAAATTCAGCAAGTGTGAGTTCTGGTTAGAAGAAGTTGGATTTCTTGGTCATGTTATGACAAAAGATGGTGTAGCAGTTGATCCTGCTAAGGTTTCAGCTGTGACGGAATGGGAATCTCCCAAGAATGTAAAAGAAGTTCGCAGTTTCCTTGGCTTAGCAGGTTACTACAGAAGGTTCATCGAGAATTTCTCTAAAGTAGCTAAGCCTATGACTGAATTGTTAAAGAAAGACAAGAAGTTTGCTTGGTCTGAAGGTTGTGAAGTCAGCTTCCAAGAATTGAAGAAGAGACTAGTGACAGCACCAGTTCTATGTCTGCCAGATTTGGAAAAGGATTTCCAAGTATATTGTGATGCGTCTCATCAAGTTTTGAGTGCCGTACTTATGCAAGACGGTAAAGTTGTGGCCTATGCCTCGAGACAACTCAAAACTCATGAGGTAAACTATCCTACTCATGATTTGGAGTTAGCCTCTGTCGTCCATGCACTCAAAACATGGAGGCATTACCTTTTGGGAAAGCGTTGTGAAGTGTTCACGGACCACAAAAGTTTGAAGTATATCTTCACCCAAAAGGAAATCAATATGAGACAAATAAGATGGTTAGAGCTTATCAAGTATTATGACTTAAGTTTGCAATACCACCCCGGTAAAGCAAATGTTGTAGCAGATGCTCTAAGTCGTAAGGTATTTGTGAATGGCCTTACCAAAGGAGAATTGCCAGATGATTTGTGTGCCCAATTCAGAGAACTCAGATTGGAGATTGTGCCAGAGGGACATCTCATGTCTTTAGATGTCCAACCCACTTTGTTGGACAAGATTCGAGAAGCTCAAAAGACTGATAAGGAAATTGAAGAGATTAAGGAAAAGATTGGCCAAGGGAAAGCTAAAAACTTCCATGAAGACGAACAGGGTACTTTATGGCATGGGAAACGTATCTGTGTTCCACAAGATCCGGATTTACGGAAACTGATTTTGCAGGAAGCACACAACTCTCCGTATTCTATTCACCCGGCTAACACCAAAATGTACATGGACATGAAAGAAAGATTTTGGTGGAACAATCTCAAGAGGGACATCGCCGAACATATTGCTTTGTGTGATGTGTGTAGTAGAGTAAAAGCGGAGCATCAGAAACCAGCAGGTTTGCTTCAACCACTACCAATTGCTGATTGGAAATGGGACAAAATTGGTATGGATTTCATTACCGGATTACCAAGGACCAGATCAGGATACGATTCCATATGGGTAGTAGTGGATCGCCTAACTAAAGTGGCTCATTTCATACCCGTGAAGACAACTTATACAAGTGCTAAGTTAGCTAAAATCTACATGAGTAGAATTGTATGTCTACATGGAGTGCCCAAGAGTATTGTATCTGATAGGGGAACTCAATTCACTTCCCATTTTTGGAGACAGCTACATGAGTCATTGGGAACGAGGTTGGAATTCAGTACTGCTTTTAATCCTCAAACCGATGGACAAACAGAAAGGACTAATCAAATTCTGGAAGACATGTTGAGGGCATGTGCCCTAGACTATGGAGCAAGTTGGGATGAAAGTCTGCCTTACGCAGAATTTACTTATAACAACAGCTATCAAGCCAGCATTGAGATGGCACCATTTGAGTTAGTCTACGGAAGGAAGTGTACCACCCCATTGTTATGGAATGGCATGGGAGAAAGAAGTTTATTCGGGCCAGATCTTATCAAAGAAGCCGAAGAGAAGGTCAAATTGGTCAAGGACAGATTGAAGATAGCACAGTCCCGATAGAAAAGCTACGCCGATCCTAAGCATAGAGAAGTCACCTACGAAGTTGGTGATAGAGCCTATCTTAGAGTATCACCACTTCGTGGAGTGAAAAGATTCGGAGTCAAAGGAAAGTTGGCACCAAGATATGTTGGGCCATTCAAGATTCTGAGTCGCAAAGGAGAAGTTGCTTATGAAATTGAACTGCCAGAATCTCTATCAGTAGTCCATAATGTATTTCATGTGAGTCAGCTTAAGAAATGTCACCCAGAAATGGAAGAAACTTCTTTGAAGGATACTATACCTTTGTAAGAGGTTCAACTAGAAAGTGATCTCACTTACGAAGAAAAGCCTATCAAGATTCTTGAGACTGCAGAAAGAGTCACAAGGACAAAGACTATCAAGTTTTGCAAAGTACAACGGAATCATCATTCCGAAGAGGAAGCAACATGGGAAAGAGAAGATGATCTTCGGAAAGACCACCCTCACCTATTTGCTAGCCAATCCAAATCTCAAGGGCGAGATTCACCTTCAGGGGGTTAAATTTGTAACATCCCTAAAATCATGATTTCAAAGTTTGCATATCATTCATGCATGCATATAGATTTGAGATCAATTTCAAACTCATTTCAGAAAAACAGAAGCACATAGTGCTATGATTTTATGTGAGCAAACTTAAATCAAATGGCCATCCCCATTTGAGAGTTTGAATGATTTAAACCTAACTTGGTTGTCTTCCTTATTGAAAGGATTGAGTGTGGTTTGGACCAAGTTTTACAAAATGGGAATAGCTTCAAAAACCATTTTTCAAACTTTGCAAATCAAGTGCCAAGTCTCAGATATTTTGTTCATAAGTTTGACCAAGCCTTTGCAAAGCAACCACTTGGTTTTATGCCTATATTTGAAACTTTTGCACACTGCAAAAACCCCTGAAAGATTTGAATTCAAAAAGAGTTTGAATTCATATCAAAACCATTCCTAAAAATCAAAACAGAAAAAGAAAAGGGCAAAGAAAAGAAAAAAAGCGCCAGATTCTAGCCAGCAATAGAACGGCCCAACTAGCCCACCCGGCCATTCCTCTCTTCTAACGCTGCGCAGCAAGCGCACACCGCTGACGACCAGACCCTACCTCCTTCTCGCGTTACTGACGAGCGGCCCTTCCACGCCACCCTCGTCTTCCTCAAACCGCTACGCAGACCACGTCGCCGCTGCTGTCAATGCCGGTAATGGCGCGGCGTAATTAACCTTGATGCCGCAGGCGTTTCCTGTCGCGCTTGAGCCTATATAAACCACACCCCGCAGCGGTCATTTCCCCCCCACTCTCCTCGCTCACTCTGCCACCAGGCTGCGCGCATTTGCTCTCGAAGCCGCGCAGTACCGACGACTCCGGCGACTGATTCCGGTGAGCCAAGACCGCCCCCTCTCTCTGGTTCTGTAGAGGGAGTGACCCAACCTTTATACAACATAAGGTGGTGTCCCCTGTGTTTACAATGCTAGTCCCTGGATCAATAGCTAGCATCCACAGTTAAGATGTAATATCAAGAAACAAAGGTCATAATATAACTTTATAACCAGGAATAACATAATTTTATTACATCTTTACATAGCTCATTTGGCTATTACATTACATTGCAGCGGTATAACTATAGTCATGGGGTCCTTCATCTTCAAAGTGCCACAGGCAGATGTTGGTTGTAGACTTCGTAATCCTAATCAAACAATCTTCACTAAAATCAATCAAAACTGCAACATTACAAGTTACAGCCACAAGGGTCAATACATTTGAATTGTATTGGCAAGTGATACTATGGTAATATAGTGGATTCTAACATCTATATGCATTTGGCTAAGTGGAGTTGAGGCTTGCATTGCTCAAAATAGATTTTTCTTATCATTTTGAAAACACTAAGTTTTTGTTTTGACAAAATCAATTTTCTCAATCAAAGATTGTAGATCCTTTAACCAAGGCATCTCTCAATCAAAGATTGAAGATTTCAAACAACCCTTGTTCAAACCATAAGTTTTACTTAGAAGTTGGAGTGATGAGATTCTTGATTGCTTCCATGTCTTGATGCTCAAATTGTCCTTTACCAGGGACATGGCTAAGTACTTAGATTTTACACTCTGCAGAGGTGGTGCACTTTCCCCACAAGACTTGGTTTCCCAAGACAAGATCTTTCAGAAGCCTTCCCTTAGACCAAAATGGACGCGCTCCAACCTACCAAACACTACCACCCACTGTCCATATGGCTAAGTTCTTGCAACCTATATGATCATGGCAGAGCCCATATTGCCAAGTGGTTGCACTTGAAGCTTCTCAACATTTGACATCTCAAATCTCTTTGTTCTGGGTGGCAGTCCACAAGTGTGATACACAAGGTTCACCAGTCCCCTGGCCTTGTGTAACCACTCAACCAAAAACCACCAAGCAAGTCCCATTCCACCCAGGTGATTCATTAACTTAGTTGTTTTATTAAACAAAACACAAGTCCTTAGACTTAGAAATTTTTCCTTAGTGTGAATATATATTCCACCCATGTTTTCTATTAGCTAGGCTAAGCTGGATAGTAGTAGGAGTCTTAACTTAGGAAAAATCCTACTAAAGATTCATCTACTAGGTTTTCCTATAGCAAGGTTTATACTTAGCATAAATTCCATGCAAGTTTTACTTAGCAAAATCACTAATGCATAGAGAAAGTAATGGGACAAAAAGTATGAAGCATCACTTGCCTTTTTGGTAGAGGGTATAAGCTCACTCCTTGTCCTTGCAACAATCATACTCTTCAAGTCACTACAAATCAATCAAGCAAGGCACAAACTCAATCTACCAAACAAGCAAAACAACACATAAAATGACAAAGTCAAAGTAATGCATGCAAACATGCCAAGCTTTGTTTTGATTGAAAAAGTGGTTCCTAATGGGTCATAAACATTTGAAAACACCTATTGGTCATTTTGTAAAGTGGCAAAGTCATTTGCAAAAGATTTCACTTCATAAACCATTTTAAAAACAAAGTATCATTTTATGTGGTGTAGAAATATTTTTACTAAGGCATTAACCTATAGGGTTCACCAAATATGTTTTCAAACCACAAAACCTTGCTTTTAGGGTCAGAGAGTTTAAAACAAAACATTTTCCAAAGGTTTTCTTCCAAAACCATTTTTAATAAATAAACCACATTTCTATTTGACTAGAAATGGTTTTAAATCAAAGAACCATTATTTTGTTTCACCAAATACATTTTTGAATCCACAAAGTGTTTCCCAATGTTAGTAGGTTCAAAATACTCCATTTGCAAAAGATTTTAACCCCAAAATCATTTTTAAAAAATTTTCACATCCTTAACAAGCATACAAATGTTTCTGCAAAAACAATCATTTTTCCAGAAGCTTTTTGCTATACAAAGGGCATGGTTGGCTAGGGCTTGTTCCACTGAATCCATTGATATAAAATTTGTAAAATTTGGACGTGTGGTTTGCAAGTTACAAGGGTTTGAAAATGGCATCAAAATCTGATTTCAAATTCTATTCTAAATCATCCAGTGACACGCGTCCTATTCTCATTCGTCTGTACCGCTTCGCTCAGATCGCACAGCTGCAGCCGTTGGATCAAGTCAGATCGTGCGGTGCGCAGATGCTACTTACCATTTCACCTAGCTTCTATCCTAGCCACTGGATCGAGATCGAACGGTTGCTGCAGGCTCGACCTAAAGCTAGCGGCGCTGCGGCGGTGGCTGGCGGCGGAGCGGCCAGTCGATGACGGCGCCGGCGGTACAGGAAGCAAAGGAAGGTGGGGAGATGCTCATAGTGATCACCGTGGAATGCTGGTGCTCAACGTGGTCGTCTCCGTCGAAGGGGCGCTCGGGGTGGACGGCAATCGCTCGCCGGAGTCTAGGACAGCGTCGGGCACGCACTGGCGTCGTAGTTGGCGAGGCTATAGATCACACGGAGGCAAACAGAGGGCAAGGTTAGCTGCGCAAGGTTGAGGCGGTGACGCGTGCGTGAAAGAGAAGGGGAGGGGCGGTTGGATACTACCTGTGGACGTCATCGGAGAAGAGCCAGACGGCGGCGGTGCTGGAGGTTGTCGTTGCCGATGCTCAGGGGCGCGCGCGAGTGAGCTGCGACTGCAGAGAGGTCCGCTGGGGAATGCTGATCACAGCTGCGTGCTCGAGGAGGCAGGAGGGGGCGTGTGCTGGCCGGAATCGTCAAGGAGGGTCGTCGGAGACAGGGGTGCTCGGGGAGGAATTGAGGCGGCCTGGAGGCGCACTTGGGGAGGAGATGAGGGAAATGGAGAGGAGTCACTGGCGTTTAAAGGGGCATGGTCATTGCGAGAAATCAAAGCCTCCTTCATGCGTAATCAACGCCGGAGTAATCTCACTGCAACGGCAGGCGACGGGGTCTCGTTGAAGACGATGGCTGGGGATGTGGGGCCTGCTTGCCAACGAGTGAGGAAAGTTTCAGGTGGGCTCCAGTTGTCATTCACTGCGTGGGTTTGTTTTGCGGTAAGGAAAACGTTTCGGGGGCGAGGGAACAGGTGGGCTTGCTGGGCTGTTGGGTTGGAGTTGGGCCAGATGGTGGGCTGCTCTATTTTTTTCTGTCTGAATCCTTTTTTTTTTCAAATCTATTTTCTGTTTTGAATTTCAATCAACTATTCAAACATTCAAACAATTCAAACAATCATCACACTTGTAGTAAGTTTTTGGTTCTGTTTAACAACATAAACCAAAACCCAAAATAAAATAATAGTTTTATTCATTTTAGGATCCATTCATTAAATAAAATGGACCTTTAATTATTTAATCAAATAGGGTTTGATTTATTTAATAAAATCTCTATTTGAAATCCAAATATTTTCAAAACTAAATCAGTAGGTTTTATTTGAAAATATAAGATACTTGAAATACTTGTTTAAAATAAAATAACATTTTATTTTAGGGTCCAATAACAATTAAATGAATAGACCTTATTCATTTAATTCAAATAGGATTTGTTTTATTGAAATCTTTAATTTGAAATCTAAAATAAAACCAAAACACTTCAGTAGGTTTCATTTGAGAATATAAAATACTTGGAAAACTTATTTAAAATAAAATAAAATAAATTAAATAAGTTTTGGTGTTTATTTAAAATGGGAAAAACCTTTACTTAAATAAAATTGGTTATAAAATCCTTATTATTTTATTGAAATAAACCTTTGCCCTTTTAATCAAAGCAAACCATTTTAATTCAAAAGATTGGCCAAGGTTTAATTTGGCTCTATAAAATAATCTTTATTTATAAATCCCTTTTCTTTTGAAAACCAAATCCTTTTATTAAAAGATCAGAAATAGTAATTCCAAAATATTTTTATTTTCCTTTAATAAATGTTTTATCTTTTTAAATCCCTTTAGGATTTTATTCTATCCAAATAGGTTTGAAGTTTCCATTTGAATTCAAAAAGTTTCTTCTGGCCCTGAAAATCAACAAAGTTTTATTTTATTCATTTATTTTTCACATTACAAGATTTGGAAAATCTTGGGATGTGACAGGCTACCACCCTTAAAATAAATCTCGTCCCGAGATTTGGGAAGGTTAGGGTTACAAGTTGGCTCAAAACAACTAGGGTACTACCACCCTTAAAAATTTCTAACAAAAATTACATATTGTCCTTCTTGGGATCCTGGGGAATCTTTTCTAAGCAAACAATTGCATTATCTTTGGTTTCCACACTTGACTCATGGGCCAAGGTTGAGATCCTTCATAGACTTGTTTAACTTGTTCTTCATCCTTTCTGGACAATTGTTTGCATAGTGGCCTAGTTCCTTGCATTTGAAACATGTTATAAGTTTGAGGTCTTGAGGTGGCTTCTCTGGACAGTATGATGCATAATGTCCTACCTCCTTGAAGTGTTTGCACATCACTGGCTAATATCTTTCTTTTCCTTTGGTATCATTGCCTCTTGTTTGTTTCTTTGGTTCTTCTTCTTTTCTGGGCATTCACTGGCATAGTGTCCCATCTCTTTGCAATTGTAACATTGCAACTGGCTTATGTCCTTCTTCTTCTTTTTGGGTCTCTTCAAGGCTAGGAGTTCTTCTAGTTCATGCTCCTCAAAGGTGGGAGATCTTCCTCTCTTCTTGGGGCAGTTACTAAAGATATGACCTTCTTCCTCACAATTAGGGAATTGATCTTCATGCTCCTTGCATGTATGATTCTTGTCTCTACAAATATTGCAAGCTTGGGTTCCTTCTAGAATAGCATCTTTGTTATCCTTATTGTCATTAGCTCTTTGGGAAAAGTTTTCTCTCATGTTGATCATTTGAGTAACCAATCCTTGCAACAATTGGGATTGAAGTTTCAAAATCCTTTGTATGGCTGGGTCTAGTCCATTGTTGTTGGCTAAAAGCTGAGTTGTCTCTTGGCTCAACTGGGTTTGGTTTGCTATAAGTTCTCTCATGTTGTCCTCTTGGTTGTGGTTGTTGTTGTCATCAACTTTGATGTTGGAGTCTCTTGGAGTAATCATCTGTTTGGGTTGAAGGGAGATTAGAATAGGAAAGATATTTCTAAGGTAATAATTCTAATCACACACATCACAATTCACTCAAGCAATGTGTAAGCAATCACAAATAATTATTCCACTCAACAACAAGTTTCAAGCATATTTTTAGGCAACCAAAAATATTTTTTTGTTGCACCACATAAGTTGGTGTGTTTGACTTAAACTAAATATGGTGGTCCATCTATATGGTTTACTTGAATTCATTCCTTCCCTCTTGGTTGATTCCTTCTTGCATGAGTTCATGGCTTCCTTGGGAAAACTCTTGGTCACAAAACTTCAAGTGAAATGATCTCCTTCAAATTTTTGCATTCCCTTAGTCTCTAAATCTTGAGAAAGATTTCCTTGTCTATCTTGTAGTCCTTAGTGGTATCCAAATTGGAGGTCCTTGGTGGAAATGCTGAAGATGTTGAAGTCATTAGAGTTGAAGAAGTTGAAGTCATTAGAGTTGATGGAGTCCTTTGCACATGGTGAAGTCTTTGGTAATGGGGTAGGCTTTTCCATTAAGTTTGAAGTGGAAGAGATGTAGTGTTGAAATCAAAATGGTTAAGGGAAGAGTTTACAAGATTGTTTGTAAATAAGTTTTGGAACAAATACAACTCCTATTTTCTAAGGGTTTTTGTCCAATCCTAGGTTTACAAATCCTACAGGCAACACAATGCTCTGATACCATCTGTAGAGGGAGTGACCCAACCTTTATACAACATAAGGTGGTGTCCCCTGTGTTTACAAAGCTAGTCCCTGGATCAATAGCTAGCATCCACAGTTAAGATGTAATATCAAGAAACAAAGGTCATAATATAACTTTATAACCAGGAATAACATAATTTTATTACATCTTTACATAGCTCATTTGGCTATTACATTACATTGCAGCGGTATAACTATAGTCATGGGGTCCTTCATCTTCAAAGTGCCACAGGCAGATGTTGGTTGTAGACTTTGTAATCCTAATCAAACAATCTTCACTAAAATCAATCAAACCTGCAAAATTACAAGTTACAGCCACAAGGGTCAATACATTTGAATTGTATTGGCAAGTGATACTATGGTAATATAGTGGAGTCTAACATCTATATGCATTTGGCTAAGTGGAGTTGAGGCTTGCATTGCTCAAAATAGATTTTTCTTATCATTTTGAAAACACTAAGTTTTTGTTTTGACAAAATCAATTTTCTCAATCAAAGATTGTAGATCCTTTAACCAAGGCATCTCTCAATCAAAGATTGAAGATTTCAAACAACCCTTGTTCAAACCATAAGTTTTACTTAGAAGTTGGAGTGATGAGATTCTTGATTGCTTCCATGTCTTGATGCTCAAATTGTCCTTTACCAGGGACATGGCTAAGTACTTAGATTTTACACTCTGCAGAGGTGGTGCACTTTCCCCACAAGACTTGGTTTCCCAAGATAAGATCTTTCAGAAGCCTTCCCTTAGACCAAAATGGACGCGCTCCAACCTACCAAACACTACCACCCACTGTCCATATGGCTAAGTTCTTGCAACCTATATGATCATGGCAGAGCCCATATTGCCAAGTGGTTGCACTTGAAGCTTCTCAACATTTGACATCTCAAATCTCTTTGTTCCTGGGTGGCAATCCACAAGTGTGATACACAAGGTTCACCAGTCCCCTGGCCTTGTGTAACCACTCAACCAAAAACCACCAAGCAAGTCCCATTCCACCCAGGTGATTCATTAACTTAGTTGTTTTATTAAACAAAACACAAGTCCTCAGACTTAG
This sequence comes from Avena insularis, assembly GCA_023614405.1. Taxonomy (NCBI): domain Eukaryota; kingdom Viridiplantae; phylum Streptophyta; class Magnoliopsida; order Poales; family Poaceae; genus Avena; species Avena insularis. Next base: position 360,287,669 of record CM042697.1, read on the forward strand.
AAATTTTTCCTTAGTGTGAATATATATTCCACCCATGTTTTCTATTAGCTAGGCTAAGCTGGATAGTAGTAGGAGTCTTAACTTAGGAAATATCCTACTAAGGATTCATCTACTAGGTTTTCCTATAGCAAGGTTTATACTTAGCATAAATTCCATGCAAGTTTTACTTAGCAAAATCACTAATGCATAGAGAAAGTAATGGGACAAAAAGTATGAAGAATCACTTGCCTTTTTAGTAGAGGGTATAAGCTCACTCCTTGTCCTTGCAACAATCACACTCTTCAAGTCACTACAAATCAATCAAGCAAGGCACAAACTCAATCTACCAAACAAGCAAAACAACACATAAAATGTCAAAGTCAAAGTAATGCATGCAAACATGCCAAGCTTTGTTTTGATTGAAAAAGTGGTTCCTAATGGGTCATAAACATTTGAAAACACCTATTGGTCATTTTGTAAAGTGGCAAAGTCATTTGCAAAAGATTTCACTTCATAAACCATTTTAAAAACAAAGTATCATTTTATGTGGTGTAGAAATATTTTTACTAAGGCATTAACCTATAGGGTTCACCAAATATGTTTTCAAACCACAAAACCTTGTTTTTAGGGTCAGAGAATTTAAAACAAAACATTTTCCAAATGTTTTCTTCCAAAACCATTTTTAATAAATAAACCACATTTCTATTTGACTAGAAATGGTTTTAAATCAAAGAATCATTATTTTGTTTCACCAAATACATTTTTGAATCCACAAAGTGTTTCCCAATGTTAGTAGGTTCAAAATACTCCATTTGCAAAAGATTTTAACCCCAAAATCATTTTTAAACAATTTTCACATCCTTAACAAGCATACAAATGTTTCTGCAAAAACAATCATTTTTCCAGAAGCTTTTTGCTAAAAAAAAGGGCATGGTTGGCTAGGGCTTGTTCCACTGAATCCATTGATATAAAATTTGTAAAATTTGGACGTGTGGTTTGAAAGTTACAAGGGTTTGAAAATGGCATCAAAATCTGATTTCAAATTCTATTCTAAATCATCCAGTGACACGCGTCCTATTCTCATTCGTCTGTACCGCTTCGCTCGGATCGCACAGCTGCAGCCGTTGGATCAAGTCAGATCGTGCAGTGCGCAGATGCTACTTACCCTTTCACCTAGCTTCTATCCTAGCCACTGGATCGAGATCGAACGGTTGCTGCAGGCTCGACCTAAAGCTAGCGGCGCTGCGGCGGTGGCTGGCGGCGGAGCGGCCAGTCGATGACGACGCCGGCGGTACAGGAAGCAAAGGAAGGTGGGGAGATGCTCACAGTGATCGCCGTGGAATGCTGGTGCTCAACGTGGTCGTCTCCGTCGAAGGGGCGCTCTGGGTGGACGGCAATCGCTCGCCGGAGTCTAGGACAGCGTCGGGCACGCACTGGCGTCGTAGTTGGCGAGGCTACAGATCACGCGGAGGCAAACAGAGGGCAAGGTTAGCTGCGCAAGGTCGAGGCGGTGACGCGTGCGTGAAAGAGAAGGGGAGGGGCGGTCGGATACTACCTGTGGACGTCGTCAGAGAAGAGCCAGACGGCGGCGGTGCTGGAGGTTGTCGTTGCCGATGCTCAGGGGCGCGCGCGAGTGAGCTGCGACTGCAGAGAGGTCCGCTGGGGAATGCTGATCACAACTGCGTGCTCGAGGAGGCAGGAGGGGGCGTGTGCTGGCCGGAATCGTCAAGGAGGGTCGTCGGAGACAGGGGTGCTCGGGGAGGAATTGAGGCGGCCTGGAGGCGCACTTGGGGGAGGAGACAGAGGGGAAATGGAGAGGAGTCACTGGCGTTTAAAGGGGCATGGTCATTGCGAGAAATCAAAGCCTCCTTCATGCGTAATCAACGTCGGAGTAATCTCACTGCAACGGCAGGCGACGGGGTCTCGTTGAAGACGATGGCTGGGATGGGGCCTGCCACAACGAGTGAGGAAAGTTTCAGGTGGGCTCCAGTTGTCATTCACTGCGTGGGTTTGTTTTGCGGTAAGGAAAACGTTTCGGGGGCGAGGGAACAGGTGGGCTTGCTGGGCTGTTGGGTTGGAGTTGGGCCAGATGGTGGGCTGCTCTATTTTTTTCTGTCTGAATTCTTTTTTTTTCCAAATCTATTTTCTGTTTTGAATTTCAATCAACTATTCAAACATTCAAACAATTCAAACAATCATCACACTTGTAGTAAGTTTTTGGTTCTGTTTAACAACATAAACCAAAACCAAAAATAAAATAATATTTTTATTCATTTTAGGATCCATTCATTAAATAAAATGGACCTTTAATTATTTAATCAAATAGGGTTTGATTTATTTAATAAAATCTCTATTTGATATCCAAATATTTTCAAAACTAAATCAGTAGGTTTTATTTGAAAATATAAGATACTTGAAATACTTGTTTAAAATAAAATAACATTTTATTTTAGGGTCCAATAACAATTAAATGAATAGACCTTATTCATTTAATTCAAATAGGATTTGTTTTATTGAAATCTTTAATTTGAAATCTAAAATAAAACCAAAACACTTCAGTAGGTTTCATTTGAGAATATAAAATACTTAGAAAACTTATTTAAAATAAAATAAAATAAATTAAATAAGTTTTGGTGTTTATTTAAAATGGGAAAAACCTTTACTTAAATAAAATTGGTTATTAAATCCTTATTATTTTATTGAAATAAACCTTTGCCCTTTTAATCAAAGCAAACCATTTTAATTCAAAAGATTGGCCAAGGTTTAATTTGGCTCTATAAAATAATCTTTATTTATAAATCCCTTTTCTTTTGAAAACCAAATCCTTTTATTAAAAGATCAGAAATAGTAATTCCAAAATATTTTTATTTTCCTTTAATAAATGTTTTATCTTTTTAAATCCCTTTAGGATTTTATTCTATCCAAATAGGTTTGAGGTTTCCATTTGAATTCAAAAAGTTTCTTCTGGCCCTGAAAATCAACAAAGTTTTATTTTATTCATTTATTTTTCACATTACAAGATTTGGAAAATCTTGGGATGTGACAGGTTCAAACAGTCATGCCCAGCTTGATCTTGCGCATCTGCTGACACCTTTCTTTTGCCTGCTCGTGACCCAGGTCGTTGTTTCCATTCACGACCGCAACCACCTGCGTCGCTGCTTGACTCCGGCGATCAATTGAGGTAAAACCCGAGCCCCCTTGCCCCCTCTTTCATACGAGATTGTTCGCCTGCGTCTTGTGCATCTCCTGACCCCTCTGGTTCGTGCTAGGGCGACGCCAAACCTCGGGAACAACCTCGGCTGCAAGCGACAGACGCTGCCCGCAACTCCGACGAGCTCCAGAGACCGTGCCCGCGTGACCCTTCGCAAACCAACGCCACGTTGAGCTTCAGCACGCCACCACGGTTCTGGTAAGATCCGTCCCCCTCTCGCGTGCGACCTAGAACGCCAGCCACGCTGACTGGCGCCGTCATGGACGCCGCCGCGTAACATGGTCGATGTCGAGAGCCGTTGATCTAGATCCAACGCCATGATAGATCCACTAATCGAACCGTTATGCTAGATCTGAACCGTGCATCGTTAGTTAGATCCTACGGCTAGCAAGCGCGATCCGGAGCGAATCGGTACGCGCCAATAGAAACATGACGCGTGGCTAGGGTTAGATTCAAAAACAGAATTCAAATTAGATTTAGATCCAAAATTCAAATGGCTATAACTTTTGATTTCCATGTTAGATTTTTGCAAATTTTATACCGTTGGAATCAGGGAGACATGCCCTTTCTGAATCTGCAATGTGTTTAGTGAAATGTTTCTGTTAAAATGACTTTTTATGCAGAAACTTGTTTAGGACTATTTTGAGTATAGAATTTGTTTAGTAAATTGTTTTAGTGCTAAATAAGTTTAGTTAGCAAGTTTTTGACTTGGATATGTTTCTGTATCATGCACTTGCTTGGTGGAGTTTTCAAAAATCATCACTTAGCATTTTCTTGCATACATGCATTCATATTTTTGGTTGTATATGAATTGTGTGTAACTTTGTGCTACAAATTTTTGTGTAGATTTTGCTAGTGACTATGATTGTGAAGAGTGCTACTCTCCCCATTACCAAGTCAAGTGGTACTTCATGAATATTTCCATCCATATACTTTGTACAAGCATTAGAAATATTTTGCTAAGTCTTGCATGTTGTTTTTGCCAAATGCTATGTTGGGAAATCCTAAGTAGTTGTAGAATTGTAGAATTGCTAGGAAATTTCCTAAGTTAAGTTACTATGCCATGCTTAGCCTAGCTAGTAGCAAACAAGGGTTGGTAAAGTATATACATGCTATGATGAAAATGTTTCTAAGTCTTGGGACTTATGTTTTTTCTAATAAAACAACTAAGTCAATGAACCTCCTGGGTGGAATGGGACTTGAATGGTGGTTTTTGGTTGAGTGGTTACACAAGGCCCATGGACATGGTTTACCTTGTGTATCACACTTGTGGTATGCCACCTAGGCACAAAGGGATTTTGGAGGCCAAGTGTTGAGAAGCTTATAGTGTAGCCACTTGGCAATATGGGCTCTGCCTTGATCATATAGGTTGCTAGAACTTAGTCATTTGGACAGTTGGTGGTAGTGGGATGATAGGTTGGAACGCGTCCATTTGGCTAAGGAAAGGCTTCTGAAAGGTCCTGTCTTGGGAAATCAAGTCTGGTGGGGAAAGTGCACAACCTCTGCAGATGGAAAATCTAAGTACTTAGCCAAGTCCATGGCAATGGACAACTTGAGCATCAAGACATGGAAGCTATCAAGAATCTCATCACTCCAACTTCTAAGTAAAAACTTGTGGGTGAACAAGGGTGAAGGACCCCAATGTCTATTGGTGGTTTCTTGGGAAAGTTTTTGACAAAGAAAAACTTAGTGATTTCAACTAATAGGAAAAACCTATTTTGAGAAAAGCAAGCCAAGCTACACTTAGCCAAAAATGCATATAGTAATATAGTCCACTTAAAAATTTACTAAGGTATCACTTGCCAATACTATTCCAAAGTATTGACCCACTATGGCTGTAACTTGTGATGTTGCAGGTTACTCCGATGATGATTAGGTGTCATGAGTCTACACTCAACATGCTTGCCTGTGGCACATGAAGATGAAGACTTATGTTTCTTTACTTATTCCAAAACTCTTGTATTAGGCCTATGGCCCTGAGTTGTAAAAGACTATGTTTTATCTCTGGAATGGATGTAATAAATGACCTTTGTATCTGTGTACTTCATCTTAAACTGTGGATGCTAGCAATGATCCAGGGACTAGCATTGCAATCACAGGGATCCTTTTCCTTTACAAAGGAGGGATCTTATAGTGTTCCTGTTTTTATCTCTCTTTCTTTGATAGTTCTCCTTTGATAATTTCCTCTTTTCTTGCAGAGAACTTCCTTGAGGAAAATATGTTTTCCTTGAGAGCGATGAAGAAGGTGCAGTCCGAGTCAGGACACCCGGCTGACGATGAAATCACCATTGATGAACATCTGGCTGCCCTCACAGAGCGCGTAACTACTTTGAAGTCTTGCGATGTCGATCTTCTCAAGTCGGCAATCCATGCATTTAGGACGCTCTGGCCAGATGAGGATTCTCCTGCACTTGTTGAACCTCTGGCGGCAAAGCTCTTGCTTGCTGAGGAAAGGCTTGATGAATGGCGCGAGTCGGCTGGCCACGCTGCTGCAGATAAGGCCTTGTCCTTTGTGCTCTCTTGGTATGAATACAGCATATTGATGTTATTCAGCATATTAGGGTCGAAGGCAAGTGGAACCATGATCCAGAAGCCAGCCTATGAAGGGCCTTTCATCCACTATTATATTGAGTCTCCATTTTCTACCCTTAGGCACCAGTTCAGAGAGCATAGTTGCCATTCTTAGTTTTATGTGCATTGTCCCAAAACATATTGATTGATTCATATTGTTGATATTGCTTGTTCTTGAACTATTTGTATCTAGTCACCCTTATGAACTTTGAAGGTGTCCTATGCATTTATTGTTACTCCATGAGGGACAACATGAATGCCAATATGCTATGTTTTCTATATGTGAAACAAACAAACATTTTTCAATACATTGTTATTCATGATCTTTTTTTGTAACCTTTCATGTTGCATGCATAGTTACTTTGTCTTATTGTAAACAAACGGAGTAGGGAACCAGGATGGCCACACACCCCGAGGCGCGGGCTAGCCCTGGTAGCGCCTACAGGGGGTGTGGGCCCCCTGGACCTCCACCGACCTTGCCTCCTTCGCCTATAATAAGCCTCCGACCCAAAAACCCTAAATCATCTGGTGGAAATCCACTAAAACCTCCACAGCACCGCCGCCACCGAAGGGGAGATTCGGGGGACAGAAAGTCTCTATTCCGGCACCCTGCCAGGACGGGTAAGTTCCCCCGGAGCCATCTCCATCGATCTCCACCACCATCTTCATCACCGTTGATGATTCCCATGATGAGGAGGGAGTAGTTCTTCCTTGAGGCTAAGGGTTCTACCGGTAGCTATGTGTTCATCTCTCACCCTATGCCTGATCTTGTTGTGGTCATGATCTTTGTAATCAAGTAGATCTACTCTACTACTCAAGTGCTTCAATAGATATCTGCTCTCCGCATGTGTGTGAAAATGACAGCGTGCACGCCATGGTGGCACTTAGGCTAGAGTCTACATAAATACTCATCGTGCTTTAATAGATCTATGCTTTTCCCCACGTGTGTGAAAGTGACAGCGTGCACGCCCTGTGTGGGACTTAAGCTAGGTTACATATATATATATTTATCATGAGTTATATTTGGAGTTGGATGTCTTTATGAAATTGTGGTGTTTGTTGGAACCATCTAGCACTCAAGGTGACAGTGTGGGGTTATCTAGATTGGGAAAGGCGGACTTTGAGGAGTGCTGTTATAGCCCTACCATGGATTAGAGTATCCAACCGGAGAGTAGTTTAGAGTAGTATCATTAAGAGAATATATTTATATGAGATAGTGTTCACTAGTGAAAGTATGATCCCTAGGCCTTGTTTCTAAACATTCAAAAACCGTTTGCATCTAGATCTGTTGCATGTTTGCTTGCTTCCTTCTTTTTGCCTTTAGTCTTTACGTCACCGTCAAGCTATTTTCTGGCACCGTTACCGCCTGTATTTCACTATCTCTTCGCTGAACTAGTGCACCTATACACCTGACAAGTGTATTGGGTGTGTTGGGGACACAAGAGACTTCTTGTGTCTTGATTGCAGGGTTGCTTGAGAGGGATACCTTTGACCACTTCCTCCATGAGTTCGATAAACCTTGGGTAATCCACTTAAGGGAAAATTGTTGTTGTTCTACAAACCTCTGCACTTGGAGGCCCAACAACTGTCTACAAGAATAGAAGTGCGTAGACATCAGTTATCAGCACCACCGAGGAGTTCAAGGGAACTCGTTTTGGTTATCGTATTGTGGATCTCACTAGTGTGCTCAATCTCCCACTCCCTAACATTAAGGGACTTCGGCTTACGAAGTTCGAGAGGAAGGATCTATGGGGATTTAGAGTCTCATAGATAGGACGCCAGACGGAGCCACCCACCGAGGAGATTTCCTTCAAGTTGATGCATGATGACAAGGAGAAGGGACTCGACGTTGTCATGCAGGAGCTACTTGGACGCCTTTGTGTACGTCACTCCACCGAGATCAGGGGCCTCTACTTCCACCCATTTGGGAGACGTGACGAGGAGGGAGAGGTTGTAGTGTATGACGATGCCACTAGAGAGCCTATTGAGCCAGTGTGTCCGTATCTTCAGGACCTAGAGAGCCTTGTTAGACACCTCGACATTGATAGGACCAACGTCATGCTTAGCAATGACAAGCTACAGGATCAGTTAAGGGAGAAGGACAAGGCCTTCGTGGAGTAGGATGAGATCATCAAGGAGATGGAGGCCAGGTTCGAGAAGCAAGACAAGAGGTTCAAGAACAAGGAGAAGAGAGTGCATGATAGGAACAAGAGGATCAATGAGATGAAGGATGAGATAGAACTCAAGGATCTTGAGCTAGAGACACAACAGGGAGTGATAGAGAGGCTGCGCTCGTAGAAGAGAGCCCTCCGGGCGAAGGTCGATGCTTTGACCACCACCGTGGAGGAGTGCAAGACAACAGTGGAGATAGCAGGACTTACTCTAGTAGACGAGGAGGTCGACATGGTGGAGTAGTGTTGACTACATAGCTACCTATTTATCTATCATCCTTTTATTTATCGAGTCACAATGATCATCCAACATGTGGATGGCTTTGCTGGTGTGTTTACTTTTCCAAAACATGTTGTTCACGTTGTTTAAACTCTAAGTTATCTTGTGCTTGATTATTTGTGATTGTTTCTATGTGATGTAATGTGCATGTTAGTATCTATGGGTTATATCTCATTACTTATCCTTATTGAAACCACATATGCCTCCCCGTCGTGCCAACCCCAACACTAACAACAATAACAACATTGGCAATGAGATGCAGCAGCTGATGACAACCCAGACTCAGTTGATGCAAATGGTGACCCAGTTTATGGCGAATCAGAATCAGAACCAAAACAACAACAACAATAACAACAACAAAAACAATCCACTAGCCTTTGATATGCTTACAAGGTTTCTGATATTGAGGCAAGCTAAGTTTTCAGGAACCACTGATCCTATGGTAGCCAATTACTAGTTACATTCTGTGAACAAGGACTTGGTTACTGTGGGCTGCACTTATGAGGAAAAGGTCAGATTTGCAGCACATGTGCTTGAAGGACCAGCAACCACATGGTGGGATAATTTCCAAATCACCACTCCTATTGAAGATGTGACTTGGGAAATATTTGAGGATGGATTCTGCACTGCTCATATCTCTTCTGGAGTGATGGGATTGAAGAAGAAGGAATTTCACAATCTTAAGCAACGTCACCGCAGTGTGGTAGAATATATTGAGGAGTTCAACAATCTGGCACGCTATGCACCGGATGATGTTGACATTAATGCTAAGAGGAAAGAAAAATTCCTCGAAGGACTGAATGATGAGATGTGCTTTCAGCTATCTATTGCATATGTTCCAACTTATCAATCACTGTGTGACAAAGCCACCATGTTGGAAAGCAAGATGAAGCAGGTGGAAAGTAGGAAGAGGAAGCACCACTATGATAAGCATGGATAGGGATCGTCTCACAAGCGTTACCATGGTGAAGATAGTGGAGGTTCTAGATCCCACAAACACAAGAAGTATAACAACCACCACAACAGTAACCATCACCATGATAACAAGAATCGCCGTAGTCATGACAATGACAGATATAAGAACCACGAGAGTGGACACAAGAGCCGACATAGTGGGAATGGAAATGGAAGTCAGCCTACTAAGAGAGACATCAGTCAGATTGAATGCTTCAAGTGCAAGAAAACCGGGCACTATGCAAATGAATGCCCAGAAAATAAGGCTGATGGAGCCAACAAGCCAAACCCTTTTCAGAAAGGTCGAGTGAACCACATCAATGTGGAACAAATCTATGAGGAATCTGATACTATAGCTAGTAAGTTCAAGCTTAACTCTTTTCTAGCACTCTTTCTTTTTTATCCGGCGCATCGCATTCATTCATATCAAGAGAATTTGTTGATAAATATGGACTTCCAACAGAAACTATTGGATGTCCTATTAAAGTAATCTCTCCAGGTGGAGAGATGATAGTAAATTTTGGATGTCATGATCTAGTGATAGAATTTGCAAAGTATAAGTTTCCAGTTAGTCTGATAATCCTAGATTCCCAAGGACTGGATGTAATTTTGGGCATGGATTGGATGACTAAGTATGAATGAGTAATAGATTGTGCTAATCATACTGTTACACTCATAACACTGGATAAGAAACGGATTAGGTTAAAGTCTAACTTTGAATCCAAAGGGAGTAAGCTAAATTCTCTTAAGGGGTTAGCAGACATAGTGTACCAATTGTGAAGGAGTATCCGGATGTGTTTCCGGAGGAATTACCAGGAATGCCACCAGATAGAGATGTAGAGTTTTTGATTGACTTACTGCCAGGATCTGGACCAATAGCAAAGAGACCCTACAAGATGTCAGTTTATGAGTTGAAAGAACTCAAGAAACAACTTGGAGAACAGTTGCAGAAAGGATTTATCCAACGAAGTTCTTCGTCTTGGGGTACACCAGTTTTGTTTGTTGAGAAGAAGGACAGAAGTCAAAGACTATGCATAGATTATTGTTCACTCAATGAGGTGACTATAAAGAACAAGTACCCTATGCCCAGAATCGATGATCTATTTGATCATCTAGAAGGAGCCCGAGTGTTCTCAAAAATTGATCTCCGATCAGGCTACTTTCAGCTAAAGATTAGAGAGCAAGATATACCTAAGACTGCTTTTACCACTAGGTATGGATTGTATGAGTATACCGTGATGCCATTTGGGCTAACAAATGCACCAGCTTATTTCATGAACATGATGAACAAGGTGTTCATGGAATTTCTTGACAAGTTTGTTCTCGTATTCATCGATGATATATTGATCTATTCCAAGAGCAAAGAAGAACATGAAGAATGTTTGCGTTTGATTCTTGAGAAACTCAGGGAGCATAGTTGTATCCCAAGTTCAGCAAGTGTGAATTTTGGTTGAGTCAGGTTGGATTTCTCAGACATATTGTGTCGGGCGATGTTATAGCTGTCGATCCCACAAAGGTGTCAGCTATAACTGAGTGGAAATCTCCCAATCCAGTAAAGAAGTTCGTAGTTTCCTAGGCTTGGCAGGATACTATAGAAGGTTCATTAAGAATTTCTCAAAAGTAGCTAAGCCAATGACGGAGTTACTGAAGAAAGAAAAGAAGTTTGATTGGACTGAAGGATGTGAGATCAGTTTCCAAGAATTGAAGAAGAGACTAGTGTCAGCACCAATTTTGTGTCTGCTAGATTTAGAGAAGGACTTTCAAGTATATTGTGATGCATCTCACCAAGGATTGGGTGGAGTTTTGATGCAAGAAGGAAAAGTTGTGGCTTATGCCTCGAGACAACTCAAAACTCATGAAGTGAATTACCCAACTCATGATTTAGAGTCAGCCTATGTTGTCCATGCAGTCAAAACATTATCTTTTAGGAAAGCGTTGTGAAGTGTTCACAGATCACAAGAGTTTAAAGTATATTTTCACTTAGAAGGAACTCAATATGAGACAAAGAAGGTGGCTAGAGATCATCAAGGACTATGACTTGAGTTTGCAATACCATCCCGGTAAATAAAATGTTGTAGGAGATGCTTTAAGACATAAGGTTTATGTGAATGGCCTTACTAAGGGAGAATTTCCTGATGATCTATTTGCCCAATTCAAATATCTAAGATTGGAGATAGTGCCTGAAGGATATCTCATGTCTTTGGAAGTTCAACCAACATTGTTGGAAAAGATTAAAGAAGCCCAAAAGTTGGACAATGAAATTGAAGAGATAAAAGGTAAAATTAGTAAAGGAAAGGCTAAAGGATTCCATGAAGATGAACAAGGTACTTTATGGTATGGAAAGCGTATCTGCATTCTGCAAGATCCGGAGCTTTGGAAATTGATTCTACAAGAAGCACACAATTCACCATATTCCATTCATCCGGGTAACACCAAGATGTACATGGATTGGAAGGAAAGATTTTGGTGGAACAATCTTAAGAAAGATATCGCGGAACACATTGCTTTGTGTGACGTGTTTAGTAGAGTGAAAGCGAAACATCATAAACCAGTAGGGTTCTTGCAACCACTACCTATAACTGATTGGAAGTGGAATAAGATTGGTAAGGATTTTATCACCGGATTGCCAAGGACCAGATCTGGATATGATTCTATATGGTTTGTTGTGGATCGCCTAACTAAAGTGGCTCATTTCATACCCATGAAGACTACCTATACAAGTGCTAAATTGGCTAAGATCTATATGAACAGGATTGTATGTCTGCATGGAGTACCTAAGAGTATTGTGTCTGATAGAGGAACTCAGTTCACTTTGCATTTTTGGCGACAACTGCATGAATCATTGGGAACAAGGTTAGAATTCAGCACAGCTTTTCACCCTCAGACTGATGGACAGACAGAAAGGACCAATCAGATTTTGGAGGATATGTTGAGGGCATGTGCACTAGACTATGGATCTAGTTGGGATGAAAGTCTGCCATACACAGAATTCTCTTACAATGACAGCTATCAAGAAAGCATAGAGATGACTCTATTTGAATTCCTTTATGAAAGGAAGTGTACTATGCCATTACTATGGAATGGTGTAGGAGAAAGAAATTTATTCGGACCAGAACTGATCAAGGAAGCTAAAGAGAAAGTCAGAATGGTAAAGGACAGATTGAAGATAGCCCAATCCCGAAAAAAAGAGTTATGCAGACCCAAAGCATAGGGAATCCACCTATGAAGTAGGTGATAGAGCTTATCTTACAGTCTCACCACTTCGTGGTGTGAAGAGATTTGGAGTCAAAAGAAAATTGGCACCTCGGTATGTTGGACCATTCAAGATTTTGAGCCACAAAGGAGAAGTGGCTTATGAGATAGAATTGCCAGAATCACTATCTATTGTTCACAATGTGTTTCATGCGAGTCAATTGAAGAAGTTTCATCCGGAGATGGAAGAAACTTCATTGAAGGACACTATACCTTTGGAAGAGCTACAGTTGGAGAGTGATCTCACTTATGAAGAGAAGCCTATCAAGATTCTCGAGACAGCAGAAAGAGTTACTCGTAATAAGACTATCAAATTCTGCAAAGTACAGTGGAACCATCATACCGAAAAAGAAGCAACTTGGGAAAGAGAAGATGACCTTCGGAAAGATAACCCACACCTATTTGCTAGCCAATCCGAATCTCGAGGGCGAGATTCATCTTAAGGGGGTTAGATTTGTAACATCCCAAATTTCATCAAATGAAAATTCATGCCATTGCATTCATATCATCATAGCATATCTACCTTGCATAAAAAATTTCAAATCAAAACCCTAAATAAAACCATATTCAAACCCCTCTTTATATATTATATATGGGGCATGGTTTTATTTTTATTTCAAAGACCAAAGTGTTTTTGAGTGGTTAGATGTGTTTGACACACTTTTTGACACTATGATCACAGTACAAAAACTTGGTGAAAGTTTGAATTCAAACAAATTTGAAATAGCCATTCAAAATCAAACTAGAAAATCAAAACAGAAAAGAAAAAGAGAAAAAGGGAAAAAATAACATCAGCAACCTATCTAGCCCAACCCACCCCGCGGCCCAACTAATAGCCCACCTAGCACACCCGAGAAAAACCCCCTCTCCCCTCCGTTTCTCACCCGCACGAGCCGCACCCCCTCGCTGATAGGCGGCCCCACCGCCACATCAGCTCGTCGTCAATCCCGCGATGAAGGACCCGTGCCGCTCACAGCCGTTTCTTCCGCGTTTCAATTAATTTAAATCCTCTTGATTCGTGGCTTGATTGCTCCCACGACCCCCTCCTTCTTTAACCCCGCACGCCCCCTCTCCATTTCCCCTCACCTAGCAAACCCAGAGAGCCCCCAAGCTCTGAAAATTTTGACTCGCAAGCGCCGCCGCCCGAAGCACGTCGGCGACCAATCCCAGCGAGCTTCGTCCACCCTTCTCTCTCTGGTTGCCACTGTATTGATCGCCATCCTCGTGCGCATCTAATGCTACCTCCCATTTATTTTCTTGTGCCTTGTAGCCTCGCCTTTGTCAACATCTGTTAGGACCCGACGGTGAGCACGACTCCGGTGAGGAATAGCCGTCGAACTCGAGCGCCCCGCCCTCGCCCGTGACCTCCACTGCAACCGCACCGTCTCCATGACCTCGGTAATGCCTCACGCCCTTCCCCTTACCCCTAGCATTGTCGGAGCATCGCCGGCAGAGCCGTCGCCGCCGCAGCTCGCCATTTGCACCGCCCATTGTTGGCCAACGCACTTAGATCCGTTGGAGCTATATCCAACAACTACGATTAGAAGAGAGAGCTAAAGGGTACGGGCAGATCTAAGCCGCACGATCTAACTTAGATCTAATGGTCCGCGAATGCGATCCGCACGAAGCGGTACAGGCCAATCAGATGGCGCCGCGTGTCTGGGTTTTTGTTTTCAAAATCCAAATTTGAATCTATTAGATGAATTAACTTGTAAAATTCATAACTTTTGATCTGCTTGTCCAAAAATTACAAATAATATATCAATGGATTCATAAAAATAAACTCTTTGCATATATGGCCTTGGTTTGTCCATTTGCTTCTATAAAATTAGGATTTTGAGCATAAAAATTTGTAGGCTTAATTTGACTATATAAAATGTTTAGAAAAATATTTTTAAGTAATCTTTGGTTTATTTGGACTTTAGAAAGTTTGCTTTGTGTTCAGTACTGTTTAGTTTGACTTGTTTATTCCATTGCATTTTCATGCATTCATATAAATTTTTGTTTGTATATTGAATGTAATTTTGGTGTTATGATTTTATGTGTAGATTTTGGTGATTGTGGTGATTGTGATTGTGAGGATTGTTCCTATTCCCCCAACTACCAAGGCAAGTGATGCTTCATATTTTTTCCTATTTTATCTATGCACTAGTGATATTTTGAGTAGGATTTGAATGTTCTTTTTCTAAGTATATGATATGCTTGGGAAATCCTATAGTTATTGTCTTAGTAGTTTTCCCTAAGATAAGAAACTTGCTATATTAGTATGCTTAGCCTAGCTAGTAGAAAACAAGGGTGGAATATTCATACAATGTTGTTATGCAAAATCTATGACTTTGTTTTTGATTAATAAAACAACTATGTGAATGAATCACCTAGGTGGAATGGAAAGAATAGTTTGTGTTGAGTGGTTACACAAGGACCATGTCTATGGTTTACCTTGTGTATGACACTTGTGGATGGTAACCCAGGAACAAAGAGATTTGAGATATCTAGTGTTGAGAAGCTTCTAGTGCAACCACATGGCATATGGGCTCTGCCTTGACCAAATAGGTTGCAAGAACTTAGCCAGATGGACAGTTGGTGGTAGGGTTGGTAGGATGGAACACGTCCATGGTGGTATAAGGGAATGCTTCTGAAAAGTCTCGTCTCGATGCATGTCAAGTCTTGTGGGGAAACTGCACCACCTCTCGAGAGGGTAAAACCTAAGTACTTAGTCGTGTCCCCGGTAAAAGACAATTTGATTATCAAAGACATTGAAGAAATCAAGGATCTCCTCATCCCAATTTCTCTAAGTTAAAACTTGTGGTTAAACAAGGGTAAAGGTTCACCAATGTCTATTGGTGGTTCCTTGGGTGTTTTTGTCAAACAAAAACTTAGTGTTTTTCAACTAATAAGAAAACCTTATTTTGAGCAAAGCCAACCTGAACTACACGTAGCCAAATTCATATAGTTATTAGATGCTACTATACTACTATGGTATCACTTGCCAATACAATTCCAAATGTATTGACCCTCTGTGGCTGTAACTTATGATGTTGCAGGTTACTATGATGGAGACTAGGGTTATGAGTCTACACTCAACGTGTTTGCATGTGGCACATGAAGATGAAGACTTCTATTTATTTACTTTATGCTATGAACTCTATGTATTAGCCTTGGGCTAATGAGTTGTAAAGACTATGTTATCTCTAGAATGACGATGTAATAATGAACTTTGTATCTGTGTACTTCATCTTAAACTGTGGATGCTAACAATTCGATCCAGGTACTAGCATTGCAATCACAGGGGCCTTTACATTAAATGGTGGGGTCTTACAATGATTGGTTGGGATAGACTCTTGTTGCACTTGAATTGACGGGGCAGAGACTCAGATACATGCTCTACTGATACTCCAGTGGTACTAGTCATGGTTATGGATTTCTTGGCACAGTCGATTAATCCTTTATGTTTCGACATCCAATCCATTCCTAGTACTACTTCCAAACCTTTGGTTCCAAGTACTATTAGATTAGCATAAAAATCTATTACATGGATTATAATAGGTACGGCCTTGCAAATTTGTCTAGCTTTGGTGGTTGAACCAGGTATTTGAACTATCATGACATGCTTCAGTTTTGTTGGTTGAATCTTACTAGTGCATGCAAATTCTTCTGTAACAAACGAGTGTGATGCTCCGGAATCAAACAACACTCTTGCAAGTACTGAATTAACAGAAAACATACCCAGCACAACATATGGCGCTTCCTGAGCTTCTTCAGCATTCATGTGAAATAGACGGCCATTGCGGTTGAGCGAGTTTCCTAGGGCGAATCTCCTTCCAGGATGAACACGGCGTTGCTGCTGAGCTAGTGCATTCACATTGGTGGCTGCTGCAAGCTTCTTGGGGCACTCATTGGAGTAGTGACCCTTGGCTCAGCATTCAAAACAAGTAATCAGAGACTTGTCTTTTCCTACAACAGGCACGACATTGCTTCCAGTCCTTGGGGCAGTATTGTTGATGTTGGTGTTTTTGTTGCGCTTGGGCGATGCACAGTTGAAATTGTTGGAGTTGTCGGGGTTGTTGTTGTGGTTTCCTCCGGGCCTTGGGTTTCCTCCTCCACAGTTGGGATAGTTTGGACGGGACATAGGGGGTCTATTGTTTCTCAGGGCATATCCTGCAGACGGGTTGGGGCGATACTTTGGGGTATGCTGGGATCCTGGTTGATGCATCATTCGACCCTTGCGATTCTCATTGGCTTGGTTGATTTTGCCTTCCAACTGGATTGCTGAATCCACTAAAGATAACATATCAGCAAACAGGATATTGACTAACACCGTTTGCATCTCATCATGCAGACCATTCAGAAATCTCTCCTTCTTCTTGGCTTCAGTACCAATCTCATTAGGGGCATACCTAGACAGAGACAGAAATCTGTCGTGGTACTCTACCACAGCCATCCTTCCCTGCTTCAGCTCCTTGAATTCATCCCTTATCCGCAGAATCAAACCTGGTGGCACATGGGTTCGGCTAAACTTGAGTTTTAATTCATCACAAGCCATCATCTGTCCTCCATTCATGATACGAATGCTATTCCACCAAGCTCTTGCATCACCTGCCAGATAATGGGTGGCAAACTGTACTTTCTCATTGGCCTCCACTCCTGCGACCTCTAAGTTGTTCTCCATGGTCTGCAGCCAGTCATCAGCATCTAATGGCTCTTTAGACTTACTAAATATGGGGGGATTGGTGTTTTGAAAGTTCTTGAGCTTCGATCCATGGTTATCCTGGTTTCCATGGCCTTGATTATCATGGGCCATCTGAGCTATTTGTTGAAGGGTCACTAAATTAGCTTGACGTTCAGCTCTTCCAGCTTCACGGTCAGCAACCAACATTTGTAGGATTTGCACCATTGGATCCTGAGATGAACTGCTCCTTCCATGAGGCATCTAAAGATTGAGATATATCATGAGACAAGAGGGAAATTTCTAAGGTTCATGGATTGGTTTTTGAAAATCTTTTAAACTTTGAGTTTTACTCTAGTTTTTCCAACTAGAAAATTTCTTTTCATTCATTCATTCATAGAACCCAATACAAACACACACCACACTAGGGTAACAGATGGTTTTAGGAACCATTCTTTGAAGCTACGTTACAGTGGGACCGGATACAACTCACACCTACGATAGTGCTCAAGTGCTACTACTCATTAGAACTGGTGGCTTCTTCATCATCAATGAAGGCGCAATTATCATCCTTAGTGTGGAAATCCATGTCGAGGTCCTCTAGGTAGTCATCATCATCACTGAGGTAGGAATAGTGATCTCCACGGATATCTTCCCCTTCGTTCTCCCTCTCCTCAAGCTGCATGTCCCGCTCATGGATGGTCTCCTCCAAAGATGACACATTGTGACGAAGGCGGGCAATGATGCGATCCTTCTTGTCACGCAGACGGCAAAGTGACTTGCGCTCCTTCACGAGGATGGCGAGGGTCTGGTCTTTCCTGACTGCAATGGCATGGTTGTGGTTGGCGTAGGCGCGGGTGTTGTCCAACTCCTTCTGCCTATCATATAGCATGAAGTCGAGATGATCCAACTGATGCTTCAGCTCAGGACGGCCTGGCACCTCCATTGGCTTTCCCATAGAATCACGCCTTGTGTAGTAAGAAAAGCGAGTGCCATTGATCTGGTTGATGTTTTGCCCACACGGACGGGCAAGATCCTCCTGCATAGCCCTGGCTAGTCCGTCTAGCCATTTGTTCTCACTCAAGCTGAATTGGATTTTCTCTGAGGTGGGTGCCTCCATCTTGCCTCTGAGATCTTCAACTATCAACCACTGTGGTTCTCCTCCTTGCTGATCATTGAGTTGTGCCCCAAAGAACTCGGGGTGCAGGCGTTCAAGAAATTCCGAGAGTTGGCCGAAATCGCGCTCGAAGATGATTTATCCTCCGTTGCCCAACTGGTAGAACTTGCTATACTTGACTTCCATCTATAAGAATGTAGGATGAGTAGGTTAGTGGGGTGATCAAGTGTGTAAAATTTTATGTAGGATTGCAAGAATTTTTTAGGAACATAAATTTTCTTGAAAGAATCGCAGGGATAAGAATGAGAATAGGTTTTCATAAATACTCACTTCTTTTTTTTAAACTAAGTTTTTGATTCAAGCGTCCATTCTAACTAGGGTCTCCTATGGTCAGCCTGGCTTTGATACCAACTTGTCAACACCTGGATTTTTAATCCCATATGCCTGTTATGACATACCTCGCAATCCTAGGATTATCATTTTTGTGACACATAACAGAATTGGTACGACAGTACATCATCCATTATAAACCATATTAAAGGTCTTACAAATAAAAGTTTTCATCATATAGTCTTAATACAATCAACGCAGCGGAAATTAAACGTAGCGGGGCTTCATCTTTAGGGTCACAGGCAATGCTGATGATGGGAGATGATCCTAGTTGTCATAGACCTCCTGCTGTCCATCATCCTGGTAGTCCTCCTCATAGTCTGGCCATGGGAATAGCCAGGGAAAAATCCATGAGTACTCTTCAAGTACTCACAAACTATCACTAACAGGTAAGGTAGTTCGAGTATGAATCCTAAGCTCTAGGTTTATTTGCAAAAAGCCAGGTTTATTTGATACTGAGTTCAGAAGTAAAGAAAACTAGTTTAATGTTCTACAACACCAAAGTGGGAACTTAGTTTTGATGTTCACAACCCTGTTTTGGTCAAGTCAAAGCCATAGTTCATTTCACAAGTCATTTTGAAAAACATCTGACTACGGAATAGTATGGCCACTCCAACTGTCCATGACCACGGACGCGGCTATTCGAATAGTTTGACACTCTGCAGAGGTGGTACACTTTCACCACAACATTCGATACATCCGTCAGGGACAACCCTGAATCATCATACTTAGTATGCGAATAATCAATCCTAACCTTTCAATTACACACCCTAGTATAGGCACCTCCCCTATGAGTTTGGCCTCCCAACCATGACCATCTGTCGTCTTGGGTACTGCATAGGTTGTCAGTCATCACGAGGTAGCCTCATATCAACCTATTCCGCAAGGGAACCCATACTAAGACATATAAACTTCCAGTCAAGCCCTACCCAATTCAGGTATTGTGGTTGTACGGTAAAATTGGAATGGTATCACATCCGAACCCAACCATCAGTTTTTATAAAGGGCTAAGGCTCATACCTTAACATTTTCATCATCAAATCCTCTTGTGTTCATAACACATGTCAAAACATTTCAATAGAATGAATCTTCATTCCAAGGTTTTCATAATCATTTTCACCAAGTATTCCCATCTAAGGTGATCACTTTTTATGCTTAGCACTAGCCACTAAAGTTGAGGGTATTCACTAATGAGGGGTGCTAATCAAGTGTGACTATCCAACTCTAGTTTTAGGCCTTTTGATGACATCTAATTCTAACTACTTAGGCCTAGTTTTATACTCTTTATGCTATCTATAGTATCTTTCCAAAACTCACAAGTCACTATGTAAAGGTAAAGAACTTTGGTAAAGATAAAATAAAAAAGCTTGCAGGTAAAACTGTGAATTGGTATAATCAAGGTTGCATAAGCCAAGCATGCCTAATGCATCTTGCATAGGTTATCTTGCAATTGGTGATGGCTTGCGTAGTTAAGAAACTTGCAAGTGTTATCTTGCATAGTTAACTTGTAGTGTTAGGCTTGCATAGGTAGCATGCAAATTTCTAGCTTGCCTTGATTGGTGTAGTGGTTGAAGTTTTATTCTTATTCTTCTTATTCGTAGTACTCCTCCTCCTCGTAGCCTTGGTCGATACTAGCGTCTATTAATGAATACAAGGTACACAATCACCAAACAATACTTAACTACCTCTATTTGGCACACAAAGGTTCACACTAGGTGATCTAGCATCATCACCATCATCACATGAAATAAAGACCTAGTCCTTTTTACATTATTTTAGGAAGGTAATTTCTACTCATTGAAAATACTTAAGATTTAATATTCTCCAATTAAAATATGGGATCATGTTGACACATGTCATCACCACATATTCTAATACATGGGAATGTGATTTAAAGTGGTGGTCATATTTTATAAAGTTTAAAATTACTATTTTATACAATTAAAGTGACTAGAAATGCTTATAGAGCATTCTGTTAGTACTAATCCAAGATCACTGCATGAAAAGCTAAATATTCTTACATATTCAGATAGATCTTGTCAAATGTGATTTGAGAGTTGGAATCAACTCAAAAGCATTTATGGTTGATATTTGAAAAATGTTTGAATGTGAAAAAGTATCTGTCTTGTTATTTTTTACTATAGGTTATCTATAATTTCAAATGGTTTGAATCCAACGGGCTTGGATAGATAATTTGATTACCTTTCTAACAAAATTGGAATCATGCAATTTGGTTCAATGAATCTCTTTGAATTGATTTTTTAATCTACTGACAGAATATGGTTTTAATTAAATAACTATTTGAATCACTGGGCTAAGCGCGGTAATGATACTGGGCCGGCCCAACTGCACTGTGCTGGCGCAGCAGGCTACTGACAGGGGGTCCCGCTAGTCAGCGACTCTATCTAACCGAAACTGTAAGTTTCAATCCAGGCCCTACGATTAGAATGCGATCTAACGGCTGAGGTTCATCTCCTATGTCGGATAGCTCCGGCGAGACTGAACTCTAACGGGGACGATGGGGGTACGCGGTGGCTCATCTAGGCTCCAGCTGGGGTCGGCGATGGGGGCGAACGAACGTGTGGATGACGGCAGTTCGAATGATGGTCGCGGCGGCTCATAGGGTGGCTCCAATCAACGGCTCCTCTTCTCGTCTGCAGCGGTGGACTCCGGCCAAATTCCGGTGGGCTGGTGCTCGCCTTGCTCCGAGGAAGGCTTAGGGATGGTTCTGCGAGAGAGGGGAGTGAGATGGTGCGAAGAATGAGGGCTAGGGTGGCCTCATTCTGGCGACGTCGTTGCAGTGAGCTACGGGCATGGCTGAGGGCATAGGACGATGCGGTGTTTCCTAGCGGTTGTCACACGCTTAATGGCTCAGCATGGGACGGTCGAGGATGGTCGGGAGCGGTCCGTGCTCTGCGCGGAACCAGCGGCGTTCGAGATGGCGTATAGGGGCTACTGGTAGTGGGGCGACGAACGGGCATGTCTGGGGGGTAGCTAGGGTTGTGGTGAGTACAGGTACGCTCGGTGAAGGCGAGGCACGACATGTGCACGCGTGTCGGTCGTGGCGCTCTGGCGTGCTCTCGGCATGGCGACAGAGAAATGGGCTGGGGCTCCTGCCGCTCCCGGTATAGTCTTCTTCT
Source organism: Avena insularis (assembly GCA_023614405.1). Lineage (NCBI taxonomy): Eukaryota > Viridiplantae > Streptophyta > Magnoliopsida > Poales > Poaceae > Avena > Avena insularis. Next base: position 360,309,400 of record CM042697.1, read on the forward strand.
TCGTATCTGTTTTTTATTCTTCTATGTTTACTTCTTCTTCTTATTATTACTATGCTACATATTCCAGGGCGGCCGTCGACCCTGAAAGCAGCACGATGGCGGCGGCGCTGCATGTTGCAGCAGGCCAGGGCTCCTCCCGGTACAGTCTTCTTCTTATTCTGTGTCTACTTATTATTCTTCTTCTTATTACTATGCTACATATTCCAGGGTAACCGTGGACCCTAAAAGCAGCACGATGGCGGCGGCGCTGAATGTTGCAGCAGGCCAGGGCTCCTCCTGGTACAGTCTTCTTCTCTTTTTTCTTCTTCATCTTCTTCTATGTCTACTTCTTGTTATTCTTCCTGTTACTCTGCTACATATTCCAGGGCGGACGTGGACCCTAAAAGCAGCACGACAGAAGTGGCAGCGCTAAGTGTTCTAGCAGGACAGGGATCCTCTCGGTACATTCTTCTTCTTCTGTTATGTCTACTTCTTCTTCTTCTTCTTCTTCTTCTTACTGTAACACCCTCGGATCGTCCCAATGCAAGTTATAGTGATTCCCGCCAAACCCGCATAGAAACGATTCAAAGGTGCCCACCAGCCACTTGCGTGCGGGTGGAAAACGAAGTAATATCATTACACAATAGTCCACGATAGAACCCACAAAACAAATATATACAATCGTGGCTCAAAGAGTCAAGAATACAGATATATAGTACAAAGATCCAAATCACCTTGAAAATGATACAACGTCCGTGTACGGACAAGATGAAAATTGACATAAGAGCCCTGAAGAATAACCAATGGCGTCCATAATCCTGCCCAGGCCAAGCCAGAAGGGTAACCCTGCTAACGACGTCGATCTCAAACCTGCTAAACAAAAAGGGGTGCCGACAAAGGCAAAGGAAAAAGAGAGAGCGGTCAGTACTAAGGCCAGTACATGGCGAGTCTTAGAATTCGGCGTTCCTCGCCTACATAGGTATGGTGGACTGAAGCAGCAGCATAGCATGCACTAAACATTCTATAGAGACTTGATACAACTGGCGGCTATCAGAGAGAGATAAGGAAGACCTATTCGACCAACCTGTACTACCACCAAACATACCCATCCTGGTATTTCCCCCTCGAGACCAAACGAGGAAGTCAATCCGAGGAAACTCACACAGTTGGCAGTTTTATTCATTCCATTATAGTTGCAGAGATTACTAGTCAGATATAGATAGCATGAGTCATTCTGATATGATAAATAGTGGACAGTTTTAGTTAACCATTCCATTGTAGTTGCAATACTTACTAGTCAGATACATATACCATGAGACATTCCAAACCCAACAGTTGTTGGTATTTTTATTTAGCCATTCCGTTGTAGTGAAGCTGATTACTAGTCATTTCAAAGTAAAATTTATAGCACTACTTTAGTTATAGTTCTCTATGATCGAGATCATGTGCTCCAAGTGGTCCATAACCGCGGATGGCTTTCAGAAAGTTTTACCCTGCAGGGGGGCACAAATAGCACCACACGCACGATCAACCTCGGAAAAACCAAATGAAAACCCAACGAGGCATCACGACAAAGAAATCACAAGATTCATATAATATTTCAGGGGGCCACCCCACTAAGCTACCCATGATGAAGTTGGCTGGCTCCTAGATGGACCCAGAGGTTTGTGACAATGGATGTAAACGACTGGGAACCCGAAAGTGTGACTGGGCTTGTCGATACCTCGAAAACATTCCATGTTTGTTCCAAAATAGTAGAGGCGCTCCACGCGCAATAGTAAATAAAGCAGTGAAGCATGGCATAAGTATAGGATAGTAATAAAGCCCCAAACTACTTTGTGGCCCCAAGAAATAAGATATGACTCAAGCTCAAGCTAAGGGGATTCATGGTCCCACATGTGGATAATGCGAATATTCAATGAACAGGTATCAAGTACTCGGGGTCCTACGGGACACAAGTGGACGGTTAAAACCCAAATAACATCTATTGTCCACCTGTGCCTCTGCATTATTTACCTACTTTCAATTTTAGTTATTAAACGATAACTAAAGCTATGATCATCTTCAATATTAAGCATGAGGCAATTCTCCAACAACTGTGGAACATTGACGGTGCGACGCATCACCTGCGCAAGCAACTACGACTCGCAAGACCGACTATCTACCAAACAACAGGTAATAGGATGTGTCCATGGCAATATATGGGCTGCAGGAAAGTATAAAGGGGTACGAAATCTATAGCACTGCAATACAGATAGCAATATATCTACATGAGGAAGTAAAGACTAGAAATGTAAAATAGGTAGAAAGGGCGAGAATGCTCGCCTAAAAACATTGTCGAAGATTCATCCAAAGATCGGATCGACACTCGCATCAACCCATCGGCCTAGTCCATGAAGAAGCAAAGCACTAGAAGAAACACCGGCTGCACTATTTAATACTACGGGAGAAGATCGGGCATGATGCATGACATGGAAAAGGTGCTATGCAATTAGGAAATATTATGCGGAACAGGAGTCCCAATAATTAATTAACAAGTTTATGTTGTTTAGATACCCCACAATTTAAATGTTGTATTAACAAGGCAAAACATGGCATCGGTTTGCTACACCAATTTAAATGGGGCCAATATTAGACTAGATTCGCCCGCATATGGCCTCCATAATTAATTATGAGATGAATCGGCATAATGTCCCCAAACCACACAATGTATGCAAGGATGCTCAATTATATGCAACAAATAGATATTATATATTATAATAATATTGGTCTAGGGAAAAGGTTCACACATAGGGGTCGACGATCTTGGGGTTCCGAGGTTCGGGATCGATGGGGTCTCGGCCGTCAGATCCATCTTCGGATTCCAGGAAGAGGCCCTGGCGTTCCTTGAAGGAGACCTTGTGAGTTCCACGACTTCGATGTCGATGGCGTACTTGATACGACCTCAATCTATGTCAAGCTGGATGGCAGATTCACGAAGATCTTGCCGATAGTTGTCTCGGGGCACCACACTTCTGAGCTTGGTCTTGCCGTAGTTGCAGCGGCAGGAGTCTATTTCCTACCATTTTCATATAGATTTATTAGCAGCAGGAGCACAAACACGATGGGCACCAACACCTGTTCGGGGTCATGCTTCTGCCGGAGGACGTGCCAGACGTGTACACCTCGACGAGCTACAGGGTCGGGTCGAGCAGAGGGACTCGGGATGACCTGCTGCCAGGGAGGAGGGCGGCGCTGCGGGTGCAGAGCTTCTGCAGGGAAGGTGCCAGGCCAGAGGCGATGCGGTTGCTAGGAACCGCGCGGGTGGTGGCCTACGGAGGAAGCCGACAGCAGGGCGTGACGCTGGCAGGGGCTCTGCGAGAGGAAGGTGAGGGAGCAGGGTCGACGGCGCAGAGAGGATCGAGGGCGTCCTCGATGGGGAGGCGGCCTCCTGCGGGTTGCCTACAGGATGAGAGGAAGGGGATCGCGAGGAGATACGTGAGGTGGGGCCACACGTGGGGTAGCATGCAGGCAGCATGGGCGCGTGAATGAGCGCGGCAGTGCGAGAGGATCAATGCCGTGATTGGTGGGTGGGGCCGGGGAGTTGGTCAACTCGCGGGGCTGGGGCGGTTTGGTTCGTACGGGGACGGGAGGTGGCCGCGCGCAGGTGAAAGTGGTCCAGGGTGGGTCGCGCGCGCGTGGCTTGTGTGTGTCCTGTGTGCGTGGTGATCGGGCGGGGTATGTGCGTTGTGTGGGGTAGGTCGAGGTAGGTAGGGTGGCGACGCCTATGGGGAGATAGGCTAGGGTTTGGGTGGGATCTAGGGTTTGATTAGAGGGGTTGTAGGTGGATACGGGCTGGGGTTTTGGGCCTAGCCTACGGTTGCCTCCCCCGAACAAAATATTTATGTTTAATATTTTTCCTGTTTTATTTATGAGGCCTTTTGTAAATAATTTTAGACAAAACAAAATATTCGAAAAGATCGAGATTTCAATTTAAAATAGATAAGGGTATAATTAGAAAACAATATAGGATTTTGGGAAATAGTTTTAGTCAAACACATGCATGATGATGTCATGATGATGCGCAACATACAAACAACAGTGATTTCTAGTAGTGGTTTTACCTGGGGTGCTACACTTACTCTGCTACATAATCCAAGGCGGTCGTGGATCCTGAAACCAGCACGATGGCGACAACGTCACAGGACCTGTTCAGCCCTGTTCCCCAGCTCAGCGAGGTAGGAAATCCTGACATGCATTTGATTTTATTTTTTAGATTCTAAATGTGGAAATATTATCGTGTCTTCCCGCAAGTATCCTCCAAGTAGGGACCATGCTCAATCTTCGTAGACACATTTGGGGTTTTTGTGACTTGGATATTGTGCTTCCCTATAACATGCAGTACAATTATAGACCACCTATTTTAAATAACATGAACGATGCAACAAGTGAAGGCTGATTGCCGTGACAAGGTGGTCGTGATCAATGCCAAGATAGACAACAACCTACAGGGTGCACGCTCCCTAACCCAGGCTAATGATCGCCTTCGAAGGCGTTTATCTCTACAGAAGGAGATCACGCTTGATTTTTCACTTAACATTAAGAGGCTCGAAGTAGAGCGCGGCGAGCTGCAGAGGGTGATCGACGAGCTGCAGAAGTTGATCGCACACGGCTTGTCCAAACAAGACCTGACCATCAACTTAATTACCAAGCTCTTGTGTGACAAGAAGAATCTCGAGAATAGATGTGTCCTCCTGCTAGACGAAGCCATCGAGACACGTAGAGAACGCATCATCGAAGCAAAGGCTGAAATCAAAGCCTACAATGATAGGGACTGTTGCTTGGATGCATTCAGACAGATGAAGGAGGACATGGGCCGAGGTCTCACTGTGCCCAAGATTCCAAACAAGGAGAACGGGGAGCTAACGACAATGCCCAATTCAGATTCAGAGTAGAGGGGGTGGGAATCTCAGTTCATGCTCCGCTGATTTTGTAATTTATACATGTCATGCAATTAAGCAATCTTGGAGCAACTCCTTATTTCTCTATTTATCTTACTTGCCTGTCAACTGAATTATGGGTTTGTGTTCTCATGAATGGTCATCATCCTTTCTTTCCATTATGTATCTGAGCTTGGAATTAGATTATGACTATGCCACTACTATTTGGTTACATTGGAAAAACCCACAGCACCCTTAGTTGTATATAGTCCCACGTTGCTTTGAAATTGAAATTAGGACCATGCCACTATTTTATCCTGTTGAATTGGGAAAAAAGGCGGTATTCCTCTGAAATTGAAATTAGGACTGTGCCACTACTTTATCCTGTTGAATTGGTAAAAAGGCTATATTGCTCTGAAATTGAAATTAGGACTGTGCCACTATTTTATCCTGTTGAATTGGAAAAAGGGTATATTGATCTGTCAAATAAATTAGAAGTATACCATTAGTTTATCTAGTTGAATTGGGAAAAAGCCTATATTGCTATGACATTATCTCTGGAATTAGGATTGTGCCACTAGTTGATTTTGTTAATTGTTTAAATTGTGGATACTAACCACATATTTTTGTTGCAGCAGAAGAGGCGAAAGCTTGACCCAGAACTATCGACCTGGCTAAAATACAAGATGGCTATCCAAATGGAGAAGTAGAATTTTTAGAAAGTTTCCCATGATCGTCTGATAGAAGAAGTCACCATCCTTTATGACAAGTGCCACAATCTAAAGGTGGACATCGCCGGCTGGAAGGAACTTCACGAGAAAAGTATCGCCTCGGCGCGAGCGAAGGAGTTCGTCATCAAGGATCTCATGGTGGATAATCTTAAGCTTATTTATAAGCTTGTCGCTTCCCAGACGGAGCGCTTGAACCAGCGGGAGGTGCACGTCCAAGTACTGAGGGAGCAAGTAAAAACCATAGCAAACCTGATCGAACGAACCCTCGAACTGGAGGTTCTCAGGAAGGAACATGACCATCTCTGCGCCAGGCTCAGTGCGAACTATAAGTTCCTGTGATGATGGGGATATGCCTACCGGGGTATACTCAGCAAGACGTTTCCTACTGGCCCAGGCGCCAGCGAGTGGGCCTGCAGGACGGCGACTGGATCAAGATATGGCGTGGACTCAAGCGACTAGAAGCTGAAGGCCCAGAAGCGTAGATAGGCCCAGTCGGATTAGGTCATAGGTTCACCGAATCCTTAACTGATTCGGTTGAGATCTGTAAACCCTAGGGGGGTGAGTCTATATAAACCTCCCTAGAGGGCGCATAGAGGATACGTTCCATCATACACCCAAGCGACTTCGCCCAGTCACGAGCTCGCCCCATTATACTCTCACCATAATACAATCTAGCAGGAGTAGGTCTTTACCCTCCGGGGGGCCAAACCTGGGTAAACCCTTGTGTCTCAGCCCTCATCTCGCACCGCAGATGGCTGGCCGCCCTTGCCCCATGTTCTACTACTCGCTGCCGATTGCAGCATCTGCCGTGGTCATTCCCACGACAGTGGCGCCCACCATGGGGCCTGGCCGGTTAGGCCGGTGTTCTGCGGTGAGATCCAATCTGCCCATCAACGAGTCGATCGCCACCGGTCGCATGATCGCGATCGGCGAGATGCTCCAGATCTTGCCGAGCAGCTACGGACCGGTGGCACGACCCGTCACGCATAGCATGATCCTGCCGGTCGGCACGATCAGCCTCTTCGTCGGCCTCACCAACGTTATCGTCTCGGAGGACTCGGCTCGCATCCGCGAGTCGCCGCCACGCGACCGGCTCTCTAAGAGTCAGGTCCGCACGATCCACCGCCTCGCCTCCGAGTACGGCTCGGCCCACAGCAACGTGGCCGAAGCCACCGCATCCGCGGAAGACGCGGCCCTCAACGACGAAGCTGACGAGGCGACCCCGGCGTCACTCGCCGGATCCATTGTCACCGCGTCACCCGCGGGGTCCATCACCCAGGTCTCCAAAGTCGGAGACTTCGAGGATCCCTCTATCCTTGGGATCTTCGACTTTGACTCCGGGTCGGAGAACTCCGCCGACCTCCGTGACGGAACCGGCCGCCACGCCGCGACCGACATGGCGACTGGCACCGACCCGCCGGAAGATCCATTCTCCACTCCGACCCTCCCAATGCAACGGCAACGCAGGTCGAGGAACTCCGCCTGAAGCTAGCGGAAGCAGTCCGCAAGGAACATGCCGAGCGCGAAAAATTTCGCCTGGAGCAGGTGACAGCGCAGGAGCTGTCGCGCTACCACCAGCTCCGAATCAGGTCACGCCTGAACCCCACCGTCCAGGGGCGCGCCCTGAATTTCGATGACGAGAGCGACCCGGCCCGCGTGGCCGAGCACGCGATCTGCGAGAACGCGCCACCAGGAGGAAGGACTCGGCCCCCACTAGGGGCAACGGCCAATGGCGCCCCACCATCACCCAACCGCGCACCCCCAGGGACCAACCAAGGATCGTGGTCTCCTCACGGGAGCGAGACGCGAACGGCCTCCCGCTGTTCTCCACCCCAATGGACAACCTCGTCGCGGGCCGAGCAGCAGTCGACAACATCGCGGCCACTGGTGAAGGCGCCCTGCAGATCCAGTACGCCAAGGCCGTGCTCGCAAAAGCGGTCGAGCAACAAAACGCAGGCGTTGACTCACAGGTTCGGATGTACTCGCGTTCATCGGGCAGCAGAGCGGACTCAAGCGGACGCCCCATAGCGGCAAACACCCTAAACTGCCCGCCACCCGAACCACTACAGCTCCAACACCGACCCGCAAATGCGGCACTCTCCACCAACGACCCACGGCCAGCGACCAACTTCGTCGCCACCAACGGTCAACCCGTCGACGTCCGCACCCACCTCATCAACAACCAGAGCTGGCGCGCATGCCAGCCCGACGACCTGTCGCATACCCTCACCAACCGCCGCGACGGTGAGCAGAGAGGATCGCTAAGCCGACTCGGGCCCCGGTGCTTCGGACCGATGATCCGAGGTGAGAGATACCCGGCGAACTTCAAAGCGCCGAAGGAAATAGAGAAGTATGCCCTCGTACGATCCCTCCGTGTGGCTAGATACCTACCTCATGGCGATGGGGATCGCCGGCCACACCGATCTACTAGCTGCCCGCTACCTTCCCCTGATGATGGAAGGGGCGTGCAGGTAGTGGATTAACACTCTTCCCGTGGATAGCATCGACTCCTGGGAAGAGATGGGCGACGCATTCGTCAGGCATTTCGAGCGTTCATACACCCGCTCCACCACCATCGAGGACCTAGAACGGTGCGTCCAGGGACCTCGCGAGTCGACCCGCAGCTGGGTCCAACGATGGTAAGATCTGTTGTACAACACGGTCGGCATCCACCCAGACACCGTGATCCACTGCTTCAAGACCTCGTGCCGCTATGAGCCCCTGGTCGCCAAGCTCAAACGAGCGTACCGCACACTCGACAACATACCGGATCTCCTGGAGATCGCAAAAAGGTACGCGGAGGAAGACCCAAACCAAGAAACCAACGATGAGTCGGGAGGACAACGCCGCACGAGCGGCCACGGCAACGGAAGACGACCCGATCTACGCTACAGCAACACTCGCCTCACCGGCAAGAGCCGCAGTGACGGACGAGTCGACTTCGTCGCCAACGCTGGATACGCGCAGCGCGAGCCCAGGAGCTTCCGCCGCGATAGGGGACAACGCCGTGACGGTGGCAACTACAAGGCAAAGCCGAGGTTCGACCCCACGGCCCTTCTTAACCAACCTTGTGTATTTCACAGCAGGGAAGGAAAGCCCGCCACGCACACGACCGCCGACTGCCACTCTCTCAAGGAGATCGAGAAGGCACGGCGTGCACGGGAGGACCCCGACAACAACCCGCCAAACAGCGGAAAATTCGGTAGTGTCGCCGGGTCGCTCCATACCTTCACAGGCTTCAACACGAAGCGCGAGAAGAAGGTCATCACCCGCGTCGTCGCCGTCAATGCGGTGGCCCAAGTGGACGTCCCCCAGTTCCTCAACTGGTCCGAGCAACCAATCACTTGGAGCCGCCAGGACCACTCACCACGGATCGAGTACCCAGGCCGAGTCTCCTTGGTGGTCAAGCCCAAGGTGGGAGACTACTGGCTCCCTAAAACATTGATGGATGGCGGCAACTCCATCAACATCCTGTACCTGGACACCTTCAGGCGACTGCGGCTCCCACAGTCGATGATCGAGACGACCTACACCATGTTCCACGGCATCGTCCCCAGTCGGAAGGCGTATCCGATCGGCAAGGTGACGCTGCCAGTCACCTTCGGCACACCGGCGAACTTCCGCACCGAGCGGATCGTCTTTGAGCTGGTGCCCTTCGACAGCTCCTACCACTGCGTCCTGGGGCGCCAGGCGTTCGCCATGTTCATGGCAGCGCCCCACTACGCATACAACGCGATGAAGATACCCGGGCCGTGCGGCGTCATCACCATCCACGGCGACCCTGACATGGCCGCCGAGTGCGAGGCCAAAGGAGCCGAACTCGCCGACGCCGACATTGCAGCAGAGGCCAACCACGCCGACGAGCTTGCCAAGTGCGCGAGCGGGGTCAACAACGACGACCCCACCATACTCAAGAAGCCCAACTCGAAGGGCGGAAACCCCGCCTCCTTCGAGGCAACAAAGCACACTCGCACCGTCAAGCTGGTCCCAGGCGACTCTAGGCAGACGGTGACGATCAGGACGGACATGAGCCCAGCATACGAAGACGCGCTCATCGGGTTCCTCCGTGAGAACAGGGACATCTTCTCATGGAAGCCCTCTGACATGCCTGGTGTCCCCAGGGAACTCGCTGAGCACAAACTCAACACCGACCCCAAAGCACGACCTGTCAAGCAGTCGCTGCGGCCCTTCAATGACGAGCGCCGCCGAGCCATCGCCGAGGAAGTGCAGCGCCTGCTCGCTACAGGCTTCATCCGGCCAATCAAGTACTCCAAGTGGCTGGCAAACCCAGTCCTGGTCGAGAAGAAAAACGGGACCTGGAGGATGTGTATCGATTACACAAACTTAAACAGCGCCTTCCCGAAGGAGCAATTCGTCCTCCCGCGGATCGACCAAATCATCGATTCCACCGCGGGCTCGGAGTCGCTATGCTTCCTCGACGCCTACTCTAGGTACAACCATATCAAAATGGCCATTAAGGACGAAGAGAAGATGGTGTTCATCATGCCATTCGGAGCCTTCTGCTACACTGCCTTGACCTTAGGCCTCAAGAACGCCGGGGCGACCTACCAGTGGTGCATGCAGGAGTGCCTTGCGAGCCAAATTGGCCGCAATATCCACATCTACATCGACGACGTGGTGGTGAAGTCCGCTCGCCAGAGCGACCTACTCGCCGACCTGGCGGAAACATTCGCCAACCTGTGGAAATACTAGATAAAGCTAAACCCAGGCAAATGCACCTTCGGTGTACCAGCTGGGAAGCTACTGGGATACGTTGTCTCCAAGCGCGGGATCGAGGCGAACCCCACCAAGATCGACACGATCGCTCGACTCGGCAAACCCGAGTGCCTGCGCGACATCCAGAAGCTGGCCGGGCGAGTGGCGGCTCTCAGTCGCTTCATCCCCCGGTTGGGAGAAAAGGAGATGCACCTCTACCGCCTGATGCGCAAGAACCCCACCTTCTAGTGGGACAAGGAGCCAGATGATGCGCTCCGCGACCTCAAAAAGGTGCTACTCGCAGCACCGCTACTCACCGCCCCCGTCGACAAGGAACCCATGCTGGTCTACGTCGTGGCTTTCGAGCGCGTCTTCAGCGCAGTCATGGTCGTCGAATGACCAGAGGAAGGAAAGGAGCGCCCGGTGCAGCGACCAGTGTATTACATCATCGAAGTCCTCACCGAATCGCGCCAGCGCTACCCGCAATACCAGAAACTGGTATACGCGGTCTTCAGAGCACAACGGCGACTGCCACACTACTTCCAGGAGCACCCGATAACGGTCGTCTCCTCAACACCGTTGCAGGACATCATCCGCAACCGTGAGGCGACTGGGCGAGTCGCCAAGTGGGCCGTCGAGATCAGCGTCCACAACATCAAATATGAGCCGTGCAAGGCGATTAAGTCGCAGGCTCTCGTGGACTTCATCGCTGACTGGGAGGAGGCCCAGCAGCCAGAAAAGCTACCATACCTCCATTACTGGAGCTTACACTTCGACGGCTCCAAGAATGCGGACGGTGTAGGAGCAGGGATCGTGCTAACTTCTCTGAAGGGCGACAAGCTCCGCTACGTCCTCTGCCTCGACTTCATCCCCTGCACCAACAACATGGCCGAGTACGAGGCGCTACTCCACGGCATGCGGGCTGCCAAGGAGATGAACATCAACCGCCTGCGCTGCTACGGAGACTCCGACCTTGTCGCCGGGCAAGTCGCTGGCAGCTGCGACGCCGTATCCCCCACCATGGAGGCATACCGCCAAGAAGTGGACAAGCTGGGCGGACACTTCACAGGCTACTCCGTCGAGTGTATTGACAGGCGGAAGAACAAGGAGGCCGACGCACTCTCTCGCATCGGCTCAGCTCGACTCGCACCACCCGCCGACGTCATTATTGACACCATCACCAAGCCCTCCGTCTCTCCCCCAAGGGAGATCGACATCGGAATCCCTCTGCAACCAGAGGCAGCCCTGGTCGCACTTATCGCTGATCCAGACGACTGGACCGCGCCGTACATTGCCTACTTGGAGGGAGGCACCTTGCCAGCGGACGAAACGGAGCCCGGATTATAGCACCCCGCTGCAAATCCTTCGTCATCATCAACGGCGAGCTCCACAAGCGCAGCGTGACCGACGTGTTCCAACGCTGTGTTCAACCCGCTGAAGGACGCAAAATCCTCCAAGACATTCACTCCGGCGACTACGGACACCACGCCGGTGCCCGCTCTCTGGTCGCAGAGGCTATGCGACACGGCTTCTACTGGCCCACCGCACACGCAGACGCTGTCGACATTGTCCAGCAGTGCGTCGGATGCCATAAATACGCCAACCAGACCCACGTGCCGAGGTCGGCGCTTAAGACAATCCCCATCACCTGGCCGTTCGCCGTGTGGGGTATGGACATGGTAGGCCCTTTCAAGAAGGCCCCCTCCGGCTTCACCCACCTCCTGGTCGCAGTCAACAAATTCACAAAATGGGTGGAGGCCAAGCCAGTCCGCAAATGCGACGGGAAGACTGCCACCAAGTTCCTACGCGAGCTCATCTATCGCTGTGGGTTCCCAAACAGCATCATCACGAACAACGGCACCAACTTTGGCAAAGGAGCCATGGCCGAGTTCTGCGAGGAACACCACATTCGACTTGACCTCGCCTCAGCCGCCCACCCGGAATCCAACGGCCAGGCGGAGCGCGCCAATCAGAGCATCCTCCATGGCCTGAATCCACGGCTCCAAGTACCACCGAGCACACAGCCGGATGCTAGGTCGAGGAGCTACCCTTCGTCATCCGGGGCATCCGCACCTCCGTGAACAGGTCGACAAGGTTCACCCCCTTCTTCATGGTGTACGGCACCGAGGCAGTCATGCCCACCGACCTAGAGCACGTCTCGCCAAGGGTGGTCAACTACACAGAGGCCACAAACGAACTCGCACGCCAAGATGGAGTCGATCAGGTCGACGAGGCACGCGACCTCGCTCGCTCCCGCACTGCAATCTACCAGCAAGGGCTCCTCCGCTAACATAGCCGGTGAGTAAGGACCCGCACTTTCTAGGAAGGCGACCTGGTACTACGCCTCATCCAGGACAAGAAGGGCATGCACAAGCTCTCCCCCCCTTGGGAGGGACCATTCGCCATCGGGCGAGTCCTAAGCAACGGCGCCTACTACCTCACCGACGTCCGAGGCGACTGAAAACTCGACGTCAAGCAGCCGTGGAATGTAAACCTCCTACGAAAGTTCTACTCCTAGAACTCCATACATGTACTCCCCACCCGCTATGAAATAAAATAGTGGTTACCGAAAGTTGTGTCTACTCTCCGTGTCTTGTGCCACTCGCACTCGTAATAACAGCGTTACGCTAGTCGTAGAAGTCAACCTCTGGTAAAGCGACCGGCACGGCCAATTAGTGCATTACGAGGGCACTGGGAAACCCTAGGCCTCGTAACGTCAACGAAAAACGCCAACCCGGAGCCCCATTGGAGTCGCCTATCTCGATTGGATTACCTAGCCAAGACAACTACCCTCGCTTCTCACAGCGACCAAGGTCCTCCGCATCTTTGGCACAGCGACTCGAACGGCCAAATACCACACTCGGGGACTGACACCCAGCCAAGTACGAGTGACTAGGGAAAAACGCTCAGTATGAGAGCGTGCCTAGGACTCGCCATGCGACTGATCCTTTGGGTCAGGCAGGAGTGACGCGCTTACTTTAAACGCGCTTAGTCCTCACCTACCTTGGAGCTGCGACTAGAACCACCAAGTACCACGCTTGGGGACTCGGCTACCCGGCCTCGTTCGCGCACGGGAAAACGGTCAAGTAAAGAGCACCCATGGGAGTCGCCCTGCGACTGGCTCTCCGAGCCCTGGAGGGTCGACCTAAATCCACCAAACATTTGCAAACACATAACAAACGAGGTAAACCCCACAAAAAGGGCGGACGCGCTCGGGGACTCGTTCAACCAAATTCCAAAATCACAAAGCAAATGACAAAATAACACGAATCTCCTTTATAGCAGTACAAAGTTGTGTCAAGTTACAAGGAGAGTTCAATAGCTATTGTTACTAACACCCCAGGGCTCAACGCTTCTACTCTGCAGGTTGTGACGCCGACTCGCCACCACCCCTGCGGTTACGAATGAAGGGCACGTATGGGTTCGACGGATACGTCGTTAACTCGCCTGCCATCGCCGCACGGAACGGTTGCTCAACCTTGAAGTCCAGATGCTTTGGTTCGGGGTCGTTGGGGGCGACAACTGTCTCTTGATAGGGGAGGAGGTCGCCCATCGCCCAAACACGATCGGAATACACCACGTCCCGGTCCGCCAGCTTCAGTACCTCGGCGATCTCCACAGAGCCCGTGGACGAGGGGTAGCCGCTCGTCACATCGTCAAGGTCGAAGTCCTCTGGGAAATGAGCAATCCCAAGGCTGAGCGCCATCGCCGCCCCGCGCCGGAAGGCCGACCTTGTCATGAATTCGACGACTGATGGAGCCTTCTCAAGGTAGCGCCATACCTCGACGAGGTCGCTGGGAATCACCTCCGTGGGCGATATCTCCTGAAGGTATGCTCGAATGCAAGTGGCGGACAACGCGGCCGAGTCGACCAGGGTAGTCACACACTGTCGCGCGTCGAATGACTGTGCCTCCTCCATGCTATCAATAATCCGGCCTATGGAACAAAAGCAGGCAGTGAGCACGTCAACGACTTCACAAACGCAGTTGTGCAGGCAGAGGAAAAAGGAAGAAGGATTTACCAATTAGCGGATGGCAGAGGCCCGTGATGAAGCTTTGAAGAGAGGAGAAGTCGTTCTGCAGCCCAGCAACGAGTGCGTCAGACACTTTCCGCTCTTCAGCGGCAGACGTAATAGCAGCTTTCGCTCGCCCATCCGCCGAACTCGCTTCCGCCTTCGCCTCCTTGAGCTCACGCTCCAGATCAGCGATCCGCTTCTCGGCCGTACTAAAAGCAGATTGAGCCGCCGTCAGGTCACCCATCGAGACAAGGCCCTAGCAGACCTCCTCCGCCTCGGCTGCAATGGCTTGAAGTCCCTTGTTTGTCTCCTGGACGGCAGCGAGTTCCTTCTCCATGCGACACTTTGCTGCAAGCCGATCGGCCGATTTGCGTTGCAAGCCCTGCACACAAACTACAACGTCAACAACATTGAAAATCCTAAGTGCCTACTCGCTGAAATTCAGCGACCAGGCACTCGGGGACTGGACATTGAAAATCCTAAGTGCCCACTCGCTGAAATTCAGCGACCAGGCACTCGGGGACTAGACGATATAAAAACATTAAAGAATCCAACCACTGAAATTCAGTGGCCCGATCCTCGGGGACTGGACATACCTGGATGGCAGCGCCTAGCAGCCGTGAAGCTCTAGCGCGTCCACAGACGCAAGCACGACCGGCGTGTGGCCGCAACGCTGCTCGACCTCCATCTCGGCGACCCCGGGTATCCGGCTCGTTGGCGCCGTGCCACTCGCCGCGGCCGCCTTCGCCATGAAGCGAGGTAAAGTTGCAGCAGATGCCGTGGCGCCACTCGGAGCCGACTCGGCCACGTCGGGTGAGGCAACAACCTCTTTGGTCTTCGAAGCCACATCAGCCGCAGTCGGAGGTTCGCTCGGAGCAACCATTGTGTCATCAGAGACAGTGACCATGTCATCGCCTTTCGCCTTCTTGACACCTTCGGCGGGAGCAACGACTTCGTCGATCTTCCTCTTCCGCGCGGAGCCCACCTCGGTGACGACTGGTGGAACCTTGGCAACGGAGGGATGGCCGATATTTTTGGCACCAGTCCGGTGAAACAACGATATGAATAAGACTGTCCGACTACAGCGAAAAAGAGGCAGATGAACAATACTTACTTGGCGACTGGTATGAATCGCAGACCGGTGCGGATGCTAGCCGACTTTTCCAACTCGGGCCCCAATCTCCGAGTGAGGCCCATCTCGAACACATCGTGTTCCCAAGACACCGATGGCTTCTTCAACGATGAGGCCGCGGCAGGAGCCTCCGCGATAATCGCTGCGGGAGCCTCCCTTGGAGGCGAGGCCCTTGAGACCGGAGAATTGCCCAAACGAGCGACTGGGGCGAATGGAGGTGGCAACGATGCCAGAGGCACCTCGTCCAGGGGGCAGCAGCGTCCGGTGCCACGGGCGCGCGTGCAGCTGCGCCCTTAGCCGAGCTGGTGGCGCTGGAACTGGACGTGGACCGGGGCAGAGACATCTGTCTCGCCGGCTTCGCCTTCTTCTTCGGCGTAGCTTTCGTCTCCTTCTTCTTCCTCTTCTTCTTCTTCTTCAACAGCGTGACCTCACAATGTGAGGTGTGCTCAAGAAGCTCGTCGTCGTCATCATCGTGAAGTTCGAGGCTCTTACTTGCCTCGAGCTCGCGCTGGTGTTGCCCACGGGTCTTGCGAACTGTTGGGGCGGCGACTTTTATGGGCTTGTCCTCGCCGTCGTCGTCGTCGTCGTCTTCATCTCCTTCGTCGCTCTCGGCGTCGCCTTCGGCGGGCAACGACTCACTCCCGTCCTGGACGGACGAGCTCGAGTTCTCGTCGTCTGCGAGTGGAAGCCACCCTTCCACCACTTGGAACAACTGCAATAAGAATAATACATCGTCAGCACAACCGCGAATGCACCATCTACGACTGCGAGTGGTGACGAAGTAACGACTTATCGTTGGAGCTAGGCGCCTTGCAGTGTAGGGGGCGATCCCGGCCTTCGCGTCAAGATACACCGCCTGGGTAATCTTCTTCAAGGCCAGGGTGTAGTATTGGAGATGCCATTCGGCCAGGGAGGACTTCGTTGGATCATCCTTACCCATGTACTCATACATGTAGTGGTCGGGGCGGGCCAAGGGCACGAGCCGCCGCTCGAACCAACAGTTGTAGAGATTAATGGTCTGGAGGCCCTTCTTCTTCAAGCTGCAGATGGTCTGCAGCATTTCGTCGACAACCATCCGTTGATCTAGTGGGAGCTTGACGACCTGGAGCCGACGCGGCTCGGGCTGGTCGGCAGAGTACCTTGGAAGTGCCACCTCGCCATCTAGAGTCGACTCACTGACGTAGAACCAGGACTTCTTCCATTCGCTCGCCGCCTTGGCTGGCAGCATCAGGTCGAAGAACGAGGCCTTCGACTTCAGCTGGAACGTTAGGCCACCCGCGGCTAGCATCGGGCCGCCTGATTCTTCGCGGCTGATTCTCCCATGGAACAGCTCTTGCCACAGAGGGAAGTAGGGCCTACAGCCCAGATAGCACTCGCAGAACGCCACGAAAATGGCAATCTGCTCGATACTATGCAGACCCAGATCCGACGGCTAAATCCCCTAGTAGGCGCAGAAACACCGAAAGAAGAGGGAAGTGGGAAACCCTAACCCCCGCTCCAGGTGGCTGGTGAAGCAGATGAATTCTCCCTCGCGCGGGTCCGGAGTCACTTCTCCGACCGCAGGGATGCTCCATCTGCCAACGCGCAGGATCCCGGCCTCCTCGAACGACGCTAGTAGCGCCCTGGTGCACTTGGATCTGCCCCATGTTTCGGCGGAGGGGGCCATCGGTTGGAAGATTCGTGGAGGTCGGGGCTCTCTGGATTGGTGGGATCGCTATGTGGAGTGGGGAACGGAGATGAGCGAGATCGGAGGAAGAACGAGGAGTTTTTCCCAGTTCGCTTGTCATTCTCCTTATATAGCGGTTGCTACCCGCCAATTTCGGGAGTCGTTACCACGCGGTGATTACGCCGAAGTTACCGTTGGATTACCCCAACGGCTAGTTTGACCCCAATTGATGGTCCAACTTCATCAATTCGACTTGTCGCTCCGCGCGACTCGACCATTCGCCGACCTAATCACTATGACAGTGACTGAGTATTCGCCGACCCGTTCGCCAAGCTGCGACACGATTGGTCACCGTTATTGCGACTGGAATAACTAGTTTTTCCTTTATTCAGGAGTCCGCCACCGATTCGATTGGACATCCGCATTGTACCCGCATACTCCGACTGCCAGCGAACTCCTGCGACCAATCAACGACGGCCTCGAGGACTACTGATGGGGATATGCCTACCGGGGTATACTCAGCAGGACGTTTCCTACTGGACCAGGAGCCAGCGAGTGGGCCTGCAGGACGGCGACTGGATCAAGATCTGGCGTGGACTCAAGCAACTAGAAGCTGAAGGCCCAGAAGCGTAGATAGGCCCATTCGGATTAGGTCACAGGGTCACCAAATCCTTAACTGATTTGGTTGAGATCTGTAAACCCTAGGGGAGTGAGTCTATATAAACCTCCCTAGAGGGCGCATAGAGGATACGTTCCATCATACACCCAAGCGACTCGCCGTCTAGCCGTCGAGCTCGCCCAATTGTACTCTCACCATAATACAATCTAGCAGGAGTAGGTCTTTACCCTCCGGGGGGCCAAACCTGGGTAAACCCTTGTGTCTCAGCCCTCATCTTGCACCGCAGATGGCTAGCCGCCCTTACCCCATGTTCTACTAGCTGCCGATTGCAGCATCTACCATGGTCATTCCCACGACATCTGAAGTTAGTTTGCAAACTATGTGTTATGACAGACCAAATCGTGTTTTATCCATGTAGTAGTGATTTTGTAAACGTGGAACTCTCTCTATGCAAACTATGCTTTCTTCTAAAAGGTTATTTTGCTCAAGGATTGAGTTTGGATTAGTCAAGGTATCACAACTGCAAGTCTTATAGTTAACTAGTTTCATATATTGCCACGACACAAATTATTCATCTAAAATTCCTTGATCATCTGTACCTTGTCCTTGTTCACCTTGCGCTCCTTCTTCAGATCCTTCAATAGCTCTGCAATGCAGTACTCTAGCATCTTATTCTCTTCCATGAGCTGATCCCTCTCCTTTTCTGCCTTCTGAATCTTCCGTGCAGTTCCCACCACCAAGCTCCCATTGATTGTGTCTTTTAGTTCTGACCGCAAATGCTTGATTTCCTGTTCCAGCTCCTTATTTCCTAATAAGAGCTTGTAATTTTTTGCAGCTGCATCACGGGCATCTGTAAATCTCCCCGACCTTTCGAGCTCATACATATCCCACAACTAGGCCAAACATTTCTTAAGTGTGTCTGGCCACTCAAGATCCACCCACTCTACTGCTTTACACACCGGGCCAACCTAAAAAACATGGGACCTAATTATCAACATAACACTACACAATTTTTTTCATGTAGCCATTGTACATAAAAAAGCAAACCTGATTTGTAAAGCCCAAAAACCTTATTCTAGTGTTACTGCCTTCAAATGCAACATATTTCCCCAGTTTTAGCCCATGGTCACATGGTACTTACCAATCGATATCTAGGCCCTCCCAATCGGGGTCGTAGATCGTGAGTGGTACCTATAAGGGAACAAAAATCTAGAAATAAACACGATTGCATGCACATTTCAAGTCTTGGGTCGAGATTATTATCAATGCCTGACCATTGCCGAGAAAACAGAGGAACTCACATCGGGGAGGGAAGACACGATGTCGGAGAGAAAGCTATCGCTCCTCGACTGGTCGTCCTCGTCGTTCCAGGGCGGCATGGTGAATGCGGCCACGGCGACGCGTCAGCGACGGTAAGGAGAGAGAAAGGAGGGTAGTGAGTGGATTGAAAAGGAGTGGGGAAAGTGAAGTGTGTCAACGTTACAACATTGACTAAATTGGCATGCTACAATGGTTTGATTGATACAATGTCCCGTGGCTGGATTACGATCTCATATCTAATAGATTTTCTCTTCCTTCATTTTATTTGTAATATTAATCATGTACTTCCTCCTTCCAAATTTGTTTGACTTATAGCAACATACAAAATCTTATGTACCAAACAATATAGGATTATGGTTTATGGTTTAGGGTCTAATGAACTGTTTATTATACTAACCCGTTAACCCTTATTCTTAAATCCTAGACATGTGCGTCCAATAGATCACTCTGTCCTACTTAGTAAGTTTTTTTCCTAAACCCTATGCTCGTTCATCCATGATAGTACTTCCTTCTAAGTAATAGATAGTTATCCAGTGATTAGTCAAAGTACTGATCCCACAGAGCATTATATTACATCATAATCATGTAAAATACAAGTTACTTATATATCACCTTGTTCAATGATGGTTTCAATGAATGATATGTCCCAAAATCCCAATAGCTCATAGCACATTATATTACAATCTCTCAACAATCATAATCTCAAAAACAAATTTATCACATAATCTCAGCAAAAACAATCATGTCAACTACAATGTACTTGTGTCTTATAAAAACAACGATTCTTTCATCGAGTGATATGCCCAAAAATCTCAACAGCTCACAGAACATCGGATTGCAATCTTTGAACAAACATGACCACATCAACATAGTTTCAAAGCAACAACAATCTTTGTTACAAATACAGGCAGGGGAGCCCTACGGTCTATGTGACAAGCCCTGGGTAGTAGCTCTCATCATATCTGATCAACGTCTATTGCATCGTTCTATTTAGCCACAACAGGGGCCTCTGCATCCACTACAACCTGTCTAACAACATCAGAAATGGCAGCCAGGAAGAACACCTTCCTGGTTTGCTTCTTTCATCGCATAATCTGCATCAGATCATCGGTATCCAAAACCTCTATGAACTCCTGCTTCTTATGATGCCACCACTGGAGTCATGCCATCTGCTTAGGGCCAATAATGATTTCCTTACCAATCATCTCTCTCATTTCAACAAGAGTTATTTTTTTGGAATCGACGGCTATCTCAAGAATACATGACGAAATTGGCTTACTAACTCTGCCATCAAGTTTTGCTGTGTATGAATCCACCTCCAGGTGTATATTGAACTTAGCTTCATGAGCATCTGGTGGTCCATAAACTCGAGCAGCAGAAGCTCTGGCAGCAATATCTCCAGTATCTACATACATATCACCAATCATCGCTTCAACTTTCACCTGATGATTAGCTGCATATGAATCTCATGGGAGTTCTCAATTTGCACATAGGTATCACTCATGTTACGCCACACCAATTTTGCCCTCTGTCTGTATCCCCAAGGAATTCTAGAATGAAGCATATCTATTAGCGGCGAAACAGACACAACCTCTTTGTAGTTGACAAGCAGACGCACATCCTGCCCGAACACAACCGTTTCGCAAACAAAATCTAATTTTGCAGTGTACTGGCAGACATGAACCGTGAACTCATATAGGTCCGCTGCATCGAAGTTGTTCCTAATTTGATTAAAAAGGGGACCTTTCAGTTCATTCGACACTACTTTGCAGTAACTAATCTACTTGCAAGACAAGGCACATATAAGAAAAATTCACCTCTCGCTCTTCACCCGGGTGGTTTTCTTCGAGATCTGGGTTGCACGACCTCGCACTGCAGCCGAACACTCCGTCACCGGCCTAGCTTTTCTCTTCAACCCGCTGCTCGTAGGTACCCTGTTAGCAGACTTCTGGCTAACCTCATCGCTAACCTAGGATGCAGACCCCACCGCTGCTTCGCTTGTCTGGCATTGTGCCCGAGACGCTGGCTCCGACGAAGCCGAATCAGTCTCCGACATAGCTACCACCTTGGCCTCGCTTGACATGCCGCCTCTGGATTCCGTGTGTGTGTGTGCGGAGGTGTGTGGTGTGTGGGTGGGTGGGGAGGGGCAGGGATAAAAACGACCACCGTTGCCGCCAAACCGGATTACGTGTAGGGGGAGGGAGAAAAAGGATCGCCGACGCTGCCGGATTCAGTGTCGGGGGTTAGGAAAGTACAAAAATGGATTTTCCTATGTGGCACGTGGACGGTGCCTTAGAAGGGGCACAGCAGGGGCACGATGGATACTAATGTAACGGAATATCCTGACATAACGGCTAAGATTTGAAAATATTTGGTTTGGCCACCATTCACTCGAAATGCCCCTCTCGGTAATTACCCCTCAAACTTTTCGAATCACGGTGATTACACGCAACTCGGGCCCCATGTTGCCTTTGCCTGCGAACTTTCAAGCCGCAAAGTAGTATCCCCATCATAGTGAGGTTAGCTCTTAAATCATTATGAATAGGTAAACGAAATCATGGTGAGATTAGCTCTAAAACCATGATATAAGTGTAAATATGATAGTAAATTATCTTGAAGTAGAAGTAATAAAATAGCATAGTAGAACTATGATATAAGTTATAGGTGTCATAATTCCTGATAATATTTAATTTTAGGTGTTCAATAGAAACTTATTAGACGTTTCAAGAGATCATGTGAGGTTAGTTACTAAATAAAGAAAGGTTGTTATGGTTAGTCACTCCAAAAGGAGAATGATAAGTTGGGTAACCAATTTGAGACCACTTTGCTCAAAATTATCATGTTGCAATGGAGCAATTTGGGTAAGTATTGAGACAAAGAGTATTTTAAAACCTAAGTGCTAAGTATCACGATGTCAACCTATATGAGGAGGTGTCATATACTACACAGCTAAGCCTGAATTCTAGAGATGCTATACTCAACTACTATATTACGGGCTTAGAGTATTGTGTGTTATATGTACCACATTTGGATTTATTGGTTTTTCTTGGATCTTCTTGGTTGACTAGATCTGTACATGAAGTTTGACTTGATGTGCAAATACATGTTACATCGTCAAGTTATTACTTGATGTTATAGACCTAGATAGGAAAAGGGGAATTCGTGTAAGGGAGTGACGAATTCCAAAGAACAAGATGAAGACTTACATGAAGAGTGAAGCCAATTATAAGGAGTATCAACACAATTTGAAGAATGGATCAAGTTCAGATCATTATTATCCAATAATACGAAGGAAGATTAATGTAGAAAATGTATGGAGCAACAAGAAGTGATGAAGTTCAGTTCATTCAAAGTAGGTGATGTTGTTAAGAAGACGATGAAGTAGTAATGACTCGATCATTGAAGTATCATGAATTAGTGCAGCTAAGTAATCTTGGAACCAAAGTGGTATTCAAGCTTTGACAATTCAGAGAGAATGCTAGTAGTACGTCGAAAAACCGTAGGGTAATCCATACACCCTAGTTTGGTCCACAACTGGTACTTTGTTTATTTAGTTAATCAGATCATATTGTTATTTCATAAAGAGTGTAAAACTTGGCCTAAGATAAATAAGACATAAAGGAGTATGAAATTAAAGCGACCTTCTTTAGAGAAGCTTCGCAAAATCATACCTACCAAAGAGAGAATGTCCAAATAGTAAGTGAAAAGAATATGCGCGAGAGACAATAATAAAGTGGTTATTATCATATTCCTTATTTATGATAAATGTTTACTTTGCATGCTATAATTGTATTAATATGGAAACATTAATACATGTGTGTTTAATAAACAAAAAGGAAGTTCCTAGTTATGCCTCTATTATAAACTAACTTGTTGATTAACAAGATGATCAAAGGTTTCCTGATCATGGACATTGGATGTTGTTAATAACGAGGACACAACATTAGTGTAATGATGTGATGAAAATTCATCCAAAGTATAGCATTACGTTAAAAGTCATTGAGTTTATATTGCTATAACAACTTACGAAGTGATCATAATCCTTAGACCATGAGATCATGTAAATCACTAACACCGAAAGAGTTTCTTGTTGACATCAAATGTCACACCAAAACTGGGTGATTATAAAGATGGCTTCAAGACTACTAAAGTGTTATGTTGAGACTCATGGATCGAGAGTGGAATTTGTTCATCCTGATGACGGATAGATATGCTCTGGGCCCTCTCGGTTATATTACATAGATTAGCCTACAAGCAAGTGATTTGATCACTAGAATGTTATATCACGGGAACGAGAAAAGAGTGCATGTCGTTAACGAGATCAAACTAGGTATGGAGATACCAATGATCGAATCTCGGACATGTAATATATCGTGAAACAAAGGGATTACAATACTAGCGTATAAGGTTCACACGATGACAGAAGTCATCCTTGAATGTGTGGGAGTCAGTACGGATCTCTAGGTCCCGCTGTTGATTGTTGATCAGAGAGGGGTCTCGATCATGTCTTCATTATTCGCGAACCGTAGGGTGACACACTTAAGGGATACCGACATCATTCGGAGCAAATGATATGTCAGAAAAAGAAAAGGAAAGCGCAGGAATTTATTTCACTAGACACCGGAACTGTTTCGGTTGAAATTGCTGAAACTGGTTCTACATGTGAAATGGAATACTAGCAAGGGGTTTTATGTGAATTTTTGTTAATTAAAGTAATTAACAAAATTCTGAATAAATAAATAAAAGAGTTTTATTTAAATGAGAGCTTGCATTAATTTTGGTGGAAAATTAATGCATGTGAGTGGAATTGTGAGTGGAGATGTTTTTATGTGAGTGGAGCTTCCACCACATGAATGAGGGAGAGGTGGGGGCACCCTCCTTGGCCGGCGGCCATGCCCCCTTGGGCTTCCCCCCTCCCCTATAAAAGGACCCTCTCCTCTCACTTGTCACACGCACCTCCTCGCAAAGGATCTCTCTCCCCTCTTTAGAATTTATCCATGGTCTCGGATCAACGAGATACATGTTCAAGGTGGCTTTTTCTGGAAGGATGTGTTGCTTCCGATGCTTCGCTGGAGAGAGGGCGCGGAGGTTTTCGGGGTACCCGTATGTGTGTGCGATCACTGATGCACCACTGCTTTGTGGTGCTGGACTTGATGGTGCTGGACCAGATGGACTTCATCACGATCTTGAGATCGTCAAGCGTTCGTATACATCATCCACGAGTACAACCTCGTTAACGCTATTCATTCTTCGAGGGTATGTATTCTACGGATATACATCCGCCCGTTGTTTGTATCTAGTAGATAGATCTTGGTACTTAGTTCCCATCATAGGAAAATTTTTGTTTTCTATGCTGCGAACCCTATAGTGGTATCAGAGCCGAATCTATGCATAGATGCTTTGCACGGGTAGTGCACATATGAGTATGTGGGCGATGATGATCATTTTATTGCTTCTTAGTTGCACTTTGGATATTGGTGGCATAGTGGGATGAAGTGGCCCGGACAAACTTTACATGTCCTCGCACATGAGACCTATTCCACGCTTGACATGCAACTAGTTCTACAGGCATGCCTGAAGAACCAGATCGGCCGCAACATCCAAGTCTATGTCGACGACATAGTCATCAAAACAAGGGAGGCTAAGACGCTCATCGACGATCTCCGCGAGACGTTCGATAATCTTGATCGCTACAAGATCAAGCTAAACCCAGAAAAGTGCGCCTTCGGCGTCCTATCCGGCCAGCTGCTTGGCTACTTCATCTCCCAGTGAGGGATCAAGGCGAACCTGAAGAAAATCCGGGCCATAATGGCAATGGAAAAGCCGAAGAACCTCAAGGGCGTCCAACAACTTGCTGGGCGAATCACGGCATTGAGCAGATTCATCAGCCGCATGGGCGAAAAAGATCTGTCGTTCTATTAGCTGCTACACAAGGCTGACAAATTCGAGTGGACGCCTGAAGCGGACGATGCATTCGAACATCTAAAGCGGCTGCTCTCTACCTCGCCCGTTTTGGTCACGCCAAAGGAGCGCGAGCCTTTACTGCTGTACATAGCAGCAACACACTAGGTGATAAGCACCGTACTGGTGGTCGAGCGACCCAAAGAAGGCAAGACCCATAGGGTCCAATGCCCAATCTACTACCTCAGCGAGGTATTGACGCCGACAAAGCAGAGGTACCCTCACTACCAGAAACTCGCCTACGGCGTGTTCATGACGGCTCGTCGGCTGAGCCACTACTTCTAGGAGCACCAGGTAATGGTCGTTAATGAAGCACCCCTGAACAGCATCCTAAACAATCTGGAGGCCACAGGACACGTGGCCCTATGGGGCATCGAGCTATCACCTCTAGACATCGTCTACGAGAAGCGTCACACGATCAAGTCTCAGGTCCTCCCAGACTTCCTTGCACACTGGATGGAACTGCAGCTGCCAGATACCCCGGACATGAGACAGTCATGGACAATGCACTTTGACGGATCCAAGCGCAAAGCCGGAGCAGGAGTCGGGGTCATACTGACCTCCCCGCAGGGCGATAAGATGAAGTACGTCCTCCGGATGAAATTTCGAGCTTCCAACAACGAAGCCGAATATGAGGCCCTCATCCACGGCATGAGGATGGCCAAGATCTGCGGTGCGACGCGCCTGGTCATCTATGGTGACTCCAACCTCGTCGTTCAGCAGACGATGAACGAGTGCGACGCACACGCTGCCAACATGATTGCGTACCGCACACTATACAACGCACTCGAAGGAGACTTCGACGGCTGCGAGCTTCGGCACATTGGAAGAGAAAGCAACGAAGAGGCCGACAGACTCGCCAACATCGGCTCAACCTGCACAAGGGTGCCACCAGGTCTGTTCCTCGAACAGATCTGCGTGCCATCCATCAAAAGCAAATTACCCAAGGGATCACCCGAAGAAGCAGAGCACTCGGGGGATGTGCTACCCGAAGGACATGAAGGACCCAAAAAGCTCGACACAGAGGTTGCAGTGGTCAACTAATGCAGGTCATGGCAGTCGAAGAAACTTGGACACGGCCATACCTTAGGTACCTGATAGACGGAGAACTGCCTGATAGTCCGACAGATGCCCAGCGCATATCTCGCCGGTCCAAGGCCTTCACCATCATTAATGGCGAACTGTACAAGCGCAGCATTTCGGGTGTACTGCAAAGGTGCGTCACCATCGGTGACGGCAAAACTATCCTCCAAGACATCAACGAGGGCATCTGCAGCCATCATGCGGGCAGCCGCTCCCTCGTCGCCAAATCTCTAAGAGCTGGATTCTACTAGCCAACGGCCATGAACGACGCCAAGGACATCGTCCGAAGATGAAACAGGTGCCAAAGGTTCGCAGATAAACCACATGCACCCGGATCAGAGCTCAGGCCCATACCTTTAGCCTGGCCCTTCGCCCATTGGGGCCTTGACATGATCGGCAAACTGCCAAGGTCCTCGAAAGGAGGTCACGTCTACCTCCTGGTCACAGTCGACAAATTCACCAAGTGGATTGAGGTCATGCCTGTCACTAACCAAAAAGGCAAAACAGCCATCAAGTTCTTCGAATCCATTGTCTACAGGTTCGGTGTGCCACACAGTATCATCACCGACAATGGGCGAACTTCATCTCCAAAGAATTCCAGGACTTCTGCGAAGATCTCGGAATCAACATCACATACGCCTCTGTGGCGCACCCGCAAACGAACAGGCGGGTCGAAAAGGCCAACGGCCTCATCGGTGTTGGCATCAAGAAGCGCCTAATGAGCCCACTCGAGCGACTCACAGGAGACTGGACACAAGAGCTACCCTCGGTCCTGTGGATCCTGCGCACAACGCCAAACAGCTCAACTGGCTACACGCCTTTCTTCAGGGTGCACGAAGCTGAAGCCGTGCTACTAGCAGAGGTACGCCACAAGTCCCCACGGGTCGTTGCTTACAGCGAAGCCGAATCGACGGCCGCACTTGAAGACGCCGTCGACACACTCGACGAGGCGCGTGATATAGCAGCAGCTCGATCCGTGGTGTACCAACAGATCCTCCACAACTACCACAGCCGACGGCTGCGCCCAAGGTCCTTCGTCGAAGGAGACCTAGTCTTGTGACTCAAGCAAGAGCGACCAAAGAAATTCGAGTCACCATGGGAAGGACCCTACATCGTGACTGAAGTCATCCCAGGTGGCGCCTATAGCCTCAAGCACGTGGAGTCTGGAGTCGCATACTCCAACCCATGGAACGTCGCACAACTGCGACGCTTCTACCGCTAGCTACCCTCCTCCTTTTACTTTCAATAAGGCTATTCAGCCAAGGCTACTCAGCCGAACAATGTACCTCCTCCTTACGATATGAATAAAGCTAAGTGTCTCGCCCCAAAATTCTCACCTATTGTCTGCATTTTACTCCATGTTACAACACACTCGGGGGCTCCCCCCACCTCACGACTTCGTCGACTGAGGGTAACGCGTGTACACCTGAGTAGCTGACCATGTCAGGCTAACAAAAAGGACACGTATATAAACAAAGCACCACGTGCTAAACAACAATAAACCTTTACAGTAAAGGGCACAACACGCCCAGTCGAATATATACAAATTTTACATCTATCTTTTTTATAGGTCCTACCTATTCTGAAGAATAACCTGCGCACGCTGCTCAAATAGATCTACAATTTGTTCGGCATGCTGCCTTATTGCCGCATAATGTGGGCGCAAATCCCACTCGCCACCATTCGGCCGAAGAGGCGGCCGAGCCGCTACAGCAGGCAGATCTACATCAGGACGATGTAACCGCACAAGGGAAAGCGCGACCTTCACCCCCGCGACAAGTTGATGCCGCACCAGTTCCCTGACACGATGCACATTTCGAAACTTTGCCAGCAGGCCCTAGAGAGTCGACGGCACCTCATCCACCGGAAACATCACGTGCAGAACTGACGCCAACGAAGACTTCGCCTGACGAAGCACCTGTGATACCTGGTGGACACGATCCTGCACAGTCGCAAGGACCAAGGCACGATCGCGGTCCATCCAGAAAAAACCTCCGGCCTCCATGTCCTGCTGGGTCAGGCAGTTGATCCGAACAGCAAGACGCTCCTTTTCCTCCTTCAGAGCAAGGTTAGCACCTGCAATACTTGCAAAAGTAAGATGAAAGGCCAACAGCCGCATCCGAAACAATGAGAAGCAGCTCGAAAAACTCACACTAAAGTTGTTCGGACAGACGACACAACTCCCCCATCAAATACTCCTCTCTAGCAGCGCCCCGCTCTGCCTTCGATTTCCAAACGTCGGCGTGTCCATGTACCCCAAGAAATTCTTTCTCAAAACTATGTATGCGGTCTCGAAGAAACACAAGCTGTGTCGCACCATCCAAGGATGGCCGCAGCTGTGGCGTAGACGAAGTGTCAATGGGATCATCACCCGAAGGCCCCTAGAGTAAAAGAAGACAAGGATATGAACAAGTAGACAAAGGAGTACAGAACTCGGAAATTCATTATGTGCAGAAAAAAGCCACTGTGTGGCACAAAGACTAGTCATAGATATAATTACAACAAAGGAAACAAAAGCTATACTACAACTACAAGGCCTAAGAAGCTGCATCCTGAGTAGCCTTGGAGCCGGATTGCCTGCCCTTGGCCTCTCCCTGCTGCCTCAACGCGTACTCAGCCAGCAAGTCAATCAACTTCGGCCCATAATGTTTACAGCGGGCAGCGTAGAGGGCGAAGGCTACCTCGGATCCGTCAGCAGCCGTTGGCATCCGGGAGGTGACCTGATGAAGACTAGCACTGCTCCAGATGCCAGGGCCATCGCCAGCCCGATGGACGCACCAATACCTTTCTGCTTGCGCTTGTACGCCGCAGGCGCTTCGGCTGACAGCGCATCCGCCAAGGCATCGAAATCCTCGAGGGCGACGCCCTTGGGGACGAGCTCCTTGTAGAAGCGCCCGAGAGCCTCCTTGGCCTTGGCAAGCGAGCCGACCACAGTACTGCAGCGGTCTTTGACCGCCGTAGTGGCATCATCCAGAGCACTTCCGTGCTCCAGAGCACCGCGGTCAAACTCGATGCCTGTGGCATCTAAAGAAACAAAAGAAGCAACGTGAATAAAAGCACAGCAAGAAAGGACAAGGAAGCCAAAAAAGGGAAAGACAAAACCACTCACCCGAAATAGCCTTGGCAGCCGGCATCAGCTTGTCGGCTACCTCCTTCTCACGCGAGGCCGTAGCGGTGGCGAGTTTATCCTCGCGGTACATCGCCTCCTACTGCAGGCGCTCCTTGGCCGCAGCTGCGTTGGCTAGCTCCTGCTTGAGGTGCCCTTTCGCAGCAACGGCGTCCTCGGCCTTCTTCTCCGCTCGCCCAAGGCTCTTGTTGAGAGCATCAAGCTCGCGGAGGGTGGTATTGTTGTCCTCTGCAATCAGCAGAACATTTATCAGATCACGGAAAAATAAATAGAAAAAGAAGCAAAAAAGATCAACTCATGAACGTACCTTGAAGCTGCTAGAAGCTGGCCTCCAGCACCAGGTGCTGCTGCACCAGCTGGTTGGCGCCGTGCAGAAAAGGTTGCAAAAGGCACTACTCATCAAAAGAAAGGCTCGGGGGCTACGCCCAAAGGACGAGAAAAAAAGTTACACATACAAAAAACGCTCGGGGGCTCCCCCTAAGACTCAAAGAAAAAAGATCAGCAAATCATCCTACAGATGCTCGGGGGCTCCCCCCGAGACAAGAAGAAAAAACAAAAGTGATCAGCATATCACCCTAAAACGCCCGGGGGCTCCCCCGCGGCAAGAGGAAAGAAACTTACGTGATCACACTGTGATGCTCAAGGCACAGCGGGTTCCTAGGCGTCGGCGTAGTCGAAGCATACGACGATTCCCTTGAACTCTGCGCCCGCTTTCGAGTGCAGTCCTCGCTCGACTCGATGGCTTCTTTGGCCGGCGAACGCGCCGACAGAAGTTCAGACATGGAGTCCACTACCTCATTGTCCGGTGCATCCGGGAACAATTCGGCCAGTGGAGGCGACATGCCTGACACCTTGAATTCCTACGCAAGAAGGAAACAAATTTGTAGCACAAAAAAGTACAAGGAATACGCAGTCAAAAACAGCGCTACGCACACGTCCCAGATCTACACCTGCGGAACCGGACGAGAAGCAGAGAACGGAGAAGTCAGCGACTTCCCTGGGATATCCTCTCTAGCCTTGTATTTCAGCAGTGGGCGAAGGATCCCATCGAGATTCCCCTTGGAGAACTCCTCAGCCGAAACCCTAGTCGGATCGCGGCAACCAGAATAAAGGAACATCGGGTGCGCCCTAGCCTGGAGCGGATGCACCCAATGTTTGAGAAAGGTACGGATGATATCCACACCGTTCACCTCCTTATCTGGAATCAGCTGAAGATCCTCCACTCGACGATAGAGCCCCTCTATCTCCGCCACCTCGCCATCCAAGATCTAGTTCTTCTATGACCTCTTCGGCTCGATTTTCTAGGAGGGGTAGAAAGGAGCAAGGCCAAATTCCTATTCGGCCACTATGGAGTCGTGGATGTAAAACCATCGCCTCCGCCAGTACTGGACAGATTCAGACATAGAAAAGGAGAAGAAAAGAAGGTTGGATTTGAGGGAAATGATGCATCCCCCAACGGGATAAACACCATCGGAGCAAGATTGCCTCTTCACGGAATAGAGTTTCCGGAAGAGGCCAAAAATTGCGGCTCGATACCGAGCCAGCAGTCGTAGAATATGATGAAACAGGCGACATGAAGAAGAGAGTTTGGTGAAAGATGATGAAGCTGGATGCCATAAAGAAAAAGCAATCCACGAAGAAAATCGTGGATTGGGAAGGAAAGGCCCCGAAGGACAAAGGCGATGAACATAACCTGAAACCCAGCGGGAGGACAGGGAATTACCTCATCGCCGGGAAGTTTGACGGCCTCCCTATCCTGCGGGATCAGGCCCCGCTCACGGAGCTTGCGGAGGTCACCCTCACGCATCTACGATCGTCGCCAGCCACCATCGGTGACGCGGGTGGCGACGGAACCCTTCTTGCCACCGGCGGCAACACTAGTACCACCTGCGGTAGAGGCCTTCTAGGACTTCCCCATTGCAGTGCGGCGGCGACAACGACGAGCACGCAGAAACAAGGAAGGAAAGGCTCAGGGAAATTCCAGCGCGCAGTGAGAAAATATCAAAGAAGATGGAAGCAGTGAAACAGGAATGGCTGCGGTGAAAACAAACTAACTTTTCCCCAATGATTATAAGGACGAGGACGATGGACGATGACCGTCCATCGGGAAGACCTAGAGCCAACATCAAGATCTGGCCGTCCACGTGTCAGCACAGCAGCGAACCGTCGCTCACACACCGTCCACTACGAAAGGAAATCGAGGCGACACCGTAATTATCTCCACGCCGCGTGTGACCGGTTAACTCAAGGTCAGAAGGTGGGACCCATGTTCATCTAGTCACGTCATTTCTGGCGCCGCAGACGCTTGAGGTCACCGATCGTCAGCACTGACGTCATCAAAAGGTATACTAGAAAAGGTTACAATTCTTAGGCTACACAGCTAAGAGTACTCACTCGAATCTACGATTCGACTAACTACTTGGGGGATACTCCTATCAGGAGCGCTAGCCGTGCACCCAAAAAATAATCAAAAAACTATACCATGAAAATACTCTTCGAGTCCTACGTCGAGTCTGCGACTCCACTACGGACTCTGGGGCTACTCCCATAGGGAGGATGGATTCAACCATCCGAAAAATTTGTGTCCTATGGACCTGAAGCCAAACAACGGTTGAACTAAAGTCTCTGCTCGAGTCTACGACACGAACAGACACTCGGGGGCTACTCCCATAGGGAGCATTGGTCGCGCACCCTATGAATTCTTCGAGTGCGATCCTTCGGATCAGCATGCAAAACTTTTCGGCAACTCTGTCCCAATTAACGCTAAGTGATTAGCATCCTCCTTGGCCACCCGAAACACCTCCGCGGTGATAAACATTCGTATGCTGCATTTGCAACGCAAAGATAAGACCTACAGATACCATCTGATGGCCTGGTAACGCACACGACTGCGCTCTACTAGTCAAAATCCATGCCATCAGGCGCGATGAAAAATCCTAACGGACGCGTTGGGTACATCATTTCAAATTCACTGGAATTCCACTCCTGTAAGTCCTCCGCGGCCTGAGTCGAGTTACGCCAGCATATATTCCGGGTTCGAGTCAAGGGACTCGAATCTGAAGAAGATCGTGTTGTTTTGTCCTAAGACAGTTAACTGACCCTGATCCGTCAGGAGAGTCAGGCACACGCATCAACAATCCCTACACACTCAAATTATTCTCTAAATGAGCAGAGATAGCTGTACCCAAAAGATTGAAGAGTCCTCAGCCGAATCTACGATTCGACTGAACACTCAGGGGCTACTGACATGGTTATACCCTGCGGGTACACGACCTTAGCGTACCTGGTCCAATCCAAGGAAGGCCCACGAAAAACATGTGCCAGCCCTTGAAGACTTTTGAGTGGCCAGGGCCCATGACGCCTTCGGATCCTTGGAAAGCAAGACTAGAGTAGATAGAAAATTCAAAGGGGTAAACCCTAAAACCTATAACCGAATCGATTCGTGCCTGGGACCTACCTATCTCTATTTAAAGGCCATGAGGGCACAACGAGGAGGCTCTCTTACAATCTCTCGCACACCATCGCATACACACCTCCACGCCAGATTGCATCTGCGCACCCTGTAACCTCCGGTTCCACCATAATCAGAGGAGACAAGCAGGAGTAGGGTTTTCCCTCCGTGGGCCTGAACCTGGGTAAACCTCGTGTCCCCTTGTTGCTTGTTTTCTAACCGTTCCGCGATCTCCAGCATCCCCATCTTCTCCAAAACCCAAGTCCATAACAATGGACATTGACGAGATTAAACCTCGTCAATATTCAATATCTAATTTGCAATGAGTTGTCAACAATTTGGTTATCCTTTTTGTGGTTCATGTTCGTAGGTAAGAACGGTTCTATCTTTGAAAGACCGAAGCCACGTAAAACTTGCAATGGATAAATTAGAGGCGTCCAGTTTAGATTGTTGCTGGGCTAGTGTTATGATATGGTGATGTTGTAAGTAGAAGTATGAGATGATACTCTAACAACACACATAACGTGTAATTTCCATAGACCTTGGCCTTACACATAGAGGTATGATAGTGATCATACCACGGTGCACATGATGGAGATCATATGCGGGAACCATATCACTTCACTTACAAACATGTGATGTTTGATTGCATCTTATATTGCTTGTTTGGCGTTTTATTAGCATAATAAGATGATCCCTCATTTAGATATCAAGATAAAAATGTGTTCTTCCTTAAGTATGCACCGACAATGTTTCGTCGATTCAAGACATCACGTGATGATCGGGTGTACTTGAATCCATGAGCATATCTCAGGTGTAAGACAGTTACACACGCGAATACTAAGGTTCTTACTTGGCGAGCCTAGCATGTACAGACATGGCCTCCGAACACGGACCGAAAGGTTAAGCATGAGTCATATGTTAGATATGATGCCTATCTGATGCTCGACTTTGAAACTACACCGACTCACATGATGATCGGACTTGGTGTAGTGGATTTGGTTCATGTAATCACCAAAAATACACGAGGGATGTCGTTTTTGAGTGGGAGTTCATTTCTAATTTGGATTAGTAGAACTCAATTTATCATAAATTAAATCAAAGTGAATTTGCATAATTTGTTGTAGTCATTGGCATTCGTTCACTACCTTATGCATAGTTGTAATTGAGATAATAGAACTATAGAATTCTGGATATTTACTTTATGAACTGGTATCGTATTGTGTTGAGTGTCAATCTAAAGTTTAAATTCCTATTGCAAACTTTCAGCAAACTTTATTTACTCCTTGAGATTTAATAATTGGTATTAAATCAAGAGTAACAATTCCAGTGTTAGTATCTTAAGTATCATCTTTGCCTCCATGATTCTTGATTTAAATATTGAGATTATCTAGGAGCTGAAAGAATTGTTTCAGAAACCATCATGTGTGATAGATATGACGATATCTGAAACAATGTTATTGGTTGCAATATGATAGAGTATAATATATGTTCTCATATTGGATGAGAATTTGCAAAGGTTGGAGATACTAGACATCCTAATCATCCAAAAGGGTTTTGGAAAGTAATGTTATACTCACGATTCTCCTTATAAGCTACATTAGCTTGATCATGAAAATCGTCATGATAAGGATGAATAGAAGATGTATGTAAAGTGTTTACTACACTAAAAAGATTACTAAAGGATGGATTTTGCAAGAATACCGATCATTTGATGATGGTGATCTACTTCAAAGTGCAAGTCCAAAGGTATTATTATTTGAATATACACGCTTTGGACTACGTGTCATGTATATGGCGCCACCGTTGATGTTGATAGATTCTTTTTAAAAAGGAAAAGGAAATGCTGAAAGAGAATATATAAAATATATTTGGTAGAGAACAAAAGATTGGAAATATCCAATTTAGGTATATGAATGATATACATGTTATGGTTGTATTATTTGCTTGTTAGACAATGTGGTTCTTGGGCATTGGATACCGAATTGGTTGGAATGAAATTTCATACGGAACGACGCA
This sequence comes from Avena insularis, assembly GCA_023614405.1. Lineage (NCBI taxonomy): Eukaryota > Viridiplantae > Streptophyta > Magnoliopsida > Poales > Poaceae > Avena > Avena insularis. The sequence goes on from CM042697.1 coordinate 360,344,138, forward strand.
ATTCATGAACCACAATGTCCTAAGTAACTAGCAAGATAATATGTGATGATGTTCATCAAAAACAAACAAACCGTTGTTTGTATTTCTCGTTGACATCAAAGCTTGACTTCAAGATTTGTTTTAATAATTATTATTTAAATCAGGTATTATGAGAATAAAGGTTGTTCAAAAAATTACCGTATTCCATATAAGATGGATGATTTACAAATCTAGTTGGAGAAATCACATCCATAAAACCTAATGCTAAAATGTCGCAAGACAAATGATTGAAAGATCACTTACAAAGTGACATCGCCGTTTAAATTATATTGGAAATAAAACATGAAGAAACTCCATTTTCATGGATTTTTGGAGTCATTGATTTGATCAAGTGACGCTTGTGATACTTTCCTCGGGATAATTAAAACTTTATTCAAAGGCCAAAGAAGAACGAACGACTAAAATATTGGAATTTATACATATCGATGTATGTAGTCCATTATGTGTAGTCGTAAGCGATGTGTTTCAACTTCATATAATTTCTCCGGAAATTTGAGTGAATATTCACTTAGTGAGAAAGAAATATGAAATATTTGAAAATGTTCAAAGACTTTCAAGATGAATTGGAAAATCACTGTAACAAGAAAATAAATGATTTATGATTTTATCATAAATGGATTTATTTGAGTTACAAGTGTAACAAGAAAATAAATGAATTATAATTTTTTCATAAAGGGATTTATTTGAGTTGCAAGTTTAGCAAAACACCTAGATTTACATCTCCTGAAACACCATAGGAATATGGAATGTTTGAGATTTGTAATGAAACCTTGTTTGACATGGTTGGATCAAAGGTGTTATTTATAAAACTGCCATTATGTTTTAAAAGATTAAAGATTTAGAGACTACCGCTTTTACACTGAAAAGAGCTCCATCTTGATCCGTTGAAATGACACCATATGAGTTATGGTTTGGGGTAAAACCCAAGTTGACATTTCTTAAATGTTGGTATGCTAAACATAAGTAAGATGTTTACAATCGAAGTCGGATGAGCATGTCTTTGTAGGTTATTTTGAATAACAATTGGGTATTCCTCCATAACACCAAGGACAAAAGGGTTTGTCTCTTGAAACGTGAAGTTTCTTGAAAAAGAAGTTTTTCATAAAAGGTTAAGTGGGAGGACAATAGAGCTTTAATAAGGTTAATGAACCTTAGCTATATGTGCTAAGTTGCACAGCGCCGGAAAATGTTCCGGAGGCAGCCAGATTGCTCATGGATCACGTGTCACGGAGGTCTAAAGTTCCTATTGAACCAAGAAGGTCGAATAAACAATCAAATGCTAAGATTTGAGAATAAATCATTATTGTTTGACAATGATGAACCAATTACATGCAAAGAAGCGATGATGGGACCTGACTCTGTCAAATGGCTTGAAGCCAAAATCCGTGATAGTTCCATACATGAGAAATCAAGTTGTGAACTTGGAATACCCTTCGGAAAGGTGTAAAAACCTATCGATCGTATTTGGATCTATAAAGAAACAGACATGGATGTTTCACATCTATGAAATAGTAGACATGTCATAAAGTATTTTATGACAATGTTCAAGGAGTTGACTATGACAAGATTTGATCTTTCATAGCGATATTTAGTCTGGACGGATTAAAGTAGTGACCACTACATTTAATTTGGTATATGGTAGATGAATAAACAAAACAAAGTTCTTCTAGTAGAATGGTTACCTAGGACGTGTACATGACACGGTCCAAAGGGTTTTGTTAATTCAAAGGATGCTAAAAAGGGCATGCAAACTTCAATGGTTGAAGTAAGCATCGCGGAGTTGGAATCTTCACCGTAATGAAAAGGAATTTTCATTAGGAGACGATGAAGATGCTTGCATTTGCAAGAAATTAAGTGGGAGCGCTGAGAAATATTTCTAATACATTATGTGGAGGACATCTTGATGATTAGAAATGATGTAATTTCTATTGACAAAGGTTAAGAATTTCATTTCGATGAAAGACTTAGGCAAAACCCGAATATTTAGCATGAATGTCTATAGTGGATAGACTGTGACGCTAATATGGTTGTGCCAAACATACATATATGAGATATTGAAGGAGTTCGATATAGAAACGACAAGAAACGGTTCTTGTCGCATGGAAAGGAATTGAATCAAGATTCAAGTGTATCGAAACTTGATAAGTGAAAAAAGATTCAAGTGCTTTGACACTTGATGAGTGAAATCACAAGGATGTTTTGATCAATCATACCATGATATGTACACATCCAGATATGTCCTATGCTCTAAGTGTTATGAGCATATACCAGAATGAATCATAAAATGATCATTGGACGATAGTAAGGATATTCTTATGATCTTTTGGAAGAACTAAGAATATATTTGTGTAGAGGTGACAAACAATTACAAATAGTTCATTGTAAAGCGTTACATTGATACTAGTTTGTGTCACAAGATACAAATTAAGTTTATCTCAATTTAAACTATGGGTGCCAGAATGAAATGGAAAGAAAGTTTCCATGATGGATTTGGATGAATTCCAAAGTTAAGACATTGTGACGGATAGTACAACCAAAGGCTAAGTAAATGACTGCTATAGTAGCAGCAAAGGAGGGAATTTGTGTCAAGTAGTTTGTTATCAAACTAAGGTGTGGTTCACAACGGGCTAACACTAAAGATATATTGTACGACAATAGTATCGACATGGTTTAACCCCAAGGAACTAAAGGTCTCAACAAAAGACCAAATTTATACAATGCCATCTCATTGGAGAATGAGTGATGCGTGAAGACGCAAAGACATGCAAATACGCAAGGACCTGAAGCGTCAGATCCGTAGATTATGTTAACCACTTGCAATTGCGTATATGGAACACTAGAAAGCCATAGGTGTTCAATACGCAAAGTTTCTAAACTAGATTATTGTCTCTAGTGCAAGTGGGAGACTGGAAGGAATATGCCCGAGAGGCAATAATAAAGTGGTTATTATTGTATTCCTTATTTATGATAAATGTTTATTTTTAATGCTATAATTGTATTAATACGGAAATGTTAATACATGTGTGTTTAATAAACAAAAAGGAAGTTCCTAGTTATGCCTCTCTTATAAACTAGCTCGTTGATTAACAAGATGATTAAAGGTTTCCTGATCATGGACATTGGATGTTGTTAATAACGAGGTCACAACATTAGTGTAATGATGTGATGAAGATTCATCCGAAGTATAGCATTACGATCAAAGTCATTGAGTTTATATTGCTATAACAACTTACGAAGTGATCCTAATACTTAGACCATGAGATCATGTCAATCACTAACACCGGAAGAGTTTCTTGTTGACATCAAACATCACACCGTAACTGGGTGATTATAAAGATGTCTTTAAAACTACTAAAGTGTTATGTTGAGACTCATGGATCGAGAGTGGAATTTGTTCATCCCGATGACGGATAGATATGCTCTGGGCCCTCTTGGTGATATCACATTGATTAGCTTGCAAGTAAGTGATTTGATCACTAGAATGTTATATCACGGGAACGAGAAAAGAGTGCATGTCGGTAACGAGATCAAACTAGGTATGGAGATACCGATGATCGAATCTCGGACATGTAATATATCGTGAAACAAAGGGATTAAGATACTAGCATAAAAGGTTCACGATCACAGAAGTCATTGTTGAATGTGTGGGAGTCAGTATGGATCTCTAGGTCCCGCTGCTGATTATTGATTATAGAGGGGTCTCGATCATGTATTCATTATTCTAGAACCGTAGGGTGACACACTTAAGGGATACCGACACCATTCAGAGCAAATGATATGTCAGAAAAATAAAAGGAAAGCGCGGGAATTTATTTCACTAGACACCAGAACTGTTTCGGTTGAAATTGCTGAAACTGGTTTTGCAAGTGAAATGGAATACTAGCAAGGGGTTTTATGTGAATGTTTGTTAATTAAAGTAATTAAAAAAATTATGAATAAATAAATAAAAGATTTTTATTTAAATGAGAGCTTGCATTAATTTTGGTGGAAAATTAATGCATGTGAGTGGAGATGTTTTTATGTGAGTGGAGCTTCCACCACATGAATGAGGGAGAGGTGGGGGCACCCTACTTGGCCGGCGGCCATGCCCCCTTGGGCTGCCCCCTTCCCCTATAAAAGGACCCCCTCCTCTCACTTGTCACACACCTCCTCGCGAAGGATCTCTCTCCCTCCTTTAGAATTTCCCCATGGTCTCGGATCATCGAGATACATGTTCCCGGTGGCTTTTTCTAGAAGGATTTGTTGCTTCCGCTGCTTTGCTGGAGCGAGGGCGTGGAGGTTGTCGGGTACTCGTATGTGTGTGCGATCACAGATGCACCACTTCTTTGCGGTGCTGGACTTGATGGTGCTGGACTGGCTGGACCAGATGGACTTCATCACGATCTTGAGATCGGCAAGCGTTCGTCTACATCATCCACGAGTACAACCTCGTTAATGCTATTCGGTCTTCGAGGGTATGTATTCTACGAATATACATCCGCCCGTTTTTTGTATCAAGTAGATAGATCCTAGTACTTAGTTCCCATCGTAGGAAATTTTTTGTTTTCTATGTTGTGAACCCCACAGTAAGTAATACAAATAATCTTGGAAGATCTATTTTGGAGATCCAAAATTGTGTGGGTATACCATAAGTTCTTCGGCAAAACATTAAACAGATAAAGTATAAGCTGGACAAAGACCAACATCCTAGTTATAAAGCCAATGGTTACTATATGGGTAGTTTAGAGACCATTAGAAATCCATAAGGGGGGAGCAAATAATTAAACAGAAGTATTACTATCTGAATCTCCGAGTAAAGGTTGAAGAATAAGTACTAAATTAGGACAACATTAAGCCTTATTTTCATAAGGTTAAAAGAAGTCACCATTATAAAAGTACTTTTGAAAGTATGTCAGGATGAATGTCAAAGTTTATCTCAAGATAGTAAGGCTCAAACCTTAAGGTAATTATTAAATGGGAGTTGAAGAAGTACTTAAGGTAATAACAAAAAAAAATCTAAAGCTCGATAAGGTAAAATCTTGAAGGTGATAAATATATTAATCCTAACAAACTAATTCTAGAGGAAACAACTCTTAAGTGATCCTTAAGAGGGAATAAAGCATGTCTAGTTGAACATGTGTAGAGGAACAAGAAATTCTGATGGGTATGGCTAAATGTGTTCAAAACCAATCTTCAGAAGGACTACCAGTATAAACCATACAATGACAAATCAAAAATAGTATTTTGGACACAACTATTGTCTAATAAAATTTAAACCCCTGTTTTAGTGAGACTTCCTAGACCTTACATAGTATAGTAAGGAAGCTCGATGATCAAGTAAAGTAGTTGGATTAGGATACCTAAACAGGGAAATGAACTAAAGAAGAGACTCCAATTTAAGTATTTCATAATAAGGACATATCCCTAAGGGATGATAGTAAAAGGAACTTTGGGGTATTGAAGACAACAAGTTGGTGATTGCCAAGTATGATCATAATTCAAGGAAAAGATCTGGATACGGGATATTACAATTATTCCCATTTGAGGTACCATGGATTTGAGAAATGTCGTCACCAACACAAGTCAAAATTCCTGATTTTGAAATGCAAGAGACTACGAACTTCGAGGACGAAGTTTATTTTAAGGGGGAGAGTCTAACATCCCAGCATTGGATCTTAGAAATAAGCTCAACTCAGATGTGTGCATTGCATTCATGCATAGAAAATCCGAGTAATTTTTGTGATTTTGAATAAAACTTGTCAAAGTGATTGAAGCTTCTCTTACCTTGATGGAATTGAAGTAGACCATCTTGTTGACTGTGATAAGTTTCAACATGACCTTTGCTAAGACCTTATTTTGGGTAAAGATAATTTGATATAAGGGTAGATCAAATGTAATAAAACTAAAACACCACACATTGCTTAATGATTAATATCTGATCCTTATGAGATCATATCATAGTATTCATTAAAACAACTCATGAATACCAAGTTAAGTATATAACTCAAGTAACAAGAATTCAATAACTAAATCTTGATCTATTTTATTCTTATCTATTTATACCATGAGGATCATGGTAATACTTAACCTTTACTCTTTAGTTATATTGAGTAGGAAGGAAATCAAGTCAAGTCCATTCACAAGATATCTTTCTTTCCATATGAATCCTTATCATCTCTATTGAATATTATCCTAATATCTGTTGTTCATCAATGTTGAGTAATCAACTATTGATTCATCAACTCTTAGTCTATCAATTCTTGATCTATTAACTCTTTTCCTTATCATGGTATTCACCTTAATGCCTTTAGAGAAAGAATAAATAAGGGCTAAGTAGTAATTATAGTTCTTGATATCATCTATAGGATGACAATGTTTGAAGAGAATAAAATCAGTATGATAATTAATGGAGTTAACTCACTCCTAAATGGAATAGAACAGTTATCTGAAATAAAGATGTATGTGGTAACAAAGAGGACCCTAAGGATGAATTTTGAAGATAGTTACCAAGCATTAATCCTATTGTAACAAGTAGGCATAGGCAATGAATAATATCTCTTAGTCCAATGGAAATACTAAGAAGATAATTATAATAAAACTGTAATGTTGCATTGATGAAAGCCTTGATTAGCCAACTAGAAACCTAATCCATAAATGATCAAAGGATTATAATGATCATGCTTAAGTCACTAAGAGTGATTGATTATATGATGTATAAGTGACATTGGTGGACAGAACATGACTAAACCCTAGTATAGATATGTTATCCTAAGTGAATCATGACAAGTCACAATGATATAATGTGAATGTCATATCCCAAGATTTTCCAAATCTTGTAATGTGAAAAACAAATGAATAAAATAAAACTTTGATTGATTTTCAGGGTGAGAAGAAACTTTTTGAATTCAAATGGGAATCCTCAAACCTATTTTGATCAAGATAAATCCTAAAGGGATTTTAAAAGATGAACATTTAATAAAGGAAAATAAAAATATTTGGAATTACTATCTTTGAATCTTTTAATAAAAGATTTGGTTTTCAAATGAAAAGGAAGGAATTTAAATAAATATTATTTTATAAGCCAAATTAAAACTTGGCCAAGCCTTTGAAATAAAATATTTTCTATTTGATAAAAATAGTAAAAGTTTATTTAAAATAAAATAATAAGGATTTAATATCCAAGTTTAATTAAAAATAAAGGTTTTACTATTTTAATTAACCATCAAACTTATTTTTAATAAGTTTTCCCAGTATCCTTTATTTCCAAATAAAACCTACTGATTGGTTTTGGTACCATTTTAGATTTCAAAAGGATATTTTAAATAAATCAAATCCTATTTTGATTTAATAAACAAGTCTATTTATTTAATTAATAATGGACCCTAAAATAAAATTATTATTTTGTTTTGGGACTTTGGTTTATGTTGCTGGACAGAACCAAAAACTCAATACAAAGTCTGGAGAAGTTTGATTTGATTTGAATGCTTGATTGTTGTTTGAAATTCAAAACAGAAATTAGAAATGGAAAAAGATAAAACATTCAGAAACAAAAAAAATAGAATCTGGACACAGCCCAACTGGCCAGCCCAGCAAAGCCCAGTCCAACCCACCAGCTCTTTCCCACGAGCGAAGCGTTTTTCACTTGAACCCACACCCGCAGAGCGACTGGCTGGTGGACCCTCTCCCTGTCTCTCTCCTTCGCTGACGAAGCGGACCCATGCAGCCAGCTCACTCTCTTCTTCCTCGTGCAGACGACGCCCTGCTGTTCCTGCCCTTTACGCCGGCGATCAATTCGTGTTAACCACGGCTTTAACTCTCCCTGCGACGACGCCTACTAAAACGCCTCGCCCTCCTCTTCCTTTCCCCTCAGACCCCACACTCTGAAGGCCACCAGGCTGCCCTGAATCGAAGCAGCAATGTCACTTCTCCGACCATCGTCCCCAGCTAATTCCGGCCGAACCCTGTCGCCCCCGGCCTTCCTGAGCACACCGCCGAGATCCCCACTCCCAGGCGCACCTGTCTGTGCCTTCCATTCACTTGCGGGCGCCCTGAGCGTCGACTTCGACAACCTCTGACCGCGCCGCCGCGTCTGCCTCTCTCTCCGGCGAAGTTCCCTAGTAAGAACCGACCACCCCGCACCCTCTCCTTCACGCACGAAGCTTCGCCTTGATCTTGCGCATCTAACCGTGTCCTCGTTTTGCTTCGGGGTGAACCACAGCGTCGCCTCCGACCACGACCAGAGCCGCCCGACGCCGTTCCCCACTCCGGCGAGCAATCCCGCTAGAACCAGAGCGCCCCTCGACCAACCGACCACGCCTCAAGCATCACCACGTCCCTGCGATCACGGTGAGCATCCCCACTTCGTTCCTTGCTTCCTGTAGCTGCCGTAGTGCCACCGCTGGCGTCATTGCGGGCCGGCAGCGCTAGCCACCAGATTCTTGGTTGATTCTGTAGACCGTAGGATTTAGATCCAAGCGTTGCGATAGATTGACTAATCGAAGGGGTATCGTATGCTCAGAACCGCATGATTTTATTTAGATCCAATGCTCCGCATCAGTCGATCCGTGCGAACCGGTACCGCCCAATCAAAACGCGACGCGTGGCCAGTCTTTGTTTTAAAACAGAATTTGAAAACAGATTTAGATGCAAATTTGAAACCCTTGTAACTTTTGATCCACACGTCCAAAAATTACAAACTTTATATCAATGGAATCAGTGGAACAAGCTCTAGCCAACCATGCAATTTGTTTAGTAAAAATCCTCTGGTAAAATGTTGGTTTTTGCAGAAACATTTGTATGCTTGTTTAGGTTATAAAAATTATTCAAAAATGATTTTGAGGTTGAAATCTTTGCAAATTGGTTTGTGGTGAACCTACTGACCCGAGGAACCAACCCATGGATATAAAAATTAATTTGGTGAAGTTTAGGATGGATTAATGGATTTAGCCCATTTCTAGCCAAGTAAAAATATTGTTTTATTATGGAAATGATTTTTGAAGTAAAAACTTTGGGAAAATGATTTGAATCAAACCTACTGACCCTAAACACCAAGCTTTGAGAATTAACAACTTATTTGGTGAACAACATAAAGTTTTTGTTTGGATAAAAACATTTTCCACCACATAAAATAATGATTGGATTTGAAAATGGTTTATGGATAACACCCTTTTGCAAATGACATTACCACTTTGGAAAATGACCAATTAGGACTTTACAAAGTTTAGAGCCTAGTAGAAACCATCTTTGCAAATAAAACTATCTTATGCATGCTTGCATGCATGACTTAGATCCCATTATTTTATGTGTGTTAATTTGTTTGATTGATTTTGGTTGGAATGCTAGTGATATTGTGTTTGCTTGATTGATTTGTAGTGAAGTTAGAAAAGTGTGAAACTAGCAAGATCAAGAAGTGAACCAACATTCCCTACCAAAAAGGGAAGTTACACTATCATCTAAAGTCCTACTATTTTCATTATACTTAGTGGATTTTGAAACATGCATGAAAAGAATTTCTAAACTTATACTATGCTATATCCTAATAGGATACCTTATATAATCCTTAGTGAAAACAATGTAGTTGTAAAATGCTTAGCCATGCTAAATATTTTGAGAAGAGATACATGTTGAGATTTTTATGAAGTTGAGAAAAGACTTGTGTTTTATATAATAAAACAAGGACTCAATGAACCACCTGGGTGGACAAGGATACTTGGAGTTTTGGCTAAGGTGGAAACAAAAGGAACCATGTCTATGGCAATCTCTTTGTGTTGTGCACCAAAAGAAAACCACCCAGGAAACTTAGAGATTGAACATGTTTCTCCAATTGTGGCTTTCTTGTACAACCACATGCTACATATGGCTCTGACTTGGTCAACTACATTGGGAAGGCCCATGCATTGTCTTCAGGTTACTGAAAATGAGGGAACTCGTAATCCTACATGGGTACTGAAGACAAGCTAGCAATGGTGTATGGGAGGACCCTCTGGAAAGACTTCGTCACATTCTCAATATGCCAGTACTCCATATTGGTGAGTACCTATCCAGCGGCCACTGGTGGCAACAAGATGGGAGTGTGACATGTGGGTAAAGTGTACAAATTCTGCAGAAGAAAATAAAATCTAAGTACTTAGCCATGTCCCCGTTTATGGACAATACTGAGCAACTAAAGCTTGAAGCTATGGGAAATCTCGACATTCCAATTTCTAAAAGAAAAACTTTAAAGTAACAACAAAAGACTTGAAGCACTTGGGGGTACCAAGGAGCTCAAGAGATTTGGATAAAAACTTGAAGCACTTGGTGTTACCAAGGAGCTCAAGAGAATTTGATAAAAACTTGAAACGCTTGGGGATTTACCAAGGAGCTCAAGAGATTTTGACCAAGACTTGAACACTTGGGGACTTACCAAGGAGTTCAAAAGATTTGACAAAAGAACAAAACCATTTTGAAAAGATAGGATAAATTATTGCTTTCTGCAAATGAGCCTAAAACCCTACCTAGACAAATGTGCATGTAATGATAGGATCCACTTATATTCTACATAGTAGTGAAACTTGCCAATACAATTCAAATGTATTGACCCTTGTGGCTGTAACTTGTTGTGTTGCAGGTTTTGTTTGATATTAGTGAAGTTGATTGATTATGATTACAAGTCTACAACCAACATGTTTGCCTGTGGCACTTTGAAGATGAAGGACCCCATGCTTATAGATTTTCTGCTGCAATGAAATGAAATAGCCAATGAGCTATGTAAGATGTAATAAAATTATGTTATTCCTGGTTATAAAGTTATATTATGACCTTTGTTTTTTGATATTACATCTTAACTGTGGATGCTAACATATGATCCAGGGACTAGCATTGTAAACACAGGGATCTCTACCTTATCAGGTTGGGACCTCTACAGTGAAGTTGGAATATAAGATACTGGAGATAAGTAAATATAAGATAGTATGACTAAGCTAATGCTAGAACAACCTTGAGTTATAGAAGTAGTGGTAGTCCTCTTAAAGAATAGTAAGCACCTAAGGAAAGTAGGATTTGATATATACATCTATTGGACTAATATTAGTGATGGATGATAACGAAAGTGTATGAATGGAGTTAAAAGTAAATACTTGTTGTTTTGAAGGTTACCATTAGAGTAGTTTGATATAACCAAGTGTAGGTATGAAAAGCTTTAGTGGCAAGATTCTGATATTTATAAGTGATATTACAAAGTAAATTGTGAGGTAAGAGAGTAAACATTCAAGTGGACTTGGATTCATAAGAAGTATTCTAGATATGAGAGTTATATCTATGAGGAGATCATATAGAGATTTAGTGTAAACCTCATTGGATTTACAGATGGATTTAGAAGGAGAAATTATTGGTAAGAGTATAAGTAGTAAATCTCATCATGCCAATACATGATGGTAGATGTGATGTAGTAGTATATCTAGGAAAGGAATTCCTCAAATAGGAATCAAGAATTATGAAGTAGGGAAAGTAGGAATTCCTGAGAAGCTATTAACCAAGACTATATAACTCCATATCAAAATCATTATCTATATCACCGTTCTAAAACCTAAACAATTTCCTCATGATAAATGAATTACCTTTATCATATAAGTAATGCTCATTATCAACCATTACATGGTAACTTCTCACTAAGAGTAAACCATACTAACTTAAGAAGAAAATATTTAGGATAAGAGGTAATCCTTGGTTGTTTGAATAGATCAAATAGATTTTCTCCTACTTAGTATCATTGCAGAAAGGTGTATAGATAAACCAATACTTATCAAGTATGGAAGATAGGAATTCTTGGTAAGCACTCAACCTTAATTCTACAATGAAACTTAATATCTATCTCATATGTTTGATCCATCATCCTATTCCCCAATGGCTTGTAAGAATACTTCTCTATATCAAATCACTTAAGCACATCTTTGTCACTTAAAAACATTAAAATCATATGTGCTTATAAACCATAATTATTAACTCTTTCTCATAAGTCGGCCTAAAGAACAACCCTACTGTTTTATTTTAGATGATGATATCATTCAGGATCACAAACCTGAAGACAATATGTCTTAACCCTTAATCTTCATCCACATATATAAAAGAATATAAGTATATTAAATCCTCTAAAACTCAAGTAAATGTTTGTAATTCCAAACCCTAGCTTCTAAGTTGGTGGTAATAAAACATATATCATGATATCATCTTGGCTCATGTGAATAATATTAACAATATTAATTCCTTAGAATTTTATGTATTAAATAATACTAAAGGGTCACCATATAAAAGTTCCCTTAAAACTATAAGTTAATGAGAACCAAGTTTCATGAACAAATAGGGGTATATCCTATAATAAATTCATGGTTTATTATGTAAAGAAAAATTCATAACAAAGGTTCTTACAAAATTATTGAAAATCAAGTATCTATAAAAAAGGAAAATAAATAAACAACATTGTTATAATAAAAGCCATGAGAGGAAATTAAATACATTCCTAGATAATTTCTAGTATTTAGCAAATAATTTCTATAGAGAAATTTCAAAAAATGTGTAAATACAAAATTAGAAATGAAAACAAAAAATAGAAAATGTTAAATGGAAAAGTAAAACGGAGAAGCTTCTGGCTCGTGGCCCATTTCCTCCCCTTCTTAACTCTCGCTCAGCACCGCACCATTCTTTTTCCCGCTCACTTCACCGTAGCCCAACAATGGCCTAGGCCTAGATACCGCTTTGTCCATCTTATTGCCATTGTCCACCTTGTGCGGCCCCTAAAGCAGCTACGTGACACGAGCGTCTCCACTGGCCGATGTTAAGATTCTCGCCGTCATCTTTTGGGAGGATAAGAATGCCACCGTGATTCCGCACTCTCTCTTATCCTCATTTCCCTATCTCTCAGAAGCTCTCTCTCTCTCTCTTACTCGTACATGAACCAAAACCCTAGCCCTGCCGGAGACGCTCTTTGCCATTGTTCTCGAGCTCCCTTGACCTATCTAGCTCACCATTAGAACCATCGTGCTGCCCTGGTTCATCTCGTGGAAGGAATCGACCGCGCGTGCCTTTAATCGAGCTCCACGACCTCGTCTTCCCGAGCTCCGACCACCATTGAATCAACGTCGTCCGACCTCACCTCGCCTCACCATCGCCTTCTTCGTGTTCTTGGTAAGCTTCTGGACCAAATGGCCCACTCCAATTTTATCTCGTTCACCACAGCTTCATAGCACCGTTCTCCAGCGTCCATCATCATCGTAGCTCGTCGTAGCAGTCACTTCGACGACCAATAGGTAGCAGCGCCACCATCTTTCGGTCCCCCTAGTTTATCTCTTTCGAACGCGACCAACCGTGCTTCTTGGGGCATACGGGATCGCTGCCGACGACCATCAACCAACGGTGGAGGCCGTGCTGTTGTCACCGCGACGACGAGTTGACGTCATCCTTGACCGGGTCCGTGTGTTGACCAGTCCACATCGATGTGGCGTGCCAACGTGTCCACTAGCCCACTAGTCACTGACTTAGGCTATGACGATCCGCGGTATAAAAATATCTAAGGGCATATATGACGTCAGCAGTGACGCAGTAAATCATTTAGTTATTCCATTTTAATAATTTCAGAAAATGATTAAATCTTATAAACTCAATATCTTTTGTTTTACAATTCAGAAAAATATGTTTAATATATGAAATTTTTTAGAAAAATAAAATCTACAACTTAAATTTATTATCATACATTATTGTGTTACCTATTAAAATAAATATTATTTAATAAAGATTTTATAAGTAATAATACTTTAAAAATTCATATTTTAATAATGGTAAATGAGAAAAAATATAAATAATATACTAAAATTCTTAGAAAAAATAAGAACTACAATGTAAAACCATAAAAATAAAATATTATATCACTTAACTAAATATTTATTATTTATTAAGTATTTATAATGTAATAAATCTTATAAAAATCATATTTTAATATTTAAAAATCATAAAAATACTTATAATATACCAAAATAATCACAAAAATAATATCTACATGTTAAAATATAACATTCCACTTTTGAAGTAAGTAAAAATTTAATAACCTAATAAATTAAATTCAAACCTATTTTCCTATTTGGTAATTCATATAAGTAGGTATAAAATTGCTAATACCCCTAATATTGTCCATTGAAGCTGTAAAAATAGTATTAGTCTTAAGTATTGATAATATGAAGTCAAAATATTTCAACACATTTTAAATATAATTTTGTTGAATTATCATTCATCAATAAGTGTATATTAATTCCCAATAGATTCTTATCAAATATAAAATACTCAAGGATAATATTTTGACCAAATAAAACCTTTAACCACTACTTCAACCACAAGTTTGTACATATATTATAAATCCAAAGATAATTCATAAGTAGTTAAGTAATATCGATTCCATGTTTATAAATTATAACCATTCATTTTAAGGAGATAAATAATTCCATTCAACTATAATGTTAGGAAACCACTAACCAAATAGAAGTGTACCACTCCTAATTAACCTTAAAGAAACATTATGAAGTGCACAAATTATAATACCATCTAATGACCAAGATAGATAAGTCTTAACTACTAGTGTGGTCATTTTTCAAATAAAGTAATTCTTTCTTTCTTGAGAACTATAGTTAGTAAGAAACCTAAATATGTTAACTTAAAGTTTAAATGCTTTTGTTCAGTTAAGTAAACTTTTCTTCAAAAGTTATTCTTTTAAGATACACTAAAATTAATTCTTAAGTATTCCAAGATAATCTACTTAAGTAACAACCTTCATATAAGGAGTCTTTATATAGCATTCCACAATTGTGTGCTTTATTATTGTATACTACTTATTATAATTACTTATTGTTTCACACACACACTCACAAGCCTAAATAAGAAGCACAAATGTGAAACTTAATCTAAAAGGGCAACACATTCTAAAGAAACCATTTCCAGTCCCCAAACTCTAGAGCATCAACGCATATTCTGGGGATTTGAGTTTATCAAATTACATTACATTACTTATGCATAATAGCATCTTGCTTCTTTAAACATTAGTCCTTACCGGACCAATGATGTTGTTTTCAGATATTGGACCTTATATTGTCTCGAAGACCGTGAGTGCATAATCTTGCAATCACAAAAGGCAAGTTCACACTTGCTCATGTCCTTTGGTTATTTTCTATCAAATATTTTACAAATACAGTGTTGTCATCACCTACATTTCAAAAAGGTCAGAAAACACTATTTTCATAATAATATGATTATGGGTTATTTACCATATGGTAATAACCTACTATGAAAGTTCCGGTGGTAAAGGAACATATTATCTACGACTTAACAACCAATGTCGCGAGTGATTCTTGCGATGTATATTATGCGTTAGCCATGAGATTTGGAATGGGACGGAGAAGTTGGCTATATCTTTTCCCTCTCGCATGTAGCCAGATGTGCGGGTCGTGGCTGTTATCCTTGTAGCGTGCAATACTTGGTAATTCGCAGAGGATATGCAGCATATGGTTGGAAACCCTCAACGTCCCACGATGGTTCTGGCATCTGAACGTTATATACTAACCATTGCCGTAATTCAATATGTGGGCATGGTGTACACCAAGGAGACATGCGGGGTCACGAACAAGGTAGTGATTGGCTTGGATCTTAGGTTGGGCCTCAAACCATGGAAGTTTGAACGGAGACATACTCCCGACCGTGCAACAAAGCTTACGATCTCTCATGGGAAAAGTAACTCACCTCTGCAGAGTGTAAGAACTGTAACTTGTTACTCCCTGTTCCGGGAAGGAGCTACGAATGCTGCAGGAAATGAACTCCATGAAAGTTCTGGTAAACCTATGAAGGCTGACGAACATAGCTTTTCAGAATAAAAGTAACCTTTGAAGAAATGTTTACGAAAACCTACATAGACTATGACCTACGGTGTATGATTCTAGCTAGTGCATCAAACACTCATTTTTAGTGAACTTGCTGAGTACGCTCGTACTCAAAGTATCTTCTTAACCCTTGCTAGATTCTGAAACCAATACAGACAATGTCTATATCAACTATTGCTCAAGGTAATCGTCATCAACATCTCAAGTTATTTAATCAAGTCAACATATACATCAATAGAAGTGAAGACGAAGTTGCTAATTAGATAGAAGTATAATCTCTAGCCATAGAACCTACTCCTGTAGAGTATTGCAATAGTAGAAATACAAGCCAAATAGTTACTCCCTCTGTTTCAAATTATAAGATGTTTTAGGTTTGTGAATAAAATGTATCTAGACTTGTTTTTAGTGTGTAGATTCACTCCAAACCTGAGTGAACCTACGTACTAAAAGAAATCTAGATACATTTGCTTCACAAAACTAAAAGATCTTATATTTTTAAATAGAGGGAGTAAATGCTAATCTTATTAGCATGATAGTTATGAGTTGATTATTTCTCGTTATTCTTTGTAAGAAGCTTCTTTCTCTCTCTTTAACCTAGAGTGTTCTCTGGATTTTTTGTCAAGAGTCGAGTTGTAACCTATAGTCATGTCTTGGACCTGCTGTGTTTCTGTTGTACCACTCTAAGGGATGTAATACTAGTGAACGTTGTTTCATTGGTGTTATGTCAATGACTATAGTATACTACATCATGTAGTGGTATGCTGGGTCACCACAGTAATCATAAGTGAAACATTGTACAAACTTTGTCTAGGAACTAGGCTTATGGTACTCCGATCCATATTCTTTGCGCTTGCTTTAATTTAAAGAAAAACATTAATTATTTTCACTTTGAAAATTCAAAATGGTTTTTATTCCTAAAACTCCCATTATTGATAGCATTTTTGTTCACCATGGCAAGATGCACCCATCTAGCAAATATGAGATCCAACATTACCATAAAGTATGTCTATTTACACTTGTCATTCGGCCTAAAGTCTAAGAATGTTCATACATGGCAGATGATGGCAACAACGCCATGTACCAATTCATTGGGACTCGAGGTGCAGAGTGTTGTAGCAAGCGTTTTTCCCCCACAAGAATGACTAGAGGGTTTATATCGAACTCTCGGGAAGTTGGCTTGGAGATTTATTCTTCATCTTATCTTCAAGCAACCTACAAAGCAAAGTTTTGTCTTGTGTCCCTAACTCCACCATGTGATTGTCAAGCACAAGGTTTCGTATTACTAATAAGAAATAACAATAACAAAAATAAAATAACACAAGTAAAAAACTAGGCAAACAAGGTAAAAACAATAAAAAGTTAGTTATTTTTGGGTTTTGGTTGTGTGTGCAATTGAAGAGAGTATTTTTGTATTTTCGAAATACTAAATAGCATAAAATGTAAATTGTGATGGTGGTGTTGGAAAGGTGTTTCTTATGGTTTAAAATTGACCAGGGATCATGGGTTCACTTGTGTACTCTCTTTTTGGGTTGTAGCGGACACAAATAATTCATTAGAGACATAATATTGGTGGAACTTTCTACATGTGTTAGATCAGCATTCATATGGGCAACACGTCCTAACATAGAGATTATGAAACACATCTCTCTTATACTCCTCAAGAAAAGGAAAAACTCCAAGAAATCTTTAATTAAGAATCAATAGAGTATAGCCTTAGGTAGTTTTACATGATATTTGAATCACAAATATGCTACCTTGACCAAACAAGATTATCTAACTATCACAAGATAATTATAGCACATAGATTCACTTTATCCCTGGTGAGGTAGCAAAAGAAATGTAAATACCAAAGTAGATCTCGAATTTGTTGTCACTATTCAATCACTACCACCATGCTCCTCCATATAATACACACTTCTCCCCACACATGCTCGTGCATACAAGTTGGATCAGAACAAGTACTTAAGAATGGGGTACATGATACACATCTATCAATACATATTACACATAATAGGTTCCAAGCTCATATATCAAATCATAGACTAAAGAGCCATCACATAGGAATTACAAATATGACCATAATCATGTTGGGCATCTCATATGATACTAGATCTATGAAGAACAAGAGAGAGAGAGAGAGAGAGAGAGAGAGAGAGAGATTGAGAGAGAGATCAAGCTACTTCCACAAACCCATAGTCAAGAGGTGGACTACTCCCTCTTCATCATGGTGATGATGGTGAAGATGTTGGAGAAGGTAGAGATCCCTCCGGCGGCGGCTCCGGTAGAGTTTCCTCCTCTAATCTTCGCTGGTTCTGGATCTATTTTGGTGTTTCTGTGTTTCTGCCACGCCTCCCTCCAGGAAGTCTCGAGGAACCCTTTATATAGTGGTTTTTAGGTCAAATGAAGGCGGTAGGCAAAAGATCAAAACGAATTGATGATCAAGGAAGAAACTAGCATGGGTGGCACGCCACCCTTACTGGGTGCGCCACCAGTGCTATGTTGGGCCTCCTCGCTCTTCTGGTGAGGTCCAAGTACTCATGGTGCTTCTCTTTATGAAATATTGACATCCCCAAAATCCCATCTCAATTTGAGTTTGTTTAGGTCCCTGAAAGGCAAAAGTACATAAAACGGGTTTTCCTGTCTAGTAGAGTTATAAACAAAATAAAGGGGATCATTGGTAAATCCCCATAAGTCAATGTAAAACATGAATATAACATTATATATGTAGAAAATATGTGGGAATTCATAACAACAAACTATAAAGTTCATGTATGCATTTTACATGCATCAACATCCCCAAGCTTAGCCTATTCTTGTCCTCGAGCATGAAGGTGATAAAACTAACATGGTATTTGGAGTTTTCTTCTTAGTTTCACTAGAAAGTACCTAAAAAATTAAACGGTTCAATGCTTTAAGAGAATAACAACAGGTAAGTATAGCATAAATTGACACTCCTTATAATATCATAATTGACAACACAATGTTCATAATGTCTACCACAAATGCATATAGTAATATGAAGCACTAGTGCATTCTTCGCATAGAGAAAAGTATATATATATTGATGGTCCTATTGTCAAAATATTTGGGAAAGGAGGTTGGAAAGAGTGTATGGTTGGAAAGTAGGGAATATCATATGTGAGACACCAACTAATTTCCAAATACTATCACTAAATTTATTGTTGAAGCATAATTCATCATTAATGTTTGGTTCCATTTCCCCTCATTACTTCATTCTTTTTGGAATTCTTGTTTTGGAACTTTTTGCTTATTTCCTCTTTTTTTTCTTTCTATGTCACATTTTGCTTGTTTTAATTTTTGGGAAGGCCTACCTTATACATACTCACTATGTCACCTTTTGATATCATATAAATAAGTGGAGGGTTTTTCCCTCATCTTTTAGCGTATGCATCCTATTATTGCTTTTTGGGAAGGGGTACTCTATGCCCAATGAGTTCGTGGTCACCCCACGACTAATTTATCCATGTCACCCATACCCATAACAATAGTATTTGGAAACTAAATAATGTCTCACACATGATAGTATACTTTGGGATATGGCTTGAGCTATTTGGTAAGGTGTTTCCTATATGTAAATATTAAGTTTCTTTTGCTAAAGGAGGTTGTTTCCATATGGTGGGGCTATCATTGGTAACTGATGGTAACAAACATGGCCACTTTTCGTTGGGACTCCATGTGTAGATTGTTATAGCAAGCTTGTTTTCCCCACAAGGGTGACTCGAGGGTTTATATCGAACTCTCGAGGAATTGTATATGGAAGGGTATTTGTCTTCTCCTCTTCAAGCAACATGTAAAGCAAAATAATTTGTCTTGTGTCCCCAACTCCACCAAGTGGTTTTCAAGCACAACGTTTGTAATTAGTAATATGAAATAAAATATAATATAAAGTAAAGTAAAAAATGAAAAATAGATGATATGTAAGATAGTTGTTGGCGTGTTATTGACGTCTCGTTGGGAGACCCCAAGAGAAAGGTGTGAAGAGCACAGCAGAAATTTTTCCCCCAGTAAGAAACCGAGGTTATCGAACCAGTAGCAGGAAGGAAACGACTCAAAGTTGTTGCTAGCAACTTGGATACCTTCACAACACAAACTCAAGACTTTGCCCCAACGAACAGTGAGGTTGTCAATCTCACTGGTTTGCTATAACAAAGGATTAATTGTATGGTGTGGAAGGTAATAGTGGTTTGCAACAAGTAAACAGTAACAGTGGAAGATGTATCAATGGTAAAGATTGGACCGGGGTCCATATTTTACTAGAGGTGTTCTCCTTAAGATAAACAAACATGGCATGCTAGGTAAACAAATTACAGTGGGGCAATTGAAAGGACTGAGCAAGGCATAACAATGCAATACTAGACATTCATGATCCTATGAGATTCGATTGGGCAATACAGCAAGATACATAGACCGCCATCCAACTGCATCTATGACTAGAAATCCACCTTCAGGTTATCATCAGAACCCCCTCTAGTATTAAGTTGCAAGCAATAGATAACTGCTTTAAGCAAAGTGTGTAAGGTAAATAAACCACTTATTCCATGAACAAGAGACCGTTGTTTTATCCCTAGTGGCAACAACACATCTACAACCTTAGAGATTTATGTCACTTCCCTTAGATTATGAACCCACTATCTAGCATAAATACCCCCTCTTGGAGTCACTAGCATCTACTTGGCCAAGATAGCTACTAGAAACGGAGAGCATGCAAGACCACAAACAACACATACATGATAGAATCAATAAGACAAAACCATTAATCAATCTGATATAGTAATCTTAATATCCATCGGATCCACGCAAACACAACATGCATGATTACAAATAGATGACATTGATCATGAACGAAGCTCACAAGATCTAAACATGGTAGCACAAAGGAGGAGATACAATGTAGAGGTCCCAACCTTTAATAAGGTAGAGATCCCTGTGTTTACAATGCTAGTCCCTGGATCAATAGCTAGCATCCACAGTTAAGATGTAATATCAAGAAACAAAGGTCATAATACAACTTATAACCAGGAATAAAATAATTCATTACATCTTACATAGCTCATTTGGCTATCTCATTACAATGCAGCAAAAATAACTATAGCATGGATTCCTTCATTTTCAAAGTGCCACAGGAAATCATGTTGGTTGTAGACTTGTAATCCTAATCAACACACTTCACTAACATCAAACAAGCCTGCAACATAATAAGTTACAGCCACAAGGGTCAATACATTTGAATTGTATTGGAAAGTGATACTTATGGTGGTATAGTGGAGTCTATCATCTATATGCATTTGGCTAGATGGGGCTTTGGCTTTCTTTGCTCAAAATAGATTTTCCTTATCATTTGAAAACACTAAGTTCTTGTTTGTCAAAAATCACACAAGGAACCACCAATAGAAATTGGTGAACCTTCAACCACAAGTTTTAACTTAGAAAATTGGGATGAGGAGATTCTTGATAGCTTCCATGTCTTGATGCTCAAATTGTCCTTTGCCAGGGACATGGCTAAGTACTTAGATTTTACACTCTGCAGAGGTGGTGCACTTTCCCCACAAGACTTGGTTTCACCAAGACAAGATCTTTGAGAAGCCTTCCCTTAGACCAGAATGGACGCGTTCCAACCTATCATCCCCTACCACCAACTGTCCATTTGGCCAAGTTATTGCAACCTATATGATCCAGGCAGAGCCCATAATGCCAGGTGGCTGCACTTGAAGCTTCTCAACATTTGACAGTCTCAAATCTCTTTGTTCCTGGGTGGCAATCCACAAGTGAGATACCAAGTCTTCCCCAGTATACTGGACTTGGTATTGCACAAACCTTTCTTTCCATTCCACCCAGGTGATTCATTCACTTAGTTGTTTTATTAAACAAAGCACAAGTCCTTGACTTAGAAATATTCCATAGCATGAATATAATCCACCCTTGTTTTCTACTAGCTAAGCTAAGCATGATGGTGGTAGGAATGTTAACTTAGGATAATTCTACTAAGGTTTCATCTACTAGGATTTCCCATGGCATAGTTTATACTTAGCAAAAATTCCATGCAAGTCCTTCTTAAAAATATCACTAATGCATAGTGAAAATAATAGGACAAAAGTATGAAGCACCACTTTCCTTTTTGGTAGAGAATATAAGTTCACTCCTTGATCTTGCAATAGTCACACTCTACAAATGTCACTACAATTCAATCAAGCAAGTCACAATTTTAATCTACCAATCAAGCAATCATCACATAAAATAATAAAAACAAAGCAATGCATGCAAGCATGCCCAAGATTGTTTTATTTTAAAAAGTGGTTTATAATAGGTTATAAACATTTGAAAACACCTATTGGTCATTTTATAAGGTAACAAAACCATTTGATATCAAGTCATTTTTGTTTTGCTAAAAATGGTTCAAATCCAAGTAATATTTCTAGTGTTTGAAAAATACATTTTTAAACACAAATGTTAGTGTTTTATGGTAAAGTGTTTAATATTAAAACCATTTGCAAAAGGTTTTATCTATAAACCATTTTTATACCAAATCAATATTTCATGTTGTTGAAATTTATTTTTAGCAAAGTAATAATTTATAGGGTTCAACAAATACATTTTCAAATCCTAAAACTTGGTGTTTTAGGGTCAGAGAGTTTAAATCAAAACATTTCCCAAAGGTTTTTCTCCAAAAGCATTTTTTAACATAATAACAATATTTTTATTTGACTAAAAATGTTCTAAATCAAAGATTCATCTTTTAACTTCACAAAATATACTTTTAATTCCACAAGTTGTTTTATATGGTCAGTAGGTTCAAAACAACCCATTTGGCAAATATTTTATCCTAAAAACATTGCTAGAATAATTTTTATATTCAAAATATACCTACAATTGTTTCTGCAAATTCAACCAATTTTCCAGAAGCAAAACATTAAACAAAGTGCATGGTTGGATAGGGTTTGTTTTGCTGATTCCATTTATATAAAATTTGCAAAATTTGGACGTGTAGAACTAAAGTTATGAATTTTACAAGTTTGCAATTCTAATAGAACATTTTCTGGTTTTTATTCAAACAGACTGGCCACGTGGCTGAACCTAACTGGCTGATACCGTTTCGCGCGGATCGCTCTCTGCGAGTCGTTGGATCTAAATAAGATCATGCGGCACATATGTACACATACCCCTTCGCCTAAATCTAATCTTAGCCGCAAGATTCAGATCCAACGGCACTGTGCGTCTAACCAAGGTTGGGCGGCGCTAGCGGCGGCGACAGGCGGCGGTGCGCTCTGGTGGCGGCGTCGCGGCGACTACAGGAAGCAAGGGAAGGAGGGGAGGGGTTTACCAGAATCGCCGTGCTTCACTGATGCTCGACGTGTTCAAGAGGAGGCAGGGTGCGCACGGGGACGATCGCAATTTCTCGCTGGAGTTGCTCTCTGGCTCGGGCTCGCACGGTTTTCGACGGGGGCGAGGCTACAGGTCACCCTAAGGTAAGATAAAGGCATGGTTAGACGCGTATGGCATCAGGGATCATGGGAGCATCAACGAGAGGGTTCGGGGTGGTCGGTACTCACTAGGAAAACTCGCCGGAGGAAATGGCAGACAACAGTGGCGCTCGGGTGATGACGAAGCCGAGCTTCTAGGGCGCGCGGGAGCGAGTTAGGGCTATGGGCAGGTGCGTCTGACGATGGGGAATAAGATAGTGATGCCAGGGAGTGGAGAGGTGGCCGGAGTCGCCAGGATTTCGCCGGAGAAGCTTGTCGGGCAGAGAGGTTCGAGCATGCGATTCTCGCAGCCTGGAGGTAGAGAGGGGATGTGGCTTGGGGGAAATGGAGGAGGAGAGCGTGGCATTTTAAGGCGCGTGATCTCCTGGGAGATTTACTCGCGGGGTTATGCCAATTCAATGGCATTCATCGCCGGCAGAAACGGCGAGGGGAACGATCGACGCGGTGGAGACGATGATGACGGGGCAGTGGGGTCCAACGGTCAGCGAGAGTGAGAGAGGGGTTGTGGGGGCCAGCGGTCAGCGACTCTGTGGGTGAGCGCATGGGTGAAACAGAACAGAGGTAGAGGGGTTCCCGGGTGGGCTCTTGTTGGGCCAGAATGGTTTGCTGGGCTGGGTAGGTTTAGTGGGTTGGGTTTGTTTCTCTTTTTTTTATACAAACCTTTTTCTTTTTCTGAATTGAATTCCTGTTTTGATTTTAAATCAAATAATTCAAACTCCATTTGAATTCAAACCACCTCCAAACTTTAGGTAAATTTTAATTCTGTTTAACAACATATTCTAAAGTCCAAAATAAAATAATTCTTTTATTCTTTTAGGATCTATTAATAATTAAATACATAGACCTTAGTCTTTAATTCAAATAGGTTTTAATTTATTTTAAAACTCTATTTGAAATCCAAATAATACCAAAACCTTTTCAGTAGGTTTATTTTGAAAAACAAAACACTTGGAATTTTTATTTAAAAACTTTAATAAGTTTTAGTGTCTATTTTAAATGGAAAAGCCTTTACTTAAATAAAATTGGATATTAGTAAATCCTTATTTTTTAAAAATAAACCTTTACTCTATTTTATCAAATATAAATATTTTATTTTAAATGCTTGGCCAAGATTAATTTGACTCTTTAAAATAGTCCTTATTTAATAATTCCAACTTTGCTTATCAAAACCATATATTTTTATTTAAAGATCCAAAATAGTGATTCCAACTATTATAACTTTATTTATTATTTGCTTATCTTTCTAAATCCCTTTAGGATTCTATTGGACCAAAATAGGTTTTGATGTTTCCAATTGGAATCAAAAAGTTTCTTCTCACCCTAAATTTCAACAATTGTTTATTTTGTTTATTTATTTTTCACATTTCAAAATTTGGAAAATTTTGGGATGTGACAGGCTACCACCCTTAAAAGAAATCTCGTCCCGAGATTTGGGAAGGCTAGGGTTACAAGTTGGCTTCAAGGCAACTAGGGTACTACCACCCTTAAAAGAAAGTCTCATAGGGTTACATTGATGGTTCACTTGACTATGGGTTCAACACTTGATATCCTGACAAGGAATCCTTATTTGACTCAACTGAGTTAAATAATTCCTGACATCCACGTCTTCTATCTCTTCAAAGTTTCCATCCATGTCAATGTGGTTCACATGTCCTTTTTGGGTCACATTGGAGTCATTTCCATTGGATCTTCTAGCATCCTTTTTCTTTTTCTTCTTAGGACAGTCTGATGCATAGTGTCCAAGTTCCTTACAATTATAGCACTGCAACTGGCTAATATCTTTCTTCCTGGAATTGTCATGTTGCTTCTGACCAAGGTCATCTCCATTATCAGTATCATTTCCATTATTATCACTTCCATTGTTGTTGTGGTGATACTGATGTGGTTCAGTATCTTCATTGGTCTTTTTGAATGAACGCTTCTTTTGTGATGATCCTGAGTGATACTTGAGTTTATGCTTCCTCTTTCTATTCTCAACTTGATTCATCTTGTTTTCCAAAATGGTGGCTTTGTCACAGAGTGATCGATAAGTTGGGACATAGGCAACAGACAGCTACAGGTTCAACTCATCATTAAGTCCTTCGAGGAACTTCTCCTTCCTCTTAGCATCTGTATCAACTTGATCCGATGCATAGCGTGCAAGATTGTTGAACTCTTCAATGTACTCAGCCACACTGAGGTGACGTTGTTTCAGATTGTGAAACTCCTTTTTCTTCAAGTGCATCACTCCAGATGAGATGTGAGCTGTACGGAAACCATCCTCAAAAATAGCCCCAGTTACATCTTCAAGGGGAGTGGTAATCTGAAAGTTGTCCCACCATGTTGCTGCTGGCCCTTCAAGAAAAAATGCTGCAAACCTAACTTTTTCTTCATCGGTGCAGCCAACAGTCACTAAGTCCTTATTCACCGAACGTAACCAGTCATTGGCTTCCATTGGATCAGTTGTTCTAGAGAACCTTGCAGGCCTTAGTTTCAGAAACCTGGTGAGCATATCATGTGCTGGAGGATTATTCTGATTGTTGTTGTTGTTGTTGTTGTTGTTGTTGTTGTTGTTGTTCTGATTTTGTATGAACGTGGCCATCATCTGCATCAGTTGCGTCTGAGCTATCATCACTTGTTGCATCTCAGGGGTGATATTGTTGTTGTTGTTTTGGTTGGGGTTGGCACGACGGGGAGGCATCTGTTGGTTTGATAGGGATAAGTAATGATGGATAGGTTTTAAGAATTTCTAACACACCACTCAAAACAACCAAGTTCAATCAAACAATCAACAAGCAACTATTCACTTAACAACTTATGAGCTTAACTCATGAGTTGAAGGAGACAACAAGTTTTATTGAAATAATCAACCTAGTATAGTCATACCTCATAGGTCAATATGATCCATACTCTAACATGATATCAATGTCTTGGTAGGCAATCTAATGTTTCTTGGTTTTTTTTCACTTGTAGTCCTTAGTGATGTCTAAGTTGAAGTCCTTGGTGGAACTAAAGTTGAAATCATTGGTCATGGTAGAGGCTTTGTCCATCAAGTTGAAAAGGAAGAGGTGTAGAATTCAAAAACCAAAAGGTTGAGGAAAGAGTTTACAAGATTGTTTGTAAATAAGTTTTGAACAAATACAACTCCTATTTTTCTAAGGGGTTTTGTCCAATCCTAGGGTTACAATCCTACAAGCAACACAGTGCTCTGATACCATCTGTAAGGTTCCCAACCTTTAATAAGGTAGAGATCCCTTTGTTTACAATGCTAGTCCCTGGATCAATAGCTAGCATCCACATTTAAGATGTAATATCAAGAAACAAAGGTCATAATACAACTTTATAACCAGGAATAAAATAATTCATTACATCTTAGATAGCTCATTTGGCTATCACATTACATTGCAGCAGAATATCTATAAAGCATGGAGTCCTTCATCTTCAAAAGTGCCACAGGCATTCATGTTGGTTGTAGACTTGTAATCCTATTCAACACACTTCACTAACGTCAAACAAACCTTCAACATAATAAGTTGCATCCACAAGGGTCAATACATTTGAATTGTATTGGCATGTTTCACTACTATGCAGAAATAAGTGGATCCTATCAATACATGCATATTTGGCTAAGTAGGGTTTAGGCTCATTTGCAGAGAGCAATATAGTTTTATCCTATCCTTTAAAAATAGTTTTGATCTTTTGTCAAATCTTTCTGAATTGCATGGAAAACTCCAAGTGCTTCAAATCCCTTGTTGTCACCATCAAGTTTTACTTTGAGAAATTGGAATGTCGAGATCTTCCATACTTCAGGCATTAGTTGCTCAGAGTTGTCCATAACCGGGGACATGTCTAAGTACTTAGAATTTTTGATCTTCTGCAGAAGTTGTACACTTTACCCACATGACACAATCTCGTCTTGATGCCACCAGTGGCTGCTGGATAAGTACTCACAAAAATGGAATACTGGCAGATCGAGAATGTGACAAAGTCTTTCCATAGGAGTCCTCCGAGTACACAATGCTAGCTTGTCAACCAGGCACCAATGTAGGGATATATTTCCCATACACAATTCTAGTTAACCTGAAGATGCCAATGCATGGGTCTTCCACTATGTAGTTGACTAAGCCAGAGCCCATTTAGCATGTGGCTGTACACGGAAGCCACTATACGAGAAACATGTTCAATCTCTAAGTCCCTGGGTGGTTTTCTTTTAGTGCACACACAAAAAGATAGCCATATAAACATGGTTCCTTTTGTTGCCACCTTGTCCAACCTTGAGTATCCTTTTCCACCCAGGTGGTTCTTTGAGTACTTGTTTTATTATATAAGACGTATATCTTTCCAACACTTCATATAATCATATCATGTATCCCATCCCAAATATATAGCAGGGCTAAGCATACTACAACTACAATGTTTTCACTAAGGGAGATATAAGGGTATCATATTAGGATTTAGCATAGCATAAAATATAGTAATCCTTATCATGCATGTTACAAAATCCACTAAGTGTAATGAAAATAGTAGGACATGGATGATAGTGTCACTTGCCTTTTTAGTAGAGAATGTTGGTTCACTTCTTGATATTGCAAATATCACACTCTTCTAACTTCACTACAATTCAATCAAGCAAACACAAATTCAACTAGCATTCAAACCATTTATCACACATAAAATGATAAAAACAAGGCAATGCATGCAAGCATGCAAAAGATAGTTTTATTTGCAAAAGTGGTTTCTACTAGGCTCTAAACATTTTCAAGCTCACATTGGTCATTTACAAAAGTGGTAAAACCATTTGCAAAAGATTTTACCTATAAACCATTTTTAAATCAAATCAATATTTTATGTGGTTGAAAATGCTTTTAGCAAAGCAATAATCTTTAAAGGGTTCACCAAATATGTTTTTAAATCTCAAGACTTAGTGTTTAGGGTCAGAAGGTTTGAATCAAAACATTTCCCAAAGGTTTTACTCAAAAATCCTTTATAAACCATAAACAATATTTTTTTTATTTGACTAGAAATGTGCTAATTCAAATATTTACTCCTTAACCTCACAAAATACATTTTTAAATCCATAAGTTGGTTCCTATGGTCAGTAGGTTCAAAATAATCCATTTTTCAAAGATTTCACCTTAAATTAAATCTAGAACAATTTTTATATTCAAATTATGCCTACACATGTTTCTGCAATTTCAACCAATTTTCCAGAACCAAAACATTAAACAAAGTGCATGGTTGAAAAGTACTTGCTCTGCTGATTCCATTTATATAAAATTTGCAAAATTTGGACATGTAGAACTAAAGTTATGAATTTTACAAGTTTGCAATTCTAATAGAACATTTTCTGGTTTTTATTCAAACGGACTGGCCATGTGGCTGAACCTAACTGGCTGATATCGTTTCGCGCGGATTTCTCTCTGCGAGTCGTTGGATCTAAATAAGATCGTGCGGCACAGATGGACGCATACCCCTTCGCCTAAATCTAATCTTAGCCGCAAGATTCAGATCCAACGGCACTGTGCGTCTGACCAAGGTTGGGCGGCGCTAGCGGCGGCGACAGGCGGCAGTGCGCTCTGGTGGCGGCGTCGCGGCGACTATAGGAAGCAAGGGAAGGAGGGGAGGGGTTTACCAGAATCGCTGTGCTTCACTGATGCTCGACGTGTTCAAGAGGAGGCAGGGGGCGCACGGGGACGATCACAATTGCTCGCCGGAGTTGCTCTCTGGCTCGGGCTCGCACGGTTGTCGATGGGGGCGAGGCTACAGGTCACCCTAAGGTAAGATAAAGGCATGGTTAGACGCGTACGTTATCAGGGATCATGGGAGCATCAACGAGAGGGTTCGGGGTGGTCGGTACTCACTGGGAAAACTCGCCGGAGGAAATGGCAGATGACGGTGGCGCTCGGGTGATGACGAAGCCGAGCTTCTAGGGCGTGCGGGAGCGAGTTGGGGCTATGGGCAGGTGCGTCTGACGATGGGGAATAAGATAGCGATGCCAGGGAGTGTAGAGGTGTTCGGAGTCGCCGGGATTTCGCCGGAGAAGCTTGTCGGGCAGAGAGGTTCGAGCATGAGATTCTCGCAGCCTGGAGGCAGAGAGGGGATGTGGCTTGGGGGAAATGGAGGAGGAGAGCGTGGCATTTTAAGGTGCGTGATTGCCTGGAAGATTTACTCGCGGGGTTATGCCAATTAAATGGCATTCATCGCCAGCAGAAACAGCGAGGGGAACGGTCGACGCGGTGGAGACGATGATGATGGGGCAGTGGGGTCCAACGGTCAGCGAGAGTGAGAGAGGGGTTGTCGGGGCCAGCGATCAGCAACTTTGTGGGTGAGCGCATGGGTGAAACAGAATAGAGGCAGAGGGGTTCCCGGGTGGGCTCTTGTTGGGCCAGAATGGTTTGCTGGGATGGGTAGGTTTAGTGGGTTGGGTTTGTTTCTCTTTTTTTATACAAACCTTTTTCTTTTTCTGAATTGAATTCTTGTTTTGATTTTAAATCAAATAATTCAAACTCCATTTGAATTCAAACCACCTCCAAACTTTAGGTAAATTTTAATTCTGTTTAACAACATATTCCAAAGTCCAAAATAAAATAATTCTTTTATTCTTTTAGGATCTATTAATAATTAAATACATAGACCTTAGTATTTAATTCAAATAGGTTTTATTTTATTTTAAAACTCTATTTGAAATCCAAATAATACCAAAACCTTTTCAGTAGGTTTCTTTTGAAAAACAAAACACTTGGAATTTTTATTTAAAAACTTTAATAAGTTTTAGTGTCTATTTTAAATCGAAAAGCCTTTACTTAAATAAAATTGGATATTAGTAAATCCTTATTTTTTTTAAATAAACCTTTACTCTATTTTATCAAATAGAAATATTTTATTTTAAATTCTTGGCCAAGATTAATTTGGCTCTTTAAAGTAGTCCTTATTTAATAATTCCAACTTTGCTTATCAAAACCATATCTTTTTATTTAAAGATCCAAAATAGTGATTCCAACTATTATAACTTTATTTATTATTTGCTTATCTTTTTAAATCCCTTTAGGATTCTATTGGACCAAAATAGGTTTTGATGTTTCCGATTGGAATCAAAAAGTTTCTTCTCACCCTAAATTTCAACAATTGTTTATTTTGTTTATTTATTTTTCATATTTCAAAATTTGGAAAATTTTGGGATGTGACAAGATTCATATAAGGAAAGTCCAATTTTGGAGTTCGGGAATGATACCGGTATTTTCACCGGAATGTTCTAGAAGGATCTAGAAGGTTCACCAATCCGGAAGGTGAAGGGTACATGGATGTGTCATGACAAAATGTAATGGTTGCATCGTGTCCTAGGTCACTTGGCTGGACACTTGGAAGAGAGAAATAAAACTCTAATTTGAAAGTAAAAAAAGGCAGTTTGGAAAAGTCAAATCCCATCATGGTTTCCGAGTTAGGGAGAGTTTCTGAGTTAGGGAGGGTTTCCACCTGGGTTGGTAACACCCTTAGACGCCCCCCCATCTATATATGGAGGGGTGGGGGTGCACCCTAAGGTATCCCCCTTGCCCTAGGCGCCCAAGACCCAATCCCTAGGCCGCCGCTGCCCCCCCAAGCCGTCGACGCCCTAGATCCCCTCTAAACCGCCACTGCCGTCTAGCCTAAACCCCAGTTGTCGGCTTCCCTCTTCCCTCGGCATCTCAAACCTTGATCGCCGAGGCCCTCTTCTACTCCACCATACTCGCTCCAGCTTAGGCGAAGCCCTGCGGGATCTCCCCTATACTTCTGACACCATGCCGTCGTGCTGCCGGAATCGCGAGGAGAGAGCTACAACCTCCGCTGCCTTCTATAACAAGGGAGAGGAAGGTCTTCATCGAGTACCGTACGTGTGACCGACTGCGGGAGTGTTGCCGAAACGCGGCGCTGGAAGGATCGCCTACGCGATCTTGAGATCGTCAAGTGAACGACTACATCACCCACGAGAATATGCTCCCATTAACCGCTTTGGATCTTCAAGGGTTAGTACTCTATCGACTCGTTGCTACATTCTAGTAGATAGATCTTGGCTTGTGTGTGTTCATGCGATAGAAATTTTTTGTTTTCCATGCTATGAACCCCTATAGTGGTATCAGAGTCGTGTCTATATGTAGATCTATTGCACAAGTAGAACACAATGGTCATTATGGGCGTTGATGCTTTTGTTGTCGATTGCTTCTTGTGTACTTTGCATCTTCAGGATGGTGGGATGAAGCGGCCCGGGCTAACCTTACATGACATCGTTTATGAGACTTACTCCACGCTTGACATGCAACTTGTATTTCATAAGTGGCTTTGCGGGTGCCTGTTTATCCCAACATAGTGAAGATTAAATTTACAATGGATGATTAACAATACTAGTATCAACGTTGTGGTTCTTGTTCGTAAGTTAGAATGACACTTATTGAAAGCCCCAAACCACGTAAAACATGAAAAGAAAATTAGAGGCGTCTAACTTTGTTTTGCAGGGGTGTGTTGTGATGTCATATGGCCATGATTGTGATTATATATGATGTATGCAATGTTCCTTACTGTAAGTCGGCAACCAGCAGGAGCCTTATGGTTGTCCTTTAATTTTGTTACGACCTGCGTGTCTATTATTCAAAGTAGTTCTAATAGTTGATGTTGGTGGAAGATAACCATGGAGCGGTGCCATTGACCTTGACGCCACGCCGATGATGATGGAGATCATGTTCGTGCTTGAAGATGGAGATCGAAGGCACAAGAAGAAGGCCATATCATATCACGTATTTTTAATGCACATGTGATGTTAATCCTTTTATGCATCTTGTATTGCTTAGATCACGAAGGTAGCATTATAAGATGATCCCTCTCACAAAATATCAAGTTATAAAGTGTTCATCATTAGTAGGCACCATTGCCAAAGCTCGTTGTTTCGAAGCACCACGTGATGATCGGGTGTGTTAGATTCTGCGAGTGTATACAATGGGAGCAAGCCATATTTGCTTATGCGGAAACTAATATTAAATCTTGACGAGCCTAGAATGTACAGACATGGTCTCAGAACACGGAATACCAAAAGGTAAATCATGATTCATATAGATGATATGATGAACATGATGATTGTTCGCCTTTGAAACTACATCATGTCACGTGATTATCAGACTTGGTGTAGTAGATTTGGTTCATGTAATCACTAAAACAATGTGAGGGATATTGTTTTGAGTGGGAGTTAAACAAAAATATGATTAAAAGTTGAACACTATTTATCATAATTTAAACCAAAGTGAATTTGCATAGTTGTTGTAGTCATTGGCATTCGTTTACCACCTTGCTCTTAGTTATAATTGAGATAATAGAACTATAGAATTCTGGATAGTTACTTTACGACTTGGTATCGTATTGTATTGATGTGTTAATCTAAAGTTTAAAAGTCCTATTGAAAACTTTCAGTAGGTTCTGTTTACTTCTTGAAGTTTAATAATTAGTATTAAATCAAGAGTAACAATTCCAGTGTTAGTATATAAATATCATGTTTGTCTCCATGATTCTTGTAACATCCTAGATTTTATATTAAGATATTACTAGAAGCATGCATCATCCTTACATCACTGCATCTACAAGTTAAATTTACTTTAAAGACCCTATCAGCAAACCCTAACAAAACCCTAATAAAAATCCCTCTACATGAGCAAGAAGGAAGTAATCTTGCTTGACCTTCCTAAAACTTTGTAAAAGTAATATTTTCTAGTCCTATGATGACCACCTTATTTTTACAAGAATTTAGAAACTAGTTTCACTAAATTTGGGCTTGTTATGCCAAATTTATTAAAGTTTTAGTGAAACAGAAAATTGATAAAATAAAATAATAAAATAACCTAACTGACCTAAGCGGGCCAGCTAGGCCAGCCCGTTAACTATCTACCGTCGCGCCTAGCAGCGAGCGCCGCACAGCGTGTGGGCCGGTGTAAGATCCCACCTTTATAAAGGTAAGGATCCCTATGATTGCAATGCTAGTGCCTGGATCAATGCTAGCATCCACAGTTTAAGATGAAGTACACAGAAACAAAGGTCATTATTACATATCACTCCAGAGACAACATAGTCTTTTACAACTCCATGGCCACAGGCCTAATACAAGAGTTCAAATATAATAACATAAATAAGTATTCATCTTCATGTGCCACAGGCAAGCATGTTGAGTGTAGACTCATAACCCTTAATCATCATCAGAGTAACCTGCAACATCACAAGTTATAGCCACAGTGGGTCAATACATTTGGAATAGTAGTGGCAAGTGATACCTTAGTAGAATGTTAACATCTAGTTACTACATGAATTTGGCTAAGTGTAGCTTAGGCTTGCTTTGCTCAAAATAGATTTTACCTATTAGTTGAAAACACTAAGTTTTTCTTTGACAAAACTTTTCCCAAGGAACCACAAATAGAAATTGGTGAACCTTCACCCCTGTTCAACCACAAGTTTTAACTTCGAAAATTGGGATGAGGAGATTCTTGATATCTTCCATGTCTTGATGCTCAAATTGTCCAATACCAGGGACATGGCTAAGTACTTAGGTTCTTCCATCTGCAGAGGTTGTGCACTTTCCCCACAAGACTTGATTTTCACCAAGACATGACCTTTCAGAAGCCTTCCCTTAGACCAAATGGACGCGCTCCAAACCTATCATCCCACTACCACCAACTGTCCAAAAGGCTAAGTTATTGCAACCTATGTGATCCAGGCAGAGCCCATAATGCCATGTGGCTACATTAGAAGCTTCTTAACATTTGGCATCTCAAATCCCTTTGTTCCTGGGTGGCTTTCCACAAGTGAGATACACAAGGTAAACGATAGAAATGGGCCTTATGTAACCACTCAACACAAACCATTCTTTCCATTCCACCCAGGTGTTTCATTTACTTAGTTGTTTTATTACGCAAAACACAAGTCAATGACTTAGAAATATTTCTCATAACATGAATATATATAATCCACCCTTGGTTGCTACTAGCTAGGCTAAGCATGGCAATAGCATGTATCTTACTTAGAGAAAATTCTAACATTGCTACAACTACTAGGATTTCCCAAGCATAGCATATAGATACTTAGCAAAATAACCATGCAAACCCTATACAAAATATTTCTAAAGCATAGGTAAAAATATAGGGATAAAAACATGAAGCACCACTTGCCTTGGTAGTTTGGGGAGTAGCAAAAATCTTCACAACCACAATCACTATTAGCACCAAAATCTACACATAAAATAATGACACCAAAATATACAAACAAAAATATATGAATGCATGCAAATGCCATGTGATGATTTTCAACACTAACAAGACAAGTACACAGTACTGAATCATAAACAAGACCAAAGCACACTAAACAAACATTATTTGATCTTTAAATCATTTTTCAAATCATTTCTATACCCAAAATATGCCTATAAATGTCTCTGCATAAATAATCACTTTTTCAGAAGCAAAACAATAAAAAAATTGCATAAACAGATAGCATTCTTTCTCCTGATTCCAATGATATAAAATTTGTAAATTTTGAACGTGTGGATCAAAAGTTATGAATTTTACAAGTTTGAATCACTAATAGATCTAATTCAGATTTTTAAAACAAAGAATAGGCCACATGGAAGCGTCTGATTGGGCGATACTGTTTCGCACCGGATCACACTTGCGGGTCGTTAGATCTAACTCACTACGCACGGTCCAGATCAACACATACCACTTCGCTACAGATCTAATCCTAAGCGCTGGATCTAGATCCTACGGTTGCCAAGCATGCGACCATGGATGGGCGGCGCCAGCGACGACGATGCGGCGGCGCGGCTCTGCTAGTGAGGTTTCGGTGGCTACAGAGGGGGCTGGGGTCAACGGTGGGGCTCACTAGACTCGCGATGCCACGAGGAAGCTAAACGTGCAAACGGGCAGGGTCGGGGCGTGTTGTAGAGGATGCTAGGGCTCGTCGGACTTGCAGACGTCGTCGGGTGCTTGCAGATGGAGATGTTGCCGACGATGTAGATCACCCTAGCATGAACCAGTTGTGTCAGAGAATGCGCAAAGTTGTGGCGAACACGACAGGGTCAAAGAGGGAGCAAGGGGCGCTCAGAGGTTACCAGTATTTCTCGTCGGAGTTGAGCGGCGGCTCTGTTGTTTGCAGAGGTGGACGGAGGTGACGTCCTGGTGCATGGCAGAACAAACGAATGGTGTGAGGTGATGCGTAGAAGCTAGGTGTACAAGCTCGCATGAACCAGAGACGAAGGGGGGGCACTGTACTCACCGGTCCCCGGAGGTGTTCGGTACCGTGGCGGTGCAAGTGGAATTGTGGGCAGCCTGGTGGCGGAGAAGAGGCGCTGAGTGAGGGGAAAGATGCAGAGAGGGGAGGGGATTAAGTAGCCAGAGCAGGGGCGGAGATTACGCACGCATTCATTTCCATTTAAGAAAATTGAAATCGCGGCAGTTAAGGTAGGATGAAACGGCGACGGCTTGGTCGTGGGCGGGGTTTGGGGACGACGAGCTGACCTGG
Source organism: Avena insularis (assembly GCA_023614405.1). Taxonomy (NCBI): domain Eukaryota; kingdom Viridiplantae; phylum Streptophyta; class Magnoliopsida; order Poales; family Poaceae; genus Avena; species Avena insularis. The sequence goes on from CM042697.1 coordinate 360,380,046, forward strand.
CGCTGGGTCCACTTGACAGCAAGGGAGGGTGCGTGCTGCTGAGGTGAGAAAGAGAGAGGAAAGTCCTGGGTGGGCTTAGTGGGCTGGGTCTGCTGTTGGGCTGAAATGCTAGCGCGGGCCCTTTTCCATTTCTTTACACTTTTTCTTTTTCTGTTTCAATTTCCAGGAACCAAATTCAAATGAATTCAAATGTGTTTGAGTTCAAACCTTTTCTGGATTTTATGAAGTGAAAATTGTACACATTTGGTTGCAGAACAATGTTATGCACTTTAAAATAATTTAGCACTTTGGAATTTTAAAATAAACAAGGTTTTTTCCCATTGTTTAATAAAGACAAAGAAATGTTTTTGAATTTGTTTCCTTGTTTTGAAATCCTTGTCCAAGCTTTTGGAATTTATCAAACAATCCTATGAACCAACAACATTGGTTTAAAACAAATATTCTCTCACTAGAGTGTAGCATTGGATCAATGCTTGGTTACATAAAATAATAAGCACCCAAATGCTTCTGTTTTTGTAATGACTTTGAAAATGATCCCTAAATGATTATGAATGCATGGATGATATGCAATCTTTGAAAACATGATTTTAGGGATGTTACAGCCGGCCTATTTCCTTCCAGCCCTCCTGCAGCCCGCCAGCGCGGCGAGCAAGCCCGCCAACCCCGCACCCACTGACGCCTGGGCCCCACCGCGTCGTTGTCCTCCTGGAGACCGCGACGAAAACAACTCCTTGCCGTGGACGCGTCGGGATAACCTCAAATCCCAACGGATTCAGCCGACCCCCTCTCGTCGTTTTTCCCCTTGAAACCCTAGCTCAATACTCGACGAACCGCTGCCGATGTCTCGCCATTGCCGCGCTCGGCAAGGTCAAGGTTCCGACGATTTGCGTCACCCCATACCCTCCTTCTCTGTTGGTTGTTCTTCCCGTTCTTCGCCGTCCCCCTCTGACCTTTTCCCCCTTCTAAAGAGCACTAAATCGCCCTCGATTTCTTGCCGACGCCTCTCCGGAGTTCGCGGAGACCGGTGGAGCATTGCAGCTGGACGTGGAAGGGAAGGTGGAAGCCGATCTCGCAAATGGGACCGCGAGGAGGAGCTGCACGCTGTCGTCTACTTCACTGCCTTAGGGAGACACCGGACCGCCGCCGAGCACCACTGCCTGACAGCGTCGCTGCTGTCTGCCTCTCCTCGCTATCGACGCCACCTGTAAGTCGCCACTGTCGCCCCCATCTGTTAGATTTAAAATTTGTGGTTCAGATTTGACTTTCCCAGTGAAGGGGTACCGTCGAATCACGCTGTTCCGCATGGCACGCTCATGGCAGCATGCCGCATCAGTGCCGCGTCACTTAGCTGGGCCAATCAGAAACAGCCACTTGTCGCGATTCTATTAGGGATAGTTTTGAAATTGGCAGATTATGTTTAAACTTGCAAAATTAATAGAAACTCAACCACTTGGCCAAAAATCGCATATAATATACCGTTGGATTCACAAACTTGTTTAGAACACAGATATGAAATAATTTGGCGAGTTTGTAGTAGTATTTTCTGTGTAGAATTTAATCTCTATATTGGAGTATTTAATTCATAGAAAAATAATTAGAAATCCATTTTAGTTGATTCTTGTTGCGTTGGCTTTGTTTTTACAATGCCTACTGACTAAAATTATAAAACCTTGCTTAAAACCTTGCGTTGGCTTTGTTTTCACAAGGAATTCTTCTAAGTATAAAGGCTCTCTTGAGCGATCTTTTCTTCTCAAATCGATTTCAAAATAAAAACTTAGTTTTCTTCTGGGCGGAATAGTTGTCGGGTCAACGAGTGGAATTTGGTGGAGGACGGCCTCCCCGGAATCAAAGAAGTCTGCCATGTTTCAGAATTCAGAAGCTTCCAGTGCAACCACAATACATATGGGCTCTTTCTTGGCCTAGTACTTAGTGGGAAACCTCACTTGGGTACCAACATTTGGAGGTTGTTGGCACGGTTGGATCCAGAAGGTAGAGGGGCTACTAAGGGAAAGCCTCGACATGGTCTTGTCTATAAAGGACTTGATCGTGGATTGTGGGTAAAGTGCACAAACTCTCGAGAGTATTGCAATCTGATCAATCATCCGAGTTCTCGGAAAATAACACTTGAGCATCTGAAGGATATTCCCCTCTCTCTCTTTCAAAAACTTAAAGTTTTCTAAAAACCCAAGGCGTGAGTCATATCGCTATTGGGTGGGTTTTGGGAACTTGGTGAGTAATGTCGAAGTGTTAGGTTGTTGGACGCTTGGTGAGTAATATCCTCGTGTGCCATTCGACCATATATTACTTAAACAAATGTTTACAAAGTAGGGAAATTCTCTCTTCTTTTCCATACTTAAGAAAATTAGCTTTGTACAAATGAACTCCACAGCCTAAACAAGCCTTGCATGTAGATTTAGTATTTTTCTTTCCATGGTTTAATTTGTCAATACATTCAAAGTATTGACCCAACTTGTTGGCTGCACGTCTTATGTGCAGAATCCAAAGATTGAAAGGTGCGTAGGGATCGCGAGTCTACACTCAACAAGCCTGGGGCGTTGATTGACTCAAGATGCTTTATGTTTCCGTTGTTATTTGAGCTCGCTTAATGCTAAGCAAATTTCTAATAATTCCATACTCTGGATTCCTCGTGTAATAATGACTTTGTGTTTTACATGCTATTCATCGACTGTGAGTGCTAGCTATTGATCCAGGGACTAGCATGTAAATCACAGGGACTTAGGATCTTTATTGATCCAAGGTCCCAACAGATGGTATCAGAGCACATCGTTGCATGTAGGACGTGACCCTAGGATTGGAACCACCTTTAACTTATGTGCCTTACTTGCTTTCCTCCAAGTTACTTTTCACGCACGTCTAGTACCTGCTTTTCGTCTTGTTTAAGTATCGAATTTTCATTCCTCTAACTTAAAGATAACGAGCTTCCTCTATGACACCATCGCGGACATCGAGGCCCTTTGTTTTGGTGGATGCCTCATGGACCTCCTCACACGTTTGGAACTTCCCCTGCCAACAATCCAGGGAAGCACAATGAAGAAACTCCACAAGGATGGCTGCTGGGGAGTCAAAATCATCCAGCCAAGACAAGATCGAGGCAAGCACCCGGAGGAGGACATAACAATCCACATCGTTCGCGACTCCAAGGAGAAGGCCCTTAGCATCATCTTGCAGCAGCTCATTGGTCGCCTATGTGGACGCCATCACGAAATTCTCCCAGGACATTGCGGCGGCCTTTTTGGAAGGCGAGATGAGGAAGGAGTTCCCATGGAGTTAACCTTTGAGGAAAGGGCTTCTACCAAGAGCGGAAGGATGAAATATCAAGACTTGGAGTGCCACATCCATGACCTTGAAAAAGGTAGCTTCCTCGAGATGCTAAGGAACGATGAGCTATGCGCTCTCATCAAGGAGAAGGAGTAAATAATCAAGCAGCGGGAGGAGGCAATGAAGGCCCAAGATATGAAGTTCCAGGACCAAGAGAAGAAGTTCACTAACCAAGAGAAGAGGGTGATAAATAAAAACAAGAGGATTAGGTAACTTACACCAGTTGCACCGTTCTCTCAACAAGCTAGCCCGTTATGCACCCGATGATGTTTCCACTGATGCCAAGAGGCAGGAGGAATTCTTAAGAGGACTCAATGATGAGATATCAATTCAGCTTGTGGCTCAGAAATTTGACAACTTTCAGGACCTCTTGGACAGGGCCATTGTGGTTGAATCCAAAAGGAAGACCATAGAGAACCGCAAGAGGAAGTCTAACCCTCACAAGCACTCTGTTCCGTACCAGAAGCAGCACACTACATCACCACCACCTTATAAAAGTAATGGCCACAACCATAATGGTCATCACCATGGAGGTCACAAGCACAATGGGCATAAACACCGCAATGGAAATGGCAGCAATGGAAAGGATCTCAGTGAGGTGACATGATTTAAGTGCAACAAGATAGGGAACTATGCAACCACTTGCCCCGAGAAGAAGAATGGGAATGGCAATGGCAATGGCAATGGAATGGCAATGGACACAACCATGGTAATGGAAACAGGAAGAAGCCGAATCCATTTTTTAAAGCCATAGTGAATCATGTCTCCATGGAGGATGCTTGTGATGCACCGGACTCCGTGATTGGTAAGTTCAAGCTCAATTCCATTCCCGCAGTTGTTCTTTTTGATACTGGTGCATCGCATTCATTCATATTGAGGGTATTTGTGGATAGGGGCAAGATACCTACAAATACTATAAATTCTCCCCTAAGGGTATGTTTTCCTGGAGGAGAAATAGTGGCAAACTCCGGTTGCCAGGGGTTAGAACTAAGGATTGGGACACACATCTTTCCCACAAGTCTAGTAGTTCTGGAGTCACAAGGATTAGACATAATCTTAGGCATGAATTGGATGACCAAATATGAGGGAGTCATAGATTGTGCCAAAAGGACTGTCACACTCACAACACCGGAAGGGAAAAGGATTCATATCAAGTCAAACTTTGCTCTTAAGGAAGTTATGGTGAATTATCTTAAGGGGGTTAGCTTGGAGGATGTACCCATTGTGAAGGAATACCCAGATGTATTTCTGGAGGAATTACCAGGGATGCCTCCCGATCGTGATATTGAGTTTATCATCGACTTGATGCCAGGCATAGGGCCGATAGCCAAGAGACCATACAAGATGGATGTGGACGAGTTGAAGGAACTCAAGAAACAGCTTAGGGAACAATTGGACAAGGGATTCATCCAACCCAGCGCATCATCTTGGGGAGCGCATGTCCTATTCATGGAAAAGAAGGATAAAACCAAGAGTCTAGTTGTGGACTACCGCTCGTTGAATGAAGTGACGATCAAGAACAAGTACCCTCTGCCTAACATCAATGACTTGTTTGATCAGTTAAAGGGAGCCAGTGTGTTCTCAAAGGTCGATCTGTGATTAGGTTACTTTCAGCTAAATATTCGAGAACAGGATGTGCCCAAAACAGCCTTCACCACAAGATATGGATTGTATGAGTACACCATGATGTCGTTTGGTCTAACCAATGCCCTGGCATACTTCATGACCATGATGAACAAGGTGTTCATGGAATATTTGGACAAGTTTATCGTGGTATTCATAAATGATATACTTATATACTCCAGGGATGAGAAGGAACATGAGAAGCATCTGTGCCTAATTATGGAGAAGCTAAGGGAACACAAGTTCTATGCCAAATTCAGTAAATACGAGTTATGGTTAAAAGAAGTGGGTTTCCTTGGTCATGTTGTTTCGGCAAAAGGAGTTGTCGTAGACCCTAGTAAGGTAGCTTCCATAACTGAATGGGATTCACCCAAGAATGTGGGAGATATTAGGAGTTTCTTGGGCCTCGCAGGATATTACTGGAGGTTCGATGAAAACATTTCCAAAATAGCAAAACCCATGACATAACTGTTGAAGAAGGAAAAGAAATTCCTATGGACAGAGGCATGTGAAGCAAGTTTTCAAGAATTTAAGAAACGCCTCGTAACAGCACCAGTTCTGTGTTTGCCTGATATCCAAAAGGATTTCCAAGTCTACTATGACGCTTCTCGGCAAGGACTTGGAAGTGTACTGATGCAGGATGGAAAGGTAGTATCCTATGCCTCTCGATAACTTAAGAACCACGAACACAACTACCCCACACATGATTTGGAACTTGCGTCTATGGTACATGCACTCAACCTATGGAGACACTACCTCATGGGCAAACATTGTGATGTGTTCACATATCATAAGAGTTTGAAGTACATCTTCACCCAAAAGGAGTTGAATATGCGGCAAAGAAGATGGCTTGAAGTGATTAAGGATTATGACTTGGATTTACAGTACCACCCCGGAAAGGCTAATGTGGTAGATGATGCCTTAAGTCATAAACTTTATGTGAATGGACTTACTGCGGGGGAACTTCCAAAGGATTTATGCAAGCATTTTAAAGATCTCGGGCTAGAAATAGTTCCGAAAGGACACATAGCGACTATGGAAATAGTGCCTACTCTTCAAGAGAGAATCAAGGAAGCACAAAAGGGAGATAAAGAGTTGGAAGAAATAAGAGTCAAAATAAGTGAAGGGAAGGCAAACTATTTTCGTCTGGATGAACAAGGAACCCTTTGGTATGGAAAGCATCTGTGCGTTTCGAATGACTCCGATATCAGAAAGTTGATTTTAAAAGAGGCTCACGATTCACCATACTTAATTCATCTGGGTAACACGAAGATGTACATGGATGTGAAGGATAGATTTTGGTGGAATAATCTGAAAAGAGAAATTGCCGAGTATATTTCCCTATGTGACGTATGCAATAGAGTTAAGGCCGAGCATCAGAAACCGGCCGGACTGCTGCAACCACTACCTATACCCGACTGGAAGTGGGACAAGGTAGGCATGGACTTTATCACGGGATTGCCCGGACTCGTTCAGGATTTGATTCTATATGGGTAGTGGTGGACCACTTTACCAAAGTGGCTCACTTTATCCCCATAAAGACCACATACACAAGTGCTAAGCTTGCCAAAATATATATGTCAAGAATTGTAAGTCTGCATGGTGTTCCCAAGTAAATTGTGTCAGATAGAGGCACCCAGTTCACTTCAAGGTTTCGGCGACAGCTACATGAGTCTCTCAGAACCAGACTAGAATTCAGTACTGCTTTCCACCCTCAAACATATGGCCAAACCGAAAGGGTGAACCAGATTTTGGAGGATATGTTGAGAGCTTGCGCACTAGACTATGGGTCTAGTTGGGATGATAACTTGCGATATGCTGAGTTCCGATACAACAACAGTTACCAAAAAAGTATCAAGATGGCTCCGTTTGAAGGTCTATATGGCAGGAAATGTAGAACCCAACTATTATGGAGTGGAGTTGGAGAACATATCATGTTTGGTCCTGAATTGATCAAGGATGCCGAGGAAAAGGTACGGCAGACCCAAGACATGCTAAAGGTAGCCCAATCTCGACAAAAGAGTTATGCTGATTCCAAGCGCAGAGATGTGATTTATAAAATAGGGGACCGTGCATACCTCCAAGTTTCACCACTACGAGGAGTTAAGAGGTTTGGAATCAAGGGTAAGTTAGCCCCACGATTCATAGGACCATATAAGGTTCTGGCCCGTAGAGGAGAAGTCGCTTATCAGTTGGAGTTACCAGAAGGACTGACTGTTCATGATGTGTTTCATGTGTCCCAACTAAAGAAGTGCCACCCAAAAATGGCCAAAACACCACTAAGAGATACAGTTCCCCTAGATGAGGTGCAATTGGAAAATGATCTTACTTATGAGGAAAAACCCATCAAAATATTGGAAACAGCCGAAAGGATTACCCGTACCAAGACTATCAGATTCTGCAAAGTTCAATGGAACCACCATTCCAAGGAAGAAGCCACGTGGGAACGTGAAGAAGATTTGAGGACGGAACACCCACACCTATTTGCTAGCCAAACCGAATCCCGGGGACGAGATTCTTCTTAAGGGGGTAGGTTTGTAACATCCTAGATTTTATATTAAGATATTACTAGAAGCATGCATCATCCTTGCATCACTGCATCTACAAGTTAAATTTACTTTCAAGACCCTATCAGCAAACCCTAACAAAACCATAATAAAAATCCCTCTACATGAGCAAGAAGGAAGTATTCTTGCTTGACCTTCCTGAAACTTTGTAAAAGTAATAATTTCTAGTCCTATGATGACCACCTTATTTTTACAATAATTTAGAAACTAGTTTCACTAAATTTGGGCTTGTTATGCCAAAGTTATTAAAGTTTTAGTGAAACAGAAAATTGATAAAAGAAAAGAATAAAAAAAACCTAACTGACCTAAGCGGGCCAGCTAGGCCAGCCTGTGACCTATCTACTGGCCAGCTGGCGGCAATGAAGGCCGCACAGCGTGGGCCGCCTGCTTCCCTAGCTCCTCCTGCAGCTCGCCATGGCCATGAAGCAAGCCCGCGAGCCCCGCACCCACTAACGCCTGGGCCCCACCGTGTCGTTGTCCTCCTGGAGACCGCGACGAACACAACTCCCCGCCGTGGACGCGCCGAGATAACTCAAATCCCAAAGAATTCGGCCGGCCCCTCTCCCAAGTCTCGGGACTATTTAAAGCCGACCCCCTCTCGTCGTTTATTCCCTCGAAATCCTAGTTCAATACTCGCCGAACCGCTGGCGATTTCTCGCCATTGCCGCACTCGGAAGGTCAAGGTTCCGATGATTTGCATCACCCCATACCCTCCTTCTCTGTTGGTTGTTCTTCCCGTGCTTCGCCGTCCCCCTCTGACCTTTTCCCCCTTCTACAGAGCACTAGATTGCCCTTGATTTCTCGTCGACGCCTCGCCGGAGTTCGCGGAGACCGGCGGAGCATTGCGGCTGGACGAGGAAGGGAAGGTAGAAGCCGATCTCGCGAACGGGACCGCGAGGTGGATCCACACGCTGTCGTATACTCCACTACCTCGTGGAGCCACCGGACTGCTGCCGAGCACTAGTGCCCGACAACGCCGCCGTCGTCTGCCTCTCCTTGCCATCGACGCCACCTGTAAGTCGCCACCGTCACCCCCATCCGTTAGATTTAAAATCTGCGGTTCAGATTAGACTTTCCCAGCAAAGGGGTACCGTCAAATCACGCTGTGCCGCGTGGCACGCTCGTGGCAGCGTGCTGCTTCAGCGCCACGTCACTTAGCTGGGCCAATCAGAAACTGCCAGTTGTAGCGATTCTATTAGGGATAGTTTTGAAATTGGTAGATTATGTTTAAACTTGGGAAATTCATATAAATTCAACCACTTGGCCAAAAAACGTATATAATATAATGTTGGATTCACAAAATTGTGTACAACACAAATATGAAATAATTTGGCGAGTTTGTAGTAGTATTTTCTATGTAGAATTTAATCTCTAGATTGGAGTATTTAATTCATAGAAAAATAATTAGAACTCCGTTTTAGTTGATTCTTGTTGAGTTGGCTATGTTTTTACAATGCCTACTGACTAAAATTATAAAACCTTGCTTAAGATCTTTAGATCTGATTCGGGGCTAATTAGATGGTTGGATCTCCTTATGAGCCTATAAATTAAAGTAATGATCCAAATTAATTAAAATCTGTGGGAAACTAATACTAACTACATCCCCAACACATTAGCAACCCAATAAGAATACCTTGGTCAAAATAGAACACAATCTTGCGTAATTACCATGTTGCATGCATGCATATTATTTTTGTGGCATTATTTTGTGAAAGTTGTGATTAGATCTATGTTTGTGTCTCGTTAGATTATTCGGAGTGTGCTGAGGAGTATTGTTGGGTAGAGTGCTGCTCGGATCAAGGAAAGTTACACCACTTGTTCATAATCTTGTCCTAGTTTTCATTCTATGCATGTGATCTTCAAAATTTGTAGTATGCATGTGTAGGATGTTCTAGTAGAATTATTCTTAGTATTATTTTGCAAGTGCGATGATTTTGTAGTATGCCATGAGTATCTCTATACTTAGGATTTTCCCCTCCTAATAGGTTCCCCTGTTTTTGCTAAGTCCTTTCTATGCTATAAATATAAAGTACCGTTGGGGGGTTAAAAAGACAAGGAATTCTTCTAAGTATAAAGGCTCTCTTGAGTGATCTTTTCTTATCAAATCCACTTCAAAATAAAAACTAAGTTTTCTTCTGGGCGGAATGGTTGTTGGGTCAACGAGTGGAATTTGGTGGAGGACGGCCGTCCAGGAATCAAAGAAGTATGCCATGTTTCAGAATTCAGAAGCTTCTAGTGCAACCACGATACATATGGACTCTGTCTTGGCCTAGTACTTAGTGGGAAACCTCACCTGGGTACCAACATTTGGAGGTTCTTGGCACGGTTGGATCCAGAAGGTAGAGGGGCTACTAAGGGAAAGCCTCACCATGGTCTTGTCTGTAAAAGGATTTGATCTTGGATTATGGGTAAAGTGCACAAACTTTCGAGAGTATTGCAATCTGATTGATCATCTGAGTTCACGGAAAAGAACACTTGAGCATCTGAAGGATGGAGCCTCTGAAGGATATTCCTCTCTCTCTCTTTCAAAAACTTAAAGTTTTCTAAAAACCCAAGGCGTGAGTCATATCGCTATTGGGTGTGTTTTGGGAACTTGGTGAGTAATATCCAAGTGTTAGGTTGTTGGATGCTTGGTGAGTAATATCCTCGTGTGCCATTCGACCATATATTACTTAAACAAATGTTTTCAAAGTAGGGAAATTCTCTCTTCCTTTCCATACTTAAGAAAATTAGCTTTGTGCAAATGAACTCCATAGCCTAAACTAGCCTTGCATGTAGAGTTAGTTTTTTCTTTCCTTGGTGTAATTTGCCAATACATTCAAAGTATTGACCCAACTTGTTGGCTGCACGTCTTATGTGCAGAATCCGAAGATTGAAAGGTGCGTAGGGATCGCGAGTCTACACTCAATAAGCCTGGGCGTTGATGGACTCAAGTTGCTTTATGTTTTCGCTGTTATTTGAGCTAGCTTAATGCTAAGAAAATTTGTAATAATTCCATACTCTAGATTCCTCGTGTAATAATGACTTTGTGTTTTACATGATATTCATCGGCTGTGGGTACTAGCTATTGATCCAGGGACTAGCATGTAAATCACAGGGACTTAGGATCTTTATTGATGCAAGGTCACAACAATTCTTGATATTCAAAAGATTGTTTTAATATCAAGGTTATCTGGGAGATGAAAGAATTGTTTCAGAAACCATCATGTGTGAAAGATATTGGGATATCTGAAACGAAGTTTTGGTTGCAACATGATAGAGTATAATATGTCAAAAGTCATGTTCTCATATTTGATGAGAATTTGCAAAAGGTTGGAGACGCTGGTCGTCCTAATTCCCCAAAAGGTTTTGGAGAGCAACATTATACTCGTAATTCACCGTTATAATCTAAAGTAGCTTTATCATGAATAGTTCCATGATAAGGATGAATATTTGATGTAGGTAAAATGTTTACTACACTAAAAGATTACTAAAGAAAATGGAATTTGAAAGAACACCAAACATTTGATGATGGTGATCTACTTCAAAGTGCAAGTCCAAATATATTGGTATTTAACTATGAATGCTTTGGACTATGTGCCATGAGTATGGCGCCACTATTTATGTTGATAGATTCTTTTGAAAGGATAAAGAAATACTGAAATAGAAATCTAAGAAATATTTGGCAGAAGTGAAAAGACTAGAATTGTTCATCTTAGGTATATAGAAGATATACATGTTATGGATACATTATTTGCTTGTTAAACAATGTGGTTCTTAAGTGTTGGATACTGAATTTGTTGGCATGAATCGTCATACGAAACAACACAATTCATGAACTACAATGGCCTAAGTAACTAGCAAAAGAATATGTGATGATATTCATCGAGAACAAATAAAGGTTGTTTTTTTTGCTCGTTAATATCAAAGCTTGCCTTAAAGATTTGTTTTATCAGGTATTATGAGAACAAAAGGGTGGTTCAAATAATTTTTGTGTTCCATGAAAGATGGATGATATACAAGTCTAGTTGGAGAAATCACATCCATAAAGATAATGCTAAAAATGTCAAAAGACAATTGATTGAAAGATCACTTAAGAAGTGACATCGCCGTTTAAATTATACTGGAAAGAAAACATGAAGAAACCCCATACTTGATGGAATTTTCGAGTCTTTCGATTACGATCAAATGACGATTGTGAAACTTTCCTAGAGATAATTAAAACTCCGTTCATGGGCCAAAGGGAACGAATGACTAGCTTATTGGAACTTGTACATATTGTTGTATGAAGTCCATTATGTGTAGTCAAGAAGCGATGGATTTAACTTCATATGCTTTCTCCAAAAAAATTGAGTGAATATATGAATATTTACTTAATGAGGATGAAGTGTGAAACATTTGAAAAGTTCGAAGAATTTCAAGATGAAGTGCAAAATCAATGTAACAAGAAAATAAAGAATTTATGATAGGATCATAAAGGAAGATTTGAGTTACAAGTTTAGCATAACATAAGATTTGAGAAATCGTTCCGTGGATTTGTGTTTCCCAAAAAACCATATGAGTATGGAATAATCGAGATATGCAATGAAACCTTGTTTGACATGGAAAAATCAAAGCTGTAATTCATAAAACTTCCATTATATTTTAAAGATTAAAAGTTTTAGAGACTACTGCTTTTTACTGAAAAGAGCTTCATCATGATCCATTCAAATGACACCATATAAAGTTATGGTTTGGGATAAAACCCAAGTTGTCCTTTCTTAAACATTGATATGCATAAGTAAGATGTTTATAACCAAAGTAGGATGAGCATGTCTTTGTAGGTTATTTCGGATAATCGTTGGGTACTCCTCCATAACACCAAAGGCAAAAGTATTTGTAAAGGTCCCAACCTTTAATAAGGTAGAGATCCCTGTGTTTACAATGCTAGTCCCTGGATCAATAGCTAGCATCCACAGTTAAGATGTAATATCAAGAAACAAAGGTCATAATACAACTTTAGAACCAGGAATAAAATAATTCATTACATCTTACATAGCTCATTTGGCTATCTCATTACAATGCAGCAGGAATAACTATATAGCATGGAGTCCTTCATCTTCAAAGTGCCACAGAAAATCATGTTGGTTGTAGGCTTGTAATCCTAATCAACACACTTCACTAACATCAAACAAACCTGCAACATAATAAGTTACAGCCACAAGGGTCAATACATTTGAATTGTATTGGCAAGTGATACTATGGTAGAATAGTGGTATCTATCATCTACATGCATTTGGTTAAGTGGAGCTTAGGCTTGCTTTGCTCAAAATATATTTTCCTTATCATTTGAAAACACTAAGTTTTTGTTTGTCAAAATCACCCAAGGCATCTCCTGATAGAAATTGGTGATCCTTTAACCCTTGTTCAACCACAAGTTTTTAACTTAGAAATTGGGATGAGGAGATTCTTGATAAATTCCATGTCTTGATGCTCAAATTTTCCAATACCAGGGACATGGCTAAGTACTTAGATTTTACACTCTGCAGAGGTGGTGCACTTTCCCCACAAGACTTGATTTTAACCAAGACAAGATCTTTCAGAAGCCTTCCCTTAGACCATAATGGACGCGCTCCAACCTATCAAACCCCTACCACCAACTGTCCATTTGGCTAAGTTATTGCAACCTATGTGATCCAGGCAGAGCCCATAATGCCAAGTGGCTGCACTTGAAGCTTCTCAACATATGACATCTCAAATCTCTTTGTTCCTGGGTGGCATTCCACAAGTGAGATACACAAGGTAAACCATAGAAATGGGCCTTGTGTAACCACTCAACACAAACCATTCTTTCCATTCCACCCAGGTGATTCATTCACTTAGTTGTTTTGTTAAACAAACACAAGTCCTTGACTTAGAAATATTACATAGCATGAATATAATCCACCTGGTTTCCTACTAGCTAAGCTAAGCATGATAGTAGTAGGAATCTTAAATTAGGATAATTCTACTAAGGTTTCATCTACTAGGATTTCCCATGGCATAGTTTATACTTAGCAAAAAATCCATGCAAGTCCTACTTAAAAATATCACTAATGCATAGTGAAAATAATAGGACAAAAGTATGAAGCACCACTTGCCTTTATGGTAGAGAATATAAGTTCACTCCTTGATCTTGCAATAGTCACACTCTTCAAATTCCACTACTATTCAATCAAGCACAAATTCAATCTACCATTCAAGCAATCATCACATAAAATAATATAAACAAAGCAATGCATGCAAGCATGCCAAAAGTTGTTTTATTTGAAAAAGTGGTTTTCCAATAGGTTATAAACATTTTAAAACACATATTGGTCATTTATAGAAGTGGCAAAACCATTTGATATTAAGTTAGTGAAAATGGCCATTTGAATCATTTTTGTTTTGCTACAAATGGTTCAAAATCAAAGTAATATTTCCTAGTGTTTGAAAAATACATTTTTAAACACAAATGTTAGTGTTTTATGGTCAAGTGTTTATTATTAAAACCATTTGCAAAAGGTTTTACCTATAAACCATTTTTAAGTCAAACAACATTTTATTTCATTAGAAATTCCTTTAAATAGAGTAATAATTTCCTAGGGTTCACCAAATATATTTTTAAATTTTAAAACTTAGTGTTTAGGGTCACAGAGTTTAAATCAAATCATTTCCCAAAAGTTTTACTCAAAAAGCATTTTAAAACATATTCAACAATTTTTATTTATCTAGAAATGCTTTTATTCAAAGATTTATTCCTTAGATTCACAAAATACACTTTTAAATCCATAAGTTGGTTTCTATGGTCAGTAGGTTCAAAACAATCCGTTTCCAAAAAATATTTCTAGAATAAATTTTATATTCAAATTATGCCTACACAAGTTTCTGCAAAAACAACTAAGTTTCCAGAAGCAATTCATTAAACAAAGTGCATGGTTGGAAATTACTTGTTCTGCTGATTCTATTGATATAAAATTTATAAAATTTGGACATGTGGATCAAAAGTTATGAATTTTACAAACTCTAACATCTAATAGAACCATTTCTGTTTTTAAAACAAAACCCAGGCCACGTGTTGTGTTCTGATTGGCCGAAAACGGTTCGCGTGGATCGGCTGTTGTGATGCATTGGATTAAAAGCGAATCGTGCAGCACAGATCAAAGGATACCTCTTCGTTTAAGTTTCTATTGTATCCACTGGATCAACATCCTACGGTTCACAGCACAACAACCACTAACTAGTGGCGCTGGCGACGAACGCTCGGCGGAGGCACTCTGTCAGCGGCGTTCCGGCATAACCAGGAAGCAAGGGAGAAAGGGAAGGGGCTCACCAGGTTCGCCGTGCTTCGCTGATGCTCGAGGTGGTTGTTTCGGGGACAGGGGCGCACGGAGTTGTCGTCAATCTATCGCCAGAGTTTGAGACGGTGTCGGGTGCTCTCTGTCATCGACGAAGGCGAGGATATAGTTCACGCCACAACAAACAAACGATGATGTTAGGTCCGTGCGAGAAAGGCGAATACGAGAGTATCGGTCAGAGGGGATGGGGTGGCCAGGAGTTACCAGGGGGTGTCGCCAGAGTGGAGGCAGACGGCGGCGCTCTCGGTCTTGGTCGTTGCCGAGCCTAGGGAATGCGTGTGGGCGAGTGGGGAGTACTGGGAGGTTCGCAGGATGCTAGGGATCTCGTTCGTGTGAAGCAGGGCGTGTGGGGGTGAAGGGTGCTGGCCGGAATTGCTCGGAGAGCTCGCTGGAGCAGAGGACGGTCTCGGGCTAAATCGGAGCGGCCTGGTGGCGAAGGGTGGGTGGCTTCTAGGGGGAATGGAGAGGGGGAGCAGGCGTTTAATCGAGCATGGTCGTGGCGAGGTTTAAGTGTGGCAGTAACAAGTATTGATGCGAGTTAAAATGAGCAGAAACGGCCGGCGAGCGCGTGGTCACTACGGGGGGGTGAGGAAGAAGGCCTGCCAGGTGGGGTTGGTTGGTCAGCGCGAGAGAGAGAGGAGTGGTGGGGTCCAGACATCATCGACTGCACGGGTAAGTTCGCATGTGTGACTCGTTTTCTCGCGGGAGAGAGGGAGTGGGCTGGTGCTGGGCTGGACTGGGCTGGCTAGGCTGGTTTGGCTGCTTCATTCTTTTTGTTCTGCTTATTTTTCTTTTTCCCTGTTTCTTTTATTTAGTTTTGAATTTGTTCAAACAAATTAAACAACCATTTGAATTTCAAATCTTTCCAAACCTTGAGTATATTTCAATACTGTTTATTAACATATTCTTAAGTCAAATTTAGAATATCTTTTTTTATTCTTTTTAGGGTATATTAATTATTTAAAATAGGCCCTTGTCTTGATTCAAATAAGATTTACTAATGTTTCCAAACTCTATTTGAAAGCCAAATTTTACCAAATATTTTTAGTAGGTTTTATTATTCAAAAGGGGTGTTAAATAATTTACTTTGAATTATTTAAAGTATTTTATTATGATTATTAATCATTTAATTTAGTCAATTGTCTTTATTCAAATGGAATAGAATTTGGTTAATGCCATTTTATTTTATTTGAAAATTCTCTATCCTTTTATTTATTGGATTTGGATTATAATTATTCCATTTGCTTATGGACTTGGCCAAGTTTTAATTTGGCTTTTAAATATTCCCTATTAATTAATTCTTTCTTTATCTTATAAAATCCATATCTTTTTATTTAAAGATCCAAACTTGGTGATTCCAATTTGTAAAATCTTAATTAATATTTGTTTATCCTTTTATATTTCTTTAGGATTATTTACTCACAATTTGGTATGGATTTTAGATAGGTGCCTAATTATCTTTGGAAATTCAATTTCCTTATCTTACTAAATTCATAAGATTTTATCTATGGCTCCAAATTAAGTGAAACCAATTTCCATGGTTTTATAATATTTTTATTTATCAACCTTGATCATTTATAAATGTTTGTTGACAAAAAAAATTTATATGGATCAAAACCATGGTCTTAGAGATATCTTGGAATTGATTTTCCCCCATTAGGGTTTTAGGATTTTGGTTTATTTTCCAAGTGTTGAATTTCAAGATGCATTTAAGAAGAATGCAATTTCACTTGATTTGAATTTAGTTGGATTTAAACTTTGTTCAAGATGAGTTTTTAAGTTTCCATTTAGAATCAAAAAGTTTCTTTTCACCCTAAATTTCAACAATAGTTTATTTTGTTTATTTATTTTTCACATTTGAAAATTTGGAAAATTTTGGGATGTGATAGGCTAACACCCTTAAAAGAAATCTCGTCCCGAGATTTGGGAAAGGTAGAGGTTACAAGTTGGCTCAAGGCAACTAGGGTACTACCACCCTTAAATTTTTTTCAACTAGATTACATCTTGGCTTGCTTGGGATCTTGATGAAACTTCTCTGGGCAAACATCTGCATAGTGTCCTTTGTTTCCACACATGAAACATGTGACAAGGCTGAGATCTCTCATGGGCTTGTTTGTCTTGTACTTCATCTTTTCTGGACAATTGCTTGCATAATGTCCTTGATAACCACAATTGTAACATGTGACAAGATTGAGATGTTCACGTATCTTCTGTGGATAAGTTGATACATAATGGCCTAGCTCTTTGCAGTTGTTGCACCACACTTGGCTAATTTCCTTATACTTCTTCTTCTTCTCTGGACATTCATTGGCATAGTGTCCCATCTCTTTGCAATGGCAACACTGCACTTGGCTTTTGTCCTTCTTCTTCTTGGGTTTCTCCAAAGCTAGGAGTTCTTCTAGTTCATGCTCTTCATATATCACCTCAAAGGTGGGAAAGTCTCCTTGTTTCCTTAATCTTTTTCTTGGATAATACATATGTTTCTTCTTTTGTCCTTCAATGGGGGTCATAGTTCATGGAGGTGCAAGCTAAGATTTTCCTTTGTCTTCATCCTTCTTTGTAGAAGTTGTTCCCTCATGTGGGTTTACAAACTTGATGCACTCCACCTTGTTTCCTTTGTTGAACTATGGAATAGATGGGGCATTGGATAGGGACATGATTATTTCCTTCACATAGGAAACAAGTAGCTTGAGATGTAGGGCATCGATTAGTTGGATGTTTCTCTTCACAATTAGGGCATTGATCTTCATGCTCTTTGGAAGTGTGGTCCTTGTCTCCACAAATATTGCAAGTTTGAGTTCCTTCTAAAATATCATCCTGGACATCATTGTTGTCACAAGCTCCTTGGGAAAGGTTGTCTCCCATGTTGATCAATTGATTTGTCACCTTTTGCATCAATTGGGTTTGGGTTTCCAAAACCCTTTGCATGGTTGGGTCTAACTCATTGTTGTTGTCTAAAAACTGAGTTGTCACTTGGTTCAACTAGGTTTGGGTTACTATGAGTTCTCTCATGTGCATCTCTTGGTTGTTATTGTTGTTGTCACCATTCTTGATGTTGGAGTTTTTTGGAGTAGTCATCTGTTTGGGTTGGATTGGGATTAGAATAGGCAAAAGAGTTCTAAGGAAATAATTCTAGTCACACACACTGTAGCGACCTCGGATCAAGTAAGATCCTAAGTCCCTGTGATTAACATGCTAGTCCCTGGATCAATAGCTAGCACTCACAGTCGATGAAATATCATGTAAAACACAAAGTCTTTATTACACGGAGAATCCAGAGTATGAATTTATTACAAATTTGCTTAGCATTAAGCTAGCTCAAATAACAGCGGAAACATAAAAGCAGCTTGAGTCCATCACGCCCCAGGCTTGTCGAGTGTAGACTTGCGATCCCTACGCACCTTTCAATCTTTGGATTCTTCACATAAGACGTGCAGCCAACAAGTTGGGTCAATACTTTGAATGTATTGGCAAATTACACCAAGAAGAGAAAAGACTATCCCTACATGCAAGGCTAGTTTAGGCTATGGAGTTCTTTTGCTCAAAGCTAGTTTTCTTAAGTAGAGAGAAGAAGAGAAGATTTTCCTACTTTATAAACATTTGCTTAGATAGAATAAGGTCGAATGGCACACGAGGATATTACGCACCAAGTGTCCAAACAACCAAACACTTGGATATTACGCACCAAGTGACACTTGGATATTACACACCAAGTTCCCAAAATCCCACCCATTGGCGATATTACTCACGCCATGGGGTTTTAAAAACTTTGTTTAGAAAAGAGAGAGGAAGATCCTTCAGATGCTCAATGTTGTTCTGTTTTCGTGAACACGGCTGATCGATCAGTTGCAATACTCTCGAGAGTTTGTGCACTTTACCCACAATCCATGATCAAGTCCTTTTACAGACAATACCATGGCGAGGCTTTCCCTTAGTAGCCCCTCTACCTTCTGGATCCAACCGTGCCAAGAACCTCCAAATGTTGGTACCCAGGTGAGGCTTCCCACTAAGTACTAGGCCAAGACAGAGCCCATAATGTATTGTGGTTGCACTGGAAGCTTCTGAATTCTGAAACATGGCAGAATTCTTTGATTCCTGGGCGGCCGTCCTCCACCAAAATCTCACTCGTTGTCCCGACAACCATTCCGCCCAGAAGAAAACATAGATTTATTTTGAAATGGATTTGAGAAGAAAAGTTTGCTCAAGCATTGTCTTTCGAACCCCCCAACGGTACTTTGTATATATAGCATAGCAAGCAATACTTAGCAAAAATAGGGGAACCTATTAGGAGGGGAAATCCTAAGTATAGAGCTACTCATGGCATACTACAAAATCATCGCACTTGCAAAAATAATACTAAGTAAAAATTCTACTAGAACATCCTTCACATGCATACTACAGAATTTTGAAGATCACATGCATAGAATCAAAACTGGGACAAAAGTTATGAACAAGTGGTGTAACTTGCCTTGATCCGAGCAGCACTCTACACAATAGCACTCCTTAGCGCACTCCGAAGAATCTAACGAATCACAAACATAGGTCTGATCACAACTTGCTCAAAACATGTCACAGAGATAATCATGCATGCATGCAACATGGTATTTTATGCAAGATTGGTTTTCTAATTTGACCAAGGTAGCATAATTAGATTGCAATTGTGTTAAGGGTGTTACTAGGATTGATTTCCCATAGGTTTAAATCAATTTGGGTCACTAATATAGTTCATAGGGTTAAAAGGAGATCCAACCATCTAATTAGCCCCAAATTAGATCTAATGATCTCAAGCAAAGTTTTATAATTTTGTTCAGTAGGTATTGTGGAAACAAAGTCAACGCAACAAAAATCAACTAAAACGGAGTTCTAATTATTTTTCTATGAATTAAATACTCCAATATAATGATTAAAAATCTACACCAAAAACCCTACTGTAAACTTGGAATTTTATTGCAGATTTGTGTTCTACATAAAATTATGAATCCAACTTATATTGTAAGCTAAATTTGGCCAAGTATTTAATTTTATAGGATTTTCGCAAGTTTTAAACTAAATCTACAAATAGATCTAACCCTATCTTAAAAACTTGCCAAGTGGCAGCTTCCGACTGGTCCAGCTGGCAAGGTGGGGGTGACGCGGCGCGGGCGCGGTGCCGACACGCTATGCCACGCGGTGTAGCGTGATTGGCGCATACCGCTTCAATCGATCTTCTAATCCTAACCGTCGAGCCTAGATCTAACGGCTAAGAGCAAGGACAAGCTCACCTCTCTGGCGGCGGGCGACCTGTGGTGGTCGGCGTCCGTGTTCCTCGGTGAGGGTGAAGCAGTCGCGGATGGTCGCCTCCTCCTCGTGGTCCCACCCGTAGCCTCAGATTCGATCTTCTCTTCTCCGAGTGGTGGCGGTGGCTACTCCTTCTCCGCAGCAACGTCCGCGGTAAACAGAGGGAAAACGGTGAGTCGACGTTGTCGATCGAGAGGTTCAAGCTAGGGAAGAAATCAGGGGGTGGGGGTTCCCCTGTTGTCGACTTCGTCGGCTTACCGAGGCCAGCGGCGGTTCAAGCCCGCGGAATATGAGGGAGGCTAGGGTTCTGAGGGTTTTGGGAACGGAGGAGAGGACGCGCGGCTGGGTCTTTATATGCAGCCTGGGGGGAGTCTTGGCTGGACACGGAGGCGGGGAGAAGCGTGGCCGGCGCAGACTCTAGTTCTCGTCAGAGAGGAAAGGGGAGGGTGACAGATGGGGTCCGAGTGTCGGTGGCGGAGGGGGAAGTGGGCGTGGGTGGGCTGGCGCAACGGCCCAGTTAGGTTAGGCCGATGCTTTTTTTTATTATTTAACAATTTTTCATTTTTTGTTTTAGTAAAACTTAAATAACTTTTGCAAATAAAGTCCAAAAATGTTGAAACCAACTTCTAAATTTTTGTAAAAAGAAGGTGGTCATCTTAGGACCATAGTTTAAAGTTTTACATAGTTTTTGGAAGGATCAAGCTTGACTACAACAATAATGCTTACATATAGAAATCTTTAATAGTGTTTTGTTAGGTTTAGGTGTTAGGATTTTGTTGCAAATTTTTATTTGTAGGATGCAATGATGCAAGGATGATGCATGGCACTAATAAAATCCTAATATAAAATCTGGGATGTTACAAACCTACCCCCCTTAAGAAGAATCTCGTCCCCGAGATTCGGGTTGGCTAGCAAATAGGTGTGGGTGTTCTGCCTTCAAGTCTTCTTCACGCTCCCACGTAGCTTCTTCCTCAAAGTGGTGGTTCCATTGAACTTTGCAGAATCTTATAGTCTTGGTGCGGGTAATCCTTTTGGCTGTTTCCAGTATTTTGATGGGTTCTTCCTCATAGGTAAGGTCATTCTCCAATTGAACCTCATCTAGGGGAACGGTGTCTCTTAGCGGTGTTTCGGCCATCTCCGGGTGACACTTCTTTAGTTGTGACACATGAAACACATCATGAACAGTCAGTCCTTCCGGTAGCTCCAACTGATAGGCAACTTCTCCTCTACGGGCCAGAACCTTATATGGTCCTATGAATCGTGGGGCTAACTTGCCCTTGATTCCGAACCTCTTAACTCCTCGTAGGGGTGAAACTCGGAGATACGCCCGGTCCCCTATTTTATAAGCCACATCTCTGCGCTTGGAATCAGCATAACTCTTCTGTCGGGATTGGGCTACCTTTAGCCTATCCTGAATCTGTCGTACCTTTTCTTCGGCATCCTTGATCAATTCAGGTCCAAATAGACTATGTTCACCAACTCCACTCCATAGTAACGGAGTCCTACACTTCCTGCCGTATAGAACTTCAAACGGAGCCATCTTGATACTTGTCTGGTAGCTGTTATTGTATGAGAACTCCGCATATGGAAGGTTATCATCCCAACTAGACCCATAGTCTAGTGCGCAAGCTCTCAACATATCTTCCAGAATCTGGTTCACCCTTTCAGTTTGGCCATCTGTCTGAGGGTGGAAGGCGGTACTGAATTCTAGTCGGGTTCCAAGACACTCATGTAATTGTCGCCAAAACTTTGAAGTGAACTGGGTGCCTCTATCTGACACAATTCCCTTGGGAACACCATGCAGACTTACAATTCTTGACATGTATATCTTAGCACGCTTAGCACTTGTATACGTGGTCTTTACGGGGATGAAGTGAGCCACCTTAGTAAAGTGGTCCACCACAACCCAGATAGAATCAAATCCTGAACGAGTCCGGGGCAATCCCATGATGAAATCCATGCCTACCTTATCCCACTTCCAGTTGGGTATAGGCAGTGGTTGAAGTAATCCGGCCAGTTTATGATGCTCGGCTTTAACTCTATTGCATACATCACACAGAGAAATATATTCTGCAATTTCCCTCTTTAGGTTATTCCACCAAAATCTATCCTTTACATCCATGTACATCTTCGTGTTACCTAGATGGATTGAGTAGGGTGAGTCGTGAGCTTCTTGTAAAATCAACTTCCTAATGTCGGGGTCATTGGGAAAGCACAAACGCTTCCCATACCAAAGGGTTCCTTGTTCATCCAGACGGAATTCTTTTGTCTTTCCTTCACTTATCCTGACTCTTATATCTTCCAACTCTTTATCTCACTTTTGTGCTTACTTGATTCTTTCTTGGAAGGTGGACACTATTTCCATAGTTGCTACGTGTCCTTTCAGAACTATCTCTAGCCTGAGATCCTTGAATTGCTTGCATAAATCCTCTGGAAGTTCCCCTGCGGTAAGTCCATTCACATATACCTTACGACTTAAGGCATCAGCCACCACGTTTGCCTTTCCGGGATGGTACTATAAATCCAAGTCATAATCCTTAATTAGCTCAAGCCATCTTCTTTGTCTCATATTCAACTCCTTTTGGGTGAAGATGTACTTCAAACTCTTATGATCTGTGAACACATCACAATGTTTGCCCATGAGGTAGTGTCTCCATACCTTGAGTGCATGAACCACAGACGTAAGTTCCAAATCATGTGTGGGGTAGTTATGTTCGTGGTTCTTAAGTTGTCGGGAGGCATAGGATACCACTTTCCCATCCTGCATCAATACACTTCCAAGCCCTTGTCGAGAAGCGTCACAATAGACTTGAAAATCCTTTTGGATATCGGCGGAACCACATAAGGCGTTTCTTCAACTCTTGAAAACTTGCTTCACATGCCTCGGTCCATAGGAATTTCTTTTCCTTCTTCAATAGTTCCGTCATGGGTTTTGCTATTTTGGAAAAGTTTTCAATGAACCTCCGGTAATATCCTGCGAGGCCCAAGAAACTCCTAATATCCCCCACATTCTTGGGTGACTCCCATTTTGTCACGGAAGCTACCTTACTAGGATCTACGACAACTCCTTTTGCCGACACAACATGACCAAGGAATCCCACTTCCTTCAACTAGAATTCACATTTGCTGAATTTGGCATACAACTTGTGTTCTCTTAGTTTCTCCATAATTAGGCGCAGATGTTTCTCATGTTCCTTCTCATCCTTAGAGTATATGAGTATATCATCTATGAAGACCATGATAAACTTGTCCAAATATTCCATGAACACCTTGTTCATCATGGTCATGAAGTATGCTGGGGCATTGGTTAGACCAAACGACATCACGGTGTACTCATACAATCTGTACCTTGTGGTAAATGTTGTTTTGGGTACATCCTGTTCTCGAATCTTTAGCTGAAAGTAGCCCGATCGCAGATCGATCTTTGAGAAAACACTTGCTCCCTTTAACTGGTCAAACAAGTCATTGATGTTGGGCAGAGGATACTTATTCTTAATCGTCACTTTGTTCAACGAGCGGTAGTCCACAACAAGCCTCTTGGTTTTATCCTTCTTTTCCACAAATAGGACAGGTGCTCCCCAAGATGACGCGCTGGGTTGGATGAACCCCTTGTCCAATTGTTCCCTAAGCTGTTTCTTGAGTTCCTTTAACTCGTCCACATCCATCTTGTATGGTCTCTTAGCTATCGGCCCCGTGCCTGGCATCAAGTCAATGAGGAACTCGATATCACGGTCGGGTGGCATTCCGGGTAGCTCCTCTGGAAAGACATCTGGGTATTCCTTTACAATAGGTACCTCCTCCAAGCTAACCCCCTTAAGAGAGTTCACCATGGCTTCCTTAAGTGCAAAATTTGACTTGATACGAATTCTCTTCCCTTCCGGTGTTGTGAGCGTGACAGTTCTTTTGGCACAATCTATGACTCCTTCAAATTCGGTCATCCAATTCATGCCCAAGATGATGTCTAATCCTTGTGATTCTAGAACTACTAGACTTGTGGGAAAGATGTGTGTCCCAATCCTTAGTTCTAGTCCCCGGCAACCGGAGTTTGCCACTATTTCTCCCCCAGGAGAACTTACCCTTAGAGGAAAATGTATAGTCTCCGTAGGTATCTTGCCTCTATCCACAAATACCCTTGATATGAATGAATGCGATGCACCAGTATCAAAAAGAACAACTGCGGGAATAGAATTGAGTTTGAACATACCAATCACAGAGTCTGGTGCATCACAAGCATCCTCCATAGAGACATGATTCACCGTGGCTTTGACAAACGGATTTGGCTTCTTCCCGTTTCCATTGCCATGGTTGTGTCCATTTCCATTCCAATTGCCATTGCCATTCTTCTTCTCGGGGCAAGAGGTTGCATAGTGCCCTGTCCTGTTGCACTTAAAGCATGTCACCTCACTGAGATCCTTTCCATTGCTGCCACTCCCATTGCAGTTTTTATGCCCATTGTGTTTGTGGCCGCCATGGTGATGACCGTTATGGTTGTGGCCATTATTGTTATAAGGTGGTGGTGAGGAATTGCGCTGCTTCTGGTACGAAACAGAGTGCTTTTGAGGGTTAGACTTCCTCTTGCGGTTTTCTATGCTCTTCCTTTTGGATTCAACCACAATGGCTCTATCCAGGAGTTCCTGAAAGTTATCAAATTTCTGAGCCACAAGCTGAATGGATATCTCATCATTGAGCCCTCTTAAGAACTCCTCCTGTCTCTTGGCATCAGTGGAAACATCATCGGGTGCATAAAGGGCTAGCTTGTTGAAAAGCTCACCATACTCGGTGACAGAACGGTGCAGCTGGTGTAGGTCGCGAAATTCACGGCTTTTCAGAGTCATGATACCAGCAGCCACATGATGAGTGCGAAAAGCTAACTCAAACTGATCCCAAGTGATAGCATCAATATCTGGGTGGGTGACTTGGTAGTTATCCCACCATTCTGCAGCAGGTCCTTCAAGCTGGTGTGCGGCATAACGTACCCTGTCGGCTCCGACAGCTTGCACGGTGTCTAGCTTCTTGTTGATTGTTCGTAGCCAGTCATCTGCGATGATTGGTTCAGCGCTGCTTGTGAAGGTAGGTGGGTTCAACCTCAAAAACCGAGTCAAGCGATCCTGTTGAGGTGGTGGCGGAGGTGGTGGTGGTGGCGGGTTGTTGTTGTTGTTTTGCATGTTCTGTGTGAGCAGTTGGATCAGCTGGTTCTGAGTGGCCAAAAGTTGTGCTATTTCCGGAGGGATTTCGGAGTTCGCACGTCTTGGCGGCATCTGTGGGGTTTGAGAGAAAAGTAAAGAAATAGAAAGAAAGACTAAGTAGTAAACTCCTACCCTTATGAAAACACATCAAGCACACGAGACACATTAACACAACTTAACACAGAAAACAACCAAGTTTAACTAAACCAGAATTGTCTTGGTATTTATTACAATCGCGAATAACGTTCTACTATAGAATTAAAAGTGGTCCAACTATTACACATCTTCCACGCCTTCCTCTTCCTCGTCCTCGAACGAGTAACCTTCCTGCTCTAGGGTTGTCTTGTACAACTCCATCTCCTTCGTGGTGGCTTCAAGCTTCGCTTGGAGGTTCTTAATCTCATCCTGCAGCTTCTTGGTGGTGGCTTCTAGCTGCTCCTGAAGTCCCTCCTTCTCGCTTTGTAGCTCCTCCACTACGCTTGACTTCTTAGCGGCTTCAAGTTGCTTTGCCAAGTCCCTCTTGGAAGCACGCACATCATCGATTATCATGCAAAGGCCTTCAGTTTGCACTTCAGCTCCATCAATCTCCTGTTTGAGTTCCCTAATTCTCTTGTTTTTATTTATCACCCTCTTCTCTTGGTTAGCGAACTTCTTCTCTTGGTCCTGGAACTTTATCTCTTGGAGCTTCATTGCCTCCTCCTGCTGCTTGATCATTTCCTCCTTCTCCTTAATGAGGGCGCATAGCTCGTCGTTCTTTAACATCTCGAGGAAGGTACCCTTTTCAAGGTCATGGATGTGGCACTCCAAATCTTGATATTGGGTCCTTCGGCGCTTGGTAGAAGTTCTTTCCTCAAAGGATAACTCCATGGGAATTCCTTCCTCGTCTCGTCTTCCAAAGAGGCTGCCGCAGTGTCCTCGGAGAGCTTCATGATGACGTCCACATAAGCGACCAATGAGTTGCTGCAAGCTGATGCTAAGGGCCTTCTCCTTGGAATCGCTAACAATGTGGATTGCTATGTCTTCCTCCGGGTTCTTGCCTCGCTCTTTTCCTAGCTGGATGACTTTGACTCCCCAACAGCCGTCCTTGTGGAGTTTCTTCATTGTGCTCCCCTGGATTGTTGGGAGGGGAAGGTCCAAACGTGTGAGTAGGTCCATGAGGAATCCACCAAAGCGAAGGGGATCGATGTCCGCGACGGTGTCGTAGAGGAAGCTTGTCATCTTTAAGTTAGAAGAATGAGAGTTAGATACTTAATCAAGTAGAGGAGAGCAGATACTAGAAGTGCGGAAAATAACTTAGTAGAAAAGCAAGTAAGGCACATAAGTTAGAGGTGGTTCCAATCCTAGTGTCACGTCCTACAGGCAACGATGTGCTCTGATACCATCTGTAGCGACCTCGGATCAAGTAAGATCCTAAGTCCCTGTGATTAACATGCTAGTCCCTGGATCAATAGCTAGCACTCACAGTCGATGAAATATCATGTAAAACACAATGTCTTTATTACACGGAGAATCCAGAGTATGAATTTATTACAAATTTGCTTAGCATTAAGCTAGCTCAAATAACAGCGGAAACATAAAAGCAGCTTGAGTCCATCACGCCCCAGGCTTGTCGAGTGTAGACTCGCGATCCCTACGCACCTTTCAATCTTCGGATTCTTCACATAAGACGTGCAGCCAACAAGTTGGGTCAATACTTTGAATGTATTGGCAAATTACACCAAGGAGAGAAAAGACTATCCCTACATGCAAGGCTAGTTTAGGCTATGGAGTTCTTTTGCTCAAAGCTAGTTTTCTTAAGTAGAGAGAAGAAGAGAAGATTTTCCTACTTTATAAACATTTGCTTAGATAGAATAAGGTCGAATGGCACACGAGGATATTACGCACCACGTGTCCAAACAACCAAACACTTGGATATTACGCACCAAGTGACACTTGGATATTACACACCAAGTTCCCAAAATCCCACCCATTGGCGATATTACTCACGCCATGGGGTTTTAAAAACTTTGTTTAGAAAAGAGAGAGGAAGATCCTTCAGAGGCTCCATCCTTCAGATGCTCAATGTTTTTCTGTTTTCGTGAACACGGCTGATCGATCAATTGCAATACTCTCGAGAGTTTGTGCACTTTACCCACAATCCACGATCAAGTCCTTTTACAGACAATACCATGGCGAGGCTTTCCCTTAGTAGCCCCTCTACCTTCTGGATCCAACCGTGCCAAGAACCTCCAAATGTTGGTACCCAGGTGAGGTTTCCCACTAAGTACTAGGCCAAGACAGAGCCCATAATGTATTGTGGTTGCACTGGAAGCTTCTGAATTCTGAAACATGGCAGAATTCTTTGATTCCTGGGCGGCCGTCCTCCACCAAAATCTCACTCGTTGTCCCGACAACCATTCCGCCCAGAAGAAAACTTAGATTTATTTTGAAATGGATTTGAGAAGAAAAGTTTGCTCAAGCATTGTCTTTCGAACCCCCCAACGGTACTTTGTATATATAGCATAGCAAGCAATACTTAGCAAAAATAGGGGAACCTATTAGGAGGGTAAATCCTAAGTATAGAGCTACTCATGGCATACTACAAAATCATTGCACTTGCAAAAATAATACTAAGGAAAAATTCTACTAGAGCATCCTTCACATGCATACTACAGAATTTTGAAGATCACATGCATAGAATCAAAACTGGGACAAAAGTTATGAACAAGTGGTGTAACTTGCCTTGATCCGAGAAGCACTCTACACAATAGCACTCCTTAGCGCACTCCAAACAATCTAACAAATCACAAACATAGGTCTGATCACAACTTGCTCAAAACATGTCACAGAGATAATCATGCATGCATGCAACATGGTATTTTATGCAAGATTGGTTTTCTAATTTGACCAAGGTAGCATAATTAGATTGCAATTGTGTTAAGGGTGTTACTAGGATTGATTTCCCATAGGTTTAAATCAATTTGGGTCACTAATATAGTTCATAGGGTTAAAAGGAGATCCAACCATCTAATTAGCCCCAAATTAGATCTAATGATATCAAGCAAAGTTTTATAATTTTTTTCAGTAGGTATTGCGGAAACAAAGTCAACGCAACAAAAATCAACTAAAACGGAGTTCTAATTATTTTTCTATGAATTAAATACTCCAATATAATGATTAAAAATCTACACCAAAAACCCTACTGTAAACTTGGAATTTTATTGCAGATCTGTGTTCTACATAAAATTATGAATCCAACGGTATATTGTAAGCTAAATTTTGCCAAGTATTTAATTTTATACGATTTTCACAAGTTTTAAACTAAATCTGCAAACAGATCTAACCCTATCTTAAAAACTTGCCAAGTGGCATCTTCCGACTGGTCCAGCTGGCAAGGTGGGGTGTGACATGGCTGTGTCGACTTACTTTGCCACGCTGGCCAGCATGATTGCGCGTACCGCTTCGATCGATCTTCTAATCCTAACCGTCGAGCCTAGATCTAACGGCTAAGAGCAAGGACGAGCTCACCTCTCTGGCTGGCGGCAGCGGCTGGCGGCGGTTGGGCGCAACGGTGGTCGGCGTCGGCGTCCGTGTTCCTCGGTGAGGGTGAAGCAGTCGCGGATGGTTGCCTCCTCCTCGCGGTCCCGCCCGTAGCCTCATATTCGATCTTCTCTTCTCCGAGCGGTGGCGGTGGCTGCTCCTTCTCCGTAGCTCCGGCGAGCAATCTGTGGCGGTGTGCTGCGGTAAACAGAGGGAAAAATAGTGAGTCGACGTTGTCGATCGAGAGGTTCAAGCTCGGGAAGAAATCAGGGGGAGGGGTTCCCCTGTTGTCGACTTCGTCGGCTTACCGAGGCCAGCGGCGGTTCGAGCCCACGGAATCGGAGGGAGGCTAGGGTTCTGAGGGTTTTGGCAACGAAGGAGAGGACGCGCGGCTGGGTTTTTATATGCAGCCTGGGGGGAGTCCAGGCTGGACACGGAGGCGGGGAGAAGCGCGGCCGGCGTAGACTCTAGTTCTCGTCGGAGAGGAAAGGGGAGGGTGACAGGTGGGGTCCGGGTGTCGGTGGCGGAGGGGGAAGTGGGTTGGCGCGGGCGCTGGCTAGCTAGCTGTCGCGTGGGCGCGGGTGGGCTGGCGGAGTGGCCCAGTTAGGTTAGGCCGATGCTTTTTTTTATTTAACAATTTTTCAATTTTTGTTTTAGTAAAACTTAAATAACTTTTGCAAATAAAGTCCAAAAATGTTGAAACCAACTTCTAAATTTTTGTAAAAAGAAGGTGGTCATCTTAGGACCATAGTTTAAAGTTTTACATAGTTTTTGGAAGGATCAAGCTTGACTACAACAATAATGCTTACATATAGAAATCTTTAATAGGGTTTTGTTAGGTTTAGGTGTTAGGATTTTGTTGCAAATTTTTATTTGTAGGATGCAATGATGCAAGGATGATGCATGGCACTAATAACATCCTAATATAAAATCTGGGATGTTAGACACACCAATTCACACAAGCAATGTGCAAGCAATCACAAACAAACATTCCACTCAAACAACAAAGTTCAAGCACATTTTTAGGCAACAAAATATTTTTGCTACACCACATAAGTTAGTGTGTTGATTTAATCTAAATATGGTGGTCCAACTATATGGTTCACTTGAGATAATTCCATCCTTCTTAGTTGGTTCTTCTTGAACAAGATCATTGTATCCTTGGAGAAATTCTTGCATCTTGGTCACAAAACTTCAAAGGTGATGATGATTCCTTCTAAGTTGTACTTCCTTAGTCTTCAAGTCTTGAGTAATATTTCTTGTCTCACTTGTAGTCCTTAGTGATATCCAAGTTGAAGTCCTTGGTGAAGATAAAGTTGAAGTCATTTGAGTTGGTGAAGTCCTTTTCTCAAGTTGATGTCTTTGTTCTTGTTGAGGCTTTGTCTATCAAGTTGAAATAGAAGAGACGTAGAATTAAAACCAAAATGGTTGAGGAAAGGGTTTACATTAAGTTTTGGAACAAATACAACTCCTATTTTTTCTATGGGGTTTTGTCCAATCCTAGGGTTACAATCCTACAGGCAACACAGTGCTCTGATACCATATGTAAAGGTCCAAACATTTAATAAGGTATACATCCTTGTGTTTACAATGCTAGTCCCTGGATCAATAGCTAGCATCCACAGTTAAGATGTAATATCAAGAAACAAAGGTCATAATACAACTTTATAACCAGGAATAAAATAATTCATTACATCTTACATAGCTCATTTGGCTATCTCATTACAATGCAGCAGGAATAACTATATAACATGGAGTCCTTCATCTTCAAAGTGCCATAGACAATCATGTTGGTTGTAGACTTGTAATCCTAATCAACACACTTCACTAACATCAAACAAACCTACAACATAATAAGTTACATCCACAAGGGTCAATACATTTGAATTGTATTGGCAAGTGATACTATGGTAGAATAGTGATATCTATCATCTACATGCATTTGGCTAAGTGGAGCTTAGGCTTGCTTTGCTCAAAATAGATTTTCCTTATCATTTGAAAACACTAAGTTTTTGTTTGTCAAAATCATCCAAGGCATCTCCCAATAGAAATTGGTGATCCTTTAACCCTTGTTCAACCACAAGTTTTTAACTTAGAAATTGGGATGAGGAAATTCTTGATAGCTTCCATGTCTTGATGCTCAAATTGTCCAATACCAGGGACATGGCTAAGTACTTAGATTTTACACTCTGCAGAGGTGGTGCACTTTCCCCACAAGAATTGATTTTCACCAAGACAAGATCTTTCAGAAGCTTTCCCTTAGACCAGAATGGACACGCTCCAACCTATCAAACCCCTACCACCAACTGTCCATTTGGCTAATTTATTCAACCTATGTGATCCAGGCAGAGCCCATAATGCCAAGTGGCTGCACTTGAAGCTTCTCAATATTTGACATCTCAAATCTCTTTGTTCCTGGGTGGCATTCCACAAGTGAGATACACAAGGTAAACCATAGAAATGGGCATTGTGTAACCACTCAACACAAACCATTCTTTCCATTCCACCCAGGTGATTCATTCACTTAGCTGTTTTGTTAAACAAACACAAGTCCTTGACTTAGAAATATTCCATAGCATGAATATAATCCACCCTTGTTTTCTACTAGATAAGCATGATAGTAGTAGGAATCTTAAATTAGGATAATTCTACTAAGGTTTCATCTACTAGGATTTCCCATGGCATAGTTTATACTTCGCAAAAATTCCATGCAAGTCCTACTTACAAATATCACTAATGCATAGTGAAAATAATAGGACAAAAGTATGAAGCACCACTTGCCTTTTTGGTAGAGAATATAAGTTCACTCCTTGATCTTGCAATAGTCACACTCTTCAAATTCCACTACAATTCAATCAAGCACAAATTCAATCTACCATTCAAGCAATCATCACATAAAATAATATAAACAAAGCAATCCATGCAAGCATGCCAAAAGTTGTTTTTTTTTGGAAAAGTGGTTTTACAATAGGTTATAAACATTTTAAAACACATATGGGTCATTTATAAAAGTGTCAAAACCATTTGCTATTAAGTTAGTGAAAATGGCCATTTGAATCATTTTTGTTTTGCTATAAATGGTTAAAATCAAAGTAATATTTCCTAGTGTTTGACAAATACATTTTTAAACACAAATGTTAGTGTTTTATGGTCAAGTGTTAGCTATTAAAACCAATTTCAAAAGGTTTTACCTATAAACCATTTTTAAGTCAAACAACATTTTATTTCATTAGAAATGCCTTTAAACAAAGTAATAATTTCCTAGGGTTCACCAAATATATTTTTAAATTTTAAAACTTGGTGTTTAGGGTCAGAGAGTTTAAATCAAATCATTTCCCAAAGGTTTTACTCAAAAAGCATTTTAAAACATATTCAACAATTTTTATTTGGCTAGAAATGCTTTTATTCAAAGATTTATTCCTTAGCTTCACAAAATACACTTTTAAATCCATAAGTTGGTTTCTATGGTCAGTAGGTTCAAAATAATCCATTTGCCAAAGATTTTACCATAAAAATATTTCTAGAATAAATTTTATATTCAAATTATGCCTACACGAGTTTCTGCAAAAATAACTAAGTTTCCAGAAGCAATTCATTAAACAAAGTGCATGGTTGGAAATTACTTGTTCTGCTGATTCCATTGATATAAAATTTATAAAATTTGGACGTGTGGATCAAAAGTTATGAATTTTACAAACTCTAACATCTAATAGAAATTTTTCTGTTTTTAAAACAAAACCCAGGCCACGTGTTGTGTTCTGATTGGCCGAAAACGGTTCGGGTGGATGGGCTGCTATGATGCGTTGGATTAAAAGCGAATCGTGTGGCATAGATCAAAGGATACCTCTTTGTTTAAGTTTCTATCGTATCCACTGGATCAACATCCTACGGTTCACAGCACACCAACCACTAACTGGCGGCGCTGGCGACGAACGCGCGGGGGCGGCGCTCTGTCAGCGGAGTTTCGGCATAACCAGGAAGCAAGGGAGAAAGGGAAGGGGCTCACCAGGTTCGCCGTGCTTTGCCGATGCTCGAGGTGGTTGTTTCGGGGACAGGGGCGCACGTAGTTGTCGTCAATCTCTCGCCGGAGTTCGAGACGGTGTCGGGTGCTCTCTGTCATCGACGGAGGCGAGGATACAGTTGACGCCACAACAAACAAACGATGTTGTTAGGTTCGTCCTAGAATGGCGAATACGAGAGTATCAGTCAGAGGGGATGGGGTGGTCAGGAGTTACCAGGGGGTGTCGCCGGAGTGGAGGCAGACGGCGGCACTCTCGGTCTTGGTCGTTGCCGAGCCTAGGGAACGCGCGCGGGCGAGTGGGGAGTACTAGGAGGTTCGCAGGATGATGGGGATCTCGTTCGTGTGAAGCGGGCGTGCTGGGGTGAGGGTGCTGGCCGGAATTGCTGGGAGAGCTCGCCGGAGCAGAGGACGGTCTCGGGCGAAATCGGAGCGGCCTGGTGGCGTAGGGTGGGTGGCTTCTGGGGGAAATGGAGAGGGGGAGCAGGCGTTTAATAGAGCATGGTCGCGGCGAGGTTTAAGCGCGACAGTAACGCATATTGATGCGAGTTAAAATGAGCAGAAACGGCCGGCGAGGGCGTGGTCACCGCGTGGGGGGTGAGGAAGAAGGCCTGCCAGGTGGGGTTGGCTGGTCAGCGAGACGGAGAGGAGTGGTGGGGTCCAGACATCATCGACTGAGCGGGTAAGTTCGCAAGTGTGAATCGTTTTCTCGCGAGAGAGAGGGAGTGGGCTGGTGCTGGGTTGGACTGGGCTGGTTGGGCTGGTTTGGCTACTTCATTTTTTTTGTTCTGTTTATTTTTCTTTTTCCCTGTTTCTTTTATTCAGTTTTGAATTTGTTCAAACAAATTAAACAACCATTTGAATTTCAAATCTTTCCAAACCTTGAGTATATTTCAATACTGTTTATTAAAATATTCTAAAGTCAAATTTAGAATATATTTTTTTTATTCTTTTTAGGGTATATTAATTATTTAAAATAGGCCGTTGTCTTAATTCAAATAAGATTTACTAATGTTTCCATACTTTATTTGAAATCTAAATTTTACCAAATCTTTTCGGTAGGTTTTATTTATTCAAAGGGGGTGTTAAATAATTTACTTTGAATTATTTAAAGTATTTTATTATGATTATTAATCATTTAATTTAGTCAATTGTCTTTATTCAAATGGAATAGAATTTGGTTAATGCCATTTTATTTTATTTGAAAATTCTCTATCCTTTTATTTTATTTGGATTATAATTATTCCATTTGCTTATGTACTTGTCCAAGTTTTAATTTGGCTTTTAAATATTCCCTATTAATTAATTCTTTCTTTATCTTATAAAATCCATATCTTTTTATTTAAAGATCCAAACTTGGTGATTGCAATTTGTAAAATCTTAATTAATATTTGTTTATCCTTTTATATCTCTTTAGGATTATTTATTCACAATTTGGTATGGATTTTAGATAGGTGCTTTATTATCTTTGGAAATTCAATTTCCTTATCTTACTAAATTCATAAGATTTTATCTATGGCTCCAAATTAAGTGAAACCAATTTCCATGGTTTTATAATATTTTTATTTATCAACCTTGATCATTTATAAATGTTTGTTGACAAAAAAGTTTTATATGGATCAAAACCATGGTCTTAGAGATATCTTGGAAATGATTTCCCCCCATTAGGGTTTTAGGGTTTTGGTTTATTTTCCAAGTGTTGAAATTTCAAGATGCAGTTAAGAAGAATGCAATTTCACTTGATTTGAATTTAGTTGGATTTAAACTTTGTTCAAGATGGGTTTTTAAGTTTCCATTTAGAATCAAAAAGTTTCTTTTCACCCTAAATTTCAACAATAGTTTATTTTGTTTATTTATTTTTCACATTTCAAATTTTGGAAAATTTTGGGATGTGACAGTATTTGTCGCTTAGAACGTCAAGTTTCTCGTGAAGAAATTTTTCGTGAAATGTTAAGTGGGAGGACAATAGAACTTTGATAAGGTTACAAGAACCTTATCTATATGTGAAAAGTTGCACAGCACAGAAAAGTATTCTAGAGGCAGCAAAAATGCTCATGGCTCACGTTCCTCAAAGGTTGTGGTCACGGAGGTCTAAGTTCCTATTGAACCTAGTAGGTCGGGTAAACAATCAAATACTAGGATTTGAAAGTAGATCATTGTTATTTGATAATGATGAACTGACTGTATGCAAAGAAGCGATGATGGGCCCTGACTCCATCAGATGGCTTTAAGACGTAGAATCCGTGATAGTTCCATACACAAGAAATCAAGATTTGAACTTGAAAGACCCTCGAGAAAGGTGTAAGACCTTACAGTCGTGTTTGGATCTATAAAGAAATAGACATGGATGTTTCACATCTATGAAATAGTCGACATGTTGGGAAAGAGTTCACAACAATGTTCAAAGGTTGACTATGATAAGATTTTATCTTTCATAGCGATATTTAGTCTAGACGGATTAATGTAGCGACCACTACATATAAATTTGTTATGTGGTAATTGAATAAACAAAACAAGTTCTAATAGAAATGTTACCTAGGACGTGTGCATAACATGGTCCATAGGGTTTTGTTAATTCAAAGGATGCTAAAATGCGTATGCAAACTACAATAGTTGAAGTGAGCATCGCGGAGTTGGAATCTTCACCATGATGAAACTATTAAAAACGGTTTAAATTCATCAGAGACGATGAAGATGCTTGCATTTGCAAGAAATTAAGTGGGAGCGCTAAGACATATTTCTAATACATTATGTGGAAGACATATTATTGATTGGAAATGACGTATATTTTATTAACACGTGTTAAGAATGTCATCTCAATGAAAGACTTAGGCAAAACCCAAATATTTGGCATCAATATCTATATACATATATTGAGATGCTAATATGGTTGTGCCAAATGTACATAGATGAGATATTGAAAGAGTTCAATATGGAAATGACAAGAAAGGTTCTTGCCACACAGAAAGGATTAAATAGAAATTCAAGTGTATCGACACTTGATAAGTGAAACAAAGATTCAAGTATTTTTGATACTTGATGAATGAAATCACAAAGAGTATTTTTCCAATCATACTGTGATACGTACACATCCAGATATGTCATATACTCTAAATGTTATGAGCATATACCAGAATGATTCATAAGATGATTATTGGACGATAGTAAAGATATTCTTATGATCTTTTGAAAGAACTAAGAATATGTTGTTTTTGTAGAGGTGACAAATAGATAGATAGTTCATTGTAAAGAGTTACATTGATACTAGTTTTGTCACAAAGTACAAATTAAGTTTATCTCAATTTAAACTATGAGTGACACAATGTAATGGAAAGGAGATTCCATGATGGATTTGGATGAGTTACAAATTTAATACATTGTGATGGATACTACAACAAAAGGCTAAGTATATGATTGTTATTGTAATAGCTAAAGAGGTTATTTGTGTCAAGTAGTTTGATCATCAAACTAGGTGTGGTTCACAGCGGGATAGTACTATGAAGATATATTGTACGACAATATTATCAACATGTTTTAACCCCAAGGAACTAAAGGTCTCACCAAAGGACCAAATTTATACAATGCCATCTCATTAGAGAATGAGTGATGCGTAGAGACGCAAAGACATGCAATTTCACACGGACCTGTAAATGTCGGACCCGAAGATCGGTTTACCACTAGCAATCGTGTAAATACAACACCAGAAAGCCATAGGAGTTGAATACACAAAGTTTTGAAACTAGATTATTGTCTCTAGTGCAAGTGGGATACTATTGGAGATATACCCAAGAGGCAATAATAAAGTGGTTATTATCATATCTTAGTACTTATGATAAATGTTTACATATCATGCTATAATTGTATTAAACGGAAACATTAATACGTGTGTGGTTTATAAACATAATAGAGTCCCTAGTAAAGCCTCTTACTATCTTTTTGGTTAATATATGATCATGGTTTCCTGATCATGAACATTGACATGTTATTAACAATAAGGTCATGTCATTAGGAGAATGATGTGATGGACATAATCCTATAGTTAAGCATAGCATAAGGTCAAGTCATTCAAATAGTTCACTTGCTATAAGCTTTCTGATACATAGTAACCTAATTCCTTCGACCATGAGATCATGCTAATAACCATCACCGGAAGGATGCTTTGATGACATAAAACACCACACCATAACTGGGTGGCTATAAAGGTGGCCAGAAAGTATGTGTTGAGGCACATGGATCAAGAGTGGGATTTGTCCATCCATATGATGGATAGATATATTCTGGGCCCTCTCGGTGGAATGTCATCCAATTATCTTGAAAGCATGTGAATAGCTCACAAGGGATCACATATCACGGGAACGAGTAAAGAATACTTATTGGTAATGAGGTTGAACTAGGTATGCAGAGATATCAACAATCAGACCTCGCATAAGTAAAATATCGCGAGACAAAGGGAAATTGGTTTTGTATGTAAATGGTTCATTAGATCACAAATTAATCGTAGAAATATGTGGGAGCCATATGAATTTCTAGATTCCTCTATTGGTTATTGATCGGAGAAGATTCTCGATCATGTATGCATAATTCACGAACCGTAGGGAGACACACTTAAAGATTCAATGTTGTTTAGTAGATATGGAATGTGAGTAAAGGGACTGAATGTTGTTTAGAGTATCGGATGGGATCCAGGATATCACGAGGAGATCCGGAATGGTCGGAGAATAAAATTCATATAAGGAAAGTCCAATTTCGGAGTTCGGGAATGATTCCGGTGTTTTCACTGGAATGTTCTAGAAGGGTCTAGAAGGTTCACCGATCCGGAAGGTGAAGGGTACATGGATGTGTCATGACAAAATGTAATGGTTGCATCATGTCCTAGGTCACTTGGCTGGACACTTGTAATAGAGAAATCAAACTCTAATTTGAAAGTCAAAAAAGGCAGTTTCATAAAGTCAAATCCTAACATGGTTTCCGAGTTAGGGAGGGTTTCTGAGTTAGGGAGGGTTTCCACCTGGGTTGGGAACACCCTTGGACTCCCCCCACCTATATAAGGAGGGGTGGGGGCGCACCCCAAGGTATCCCCATTGCCCTAGGCGCCCAAGACCCAATCCCTAGGCCGCCGCTACCTCCCAAGCCGCTGGCGCCTGAGATCCCCTTTAAACCGCTGTTGCCGTCTAGCCTAAACCCTAGCCGCCGGCTTCCCTCTTCCCTCGGCATCTAAAACCTAGATCGCCGAGGCCCTCTTCTAATCCACCATACTCGCTCCGGCTTAGGCGAAGCCCTGCGGGATCTCCCCTCTACTTCCGACACCACGCCGTCGTGCTGCCGGAATCGCGAGGAGAGAGCTACAACCTCCGCTGCCTGCTGGAACAAGGGAGAGGAAGGTCTTCATCGAGTACCGTACGCGTGAACGACTGCGGGAGCGCTACCGTAATGCGGCGCCGAAAGGATCGCCTACGCGATCTTGAGATCGGAAAGTGAACGACTACATCACCCACGAGAATCTGCTCCTGTTAACCGCTTTGGATCTTCGAGGGTTAGTACTCTATCGACTTGTTTCTACAATCTAGTAGATAGATCTTGGCTTGTGTGTGTTCATGTGATAGAAATTTTTTGTTTTCCATGCTATGAACCCATACACGATGGCGGCCGCGGCTACACACATTTTCATGGAATATTGATTGGGTACTTAGGGTTTTGGCATCGGGGGGTATTTATAGGCGAAGAGGCGAGGCAGGGGCGGCCAGGGTGGTCACACCCCGCCCTAGGCGCGGCTAACCCTAGCCCGCGCCGCCAGGGGGTGTGCCCCCCTGGTGCCTCCCCTCCGTCTCGTACTCTAGCTCCGTGTTCTCCACGGTAAAATATTGACTTTGGATTTTGTCCCATCCAATTCCGAGAACATTGATGTTCTGCCTTTCTGGAACCAAAAACAG
This sequence comes from Avena insularis, assembly GCA_023614405.1. NCBI lineage: Eukaryota > Viridiplantae > Streptophyta > Magnoliopsida > Poales > Poaceae > Avena > Avena insularis. The sequence continues at coordinate 360,418,839 of CM042697.1, forward strand.
AAGAAAACATGCAACTGGCACTGTGGCATCTTGTTAATAGGTTAGTACCAGAAAACATATAAAAATACCTCAAAGTGTAGAAAAAGCAAAGCAAAGTAGATACTAAAAAAGCATGGAACATCAAAAATTATAGATACGTTTCCGACATATCAAGCATCCCCAATCTTAACTCCTTCTCGTCCTCGAGTAGGTAAATGATAAAAAGAATAATTTTTGAGGTCACCATCAAAATCAAGATCAAACCATTTGCAAGCATTGAAAGCTGGGATCAAAAACTCTAAACAGAGCATGAAAGATGGAGTTCTAACAGTAAGACAAAGTAACTATGTATGCAATATGAAAGGATACAAACAATGATCATGAATAACATGCATTGAAGAACGTTTGTTTGTTTCACATACAGAAAACATAGCATAGTGGCATTCAACTTGTCGCTCATGGAGTAGCAAATAGATGCATAGGACACCTTCAAAGTTCATAAGAGTGACTAGATACAAATAGCACAAGAAAAAGTAATATCAACAATATGCATCAATCAATAAGTTTTGGGACAATGCACATAGAACTAAGAATGGCAACTATGCTCTCTTAACTGGTGCCAAAGGATATAAGGTGAAGACTCAATATAATAGTGGAAGAAACGACCTTCATAAAGGGAAACAGGGATTTCAAGTCTCAAAAAGAGCTTCCAAAAAATATGGTACTTGTTAGATTTCATCCCTCATTGCCCCTATCATAAGCATATTGAAGTGATTAAGGTTAAAGTGAACAAAGATGGAGTATATGCTTGACAAAGTATAAGTTGGAAATCTCATGTCCCTTGAGTACGAGGGCCGCACCTCATGCTACTCAACTTTGGTCACCTGTAAGTTCTTATCATAGTAAGTACATGTGTATCATAGAGAACAGCCAACGGGGTACCCCTTGCACATGATACAGGAGCTATCCCATAATCAAAATGACAAGGCAAGAAGACAATGAGCATCTCAGCAATCTTCTTATTTACCATGGTAATATGGTGCTTTTTCTCTCTTTCCTCTTTTTAGTGTGTCTCTTTTTTTATAAGAAGAAAGCTTCATAGATGTCATTATGGTGATGCTACAAGTTTCCACCATGATTATGCATGGCTTAAGCTAGAGGCCCAGGCGTTTCTCTAACACACACAAATAACTCCATGGACTTACAATCTCCCTCTTTATTTCACACCGGTGACATCCATAGACAAAAGGGCATGATATCAACTATGTACAAAGTACAAGTGCAATATTGAAAGCATTCCCGGTGACAACACGGTTCTGCTAATTTCAACGTATAAGTGCAAGCATATACAACATAGATGACACAATGGTTCATGTTTATTAGGGGCAAGCAACAAAGCATGATTCCTTCAAGGCACACTAAGAAATACTAATTGTTTTGAACAAGTCATGATATAGCAATAATCACTAAGCATAAGTTCAAAAAAACACCTATCATGACATGATAAAGTCTAAGTCACAGTCAAAGCAAGCTCCTCTTCTACTAGTCAAGCAAGAACTTTCTACTCCTCTCCAACACCAATCAAATTATTTGAAACAACATAGTGAGAACGGAGGTCTGAAGTAATTTATTCAATCAAACTAAAATTAAAACTCAGACGCTCCAGGAACAACACAACTTGTGCATGAAACAATAAAGACGAAGTGTCTATAAAGACCTGAGCTTTTTATTAATGAAGAAGGGGATGCCTTGGGCATCCCCAAGTTTTGACGCTTGTACCTCTTGAATATTTCTTGGGGTGACACGGGGTGGCATCCCCAAGCTTGAGACTTTGTCCATTCTTCATCTCATTACATCATTCCCACTCTACACCTAAAATTTTTCCTTCATACAAAACTTCACACAATCTTCATTAGCAACATTAGTGTATTCAAAAGATAATAGACCCTTGGGTTTAGCTTTATAACAACAAAACTTTCACTAAAAACACAAGTTATTGTAGCAATTACCTCAAAAATCTCAATTACCCAAAAAGAACCCATAAAGGAATCAATAAGAAGCAAATGCAAATAATGGCAAAAATCTGTCAAAACAGACGAGCAGGTAGAAACCGATTTTTTTCGAAGATCTTCTGTTGCTCAAATAAAGAATTGTTGAACTGACGAACGTTAGCTAACATACTGGGGATTTATTCAGAAAATATCAGCTCAATACGACTTACAGATATTTTACACGAATATTTACGGTGAAGCACAAAAATCTGTTTCGGGATAGCAACTCCCCAAATCTTACTTCCCTCTCATTAGAGGTCATTCTTGGCACAAAAATTAAACAAAAAGGATAAGGAGAGGTCATTACTGAAGTAATAACTTCCAAGACTCAAGAAAACTCTTGGGTTATATCCCAACAAGTACTTTTCTTTAACGCCTTTAAGTTAGGCACAAGAAGCAAGAATCAAGTGTTTTCAAATGAAGAAGCATTAACATCAAACCTTGCTTTAAAAGGAGGAGCAAAAACCAACTTCTCTCTTCTCATAGGGAAGTGTTCAATACCTTTCTTGAATGGAAATTGATATTTAATGGTGCCTTCTTTCATATCAATGATGTCACCAACAGTTCTAAGAAAAGGTCTTCCCAAAGTAATAGGACAAGAAGCATTGTATTCAACATCCAAAACATAGAAATCAATAGGGACATAAGCATTGTTAACCATAATAAAAACATCATTAACACTCCCTATGAGTTTCTTTTTAGCATTATCATTAAGTAGGACATCCAAATAACAATCTTCCAAAGGTGGAAAATCAAGCATTTCATAAATCTTTCTAGGCATAATAGAAACACTAGAACCAAGGTCACATGAAGCTTTGAGATCAAAGTCATTCACTTGCATATTAATAATGGGTTCCCAACTATCTTCTACTTTCCTAGGAATAGAGACTTTGTGTTTCAACTTCTCTTCCATAATTTAATAAGAACATTTGTAATGTGTTTGGTGAAAGCTACATGCATATCACTAGCTTCAGGACTTCTAGCAAGTTTCTATAGGAACATAATCACTTCAGAAATATTGCAACCATCAAGATCAAAATCAATCTTAGCATCACTTGTAGTAGGCTCATTGGGTTTAGGCATTATGGTAGGAGCAATAGGGACTTCTTGTGGTTTAGTGGCATCCATATTGGTGGTGGTGATAGTGCACACACTATTGTTTCTAGCAATTTCAGCTTCTCTTTCCCACTTAGCATGTAGTTGGGCTAACAGTCTAACATTTTCATCAATAGTAAGTTGTATGGCATGAGTAGCAGCAAAGGTACTTTCCAAAGTTCCAGGTTTAGCAGCCATTTTATTAATCCAAGAGGACTGTGCTTCAGACAAAGAGGAAATATTTTTGTCAACATTCAAAAGCTTTTCCTCCATAGTCTTGTTGAAAGTGGTTTATTTACTCATAAAGTCTTTGAGCATGACTTCAAGTTCAGAGGGGCACTTCTAGTATTGTTGTAGGAGTTTCCATAGGTATTGCCATTATTAGGAGGATAAGGCCTATAATTGTTGTTACTACTAAAATTATTCCTATAGGCATTATTGCTGAAATTGTTGTTCCTAATGAAGTTCACATCAACTTGCTCTTCTTGAGCAACCAAAGAAGATAAGGGAACATTATTAGGATCTAAAGGAGCTATCCCATTAACAAGCATATCCATAATAACATCAATCTTATCACTCAAAGAGGAGGTTTCTTCAACAGAATTTACCTTCTTACCATGTGGAGCTCTCTCAGTGTGCCATTCAGAATAATTGATCATCATATTGTCAAGGAGTTTTGCTACAGCACCCAAGGTGATGGTCGTAAAGGTACCTCTAGCATCTCAATCCAACAGTTTTCTTGAGCAGAAGTTCAAACCTGTATAAAAAGTCTAGATAATCATCCAAGCAGTAAGTCCATGAGTGGGACAATTATTAACCAAAGATTTCATTCTTTCCCAAGCTTGAGCAACATGTTCATTATCAAGTTGTTTAAATTTCATAATATCACTTCTCATAGATATAATCTTAGCAGGAGGATAGTATTTTCCAATAAAAGCATCTTTGCACTTAATCCAAGAATCAATACTATTTCTAGGCAAGGATAGCAACCAATCTTTAGCTTTTCCTCTCAAGGAGAAAGGAAACAACTTGAGCTTAATAATATCCCCATCTACATCCTTATACTTTTGCATCCCACAAAGTTCAACAAAGTTATTGAGTTGGGCAGCAGCATCATCAGAACTAGCACCAGAAAATTGCTCTCTCATCAAAGGATTCAACAAAGCAGGCTTAATTTCAAAAAAGATAGCATCAGGAGCAGGTGGATGATACGTCAAAAATGTATCTATAATTTTTGATGCTCCATGCTTGTTTAGTATCTACTTTGCTTTGCTTTGTCTACACTTTGAGGTGTTTTTATATATTTTCTGGAACTAACCTATTAACAAGTTGTCACAACGGTTGCCTGTTTTTCTTACATTTTTGGTTCGGAAAAGCGGAAAATCAATATTCTTGGAATTGGACGGGACAAAAGCCGAAGTAAATATTTTACCATGGGGGACACGAAGCCAGAAGACGAGACGGAGAAGTGAACCAGGGCGGCCCGACCCCCATAGGCGCGGGTGGTCCCACCCCGCGCCTGGGTATGGTGTGGAGACCCTGGCCACCTCCCAGCCTCGCCTCTTCACCTATAAGAAGCCCCTGATGCAGGAACCCTAGGCACCCGATCAAAACTCCATGAATCCTTCTGTAGCCTCCGCCACCGTCGTCCCTAGATCGGGGGGATCTGAAGTTCTTCCCGGCACCCTATCGGAGGGGAAATCATCCTGGAGGCCTTCTCTCCGGTATGAAGCATGAGTAGTTCCACCTTGGATTATGGGTCCATGTAGTTGCTAGATGGTTGTATCTCCTCCTTGTGCTTTCATGTATAGATCTTGTGAGCTCCGTTCATGATCAAGATATAATCTATTTGTAGTCATGCATGTTGTGTTTGCGGGGATCTGATGCATATTGAGATTACTATGTCAGATTGATTAATGGTTTTGTATATTTGATACTATCATGTAAGTGTTCTTTGTGATCTTGCATGCTCTCCATTGTTAGTAGCTATCTTGGCCAAGTAGTTGCTAGTGACTCCAAGAGGGGGTATTTATGCTCGATAGTGGGTTCATGCCTCTAGTTTCCAAGGGAAGTGATAGAAATCTCTTTGGTTGTAGATGTGTTGTTGCTACTAGGGAGAAAACAACGGTCTCTTGTTCATAGAACAAGTGGATTGTTTACCTTACACACTTTGCTTAAGCGGTTATGCATTGCTTGCAACTTAATTCTAGAGGGGGTTCGGATGATAACCTGAAGGTGGACTTCTAGTCATAGATGCAGTTGGATGGTGGTCTATGTATATTGTTGTATTGCCCAATCGAATCTCATAGGATCTTTTTGTCTGGTATTATTATGCCTTGCTCAGTTCCTGTCAATTGCCCTGCTGTAATTTGTTTACCCTTCATGCCATGTTGTTTATCTAAGGAGCGCACCTCTAGTGAACTATGGACCTCGGTCCAATCTTTACCATTGATACATCTTCCACTGTTACATGTTTACTTGCTGCAAACCATTACCTTCCACACAATACGTTTAATCCTGTGTTACAGCAAACCAGTGAGCTTGACAACCTCACTGATTCATTGGGACAAAGTCTTGAGTTTGTGTTGTGCAGGTTTCCATGTTGCTTGCAACACCTGTGTGACGTTTCCTTCCTCCTACCGGTTCGATAACCTTGGTTTATTACTGAGGGAAAACTTGCTGCTGTGCTTCTTCACACCTTGCTCTTGGGGTTCCCAACGAAGCGCTCCTACGTCAACTCAGTGTCGCATCAAGCTTTTATGGCGCCATTGCCAGGAAGGCTAAGGACGTCTTCACAAGGGGATTCGAGTCCTTCACTTCCCTTCTCTTTACTTTGTTTTTAGTTTGCTTGGTTTCTTATGCTTGGTTTTGTTTGCATCTTTTCAAAAACTCCAAAAAATTAGTCTAGTTTGGTTTGCTTCCTTTATTCAAAAACACACAAAAAAATAGTTCCTGATATAGTTGTTGTTGCTGTTTTTGGCTTGCCCACCTTTGCCAAAATGAACTCCGCTCAGAACGCCAATTTGTGTGACTTCACTAGCACCAACAACAATGATTTCCTAAGCACTCCTATTGCTCCACCTTCTCTTGTTGCTACCTTTTATGAAATTAAGCCTGCTTTGTTGAATCTTGTGATGAGAGAGCAATTTTCTGGTGTTAGTTCTGATGATGCTGCTGCCCATCTCAATAACTTTGTTGAACTTTGTGAGATGCAAAAGTATAAGGATGTAGATGGAGATATTATTAAGCTCAAGCTATTTCCTTTCTCCTTGAGAGGGAAAGCTAAAGAATGTTTGCTATCCTTGCCTAGAAATAGTATTGATTCTTGGACTAAGTGCAAAGATGCTTTTATTGGAAAGTACTATCCTCCTGCTAAGATTATATCTATGAGAAGTGACATTATGAAATTTAAACAATTTGATAATGAACATGTTGCTCAATCTTGGGAAAGAATGAAGCAATTGGTTAATAATTGTCCCACTCATGGACTCACTTCTTGGATGATTATCCAGACTTTTTATGCAGGTTTGAACTTCTCCTCAAAAAACCTGTTGGATTCAGCTGCTGGAGGTACCTTCATGGGCCTCACTTTGGGTGCTGCAACAAATCTCCTTGACAATATGATGGTTAATTACTCTGAATGGCACACTGAGAGAGCTCCACATGGTAAGAAGGTAAACTCTGTTGAAGAAACCTCCTCTATGAGTGATAAGATTGATGTTAGTATGGCTATGCTTGTTAATGGGAAAGCTCCTCTAGATCCTAATAGTGTTCCCTTAGCCTCTTTGGTTGCTCAAGAAGAGCAAGTTGATGTGAACTTCATTAGAAACACAATTTCAACAACAATGCCTATAGGAATAATTTTGGTGGTAACAACAATTATAGGCCTTATCCTCCTAATAATAGCAATACCTATGGAAACTCCTACAACAATGCTAGAAGTGCCCCTTCTAAACATGAAGTCATGCTCAAAGACTTTATTAGTAAAGGAACTTCTTTCAACAAGACTATGGAGGAGAAACTTTTAACTGTTGAGAAGAACATTTCCTCTTTGTCCGAAGCACAGTCCTTCTTGATTAATAAAATGGCTGCTAAACCTGAAACTATGGAAAATACCTTTGCTACTGCTCATGCCATACAAGTTACTATTGATGAAAATGTTATACTGTTATCTCAACTTCATGCTAAGTGGGAAAGGGAAGCTGAAATTGATAGAAACAATAGTGTGGGCACCATCACTAGAATGGATACCACTACACCACAATAAGTCCATGTTCCTCCTCCTACTATGCCTAAGCCTATTGAGTCTACTACTATTGATTCTAAGTTTGAATTTGATATAGATGGTTGTAATATTTCTGAAGTGATTCTTTTCTTGAAAAAGCTTGATAGAAGTCCTGATGCTAGTTATATGCATGTTGCTTTCACTAAACATATTACAGATTCTCTTGTGAAAATTAAGGAAGAGAAGCTAAAACACAAAGCTTCTATTCCTAGGAAAGTACAAGATAGTTGGGAACCATTATTAATATGCAAGTGAATGACTTTGATCCCAAAGATTCATGTGATCTTGGTTTTGGTGTCTCTATTATGCCTAGGAAGATTTATGAAATGCTTGATTTGCCAGATTTATGAAATGCTTGATTTGCCACCTCTGGAAGATTGTTATTTGGATGTTCCACTCAATGATAATGCTAAAAAGAAACTCATGGGGAGTATTAATGATGTTCACATTATGGTTTACAATGCTTATGTCCCTGTTGATTTCTATGTTTTGGATTTTGAATACAATGCTTCTTGTCCTATTACCTTGGGAAGACCTTTTCTTAGAACTATTGGTGCCATCATTGATATGAAAGAAGGCACCATTAAATATAATTTTCCATTCAATAAAGTTATTGAACACTTCCCTATGAGGAGAGAGAAGTTGATTTTTTCTCCTCCTTTGAAAGCAAGGTTTGATGTTAATGCTTCTTCATTTGAAAATAATTGATTCTTCTTCCTTCTTATGCCTAACTTAAAGGCGCTAAAGAAAAGTACTTGTTGGGAGATAACACAAGAGTTTCCTTGAGTATTGGAAGTTATTACTTCAGTAATGACCTCTCCTTATCCTTTTTGTTTGCTTTTTGTGCCAAGAATGACCTCTAATGAGAGGGAAGTAAGATTTGGGGAGTTGCTGTCCCGAAACAGATTTCTGTCCTCCACCAAAAAATTCGTGAGGAGTCTCTGTAACTCGGATAGAGATGAAAATTTGTGAATAAATCCCCCAGTATGTTATCTAACGTTCTATAGTTCAACACTTGTTTATTTGAGCAACATAATATGTTAGAAAAAATCAGTTTCTACCTGCTGGTCTGTTTTGACAGATTTCTGCCATTATTTGCATTTGCTTCTTATTGATTCCTTTTTGAGTTCCCTTTTATGGAATTGAGCTTTTTGAAGGAGTTACTAATGTAGCTTGTGTTTTTAGTGAAAAGTAATGTTGTTCCAAAGCTTTGCCTAAATGTCTATTATCTTTTGAATACACTAATGTTGCTAATGAAGATTGTGTGAAGTTTTGTATGAAGGAGAAATTTCAGGTGTAGAGAGAGAATGATGTAATGAGATGAAGAATGGAAAAAATCTCAAGCTTGGGGATGCCACCCTGGTGTCACCCAAAGAAATATCCAAGAGGTACAAGCGTCAAAGCTTGGGGATGCCCAAGGCATCCCCTTCATCAATAAAAAGCTCAAGTCTGTCTAGACACTTCGTTTTTATTGTTTCATGCACAGTTGTGTTGTTCTTGGAGTGTCTTAGTTTTTGTTTGATTTGCTTAGTTTCTTTAGTTTGCTTGAATAAAGTAGTTTGGACCCCCGTTGTCACTGTGTTGTTTCAAATAAGTTGCTTGGTTTGGAAAGGAGTAGGAAGTTCCTGCTTGATAAGTGCAAGAGGAGCTTGCATTGACTATGACTTAGACTTTAGCATGACATGCTAGGTGTTTTTTTGACCATACGCTTAGTGATTATTGATGTAGCTTGTCTTGTTCCAAACAATTGGGATTGCTTAGTGTGCCTTGAATAAATTATGCGTTGTTTTAGCATGCAAAAGCATAGTATTGTGCTATTCTCCTTTGATGATTTGCCTGGGTTGACTTGGCACATGCTCACACCATGTTATGACTATGAACAAGTCACCATAGCCTCTATGATTATTTAGTCCTTGACTTGTAGTACCACTCTATGCTTTGATTAGTAAATTTTTGTTGCTCTGCATGATTATGGCCATTATTGCTCTCTTAGTTGGTTGCTCCCAGTCTTTTGCTAGCCTCCACTTGTATGAGTAAGATCTACTCATGCTTCCAACTCCCAAGAAACCAAGTTATTCCAAAGTGTACACTATAAATTCCCATGCATGGTGTGTTACACCATTCCAAGTATATTCTTGTTTTCAGCTATCTTCCAATTACAAACTATTTTGTTATGTGAAAACTTAGTGATTAAAGCCCTCACAAACTTGATGGAACACTTTATATTCTTTGCCCCTAATTAACTTGAACCATTGTGTCATCTATGTTGTATATTCTTGCACTTATATGTTGGAATTAGCAGAACCGTGCTATCACGGGGAACGTTTTCAACATTGCACTTGTACTTTGTACTCAGTTGATATCATACTCTTTTGTCTATGGATGTCACCGGTGTGAAATAAAGACGGAACTTGTAAGTCCATAGAGTATGTATTTTGTGTTAGAGAAACGCCTGGGCCGCTAGCCTAAGCCATGCCTAATCATGGTGGAAACTTGCAGCATCACCATAGTGAGCTATCTATGAAGCATCCTCAATAAAAAGCTATGCATATAGTAAATAAAAATATCGCTGAGATGCTCATTGTCTACTTGCCTTCTCATTTTGGTTATGGGATAGCTCATGTACCATGTGCAAGGGGTACCTCGTTGTCGGTTCTCTATAATACGCATGTACATACAATGAAAAGAACTTGCAGGTGACTGAAGTTGAGTAGCATGAGGTGTGGCCCTCGTATTCAAGGGACTTGAGATTTCCAACTTATACTTTGTCAAGCATATACTCCATCCTTGTTCACTTTAACCTTAACCACTTCAAGATGCTTATGATAGGGGCAATGAGGGATGAAAGCTAACAAGTACCTTAATTTTTGGAAGCTCTTTTTGAAACTTGAAATCCCTGCTTCCTTTATAAAAGGATTTTCTTCCACCATTATTTGAGTCTCCACCTTCTACTTTTAGGCACCATTAAGAGAGCATAGTTGTCATTCTGTGTGCAGTGTCCCAAAACTTATTGATTGATGCATATTGTGATAGTACTTGTTCTTGTGCTATTTGTCTCTAGTCACCCTTGTGAACTTTGAAGGTGTCCTATGCATCTATTTGCTACTCTATGAGGGACAAGCTGAATGCCACTATGCCATGTTTTCTATATGTGAAACAAACAAACGTTTTTAAATGCATGTTATTCATGATCTTTGTTTGTAGCCCTTCATGTTGCATGCATAGTTACTATGTCCTATTGTTAGAACTCCATCTTTCATGCACATGTTTAGAGTTCTTTGTTCCTAGCTTTCAATGCTTGCAAATGATTTGATCTTGGTTTTAATGGTGCATGTCACCTCAAAAATTATTCTTTTTATCACTTACCTACTCGAGCGGGAGCAGGAGGTAAGCTTGGGGATGCTTGATACATCGGAAACGTATCTATAATTTTTTATGCTCCATTCTTGTTTAGTATCTACTTTTCTTTGCTTTGTCTACACTTTGAGGTGTTTTTATATCTTTTCTAGAACTAACCTATTAACAAGTTGTCACAATGCCGGTTACTGTTTTCTTACATTTTGGTTCGAAGGCAGAAAATCAATATTCACGGAATTGGACGGGACAAAAGCCGAAGTCAATATTTTACCGTGGGGGACACGAAGCCAGAAGAAGAGACGGAGAAGTGAACCAGGGCGGCCAGACCCCCCATAGGCACGGGTGGTCCCACCCCGTGCCTGGGTAGGGTGTGGGGGCCCTAGCCACCTCCCAGCCTCGCCTCTTCACCTATAAGAATCCCCCGATGCAGAAACCCTAGGCACCCCATCAAAACTCCACGAATCCTTCTGTAGCCTCCGCTACCGTCGTCCCTAGATAGGGGGGATCTGAAGTTCTTCCCGGCACCCTGCCGGAGGGGCAATCATCCCGGAGGCCTTCTCTCCGGTATGAAGCGTGAGTAGTTCCACCTTGGACTATGGGTCCATGTAGTAGCTATATGGTTGTATCTCCTCCTTGTGCTTTCATGTATAGATCTTGTGAGCTCCATTCGTGATCAAGATCTAATCTATTTGTAATCATGCATGTTGTGTTTGCGGGGATCCGATGGATATTGAGATTACTATGTCAGATGGATTAATGGTTTTGTCTATTTGATACTATCATGTCTGTGTTTTTTGTGATCTTGCATTCTCTCCGTTGTTAGTAGCTATCATGGCCAAGTAGTTGCTAGTGACTCCAAGAGGGGGTATTTATGCTCGATAGTGGGTTCATGCCTCTAGTTTCCAATGGAAGTGACAGAAATCTCTTCGGTTGTAGATGTGTTGTTGCTACTAGGGATAAAACAACGGTCTCTTGTTCATAGAACAAGTGGATTGTTTACCTTAGACACTTTGCTTAAAGCAGTTGCCTGTTGCTTGCAACTTAATACTGGAGGGGGTTCGGATGATAACCTGAAGGTGGACTTCTAGTCATAGATGCAGTTGGATGGAGGTCTATGTATATTGTTGTATTGCCTAATCGAATCTCATCGGATCTTTTTGTCTAGTATTGCATTGTTATGCCTTGCTCAGTTTCTATCAATTGCCCTGTTGTAATTTGTTTACCCTTCATGCCATGTTTTTTATCTAAGGAGAGCACCTCTAGTGATCTATGGACCCCGGTCCAATATTTACCATTGATACATCTTCCATTATTACTTGTTTACTTGCTGCAAACCATTACCTTCCATACCATATGTTCAATCCTTTGTTACAGCAAACCGGTTAGCTTAACAACCTCACTGATTCATTGGGACAAAGTCTTGAGTTTGTGTTGTGCAGGTTTCCACGTTGCTTGCAACACCTGTGTGACGTTTCCTTCCTCCTACTTGTTCGATAACCTTGGTTTCTTACTAAGGGAAGACTTTCTACTGTGCTGCTTCACACCTTGATCTTGGGTTTCCCAACGAAGCGCTCCTACATCAACTCAGCGCTGCATCAGTGGAGCAACAGGAGTACTTAGGAAATCATTATTGTTTGTGCTAGTGAAGTCACACAACTTGGTGTTCTCAGCAGAGTTCATTTTGGCAAAAGTGGAGAAAGCCAACAGCAGGAGAAACTAGAGCGGGAACTATTTTTTGTTTCTTTTTTATAAGAGAAAGCAAACCAAACTAAACTAAAAATTTAGAGTTTTTGATAAAAAGAGGCAAACAAAACCAATCAAAAGAAACTAAGAAAAACAAAAACAAAGTAAATAGAAAGGTTGTGAAGGACTCCCCTTGTGAAGACGTCCTTAGCCTCCCCGGCAACGGCGCCAAAAAAAGCTTGTTGGCGTGTTATCGACGCCTCGTTGGGAGACCCCAAGATGAAGGTGTGAAGAGCACAGCAGCAAGTTTTCCCTCAGTAAGAAACCGATGTTATAGAACCAGTAGGAGGAAGGAAACAACTCAAAGGTGTTGCTAGCAACTTGGAGACCTGCACAACACAAACTCAAGACTTTGCCCCAAAGAACAGTGAGGTTGTCAATCTCACTAGTTTGCTGTAACAAAGGATTAACTATATGGTGTGGAAGGTAATAGTGGTTTGTAACAAGTAAACAGTAACAATGGAAGATGTATCAATGGTAAAGATTGGACCGGGGTCCATAGTTCACTAGAGGTGTTCTCCTTAAGATAAACAAACATGGCATGATGGGTAAACAAATTACAGCAGGGAAATTTACAGGACTGAGCAAGGCATAACAACGCAATACTAGACATTCATGATCCTATGAGATTCGATTGGGCAATACAACAAGAGACATAGACCGCCATCCAACTGCATCTATGACTAGAAATCCACCTCCAGGTTATCTTCCGAACCCCCTCCAGTATTAAGTTGCAAGCAACAGACAACTTCTTTAAGCAAAGTGTGTAAGGTAAATAATACACTTGTTCCATGACCAAGAGACCGTCGTTTTCTCCCTAGTGGCAATAGCACATCTACAAACTTAAAGATTTATGTCACTTCCCTTAGATTAAATAGAGGCATGAACCCACTATCTAGCATAAATACCCCCTCTTGGAGTCACTAGCATCTACTTGGCCAAGATAGCTACTAGAAACGGAGAGCATGCAAGATCACAAACAACACAGACATGATAGAATCAATAAGACAAAACCATTAATAAATATGACATAGTAATCTCAATATCCATCGGATCCCCACAAAAACAACATGCATGATTACAAATAGATGATATTGATCATGAACGGACCTCACAATATCTAAACCTGGTAGCACAAAGGAGGAGATACAACCATCTAGCTACTACATGGACCCGTAGTCCAAGGTGAAACTACTCACGCTTCATACCTGAGGTTGGCATGATGAATAAGAAGGCCTTCGGGATGATCTCCCCTCCGGCAGGGTGCCTGGAAGAGCTTTAGATCCCCCCCCCCCCCCGATCTAGGGACGACGGTGGCGGAGGCTACAGACGGTTTCGTGAAAAATTTATCGGGTACTTAGGGTTTTGGCATCGGGGGGTCTTTATAGGCGAAGAGGCAAGGCAGGGGGGACGCCAGGGTGGTCACACCCCACCCCCCCAGGCGCAGCTAACCCTAGCCTCCGCCGCCAGGGGGTGTGGCCCCCTGGTACCTCCCCTCCGTCTCATACTCTGCCTCCGTGTTCCCCACGGTAAAATATTGACTTTGGCTTTTGTCTTGTCCAATTCTGAGAATATTGATTTTCTGCCTTTCTGGAACCAAAAACAGAAGAAAACAGGCAACTCGCACTGTGGCATCTTGTAAATATGTTAGTACCAGAAAACATATAAAAACACCTCAAAGTATAGACAAAGCAAAGAAAAGTAGATACTAAACAAGCATGGAACATCAAAAAATATAGATACGTTTCCGACGTATCAATAGTAGAGTTATTTTGGGGGTTTTATGAGTGATTGCAAGTATGGAAAGTATTTTAGTATTTTCGAAATAATAAATTAAAGAATTATAAAGTATAGTAGATGCAATAGAAAGGTGTTTCTTATGATAAAATTCGGACCGGGGTTCATGGGTTCACTTGTATACTCTATTTTTAAGTTGTAGTGATCTCAGAACAATTCATCAATGATAAAGATTCATGGAAATTCTATATGTGATTGATAAAGGAATTAATATGGGCATCACATTCTAACATAGAGATGAAATACATCTCTCTTATACTCATCAAGAAAGGTACATCTGCATGCAATCTTGAATTAAGAACAAATCAGAGTACAACTTTAAGCAATATTATATGATGTTTGAAATACAAATATGCTACCTTGATCTAACAAGGTTATCACACTATCACATGATAACTATAGAACATGATTCCACTTTATCCCTAGTGAGGCAGAAAAAGAAAGGTAAAAACCAAAGTAGATCTTGAATATTATTTGTCACAATTCAATCTCTACCACCATGCTAGTCCATCTAACACACACTTCTCCCCATACCAGTTCTTGCATATAAGTTGGATCAAAACAAGCAATTAAGAATGGGGTACATGATATGCATCTATCAAAACATCTTACAAAAAATATATTCCAATCTCAAATATCAAATCATAGAACAAAGATCCACCACATAGGAATTACAAGCATGACCATAATCATGTAGGGTGGCTCATATGGTACTAAATCTATGAAGAATGAGAGAGAAATAGATCAAGATACTGCCACAAACCCATAGCCTAGAGGTGGACTACACTCTCTTCATCATGGTGGTGATGCTGGAGATGTTGGAGAGGGTGGAGATCTCCTCGGAGGTGGCTCTCCGTGGGTGAAAGAATCAAGGCGATCAGACAACCGAGGAGGAAACGGGCATGGGTGGCACCTCCACGAGCCTCAACTAACACTTTTCAAGTACTTGGCGACACATTTATAATCATCCTGTTATGGTATGACGTTTGATGGAATCAAAGTACTTTTCCGGTGGAAGTGATTGATGTGATCTCATGGTCTAAGGACATTGATTTACTACGAATGTCATAGCAATATAAACTTGAGGACTTGATCATATTGCTAAATCAACTGCAGGTGACTGTTCATCATATCATTCTCCAACGATATGACCCTGTTATTAAAAACATCTAATGTTCATGATGAGGAAACCTTGATCATCTATTAATCAAAAAGCTAGTATTTAAGAGAGGCATTATTAGGAACCTTTTCTATTTATAAATCACACGTGTATTAATGTTTCCTATTAACACAATTTGTAACATCCCAAAATTTGCCAAATTTTGGAATGTTAAGTTTATTAGCTTGAGTTGGGCAAATTTTGGAATGTTAAGTTTATTAGCTTGAGTTTGATTATTTGAGTGCCCAAAAACAATTTTTGAAAAATCTTCCCTTATCCTTTAAACCCAAACCCTTATTTTCAAATTTTAGCCCATAGTGTTTGTTAGGCAAAGGGCATTCTAGTTATTTTGGTTTTGTCAAAAATATTTTTATTTAAAGCCTATTGGGTGTGTTTTGTTTTTACAAAAAAAATAGAAACAAAGTTTACTCCATTTGGAGTTATAAACCAAAAGTTACAAAAGGTTTTGTAAAATAGAAAGAAAGAAATGTTAAACAAAAAAATAGTGGGATGGCCCAACTAGGCCGACCCATTGCATCCTGCCACTGTCTACCGTGCGCACGAGCGACACGTAGCAGACATCATCCCACCCTGGCCCGCCTACCCTCTCCTCTCTCTGACGCACCAACCCCACTCCTCTCGCTCAGCCCAACCTCCTGCTCGTCTCCACCTTTCCCATGACCACACCCACGATGCCCCAGCACCCACCCTCCCCACTCTCCCAATCGCTCCGAACCCTGTCCATGTGTGCCCCATTAAAGCCCTGCTCCCTCGCTCGCCTTTCCCCTCCTCTCTTCCTCTTTCCCCACCGCCAGGTGATGCATGTAAAATGCATACATGAACTTTGTAGTTTGTTAACATGTTTATACACATATTTGCATCATATATAATGTTATATCCATGTTTTACATTGATTTTTGGGGATTTACCAGTGATCTCCTTTATTTTGGCTATAACCCTGTAGGGCAGAAAAACCCTGTTTTCAATGTTTTTGATGTTGAAGGACTTATACGAAGTCAAATGGACCTGAGCTTTTAGGGATGTCAATCTTTATCTACGAGAAGTATCTCGAGCACAAGAACCTCACCTGGAGGTCCAGGAGGCCCAAAAGATACGGGGTGGCGCGCCCAACCCAGGTGGGCGCGCCACCTACCCTATTTTCCTCCTCGGCCGTCCGATCGCCTTGATTCTTTTTCCCACGGAGTTCTCTTGACCTAAAAACCCCTATATAAGGATCCCCCGTGGAGTCCTCGACACAAAGCACACCAGATATGAAAATACCGCCAAACAGAGTCAGATCTAGCAAAGATTAGAGGCGGAAACTCCGCCGGAGCCGCCTCCGGGGGATCTCCATCCTCTCCAGCATCATCACCATGATGAATAGGGAGTAGTCCACCTCCGTACTATTGGTTTGTGGTAGTAGATTGATCTATTTCTCTCTTGTTCTTCATAGATCTACTACCATATGAGCTGCCCAACATGATTATGGTCATATATGTAATTCCTATGTGGTGGATCTTTATTCTATGATTTGATATATGAGATTGGAACCTATTTTGTGTAAGATGTATTGGTAGATACATATCATGTACCCCATTCTTAATTGCTTGTTTTGATCCAACTTGTATGCAAGAACTTGTATGGGGAGAAGTGTGTATTAGATAGATTAGCAGGGTGGTAGTGATTGAATCGTGACAATAATATTCAAGATATACTTTGGTTTTTACCTATCTTTTGCTTCCTCACTAGGGATGAAGTGAAATCATGTTCTATAATTATCATGTGATAGTGAGATAATCTTGTTAGATCGAGGTAGCATATTTGTATTTCAAACATCGTCATATTACTTAAAGCTATGCTCTGATTTGATCTTAATTCAAGATTGCATGGAGTTTCCCTTTCTTGAGGAGTGTAAGAGAGATGTGTTTCATCTCTATCACTACTAGGAAAACAGCTATAGATAGACAGAACTTATGTGGCGCATGGGGCTGACCATGCGCCAGAAAAGAAGTCTAGTGGCGCATATGACACAATGCGCCATAGAACCTTCAAGCTTCTGTGGCGCATGGAATATGACAGTGCGCCACAGAAGTACGGTGGGACACCCACCCGGGGTTGGGCTACAAACTTCTGTGGTGCATGTGAGTAGATGCGCCATAGAAGTTGACACTTCTGCGGCGCATATGCCTACATGCGCCATAGAAGCAGCGTGTGGGCCCTACCACGGAATCTCGTTGACCATACTCTGATCAACATTCTGTGGCGCATATGACCATATGCGCCATAGAAGTGATTATCTGTGGCACATATGACCATATGCGCCATAGAAGTCGAGTGGGAAAAACAGATCCCTCCCCCCCCCCCCCGGTGGATCTCCTTTTTAGCCTTGCAAAAAATAAAAAAAAATAAAAAACACTTCAAAAAATAAAATCCTTTCACATAGTGGTAGGTAATGTGGTCTAGTTTGTAGGAAAATTAACAAACATGCATCGACTTTTTTGCAAAAATAGGTCATGGCACAGTAAAACGACCATAACTTTTGCATACGATGTCGGAAAAAAATTTAATATACCAAAATGATTGTCTCAAAATTTCCTACTCGATTTCAACAGCTAGAGTTTTACAGAATCCCCAAATTCGAAAAGATAAAAAGTTATGGTAGAAAGAAGATTTTTTCCTGCAAAAGAATAAAAAAGGGGGAGCAACTTCTGTGGCGCATTCCTCCCATATGCGCCACAGAAGTGTTTGGCGGGATTCGAAATTTGAATCTCGCCGCCCCTTCTCCCTCTCTTTTCTCATTTTCACCTCTTCCTCTCCTCCATACTTCTTCTATCCTTCTCCCCTTCTCCTCCCTCTTAATCCTCCTCCTCCACCCCGGTGAGCTCCTCCTCCTCCTCCTACTCCACCCCGGTGAGCTCCTCCTCCTCCTCTTCCTCCTCCTCCTACACCCGGTGAGCTCCTCCCTGCTCCTCCATCCTGGTGAGCTCCTCCTCCGACGACGACGATGACCACCTCCAGCTACTTCCTCCTCCAGTGACCCCCTCCTCCTCTTCATCCTTCGACGGTGGCCTCCTTCTCCTTCAGCGACCCCCTCCTCCTCCGACAGTATCCTACTTCTCCTCTAGCGAGCCCCTTCTCCACCCACCTCCGGGCTAGCCCTCCTCCGATGACCCCCACCTTCGGTGACCTCCACCTCTGGCCAGATCTGGCCAGATTTTTTTTTGAAATTTGAAAAAAAAATCTGTGGCGCATATTGGCAATATGCGCCACAAAAGTTTTAGATTTAGCCCGCCACTTCTTTGGCACGTATGTGGGAAATGCGCCACTGAACTTTTTCAACTTCTGTGGCACATTTTGAAATGTGCCACAAAACTACAGTTTAGTGGCGTGATAATAGTGTTGCATCCCATATGCGCCATAGAAGTTGAAAAATGGTGTGCGACTGATGAGCTTTTTCCTAGGAGTGTATGTTAGGATGTGATGCCCATATGAATGTTTATCATATACATATAGAAGTTCCATGAATATTTATCATTGATGAATTATTTTTTGACCACTATACAACTTAAAAAAAGTGTAGACAAGTGAACCCATGAACCCCGGTCTAATTTTAATCATAAGAAACACCTTTTCCATTGCAACTACTAACTTTTATATTTTCTGCAATTTATTATTTCAAAAATACAAAAATATTTTTCCTATTTGCAATCATCCATAAAAAACCCAAAAACAACTCTACTATCTTCCATATCATCTAGTTTTCATTACTTTTCTTTATTTCTTTCAGTTTACTTTATATTGTATTTTATATTACTAATACGAAATCATGTGCTTGACAACCACTTTAGATAAATTATTTTACTTTATAGGTTGCTTGAAGAGGAGAAGACGAATAAAACTTTCACAACTGTAACACCTCTGGTCACTCCGGACAGACGGCTGTCACTTCTGGCAGCTCAATAGGATCTCTATACTAACCCCACAAACCAACACTAGTCTTTTCTGCGCACTTTGTCCTCACTCGTGTGCACCCGGTACCCACTTCCTGGTCGGTTACCCATCCTAGAATTCCTCTAGGCTAAGCACGCTTAACCTTAGAGTTCTTTTCGAATGAGCTTCCGGAAAATAAGTTGCAACTTGTTGGTATGGGTTTCCTATTAATCCTATTGAACCATGCGCCAGGGTCTCACATACACCCACCCTTAGAAGATCGACGTCCTCGTCGATCAACCACAAGCCAGAAACGTCCCCTCTTAGCACATGCCTGTGCGTCCAGTGCCGGCACATGTGCCATGTCGTGTCCTCTCTGGGCCACACGCGCCATACGCCACATGTCCACCACTAACCCGCACACGCCCATGTAACCGCAAGGGTCGGCTATGATACCACTTGTAACACCCCCGGTCACTCCGGACAGACGGATGTCACTTCTAGCAGCTCAATAGGATCTCTAGACTAACCCCACAGAACAACACTAGTCTTTTCTGCGCACTTTGTCCTTACTCGTGCGCACCCGGTACCCACTTCCCGGTCGGTCACCCATCCTAGAATTGCTCTAGGCTAAGCACGCTTAACCTTAGAGTTCTTTTCGAATGAGCTTCCGGAAAAGAAGTTGCAACTTGTTGGTATGGGTTTCCTATCAATCCTATTGAACCATGTGACAGGGTCTCACAACAACCAATTTCTCGAGAGTTAGATATAAACCCTTGAATCATCCTTGTGGGAGAAAAGAAGCTTGCTACAACAATCTGCACTTGGAGTCCCAATAAAAAGTGGTCATGATTATTGCCATCAAGAAGTATTTTCTGGCGCCGTTGCCAGGGAATTGGCGAAGTGACTTCACAACTGCATCCTTATCAAGTTCGAAGAGTAAGGTAGTTCACACAACACTTGCAAGTATTTTCTGGCGTCGTCATCTTCATCTTGTGTAACAACCCAAGCTTGGGGAGGTTGCACCACTTTGAGCCTTTTCTTCTCCTTTTAGATTTTAAAAATATTTTTACTTTGTCTTGTTTTTAGTATTTTTAAGTTTTCCTTAAAACATAAAAACACATAAAATTAGTGTCAACCTTTCGCTACAAAACATGACTAAGAAAAATAAAAAAATTAAGTTGGGGACAAGTCCATTCGCAAACAAGTTTGAGTGCAACATTGATCCTGAGGTACTAGGTGCCATAGTTTATAATCGTTTTTCTAATGGAAATGCAACCGCTACTAAGTGGCATATTAATTTTTTGAGGATTCATGCAAATCACTAGGGGCCCCCGATATTGATCCTGAAATAGTGAAAGAAAAGTTATTTTCATACTCATTAACAAGAATAACTAAGAGATGGTATAAGGTTGCACCTAAAAGAGATTTAAAAACATGGTAGAATATGAAAGTATCCTTTTTAGAAAAATTTGGTAAGAATACCCTTCATTGCAAAAAAAAATGATATGTGATTTCAAGGAATATGAAAATAAATCTCTCAATAGTGCTTGGGTAAGTCAGGCTTATTCTATTGGAAAGACCCTCGCTTCCCAATAAACCATTATTTGCTGCTAAAGACATCGGCCAGATCCACCATCTATCATTTCATGCTGGAAGGGTAGGGAAGGACATACCAATCGACCTACCAGGAGAAAATGCTTTCTACGTCCGCTTCTCCAGTCCCGCTAATCTAGAAGTCAGTTCATCTTACCGGGAAATATCATGCTTCTTTCTCTATACCATCACATGTGGGTGGTGCTGGCGAAACTACAATGACGGCTTTTGCTACTAGTGCGGAAGCATATTTGTTTGTGTTTGTGAGTCACCTCATCTCGACCAGTCTATTTCCTGGTCATTTTGTAGGCACACGTCTGATGTATCCATATAGGAAGGGATCGCCCATATACATAGTGCGAATTCCCATTGGCAATGCCGCAAGAGTTCAAGGACGGACGTAGCGAAATTTCCATTGCTAATCTTACATGTTCCCACGAACAATAAAGAAAAGAAGAAAAGGCTATTCCTTAGACACGGAGGTGGGATCAATGCATCATGCGGAACTCCAACAACATAGACCAGATGACTTATTTATGGAAAATAGGTTGAGGGGCCAGATCCTAGAGCTGAGAAAATTGCTAGAACTATCATTTATTAGACCGTGAGATCATATCTAATCATTATCACCCGAGACTGCTTTGATTGAATCAATCATCACACCTTAGCAAGGTGATCATAAAGGTGTATGTCAGGTATTCTAAAGGGATAGGTTGATGTGTATGCATCAAGATCGGGATTTGTTTTGCCGCATAACGGGAAGATACACTAGGCCCACTCTATGAGATTACATACATAAAGTTGTGCAGCGTATGACTAGGTCATGGGGATGGAATATCACGAGAATGAATTAAGCAGCACTTGTCATATTGAACAAGGTATAGTGATACTGATGACCGGATCTTGGACAAGTCATGTACCGAAGAGACACAAGGAATTGGACTCGACGTTGATGGTTCAAACGATATTGAAATCATGGAATGCACAGGGGTCATTATGTTGGAGATATGCCCTAAAGGCAATAATAAATATAGTTATTATTATATCTTTGTGTTTATGATAAATGTTTACATTCATGCTATAATAGTATTAACAAGGAAACATTAATACTTGTGTGATTTGTAGACTAAAATAAGAGTCCCTAGTAAAGCCTCTATATAATACTAGCTTGTTGGTTAATATATGATTGTGGTTTCCCTATCATGAACATTGAGATGTTATTAACAACAAGATCATATCTTTAGGAGAATGATATGCTGGACATACTCTTATAGATAAGCGTAGCATAAAGATCAAGTCATTTTAATAGTTCAATTGCTATATGCTTTCTGATACATAGTAATCTAATTCCTTCGACCATGAGATCATGCATATCACCTTTACCGGATGGATGCTTTGATGACATCAAACACCACACCGTGAATCGGGTGGCTATAAAGGTGGCATTGAGTGTTCGGAAAGTATTGGTTGAGACACATGGATCAAGAGTGGGATTTGTCCATCCATATGACGGATAGATATACTCTGGGCCCTCTCGATGAAATGTCATCCAATTAGCTTGCAAGCATGTGACTGGCTCACAAGGGATCACATATCACGGGAACGAGAAAAGAGTACTTATCAGTAACGAGGTTGAACTAGGTATGCAGAGATACCGACGATCATAACCTCGGATAAGTAAACTATCGTGAGACAAAGGGAAATTGATATCATATGTAAGTGGTTCATTCGATCGCAAAGTAATCATAGAAATATGTGGGAGCCATATGAATTTCCATATTCCTCTATTGGTTATTGTTCGGAGAAGTGTCTCGATCATGTCCGCATAATTCACGAACCGTAGGAAGACACACTTAAGGATTCGACGTTGTTTGAGTAGTTATGGAATGATGAGAAAGAGACCGAATGTTGTTCGGAGTCTCGGATGGGATTCAGGATATCACGAGGAGATCCGGAATGGTCCGGAGAATAAGATCCATATAAGGAAAGTCCCGTTTCGGAGTTGGGGAATGGTTCCGGTGTTTTCATCGGGAATGTTCTAGAAGGTTCCAGAATGTCCGGCACTCCGGAGGGGAAGGGTACATGAATGTGTTATATCAAGTTAATATGATTGCATCATGTACTCGGTGTCATCGCTGAACAAAATAGAGGGTTTATTCAAATCCTAATTTGAAAAGTCAAACGCCAAGTTTGAAAGTCAAACGTCTAGTTTTGGGAAGTGGAGAGGGAGGTGGAAACCGACTTGGGGGAGGAGTTCCTCCTCCCATGCCACGCACCTGCCGAGTTGGGGAAGGACTCCCCTCCCCTTGGCCAGCCCCCTCCACCTATATAAGGAGGGGCAGGGCTCCCCTCCTAGACACACAAGATCCCCGCCTCCAAACCCTAAGCCGCCAGCGCCGCCACCTGCTGCCGCCGCCTAGCAACCCTAGCCGCCGTCCAAGCTTCCTCCTCGGCGTGTCTAAACCCTAGATCGTCGAGGGACTCTCTCATACTCCACCATACTCGCTCCGGCTTAAGGCGAAGCCCTGCGAGATCTCCCCTCTACTTCCGGTACCACGCCGTTGCCGGAATCGCGAGGAGAGTGCTACAACCTTCGCCTGCTGGAACAAGGGAGAGGAAGGTCTTCGCCGAGTATCGAACGTGTGACCGATCATGGAGCGCCGGCCGAACGCAGCCGGAAGGATCGTCACGCGATCTTGAGATCGGGAAGAATGACTACATCACCCACGAGAATCCGCTCTCGTTAAACACTTTGGAATCTTCGAGGGTGAGTTATTCTATCGACTCGTTGCTACAATCTAGTAGATAGATCTTGGCTTGTTTGTTTGTATGCGGTAGAAAATTTTTGTTTTCCATGCTACGAAACCCTCAAAGGGTATCGAGCCGTGTCTATATGTAGATCTGTTGCACGAGTAGAACACAATGGTCATTGTGGGCGTTGATGCTTTTATTGTCGATTGCTTCTTGTGTACTTTGCATCTTGCGGGATGTTGGGATGAAGCGGCCCGGGCTAACCTTACATGACATCGTTCATGAGACTTGCTCCACGCTTGACATGCAACTTGTATTGCATAAGTGGCTTTGCGGGTGCCTGTCTCTCCTAGCATAGTTAAGATTCTATTTACAACGGGTGATTAACAATACTAGTATCAATGTTGTGGTTCATGTTCGTAAGTTAGAACGACACTTATTGAAAGCCCCAAACCACGTAAAACATGCAAAGAAAGTAGAGGCGTCTAACTTTGTTTTGCAGGGGTGTGCAGTGATGTGATATGGCCATGATTGTGATTATATTTGATGTATGCAATGTTCCTTATTGTAAGTTGGCAACCGGCAGGAGCCATATGGTTGTCTTTAATTTATGTTTCGACCCGCGTGTCTATTCAAAGTAGTTGTAATAGTTGAAGCCGGTGTACGACAACCATGGAGAAGCGTCATTGACCTTGATGCAATGCCGGTGGTGATGGAGATCATGTTCGTGCTAGAAGATGGAGATCGGAAGCACAAAGAAGATAGGCCATATCATATCACATATTATGAATTGCATGTGATGTTAATCCTTTATGCATCTTGTATTGCTTAGTAGACGACGGTAGCATTATAAGATGATCCCTCATGCACATGAATTTCAAGTCATAAAGTGTTCACCCTTAGTTAGCACCGTTGCTAAAGCTTGTTGTTTCGAAGCACCACGTGATGATCGGATGTGTTAGATTCCGCAAGTGTATACAACGTGAGCAAGCCAGATTTGCTCATGCAGAAACTAAGGTTTGATCTTGACGAGCCTAGCATGTACAGACATGGTCTTGGAACACGGATCACCGAAAGTTAAAGCATGAATCATATAGTAGATATGATGAACATGTCGATTGTTCGCCATTGAAACTATATCAACTCTCGTGATGATCGGTGTTGATGTGGTGGATTTGGTTCGTGTGATCACTAAAACAATGTGAGGGATATTGTTTTGAGTGGGAGTTCACCTAGATTAATTTTATTATTAACTTGAACTCAATTTGTCATAAACTTAGTCTAAACTATTGCAAATATGTTGTAGATCAATGGCAGCCCCTACCATCAATTTTAATGCGTTCCTAGAGAAAGAAAAGTTGAAAAACAATGGAAGCAACTTCATGGATTGGTTCCGCAATTTGAGGATTGTCCTCACAGCTGGTAATTTGACCTATGTGCTGGATGCACCGCTGGGTGACCCACCTGCAGCTGATGCTGCCGATGAAGTAAAGAATGTTTACCTCACTCGGAAGACTCATTACTCCACAGTTCAGTGTGCTATCTTGTATGGTTTAGAATCGGAGCTTCAGAAAAGGTTTGAGAATTCAGACCCATATGATATTGTCGAGGATCTCAAATTGATCTTTGAGACTCATGCGGCAATTGAAAGCTATGAGGCTTCTGAAAAGTTCTTTAACTGCAAGATGGAAGAGGGCAGCTCACAAGCTGAGCATGTGCTTAAGATGTCTGGGCACGCGAACAAACTTCAAAGCTTGGGTATAGTGATTCCTAATGCTTTGGGGATTTACCGCGTCCTCCAATCACTACCACCAAGTTACAAGAACTTTGTGATGAACTACAACATGCAAAACATGAACAAGACATTGCCAGAACTCTTTGCCATGTTGAAATCTGCAGAAGTGGATATCAAGAAAGAGCACCAAGTGTTGTTGGTCAATAAGACCACCAAATTCAAGAAAGGCAAGTCTAAGCAGAAGGGACACTTCAAGAAGGGTGGTAAGAAAGTTGCCACGCTGACGAAGAAGACCAAGGCTAGACCTAAGCCTGATACTAAGTGCTTTTACTGCAAGGGAGAAGGTCACTGGAAGCGGAATTGCCCAAAGTACTTGGCGGATTTGAAGAACGGCAACATCAAGAAGAAAGGTATATCTGATATACATGTTATTGATGTGTATCTCACTAGTACTCGTAGTAGTGCCTGGGTATTTGATACTGGTTCGGTTGCTCATATTTGTAACTCGAAACAGGTGCTGCAGAATAAACGGAAGCTAGTGAAGAACGAGGTGACGATGCGCGTGGGAAATGGATCAAAGGTTGATGCGATCGCGGTCGGCACGCTACCCCTTCATCTACCATCGGGATTAGTTTTATACTTAAATAATTGTTATTTGGTGCCTGCGTTAAGCATGAACATTATATCGGGATCTTGTTTATTGCGAGACGGTTACTTGTTTAAGTCCGAGAATAATGGTTGTTCGATTTATATGAGTAATATGTTTTATGCACATGCACCTTTGATAGATGGTCTATTCTTGTTGAATCTCGATAGTGGAAATCCACATATTAATAACATTGAGGCTAAATGTTTGAAATCGAGCGATAACTCGACCTATATGTGGCACTGTCGTCTTGGTCACATTGGAGTGAAGCGCATGAAGAAACTCCATTCCGATGGACTTCTTGAATTACTTGATTTCGAATCACTTGAAAGATGCGAAGCATGTCTGATGGGTAAAATGACTAAGACTCCATTTTCTGGTATGATGGAGCGAGCTACGGACTTATTGGAAATTATACATACCGATGTGTGTGGTCCAATGAGTGTAGCATCACGCGGTGGTTATCGTTATGTTCTTACCTTCACAGATGACTTGAGTAGATATGGGTATATCTATTTCATGAAACATAAGTCCAAAACTTTCGAGAAGTTTAAGGAATTTCAAAGTGAGGTAGAGAATCAACGTAACAAGAAGATTAAATTTCTGCGTTCTGATCGTGGAGGTGAATATCTAAGTTACGAGTTTGGCGAGAATTTGAAGAAATGTGGAATACTTTCACAATTGACACCTCCGGGAACACCACAGCGTAATGGTGTGTCCGAACGTTGTAATCGAACTCTCTTAGATATGGTTCGTTTTATGATGTCACTTACAGATTTACCGCTATCATTTTGGGGTTATGCATTAGAAACAGCCGCATTCACTTTAAATAGGGCACCATCTAAATCCGTTGAAATGACACCGTATGAATTATGGTTTGGGAAGAAACCTAGATTGTCGTTCCTTAAAGTTTGGGGATGCGAAGCCTATGTAAAGAAGTTACAGCCGGACAAGCTTGAACCCAAAGCGGAAAAATGCGTCTTCATTGGATACCCGAAGGAAACTATTGGGTATACCTTCTATCATAGATCTGAAGGCAAAATCTTCGTTGCCAAGAATGGATCCTTTCTAGAGAAGGAATTTCTCTCGAAAGAAGTGACTGGAAGGAAAGTAGAACTCGACGAGGTTGTCGAACCTTCTCTCAAAATTGCGAGTAGCGCAGCACCGGAAGAAGTTCCTGTGGTGCCTGCACCAGTTAGAGAGGAAGCTAATGATGATGATCATGAAACTTCGTTTGTAGTTGCTACAGAGCCTCGCAGGTCAACGAGAACTCGTACCACTCCAGATTGGTATGATCCCGTTATGAATGTCATGTTGGTGGATAACACCGAAGACCCTGAGACATATGAGGAAGCGATGATGAGCCCAGATTCCAATAAATGGCAAGAAGCCATGAAATCCGAGATTGGATCCATGTACAAAAACCAAGTATGGACTTTGGTGGACTTACCGGATGGCCGGAAGGCTGTCGAGAACAAATGGATTTTCAAGAAGAAAACAGATGCTGATGGTAATGTTATTGTCTATAAAGCTCGACTTGTCGCAAAAGGGTTTCGACAAATTCAAGGAGTTGACTACGATGAGACTTTCTCACCAAGATAAGCTAAAGTCTGTGAGGATTATGTTAGCAATCGCTGCATATTATGATTATGAGATATGGCAGATGGATGTCAAAACAACATTCCTCAATGGAGACATTGATGAAGAGTTGTATATGATGCAACCCAAAGGTTTTGTCAATCCTAAAGATGCTAACAAGGTATGCAAACTTCAATGGTCCATCTATGGATTGAAGCAAGCATCCCGAAGTTGGAATCAACGTTTTGATAAGGTGATCAAAAGTTTTGGTTTTATACAAACTTATGGAGAAGCTTGTATTTACAAGAAAGTGAGTGGGAGCTCTGTAGCATTCTTAATACTGTATGTAGATTACATATTGTTGATTGGGAATGATGTAGACCTTCTAAATAGTGTCAAGGAATATTTGAATAATAGTTTTTCAATGAAGGATCTTGGCGAAGCAGCTTATATATTAGGCATAAAGATTTATAGAGATAGATCGAGACGCCAAATATCATTGTCACAAAGTACATATTTGGACAAAGTTCTAAAGAGGTTTGGAATGGAAGATAGCAAGAAATGGTTCTTGCCCATGTTGCCCAATACGACCTTGAGTAAAACTCAAAGTCCAACATCGGCAGAAGATAGAGAAAGGATGAGTAAGACTCCCTATGCCTCAGCCATAGGATCTCTAATGTATGCCATGCTATGTACTAGACTCGACATTGCATACGCTGTTAGTTTAACTAGCAGATATCAAAGTGATCCAGGAGTGGATCATTGGACAGCGGTCAAAAACATCCTTAAGTACTTGAGAAGAACTAAGGATATGGTTCTTTCTTATGGAGGTGATGAATAGCTCGTTGTAAATGGTTACACCGATGCTAGTTGGAACACCGATCCGGATGATTCTAAATCACAATCTGGATACGTATTTATTTTGAATGGTGCAGCAGTTAGCTTGAGGAGTGCAAAGCAAAGCGTTGTGGCGAGATCTTCAACTGAATCAGAATACATGGCTGCTTCGGAGGCTTCACAAGAAGCGATATGGATGAAAGAGTTCATTACAGTGGGTGTGGTTTCTAGTGCTGGACCCAATGTCTATTCATCTGTGATAACATGGGCGCCATAGCCAATGCGCAAGAACCAATGTCACACAAGAAGCTGAAGCACATCAAGCTACATTTTCACGCTATTCGAGAACATATCCAAGATGGGGATATAAAGATTTGCAAAGTACACACAGATTTGAATGTGGCGGATCCATTGACTAAACCTCTCCCGAGGGCAAAACATGACCAGCACCAAACTGCCATGGGTGTTCGGTATATTACCATGTAATCTAGATTAGATGACTCTAGTGCAAGTGGGAGACTGTTGGAGATATGCCCTAGAGGCAATAATAAATATAGTTATTATTATATCTTTGTGTTTATGATAAATGTTTACATTCATGCTATAATAGTATTAACAAGGAAACATTAATACTTGTGTGATTTGTAGACTAAAATAAGAGTCCCTGGTAAAGCCTCTATATAATACTAGCTTGTTGGTTAATAGATGATTGTGGTTTCCCTATCATGAACATTGAGATGTTATTAACAACAAGATCATATCGTTAGGAGAATGATATGGTGGACATACTCCTATAGATAAGCGTAGCATAAAGATCAAGTCATTTTAATAGTTCAATTGCTATATTCTTTCTGATACATAGTAATCTAATTCCTTCGACCATGAGATCATGCATATCACCTTTACCGGATGGATGCTTTGATGACATCAAACACCACACCGTAACTGGGTGGCTATAAAGGTGGCATTGAGTGTTCGAAAGTATTGGTTGAGACACATGGATCAAGAGTGGGATTTGTCCATCCATATGATGGATAGATATACTCTGGGCCCTCTCGGTGAAATGTCATCCAATTAGCTTGCAAGCATGTGACTGGCTCACAAGAGATCACATATCACGAGAACGAGAAAAGAGTACTTATCAGTAACAAGGTTGAACTAGGTATGCAGAGATACCGACGATCATAACCTCGGATAAGTAAACTATCGTGAGACAAAGGGAAATTGATATCGTATGTAAGTGGTTCATTCGATCGCAAAGTAATCGTAGAAATATGTGGGAGCCATATGAATTTCCAGATTCCTCTATTGGTTATTGTTCAGAGAAGTGTCTCGATCATGTCTCACGACAGGCGGAGGGATCAACTACATACACAAATGAGTATGTATGCAAGCCAAAGATAACAATAAAGGGGACACAACCTGGGGTGACGCAATTGCAGCAAAAGATAACACCTAACAATTCTATAGATACTCGCTAACCATCCGCCTAACCAAAGATAGACGGATGTCCGTGAATTAACAACAACAGTTATAACAGTAATATTAACAGATCCATCCTCCTCCTCGCTTACCAACGAGGAAGCGGACGAACAACCCCCCATCCGTTGGCAGTTTTATTATCCATTCCATGAGAATTGCACTATTTACTAGTCAGGTACTTAGTCAAATTAAAAGCGGTACTTTAGTTATACTTGTCTATGATCGAGAAACTGTGCTCCAAGTCGTTCATAACCGCGGACACGGCTTTCAGAAAGATTTACCCTGCAGGGGTGCACAAATAGCAACACACACTCGATCAACCTCGGAAAAACCAAATCAAAACCCAACGAGGCAGTCACGACAAAGCGATCACAGGATTCAGAAATATTTCAGGGGCCACCCCACTAAGCTACCATAGAAGTTGGCGGCTCGACGGACTCAAGGTTTGTATGGACGGCTGTAACATGGGAACGAAAGTGTGACTGGGCTTGTCATAAATAAAACGCGTGTCACGGACCTAACGATCTGGTGCTCCACGCACAATCTTAAATAAAGCAAGAAACATGGCATAAGTACAGGATAGTAATAAAGCCCCAAACTACTTTGTGGCCCCAAGAAATAAGAATGAATCAAGCTCTGTCTGGGGGTTCATAAGCCTCGGATGTGGATAAGCGAATATTCAAGGAACAGGAATCAAGTACTCGGGGTCCTACGGGACACAAGTGAGCATGAAAAACCAAATAGCAGATATTGCTCACCGGTGCCACTTTCATTAGTTATCCCATTACTACTCAGGTTAAGTTGTTTAGGTACCTCGTTATCCATCAGACACTCACAAACCCTACACATGTTGTTCTACGACCCGCATGGCTCAAACAACTCCTGTAGTAATGGCTCATGGGATGGAGGAACAAGCTTCGGTGGGGTTTAAAAGTAAAGGCTATGCAGTACTTGGGATTCAGTTTAATGCAATCGCGACTCAATGATGCAAGAATAAGATAGAGGCAATAGGTACTATATGTATGCAAGCATGTGGTAGTGCTTGCCTGGCAGCTCAGTTGAAGCGAGAGAAGGATCTGGGTAGTGCTCCTGGTTCTCTTGATATATCCCCTGCTCAGCGTCTATTCAAAGAAGAACCAAACAAACAAGGGCCAACATAAATAAAGTGCACAAGCATATGAATAAAATGCGACAAGCAAACAATCATGCTATGATGAATGATGCACAATTTGCATGGCAGTAAAGTAGCATGGCATGGGTGAGGTGTGGAATACAAGAAATAAGCATTTTATGGAGCTTTAATCATATTTTATACTCAAATAAGTTGCTGTATACTTTATATTTACATGATGCATGCTGCAATTCAGAACATGGAATGCATAAACAGTAAGGTCTCGTCGAGCTGATCGATTTAGACATATCATTTGTCAAAATTGGAGTTATAAAACAAAAGTTATTAATTAATTAAGGAAAAAGGGCATTTTATTGTAACTTTAATCAACTTGAAATTTAAAGTGTTCAAAATATATTTTGAAGGGCATATTTGAAATCCTCTCATTTTTCTGACCTCATAACATATATTACATGTTTAATTTGGAATTGTATTTTAAAAGTTATTTAAAAACAGATTTGAATTTGAATTTAAATTAATTTGAAAAAGGTTTAAATTAAAACAGAAAAGCAAATTCCTTTTCTTACTCAGCTTGTCCTAGCCCTAGACAACGTGGGTGGGGTCAAGCGGAAAAGGGGCCACAGCAGAAAACCTTTTCTCTGTGGCTCTGGCCAGCCCAGTTGACAAGCGAGCCAGTGATTCTGACCCACATGTCAAGGGTGGGACCCAGTTGACAGTGGGGGCTAGGCTAGGGCCTTGAGTTAAGTTAAGTTTAAAGAGGCTAGGGGTTTCTGGAAGAAGGCCACGGTGACGGGTGTAGTGGGGCTAGTACCGCAGGTTGAGAGAGAAAACGGAGGGGCTATCTGCAAAACGACGACGGCTGGTACTATGGATCTTCCTGCACCTGCGGACGGGTTGGTGCTCGACCGGCGGGCGAGGCACGGTGGATTCGATCGAGGATGTGTGGAGTCTTTGGGGTGCGGCGCGGTCTGAGGCTAGGGAGGCTGAAGGAGGCGCGGGCTAGATAAGGCTCTATGCGACGAGAGGACGGTCCTCGACGACGGAGCTCTCAGCAGGCCGAGCGCAACAAAAGCGTGAACAGGCAACAGATCGGCTAGCGGAGGTGTCTGGGAGGGTCAGACGCTCACCGAGAGTGGGTCGGTGGTGGCGGAACGGCTTGGGACGCAGGGGATCGGCGACGATGCAAACGTTCCGGTGGCTAGGGTTTGGTGACGGTGGCGGCGGTGTACGTGGTTACAGGGCTCCTCCTTGCCGGCGTGTCCAGGCTGCTGAGAGGACCTCCCGACCTCGACAACCTTACGCCGCCACGCGCTGGATGAACGGGAGATGGTGGAGACCGACGGTGGCCGGCGATGGGGTAGATGGTGTCGGTGGAGAAAGAGGGGAGAGGGCAAGGCCCTGGGGTGGATCTGGGAGGGCAGAGGAGAGCCGTGTGGAAGGGGAAAAAGGAGGGAGGGAGGAGGAGCAACCGTGGTAGGGGGTAGATGAGGGTGGCTTCGGTGCCACCTTTTTCCTCCTCCTCACGTGCTCGGGCTGGACGGCAGGAGCAGGGGTAGGTGATGGAGGCTGCCAGGTGGGGACGGCAGGGTCGGTGGGGAGGCTCGGGCTGGAGGGGCCCTCATGGCAGGGAGAGAAGAGAGGAAGAGAGAGAGGGGAGGCTCGGTTAGGAGCTAGGTTAGGCATGGGCTCGGTTAGGGTTTAGGAGAAGGGTGGGGTGAGGTAGATGGGTGGCTAGGTGGGGCCTGCAAGGCAGAGAGAGGAGAGAGGCCGAGAGAGAGGGAGGGAGAGATCTAGGGTTAGCTAGAGAGGCTCGGGTTAGGGTTTGGTTTAGGGTTTGGTTTAGGGTTGGGGTAGATCATGGTGGTGGTAGGGTTTAGAGATAGAAGTAGAGAGAGGGGGTCTAGGGTTTAGTTGAGGTGTGAGGTGTTTAGGAGAGAGGATAGAGAGAGAGAGATGTGGTGGTGGCTTTTTAGCAAGACCAAACTAGATCAAGCAAAAGGAGTGGTAGAGAGGGAGATGGGTGATTCACTCAAAAATCAAATTAAAACAAAAGAGGACAAAAGATGGAGATGGTTGCATGGCCCATGCAAGATAATTAATGCCATGTTTATTCTTGTGAAAACAATAATATTAACATGGCATTATTCTTATGCATTCCCAAAAGTGGAATAAAAGCCAAGCAAAAGAATTTGTAGAAGTAGATCCATCCTATCTCCCATGAGCTAGATTAAATACCAAGAGAAAAATAAAATACAAGCTCATGGATAATGGGATGGTGGAATTATAAGGTGGTGAAGGAAAGGGTGGTGGAGTGGAATAAAAGATATGCCCCCAACTCAACTTGGGCATTTAAACAATATATCAATAACCAAATACAATATCAAGAGGCAAATACAATTTACAATGCATATGAGAGAAGAACCAACACAAAAAGGGTTTTATATGATGCTCAAATGCAAGGTGGCATGATGACATGAGCATGATATAGTTATGATGCAACAATTATATATATGAGTTAGCCATTATATTACTAGACCAAGTAGCATTACAATTGTTAGACAATTGGGATGCTACAACTCTCCCCCACTAAACAAGAATCTCGCCCCGAGATTCCTAGGAAAAAGAAAACAACACAAGGAGAGGCAGGTGTTCGAACGAAGGTGACCCTCACGTTCCCAAGTTGATGAACAACGGAAATGGTGCGACCACTACACCTTGCGAAACTTGCTAGACTTGTTGCGAGTCTTGCGTTTTGCTTGAGAAACAACGGGTTAGAAGAGTTGAAGGATTGTCGTGAGACAAGAAGGATAGGATGGACATAGCTCCGGTTTTCTCAAGAAACATGATAAAAGAATAGAACCACTTGTGAAAGAAAGGACAAGATGATGTATCATGGATAAGAAAGACACACCGTTAAGATTAAAGATTTACTGATACGAGAGAGGATGAATCTTTATCTCGCCGGAAGAAAAGAGCTATGTTGGAGAGGTTTGAACCACTATGACAATAGCATCGTATCTTCTCTCGGATTTGAGAAATGTAGTACGGAAACAATATTGCCTTCAAACAATAGAGTCTCTTGATATCAACCGAAAGATTTAGTTAGACATCGTCGGATTAGATTCTCCTTGCGCCGGTAAGAACCAAAGGATCACGCAATTGAGGTGCGCGGATATAACTTCCAGAGACTGATGTGAAGCCAGATCATGGTGGAATCCCGAGAAGGAAAGAATATGGAGGATCTGGAGTTTATTGTAGATACTTATTGCTTTCTTTAGCCATGAGGCTAACGCAATAGATTTGTGGCTGATGGCATCAACCATAATTGGCTTTACCACAGAAAAAGAATTGATGAAACAAAGAGAGAGATAGTTTCCTTTCATCTTGTTTGGGGAGGCCGAGCATCGGTAGAATGACGAGGACAGAAAATAGTTTGCGTTTGTTTCCACCAGATAATTGAAGATTTTGCTCCATCTAGAATAGACAGACCACCAACAAGAGATTATTGATTACTTTCTTCGAGAGAGCACTCCGGAAAAACAAGGACGGAAGTAAAAGTATCGAGGGATAAAGGCCACTTCTAACTTCCGTGGAATGAGTGAAATCACATTAATTCACCAATTCAATGTACAAGAGCGAATGATAAGAGTAGTGGTATGGTAGCTACTCCATCCCGCACTCAAAGCATTACTCCGCACATGAATAAGAAAACCATGCAACCCAACTACCGAAACAGACTGAAGGTATTGACAATAACTCATGGAACTTCGTTAGAAAACAAGGATAGATGCAAACGATTCGCCGGATTCAGATAGATAAGAATGATGATGTTGTCGTCACGTCTGAAGTACCAAGCCACCAGTGAGATATGAAGGAAGATTACGAAGAAGAACTGCAAGATTCAACAGCTACAGAAAAGATAGCACCAACTTGAACGGAAGGATACAAGATCTGGAAGGTCTTCATGGCCTCCGGTGGATTGAGCATAGACGATAGAGCGAGAGGGTTTCAAAAGATCACTTGACGAGACTGAGGTGAAAGAACTCCATGTTCTTCTTGAAATGATTGAGAGAGATTTAGCAGTTTTGAGGAAATCTACGGCGGAACGACGATGATAACTCGCCAACAAGGAAAACTCCGGGTTTGATTGAAGATGGAAGATGGAATTAACAATGAACTTGCTGATTCCAGAATTGAAGCGATCTATTTAGCAGAAGGACGTGGCCGAGATAGGTGACTTCAAAAAGTCAGAATTCTCACTTT
The DNA here is from genome assembly GCA_023614405.1 of Avena insularis. Lineage (NCBI taxonomy): Eukaryota > Viridiplantae > Streptophyta > Magnoliopsida > Poales > Poaceae > Avena > Avena insularis. The sequence goes on from CM042697.1 coordinate 360,454,255, forward strand.
GAGACTTTGCACACAGGCAGTGCTCACGAAGCTTGAGAGAAAAAGACACAGATGATCTTCCATGTTCTTCCATTGATATGGAATAGGCAAGCATATTATCAACATATACCACCATGGATTAACAAGATATTCCCAGAATACCAAGTTCAAAAGGCGAGAGAAACGAACAAATGCTCGAACACTTCCTGAGCTCAACGCTCTTAGAAAGATCAATATTAAGAGCACGGGTTCGTGTTGAAGAAGATGCACTGGAAGAATAGCTTATCTGGTCCTTCGGAAGAAAAAGAGATGTCACCTGGTTCACATTGTCGATTGGACCACCGGTTACAAAGATAAAGAGATCTTGGATAAAGAAAAGATGATAGATCATACCTTAAGCAAAGCTATCAGAGACGAAAAGATGCCATTCCCTCGTCTCAAGGAGAATTTTGCAGATATGGAGTTCAAAAGATGTGCAGCATGATGGACAGATGATAGACCGCCGTAGTGCCTTGAGAAACTCCGGGTTGCCAAAGATGCTTGAGTATGCATAGATATGATCACGGTGTACTCAAAATCACAGGAGATAACCGTCACCATTTGGAGGATAGTGTTGATAGCATTTTCCATATTCCACTCATGATAAGTGTCATATAGCTACGCTGAGAACCAAATTACAATCACCAGCATCGGATCGACACATGTTATGTAATTAGCCTAAGAGAATTGGAGATGAAATAAAACTCCAGGATTAAGCGCCGGTGACAAAAGAATGAGTTAGCATGGACATGCTGATAAAAGGGAGATAGATAATGTTTCACACACGACTGGAAAGGAGTGTGGAAACACAGATGTATCAAAGAAAAATTTTCCGCATTTTTCGGCATTAAAATACCAATAGATGCGCAAAATCACTTATCAGGTAGAGATTAGCAACTCCACATTCTGTGAAAGCATGCTAGAAGGAAGAACACCCTTAAGAAGATGGCACCGGTTAACAAGGGGTCGGATAGATCGCGCCGGTTTTCAAAAGCTTGTCAGTATGGAATGTACCAACAGTTGATAACCAAAGGCAGATTGTGATAACAAATTGGATGCAACAGATAGACAAGGAATTACACACATACACACACACACTTTCTATGGTACTACGGAAACCCAGAACACGTGAATCCTAGTTTGAATTTTAAGAAGAGGATTGAAAACGTTTCACTTCCTTACCAGAAAAGGGTGGGTGGATGGGTAAGAAGAAAAGTGGTAGCAGTCCTACTCTCACGTTTTGTTTTTTTTCCTAGTATACATAGCTACCAAAAATATTTGCTAGACTGACAACGACCATTTGGCTGAGACCCTGAAGGGAAGGATGGCTCTGATACCAATTGTAACTACCTCGGTGAATTACGCTCTTAGTTACAAGCCTGGATGTTCGGAAATGGTTAAAATAGTACGGTGGGGCCCAAATGCCACTCACAGGTAGACCTTTCGGCCGTCCTAACCATTTCCAAACATCGGGACAAGAACGAGCGGCGTAATCGGCAGGCGAAGGGATCAACTACATACACAAATGAGTATGTATGCAAGCCACCATACAACAGTCCTTAGAGCCATTCCATCTAAAAGAAAAGAAATATTGCAACGCCATACGGCAAGATCCAGATATCCTAGATAGATATAATAGTTTAGGATATCTCCTCATGCATCAAACATCAGAGTATCAGGCGGAAGCGGAAAACAAGATCCGAGTACGGATAAGAAGCAAATCGGCATAAGATGCCCCATAAATAAACACATCCCGCCCACAGATCTCACGGATCCCCGTTCCCGGAATCTCTACACCGAATGATCGTTTCCCACATCGTCCGTCTCCTCCACCCAGTATCCATCTTGCGAGTTTACCTGTTCATCTAAATCAAACAATTTATCGTGTGAGACCCTAGGGGTACTCAGCAAGTCTTTATGCCTCTAAAGGGGACACAACCTGGGGTGACGCAATTGCAGCAAAAGATAACACCTAACAATTCTATAGATACTCGCTAACCATCCGCCTAACCAGAGATGAGCGGATGTCGTGAATTAACAACAGTTATAACGGTAATATTATGATCCATCCTCCTCCTTGCTTACCAACGAGGAAGCGGACGAACAACCCCCCATCCGTTGGCAGTTTTATTATCCATTCCATGAGAATTGCACTATTTACTAGTCAGGTACTTAGTCAAATTAAAAGCGGTACTTTAGTTATACTTGTCTATGATCGAAAGCGTGCTCCAAGTCGTCCATAACCATGACACGGCTTTGAAGATTTACCTGCGAGGGTGCACAAATAACAACACACTAGATCAACCTCGGAAAAACCAAATCAAAACCCAACGAGGCATCCACGACAAAGCGATCACAGAGATTGAGAAATATTTGAGGCCACCCCATTAAGCTACCCGCGAAGTTGGCAGCTCGAGACGGACTCAAGGTTTGTGTGGGCGGTATGCATCGGGAACCCGAAAGTGTGACTGGGCTTGTCGATACAGCGATGCTCCTGCACGCACAATCTTAAATAAAGCATGATAAAACATGGCATAAGTGCAGGATAGTAATAAAGCCCCAAACTACTTTGTGGCCCCAAGAAATAAGAATGAATCAAGCTCTGGCTCGGGGGTTCATAAGCCTCCGGATGTGGATATGTGAATATTCAAGGAACAGGAATCAAGTACTCGGGGTCCTACGGGACACAAGTGAGCATGAAAAACCAAATAGCAGATATTGCTCACCGGTGCCACTTTCATTAGTTATCCCATTACTACTCAGGTTAAGTTGTTTAGGTACCTCGTTATCCATCAGACACTCACAAACCCTACACATGTTGTTCTACGACCCGCATGCCTTAAACAACTCCTGTAGTAATGGCTCATGGGATGGAGGAACAAGCTTCGGTGGGGTTTAAAAGTAAAACTATGCCAGGATACTTGGGATTCAGTTTAATGCAATGACTCAATGATGCAAGAATAAGATAGAGGCAATAGGTACTATATGTATGCAAGCATGTGGTAGTGCTTGCACAGGCTCGATTGAAGCGAGAGAAGGATCTGGGTAGTGCTCCTAGTTCTCTTGATATATCCCCTACTCAGCGTTTATTCGAAGAAGAACCAAACAAACAAGGGCCAACATAAATAAAGTGCACAAGCATATGAATAAAATGCGACAAGCAAACAATCATGCCATGATGAATGATGCACAATTTGCATGGCAATAAAGTAGCATGGCATGGGTGAGGTGTGGAATACAAGAAATAAGCATTTTATGGAGCTTTAATCATATTTTATACTCAAATAAGTTGCTGTATACTTTATATTTACATGATGCATGCTGCAATTCAGAACATGGAATGCATAAACAGAAAGGTCTCGTCGAGCTGATCGATTTAGACATATCATTTGTCAAAATTGGAGTTATAAAACAAAAGTTATTAATTAATTAAGGAAAAAGGGCATTTTATTGTAATTTTAATCAACTTGAAATTTAAAGTGTTCAAAATATATTTTGAAGGGCATATTTGAAATCCTCTCATTTTTCTGACCTCATAACATATATTACATGTTTAATTTGGAATTGTATTTTAAAAGTTATTTAAAAACAGATTTGAATTTGAATTTAAATTAATTTGAAAAAGGTTTAAATTAAAACAGAAAACAGAATTCCTTTTCTTACTCAGCTTGTCCTAGCCCTAGACACTGACGGGTGGGGTCAAACGGAAAAGGGGCCACTTGAAAACCTTTTCCCATGACTCTGGCTAGCCCACGCGGTTGACAAGCGGGCCCAGCGGTTAAGGCCCACATGTTAAGGGTGGGGACTGCAGCGACTGACAGGTGGGGCTAGGGCTGGAGCGCGGGTTAAGATTAAAAGAGGCTGGGGGGTTTCCTGGAAGAAGGCCACGGCGGCTGACAGGTGGGGCTAGCAGTCTGCATGGGTTGAGCGAGAAAAAGCGGAGGGCTATCGCAAAACGACGGCCGGTATGTGGATCTTCACACTGCAGACGGGTTGGTGCTCGACCGACGCGGGGCGAGGCACAGGGATTCGATCCAGGCGTCTTGGTCTTGGCGCGAAGTCTGAGCCGGTGGTAGGCTAGGGAGCTGAAGGGGATCTGGCGCTGAGCTAGATAAGGCTCTATGCACGAGAGGACGGTCCTCGGCGACAGGAGCTCGCCTGGCAGAGCGCTTCGGCAAGCAAAAACACGAACAGGCAACAGATCAGCTAGCGGAGGTGTCTGGGAGGGTCGGACGCTCACCGAGAGTGGGTCGGTGGTGGCGGAACGGATTGGGACGCAGGGAATCAGCGACGATGTAGACGTCCGGCGGCTAGGGTTTGGCGACGGTGGCGGCGGTACCGGCAGTTCTGGGGCTCCTCCTTCGCGTCGGCGTGTCCAGGGCTGCTACAGAGGACCTCCCCGACCTCGCCGACAACCTTCTGCTCGCCTACGCCGCCTGGATGAACGGGAGATGGTGGAGACCGACGGTGGCCGGCGATGGGGTAGATGGTGTCGGTGGAGAAAGAGGGGAGAGGGCAAGGCCCTGGGGTGGATCTGGGAGGGCAGAGGAGAGCCGTGTGGAAGAGGAAAAAGGAGGGAGGGAGGAGGAGCAGCCGTGGCAGGGGGTAGATGAGGGTGGCTTCGGTGCCATCTTTTTCCTCCTCACTGCTCGGGCTGGACGGCAGGAGCAGGGGTAGGTGATGGAGGCTGCCAGGTGGGGACGGCAGGGTCGGTGGGGAGGCTCGGGCTGGAGGGGCCCTCATGGCAGGGAGAGAAGAGAGGAAGAGGAAGAGGGGAGGCTCGGTTAGGAGCTAGGTTAGGCATGGGCTCAGTTAGGGTTTAGGAGAAGGGTGGGGTGAGGTAGATGGGTGGCTAGGTGGGGCCTGCAAGGCAGAGAGAGGAGCGAGGCCGAGAGAGAGGGAGGGAGAGAGCTAGGGTTAGCTAGAGAGGCTCGGGTTAGGGTTTGGTTTAGGGTTTGGTTTAGGGTTGGGGTAGATCATGGTGGTGGTAGGGTTTAGAGATAGAAGTAGAGAGAGGGGGTCTAGGGTTTAGTTTAGGTGTGAGGTGTTTAGGAGAGAGGATAGAGAGAGAGAGAGATGTGGTGGTGGCTTTTTAGCAAGACCAAACTAGATCAAGCAAAAGGAGTGGTAGAGAGGGAGATGGGTGATTCACTCAAAAATCAAATTAAAACAAAAGAGGACAAAAGATGGAGATGGTTGCATGGCCCATGCAAGATAATTAATGCCATGTTTATTCTTGTGAAAACAATAATATTAACATGGCATTATTCTTATGCATTCCCAAAAGTGAAATAAAAGCCAAGCAAAAGAATTTGTAGAAGTAGATCCATCCTATCTCCCATGAGCTAGATTAAATACCAAGAGAAAAATAAAATACAAGCTCATGGATAATGGGATGGTGGAATTATAAGGTGGTGAAGGAAAGGGTGGTGGAGTGGAATAAAAGATATGCCCCCAACTCAACTTGGGCATTTAAACAATATATCAATAACCAAATACAATATCAAGAGGCAAATACAATTTACAATGCATATGAGAGAAGAACCAACACAAAAAGGGTTTTATATGATGCTCAAATGCAAGGTGGCATGATGACATGAGCATGATATAGTTATGATGCAACAATTATATAGATGAAGTAGCCATTATATTACTAGACCAAGTAGCATTACAATTGTTAGACAATTGGGATGCTACAGTCAAGCCGCCGCCGCCTAGCAACCCTAGCCGCCGGCCAAGCTTCCTCCTCGGCGTGTCTAAACCCTAGATCGTCGAGGGACTCTCTCATACTCCACCATAATCGCTCCGAAGCGGTTCTGAGATCTCCCTCTACTTCGGTACCACGCGTTGTCTTTGCCGGAATCGCGAGGAGAGTGCTACAACCTCCGCTGCCTGCTGGAACAAGGAGAGGAAGGTCTTCGTCAGTCAACGATGTGACCGATCAAGGAGAACCGCTTAACGCACGGAAGGATCGTCTACGCGATCTTGAGATCGGGAAGAGTACGACTACATCACCCACGAGAATCCGCTCTCGTTAAACACTTTGGAATCTTCGAGGGTGAGTTATTCTATCGACTCGTTGCTACAATCTAGTAGATAGATCTTGGCTTGTTTGTTTGTATGCGGTAGAAATTTTTTGTTTTCCATGCTACGAAACCCTACACATTATGGGTATCCATATCCCGCTGATGATAATTGATCCGAGTAGCGTCTCAATCATGTTTGTGATATTCCCGAACCATAGGGTAACACACTTAAGGGTTTTATGACGTTATGAGATCATTTTGGATTTATAGGGATCACCGGAAGAAAGAGAAGATAAACCCAGAATTGTTCCAGGAGAGTCCAAAGGTTTTTTGAAGTGATCCGGAAGGTGTTTCGGGTCATAGGGAATTTAATAATATGTATAATTATTGGAATTAATATTAAAATAATATTTAAAAATAAATTTATTGGGGTGGTCCACCTTAATGGGCCAACTCTGAGAGGGAGTGGCCCATATAAGGCAGCCGCCTAATGAAAGGAGCAAGGGGGCCGCCGCCTGGGGCTAGGGCACGCGCGGGGTGGGGCCACCCCTGCCACCGGCCAACCATGGGCCGTGGAGTGTGGGGCCCACCCCGGCCTCCGCATGGAACCTTGTCCTTCCTCCTCTCCTATAGTCCCACCTCGGAACTTGGCACGGTAGAGTCCCTCCTCTCCCCTATATAAAGAGGGGCATATGGGAAGGAACAACACACAACCAATGCAATATTTTCTAAGGAATTCCTTAGGGAATATGTCTCTCTTCTTGGCTCTGTGCATGCGGTTCCAAAAATAATTGTGTGTGTGGGAGACAGCACTTCTTTGGCACACCATCGCACTGCTGGATCCCATTCTAGAAGATCTACTTCCGCAATCTTGACTGAATCGGGGATAGTGAGGTCGTTGTTGAGCATCGTATGTGTGTGAAACCACAGGGGTGCTTCCAGTTGTGGCACCTAGATTGCCGTGCGAGGAGCAACGCGGCATTAAGGTCGGCTACATCGTTTGACTACATCGTCCATGTTTCTCATGAAATGTTAAACGCTTTCGGTCTACAAGGGTATATCATCGAAACCTTCTCCGTTACACCATTACTCCTAGATAGATCTGGCCAATTGGTGTTGCGTAGTCATGAATTTTTTGTTTTTTGCTGCGAACACCTTCAGTGGTATCATAGCCGATCTATGCGTAGTTATGCTTGTACGGTTAGAATATGTGTTCAATGTGGGCATTGATCCTATAGTTGTTACCCTCCCATATGTACATCTTCATACCGCAGCAACTATTTGATGAAGCCGCCTGGACCGACCTTACGCTAGACTGGTACCGTACTTAATATATGGCTTGTACCATATATACGGCTGATGTGTGTATGTCTCTCTTACAGTAGTTGGTATGCCATTTACAACCGAAGGATCCCGAAAGGGGTGTCATAGAAAAGTTAAGAAATCCATGAAAGAAAAAGATATAGCAGCGGAACTCGTTAAAAAGTCAAGTTGATGTTCTTCAAACTTTTGTATTAGAAGATGAAATGAATCTTGTTTTACAAAAATATAAACATCAAAAATGATAACTACGTGATAGATATAATAAACACCTCGTGCTCCACATGCACAAGAGAGATACAAAAGAATTATAAGGATTGTGAGGTATAAAATTAACTTTATTAACATTGTTAGTTATTAGTCAACCAATGCCACTCTGCTTCCCGTATCCAATCCCCTATATGCTATATATAGCCCTACTGCCCTAACAACTATGAACTCCATTCACCAAACAAGGCAGCAGCAAGCTACCAGCCCTCCTCTGCTTCTCTTGCTCTCCGGCAACCCATCACCGGAACGAGCAACTAAGCTAGAAGCTCCACTTCATTAAGCCAAGCTTCTCGCTACCTCCGAGTTAAGGGTTAAACTCCGCCTGTAAACCGCATGGGTAGCTTGGAAACCAACCCCGCCGCTGCCTTCTTGGCCTTCGCTGCCGACGACAAGGCGCCGTTCCAGCCGCTCAACCCCGAAGACGTCCGCGCCTACCTCCACAAGGCTGTCGACTTCATCTCCGACTACTACACCAACATCGAGTCCATGCCCGTGCTCCCCAACGTCAAGCCAGGCTACCTGCAGGACGAGCTCAGGGCGTCCCCGCCCACCTACTCGGCTCCCTTCGACGTCACCATGAAGGAGCTCAGGACTTCCGTCGTCCCCGGCATGACGCACTGGGCTAGCCCCAACTTCTTCGCCTTCTTCCCATCCACCAACAGCGCCGCGGCCATTGCCGGTGACCTCATCGCGTCAGCCATGAACACCGTCGGCTTCACGTGGCAGGCCTCTCCCGCCGCCACCGAGATGGAGGTGCTCGCGCTGGACTGGCTCGCGCAGCTCCTGCGCCTGCCCACGACCTTCATGAACCGCACCACCTCTGGCCGTGGCACCGGCGGTGGCGTCATCCTCGGTACCACCAGCGAGGCTATGCTCGTCACGCTCGTCGCCGCCCGTGATGCAGCTCTGCGTCGGAGCGGCTCCGTTGGCGTGTCCGGTCTGCCGCGACTAACCGTGTACGCTGCCGACCAGACGCACTCCACCTTCTTCAAGGCGTGCCGCCTCGCCGGATTCGACCCCGCACATATCCGATCCATCCCCACCGAGCAGGAGACCGACTACGGGCTTGACCCTGCCAAGCTGCTCGAGGTCATGCAGGCTGACGTCGACGCTGGCCTCGTGCCAACCTACATCTGCGCCACCGTCGGCACAACGTCATCCAACGCCGTCGACCCCGTGGGCGCAGTCGCGGATGTCGCCGCCATGTTCAAAGCTTGGGTCGACGTCGACGCCGCCTACGCCGGCAGCGCGTGCATCTGCCCAGAGTTCCGACACTATCTCGACGGCGTGGAGCGCGTGGACTCCATCAGCATGAGCCCACACAAGTGGCTTCTCACGTGCCTCGACTGCACCTGCCTATACGTCCGTGATGCTCACCGTCTGACCGACTCGCTCGAGACCAACCCGGAGTACCTCAAGAACGGCGCTACTGACTCCGGCGAGGTCACCGACCTCAAGGACATGCAGGTCGGCGTCGGCCGCCGCTTCCGTGGGCTCAAGCTCTGGATGGTCATGCGCACCTACGGCACCGTCAAGCTCCAGGAGCACATCCGCAGTGACGTGGCCATGGCCAAGATGTTCGAAGATTTCGTTCGTGCTGACCACCGGTTCGAGGTCATTGTCCCCAGGAACTTTGCTCTCGTGTGCTTCAGGATCAAGGCCAGCGGAGGCATGACGGAGGAGGCTGCCGATGAGGCCAACCGTGTGCTCATGAACAAACTCAACAAGACGGGCAAGGCGTACCTTGCGCACACGGTGGTTGGCCACAGGTTCGTGCTCCGCTTCGCCGTGGGATCGTCGCTGCAGGAGGAGAGGCACGTCAGGAGTGCATGGGAGCTCATCAAGGAGACCACCAGCCAGATCATGGAGTAAGTGGATGGACCTAGAGACATCCGAGAGTTACATATATACAAAGGGTGTCTTTAACGCACAGTCGACTGTGACTTAAGCTAAGTCACAGTCAGATGATGTCACCATGTTTATTTTTGATAGTTTTTGACTTTTTATTGTTTGGTTGGCCTCGTTGTATTTTTTTTTGCAAAAGATGCAGCTGGGTTGGCCCATGTTAGCTACACCAGGTCGTGTACGTCAAATGGGCTCGGTCTTGTACGTGCGGCCGCATATACACTACTTCAGCTCTTCGTGACATCTTCCTGTGTTGCTACTAGCTAACTTTTTTTTTGAATGCTACTGCTAGCTAACTTTGTCTATAGTTTGCTAACTTGCTCGTATGCCTACTAGTATTTCATTTGCACGCCATTGACTACTCAATTTCTTATATCTTTCATGTGCTCCACAAACAAAATTATTAGCTTCTCTATACTTTTCCTGAAGTACTTCCTTCGTCTCAAAATAGATGTCTTAAATTGTCAAAATTTAATGAATCTAGACACTATTTAATATATAGATTTATCCAAATTTTGAAAAACCTAAGACATCTATTTTGGGACGGAGGGAGTAGTATTATTGTCGAGTGAGCTGTGGGAAAAAGACCTACTATGTGATATATAAACTGAGTGTAGTTGTCGTGTATAAAATAGAATAAAAATCAAGATTCAAAAAGAGGAAAAATAATCATCCAACATAAATAAAATTTAGTTCAAATAGAACAAATAATTGTTGAGAAAAGGTTTTGTACTATGTGGAAAAAACATTCGCACGTTGTAAGTCAAGTTGCAACAAATATACAAAAAATATTCCAATTGCAAGTCCAGTTACAAATTACAAGAAAAGGCATGGATTTTGATTCAGAAATTCTCTAGTCGATTTGATAGTCAATTGTTGTTGTTTAAATCTGAGTTACATGTCAAGTTGTAACTAATATAAAAAGATCCAAATTGCAAGTCCAATTGCAACTCACATGAAAATACATAGATCACGACTCATAAAAATTCCCAGTCAAAATTGCAAGTCCAGTTGCATATGTCATTTGAATCTCAGTTGCAAGTCGAGTTGCAACTAAATATAAAAAAATCCAACAAGTCCACTTGCAAATCACAAGAAAAAACATAGATCACGATTCCAAAATTTAGTTGAATAAGAAAATAATAGTTCCCAGTTACAACCCTACTTGAAATCGTATTATGCCATCCTCCTCCTTCACCCCTAAGAAAAAGAATAGTTTCGAGTGGTGATGCAACTCACGTTAGAAAAGCAACTTCCTGTAGTAGCATAAAAAACCAGTTTCAAGTGGACATGCAACTCATTTGAACAAAATCAAAAAATATTCCTAGTTACAACCCTACTTGAAACTGAATTACCCCATCCTCCTCCTACACCTGTGAGAAAAATGCCAATTTCAAGTGGACATGCCCAGTTACAACCCTACTTGAAACTGTACTATCCTATCATTCTCTTTCATTCGTGAGAAAAAAAGACAGTTTCAAGTGGACATACAACTCGTATGAATAAAAATAAAAAATGTTCCCAGTTACAACCCTACTTGCAACTGTACTATGCCATCCTCCTCCTTCATCAATGAGAAAAAGAATAGTTTCGAGTGGTGATGCAACTCACACTACAAACAACTTCCTGTAATACCATCAAGAAAAACCAGTTTCAAGTGGACATGCAACTCATGTGAACAAAAATGAAAAAAGGTTTCCAGTTATAACCCTACTTAAAACTGTAGTCTCATCGTCCTCCTTCACCCGTGATAAAAAGTATAGTTTCAAGCAACATGCAACTTGTGTGAATAAAATTCAAAAAGGATCCCATTTTCAAGTGGACTTGCAACTCGTCTGAATAAAAATAAAAAATGTTTCCAGTTACAACCCTACTTGAAACTGTACTATGCCATCCTCCTTCTTCATCCATAAGAAAAAGAATAGTTTTGAGTGGTGATGCAATTCATATTACAAAAGCAACTTCCTCTAATAACATCAAGAAAAACCAGTTTCAAGTGGACATGCAACTCATTTGAATAAAATCAAAAAAATTCCCAGTTACAACCCTACTTGAAACTGTAGTACCCCATCGTCCTCCTTCATCCGTGAGAAAAATGATAGTTTCAAGTAAACATGCAACTCATGTGAACAAACATCAAAAAGGTTCCCAATTTCAAGTTAACATGCAACTCGTGTAAACAAAAATAAAAAAGATTCCCAGTTTCAAGTGGACATGCAACTCGTGTGATTAAAAATAAAAAAGGTTCCCAGTTACAACCCTACTTGAAACTGTACTATGTCATCCTCCCCCTTCACCCGTGAGAAAAGGAACAGTTTCGAGTGGTCATGCAACTCACATTACAAAGCAACTTCCTGTAATACCATCAAGAAAAACCAGTTTCAAGTGGACATGCAACTCATCTGAACAAATATCCAAAAAGGTTCCCAGTAACAACCCTACTTGAAACTATAGTACCCCATCCTCCTTCACCCGTGAGAAATATGTCAGTTTTAAGTGGACATGCAACTTGTGTGAATAAAAATAAAAAAAATCCAAGTTACGACCCTGCTTGAAACTGTACTATCCTATCCTCCTCTTTCATCCATGAGAAAAAGGATAGTTTCAAGTCAAGATGTAACTCGTGTGAATAAAAATAAAAATCGTTCCTAGTTACAATCCTACTTGAAACTTTATTATTGCCATCCTCCTCCTTCACCAATGAAAAAAGAACAGTATCGAGTGGTGATGCAACTCACACTACAAAGAAACTTCCTGTAATACCATAAAAACCAGTTTCAAGTGGAAATGCAACTTGACGAGGTTTAATCTCGTCAATGCCCATTGTTATGGACTTGGGTTTTGGAGAAGATGGGGATGCTGGAGATCGTGGCACGGTTAACAGACAAGCAACCAGGGGACACGAGATTTACCAGTTCAGGCCCCGGAGAAAACCCTACTCTGCTTACGCTCTTTGATTCTGGCGGGCAAAGTTCTGAGGTGCGTAGATTCGATCTGGCGTGGAGGCGTGTACGAAAGTATGGATCTGTCTCGCTCGTTGGCCCCTCCTAGCCTTTATATATGAGGAGGCTAGGTCTCAGGTACCGATACGAGTAGGTTACAAGTTGTATTCGAACTCTAGTCTTGCTCTCCAAGGATCCGAAGGTGTCATGGGCCTTTGGCCACCCGAAAATCTTCATGGGCCAGCGTATGTCTGCTATGGGCCTTCCTTGGGCTGGACCAGGTATGCTGAAGTTATGTACCCGTCGGGTATAACCATGTCAGTAGCCCCCGAGTGTTCAGTCGAATCGTAGATTCGGCTGAGAACTCTTCAATCCTTCGGGTGTAACTCTGTCTTTTAAGAGAATGTGTAGGGATTGTTGATGCGTGTGCCTGACTCACCCGACGGATCAGGGTCAGTTAATCGTCTTAGGACAAAACAACACGATCTTCTTCAGGTGCGAGTCCCTCGACTCGAACCCGGAACATATCTTTGGCGTAATTCGACTCGGGCGCGGAGGACTTACGTGAGTGGAATTCGGTGATTTTAAATGATGTACCCAACGCGTCCGTCGGGATTTTTCATCGTACCTGCTGGTACGGATTCATACTAGCGAGGCGATCAGTGCGTTGCGGGCCATCGGATGATATCATGGGTCTTATCTTTGCGTCGCAGACGCAGCATCCGAATGTTTATCACCGCGGAGGTGTTTCGGGTGGCCAAGGAGGATGTTACTCACTTAGCATTAATTGGGGCAGAGTTGCTGAAAAGTTTTTGCATGCGGATCCGGAAGATCGCAGTCGAAGATTTCATAGGGTGCGCGACCAGCGCTCCCTATGGAGTAGCCCCCGAGTGTCTGTTCGAGTCGTAGACTCGAGCGGAGACTTTTAGTGCAAGCATTGCTCAGTTGTTTAGTCCGTAGGACTCGAAAATTGTCGGATGCTTGAATCCTTCATCCCTATGGGAGTAGCCCCCGAGTCCGTAGTGGGGTCGTGGACTCGACGTAGGACTCGAAGCTCTTGTGTGTGAACGGCCATCGCTCCAGTTTGGAGTAGCCCCCGAGTGTCTGGCTGAGTCGTAGACTCGAGTCTTGTATCATGCAACGGTAGTAGGAAAATATCGTGGGCGTACCGCTGACCCGGAAGTACATCGGGTGCGCGACCAGCGCTCCTGATAGGAGTAGCCCCCAAGTATTTAGTCGAATCGTAGATTCGAGTGAGTACTTTTAGCTGTGGAGCCGAAGTTATTGCTAGTATAGCTGTTGATGACGTCAGTGCTGACGATCAATGACCTCAAGCGTCTGCTGCGCCAGAGATGACTTGACTGGACGATGCGTGGGTCCCACTTCCTGACTTTGAATTGACCGGTCATGCGCGGCGTGGAGATGATTACGGCGTTTCCTCGATTTCCGTGCGTAGTGGACGTCGTGGGAACGACGGTTTGTTTTGGTGCTGACACGTGTACGGTCAGATCTACCGTTGGCGTTAGGTCTTCTCGATGGACGGCCAGCGTGCGTCGTCTTCGCTGTTATAATCCGTGGTGAAAGTCGTGGTTTGTTTTCACCGCACCAGTTCTTGCGTTTTACTGCCTCCTTGCGCTCGAGCGATTCTTGCTGCGTGCTTAGAGTTCCTTTCGCATTTCCTTTGTCTTTGTTGTTGGCAACGCCACCACCGCCTGAGCGCCATGGGGAAGCCGAAGAAGTCTTCGCCTGTAGTGGGGACCAGCGCCGCCGGAGGCAAGAAGGGCGCCGCCGCTGCTCGCGTCACCGATGGTGGCTGGCGGCGATCAGAGACGCGGGAGAGTGATCTCGCAAAGGCGCGGCGAGCCTGATTCCTTGAGACATGACGGCCGTGAGACTCCCGGCAGTGAGGTAATCCCGCCCCCATCTGGGTATCGGGTTATGTTTGTCGCCTTCGTTTTGCGTGGGTTTGCGTATCCAGTCCATGACTTCCTTCGTGGACTGCTCTTTTTCTATGGGGTTCAACTCCATCATCTGTCTCCCAACTCCCTTCTACACATTGCGTGTTTTATCACGCTTTGCGAGTGTTGGCTTGGCATTGAGCCGCACTTTGGCCTCTTCCGGAAGTTGTATTCCGTGAGGAGGCAGTCTGGTTCGGATGGTGTGTACCCCATTGGGGGTTTCATCATCTCTCTTAGTCCCGATGTCCAATTCTTTTCCTTCTCCATGTCCGAATCTGTCCAGTACTGGCGGAGGAAATGGTTTTACATCCGTGACTCCGTTACCTTGGGCAAGATTTTGGTCTTGTGCCTTTTGACCCCTCCAGTTGATTGTGAAGAAAAGATCACGAAAACCAGATCTTAGATGGTGAGGTGGCGGAGATAGAGGCCTTGTACCGTCGGGTGGAGGAGCTCCAATTGATTCCTGAGAAGGAGGTGAACGGTGTCGACATCATCCGGGTGTTTCTTGAGCGTCGGGTGCAGCCGCTCCAGGCGAGGGCGCACCCGATGTTCCTGTACTCTGGGCGCCGTGATCCGACGAGGGTTTCGAGTGAGAAGATCTCCGAGGTGGACCTTGACAAGGATCTTCGCGTGCTGTTGAAGTTCAAGGCCGTGAAAAATTCCATGAAGTCGCTGACTCCTCCCTTTTCGTCGACGTTGGCCGTGCCAAAGGTGTAGATTTGCGCACGTAGTGCTTCCTTTATGTTTTTTGTCAGTTGTGTACTTGTGTCCTTTGTTTGCTAACAAAGTTTCTTCTCATCTTGTAGAGCTTCAAAGTGCCAGGCATGGATCCACCATTGCCCGAAAGGTATCCGAATGCCCCGGATAATGAAGTGGTGGATTCCGTGTCCGAGCTTCCATCGGCGCGATCTCCGGTGGAGGATGCCGACGATTCGGGTGAGGATCATTCGAGCAAGCGATCACGGAGCTCGAGCGAGTCTTCGGATGCCTCGACTCCTCCGACTCCCAGGAATCCTCGGGGTCTTGAGCGTCATGATGATGTTCAGGGGGGTTCTTCCTCTCCCATTCCTGCCATTCCTGTGCGAGCTGTTGCTCCGCACCCGCCAGCAAAACGGAAGAAGGAAGAGAACAAGGAGGAGAAGAGGGCCCGGAGGGCTTCTCCTATCTTTGACCTGAGCGCGTTGGGCTCGTAAGTGTTATTGTTGCCACTGTTGTCTTTTGCTCACTTGTTATTTTTGCGCCTGTGTTGATTGATTCGTATGTAGGCAATCATCCGACGGCTCTAGTGATGGAGCGCGCGAGATGATGGGGGAGTCGAACATTGCATCGCCGCCTCCGCAGACGGTGGCGACTTCGGGTGGTGCTGCACCAGTTCCTCTTGTGCAGGAGAGGCTGGTGGTTGCGCCTCAGAATTTCGCAGGCGGGCCTGCGGGTTCGCCTTCGGAGCACGTAAGTTTTACGCTTCATGTCACGGGGAGCCCAGGCGTCTTCGAGTGCTGATGTTGTGTTTGCTTCTTTGTTTTGGGCGGAGCCCCCAAGTCATGCTCTTACTGCTATTGCTTTTTCCTGCAGCCTTGTGTCCGAGAGGCCAAGCGGCTGGTGGAGGAGCACCTGACGCTGGGGGTGAAACTGCGGCAGCTGCAAGGTATTCATCTGTCTTGGAGTACTCATCTTGCTATGTATTGGTCCTGTTTGTTGACACTTGCTTGTTGTAAATGCAGAGGAGCATAACGACTCTCTCCGTGAGGTTGATGCTCTGAAGAAGAGCCTTGGCCAATTGGAGCAGAAGGCCGAAGCTGCCGCTGAGGCGAAAGAGCGCCTTGAGCTGGAGCTGTCAAAGGCAGCCGAAGCGAAAGAGCGTCTGCAGCAGGAAGCCGCAGGTCGTGAGGTAGGAGTAGCGGAGAAGCTCATGGCTGCTGCCAAGGCTATTTCGGGTGAGTGCTAGCTTTTGTACTTGCTCCTTTTTCTTCGGGTCCTCTTCTATGTTGCTTTTCTTCATGTTTTCTTCTGTTTTGTATCAGATGCCACAGGCATCGAGTTTGACCGTGGTGCTCTGGAGCACGGGAGTGCTCTGGATGATGCCACTGTGGCGGTCGAAGACCGCTGCAGCACCGTCGTCAACTCCCTTGCCAAGGCAAAGGAGGTCCTTGGTCGCTTCTACCAGGAGCTCTTCCCGAAGGGCGCAACCCTTGAAGATGTGGGTGCTCTGGCAGAGGCTCTGTCAGCCGAAGCGCCTGCAGCGTACAAGCGCAAGCAGAAGGGCATCGGCGCGTCCGTCGGGCTGGCGATGGCCATGGCGGCTGGGGCGGAGCTGGACTTGCCCCAGATCACTTCTCGGATACCGACGGCTGCGGATGGATCAGAGGTAGCCTTCGTTGCTTACTCCGCTCGCTGCAGACGATATGGGCCCAAGCTCATTGACTTGTTGTCCGAGACGCTGCAGCTGTATGGCGAGGCCAAAGCTAGGCAGTCTGGCTCTGAGGCGACTCGGTGTCCTACGCCTTAGGCATAGGAGATGTAGGGTAGTATGTAGTTTACTTTTGCTGTAAATATCTTTTGTAGCACCATTCTTGAGCCATGCAGTGGCCTTATTTAATGAATTCCTCCGAGTTGGGCTTTATCTTTGGCTGAGTGTTTGTGTACCTTCTTTTTCTTCTGCTTTAGGTTCCTTCGGGTGTTGACCCAGTTGGTACGTCATCCGAAAGACCCTTGCGAGCATCGTTGGATGATACCTTGCAGCTCGCTTTTCTTCGGGATCGTGTGCGCAGCTTGGAGAGGGATTTGCTTGGGCTACGCGGTCGTGCTGACGTTTGGAATTCCAAGGCAGACCGTAGTGCAGCCAGAGAGGAATACTTGATGGCGGAGCTGGGTCTGCTGTCCGAGCAGCTGCAGTGTAAGTTGATCCTTCTTTCGGGCCGTAGCTTAGTTCTTCGGGTGAGCCTGCTGGCCTTACTCTTGTTCGTTGCTGTTGTCGCAGGTGCAAATATCGCTCCGAGGGAAGAAAAGGAGCGCATTGCTGTTCGAGTCAATTGCTTGACTCAACAGGACATGGAAGCCGGTGGCTTCTTTTGGATGGATCGCGATCGTGCCGTGGTTCTGGCGACGGTGCAGGATCGCGTCTTCCAGGTTTCGCGGGTGCTCCACCAGGTGTAGACATCGCTGTCCTCGGTGCTGCACGTCATGTTTCCTTTGGATGGCGTGCCGACGACCCTTGCAGGCCTTCTGGCGAAGTTTCGGAGTGCCAGCAATGTCAAGGAGCTGGTGCGGCAGCAGCTTGTCGCAGGGGTGAAGGCTGCCTTGTCTCTTGTGAGGGTGCATCACCCGATGTAGATTTGGCTGTTGTGGCGACTGGGCCACCTCCTCGGGCCAGATGGTGGCGAGTGGAATATGCGTCCGCATTACGCGGCTGTAAGGCAGTATGCCGAACAGATTGTAGATTTGTTTGAGCAGCGTGCTCAGGCTATTCTGCAGAATAGGTAGAACCTAAAAATAAACAGATAGATGTAAAATTTGTATATTGCGGCTGGGCGTGTATGTGCCCTTTGTTGTAAAGGTTTGCTTGTTAGCGAGCACGCAGTGCTTTGATTTAGTACGTGTCCTTTTCGTTAGCCTGACGTGGTCAGCTACTCAGGTGTACACGTGTTTTCCTCAGTCGATGAAATCGTGAGGTGGGGGGAGCCCCCAAGTGCTTTGATTTAGTACGTGTCCTTTTCGTTAGCCTGACGTGGTCAGCTACTCAGGTGTACACGTTTGGTCTTCGGTTGATGAAATCGTGAGGTGGGGGGAGCCCCCGAGTGCGTTAGTAGCATGTAATCAAAGTTGCAGAAAAATAGTCAACCGAAGGTTGGAAGCGAGACACTTAGCTTTATTTGTAGCGTAATGGAGGAGGTACATGGTTCGGCTGAGTAGCCTGGGCTGTAAGCCTTATTGAAAGTAAAAGGAGTACATTGCCCATTGCTATGGGTAGAATCGTCGCAGGTGCGAGACGTTCCATGGGTTGGAGTATGCGACTCCAGACTCCACGTGCTTGAGGCGATAGGCGCCACCTGGGATGACCTCGGTGATGGCATAGGGTCCTTCCCATGGCGACTCGAGTTTATTCGGTCGCTTTTGCTTGAGTCGCAAGACGAGGTCTCCTTCGACGAAGGACCTTGGGCGCAGCCGGCGGCTGTGATAGTTGCGGAGACTTTGCTGGTACACATAGGATCTAGCTTCTGCTATATCCCGTGCTTAGTCGAGTGTGTCGACGGCATCTTCGAGTGTGGCCGTGGATTTGGCCGTTATGGCGACGACTCGTGGAGCTCGGTGACGTGCCGGCTGGTAGCACAGCCTCAGCCCGTACCATGAAGAACGGTGTGTAGCGGTGGAGCTGTTTGGCGTGGTTCGAAGCTCCACAGATGACGGTATCTCTTTCGTCCGATGCCGGCTTTGTGCTCGAGTGAGCTCATGAGGCGTTTCTTGATGCCAGCGCCGATTAGGCCGTTGGCCTTTTCCACTTGCCCGTTTGTTTGCGGGTGCACCACTGAGGCGTACGTGATATTGATCCCGAGGCCTTCGCAGAAGTCCTGGAATTCTTCGGAGATGAAGTTTGATCCGTTATCGGTGATGATGCTGTGCGGTACGCCGAACCTGTAGACTATGGATTCGAAGAACTTGACGGCGGTTTTGCCCTTCTGGTTGGTGACTGGCATGGCCTCGATCCACTTGGTGAATTTGTCGACTGCGACCAAGAGGAAGACGTGTCCTCCCTTCGAGGATTTTGGCAGTTTGCCGATCATGTCAAGGCCCCATTGAGCAAAAGGCCAAGCTATGGGTATGGGTCGAAGTTCGGACCCAGGTGCGTGCGGTTTGTCGGCGAACCGTTGGCACCCGTTGCATCTTCGGACGATGTCCTTTGTGTCGCTCATGGCCGTTGGCCAATAGAATCCTGCTCGTAGAGCTTTGGCGACAAGGGAGCGGCTGCCTGCGTGGTGGCCGCAGATGCCCTCGTGGATATCTTGGAGTATGGTCTTGCCATCGCTGATGGTGACACACCGTTGTAGGACGCCTGTAATGCTGCGTTTGTACAGTTCGCCGTTGATGATGGTGAAGGCTTTTGACCGACGAGATATGCGTCGGGCATCTGTCGGGTTGTCTGGTAAGTTTCCGTTTAGCAGGAACTGGAGGTATGGACGTGTCCAGGTTTCTTCGACTGCCATGACCTGCATCAGGTTGACCATGGCGACTTCGGTATCCAACTTTTCGGGTCCTTCGGGTAGCGTAGCCCCAGTGTTCTGCTTCTTCGGTGATCTCTTGGGAATTTCCGCTTGATGGATGGCACGCAGATCTGTTCGAACACCTGGTGGTACTTTTGCACAAGTGGAGCCGATGTTGGCGAGTCTATCGGCCTCCTCGTTGCTCTCTCTTCCGACGTGCCGAAGTTCGCAGCCGTCGAATTCTCCTTCGAGTGCGTTGTATAGTGCGCGGTACGCGATCATGTTTTCGGCGTGTGCGTCGCACTCATTCATCGTCTGCTGGACGACAAGGTTGGAGTCACCGTAGATGACCAGGCGCGCCGCATATTTTGCCATCCGCATGCCATGGATGAGGGCCTCGTATTCGCCTCGTTGTTGGAGGCTCTGAATTTCATCCGGACGATTTCATCTTGTCACCTTGCGGGGAGGTCGGTATGACTCCTGCCCTGCTCCGCTTCGCGTTTGGAGCCGTCAAAATGCATTGTCCAGACTGCGACATGTGCGGGTGTCAGGCAGCTGCAGCTCCATCCAGTGCACCAGGAAGTCCGGAAGGACTTGAGATTTGATTGTGTGTCGCTTCTCGTAGATGATGTCTAGTTGTGATAGTTCGATGCCCCACAGGGCCACGCGTCCTCTGGCCTCTGGATTGTTCAGGATGCTGTTTAGGGGTGCCTCGTTGACGACCATCACCTGATGCTCCTGGAAGTAGTGGCTCAGTCGTCGAGCCATCATGAACACGCCGTAGGCTGCCACAGTAGTGCGTACCGCTGTTTTGTTGGAGTGAGGACCTCGAGGTAGTAAATTGGGCGTTGTACCCCATGGGTCTTGCCTTCTTCGGTCGTT
This sequence comes from Avena insularis, assembly GCA_023614405.1. Taxonomy (NCBI): domain Eukaryota; kingdom Viridiplantae; phylum Streptophyta; class Magnoliopsida; order Poales; family Poaceae; genus Avena; species Avena insularis. The sequence goes on from CM042697.1 coordinate 360,474,771, forward strand.
CGACCACAAGTATCTTGACCACCTGGTGTGGCTGCTATGTACAACGAGGGCTCGCGCTTTTGGCGTGACCAAAGCGGGCGAGGTGGAGAGGAGCCGCTTGAGGTTTTGAATGCGTCGTTGGCTTCGTGTCCACTGAACTTATGCGCTGGCGGCAGTTGGTAAAATGGTAGGGCCTTCTCGCCCATGCGGCTGATGAACCTGCTTAGTGCCGCTACTCGCCCTGCGAGCTGCTGAACGCCCTTGAGGTTTTTCGGCTTCTCCATTGTCATGATAGCTTTGATTTTCTTCGGGTTCGCTTCGATCCCTCGTTGAGAGATGAAGTATCCGAGCAGCTGACCTGAGGGGACGCCGAAGGCGCACTTTTCTGGATTGAGCTTGATCCTGTAGCGATCAAGGTTGTCGAACGTCTCGCGGAGATCGTCGATAAGTGTTCTTGCCTCCTTGGTTTTGATGACTATGTCGTCGACATAGACTTGGACGTTGCGACCGATCTGGTCCTTGAGGCAGGCCTGCATGCATCGCTGGTACGTGGCACCCGCGTTCTTTAGCCCGAAGGGCATTGTGTTGTAGCAGTATACTCCGAATGGTGTGATGAACGCCGTTTTCTCTTGATCTTCGACCTTGAGTCGAATCTGATTATAGCCTGAGTAGGCGTCGAGGAAGGAGAGTTTCTCACAACCTGCAGTCGAATCGATGATCTGGTCGATCCGAGGGAGAGGGAAGTGGTCCTTAGGGCAGTGTTTGTTCAGTGACGTGAAGTCTACGCACATCCGCAGGATGTCCGTGTCCTTCTTCGGGACCATCACTGTGTTTGCCAGCCACTCGCTTTCCTTGATTTCCCGGATGAAGTCTGCTACGAGTAATCTGTTGATCTCTTTGCCGATAGCTTCGGCTCGTGGCTCCGACAGTCTTCGGATGGACTGTTTGACTGGCTTGGTGTCTGGGAAGACATTGAGTGCGTGCTCGGCGAATTCCCTGGGAACTCCTGGCATGTCCGCAGGACACCAGGCGAAGATTTCCCAGCGCTCACGGAGGAATTCGACGAGCACGCTTTCCTATGCGGTGTTGAGGTCGTTGGCGATTAGCGCCGTCTTGGAGGCATCCGTTGGATGGACCTGTACTTTTTTGGTGTTGATGGTGGAGTCGAAAGACATATCAGGTGCGTTCTGCTTGGTGACTGGGGGTAGCCCATTGTCTGTCACTTCGCGGAGCCTTACAAGCTCGTCTTGCATGCCGAAGGACTGGGAGATTTTGTTGAAATCCCTGTCGCATTGGTCCGATCGGGTGAAGCTCCCGTGGACTGTGATGACGCCCCTTGGTCCTGGCATCTTGAGTAGTAGGTATGCGTAATGTGGGACGGCCAGGAATCTTGCGAATGCTACGCGTCCCAGGATGGCGTGGTATTGCGACGGCCAGTCCACCACTTCGAATTCTAGGCGCTCCTGCCGAAAGTTGTCCGGTGTCCCGAAGATGACGTCGAGCCCTATTTTGCCCAGGGGGAAGATGCCCTTCCCTGGGACAATGCCGTGGAACGTTGTGTCTGATTGTTCCAGGCTGCATTGCGGGATCCGCATAGCTGCTAGAGTGCTTGCGAATATTAGGTTGATGCCGCTGCCGCCGTCCATGAACACACGACTCATCTCGAAGCCTCCGATCTGCGCCTCCAGCACCAGGGCAGCATGACCTGGGCGAGGGATCTGGCAAGGGTGATCCGTGCGGGTGAATGTGATGCAAGACTCCGATCCGTTGAGGTACTCAGGGATTGCAGGCGGAGTTGTCACGGCCATGTTGATTTGTCGGGTGATTTTCTTCTGCACCCTGTTTGTGGGACGTCCCTTCTGTATCATATTGAGTGCTCCTTTTGGTGGGGGGTATGTGACCCCGGCGTTGTTTTGCGCTGGTGCGACTGGTTGATGTGGGCCTCCAATAGGCGGCGGTGGAGGAGCTCCATGTGCTATTTCGCCTGGCGCAAGTGCGTTTCCGAACGCAGGAATTGGAGCTTGTTGCCTCATCTGTACCATGCTTTCGCTGAGTTTCTGGAACTCGCGGCAGTCCTTGAGCATGTGGCTAGCTTTCTTTTTGCCATCTTGTTTGTCGATGTAGAAGTGGATGGTGCATGGACCCGAAAGTTTGTCGAGTGCTGAAGGTCCGTTGTCGCGTCGCGTTGCCACGATCGCGTTGGTCGATGCGTCGCGGAAGTTTCCGCTGCGGTATCCTCCGCTGCTGCGGCTGATGTCGTTACGGCGGTCGACGTAGCCGGCTGCGACCATGTCGGGTCCGTCGCGGTCCTCGTAGACGCGCGGTCTCCTCTTGCTACGGCGTTCGCGTCTTCGCCCGTATTCATCCTCTTCATCTGATTGCGCCTGCTGGATGCAATCTTCGCCGTCTGCCCAACTGTTGGCGATTTCCATGATCTGGTCGAGTGTCTTGGGCTTTACGCGTCCAAGTTTCTCCTTGAAGTTCAGGCGTTGACGCCGTCCCCAAGGCGTCGATGGCCCGCTCTTCGGAGATGTGTCTGCGGAGTTCTTGGTCGAGACCAGCGTAGTATGTACGGCCGAATAGATTCACCCGTTCTCACGAGTGCAGGCTCGCAGCTCTTCGATTGAGGGGCCTTTGCTGGTGCCTTTAAAGTTTCGGATGAAGCTATGTAGCTCCTCCCAGCTCGGATGGATCTCGATGATAGGCTGCTGAGCGGACCGTACGCGCTGTCACCGCAGTGAAGGCATTGCATGGCGGTTTCTTTGTTGCCTCCGTGAAGTTTAACGGATGATAGATGGTCACTGAGCCAGGACTTTGGATCTTGCGTGCCGTTGAACTTCGGAGTATCCGAAGGAAGCTTGAAGTTGCGTGGCATCTGTGTTCGCCGGAAGGATCTACTGAAGCATCGAGCCCCGCAGAGTTCTCCTTCGTCTTCATCCATCTCGGATTCGGATGAGCATGCGCGTTTGGCACGTGCTTTGTCGATCTTGTGCTGTGTAAGCTTGTCCCTGGCGTCGTAGTCGTGCTTATGGCGGTGCGAGCTCTTCTTTCTTCGAGGAAGATCGTGTTCTTCTTCATCTTCGGATGAGGGGGTGGGGCTCCGGTCGCGCCTGGCCGGAGCTTTCTTCTTCGGCTCCGTAGGAGCGTCTTCGTGGAGCGCAGCTCCGATTAGTCCTAGTCCGGTGAGTGCGGACCTATGCATGGCCCTTTTCGGGTCCCCCTCCGGAGGTGGGTGAGCCGCAAGATACGCAGTGGCTGCCATGATCGCGGCTTGTGGCGTCTTCGGGGTGATGTTGCCGTCGGCGTCCATATCCATGAACGATGTGTGGAGGGTTCGGGTCACGTCACGCCGCTCCTTCGGGTCCATGTTTTCCACCCGAGAGTGGTGCTTGTTTCCCTGATTTCCGTTTGTGCTGGAGCCGGGTCCCATGGCGGAGAGCGCAGCTCGTCGCCAAGACCGGATTCAGAGGCTGCTTTCTTGCGTTTATCGAGCGTCTCCTGCATCTTGACTTGCTTCTTGTGCTCCTCGATGAGGAGGTAGTGGTATGCCATCAGCAGATCACGTGGGGAGTCCAGAGGTAGGACTATTTCGCCTGCGACGGCGCGGCGTGCTTCGGCCCATCCTTCTTTGCTAAGTTGGATGAGGTGGCCCCCTTTGTCCCCGTTGTCACCGTTTCTGTCCTGCGGGTTGGGGTTGGGTGGCGGGTTGGGCGTTTCCTCGTCGGTTTGGATGATTGCGGCGCACAGATAGCGCCTGCAGATTGGTTGACTGCTGCCGCAGCTTTCGGATCCGGAACCGTAGGTCCCTTCATCCGAAGGTGGATCGCACAGATCGGAGTTGCAGCTGCTGCTGTCGAAAAACTCATCTGTTGATGGTGACGTGCGTAGCACAGGGTGTGGAGCCCATGAAGCGGGCCTGATTGACGGCACGGGCACCCGCTCAGGGAGGCGGAGGGTACCAGCTTGTCCCACCTGGAAGCAGAAGCTCCCGAACAGAATTTCGAGTCCGTCGCCTACGGGCTCGAAATCCTTCATGGTGGCCGGCGAGTGGGCGGTGAAGTCGAAAGCGCCGAAGAGGAGGTGATTCTCCGTCGCCGAGGAGTTGTAGATCGATCGGGTCGGAACCGTCACGACCGCACAATCAGCACCCCCGATTCCCACAGACGGCGCCAATTGACGAGGTTTAATCTCGTCAATGCCCATTGTTATGGACTTGGGTTTTGGAGAAGATGGGGATGCTGGAGATCGTGGCACGGTTAACAGACAAGCAACCAGGGGACACGAGATTTACCCAGGTTCAGGCCCCCGGAGGGAAAACCCTACTCCTGCTTGTCTGCTCTTTGATTACGGCGGAACCGAAAGTTACAGGGTGCGCAGATTCGATCTGGCGTGGAGGCGTGTACGAAAGTATGGATCTGTCTCGCTCGTTGGCCCCTCCTAGCCTTTATATATGAGGAGGCTGGGTCTCAGGTACCGATACGAGTAGGTTACAAGTTGTATTCGAACTCTAGTCTTGCTCTCCAAGGATCCGAAGGCGTCATGGGCCTTTGGCCACCCGAAAATCTTCATGGGCCAGCGTATGTCTGCTATGGGCCTTCCTTGGGCTGGATCAGGTATGCTGAAGTTATGTACCCGTCGGGTATAACCATGTCACAACTCATCTGAAAAAAATTAAAAAGGTTCCCAATTACAACCCTAGTTGAAACTGTAGTGTCCAACTATCCTCCTTCACCTATGAGAAAAAGGTTAGTTTCAAGCAACATTCAACTCATGTGAATAAATTCAAAAAGGTTCCCAGTTTCAAATGGACATGCAACTCGTGTGAATAAAAATCAAAAATGTTCCCAGTTACATCCCTACTTGAAACTGTACTATGCCATCATTCTCCTTCATCATCAAGTGGTGATGCAACTCATATTACAAAGGTTCCTAGTTACAACCCTAATTGAAACTATACTACCCGATCCATCTCCTTCACGTGTGAGATAAAAGGACAATTTCAAGTCAACATGCAAATTGTGTGTAGAAAAAATAATACAAACACATAAAAATGAAGCACAAATGGATATCATAAAAAACATGTAATAATCTTCCAATTGTGAATTACATAGAAAAGAAATAAATTCTTATTAAAAAACTAAACAAAAAAGGAAAAGTTAGACAAAAAAAAAGAAAACTACATCATAAAATATAAGATATTTATCTTCTTGTTTAACTAGTACTAAATGGTGTTCTAATCTCGTTTGCTCTTGTATGCATCAAGTACAAGGAATCCTTATTTTACATCAACAATTACATGTATAAGATCATTTGCTTTTAAATTTGTAATACTAAGAAAATCATCCCAGTTATAACGAAACCTAAAAAAATCTCCAAAAATTCTTCCTATAACCTTCACCTGAAGTAACTTCAACTTCAAAACACTCTCCATGTAATATATTCAAAAGAAACAATGTCCTCTTCTTCTATATCAAAAGCTTCGATCAAAGAATTCCAATATGGCCCACACATGTAAATTTTGGTGCCAATCCTATCTAAATAAATGTGGTGATCACTTTTGGTTATCAAATTCTCTAACCCATGATTAGGCATTTCAGCTAAGACTTTCATTTAGTTGTTAGGACATAAAGTAACTATACGCTCGTTAAAACGATATGGCACAACCTATAACAAAAGGAATAAATAGAAAATATGAAAATAACAATTGATTAAAATAAAAAAATAATATATAAAATAACGAAAGATACAAATTGATAACAAAAAAAAATTAAACTTACAACTGATTCATAAAAATCATCATCAACCATTTTCATAAAAAAATTATAAAGACTACGTGGAGCTCTTTCACATATACGGTATGGCTGATGACATACATTGCATGGTCTCCTTGCGTTGCTCATGTTTTCTAGATTATAGAAGTCAAACAAAATAAAAAAAATCAATACCAAAGCATACGAAAAATACTTACATATTTATCTGAACATTGAATAAAAAACAAAAACAAATACATACATTGGGAGAAATAAACTCTTAGCGTTTGTCCTCTTTCTTTCAGTACGAACTAGAAGAATAATATATGATAATCACCAAATACAACCTGAACCATATAACTTATATACACTTCTATGTAATACTAAAAATAGAAAGTACAAAAATAAAAGCTAAACCGACACTATCAGAAAAAAATACGTGGATGAAAAACAATCACAAATTATTCTTACATTTTAGTCAAAGCAACCACAACCATATATCTATTTTAACACTCACTATATGTAGGAAACCGTTATTTGTATTTAAAAAATAAAACTATAAAAATAGAAAACAGCAGAATAATTAACAACTATAAAAAAACAACACACTAAACACTACCCAGCAGAGCAAAAAACGCATGCAAACAACCAACGCAGCAAAAAGCACTGAACAAAAAAGCAAAACACACTAAACACTACCCAGCCCAACAACCTCAGTAGGCCAACAAAAAAAGCACACCCCGGAACAGCCACAATCACCCCCACCCAGTCAAAACAACTGCCGGTCAAAAAACAACATGGGCCGACGACGAGATACACGCACGCGTACTCAGCTTGCATGAATAAAACAACTGAAAAAAACAACGCACACGAATCTTGGAACAACTAGATCGTAGGGCACACAAGCTAGCTGTGACGAAAGTTACGTCACAGCTAGCTGTGGCTTAGCAAATCCCTACATTTAGGTTAGAATTGTTCTTTTATCTTTTTTTACTGCTTCGAGATTCTAATTTTTTTCCTTGAAGTTTTTGTTCCATTTTGTGAGCTGCACCAGGGTGTCTAAGCGAATAAATAGTTGAGAAAATTCTTTATTTGACACTACTTCAAAATATAATTTCCTATTTGACATCAGAAAAGTTTTTCTTTCCTATTTGACACTTGGTCCAAATTTTTTACCTTATATGAGACAATTCAGACAAAGTAGTGTCAAGTTATACAAAGCTTGGCCAAAGTTTTACAAAAGTATCAACAACTTTAATACTACATAAATATCATTTAATAATATATTTCATAATATATATAATGATATTAATTTTGTATTGTACATGTGAATGATTAATTTTAAAACCTTGGTCAAAATTTATATCGGTTGATTTTTTTATAAAATATAAGCCATAATCATTGGCAGGGCCGGTTCTGAGATTTCGGCTATTAGGCGTGAATCTAAAATTTATAATCCTTACTATATTTATTTTATATACATGTATGAATTGATTAAAAATGCTTCATGTGTATCTAATTACAATATTTATATGGAAATAACAATATTTATGTTTTATCTTAAACATTCTCTGCAGCGGGTTTGGGCTTTCCATGCAGCATAACCAGTTAACCACAATGAGAATAAGAAAAAAAATACTAATCACTAATGGGAACTAGAATTAGAGCATAATCTAGTAGCCAAATCTGCAGAAAATTAGGGACAAATCACATAGCACACATGTTTAATGTCTTGATGATTGATACCTTCTAAGAAGATCAGATTAGGGATGGAACCAGGTTTCGTTCTTTGAAAACGAAGGAAGGAGTAACAACAATTTGCGAACGGGCGAGACTAGAGGTTAGAGGCGACGAGTGACGGCGTGCCTGCTTCAATCTCCATTTCTGATCTAGACAAAGAGACAAAAAGTTACTGTATGAAAAGACGAAGGAGAGTTGCTAGATCTAGTAAACGGATAGACACATGTCCTAGTATATAAATTATAAATAGGAAATGAAAAGGAACTTATCTGACCGACAAGCCCAAACAAAAAACACGACTGCTAGTATCCTGTATTTTTTGTGCGATGTATGATGAGCCATATATAAAACACATGTCTAGGGACTGCTTTTTTTGGGGTCCGGGGCGGCGAGAACCCCGAGGACTGGCCCTGTTTATTTGGAATGGAGGTGGCATGTGATTACAACATCTCCAGTGGGCTAATCCAAATTAGCGATGCAAACCGTTCGATTCTATCCGGATGGGTTGGCCCAAGGTCAGAATTTGAGCGACGGTTCGGCCAGCCTAGCCAGTGCGTCCAACGGAGCGACCCATCCTATTCGTGGTTTCTATTTTGGCCAACACGGACCATTTTTCCAATTCTTTCCATATTTCAGCACATAGAAATAGACAATAAGCAAATAAAGTGGCACCAAGTGCCATTGCGCTCCAGGCATCACCAACAAGTGGCGAGTACATCCCATATGTCCAAAAGCAGACAAATATCATACAATTTATCCAAAAGTGACAAGTTCCTCCCAAATAGCAATCATCTATGTCATTGCGCTTCAAGCATCGCGAGGCCGGATGATCCTTTGCTTCTTCTTGAGTCAAACCCTTTGGCCGGGGTCGGAGATGCTAGCCAAGTCGGTGAGCATGATCTTATTTTCCTCGGTCATGACCTTGGCTATGGCCTTGGTCTTGGCATCGGCTTCAATGGCCTTAGCCTTGGCCTGCGTGGCCTTTGTCTTGGCCTCGAACTCCAAGAGCTTTGTGGTGGCATCGGCCTCCATGATCCTAGCTTTGGCATTGGCCTCGCCCACCATAATAGATCTCAGTTGCAGATCAACAAATCTCTTGGCGATGACCTCTTTCTATTTCTCCCGCCTCTCTCCCCTCTCGGCAATGGCCTCTTCCTTGTTGTCCAACAACTCCCCAATGGTCTCATGGAATGCCAATGTAGACGCCAGGTCATCAGTTGCAAGGTATACAAGGCATTCACTAACGTCATCAATGACGATGGCACCATCTATTGACGCATTTCCCTTGCCATTTCCCTTCTTCCCATGAACTTCTCTCCAAATGGCATAGCTAACTTCCCACTTTTTGGTGTCCTTGATCAACATCCAACAATGGCTCAATGTGAATGCCTTGTTGTCATTGGTCATCTTGAAGTGCTCTAGATATTTAATACCCTACACACATGGATGACAACAATGGCTAAATGCATATACAAGGTACGTCGACAAGAGAGGAAGAGGTTTTACCATGTCAACCACTGTGAGCCCGCTTATTGCCCTTTTGTTCATCATCTCGAACGAACCTTGAAACTTGCTACACTCTTCATGGATGGTACCCCATCTCTTGGAAAGGAAGAGATCATTTCGGTCGCTAAAGAAAGGGTTTGACATGACTTCCGATGCTCATGGAAGAATTTGCTCACCTTATTTCAATAGGCATATCCCTTCATCACGACACCGCATAGGGGATTTTATGAAATCTCCATCCAAGTTTTGCGTATGAACTTGTACTCTTCGAGGGTGTAGCTCGTGGTCCTTTGGCTCTCTTGCCCTCGGCAATTGATGAGGCAAGTGATGTGGACAATGTCACGGCTGTGATCCTCGGCACATGGATGGGCCATTGTTTTCATACAATGGCTCATCCGCAATGTCACGGGCATCTTGTTGAGTCTCCCGTCGAGTCTCATCTTGGGGTGTAGCCCTTTGTAGCCATCTTGCCCACCCGCATTGATCATGTCATGCATGATGGCCTTGTCATTGATGTCCATAAATTCCTACACACAAATTGTCCATGACAAGCTGCAGGCACAGGCTTTTGGCAATGGGAAATAAATTATGCAACCTAACCATATTGCTGGGCAATGGCGGCTGGCTAGCCATTCTATCAAACAGGTTCAGTGGCGGTGGCATGGTTGCGGCAGAGATGTGTCGTTGGCGGCTGGCCGACCATTCTATCAAACAGGTTCAGTGGCGGTTGCATGGCTGTGGCAAAGATGTGTCGTCGCTTCTTCAGCGCCATCGAGGTTGTGTTTGCAGCTGTGGGAGTTCAGTTGAGGTCGATGGCATGCACATTCGTCTTCGACGATGTCGACCGGGGATGGCTGAACTAGGAGAGCGTGCCACGGTTCCTCGCGTGCTGGCGATGACATCTGCGGGCCTGTCGTTCTGGGTTGAAGAGGCGGCCGGCCGCTCGGCATCGATGTGACCGAGCTGGTCGACGACGCGCCGGCGATGACCTGTCTAGGTAGGGCAACGTCGGCGTCGAAAGCGACATTCAGCGCCTACTGCTTCAACATAATAACGGCCTGCTCGATGGCTTCGTCAGCCAGCGCCTCGCTATTCTCCGTGGCCTGGGCGGTGAGGATGCAGTCGTACTCTTTCCGGTGCTCCTTGTCGACTTGGGCAGCGAGCATATGATATTTGGCGGCCTCTTTCCTCCCTACGCGTTTCTCCAACTCGAGCCGCCGCTCCTCCTAGGTCATATCCTTGGCCAGCTTCTTCGGCTTGGCCTGCCTCTTGGCGGAGTGGTCGGCGGCAAGTACAACAGCGGTCGTGGCGGCTGGATCCATTGCTTCCGCTTTGGCTTGTCGAATTGTGTGAGAGGGTTTTTGAAGGGAGACAGGGTGATTTGTGTGCCACTGGTAGGAGAGAACGCCAAGGTGAAGAGGAGGACGCGCCAGAATTTGGTGCACAGATGGATTGGTCCACACGAGTCGATCTGTTTGGACCGTGTTGCAGTTGTTCTTCTGTCCGCGTGGATCGGTTAAGATGTGGCGGGACCAGTTGGAGATGCCCTTATCCGGAAAAAAAAAACAGGCTGTGAGAACTGTATACGGTAGTTGGAAGTTTGGAGACATGATTAGTTTTGGCAGCCTCGACGTGCTCTCCTTGAATTAACGCAGAAGAGACACAAACGCATTTCCATCAATGGAAGTTGCTGTCAGTTGATTCCGTTGTGGCAACGTGCCCAGATCAAAGCAGTTGGTCGATGTATTGATGGACGGTTTATACGTCCAAATTAATGGAGCTCGCACGGCAGACAGAGTCTAGACAGGGACGTGATTAATCAGTCGGAAACATGATCGAGTTGGAAACGGAGGAACGGCGATGGACAGGTAAAGTAAGTCGCCTGTGCTGACCATGGACGCCGCTTGATTAATGCTGCGGGTCAATCAGAGCTGGAATAGGACAGTAGTAAAGTGACTATGCCACTGATCGAACGGGGTCGATCGGTACTGGCAACCCCCACTCGCTATTTGATGATCGATCTATCGGAACTGCCAACCGAACACACCTCACCAGCTGCCACCTTCCGCCGACGACAGAGACGTCGCCACACGTGTGGAGGCCGCTCCGTCGACGGCAACGACGTCTGGCCGGCTACACCGTCCCTGCACCAAGCAACAAATAGGGGCACTGAAATGAACTCGTCAAGTTGGGACTGTACGCAGCAATCATGTCGGAACTTGGCTCGTAAAAGTTTGAAGAATCCGGCTGCAACTTTTTTGGCAAAATCAAGGGGTGCTCCTGTCTAGCACCCGGGCGTCCTGGTACGCTTGTTTCGCCCACTGTGGAAACGAAGATGGCAGCCCAAGGCCCATCAGCCCTCGAGACGACATAGCTGCGGTAGCGGGCCATTTTTTTCCTTCCGACGCGGGCGTCGTTGGCTGACTACAAGGTTGCTGCTTTCACAGTATATAAAGGAATAAAGCGGTCTAGTCAAAAAAAAAAAAGGAATAAAGCGGTGGAAACCGCATTATTTTTTTAACACTATAATCCAATTCTTTATTAATAAGATAAATACAAGTTACAATGTACGAACGAGACAACCTTACAGAACTGAAAAGATAGGATAAACTTATGTAAAATACCAGTGCCTATCCTCCGCCTTCGGCACCACCGAAGCAACCACCAAAGGGACGAAAGACAAATCACCACAACACCCGAGCTTGACGTGGCTCCATCGCTGATCAGCGGCTTTTTAGACCTCCAAAGTAGCTTGCCAAAGGCAAAACCATTATTGTTGAAAAAATCAGACCGGGGCAACATGTCCCCGGACACGCGATCAAACTCCAGAATTGATACCCCCGCACGACTACAACGTCGGAGAGGAAATCAGAACCGCCAGCTTCCATCCACAAACCCAGCACATGATAAATCATCTTCAATCTGACACATGCCTGTCGTGTACTCCTAGACAACACATCCTCCTTGCTTAACCATGACGTCGTAGCAAACGTCGTAGTAACGGGGACAGAGCAGAAGGAGCGACACGCCTGATGGTATCGCCGCCTCCACCTCGACGACACCATCCAAGAACTCCAATGCCGCCAATCCGAGTAATCATCAGCACACACACGATGCCATCAACTCCGAGATGCCGCCACGAGGGACGTCGTCGGTGTGGGAATGAGGTTGATGCAGATTTATTCGCCTGGGCGCCGCTCCCACCACCCCAACGGCGCTCCACGACCTGCAAAATCAAACCCTAACTACAGAGCGAAGAGGCCGGATCCCCCTCCCTCCCGCCGCCGGAGCAGCAAGCAGAGGGAGAGGGGACCAGCAAGAACGCCGGTGGAGATCGGGTGGAAGGAACATTGACTCCCTGGAGCCTGGCGGCTAGGTCAGGGGCGAAAGGTTATGGTCATCTATTACTTGCCCGGTGGAAACCGCATTAGCTAAGTAGCTAAGCAGTATAGGAGTAATTATCCGGTTGACGACACACTCTCTGCCTATATACCGACACAACAATGCGCATGCATCTCACTTAAAAAAAAAACAATGTGCATGCATCTAGGGTCCGCCAAACACTTCGCTGGTTGGCTCGTAAAGAATCAGGACTCCACGCCGTCCACGGTACAGGTATGCACTCCACAGTAAAGCACGTTTAAGTTGTAAAAGCGGGTGTGAAATGCTATCTTGTGCATAGTGTCGCGCCACAACTACATAATAAGTTGAATCAAAGTTGTTTGTGAAAAACTTAACTACTACAATAAAATAGTTTTATGAAACAATATAGAAGTAATGGTGGAACAAAAATTTATTACATAAAGTCGAACAAAAATAGTGGTGCCATGGAACAATCCTAAAATTTTGTACAGAGTGCAGTTAGCTATCGGGGAATAAATAGTGGTGCCATGGGAGATATACGGTGAGATCTGGATACCACCTTCAATGGAAACATCAATTCGGCTCTATGGCGAATCAACTGGCCCTCCCAGGATCATCGGCAACTAATCCAGTATGGAAGGTTGTATGGAAATTGAACATACCAGGAAAAATCAAAATTTTTGTATGGCGTGCTTTGCATGGGATCTTACCTCTGAAAATCATTCTTTTCAGTCGTCACATAGGTACGTTGGATATTTTCCCTTTATGCTCTCAAGAACCAGAAGATATCAGGCATCTTTTATTTCAATGTCAACCGGCAAAAGAGATGTGGGAACTGTTGGGGATGTCTAACCTCATTGGTGAGGCCTTAACTAATGACAGATCGGGTTCGGCGGCTCTTGAGGTGCTACTTCGCCAACCAGACATCGGACCACAACTCATTAACAATGTGAGTCTAAAGGAACTAATAGCAGTGACATCTTGGTATCTTTGGTGGATTCGAAGAAGACGAACACACAATGAGAATGTCCCGTCTTTGATTAATTGCAAAATGTCAATTCTGGCAATAGTAGCAAACTCGGCAAAACTGTCAAAACCTCGAATCGATTCTGATATGCATTGGAAGAAGCCCAACGCTCGTCAGATGAAGTTGAACGTTGATGCTTCCTTTCATGAGGAGGCACAATCTGGAGCGGTGGGGATGATTTTGCGAGATTATCAAGGCCATTTCATCGCAGCAGAATGTAAGTTTCTCCCACATGTCTCCTCTGCTACCATGGCAGAGGCAATTGCAATGCTAGAAGGACTTAAACTTGCTGAAAGGATAGGCTGTAACAATGTGATTGCCGAAGGGGACTCTATCGAGACTATTGATGCTTGTTCGGGGCAGGAGCAATGGTGGACAGAGGCAGCAGCAATATATTGTAATTGTATAGATATTGCCTCTTCTATTGGAAATACCATGTTCCAATACTGCAGGAGGGAAGCAAACAAAGCGGCACACGAGATAGCTAGGTCTTGCTTTGAGAATAGAAATTCTTGTACTTGGGTCGATGAGCCCCCTAGCTTCATATTAGACCCCCTTGTAAACGATGTAACTTTTGTGTGATTTGGTAGCAGCAAGTTTCAGACGCACTCTTTTCCTTTCAGGGTACCTAAGGGGACTGGAAGGTTTTTAATGAGGCGGCTTGCTAGCTTAATATATTGTGATTTTACCTCAAAAAAAAAAGCTATCGGGGAACAAATCAAAGACTACAGTATTAAGTGCAATTAGTTTTGTTTCACTAGGAAAAATTCTAGATTAAGTCAACAAAAATCCAGATTGTGGAACAAATCACGGCTCAAATAGAAATAAATATTGTGGATTAAGAGGAACAAAGTTTAACGCACAAGGAAACATAAACATCGTAACGGCTGCGGGTGGAACAAAACTGTAGGGTCTCAGGAACAAAATCGTGCCTCCATGTGGGATATAAAATTAGACTACACGGAGCAAAATGACACTACAATTTTGGCAAAAAAAAATAGAGCAAAGGGACAAATCGGAACTACATGTGGAACAAAACCACGCCTTCAGAAAGGAACATAAAATTAGACTACAATAAAAAAATCACACTATAGTTTCTCAAAAAAAAATAGAATGAATGAATGAATCAAAACTACACATGGAACGAAACTTCAACGTCCAAGGAAGAAAACATGCCTACACATGGAACAAAGTTTTAGATCCTGAGAGAGTAAACATTGGACATAAAGGAATAAAATTTACCAATTGTGAAACAGATAGACTACAATAAAAAAGGTCACACTATAGTTTCTCAAAAAAATAGAATGAAGGAATGAATCAAAACTACACATGGAACGAAACTTCAGCGTTCAAGGAAGAAAAACGCCTACACATGGAACAAAGTTTTAGATCCCGAGAGAGTAAACATTGGACAGAAGGGAATAAAATTTACCAATTGAAAAACATATGGAACAAAAGTTTAGCGCTAAGGACCATGCAACAAAAGTTTATTTCTCAGGGAACAAAAAGATGGAAAAACTTTACTAGCCGTGAAACAAATTACGAGTATAGGTGAACCCAAAATTTAGTGCTTGAGGGCAAAATATTTTGGAAAGAACTTTTCCACCGATGCGAGGAACATGAATATGAACAAAGCAGAACAAATCACGACTATTATCAAATTAATAATAGTAATGTTTGGAACAAAACTTTTCCACCGATGGAAAAAAATTAACTCATATGGAACATAAGGGAAAAATCATGGGAAAACCTAAATTTTAGAAAAGGTATAGGAAGAAAGTAAAAATACAAAGAAAAAGTATGAAGAAAACATACCAAAGAAGACAAAAAAAGAAGAAGGAACTACTTGCACGTGTGCTCTGGTTACCTCACATCACATGGAACAAAATCACACTACCGTACCAAAAAATTATAGGGCAAAGAATGGAACACTAAAATTGTACCTAAGTGCAACAATATTCTAGCAGCTACATAACAAATCAAGACTACATTTTGGATAAGCTAGAACCAAATTTTACCCATCATGGAAAAACTACGAGCATATGCGTGCGACACAAATTTAGCACCACACAACCATGAAAAAATAGTTCCTAGGAAATTGTAACATCCAAAAAATACTAAACTTGGATCATCAAACTCTAATCATCAAAATTAGGGTTAACAAAAACTTTTCAAATTTAAAAATATGAAAGCAATGCATATGTGTATGCATTACTAATTTGGATTCTTTTGAATTGCCATGCTTGTGTGTTTCTTTGCTTATAAAAGGATTCTTAGGTGAAATAAACATCATCTAAACAATCCCCACACTTTTCCCAAAGACAAATAAATCAAAACAAACAAAATAAGTGAATGGTCACTTTGACCAATTTAACTCCTATGCCTACTTTGGCTATCTCTAACTTTCAGAACTTAACGGAAACTTGTTTGGATCATTGCACCCCTTGATAGTACTCATAACAAAGTACCAAGGCCCACTGTGTGATCATCTAAAAACTTCTGAATGTCTAGTTTAAAGGACAGTTTAAAATTGAATCTATATCATATGGGAAGATCCCACTTTTGCAAAAACCACTCAAACAAGCTCAACTTTCAAAACCCAAGCATCCACAGACTCACCAGCACATGCCTAGCACACCCACCAAAAATCTTTTCAAAATTCAAAATTTGAATTCATGCGGCCATTTTATCAAACACCTTGCAGATTCAAATCAAACAAATCCTAAACACTATAGTGTGCAGTGATTCTGGCCTAACTTGTTCCCTCTCTGGACACCACTAGCCTTAGTAGATCATCTAACAACCTTAACTAATCTCTAGCATCACTGTAAGCTAGCCATTGTCATCAATGGTGAACAATCCGAGAGCACCATGGTCACCCCAGTGTGGACAGCAAGCTACAAGCAGCACTAGCCTCGCCAACCTTGTCTGGGAGCAAGCTAGCACCCCACCGCCACTCCCTGTCCCATCCACGAGCGATGCCAGCCCCTGGACCACACGCACAGACCATGCCAAGCCGCTCTGCACCCATGCCGAGAGCGCTCCCCGTGCGCCACGCCGCATGCACACGCGATCACCACCGTCCCAGCAACCCCACAGACACGCCCGTTCGCCGCCGCGCGGACCATGCATGTTGTGCGCCATTAAAACTCCCGTCGGGCTCGCGCAGAGCACCGCAGCATTCCGACCGATCAGCACCGCCCCACGCATCGCCACCACGCCGTTGAGCTTCACCAGGGAGTACAGCACCGCCCCTACCATCGCCCACGTCGATAGCCCTCTGTGCCGTCGACCACGATGAGCTCAGCTTACGCTCGTCGGTCCCCTCTCGCCACTATAAATAGAGACCTCCCCCGCTCGAATTCTTCACACCATTTCACTCCCCTCACCTCACTGATCGTTCCACCCCGTAGCCGGAGCAAGGCGAGCAGCGCATCACCGAAATTGCGCCGGAGCAGGCCGCCTATGGAGAAGAAGGGCGCCGTCGATTTCGTCCACCCCAGGAGCTGCCGCGACCACCCCTGAGTTCGCCGTCGTCGACTTTGTCGTTTGCCCGCATTGCCGACCTTCGCCTGAGCCCCGGTGAGCCTCCCACGACCCCCACTGAGCCGCTAGGGTTCGAGCTCGCCGGTGACTAGTTCATCATCGATGACGACCCTCAGCCGTTGATCTTACTTCTAATCCAACGCACCACATTGCCCGGTACCGCTTCGCGTTTAATGAGTCGCTGACCAGTAGACCCGCCCTGTCGATTCTTGGCCAGCCATGGAGTGACACCTGGCGGCCCATTAACCCTTCCCGCGCAGCCCACTCGTTTGAATTTAGATTTTTCTATTTAGATTCAAACTCAGTTATGTACTTAGTTTCAAAAATCAATCCAGCTCGATTCATTGAACCAAATTGAATGAAACCAATTTTGCTAGAAATGTCTTAAAATGCTTAATCCAAGCCCGTTGGATTCAAATCATTTGGATCTGTAGATCACCCTTGGTAAAAATAACAAGGCAGAAGCTTTTATGCATTCAAACATTTTTCAAATTTAAACCATAATAGCTTTTGAGTTGATTCCAACTCTCAAAAATCACAATTGACCATACCTTTCAGAATATATAAAAATATATGGGTTTACTTACAGAAATAATGTCCAAGTAATAAAAGAATGCCACATAGGCATTTCTAGTCACTTTATTTAATTAAAATAAAAGGGTAAAACCTTATTAAATTGTGACACCACTGTAAATCACATTCCCATGTACTGAAATATGTGGTGATGACATGTGTCAACATGATCCCATGTTTGGTTTGGAGAATATTAAATCTTAAGTAGTTTTTCAATGAGTAGAAATTACTTTTCTAAAAATAAAAATCATTAAGCCAAATGCTTAGTCTTGTAATGTTAGTGATGATGCTAGATCATCTATAGAACCCCTTTGTGTGATGATTGAAAATAGTTAAGTATTGTTTGGTGATTGTGTACCTTGTATTTATTCATAGACGCTAGTACCGACCAAGGATACGAGGAGGAAGGAGGATACTACGAAGAAGAAGTCGAGGAGAACCTCAACCACTGCTCTGCACAAGGCAAGCCTAATACTACTAGTTGAATGTGCAAGCTAACACTTGCAAGATACTCTACTTTAGCAAGCCTTACTAATCAAGTTGACCTATGCAAACTAATACTTGCTTGTTACCATGCCAACTATATGCCTTAAGCATATGTGATTATACTCACTTGATAACCCAATTCTAGTTTTACTTGCAAGCTTTCTACTTTATTTCTTTATCAAAGCTATTTCTTAGAGTTTACTTAAGTGACTTGTAGATTCTAGGAAGATAATTGAAGGTTGCATAAAGAGCATTAAATTTGGCCTAAGCTGGATAATCTTGATGTCATCCTAAGGCATGAGATTGAACTTAGTTAAAACTTCACTTGTTTACCACCCCTCATTAGTACTTACCCCCACTTGTAGATGCTAGTGCTAAGCATAAAACTTGATCAACTTTAGATGAGAATACTTGGTGGAAAATGGTTATGAAAACCTTAGAATGATGAGTCATTCTACTGAGATGTTTTGACATGTGTTTCCGAACACCAGATAATTTTGGTGATGAAAATGTTGAGGCATGAGCCTTAGCCCTTTATAAAACTGATGGTTGTATGGATGCGATACCATTCCAATTTTACCGTACAACCACAATACCCGAAAATTGGGTAGGGCTTGACTAGAAACTTATATACCTTAGTATTGGTTCCCTCACGGCCAAGGTCTGAGATGAGACTACCTTGTGAAGATTGTCCACCTGTGCAGTACCCAAGATGACAGTTGGTCATGGTTGGGAGGCCAAACTCATAGGAGAGGTGCCTATACTAGGGCGTGTAATTGAAAGGTTAGGATTGATTATCCGCATACTGAGTATGGTGAATTTAGGATTTGTTCCTGACGAATGTATCGAATGTTGTGGTGAAAGTGTACAATCTCTGCAGAGTGTGAAACTATTCGAATAGCTGCGTCCGCTGTTATGGACAGTTGGAGTGGCCATACTGTTCCCCCGTCAGATGTTTTTAAAATGACTTATGAAATGAATTGAGAACTTGACTTGACCAGAACAGAGTTGTGGCATGAGATACAAGTTCCCACTTAGGTGTTATAAAAATTCAACTAGCTTTCTTGCTTCTGAACTTAGTAGAGGTAAATCTGGATTTTTGCAAAACAACCCTAGAGCTTAGTGTCATATTACAAAAACCCCCTTCACTTGTTAGTATTAGTTTGAGAGTACTTAAAGAGTACTCATGGCTTTGTCCCTGGCTATTCCCGTGGCCAGACTATGAAGAGGAGTACCAGGATGATGGATCCCAGGAAGGTTACGACAACTAGGATCATCTCCCATCGTCAGCATTGCCTGTGACCCCGAAGATGGATCTCGCCTACGCTACAGTTATTATTACGTATTTCCGCTGCTTGTGTTGTATTAAGAACTGGATCATGAGATCCTTATTTGTGTAAGACCTTATGTATGGTTTGTAATGGATAATGTACTATGGTATCTAATTCTGTTATGTCTCGCAAAAATGGTAATCCTGGGATTGCGATGTATGGCATAACAGGCATTTGGGATTAAAAATCCGGGTGTTGACAGAAATCAAAAAAGGAAAAAAATTACTGATCGCATACCGCATTATGAGTACACGTTGAAAAAAAATAGCGTCATGGACATATTTAGTTCCAACGGGAACAAAGTTTTACTGATCGTGGAACAAATTATTGTGCTCGTGGAACAAAAGCCTGAGGACCATATGTATCAATTTTACTTCATGAAAAAAATGTGTACAGGGTGGAACAAAAACTTCACCAGCCGGAAACAAATTACGAGTATAGGTAACAAAAGCCGGAGGACCATGGTACAAGTTTTTCTTCATTGGAACAAAACATTAGATAAGGTGGAACAAAAACTTTACCGACTGTGGGGCAAATTAAGAGTACATGCCGAACTCGAATTTAGCACGCGAGGATCGAAGAACATCTACAAGAGGAACAAACATGTAGAGTAATTGGAAAAAATATCACACTAGAAATGTGATAAAAAAATTACCACCTTCAAAGAATAAATTACGTCTGTTAGAGTATACGTATCTGTTAGGGATAGACTAGGTTATTTGTCTTGTACTACAAGTAGGTTACTTGTCTTGTACTCCAAGTTGGTCCCCGTACGCCTATATATACTCGTCCGATAGACTCAATAATACAACTATCATATTCCGCAATCTCTCTCCCTTACCCTTCAACATGGTATCAGCCTAAACCGATCCCAAACCCTAGCCGCTGCTGGCACGCTTCTTCCGCGCCGCCCTCGGGGAGGTCGATCTCCATGATCTCCGCCGGGGGCTGCGTGACCCGTACGCAGGGTTTTCGCCGATCCGTGATCGATTGCCCTGTAAGTCTTTTTTTTCCGATCTCTTGATCGGTTTTTTTGGTTTACCGATCTTAGATCGGATTGAGTCGCCCATCGCCGTCGTCATCGCCGTGCCTCTACTTCGACCATAGGCATCGAGGATCTACACCGCGCCCGTGTGCCTGTCACCTGCGCCGCTTTGCCTTCCTCGGTAGGCCATCGCGCCCTCATGACAGCCTGCCGCGCACCGCGACCGGCTGCTGCGGCTTCCTCGGGAGGCTGCCGCGGCCGACCCCCCCCTCGGATTGTCTTCGCCATCATCGCCCGGGATTGCACCAACAACGACGCCGTGGATTCCGATCAGCCGTCGTCTCGGACTTGGTGCGAACAGTGTCGCCATCGGTCTGATCAACTGATCTGGCGCTCGTCTCCGCCGAGTACGTCCCCGAGCACGCGCCTACCACCGATCGAGCATCGGGCTGCCGCTGCGTCGCCCCTTCGGGCCGTAGCGTCGCTGCCTTTGGTCCCCGCCGCTGGCTACCAACACGCCTTCTCAGGCGTGTCCCTCGCTGGTGGTTCTCACGCTGCTGCACCGACTCGCGCCCTGCAGCTACACCCCCCATCGGGCAGTAGCGTCGTTGCACGCGGTCATCGCCGTCACCCCGCAAGGACGTCGCAGGCTTCCACCGCGCCACCTCCCTTGGCACGGGTCGCCGCCATCTGCGCATGGTCTTCTTCACGTCGCCGGGTTCTTCCTCGCCTACTTCGAGCACCACCACCGCATCTCCACAGGTAGCCTGCATGGCCACTCCTGGCCGTCGTAGGTCCTGCCGACTTCCACTCTGTCTAGGCATCCAGTATGACCACTCTTGGTCGTCGCTGGTTCGCCGCCTTCTACGTCTTTGTCTAGCACGACTTTGCCGCCATCGTCCTCGACCACGCCTACTTGTCTACTCCGACAACCGCGGCCTGCATCGGCACTTCGCCGATCTGCGCATCACAACCGTCGTAGAGTCCTACTCTGCTAGTCTCCTCTCCGACATGGCGTGAAGTTGTTTCTACTGGTCCCATTCTTCGCATGCCCGTACTGGCAACACCGGTGCGTGCCTTCGTCCCCGACGCGTTCCCGAGTCTGGCAAGCCTGGTTGTAGCGCCTCGTCTTCATCGGCTTCGACAAGGTCTTCATCGGCATCGACTACCTCCTCTACGTCTGCCTCGAGTGTGTCATACCGACTTCATCTTCGCATACTCGGTTTTGGCACAACAAAAGTATGCCTTCGTCCCCGACGTGCGCCTGGTTTTGGCAAAGCCATGGCCGCACCTCGTCCTCGACGTCTCAGACTGCATCGGCTTCGGCATCGCTCTCTCCGACGACTTCCCTGATGCGTCTCCGTCCTTCTACTGGCTGCACCTCGTCCTCGACGGCTCGAACTGCATTGGCTTCGGCATCGCTCTCTCCGACGACTGACCTGACGCGTCTCCGTCCTTCTACTGGCCGCACCTCGTCCTCGACGGCCCAGACTGCATCGGCTTCGGCATCGCTCTCTCCGACGACTGCCCTGACGCGTCTCCGTCCTTCTACTGGCTGCACTACACGCACGTGGCTTAATATGCGGCTACCTCAACACCGGCAACCCCGACCATGACATCGACCACGGCGACCCCTCGCGTGGCTACCTCGACCAAGGTTGCAGCACCCACCGCTCTCGGCTCACTCGACACCGGCACAAGGACTACCACCTTGCCTGAGCTCCTCACCAGCATCCTCTATGGTCCAAGCTTCTGTGACGTGACACCGTCCACATGTTCCCACTACCACTGCGGGGGGATGTCAGCGTATTGGTCTACTTCGGCTCTCCAGTCTGACCGTTCGCGACGTTCCAGTTGTTCACGATGCTACCGCTACGACTACGGGGGATGTTAGAGTATACGTATCTGTTAGGGATAGACTAGGTTACTTGTCTTATACTCCAAGTCGGTCCCTGTACGCCTATATATACTTACCCGAGAGGCTCAATAATACAACTATCATGTTCCGCAATCTCTCTCTCTTTACCCTTCAACAACATCTAACAGAGTAACATATATTCAATTAACTGGAATATCACAACTATATGCACAATAAATCGCACCAATCGGTTGAGCAAAAATTTAAAAATACATGAAACAAAAGCAAATAATTAATCTTGATGAAAAAAATCAACAATCACAAAAAACATCCATATTAGAAAACATAATTTTTTTAAAAAAATACTAAAAGGAAACATGAAAAATAAATGAAAAAAAGAAAGAAACTAAAAAGCTTAGGAATGAAAAAAGGAAGACGCGACACCCTTGACCTGTTCACAAAGACAGGCATCTCAGTGCACATAGACATAGGAAGACGCGAAAAGAAACTCGTGTAAGAAACGAAGCGAACGGAAAGGAACGTAGCGAAACAGCATATGGGCCTCCCACTGTGAAAATCGTTCAGCGAAACGGGGGTAGGAAACGCCCGAGCGCTAGCGAGTCGTGTCCAGATCGAGCGCACACTCTCGCGTGTCGAGCGATTCAGCCCAACGAGCTTTTTGTGCTAGTTGCGTCATCCCAGATAAGTACGATGCTTGGGACGAGGCCCGCTGCATATTTGAGTTCTTGCCTTTTCAAACAATCTGCAACCTGATCGAGACTCACCATCTCCAGCAGAAATATCTCTAACTTATGCCAAAGAGGACTTTTACGCTAGGTACCAGCGTGTACGAATCGTTCGTATAGCTAATCGTATGACACAGCCACGTCCAGAATTTAGGAATCAGAACATTGCCGGGGGAACATATCCAGGGGTCAAAACCAGAATGTGCAGAAAACTAATAGTGCTAGATCATCCGGTAGTTATTAGGATGAAAAAGGAGGCTGTTAAATCTGGAAAAGGGGAGCAAGCAGATTCTGCACTATCTAAACCTATGGTTTGTTTCAGATGCAATGAGGTTGAAAATGCGATCAAGGAGTGTTAGGCAAAGAAAAAATCGTATCAATGATGGGAAGCATCATTTGCATATATCTGAAAGGTGTAGCATGCTGAATAAGCCACATCCAGTACTGAAACTTGTAGGTTGTGGAGATAATGGTCTATATTTGCTGGTTGCACGGTCTAGAACACTAGATTAGAAGGTGATAAGAATACTTAGGAAGTATGGCTAGTATACGTGTTGGAATACGAGATCAATTGTGAACAGATGACCGAACCCTTCAAGATATAGTTTTCATGGGGAGGTGACTAGAAGATCAAATTTTTTGGTGACAAGGTTTCTTGGTAAAATTTCCATCAATGGAAAGACTTTAGGAAATGTCAGAATATCCTCGGTTTGAACTTAAGTGGACTAGAACTATTATCAAACTATCTGAATGGACTGCAACTTCCGGGGAAAACTATAAGTTGTATTCAGTCTGGGGGTGAATATCTGGTATACCTAAAACACTTCACCGCAGGTATCAGTTTTCAGAGATTGCTTCCATGTTGGGGACAGTGCAAGAGGTAGACATGGAGGGTTTTTGGAAGATACAGATGTTGTGAGGGTGAAGTGTGGAGTTAGAAACCCAAGAAAAAATCCTGAAGTGGCTGAACTAACAAATGACCCTTACATTTACTATATTTATTATGGCATTGAAGAAATAGTAGAGAAGGTGGGTATATGCAAAATGGAATCCTGGTGAGGGGTACAGAACCATCAGGGAGCAGAACCAATGAGAGGGAGGGTGAAACTTCAAAAAGATCCAAAGACTTTTCAGTTAATGAGGTGTTAGGGCAAGGGTCTAGAACTAGGATAAGTATGAGCGGACGTTCTGATCATCAAGGAGGTGAAGATGGATCATAGACCGATGCAAATATCAAGAAGGAGATTGAAGTGAGGACTGCCATGCTGGCTAAACAAGTGGAAGATGATGGAAGACTTAATAATGAAAGGAGGGACTGCAGGCAGTTAAGAAGCTCTAATAGAGGGATGCTCAATGTTAGATCTTGCTAGAGGGTTTGAATCTGAAGAGCAAATAGATTATAAGGATGATGACAAAGGATGCTATGGAAGAATCTGAACATGAAGTGGTGCCTTGGTACCCAGGTGATGAGAGAGAATTTAGAAATAATATGTTATGCAAGACAGTGAATAAGTTCCTCATTCACAATAGTCAAAAGGGGTGATTAACAATGACACGATAATGAGCAATGTCAAGGAAAATGTGATGAATTTTAATGCAAAGATACACACATTGATGAGCAGAGAACGAGCACCACAAGGAATGTGGGAGACAAACATATCGTCGACAAGGCCAAGGACAAGGATATCCTAAAGAGCCTTGAAGTTCCTGTGAGGAAAAAAATACCTAATATTTAAATTTTGCGTTTAGTATGCTTCATGATAGTGCTAATAAAATAGGAGTAAAGTTCCTAGGTGACATGGTTATACCCCGTGGGTATACGATCTCAGCATACCTGGTCCAGTCCAAGGAAGACCCGCGACAAATATACGCCGGCCCATTAAGATTTTCGGGTGGCCAAGGCCCATGACGCCTTCGGATCCTTGGAGAGCAAGACTAGAGTAGATAGAAAATTCAAAGGGGTAAACCCTAGAACCTGTAACCGACTAGATCTATGCGTGGGACCTGCCTAAGTCTATATAAAGGCCAGGAGGGCACGACCTAGATCTCTCTCTCATACTTCCGCATACGCACCTCCACGCCAGATCGCATCTGCGCACCCCTGTAATCACCGGTTCCGCCGTAATCAAAGAGCAGACAAACAGGAGTAGGGTTTTCCCTCTGGGGGCCTGAACCTGGGTAAACCTCGTGTCTCGTATTGCTTGTTTGCTAACCGTTCCGCGATCTCCAGCATCCCCATCTTCTCCAAAACCTAAGTCCATAACAATGGGCATTGACGAGATCAAACCTCGTCAATTGGCACCGTCTGTAGGAACTAGGGACGCTGATTGTGAGATCGTGACGGTCCCAACCCGAGCGATCTACAACTCTGCGGCGACGGAGAGTCACCTCATCTTCGGCGCTTTCGACTTCACCGCCCACTCACCGGCCACCATGAAGGACTTCGAACCCGTAGGCGACGGACTCGAGATCCTGTTCAGGAGCTTCTGCTTCCAGGTGGGGCAAACTGGCACCCTCCGCCTCCCTGAGCGGGTGCCCCTACCATCAATCAGGCGTGCTTCATGGGCCCCACACCCTGTGCTACGCACATCATCATCAACAGATGAGTCCTACAATAGCAGCGGCTGCAACTCCGATCTGTGCGATCCGCCATCGGATGAAGGGACCTACGGTTCCGGATCCGAAAGCTGCGGAAGCAGCGGACCAATCTACGAGCGCTACCAATGCGCCGTAGTCATCTAGAGCGACGTGGATCAGCAAGCGCCCAACCCGCCGCCCAACCCGCCACCTAACCCGCAGGACAGAAACGGTGGGAACAGAAGAAGCCAGTCCCTCCCATCCGAAGGGGACAACACCGTCCATGTCATCCGCCTTAGCAAAGAAGGATGGGCCCAGGCACGCGCCGCCGTGGCGGGCAGCACGGTCTTGCCTGCAGACGCCTCACGGGACCTGCTGATGGGATACCATCTGCTCCTGATCGAGGAGCACAAGAAGCAGGTCAAGATGCAACAGGTGCTTGACAAACGCAAGCAAGCAGCCTCAGAGTCCAGCGCACGACGAGCTGCGCTCTCCGCCATGGGCATCGGCTCCAGCTCGAACGGCAACCACGGCAACAAGCACCGCTCCCGGACGGAGAACATGGACCCCAAGGAGCGCCGTGAGGTGACCCGAACCCTCCACGCATCCTTCATGGAGATGGATGCCGACGGCAACCTCATCCCGAAGACACCGCAAGCTGCGACCATAGCAGCCACTGCGTACCTCGCGGCCCACCCACCTCCGGAGGGGGCCCCGAAAAGAGCCATGCACAAGTCCGCACTCACCAGACTCGGACTCGTCAGAGCTCGCTCCATCAAGAAACTCCTACGGAGCCGAAAAAGAAAGCTACGGTCAGGTTCGACCGCAACCCCACTCCTTCATCCGAAGAAGAGGACCATGACCTTCCTCGAAGGCACAAGAGCTCGCGTCATCGCAGCCGCGATTACGACGCCAGAGACGCGCTAACACAGCGCAAAATCGACAAAGCGCGAGCCAAGCGCGCATGCTCGTCTGAATCCGAGATGGATGAAGACGAAGGAGAACTCTGCGGAGCCCGGTGCTTTTGCAGATCTGTCCGACAAACACGGATGCCGCGAAATTTCAAGATTCCTTCGGATACTCCGAAGTTCGACGGAACACAGGACCCCAAGGCGTGGCTCAGTGACCACCTATCATCTGTCAAGCTGCACGGTGGAAACAAGGAAACCGCCATGCAATGCCTTCAGCTGCAGCTGACAGGCGTAGCCCGGATCTGGCTTAGCAGGCTATCTTCGGGATCCATCCGAAGCTGGGAGGAGCTGGCTTACAGTTTCATCCGAAACTTCAAAGGCACCAGCAAGAGGCCCGCCTCGATTGAGGAGTTGCGAGCCTGTACTCAACGAACTGGTGAATCCATTCGCTCGTACATACTGCGCTGGTCCAACACCAAGAACTCCGCGGCGCACATCTCCGAAGAAAGGTCCATTGACGCCTTCAAGGACGGCGTCAAGCGCCAGGACTTCAAGGAGGAACTTGGGCGCGTCAAGCCCAAGACACTTGACCACCTCATGGACATCGCCAACAGGTGGGCCGACGGCGAAGATTCCGTCCACCGGGCACAATCGGAGGAAGAGGACGATTACGGCCGACGACGGGAATGCCGTAACAAGAGGAGACCACGCGTCTACGACGATCGTGATGGACCCGACATGGTCGCGGCCAGCTACGCCGATTGCCGCGACGATGCCAACCGCAACAGCGGCGGATACCGCGGAAGCAACTTCTGCGACGGAGGACGCCCAGCACAGTCGTGGCAGCGCCGCGATCGCGATAACGGACCCTCAGCATACGAAAAACTTTCGGGTCCATGTACCATCCACTTCTACATCGACAAGCAGGATGGCAAGAAGAAGGCAAGCCATATGCTCAAGGACTGCCGTGAGTTCCAGAAGCTCAGCGAAAGCATGGATCAGATGAGGCAGCAAGCTCCACCCCCTGGATTCGGGAACGCACCCGCACCATGTGAAATAGCGCATGGAGCTCCTCCACCGCCACCTGTCGGAGGCCTGAACCAACCAGTCGGACCAACACAGAACAACGCTGGGCACAGGTATCCCCCGCCGAAGGGATCACTGATGATCCAGAAGAGGCGCCCCACGAATAGGGTGCAGAAGAAAATCACCTGTCAGATCAACCTGGCCGTGACAACTCCACCCACCATCCCTGAGTACCTCAGCGGATCGGAGTCCTGCATCACATTCAGCCGTTCGGATCACCCTTGCTAGATCCCTCGCCCAGGTCATGCTGCCCTGGTGCTAGAGGCGCATATCGGAGGTTTCGAGATGAGCCGTGTCTTCATGGACGGCGGCAGCGGCATCAACCTCATGTTCGCAAGCACTCTAGCAGCAATGCGGATCCCGCTGTGCAGCCTGGAACAATCAGAAACAACGTTCCATGGCATCGTCCCAGGAAAGGGCATATTCCCCCTGGGAAAAATATGGCTCGACGTCATCTTCGGCAAGCCGGACAACTTCCGATGCGAGCGGCTCGAATTCGAAGTGGTGGACTGGCGATCACAATACCACGCCATCCCTGGGTGTGTAGCATTCGCAAGGTTCTTGGCTGTCCCACACTATGCATATCTGCTACTCAAGATGCCAGGACCCAGGGGCGTCATCACAGTCCACGGGAGCTTCACCCGATCGGACCACTGCGACAGGGACTTCAACAGAATCTCCTAGTCATTCGGCATGCAGGATGAGCTCATAAGGCTCCGCGAGGTGACGGACAACGGGGCACCCCCAGTCGCACGACAAAATGCACCTGATATGTCTTTTGAATCCACCGTCAACACAAAGAAAGTGCAGGTCCACCCGACGGATGCCTCCAAGACGGCGCTGATCGCCAACGACCTCAGCCCCGCATAGGAAAGCGCGCTCGTCGAATTCCTCCATGAGCACTGGGAAATCTTCGCCTGGTGTCCAGCGGACATGCCAGGAGTTCCCAGGGAATTCGCCGAGCACGCACTCAACGTCTCTCCAGACACCAAGCCCGTAAAGAAGTCCATCCGGAGACTGTCCGAGCCACGGGCCGAAGCCATCGGAATGGAAATCAACAGACTACTCGCCGCAGACTTCATCAGGGAGATCAAAGAAAGCGAGTGGCTCGCAAATACAGTGATGGTCCCCAAGAAGGACACAGACATCCTGCGGATGTGCATAGACTTCACGTCACTGAACAAGCATTGCCCAAAGGACCACTTCCCTCTCCCTCGGATCGATCAGATCATCGATTCGACTGCAGGATACGAGAAACTCTCCTTCCTCGATGCCTACTCAGGCTACAACCAGATTCGACTCAAGGTCGAAGATCATGAGAAAACGGCGTTTATCACACAGTTCATTGTGTTCTGCTACAACACAATGCCCTTCGGGCTAAAGAACGCAGGTGCCACGTACCAGCGATGCATGCAGGCATGTCTGAAGGACCAGATCGGTCGCAACGTCCAAGTCTATGTCGGCGACATAGTCATCAAAACCAGGGAGGCAAGAACGCTAATCGACGATCTCCGCGAGACGTTCGATAACCTCGACCGCTACAGGATCAAGCTCAATCCCGAAAATTGCGCCTTCGGCGTCCCATCGGGTCAGTTGCTGGGATACTTCATCTCCCAGCGAGGAATCGAGGCAAACCCGAAGAAAATCTGGGCCATCATGGCCATGGAGAAGCCGAAGAACCTCAAGGGTGTCTAGCAGCTCGCAGGACGAATAGCGGCATTGAGCAGGTTCATCAGCCGCATGGGCGAGAAAGCCCTGCCATTCTACGAACTTCTACGCAAGGCAGATAAATTCGAGTGGACGCCTGAAGGGGACGACGCATTCAAAGATCTGAAGCGGCTGCTCTCCACCTCGCCCGTCTTGGTTACGCCAAAGGAGCGCGAGCCCCGACTGCTGTACATAGCAGCCACACACTAGGTGGTAAGCACCGTGCTAGCGGCCGAGCGACCCGAAGAAAGAAAGACCCATGGGGTCCAACGCCCAATCTACTACCTCAGCGAGGTATTGACGCCAACAAAGCAGAGGTACCCTCACTACCAGAAACTCGCCTACGGCATGTTCATGACGGCTCGTCGGCTGGGCCATTACTTCTAGGAGCACCAGGAGATGGTTGTCAATGAGCCACCCCTGAACAGCATCCTAAACAACCCGGAGGCCACATGACGCGTGGCCCTGTGGGGCATCGAGCTGTCACC
The DNA here is from genome assembly GCA_023614405.1 of Avena insularis. Lineage (NCBI taxonomy): Eukaryota > Viridiplantae > Streptophyta > Magnoliopsida > Poales > Poaceae > Avena > Avena insularis. Next base: position 360,504,430 of record CM042697.1, read on the forward strand.
CCTAGACATCGTCTACGATAAGAGACTCACAATCAAGTCTCAGGTCCTCCCGGACTTCCTTGTACACTGGATGGAGCTGCAGCTGCCAGACACCCCAGACATGTCGCAGTCATGGACGATGCATTTTGACGGCTCCAAACGCGAAGCTGGAGCAGGAGCCGGGGTCATACTGACCTCCCCACAAGGCGACAAGATGAAGTACGTCCTTCGGATGAAATTCCGAGCTTCCAACAACGAGGCCGAATACAAAGCCCTCATCCACGGGATGAGGATGGCAAAGATCTGCAACGCAACGCGCCTGGTCATCTATGGTGACTCCAATCTCGTCGTCCAACAGACGATGAATGAGTGTGACGCACAGGCCGAAAACATGATCGCATACCGCACACTCTACAACTCACTCGAAGGAGAATTTGATGGCTGCGAGCTCCGGCACGTTGGAAGAGAAAGCAACAAGGAGGCCGACAGACTCGCCAACATCGGCTCCACCTGCGCAAGGGTGCCACCAGGTGTGTTCCTCGAATAGATCTGCGTGCCATCCATCAAGCGGAAATTCCCCAAGGGATCACCCGAAGAAGCAGAACACTCGGGGGCTACGCTACCTGAAGGTCATGAAGGACCCGAAAAACTAGACACAGAGGTTGCTACGGTCAACCTGATGCAGGTCATGGCAGTCGCAGAAACCTAGACACGACCGTACCTCTAGTACTTAATAGACGGAGAACTACCTGATAGCCCGACAGATGCCCGGCGCATATCTCGCCGGTCAAAAGCCTTCACCATCATCAATGGCGAGCTATAGAAGCGCAGCATTTCGGGTGTACTACAAAGGTGCGTCACCATCGGTGACGGAAAAACCATACTTCAAGACATCCACGAGGGTATCTGCGGTCATCACGCAGGCAGTCGCTCCCTTGTCGCCAAAGCTCTACGAGCTGGATTCTACTGGCCAACGGCCATGAACGACGCAAAAGACATCGTCCGAAGATGCAAAGGGTGCCAAAGGTTCCCTGAAAAACCACACGCACACGGGTCAGAGCTTAGGACCATACCTTTGGCCTGGCCCTTCGCCCAATGGGGCCTCGACATGATCGGCAAACTGCCAAGGTCCTCGAAAGGGGGGCACGTCTACCTCCTGGTCGCAGTCAACAAATTTACCAAGTGGATCGAAGCAATGCCGGTCACTAACCAAAAGGGCAAGACAACCTTTAAGTTCTTTGAATGCATTGTTTACAGGTTCGGCGTACCATATAGCATCATCACCGACAATGGATTGAACTTCATCTCCAAAGAATTCCAAGACTTTTGTGAAGGCCTCGGAATCAACATCACATACGCCGCTGTGGCGCACTCGCAAACGAACAGGCAGGTGGAAAAGGCCAACGGCCTAATCGGCGCTGGCATCAAGAAGCGCCTCATGAGCCCACTCGAGCGACTCGCCGGAGCCTGGACGAAAGAGCTACCCTCTGTCCTATGGAGCTTGCGTACCATGCCAAACAGCTCCACCGGGTACACGAGGTTCTTCATGGTGCACGGAGCCGAAGCCGTGCTACCAGCCGAAGTATGCCACCAGGCCCCCCGGGTCGTCGCTTATAGCGAAGCCGAATCCACGGCTGCACTCGAAGACGCTGTCGACACACTCGACGAATCACGATACATAGCAGCAGCTCGATCAGCGGTGTACCAGCAGAGTCTCCGCAACTACCACAGCCGACGGTTGCGCCCAAGGTCCTTCGTCGAAGGAGACCTCTTCTTGCGACTAAAGCAAGAGCGACCGAAGAAATTCGAGTCACCATGGGAAGGACCCTACATCTTCACCGAAGTCATCCCAGGTGGCGCCTATCGCCTCAAGCACGTGGAGTCTAGAGTCGCATACTCCAACCCATGGAACGTCGCACAACTGCGATGATTCTACCCCTAGCTACCAACCCCTTTACTTCCAATAAGGCTATTCAGCCAAGGCTACTAAGCCGAACAATGTACCTCCTCCATTACGATATAAATAAAGCTAAGTGTCTCGCCCCAAAAATTTCGTTTCTCTATTTGAACTTTTACTTCATGCTACAAACGCACTCGGGGGCTCCCCCCACCTCACGATTTCATCGACTGAGGATAGCACGTGTACGCCTGAGTAGTTGACCACGTCAGGCTAACGAAAAGGACACGTATGCGAACAAAGCACTACGTGCTCAAACAACAAACAAACCTTTATAACAAAGGGCAAAACACGCCCAGTCAAATATATACAAATTTTACATTTATCTCTTTTACATGCACTACCTATTCTGAAGAACAACCTAAGCACGCTGCTCAAATAGATCTACGATCTCTTCGGCATATCCGCCACACACCACCATCTGGTCTAGGGGGTGGCCTAGCCGCTACAACAAACAGATCTACATCAGGGCGATGCATCCTCACAAGGGACAATGCAGCCTTCACTCCTACGACGAGCTGATGCCGCACCAACTCCTTGACACGATTCACGTTCCGAAACTTCGACAGAAGACCAGAAAGGGTTGTTGGTGCAGCATCCAGCGGAAACATGACATGCAGAACCGACGCGAGTGAAGTCTGCACCTGACGAAGCACCCGCGATACTTGGTGAACGCGATCTTGCACCGTCGCAAGGACCATAGCAGGGTCACGATCCATCCAGAAGAACCCGCCGGCTTCCATGTCCTGTTGAGTCAAACAATTGACCCGAACAGCAACACGCTCCTTCTCCTCCCTTGGAGCAAGGTTAGCACCTGCAATACTTGCACAAAAGTAAGATGTAATGCCAGCAGGCGCATCCGAAGAAATGGGCAACAACTCAAAAAAAAACTTACACTGAAGCTGCTCGGATAATCGAAGCAATTCCGCCATCAAGTACTCCTCTCTGGCAGCACCACGATCCGCCTTGGACTTCCAAACGTCGGCATGGCCACGAACTGTCAACACCCGGATTTTTAATCCCAGATGCCTGTTATGCGAGACATAACAGAATTGGATACCATAGTACATCATCCATTACAATCGTACATAAGTTCTTACACAAATAGGGATCTCATGATCCAGTTCTTAATACAACATCAAGCAGCAGAATACGTAATAATAACGGTAGCGTAGGCGAAGTTCTATCTTCGGGGTCACAGGCAATGCTGACGATGGGCGATGATCCTAGTTGTCGTAACCTTCCTGGGGTCCATCCTCTAGGTACCCCTCTTCATAGTCTGGCCATGGGAATAGCCAGGGACAAAGCCATGAGTACTCTTTAAGTACTCACAAACTAATACTAACAAGAGAAAGGGGTTTTTGATAATAGGACACTAGGCTCTAGGGTTGTTTTGCAAAAGCCAGATTTATCTCTACTAAGTTTAGAAGCAACGAATGCTAGTTGAAATTTTATAACACCTAAATGGGAACTTGTATTTAATATCACAACCCGATTGTGGTCAAGTCATAGTCTCACTTTGTTTCACAAGTCATTTTGAAAAGTCAGACGGGGGAACAATATGGCCACTCCAATCGTCCATAATCATGACGCTATTCGAATAGTTTGACACTCTGCAGAGATTGTACACTTTCACCACAACATTCGATACATCCTTGAACAAATCCTGAATTCACCATACTCGATGCGGATAATCAATCCTAACCTTTCAATTACACGCCCTAGTATAAGCACCTCTCCTGAGTTTGGCCTCCCAACCATGACCACTGTCATCTTGGGTGCTGCATGTGGACAATCTTCACAAGGTAGCCTCAGCTCAGACCTTGGCCGTGAGGGAACTAATACTAAGGTATATAAGTTTCCAGTCAAGCCCTACCCAATCTTCGGGTATTGTGGTTGTACGATAAAATTGGAATGGTATCGCATCCAGACAACCATCAGTTTTATAAAGGGCTAAGGCTCATGCCTCAACATTTTCATCACCAAAATCATCAAGTGTTCGGAAACACATGTCCAAAACATTTCAATAGAATGATCCATCATTCCAAGGTTTTCATAACCATTTTTCCACCAAGTATTCCCATCTAAAGTTGATCAAGTTTTATGCTTAGCACTAGCATCTACAGGTGGGGGTAAGCACTAACGAGGGGTGGTAAACTAGTGGAGTTTTAACTAAGTTCAATCTCATGCCTTAGGATGACATCAAGATTATCTAGCTTAGGCCAAATTTTATGCTCTTTATGCAACCTTCACATATATCTTTCTAGAATCTACAAGTCACTTAAGTAAACTCCAAGTAATAGCTTTGATAAAGAAATAAAATAGAAAGCTTGTAAATAAAACTAGGATTGGGTATCATCAAATGTGTCTAACCAAGCATGCTTAGTGCATTGCATAGGTTATCTAACTTTCATAATTGCAAGTTTTAGCTTGCCTTGAGCAGAGCAGTGGTTGAAGTTCTCCTCGGCTTCTTCTTCGTAGAATCCTCCTTCCTCCTCGTATCCTTGGTCGGTACTAGCGTCTATAAATAAATACGAGGTACACAATCACCAAACAATACTTAACTACTTGCAATCATCACACACAAGGGTCCTATAGATGATCTAACATCATCTCTAACATTACAAGATTAAGGCTTGGTTTAATTCCTTTTATTTTTAGAAAAGTAATTTCTACTCATTGAAAAACTACTTAAGATTTAATATTCTCCAAACCAAACATGGGATCATGTTGACACATGTCATCACCACATATTTTAGTCCATGGGAATATGATTTAAAGTGGTTTTACAATTTAATAAGGTTTTACCCTTTTATTTTAATTAAATAAAGTGACTAGAAATGCCTATGTAGCATTCTTTTATTACTTGAACATTATTTCTGCAAGTAAACCTATATATTTTTGTATATTCTGAAAGGTATGGTTAAATGTGATTTTTGAGAGTGGGAATCAACTCAAAAGCTATTATGGTTTAAATTTGAAAAATGTTTGAATGCAGAAAAGCTTCTGCCTTGTTATTTTTACCATGGGTGATCTATAGATCCAAATGACTTGAATCCAACGGGCTTGGATTCAGCATTCCCAGACCTTTCTAAAAAAATAGTTTCATTCAATTTGGGGCACTGAATCGAGCTGGGTTGATTTTTGAAATTAAATGGAAAAGGTTTAATTCAAATAACTGGGCTGCGCGGGAAAAGTTAACGGGATGGCCTGCTAAGCGTAGCGCTTCCGCGGGGTGTTTAAGTGGCTGTCCCCACTCGTCAGTGAGACAGGGGGTGCAAAGCGGTATGGGGTGATGTGGGGCGTTCGATCTAGTTCTAATCCAACGGCTGAGAGTCATCGCCGACGTTGGGCAACGCCGGCGAGACAGAAACCTAGCGCGGCCGGTGGGGGTTGCTGGGGGCTCACCGGGGTGTAGGCAAGGGTCAGCAAGGCGGGCGAACGACGAAGTCGACGACGGCGAACTCAGGGGTGGTCGAGGCAGCTCCTAGGGTGGACGGAATCGATGGCGCCCTTCTTCTCCAGAGGCGGCGGGCTCCGGTGAAATTCCGGCGATGCACTGCTCGCCTTGCTCCGGGACTGAGGTGGGGTGGTTCTGGGTGAGAGAGGAGTGGAATGGTGTGAAGAATTCGAGCGGGGGAGTCCTCTATTTATAGTCTCGACGGTGAGACCGAACGGCATGGGCAGGCGACAGTGGCGACATGGCTACGGGCTGCTAGAGGCATGGCCGGCGGTGGCGATTGCTTGGTGGTCTCCTGGCGATGCTCTACGACTTTAATGCGTTTGTAGGGGCGGTGCGGTTTGGTCTGGAACACGCGATGCTCTGCACGGCAGAGGCGGCGTCTTCGACGGCGAGCGGTGGCTGTGCATCACGGGGTGGCGAACGGGGATGTCTGGCGGTCTCCTGGGTCGGTGGTGATCGTGTATGCACGCAGCGGTGGCAGCGCGCTGGGCTTTGAGGTGGCGCCAGGCGCATGCTCGACACGGTTGGCGAGGCAGGCGTGGGCGTATGCTCGGGTGCTCTGGTCGGTGTCTTCGAGGCAGGGCTGGTCGAGAGGGGGCGGTGAGGCATGGGTGATCTCCCAGACAAGGTTGGCGTGGCTAGTTTCCTTCCTAGCTTGCTGTCTACACTGGGGTGGCAAGGGTGGCTTCAGCTGCTCACCATTGATGATATAGGCAAGCTCACAGTGGTGCTAGTGCTTGGTTAATCTTGCTAGATGATCTACTGAGATGGTTGTGAGCTAGATAGGGAACCAGTTAGGCTCAAAACACTGCACACTATAGTGTTTTGATTTTGTTTGATTTGTGTCTGCCAAGTGTTTGATGAAATGGCCGCATGAATTCAAGTTTTGAATTTTGAAAAGATTTTTGGTGGGTGTGCTAGATTGGTGCTGGTGAGTCTGCAAATGCTTGAGTTTTGAAAGTTGAGCTTGTTTGAGTGGTTTTTAAAAAAGTGGGATCTTCCCATATGATAAAGATTCAATTTTGAATTGTCATTTAAACTATGCATTTGAAAGTTCCTGGATGATCATAAAGTGGGCCTTGATACTTTGTTATGAGTACAATCAAGGGGTGCAAAGATCTAGAGAAGTTTCTGTTAGGTTCTAAAAGTTTGAGACAGCCAAAGTAGGCATGGGAGTTAAATTGGTCAAAATGACCATTCCTTTATTTTATTTGTTTTGATTTACTTGTCTTTGGGAAAAGTGTGGGAAATGTTTTAGATGATGTTTATTTCACCTAAGAAACATTTTACAAGCAAGGAAACACACAAACAAGGTGGTTCAAAAGAATTTCAAATTCAATGCATACTCAAATGCATGCATTCATAACTTTATTTAGAAAAGTTTTTGTTAACCCTAATTTTGATGCTTAGAGTTTGATGATTCAAGTTCAATATTTTTGGGATGTTACAAACCTTCCCCCCTTAAATAAAATCTCGTCCCGAGATTTTAAAAAGGACGAAAAGGTTACCTAGTATTTGAAGAGATCGGGAAACTCTGTCCTGATGTGATCTTCGCGCTCCTAGGTAGCTTCCTCTTCTGTGTGGTTGCTCCACTGAATCTTGAGAAACTTGATGCTTCGGGTTCAGGTAGTTTGAAAAGCTTCTTCCAAAATACGGATGGGTACTTCGGGATAGGTTAGGTCATCATTGATCTCTATGGTCCGATGGTCGATATTTTTGAACACTTCAGTCTTCTCGGGGACTTCGAGACATTTGCGAAGTAATGAGATATGGAACACATTGTGCACGGCTGACATCTCTTTGGGTAGTTCCAATTGATACGACACTTCTCCTCGACGGTTCAAAATCTTGAAAGGTCCGATATATCTAGGGGCTAACTTTCCCTTGAGATGGAAATGCTGCATTCCCTTCAATGGTGACACTTTCAGATAAACAAAATCTCCTATGTTGAAGGCGAGATCTCTACGTCTCTTGTCGGCGTAACTCTTTTGTCTGGATTGGGCTGTCTTGAGGTGCTCACGAATCTTGTGAACCTTCTCTTCTGCTTCTCGTAGGATGTCGGGTCCGAAGATCTGACTCTCTCCTACTTCCGACCAGTTCAAAGGGCTGCGACACTTCCGTCCGTACATGAATTCAAAGGGGGCCATTTGCAAACTGGCTTGATAATTGTTGTTGTACAAAAATTCTACGAAGGGCAGACAGTCTTCCCACTTGGATCCATATTCTAACACACATGCTCTCAGCATATCTTCGAGTATTTGATTTACTCGCTCCGTTTGTCCATCGGTCTGAGGGTGATATGCGGTGCTGAAATCTAGACGGGTTCCTAAACCTTCTTGGACTTTCTTCCAGAATCTCGAGGTAAACTGAGTTCCTCGATCCGATACGATGTTATTGGGGACTCCATCCAAACTAACGATTCTAGCGATGTACAACTTTGCTAGTTTCGAACTCTGATAGGTGGTCTTGACGGGTAAGAAATGGGCGACTTTGGACAATCTATACACTATGACCCAGATAGAGTCATTTCCCCTACTAGAAGTAGGCAGTCCAGTGATACATCTTAGTTCCTCCAGGATGGATAGAATAAAGAGTATCATGAGCCTCCTTCAAGATAACTTCTTTCAACTCAGAATCTGCTGGTACACAAAGGCGTCCTTTGTACCACAAAACTCCTTCTTCGTCCTCGGTGAATCCGGGTACTTTGCCTGTACCGATACGACGCTTGATTCTATCAATACTAGCATTTCCCTTTTGCGCCTCTTTAATCTGACTGATCAAAGTGGGCTGGAGTTCTATGCTAGGCAAAAATCCTTCACTTACTAATTCTATCCGAAAATCTTCCATCTCTTTGTGCAAACTTGGTTGCTCCTTCAAAATCATGGAGTTCAAACGGCACGGTAATCTGCTAAGGGAATCGGCTACCACATTGGCTTTACCAGGGTGATAGTGAATGTCCAGGTCGTAATCCTTGATTAGCTCAATCCATCTTCTCTGCCTCATATTCAGCTCCTTCTGAGTGAATATATACTTTAGGCTCTTGTGATCCATATAGATCTCACAACGGTTTCCCATCAGGTAATGTATCCATGTTTTCAGGGCTAGAACTACGGCTGCGAGTTCGAACTCATGGGTGGGGTAGTTTTGCTCATGTTGCTTCAGTTGTCGAGATAGATAAGATATAACTTTGCCTTCTTGCATTAGCACACATCCGAGACCGACCTTGGATGCGTCACAATACACATCGAAGGGCTTCGTGATATCTGGCATGAACAAGATTGGGGATGAAATCAATCTCCTCTTGAGTTCTTGAAAACTCGCTTCACATTTGTCGGTCCATTAAAACTTCTTGTTCTTCTTCAGCAATTGGGTCATGGGTCTGGCGATACTAGAGAATCCTTCTACGAATTTGCGGTAATATCCCGCCAATACGAGAAATGCACAAACTTGGGTTTCAGTGGTTGGGGCTTGCCAATCTTCTACATCTTTCACTTTGGCAGGGTCAACGGCAATTCCTCCGGCTGATACAATGTGACCGAGGAATCCGACCTCTTGTAACCAGAATTCACATTTGCTAAACTTTGCATACAGCTGATGCTCTATAAGGGTTCCAAGAATGGTCCTTAGGTGTAGCTCATGTTCTTCTTCTAATTTGGAATAAATCAGAATGTCATCGATGAAAACAACGACAAACTTATCCCGGAAGTTCATAAAAATATTATTCATGAGATTCATGAAATAAGCAGGGGCATTGGTTAGTCCGAAAGACATGACTATATACTCATACAATCCATATCTGGTGGTAAAGGCAGTCTTTGGAATATCCTCTGCACGAATTTTGAGTTGATGATAGCCAGTTCTAAGATCAATCTTAGAGAACACTTTGGCACCGGTCAACTGATCAAACAAATCTTCTATCTTGGGCAAGGGGTACTTGTTCTTGATGGTGACAACATTCAATTTCCGATAATCCGTACACAAACGGTTACCTCCATCCTTCTTGTCCACAAACAAGACAGGTGATCTCCATGGTGACGCACTTGGTTGAATAAATCCAATTTCCAGCATGGAATCCAGTTGCTTCTTCAGTTCTGCGAGCTCTGACGGGTTCATACTATAGGGTCTCTGGGCTATGGGTCCAGTTCCAGGGATTAGTTCCATGATAAACTCGATATCCCGATATGGGGGCATACCGGGCAAAACATCTGGAAATACATCGGGGTATTCACAGACTATCCGGACTTGGTCAATGGTAGGTTGGGATATACTCTTGTTGCACTTGAATTGACGAGGTAAGGTTTCAAATATATGCTCGACTGATATTCCGGCTGTACTGGTCATGGTTATGGCTTTCTTGGCACAGTCAATCAATCCTTTATGTTTGGACATCCAATCCATTCCTAGTACTACTTCCAAACCTTTAGTTCTGAGTACTATCAGATTTGCATAAAAATCTATGCCATGGATTCGGATAGGGACGGATTTGCAAATTTGCCTAGCCTTAGTGGTTGATCCGGGAATTTGAACAATCATAACATGCTTCAGTTTGGTTGGTTGAATTTTACTAGTGCATGCAAATTCTTCGGTGAAAAATGAGTGCGATGCACCAGAATCAAACAACACTCTTGCAAGTACTGAATTAACAGAAAACATACCCAGCACGACGTCTGGCGCTTCCTGAGCTTCTTCAGCATGCATGAGAAAAATACGGCCATTGCGGTTGAGTGAATTCCCTGGGGCAAATCTTCTTCCTGGCTGAACACGACGCTGCTGCTGAGCTGGGACATTGACATTGGGGGCTGTAGCATTCTTCTTGTTGGGGCACTCGTTGGAATAGTGGCCTTTATTTCCACAGTCATAACAAGTCACTTGCGACTTGTCCTTGGCTGCTACAGGCACAACATTGCTTCCAGTCCTAAGGGGAGTGTTGGTGTTGGGGGTAGCATTGTTGTTGTTGAATTTGGGTGGGGCACGATTGAAATTGGGGTAGGTCGGACGGTTCATCGGGGGTCTGTTTGGGTCTTGGGGCAAATCCTGGAGATGGGTTGGGGCGATACTTTGGGATCTGATGGGTTCCTGGTTGATGCATCATGCGACGCTTGCGGTTCTCATTGGCTTGGTTGATCTTTCCTTCCATCTGGATAGCTGAGTTGACAAGGGCTTCAATACCAGCAAAGGGGATATTGACTAACACAGTCTGCACCTCGTCATGCAAACCATTCAGGAATCTTTCTTTCTTCTTGGCTTTGGTGTCGTTCTCATCCGGGGCATACCTAGCTAATGACAAAAATTTGTCACGGTATTCCACTACAGTCATCCTTCCTTGCTTCAGCTCTCTGAACTCGTCTCTCATTCTCTTGATCAAACCTGGTGGCACATGGGTTCTGCTAAACTTGACCTTGAATTCTTCCCAGGTCATCATCTGGCCTCCGGTCATTGCGCGAACACTGTTCCACCATGCCCTGGCATCTTCGGCTAGATAGTGGGTGGCGAACAGAACTTTCTCGTTGGCTTCCACTCTGGCGACTTCTAGGTTATTTTCCATGGTTTGCAGCTAATCATCGGCATCTAGGGGTTCTTCTGACTTAGTGAAAACAGGTGGGTTGGTATTCTGGAAATTCTTGAGCTTAGATCCATGGTTGTCCTGATTTCCATGGCCTTGGTTGTTGTGGGCTAGCTGGGCTATCTACTGAAGGGTGGCTAGGTTGGCTTGACGTTCCGCTCTTTCAGCTGCACGGTCAGAATCTGCAACATCGGGTCCGGGGATGAACCACTTCCTCCACGTGGCATATGAAGATTGAGATAGATCATGAGAAAAGAGGAAAATTTCTAAGTTTTTGGGTCTTTGAATTTTTTTTAAAGTTTGACTCAGATTTTTCTAGCAACTTGCTTTTCCATTCATTCATTCATTCATAGCACATGATACAACACACACCACAACAAAGAAAAACAGATGGTTTTAAGAACCATTCTGAAAGCTATGATACAGTGGGACCGAATACTACTCACTACGCTAGTGCACAAGTGCTACTACTCCTCGGAATCTGTGGCCTCATCATCCTCATCATCATCGATGAAGGCGAAATCGTCTTCATCGGTGAAGAAATCGATAGCCTGATCCTCCAGAAAATCATCATCATCGCTGAGATAGGAGTAGGGGTCTCCACGAAGATCCTCTCCGGCATTCTCCCTTTCCTCCAACTGCATGTCTCTCTCGTGGATGGTCTCCTCCAAAGATGAGATGCGGTGGTGAAGGCGGGCAATGATGCGCTCCTTCTTGTCGAGCTGACGGCGGCGAGACTTGCGATCCTTTGCTAGCATGGCGATGGTTTGGTCCTTCGTCTTGATGATGGCAGACTTGTGGTTGGAGTAGTCACGACAGTTATCCAACTCCTGCTGACGATCGTACATCATGAAGCTAAGGTGGTCCAATTGAGTCTTCAGCTCAGGGTGGTATGGGGCTTCTAGTGGTTGTCCATTTGCATCACTCCTTGGGCAAAACTCAAAGCAAGTACCCTTGATCTGATTGATGCTCTGCCCACACAGACGGGAAAGAGCTTCCTGCATGGCCTTGGCAAGTCCATCGAGCCAGTTGTTCTCTCTTAAGGTAAACTGAATTCCTTCCACAGTGGGCGGTTCAATCTTTCCTCTGAGGCTTGCAACAATTAGCCACTTCAGATCTTCTCCTCCTTGATCATTGAACTGAGCTCCAAAGAACTCGGGGTGCGGATGCTCCAGAAGTTCCGAAAGCTGGTCCAAATCCCTCTCAAAGATAAGGTCTCCTCCATTCCCCAACTGATAAAACTTGTTGTACTTCACGTCGATCTATAAGAATATAGGATGAGTAAGTTAGTAGAGTGATCAAGTGTGTCAAAATTTTATGTATTTTGCAAGAGTTTTTGAGGAACATGAATTTTTATGAAAGAATCAAAGGGATAAGAATGAGAATAAGTTTTTGTAAATATTTGTTTTCTTTGGTTTTGAAACTAAGTTTTTTGATTCAAACGTCCAGTCTAACTAGGGTCTCCTATGGTCAGGATGGCTCTGATACCAACTTGTCAACACCCGGATTTTTAATCCCAGATGCCTGTTATGCCATACATCGCAATCCCAGGATTACCATTTTTGCGAGACATAACAGAATTGGATACCATAGTACATCATCCATTACAACCGTACATAAGTTCTTACACAAATAGGGATCTCATGATCCAGTTCTTAATACAACATCAAGCAGCGGAATACGTAATAATAACGGTAGCGTAGGCGAAGCTCCATCTTCGGGGTCACAGGCAATGCTGACGATGGGAGATGATCCTAGTTGTCGTAACCTTCCTGGGGTCCATCCTCCAGGTACTCCTCTTCATAGTCTGGCCATGGGAATAGCCAGGGACAAAGCCACGAGTACTCTTTAAGTACTCGCAAACTAATACTAACAAGAGAAAGGGGTTTTTGATAATAGGACACTAGGCTCTAGGGTTGTTTTGCAAAAGCCAGATTTATCTCTACTAAGTTTAGAAGCAACGAATGCTAGTTGAAGTTTTATAACACCTAAATGGGAACTTTTATTTCATATCACAACCCGATTGTGGTCAAGTCAAAGTCTCACTTTGTTTCACAAGTCATTTTGAAAAGTTTGACGGGGGAACACTATGGCCACTCCAACTGTCCATAACCGCGGACGCGGCTATTCGAATAGTGTGACACTCTGCAGAGGTTGTACACTTTCACCACAACATTCGATACATCCATCAAGAACAAATCCTGAATTCACCATACTCAGTATGCGGATAATCAATCCTAACCTTTCAATTACACGCCCTAGTATAAGCACCTCTCCTGTGAGTTTGGCCTCCCAACCATGACCAACTGTCATCTTGGGTACTGCACAGGTGGACAATCTTCACAAGGTAGCCTCAGCTCAGACCTTGGCCGTGAGGGAACTAATACTAAGGTATATAAGTTTCTAGTCAAGCCTACCCAATCTTCGGGTATTGTGGTTGTACGATAAAATTGGAATGGTATCGCATCCAGACAACCATCAGTTTTATAAAGGGCTAAGGCTCATGCCTCAACATTTTCATCACCAAAATCATCAAGTGTTCGGAAACACATGTCCAAAACATTTCAATAGAATGATCCATCATTCCAAGGTTTTCATAACCATTTTTCCACCAAGTATTCCCATCTAAAGTTGATCAAGTTTTATGCTTAGCACTAGCATCTACAGGTGGGGGTAAACACTAATGAGGGGTGGTAAACTAGTGGAGTTTTAACTAAGTTCAATCTCATGCCTTAGGATGACATCAAGATTATCTAGCTTAGGCCAAATTTTATGCTCTTTATGCAACCTTCACATATATCTTTCTAGAATCTACAAGTCACTTAAGTAAACTCCAAGTAATAGCTTTGATAAAGAAATAAAATAGAAAGCTTGTAAATAAAACTAGGATTGGGTATCATCAAATGTGTATAACCAAGCATGATTAGTGCATTGCATAGGTTATCTAACTTTCATAATTGCAAGTTTTAGCTTGCCTTGAGCAGAGCAGTGGTTGAAGTTCTCCTCGTCTTCTTCTTCGTAGAATCCTCCTTCCTCCTCGTATCCTTGGTCGGTACTAGCATCTATAAATAAATACGAGGTACACAATCACCAAACAATACTTAACTACTTGCAATCATCACACACAAGGGTCCTATAGATGATCTAACATCATCTCTAACATTACAAGATTAAGGCTTGGTTTAATTCCTTTTATTTTTAGAAAAGTAATTTCTACTCATTGAAAAACTACTTAAGATTTAATATTCTCCAAACCATACATGGGATCATGTTGGCACATGTCATCACCATATATTTTAGTCCATGGGAATATGATTTAAAGTGGTTTCACAATTTAATAAGGTTTTACCCTTTTATTTTAATTAAATAAAGTGACTAGAAATGCCTATGTAGCATTCTTTTATTACTTGAACATTATTTCTGCAAGTAAACCTATATATTTTTGTATATTCTGAAAGGTATGGTTAAATGTGATTTTTGAGAGTTGGAATCAACTCAAATGCTATTATGGTTAAATTTGAAAAATGTTTGAATGCAGAAAAGCTTCTGCCTTGTTATTTTTACCATGGGTGATCTATAGATCCAAATGACTTGAATCCAACGGGCTTGGATTCAGCATTCCTAGAACTTTCTAACAAAATTAGTTTCATTTAATTTGGGGCAATGAATCGACCTGGGTTGATTTTTGAAATTGGGTACAGAAGTGTGTTTGAAATTAAATGGAAAAGGTTTAATTCAAATAACTGGGCTGCGCGGGAAAAGTTAACGGGCCGGCCTGCTAAGCGTAGCGCTTCCGCGGGCTGTTTAAGTGGCTATCCCCACTCGTCAGTGAGATAGGGGGGTGCGAAGCGGTATGGTGCGATGTGGGGCTTTCGATCTAGTTCTAATCCAACGGCTGAGAGTCATCGTCGACGTTGGGCAACGCCGGGGAGATAGAAACCTAGCGCGGCCAGTGGGGGTTGCTGAGGTCTCACCGGGGTGCAGGCGAGGGTCGGCGAGGCGGGCGAACGACGAAGTCGACGACGGCGAACTCAGGGGTGGTCGCGCAGCTCCTGGGGTGGACGAAATCGATGGCGCAGCTCCAGAGGCGGCGGGCTCCGGTGAAATTCCGGCGATGCACTGCTCGCCTTGCTCCGGGACTAAGGTGGGGTGGTTCTGGGTGAGAGAGGAGTGGAATGGTGTGAAGAATTCGAGCGGGGGAGTCCTCTATTTATAGTCTCGACGTTGAGACCGAACGGCATGGCGGGCGACGGTGGCGACATGGCTACAGGCTGCTAGAGGCATGGCCAGCGGTGGCGATCGCTTGGTGGTCTCCTGGCGATGCTCTACGGCTTTAATGCGTTTGTAGGGGCGGTGCGGTTTGGTCTGGAACACGCGATGCTCTGCGCGGCAGAGGCAGCGTCTTCGACGGCGAGCGGTGGCTGTGCGTCACGGGGCGGCGAACGGGGATGTCTGGTGGTCTCCTGGGTCGGTGGTGATCGTGTATGCACGCGGTGAGGGCGGCGCGCGCTCTGTGGGCTTCGGTCGACGGTGGCGCTCTGGCGCATGCTCGGCACGGTTGGCAGAGCCACGGGCACGGCGTTCCTGGGTGCTCTGGTCGGTGTCTTTGAGGCAGGGCTGGTCGAGAGGGGGAGGTGAGGCATGGGTGATCTCCCAGACAAGCATGGAGTGGCTAGTTTCCTTCCTAGCTTGCTGTCTACACTGGGGTGGCAAGGGTGGCTTCGGCTGTTCACCATTGATGATATTGGCAATCTCACAATGGTGCTAGTGCTTGGTTAATCTTGCTAGATGATCTACTGAGATGGTTGTGAGCTAGATAGGGAACCAGTTAGGCTCAAAACACTACACACTATAGTGTTTTGATTTTGTTTGATTTGTGTCTGCCAAGTGTTTGATGAAATGGCCGCATGAATTCAAGTTTTGAATTTTGAAAAGATTTTTGGTGGGTGTGCTAGATTGGTGCTGGTGAGTCTGCAGATGCTTGGGTTTTGAAAGTTGAGCTTGTTTGAGTGGTTTTGAAAAAGTGGGATCTTCCCATATGATAAATATTCAATTTTGAATTGTCATTTAAACTATGCATTTGAAAGTTTCTGGATTATCACAAAGTGGGCCTTGATATTTTGTTATGAGTACAATCAAGGGGTGCAAAGATCCAGAGAAGTTTCTGTTAGGTTCTGAAAGTTTGAGACAGCCAAAGTAGGCATGGGAGTTAAATTGGTCAAAATGACCATTCCTTTATTTTATTTGTTTTGATTTACTTGTCTTTGGGAAAAGTGTGGGAAATGTTTTAGATGATGTTTATTTCACCTAAGAAACATTTTACAAGCAAGGAAACACACAAACAAGGTGGTTCAAAAGAATTTCAAATTCAATGCATACTCATATGCATGCATTCATAACTTTATTTAGAAAAGTTTTTGTTAACCCTAATTTTGATGCTTAGAGTTTGATGATTCAAGTTCAATATTTTTGGGATGTTACACGCACCCCAAGCAATTCTTTCTCGAGACTGCGAACACGGTCTCAAAGAAAAGCAAGCTGCGACGAATCCTCCAAGGATGGCCGCAGCCGCGCTGCAGGCGAGGTGTCAATGGGATCAGCATCCGAAGGACCCTAGATCAGCAGAAAGGCAAAGACATGAACACGCAGACGAAGGAGCACATAACTCAAAAAATTCATTAAGTGCATCAAAAGCCACTACGTGGCACAAGGATTTTGTTCATCAAAATAATTACAACAAAAGAGACTACAACTATCCTACAGCTACAGCGCCTAAGACGCGGCACCCTGAGTAGCCTCGGAGCCGGATTGCCTCGTCTTGGCTTCCCCTGCTGCCGTAGCGTGTACTCGGCCAGCAGATCAATCAGTTTCGGCCCATAACGCTTACAGCGAGCATAATAGGTAGCGAAGGCTACCTCGGATCCATCAGCAGTCGTTGGCATCCGGGAAGTGACCT
The DNA here is from genome assembly GCA_023614405.1 of Avena insularis. Lineage (NCBI taxonomy): Eukaryota > Viridiplantae > Streptophyta > Magnoliopsida > Poales > Poaceae > Avena > Avena insularis. The sequence continues at coordinate 360,521,348 of CM042697.1, forward strand.
GAGGAAGGTCCAGCTCTGCTCCAGCCGCCAAGGCCATTGCTAGCCCGACGGATGCACCGATTCCCTTCTGCTTGCGCTTGTACGCCGCAGGTGCTTCGTCTGACAGCGCCTCCGCCAGAGCATCAACAACATCAAGGGTCGCGCCCTTGGGGACAAGCTCCTTGTAGAAGCGCCCAAGGACCTCCTTGGCCTTGGCAAGCGAGTTGACGACGGTGCCGCAACGATCTTCAACCGCAGCATCATCATCCAGAGCACTCCCGTGCTCCAAAGCACCGCGATCAAACTCGATGCCTGCGGCATCTAAAACAGCAAGGAAGAAGAACGAACGACAGCACCGTGAAAGAAAAACAAGGAAACCAAAAGAGGACGGCGAAGATACTCACCCGAAACAGCCTTGGCAGCCACCATAAGTTTGCCGGCCACCTCTCTCTCGCGCACAGCCATGGCGGTGGCAAGCTGCTCCTCGCGGTCCGTGGCCTCCCGCTGCAGGCGCTCCTTAGCCTCGACTGCAGAGGCCAGCTCCAGCTCGAGGCGCTCCTTCGCACCAACGGCGACCTCGGCCTTCTTCTCCGCTTGACCGAGGCTCTTTTTGAGAGCATCAATCTCACGAAGGGAGGTGTTGTGCTCCTCTGCATTCAAATAGTACAAACATCGGATAACAAGACAAGAATACAAGAAGACGCAAATATCCAGGCATAAAAGTACCTTGAAGCTGTTTGAGGCCGGCCTCCAGCGCCAGGTGCTGCTGCACCAAACGTTTGGCATCCTGCACAAAAGGCTGCAAGAAAAAGACCTACTAGTCAAGATAAGGACTCGGGGGTTGCGCCCAAAAGAAAGAGCAGAAGCAAAATACACACACGAAAATGCTCGGGGCTCCCCCGAGACCCGAAAGAAGAACAAGCAACAAAACTCTTTTACAGATGGTCGGGGGCTTCACCCGTGTCAGGAGGCAGAACTACTCACATGATCCGATGGCGACTCCGAAGGCCTGCTTGCAGCCTTCTAAGGTGCAACCACCCGAACCTCCTGCGGAGAAGGGCCTAGAGCAACACCTTATGAGGTAGCCACCGTCTGAGGAGGAGGAGACGCGACTTTCGACTCCGCCATCATCTCCCGAGCACCATCGCTGGAGGAGTCGTTGGAAGAGTGCCTACACAAGGACAAATTAGCACAAGTACAAAGTAAACAGGCAAGGAAAAGCAGTGCAGGATTAAAGAAACTTACGAGTCAAGCTCACTCAAATTGAAGACAGGAGGGGTCCTCCGGACTTTCTTCTCGTCTTTCTTCTCTTCCTTCTTTTCTTCCTTCTTCCGCTTCGCCGGCGGGTGCGGCGCCACAACCCGCACGGGAACGGCAGGAATCGGAGAGGAAGATCCTCCATGCCCATCACTGTGATGCTCAAGACACAGCGGGTTCCTGGGAGTCGGAGGAGTCGAGGCATCCGAAGACTCGCTGGAGCTCCGTGACCGTTTGCGAGTGTGGTCCTCGCTCGACTCGTTGGCCTCTTCAGCCGGAGACCGCGCCGACGGCAGCTCGGACATGGAATCCACCACATCATTATCTGGAGCATCCGGAAATACTTCGGGTAATGGAGGCGACATGCCCGACACTTTGAAGCTCTGCACAAGAGAATAAAATTTGTTAACAAACAAATGCAAATACAATGCAGTCGAAAATAGCGCTACGCGCACGGATCTACACCTGTGGAACAGGAAGCAAAAAAGAAAACAGAGAAGTCAGCGACTTCCCCGGGATATCCTCTCCAGCCTTGAACTTCAGCAGCGAACGAAGGGCCCTGTCGAGATCTTCCTGGGAATATTTCTCAGCCGAAACCCTCATCGGATCACGGCGGCCAGCATAAAGGAACATCGGGTGCACCCTAGCCTGGAGTGGTTGCACCCGACGCTCAAGAAATGTGCGGATAATATCCACACCGTTCACTTCCTTCTCCGGAATCAACTGGAGATCCTCCACTCGATGATAGAGAGCCTCTATCTCCGCTACCTCGCCATCCAAGATCTGGTTTTTCCAGGACCTCTTCGGCTCGATATTTTGGGAGGGGTCGAAAAGAGCAAGACCAAAATGCTGCCCAGCCACGGTGGAGTCGCGAATATAAAACCATCGCCTCCGCCAGTATTGGACAGATTCGTACATGGAAAAGGAGAAGACAAGAAGATTGGGTTTGAGGGAGATGATGCAACCCTGAATGGGATAAACACCATCGAACCAGATTGCCTCTTCACGGAATAGAGTTTCCGGAAGAGGTCAAAGTGCGGCTCGATACCGAGCCAGCACTCGCAGAAAGTGATAAAACAAGCGATGTGAAGAAGAGAATTGGGGGAAATATGATGCAATTGGACACCGTAAAGAAAAAGCAGCCCACGAAGGAATTCGTGGACTGGGAAGGAAAATCCGCGAATAAGGAAGGCGAGGAACATAACTCGAAACCCAGCGGGGGGATGGGGGATTACCTTGTTGCATGGGAGTTTGACGACCTCCCTATCCTGCGGGATCAAGCCCCGCTCGCGAAGCTTGTGGAGATCACTCTCCCGCATCTCCGATCGCCGCCAGCCACCATCGGTGACACGGGTAGCGGCGACACTCTTTTTCCCTCCAGCAGCGCTGGTACCAACCGCAGAAGAAGACTTGTTCGACTTCCCCAACGCGGTATGGCGGCGCCGGCGGCGAGAGCGCATGATGGAAGAAGGAAATGTAAAAGGATATTCCAGTGCGCAGCAAGAACTCTCAGAGAACAAGGAAGCTGTGAAACGAGAATAGCTGCGGTGAAAACAAACTAAAGTTTTCTCCAATGATTATAAAGACGAAGACGATGCATGATAACCGTCCATCGAGAAGACCTAACGCCAACGGCAGGATCTGGCCATACACGTGTCAGTATCGCAACGAACCGTCGCTAACACGCCGTCCACTACGCGCGGAAATCGAGGCGACGCCATAATTATCTCCACGCCGCGCGTGACTGGTCAATTCAAGGTCAGAAAGTGGGACCCCAAAGTCATCTCTGGCGCAGCAGACGCTTGAGGTCATCGATCGTCAGCACTGACGTCATCAAAAGCTATACTAGCAACAGCCAAAATTTCTTCGGCTTCAAAGCTAAGAGTACTCACTCGAATCTACGATTCGACCAATTACTCGGGGGCTACTCCTATCAGGAGTGCTGGCCGCGCACCCGAAAAATGAACAACACGATACAACGCCAAACTGTTTCTTCGAGTCCTACGTTGAGTCTACGACTACACTACAGACTCGGGGGCTACTCCCATAGGGAGGATGGATCTAAGCATCCAAAAAAATTTGTGTCCTATAGACCTGACACTGAACAATGGCTCAATTAAAGTCTCTGCTCGAGTCTATGACTCGAACAGACACTCGGGACTACTCCCATAGGGAGCGCTGGTCGCACACCCTATAAAATTTCGACTGCAATCCTTTGGATCAGTACGCAAAAACTTTTCGGCAACTCTGCCCCAACAAAACGCTAAGTGAGTAGCATTCTCCTTGGCTACCCGAAACATCTCCGCGGTGATAAAAATTTGGATGTTGTGTCTGCGACACAAAGATAAGACCTACAGATATCATCTGATGGCCTGGTAACGCACATGACTGCGCTCTGCTAGTATAAACCAGTGCCAACAGGCGCGATGAAAAATCCCGACGGACGCGTTGGGTACATCAATTAAATTTACTGGAATTCCACTCCTGTAAGTCCTTCGCGGCCTGAGTCAAATTACGCCAGCATATGTTCCGGGTTCGAGTCGAGGGACTCGAACCCGAAGAAGGTCGTGTTGTTTTGTCCTAAGACAGTTAACTGACCCTGATCCGTCGGGAGAGTTAGGAACACGCATCAACAATCCCTACACATTTCTCTAGAAAGATAGAGTTGCACCCGAAGGATTGAAGAGTCCTCAGCTGAATCTACGATGCGACTGAACACTCGGGGGCTACTGACATGGTTATACCCCGTGGGTATACGATCTCAGCATACCTGGTCCAGCCCAAGGAAGGCCCACGGAAAATATACGCTGGCCCATGAATATTTTCGGGTGGCCAAGGCCCATGACGCCTTCGGATCCTTGGAGAGCAAGACTAGAGTACATAGGAAATTCAAAGGGGTAAACCCTAGAACTCAGAATCGACTAGATCATGCTCGACCTGCCTAAGTCTATATAAAGGCCAGGAGGGCACGACCTAGATCTCTCTATCATACTTCCGCATACGCACCTTCACGCCAGATCGCATCTGTGCACCCCTGTAATCACCGGTTCCGCCGTAATCAAAGAGCAAACAAGCAGGAGTACGGTTTTCCCTCCCGGGGCCTGAATCTGGGTAAACCTTGTGTCCCGTATTGCTTGTTTGCTAACCGTTTCGCGATCTCCAGCATCCCCATCTTCTCCAAAACCCAAGTCCATAACAATGGGCATTGACGAGATCAAACCTCGTCACTAGGAATGTTGGAAACTCTAGAGGTAATTAAGAATTTAGAAGAATCTAGAAGTAATATCTTTGTTGCTAGCAAAAGAAAAGAGGATGAATTAGCACATAAAAGTATAGGTTATTCTTTTTGTTTCTGATAGGGATATTGATGATAGTTCAGAAAAAGGAGAACATGACCAGTTAGAGGATGAGGAATATTTGGATGCTCTTTTAGTGGACTAGCTAGCATGACTGGTAGACGTACTCCTAAATCCTAAACCCTAAATCCTTAACCCTAAACCCTTTGTAGAAAAACCCTAATACATGTGCATAATTCAACATATGTATTAGAATTTTCCTCCAAATACTCACTATGTGTAAGTAATACAATTATAGCACAGAAAAATAAACTCAACTATAAAACATAAATATAAATAAGAATTTATTTATTATTACCTCTAGTGCATATTTTCATCAGAACTATTGCTGGATCTTTGTCGACAGGTTTCCACTTTAACCGTGTGCTTGATCACACCATGATGCCGCTACCATGGAAGTGTTACGCGTGCGACGGAGTTCGTGCGATTATACATCTCCTCGTGACTTGAAAAGTCTTGTTACAATGATCAACTTATGTCTTTATTAACCTCGTCATCGATAAACTTCAGGTAGCGTAATCTATGGGGGTATGATATGTTGCCTCTCTATCGAATAATTGGTCTTGTTTATGCTCTCTAAAAATTTGTGTTTTTGTAGCATGTATCCCAAGATCTTAGTGGTATACATAGTTTTCTTGGGTTGTACTTAATTCAGTGGGACGGACTAGGGGTATGTTGCTAGGAGTTCATAATCATTTCTATGAAATTGTAGAATCTAAGATTTGCAAATTTCATATTAGAATTCTGGTTAAAGATGTTGAAAAAGATTTATTTCTAATATTATTAACGTCTATGGTGTTGAACATGTTAGGTATAAGTAGGACTTCCTAGTAGATCTTGTGCATGTTTTTAACCGCAAAAAATATTGTTGTAAGATTGGAGGTGACTTTGATACTATTAGGAAGAAAACAGTGTGTAATAAGAACATGAGATTACCTAAATGTACACACTTAGTTAGTGCTAAAATTGAAAAATGGTAGTTAACACAGGTAGATAGTGATGGAAGGATGTTCACATGGACTAATTATCAGGAGCATCTTGTTCTGTCTAGATTGGATAAAATATTTATGAATATTTCTTTTGAAAGTTTTGTAACAACCTAGTACTTAGCAGTGGGGCATATGCAATGCATACTGATGGCTGCAAGTTCACAGGTCCTTCGTAGCTATTTTTGAAGTTAAGATGTCGATCCCACAGGGAGCCCAAAGGTAAGTGTTTATTGGTGAAGTCTCTGTCGCACCCGAAGTTGTCACAGGTCTTCGAATGAATTGACTGAAAGTGTTGAAAAATGATAATAGGATTATGATTTAAACTAAAGTACTTAAATAAAACTACAATGTAAACTTCATAAATAAAAAGCATAAAAGTAAAGAACGATTTTTTTGTTGTTTTCTGCAGATGACAAAGTAGGAGCGGGGAGTTTCAGTTCATGGTGATAGTGAATGTGCCGGGTGAATGATTGATAAGTGTAAAAAATATAATCTTATAAGTATGTGTGTAGGCGTGCAACTCATAATTAGCCAGAACTCCTCTTGGTAGATTTTATCCCAAATTCAATAATCCTACTAGCCTGTTTACCATAACCATGGTCAGTCACTAGACGATTAAGATCCTTCAGGTTGCTTAGAAATTAAGCTCCTTGGATCGAACTAATGCAATAAGCTTGGTGGTTCCTCGTTATCCTCGAGTCAAACTAGTTTCCCATTGATATCCCCGTGTCACTCGAGGGTCGCCGGTCTGCTAATAAACAAGATTCTATCTATGTAAAACAAAGCAGCATGTTGTCTGAAACCTTAATTGGACAACATGCATTAAGCATCCCACAGATAGTCAAGCACATATAATATAGTAATTCAAATAAACCACAAACTTAATAGAAATTATATAGGCACATCGTATCTCACCAATCCCCTACATCTGCCACGCCCAAGGGAACTTACTCACACATGAGAGAAGAAAGCATCATCGATATAATTAAATAAAGGGAGTTCTTTTTGGTATTACCGTGGAGATCCACAATAAGAAATATAAATAAATCCAACACAATTCAAGATAGGAAGACCAATATCAAACCCTAATCTTGCAAGGTGGATATCTCTCTCTCTCAAGTACAAGTAATGGCTATGGAGGTGTGGTGGCTAGGAGATCGAAGATCGTGGAGCGAGATGAAGAATGTCTTCTCCTTCTTCTCCTGATCTCTTCTTTCTCCCTTCTGGATGGTGTGGCGGCTCGTGTGTTCTGTTTTCAACCACAGCCTCTACACAAAAAATTTCCCTTTTAATAAAACAAAGGAGATGGCAACTATACGGTGGGAACTATACGGCGGTGGCCCGTATAGTTGGTCATTAATCTTGCAGTAAATTCCCCTCGATTGCTTCCAAAAAGGGACTTGCTTGTTTTCGCCTCAACATTGTGTTCTTGTTGTTAAATCCCTCTGGTGATGTTCAGAACCTGAAACACATATTAAAAACCAAGTTTTCTTTGCTACCGAAGTATTAGCGTTAGCTAAAGCTAGAAAACCATTAAATCAAAATGAAAACCATCGATAAAAACCATAAAAAATGTGTAGAATCTCACAGCTATCAACTCCCCCAAGCTTGGATGTTTCTCTCCCTCGAGTGACAAGGAAATAAGAAAGGATAGCGGAGATTCGAAACTAAAATAAAATAACTTACAAGCTTGAATTGGTGTCAATTTTTTCTTTACATTTCATGCAATCTTAAACATGATCATATAAATATTCACAAGATTGCACTGAGTTCACTTCCTAACCATGTATGTCTCGCTAGCAAATAAATCATATGCACGAGCGACTGTCGAAAGTTTAGCTAGGAAAGTGAAACAAATATTTTTTGGCTTCTCTCTTATTGAGAGATGAAAACTTTTTTGCTCTTGTTTATTTAATCAATTGAGAGTACTCAAGTTTGCACCAAGAACATTTAATTTAAGAACAACTCATCTACTCTCACGTCAAAATTTCAAGACTCTTAAATCATATTTCCCCTTTCCATGTTTTTCAAAAACTTCAACTCTTTTCATAGAGAAATCATGCCAGTGTTTTTAACATGTTATTTGGGACTGTGTTGCGCACTCGTGACCATGCCAATAGATAGATGTTGAGCAACAGTGGATCATAGTAGTACTACAAATTCACTTAGAAGGTGAAACTACGAGGAGACTAAAATTTACACGTCATAGCATTGCAGCTACAGACGTTTACATAACTCAATAGCCGAAATCAAGTGGTTTCCCATATTTAGATCGTTCGTTGGCCAGCAGAGTTAATAGTTTTCCATAGAGTACGGCGGTATTTGTAGTGACAAGCGTAAAACAAGATCGTACTGTAATTATTAGAAAAAGCAGTGGCATAATCTCTACTACTTCAAAGTATCCATTTTATCAGAAAATTTCATTCAAGGGTGCTATCGAGTCTATTTACATTAAGCTCAATGGGGCTGAGTAGTTTCTAAAATCAAATATTTTGGGATAAACATGGACTCAAGTCATATCTTTGGATGTTTTTCTTGTTGTAAAAATGTCGGAAGTATTTTAACCAAGTTCATTGCTCATTGTTTCAAAGATAAGAGAGGAAACTAGCAAGGGAATATAATTTATAGGATAACAAGCTAGGTGGAGAGTGACTCAAGTGCAAGCGAGTAAATAATTATAGGATCAATTTAAAGTTGCAGGAGGGGTGATGAAAGTAATGTGATACCCCCTCTTGCTTGCTTCGTTCTCGTACTTGAGATGAATCCTATCTATATTTCCCTATTGCCAAGTCACCTAAAACTGACCAATCTTCGAGAAAGACAAAGAATTTGTTTGCAAATAAAGGTTACGGCTAAGTTTTTTGTGTTTTTTGTTTTAAGAATGAAAACTGAAAGTAAACATGCCATTCTTGGAAAATAAAACAAATCAAAAGAAGAAAATAAAAAATATGAATGCAAGTTTGGAGGTTTTCAAAAACCTCCTCCAAGCTTAGGTTGTTGTCATGCTTAGTTGTTGTCGTCGTTCGACGGCGGTTGGTGGTGCTGCTGGTAGTAGTCGAGGAAGTAGGTCATGAAGTTACCAAAGGTGTGAGTTAAAGAACTCACATCTTCACTAACTCCATGCAGAGTCTGGTCGATCTCCCCAACGCGCTGGTTGACATGCAGAATCTCTTGATAGGGGACATTGTTGAACCCCTATTGCTGCTGTGGCTGATTGGTCCATTGGTCCCAAGGGTGCTCCTCCTACTACTGTTGCTATCCCTCCCAAGGAGGGTTGTACTCCTGCTCCTGCTCATCCTGCTGCCCTCCTTTTTCCTCTTCATCAGAGTTAGGATAGAGCTCCGCCATGATTTCAGTCACTTGATCCTTAGTGAGGATCTAGTGATCCCTTCCCTTAACCTCGAAGGCTTGCGGTCATGGCAGTGGCACCTGACCATCCTGCACATCATTAATATAACCAAATTGATAGTCTCGGAGCCTCCTGTTAGCTCGGTAAACACCGAGGAATCCACAAGAGTTATATATCTGACATCCATAAGTATGGAGCCATCAACAGGTTGTGCAATAGGAATTGCAATTTCAAGGGCTTGGATTAGGTGGGTTACCATTCCACAGATACAAATATCACCTTTCGTTTTGTTGCTCTGGTGACAGAGGTGCTGGAGAAATAGAGCTACAGGAGTGGGACTCTGCGGAGCATTAGGGAAGAGCGCCTTGGTGATCATGGCCATGTCTGCATTGGCCATCGTACCAGTATCTCCTCTTCCTAACAAAGTGTTAGCAAGAAACATAGAAAAGTAACGGATGGTTGGGTTCTGAATGGTCGACATCTTCTTCTGGTAGAAGTCCCTACCACATTAACAAAAACAACCTCCCAAGTATTTGCACTCGAGACGCTATATAGGTTTGTAATAGTTGGTTACCCTTCTTGAGGGAACCCATAAGCATTGCATAATTGTTGATAGGTAATTTGATATGGCCGTTGGTTAACGGTGAAATTTATCATGCATGCATTACCTTTCTCCCTATAGCTGTCATAGAAGGAGGCGAGGAACTCATGGGTGAGCCCTTCGTAGGTGTAGTGGTTGGCGTTGACGAGGCCGGTGAGCCCTGCATTTGCACATAGGTAGTCGAATTCCCACTTCAACTCTGCTGAGTTAAGGAAGGCGTTATCGGCCCATCATGTGGGGAGCACGTTCCTTGCCAAAACCATGGCGTACTTGTTGTCGATCTCAGCCTGGAGCCCCGAGCCTGCACCATGTTTGTGCTTGCTCTTGTGAAAAATACTACCGAGCTTGTTCATCTTGATACACTAAGAAATTTCAACATAAAACCTTAGACATATAGTTTCTACATGATATATGAACGATTCTACATGGAGGAATTCAATCCTATTGTGAGAAATTAAAATGGAAAACCAATCAAGCTTGAGTTCATCCAATAATTCAATAAGAAGATTTCAACCATGGAATTTTTAAAATAAAGCATGAATAGGAGAGAAACATACCGATCTATTGATTCCCCCACTCAAACGACTGAAATCCACGAAGAATTGTGAGTTATTGAGAGGTTTTGAGAGTTTTGGAGAGGGAGGTTCAGAGAAATAATGAGGGGAAGAAGGTCCTTGCCCTGACCCAACCGTTTAAGTGATCGGGCCAAACTATACGGCGGGAGATATATGGCCGGGCCAGGTAGCTCCCGCCGTATAGTTGTGGCAGCGACGAGGTTAGGGTTTCCCTTCGCCAGATCACAACCATACGACCACAACTATGCAGCCGGACCAAATGGTCCTGCCGTATAGTTGGTCGTCAAATCTTCTGTACCCAAACGGCTAGTTTTGAGAATTTTATCGATAACTATACGGCCGCAACTATACGGCTGGAATAAAAATTTCTGCCGTATAGTTGGTCGTTAGACCCTCTGTAGCATGCTTTTTTACCCAAATTTTCAGAGATGCATTTTTTATTTGAACAATATTATTAAGCTAGTTTCTATAGATAAAACTAAAACTTTATTTACTCTTGATCTATGCTTTTTTAATCGGTATTTCTGCTACTTTTTGACAGCTGCATCTTTACGGGCGCTCTTCCGCAAAAATGTCTGTGAAAAATTTGTAGGAATGCGATGAACAACTTTATTATCTAATTTTATTTTATTTTATTGATATGATGGGTTGACTCCCATTAAGCATTTTATTGAGAATGGTTGAATATTTCAACCCCTTCTCTATTCTCAAATTCTTACCTTCGGTTGCCCTTTATCAAAGGAACTTATCACATGGACTCGTTTTGGCGGTAGAACATACATTTATCCTGCTTCTAGTTTCTTTGGAAAATACCGAATTATTTTAGCATCATAAACATTGAAGATTATTTTCTCTATAGCACAATCAACTGATGCTCCTGCAGTGCTAATAAAAGGTCTTCCAAGTATTATAGATAATCTTTCATCTTCCGGCATTTCAAGAATAATAAAGTCAGTGGGAATAACTTGCTCATCTATTCTAAGGGAATAACTTGCTCATCTATTCTAAGTAGAACACCCTCAATTATACCAACATGTTTTTAGTGGATTTTTCAGCCATCTGTAAAGTGATAGAAGTGGGGGAGTATTCCCCTAATCCTAGCTTTTTATAGAGGGAGTATGGCATTACACTAACTCCTGCACCTAAATCACATAAAGCATTATGAATATCAGTTTTGCCTATTGAACATGAAATAGTTGGTATACCGGGATCTCCTGACTTAGACAATAGTCTCCCATTCGCAGGGTAACTAGTCACCATGGAAACTATTTCAGTTATTTCTTTCTTTTTACTAAGAATGTCATGGATAAATTTAGAATAGGCAGGCACTTTTATTGCATCCGCAAATGGAATTTCTAGACGAAGATCATTAAGTGCCTTTTCGAAAGAATCATAGATTGCCTCATCTAGTGCTTTCTTTTTACGATCTGGATATGGAAGTTTATTACCTTTATCTTTTACCTTTAGTGGAGGATCGGGCTCTTTAGTTGTTTTCTTTTGTTGATGCTTATCATTTTTCTTCTTTTATATTGCAACAACTTCATCTTCTTTGCTTGTGTCTTTTTCTTCTCTTGGATAAATAATCTCCGCAATAGACATATAACTGTCATCCTGTGTATCATTATTCTCCTCCACGGTTTGATCTTGTGTGTCTTGAGCAGTCTCATCTTGAGGATCCACCAATGTATCATCTTCTTGGCTTGCTTTGAGCAAGCCTTGTTTTCTTTCAAACTTTTTTAGCTTCATATTCTGGTGGTCCTAATGGTCCTTTAACAACTTCACCTCTACTTGTAACAATATTAGTAGAAATAGGAATATTTATATCATCTTGAAGAAAAATTTGATAACCAGATGCTATTTTTTCACATTAGGTTTCAATCATACTGAGGTACTTGTTAAATAATTTTATTTCTTGGCCAATTTCCTCATAATTTTCGGTGAGTTCGGCCAAAATATTTTTGTGTCTTTGAAATTGCTTATGCAAGATACTGTAAGATTTGGCTTTTCGATGTTTTAATTCTTGAAAAAAAATTCTAGTTTCATCCTCTTCAATAAAAACTTGTAACAAATCTACTTTGTTTTTCTTAACAAGGTCAGAAGGTATAGCTTTTTATTTCATGGTTTTACGTACTTCAGGCATAAGATCAGGATTAATACAAAGTATTCCCTTTTCCGGCTTAGTGCCAAAATCAGGATTATATAAAGACTCATTCCTAGCCCTAGTAGCCATTAATTCCAAACATGCTTTAATAGTTAAAGTATTTCTTGATCCTCCTGCTGATGAATCTAGCAACTCTCTGCATTGGGTATTAAGACCGTGGTAAAATAAATGGCAAACAATTGACTCAGAATAGCCATGATTAGGAATACTATTGATCAACCGAAAAAAAATCTTTCCCAGGCTTGTGGATAGTTTTCTCCCATGTTCTGACTAAAATTGCCTATATTCTTTCTAAGTTTTGTTACCTTTGTAAAAGGATTAAACCTGTTTATGAATTTAACAATGCAATTTTCCCAACATTTAATATAATGTCAAGGGAGAGAATATAACAAGTCTAGAGATTTACCTTTGAGAGACCAACAAAATAATTTTATACGAGAGAATTCTCTTGGCAAACCTTTTGGTCCAAGTGATGTTATCAGATCGTCGAACTCTCTAAGATGCCTTCCTGAATCCTCATCTTCCCTTCAACTAAAAGATTTTTCCTGCAAAATTTTAATAATTTCACCGTCAAATCGATATTCCCTAACTCCAGGATTAGGAAATTCTATTGGTTGTTTAAGAAATGCAGAGTTGGGAGAACTATATTCTCTAAGAGTCTTCTTAGGTTTCTTGGGGGTTATCCGATGAATAGACATGATTTCCATGAAGTCACTTAGGTTGTCAACTTCAACTTTATTCAACCTCAAAAGTTTTTCAATGATTTCCTCGCGCCTTTGAGTAGGCATGCGTTCAAAATAATCTGGTAGATAAGCCCTACCAGAGCGTGTAGACCCTTTGTCTCCTAAGGAGACCATCTTGTGATACTAACACCTGAAATGTCAAGAGCCAAAACACTTAGCGCTTAGCTCCCTGGCAATGACGCCAGAACATAGCTTGATGGCTGCAAGTGCACAGATCGTTTGTAGCTAGGTTTGAAGTTAATATGTAGATCCCACATGGATCAAGGTAAGTGTTTATTGGTGAAGTCTCTTTCGCACCCAAAATTGTCATAGGTCTTCGAGTGAATTAACTTCAAGTGATGAAAAATGAAAATAGGATTTGGATTTAAACTAAAGTACTTAAATAAAACTATAATGTAAACTTCAGAAATAAAAGCATAAAAAGTAAAGAATGATTTGTTTGTTGTTTTCTGCAGATGATGAAGTAGGCGCGTGGAGTTTCAGTTCATGGTGATAGTGAATGTGCCAGGTGAATGAGAGATAAGTCTAACAATTATAATCTTATAAGTATGTGTGTAGGCAAGCAACCCATAATTAGCCGGAAGTCCTCTTGGTAGATTTCACCCCAACTTCAATAATCCTACTAGCCTGTTTACCATAACCGTGTTTAGTCACTAGACGATTAAGTTCCTTTAGGTTGCTTAGCAATTAAGCTCCTTGGATCAGACTAATGCAATAAGCTCGGTGGTTCCTCGTTATCCTTGAGCCAAACTAGTTTCCCATTGATATTCCCGTGTAACTCGAGGGTCGCCGGTCTGCTAGTAAACAAGATTCTATCTATGTAGAACAAAGCATCATGTTGTCTGGGCCGTTAATTGGACAACAGATATTAAGCATCCCACAAATAGTCAAGCACACATAATATAGTAATTCAAATCAAACACAAACTTAATGGAAATTATATAGGCACATCACATCTCACCAATCCCCTACATCTCCCACAACAAGGGAACTTACTCACACATGAGAGAAGAAAGCATCATCGATATAATTAAATAAAGGGAGTTCTTCTTGATATTACCGTGGAGATCGAACAAGCTGGCCATAGAGGCACTCCCTAATATGTGAAACTAGTTAGCTCCTAGGCGTATTGATCTAGTTAGAGAAGTTATAAGCTACAAGATGGTGTGCGAAAGTAGGGCAGCACTACGGCCAGTTTCAGGTAGATGCCGCCGGAGCTCAGTCCTCCGGCATCTCCAAGAAACTGGTCATAGAGGCACTCCCTAATATGTGAAATTAGTTAGCTCCCAGTCGTATTAATCTAGTTAGAGAAGTTACAATATGCAATATGGTGTGCAATAGCAGGGACACCACTACGACCAGCTTTAGGGATATGTCGCCGGAGCCTAGTCCTCCGGCATGTCCCTAAAGTTGGTCATAGAGGCACTCCCTAATATGTGACCACGCGTGTTTGGAGATCAGATCTTCATACGGTATGTATGAATAGGGACAACATCTTCATAGTTTGGGAAAGTCGTAGTACGAATCGGAACTAAAGGCCCCCCTTTAGTCCCAGGCCAACCACAAAACGGGACTAACACTCAAGACATTTATTACTATTAAAAACGGATACTACGGAATCGTGACTAAGGCCCCCCTTTAGTCCCGGTCCAACCATAAAACGAGACTAACACTCAAGACATTTATTAATATTAAAGCTGAGACTACGGAATCGGGACTAAAGTCCCCCCATTTAGTCCCGGTCCAGCCACAAACCGGGGCTAACACTCAATACATTTATTAATATTAAAAACTAAGAGTACGGAATCAGGAGTAAAGGCCCCCCTATAGTCCCGGTCCAGCAACAAACATGGACTAACACTCAATACATTTATTAATATTAAAGGGGGAATAAAGGCCCCCCTTTAGTCATGCTCATATCTAGCCCTATAGTACACAGCTTCAGGGTCGTCTTCATCGTCGTCGTCGTCATCATCTTCATCTTCGTCGTCGTCGTGGTCGTTGCTAGGCGCACACGGCTAGATCCTCAGCCCAGCAATGACATATTATGGGGGCACCTGCCACTCCGGCCTTGGATTCACGATGCGTGGGGGAGGGGGCTCCCGGATGACGACACCTTCAACACCGCCACCCTTCTTATGGCTCTATGGCGTCTGCGGGTACCGCAGACGAGGATGGTCTCCCCCGGTGATGTAGCGATTCACACCGATGATAGTCCGGTTCGCCCACCACAGAGGGCGCCAGCTTCGTTGTGGTTCACCGAGGGAGGGTCGTCACCCTCGTACCTAGCGAGCTCTCTTTTTCGCCGGTTAGCAAAAAGGCATTCCATGTGTCATAGTTGTCGGGATCCCACTGGGATCCATCCGCTGCTCCGGCGTGAGCTCGTGGTAGAAGTGGTTCGTGATGCCCCCCTGGCGTGCGGAACCTTGAGGGTCTGAAAGGACATGAACCCCTCCACCGCTCAGCATCCAGCCGGCAGGCGGCCAGTAGCTGGAGGCGCACAGCGCCTCAGTCTCCTCGAGGGTCAAAATTGCCCAGTATGCACTATCCATTGTTGTGAGAGATGAAGGTGTGGATGTGTGGATAGCCATGGTGCGGCCGGCCTAGATATAGAGGGAAAGGGCGGGAAAACTTGGTGGGAAGTAGTGGGAAATGGCGGGAAATATCTTTAGTCCCAGTTAGTCCCTACAACCGGGACTAAAAGCTCCGGTCAGAGGGAAAGGGCAGAAAAACTTGGTGGGAAGCGTGGGAAATGGCGGGAAATATCTTTAGTCTCGGTTAGTGCCTACAACCGAGACTAAAAGATCCGGTCAGAGGGAAAGGGCGGGAAAACTTGGCTGGAAGTGGTGGGAAATGGCGGGAAATATATAGTTTGTGAAGCAAAAAACCGAATTAAAGTTTCACATTTATCAAAAATACAAGGAAACATATTAAACATGTAAAATTGCAAACATCATAAAATATCCTTCACAAAATGAGCTATCATGTCTCATGGCATTTAGGTTCACAATATGCGGCCGACCGGCCAGACATGAACTAGAGGTACACAATATGAGCATGAACTTCTTGGCGTATGTCCTTCCTTATGATCGCTTCGGACGTAACCATGGAGCATCTTCTTTACTTAACGGAATGCTTGGGTCAGTTTTCACTGTGAAGGCAGAATTTCATCAAACTTATTATAATCTTCTGACATGTCTGTCTTGTCCTCGATCCCCACGATGTTTTTTTTCCCTGAAAGAACTATGTGATGATTTGGCTCATCATATGATGTATTCGTTTGCTTATTTTTCTTTTTTTTGGTATGGAGGACATGTCCTTCACATAGAAAACATGAGACACATCATTGGATAGGACGAATGGTTCATCTCTGTAACCAAGATTGTTGAGATCCACTGTTGTCATTCCGTACAACTGGTCTATCTTTACCCCTTCCCCATTCAGGTTGACCCATTTGCAGCGAAACAAAGGGACCTTAAAAGAGACTCCATAGTCAAGTTCCCATATCTCCTCTATGTAACCATAGTATGTGTCCTTTTTCCCATTTTCGTCCGTTGCATCAAAGCGGACACCACTATTTTGGTTGGTGCTCTTTTTATCTTGGGCGATCGTGTAGAATGTATTCCCACTTATTTCGTACCCTTGGAAATTCAATATAGTGCATCAAAGCGCACGCACTCAACGTCTTTCCAGACACCAAGCCCGTCAAGAAGTCCATCCGGAGATTGTTCGAGCCACGGGCCGAAGCCATAGGGATTGAAGTCAACAGACTACTCGCTGCAAACTTCATCAGGGAGATCAAGGAAAGCGAGTGGCTCGCCAATACTGTGATGGTCCCCAAAAAGGACACGGACATCCTACGGATGTGCGTGGACTTCACGTCGCTGAACAAGCACTGCCCAAAGGACCATTTTCCTCTCCCTCAGATCGACCAGATCATCGATTCGACTGCAGAATGCGAGAAGCTCTCCTTCCTCGACGCCTACTCAGGCTACAACCAGATCCGACTCAAAGTCGAAGATCAGGAAAAAACGATGTTCATCACGCCGTTCGGGGTGTTCTGCTACAACACAATGCCCTTCGGGATAAAGAACGTAGGTGCCACGTACCAGCGGTGCATGCAGGCATGCCTAAAGGACCAGATCGGTCACAATGTCCAAGTCTATGTCGACGACATAGTCATCAAAACCAGGGAGGCGAGAACACTCATCGACGATCTCCGCGAGACGTTCGATAATATCGACCGCTACAGGATCAAGCTTAACCCCGAAAAGTGCGCCTTCGGCGTCCCATCGGGTCAGCTGCTTGGTTACTTCATCTCCCAGCGAGGGATCGAGGCGAACCCGAAGAAAATACGAGCCATCATGGCCATGGAGAAGCCGAAAAACCTCAAAGGTGTCCAGCAACTTGCAGGACGAATAGCGGTATTAAGAAGGTTCATCAGCCGCATGGGCCAGAAAGCACTGCCATTCTACCAGCTGCTGCGCAAAGCCAACAAATCCGAGTGGACGCCTGAGGCGGATGACGCATTCGAAAATCTAAAGCAGCTGCTTTCTACCTCGCCCGTCTTGGTCACGCCAAAGGAGCGCGAGCCCCTACTGCTGTACATAGCAGCTACACACCAGGTGGTGAGCACCGTACTACTGGTCGAGCGACCCGAAGAATGCAAGACCCATGGGGTCCAACGCCCAATCTACTACCTCAGTGAGGTATTGACGCCAACAAAGCAGAGGTACCCTCACTACCAGAAACTCGCCTACGGCATGTTCCTGACGGCTCGTCGGCTGAGCCATTACTTCCAGGAGCACCAGGTGATGGTCGTCAACGAGGCACCCCTGAACAGCATCCTGAACAATCCGGATGCCACAGGACGCGTAGCCCTATGGGGAATCGAGCTGTCACCCCTAGACATCGTCTACGAGAAGCGACTCGCAATCAAGTCTCAGGTCATCCCGGACTTCCTCGTCCACTGAATGGAGCTACAACTGCCAGACACACCAGACATGACACAGTCATGGACAATGCACTTCGAAGGCTCCAAGCGCGAGGCCGGAGCAGGAGCCGGGGTCATACTGACCTCCCAACAGGGCGACAAGATGAAGTATGTCCTCCGGATGAAATTCCGAGCTTCCAACAACGAGGCCGAATACGAAGCCCTCATCCACGGCACGAGGATGGCAAAGATCTGCGGCGCAATGCGCCTGGTTATCTACGGAGACTCAAACCTCGTCGTCCAGCAGACAATGAACGAGTGCGACACACACGCCAAAAACATGATCACGTACCGCGCACTCTACAACTCACTCGAGGGAGAATTCGACGGCTGCGAGCTTCGACACGTTGGAAGAGAAAGCAACGAGAAGGCTGACAGACTCGCCAACATCGGCTCCACCTGCGCACGGGTGCCGCCAGGTGTGTTCCTCGAACAGATCTGCGTTCCATCCATCAAGCGGAAATTCCCCAAGGGATCGACCGAAGAAGCAGAACACTCGGGGGCTGCGCTACCCGAAGGACAGGAAGGACCCGAAAAGTTGGATACAGAGGTCGCCGTGGTCAACCTAATGCAGGTCATGGCAGTCGAAGAAAATTGGACACGGCCATACCTCTGGTACCTGATAGACGGAGAACTGCCTGATAGCCCGACGGATGCCCGGCGCATATCTCGCCAGTGCAAAGCCTTCACCATCATCAATGGCGAGCTGTACAAGCACAGCATTTCAGGTGTACTGCAAAGGTGCGTCACCATCGGCGACGGAAAAACCATCCTCCAAGACATCCACGAGGGCATCTGCGGCCATCATGCATGCAGCTTCTCCCATGTCGCCAAAGTTCTACGAGCTGGATTCTACTGGCCAACGGCCATGAACGACGCCAAGGACATTGTCCGAAGATGCAACGGGTGCCAAAGGTTCGCCGACAAACCGCACGCACCCGGGTCAGAGCTCAGGCCCATACCTTCAGCCTGGCCTTTCGCCCAATGGGGCCTCGACATGATCGACAAGCTGCCAAGGTCCTCGAAAGGAGGACACGTCTACCTCCTGGTCGCAGTTGACAAATTCACCAAGTGGATTGAGGCCAGGCCGGTCACTAACCAAAAGGGCAAAACTGCCGTCAAGTTCTTTGAATCCATTGTCACCAGGTTCGGCGTGCCGCATAGCATCATCACCGACAATGGATCGAACTTCATCTCCAAGGAATTCCAGGACTTCTACGAAGGCCTCGGAATCAATATCACATATGCCTCAGTGGCGCACCCGCAAACAAACGGGCAGGTGGAGAAGGCCAACGGCCTAATCAGCGCTGGCATCAAGAAGCGCCTCATGAGACCACTCGAGCGACTCGTCGGAGCCTGGACGAAAGAGCTACCCTCCGTCCTATGGAGCCTGTGTACCACGCCAAACAGCTCAACCGGCTACACGCCGTTATTCATGGTGCACGGAGCCGAAGCCGTGCTACCAGACGAAGTACGCCACCAGCCCCCCCGGGTTGTCGCTTATAGCGAATTCGAATCCACGGCTGCACTCGAAGACGCCGTCGACACACTCAACGAAGCGCGATACATAGCAGCAGCTCTATCAGCGGTGTATCAACAGAATCTCCGCAACTACCACAGCCGACGGCTGCGTCCAAGGTCCTTCGTCGAAGGAGACCTAGTCTTGCAACTCAAGCAAGAGCGACCGAAGAAATTCGAGTCGCCATGGGAAGGACCCTACATCGTCACCGAGGTTATCCCAGGTGGCGCCTATCGCCTCAAGCACGTGGAGTCTGGAGTCGCATACTCCAACCCATGGAACGTCGCACAACTGCGACGGTTCTACCCCTAGCTACCTCCCTCTTTACTTTAAATAAGGCTATTCAGCCAAGGCTACTCAACCGAACAATGTACCTCCTCCATTATGATATGAATAAAGCTAAGTGCCTCGCCCCAAAATTTTGTTTACTACTCGCATTTTTTACTCCATGCTACAAACGCACTCGGGGGCTCCCCCCACCTCACGACTTCGTCGACTGAGGATAACACATGTACACCTGAGTAGCTGACCACGTCAGGCTAACGAAAAGGGCACGCATATGAACAAAGCACTACATGCTAAAACAACAACCAAACCTTTATAACAAAGGGAAAAACACGCCCAGTCAAATGTATACAAATTTTACATCTATCTTTTTTACAGGTACTACCTACTCTGAAGAATAACCTGAGCACGCTGCTCAAACAGATCCCTTACAGCCGCGTAATGCGGACGCATATCCCACTCGCCACCATCTTGCCGAAGAGGTGACCCAGCCGCCACAACAGATAGATCTAAATCAGGACGATGTAGTCGCACAAGGGAGAGCGCAGCTTTCACCCCTGCGACGAGCTTATGCCGCACCAATTCCTTGACATGATGCACGTTCCGAAACTTCGACAGCAGACCAGAGAGAGTTGACGGCGCATCATCCAGCGGAAACATCACATGCAGGACCGACGCGAGTGAAGTCTTCACCTGACGAAGCACCCGCGATACTTGGTGAACACGATCTTGCACTGTCGCAAGGACCATGGAACGGTCACGGTCCATCCAGAAGAACCCGCCGGTTTCCATGTCCTGCTGAGTTAAGCAGTTGATCTGAACAACAACACGCTCCTTCTCCTCCCTTGGAGCAATGTTAGCACCTAAAGTACTCGCAAAAGAGTAAGATGACATGCCAACAGGCGCATCCTAAGTAACGGTAACAGCTCGAAAAACTCACACTGAAGCTGCTCAGACAAGCAAAGCAACTCCGCCATCAAGTACTCCTCTCTGGCAGCGCCTCAATCTGCTTTGGACTTCCAAACGTCAGCATGGCCACGCACCACTAACAACTCCTTCTCGAGGCTATGGATAAGGTCTCGAAGAAACACAAGCTGCGACGCATCATCCAGGGATGGCCGCAGTTGCGCTGCGGACGAAGTGTCAACGGGATCATCACCCGAAGGACCCTAGATTAAAAGAAAGACAAAGACATGAACACGCAGATGAAGGATCACAGAACTCCACAAATTCATTAAGTGGAGCAAAAGCCACTACGTGGTAACAGGATTGATCATCAAAATAATTACAACAAAAGAAGCTACAACTATCCTATAACTACAGCGCCTACAAAGCTGCATCCTGAGTAGCCTCAGAGCCGGATTGCCTCGCCTTGGCTTCCCCCTACTACCTTAGCGCGTACTCGGCCAGCAGATCAATCAGCTTCGGCCCATAACGCTTACAGCGAGCAGCATAGGTAGCGAAGGCTACCTCAGATCCATCAGCAGTTGTCGGCATTCGGGCAATGACCTAGGGAAGGTCCAGCTCTGCTCCAGCCGCTAATGCCATTTCCAGCTCGACGGATGCGCCGATGCCCTTCTTCTTGCGCTTGTATGCCGCAGGTGCTTTGGCTGACAGCGCCTCCGCCAGGGCATCCACATCTTTGAGGGCCACGCCCTTGGGGATAAGCTCCTTGTAGAAGCGCCCAAGGACCTCCTTGGCCTTGGCAAGCGAGTTGACAACGGTACTGTAGCGATCTTCGACCGCCGCAGTAGCATCATCCAGAGCACTCCCATGCTCCAGAGCACCGCGATCAAACTCAATGCCCGCGGCATCTAAGAAAAAAAGGAAGCAGCATGAACAAACGCACTACAAAAGAAAGACAAGGAAATCAAAAAGATGAAGATGGAGATACTCACCCGAAACAGCCTTGGCAGCCGCCATAAGCTTGTCGGCCACCTCTTTCTCGTGCGAAGCCGCGGCGGTGGCGAGCTGCTCCTCGTGGTGTGTAGCCTCCTGCAGCAGGCGCTCCTTAGCCTCGTCCGTGTTGGCCAACTCCAACTCGAGGCGCTCCCTTGCAGTAACGGCGACCTAGGCCTTCTTCTCCGCTTGACCGAGGCTCTTTTAAGAGCATCAATCTCACGAAGAGAGGCGTTGTGATCCTCTGCAGCAAGCAATACAAATGTCAGATCGAAGGACAAAATGCAAGAAGAAACAAAAGACCAAGGCATAACAATACCTTGAAGTTGCTTGAGGCTGGCCTCCAACGCCAGGTGCTGCTGCACCAGTTGATTGGCACCTTGCACAAAAGGCTGCAAAAAAGACCTACTTGTCAAAAGAAGGGCTCGGGGGCTACACCCAAAAGAACGAGCAGAAGCAAGTTACACACATGAAAGTGCTCGGGGGCTCTCCCCGAGACTCGAAGGAAGAACGAACAAACAAACTACCCTACAGATGCCCGGGGGCTCCCCCTGAGGTAGGAAGAAACGAGACAATCAATAGATCATCCAAAAAGGCTCGGGGGCTCCCCCCTTGGCAGGAAGCAGAGTTACTTACATGATTCGACGACAACTCCGAAGGTCCGCTTGCAGCCTTCTGAGGCGCAACCACCCGAACCTCCTGCGGAGAAGGGTCTGGAGCAGCGCCTTCAGAGGTGGCCACCGTCTGAGGAGGAGGAAGCACGACTTTCGACTCCCCCATCATCTCCCGAGCACCGTCACTGGAGGAGTCGTTGGAGGAGTGGCTGCACGAGGACAAATTAGCACAAGCACAAAGTAAACAGGCAAGAAAAGGCAATACAAGACTAAGGAAACTTATGAGTCAAGCTCGCTCATGTCAAAGACGGGAGGGGTCCTCCGGACCTTCTTCTCCTCTTTCTTCTCTTCCTTCTTTTGTTCCTTCTTCTGCTTCGCCGGCGGGTGCGGTGCCACAGCCCGCACGGGAACGGCAGGAATCAGAGAGGAAGAGCCCCCATGACCATCACTGTGACGTTCAAGCCACAGCGGGTTCCTAGGAGTCGGCGGAGTCAAGGCATCCGAAGACTCGCTGGAGCTCCGTGTCCGCTTGCGAGTGTGGTCCTCGATCGACTCGTTGGCCTCTTTAGCCGGAGACCGCGCCGATGGCAGCTCGGACATGGAATCCACCACTTCATTGTTTGGCGCAGCCGGAAACAATTCGGGAAGCGGTGGTGACATGCCCGACACCTTGAACTCCTGCACAAAAGAAGAAAATTTGTTAGTAAACAAATGCAAGTATAATGCAGTCGAAAATAGCGCTACGTGCACGTCCCGGATCTACACCTGTGGAACAGGACATGAAGCAGAGAACGGAGAAGTCAGCGACTTCCCCTGGATATCCTCCCCAGCCTTGAACTTCAGCAGCGGACGAAGGACCCCGTCGAGATCTCCCTTGGAGAATTCTTCGGCCGAAACCCTAGTCGGATCACGACGACCGGTGTAAAGGAACATCGGGTGCGCCCTATCCTGGAGTGGTTGCACCCGACGTTTGAGAAAGGTGCGGATGATATCCACACCATTCACCTCCTTCTCCGGAGTCAACTAGAGATCCTCCACCCGACGATAGAGACCCTCTATCTCCGCTACCTCTCCATCCAAGATCTGGTTTTTCCAAGACCTTTTTGGCTTGATTTTCTGGGAGGGGTCGAAAGGAGCAAGACCAAAATCCTGCCCAGCTACCGTGGAGTCGCGGATGTAAAACCATCGCCTCCGCCAATACTGGACAAATTCGCACATGGAAAAGTAGAAGACAATAATATTGGGTTTGAGGGAGATGATGCAACCCCCAATGGGATAAACACCATCCAAACCAGATAGCCTCTTCACGGAATAGAGTTTCTGGAAGAGGCCAAAGTGCGGCTCGATACCGATCCAGCACTCGCAGAAAGTGATAAAACAAGCGATGTGAAGAAGAGAATTGGGTGAAAGATGATGCAATTGGACACCGTAAAGAAAAAGCAGTCCACGAAGGAAGTCGTGGACTAGGAAGGAAAATCCGCGAATAACGAAGGCGAGGAACATAACCCGAAACCTAGCGGGGGGACGGGGGATTACCTTGTTGCATGGGAGTTTGACGGCCTCCCTATCCTGCGGGATCAAGCCCCGCTCACGAAGCTTGCGGAGATCACTCTCCCGCGTCTCCGATCGCCGCCAGCCACCGTCGGTGACACGGGTAGCGGCGGCACTCTTTTTCCCTCCAGCAGCGCTGGTACCAACCACACAAGAAGACTTCTTCGACTTCCCCATCGCGGTACGGCGGCGCCAGCGGCGAGAGCGCATGATGGAAGAAGAAAATGTAAAAGGATATTCCAGCGCGCAGCAAGAACTCTCAGAGAACAAGGAAGCAGTGAAACGAGAATAACTGCGGTGAAAACAAACTAAAGTTTTACCCAATGATTATAAAGACGAAGACGATGCACGACAACCGTCCATCAAGAAGACCTAACGCCAACGGCAGGATCTGGCCATACACGTGTCAGCATCACAACGAACCGTCGCTAACACGCCGTCCACCACGCACAGAAATTGAGGCGACTCTGTAATTATCTCCACGCCGCGCGTGACCGGTCAATTCAAGGTCAAAAAGTGGGACCCATGTTTCCATTCAAGTCATCTCTGGCGCAGCAGACGCTTGAGGTCATCGATCGTCAGCACTGACGTCATTAAAAGCTATACTAGCAACAGCCACAACTTCTTTGGCTTCAAAGCTAAGAGTACTCACTCGAATCTACGATTCGACCAATTACTCGGGGGCTACTCCTATCAGGAGCGCTGGACACGCACCCGAAAAATGAACAACACGATACAATGACAAACTGTTTCTTTGAGTCCTACGTTGAGTCTACGACTCCACTACGGACTCGGGGGGCTACTCCCATAGGGAGGATGGATTTAAGCATCTGAAAAAATTTGTGTCCTATGGATCTGACACTGAACAATGGTTGAATTAAAGTCTCCGCTCGAGGCTACGACTCAAATAGACACTCGGGGGCTACTCCCATAGGGAGCGCTGGTCGCACACCCTATAAAATTTTGTCTGTGATCCTTCGGATCAGTACGCAAAAACTTTTCGGCAACTCTGCCCCAACTAAATGCTAAGTGAGTAGCATTCTCCTTGGCTACCCGAAACATCTCCGCGGTGATCAAAATTCGGATGCTATGTCTGCGACACAAAAATAAGACCTACATATATCATCTGATGGCCTGGTAACGCACATGACTGCGCTCTGCTAGTACAAACCCGTGCCAACAGGCGCGATGAAAAATCCCGACGGACGCGTTGGGTACATCAATTAAATTCACTGGAATTCCACTCCTGTAAGTCCTTCGCGGCCCGAGTCGTTTTATGCCAGCATATGTTTCAGGTTCAAGTCGAGGGACTCGAACCTTAAGAAGGTCGTGTTGTTTTGTCCTAAGACAGTTAACTTGATCCTGATCCGTCGGGAGAGTCAGGCACACGCATCAACAATCCCTACACATTTCTCTTGACAGACAGAGTTGCACCCGAAGGATTGAAGAGTCCTCAGCCAAATCTATGATTCGACTGAACACTCGGGGGCTACTGACATGGTTATACCCCATGGGTATACGATCTCAGCATACCTGGTACAGCCCAAGGAAGGCCCACGACAAATATACGTCGGCCCATGAAGATTTTCGGGTGGCCAAGGCCCATGACGCCTTCGGATCCTTGGAGAGCAGGACTAGGGTAGATAGGAAATTCAAAGGGGTAAACCCTAGAACCTGTAACCGACTAGATCTGTGCCTGAGACCTGCCTAAGTCTATATAAAGGCCAGGAGGGCACGACCTAGATCTCTCTCTCATACTTCCGCATACGCACCTTCACTCTAGATCGCATCTGCGCACCCCTGTAATCACCGGTTCCGCCGTAATCAAAGAGCAGACAATCAGGAGTAGGGTTTTCCCTCTGGAGGCTTGAACCTGGGTAAACCTCGTGTCCCGTATTGCTTGTTTGCTAACCGTTCCGCGGTCTCCAGCATCTCCATCTTCTCCAAAACCCAAGTCCATAACAATGGACATTGACGAGATCAAACCTCGTCACTAGGAATGTTGGAAACTCTAGAGGTAATTAAGAATTTAGAGAAATCTAGAAGTAATATCTTTGTTGCTAGCAAAAGATAAGAGGATGAATTAGCACATAAAAGTAGAGGTTATTCTTTTTGTTTCTGATAGGGATATTGATGATAGTTCAGAAAAAGGAGAACATGACCAGTTAGAGGATGAGGAATATTTGGATGCTCTTTTAGTGGACTAGCTAGCATGACTGGTAGACGTACTCCTAAACCCTAAATCCTAAACCCTAAACCCTTTGTAGAAAAACCCTAATACATGTGCATAATTCAACATATGTATTAGAATTTTACTCCAAATACTCACTATGTGTAACTAATACAATTATAGCACAGAAAAATAAAATCAACTATAAAACATAAATATAAATAAGAATTTATTTATTATTACCTCTAGTGCATATTTTCATCAGAACTATTGCTGGATCTTTGTCGACATGTTTCCGCTTCAACCGTGTGCTTGATCACACCATGATGCCGCTACCATGGAAGTGTTACGCGTGCGACGGAGTTCGTGCGATTATACATCTCCTCGTGACTTGAAAAGTCTTGTTGCAATGATTATCTTTTGTCTTTATTAACCTCGTCATCGATAAACTTCAGGTAGCGTAATCTATGGGGGTATGATATATTGCCTCTCTATCGAATAATTGGTCTTGTTTATGCTCTTTAAAAATTTGTGTTTTTTGTAGCATGTATCCCAAGATCTTAGTGGTATACATAGTTTTCTTGGGTTGTACTTAATTCAGTGGGACAGACTAGGGGTATGTTGCTAGGAGTTCATAATCATTTCTATGAAATTGTAGAATCTAAGATTGGCAAATTTCATATTAGAATTCTGGTTAAAGATGTTGAAAAAGATTTATTTCTAATATTATTAATGTCTATGGTGCTGAACATGTTAGGTATAAGTAGGACTTCCTAGTAGAGCTTGTGCATGTTTTTAACCGCAACAGATATCGTTGTAAGATTGGAGGTGACTTTGATACTATTAGGAAGAAAACAGTGTGTAATAAGAACATGAGATTACCTAAATGTACACACTTACTTAGTGCTAAAATTGAAAAATGGTAGTTAACAGAGGTAGATAGTGATGGAAGGATGTTCACATGGACTAATTATCAGGAGCATATTGTTCTGTCTAGATTGGATAAAATATTTATGACTGTTTCTTTTGAAAGTTTTGTAACAGCCTAGTACTTAGCAGTTGGGCATATACAATGCATACTGATGGCTGCAAGTTCACAAGTCGTTCGTAGCTATTTTTGAAGTTAAGATGTCGATCCCACAGGGAGCCTAAAGGTAAGTGTTTATTGGTGAAGTCTCTGTCGCACCCGAAGTTGTCACAGGTCTTCGAATGAATTGACTAAAAGTGTTGAAAAATGAGAATAGGATTATGATTTAAACTAAAGTACTTAAATAAAAATATAATGTAAACTTCATAAATAAAAAGCGTAAAAAGTAAAGAACGATTTGTTTGTTGTTTTGTGTAGATGACAAAGTAGGCGCGGTGAGTTTCAGTTCATGGTGATAGTGAATGTGCCGGGTGAATGAGTGATAAGTGTAAAAAATATAATCTTATAAGTATGTGTTTAGGCGTGCAACTCATAATTAGCCGGAACTCCTATTGGTAGATTTCATCCCAAATTCAATAATCCTACTAGCCTGTTTACCATAACCATGGTCAGTCACTAGACGATTAAGATCCTTTAGGTTGCTTAGCAATTAAGCTCCTTGGATCGAACTAATGCAATAATCTTGGTGGTTCCTTGTTATCCTCGAGTCAAACTAGTTTACCATTGATATCCCCGTGTCACTTGAGGGTCGCCGGTCTGCTAGTAAACAAGATTCTATCTATGTAAAACAAAGCATCATGTTGTGTGGAACCTTA
Organism: Avena insularis; assembly: GCA_023614405.1. NCBI lineage: Eukaryota > Viridiplantae > Streptophyta > Magnoliopsida > Poales > Poaceae > Avena > Avena insularis. The sequence continues at coordinate 360,549,132 of CM042697.1, forward strand.
ATTGGACAACATGCATTAAGCATCCCACAGATAGTCAAGCACATATAATATAGTAATTCAAATAAACCACAAACTTAATAGAAATTATATAGGCACATCGCATCTCACCAATCCCCTACATCTCCCACGCCCAAGGGAACTTACTCACACATGACAGAAGAAAGCATCATCGATATAATTAAATAAAGGGAGTTCTTTTTGGTATTACCGTGGAGATCCATAATAAGAAATATAAATAAATCCAACACAATTCAAGATAGGAAGAACAATATTAAACCCTAATCTTGCAAGGTGGATATCTCTCTCTCTCTCAAGTACAAGTAATGGCTATGGAGGTGTGGTGGCTAGGAGATCGAAGATCGTGGAGCGAGATGAAGAATGTCTTCTTCTTCTCCTGATCTCTTCTTTCTCCCTTCTGGATGGTGTGGCGGCTCGTGTGTTCTGTTTTCGACCACAGCCTCTTCACAAAAAATTTCCCTTTTAATAAGACAAAGGAGATGGCAACTATACGGTGGGAACTATACGGCGGTGGCCCGTATAGTTGGTCGTTAATCTTGCAGTAAATTCCCCTCGATTGCTTCCAAAAAGGGACTTGCTTGTTTTCGCCTCAACATTGTGTTCTTGTTGTTAAATCCCTCTGGTGATGTTCAGAACCTGAAAAACATATTAAAAACCAAGTTTTCTTTGCTACCGAAGTATTAGCGTTAGCTAAAGCTAGAAAACCATTAAATCAAAATGAAAACCATCGATAAAAACCATAAAAAATGTGTAGAATCTCACAGCTATCAACTCCCCCAAGCTTGGATGTTTCTCTCCCTCGAGTGACAAGGAAATAAGAAAGGATAGCGGAGATTCAAAACTAAAATAAAATAACTTACAAGCTTGAATTGGTGTCAATTTTTTCATTACATTTCCTGCAATCTTAAACATGATCATACAAATATTCACAAGATTGCACTGAGTTCACTTCCTAACCACGTATGTGTCGCTAGCAAATAAATCATATGCACGAGTGACTATCGAAAGTTTAGCTAGGAAAGTGAAACAAATATTTTTTGGCTTCTCTCTTATTGAGAGATGAAAACTTTTTTGCTCTTGTTTCTTTAATCAATTGAGAGTACTCAAGTTTGCACCAAGAACATTTAATTTAAGAACAACTCATCTACTCTCACGTTAAAATTTCAAGACTCTTAAAGCATTTTTTGCCTTTCCATGTTTTTCAAAAAATTCAACTCTTTTCATAGAGAAATCATGCCATTGTTTTTAACATGTTATTTAGGACTGTGTTGTGCACTCGTGACCATGCCAATAGATAGATGTTGAGAAATAGTGGATCATAGGAGTACTACAAATTCACTTAGAAGGTGAAACTATGAGGAGACTAAAATTTACACGTCATAGCATTGCAGCTACAGACGTTTACATAACTCAATAGCCGAAATCAAGTGGTTTCTCATATTTAGATCGTTCGTTGGCCAGCGGAGTTAATAGTTTTCCATAGAGTATGGTGGTATTTGTAGTGACACGCGTAAAACAAGATCATACTGTAATTATTAGAAAAAGCAGTGGCATAATCTCTACTACTTCAAAGTATCCATTTTATCAGAAAATTTCATTCAAGGGTGCTATCGAGTCTATTTACATTAAGCTCAATGGGGCTGAGTAGTTTCTAAAATCAAATATTTTGGGATAAACATGGACTCAAGTCATCTCTTTGGATGTTTTTTCTTGTTGTAAAAATGTCGGAAGTATTTTAACCAAGTTCGTTGCTCATTGTTTCAAAGATAAGAGAGGACACTAGCAAGGGAATATAATTTATAGGATAACAAGCTAGGTGGGGAGTGACTCAAGTGCAAGCGAGTAAATAATTATAGGATCAATTTAAAGTTGCAGGAGAGGTGATGAAAGGAATGTGATACCCCCTCTTGCTTGCTTCGTTCTCGTACTTGAGATGAATCCTATCTATATTTCCCTATTGCTAAGTCACCTGAAACTGACCAATTTTCGAGAAAGACAAAGAATTTGTTTGCAAATAAAGGTTACGGCTAATTTTTTTGTGTTTTTTGTTTTAAGAATGAAAACTGAAAGTAAACATGCCATTCTTGGAAAAGAAAACAAATCAAAAGAAGAAAATAAAAAATATGAATGCAAGTTTGGAGGTTTTCAAAAACCTCCTCCAAGCTTAGGTTGTTGTCATGCTTAGTTGTTGTCGTCGTTCGACGGCGGTTGGTGGTGCTGCTGGTAGTAGTCGGGGAAGTAGGTCATGAAGTTACCAAAGGTGTGAGTTAAAGAACTCACATCTTCACTGACTCCATGCAGAGTCTGGTCGATCTCCCCAACGCGCTTGTTGACATGCAGAATCTCTTGATAGGGGAACCCCTATTGTTGAACTCCTATTGGTGCTGTGGCTGATTGGTCCATTGGTCCCAAGGTTGCTCCTCCTGCTACTGCTATTGTCCCTCCCAAGCAGGGTTGTACTCCTGCTCCTGCTCATCCTGCTGCCCTCCTTTTTCATCTTCATCAAAGTTAGGATAGAGCTCCGCCATGATTTCAGTCACTTGATCCTTGGTGAGGATCCAGTGATCCCTTCCCTTAACCTCGAAGGCTTGCGGTCAAGGCAGTGGCACCTGACCATCCTGCACATCATTAATACAACCAAATTGATAGGCTCGGAGCCTCCTGTTAGCTCGGTAAACATCGAGGAAGCCACAAGCAGTTATATATCTGACATCCATAAGTATGGAGCCATCAACAGGTTGCGCAATAGGAATTGCAATTTCAAGGGCTTGGATTAGGTGGGTTACCATTCCACAGATACAAATATCACCTTTCGTTTTGTTGCTCTGGTGGCAGAGGTGCTGGAGAAATAGAGCTACAGGAGTGGGACTCTGCGGCGCATTAGGGAAGAGCGCCTTGGTGATCATGGCCATGTCTGCATTGGCCATCGAACCAGTACCTCCTCTTCCTAACAAAGTGTTAGCAAGAAACATAGAAAAGTAACGAATGGTTGGGTTCTGAATGGTCGACATCTTCTTCTTCTGGTAGAAGTCCCTACCACATTAACAAAAACAACCTCCCAAGTATTTGCACTCGAGACGCTATACAGGTTTGTAACAGTTGGTTACCCTTCTTGAGGGAATCCATAAGCATTGCATAATTGTTGATAGGTAATTTGATATGGCCGTTGGTTAACGGTGAAATTTATCATGCATGCATTACCTTTCTCCCTGTAGCTGTCGTAGAAGGAGGCGAGGAACTCATGTGTGAGCCCTTCGTAGGTGTAGTGGTTGGCGTTGACGAGGCCAGTGAGCCCTACATTTGCACATAGGTAGTCGAATTCCCACTTCAACTCTGCTGAGTTAAGGAATCCGTTATCGGCCCATCGTGTGGGAAGCACCTTCCTTGCCAAAACCATGGCGTACTAGTTGTCGATCTCAGCCTAGAGCCCCGAGCCCTCACCACGTTGGCGCTTGCTCTTGCGAAAAATACTACCGAGCTTGTTCATCTTGATACACTAAGAAATTTGAACATAAAACCTTAGACATATAGTTTCTACATGATATATGAACGATTCTACATGGAGGAATTCAATCCTATTGTGAGAAATTAAAAGGGAAAATCAATCAAGCTTGAGTTCATCCAATAATTCAATAGGAAGATTTCAACCATGGAATTTTTAAAATAAAGCATGAATAGGAGAGAAACATACCGATCTATTGATTCCCCCACTCAAACGAACGAAATCCACAAAGAATTGAGAGTTATTGAGAGGTTTTGAGAGTTTTGGAGAGGGAGGTTGAGAGAAATAATGAGGGGAAGAAGATCCTTGCCCTGACCCAACCGTTTAAGTGATCGGGCCAAACTATACAGCGGGAGATATATGGCCGGGCCAGGTAGCTCCCGCCGTATAGTTGTGGCGGCGACGAGGTTAGGGTTTCCCTTCGCCAGATCACAACTATACGACCACAACTATGCGGCCGGACCAAATGGTCCCGCCGTATAGTTGGTCGTCAAATCTTCTGTATCCAAACGCCTAGTTTTGAGAATTTTATCGATAACTATACTGCCGCAACTATACGGCTGGAAGAAAAATTTCTGCCTTATAGTTGGTCATTAGACCCTCTGTAGCATGCTTTTTTACCCAAATTTTCAGAGATGCATTTTTTATTTGAACAATATTATTAAGCTAGTTTCTATAGATAAAACTAAAACTTTATTTACTCTTGATCTATGCTTATTTAATCGGTATTTCTGCTACTTTTTGACAGCTGCATCTTTACGGGCGCTCTTCCGCAAAAATGTCTGTGAAAAATTTATAGGAATGCGATGAACAACTTTATTATCTAATTTTATTTTATTTTATTGATATGATGGGTTGACTCCCATTAAGCATTTTATTGAGAATGGTTGAATATTTCAACCCCTTCTCTGTTCTCAAATTCTTACCTTCGGTTGCCCTTTATCAAAGGCACTTATCACATGGACTCGTTTTGGCGGTAGAACATACATTTATCCTGCTTCTAGTTTCTTTGGAAAATACCGAATTATTTTAGCATCATAAACATTGAAGATTATTTTCTCTATAGCACAATCAACTGATGCTCCTGCAGTGCTAATAAAAGGTCTTCCAAGTATTATAGATAATCTTTCATCTTCCGGCATTTCAAGAATAATAAAGTCAGTGGGAATAACTTGCTCATCTATTCTAAGGGAATAACTTGCTCATCTATTCTAAGTAGAACATCCTCAATTATACCAACATGTTTTAGTGGATTTTTCAGCCATCTGTAAAGTGATAGAAGTGGGGGAGTATTCCCCTAATCCTAGCTTTTTATAGAGGGAGTATGGCATTACACTAACTCCTGCACCTAAATCACATAAAGCATTATGAATATCAGTTTTTCCTATTGAACATGAAATAGTTGGTATATCGGAGTCTCCTGACTTAGACAATAGTCTCCCATTAGCAGGGTAACTAGTCACCATGGAAACTATTTCAGTTATTTCTTTCTTTTTACTAAGAATGTCATGGATAAATTTAGAATAGGCAGGCACTTTTATTGCATCCGCAAATGGAATTTCTAGACGAAGATCATTAAGTGCCTTTTTGAAAGAATCATAGATTGCCTCATCTAGTGCTTTCTTTTTACGATCTGGATATGGAAGTTTATTACCTTTATCTTTTACCTTTAGTGGAGGATCAGGCTCTTTAGTTGTTTTCTTTAGTTGATGCTTATCATTTTTCTTCTTTTCTATTGCAACAACTTCATCTTCTTTGCTTGTGTCTTTTTCTTCTCTTGGATAAATAATCTCTGCAATAGACATATAACTGTCATCCTGTGTATCATTCTTCTCCTCCAAGTTTTGATCTTGTGTGTCTTGAGCAGTCTCATCTTGAGGATCCACCAATGTATCATCTTCCTGGCTTGCTTTGAGCAAGCCTTTTTTCCTTTCAAACTTTTTTAGCTTCATATTCTGGTGGTCCTAATGGTCCTTTAACAACTTCACCTCTACTTGTAACAATATTAGTAGAAATAGGAATATTTATATCATCTTGAAGAAAAATTTGATAACCAGATGCTATTTTTTCACATTGGGTTTTAATCATACTGAGGTACTTGTTAAATAATTTTATTTCTTTGCCAATTTCCTCATAATTTTCGGTGAGTTCGGCCAAAATCTTTTTGTGTCTTTGAAATTGCTTATGCAAGATACTGTAAGATTTGGCTTTTCGATGTTTTAATTCTTGAAATACTTTTCTAGTTTCATCCTCTTCAATAAAAACTTGTAACAAATCTACTTTGTTTTTCTTAACAAGGTCAGAAGGTATAGCTTTTTCTTTCATGGTTTTACGTACTTCAGGCATAAGATCAGGATTAATACAAAGTATTCCCTTTTCCGGCTTAGTGCCAAAATCAAGATTATATAAAGAATCATTCTTAGCCCTAGTAGCCATTAATTCCAAACATGCTTTAATAGTTAAAGTATTTATCGATCCTCCTGCTGATGAATCTAGCAACTCTCTGCATTGGGTGTTAAGACCGTGGTAAAATAAATGGCAAACAATTGACTTAGAATAGCCATGATTAGGAATACCATTGATCATTCCAAAAAAATCTTTCCCAGGCTTGTGGATAGTTTTCTCCCATGTTCTGACTAAAATTGCCTATATTCTTTCTAAGTTCTATTTCCTTTGTAAAAGGATTAACCTGTTTATGAATTTAACAATGCAATTTTCCCAAAATTTAATATAATGGCAAGGGAGAGAATATAACCAGTCTAGAGATTTACCTTTGAGAGACCAACAAAATAATTTTATATGAGAGAATTCTCTTGGCAAACCTTTCGGTCCAAGTCATGTTATCAGATCGCCAAACTCTCTAAGATGCCTTCTTGAATCCTCATCTTTCCTTCAACTAAAAGATTTTTCCTGCAAAACTTTAAATAATTTCACCGTCAAATCGATATTCCCTAACTCCAGGATTAGGAAATTCTATTGGTTGTTTAAGAAATGCAGAGTTGGGAGAACTATATTCTCTAAGAGTCTTCTTAGGTTGCTTGGGGGTTATCCTATGAATAGACATGATTTCCATGAAGTCACTTAGGTTGTCAACTTCAACTTTATTCAACCTCAAAAGTTTTTCAATGATTTCCTCGCGCCTTTGAGTAGGCATGTGTTCAAAATAATCTGGTAGATAAGCCCTACCAGAGCATGTAGACCCTTTATCTCCGAAGGAGACCATCTTGTGATAGTAACATGTAACACCCTCGAAATCGACCCTATGCAAGTTTTAGCGAATCCCGCCAAACCCACATAGAAACGATTCAAAGGTGCCCACTAGGCACTTGCGTGCGGGTGGAAAACAAAGTAATATCATTACACAATAGTCCACGATGGAACCCACATAACGTATATATACAACAGAGACTCAAAGAGTCAAGAACACAGATATACAATACAAAGATCCAAATCACCTGGAAAACGATATAGCGTCCGAGTACGGACAAGATGCAAATTGAGCTAAGAGCCCTGAAGAATAACCAATGGCGTCCATAACCCTGCCCAGGCCAAGCCGGAAGGGTAACCACCGCTAACGACGCCGATCTCAAAACCTGCTTAAACAAAAGGGTGCCGACAAAGGGCAAGGAAAAAGAGAGCGGTCAAGATCGAGGCCAAGACACGCGAGACTAGAATTCAAGGTCCTCGCCTACATAGGTATGGTGGATCGAAAGCGGCAGCATGCACTAAACAACCTATAGAGACTCGATATAACTGTCGGCTATCAGAGAGGGATAACAAAGACCTATTCGGAACCAACCTGATTCTACCACCAAACATACACATCCTGGTTTTTCCCCCTCAAGACCAAACGAGAAAGTCAACCGAGGAACTCACACAGTTGGCAGTTTTATTTATTCAGTTATCGTTGCATCAATTACTAGTCAGGTATAGATAGTCATCCTGATATAATAAGCAGTGGGCACTTTTAGTTAACCATTCCATTGTAGTTGCAACACTTACTAGTCAGATACAATTAGCATGAGATATCCCATAACCCAGCAGTTGTTGGTACTTTTATTAGCCATTCCGTTGTAGTGGACCTGATTACTAGTCATATCGGATACAAGTCAAATTATTACAGTAAACTTTAGTTATAGTTGTCTATGATCGAGAACTGTGCTCCAAGTCGTCCATAACCGCAGACACGGCTTTTCGAAAAGATTTAACCCTGTAGGGGTGCACCAAAGTATCCACACGCACTTCGACCCTTTTTGCCAGATCAGTTAACATACACCCATCGGTATGTCGGCGGGGCCTAAGTCATGACGTTTCCCAGACCCAAAGCAAGTACATGGGGGCCACCCCACTAAGCTACCCGCATAACGAAGTTGGCGGCTCCGAACAGACCTGTGGTTTGCGCTGGTCAGAACGACTGGGAACCCGAAAGTGTGACTAGGCTTGTCGATACCGCGAAAACACTCCGCTTTCCTAAACAGTACAGGTGCATTCCTCGCACAATCTTAAATAAAGCAGTAAAGCATGGCATAAGTACAGGATAGTAATAAAGCCCCAAACTACTTGTGGCCCCCAGTACATTACTTTGAAATCAGGTACTAATCGATGGGGGTGCCCACACACCATGTGGTTAGCGCTCGATCTCGGAACAGGTGTCAAGAACTCGGGGTCCTACGGGACACAAGTGGACGGCTAACAACCAAATAACATCTATTGCCCACCTGTGCCTCTGTATTATTTACCTACTTCAATTTTAGTTATTAAACAATAATTAAAGCCATGAACAACTCCAACCTTAAACATGCGGCATTACTCCAACAACTGTGGTACTTGACGACACGCAACGGCACTTGATTAAGCGACTACGACGCGCAAGTCCAACTATCTACCAATCAACAGGTAATAGGATGTGTCCAAGGCAATATAAGGCTGCAAGGGATATCACGGGTACGAAACTAGAGCATCGCAACAACAATAGCAATAGATCAACAGGAGGGAATAAAGACTAAAAATGCAAAATAGGTAGAAGGGGAAGGGATGCTCGCCTGGGAAAACACTGCCGACGGATCATATCCGGAGAACTTGTCGATACTAGAATCCACTCATCGGCCTAATCCGCGAAGAAGCAAACACTAGCAGAAACACCGGATGCAATATTTAATACTAGTGCAGAAGATCCGGCATGATTATGATATGGTGCATGGCATGGCACTGATGTGATGCAACTAGGCAATATTAAGCGGAACCGGGGTCCCGACATTTAATTAAACGGTTCAAGTTATTTATCTACCACACAAATTAAATGTTGGATTAGCAAGACAAAACATGGCTTCGGTTCGCTATGCCAATTTAAATGGAGTCCGGAATAAGACAAAGATATCCCGTATATAGACTCCATATTTGATTATGAGATGGATTGGCATAATGCCCCCAAACCACAGACAAGTATGCATGCATGAACAATTTAATATGCATCAGTTGATAATGTCATATTATAAAAATAATGGGGTCTCGGATAGGGAATCAAATTAGGGTTCGGCGAACTTGGGCTCCGAGGGGTTCGGTCGTCTCGGTTCGACGGGAGAACGGCTCAACGAGATCGGTCTCGGACAACGGAAGTCGATCTTGTCGCACCCGAGAAGAAGAACTTGGTTGGCGTCGGGGGCACATCGGATCCGCCCTGGTCGGTGCCGATCTTGTCGTTGCGAAGGTCTTGTCAGGTCCATGGATCGGGTCGGACTTGGCGTTCGGGGTGAAGAACTTGGCATCCTCGAGGAAGTACTTGTCGTATCCGTGAAGAAGATCATGTCGGTCCACGGGGTCGGGCTTCGAAGCCAGGAAGGAGTACTTGGCGTTGCCGAACGGAAGTCTTGATGGTCCTCGGGTCCGAGAAGATCTTGTCGCACGGTGTTCGGGTAGGCGAACTTGTCGGTTCCGCGGTTTCGATTGTCGGTGTCGGACTCGGGTCTCGGCACTGGGAGATCTTGGTGTTCCTTGACGGAGAACTTGGTTTTCGGGGTAGGCGATCTTGTCAGCAAAGGCGAACTTATATCCGCACTGGTGGTTCTCGGGTTGGGTCGATGGTGAACTTGGGGATTAACGCCGAGGTCGTCGAGTGGTGCCATGTACTTTCTTTGGAATCCTTGGCATCGAGTCGGTCTTGTCGGTGGGCGTCTGCACATGTCCATGACACGGACGAGAGGGAGATCTTGGCGGCAACATGATGTCGAAACGGCGAAACTCAAGTCATGCGGCTCTTCTTTTGGTACTTGTGTTCCACCACCACAGAAACATGCAGCAGAAAACTTGGACATCGGAGCCAGGGTAGCACGCTTGTGGCAACGACCTCTACAGATACACACACGCGAGGCAACATACTTGCTGGCCGAAGCGGGCACGGTGGAGCGCCGCCAGACGCGGGCTAGAGGCGGCCAAGGGCCCCTGGTGGCGGCACAGAGGCGGAGGAGGACGCGGCCGACGGCACGGTGGTGGGCTCGCGGAAGAGCAGAGGCGGCGGGGATCGGGCAGAGGGGAGTAGGGCGCTGGCGACAAGGAGGCCAGGCGGCGGTGGCGCTGGAGGCCGTACTGGCGGAGGAGGTCGAGGTCGTGGAGGGCCCGGGCGGAGAGGCGGCCGCAGAGGAGGGGGAAGGGCACCGAGGCAGAGAGGCGACGGGGAGGGCACGCGCGGGGCGCAGACTGGGGCCACCGAGAGGTGCAGGCGAGGTGGACCGGTGGCGGTTGGCGGCGGCAACGGCCGGAGCACCGAGATCGGCGGCGGACAGGGGCGGGAGCGTGGCGGTCCGACGGGCGGGACGTGAGCCGCTGGCCAGCGACGCGGGGTGGCCGGATGCAGAGGATGGAGGCGGCAGGGAGCAGCTCGGGTGGAGGGGCCGGTGCAAGGAGGAGGGGCGGCGCTGGAGAGAGGCGCTGGCGGCGGCTGCTCACGAAGCAGAGAAGCGGCCGGCAGTGTCGACGCGCTTGCGGGACGGGGGTGAGGAACCGAGGGAAGAGAGATGGGGTTCATGGCGAGTGGTTGGTGGGGTGCTGTGTGTGAGTGTGTGTGTGGTGTGTGTGTGAGTGCGTGTGTGGTGTGCAGTTGGTGGGGAGGTGGGGCCAGGGTGGAACCGGTCAAGTGGGCAGGTGGGGGGCTGTGCGCTGGGGTATGGTGGTGGCGGCGGTGGGTGGGAGTAGGTGGTCTAGGGTTTGGTGGCTGGGGTGTTAGGGTTAGGGTTCAACCGGTTGGGCCTTTTGGGCCTGACCGGTTTAGGTCTAGATTTAGGTTTACTATTTGTTTATAAAATATTCTATTTATTTTGTTTTAAATCTTTTTAGCAAATAGTTTTTAGGCAAATAATTTAACAGATAATTATAAGACTTGTTTTGAAATAAGAGAAGAGGTATTGTATCAGACAAAATAGTTTTTAGCTAAAATATTCTGAGAGCCAAAGATGCATGATGCCATGATGATGCACAAAGTTTTATTTAACATGCGATTTTCTAGTAGTGGTTTTATCCGAGGTGCTACAATTCGACACCACTGACAATGGATCTCGCCCTCGAGATCCGCCTCATGGTACCGGGAGGAAGGCGGCGATCTGAATCTTCTCGCGTCGTGTAGATCCACGCGACACCACTAACAAGAGGTCGTTGTCCATGATCGTCGAGAGAACACTCCGGGCAACAAAGGGTCGAAGGTAGAGGTATCAACAAATAAAACCACCTCTAGCTTCGATAGAAAGAGGGAACCGATGCATTCTCATCCACTTCAATGTACGCGAGCAAATAGAGTGAGTAGTCGGCATGGGGGCCAATCCATCACGCACCCAAACTATTACTCTGCACAATCAGTAGAAAAGCGTGCAACCATTCTCGAATCGATCAAGATCTCGACAATCGAGGTTCAGAAACAAAGGAGTGATGCAGACTCCGCATCGGATCTGGCGTAGATGATGTCGTCGCGTCGGAAAACACCGGAAGGCACGAGAAGGAACAAAGAGAAGTCCACCAGACGAAGGATTACTCGCATAGCATGAAGACCAGATGTAGCAACACCGTTACCAAGGAGGAAGCGAAACCCTAAAGGTACGATGGAACCCAACCACGAGAAATCCTGTACTCGAAGAGAGAGAAAAGAGCGGATTCAAAACACGCAGAGGTGAGAGGGGAGCAACAGAAGGGTAAGGAGCAAAATCAGACCTAATCAGAACTATCCAACCGATTTTGCAAAAATAGTTTTGACACTCTACTTCGGCCGTTAGCTAGGTTATCCTACAGGCTGGACTTGTGGGGTATCGCAACTGCTGAGCTCTGATACCACTCAGAACACCTCGAATCGACCCTATGCAAGTTTTAGCGAATCCCGCCAAACCCGCATAGAAACGATTCAAAGGTGCCACCAGCACTTATGCGCGGTGGAAAACGAAGTAATATCATTACACAATAGTCCACGATGGAACCCACATAACGTATATATACAACAGCGACTCAAAGAGTCAAGAACACAGATATACAATACAAAGATCCAAATCACCTGGAAAACAATATAGCGTTCGAGTACGGACAAGATGCAAATTGAGCTAAGAGCCCTGAAGAATAACCAATGGCGTCCATAACCCTGCCCAGGCCAAGCCGGAAGGGTAACCCTGCTAACGACGTCAATCTCAAAACCTGCTTAAACAAAAGGGGTGCCGACAAAGGGCAAGGGAAAAAGAGAGCGTCGATCTTGAGGCCAGTACACGGCGAGACTAGAATTCGGCGGTCCTCGCCTACATAGGTATGGTGGACTGAGCGGTAGCGCGGCATGCACTAAACAACCTATAGAGACTCGATATAACTGTCGGCTATCAGAGAGGGATAAGAAAGACCTATTCGGAACCAACCTGATTCTACCACCAAACATACACATCCTGGTTTTTCCCCCTCGAGACCAAACGAGGAAGTCAACCGAGGAACTCACACAGTTGGCAGTTTTATTTATTCAGTTATCGTTGCATCAATTACTAGTCAGGTATAGATAGTCATCCTGATATAATAAGCAGTGGGCACTTTTAGTTAACCATTCCATTGTAGTTGCAACACTTACTAGTCAGATACAATTAGCATGAGATATCCCACAACCCAGCAGTTGTTGGTACTTTTATTAGCCATTCCGTTGTAGTGGACCTGATTACTAGTCATATCGGATACAAGTCAAATTATTACAGTAAACTTTAGTTATAGTTGTCTATGATCGAGAACTGTGCTCCAAGTCGTCCATAACCGCGGACACAGCTTTTCGAAAAGATTTAACCCTGCAAGGGTGCACCAAAGTATCCACACGCACTTCGACCCTTTTGCCGATCGTTAACATACACCCATCGGTATGTCGGCGGGCCTAAGTCATGACGCTTCCTGCACCAAAGCAAGTACATGGGGCCACCCACTAAGCTACCCGAACGGTTGGCGGATCCGAACAGACCTGTGGTTTGCGTCTGGTCGTAAACGATCGGGAACCCGAAAGTGTGACTGGGCTTGTCGATACATGAAAACACTCCGCTTTCCTAAACAGTACAGGTGCATTCCTCGCACAATCTTAAATAAAGCAGTAAAGCATGGCATAAGTACAGGATAGTAATAAAGCCCCAAACTACTTGTGGCCCCCAGTACATTACTTTGAAATCAGGTACTAATCGATGGGGGTGCCCACACACCCCACCTGTGGTTAGCGCGCTCGATCTCGGAACACGTGTCAAGAACTCGGGGTCCTACGGGACACAAGTGGACGGTTAACAACCAAATAACATCTATTGCCCACATGTGCCTCTGCATTATTTACCTACTTCAATTTTAGTTATTAAACAATAATTAAAGCCATGAACAACTCCAACCTTAAACATGCGGCATTACTCCAACAACTGTGGTACTTGACCACACGACCATATTCGACTTGATTAAGCTTATCACGACGCGCAAGTCCAACTATCTACCAATCAACAGGTAATAGGATGTGTCCAAGGCAATATAAGGCTGCAAGGGATATCACGGGTACGAAACTAGAGCATCGCAACACAGATAGCAATAGATCAACAGGAGGGAATAAAGCCTAAAAATGCAAAATAGGTAGAAGGGGAAGGGATGCTCGCCTGGGAAAACACTGCCGACCGATCATATCCAGAGAACTTGTCGATACTAGAATCCACTCATCGGCCTAATCCGCGAAGAAGCAAACACTAGCAGAAACACCGGATGCAATATTTAATACTAGTGCAGAAGATCCGGCATGATTATGATATGGTGCATGGCATGGCACAGATGTGATGCAACTAGGCAATATTAAGCGGAACCGGGGTCCCGACATTTAATTAAACGGTTCAAGTTATTTATCTACCCTACAAATTAAATGTTGGATTAGCAAGACAAAACATGGCTTCGGTTCGCTATGCCAATTTAAATGGAGTCCGGAATAAGACAAAGATATCCCGCATATAGACTCCATATTTGATTATGAGATGGATTGGCATAATGCCCCCAAACCACAGACAAGTATGCATGCATGAACAATTTAATATGCATCAGTTGATAATGTCATATTATAAAAATAATGGGGTCTCGGATAGGGAATCACATTAGGGTTCGACGAATTTGGGCTCCGAGGGGTTCGGGGTCGGTCTCAGGGTTCGACGGGAGAACGGCTCAACGAGATCGGTCTCGGACAACGGAAGTCGATCTTGTCGCATCCGAGAAGAAGAACTTGGTTGGCGTCGGGGGCACATCGGATCCGCCCTGGTCGGTGCCGATCTTGTCGTTGCGAAGGTCTTGTCGGGTCCACGGATCGGGTCGGACTTGGCGTTCGGGGTGAAGAACTTGGCATCCTCGAGGAAGTACTTGTCGTATCTGTGAAGAAGATCATGTCGGTCCACGGGGTCGGGCTTCGAAGCCAGGAAGGAGTACTTGGCGTTGCCGAACGGAAGTCTTGATGGTCCTCGGGTCCGAGAAGATCTTGTCGCACGGTGTCCGGGTAGGCGAACTTGTCGGTTCCGCGGTTTCGATTGTCGGTGTCGGACTCGGGTCTCGGCACTGGGAGATCTTGGTGTTCCCCGACGGAGAACTTGGTTTTCGGGGTAGGCAATCTTGTCGGCAAAGGCGAACTTATATCCGCACCGGTGGTTCTCGGGTTGGGTCGATGGTGAACTTGGGGATTAACGCCGAGGTCGTCGAGTGGTGCCATGTACCTTCTTTGGAATCCTTGGCATCGAGCCGGTCTTGTCGGTGGGCGTCTGCACATGTCCATGACACGGACGAGAGGGAGATCTTGGCGGCAACATGATGTCGAAACGGCAAAACTCAAGTCATGCGGCTCTTCTTTTGGTACTTGTGTTCCACCACCACAGAAACATGCAGCAGAAAACTTGGACATCGGAGCCAGGGTAGCACGCTTGTGGCAACGACCTCTACAGATACACACACGCGAGGCAACATACTTGCTAGCCGAAGCGGGCACGGTGAAGCGCGGCCAGACGCGGCCAAGGGCCCCTGGTGGCGGCACAGAGGCGGAGGAGGACGCGGCCGACGGCGCGGTGGTGGGCTCGCGGAAGAGCAGAGGCGCGGGGATCGGGCAGAGGGGAGTAGGGCGCTGGCGACGAGGAGGCCAGGCGGCGGTGGCGCTGGAGGCCGTACTGGCGGAGGAGGTCGAGGTCGTGGAGGGCCCGGGCGGAGAGGCGGCCGCAGAGGGGGGGAAGGTCGCCGAGGCAGAGAGGCGACAGGGAGGGCGCATCGGGGCCAGCGGCGGCGCTGTCGACGGGCGGCGGACGTCGTGGTCGCTGGCGGCGGCACAGGCGACGCGGGGTGGCCGGATGCAGAGGAAGGAGGCGGCAGGGAGCAGCTCGGGTGGAGGGGCCGGTGCAAGGAGGAGGGGCGGCGCCGGAGAGAGGCGCTGGCGGCGGCTGCTCACGAAGTAGAGAAGCGACCGGCAGCGTCGACGCGCTTGCGGGACGGGGGTGAGGAACCGAGGGAAGAGAGATGGGGTTCACGGCGGGGTGGGGCCAGTGTGGGGCGGTGGGGGAAGGCAGTGGCGCGAGTGGTTGGTGGGGTGTTGTGTGTGAGTGCGTGTGTTTTGTGTGTGTGAGTGCGTGTGTGGTGTGCAGTTGGTGGGGAGGTGGGGCCAGGGTGGAACCGGTCAAGTGGGCAGGTGGGGGGCTGTGCGCTGGGGTATGGTGGTGGCGGCGGCGGGTGGGAGTAGGTGGTCTAGGGTTTGGTGGCTGGGGTGTTAGGGTTAGGGTTCAACCGGTTGGGCCTTTTGGGCCTGACCGGTTTAGGTCTAGATTTAGGTTTACTATTTGTTTATAAAATATTCTATTTGTTTTGTTTTAAATCATTTTAGCAAATAGTTTTTAGGCAAATAATTTAACAGATAATTATAAGACTTGTTTTGAAATAAGAGAAGAGGTATTGTATCAGACAAAATAGTTTTTAGCTAAAATATTCTGAGAGCCAAAGATGCATGATGCCATGATGATGCACAAAGTTTTATTTAACATGCGATTTTCTAGTAGTGGTTTTATCCGGGGTGCTACATAACACCTGAAATGTCAAGAGCCAAAACACTTAGCGCTTAGCTCCCCGGCAACGACGCCAGAACATAGCTTGATGGCTGCAACTGCACAGATCATTTGTAGCTAGTTTTGAAGTTAATATGTAGATCCCACATGGAGCAAGGTAAGTGTTTATTGGTGAAGTATCTGTCGCACCCAAAATTGTCACAGGTCTTCGAGTGAATTAACTTCAAGTGATGAAAAATGAAAATAGGATTTGGATTTAAACTAAAGTACTTAAATAAAACTATAATGTAAACTTCAGAAATAAAAGCATAAAAAGTGAAGAACGATTTGTTTGTTGTTTTCTGTAGATGACGAAGTAGGTGCGTGGAGTTTCAGTTCATGGTGATAGTGAATGTGCCGGGTGAATGAGAGATAAGTCTAACAATTATAATCTTATAAGTATGTGTGTAGGCAAGCAACCCATAATTAGCCGGAAGTACTCTTGGTAGATTTCATCCCAACTTCAATAATCCTACTAGCCTGTTTACCACAACCATGGTCAGTCACAAGACGATTAAGTTCCTTTAGGTTGCTTAGCAATTAAGCTCCTTGGATCAGACTAATGCAATAAGCTCGGTGGTTCCTCGTTATCCTAGAGTCAAACTAGTTACCCATTGATATTCCCGTGTAACTCGAGGGTCGCCGGTCTGCTAGTAAACAAGATTCTATCTATGTAGAACAAAGCATCATGTTGTCTGGGCCGTTAATTGGACAACAGACATTAAGCATCCCACAAATAGTCAAGCACACATAATATAGTAATTCAAATCAACCACAAACTTAATGGAAATTATATAGGCACATCACATCTCACCAATCCCCTACATCTCCCACAACCAAGGGAACTTACTCAGACATGAGAGAAGAAAGCATCATCGATATAATTAAATGAAGGGAGTTCTTCTTGATATTACCGTGGAGATCCAACAATCTGGCCATAGAGGCACTCCCTAATATGTGAAACTAGTTAGCTCCTAGGCATATTGATCTAGTTAGAGAAGTTATAAGCTACAAGATGGTGTGCGAAAGTAGGGCAGCACTACGGCCAGTTTCAGGGAGATGCCGTCGGAGCCCAGTCCTCCGGCATATCCAAGAAACTAGTCATAGAGGCACTCCCTAATATGTGAAACTAGTTAGCTCCCAGGCGTATTGATCTAGTTAGAGAAGTTAAAATCTGCAAGATGGTGTGCAAAAGCAGGGACACCACTACGACCAGCTTTAGGGATATGTCGCCGGAGCCTAGTCCTTCGGCATGTCCCTAAATTTGGTCATAGAGGCACTCCCTAATATGTGACCACGCGTGTTTGGAGATCAAATCTTCATACGGTATGTACGAATAGGGACAACATCTTCATAGTTTGGGAAAGTCGTAGTACGAATCGGAACTAAAGGCCCCCCTTTAGTCCCAGTCCAACCACAAAACGGGACTAACACTCAAGACATTTATTACTATTAAAAACGGATACTACGGAATCGTGACTAAAGGCCCCCCTTTAGTCCTGGTCCAACTATAAAACGAGACTAACACTCAAGACATTTATTAATATTAAAACTGAGACTACGGAATTAGGACTAAAGGCCCCCCTTTAGTCCCGGTCCAGCCACAAACCAGGACTAACACTCAATACATTTATTAATATTAAAAACTAAGAGTACTGAATCAGGAGTAAAGCCCCCCTATAGTCCCGGTCCAGCAACAAACATGGACTAACACTCAATACATTTATTAATATAAAAGGGGGACTAAAGGCCCCCCTTTAGTCATGCTCATATCTAGCCCTATAGTACACAGCTTCAGGGTCGTCTTCATCGTTGTCGTCGTCATCATCTTCATCTTCGTCGTCGTCGTGGTCGTTGCTAGGCGCACGCGACTAGATCCTCAGCCCAGCAATGACATATTATGGGGGCACCTGCCACTCCGGCCTCGGATTCACGATGAGTGGGGGAGGGGGCTCCCAGATGACGACACCTTCAACACCGCCACCCTTCTTATGGCTCTATGGTGTCTGCGGGTACCGCAGGCGAGGATGGTCTCCCCCGGCGATGTAGCGCATCACACCGATGATAGTCCGGTTCGCCCACCACAGAGGGCGCCAGCTTCGTTGTGGTTCACCGAGGGAGGGTCGTCGCCCTCGTACCTGGCGAGCTCTCTTTCTCGCCGGTTAGCAAAAAGGCATTCCATGTGTCATAGTTGTCGGGATCCCACTGGGATCCATCCGCTGCTCCGGCGTGAGCTCGTGGTAGAAGTGGTTCATGATAGCCCCCTGGCGTGCGGAACCTTGAGGGTCAGAAGGGACATGAACCCCTCCACCGCTGAGCATCCAGCCGGCGGGTGGCCGGTAGCTGGAGGTGCACAGCGCCTCAGTCTCCTCGAGGGTCAAAATTGCCCAGTATGCACTATCCATTGTTGTGAGAGATGAAGGTGTGGATGTGTGGATAGCCATGGTGCGTCCGACCTAGATATAGAGGGAAAGGGCGGGAAAACTTGGTGGGAAGCTGTGGGAAATGGCGGGAAATATCTTTAGTCCCGGTTAGTTCCTACAACCGGGACTAAAAGCTCCGGTCAGAGGGAAATGGCGGAAAAACTTGGTGGGAAGCGTGGGAAATGGCGGGAAATATCTTTAGTCTCGGTTAGTGCCTACAACCGGGACTAAAAGATCCGGTCAGAGGGAAAGGGCGGGAAAACTTGGCGGGAAGCGGTGGGAAATGGCGGGAAATATGTAGTTTCTGAAGCAACAACCGAATTAAAGTTTCACATTTATCAAAAATACAAGGAAACATATTAAACATGGAAAATTTCAAACATCATAAAATATCCTTCACAAAACGTGCTATCATGTCTCATGGCATTTAGGTTCACAATATGCGGCCGACCGGCCAGACATGAACTGGAGGTACACAATATGAGCATGAACTTCTTGGCGTATGTCCTTCCTTATGATTGCTTCGGACGTAACCATGGAGCATCTTCTTTACTTAACGAAATGCTTGGGTCAGTTTTCACTGTGAAGGGCGGAATTTCATCAAACTTATTATAATCTTCTGACATGTCTGTCTTGTCCTCGATCCCCACGATGTTTCTTTTCCCTGAAAGAACTATGTGATGATTTGGCTCATCATATGATGTATTCGTTTGCTTATTTTTCTTTTTTTCGGTATGGAGGACATGTCCTTCACATAGGAAACATGAGACACATCATTGGATAGGACGAATGGTTCATCTCTGTAACCAAGATTGTTGAGATCCATTGTCTATCTTTACCCCTTCCCCATTCAGGTTGACCCATTTGCAGCAAAACAAAGGGACCTTAAAAGAGACTCCATAGTCAGGTTCACATATCTCCTCTATGTAACCATAGTATGTGTCCTTTTGCCCATTCTCGTGCGTTTCATGAAAGCGGACACCACTATTTTGGTTGGTGCTCTTTTTATCTTGGACGATCGTGTAGAATGTATTCCCATTTATTTCGTACCATTGGAAATTCAATATAGTAGAAGATGGTGACGCGGCCAACAAGTATAGCTGATCTCCAACAGTAGTGTCATTCAAGAGATGTGTCCGCATCCAACCTCCAAAAGACTTCATGTGTTCATCTGTAATCCATGAGTCAGACTTCCCCGGGTTTTTGGAGCGTACAATATTCTTGTGTTCCTCGATATACGGAGCTGCCAAGGTGGAATTATGTAGAAATGTGTAGTGTGATTTAGTGAAAGAT
Organism: Avena insularis; assembly: GCA_023614405.1. Lineage (NCBI taxonomy): Eukaryota > Viridiplantae > Streptophyta > Magnoliopsida > Poales > Poaceae > Avena > Avena insularis. The sequence continues at coordinate 360,568,940 of CM042697.1, forward strand.
TCCCCGTCCCTACATATCATTGCTTTATTTCCCAGCGTACCTTTTCCACTTAGTATTCCCTCATGCCACGAGTCAGGAACACCAGTCGGCTTAAGGTCAGGAATAAAGTCAACAGAAAACTCAATAACCCCCTCTGTTCCATAGCCCTTGAAGATGCTTCCTTCTGGCCTAGCATGATTATGAACATATTTATTTAATACTCCCATGAACCTCTCAAAGGGGAACATATTGTGTAGAAATACAGGACCGAGAATGGCAATCTATTCCACTAGGTGAACCAGGAGATGCGTCATAATATTGAAGAAGGATGGTGGAACACCAACTAAAAACTAACAAGACATTGTACCACATCCTTCTGTAACCTTGGCAGAATATCTAGATTGATTACCTTCTAAGATATTGCATTGAGGAATGCACATAGGTTCACAATGGTACTCGGACATTTTCTGGTAGAAGCCCCCTCAATGCAATCGGAAGCAACTGCGTCATAATCACGTGACAGTCATGAGACTTCAGGTTTTGGAACTTTTTCTCTTCCATATTTATTATACCCTTTATATTAGATGAGAAGCCAGACGACATCTTGATACTATAAAGGACTTCAAAAAAGATTTCCTTCTCTGCTTTGGTAAGAGCATAGCTGGCACGACTTAAGTGACGCCCTTTATATGTCTTGTTCTGTGTATGCATGTTCTTTGGGTCTTTCATAACTTGCTGGTCCTCCCGTGATTCTGGTGTATCTTTTGTCTTCCCTTACACGCCTAGGAATCCTAGCAGGTTCACACAAAGATTCTTCATCACGTGCATCACGTCGATTGAAGAGCAGACACGTAGGACTTTCCAATATGGCACCTCCCAAAATATAGATTTCTTCTTCCACATGGGTGCATGTCCGGTAGCGACGTCGTTCGGAACTGACTGACCACCGGGACCCTTTCCAAAGATCAATTCTATGTCCTTGACCATACCAAATATATCATCACCAGTAGGGAGTTCAGGCTTCTTCCGGTGATCTGCCTCACCTTTGAAATGCTTGCCTTTCTTTCTTACAGGATGATTGGTCGGAAGAAATCGTCGATTCCCCAGGTACACAACCTTCCTGCATTTATGCAAATATGTACCTTCAATCTTATCTAAACAGTGCGTGCATGCCTTATATCTCTTGTTTGTTTGTCCTGAAAGATTACTAAGAGCAGACCAATCATTGATGGCTACGAAAAGCAACCCTCGTAGGTCAAATGGCTCCTGTTTGTTCTCATCCCACACATGTACACCTGGTTTGCCCCACAGCTGTAAGAGTTCTTTACCTAATGGCCTTAGGTACACATCAATGTCGTTGCTTGGTTGCTTCGGGTGTTGGATGAGCACTAGCATCATAATGAACTTATGCTTCATGCACAACCAAGGAGGAAGGTTGTAGATATATAGAGTCACATGACATGGTTATACCCCGCGGGTACACGATATCAGCATACCTGGTCCAGTCCAAGGAAGTCCCACGGCAAGTATACGCCGGCCCATGAAGACTTTCGGGTGGCCAAGGCCCATGATGCCTTCGGATCCTTGGAGAGAAAGACTAGAGTAGATAGAAAATTCAAACGAGTAAACCCTAAAACCTGTAACTGACTCGGTCTGTGCCTGGGACCTGCCTAACTCTATATAAAGGCTAGGAGGGCACGACCTAGATCTCTGACCTCATACTTTCGCATAGACACCTCCACGCCAGATTGCATCTGCGCACCCCTGTAATCTTCGGTTCCGCCGTAATCAAGAGTAGACAAGCAGGAGTAGGGTTTTCCCTCCGGGGGCCTAAACCTGGGTAAACCTCGTGTCCCGTGTTGCTTGTTTGCTAACTGTTCCGCGATCTCCAGCATCCCCATCTTCTCCAAAACCCAAGTCCATAACAATGGGCATTAACGAGATTAAACATCGTCAATTGGCGCCGTTTGTGGGAACTGGCGATGCTGATTGTGTGATCGTGACGGTCCCAACCCGAGCGATCTACAACTCCGTGGCGACGAAGAGTCATCTCCTCTTCGGCGCCTTCGACTTCACCGCCCACTCACCGGCCACCATGAAGGACTTCGAGCCCGTTGGCGACGGGCTCAAGATCCTATTCGGGAGTTTATGCTTCCAAGTGGGGCAGACCGGCACTCTCCGCCTCCCATAGAGGGTGCCTCTACCATCGATCAGGCCCGCTTCATGGGCTCCACACCCTGTGATACGCACCACATCGTCAACAGACGAGTCCTATGACAGCAGCATCTGCAACTCCGATCTGTGTGACCCTCCATCGGACGAAGGGATCTACGGTTCCGGATCAGAAAGCTACGGCAGCAGCAGACCGATCTACGAGCGCTACCAGTGCGCCGCGGTCATCCAGGATCAAGAACACAATCCACCACCCAACCCGCAGGGTAGAAACGGTGGAAACAGAAGAAGCCAGTCCCCCCCACCCAACGGGGAAAACAACAATCGGGTCATCCACCTCGACGAGGAGGGATGGGCTCAAGCACGTGAAGCCGTGGCAGGCAACAAGATCCTGCCCGCTGATGCCTCACGAGATCTATTGATGGCATACCATATGCTCCTCACCGAGGAGCACAAGAAGCTGATCAAGATGCAGGAAGTGTTGGACAAGCGCAAGCAGGCAGCTTCGGAGTCCAGTGCGCGGCGAGCTGCACTCTCCGCCATGGTCATCGGCTCCAGCTCACATGGCAACAACGGGAACAAGCACCGTTCTCGGATGGAGAACATGGACCCCAAAGAGAGCCACGAGGTGACCCGAGCCCTCAACGCGTCCTTCATGGAGATGGACACCGACAACAACGTCATCCCAAAAACGCCGCAAGCTACGATCATGGCAGCCAAGGCGTACCTCCCACCCTACCCACCTCCGGAGGGGGACCCGAAGAGGGCCATGCACAAGTCCGCGCTTACCGGGCTCGGACTCGTCGGAGCTGTGCTCCACGGAGCCGAAAAAGAAGGATGCGGTCAGATTCAACTGCAACCCCACACCCCCATCCGAGGACGAAGAGCATGACCTTCCTCGAAGGCATAAGAGCTCACGCCATCGCAGCCGCGACTACGACGCTCGAAACGAGCTAACACAGCGCAAGATCGACAAGGCACGCTCCAAGCGCGTATGCTCATCTGAATCCGAGATGGACGAAGACGAAGGAGAACTCTGTGGAGCTAGATGCTTCAGCAGATCTGTCCGACGGACAAAGATGTCGTGAAACTTCAAGCTCCCTTCGGACACTCCGAAATTCGACAGCACACAGGACCCCAAGGCGTGGCTCAGTGACCACTTGTCGTCTGTCAAGCTGCATGGCGGAAGAAGGTAAACAGCCATGCAATTCCTTCAGCTGCAGCTGACAGGCACAACTCGGATCTGGCTAAGCAGCCTATCCTCAGGGTCTACCCGAAGTTGGGAGGAGCTGGCGTACAGTTTCATCCGAAACTTCAAAGGCACCAGCAAGAGGCCTGCCTCGATCGAAGAGTTGCGAGCATGCACTCAACGAACGGGCGAATCCAATCGCTTGTACATACTACGCTGGTCCAACACCAAGAACTCCGTGGCGCATATCTTCGAGGAGAGAGCTATCGACGCCTTCAAGGACGGTGTTAAGCGCCAGGACTTCAAGGAAGAACTTGGGCGCATCAAGCCCAAGACACTCGACCACCTCATGGACATCACCAACAGGTGGGCTGACGGTGAGGACTGTGTCCGTCGAGCACACTCGGAGGAAGAGGATGACTACGGCCGACGGTGATAACGCCATAGCAAGAGGAGACCGCGGGTCTACAACGATCGCGATGGACCCGACATGGGGCCGGGGCGTTACGACTTGCCACCGCAATGATGCAAGAACAAATCGCGGCAGATACCGCGGAGGTAATTTCCGTGATGGAGGACGACCAGCACAGTCATGGCAGCGCCGCGGTCGTGACGACGGACCCTCAGCATACGAAAGACTGTCGGGTCCATGCACCACCCACTTCTACATTGACAAGCAGGATGGTAAGAAGAAGGCAAGCCACATGCTCAAGGACTGCCGCGAGTTCCAGAAACTCAGTGAAAGCATGGCTCAGATGAGGCAGCAAGCCCCAAACCGTGGATTTGGGAACGCGCCCGCACCAGGAGAGATAGCGCATGGAGCTCCTCCACCACCACCTATAGGCGGCCCGAACCACCCAGTCGCACCCGCACAGAATAACGGTGGGCACGGGTATCCCCCGCCGAAAGGAGCGCTGATGATCCAAAAAGGGCCCCCAGCAAATAGGGTGCAGAAGAAAATCACCCGTCAGATCAACCTGGCTGTAACAGCTCCACCCGCCATCCCTGCATCACGTTCGGAGTCCTGCATCACGTTCAGCCATTTGGATCACCCTTGCCAGGTCCCTCACCCAGGTCATGCTGCCCTGGTGCTTGAGGCGCGGATCAGAGGGTTCGAGATGAGCCGCGTCTTCATGGACGGCGGCAGCGGCATCAACCTGATGTTCGCAAGCACCCTAGCAGCAATGCGGATCCTGCTGTGCAACCTGGAATAGTCAGACACAAAGTTCCATGGCATCGTCCCAGGAAAGGGCATATTCCCCCTGGGAAAGATATGGCTCGACGTCATCTTCGTCAAACCGGATAACTTCCGATGCGAGCGGCTCAAGTTCGAAGTGGTGGACTGGCCATCACAATACCACGCCATCCTCGGGCGTGTAGCATTCGCAAGGTTCTTGGCAGTACCACACTACATGTACCTGCTACTGAAGATGCCAGGACCCAGGGGCGTCATCACGATCCACGGGAGCTTCACCCGATCGGACCACTGCGACAGGGACTTCAACAGAATTTCCCAGTCATTCGGCATGCAAGAGGAGCTCGTAAGACTCCGCGAGGTGACAGACAATGGGGCACCCCCAGTCGCACGGCAAAACGCACCCGATATGTCCTTCGACTCCACCGTCAACACAAAGAAGGTGCAGGTCCACCCGACGGATACCTCCAAGACGGCGCTGATCGCCAACGACCTCAACCTCGCATAGGAAAGCGCGCTCGTCAAATTCCTCCGTGAGCGCTGGGAAATCTTCGCCTGGTGTCCTGCGGACATGCCAGGAGTTCCCAGGGAATTCGCCGAGCATGCACTCAATGTCTTTCCAGACACCAAGCCCATCAAGCAGTCCATCCGGAGATTGTTCGAGCCCCGGGCCGAAGCCATAGGGATTGAAGTCAACAGACTACTTGCTGAAAACTTCATCTGGGAGATCAAGGAAAGCGAGTGGCTCGCCAATACTGTGATGGTCCCCAAAAAGGACACGGACATCCTACGGATGTGCGTGGACTTCACGTTGTTGAACAAGCACTGCCCAAAGGACCACTTCCCTCTCCCTCGGATCGACAAGATCATCGATTCGACTGCAGGATGCGAGAAGCTCTCCTTCCTCGACGCCTACTCAGGCTACAACCAGATCCGACTCAAAGTCGAAGATCAGGAAAAACGATGTTCATCACGTCGTTCGGGGTGTTCTGCTACAACACAATGCCCTTCGGGCTAAAGAACGCGGGTGCCACGTACCAGCGGTGCATGCAGGCATGCCTAAAGGACCAGATCGGTCGCAATGTCCAAGTCTATGTCGACGACATAGTCATCAAAACCAAGGAGGCGAGAACACTCATCGACGATCTCCGAGAGACGTTCGATAATCTCGACCGCTACAGGATCAAGCTTAACCCCGAAAAGTGCGCCTTCAGCGTCCCATCGGGTCAGCTGCTTGGTTACTTCATCTCCCAGCGAGGGATCGAGGCGAACCTGAAGAAAATACGAGCCATCATGGCCATGGAGAAGCCGAAAAACCTCAAAGGTGTCCAGCAACTTGCAGGACGAATAGCGGCATTAAGAAGGTTCATCAGCCGCATGGGCGAGAAAGCACTGCCATTCTACCAGCTGTTGCGCAAAGCCGACAAATTCGAGTGGACGCCTGAGGCGGATGACGCATTCGAAAATCTAAAGCGGTTGCTTTCTACCTCGCCCGTCTTGGTCACGCCAAAGGAGCGCGAGCCCCTACTGCTGTAAATAGCAGCTACACACCAGGTGGTGAGCACCGTACTATTGGTCGAGCGACCCGAAGAAGGCAAGACCCATGGGGTCCAACACCCAATCTACTACCTCAGCGAGGTATTGACGCCAACAAAGCAGAGGTACCCTCACTACCAGAAACTAACCTACGGCGTGTTCCTGATGGCTCGTCGGCTAAGCCATTACTTCCAGGAGCACCAGGTGATGGCCGTCAACGAGGCACCCCTGAACAGTATCCTGAACAATCTGGATGCCACAGGACGCGTAGCCCTATGGGGCATCGAGCTGTCACCCCTAGACATCGTCTACGAGAAGCGACTCGCAATCAAGTCTCAGGTCCTCCCGGACTTCCTCGTCCACTGGATGGAGCTACAACTGCCAGACACACCAGACATGACACAGTCATGGACGATGCACTTCGAAGGCTCAAAGCGCGAGGCCGGAGCAGGAGCCGGGGTCATACTGACCTCCCCACAGGGCGACAAGATGAAGTATGTCCTCCGGATGAAATTCTGAGCTTCCAACAACGAGGCCGAATACGAAGCCCTCATCCACGGCATGAGGATGGCAAAGAACTATGGCGCAATGTGCCTGGTTATCTACGGAGACTCGAACCTTGTTGTCCAGCAGACAATGAACGAGTGCGACGCACACGCCGAAAACATGATCGCGTACTACGCACTCTACAACTCACTCGAGGGAGAATTCGACGGCTGCGAGCTTCAGCACATTGGAAGATAAAGCAACGAGGAGGCCGACAGACTCGCCAACATCGGCTCCACCGCACGGGTGCCGCCAGGTGTGTTCCTCGAACAGATCTGCGTGCCATCCATCAAGCGGAAATTCTCCAAGGGATCACCCGAAGAAGCAGAACACTCGGGGGCTGCGCTACCCGAAGGACAAGAAGGACCCGAAAAGCTAGATAAAGAGGTCGCCGTGGTCAACCTAATGCAGGTCATGGCAGTCGAAGAAACTTGGACACGGCCATACCTCCGGTACCTGATAGACGGAGAACTGCCTGATAGCCCGATGGATGCCCGGCGCATATCTCGCCGGTGCAAAACCTTCACCATCATCAATGGCGAGCTGTACAAGCGCAGCATTTCGGGTGTACTACAAAGGTGCGTCACCATCAGCGACGGAAAAACCATCCTCCAAGACATCCACGAGGGCATCTGCAGCCATCATGCATGCAGGCGCTCCCTTGTCGCCAAAGCTCTACGAGCTGGATTCTACTGGCCAACGGCCATGAACGACGCCAAGGACATCGTCCGAAGATGAAACGGGTGCCAAAGGTTCGCCGACAAACCGCACGCACCCGGGTCAGAGCTCAGGCCCATACCTTTAGCCTGGCCTTTCGCCCAATGGGGCCTCGACATGATCGGCAAGCTGCCAAGGTCCTCGAAAGGAGGACACGTCTAACTCCTGGTCGCAGTTGACAAATTCACCAAGTGGATTGAGGCCATGCCGGTCACTAACCAAAAGGGCAAAACTGCCATCAAGTTCTTTGAATCCATTGTCACCAGGTTCGGCGTGCCGCATAGCATCATCACCGATAATGGATCGAACTTCATCTCCAAAGAATTCCAGGACTTCTGTGAAGTCCTCAGAATCAATATCACATATGCCTCAGTGGCGCACCCGCAAACAAACGGGCAGGTGGAGAAGGCCAACGGCCTAATCGGCGATGGCATCAAGAAGCGCCTCATGAGCCCACTCGAGCGACTCGCCGGAGCCTGGACGAAAGAGCTACCCTCCGTCCTATGGAGCCTGCGTACCACGCCAAACAGCTCAACCGGCTACACGTCGTTCTTCATGGTGCACGGAGCCGAAGCCGTGCTACCAGACGAAGTACGCCACCAGGCCCCCCAGGTTGTCGCTTATAGCGAATTCGAATCCACGGCTGCACTCGAAGACACCGTCGACACACTCGACGAAGCGTGAGACATACCAGCAGCTCTATCAGCGGTGTATCAGCAGAATCTTCGCAACTACCACAGCCGACGGCTGCGTCCAAGGTCCTTCGTCGAAGGAGACCTAGTCTTGCGACTCAAGCAAGAGAGACCGAAGAAATTCAAGTCGCCATGGGAAGGACCCTACATCGTCACCGAGGTCATCCCAGGTGGCGCCTATCGCCTCAAGCACACGGAGTCTAGAGTCGCATACTCCAACCCATGGAACGGCGCACAACTACGACGGTTCTACCCCTAGCTACCTCCCTCTTTACTTTCAATAAGGCTATTCAGCGAAGGCTACTCAGCCGAACAATGTACCTCCTCCATTACGATATGAATAAAGCTAAGTGTCTCGCCCCAAAATTTTGTTTACTACTCGCATTTTTTACTCCATGCTACAAACTTTCGGGGCTCCCCACCTCACGACTTCGTCGATCGAGGATAATGCGTGTACACTGAGTAGTGACCACGTCAGTCGATAAAAGGGCACGCATACGAACAAAGCACTACGTGCTAAAACAACAACCAAACCTTTATAACAAAGGGCAAAACACGCCCAGTCAAATGTATAAAAATTTTACATCTATCTTTTTTACAGGTACTACCTAATCTGAAGAATAACCTGAGCACGCTGCTCAAACAGATATATGATCTATTCGGCATACTTCCTTACAGCCGCGTAATGCAGACGCAAATCCTACTCGCCACCATCTGGCCGAAGAGGCGGCCCAGCCTCCACAACAGATAGATCTTAATTAGGACGATGTAGCCGCACAAGGGAGAGCGCAGCCTTCACCCCTGCGACGAGCTGATGCCGCACCAATTCCTTGACATGATGCACGTTCCGAAACTTCGACAGCAGACCAGAGAGAGTTGACGGCGCATCATCCAGTGGAAACATCACATGCAGGACCGACGCGAGTGAAGTCTTCACCTGACGAAGCACCCGCGATACTTGGTGAACGCGATCTTGCACCGTCGCAAGGACCATGGAACGGTCATGGTCCATCCAGAAGAACCCGCCGGTTTCCATGTCCTACTGAGTTAAGCAGTTGATCCGAACAGCAAAATGCTCCTTCTCCTCCTTCGGAGCAATGTTAGCACCTGCAGTACTCGCAAAAGAGTAAGATGACATGCCAACAGGCGCATCCTAAGTAACGGGCAATAGCTCAAAAAACTCACACTGAAGCTGCTCGGACAAGCGAAGAAACTCCGCCATCAAGTACTCCTCTCTGGCAGCGCCTCGATCTGCTTTGGACTTCCAAACGTCAGCATGGCCACGCACCACTAACAACTCCTTATCGAGGCTACGGATATGGTCTCGAAGAAACACAACCTGCGACGCATCATCCAGGGATGGCCGCAGTTGCGCTGTGGACGAAGTGTCAACTGGATCATCACCCGAAGGACCCTAGGTTAACAGAAAGACAAAGACATGAACACGCAGATGAAGGATCATAGAACTCCACAAATTCATTAAGTGGAGCAAAAGACACTACGTGGCAACAGGATTGTTCATCAAAATAATTACAACAAAAGAAGCAACAACTATCCTATAACTACAGCGCCTACAAAGCTGCACCCTGAGTAGCCTCAGAGCCGGATTGCCTCGCCTTGGCTTCCCCCTGCTGCCTTAGCGCGTACTCGGCCAGCAGATCAATTAGCTTCGGCTCATAACGCTTATAGCGAGCAACATAGGTAGCGAAGGCTACCTCAGATCCATCAGCAGTTGTCGGCATCCGGGAAGTGACCTGGGGAAGGTCCAGCTCCGCTCCAGTCGCCAATTCCATTGCCAGCCCGACGGATGCGTCGATGCCCTTCTTCTTGCGCTTGTATGCCGCAGGTGCTTCGGCTGACAGCGCCTCCGCCAGGGCATCAACATCTTTGAGGGCCATGCCCTTGGGGATAAGCTCCTTGTAGAAGCGCCCAAGGACCTCCTTGGCCTTGGCAAGCGAGTTGACAACGGTACTGCAGCGGTCTTCGACCATCGCAGTAGCATCATCCAGAGCACTCCCGTGCTCCAGAGCACCGCGATCAAACTCAATGCCTGTGGCATCTAAGAAAAAAAAGGAAGCAGCATGAACAAACACATTGCAAAAGAAAGACAAGGAAATCAAAAAGATGAAGATGGAGATACTCACCCGAAACAGCCTTGGCAGCCGCCATAAGCTTGCCGGCCACCTCTTTCTCACTCGAAGCCACGGCGGTGGCGAGCTGCTCCTCGCAGTCTGTAGCCTCCTGCAGCAGGCGCTCCTTAGCCTCGACCGTGTTGGCCAACTCCAACTCGTGGCGCTCCCTTGCAGTAACGGCGACCTCGGCCTTCCTCTCCGCTTGACCGAGGCTCTTTTTGAGAGCATCAATCTCACGAAGAGAGGCGTTGTGATCTTCTGCAGCAAACAATACAAATGTCAGATCGAAGGACAAAATGCAAGAAGAAACAAAAGACCAAGGCATAACAATACCTTGAAGTTGTTTGAGGCTGGCCTCCAACGCCAGGTGCTGCTGCACCAGTTGATTGGCACCTTGCACAAAAGGCTGCAAAAAAGACCTAATAGTCAAAAGAAGGGCTCGGGGGCTACGCCCAAAAGAACGAGCAGAAGAAAGTTACACACATGAATGTGCTCGGGGGCTCTCCCCGAGACTCGAAGGAAGAACGAACAAACAAACTACCCTACAAATGCTCGGGGGCTCCCCCCGAGGTAGGAAGAAAGGAGACAATCAATAGATCATCCAAAAAGGCTCGGGGGCTCCCCCCCGTGGCAGGAAGCAGAATTACTTACATGATTCGACGGCGACTCCGAAGGTCCGCTTGCAGCCTTCTGAGGCGCAACCACCCGAACTTCCTGTGGAGAAGGGTCTGGAGCAGCGCCTTCAGAGGTGGCCACCGTCTGAGGAGGAGGAAGCACGACTTTCGACTCCCCCATCATCTTCCGAGCATCGTCACTGGAGGATTCGTTGGAGGAGTGGCTGCACGAGGACAAATTAGCACAAGCACAAAGTAAACAGGCAAGAAAAGGCAATACAAGACTAAGGAAACTTACGAGTCAAGCTCGCTCATGTCGAAGACAGGAGGGGTCCTCCGGACCTTCTTCTCCTCTTTCTTCTCTTCCTTCTTTTCATCCTTCTTCTGCTTCGCCGGCGGGTGCGGTGCCACAGCCCGCACGGGAACGGCAGGAATCGGAGAGGAAGAGCCCCCATGCCCATCACTATGAAGTTCAAGCCACAGCGGGTTCCTAGGAGTCGGCGGAGTCGAGGCATCTGAATACTCGCTGGAGCTCTGTGTCCGCTTGCGAGTGTGGTCCTCGCTCGACTCGTTGGCCTCTTTAGCCGGAGACCGCGCCGATGGCAGCTCGGACATGGAATCCACCACTTCATTGTCCGGCGCAGCCGGAAACAATTCTGGAAGCGGTGGCGACATGCCCAACACCTTGAACTCCTGCACAAAAGAAGAAAATTTGTTAGCAAACAAATGGAAGTACAATGCAGTCGAAAATAGCGCTACGCGCACGTCCTGGATCTACACCTGTGGAACAGGACGTGAAGCAGAGAACGGAGAAGTCAGCGACTTCCCCTGGATATCCTCCCCAGCCTTGAACTTCAACAGCGGACGAAGGACCCCGTCGAGATCTCCCTTGGACAATTCTTCAGCCGAAACCCTAGTCGGATCACGACGACCAGCGTAAAGGAACATCGGGTGCGCCCTAGCCTGGAGTGGTTGCACCCGACGTTTGAGAAAGGTGCGGATGATATCCACACCATTCACCTCCTTCTCCGGAGTCAACTAGAGATCCTCCACCCGACGATAGAGCCCCTCTATCTCCGCTACCTCGCCATCCAAGATCTGGTTTTTCCAAGACCTTTTCGGCTCGATTTTCTAGGAGGGGTCGAAAGGAGCAAGACCAAAATCCTGCCCAGCTACCGTGGAGTCGTGGATGTAAAACCATCGCCTCCGCCAGTACTGGACAAATTCGCACATGGAAAAGGAGAAGACAAGAAGATAGGATCGAAGGGAGATGATGCAACCCCCAATGGGATAAACACCATCAGAACCAGATTGCCTCTTCACGGAATAGAGTTTCCAGAAGAGGCCAAAGTGCGGCTCGATACCGAGCTAGCACTCGCAGAAAGTAATAAAACAAGCAATGTGAAGAAGAGAGTTGGGGGAAAGATGATGCAACTGGACGCCATAAAGAAAAAGCAGTCCACGAAGGAAATTGTGGACTGGGAAGGAAAATCCCCGAAGGACAAATGCGAGGAACATAACCCGAAACCCAGCAGGGAGACGGGGAATTACCTCGTTGCCAGGGAGTTTGAAGGCCTCCCTATCTTGCGGGATTAAGCCCCGCTCACGAAGCTTGCGGAGATCGCTCTCCCGCGTCTCCGATCGCCGCCAGCCACCATCGGTGACACGGGTAGCGGCAGCACTCTTCTTGCCTCCAGCAGCGCTGGTACCTACCTCAGAAGAAGACTTATTAAGCTTCCCCATTGCGGTGCGGTGGCGCCGGAGGCGAGAACGTAGGATTGAAGAAGGAAATGTCCGAGGATATTCCAGCGCGCAGCAAGAAATCTCAGAGAAGATTGGAGCAGTGAAGCAATAATGGCTACAGTGAAAACAGACTAATTTTTCCCCAATGATTATAAGGACGAAGACGACGCACGACAATTGTCCATCAAGAAGACCTAACGCCGATGGCAAGATCTGACCATACACGTGTCAGCATAGCAGCGAACCGTCGCTAACACGCCGTCCACTACGTGCAGAAATCGAGGCGACGCCGTAATTATCTCCACGCCGCGCGTTGCCGGTCAATTCAAGGTCAGAAGGTGGGACCCATATTCGTCCAGTCACGTCATCTCTAGCGCAGCAGGCGCTTGAGGTCACTGATCGTTAGCACTGACGTCATCAAAATCTATACTAGCAAAAGCCACAATTCTTCGGCTGCAAAGCTAAGAGTAATCACTCGAATCTACGATTCGACTAACTACTCGGGGGCTACTCCTATCAGGAGCGCTGGCCGCGCACCCGAAAATGAACAAAAACTACAACACTGAACCACTTCTTCGAGTCCTACGTCGAGTCTACGACTCCACTACGGACTCGGGGGATACTCTCATAGGGAGCATGGATTCAAGCATCCGAAAAATTTGTGTCCTACGGACCTGAAGCTGGACAACGGCTGAATTAAAGTCTCTGCTCGAGTCTACGACTCGAACAGACACTCGGGGGCTACTCCCATAGGGAGCGCTGGTCGTGCACCCTATGAATTCTTCGACTGCGATCCTTCGGATCAGCGTGCAAAAATTTTCGGCTCTGCCCCATTTAACGCTAAGTGAGCAACGTCCTCCTTGGCCACCCAAAACACCTCCACAGTGATAAACATTTGGATGTTGTGTCTGCGATACAAAGATAAGACCTACAGATATCATCTGATGGCCTGGTAACGCACATGACTGTGCTCTGCTAGTAAGAATCCGTGCCAACAGGCGCAATGAAAAATCCCGATGGACGCGTTGGGTACATCATTTAAATTCACTTGAATTCCACTCCTGTAAGTCCTCCGTGGCCCGAGTCGAATTACGCCATCATATGTTCTGGGTTCGAGTCGAGGGACTCGAACCTGAAGAAGATCGTGTTGTTTTGTCCTAAGACAGTTAACTGACCCTGATCCATCAGGAGAGTCAGGCACACGCATCAACAATCCCTACACATTCTCTTGAAAGACAGAGTTGCACCCGAAGGATTGAAGAGTCCTCAGCCGAATCTACGATTCCACTGAACACTTGGGGGCTACTGACATGGTTATACCCTACGGGTACACGATATCAACATACCTGGTCCAGTCCAAGGAAGGCCCACGGCAAGTATACGCTAGCCCATGAAGACTTTCGGGTGGCCAAGGCCCATGATGCCTTCGGATCCTTGGAGAGCAAGACTAGAGTAGATAGAAAATTCAAAGGGGGTAAACCCTAAAACTCAGAATCGACTCGGTCATGCTCGGGACCTGCCTAACTCTATATAAAGGCTAGGAGGGCACGACCTAAATCTCTGACCTCATACTTTCGCATAGACACCTCCACGCCAGATTGCATCTGCGCACCCCTGTAATCTTCGGTTCCGCCATAATCAAGAGCAGACAAGCATGAGTAGGGTTTTCCCTCCGGGGGCCTAAACCTAGGTAAACCTCATGTCCCGTGTTGCTTGTTTGCTAACCGTTCCGTGATCTCCAGCATCCCCATCTTCTCCAAAACCCAAGTCCATAACAATGGGCATTGACGAGATTAAACATCGTCAATATGCCAGGTGATGTGACTGTAGATCTGCTCCCCAAAAGGATTCATGCCATCCGTACTTAGACCAAACCATAAGTTCCTTGCGTCACCTGCAAAGTCCGGGAAGTCTCTCTCGGTTTTTCTCCACTGCGACCCATTAGCGGGGTGTCTCAACTTCCCGTCTTTCTTACGGTCTTCTTTATGCCATCGCAACAACCTGGCATGCTCTTTGTTTCTGAACATGCGTTTCAACCTTGGTATTATAGGAGCATACCACATAACCTTAGCAGGAACCCTCTTTCGGGGGGGCTCTCCCTTAACATCATCAGGGTCATCTCGTCTAATCTTATACCGTAATGCATTGCATACTGGGCATTTATATAAATTCTCATAATCCTTACCGCGGTAGAGGATGCAGTCATTAATGTATGCATGTATCTTCTGCACATATAATCCTAGAGGGTAGAGAATCTTCTTTGCTTCATACGTACTCTCGGGAAATTCGTTATGCTTTGGAAACTTTGGCTTCATTATTTTCAGCATCTTTTTAAATGAGGAGTCAGTTAGACCACACTCTGCCTTCCACCGCAGCAATTCTAGTGTGGTACCGAGCTTTGTGCTTCTATCTTCGCAATTTGGGTATACCAATTTCTTGTGATCTTCTAACATGCCCTCCAACTTCAACTTCTCTTTTTATGTTTCACAGTCTCGCTTTGCATCAGAAATGACCCTACCAAGTTCATTAGCGGGCTCATCTGATGCCCGGTCTTCACCTCCTTCCTCTTCATTGTCTTCCATTGCAGTATCACCGTATTCAGGAAACATATGATGATAGTTGTTATCATCATCCTCTTCTTCTTCATTATCTTCCATCATAACCCCTCTTTCCCTGTGCTTGGTCTAGCAATTATAGCTGGGCATTAAACCTTTCATAACCAGGTGGCCGCGAATGATTTTCTAGGAAGAGTACTCTTTGTTGTTCTGATATTGAACACATGTACAACACATAAAACCATTATCTTTGTTTGTCGTAGCCACATCGATAAATTTATCCACGCCTTTAATGTACTCGGGTTCACGCTAGTCACCGTACATCCATTTCCGACCGATCATCTGCATCATATAATTTAGTTTATGAAAAACCATTACAAAACATCATAAATAGTGAAATGACCAATTCACATCTACACATGCATTGTATCAATGACAGATGAAAAGATAAGATTGCTAACCTTGATCGAGGAGAAAAGAAAGAGGAGAAAACTCAAGTGCGTCTCGGGCACCTCCTATATTTTTTGTTTTGTGAGGAATTGAATGGGATAATTCACTCAAACATTTCATCAAACACCTCGCATGCATGCATAGGAAAAAATAACCTAGCACACCTCTCACACCTTCTACCAAGAAAAAACAGAGGGGATGTAGAGGGCTGGGGCGTCATATTTATAGAGGGTTGGCTCATACATCCCAGTTTGTAACACAAACCGGAACTAAAGGTGAGTGGAAGGCCACGTGTCTGGCGCCCACACTTTAGTCCTGGTTTGTGTTACAAACCGGGACACATGCTCCCTCACTAACCAGGACGGATGCCTCCGTCCCCCGTGCGGCAGGCCGCCCCGCTCGAACCGGGACGCATGCTAGCATTAGTCCCGGTTCGTGGCAGAACCAGGAATAATGCGGTTGGCGCGGGCGAACGGATGGCCTGTTTTCTACTAGTGGGAGGTGTGGTGGCTAGGAGTTCGAAGATCGTGGAGGGAGATAAAGAACGTCTTCCCTTTCTTCTCCGCATATCTTCTTTCTCCCTTCTGGATGGTGTGGCGGCTCGTGTGTTCTGTTTTAGTCCTCGGCCTCTTCATGAAAGTTGTCCCTTTTAATAAGAAGAAGGAGATGGAACTATACGACAGCGGCCCGTATAGTTGGTCGTTAAGCTTGCAGTAAATTTCCCTCGATTGCTTCTAAAAAGGGACTTGCTTGTTTCGCATGAATATTGTGTTTTTTCTGTTAAATCCCTCTGGTGATGTTCAGAACCTGAAAAACACATTAAAAACCAAGTTTTCTTCGCTACCGAACTATTAGCGTTAGGTAAAGCTAGAAAATCATTAAATCCAAATGAAAACCATTGATAAAAACCATAAAAAATGTGTAGAATCTCACATCTATCACATACATCATTCATAAGCATCATGCATGTCTTCTTTTCAAAATTCAAATAATAGATTTAATTCTATTCGTTAAAGCCCCTATTTTATTCCTATATAGAATTATAGTAGTACTATTTTAAACTAGGCAAACCACTGACAAAATTACCCTATGATGACCTACATGAATTTAGAAAAATTTAAAAACAAACTTAAACTCATTTGAGTTCATACGAAAAACCTATGAGAGAAGCAATAAAATGAAAAATGGAAAATAAAAAGAACAAAAAAAACAAAGCAACTAACCTACCCAGGCCGGCAGAGCCAACCTACTAGCCTACCCAACGCTCGCCCTGCTTCCTCGCGCAACACGCAGCACCGGGGTAGGCCGACCCACTGCAAGCGCTAGCAGCCAACCACCACGCGCGCGCTCTCGCTGCTAGGTGGGACACACCACCGACATCGTCCCTGCCGTGGCTGACCCGGACTCCACCTCCGTTTCCGCGGATCGTGATCGCCTCGGGATCTATCCAAATCCTCCCCCTCGGCCACGCCATGACCCCCATAAAAGTCAAGCCCCGCCGCCACTTTCCCCCCTAAAAAACCACCTGAAACCCTATCTTGTCCTCGAATCAAACGCTGACGCCATTGCTGTCACTCGGAGGTTGAAGTCACTGATGAACCAGAGCCCCATACCCTTCCTTCTACCCTTGATCCACTCGCCTTGACCCCTGCACCTTCTGTTTGTTTTACCCCCTTCCGAATCATAGCAGAATGCCATCGATTCCTCGCCGGAGTTCGCTAGAACCGCGGAGGAGGAGCCACCGATCATCACCGTTCAAGGAGGAGGAAGTCGCAGCTGAGCACACGATCATGATCGCGAGGAGGAGATGGTCCTATTCGTAAAGATCTCTGCTGGAGAGCACCGCCAGAACACCTCCGCCGTCTACCACCTAAACCACCGCCGCTCACCATCGCCGCCCGACGCTAGTGAGTGGAAGCTTTCGTTCCCGCCCGCTAGATCACTAATCAACGACCGTGATTAGATATTGTGAAATGGTACCACTTAAGCCAATCAGCACTGCGTGGAGCACACGTGGCTGCCATGCCATGCCGCGTCAGCTATCCCAGTCAGCGGAATATTCTCTGAAATTTCCGTTCCATTTTAAAAATGGATTTAAATTTGCAGAATATAGATCTAACTTGTAAAATTTAATATAAATTCATACTAGATCCAAAATTTGCAAGTCATATTTAAATTTGAATATATTTTGCATAGATTAATTTTGTCAGGATAGATCTCACTTTTGCAGGACAGATTACTGGTATTTAATCAAATAGTTTTAAAAGTCTTTTGGAGTAATAAATTATTTATAGATTGGAAAATTATAAATAATATGTCCGCGGATTCACAATTTCTCGTAGATTGTAGATCTAATTTTAGCTTTAATATTTGACAAACTAAACTTTTTAAATAATTTAAACTATATTAAATAGTAATTAAATCACAGAAAAAGATCTACAACTCCTTTGGAGTTGAATCCAATTCCTACTGGGTTGTATTAATGTCCTCTATCCACTACAATATAGAACCTAATTTAATTATGTAGTTAGTCCCTCCATTCCGGATTATAGGGAAAATCTAGCAAAACTCTAGGACCAAGGTAGTTGTTCATTGGCGGTAAAAAATAAAAGAGAAACTAGAATTTGGCCTTGATTTACTCGGTAATAAATGCAGGAATCCCAACAATCGCGGGAGTAACCCCTTTGTATGCGTGACTTCTGGTGTCCTCCATCTTCATCGGCGGAGTAACCCCGTTCAATTTCACACATGCCATGCAGCAAACTCACACAGGGAAACTTAACGGGCGAGAAGAGGAATTGGTGGGAGTAATTAGAGGGTAGTCAATTGGCGCATTAATGCATATATATAAGGCTATTTTTTGGAATATACACAATCCGGTGATTTTCCCTATAATCCGGAATGTAGGGAGTAGAATAGGAGTTGCAATAAATCTATTAAAACCCCTTTATCAACAATAAAGAATTAATAGTAAATAATTTATTGCATCAAAAAAATTCTACATACATCATTTGTTCTAATACTATCGAGAGGACTAAAGTAAAATATTACTCCATATTAAATCGGCATGCATGCATTTGTGCATTAGGTTATGTTGTGTATGATTGTTTATGTGTATGCAACTGTATCGTGTAGATCGTGGCGAGTGCAACACTTGCTTATGTGAGGATTGTACTATCGACACCTACCGTCAAGGGAAGTAGATGCTAATTTGTTCACGATTTTGTCCTACTATTTTCTATGCATGTGTGGAGTATTTTTTGCTAGATGTGTGTGTAAGAATTACTATTGCTATGCTATATCCTATGTATTATGATAGGGATGTCTTGTAGTTGAGCCTTCTTATGCTAGATGTGCTTAGTCATGCTATTCTAGATGGGGATGGGATTATACCATGCTATGGTAGTGTATATGTTTTGCTAAACTAAAACAACATAATGTTAATGAACCCCCTAGGCGGAATGGTTGGAGTGTCATCAGAGTGCAAATTTATGGTGGGGAATGTCGCCCAGGGTTCGGAAAAAGAATTGGTTTCCTTATTATAGTAGCTTAAGTATACAACCATGTGCTAGTGAGTTATGGGTGGCTGGATGGACTTAGTAGGTCGTGATGACTCGAACCCAGGATAGCCAGAGATGTAGTGAATGGTTAGGTTGGACCCGTGTGCAACGGGTTTGGGAAACTACTTCCCGAAAGGTCTGTTTTTGGTTTTCTTCCTACCATAACACAAAATAAGTGTGGTGATACGAGCAGGTTGACCATGTCACATGGTTAAAGTGTACAAACCTCTCGAGAATGTCTAATCTAAGTACTTAGTCGTGTCCCCGATTATGGACAAATTGAGTTGCTAGACATTGAGAATATAACATATTTCTCACTCATCCTTATTTATTAATTACTAAAACTTGATGGGTAAACTTAATGGGTTGTCTTGGATCAAACTTGGTTTATAAAAGTAAGACAAAAGTATTTGAAAATTGCAAGCTAGCGAAAACCCCAATTAGAAAATAAGCATGTAGATCCTAGGTATATTGTCTCCTTACTTAGCTCTACTTGCCATACATTCAAAATATTGACCATTCGTGGCTGCAACGTTTTATATTGCAGGATATTTCGATTCCGAGTGATCGAGTAAATTGTGGTACTCCACTCAATATTTGTTCACGTGTGGCGCAATTTGGAGATTGGAGAAGTTATGTTATTTATGCTTGATACTTGAATAAATTTGAACTAGCCTTCATGCTAAGCATCGTTGTAATAATTGAATACTCTGGATCATTTCACTATTTATGATGCACATATATTTACTTTGTTAGTCATCTATTCTATGTAACCAATGAATCGATCAGGGATTGGTATATTTCATAGAAGCTCGGTATTTTTATGATGTAGTGTTACAAGTTTTTACCCTTTAATGTATATTAAGACTTTTCCTAGGGTTATTTCTTATCACTCTCCTATAGTTTTAGATTTGGGTTTAACACATGCTTGTATTGTTAAACCTTCTAAATTTGAGCTAGCATGGTTCCTTAGAGAGGATCTACGACTATGTAGTGAGTAACTTGTGGCATAAGTAGTGAGTACCTCACACCATGAGCTCCATGTCAGTCTGTCGACCGGTAACGGAATACGTGCACGTGGCTGCAATTATGAAAAAAATTAGAAGAAGCATATATTAATATCGCGAAGATACTAATTAGACCCAGCCTCTGCAATAATATATTGCCCTAGCGCCTTATGAATGCACACAACTTAAAAAAAAGAATTATAAAAAAGAAAAAATTCGCTAAATGATCTATTCATTATAGCAGCAAACCTAACACCACCAAGATAACACCAGAAATCCAGCTTCTTTAAAAGCTACGTCTCTAAAAAGGAAACAGTGCGAGCACTATCATCATCCTGATCATAGATCATTGATTTTCTAAGAGGAGAAAGTCCACAATCATAAAACAATGTATTCAATAATGCCATTGCTAGACACAACCACTTAAGATTAGACTTCAGGTTTTCACCCTCCAAGATTCAACCCTGAGCTTCTCCTACGCTATCGCCTCCACTTTCCGATGCCGCTGCGCCAAGTCACGGATCACCAAGCCAAAACCTCAGCGTCACCAGGAATCAAACCACCATTGCTAGTCTACAGACCTTGGCTTTCATGTTATTCTTCGCGACCGACTTCACCATGTGACTAAAGACATGTCCCATGATGGCAACCGACCGCAAAACTTCTCATCGCTCCCTTTGAACCCGAACGGTTGGAAACACATGGTTGCGCGCGACCGAATCCCATGCGATCCGGCAAACTCCAGGCATGTTATCCATTGGAGTTCGACAGCGGAGTCTTTCAGAACACAACAGTTCGGACAGATCGATGAAGACAGGCAGCGGGTAGATCTTCGTCTTGGCTTGAGATCCATCCTAGGACCAGACCCCCTTTGTTTGAAGCTAGACTGGCAGCCCCCACGCCACCCACCGGCAACCTACGTGATCTGCCTCACCGAGCCCAACTGGCGGCCATGGTCATCGGCGCGCAAGAAGACGACAACGCAGGGTTGATCCACCACCGGAACCTGTCGTGACACTACGCGGAGGAGATGGAAAGATGACATAGGGAACCACCCAGATCAAGATCAAGGGTTTCTCGAGCCGAACCACGGCCTAGCCCTCACCAATAGTCAAGCGTCGCCAAGGGCACGTCTGCCACCACCCTGGCTAGGGGCGCCACCCTGGCCGCCGTCTCCGTCCCAGCAGTTCTGACGGCTGTCTTCGGCAAACCACCACACCTAGCCCTCCTTCATCGTCAATTATCTGCTCCCATGCCCAGGCCTCCTTTGTCGTCAAACCACCACGTTGATGTGTGCGTGGGGACGACGCGATGGGATCTCCGCCGGTGGTTCCCAGGGGCACACGCGATGGTTTTTTTAGGTTCGAGGCTTGTGAGTTGTCAATTATTTGCGGAAACATGAAGAATAGAAGATGCAGATGCAGATTGCTTTGGCATTATGTTCCCGCGGAATATTTAGAGATAGCGAAATTGGAGGATTTTAAGGAAAATAGTTTGCTCGTGACGTTGGCTGCCTTGGTTCGAGACGACCACAGCCTGATTTCTCACGCAAGAGATTAGTGAGGTGTGGCACTGGTTTCTCTACCGTCTGCTTTCTTTTTCTGAGTTTCTTTTCCTCAGATGTTTTTTTTTGTTTTCTCTGTAAACTATGCTAGCGTGTTGTAAACTATGCAGGGTTGATCCACCACCGGAACCTGCTGTGACACTGTGCGGAGGAGATGGAAAGACGGCATAGGAAACCACCCAGATAAGATAAAGGGTTTCTTGAGCCGAACCACGGCCCAGCTCTCACAGCTAGTCAAGCGCCGCCAAGGGCATGTCTGCCACCATTCCGGCCAGGGGCACCGCCCGCCCCTGGTCTCTGCTCGTCGACACGCCGGTCGTCTCCGTCCTAGCAGTCCCGACGGTTGTCTTCGGCAAACACCACGCACATGCCTCCTTCATCGTCAATTATCTGCTCCCACGCCCAGGCCTCCTTCATCGTCAAACCACCACGGTGATGTGTGCGCGGGGACGGCGCGATGGCATCTCCCCCGGCGGTGCCCGGGGGGAGGGGGGGGGGGGGGGGGGCCCCCGCGATGGTTTTTTAGGTTCTAGGCTTGTGAGTTGTCAATTATTTGCGGAAACATGAAGAATAGAAGATGCAAATTGCTTTGGCATTATGTTCCCACAGAATATTTAGAGATAGCAAAATAGGAGGATTTTAAGGAAAATAGTTTTGGCCGTGACGTTGGCTGCCTTGGTTCGAGACGACCACAGCCAGATTTCTCAGCCAAGGAGTTAATTGGATAAAACTACCACAATTGAGGCTGTCGGGACGGGTCAGTACCACTTTCGATAATTTTGGCATGTCAGTACCAATTTTGGGGTATAACCGTTGCGAACCGGACTAATTCACGACTAAGAGCACTTTGACACGCTTTCTGACGGCTCGGGCCCAGCTGTAAGTGCTGAGTTGGCGTCACGTGTCTAGGAGAGGCTGAGGTGGAAGTGAGGCCCACCTGTCAGACATATCTTATTTTATTTTTTATTTTTCTCTCCTATTTTACTATTTGCTGCAGTGGGTCCCACCCGTCAGCCTCACTAATATTTCCCCACCCACCTTCTTCTTCCTAGAGGCACCTGGAGGACCTGAGCCTGACCAGCTGCGGCGGCATCACGCCGAACAGCGACGGGGTGCTGCAGGCCGGAGGAGGAGAGGTTGGCCGAGGACGGGAGGACGAGCGTGGTGGTCTCCTGGCCCGTGCTCGGCCTCGCTGCAGGAGCCACCACCAGCTGCCCCTGCTCTTCCCCGAGCCCGACGCCCCCTCCCCCGTCGTCACAGCCGAGCCCTCCGGCTACCATTGGCCTTTGCCACTGTCGTCCTCCCCGACCTCCGCTGCGGCCCCCCTCTATGCCGCCCTTTGCGCTATCCTCTCTGGCCGTCGCCCCGATGGCGCCCTCTCTCCGGCACAGCCCCTACCCTCTCCCTGGCCACCGCCATCGAGCACTCTGGCCGGGATCACGCCGCCGCCCGCTGGAATCGATGACGACCAGCGTGAATTAATGGAGGACTGAGACAGTGGCCGCCGGCGAGCAGGCTAGAGCGGTCCTTGGAGGTTGGGGAAGAGCACGGTCGAACGACCTCGATCTAGAGCCTAGGCTCAGGCTCCAGGTGCCTCTAGGAAGAAGAAGGTGTGTGGGGAATTTTTTTGACTTGTGGGTGGGGAAATATTAGTGAGGCTGACGGGTGGGACCCACTGGCAGCAAATAGTAAAATAGGAGAGAAAAATAAAAAATAAAATAAGATATGTCTGACAGGTGGGCCTCACTTTCACCTCAGCCTCTCCTAGACACGTGGCGCCAACTCAGCACTTACAGCTGGGCCCGAGCCGCAGAAAGCGTGTCAAAGTGCTCTTAGTCGTGAATTAGTCCGATTCGCAACGGTTGTACCCCAAAATTGGTACTGACAGGCCAAAATTACCGAAAGTGGTACTGACCCGTCCCGACAGCCCCACTTGTGGTAGTTTTATCCAATTAACTCTCAGGCAAGAGATTAGTGAGGTGTGTGCGACTGGTTTCTCTACCGTCTGCTTTCTTTTTCTGAGTTTCTTTTCTTCAGGCGTTTTTTTTGTTTTCTCTGTAAACTATTCTAGCATGTTGTGGAGTACATGTTTTTTCCGTTTTTAATGAAAAACTGAGCTCCTGCAGTTCACTGTCAAGCACACCGGCCATGAAAGTTAGAGAATCTTTTCTGTAAGCCTACCGAAAATGATAGACGCTTTGCTACAACATGTGTGATGCTCGCCGAAGGACAAGAGACATCCTAGAATTTACAAACATCTACGTACAAAACATCAGACATCGTTGAAAAGACATCAGGAACAGAAAATCTGCTTGAGCACACTTGGTCCACAAGACACTACACGTGACAGTAACAATATCTCTTTAATCAAGCATATAGGCTAGAAGTAGAAAATCTGTTGTGTGCACACTGTCCACTCACCTTTTTATACGAAGCCAACCAATTTACCAGGGCCGTCTTTCTCTCTCTATAGGCCATCACTTGCAACCTCCGTGGTGAGAGGAGTGGGCGGCCGACCTCTCTATTCACCAGGCGCGTTTTATCAGAGAGGAGTGGGCGGACGACCTCTCCACCCTTCTCCAGCAATGGCAGCCTCCGTGATGACCAACCAGCGCCACCACCGGCTTCACCACCCAACTGTCTGGGGGGACTTCTTTCTTCGTTTCAGGCCATGCACTCCGGCACAGGTGAACTAACTTTAGCACACACAAGTTAACTTTTTTTTTGTGGACACCTGTTTGGCATCAAATTAGCGTGCTAGTACTACCACCGTGTCACCACTTATTACAATCACAATACTCCCTCTGTCCCAGCGCCGTTTTCTGAAGCGCAGCCGCCCCAGCCAAAATCAGTTCCTTGTTTCTTTCATTCTGAAGTGCTGCCCAATAATTCAGAAAGGAACATGCATTGCACACAATATCTCAACCGGATATTTAATCAACTTTTTCTCAAAACTAGCATGATTTCTTAACAAAACAAATAGCACATCATGAAGCATGATTTATAAATTTACTTACTTTTTTTTTACTGAAACATACTTGAGGTTTGCTTCCGTACATCTAAGGGGCTAGATAATGAGCCAGCTCGAACTCGTTAAGCTCGTAATAACATGCAAAGATTTCAGACTCAGCCCGTTCAAAGCCCGGGTCTAATAGCATCTCCATCGGTGAAATCCCCACACCCCAAAGACTGCCGGCTGCATGCGAGGTTCCAAACTTTATCTGGTGCAACCGTCCCACCCCTGGCACATAGGGGCTCAATTGCGCCAGTCGGCACTGAGGGTGTTGCGCGGAGGAGGCTTCATTTGGTCGCCCTGGGTCACACAAAAGGAATTACTCACCCAGTATTACATTACTCAAAAAAATCGCCCCGGCTAAGCTCCATGCTCTTGCCTTGTCCTTGGTATTGGCTAGCACAATGGTTGAGGGAGATGAATTGTGTTTAAAGATTCTTGCATTGTGCTCCTTCTATATTTCACACGAGACAAGCATGGTTATTGATACCATCACTAGCCTTTCCTTCCCCTTGTCTAAAGCCATTTCTGTCCACCACTCATGAACCGAAGGCTCGTTGTCCCAAGAACTCGTAGATATGTTTTGCATACCATGCTAAGATAGAACTCCCTTCCAAATCCTTATGGTGAACCTACATTTGTAGAGTAGATGCGCCGCCGATTCTTGTACTTGGTTGCGTAGGGACAGTTCACACAATTGTCACCTATATGTCGTCCAGATCTTACTTTGCACCACCAACCATGCGAAGAAGGAGCCCAAACCTTCCAAATTGATTTATTGAGGGTAGTGGAAACAAGGCCTTCAAATTGCATATGTATACCATCATGTATTGCAATTTTTCCACACCAAGTGAGTTGTAGTACTAATCGCTACATGCTGTCGCAGTGCCAATCCATGAAGAACAAGGCTCAAGTCATGAAAGAAGAGGTGAGGACGAGGATAGTGGATTCAGGTTCCGACGATGTGTCTCTGAAGCTTGAGCTTGTGGATGCACTACAGAGGCTCGGTCTGGACTATCACTACAAGAAGGAGATTGATGATTTGCTGTGTGGGATCAACGATGACGGTGATGAACCCTATGATCTTCACACAACGGCTCTTCAGTTTTATTTGCTCAGGAAGCAGGGACGCAATGTTTCACCAGGTAACAAACTTGATCATAATTCGAGAGCATATGTATTAACCAACATGTATGTACTACAATGATATCCTGTTTCAGATGTATTCCTGAAGTTTAGAGATGTCGGAGGAAACATTACTTGCAATGACACAAGGAGCCTATTGGACATGTACAACGCTGCCCATGTTCGAACCCATGGAGAGGGAACACTCGACCGCGACATCGCTTACACCAAAGACCGTCTGGAGCGTGTCTTGGAGCAATCGTTGTCACCATCGGTGTCGCTCGATGAGGTGCGCCACGCCCTAGAAATGCCTCTTTTCAGGAGGCCTCGAAGAGTTGAAGTGAGGCACTACATCTTGGTTTACGAGAGAATGAGTACAAGGAATGAGGCCATCTTGGAGCTAGCGAAGCTGGATTTCAGTATTCTGCAAAGTCTGTACTGCGAGGAGCTAAGGGATCTTACACTGTAAGCGACTTTATTTAAAGGAGATTACTATATCGGTAAAATTCCATATTTCGTAGTTCCAACCCTTGAACTATCGGCACAATTTTCAGATTTTTTACTACCCTTTTAATAGCAGACAACAATTTCGTAACCCTTGACCATTGCAAAGATACATGGTGTGATGGATGGGTGCTTAAGCGCTAATATTTTTTGCGGTTTGTTTGCAGATGGTGGAAAGAACTCCAACTCCAAGATCATTTGGGTTTCGCACGAGATAGGATGGTTGAGATGCATTTTTGGATGCTAGGTGTTTTATTTGAGCCACAACATTCGTACGGACGAATCATGCTCACAAAGCTCTTCACATTTGTATCGATATTCGATGACATCTACGACAGCTACAGCACCTTAGAAGAAAGCAAGCTCCTCACCATAGCTATAGAAAGGTCTCTATATATCTATATGTGGGCTATGCCGGCAGTTTTAATAACCAGTGTCTTGCTAGATATACTAATTCTAGAATACAAGAACTTTGTTTGTCTTAATGAAACACTAGGTGGGATGAGCAAGCCGCTGAACAACTCCCAGGGTACATGAAGTTCTTTTACAACAAAGTACTCGAGACCGTAAAGGACATCGAAGAAGACCTGAAACATCAAGGAAACAAGAATGCTGACTATATAAAAAAGCTAGTAAGTTTATGTCAGCTGAAAATGTTTAACAGGAGAAAAGAAAAGAAATATATACCCATTAATCTCTTATGGTCACAAGATATATGTACTCCCTCCGTTCCTAAATATAGCTAATATCACTGTCGTTTGTGCAGTTAATCGATGCAACGAAATGCTACTACAACGAGGCAAAATGGCGCGAGGAAGGCGACGCGCCGGCTACCGTCGAGGAGCACCTACTATTCTCAATGCCTAGCAGCTGCTGCATGCACGTACCGGCCCTTGCCTTCGTCGCCATAGGCGCCACCAGCGACGCCATCGACTGGGCCATGACCTATCCCAAAATCATTCGAGCTTCATGCGTTGTCGGGCGCGTCATCAACGACGTAGCTTCACACGAGGTTACATACATATTTTCGGCTGAACATATATATCATGTTTTTCCCTAATTTGCTGCTGAACATTAATAGATCACTGGCATGATTGTTTTTTTTCTCTCGAATGTTTCAGCGAGAACGGGATCAGTACTCGGGGCAGCAGCAGGGGATGTCGACGGTGGAAGCATGCATGGAGGAGAACAGCTACACCGCCAAGGAAGATGCATACAACAAACTCAGGGAGCTCATCGAGGAGTCGTGGATGGACATCAGCGAGGAGCACCTCAGGCTGGCCGCCGCCCAACCGCCGGCGCCGCTCCTGGAAGTGGTGGTGGATGCGACTCGCATGCTGGACTTCTTGTACAAGGATCAGGACGCGTACACTCTCCCACAGGCGCTCAAAAGAGTGGCAGATTCTATATACGTGGATCCTATATAGTAGAAACAGAAGTATTTCAATTCATATATACTGAGAGTGGATATCTATATACTCCCCCAGTCTCGTATTACTAGCTCTGTATATTATGTTTGATTGAAGTCAAACTTTGTAAAATTTCACTAAATATATATAGAAAACAACATGTACAGGATACTAATGCATATAGAACATTAAAATATGGGAGTGACTAAGAAACAGTTCGTCTGAGATTTAAGATAAGTCTTAGTCGGCTGACATCAACGCTGTTGTTCAGTCCATTGCCTCTGTCTCCCGGTTTGTTTTCTTGGGCTATTGTGCTATTTTATTTGGATAGGGCGCTCATAGGTATAAATGCATCTATTATAAAAATATATTTTATATGAATTTTAAAATATTAAAAAATTCTGGAACAAAATTCCGAGTGTGCATCCGAACATGCTATGTCCTCACACAAAGTT
Source organism: Avena insularis (assembly GCA_023614405.1). Lineage (NCBI taxonomy): Eukaryota > Viridiplantae > Streptophyta > Magnoliopsida > Poales > Poaceae > Avena > Avena insularis. The sequence continues at coordinate 360,597,097 of CM042697.1, forward strand.
TTACAGTCAGAAGACATTTTTTGTGGTATGTACAAGAAAGATAAAAAAAAAGTCTTGTAAAAAACTATTTTGCAACACAAAAAATTGTCATTTTACACGATCAACATAAAATGTTTTTTTTCCGTGAAACTTGGTGTGCGAACATATAGTGTCAACATGTACATCCAAATATTTTTTTTCAAATGTCTTTTTGACAATACGTGCATCTACACCTAGAAGTCAATGTGGATTTGCGTATTTTGTTGGGCTTTTATTTCTCCTGTCTGGTTTTGCTGGGTTTTCCCTATTTCACGCTGCTGGAGTATATTAGTGAGCCAAAAAAAAAAGAGTATATTAGTGAGCCTGCGCGTATCCGGCTGGTTATTTGGGCTTGGCCTATTAACTCTTCGATTGTTTGGCGCTTTATTTTTTTCTATTCCATCCGTTTTAAAATATAAAATATTTCAAGTTTGCGAAGAAAATGTATCTAAACTTCTTTTAGCGTGGAGATTTACTCCAAATCCGAGTAAACCTATATACTAAAAAAAGTTTAGATAGATTTACTTCACAAAAGTAAAACATCTTATATTTGAAACACAGGGAGTAGTTCATTAGTCTGTTTTCAGCCTGGTCACCACTAAGTACAACATAATTAGGTACGACTCCACCGTCAGGAGAGCTAAGAAAACCCATCTAGGATTCCATACCCTCGCCGGCGACGTCATCGGTCCGCTCCGCCGCCGGTGGCCTTTGGGCCTTCGAGCTGTGGCAGACCACGGCCTCTCGCCGGCGGGAGGTTTTCCGTTCTTGTTTCATCTATTTTTAGTGTCTCTTTCAGGATGTTGAGGCGACAGGCTATGTCCTGGAGTCAGGATAAGATCCTCCCCGCTCTATCCTCGCTCTGGTGGTGCATCTAGCGCTAGCGGAGGGCGCGTGGAGTCGTTTGTCCGGCGGATCTCCTAGGATTTTGTCCGTTTTTGTGTTCGTCGGTTTGTTTTCAAGTCAGTCTCTTCCGATCTACGGATGTCATCATTGGTGATGGTTGCGGCTCTAGTGTGCTGGTCCTTTGTGGCCTTAGCACGACGACTTTCTGTCTGCCTAGTACAACAAGCTCTACTACGACAAGATTTACCCCGCTCCGGTGATGGAGGGCGAGGACGGCGGCGCGCCTTCGGCTCGCGCTAGTGTTTGTAGTCGTCGCTTGGTGGTCCAACGATCTATTTATAATTTTTATTACTTTTGAGTCTCTTTGTACTATTGTTGATGATCAATACTAGATTGGTGAATTTTCGCAAAAAAAAGTACAACATAATTAGGGCTTGTTTACTGCTTCACTCGTTTTTATACCTAGTGTGTTTCGCTTTCCCGTGCTTCAAAGCTATTTTCGTTCACGCTCTCCACGTCTGTTTAAAAATGGTTCAGTTATTTCTCCGCTCGTAGTGTACAGCCGATGGAGAAAAATAATTTTAAATTTAAAATATTTAGGAACTCGAGAAAAATGATCATTGAGTTGAAAAAAATCTTCACTGGATTCAAAACTTTATTCACGAGGTTTAGAAATTTTTCTGTATAGTTCAAAAAGATGCTTTCTAGGTTTAAATTTTTGCGCACAGTTCAATAAAATTGTTCGCGAGTTTCAAAAAAAAGTTCATGAGATTTATAAAATGTTCGTATTGTTCAAAATATATGTTCTTGAGGTTTATAAATAGTTCATGAGGTTTAAAAATATTTGTATATTTCAAACAATTTGTTCACAAGGTTCAAAAATATGTTCACGAGCTTTAGAAAATGCTTGCATCGTTTAAAGTTGTGTACACGAGGTTCGGAAGAGTGATCGTTTGACAAAACAAATAGTCACATGGTACAAAATAATTGTTCACGGGTTACAAAAAAATTCATACATTGCACAATCAAAAGTATATCCATATAATTTATAAAAAATACAAGGATAGAAAAAAGGAGAACATGAACAAACATAGAACACGGGAAAACTGGAAAAAGAAAATAAAAATGGAAAAGAAAAGAAAAGTGTAAAAGAAAGGGAAACAAAACTCGTAAAAGAAAACACAAATAAATTAAGTAACTAAACTAGAAAAGAAAAGAAATAGAAAATAAAAGAACAAACAGAAATAAAATTGACACAAAAATCACAACAATAAAACTAAGTAAATAGATAACAAATATAAATGCCTAGGTGAGCAAACCCACCTGGGGTTTACTTCAGGCGTCAAGTGGTAACAGCGTCAAATAGGGTTCACCGATTTCCTCTGTGTTGTGTTGACCTTTCTTTTGGGCTCTACTCATTTTCTTTTCATAGTAAGAAGGGATCAGGAAACAATCCCCGAGAAAATCCAGTTGTAACTCGTAGTAAGAAAAGTACCATGAGACAAAAAATGACATTTCAACAATAGTTGAAAAAACCAGGTTAGACCGACGGTCCGATCGGAAAAAAACGGAACCAGCACCTTCGCCGGTTTGGTAGGCGGAATGGATCGGACAAGACAACGAACCGAAGTAATTATGATTGAACCCCCTCTTTTAACCTGAACCGGGATAAAAGTAGGGGTAGTTGGACCAGTCAGTGAACCAGAAATCTCACACAAGCTAAAACTAATTTTCCACACGTGGAAACCAAATGCAGGTCTCTCCGGTTTCAGACTCGATGGATGGTGTGCTGCAAGATGACCCAACTATTACAAGCGCTACTTGTGTCAAACATACGAAAATTACCTACTTTTCCAAATTATTTAAGTATTTTACTACTAAAAATAATTATTTTCTTTAATCACTTGTCCAGCCGTTGAACCAGTTGAACCGGCGGTTGCACCACAGAACCGTGAACCCAAGGGATGACGGGTTCAGTCATCGGTCCGGTTTTTAAACTATGATTTTAATATATAGTAAGAAAAGCTAGTTGCAATTCCAGTTGCAACTCATATAAGAATGGACCAAGAAATAATCCTCAGTCTCAACCCCAGGTGTGGATCCCGATGAAAATCAACTGCAACTCATAGTAAAAAAGGGACCGCGAAACAATCCATAGTTGCAACCTCAATTGGAAATCCCCGAGATAGGCAGTTGCAAGTTCAGTTACAACTCATATTAAGAAGGGACCACAAAACAAGAAAATGATATTTTAATCCTTAGTTGCAACCCTAGTTGCGGCTCTCGTTAAAGCTAGTTGCAAGTGTAGTAGCAACTAATAGTAAAAAGGGTCCTCAAAACAATCCTCAGTTGCAACCCTATTTACAACTTCCTGAGAAAACCAGTTGCATGTCCAGTTACAACACATAGCAAGAAAATGACCACAAACCAAGAAAATTAAATCCCAATCTTCAATGGCAACCCTAGTTGAGGCTCTCGTTAAAAGTTAGTTTTAGGTATATTTGCAACTCATACTAAAAATGGTCGTGAAACAATTCTCAGTTGCAACCTCAGTTACAACTCCCCCCAAAAAGGCGGTTGCAAGTCGAGTTATAACTCACAATAAGTACGGAACAAGAAACAATCCCCAGTTGCACCCCAGTTATGGCTCCCCATAAAAGCCAATTGCTACTCATAAATAAGGGACTACGAAACAATCCATAGTTGCATCTCCTTGAGAAAGCCAGTTGCAAGTCCAATTGCAACTCATATTAGAAAGTGATCACAAAACAATAAAATAACATTTAAATCCTGAGTTGCAACCCTAGTTGTTGCTATCATTAAAAGCCTGTTACAAGTGTAGTAGCAACTAATAGTAAGAAGGGACCACAAAATAATCCTCAGTTCCAACCCTATTTGCAACTCCTTGAGAAAACCAGTTGCATCTCCAGTTGCAACTCATAATAAGAAAGGACCACCAAATAAGAAAATTAAATTTTAATACTCAGTTGCAACCCTTGTTGCGGCTCTCGTTAAAAGTCAGTTGCATGTCCATTTGCAACTCATAGTAAGAAGGGGCTGCAAAACAATCCCCAGTTGTAACCGCAGTTAAAACTCCCTAAGAAAAGCCAATTGCAAGTACAGTGGTAAGTCTTAGTAAGAAGAAACCATGAAACACTCGTTGAGAAAAGCAAGTTAAAATCCAATTACAACTCATAATAAGAAGGGCTCCTTGAGAAAAGCCACTTGCAAGTTCAATTGCCTCTCTAAAAAGGAAAAAGTTCTCATGCAATCAAAAAATAATTTAAAAATTGGTCAAACATCGTCGACTACTATTAATTATATATTATACGATTTTTTGTAACTAGGTGACGAGGGTTCGACTCATCAATGCCCATTGTCATGGACTTGGGTTTTGGAGGAGGGGACGCTAGAGATCGCGGAACAGCTAACAGACAAGCAACACGGGGACACGAGGTTTACCCAGGTTCAGGACCCCAGAGGGAAAACCCTACTCCTGCTTGTCTGCTCTTTGTTAATGGCGAAGTCGTAGGTTACAGGGATGCGCAGATTGGATCTGGCGAGGTGTGTGCTAAGTTATGAGGTAAGTCCTTCGCATTGTACCCTCTTGGCGTTTAGATAGATAGGCCAGGTCTCGGGGATAGGCCTAGTCGATTACAAGCTTAGGGTTTTTCCCTTCAAGTTTCTATCCGAACAAAGCGTTTCTTCCAAGGAGTCGAATCCGTCTTGGTCTTGGGCCACCCGAAATCCTCCCGGGCTTTATGATTGAGGTACGCCTTTTTCATGGGCTTCTACTGGTCCGGACCAGGTAGGCTAATATCGTGCACCCATAGGAAATACCCATGCCAGTAGCCCCGAGTGTTCAGTCGAATCGTAGATTCGACTGGAGACACTTAAGATTTTTGAATGCCTTTCATCCGAACATGTTTCGGGTTAATGTGTTAGTTTATAGGAATAGTTCATACACGTGGCTGACTCTCCCGATGGATCGGGGTCAGTTAACTGTATTTGGGCAAAACAATGGTATCTACTCACACTCGAGCCGCCAGAATCGAATCCAAAAATTTGCTAGCGTAATTCGACTCAGGACGCGCAGGTCTTACATGAGTCAAATTCCAGTGTTTTTAAGTCATGTACCCAATGTGTCCGTCAGGATTTTTCATTGTGTCTGCTGACACAGAATATTACTGGCAGAGTGCAGTCGGGTGCGTTTACCATGCCATCATATTGTATCTATAGGTCTTATCTTTGCATTGTAGACACAATATTCGAAAATTTATTACCGTGGAGGCATTTCGAGTGACTAAGGAGAGGTTATCTCTCTTAACATAGTTTTGGGAAAAGTTGCCGATTATTTCGTAAGTTATGCTTTACTATAGTCATGAGGATCCGAAAGATCTCAATCAATTGATTCATAGCGTGCGTGCCAGAGCTCCCTATGGGAGTAGCTCCGGAGTGTCTATTTGAGTCGTAGACTCGAGCAGAGACTTATATTTATTAGACGTATGATATAATAATCCGGAAATCCTTTGGATGACCAATGTTTTCAAATGCGCAACCAACGTTCCCTATGGGAGTCGCCCTCGAGTCCGTAATGGAGTTGTAGACTCGAAGGAGTACTCGAAGCTTATGAATTTTTCGATTTACCCGAGGACCTTACCAAATTTTCAGGTGCATGACCAGCGCTCCTGATAGGAGTAGCCCCCTAGTATTTGGTCGAGTTGTAGACTTGAGTAAGTACTTCTTCCTTGATTCGAGAGATTAAAGCCGTTGCTGGCATTTTCTTGTGGGAGTTGTTGATGTCATTGATGACGCCTGATGAGCTCAACCGTCTATGACATCATAGACGATAGGACTAGACGGTCGTGGGTCCCACTTTTTTCCTAGGATTTGACCAGTCACGCGTATTCTACGCGAAAGTTACTACGTCGCCTCGGTTTCTGCACGTAGTGGTCGGCATGCTCGCGACGGTTCGGGGCGATACCCTCTATGTGTACAACGTGATAGCTGACACATGTTAGGTTTAGTAGATCCACGGTTCTGCGTTTTCGTCTTCATCCCTTTTATACTGCTAGGGGTTGCGGTAATTCTCCACTCCGCCATTTGCTATCTTCGCCGATCTTGCCTTCGCCATTTCCAGAGATCGTGCTTCCCCTTGCACTGGACATTCTCTGTACTTTTCCTTCCTTCTTTCTTTGTGTGCACCGCTCAGCACGCCGTACCAACAAGATGGGCAAGCCAAAAAAAGTATCCGCCGCCGGAATGAGTGCTGTAGGCGCCGTCAAGAAGACCGCCGTCGGGCATGTACCCAACGGAGGGTGGCGGCGTTAGATGATGCGGGAGGTGGACCTCCGCTGCCTGCGTGAATTTCACCTAATTTCGCAAGACAAGACAGATGCGAAGATTCGTTGCGAGGAGGTAACTCCTGACCCACCCGAAGGGTTTTATGTTATGTTCTATGCCTTTGTTATTCGCGGTCTCTCCCTTCATGGCCACAACTTTCTTGACAGGCTCCTTTTTTTCTACGGGCTTCAACTGCATCAGTTGTCGCCCAATTCTCATCTTCACATTGCGTGCTTCATTACCTTGTGCGAGTGCCGGCTCGGCATCGAGCTGCACTTTGGCCTCTTTAAGAAACTCTATTCTTTGAAGAGGCAATCCGGCATTGGCGACACCGTGTATGAGCTGGGCGGGTACGGGAGATATATCCGCCCCAATTAGTAGAACTTCTCCTTCCACCTCTCCAAGTCCGCCCAAGGATGGGGGAACAAGTGGTTCTATATCCGGGACCAAAAGCTGAACGACCAGCTCTACGGCCTGGCTCCCTTCGATGCCCACGTGATGATCGTTAGGAAGCGCTCATGTTCCAAAGACATCCTGTCGGGTGATAGATAGGGCGTTGGCGCGCTATACAAGCCTGTTGAGGATTTGTAGATGGTGCGCGGTTGAGAAGTCTCCGGCGTCGACATTATCCGCACCTTCCTCAATTGTCGAGTGCATCCTCTCCAAGCGATGACATACCCGATGTTCCTGTACTCCGGCGTCCACGACCCAACGAGAGTTTTGGATAAGGAATTTTCCTCATCTGATCTCGACAGGGCTCTTCAATCGTTGGTTTGATTTAAAGCCGACACGAGCTTCCGGCGGAGGTCATCGACTGCCTTTCAAGATGAAGAACAAAGTTCCTCAGGTGAACATTCTACTTGCGTGTAATGCATTTTTATTTTATGTCCTCTGTACTTCATTTTGACTTGTGTCTTTGGTGTTCCGTAGGAACTTAAGGTGGAGAACATGGTGCCTCCCCTTCCTGAGAAGTTTGAGGTTGCACTAGGTAGCGGGGACGCGGAGTGTCGTGGGAATGACCACGGCAGACGCTGCAATCGGCAGCGAGTAGTAGAACATGGTGCAAGGGCGGCCAGCCATCTGCGGTGCGAGATGAGGACGGAGACACAAGGGTTTACCCAGGTTCGGCGGGTAAAGACCTACTCCTGCTAGATTATATTATGGTGAGAGTACAAGGGGGCGAGCTCGACGACTAGACGGCGAGTCGCTTGGGTGTATGATGGAACGTGTCCCCTATGCGTACCCTAGGGAGGTTTATATAGGCTCACCTCGCTAGGGTTTACAGATTACAACCAAATTAGTTAAGGATTTGGGTGTATGATTAATCAACTTGCCAAGTTTTACAATTAGGTTCAAGTTCTCTATGATATTTGAATCTAGTTTCCATGTCGTCCATAACCGTGGACACGGCTTTTCGAAAAGATTAATACCCTGCAGGGGTGTATAACTTTACCCACACACGCCAACCGATTCTTAATGCCACTATAGATTAGCCCTCTTCCTTGGAAGGCCGGCAGAGAGTGGTTGACCACGACCTTTACCTTTCTTTCACTGAGACCATGAGTCACGCACTAGGGAGATGCCGCTGTAACGGGTCGAGTCCCGAAGCCGGTCCCTAATGATGTGTGTGGGGTTCAAGATTATGGATGCCGGGCATCTCTTGTTCCCGGCCACGCTTACCTACATGTATGAATGCACCTCCTTCACCTCCATTCAAGAACATCCAAGATGCATATGTCGAATGGAAAGCCCAAACTATGTGACTCATGGAATCTACTCAGCAAGTTGGTCGAGGGGGTTTCCAGGCCCCCGTGTGGCTGTGCGCTCGTCTTGGTCCATAGGCAAGAACTCAGGTCCTAGTAGTGTCAAGTATGGGACTACAAAAACCACAACCCACCATGGCCTCCCATACAAGCCTTAGCATGTTTAACTTTCATCTCTGATCATACCACGTCATCCTGTCAAACTAGGTTCATTCTCAGCTCTGATTCATCATCCGGATGGATCAGTGGTAACGACTAAGCATGGCTAAGCACAACAGAGTTAATATCTCTAGCAACGCTTCACAAGACAAACCCTAGTTATGCTAGGAGCAGTGGATCAGGGAATATAGGATATAAAGGAAACATGCATCAGATAGGATTACTCTATCTATCGATAAAAGACTTCAGAATCGTATGCACATGGCAAGAATTGAAATGCTTGAAAACATAGGATTATATCATGGGTGGGGCTTCGCTTGCCTTTGCCAGTTGATATCTAGAAAGCAGAGCTTCGGACATCTGTTACTTGACTTGATTATAGTTTATCAAGTATTGGTCTTCGAGCTTCGACGGTGTTTATCTCGGGCTTCGATCTGGATCTCGATTCCGATATCGTATTCTACCGGAGAAGAACCAAACACCGGAAAGAAAGGGAAACAATCAACACATGGCATCGATGCAATGCTCAATCAAGGATGGTGATATGACAAGTTAAATTGCATTGATATAAACCCCTAAGGCATGCTTGACAATTTAATCGGGGTCCGAGAAGTGCAAACCCTAGAATATGGAATCCTCGAAATCACCTTTGGGGGTCATTTTGTTCTTCTAATATACTTTCCATGAAAGTTTAGAATGCATGATTATAATGATATGATATAGGTCTCATTTTTCTGAAATTTTTGATATATTATTTGTATTTTTCTGATTTAAAATGAATTAGTTATGAATTTCTCCATTTTTAATTCATTTTAAATCATTTTTGGAATATTATAAAATAATTTACATTTTAGAATTACTCTTACATTTTTATTTTGTAATTCTATTTCCTATGAATTGGCATTTTATATATGACAAAAGCATAGTAAATAGAGGCATGCCATTTCATATTATCATTAGTTGAATGCAACATATAATTATTAGTGACTTAGAGAGGGAACTTATCACCTCCTCTTTCATAGTAGTAGCAAGCACAAGAAGAAATTTTAACATTGTAGCCATTTAAAGCATGAAAGTTCATAAAGTTTGTTATATAAAGAGGATTATTGTAATTATCATGTTATTCATTGGCATGATTTCCTCTTTCAAATAGTTGCTAGTACAATCTTCAATCTTAATATCATGGTTGCAATGAGGATTTTCAACAAAAGGTATATGAGACCACATATATATATTTCCTATCAAGTTCATATTTCTCCTCTATGGTGAAACTTGGAGAACTCAAAAATATAGAAGGAATCTTACTAATAAGGGTATCATCATGAACAACAAGTATATCATTTTTATGTTCCAATGAATTAGTACCAACTATTGTATCTGGAGGATTATCAAGAAGGAAAGTACCATCATCTAAAGCATTATCATATAACATATTTAAAACACACTCCTCACATACATCAAAGTCGTTACTTGAATAAACAATGGCATCTATAGGAATATAATCATCTGATTCATCACTATGAAAATATGATTCATTAATAGACTCATTCATGATAATAGAGTTTTCAATTTAAGAGTTACTATCATATGTTGCTGGTGAAGGTGGAAGACATTCTTCCCTAAGCTTAGGTTGGACCATATCTTCTTATTCTTCTTTGGGGGTGCATGGGCATCCCCAACCTTAGGTCTTTGTCATCTTCTTCCTACAGAATATTAGTTCTTTCCATGGCAACAAGAACATCTTTAACATGGTTAATGCCATAGGAACTCTCATAAAAGTTTCTTTTGCAATGTGTATGGAGAATAAAATTTATTTCTTTAAGATCACGAGCTACAACACAAGATGCATACTTTTTATCAACAAGGGAATCTACATTGATAGTGTGTCAATTATAGTGAGGGAACATCTCATGAGCTCCGTTGAAGGCAATAAATTGATCAAGTAGTGTCATGTCAAAATCACCATAATCCTTCTTATTATATGAGGCAATTATAAAGTTATTGTTAAATTTGCATTGATAGTGTCGATGTTTATCATTTTGTTTTGTGCAATAGTCAATAAAGTCTTGCATATGTGATCTTTCTTTAGAAAATATATAATCAACTTCTTTTAATAATAACCTATATTCCTCATCTGAAAGTTCATCCATAGTGAAAGTAACACTAATTTTTTATGTGTTTTTATATAAGGTAAGTAAGTACAAAACTGAAAGTAAACTAAAGAAAAACTCACAAAAAAGCAAGTTAAAGAAATAATCGCCCCAAGCTTATATGATTGCACAATACAAAAAAAACTAAAAATAAAACTAGATGAAAACTCAAAGTAAATCTAATATCTAGTGCACACAAGAATAAAAGCGTATGCTCTATGCTCCCCGGCAATGGCGCCAGAAAAGTACTTGATCACTGTAGTATCTCTCAATGTGGAAGTAGGGTATCGATCCACAGGAGCAAGAAGTAAAAGCTATTTATTATTTACAACTAAAGTGTCACAATTTTTAGTAGTTCATGCACTAAAAAATTTAAAGAAACAATGAAGGTTGATTTAATACAGGGAATTAAAGTGCAAAAAAAATAATGTAAAGTGTCCCAATCCTCTTCAACATAGGACGACAAGAAAAGTTTTTCTCTGATGGGAACAATGGACATGGGTTCACTCAATCCTCTCTCTACATCTATGGTGATGATAATGTTATAGATAAATATACACACAATTGTGATGTTTTAATGGTAACTTTTATGATGGCTACATATCCTAAAACACATAGTTGAATGAAATACTCATTTATGCTGCTAGGTACCCTCTTAAGGCTAGAGTTGGTTATTGTCACACCACATATCATACTTCTCCAATTTTACCCCTAGATAAAGGGTGTTTTACTGCATTATGTCACTCAATACATATGATGTTTTCACATGGCCACCCATTACCTACATACATAATGCTTCTTAAAGGAAAATAATCCAAACACTAATGCAACGATTTTGTTGTTGTGTGTATTACCACATCCCTCTCATATACCTCCACTTGGTGGTGTCAAACACCTCATGGCTTTGGTAAACAAGGCATTTTGCATAGATCGAACCATTACATTGTTGGGGAACGCGCTACAGAAAACAAAAAAATTTAGTGCATAACCAAGATCCAAATGCAAGGGTGAGGTAAAGGAACATACCCTCATAGATCAAACTAGCGGAAGTTTGTCGATGATGAGGTTGGTCATGCATCGATCCCCGCAACAAGCCTTATCGAGTCACGAAAAGATGTATTATCCCACGGATGGATCTGAAGAACTAGTGCTACAAATGTTGCACCTCCACCGGTATCAACACGTGCAATGAGAATGGCATCGTGTTGAGGCGAGAGCAAGATCCCACGAACAAAGTGGGAACGTGTCGATGAAGATCTAGCAGCACTCTGTCATATGTCAAGATTAGATCTAGACGAGGTAGAAGAGGAGCTACTAGGGGCATTGGTGAAGTTCTCCTCCACGCGACGAAGACGACGATGCGAGGAAGAGGAAGAAGATCAGAGGCCGAAGCAGCGGCGCCGGAAGGAGGCGGCGGGCGACCGGTGGTGGCAGCGTGGTCGGGTGGCTTGGGGTGGACTTGTCCTTGCCCACTCCCCTCAATATATAGGAGGATTCCATTCTCCATAGAGGAGAGTAGGACTAGGATCCGTATCCTACAAGGACTCCCCCATTTCCTTTTTCCACCAATTTGAGACAGAGAGGAAGTCCATATCAATAAGGAGTCCGCATCAAATACTGAGTCCTCCCCAAAATCAACTTGGGGGCAAGTTTGAGACCAGGGAGGACTCCACCCGCTGGCCCTATGAGAGGCCCTGGATGATTCGGCTAGGATCTCCTCCCCCGCGCACGTATAGGCCCAGTGGGCCAATGCGACACTTTGGCCTATGGGACCCACTGGAATATTAATAAATAATAATGTCTTATTTATCATTAATATAAATATTTATTCCAAAGCTTTCCAAATTAACTTTCAGACACCTCTGAGTTAATTCGAAACCTTCCTAAAATATTCCTGGTGTCCTCTTATAATGTCCAAAACTATTCCGTCCACTCTTGGTGATATCCCAGACACCTCCGGAATATTACGAGACACTCCGAAACAACCTTTCGGAATTACTTAATCCAACTATCTCATTCTCATTCATATTCTAAAATGTCAAAAACGTCTTAAGTGTGTGACCCGATAGGTTCGAATATTTGCAGAACTCATTCCGTGGCAATGATTGATATCAGTGTCTTGATAGAAGTAGCAACACCCGCAAATAACACGAAGATTTTATCATGTGAACCATACTATTGATTTTGATACATATCGTATTGATTCGATGATACTTTACATTGCCCGAGATGAAGCACTAGGTTATTCTTGTTTCCTGGCATATACTTTTCACTCATCTCGTACTATCGATGTTCCTGTGTTCAACAACTTGATCATGTGTCCGGCTAGATGATGATGAACATCATAGTACATGAGTGGGCCTAGAGTGTATCTCGCCATCGTCAGGAGTATCAATTCCCACAAGCACACCATGTGACTGATTGGCGAACCATCCGGTACGAACAAGCATCAACTTTATAATTACTCTATTAAGAGAAACATTCGAGAATCTTGCCACGTCCATATTGTTCCCAAGTTTATATGTGTCCTATGGTCAAACGATTTCTAGTAAAGGCAATACAATGTCTTATGAGATTAAACCGATAACTATATTGAGGATGTGTTTCACGGTGTCTCATGTTTGGGTGTATCCATCGTCATTGTTCTCCAACAACTCCAATCATATATGTCAGCGGCAACACCACAATCATATATGAAGGGATACGGGTAGGATACACTAGCGCAAATCAAAATTTTCTACCGCGTAAACTAGGATTACTGATGTCATAGATCACGGGGTTACCACTAGACGCGCAATTGCGGAATTGATGAAGCGCGTCGAGGCTATGCAGACGTTCCAATTATCCTCCTTGTCCTCGTCCCACGAGAAGCTCCTCTTGCGCGGCTCGTCCAAACGCTACAGATGCAGCGCCTCCGAGGTATCCACACGTACAGGGTGGAAGCGTAAGACGCCGGACTGCTAGGTCCGCGCGTGCAACACATGCGTGAGGAGTGGCGGCTGGGAGGAATGGTCTAACCCTGGTCAACTCGCCCCACCCTCTCTTATATAGGCGTCTGTAACATCCCTAAAATCATGTTTTCAAAGATTGCATATCATTCATGCATGCATATCATTTAGGGATCAATTTCAAAACTCATTTCTAGAAAATAGAAGCACTGAGTGCTATTATTTTATGTGAGCAAGCATTGATCTAATGCCACTCTCAAATGAGAATATAATTGTTTTAAACCAAGTTTTTTTGTCCTTATGTTGTTTTGGTTGAGTGTTAAAGCTTGGACAAAAATTTCCAAAACAAATATAGTTTTAAAACCATTTTCAAATCTTCATCAAACCATGTGCTAAGACGTTGTTATTTTAAAAATCTTCAAAGGACCATGCAAGTCCATCAAGGCAGCATGGTTTTGTACTCAAAATTATACTGGATTCACATTACAAAAGGCCAGAAATATTTGAAATACAAATACTTTTAAATTCATTTGAAATTGATTCCAGAAAATTGAATTAGAAAAAGAAAAAAGTTTAAAAACCCAACTGGGCCTGGCGCCACCAATCCAGCCCAACAAGCGAAGCAGCCCACCCGGGCCACTCCTCTCTCTGTCTTTTCTCACCCGCGACGAACCAGCCTCGTAGCCACTGAGCACTGGGCCCTCTCCACGTTAGCGTCGTCTTCCCCAATTTATCGCGCGCGGTCACCGCCCCGCCGTTACCACCGTGCAGTGACGCCGCGATTAAAACTCGCTTAAATGCCATTGATTCAGCGCGCAATCTTCGCCCCGCTTCTGGCTACTTAAACCCCTCGCTGCCGCGGTCATTTTCCCCCACTTTCCTCGCTCACTCCGCCACCAGGCTACGCGCATTCGAGCTCAGAACCCCACAGCACCGACGACCTCCGGCGACCGATTCCGGTGAGCTCCGGCCGCCCCCCTTTCTCTGGTTCAAACAATCGTGACCAGCAAGTTCTTGCGTGTTCCCTGATACCTTCCGTTTGTTTTCTCGTGACCTAGCTCGCCGTCCCCGTTCACGGCCGCAAGTGACAGAACCGCCATCTAACTCCGATGAGCAATTGAGGTATAATCTGACCGCCACTTGTATTCTCCTTGATCCAGTAGTGTTCGCCGTAGACTTGTGCACCTCCTAATGCCATCGTGCGGCTAGGGGCGAGAACCTCGAAACGCGTCGCGTTCGCAAGCACCGACATCCACGGCGCTTCTTCGCCAACGGTTTACCTTGAGCATCAGCAGCACGCGGCGAACTCGGTAAGCCACCTCTCCCTCTCCCGCGCGACCTAGATCGTCGGCAACGTCTTTGACAGAGCCGCCGCCGCTAGCGCCGACAGGCTTTGGTCGCTTGATCGCGAACCGTTGGATCTAGATCCAACGTGTTAGATAGATCACTTAAACGAAGGGGTACATAACAGATCTTGCCGTGCGATCTAAGTTAGATCTGACGGTCCATGTTAGTCGATCCGCGCGAATCGGTATCAACCAATCAGAGAGCATCGCGTGGCTAGTCCTTTGTTTTAAAAACAGAATTTAGATCTATTAGATGTTTAAACTTATAAAATTCATAACTTTTGATTCCCACGTCCAAATTTGACAAATTTTATACCATTGGAATTAGGAGAGAAAATCCTTTCTGTTTATGCAATGTGTTTAATTTTTTTCCTCTGTAAAAATGGTTGTTTTTACAGAAACATTTGTAGGCATAATTTGTGTATAGTAATTATTTGAAAAATGTTATGCTTATCAAATAAAGTTTTTTTTGGCTTATTTTGGACTTGTTTATGATTCAGTACCGTGTACTTGTCTTGTTTGGTGTAGAAAATCATCACATGGCATTTTGCATACATTCATGTATTTTTGCTTGTATATATTGTGTATGTGATTTTGTGCCATTATTTTATGTGTAGATTTTGGTGCAAATAGGGATTGTGATTGTGAAGATTGTTGCTACTCCCCAAACTACCAAGGCAAGTGGTGCTTCATGATTTTATTCCTATGTTTTTCAACTATGCACTAGAAATATTTTGTATAGGACTTGCATGAGTATTTTGATCTATATGCTATGCTTGGGAAATCATAGTAGTTGTAGAATTGCTAGAAATTTCTAAGTTAAGATGCTTATCAATGCCATGCTTAGCCTAGCTAGTAGCAACCAAGGGTGGTTATATATTCATACTATGAGAAAATATTTTTAAGTCTTTGGACTTGTGTTTTTTGCTTAATAAAACAACTAAGTGAATGAAACACCTGGGTGGAATGGAAGGAATGGTTTGTGTTGAGTGGTTACACAAGGCCCATATCCATGGTTTACCTTGTGTATCTCACTTGTGGAAAGCCACCCAGGAACAAAGGGATTTGAGATGCCAAATGTTAAGAAGCTTCTAGTGTAGCCACATGGCATTATGGGCTCTGCCTGGATCATATAGGTTGCAATAACTTAGCCATTTGGACAGTTGGTGGTAGTGCATTTGGTCTAAGGGAAGGCTTTTGAAAGGTCCTATCTTGGTGAAAATCAAGTCTTGTGGGGAAAGTGCACAACCTCTGCAGATGGAAGAATCTAAGTACTTAGCCATGTGCCTGGTATTGGACAACTTGAGCATCAAGACATGGAAGCTATCAAGAATCTCCTCATCCAAATTTCTAAGTTAAAACTTGTGGTTGAACAAGGGGTAAAGTTTCACCAATGTCTATTGGTGATTCCTTGGGAAAGTTTTGTCAAAGAAAAACTTAGTGTTTTCAACTGATAGGTAAAACCTATTTTGAGCAAAGCAAGCCTAAGCTACACTTATCCAAAATGCATATAGTACCTAGACTGCTAATATTTTACTAAGGTACCACTTGCCAATACTATTCCAATGTATTGACCCACTCTGGCTGTAACTTGTGATGTTGCAGGTTATTCTAATGATGATTAGGGGTTATGAGTCTACACTCAACATGCTTGCCTGTGGCACATGAAGATGAAGACTTATTTATCTTATTATATATTTGAACTCTTGTATTAGGCCTGTGGCCATGGAGTTTGTAAAAGACTATGTTTGTCTCTGGAATGATACGTAATAATGACCTTTGTTTCTGTGTACTTCATCTTAAACTGTGGATGCTAGAATTGATCCAGGGACTAGCATTGCAATCACAAGGATCCTTACCTTTATAAAGGGAGGGATCTTACAGATGGTATCAGAGCACTGTGTTGCTTGTAGGATTATGACCCTAGGATTGGATTAGAAACCACTAAGGAAAAAAATTCCAACAACTTCCACACTTATCTTATTCTTCTTGTAAACTTTTCTAATCTTCTTTCTCATCTCTACTGATAGAAGGATGCATTGTTAGCCTATTAGACTAGAGAGTGAAAGATGTTTTGTGCCTTGTTAGTTGGACCACCACACTTATCATTATATTTCCAAATTTTTTAACTAAGTGATATTGAACCTTGTTTATATACTATGAATTGTGTGTTTGTTTGCCAATGATATGCTAGAGTCACTTTGTCTTGTGTGTTTCTATTGATGTTGTTTCTAACATTTGCCTATCTTATAAAATAGATGCCTAATGTTACCATCAGCACGGCTGAAGAGTTTGAAGAGTTCAAGGGAACTCTTTTTGGCACTCGTCTTACTGAGCTCACTAGTGTGCTCAATCTCCCACTTGCTACCATCATGATGCTTCCCCTCACCAAGTTCGAGAGGAAGGACCTTTGGGGCTTCAAGGTCACTCAGCCAGGACGCCAGACTGAGCCAGCCACGAAGGCCATCACCTTCAAGCTCATGCATGATGACAAGGAGAGAGGCCTAGAGGTAGTCATGCAGGATTTGCTTGGACATTTGCTAGGGAGACACTCTCGGGAGATTAGAGGTACTCACTTCCACGCCTTCGGTAGACGTGATGAGGATGGTGAGGCCATTGACTTGGAGGACACTACTAGAGAGACGGCAGAGCCGATTCGATTATACCTCCAGGACTTAGAGGTTCTTCTTAGGCACCTAGATACTGATAGGACCAACGTCATGCTTAGCAATGACGAACTCCAGGTGCAGCTTCATGAGAAGGACAAGCTCTTCGCGGATCAAGATGAGATAGTCAAGGAAATGGAGGCCAAGTTTGAGAGTCAGGATAGAAAGTTCAAGAGTCAAGAGAAGAGAGTCCAAGATAAGAACAAGAGGATTTGAGACATGACTGCAGAACTAGAGGCCAAGGACTTCGAGCTCGAGCATCAACAGGTGGTGATTGAGAGACTACGTTCATAGAAAAGGGCTCTCAAAACCAAAGTAGATACCTTGACTACCAATGTCGAGAAATACAAGACCGCAATGGAGAATGTAGGCCTTACACTTGTTGATGAGGAGATTGATGCAGAGGAGTAGTGATGACTACTCATTTACCTTTTATTTACCATGCTTTTGATTATTGAGTCACAATGACAATCCAACATGTGGATGGCTTGCTATTGGTGTGTTTGCTTTTCAAAACTTGTTGTTTATGTTGTTGAACTTTTGTTATTTTGATGCATGCTTGGTGATTGACTATGTGATGTATTGTGCATGATAAGCATATATGGGTATCTCATTCTTATCCTTATTGAAAACCACAGATGCCTCCTCGACGTGCCAATCCCAACCCTAACAACAACAATATCACCCCTGAGATGCAGCAGATGATGACAGCTCAGACGCAGCTGATGCAGATGATGACCACGTTCATACAGAATCAGAACAACAACAACAATAATAACAACAACAACAACAATCAGAATAACCCACCGGGTTTTGACATGCTTACCAGATTCTTAAGACTAAGGCCAGAAAAGTTCTCACGAACTACTGATCCCATGGTGGCCAATGATTGGCTATGCTCAGTGAACAAGGACTTGGTAAATGTTGGCTGTACTGATGAGGAGAAAGTCAGGTTTGCAGCACACTTGTTGGAAGGACCAGCAGCTACTTGGTGGGATAACTTTCAGATCACCACTCCCATTGAGGATGTGACATGGGCTATCTTTGAAGATGGTTTCCGTACTGCTCACATCTCATCCTGAGTGATGAGTTTGAATAAGAAGGAATTTCATAACTTCAAGCAGCGCCACCGCAGCGTGGCTGAATATATTGAGGAGTTCAAAAATCTGGCGCGTTATGCACCAGATGAAGTTGACACTGATGCTAAGAGGAAAGAAAAGTTCCTTGAAGGGTTGAACGATGAATTGAACCTGTAGTTAGCTGTGGCCTATGTCCCCACATATCAGTCTCTTTGTGATAAGGCTGCCATCTTGGAGAGCAAGATGAAACAAGTTGAAAGCAGGAAGAGGAAGCACTCTGACAAGCACAGCTCAGGATCATCTCACAAGCGTTCCCATTGTGATGATAGTGAGAATTCTGGATCCCACAAGCATGGAAAGTACAACAAACACCACAACCACAACCGTCATCATGACAACAAGCATTAACGTAGTCATGACAATGACAAGTACAAGAGTCACAAGAGTGGGTACAGGAACCACCACAATGGAAGTGGAAGTGGTAGTGGAAGCCAGCCTGCAAAGAGGGATATCGGTCAGGTTGAGTGTTTCAAGTGTAAGAAGATGGGACATTATGCAAATGAGTTCCCAGAAAAGAAAGTTGAAGGATCCAACAAGCCCAACCCTTTCCATAAGGGGCAAGTGAACCACATCAATGTGGAGGAAATCTATGAAGAGTTAGATGCTATCGCTGGTAAGTTCAAACTCAATTCTATGCCAGCACTTGTTCTTTTTGATACTGGTGCATCACATTCATTCATATCAAAAGAATTTGTTGATAGAAATGGGTTCCCAACTGAAAACATTGGGTGTCCAATAAAAGTAATTTCTCTAGGTGGAGATATGATAGTGAGTCTTGGATGTCGGGATCTAGTAATAGAGTTTGTAAAGCATAAGTTTCCAATGAGTCTGATAATCCTAGATTCCCAAGGACTGGATGTTATTTTGGGAATGGATTGGATGACCAAGTATGAAGGAGTACTAGATTGTGCTAATCGAACTGTTGCACTCACAACCCCGGAAAAGAAACGGATAAGATTTAAGTCTAACTTTGAATCGAAAGGGAGTAAGCTAAATTCTCTTAAAGGGGTTAGCATAGACAGTGTGCCAATTGTGAGTGAATATCCGGATGTGTTTCCGGAAGAATTGCCAGGAATGCCACCAGATAGAGATGTGGAGTTTCTTATTGACTTGCTACTAGGTTCTGGACCAATAGCAAAGAGACCGTACAAGATGTCAATTGATGAGTTGAAAGAACTCAAGAAACAACTTGGAGAACAGTTGCAGAAAGGATTTATTCAACCAAGTTCTTCATCTTGGGGAGCACCAGTCTTGTTTGTGGAAAAGAAGGATAGAAGTCAAAGGTTATGCATAGATTAACGCTCACTCAATGAGGTGACTATCAAGAACAAATACCCTTTGCCTAGAATCAATGACTTGTTTGATCAGTTAGAAGGAGCCTGTGTGTTCTCAAAGATTGATCTCCGATCAGGTTACTTTCAGCTTAAGATAAGAGAACAAGACATACCTAAGACAGCTTTCAGCACTAGGTATGGATTGTATGAGTATACCGTGATGCCATTTGGTTTGACCAATGCACTAGCTTACTTCATGAATATGATGAACAAAGTGTTCATGGAGTTCCTTGACAAGTTTGTTGTCGTATTCATGGATGACATTTTGATCTACTCCAAGAGCAAAGAAGAGCATGAAGGACATTTGTGTTTGATACTTGAGAAGCTTAGAGAGCATAAGTTGTATGCCAAATTCAGCAAGTGTGATTTTTGGTTGAATGAAGTTGGATTTCTTGGACACGTTGTGTCAGGAGATGGTGTAGCAGTTGATCCTGCTAAAGTTTCAGCTGTAACTGAATGTGAATCACCTAAGTCAGTGAAAGAGGTTCGTAGTTTCCTTGGCTTGGCGGGATACTACAGAAGATTCATTGAGAATTTCTCCAATATAGCTAAGCCAATGACAGAGTTACTAAAGAAAGACAAGAAATTTGCTTGGTCTGAAGGATGTGAACTCAGTTTCCAAGAATTGAAGAAGAGACTAGTGACAGCACCAGTCTTATGTCTGCCAGATTTGGAGAAAGATTTCCAAGTGTATTGTGATGCATCTCATCATGGATTAGGTGCAGTAATTATGCAAGAAGGGAAAGTTGTGGCTTATGCCTCGAGACAACTCAAAACTCATGAGGTAAACTACCCTACTCATGATTTAGAGTTAGCCTCTGTTGTCCATGCACTCAAAACATGGAGACACTATCTCTTGGGAAAGCGGTGTGAAGTGTTCACCGATCACAAAAGTTTGAAGTATATCTTCACCCAGAAGGAAATTAACATGAGACAAAGAAGATGGCTAGAACTCATCAAGGACTACGACTTGAGTTTGCAATACCACCCCGGTAAAGCAAATGTTGTAGCGGATGCTCTAAGCCGTAAGGTTTTTGTGAATGGCCTTACTAAGGGAGAATTGCCAGATGATCTGTGTGCCCAATTTAGAGATCTCAAATTGGAGATTGTGCCTGAAGGACACCTCATGTCATTGGATGTTCAACCCACTTTGTTGGACAAAATCAAAGAAGCCCAAAAGGCAGATAATGAAATTGAAGAGATTAAGGAAAAGATTGGCAAGGGAAAAGCCAAAGGATTCCATGAAGATGAACAGGGTACTTTATGGGATGGAAAACGTATCTGTGTTCCACAAGATCCAGAACTTCGGAAACTGATTTTACAAGAAGCACACAACTCACCGTATTCCATTCATCCGGGTAACACCAAAATGTACATGGATATGAAATAAAGATTTTGGTGGAATAATATCAAGAAGGACATCGCCGAACATATTGCTTTTTGTGATGTATGTAGTAGAGTGAAAGCGGAACATCAGAAACCAGCAGGATTGTTACAACCACTACCTATTCCTGATTGGAAGTGGGACAAGATTGGCATGGATTTCATCACCGGATTGCCAAGGACCCGGTCAGGATATGATTCTATTTGGGTAGTAGTGGACCGCTTAACTAAAGTGGCTCATTTTATACCCGTGAAGACAACCTAGACAAGTGCTAAGTTAGCCAAGATCTATATGAGTAGAATTGGATGTCTACATGGAGTACCCAAGAGTATTGTGTCTGATAGGGGAACTCAATTCACTTCTCATTTTTGGAGGCAACTACATGAGTCATTGGGAACGAGGTTGGAATTCAGTACTGCTTTTCAGCCTCAGACTGATGGACAAATGGAAAGGACCAACCAGATTCTTGAAGATATGTTGAGAGATTGTGCCCTAGACTATGGAGCCAGTTGGGATGAAAGTCTGCCTTACGCAGAATTCTCTTACAATAACAGCTATCAAGCCACTATTGAGATGGCACCATTTGAGTTTCTCTATGGGAGAAAGTGTACCACCCCATTGCTATGGAATGGTGTGGGAGAAAGAAGTTTGTTCGGACCAGAACTAATCATGGAGGCTGAAGAGAAAGTCAAGCTAGTTAAGGACAGATTGAAGATAGCACAGTCCCGACAGAAGAGCTACGCAGATCCTAAGCGTAGAGAAGTCACCTATGAAGTGGGTGATAGAGCTTATCTTAGAGTGTCACCACTTCGTGGAGTGAAGAGATTTGGAGTCAAAGGAAAATTGGCCCCAAGATATGTTGGACCATTCAAGATTCTGAGTCGTAAAGGAGAAGTAGCTTATGAGATTGAATTGCCAGAATCATTGTCTGCCGTTCACAATGTGTTTCATGTGAGTCAACTTAAGAAATGCCATCCAGAGATGGAAGAGACATCTTTGAAGGATACTATACCTTTGGAGGAAGTTCAATTGGAAAGTGACCTCACTTATGAGGAAAAACCCATCAAGATTCTTGAGACTGCAGAAAGAGTTTCTCGGACTAAGACTATCAAATTCTGTAAAGTTCAATGGAACCACCATTCTGAAGAAGAAGCAACATGGGAAAGAGAAGATGATCTTCGGAAAGACCACCCTCACCTATTTGCTAGCCAATCCGAATCTCGAGGACAAGATTCACCTTAAGGGGGTTAGATTTGTAACATCCCTAAAATCATGTTTTCAAAGATTGCATATCATTCATGCATGCATATCATTTAGGGATCAATTTCAAAACTCATTTCTAGAAAACAGAAGCACTGAGTGCTATTATTTTATGTGAGCAAACATTGATCTAATGCCACTCTCAAATGAGAATATAATTGTTTTAAACCAAGTTTTGTTTGCCCTTATGTTGGTTTGGTTGAGTGTTAAAGCTTGGACAAAAATTTCCAAAACAAATATAGTTTTAAAACCATTTTCAAATCTTCATCAAACCATGTGCTAAGACATTGTTATTTTAAAAATCTTCAAAGGACCATGCAAGTCCAGCAAGGCACCATGGTTTTGTAATCAAAATTATACAGGATTCACATTACAAAAGGCCAGAAAGATTTGAAATACAAATACTTTTAAATTCATTTGAAATTGATTCTAGAAAATCTAATTAGAAAAAGAAAAAGGTTTAAAAACCCAACTGGGCCTGGCGCCACCAATCCAGCCCAACAAGCGAAGCAGCCCACCCGGGCCACTCCTCTCTCTGTCTTTTCTCACCCGTGACGAACCAGCCCCACAGCCACTGAGCACTGGGACCTCTCCATGTCAGTGTCGTCTTCCCCAATTTCTCACGCGCAGTCATCGCCCCGCCGTTACCACCGTGCAGTGACGCCGCGATTAAAACTCGCTTAAATCCCATTTATTCAGCGCGCAATCTTCGCCCCGCTTCTGGCTACTTAAACCCGTCGCCGCCGCGGTAATTTTTGCCCACTTTCCTCGCTCACTCCGCCACCAGGCTGCGCGCATTCGATCTCAGAACCCCGCAGCACCGACGACCTCCGGCCGCCCCCCTTTCTCTGGTTCAAACAATCGTGACCAGCAAGTTCTTACACGTTTCCTGATACCTTCCGTTTGTTTTCTCGTGACCCAGCTCGCCGTCCCCGTTCACGGCCGCAAGTGACAGAACCGCCGTCTAAGTCCGACGAGCAATTGAGGTATAATCTGACCGCCCCTTATATTCTCCTCGATCCAGTAGTGTTCGCCGTAGACTTGTGCACCCCATAATGCCACTGACTCATGCTAGGGAGACGCAGAACCTCGGCAACATCGTCGTTTACAAGCACCCGACGCCGCGCACAACTCCGACGAGCTCCAGCGACATCCACGGTGCATCCCTTCGCTAACAAAGCCTACCTTAAGCATCAGCAGCACGCGGCGAACTCGGTAAGCCACCTCTACCTCTCCCACGCGACCTAGATCGTCGGTAACGTCTCTGACAGAGCCGCCGCTGCCACTCTCCGCCGCTAGCGCCGCGAGGCTTTGGTCGCTTGATCGCGAACCGTTGGATCTAGATCCAACGTGTTAGATAGATCACTTAAACGAAGGGGTACGGAACAGATCTGGCCGTGCGATCTAAGTTAGATCTGACGGTCCGCGTTAGTCGATCCGTGCGAATCGGTATCAACCAATCAGAGAGCGCCGCGTGGCTAGTCCTTTGTTTTAAAAACAGAATTTAGATCTATTAGATGTTTAAACTTGTAAAATTCATAGCTTTTGATTCCCACGTCCAAATTTGACAAATTTTATACCATTGGAATCAGGAGAGAAAATCCTTTCTTTTTATGCAATATGTTTAATGTTTTGACTCTATAAAAATGGTTGTTTTACAGAAACATTTGTAGGCATAATTTGTGTATAGTAATTATTTGAAGAATGTTATGCTAATCAAATAAAGTTTATTTGGCTTATTTTGGACTTGTTTATGATTCATTACTGTGTACTTGTCTTGTTTGGTGTAGAAAATCATCACATGGCATTTTTCATACATTCATGTATTTTTGCTTGTATATATTGTGTATGTGATTTTGTGCCATTATTTTATGTGTAGATTTTGGTGCAAATAGTGATTGTGATTGTGAAGATTGTTGCTACTCCCCAAACTACCAAGGCAAGTGGTGCTTCATGATTTTATTCCTATGTTTTTCAACTATGCACTAGAAATATTTTGTATAGGACTTGCATGAGTATTTTGATCTATATGCTATGCTTGGGAAATCCTAGTAGTTGTAGAATTGCTAGAAATTTCTAAGTTAAGATGCTTATCAATGCCATGCTTAGCCTAGCTAGTAGCAACCAAGGGTGGTTATATATTCATACTATGATAAAATATTTTTAAGTCTTTGGACTTGTGTTTTTTGCTTAATAAAACAACTAAGTGAATGAAACACCTGGGTGGAATGGAAGGAATGGTTTGTGTTGAGTGGTTACACAAGGCCCATATCCATGGTTTACCTTGTGTATCTCACTTGTGGAAAGCCACCCAGGAACAAAGGGATTTGAGATGCCAAATGTTAAGAAGCTTCTAGTGCAGCCACATGGCATTATGGGCTCTGCCTGGATCATATAGGTTGCAATAACTTAGCCATTTGGACAGTTGGTGGTAGTGGGATGATAGGTTGGAGAGCATCCATTTGGTCTAAGGGAAGGCTTCTAAAAGGTCCTTTCTTGGTGAAAATCAAGTCTTGTGAGGAAAGTGCACAACCTCTTCAGATGGAAGAATCTAAGTACTTAGCCATGTCCCTGGTATTGGACAACTTGAGCATCAAGACATGGAAGCTATCAAGAATCTCCTCATCCAAATTTCTAAGTTAAAACTTGTGGTTGAACAAGGGGTAAAGGTTCACCAATGTCTATTGGTGATTCCTTGGGAAAGTTTTGTCAAAGAAAAACTTAGTGTTTTCAACTGATAGGTAAACCTATTTTGAGCAAAGCAAGCCTAAGCTACAATTATCCAAAATGCATATAGTACCTAGACTGCTAATATTTTACTAAGGTACCACTTGCCAATACTATTCCAATGTATTGACCCACTCTAGCTGTAACTTGTAATGTTGCAGGTTATTCTGATGATGATTAGGGGTTATAAGTCTACACTCAACATGCTTGCCTGTGGCACATGAAGATGAAGACTTATTTATCTTATTATATATTTGAACTCTTGTATTAGGCCTGTGGCCATGGAGTTTGTAAAAGACTATGTTTGTCTCTGAAATTATATGTAATAATGACCTTTGTTTCTGTGTACTTCATCTTAAACTGTGGATGCTAGCATTGATCCAGGAACTAGCATTGCAATCACAGGGATCCTTACCTTTATAAAGGGAGGGATCTTACAGCGTCCCTAGTGGGCTTCTACATTAGCAGCCCATTAGTAGCCTAAGCCTGGTCTAATTCGGATCTAATCCTCATTAGGTTTCCAGCCCCTTAAGTGTGTGACCCTATAGGTTCATATACGTGTAGACATGACACGAATACACTTATTCTGTCAATAGTTGGTAGCGGCCTCTAGCAAGACATGCCAACTCCTAAACGCATACAAAGATCATATCGAATGAACCATCACAAGGTTTAGTACATGTCTTTCCCTTTGCCACATGATATTTGGTCTAGCTCCACGCTGACCTCTCTTTCTCGATACTGTGATTCAGAATCCCTTTACTAGGTTAACTCTTAATCTTATGTAGCACGACCATGCATTTCTAGATCATCACTCGAGGGGCCCAGAGATATCTCTCTCAAGTAGAGAGGGGCAAATCCCATCTTGATTGACCATGCCTTGCAGCATGCTTCAGGACAAACCCAAAAACTACCTTTACGACTACCCAGTTACGGAGTAGTGGTTGATAGCCCCAAAGTAGGTCGATCCACATCTCAAGTACATGCGACAATCTCAGGTCTAAGGACAAAATGTACACGATGTGTAGAGAGAGCTGCAAGTCTAATTGCCAGTCTCAAGTTGGGTCAGTCCAACCCCATGTTCATAACATGTGTCCACATCATTGGTTTGAAATCTCCATGTCTATGACTTGCGAAACATAGTCATCCACCAATCGATGTGCTAGTCTAATATTCACATGTGTCCTCACATGAACTCCGACTAGGGACAACTATTAAATAACCATACAAGTAAAGAGTTTCACAAACAATTCACATAATTGCCAATCAATACAAGTTGCCTGATATGGATATTAAAGGAACATTACAATAACTCATGGATACATATGAAATATAATCATCTCTATGATTGCCTCTAGGGCATATTTCCTTCAATATAATCACTTTGCCCATAGTTAGAAAACCGAAACTATCATTGACATACATACTAGTCATAGAGGCATGACTAGGGATATCTTTATATGGTGTTTATCGTCCCACACATGTATTAGGGTTTTCCTCCAAATACACATTATTTGTAACTAATACAATTATATCATAGAATGATAAACTTAATAATGAAATACAAATATGAATAATAACAAATTTATTATTGCCTCTAGGGAATATTTCCATCATACATGAGATAGAATAATTTCAAAGTACGAAAAGTCATAAAATATCCAACGCAACGATAAATGCATACAAAGTATTATCCCATACCACAATATTCACCATATGACTTACATAGATAAATCCATACTCATACTAGGCACATCATATGGACTTCAACAATAATCATACATAGAGAGATTATATCAAGTTACCACCACAAACCCATATTCTAGGGGGTGAACTACTCCCCTCTCATCGTGGAGAGTGATGAGGAGGCGTTAGTGAAGGAGGAGAGGCGGCCGAAGGAGATTCTGGCAGTTGTTCTCCCTCCAGCAGTGGCCTGTAGACTTTCTCTTTTGATGTTTTCTATCTACACCTCCATGTGTCTCGAGGACGGCCCATATTGGGTATATACAAAGGTTTTTAGGTCAAAAAAAGTTGGTGGGTGAAAGATTGACGCGAATCGAACAACTGAAGGGGAAAGAGATCGAGTGGTGCGCCCTACTATGCTGGACGCGCCACTGGGCCTAGTTACCAGTATATTAATCCCCTCTGACTATTCTTTGGCTTGTTGGATGCATCTCAAAATTTGTGAACCGTGGTCTTTAGCCTTGCTCTTTTTGGAACCTCGTAGCTCCTGCTAAGTCAAAAATACTAACTGAAGGTATATTCTGCCAGATAGAGTTAGAACCAAAGGAGAGGGGATTGTTTAATTCCTAAAATCAATAAGAACATTGATAATAACTACTAATATTATGTAAATATGTGGGAATATGTGTCAATAAACTACAAAGTTCATGGATGCATTTTACATGCATCATTATGATACACATAATGAAGTTTCTTATAAATATAATATTGCTTATTTATTGTTTTATCCCACTACACTTCATGAGATAGTAGACAAGTGAACCCATGAAACCCGGTCCATCTTTTGTCATAGGAAAATATAACCTTATTTTACTTCCATTGCTTTAATACTAGCAGCACAAATTAAATTCCAAAACAGCAAAAACACTTTTACTATTAGCAAACACAAACAAAAAACCCAAAAGATTTTTAACTTATTGTTTTTACTTTCTTGCCTAGTTATAGATTGCTTTTATTTTTATTTATTTATAGTTATTTTAGTTTTACTAATACGAAACCTTGAGCTTGACAACCACATGGTGAAGTTGGGGAAACAAGGCAAAAACTTTGGTTTGTAGGTTGCCTGAAGAAGAAAACAAGAGTCTCTAATCCAATTCCCTGAGATTTAGATATAAACCCTCAAGTCACCCTCGTTGGGAAAAGATACTTGCTACAACACTCTGCACTTGGAGTCCCAACGAGTTTGTATACATAGAGTTGTTGTCATCGGGAGGCTATTTGGTGCACGTCATTTCGCCGTGCATGTTCACCGGTTCTCGATGGATGTATCGTGGACCAGACAGTGGCGAGGATGCGACGTGAGGCTGCAGGTGAAAACCGAGTCTACTCTGATCATGGAGGATGATGGCGATGTCTTGTGTGTCATTTCTTGTCAAATGCATCGTCTATGCTGTTCTCTCCACTTCGCTCGGGTTGTTCAAGGGAAACCCTAAATCTGGGTTTCCCTTATGGGCGATGGCGGCTCTATACATCATACATCCTAGGGCATCTCTTTGGAGTAGGTGTTGGTTGTAGAGGGAAAAAGGTAGAGTGAGATCCTGAACCTGGCTAGGTGCAAACGAGATATGAGTGGTGGGATCCTACTGTTACGCGATTGGCTTCCTACATACATTGAGGTGGCCAAGTGCCATGGGCCGGGGGACAGCCTATGTCCCTTGTATGCGGTCCTGGAGAGTAGGACCCACATTTTCTTTAATTTTTCTGCTGCTTGCTTCCTATAACTAGTAGGGAAAACCCTACCGCCGCCTAACCAAAATGGCCTACCGCCAGCGAGTTCGGGCTCACCGGCGACCATCTCTCCAGCGGTAATGTCGAGGGGATAACCCCCGGGTAGGGAAAGCCAGGCCCAAGTAGGCCTGCTCCAGAAGACACATGCCGCCTGGCCCTCAAGAAGGGCAACTCCAGCTGGTTGGCTAATACCGCCCGACTAGGCATAAAGCTTTCCCGGCTGGCCTGTCTAGCCCGGTAGCCAGAAGAACTGGCCGCGTGGCTGCTTCCACCCGACTCACCTCAAATTCAATCGAGAGCACGGATGAGGTGATGCTCCTTGCGGGGTACGCCTCTGGCTCCCCTTCGTCATCAGGCAAGCTGGCGTGCCGTCACAGCCAGCGCTACCTGACGAAGATAAAGCAAAGTGGTCGGCTGACCAACAAAAACAGTCCGGGTGACCGTTAAAGCAAGGGTGACGCCCCAAAGGAAGCCCGGGTGACCACTAAAGAAGAGGGTGACGCTGAAAGAAGGGCGGACTGGGTCCTGGCCCATCGGCTGGTGCCTGCAGCCGGCCCTGCCCAGTAAACCCATATACAAACAGTAAACCCTATATCCCAAATTGTAATCTGCCTCCTAGACCAGTATATAAGGGAGGGCAAAGCTGGGGTTCTAGGTTAGCAAAGATGGAAGGATAGAAGTGCTAGGCTCTAGTCTTCATCTTCCTCTAGCTCTCAATATTAGCTAAGGAAACAGCTCCAGGAGCATCTGTATTGGGCATTCGCCCCTTCATATAGTTCATCTTGCAGGAGTAGGGGTGTTACCTCGCTGAGAGGGCCCCGAACCTAGGTACGTCACTATGTTCGCAGTATACCGTGCCCAACCCGTTGCGTGAGCCACCGATTGCATCTGAGTGTCCCTCTTTAGCCATCCCCGATGGCATTGCCGTGTTCCACACCACGACAGTTGGCGCCCACCGTGGGGCACAACGCTTCAGCTGGGATCATCTTCCGCACAGGACTTCCGCTCGTCACCGGTGAACGCGTGGCCTCCAGCCTCGTCATCACGTTCGGC
This sequence comes from Avena insularis, assembly GCA_023614405.1. Taxonomy (NCBI): domain Eukaryota; kingdom Viridiplantae; phylum Streptophyta; class Magnoliopsida; order Poales; family Poaceae; genus Avena; species Avena insularis. The sequence goes on from CM042697.1 coordinate 360,626,704, forward strand.
GCTTTTGACTGCGTCCTCGACAACGCCGCATGCTTCGCTGGGAACAACTTCCCTGTCAACGGCTCCATCATGCAGTTCGGGGACATCCGTGTCTACGTCACCACCGTCGCCGAGGTCTTCCCCAGCGTGGTCACCTGCATCCTCGACGTGCCTCTCAGCCTCCTCGCCCATGGCCCGACCATGGCGAACGCTTGCGTCGAAGTCATGGTGGTGAGCACCCGCGAAAACCACCGTCAGCCTTAGGAGTGCCGAGCGGTAGGAGAGAGCTCTGTGCCCGAGCAAGAGCAAGATCCGCTCACTGCCTCCATCCAGCACCTACGCGCACCAGTCACCGTCGAGGCGGACCCGGCTGCCGCCACGTGCGAGAAGCTCCTGGAGGAAGCTACCAAGGTTGCCGCTAACTAGCGCCGACTAAACGCCACCGTACATGAATACAACGCTGCCCACGGCTTCGTCAAGCAAGTCTAGTACCGGGAGCATGACCTCGCGTCGAAACTGGACCACGCCGCCGATTCAAACGCAGGCGTGGCGCAGCCCGTTTATAGCACCCCTGCCAAGAACATGAGAGCGGCTAGCTCCTCGTCACCACCTCTAACAAGCAGCAGGCCGAGGGTACTTCCAACCAGATGGGTAACACCCGAGACATTGTTGTTCGCAAAGGCGCGGACCAGGCGGCGCACGGAGGAAGCAAGCACCAGCAGGCGTCCTCCCCAGGAGGAGTTGGGCAGAACAGTCGCCCGTGTGGGGAGTCTGGCAATCGTGGCCGCCACAACCGAGACGCCGCCGCTTCTAGCGTGAGCCGCGCCCCGGTGGCAGGAGCTTCCCAAGAAAAGAAGACGCGCGCCTCGGATGAAGGAGCAGATGCAAACAAGGACCCACCTGCGTCACGTCTGAAGGGCTAACTCGGCCCCCGAGAACCAGCTGACGCGCGTGAGCACACCGACCTCTTGGTGAAATCACACACACTAGAGGAAGTCCGGCTGGCCCGAAGTGTTTTGGTCTGCGCATCCAAACCAAGCCGTTTCCAAAGGGTTTTTCGCTTCCAAGGGATACGCTGAAATATAACGGCACAGTCAAGCCTAAGGATTGGTTGGTGGATTACACCACCGTAGTGGGAATCGCCAACGGAAATCTTTGCCTGGCCGTCCGCTACGTCCCCCTCATGCTCGTCGATTCGGCAAGAACATGGCTCAACAGCCTCCCCGACAACAGCATCAACGCCTGGCTGGACTTCGAGGAAGCGTTCATTCGCAACTTCACCGAAACATACAAGCGGTCGGGTCGACCTCGCGAGCTTTCCCTCTGCGTGCAAGGCAAGGACAAGTCCAACCGCGCCTACCTCACCCGGTGGACCAGCATGCAGAACTCGTGTGAAGGGGTGCGTGAGCACCAGGCAATCGACTTCTTCACCAACGGTTGCCGAGATGGCACGATGTCGAAGCATAAGCTCAGCCGGGCAGACCCGCAAACCATGGCCCAGGTCATGGACATCGCGGAGAAGTATGCCACCGCCGATGCGGCTATGAAGAAGCCCATCATGGTGGACGACCAAGGCCAAATCGTAACGGACAAGCAGGCAAAGCGCCGCCAGCCAGGCGACCATCACCCCAGGCGGCACGACCATGACAACCGCCATGGCAAGAGGAAAGGCGACCAACCGGACAGCCGGTACGGCGCCAAGCAAGTAGCAGTTGTGCATGAGGACCCGGCTGCAGGATGCAGCCGGAGGCAGAGACCAGATGATAGGCCGCCACGGCCCAAGTACACCATGGAGTCCATTCTCGATGGGCTGTGCAAGTTCCACAGGGCGGCAACAAGCATGCGAACCACACAATGCGCCAGTGCAGCTGGACGAAGAAGATGGCTGAAGCCGGCGGGCTACCACCACCACCTCCACCGCAAGCCGGAGGCCCACCAGACAACAGGGAGCGGCAAAAACGCCGCGAGGACGACGAGGATGGTTACCCACGACAAGTGGGCAACTACCACATCTTCCTTGTGGAGCCGGAGACAAAGCATGCCAAAAGGAGGCGTGAGGCGAAGGTGAACGCAATCGTTCCCCCCGTTCCCCAATACCTACATTGGTCGGACCAGGCAATCACCGAGAGCAAAGAAGACCAGCCGGCTGTGCTACCAAACTCTGGCAGCTATGCGTTGGTCCTCGACCCCATCATCGTCTGTAAGAAACACTCGTGCCTTTTCTCCCGTGTACTCATCATAGAGGCAGTAGCATCAACCTCCTGTACTGCAGCAGCCTCAAGCGGCTCGGCATCAGCGAATCCCAGCTGCAGTCCTCAAGCACTTCGTTCCACGGGGCAGTGCCAGGCCCATTGCACTCGCCAATCGGCAAGATCCGGCTGGACTCATCTTCGGCAACGAGAACAACTTTCGTCGCGAGTCGATTTGGTTCGACGTGGTGAACCTCTCCAGTGCCTACCACGCCATACTAGGGCGCCCAGCCCTCACCAAGTTCATGGGAGTGCCGCACTACGCGTACCTTAAAATGAAACTGCCAGGCCGAAAGGTAGTGATCATCGTCGACGGCTGCTACAAGCGTTCAATCAAGTGCGCCACAGACGGCTCCAAGCTAGTCGAGGCAATGATTATCGCTAAGGAGAAGCATGTCATAATGCAGAACGTGGCGGCTCTATAGAAGGATATGTCGGCTGGAGAGCCTAAGCCGGCCGGAGAATCACAGTTCAAGCCTTCGCATGGCACAAGGAAGATCCTGCTGAATGAGGAGGACCCGAGCAAGTTCGTCCTGGTCGGAGATGACCTGGACAGCAAATAGGAAAGCATGCTCGTCGACTTCCTCCGTGAGAATCGGGACATTTTCTCATGGTGCCCCAAAGACATGCCAGGTGTCCCGAGCGAACTCACCGAGCACTCTCTTCATGTTCGACCGGATGCGAAGCCGGTCAAACAATTTTTATGCTGCTTCAAAGAAGAAAAAAGAAGAACCATTGGTGAGGAGATCACACGGCTGCTCGCAGCCGGCTTCATCATGGAGTTTTTTCACCCGGAATGGCTGGCCAACCCAGTGCTGGTGTTGAAGAAGAACAAGACATGGCGCATGTGTGTCGATTACACCAGCCTCAACAAGGCATGCCCCAAGGATCCCTTCGCTCTTCCGTGGATAGATCAAGTCATTGACTCCACCGCTGGATGTGATTTTTTGTCTTTTCTAGATGCTTACTTGGGTTATCACCAGATTAAGCTCAATGTAACATATGAAATAAAGACATCATTCATAACCCCGTATAGGGCATACTGCTACACCACCATGCCCTTCGGTCTGAAGAATGCAGGAGCAACCTACCAGCGTTGCATGCAGAAATGTCTGCAGACACAGATTGGTAGAAACATGCACGCCTACGTCGACAACGTAGTCATCAAGACCAAGGAGCAACACACACTGCTCGAGGACCTGAAGGAAACGTTCGACAATCTCGGCCGCTTCCAGATCAAACTGAACCCGGAGAAGTGCGTCTTTGGCGTCCCAGCCGGAAAGCTCCTCGGTTTTCTCGTCTCCGAGCGAGGGATCGAGGCAAACCCAGAGAAGATCGAAGCCATCGAGCGCATGGAGCTGCCTCAATGCTTGCGCGAAGTACAAAAGTTCATCGGGTGCCTGGCTTCCCTCAGCCGGTTCGTCAGCCGGCTGGGTGAGAAGGCCCTCCCCCTTTACCAACTCATGAAGAAGACAGACAAGTTCGTCTGGACAGCTCAAGCGGAGAAAGCCTTCCGGGACCTCAAGCGTATGCTCACCTCACCGCCTATTTTGGCGGCACCAGCCGCAAAGGAGCCAATGCTGATGTACATCGCTGCCACAAACAGAGTTGTCAACATGGTACTGGTAGTGGAGAGGCCAGGAGAGGGGAAGGCCCAGCCGGTCCAGCGCCCCGTGTACTACCTAAGCGAAGTACTATCGCTCTCCAAACAGAACTACCCCACTACCAGAAGCTGGTGTATGGCATGTACATTGCCGCCAAGAAGCTCAATCACTACTTCCAAGAACACTCCATCCTGGTGGTGGCATTGGCCCCGCTCGCGGAGATTATTGGCAACAAGGACACCACCGGGCGTGTGGCGAAATGGGCCATAGAGCTCGCTGTTCACAACATTCAGTACGAGCCAAGGACATCAATAAAATCCCAAGCGCTGGCCGATTTCATCGTCGATTGGGCGGGAACACAGTATATGCCGCCGGTCCTCGACTCAACGTACTGGAATCTTAACTTTGACGGCTCCAAGATGCGAGGGGGACTCGGAGCCGAAATCGTGATAACCTCGCCCAAAGGCGATTGACTGGAGTACATCCTCCAGATCCACTTCAAGGCATCCAATAACGTCGCCGAATATGAAGCACTCATCCACGGGCTCAAGATGGCCAAGCAGATAGGCATTCAGAGAATACTATGCTTTGGAGACTCAAACCTGGTGGTGCAGCAGGTCTCCGGCGAGTGGGACGCAAGGGACACGAACATGGCCCTCTACCGTTTCTTCGTTCAGCAGCTGTGCGCCTGCTTCGAAGGGTGCGAGTTCCACCACGTGCCTAGGGCCAACAACGAAGCCGCTGACGCCTTGGCCAGGGTCGGCTCAACAAGACAGGCCATACCGCCTGGAGTCTCCCTCGAGCACCTACGCAAGCCCTCCATCACCAAGTCGCTGGAATCCGACTCCATAGTACTCGACGCAGACACAGGAACAGCCAGTGCCGCGCCGCACCCGGGGACAACCTCGCTGCACCAGGGGACTGCTGCGTCGCACCCGGGGACTGCCTCGCCGCACCCGGGGACTGCCTTGCCGCACCTGGGGACTTCCTCGCCACACCCGGAAACTACCACGTCGCACACGGGGACTGCTCCATGGCAGCCCACAGTCGACACCAGCAAGCTCCCACCCGACAAACCTCCCGACATTCCAGAGCCAGCCATCTGTGAGGAGGTCAGGCTCATCATGCAGACGGTGTATGCCATTCGGGAAGTACCCAACTGGGCGAAGCCATTCATGAATTTCCTAGCCAAGGACGAGCTCCCAACGGTGGATGTGGCAGTGCGACAAGTGCGACGAAGAGCAAGCACATACACCATCATCAACAATGAGCTATACAAGCGCAACGTCGGGGGCATCTATCAGCGATGCGTAAGCCAAGAGGAAGGAACCAAGATCCTAGCGGACATACACCAAGGAAAATGTGACCACCATGCTTCATCAAGATCAATAGCAGCCAAGGCTCTTCGCCATGGTTTCTATTGGCCAACAACGCTGAAGGACACTCAGGAGTTGGTCAAGGCATGCAACGGTTGTCGGTGATTCAGCCAGCTGAAGCACACACCATCTGTGGCACTCAAGACGATACCAATCACCTGGCCATTCGCAGTCTGAGGGTTAGACATGGTTGGGCCGTTCAAAATAGCCTGATCCGGTATGACACACCTGCTCGTAGCCGTAGAAAAGTTTACCAAGTGGATCGAGGCAAAGCCCATCAAGAAGCTGGATGGAGCAATGGTGATCAAGTTCTTCACGCACATCATCATCTAATTTGGTTACCTGCACAGCATCATCATGCACAACGGCGCCAACTTCTGCGGAGACAAAGGCATACGCCTGGACCTGGCATCGGTCGCGCACCCACAATCGAATGGGAAGTGCGAGCGTGCTAACGTCCTAGTTCTCGCTGGAATGAAGCCAAGGCTGATTTAACCACTCATCAGATCACCCGGATGCTGGATCGAGGAGTTGCCAGCTGTGCAATGGAGCCTGTGCACCACCCCGAACCGTTCAATCGGCTTCACACCGTTCTTCCTTGTCTATGGGGCAGAGGCAGTTCTCCCCACGGACATCCAGTTCGACGCACGCCGCAAACAACTCTACACGGAGCAGGAGGCCAAGGAAGCATGGGAGGACAGCATGGACCTGCTCGAGGAAGCACAAGAACTGGCTCTATCCAGGTCAGCAATCTATCAGCAGGATCTGCGCTGCTACCACGCCAGCCGGATCCAACCTACTTTCTTTCGTGAAGGAGATCTGGTGCTGCGCCTACTCCAGAGCACCAAAGGAATGCTCAAATTGTCCCCTCCATGGGAAGTCCCATTCATCATCAGCCGGGCGTTACACAATAACTCATACTATCTGATCGATGCTCAACAACCGACAAAGAACAAGGCAGATCGCTCGGACAAGGAGACAGAATGCCCATGGAACGCAAGCCTACTCCGGCCATTTTACACTTGAACCAGAAGTGTATGTATCTTCCCTTTCATGTAATAAATGAACAAGCCCGGAAGCCTCAGCACAGTCCCGAGAACTTTGTCCCAATTCGCGCACCACATTCGTCTCCGTACCGGCTGGCCCGGACACCCGTGATTTCTACAAGTGGCATAGTATTGTACGGGGTTCCTAGAACAAACTCTTTGGTTCCAGCTTCAGACCGCAAGCTGGCTGTCGACCCGGCAAGAGCGCAAGATCGAAGTACCTACTGCAAGAAAATGCCAAAGCAGAAACCAAGGGCGCCTAGGCGAACCGGTCGCGCCTGCACGAGCTAAGCCAACAACAACAAACCAAAGTATCGCGAGGCACACCAGCTCAGTTGTTCCTTTAGTTCTAGTTGTAGACCGCAACCCGGCTGGCAGCCGGCAAGGACAACGCTCGAAAGGCCAATGCTCACTGAGAAAAGGGGAGCTGCTAATGGCCTAGCTCGAAAGGGAGCCTTTCACTTTTTTGCGTTTAATCATAACTATAAAAGAGCATGCATATGATGAAACTAACCCAAAGCAACGCTATGTCTCGCACGACACGAGTCACAACTTGACAGGAAAGAAGGTGGCAAAGAGTTTCCACCCGGCTAGCTACCCTAGTCGGACCGAACATCGGGGACTACACCCAGTGGGCATGCTCCGGCGTACCCATCAATTTAAAGTCAAGGCGGCAAAGAGCTTCGACCCGGCTGGCTACCCCAGCCGGCCCGAACCTCGGGGACTACACCCAGTGGGCGCGCTCCAGCGCACCCATAAATTTAAAGTTAAGGCGGCAAAGAGCTTCGACCCGGCTGGCTACCCCAGTCGGCCCGAACCTCGGGGACTACACCCAATGGGCACGCTCCCACACACCCATCAACTTAAGTCAAGACGACAAAGAGCTTGGACCCGGCTGGCTACCCCAGCCGGCCCGAACCTCGGGGACTACACCCAGTGGGCGTGCTCCCGCACGCCCATCAACCCAAGTTAAGGCAGTCAAGAGCCCCAACCCGGCTAGCAAGCCCAGCCGGCTCAAATTTCAAGGACTACAACTGACGAAGGCATAAAGACAAAAACGCCAATGACAAACAAAAAGACAGAATGAGCTCAGGACAAAAGTGGGCGCCAAGCCAATAAGCAGAACACGAAGGTTCCGCACAAAATTCGAAGTTTAACGTCAAAGATTCACCCATAGGCAGCACCAACAAAGGGAAAGTTTGAAAAATACTCCTGGCATACTAGGGATCAAGGCTCAGGAGCCGGAGCGGCAGAAGGAGAATCAGCAACAGGAGCAGGAGGCGGACCGGCATCGGCTGCAGGAACTTGGCTGGTGGAGGCAACATCAGCGGAATTCCAGGGAGCCGGGACCCAGTGAAACGGCAATGGTTCGGAGGGGTCGCGGAAGTTACGCTCCAGATCCACATAGGTGCTGATCTTCACCCCGCAGGACCGGATGTCCAGAATGCTGTCGCGGAGGCCCTCGTAGCTGGTCCCAAGACGGAAACCATGAGTGAGCACACCTAGATCAGCCCCCAAATACCAGGACGTCACCAGGGCCAGAGCCATCTCCATGCCGCCGCGAGCCGCCCATTCCATGTGGAACTCCAGCACGTCGATGCCACGAGACAAGGCAACAGCTAAGTTGGCGATGTCATGCAGCTCACCCACCTTCGGCCAGATGTAGTGGAAGAAGTCGTTAGCAACGACACGAAGACCATTGCTCTCCTTGGCCAGCACCTTAACCATATCCAGGGCGGTCAGGTCACGGCCAGCATCCTCCACCGACAGCTTCTCAAGAGCCATCTCGGTCGACTCGGGGTAATGAGCTGCAACCGAAGACATGAGTGAGTGGCAAGATTCAATTCACCTAGTCATGGTACAAAGGAGGCAAGGAGGAGAAAACTTACTAACAACCATCTCCGAGATGCTCTGGAGGTGTTGGGTCAGCTCCTCCTCCCGGGAGCGAAGAGTCTTGATCGTCTCCTCCCTTTGGGGGGAGATCGTTTCAAAATTCTTCAGCGCCTCTGCCCGGATGACAGCTGAAGGGAATATGCCCTGAGAGGCAATAATAAAGTGTTTATTATGTATATTCCAAGTATATGATAGATGTTTATTTTGCATGCTATAATTGTATTAATACGGAAACATTAACAAATGTGTGTTTAATAAACAAATAGAAAGTTCCTAGTTATGCCTCTCTCATAAACTAGCTCGTTGATTAACAAGATGATCACAGTTTCCTGATCATAGACATTGGATGTTGTTAATAACGAGATCACAACATTAGTGTAATGAGGTGATGAACATTCATCCGAAGTATAGCATTACAATCAAAGTCATTGAGTTTATATTGCTATAAACAACTTATGAAGTGATCCTAATCCTTAGACCATGAGATCATGTCAATCACTAACACCGAAAGAGTTTCTTGTTGACATCAAACGTCACACCGTAACTGGGTGATTATAAAGATGGCTTCAAAACTACTAAAGTATTATGTTGAGACACATGGATCAAGAGTGGAATTTTTTCATCCTGATGACGAATAGATATACTCTGGACCCTCTCGGTGATATCGCATTGGTTAGCTTGCAAGCAAGTGATTTGATCACTAGAATGTTATATCATGGGAACAAGAAAAGAGTGCATGTCGGTAACAAGATCAAACTAGGTATGGAGATACCGATGATCGAATCTCGAACATGTAATATATCGTGAACCAAAGGGATTAAGATACTAGCGTAAAAGGTTTCGACGATCACAGGAAAGTCATCGTTGAATGTGTGGGAGTCAGTATGGATCTCCAGGTACCGCTTCTGATTATTGATCGGAGAAGGGTCTCGATCATGTCCGCATTATTCGCGAACCATAGGGTGACACACTTAAGGGACACTGACATCCAATTGGAGCAAAAGTTTTATGCCGGAAAGAATAACAAGCGCAGGAAATTATTTCACTAGATACCAAAACAGGTTTTCGGGTGAAATTGCAGAAAGTGTTTTTGCATGTGAAATGGAATTATAGCAAGGGGATATATGTGAATGTTTGTCATTTATGTAATTAACAAAATTCTGAATAAATAAAAAGAGTTTGCATTAAATTTGGTGGAAATTTAATAGCAAGTTTGAGTGGGATTTTGAGTGGAGGGATTTGAAGAGGATTTTGTGGGTGGAGTGTCCACCCACATGAATGAGGGGAGGGCAAGGGGGCAGCCCCCATGCGCCGGACACCCCCTTGGGGTCCCCTCACCCTCTCCTATAAAAGGCACCCCCTCCTCTCTCTCACTCACACCTCCTCGTGAAGGATGTCTCTCCCCCTCTGGAATTTATCCCCCATGGTCCCGGACTAGCGAGATACATGTTCCCGGTGGGTATTCGGTAAGAAAGGGTTTTTCTTCTGCTGCATCGCTGGAGCGAGGAGGTTGCTCGGTGTCTTGTACGTGTGTGCGAGCACGGATGCGCTGCTGCTTTGCGGCGCTAGGACTTCCTCTCGATCTTGAGATCGGCAAGAGATCGTCTACATCAGTCACCAGTTCAACTCGTTAAGCTTTGTTGGTCTACAAGGGTATGTTCTCTACGGATATACATCCACCCGTTGTTTGTATCTAGTAGATAGATCTTGGTACATAGTTCCCATCGTAGAATTTTTTTTGTTTTCTATGCTACGAACCCTTCAATGGTATCAGAGCCAGATCTATGCGTAGATGCTTTACACGGGTAGTACACATATGAGTATGTGGGCGATGATTATCATGTTGTTGCTCCTTAGTTGTAATTTTGGATATTGGTGGCATAGTGGGATGAAGCGGCGCAGACAAACTTTGCATGTCCTCGCACATGAGACCTGTTCCACGCTTGACATGGAACTAGTTTGCATAAGTGGCTAGCGGGTGTCTGTCTCTCCTACTATAGTCAATATCTATTTTGCAACGAGTTGTCAACAATTTGGTTATCCTCGTTGTGGTTCATGTTCGTAGGTAAGAAAGGTTCTATCTTCGAAAGCTCTAAGCCACGTAAAACTTGCAATGGATAAATTAGAGGCGTCTAGTTTAGATTGTTGCTGGGCTAGTGCTATGATATGGTGATGTTGTAAGTAGAAGTATGAGATGATACTCTTACAACACAAATAGCGTGTAAGTTCCATAGACCTTGGCCTTACACATAAATGTATGATAGTGATCATATCACGGTGCACATGATAGAGATCATATGCGTTAACCATATCATTTCACTAATAAACATGTGATGTTTGATAGCATCTTATATTGCTTGTTTAGTGCTTTATTAGCATAATAAGATGATCCCTCATTTGAATATCAAGATAAGAATGTGTTCTTCCTTTAGTATGCACCGATTATGTTTTCGTCGCTCCAAGACATCACGTGATGATCAGGTGTTCTTGGATCCACGACCATATTTTGGGTGTAAGACAGTTACACACGCGAATACTAAGGTTCTAACTTGGCGAGCCTAGCATGTATAGACATGGCCTCGGAACACGGTCCGAAAGGTTAAGCATGAGTCATATAGTAGATATGATGCCCATTTGATGCTCGCCTTTGAAGCTACACCGACTCACGTGATGATCGGACTTGGTGTAGTGGATTTGGTTCATGTAATCACCAAAAAAGCATGAGGGATGTCGTTTTTGAGTGGGAGTTCATTCGTAATATGGATTAGTTGAACTCAATCTATCATAAACTTTACAAAATCTGTTGTAGATGGCACCACCTACTTTTAATTTCAATGTGTTCATGGAGAAAGAGAAACTTGCAACGAACGGTAGCAACTTTACCGAATGGGCCATGAATTTGAGGATTCTCCTCTCTGCTGCACAAAAACAATATGTGCTAGAAGCGCCGCTAGGTCCCCCACCTTTTGATGATGACCCTGACAAGGAGAAGAATGTCTATCAGACTCGTTAGGAGGACCACGACTTAGGTCATTGCGGCATATTGTATGGGCTAGAGCCGGAACTTCGAAAGCGTGTCAAAAACGGCAATGCATTTGATACAATGGGTGAGTTGAAAATGATTTTCGACACACATGCTGCTGTAGAGAGCTACAATGCTTCAGAAAAGTTCTTTAGCTGCATGATGGAAGAGCACAGCTCCGTAAGTGAGCATGTACTCAAGATGTCGGGATACACCGATAAGCTTGTGTCCTTAGGAATAACGATTCCCATTGACTTAGGCATCCATCGTGTTCTACAGTCTTTGCCACCTAGCTATAAGAGCTTTGTGATATGCAAGGCATGAAGAAGTCTCTCCCCGAGCTTCTGTCAATGCTTAAAACTGCAGAAGTGGAGATGAAAAAGGAACATCAAGTGTTGATGATCAATAAGAACACTGGTTTCAAGAAAGACAAGAAGGGAAAATGGAAGGAAAGTAAGGGAGGCAAGCCGGTTGCCGTGCCTGAAACGAAACCCCGAGTTGGCCCTAAGTCTGATACCGAGTGCTACTATTGTAACGGGACTGGCCACTGGAAGCACAACTGGCCCAAGTATTTGGCAGAAAAGAAAGCCGGCAAGGCAAACAAAGGTATATATGATATACATGTTATTGATGTGTACTTGACTAGTGCTCGCAATAGCACCTGGGTATTTGATACCGGTTTAGTTGCTAATATTTGTAACTCGAATTAGGGGCTGCGGAACAAGCGACCGCTAGCAAGGGGTGATGTCAAGATGCGTGTCGGCAATGGATCAAGCGTTGATGTGATCGCCTTCGGAACGCTACCTCTCCACTTGCCATCGGGATTAGTAATAAACTTGAATAATTGTTATCTGGTGCCAGCACTGAGCATGAACATTGTGTCAGGATCGTGTTTGATGCAAAGTGGTTATTCATTTAAATCCGAGAACAATGGTTGTTCTATTTATATGAATGAAATATTTCATGGTCATGCACCGATGATGAATGGTTTATTTCTATTAGATCTCGATAATAATGTTACACATATTCATATAACCATATATTAAGGCTCGCAGGGTTCATGCCTCATTAGCGACGCCAAATCAGTTTTTACTGTAGATTCGGGTATCTACAGTACGACAGTACGAGTCCATCTACAGTGTCCCGAATTTTCTACATTTTAGTTTATTTTGTGTCGTTTTATCCAGAATCAGTCCGTGTCAAAGCGGTCAAAAGCTGTCAGCAATCTACACGATGGATCGACTGGATGCTTCCAGGCTCCACGTCCTCCCATCTAGGGCCGTCTCCTCTTCTCCCTCTCTGGCCGCTGTCTCTCTCTCTCTATCTCTCGAGGTGGCGGCACATCGATCTCTTTTCCTTTCCGGGGTAGGTGGCGGCGTGGTGGAGGACCTCGATGCCGTCCTCCTCCTCGCGTTTCCCTAGCGGGCTGAAGTGGGAAGGACGTGCGTGTGGTCGCCGGAGGAGCGGTGGCCCTGCCTCGCAGCCGTGGTTCCCACCTCCTCCCAGGTACGCGCCCTCGGCCCCTTCTATTAGGTCCTGCTCCCCGTCCGGAGCTTTTTCCGCGCGGCTTCGCCGCACTCATGGAGGGCGCCGTCTGGAGAAGTCCCGCACCGGCGTCCGCATTAACTCGCCTACGGAATCGCTTTGTGCCACTACAGTTGCCTTTGCTTTCAAAGTTATGTCAGCAGATGATTCTCATATCAGTTTTCCAGTTTATAAATTTCTATAATTTTTATATACTTTGCTACTCAACTTTTGAATAGCATGACGATTGCAAGTGTACTGGCAGTACGGTGTTCTACGTCCATTGTTGCACAGCTGCAGAGATCCACCTGTTATCTTTCACGGTAATTTAAAGAACAAGGTGTTGCATAGGTATTGCTGATGTTCTAGGTCCATTTGCTATTAAACGAGTAAAACTGTTTGCGAAGCCTGTTCCTTGGTTATCACTAAGCCTCTCTACAGACCACCTTAACTTAATGAGATGTGCATGCTTTGGTCTCTATAACTCTTTTGTATAAGCATTCATGCTGAAATTGCTTTCCCCTAAACTTAAAGGGACTTCTCTGTACTGGAGCTTAAGATAATCAAGGAAAGCCAATGGCAACAAAACATGGTTTGCATATATCTATATACTGTCCATTTACATCTGGTTTGCTTACCTGTTATAGAATAAATCTTTGTATTTGAAGTTGCATTGATTTCTATGCGGACATGTGCATTATCAACCTCTGTTTGCGTACAGTAAAGTTAATTGGATGATTATTTGCAAAATAGCGTGACCTTCACATTTTGGCTCTACATGCTACAACTTGCTCATGTTGTGTGTAATAAATTCTAGGGTTATAATTACACTTACAATTCTCTAGAAGATTGTCGAAATTATTCTTTGCTGAATGTTTCGGTTCCCACAAACTGCAACCTCAGCATGAGACGTGCTGTAACTTTTTGGGTAATAGTGTAGAATAAAAAGTACATAACCATAGTGGTGAATCCTGAAAATTGGAGCCTACACCAATGCATCTAGAGGCTCGCTCACCGGCTTTTCTTTTATCCAGAGCAATGCACAACCTACGTATGAAATGTCTTTTGTTTTCCTTTTCCGAATTTCACACATTCCCTTTAGTATTTTTGTTACCATGTTACACTAGAGCTTCATAATTTGTTCGTGTGATTTATATAGTTATCCATGTTCTTATTTTTCACGCTTCTAAGAAATCCAAATTTCCAGTAGACATCACGCTTTTATATCATGGTATTATGGTATTTGCAATGTACAGCTACACAGTTGTTATAATTCCGGGTGAGCATTGTCATTTTATTCTCATCTAATTTGATGTGCTTCTTTCTTCTACTTCTTATAAAATATCCATGTAGTACTTACAGCCGATGTTAAAGAATATCACGTGGGATTGAGTAGCCCTTCCATGATGTTCAGTTTTCTCTACAAATAATGTGGATGCTAGCAGGCGAGAGGTTCGACTTGGCAAGCTTCCGGTTAGCTGTTCTGAAGGTGCCTTTTTTCTTCTTTTTTCTCCATGGTCTATGTTGTTATATATTGGTTTACTCACTGTTTTTTCTCTTGACTTTATTTTCTGGCTTGCATAAAACTCCTTTTGGGCATGTCGTTCCTCCTGGTCCATCCTTTCCTATGCTGCTCCGTGTTACGGCCTTTGCTTCAGTTCATTCGTCGTCCGATTTGGTGATTGGCTATAATTGAAATTTGATAGGTTACACCAAGAAAGTATCAGAGACAATGCTGGATAAACAGTGATGAGGCAGAATGATATGTTCCTGCTAAGGAGTTTGTGGAGGCATTTCAACCTTTCCACAATGATCAGACTACAAAGAGTGAGTTAGCAGCAGTCCTATTTGACAAGAGCAGGAGTCGTCCTGCAGCCCTGAAAACACTACGACATGGTTCCAGCATGAAAAAAGTACTCAATGCTAACATCAACAACGAGATATTGCTCATGAAAAGAAACTCCTTTCTGTACATATTAAGGGTGACGATTCTAAAAAGAAAAATCAGCAAAATTTTAACTCTAATTGATTTTATTGTCATCTAGAAGTATTAAGGTACGTGTTGTATCTTATTATTTTTCTTTAGTTTTCAGTTCACAATTATGGCAATCGTAGCAATGGCTCCCTAACAGATGAAGAAATATACATGGGTGCTATCTTCTTTGAGATCTCGATGATCATGTTCAATGGACAATTGGTTAGCAGAAGAAGGTTTAACCACTGTAAAGCTCCCTGTTTTTTCACACAAACATATCTTTCTCTTCTTTCCATCAATAAGATCCCCTGTCATTGCTCAATGCAACAATTCAGATTGGCATAACATACTATGTCATTGGATTTGATACCGATATACAGTTCTGCATTTATGAAGGTAACCCGTCAGTCCTATTTGGTTCGAGTTTAAATATATCTACTACTTCTCAAATATTGTGTGCACTAGGTAACATATAACAACTACTCAAGTTCATGTGACAACGGGCACGGCGTGTCGCCGCCCCAAGTTCCCTAGTAATGTTGATGCTAAAAGGATTAAACTTAATGATGATATATCTGCATATATGTGACACTGCCGTCTAGGTAATATTAGCGTTAAACGCATGAAGAAGCTCCATTCGGATGGAATTTTGGAATCACTTGATTTTGAATCATTTGATACATATGAGCCATGCCTTATGGGCAAGATGACTAGAACGCCGTTTTTCGGTTCAATGGAACGGGCGACAGATTTATTGGAAATCATAAATTCTGATGTATGTGGTCTAATGAGTGTGTCGACGCGAGGTGGATATCGTTATTTTGTTACTTTCACGGATGATTTGAGTAGATACGGTTATATCTACTTGATAAAACACAAGTCTGAAACCTTTGAAAAGTTCAAGGAATTTCAGAATGAAGTGGAAAATCATCATAATAGAAAGATTAAATTTCTACGGTCCGACCGTGGAGGTGAGTATCTAAGTTACGAGTTTAGAACTCACATGAAAGAGTGTGGAATTGTTTCACAACTCGCACCTGTCGGAACACCACAGCGAAATGGTGTGTCGAAACGTCGTAATCGTACTTTATTGGATATGGTTCGATCTATGATGTCTCTGACGGACTTGCCATTGTAATTTTGGGGTTATGCACTAGAAACTGATGCATTCACTTTAAATCGGGCACCATCTAAATCCGTTGAAAAGACACCGTATGAATTGTGGTTTGGAAACAAACCTAAGCTGTCATGTGAAGAAACTTCAACCGGATAAACTCAAACCCAAAACGGAAAAATACGTATTTATAGGATACTGTAACATCCCAAAAATCATGATTTCAAAGTTTGCATATCATTTATGCATTCATAATCATTTTAGGATCATTTTCAAATGATATTTCAAAAACAGAAGCATTTGTTTTTTATTATTTTATGTAAGCAATGGCCTTATTGCTACTCTCTAAAATGAGAATACTTGTTTTAACCAGAAAATATTTGAACATAGGTTTGATTAATATTTCCAAAGCTTGGTCAAAATTTTCAAAACAAAATATGAATTCAAAACCATTCATATGCCTATTGAAAATAATTAAGTAAGGTATGATTTTATTTTTAAATTCAATGGGCCAATATAATGTTGAGTGAAGAGCAATGTTCCACACTCAAATATGTGCAAGTTTCACTTTACAAAAATCCAGAAGGAGTTGAATTCAAACTCATTTGAAATCATTTGAAGAAGATTCCTGGAAAATCAATCAGAAAAACAAAAAGATAAAAGATTAAGGAAAGGGCCGGCGCCACCAAACAGGCTCAACAGTAGATCCAGCCCATTAGCCAGCCCACCCAGGACCCCTTCTCCCTCTGTTTCTCACCCACTCGCACACCCCTCCCTTGCTGATACTCCGGACCCACTGCCACATCAACTCATCGTCAATCTCGCGCCGGAGGACCTGCTCCTCTCTGCCATTTCTTCCCCGAATCAAATCCGATTGATTGCGCTTGATTTCCGGCGTAATTGCCCCACTCATCCTCGCTACTTAAACCCCCTTTGCCCCCTCTCCATTTCCCCCCAAACCCCAAGCCCTGAGCGCCCCCAGGCTGCGAGAATTCCCCGCCGCGACCTCGTTGCTCCGACGAACTGCAGCGCCGATTCCGGCCAACCCCGACCACCCCTCTGCTCCTGGTTCACACGAGCACGCTCAACTTCACCTTGCGCACCTCCTAGTATCACTAGCTCGCCCGCGCGTGCCCAGAGCGCGCCACCGTCTTCGGCTTCAACTCCGACGACCTCCCATGGTAATTTCTGACCGCCCCTCTCCCCCTTGTTGACACTCGCGTGACCAGCATCGTCTTGCGCATCTGACACACTGCTTCTCTTGCCTTGGCATGACCTGTACCCTCGCCAACAACGACGAACAGAAGCGCTCGTTGCCAGAAGGAACTCCGACGAGCAATCTACGCCAACCTCGTGCGCCCCTGTCCCTGCAAAGACCACCTTGAGCATCAGCGACGTCACGTGAACTCGGTGAGCTACTCCACTACCTTTCTCGCTTCCCTTATCGCCGACATCATCCGCTCGCCAAGCTTTTTGGCTCGTTAGATTTGGGCCGTTAGATCTAGATCAAACGCATATGATAGATGACTTAGGTGAAACAGTACGATTAGATCTGAGCCATATGATGCACTTTTAATCTAAAGATCTAGAGGTCCTGGTCCACGCGAAACGGTACCGTCCAATCAGGAAGCGCCGTGTGGCCTGTAGTTTGATTTAAAATCAGAATCATTTCTATTAGATGTTCAAACTTGCAAAATTCATAACTTTTGATCCACACGTCCAAATTTTGAAAATTTTATATCAATGGAATCAGGAAAAATAATTCTATCCAACCATGTACTTTTTTAATGAATTGCTTCTTTAAAATTAGTTGTTTTTGCAGAGACATTTGTAGGCTTATTTTGTGTATAAAAAATTATTTAAAATGTTTTAAAGGCCAAATAAAGTTTATTTGATGTATAAATGTTTAGTTTATTGTTCAGTATTGTTTTACTGGTCTTGTTGGGTTTAGAAAAATCATCACATGGCATTTGCATGCATTCATATATTTTTGCTTGTTTATTTGATATGTGAATTTGGTGCTATCATTTTATGTGTAGATTTTGGTGCTAGTGGTGATTGTGACTGTGAGGATTGTTGTTACTCCCCCAACTACCAAGGCAAGTGGTGATTCATATTTTTATCCCAATATTTTGACTATGCATTAGAAATATTTTGTATAGGGCTTGGATGATAATTTTTGCTAAGTATCTATGTTATGCTTGGGAAATCCTAGTAGTTGTAGAATTGTTAGAATTGTCTCTAAGTTAATATACTTGCTATTTCCATGCTTAGCCTAGCTTGTAGCAACCAAGGGTGGAATATACATACATGTTATGGAAAAATATTGCTAAGTCTTTGTCTTATGATTTTGCTTAATAAAACAACTAAGTGAATGAAACACCTGGGTGGAATGGTAATTGCTTGGTGGATTTTGGTTGAGTGGTTACTAGGGCCCATTTTGCAATGGTCTACCCTGTGTATCTTACTTGTGTAAAGCCACCCAGGAATAAAGGGATTTGAGATGCCATATGTTAAGAAGCTTCTAGTGCGGCCTCATGGCATTATGGGCTCTGCCTGGATCATATAGGTTGCAATAACTTAGCCAAATGGACAGTTGGTGGTAGGGGATGATAGGTTTGGAGCGCGTCCATTTTGGTCTAAGGTAAGGCTTCTGAAAGGTCCTGTCTTGATGAAAATCAAGTCTTGTGCGGAAAGTGCACCACCTCTGCAGAAGGAAGAAACTAAGTACTTAGCCGTGTCCCCGGTAATGGACAATTTGAGCATCAAGACATGAAAGCTATCAAGAATCTCCTCATCACAATTTTCTAAGTAAAAACTTGTGGTTGAATAAGGGTGAAGGTTCACCAATGTCTATTGGTGGTTCCTTGGGAGCTTTTGCCAAATAAAAACTTAGTTTTTTCAACTGATAGGTAAAACCTATTTTGAGCAAAGAAAGCCTAAGCTACACTTAGCCAAATTCATGTAGAAGCTAGATACTATTAATCTACTAAGGTATCACTTGCCAATACTATTCCAATGTATTGACCCACTGTGGCTGTAACTTGTGATGTTGCAGGTTACTCTGATGAGGATTAGGGTTATGAGTCTACACTCAACATGCTTGCCTATGGCACATGAAGATGAATACTTTTATTTATATTGTTAAGTTAAACTCTTGTACTAGCCTATGGCTATGGAGTTGTAAAAGACTATGTTATCTCTGGAATGATGATGTAATAATGACCTTTGTTTATGTGTACTTCATCTTAAACTGTAGATGCTAGCAATTGATCCAGGTACTAGCATTGCAATCACAGGGACCTTTACCTTTATAAAGGTGGGGTCTTACAGATGGTATCAGAGCGCTGTGTTTCCTGTAGGATTATGACCCTAGGATTGGATTAGAAACCACTAAGGAAAAAATTCAACACTTTGAAAAATTTCCACACTTGTCTTTTTCCTTCTCGTAAGCTTTTCTAATCTTCTTTCTCATCTCTATTTGTAGATGAACTCCATCAACGAAGCCATAAGGAAGGGACCACTCATGACCATGACCTTGGAGTGTGAGACTAAATTTCCCAAGGCCCTCAAGAACCTTATGGTTACCATGGGGATACATGGTGCAGCTGTGTACAAAGGATTCCCTGTGATGGATGAAGGAGAAGAGTACTGGTGGGTGGAACTTCACTTGTACAAAAACAAGGAGGACAACCACATGGAGTCAGGATTCTGCATGGTCACCAACTCAGAAATGCACACAACATTCTTTGACTCTGCAAGAAATGCAGCTTGGAATGCTATCAAGGAGCTTGGTGATAGACTCAAGTGTAGAATGCTCAACACCCAAAATGACCTTAGAGAAGAAAAGAAGCATACCCAAGAATTGGAGACTACCAACCAACAACTAAGGGGAGACGTCATAGATTTAATATGGGAGTCTTGTGAACAAGATAGACAGATGGCTACTAAGGATGCCCTGATAGCTATTTTGTCTAGTAATTGAGATTTGTAACATACTACGTTAGTTGGACCACCACACCTATCACTTTTACTTCCAAAAAAATGTCTAAGTTATGTTGAACCTTTGATGCTTGTAATGGATCTGAGTATGCTATGACTGGTGTGTTTATTGCAAAAAGACGTGCTTGTGATATTTTGTCTTGTGATTTTCTCTATTGATGTTGATTCTAACTTTTCTCTATCTTATAAAAATAGATGCCTAATGTTGTTATCAACACGGTCGAGGAGTTCAAGGGAACTCGTTTTGGTACTCGTCTCATTGAGCTCACTAGTGTGCTCAACCTTCCACTTCCTAGAATCATGACACTCCCACTCACCAAGTTTGAGAGGAAGGACCTATGGGGCTTCAGAGTCACCTAGCCCGGACGCCAGACAAAGCCAACCACAGAGACCATCACTTTCAAGCTGATGCATGACGACAAGGAGAAAGGCCTAGATGTAGTGATGCAGGAGTTACTTGGGCGCCTGGTGGGGAGACACTCCACAGAGCTTAGAGGTCTTTACTTTCACCCCTTCGGGAGACGCAACAAGGAGGGTGAAGCTATAGAGTACGAGGATGCTGCTAGAGAGACGATGGAGCTGATTCGTCTGTACCTTCAGGACCTAGAGGGTCTTATTAGGCACCTAGATACTGATAGGACCAACGTCATGCTTAGCAATGACGAGCTCTAGGTTCAGCTCCGAGAGAAGGACAAGATCTTCGCGGAGGAAGATGAGATAGTCAAGGAAATGGAGGCCAAGTTTGAAAGCCAGGACAAGAAGTTCAAGAGCCAAGAGAAAAGAGTCCAAGACAGGAACACGAGGATCCGGGAGATGAAGGAAGAGTTAGAGGCCAAGGACTTCGAGCTCGAGCATCAGCAGGGAGTGATCGAGAGGCTTCACTCACAGAAGAGGGATCTTAGGGCCAAGATTGAGGCCTTGCCTACTAGTGTTGATGAGTACAAGACCGCCATGGAGAGTGCAGGTCTTACACTTGTTGACGAGGATATTGATGCGGAGGAGTAGTGTAGACTACTCAATTATCTTTCATCTACCGTACCTTGTTTATTGAGTCGCAATGACCATCCAACATGTGGGTGGCTTGCTATGGTGTGTTTGCATTTTCCAAAACTTGTTGTTTATGTCATTTAAACTCTATGTTATTTTTATGCTTGGTTATTGTGATTGACTATGTGATGTATTGTGCATGTTAAGCATCTATGGGTATCTCAATCTTATCCTTATTAAAACCACAAATGCCTCCTCGACGTGCCAACCCCAACCCTAACAGCAACAATGTCACTTCCGAGATGCAGCAGTTGATGATAGCACAGGCACAACTGATGCAGATGATGACCACTTTCATGCAGAACCAAAATCAGAATAACAACAACAACAACAACAACAATAACAATAACAACAACAACCAGAATATTCCGCCAGGATTTGACATGCTCACCAGATTTCTAAGACTAGGGCCTGCCAAGTTCTCAGGAACCACTGATCCAATGGTGGCCAATGATTGGCTACGTTCAGTGAACAAGGATTTAGTGACTGTCGGCTGCACCGATGAAGAGAAGGTCAGATTTGCAGCACACCTCCTAGAAGGGCCAGCAGCAACCTGGTGGGATAACTTTCAGATCACCACTCCCATTGAGGATGTCACTTGGGCTATATTTGAGGATGGATTCCGTACAGCTCACATCTCATCCAGGGTGATGGATTTGAAGAAGGAATTCCACAATCTGAAGCAGCGTCACCGTAGCGTGGTTGAATACATTGAGGAGTTCAACAATCTAGCGCGTTATGCACCGGATGAGGTTGATGCAGATGCCAAGAGGAAGGAGAAATTCCTCGAAGGACTAAATGATGAACTGAATCTGCTGCTGTCTATTGCCTATGTCCCAACCTATCAATCACGTTGTGACAAGGCTACCATCTTGGAGAACAAGATGAAACAGGTTGAGAGTAGGAAGAGGAAACACAGCTTTGATAAACACAGCTCGAGATCGTCTCACAAGCATTCCCATCATGACGATAGTGGGAGTTCTGGATCCCACAAACATGGAAAGTACAACAACCACCACGGCTACAACCGCCATCATGACAACAAGCATCATCGCAGTCATGATAATGAAAAGTACAAGAACCACAAGAGTGGACACAAGAGTCACCATAGTGGAGGTGGAAATGGAAGTGGAAGCCAACCTTCAAAGTGGGATATCAGTCAGGTTGAGTGTTTCAAGTGTAAGAAGATGGGACACTAAGCAAATGAGTGCCCAGAGAAGAAGGTTGAAGGAACCACCAAGCCCAACCCTTTCCAGAAGGGACAAGTGAACCACATCAATGTGGAAGAGATATATGAGGAATCTGATGTTGTGGCTGGTAAGTTCAAACTCAATTCTGTTCCAGCACTTGTTCTTTTTTATACTGGTGCATCACATTCATTCATATCAAGAGCATTTGTTGATGGAAATGGATTTCCAACTGAAAATATTGGGTGTCCTATAAAAGTAAGTTCTCCTAGTGGAGATATGATAGTAAGTCTTGGATGTCGTAATCTAGTGATAGAATTTGGAAAGCATAAGTTTCCAGTTAGTCTGATAATCCTAGATTCCCAAGGGTTGGATGTAATTTTGGGAATGGATTGGATGACCAAATATGAAGGAGTTCTATATTGTGCCAACCGTACTGTCGCACTCACAACCCCGGATAAGAAACGGATTCGATTCAAGTCTAACTTCGAATCAAAAGGGAGTAAGCTAAATTCTCTTAAGGGGGTTGGCATAGACAGTGTGCTAATTGTGAGATAGTATCCGGATGTGTTTCCGGAGGAATTGCCAGGAATGCCACCAGATAGAGATGTGGAGTTTCTGATTGACTTGCTGCCAGGATCTGGACCAATAGCAAAGAGGCCTTACAAGATGTCAGTTGACGTGTTGAAAGAACTCAAGAAACAACTTGGAGAGCAGTTGCAGAAAGGATTTATTCAACCAAGTTCTTCATCTTGGGAAGCACAGTATTGTTTGTTGAAAAGAAAGATAGAAGTCAAAGGTTATGCATAGATTATCGTTCACTCAATGAGGTGACTATCAAGAACAAATATCCTTTGCCCAGAATCAATGACTTATTTGATCAGTTAGAAGGAGCCTGTGTGTTCTCAAAGATTGATCTCCTGTCAGGCTATTTTCAACTTAAGATAAGGGAACAGGACATACCTAAGACTACTTTTACCACTAGGTATGGATTGTATGAGTACACCATGATGCCATTTGGTTTGACCAATGCACCAGCCTACTTCATGAATATGATGAACAAGGTGTTCATGGAATTTCTTGACAAGTTTGTTGTCGTTTTCATTGATGACATTTTGATCTACTCCAAGAGCAATGAAGAGCATGAAGGACATTTGCGTTTGATACTTGAGAAACTTAGAGAGCATAAACTGTATGCCAAATTCAGCAAGTGTGAATTCTGGTTGAATGAAGTTGGATTTCTTGGACACATTGTGTCAGGAGATGGTGTAGTCGTTGATCCCGCAAAAGTTTCAGCTGTAACTGAGTGGGAATCTCCTAAGTCAGTGAAAGAAGTTCGTAGTTTCCTTGTCTTGGCAGGATATTATAGAAGGTTCATTGAGAATTTCTCAAAAGTAGCTAAGCCAATGACAGAGTTACTAAAGAAAGACAAGAAATTTGATTGGACTGAATGATGTGAACTCAGTTTCCAAGAATTGAAGAAGAGACTAGTGACAGCACCAGTCTTATGTCTGCCAGATTTGGTGAAGGATTTCCAAGTCTATTGTGTTGCATCCCACCAAGGATTGGGTTCAGTTCTGATGCAAGAAGGGAAAGTTGTGGCTCATGCCTCGAGACAACTCAAAACGCATGAAGTGAATTACCCTACTCATGATTTAGAGTTAGCCTCTGTTGTCCATGCACTCAAAACATGGAGGCATTATCTTTTGGGAAAGATATGTGAAGTGTTCACAGATCACAAAAGTTTGAAGTATATCTTCACTCAGAAAGAAATCAACATGAGACAAAGAAGATGGCTAGAACTCATCAAGTACTATGATTTGAGCTTGCAATACCACCCCGGTAAAGCAAATGTTGTATCGGATGCATTAAGCCGTAAGGTATATGTAAATGGCCTTACTAAGGGAGAGTTGCTAGATGATCTGTGTTCCCAATTCAAGGATCTCAGATTGGAGATAGTGCCTGAGGGACATCTCATGTCATTAGATGTTCAACCCACCTTGTTGGACAAAATCAAGGAAGCCCAAAAGACAGACATGGAAATTGAAGAGATTAAGGAAAAGATTGGCAAGGGAAAAGCCAAAGGATTCCATGAAGACGAACATGGTACTTTATGGTATGGAAAACGTATCTTCATTCCGCAAGATCCGGAGCTTCGGAAACTGATTTTACAAGAAGCACACAACTCACCATATTCCATTCATCCGGGTAATACCAAAATGTACATGGATGTGAAGGAAAGATTTTGGTGGAATATTCTCAAGAAGGACATCGCCGAACATATTGCTTTGTGTGATGTATGTAGTAGAGTGAAAGGGAACATCAGAAGCCAACAGGATTGTTACAACCACTACCTATTCCTGATTGGAAGTGGGACAAGATTGGCATGGATTTCATCAGTGGATTGCCAAGGACTAGATCAGGATATGATTCTATTTGGGTCGTAGTGGATCGCCTAACTAAAGTGGCTCATTTCATACCCGTGAAGACAACCTATACAAGTGCTAAGTTAGCCAAGATTTATATGAATAGGATTGTGTGTCTGCATGGAGTACCTAAGAGTATTGTGTCCGATAGGGGAACTCAATTCACTTCTCATTTTTGGAGGCAACTGCATGAGTCATTGGGAACGAGATTGGAATTCAGTACTGCTTTTCATCCCCAGACTAATGGACAGACAGAAAGGACCAACCAGATTTTAGAGGATATGTTGAGGGCATGTGCCCTAGATTATGGAGCTAGTTGGGATGAAAGTTTGCCTTATGCAGAATTCTCTTACAACAACAGCTATAAAGCCAGTATTGAGATGGCACCATTTGAATTTCTCTATGGGAGGAAATGTACTACACCATTGTTATGGAATGGTGTTGGATAAAGAAACTTGTTCGGGCCAGAACTAATCAAGGAAGCTGAAGATAAAGTCAAGTTAGTAAAGGACAGATTGAATATAGCATAGTCCCGGCAAAAGAGCTACACAGATCCTAAGCGTAGGGAAGTCACCTATGAGGTGGGGGATAGAGGTTATCTTAGAGTATCACCACTTCGTGAAGCGAAGAGGTTTGGAGTCAAAGGGAAATTGGCTCCAAGATATGTTGGACCATTCAAGATTATAAGTCGTAAAGGAGAAGTGGCATATGAGATTGAATTGCCTGAATCATTGTCTGCCGTTCACAATGTGTTTCATGTGAGTCAGCTAAATAAATGCCATCCAGAGATGGAAGAAACTTAGTTGAAGGATACCATACCTTTGGAAGAGGTCAGATTGGAAAGTGATCTCACTTATGAAGAAAAACCTATCAAGATTCTTGAGACTGCAGAAAGAGTTACACGGACAAAGACTATCAAATTCTGCAAAGTTTAGTGGAACCATCATTCCGAAGAAGAAGCAACATGGGAAAGAGAAGATGATCTTCATAAATACCACCCTCACCTATTTGCTAGCCAATCCGAATCTCGAGGGATTAGGGTTATGAGCCAATCCGAATCTCGAGGGATTAGGGTTATGAGTCTACACTCAACATGTGATCACCCTCACCTGTGGCTGTAACTTGTGATGTTGCAGGTTACTCTGATGAGGATTAGGGTTATGAGTCTACACTCAACATGCTTGCATGTGGCACATGAAGATAAAGACTTTTATTTATATTGTTAAGTTAAAATCTTGTACTAGCCTATGGCTATGGAGTTGTAAAAGACTATGTTATCTCTAGAATGACGATGTAATAATGACCTTTGTTTCTGTGTACTTCATCTTAAACTATGGATGCTAGCAATTGATCCAGGGACTAGCATTGCAATCACAGGGACCTTTACCTTTATAAAGGTGGGGTCTTACAGATACCCTAAGGAAACTATTGGGTATTCCTTCTATCACAGATCTGAGGGCAAGGTTCTTGTTGACAAGAATGGATCCTTTTGAGAGAAAGAGTTTCTCATGAAAGGTGTGAGTAGTCGGAAGGTAGAATTCGGAGAGGTTATTCAACCTTCTCTTCAAAGTATGGCGAGTAGGCAGCACCAGAAGTCGTTCCAAGTTGGCTTCACAAGTTGAAGAGGGAACTTATGATAATGATCATGAAACTCCAAAAGAGAATACTAACGAACCTCGCAGGTCTAATAGGACACGTGCAGCTCCCGAGCTGTACGGAAATCCTGTGATGAATTTCATGGTTGATGAAAATGATGAACCTGCGACGTATGAAGAAGCGATGATGAGCCCGGATTCCAACAAATGGTTAGAAGCCATGAAATCCGAGATGGAATCCATGTATGAAAATCAAGTTTGGAACTTGGTGGACTTACCTCACGACCGAAAGGCCATGGAGAATAAATGGATTTTCAAAAGGAAAACTGATGCTGACGGTAATGTGACCGTCTATAAAGCTCGACTTGTCACAAAGGTGTTTCGACAAATTCAAGGAGTTGACTATGATGAGACATTCTCTCCCGTAGCGATGGTAAAATCAGTTAGGATTATGTTAGCAATTGCTGCATATTTCGATTATGAGATATGGTAGATGGATGTCAAAACCGCGTTTCTCAATGGTAATATTGAAGAAGAGTTGTATATGATACAACCAAAGGGTTTTGTCGATCCTAAGGATGCTAACAAGGTGTGCAAGCTTCAGCGGTCCATCTATGGATTGAAGCAAGCATCATGAAGTTGGAATCTCTGCTTTGATGAGGTGATCAAAGAGTTTGGATTTGTCCAAACTTATGGAGAAGCTTGTATTTACAAGAAAGTGAGTGGGAGCAATGTGGCATTTCCGATACTATATGTGGATAACATATTATTGATCGGAAATGATATAGATCTTTTAAACGGTGTTAAAAGTTATCTAAACAACAAATTTTCAATGAAGGACCTAGGTGAAGCGTCATACATATTAGGCATAAAGATCTATGGAGATAGATCTAGGCGCCTAATAGGACTATCGTGAAGTACATACCTTGATAAGATTTTAAAGAAGTTTAAAATGGACGAAAGTAAGAAGGGGTTCTTACCTATGACACAAGGCACGGCATTGAGTAAGACTCAAAGTCCGGCTACGGCGGAAGAAAGAGATAAAATGGACAAAGTCCCCTATTCTTCAGCCATAGGTTCTATAATGTACGCCATGCTATGTACAAGACCGGATGTGGCACATGCTATTAGTTTGACTAGTAGGTACCAATCGGATCGAGGTTCGGAACACTGGAAAGCGGTCAAGAATGTCCTTAAGTACTTGCGAAGAACTAAGGATATGTTTCTTGTATACGGATGTAAGAGGGAGTGTCCCAACCTTTATTAACATAAGGTGGTGTCCCCTGTGTTTACAATGCTAGTCCCTGGATCAATAGCTAGCATCCACAGTTTAGATGTAATATCAAGAAACAAAGGTCATAATATAACTTTATAACCAGGAATAACATAATTTTATTACATCTTTACATAGCTCATTTGGCTATTACAATACATTGCAGCGGAATAACTATAAGCATGGGGTCCTTCATCTTCAAAGTGCCACAGGCAAATGTTGGTTGTAGACTTTGTATTCCTAATCATTCAATCTTCACTAAAATCAATCAAACCTGCAACATTACAAGTTACAGCCACAAGGGTCAATACATCTGAATTGTATTGGCAAGTTTCACTACTAAGTTGAATATAAGTGGATCCTATCATTACATGCACATTTGGCTAAGTAGGGTTTTAGGCTCATTTGCTTAAAGCAATAATTTTATCCTATCTTTTAAAAATGGTTTTGGTCCTTTGACAAATATCCCTTTTCAAAAATCCCTTGAACTCCTTGTTAAATTCCCTAGTGTTCAAGTCCTTGTCAAAATCCCTTGAGCTCCTTGGTAACCCCAAGTGCATCAAGTTTTATCAAAATCTCTTGAGCTCCTTGGTAACCCCAAGTGCATCAAGTTTTATCAAAATCTCTTGAGCTCCTTGGTACCCCCAAGTGCATCAAGTTTTATCAAAAATCTCTTGAGCTCCTTGGTACCCCCAAGTGCATCAAGTCTTTAAAAGTTTTCCTTTAGAAATTAGAATGTCGAGATTTCCCATAGTTTCAAACTTTAGTTGCTCAGTATTGTCCGTAACCGGGGACACGACTAAGTACTTAGATTTTATTATCTTCTGCAGAAGTTGCACACTTTACCCACATGTCACACTCCCATCTTGTTGCCACCAGTGGCCACTGGATTAGTGCTCACCAAGATGGAGTACTGGCAGATTGAGAATGTGACGAAGTCTTTCCAAAGGGTCCTCCCATACACCATTGCTAGCTTGTCTTCAGCACCCATGTAGGATTCCAGGTCCCCATGTCCAGTAAACTGAAGACAATGCATGGGTCTTCCCAATGTAGTTGACTAAGCCAGAGCCATAATAGCATGTGGTTGCACACGAAAGCCACAATTGGAGAAACATGTTCAATCTCTAAGTTTCCTGGGTGGTTTCATTTGGAGTACAACACAAAGAGATTGCCATAGACATGGTTCCTTTTGTTGCCACCTTCTCCAAAACTCAAAGTATCCTTGGCCACCCAGGTGGTTCATTGAGTCCTTGTTTTATTATATAAAACACAAGTTCTTTTCTCAATTCCATAAAAATCTCAACATGTATCTCTTTTCAAATTATAGCATGGCTAAGCATGTAACAATTACATTGTTTTCACTAAGGAATGTATAGGGTATCCTATTAGGAATTAGCATAGCATAAGTATAAAATTATTTTCATGCATGTTTCAAAATCCACTAAGTATAATGAAAATAGTAGGACTTTAGATGGTAGTGTCACTTGCCTTTTGGTAGGGAATGTTGGTTCACTCCTTGATCTTGCTAGTCTCACACTTTTCTAACTTCACTACAATCAATCAAGCAAACACAATATCAACTAGTATTCCAAACCAATAATCAATCAAACAATTTCACACACATAAAACAATGGGATCTAAGTCATGCATGTAAGCATGCAAGAGATGGTTCTATTTGCAAAGGTGGTCTCCACTAGGCTTCTAAACTTTGTAAGGTTCAAAGTGGTCATTTTTCAAAGTGGCAAAGTCATTTGCAAAAGGGTTTTACCCAAAACCATTTCTAAATCCATTCATCATTTTATGTGGTGAAAAACATTTTTATCAAAGCAACAACTTTAAGTGGTTCACCAAATAAGATGTTGTTTCCCCAAAACTTGGTGTTTAGGGTTAGTAGGTTTGATCCAAATCATTTTCCCAAAGTTTTTACTCCAAAAACATTTTCATAACAAAAACCATTATTTTCATTTGGCTAGAAATGGGTTAAACTTATTAATCCATCCTAAACTTTACCAAATCCATTTACAAAACCATGGGTTGGTTCCTAGGGTCAGTAAGTTCAACACAAACTAATTTGCCAAGGTTTCATCCTCAAAAACATTTTTGAATCATTTTTCTAATCTAGACAAGCATCCAAATGTTTCTACAAAAACAAACAATCTAACAGATACTATTTGCTAAACCAAAGGCATGGTTGGCTAGGGCTTGTTCCACTGATTCCAATGATATCAAATTTGTAAATTTTGGACGTGTGGATCAAAAGTTACAAAGGTTTGAAATTCACATTCTAATCTGATTTCAAATCTGTTTTTAAACAGAACTGGCCACGCGTCGCAACGCTACTGGCTGGTACCGCTTCGGTTGGATCAGCTATGTGGTGCATTGGATCTAATGCGAATCGTGCGGCTCAAATGCTTCCATACCGGTTCGCTTAAGTCGTTCTGTCTACGCCACATGATTAAGATCTAACGGCTCACGCCTTGGCCAGAAGTGGCAACGGCGGCACCGGCGATACAGGAAGCTAGAAGGGAGGGGAGTATGCTCACCGTGATCGCAGAGGCCTGGGGAAGCTCAACGTGAAGTCGTCTAGGCAAGGGGCGCACGAGGACAGGAGGAATTCCTCGCCGGAGTTAGGTCTAGTGACGGTTGCACGCAGTCGAGGTCGAGGACGGTGCTACGGTTCACGAGAGGGCAAACAAGAAGCATGGTTAGACGCGTACGACCAAGGAGATGACGCGTGCGTGAATGAGAAGGCACAGGGCGGTCTAGACTTACCAGGAGACGTCGCCGGAGAAGTTGCAGACGCGGCGGCGCTCAGAGATTTGTCGAAGACGGCATTCTGGGGCGCCCGCGGTTGAACGGAGGGTACTGGGAGAATCGTCTGGGAGTGGTGAGTGTGCTCGTGTGCTCGAGGAGGCAGGAGGTGGCAGAGTTTGGCCATAATCGACAAGGAACGGTGGTCGGCGCTGTGGCGTTGCGAGCTCAAATTGAGGCAGCCTCGGGGCAGAGAGGGAGTGGCGTGTGAGGGGAAATGGAGAGGAGGCGCTGGCGATTAATAGGACGTGGTCGCAGCGAGGTTAAGGCGCGACATTACTGCGAATTGAAGCCACGGAATCACTGGCAGAAACGGCCGGTGTCGTCTGCGCGAGGAAGAAGGTGAGCTGGAAAGGTGGGGTCGGTTGGTCAGTGGGAAAAGGAGTGAGGGAAGGGTCCACCAGTCATTGGCTCAGCGGGTGCGGTTCTGAGTAAAAACGTTTCGCCGAGGGAGAGGAGCTGGGCTGGCACTGGGCCTTGTTGGGCTGCTGGGTTGGGTCGCCCAAATCCTATTTTTTTTCTATTCTGAAACCTTTTCTTTTTCTGAATCTAATTTCTGTTTTGAAATTCAAACAAACAAATCAACACTCAAATCAACTCAAACAATCACCATACTTTGAAACTTTGAATTTGGTTCTGTTTAGTAACATAAACCAAAATGATAATTTTATTTTAGGGTCCTTTATTAATTAAATGAATAGACCATTGTTATTAAATCAAATGGGTTTTGTTTTATTTAAAAACTTCTTTTGAAATCTAAATATTTTCAAAACCAAATCAGTAGGTTTTATTTTGGGAATATAAAACACTTGGAAAGCTTACTTTAAATAAATAAGTAAGTATTGATTTTTTGGAAATAGTAAAACCTTTATTAATAAAACTTGGATATTAAATCCTTTATTATTTTATTTAAATAAACCTTTACTATTTTTATCAAAACAAAATGTTTTATTTCAAAAGCTTGGCCAAGGTTTAATTTGGCTCTATAAAATAACTCTTATTTATAAAATTTCTATTTTATTTGAAAACCAAATTCTTTTATTTAAAAGATCCAGAATACTAATTCCAAAATATTTTATTTTCCTTTATCAAATGTTTATCTTTTTAAATCTCTTTAGGATTTTATTTGAATCCAATTTGGTTTGAAGTTCCAATTGAATTCAAAAAGTTTCTTCTCATCCTGAAAATCAATAAAGTTTTATTTCATTCCTTTATTTTTCACATTACAAGATTTGGAAAATCTTGGGATGTGACAACGGAGGTGAAGAAGAGCTCGTCGCTAAGTGATATGTCGACGCTAGCTTTGACACCGATCCGGATGACTCTAAGTCTCAATCGGAATACGTATTTCTCATGAATGGCGGAGCGGTTAGTTGGAGGAGCTCCAAACAACCTGTGGTGGCGGGATCAACAACGGAAGCCGAATATGTTGCTGCTTCAGAAGCGGCTCAAGAAGCAATTTGGCTGAAGGAGTTCATATCCTAACTAGGTGTGGTTGCAAACGCGTTGGACCCAATGGTGATCTATTATGACAACAATGGTGCCATTGCCAATGCCAAAGAACCAAGGTATCACAAGCATTCCAAGCATATTAAGCGCCAGTTTCACTCCATCCGCGAGCATGTCAAGGATGGAGATATAAAGATTTGTAAAGTACATACGGATCTCAATGTAGAAGATCCATTGACTAAAACTCTCCCTAGAGCAAAACATGATCTACACCAGAACTCCATGGGTGTTAGATACATCACTATGTAACTACATTATTGTCTCTAGTGCAAGTGGGAGACTGAAGGGAATATGCCCTGAGAGGCAATAACAAAGTGTTTATTATGTGTATTCCAAGTATATGATAGATGTTTATTTTGCATGCTATAATTGTATTAATACAGAAACATTAATACATGTGTGTTTAATAAACAAACAGAAAGTTCCTAGTTATGCCTCTCTCATAAACTAGCTCGTTGATTAACAAGATGATCACAGTTTCCTGATCATAGACATTGGATGTTGTTAATAACGATATCACAACATTAGTGTAATAATGTGATGAACATTCATCCAAAGTATAATATTACGATCAAAGTCATTGAGTTTATATTGCTATAAACAGCTTATGAAGTGATCCTAATCCTTAGACCATAAGATCATGTCAATCACTAACACCGGAAGAGTTTCTTGTTGACATCAAACGTCACACCGTAACTGGGTGATTATGAAGATGGCTTCAAAACTACTAAATTGTTATGTTGAGACACATGGATCAAGAGTGGAATTTATTCATCCTGATGACGGATAGATATACTCTGGGCCCTCTCGGTGATATCGCATTGGTTAGCTTGCAAGCAAGTGATTTGATCACTAGAATGTTATATCACGGGAACAAGAAAAGAGTGCATGTAGGTAACGAGATCAAACTAGGTATGGAGATACCTATGATCGAATCTTGGACCTGTAATATATCGTGAAACAAAGGGATTAAGATACTAGCATAAAAGGTTCCGACGATCACAGGAAAGTCATCGTTGAATGTGTGGGAGTCACTATGGATCTCCAGGTCCTGCTTCTGATTATTGATCGGAGAAGGGTATCGATCATGTCCGCATTATTCACGAACCGTAGGGTGACACACTTAAGGGACACTGATATCCAATTGGACCAAAAGTTTCATGTTGGAAAGAATAACAAGCGCAGGAATTTATTTCACTAGATACCGAAACAGGTTTTCGGATGAAATTGCAGAAAGTGTTTTTGGATGTGAAATGGAATTCTAGCAAGGGGTTATATGTGAATGTTTGTCATTAAAGTAATTGAAAAAATTCTAACTAAATAAAAAGAGTTTTATTTAATGAGAGTTTGCATTAAATTTGGTGGAAATTTAATAGCAAGTTTGAGTGGGATTTTGAGTGGAGGGATTTGAAGAGGATTTTGTGAGTGGAGTGCCCACCCACATGAATGAGGGGAGGGCAAGGGGGAAGCCCCCATGCGCCGGCCACCCCCTTGGGGTTCCCCCCTCTCCTATAAAAGGCACCCCCTCCCTCTCTCTCACTCACACCTCCTCGTGAAGGATCTCTCTCCCCCTCTAGAATTTAGCCCCCATGGTCTCGGACTAGTGAGATACATGTTCCCGGTGGCTATTCGGCAAGAAAGGGTTGTGCTTCCACTACATCGCTAGAGCGAGGAGGCGGAGGTTGCTCGGTGTCTTGTACATGTGTGCGAGCACGGATGCACTGCTGCTTTGCGGCGCTAGGACTTCCTCTCGATCTTGAGATCGGCAAGAGATCGTCTACATCAACCACGAGCTCAACTCGTTAAGCTTTGTCGGTCTTCAAGGGTATGTTCTCTACGGATATACATCCGCCCGTTGTTTGTATCTAGTAGATAGATCTTGGTACATAGTTCCCATCGTAGGAATTTTTTTGTTTTCTATGCTGCGAACCCTTCATCAGCTGCCTACTTGCCCCTCTACACGCTAACCTCAAGATGATGCTTGGCCTCGGCCAGCTGGTCGAACTGCGCCTGCCGCGTCCTGTTCGACTCCTCCAGCCGGGCAACCTCAGCTTTGAGGTGCTCCACCTCCTTCTCCTTGTCCAGGATCATGGCTGTAGGAGTATACCCGATGGTCAACAAAAAACGGGAAAAGGGAGCCAACTGCCAAGACAGGTCGGAAGAAGCAATCTTACGATCTAGATCCCTGGTGTTCTTCACCGACTTCGAAAATGCTCTCTACAAAGAGAAAAGAGTAAGAGACGGAACGACAACCCGCTTGCGAAGTACGGAAAAAGATAATGGCGAGAGACACCTACCTCCATGAAAGCAGACAAATTTTTGGCCTCGCCAAGGCCCTTCTCCATTCCCTCAACCAGGTGGCGAACCTGGCTGAGTGCGACGGGCGCCGCGCCCGAGAGCTGGGCGTGGATCGCACCCGGCGTCAGCACAGCTGGAGCTGGCCTCGAGCCGGTCACCACAACCTCTTCATCGTCAGAGGACGCACCCGAAGTCGCGGCCACCACCAAAACCCTCCCCGCCGGGTCAGAAGCGCCCGGCTGGCCCCCGCCCACTGCAGCCATCTGCACGGTTGCATCCTCTTGTGTCACCTTCGTGATGATGGGCCTGGCAGAACTAGCTAGAGCATCACTCTAGGCCGGGTTCACACCAGCCCCGGGACGGAGGAGGGTAGTCTCGGGGTCCTACGCGGCCGCAAACAGCTGCCCAACCGCGAAGTCGCGGGTGCTTGGTGCAGCAGCCCCGTGGTCGGGTAACCCTGAGGAGCCCTAGGCAGGGACGGCGCGGCAGGCGCAGCCGGCGCAGGTGCAGTAGGCGACCTTGCCACCTTCTCAACCGCCAGAGGAAGGGGAGGAGCAACGGCGGCAGCACCAGCGTCGCCAAGTGACATCGCCTCGCTACATGGGACGAAAGTGAGAAAAAACCACGGCAAAAACACAAGACAAGCGAGGAAGATAGGACAAGGGAAGATGCTAACCCAACGACGGATGGCGCGATGAAGACTTGGCGCGCTCGGTGCATCCTTTTTTGCTCAACGGGAGCCGACGCGGCAACGGGCGCCGCCCTCTTCCCCCGGGCTTTTGTCGCGGCCTTCTCTCGGCCGGCCTCATCGTCGGCGGCATAGACTGCAACAAAAGCAAAATCTTACCACAGATCCACGGACCATGACAAAGGAAGGAGCTGCAACTGGCAGCTTACCATGAGGATCCGAGGGGTCGTCGTCCGACCGGATGGGAAACCCTTGGGCTCCGTTTGGGGGTACTTCTTCGGCTTCCTGTCCGCCAAGAAGGAGCGGAGCGGGAAGTCACCCATACCATCTTCGGCTAGCTAGGCCGTGAACAACTACTCAAAAGGGGAGCATAAGGCACCCAAGGAAAGCCCCCAACAACGAAGATAAAGGGAAGAGAACTAGAGAACAACTCACCCGGGGTGGCAGGCGGCCGCGATGGTACGGCGGGCAGGAGTATGCCCAGGACGCCTCCATGCGGAACTTGGAGATCATGGAGATCCAGTTGCGCAGGTCCTGGTAGGGCACATCCTTCCACGACGTCTGCGTCGGATTATTGGCGGTCGATAGATGGCACATCTTGTGTGACCACTGTCGGGGGGACCGTCCCCAGGTAGGCTAACCGGACAAGATGCTAAGCACCAACACGTATGCCGGCTGAGGGTAGCCAGACGCAGAAACCTAAAGACAGATCAGAAGAAGAAACATACCAAGACCCGACTGGCAAACTAGCCAGCCGGACAAGAACTATTGGCAAGATCATCAGCCGGCTGGATCAAGACAGTCGGCCGGAGCAAGACAGATCAAGAGCCAACCGAAGGAAGAACCAGCCGGATGAAACAAACAAGGGCAGAAGAGTAGCCAGATGGATCCGACCATCCGGCCTAGGAAGGCCAGCCGGCTAGATCATCCTAGCCGGCCACTCAAGATAGGAAGGTACCAGATGACATAGGGCACAGTGCGCAGTACGCCTAGGACATCGGAAAAGACAGAAAGGACACTCAGACACTCGGCCCATACCGACGACTTTACCGATGACGGTTGCAATAGTGGACAGTAGGTGGCACTGTGCATAACTACCCGCACGGAGACACTATAAATGGCATGGCGGCATGGGCTTGACTGTAAGTACACACTCCCCATGCTGGCCACTGTAGATGACCTAGATGACTGGGGCCTCCCTGTGGGACCCGCCGGTCGGCCAGATCGTTGCCCACACCGCCTCGGCCTATATAAGGGGCGGCAGGGGCAACTTAGCAAGGGTTGGACTCTCTTTCTCTACTAGCTAGACCCGATACAACTCGAGGAGCCTTGTAGTTCTTGGTGTTCATCCTTATAGTCAGACCGGCAGGAGTAGGAGCTTTACCTCACCCCAAGGGCTCCGAATCTGGGTACTTGTTGTGTCCCCGACGCTCGCTTGTATCCAATCCCGCCTATGGACATCGTCGCACGCTTCCCTGCTTTGCTCCCACACCTCTTTCTAGCCTGCTTAGGCTCTGCCGTTTCCATAGCGACGATAGTTGGCGCCCACCATGGGGTAGATATGGCGGTGACCAGAGTGACGTTCCGCACGGGACCCCGCACTTTGTCCAGCGAGCGCGTGGCCTCCGGTCTCGTGCTCATCCTCGACTAGTTCGACTGCGTTATTGACAACGCCAACTGCTTCGCTGGATCCAGTTTCCCGGCAGGCGGCTCCATCCTGCTGTTCGGCGATCTACCCGTCTATGTCACCATCGTGCTAGAGCGTTTCCCTCAGGAAATCGTCTCTTTCGCCGAGCCATTTCCCTCAGCCGGCAGCGCGCTCGCCGGGCCCGGCACCGTAGAGGTGATGATGGCCGGCTCCAGCAACAGCCGTCGTCCTCCCCTCGAGTGCTCCAATGACAAGGCCGGCCCGTCTACTCCGGTGTGCGAAAAGGGCGCGGTGGACAAGGTCATCGAAGAGCTCCACGAGCCGGTGCACCCCGGGGACGACCCGAAGGCGGCCATGGCTAATATCGAGGCGGCGCGGGAGCGTCTCCTCCAGCAGGCCCAAGGCCTAGCCTCCACCAAGTACCGGATGGAGAGAAACATCCGCGAGTATAATCGTGCGCACGGTCTCACCCCGGCTAACGAGGATCCTAGACGGCTGGGCTATGTGCAGCGCCGTGGAGGAGAGCTGGGTGCCCGTTTCGAGCATGACCTCAAGCCGGCTTCCCGCACCTACTTCCCCCGCCCGTCTATGACACCGTGGTCAAGAATGTCCTGGTGGCGCGAGCCATCGCGGAGGACCTACACCACCTAGAGGGGGATGAGATGCTGCGCCAGTTCCAACGAGTGCAGCACCTGCTGCACGTGGCCGACGAGCAGGCCAAAGCCACTCGGATCGCATTCGAGGCTGGAGCCGGTTCCAAGGGGAATCGCCCGGCTAGCAACAGTCGGGGCGGACCTTGTCAGACCGAGTACTCTGCGTCCCCGGGCCAGCAACCCCTGTGCTCCAAGCATCGCCAATCCAGCAGCAGCCAGCCTCGCGGCAAGCAGGGCGCCACGAGCCACCCTCCTTCGGCTGTCCAGAACCCCCTCCACCATCCCGCCTCACCGGCCGGGTGGGAATTCCCAATCCGGTTGAGCCAGATGCGCGCGCTCGCATCGACCTTCTAATGGAAGCTCGCCTCACCAAGGAGGAGGATGCAATCGGCCTTGTGTGTTTCGGACCGCGCATCCGGAAGGAGCCCTTTCCCGACAAGTTCTCCCTGCCATGGGACACCCCCAAGTACGACAGCAGCATGAACCCGGAAGACTGGCTGACTGACTACGTCACCGCAGTCGGCATCGCCCACGAAAACAAGCGTGTCGCGATCCGCTACATCCCCCTTATGGTGATCGGCTCGGCCAGAACCCGACTCAACAGCTCACGCCTAACAGCATCAACGCTTGGCCGGACTTCGAGAAAGTCTTCATCCGGAACTTCAACGGCACATACAAGCGCCCAAGCAGGCCTCGTGATTTTTCTCTGTGTGTCCAGGGAGACCGCAAGACGGATCACGCGTACCTTGCCCGCTGGACCGAGCTGTGCAACTCCTGTGAATGGGTGGTGGAGAACCAGGCAATCGGTTTCTTCATCGAAGGATGCTGCGAAGGCACGATGCGGCGCCACCGTCTGCTATGCGACGAGCCCAAGACCATGGCGGAGCTGATGACCGTCGCCAACCAGTATGCCACCACGGATGTGGCAATGAAGAATCCCCTCCGGGTAAACGTGGAAGGACGCCCGGTTCCCACCGATCCGGCTAGGGAGAAGCCTACCGGTCAGAGCGGTGATGCCGGCTCGTCCAGACGGCATGGCAAGGACAGCCGCTACCAGGGCAAACACCCGATTGAGCAGCAGAGCCCGCGCTACCACCAGCAGAAAGTTAACGCGGTGCAGGGCGCGCCGGCTTACAATGACAAGAGGAAGAGGAATGCCTTCACCTTCGAGCAAATGTTCGACGGGCCCTGCAAGTACCACAACGGCACCAAGCCGGCTACACACACCACTCAGCAGTGCCGCTGGACCAGGCAGATCAAGGAGCAGGCCGGGTTACCTCCTCTCCACCCACCCCTCCCGGCGGTCCCCTACCACCGGCTAGGGCAGCCGGCAACAACCGTGGCAATGGAGGCTACCCCCAGCAGCACGAGAACTACCACATCTTCGAGGCTGAGCCAATTGATAATCGCGGCCGGAAGCAGCACAGCATGGAGGTGAACGCCGTCGTTCCACCAGTCCCCCTACGTCTCAACTGGTCTGAGACTCCCATCACCTGCAGACAGGCGGACCAGCCGGATTCACTCCCAAATCCTGGGGGCTACACGATGGTGCTCGACCCCCTCTTCATCTTCGACGCACGCACCTGCCAGTTCTCGTGCATGATGGTAAACGGTGGGAGCAGCCTCAACCTGCTCTACCGGTCCTCCATGGACAAGCTATGTATCTGGGAGTGCGACCTGCAGCCCTAGACCACTGTGTTTCACGGCGTCGCGCCCGAGACACCATGTGTCCCTCTCAGCAAGATCCGGTTGGGCGTCATATTCGGTTCAAAAGAGAACTTCCGGCGTGAGCCAATCTGGTTCGAGGTGGTCAACCTCGCCAGCACCTACCATGTCCTTCTAGGGCGCCCTGCCCTCGCAAAGTTCATGGCGGTCCCCCACTATGCATATCTCAAGATAAAGTTGCCGGGGCCGAATGGTGTGATTACTGTGGCCGGCTGCTACAGGCGGTCCATGGCTTGCGCAAAAGAAGGCGCCCAGATAGCCGAGGCCCTGCTCATCACTGAGGAGAAGCGCGAGATGCTGCACAATGTCGCCATGCTGCAGCAGGAAGTGCCGACTGGCATGAAGCCGGCTGGGGACATGGTGTTCCAGCCGTCCAAGGAGACCCGCTAGATCCCGCTCGACCCAGCTGACCCCTCCAAGTGCATCACCATTGGCGTCGGCTTGGACAGCAAATAGGAAAGCGCGCTCGTCGACTTCCACCATGAGAATCGGGACATCTTCGCATGGTCTCCCAAAGACATGACAGGTGTGCCAAGGGAGTTCGCCGAGCACTCGCTTCATGTGCGTCCGGATGCCAAGCCGGTCAAGCAACCCCTCCGTCGCTTCATGGAGGACAGGAGGAAGGTCATCGGCAATGAGATCGCCTGGCTACTTGCTGCCGGCTTCATCATGGAAGTGTACCACCCGGACTGGCTGGCCAACCCAGTCTTGGTGCTGAAGAAGAACAAAACCTGGCGCATGTGTATCGACTACACGAGCCTGAACAAGGCCTGCCTGAAAGACCCTTTCGCTCTGCCCTGTATTGATCAAGTGCTTGACCCTACAACCGGCTGCGACCTGCTTTCCTTCCTTGATTGTTATTCTGGCTATAATCAAATCCGGCTGAATCTGGCCGACTAACTAAAAACATCGTTCATCACCCCGTATGGGGCTTACTGCTATATAACTATGCCGCTTGGCCTAAAGAATGCAGGTGCTACCTATCAACATTGCATGCAGAAATGCCTGCACTCGCAGATTGGCTGGAACGTGCACGCTTATGTGGATGATGTTTTCATCAAGACGAAGGAGAAGAAGACCCTGCTGGAAGATCTCGGCAAGACGTTCGTTAACCTCCGCCGTTACCATATGAAGCTGAACCCGGAGAAATGCGTATTTGGCATGCCAGCCGGACAGCTCCTCGGTTTCTTCGTGTCGAGCCAGGGAATCGAGCCCAATCCAGAGAAGATCGCGGCCATTGAGAGGATGTAGCAGCCCAAGAGCTTGCTCGGTGTCCAGAAGTTCACCGGCTGCTTGGCTTCCCTCAGCCGATTCGTCAGCCGGTTGGGAGAGAAAGCCCTACCCCTGTACCACTTGATGAAGAAGACGGACAAGTTCACTTGGACGGCTCAGGCGGACACGGCTTTCCACGACCTCAAGCGCATGTTGTCAATGACACCGGTTCTCGCCATGCCGGCTACGAAGGAGCCAATGCTTCTCTACATAGCCGCAACCAACCGGGTCGTGAGCGTCGTCCTGGCGGACGGACGCCCCGAGAAGGGCAAGGCACAGCCGGTTCAGTGACCCATCTAATACCTCAGCGAGGTGCTGTCCCTCTCCAAGCAGAACTACCGCCACTATTAGAAGATGTGCTATGTGACGAGGTTTAATCTCGTCAATGCCCATTGTTATGGACTTGGGTTTTGGAGAAGATGGGCATGCTGGAGATCGTGGCACGGTTAACAGACAAGCAACCAGGGGACTCGAGATTTACCCAGGTTCAGGCCCCCGGAGGGAAAACCCTACTCCTGCTTGTCTGCTCTTGATTACGGCGGAACCGAAGGTTACAGGGTGCACAGATTCGATCTGGCATGGATGCGTGTGCGAAAGTATGAGTTGAGAGATCTAGGACGTGCCCTCCTGGCCTTTATATAGACTTAGGCAGGTCCCGGGCATAGTCCTAGTCGGTTACAAGTCCTAGGGTTTTACCCCTTTGAATTTCCTATCTCCGCTAGTCTTGCTCTCCAAGGATCCGAAGGCGTCATGGGCCTTGGCCACCCGAAAATCTTCATGGGCCAGCGTATATCTGCTATGGGCCTTCCTTGGGCTGGACCAGGTATGCTGAAGTCACGTACCCGTAGGGTATAACCATGTCAGTAGCCCCCGAGTGATCAGTCGAATAGTAGATTCGGCTGAGGACTCTTCCATTCTTCGGGTGCAACTATGTCTTAATAGTATATGAGCGTAGGGATTGTTGATGCGTGTGCCTGACTCACTTGACGGATCAGGGTCGATTAAGCATCTTAGGGCGAACGACACGATCTTCTTCAGGTTCGGGTCCCTCAACCCGGACCTGGAACATATGCTGGCGTAATTCGACTCAGGCCGCGGAGGACTTACAGGAGTGGAATTCCAGTGGTTTTAACTGGTGTACCCAACGCGTACGTCGGGATTTTTCATCGTACCTGCTGATACGGCTTCATACTAGCAGAGCGCAGTCAGGTGCGTTGCCAGGCCATCAGATGATATCTGTAGGTCTTATCTTTGTGTCGCGGACACAACATCCAAATGTTTATCACCGCGGAGGCGCTTCAGGTGGCCAAGGAGATTTGTTGCTCACTTAGCGTTTTTGTTGGGGCAAAGTTGCCAAAAAGTTTTTGCGTGCTGATCCGGAAGATCGCAGTCGAAGATTTCATAGGGTGCGCGACCAGTATCCTATGAGTAACCCCAAGTGTACGTTCGAGTCGTAGACTCGAACGGATACTATTTCAACATTGTTTCAGTTGTTAAGTCCGAGACTCGAAAATATTCGGATGCTTAAATCCATCCTCCCTATGGAGTAGCCCCGAGTGCATGGTGGAGTCGAGAGTCAACGTGGGACTCGGAGAAATTTTGTCCTCATTTTACGTTGCAGCCAGGTGCGCGGCAGTATCGATAGGAGTAGCCCCTGAGTATTTAGTCGAATCGTAGATTCGAGTGAGTACTCTTAGCTGTGGAGCCGAAGTGGTGCTAGTATAGCTTTTGATGACGTCAGTGCTTACGATCGATGACCTCAAGCGTCTGCTGCGCCAGAGATGACTTGACTGGACGAAGCGTGGGTCCCACTTGCTGACTTTGAATTGACTGGTCACGCGCGGCGTGGAGATGATTACGGCGTCTCCTCGATTTCCGCGCGTAGTGGACGGCGTGGTAACGACGGTTCGTTTTGGTGCTGACACGTGTACGGCCAGATCTACCGTTGGCGTTAGGTCTTCTCGATGGACGGCCAGCGTGCGTCGTCTCCACTGTTATAATCCTTGGTGAAATCGTAGTTTGTCTTTCACCGCACCAGTTCATCTATTCACTGCCTCCTCGTTCTTGGGCTATTCTTTCTGCGCGCTGAGAGTTTCTTCCACATTTCCTTCTTCTTTCTTCGTTGGCAACGCCACCACCGCCGTAGCGCCATGGGGAAAACAAAGAAATCCTCATCTGCGGTTGGGACCAGCGCCGCCGGAGGCAAGAAGGGCACCGCCGCTGCTCGCGTCACCGATGGTGGCTGGCGGCGATCAGAAACGCGGGAGAGCGATCTCCGCAAACTGCGCGAGCGGGGCCTGATCCCGCAGGACACGACGGCCGTGAGACTCCCCGGCAATGAGGTAATCCCCCGTCCCCCATCTGGGTACCGGGTTATGTTTGTTGCCTTCGTGATTCGCGGGTTTTCTTTTCCGGTCCACGACTTCCTCCGTGGACTGCTCTTCTTCTATGGGGTTCAACTCCATCATCTGTCTCCCAACTCTCTGCTCCACATTGCGTGTTTTATCACACTTTGCGAGTGTTGGCTTGGCATTGAGCCGCACTTTGGCCTCTTCCGGAAGCTTTATTCCGTGAAGAGGCAGTCTGGTTCGGATGGTGTGTATCCCATTGGGGGTTTCATCATCTCTCTCAGTCCCAATGTGCAATTCTTTTCCTTTTCCATGTCCGAGTCTGTCCAGTACTGGCGGAGGCGATGGTTTTACATCCGCGACTCCGTTTTGCCTGGGCAAGGTTTTGGTCTTGTTCCCTTTGACCCCTCCCAAAAGATTGAGAAGAAAAGGTCTTGGAAAAACCAAATCTTAGACGGTGAGGTGGAGATAGAGGCCCTTTACCGTCAGGTGGAGGATCTCCAACTGACTCCTGAGAAGGAGGTGAACAGCGTGGACATCATCCGGACGTTTCTTGAGCGTCGGGTGCAGCCTCTCCAAGCGAGGGCACATCCGATGTTTCTTTATTCTGGGCGTCGGGATCCGACGAGGGTTTTGAGTGAGAAAATCTCCGAAGGGAGTCTTGACAAGGATCTTCGCGTGCTGCTGAAGTTCAAGGACGGAGAAGAAATCCCGGGGAAGTCGCTGACTCCTCCCTTTTCTTCGACGCTGGTCGTGCCGAAGGTGTAGATTTGTGCACATAGTGCTTCCCTTTTATTTTTGTTGAGTGTGCTTTTGTTTCCTTTGTTTGCTAACAAAGTTTCTTCTCATCTTGTAGAGCTTCAAAGTACCGGGCATGGTACCACCATTGCCCGAAAGATATCCGAATGCCCCGGATAATGAGGTGGTTGATTCCGGTGTCCGAGCTTCCTTCGGCGCGATCTCCGGCGGAGGATGCCGACGAGTCGAGTGAGGACCATACGCGCAAGCGATCACGGAGCTCGAGCGAGTCTTCGGATGCCTCAACTCCTCCGACTCCCAGAAATCCTCTGGG
Organism: Avena insularis; assembly: GCA_023614405.1. Classification (NCBI taxonomy): domain Eukaryota; kingdom Viridiplantae; phylum Streptophyta; class Magnoliopsida; order Poales; family Poaceae; genus Avena; species Avena insularis. The sequence continues at coordinate 360,670,040 of CM042697.1, forward strand.
CCTTGAGCGTCATAGTGATGGCCATGGAGTTTCTTCCTCTCCCCTTCCTGCCATTCCTGTGCGAGCTGTTGCTCCGCACCCGCCAGCAAAGCGGAAGAAGGAAGAAAATAAGGAGGAGAAGAAGGAACAGAAGAAAGAGGAGAAGAGGGCCCGAAGGGCTTCTCCTATCTTCGACCTAAGCGCCCTGGGCTCGTAAGTTTTCTTGTTGTACTGTTGTTCTTTTCCCTTCATGATTTTTTTGCACTTGTGCTGATTGGTTTGTATGCAGGCAATCCTCCGACGGCTCTAGTGATGGCGCGGGTGAGATGATGGGGGAGTCGAACATTGCGTCGCCTCCTCCTCAGACGGTGGCGACTTCGGGTGGCGCCGCTCCAGATCCTCCTGTGCGGGAGAGGCTGGTGGTTGCGCCTCAAAATTTCGCAGGCGGGCCTTCGGGCTCGCCTTCGGAGCACGTAAGTTTTCTGCTTCCTGTCACGGGGGGAGCCCCCGAGTGTCTTCGTGTGCTGATGTTGTTTTTGCTTCTTTATTTTGGGCGTAGCCCCCAAGTCCTATTCTTACTGCTATTGCCTTTTTCTGCAGCCTTTTGTCCAAGAGGCCAAGCGACTGGTGGAAGAACGCCTGACGCTGGAGGCGAAACTGCGGCAGCTTCAAGGTATTCGTCTGCCTTTTAGTGCTTTTCATACTTATCTTGTCCTGTTCTTTGACACTTGCTTGTCTTAAATGCAGAGGAGCATAATGACTCTCTCCGTGAGGTCGACGCTCTTAAAAAGAGCCTTGTGCCAGATGAAGCTGCCGTTGGCGCGAAAGAGCGCCTTGAGCTAGAGCTGTCGAAGGCAGCCGAAGCGAAGGAGCGTCTGCAGCAGGAGGCCGCAGATCGTGAGGAGCAGCTGGCCACCGTTGCGGCTGCTCGTAAAAGAGGGGTGGCGTCGAAGCTTATGGCTGCTGCCAAGGCTATTTCGGGTAAGTGCTGGATTTTTGTACTTGTTTCTTTTTCGATGGGTCTTCTTCTATGCTGCCTTTCTTCATGCTCTTCTTAATTTTTGTCTCAGATGACGCAGGCATCGAGTTCGACCGCGGTGCTCTGGAGCACGGGAGTGCTCTGGATGATGCCACTGTAGCGGTCGAAGACCGCTGCAGCACCGTCGTCAACTCCCTGGCCAAGGCGAAAGAGGTCCTTGGTCGCTTCTACCAGGAGCTCTTCCCGAAGGGCGCAACCCTGGAAGATGTGGATGCCCTGGCAGAGGCTCTGTCGGTAGGCGCTGCGCGTACATAAGCGCAAGCGAAGGGCATCGGTAGCGTCCGTCGGGCTGGCGATAGCCATGGCGGCCTGGCGAGCTAGACTTGCCCAGATCACCTCTCGGATGCCGACGTGTGGATGGATCCGAGGTAGCCTTCGCTGCCTACTCCGCTTCGCTGTGACGATATGGGCCCAAGCTCATTGACTTAGCATGTCTGAAATGCTTTCGTACGGCGAGACCAACGCTAGGCAGTCTGGCTCTGAGGTGACTCAGTGTCCTGCGCCTTAGGCGTAGTAGATGTAGGGTAGTATGTAGTTTACTTTTGCTGTAAATATCTTTTGTAGTACCATCCTTGTGCCACACAGTGGCCTTATATATTTAATGAATTCCTCCGAGTTGTGCTTTATTCTTGGCTGAAATGTCTTTTGTGCCTTCTTTCTTCTGCTGCTATAGGTTCCTTCGAGTGCTGACCCAGCTGACACTTCATCCGCAAAGCCCTTGCGACCATCGTTGGATGATTCCTCGCAGCTCGCTTTCCTTCGAGATCGCGTGCGCAGCTTGGAGAGGGAATTGCTCGGGTTACGCGGTCGTGCCGACGTTTGGAGGTCCAAGGCGGATCGTGGCGCGGCCAGAGAGGAGTACTTGATGGCGGAGCTGGGTCGGCTGTCCGAGCAATTGTAGTGTAAGTTGATCCTTCTTTCGGGTTTTAGCTTAGTTCTTCGAGTGAGTCTGCTGGCCTTATTCTTGTTTTGTGTGGTTGTCGCAGGTGCGAATCTTGCTCCGAGGGAAGAAAAAGAGCGTGTTGCTGTTCGGGTCAACTGTTTGACTCAACAGGACATGGAGGCCGGCGGCTTCTTCTGGATGGATCGCGATCGCGCCCTGGTTCGACGGTGCAGGATCGTGTTCATCAAGTTTCGCGGGTGCTCCGCCAGGTGCAGACATCGCTTTCCTCGGTGCTGCACGTCATGTTTCCTCTGTATGCCGTGCCGACGACCCTTGCAGGTCTTACATCGAAGTTTGAGTGCCAGCAATGTCAAGGAGCTGGTGCAGTAGCAGCTCGTCGCAGGAGTGAAGGCTGCCCTGTCTCTTGTGAGGGTGCACCACCCTGACGTAGATTTGGCTGCTGTGGCAGCTGGGCCACCTCTTCGACCGGATGGTGGCGAGTGGAACATGTGTCCGCATTACGCGGCTATAAGGCAGTATGCCGAACAGATTGTAGATTTGTTTGAGCAGCGTGCTCAGGTTATTCTTCAGAATAGGTAGGACCTGAAAATAGACAGAGAGATGTAAAATTTGTATATTTCGGCTGGGCGTTTTTGTGCCCTTTGTTGTAAAGGTTTGCTTGTTTGTGAGCACGCAGTGCTTTGATTGAGTACGTGTCCTTTTCGTTTGCCTGACGTGGTCAGCTACTCAGGTGTACACGTTTGGTCCTCAGTCGATGAAATCGTGAGGTGGGGGGAGCCCCTGAGTGCGTATGTAGCATGTAGTAAAGTTGCAGAAAAGTAGTCGACCGAAGGTTGGGGGCGAGACACTTAGCTTTATTTATATTGTAATGGAGGAGGTACATAGTTCGGCTGACTAGCCTTGGCTGTAAGCCTTATTGAAAGTAAAAAGGGGGTAGATTGCTATGGGTAGAATCGTCGCAGGTGCGAGATGTTCCATGGGTTGGAGTATGCGACTCCAGACTCCACGTGCTTGAGGCGATAGGCGCCACCTGGGATGACTTCAGTGATGACATAGGGTCCTTCCCATGGTGACTTGAGTTTATTCGGTCGCTTTTGCTTGAGTCGTAAGACGAGGTCTCCTTCGACGAAGGACCTTGGGCGCAGCCGGCGGCTGTGGTAGTTGCGGAGACTTTGCTGGTACACCGCTGATCTAGCTGCTGCTATATCCCTTGCTTCGTCGAGTGTGTCGACGACATCTTCAAGTGCAGCCGTGGATTCGGCTTCGCTGTAAGCGACGACTCGTGGAGCCTGATGGCGTACTTCGGCTGGTAGCACGGCCTCAGCTCCGTGCACCAAGAAGAACGGTGTGTAGCCGGTGGAGCTGTTTGGCGTAGTCCGTAAGCTCCACAGGACAGACGATAGCTCTTTCATCCAGTTTCCAGCTTTGTGCTCGAGTGAGCTCATGAGGCGCTTCTTGATGCCGGCGCCGATTAGACCGTTGGCCTTTTCCACTTGCCCGTTTGTTTGCGGGTGTGCCACTGAGGCATACGTGATGTTGATCCCGAGGCCTTCGCATAAGTCCTGGAATTCTTCGGAGATAAAGTTCGATCCGTTGTCGGTGATGATGCTGTGTGGTACGCCGAACCTGTAGACAATGGATTCGAAGAATTTGACGGCAGTTTTGCCCTTCTGGTTGGTGACTGGCATGGCCTCAATCCACTTGGTGAATTTGTCGACTGCGACCTGGAGGAAGACGTGTCCCCCTTTCGAGGACTTTGGCAGTTTGCCGATCATGTCGATGCCCTATTGAGCAAAAGGCCAAGCTATGGGTATGGGTCTAAGTTCGGACCCAGGTGTGTGCGGTTTGTCGGCGAGCCGTTGGCACCCGTTGCATCTTCGGACGATGTCCTTTGCGTCGCTCATGGCCGTTGGCCAGTAGAATCCTGCTCGTAGAGCTTTGGCGACAAGGGAGCGGCTGCCGGCGTGGTGGCCGCAGATGCCCTCATGGATGTCTTGGAGTATGGCCTTGCCGTCGTCGATGGTGACGCACCGTTGTAGCATACCCGTAATGCTGCGTTTGTACAGCTCGTCGTTGATGATGGTGAAGGCTTTTGACCGACGAGATATGCGCCGGGCATCTATCGGGTTGTCAGGTAGTTCTCCGTTGATTAGGAACTGGAGGTATGGTCGCTTCCAAGTTTCTTCGACTGCCATGACCTGCATCAGGTTGACCATGGCCACTTCGGTGTCCAACTTTTCGGGTCCTTTATGACCTTTGGGTAGCGTAGCCCCCGAGTGTTCTGCTTCTTCGGGTGATCCCTTGGGGAATTTTCGCTTGATGGATGGCACGCAGATCGGTTCGAGGAACACACCTGGTGGCACCTTTGCGCAAGTGGAGCAGATGTTGGCGAGTCTATCGGCTTCCTCGTTGCTTTCTCTTCCGACGTGCCGAAGCTCGCAGCCGTCGAATTCTCCTTCGAGTGTGTTGTAGAGCGCGCGGTACGCGATCATGTTTTCGCCGTGTGCGTCACATTCATTCATCGTCTGCTGGACGACGAGGATGGAGTCACCGTAGATGACCAGGTGCATTGCGCCGCATATTTTTGCCATCTTCATGCCGTGGATGAGGGCTTCGTATTCGGCTTCGTTGTTAGAGGCTCTGAATTTCATCCGAAGAACGTACTTCATCTTGTCACCTTGCGGGGAGGTCAGTATGACTCCTGCCCCTGCTCCGGCTTCGCGTTTGGAGCCGTCGAAATGCATTGTCCAGGACTGCGACATGTCTGTCAGCTGCAGCTCCATCCAGTGCACCAGGAAGTCCGGAAGGACTTGAGATTTGATTGCGTGTCGCTTCTCGTAGACGATGTCTAAGGGCGATAGTTCGATGCCCCACAGGGCCACGCGTCCTGTGGCCTCTGGGTTATTCAGGATGCTGTTCAGGGGTGCCTCGTTGACGACCATCACCTGATGCTCCTGGAAGTAGTGGCTCAGCCGTCGAGCCGTCATGAACACGCCGTAGGCTAACCCAGTAGTGCGGGTACCGCTGTTTTGTTGGTGTCAGTACCTCGCTGAGGTAGTAAATTGGGCGCTGGACCCCGTGGGTCTTGCCTTCTTCGGGTCGTTCGACCACGAGTACGGTGCTGACCACCTGGTGTGTGGCTGCTATGTACAGCAGCAGGGGCTCGCGCTCCTTTGGCGTAACCAAAACGGGCGAGGTGGAGAGGAGCCGCTTGAGGCTTTCGAATGCGTCGTTGGCTTCTGGTGTCCACTCGAACTTGTCTGCCTTGCGCAGCAGCTGGTAGAATGGTAGGGCCTTCTCGCCCATACGGCTGATGAACCTGCTTAATGCCGCTACTCGACCTGCGAGCTGCTGGACGCCCTTGAGGTTTTTCGGCTTCTCCATTGCCATGATGACTCTGATTTTCTTCGGTTTTGCCTCAATCCCTCGTTGAGAGATGAAGTATCCGAGAAGCTGGCCCGAGGGGACGCCGAAGGCGCACTTTTCTGGATTGAGCTTGATCCTGTAGCGATCAAGGTTGTCGAACGTCTCGCGGAGATCGTCGATAAGTGTCCTTGCCTCCTTGGTTTTTCTTACTATGTCGTCGACATAGACTTGGACGTTGCGACCGATCTGGTCCTTGGGGCAGGCATGCATGCATCGCTGGTACGTGGCACCCGCGTTCTTTAGCCCGAAGGGCATTGTGTTGTAGCAGTATACTCCGAACGGTGTGATGAACGCCGTTTTCTCTTGATCTTCGACCTTGAGTCGAATCTGGTTATAGCCTGAGTAGGCGTCGAGGAAGGAGAGTTTCTCACAACCTGCAGTTGAATCGATGATCTGATCGATCCGAGGAAGAGGGAAGTGGTCCTTTGGGCAACGTTTGTTTAGTGACGTGAAGTTTACGCACATCCGCAGGATGTCCGTGTCCTTTTTTGGAACCATCACCGTGTTTGCCAGCCACTCGCTTTCCTTGATTTCCCGGATGAAGTCTGCTGCGAGTAATCTGTTGATTTCCTTGCCGATAGCTTCGGCTCGTGGCTCGGCGATCTTGGATGGACTGCTTGACTGGCTTGGTGTCTGGAAAGACATTGAGTGCATGCTCGGCGAATTCCCTGGGAACTCCTGGCATGTCCGCAGGACACCAGGCGAAGATTTCCCAACGCTCACGGAGGAATTCGACGAGCGCGCCTTCCTATGCGGTGCTGAGGTCATTGGCGATTAGCGCCGTCTTGGAGGCGTCCGTCGGATGGACTTGCACCTTCTTGGTGTTGACGGTGGAGTCGAAGGACATGTCAGGTGCGTTCTGTCTTGTGACTGGGGGTAGCCCATTGTCCGTCACCTCGCGGAGCCTTACAAGCTCGTCTTGCATGCCGAAAGACTGGGAGATTTTGTTGAAATCCCTGTCGCATTGGTCCGATCGGGTGAAGCTTCCGTGGACTATGATGATGCCCCTTGGTCCTGGCATCTTGAGTAGTAGGTATGCGTAGTGTGGGACAGCCAGGAATCTTGCGAATGCTAGACGCCCCAAGATGGCGTGGTACTCCGACGGCCAGTCCACCACTTCGAATTCTAGGCGCTCCTGCCGAAAGTTGTCCGGCTTCCCAAAGATGACGTCGAGCCCTATTTTTCCCAGGGGGAATATGCCCTTTCCTGGGACAATGCCGTGGAACGTAGTGTCTGATTGTTCCAGGCTGCATTGCGGGACCCGCATAGCTGCTAGAGTTCTTGCGAACATTAGGTTGATGCCGCTACCGCCGTCCATGAAGACGCGACTCATCTCGAAACCTCCGATCTGCGCCTCCAGCACCAGGGCAGCATGACCTGGGCGAGGATCTGCAAGGTGATCCGCGAGTGAATGTGATGCAGGACTCCGTCCGCTAAGGTACTCGAGGATTGCGGCGGAGTTGCCACGGCCAAGTTGATTTGTCGGGTGATTTTCTTACGCACCACTTGGGGCGTCCCTTCTGGATCATATTTAGTGCTCCCTTTGGTGGGGGGTATGGGACCCCGGCATTGTTTTGCGCTGGTGCGACTGGTTGATTTGGGCCTCCAATAGGCGGGTGGAGGAGCTCCGTGTGCTATTTTACCTGGCGCAGGTGTGTTTCCAAACGCAGGAATTGGAGCTTGTTGCCTCATCTGCACCATGCCTTCGCTGAGCTTCTGGAACTCGCGGCAGTCCTTGAGCATGTGGCTGGCTTTCTTTTTGCCATCCTGTTTGTCGATGTAGAAGTGGATGGTGCATGGACCCGAAAGTTTGTCGAATGCTGAAGGTCCGTTGTCATGATCGGCGTTGCCACGATCGCGTTGGTCGTCCGTTGTCGTGGAAGTTTCCTTTGGGTATCCTCCGCTATTGCGGCTTGTTGTCGTTCTGGTGTCGGCGTGTGGCCGCGACCATGTCGGGTCCGTCGCGGTCCTCGTAGACGCGCGATCTCCTCTTGCTGTGGCGTTCACGTCTTCGGCCGTAGTCGGCCTCTTCATCTGATTGCGCTCGCTGGATGCAATCTTCGCCGTCTGCCCAACTGTTGGCGATTTCCATGAGGTGGTCGAGTGTCTTGGGCTTTACATGCCCAAGTTCCTCCTTGAAGTCTGGGCGCAGCGCCGTCCACAAAACATCGATGGCCCGCTCTTCGGAGATGTGTGCTGCGGAGTTCTTGGTTGTAGACCAGCGTAGTATGTACGAGCGAATAGATTCACCCGTTCTCTGAGTACAGGCTTGCAATTCTTCGATTGAGGCGGGCCTCTTGCTGGTGCCTTTGAAATTTCGGATGAAGCTATAAGCGAGATCCTCCCAGCTTCGGATGGATCCTGATGATAGGCTGCTGAGCTAGACCCACGCCGCGCCTGTCAGCTGCAGCTGAAGGCATTGCATGGCGGTTTCTTTGTTGCCTCCGTGAAGCTTGACGGATGACAGATGGTCGCTGAGCCAGGACTTTGGATCTTGCGTGCCGTTGAACTTCGGAGTATCCGAAGGAAGCTTGAAGTTGCGTGGCATCTGTGTTCGTCGAACAGATCTGCTGAAGCATCGAGCTCCGCAGAGTTCTCCTTCGTCTTCATCCATCTCAGATTCAGACGAGCATGCGCGTTTGGCGCGTGCTTTGTCGATCTTGCGTTGTGTAAGCTTGTCTCTGGCGTCGTAGTCGCGTTTATGGCGGTGCGAGCTCTTCTTCCTTCGGGGAAGATCGTGCTCCTCTTCCTCTTCGGATGAGGGGGTAGGGCTCCGGTCGCGCCTGGCCGGAGCTTTCTTCTTCGCCCGCAGAGCGTTCGTGGGCGCAGCTCGATTAGTCCTAGTCCGTAAGTGCGGACCTATGCATGGCCCTTTTCGGGTCCCCTCCGGAGGTGGGTGAGCCGAGATCTGTGATGGCTGCCATGATCGCAGCTTGTGGCGTCTTCGGGATGATGTTGCCGTCGGCATCCATATCCATGAACGATGTGTGGAGAGTTCGGGTCACGTCACGGCGTTCCTTGGGATCCATGTTCTCCACCCGAGAGCGGTTCTTGTTTCCCTGGTTTCCGTTTGTGCTAGAGCCGGGTGCCATGGCGGAGAGCGCTGGACTCGGAGGCTGCTTGCTTGCGTTTGTCGAGCGTCTCCTGCATCTTGACTTGTTTCTTGTGCTCCTCGATGAGGAGGTAGTGGTATGCCATCAGTAGGTTGCGTGAGGCATCTGCAGGTAAGACGTCGTCACCTGCGACAGCACGGCGCGCCTGCACCCATCGTTCTTTGCTAAGTTGGATGACGTGGCCGTTGTTTTCCCTGTTGGGTGGGGGGATTGGCTTCTTCTGTTTTCGCCGTTTTCGCCGTTTCGGTTGGGCGGCGGGTTAGGCGTTTCCTCGTCGGTTTGGATGACTGCGGCACATAGATAGCGCTTGCAGATTGGTTGGCTGCTGCCGCAGCTTTCGGATCCGGAACCGTAGGTCCCTTCATCCGAGGGTGGATCGCACAGATCGGAGTTGTAGCTGTTGCTGCTGTAGAACTCATCTGTCGATGGTGACGTGCGTAGCACGGGGTGTGGAGCCCACGAGGCGGGCCTGATTGACGGCACGGGCACCCGCTCAGGGAGGCGGAGGTGCCGTTGTCCCACAGGCGAAGCTCCCAAACAAAATTTCGAGTCCGTCGCCTACGGGCTCGAAATCCTTCATGGTGGCCGGCGAGTGGGCGGTGAAGTCGAAAGCGCCGAAGAGGAGGTGATTCTCCGTCGCCGCGGAGTTGTAGATCGATCGGGTCGGAACCGTCACGACCGCACAATCAGCAGCCCCAATTCCCACAGACGGCGCCAATTGACGAGGTTTAATCTCGTCAATGCCCATTGTTATGGACTTGGGTTTTGGAGAAGATGGGTATGCTGGAGATCGTGGCACGGTTAACAGACAAGCAACCAGGGGACACGAGATTTACCCAGGTTCAGGCCCCCGGAGGAAAAACCCTACTCCTGCTTGTCTGCTCTTGATTACGGCGGAACCGAAGGTTCTGAGCGCAGATTCGATCTGGCGTGGATGCGTGTGCGAAAGTATGAGTCGAGAGATCTAGGACGTGCCCTCCTGGCCTTTATATAGACTTAGGCAGGTCCCGGGCATAGTCCTAGTCGGTTACAAGTCCTAGGGTTTTACCCCTTTGAATTTCCTATCTCCGCTAGTCTTGCTCTCCAAGGATCCGAAGGCATCATGGGCCTTGGCCACCCGAAAATCTTCATGGGCCAGCGTATATCTGCTGTGGGCCTTCCTTGGGCTGGACCAGGTATGCTGAAGTCACGTACCCGTAGGGTATAACCATGTCACTACGAGGTATACCTGGCCTGCAAGAAGCTCAAGCACTACTTCCAAGAGCATCCGCTCACCGTCGTGTCCATCGTGCCGCTGGGCGAGATCTTTGGCAACAAGGATGCCACGGGCCGGGTAGCCAAGTGGGCCATCGAGCTGGCCGCCTACTGCATCCTGTACGAGCCCCGGATCACCATCAAGTCTCAGGCGGTGGCAGACTTCTTCGTCGACTGGGCAGAGAACCAGTACCTACCGCTGGTCCCAGACTCCGACTACTGGAGGCTGCACTTTGACGGCTCGAAGATGCGCGGGGGCTTGGGAGCCGGCATCATGCTCACCTCGCCCAAGGGAGACCGGCTGGAGTACGTGCTGTAGATCCACTTCACCGCGTCAAACAACGTCGCCGAGTACGAGGCCCTCGCACACGGGCTCCGGCTCGCAAAAGACATCGGCATCCACCGGATCCTCTGCTTCGGCGACTCGGACCTGGTGGTGCAGCAAGTATCCGTCGAATGGGACGCTAGAGATGCCAACATGGCCCTATACCGGTTCCATGTGCAGCTTCTAAGAGCTGGCTTCACGGGATGTGAATTCCACCACGTCCCCCGCGCCAACAACGAGGCGGTCGACGCCCTCGCGTGAGTCGGATCCACCAGAGTAGCCATCGCGCCTAGAGTATCCTTGGAGCATCTTCGTAAGCCCAACATCACTCCTTATCTAGAGTCTGAGTCCATCATCTGGGTAGCAGACCCGGGGGCTGCCGGCTCGAAAGAGCTGGGCCCCGCTATTGTCACCTCCGGCTCGAAACACCCTGGGGCTGCCTCCACCTCGAGCAAGCCATCGGTGAGCAAGGCGAAAGGCCAGAGGGCTGCCGACTCGGGTATCCCACCCGGCCACCCTCCGGATGAGCTCTAGATCGTGCCGACTAGCGTCTTCACCATCTGGGAAGTTCCATGTTGGGCCCAGCACTTCATGAACTACCTCCTCAACAATGAGCTTTCGGATGACGAGGTGGAGGAAAGGAAGATCCGACGCCGCGTGCACACGTACACCATCATCAACAAAGAACTGTACAAGCGCATCGCCACAGGCGTTTTCCAACGGTGCGTCGATGTGGATACCGGCTATCAACTGTTGAAAGAGATCCACCAGGGCGAGTGCGGTCACCACGCCTCCTCGTAGGCCTTGGTTTTGAAAGCGATGCGCCACGGATTCTACTGGCCGACCGCCTCGGAGGACGCGGACCAGCTGGTTCGCTCCTGCAATGGATGCTAGCGGTTCGGCCGGCTAAGGCACATGCTGGCTTCCGCGCTCAAGACAATACCGATTACCTGGCCCTTCGCGGTCTAGGGCTTGGACATGGTCGGTCCCTTCAAGCGAGCTCGATCCGGCATGACCCACCTACTAGTGGCGGTGGACAATTTCACCAAATGGATCGAGTCGAAGCCGATCCGGAAGCTGGACGGGGCCACGGTCATCACCTTCTTCCGCGACATCATCATCCAGTTCGGTTACCCCCACAGCATCATCACCGATAATGGCACGAACTTCGCCAAGGGGGCCTTCGCCCGATTCTGCCATAACAAAGGGATCCGGCTGGACCTCGCATCCATCACGAACCCACAGTCCAACGGGCAGGTAGAAAGAGCCAACGGCTTGGTTCTAGCCGGAATCAAGCCCCGACTGATCGAGCCATTAGAGCGATCACCCGGCTGCTGGATCGAGGAGCTGCTGGCTGTGCCGCGGAGCCTCCGCACCACCTCGAACAGATCAACCGGCTTCACCCCATTCTTCCTCACCTATGGCTCGGAGGCAGTTCTCGCGGCGGACATTGAGTTTGACTCACCCTCCAAACTCCTTTACACGAAAGAGGAGAACCAGGAAGAAATGGAGGATAGCGTGGACCTCCTCGAGGAGGCACGCAAGCTGGCTCTGTCCAGGTCGGCCATCTACCAGCAAGGGTTGCGCCGGTATCACTCCAGTCGCATCCGGCCAGTCGCATTCTAGGAAGGCGACCTGGTGCTCCGGCTGATACAAGATATGAAGGGCATGCACAAGCTGTCCCCTCCGTGGGAGGGCCCCTTCATCGTCAGCAAGGGATTACACAACAACTCCTACTACCTCATCGAGGCTCAGCAGCCACGCAAGAACAAGGTGGACAAGTCGGACGAGGAGACCGAGCGGCCATGGAACACGGACCTTCTCCGACCATTTTACACCTAGTCGCAAAAATCAGTGTATGTATCCAGATCCCTGAATGAATGAAAGATATGGAACCTTGGCTGATGCTCGGGGGCTCCTTACCGGATAGTCAGATTGTCGTTTTTATCTAATTGAATTCCTGCAATGATTTTTCCGGCTTTCGTCGACCCATATCCGGGGGCTCGCCGGTTGGCCCGCCCTGCCAATTATGTAAACCGACTCAGTAGTGTGGGATGATGCCAGAGGCCCACTCTTCGTCTCAGCTACAGACCGCAACCCGGCTGTCCGGCTAGCAAGAGCAAAAGCCCGAGGGCATCCCACACGAAAAACTGCGAAAGATGCATCAGATCGGGCATCTCCGGCCATGTGCCTAGTTGGTTCTTTTTCGGCTACGAAGTCCCTAGTACCGTGCACGGTGTATTGTCATCTCCCTTCGGTTCCGGCTCCAGACTGCAACCCGACTGTCCGGCAAGGTGCAGCGTAAACAACACCCCACACGAGAAAATGACTAAGTGTCCAGAAGAGCGCGGGCAAGTTTTCAAAAAAATAAAAACCCTAGTCGGGTAATAGAGAGACATTTAACAAGGCAACATATTGACAAGGAGTCATTTTCTGTATGCTTCTTTTTTGCACAAATCGCACCGAGTCGGAAATCAAGAATAGTGAAGATTTGAAGTACCTATCTGCGGTAGACACTCCGAATCCCAGGGGCTACACCTAGTGGGTGCGCTAGTGCGCCCCTACCGAAAGCATGCAGTGCCCGGCTGAAGGGTACGCCAGTCGAAGAAGGAGGAAGATAGAGACGGACAGAACACGAAGGCACCACCCTCCCAAGCCGGCTAGCTGTAGCTAGTCGGACGCGTCAGACAAACCTAGCCAGAAAGAGGAAAGAAAGAAAGAGAATGAGAGAGAAAGGCAAAAGGAAAGATAGAAAAAGAAGAGAAAGGAAAGTAATAGAGAAAAGCAAGTCGGATATACTTAGCCGGACTGTAGTGCAGTTCCCCTGGCCCGGCTAAGCAAGTCACATCCGGCAGAGCAAGGTGAAAGACAAGGATTTTTTAAAGATTCGAAACACCTGGCTACTCCAGCTGTTCCGAATCTCGGGGGCAACACCCAGTGGGTGCGCTGGTGCGCCCCCACTGAAAGGATGTAGTATCCGACTAGCAGATGCGCCAATCGGCCAGAGCAAGTCAGCAGACTGTCAGGAAGCCAAAAGAAACAAAACACAAGAGAAAAGTGCTCACAGAGTGTAAGACGAAGGCAAGATAATTCCGGCTGGAGCGGACCAGACGGAAAGACTAGTCAACCAAGGCATAAGCATAAGTGGGTGCATGAAGGCAAACCCATCCAGACAGTTACTTAAACATCAGGGGACGAAGCCCCCACAAATCCAGATTGTTCAGAAGACATAAGTACCAAAAGATGAAAAGTTATCTACAAGTTCATCTGGCATCCCGGGGTCTTCGCCTTCAGGCAGCCGGACCCTTGCCGTGAGGAGCTGCCGTGCCGGTTCCGCTAGCCTGGGAAGATGACTCCGCACCATCCGCTCCCGCGCCTTCGGTCCCCGTGCTCCCCTCGCCATCCGGGAGCATCTCATCAATGTCGGCATAGCCGGCAATCGTGATCGTGGCGGAGCGGAGGTCCGGGTAGGCACGACGCATAGCTTCAAGATCCGCGCCGGCTCGGAAGCCGTCCACCAGCTTGTCGAGACGGGCGTCCTTGTACCATGACAGCATCAAGGAAAGCACCATCCCAGAGCTGACGCGGGCAGCCAGGTCGCGCAGCCGGTCGATCGCATTCGGTGCGCCGCCCAGCTTTATCGCCAGGGCCCCCATGGTCTCCGGTAGTAGCTCCCCCGGGAAAACCAGGTCGTGGATGCCGGCCGCGGCCTTGCGCAGGTTGGCGGCATCCTCACCGAGCTGGCCCACCAAGTCCTTGATGGCTTCCTTCTCACCCGGCGCAACCTGTTGCACCCGGTCGTAGGCAAGAGCGTCTACTTGGGGGTAGAAGCCTTGTGATCGGAAGGGCAAGGCAAAAGGCGACCCGGAAAATGCAGTCGGACAAAAACACACCGCACCATGCGTCTCGACTTTCGGCCATGGTGGCGGCGGCGGAGCGCGGGGGAGAAGGAGAGCGAGGGGTAGAAGGTGGAAGAGGAGCGGCGGAGGAGTGCTGGTGCCCTGTCGTTCCGACGGAGAAGTGGCCGGCGGCGCTGGCGCAAGCTCGCCGGCGACACGGAGAAAAGGCAAAGGCAGAGAAGCAGCGAGGGCGCTCAGCATCGAAGGCAGGAAGGAGGGGGGCAAATGGCTCGTAAGGGGTGGAGGGGCACAGTGGCCCCTACTTAAAGGGGCTAGGGAGGCAAACCGCTGGCCTGCCACGTGGCGGCCCCCCTCGGCTCCAACGGTCCCTGGATCGTTTGCAGCCACACACCGAGTGCAGAAGATCCCAACGCAGGAGGCGAGGCACCGGCGCCAGTTCCCGATGCGACCCCACGATGCACGTCCTCCCACGACCATCATCACGCGTGACTGACGTCAGTGATGATGCAGCCGGAGCAGCTCAACCGTCGAATTCAACTGGGAAAAGATTCAAAATCCTAGCTTTCTAAGAGCGCGCACATTTCGCCTGAGGGGCGGAATCCACGTGCGCTCGGGGGCTAGTGTCTGGGGGACCGCCCCTAGGTAGGCTAACCGGACAATATGCAAAGCACCAACACGTAAGCCGGCTGAGGGTAGCCAGACACAGAAACCTCGAGATAGATTAGAAGAAGAAACACACCAAGACCCGACTGGCAAACCAGCCAGCCGGACAAGAACTATTGGCAAGATCATCAGCCGGCTGGATCAAGACAGCCGGCCGGAGCAACACAGATCAAGAGCCAACCAAAGGAAGAACCAGCCGGATGAAACAAACAAGGGCAGAAGAGTAGCCGGATGGATCTGACCATCCAGCCTAGGAAGGCCAGCCGGCTAGATCATCCTAGTCGACCACTCAAGATTGGCAAGGTACCAGATGACGTAGGGCACAATGCGCAGTACGCCTAGGACAGCGGACAAGACAGAAAGGAGACTCAAACACTCGGCCCATACCGACGACTTTACCAATGACGGTTGCGACAGTGGACAGTAGGTGGCACTGTGCATAACTACCCGCACGGCGACACTATAAATGGCATGGCGGCATGGGCTTGACTATAAGTACACACTCCCCATGCCGGCCACTGTAGATGACCTAGCCGGCTGGGGCCCGCCTGTGGGACCTGTCAGTCGGCCAGATCATTGCCCACACGGCCTCGGCCTATATAAGGGGCGGTAGGGGCAACTTAGCAAGGGTTGGACTCTCTTGCTCTACTAGCTAGACCCGATACAACTCGAGGAGCCTTGTAGTTCTTGGTGTTCATCCTCATAGTCAGATTGGCAGGAGTAGGAGCTTTACCTCACCCCGAGGGCTCCGAACCTGGGTACTTCTTGTGTCCCCGACGCTTTCTTGTATCCAATCCCGCATGCGGACACCCTCGCACGCTTCCCTGCTTTGCTCCCACACCTCTTTCTAGCCTGCTTAGGCTCTGCCGTTTCCATAGCGACGACAACCGCTTCTTCAGTGGAAGCACGCGATGCGCCATCCACGATAGCGCGATGTCCCGGGCGGTGAGCCGCTCTGTCTCCACCATCGCCTCCACCCGGGCAGCCATCTGATTGAGGTCCATCGCAGCGCCCACACCCTTCATCGACCAGCCCTTCTACATCGATGGCACGTTGATTAAGGGCACCAGGAAGATCCAATCCACCTCTGTGGTGTTTCTCACATAAAAATATGAGCACTGCCACAGCTTGACGGTGTCGGGAAGCTCGAACTGCGGCATCTGTGAAGAGGGCCACGTGTAGATGGCGCAGTAGCCCGTCTGCATCAGCGAATCATCCTTGGTGGTGTTCTGGGCTTTGAAGTGGAAGAACTTGAGGAAGTTTGCCACCTCGGGCCGCGTGATGCGACAGCTGCACGATGGCGTTCACGCCAAGGTGGTAGAGTTGGAGGTCGAAGAGGATGAAGAGTTGGAGGATAAAGGGGCTGACGAGGAGGCTGAAGCCGCGGGCGAAGTGCGCGAGGAAGACGACGCGCTCCCTTGGCCGAGGGTCCAGAACCCGCTCCCCCTCCAGCGCAAGCTGATGCTTTACCAGCATTGACGAGGGAGGAAATCTACCCCGCCGATACTTGTAAACGAGGTCATCGGTCACGAAGGACACGCACCAACCTCCACGTTGCTCCGACAGCATATCGGCAGAAGAAGTGGCCGTGATGGACGGTGTGTGGTGGCTCCGGCGGCAACGAAGAGGAGGCGCAAGGAACGAGATGCGCTAGGAGGCAGGGGAAGGAGAGCCAGAGGAAGAGGAAGTGAGGAAGTGTAAACCTAGCTCCCCTCTAGAGCCCTATTTATCCTCGCGGGGGGGGGGGGGGGGTATCATCGCCCCCTCAGCTTCCGCGCGACGCGTGGTCATGAAACACCCTGGCCACACGACGCTACGGCTTCAGATCCTCTGCGACGTCACAGCCAACCACATAAGATCCACATGCGTTACCAGGAGACGAGGCATGCGTGCTCGCCCCGAGAAGCCGCTACGGCAAGTGGCATGAGCAGTTGTCAAAAACTGACGCAGCGACGCGGAATTCCAACTGGCGTGACGTGCGCTAGAGCAACAGTCGTGGATGACGACATCACCAACCTCATCAAACTGATGCTTCATCTCTAGCTTCGCTAGTCGGTCCCTGCCTTCGATGTCTATACCCAGTGGGCGGCCATCGATTCCGCAGCCGGTTAAATCCAACCGAACAGCAAAAGTGAAAGAACATGTTGGGCCCCCATGTGTGGTTTTGGTAATTAATGACAATCTTTATGGACTAATGTGTGTATTAAGTTATACTTGTAGGATTTGTCCATTGGCATCGCTTGGAGCATGTGTTGGCTTCAAGGTCGATGAAATGCAAAGAAGATATGTTGGGCAAGCTCAATATGCGAGGTCGATGATGAGGAATTAAGAAAGGCGTTCCATCTTGAGAAGAGCAAGACCATCTACATCGAGCTCAAGTGGAATGCTCAAGTCAAAGGTATAATCTTGATAGGTTTTCCCTTTTGCCGGTCTCTTGTTGTGTGTAGGAGACCGGGTTTAGGATAGATAACCGTACTATCAAGAGGGGCTCTCGTATGAGTAATTTGGTCACATCGTTCGGAGAAAGCTCAAACCTTTGCATAATTGCATCATCGTATTTTGTTGTTATTTGGTCTTATCCATGTGAGGATATATAGCTTGTGGTAATCTCCATAACAAGCTCTTGTTCATCAAAATCGGATCTCCCATATGTATCTTGTTGCGATTTTGATTTATGCGGCTTTTCGGTTTCTCACCAAGTGAGGTATATCACATTATTCTACTTGATACTTTCTCACTTGGTGATAATCAATATGTCCACTTTTTATTGGGAAGCCCTTGTCGTCCTCTATCCAACGCAATTTTAATCGGGTCAATCGGAGCTTTCAGTTAAAAGTTATTGCCGTTTGAATATTTGTCTACCAATCTATTTTCTGGGCTGAGCGGTAGTACCGCCCGAACGGGCCGATACTACCGCCCGGGCCTGAAAACGGCCCGTTTTCTTTCTACCTCGCTAGGTACCTTTTCCTGGTGGTACCGGCCGGCCCGGTAGTACCGCCCGGGTGGGCCGGTACTACCGGCCGGCCCAGGAAAATATCTCCCTTGCGCCAGCCCAGATCTCTGCCCGCCTCGCTGCCCGCGTTGACCTGCTGCGCTCGCTCGCACGCGCCCAGATCCTCGCGTCGTCGACCGCCTGGGCCCGCACTACGCTGGCTCTGCGCGCCTGACTTCGCTACCGCTGCTGCGCCTGCAGCTTGTATCTGCCAAGCTGCTGGCCCCCACGCTGCGCATCTTGTTCTTTGCTGTGCGGCGATGCCCCCGCTATCTTATTGCTGCCCATTCTTCGCTGCCTGCTGCTTTCTCTCGCTCGCTGCTGTCTGGTTCGTTGGGACCGGTAGTACCGGCCTAATCCGGTACTACCAGACCATCCAGAAAAAATACCCCAACGGCCATATTTTGGCTAGCCCTATATAAGTCTTTGGTCCATTTTCATTTAGAGTTAGTTCTTCCTCCTCCTTTTGTCTAAGCTTTGCCCCTATTTGCCTTACTCCTTAAGCTTGATTTCTACTCACCCCTCCATTGATTCTTGCATATATTTGAGGGTTGTTGGAGGAGATCTAGATCTACGTTTTGACCAAACCAAAACATCTCTTTGTGAGTGTATCTTTGGGGATCTAGATTTTGGGGGATTTTGTGTCTCTCTTTGATTCCTCCTTCTCTTGTTCCCCCAATAGCTTTAATAGCTTTGTTGGAACTTGAGAGTGAGGGATTTGATCATCTTTGTGGTGTTGTTGCCATTTGCATTTGGTGCATCGGTTTGAGTTCTCCTTGGAGGATTTGGTTTGAATTGCTCATTGGAGCTTGTCCCTCTTGGGTTCTTGGAACCCTAGACGGTTTTGTGGCCTTGGTGGAATTTGTTGAGGCCTTTTGTGGCGTTTGTTGGGAGCCTCTAATTAAGTTGTGGAGTTGTGCCCCAACCTTGTGAGAGGTTTCAGTTGCCACCGACAAGTGCACCGATAGTGGAAGCGTGGATCGATCCCATTGGGGTGAGATTCACCGGAGAATAAGGTAGGCCTTTTGTGGCGTTGGTGGTTTGATACCACCCCCTCTCCAAACAAGACGTACTCCATGTTGGGAGGAACTCGGTAAAATATAGGTGTCCCCGCGTGCCTCGGTTATCTCTATACCCGAGCTCTTTACTTATGTACTTTACATTGTGATAGCCTTCGTGCTTGAAGTAATATATATCTTGCTATCACTTTGTTGCTTGTATTGCTTAGCATAAGTTGTTGGTGCACATAGGTGAACCTTAGTTGTTCTAGGTTGTGCTTAACAAAGTAAACACTAGTTTTATTCCGCCTTTGTTGAGCTACTCTAGGAAAAGTTTTAATCGCCTATTCACCCTCCCCTCTAGGCGACATCCATATCCTTTCAAAAAGAAAAAGCTGCAGCTGGACGCGGACAACCAACTACATGAAGATGCAAAAGAGCACGCAAGACCTTACCCACTGGCCAAGTCCATACGCACTCGAGGACTAGTGTCGGGAGGATAACCCCCGGGTAGGGAAAGCTGGGCCCAAGTAGGCTGGATCCAGAAGACACAGGCCGCCTGGCCCTCAAGAAAGACAACTCTAGTTGGTTGGCTAATACCGCCCGGCTGGGCATAAAGCTTTCCCGGCTGGCCCGTCTAGCTCGGTAGCTAGAAGAACCGGTCGGGTGGCCGCTTCCACCCGACTCACCTCGGATTCGATGGAGGGCACAGATGAGGTGATGCTCCTTGCGGGGTACGCCTCTGGGTCCCCTTCGTCATCAGGCAAGCTGATGTGTCGTCACAGCCAGCGCTACCCGACGAAGATAAAGCAAAGTGGTCGACTGACCGACAAAAGCAGTTCGGGTGACCGTTAAAGCAAGGGTGACACCCCAAAGGAAGCCCGGGTGACCGCTAAAGAAGAGGGTGATGCTAAAAGAAGGGCAGACTAGGTCCTGGACCACCGGCTAGGCCCTGCAGTCGGCCCTACACAGTAAACCCATTTCAAACAGTAAACCTTAGAGCACAAATTGTAATCTGCCCCCTAGACTAGTATATAAGGGAGGGCAGAGCTGGGGTTGTAGGTAAGCAAAGATAGAAGGATAGAAGTGCTAGCCTCTAGTTTTCATCTTCCTCTAGCTCTCGATAGTAGCTAAGGAAACAACTCCAGGAGCATATGTATTGGGCATTCGCCCCTTCATATAGTTCATCTTGCAGGAGTAGAGGTATTACCTCGCCGAGAGGGCCCCGAACCTAGGTGCGTCGTTGTGTTCGCAGTTTACCGTGCCCAACCTGTTGCTTGAGCCACCGATTGCATCCGAGTGTCCCTCTTTAGCCATCCCCAATGGCACTGCCGTGTTCCACACCACGACAGGTAAGGACACATCGCTGGCGTGCACCAAATTCACCGGCAAATAATCTTATTCGCCAGGGGTAGCGCCCTTACCACCGGTGCCCATCTCGTTTCTCCATGGATATTATATACTAGAGCAACAAATAATAATAAAATAAACAGAACTAGATGGACCTAGCGCGTTCTGCCGCGCCGTCCTCTGCTAATAAGGTTTAAATTTTATGGTAGAGATGTTATTTGCTAGAGTATTTACAGTTTTGTTTTTGATTCGATGTGCCCTAGAGCTCGTTTTGTTTTTGAATTCTAACTAAAGCTCCGCTTCCTGCAACTGTAGGTAGAAAACAAACATAAACTATGAATTGTTGTTTTATCTACGTTCCAGTTACATCTCCACCTTAGGAAGAAACAAAATATTGTTAAATTCATATACCTTCACTATCTGGTTCATTCATTTTTTCTACACCGAATTCTGTAAGCTGTAAACCAGTTAACAACCGCAGAGATGCAGGTAGCCAAACAGAGGGAGAAACTAAGAGTCGTTGTCAATGAAGGCTCCCAATTTCATTAAGTCTGCACAAGTATACCAACTGAATTCTATAGACTAAAGTTCCATACCAAGATGCAAGAACTCATGATTACTAACGTATTACTAATACTTATAACCATGCTCAAACGCAATCTTTCATCAACATGTCGGCAATGCTGATGGTTATGAGTAATTTAAGCAAGATATGTAAATAACAAAGTGTGGCCTATGGGCGGGTACTCCAGGAAAATCTAAATCATAATAATTTGAGGCTACCCACTGGCTGACAAAGAATCGAAAAGGATATAGATGCAAAGCAAATGCAACTTCATATCTGTATTTGACTATTCACTTCCTTACTAAAACAACAAAATAGTCAAAGATGAGTTGCCCATAAAATTACTGGAAAATAGCATTTTATAGTGGAAAAGCAAACACGAGAGCAGGGAGAAAGGAACCCCCTCCCAGATGCGAGCCATGACCACGCCCGCAAAACAAGGCGCAACAACATTTGATTGGACATCAAGGAGGCATAAGAGCACCATTCATTGCGGAGAAGCCGCCGCCACGCCAAAAACCAGAGGGGGAAGACTGGCTTCACGGTCAAAAGAAAGGAGCGAAGAACCAACTCATCTACCCAGTGAACAATGCGCAGCTACGTCATTCGGCAAGGAGGCAGAAGAGCATCGCTGGTCAAGGAGAAGCCACCACACTAAACACCAGAACTGGAAGACGGACCCCACTATAAAAAGATGAGCGAAGCTGCTTACCGACCCCGTATCGACTGCCAGTCCAGCACAAAACAAGCAGGCGACAACACGTACACCAATGCAGTCACATTGCCACACGAGCTGGAAAAAACCAAGACGTAAGAGGCTGATGGTTAGTAGTAGAAACCAACAATCCCCATCTTAGTGCGCTTGTAAGATACTCCCTCTGTTTCAAAATACTCCGCGCGCACGCTTATCTAGGTGGACTAGTACTCTCTCATTTTTCATCGAAAAATTTCTAGGATTTTTGGTATACGTAGTACATATTTCATACTATCTATTTCAAAAATCACAGGATTTTTTTTAATAAAAAATGAGGGAGTACTAGCCCACCTACATAAGCGCGCCGGTGGAGTAATTTGAAACAGAGGGAGTATGACACAAATAATTTAGTACAAAAAAGAAAAGGAAATACCATGTACTACCAATGTTTTTTTCCAAATAAAATAATTCAGATCATAATAAAAATCAATTTTACATGAGATGGTTACAATATACATGATGTTCAGCAACATTTATAACACATCCGAATTGTCACACACCACTCAATGTCATTTCACTTTCAGTTCTGCAATTCAATTTTTGGTCAGACAATTTAATATCACCTGTATCATAGCTTTCTAAAAGTTACACTCAACATGAACGTAGTCTTCTTCAATGATCTTCTTGCGTGGGCATATTAAAAACAATACAAATATTCATCAGACAACATCCCTGGAATTTATTAAGTTCATAGGTGCATGCAATGTGTCACTCAACCACGAAATTACCTGTGGCTCTTAGTCAGATTGCTCTTAGTCAGATTTCTTCTAGTAGTATCTTGTCGAAATAGGAAGCACGGGGAGTTGAAACTGACCCATTGGTAAGTGATACGGTAGACACTTAGGAGCAAAATCACTATATTACAGAATATCTGACAAACGAAACGCAAACAGGTCCGTCTAGTTTGAATAGTAATATGCCATTTGAGACAGATAAACTGCACTCCTTATGTTTACTCCAATGTATCAGAAATTATACTAAGATGTGCACCGGTGCATCCACTATACTTATGTTTCATCCAATGACTCAATTTTATATATTAACTCCCTACGAAATCTTGCTTACTTTTCTAGATATTTTTTTTTGTTTTGATTGCTTGAATATATTGTTGATTGCAAGACCAAGCCGTTCAACCATTTATCCTTTGTAATCTCGCTACCACTAAACTTATACACCGTCGTCCTGTCAAAGTATCAAACAACGAAAGTGAAAGAAAACCTCAGAGCATCAGATTCCTCTCGGTGTGTTTAGTTAACTCAAAAGAAGTGAACTATCCAAACTGTATGATTGAGCAACCATAACATCAGTTGGTCTACTTGTGAGATCTTGAGCAATCCAGGGAAGAAGACCATTTCAAGTCTTCAACCATCAATGGTTTATCTAACGCGATAACTCATACCTATATATCAAATAGAGAGTGTGCTGAAAGGACATAATTTATCTTGGACTGGGGCATAATTTATCTTGGACTTGCAGTCTCGTTCTGTTCAAGCATACTTCATACATTTCTATTTGGACTTGCTTCAGAGTATCATCCAAGCAGAACTAAAGCAGATGATAAGCATGCTCCTAACCACAGCATTGGTGCCATTGATGTTATAACTGGCCTTGCATTCTAGAACTATATATACTCCACACAACAATTTGCAGACATATATAGAGGCAATTAAGATAACTTGATTTCATCTAAACCTCTGTTTTATAAAGTTCATCTCAAACAGACCTAAAGCAAAGGGAAGGAAATTAAATACCAAAGCAACTAACAAAATATAATTTGAAGCTTTAAACTATCATTTCGCTCTTACTGTGTTGATTGATTCAAGATGCTTAAATAAATAAACAGAAACAGAACCATGGCATACTACCATAAAGTATACTAAGTCTAAATAACACACGGAAGGAAGTAGATATGCATCTACATCGACCTAATAACATGTCATGGTCCATGATTAGTGTATAGCATTTTAAATCCAGGCTCAGAAGAAGAAAATAAAGGCATAACTCTACACCAAACTGAATAACCACATCCAAACAAAGTGGAAGCCTCTTCACACGATATCTGAAATGTTTTTTCATGTGTAAAACATCCAAGGCCGTAACCATCATGTGTAAAACACACGATATCTGAAATGTTTTTTCATGCACAATGCAAATATTCATATTTATATAAGCATATAAATGAAAAATAAAATCACCTTTAAATACAATAGTAAAACGGCATACTCCACATTTCTAAGTGTTGCAAACACTGAACAATAATACTCACACTTGTGAACAGATACACACTTATGACATGCAACTTCAAATTTAACATCAACTGGTAGATGATATATGATCTCCGGGAACCTTCTTTATTCCTAAATGCTGCAAAGAAACACTACCGTCCATGTTTGGTCAAGCTTCATACAAATGAAGGAATAAAAATAATTGAATGATGCGGAAAGGAAATGATTGTATTGGCAACATATTTGATTCGGTAGACACTTAAACTTGTTCTGCCACCCCTCCTCCACCTAAAACTCATAAGCAATCAACTGTACACGGGAATTCCTTCCAACCTCTAATTCCCTAAAATCCATACCACAAAGAACCCCCAAATTAGTTTGCAATGTCAAATTCGCTTGAAGAGAGGCTCAATCTTGGGCACCCACATAGGACATTCCCTTTCCACGGCAGAGGTTGGGTTCAATGTAAGATCTCCCATGATGTCGTAGGGGCTTGTTCATGGCCAAACCAATATAGTACCGCAATTTAAAATAATAATTACAGTGAGCAACCACACCAATCAAACACAAGGATACTAATGTATGCAATTAGACCACAAGATAAAGGAAATAATCAAGAAAGCATGGGCAAGCTAGAGTAGACCGCCCTCAATGGAGATGGTGCTGTACCGGTGTCAATGCGGTCGACGTCGAGGCTGGCCTGACATAAGGTGTGAAGGTACTCCGGCCGGCCGTACTCGGCGCTTGTGACGCTGACGTCCAGCTAGATCCCATACTTGGCCAAACCCAACTTCTCCCACACAAGCTACTCGAGTAGTTGGAGCGACTGAGATTCACCACTGGTGGGGGACGGGAAAATCGTGAAGGAGATGGAGAGGTTGTGCTTGTGGGGAAGAAGGGATGAGAGGAGGTGGCGAGAAAGATTCGAGAGAGAGCGAGATGCAAGCTAGGGGACAGGATGAACCAGAGATCGGAGCCAGCACGGACGTGCCGCGTAGAAGCAACAGGACCCAGTGGACAACGTCGCCGATGAATCCGAATCAGCGGCAGCACGACAGCGAGAGCAAAGGAGAATAGCGGCCGCCGACCCAAAAATAGAGCGGAGAAGACGCATGAGTCAAAAGGGCGGAACCGACGCTGGGTTACCAAGCCACGTACGTTCACAATAGAAACCTAACTCAACCTGCTAACAGACCCACAAAAATGTACCGCCTTCCTTGAAACAACCACAACTCGCCAATTCTATGGAGCTTAGAGCTCCTTAGGGATACACAGTATACAGAAGAATACATGGTATACAGGAAAATACACAGGATACAAAATAATGATAGCAAAATACATATTAACATGGTAAACAGTAGCAGTATAAACCAAATGCTTAATATAGATAGCTAGGACATTGGTTCCTAGCATTATCTAGAGTTCACTCATATCTTCACCCTCGTCAGAAGAGTCTGGAGAAAAGCAAGTCGTGCACCACAAGGGATTCTAAGTATAATCATAGGATAAAATAATTAGTCATAATTTTCATTGAACATATATATTTACATTCTCCACATGAATTTCAGAGAACATACCGTCTCATTCAAAAAGAAAGGAATTGTGTGAGTCCCTTTAAATGGCTAACACCAAAGTTCACGGGGAGCGGTATGGTACCTTCATGTCCATGCAATGTCAAAGTAAGTAAACATAGTTATAAAGTAATTACCACAAATATAGTTATAAAGTAAGTACGTAGCACAAAATAAACATCAGAAAGTCTAGCAGGATAAGTAATATATGACAAGTAGCTGATCCCACATGGCTCTATCCTAACTACATCAGGCGTCGTCGTCGTCGGACAAATCTAAGGAAGAAGCAGACGACGTGGGTGTGACGGTAAAGTCGTCGGGGCTGAACCCATAGTACGGGCCCTCAGGGCGAGTGGTGGAGGAGCCCGCGTCGTCGGACCTAGAGGGACCCGCCTCCTGGACAGGTTGCTGGCGCTGAATGGCCGCGAAGACCTCGTACTGCCGCGCCATCACCGTAGGATCCTCGCGGAGTGTATGGACCAAGGGGTCAAGAAGCTGTCTCTCGACCTGTCGGTGCTCCCGCTCCTCTGCCATCATGGCGACCCTCATATCCATGGGCCTATTCTGAATGGACCTAGCTTGATGCTCGAGGAATTTTAGGATCTCCTTTGCCCCGAAGTGCTAGACCGCCATACAGTCGTAGGCATGTGCCAGCTACTCGGGGGACCGCCATGTCCCAAGGTGGCGCCTCCTTCCATCGACGATGATCTTAGCCTCCCAAATGGGGATCTTCGTCAGCTTCTTATACACACCGCGGTATGTCGGCTCCCCCTGCGACATACTACTTAGCATTAGAGATATCATGAAAGTAGATTCAGTACTCCCCAAGTTACACTAGTAAACCAATAGTCCAATCTTTAAATACTACAAAAAGATACAACTACCCAACTACTACTCTCTGATCAATAAAGGGCAAAGGATAATGATCTTTCTTAGTAACTTTATTAATCTTTCTAAATTCAATGCACATTCTATACCCAACTACTACTCTCTGAGGTATAAGCTTATTATCCTCATTAGGCACAACAGTAATTCCTCCTTTCTTGGGAACACAATGAACATGGCTAACCCATTGACTATCACCAATAGGATAAATAATACCACCATCAAGGAGTTTTAATACCTCATTTCTTACCACTTCCTTCATTTAAACGGCGCTGGTGCTCAACAACTGGTTTCACATCAGGCTCAATATTAATAGCATGCTGACATATAGTGGGAGAAATTCCTTTTAAATCATCAAGAGTATAACCCATAGCTCCTCGGTGCTTCTTCAATACCTCCAATAGCCTTTCTTCTTCCTTCTCTGAAAGTTTAGAAATAATAATAACAGGATATATCCTCTTATCATCAATATAAACATATTTAGGATCATCAGGTAAAGGTTTTAATTTGATAACAGGATCCCCTTTGGGTGGTAGTGTGGTACCCAAATCTTCCACAGGTAAATTATGCTTAAGCAACTCAGGCTGACAAAGGAAAACCTCATCAATCTCATATCTTTCCTTCATAAAGGCATCACTTTCATGATCTTCCATGAATTGCTACAAAGCATTGTTAGGAGCAAGAGAAATAGAAGACAGTTGTACAACCTTGAAATCCTCATCAGGTAATTCATTTTCATAAGGGGTTTTGGCAAATTTAGAAAAATTAAACTCATAAGATTCTCCATCAAACTTAGTCAAAACTGTTTCCTTCCTACAATCTATGATAGCCCCACAAGTATTAAGGAAGGGTCTACCAAAGATGATAGGATAGGTTTTACTAGCTTCTTTACCAAGTACTAGAAAATCGGCAGGATATTTAACCTTACCACAAAGAACCTCCACTTCTCTTACAATACCAATGGGGCAAACTTGCTCTCTATTCGCAAGGTGAATAACCACATCAATGTCTTCGAGCTCACAAGGACCAATCTCACGCATAATTTCCCTGTAAAGCTCATAAGGAATAGCACTAGAACTAGCACCAATATCACATAAACCATAGTAGCAATGATCGCCAATTTTAACAGAGAGCACAGGAACACTACCTTTTCTAGCCTTACTAGGATGAGAGATAATATTAGAAGCGTCTTCACAGAAGACAATATACTCATCCTCTATATTTCTCGTAGCAAGATCTTTCACAATAGCTACTATAGGCTCGATATCAATCAGCTCACAGGAACCTATAGTTTTCTTTGCGCTTTTGCTAACCACATTAGCCAAAATAGAGTGCTCCCTTACCTTAGAGGGAAAAGGGATCTTCTCAACATAAGGTTCAGGAAAATAGGATCAACAGTACAAACCTCTAGACTAGCAGGAACGTGGGTAACAACGTCTTTATAAGGAGCATGGTACTTGTCCCACTCTTTTTTGGGAATCTCAACATAAGAGGCAAAAGCATTAAAACATTCCGCAAGAACTTGAGGATCAAGGCCAAACTTATTGCTAATATCACGGAAGTTATTAGTTCCCATAAAAGATTTAATGCACTCATAATCATAGTTTATACCCGACTTTCTTCCTTTGTCATTCTCCCAAGCCTCGGTATTATCATAAATACAGTCTAGGAGATCCCATTTAGCTTCTTCCTTCATACTTGTGAATGATCCAGCACACGAGGCATCTAGTAAACCTTTATCCTGAAGAGAAAGATTAGCATAAAAGTTATTGAGAATAATATTGTTAGGGAGTTCATGAATAGGACATTTAAGCATTAGCAGCTTCAGTCTCCCCCAAGCTTGAGCTATACTTTCTCCATCAAGAGGCCAAGAATTATATATAAGACTTCTATCCTTTTGGATTTTACTGGGAGGATAAAATTTAGAGTAAAAGAGAGATGTCATTTCCTCCCATTCCATGGATTGTCCATTCTTTAGCAGATTATACCATGCCTCAGCTCTCCCTTTCAAGGATATGGAGAGTAACTTCTTCTTCACTTGTTCAGTTGTGATACCTGCACACTTAAACAAACCACATAATTCATGGATATAAAGCAAGTGATCACCAGGATGGACAGTTCTATCCCCAAAATAATAATTATCCATGACACGATTAACAATACTCGCAGGTATCTTAAAAGGATCTATCTCAACAGGTGGTGGTTCATCTACTACCATAGAAGTGGTAGTAGTTTTCCCAAACAGAAAACCAAGTGGGTTATTCATATTGGAAACAAAGTAACAAGCAGTAACAAAAGCAATACTTACAGTAAAAGTTTCCCTTACTAGTTCCACTCTTCAATAGCGCTTCACTCCCCGGCAACGGCGCTAGAAAATAGTCTTGATGACCCACAAGTATAGGGGGTGTATCGTAGTACTTTCGATAAATAGGAGTGTCGATCCCGACGAGGAGCAGAAGGTGCAGAACAGTGGTATGGAGCAGGAAATCCCTGTGAATACTTAGCAAACAGATTTTTAGTGGTTTTTCTGACAAAGCAACAAAACAAAGAGCAAGTAACAGAAGTAACGAACAAACGGAGCAAGTGGCCCAATCCTTTCTTAGCAAAGGACAAGCCGCTAGAAATACTTATAAGTACCAAACGTTCTCGAGGACACATGGGAATTATGTCAAGTGCTTTCGCTACAAATAGCTGAGTACTCTTCTTTGGTGTTTGTAAGTGTTATGTGGGTGAACCTGTGCTAACATACTGCCCTTCCTAGGACTAATACATACTTGTGATTAAACCCCCTGCAAACATCCGTAACTATAGGAAAGTAATTGAGATATAAATCTAACCATAGCCTTAAACTCTGAGATCCTACACTCCCTTGTGCAAAGGTGTCCTAACAGGGGTTCAGGTTTTTGTCACTTCGGCAACCCCACGATTAGTAGACAAATACACAATGCATTCCCCTAGGCCCATAAATGGTGATATATGATGTAGTCGACGTTCACATGACACCACTAGAAGAATAGCACCACAACTTAAATACTAAACCATTGAATAATAACTCATCATAGATTCACTACTAACAACATAACTTGTCCCATGCCCTCAAGAACTAAACGAACTACTCATGATACATCATATGGATCAAGATCAAAGATGATATGATAATGGATAACAATCTGAACATAAACAATAATCCAATGGTTCCACTCACAAGCATCAACTACAATTGTAATTAACACCGAGAAGTTCCCCTAATGAACTAAGGAATATCCAACACAATTGTTACAGCGGGACGGAGTGATGATGATGGTGTGGATGATGATGATCCCGATGAAGCCTAGCTTGTTGACGGTGTTGATGGCGACGGTCTCCCCTCTCCGGGAAGGAATTCCCCCGACAAAAATCTGTCTACCGGAGAGATCTTTCTCTCTCGGTGTTTTCCGCCTCCTAGAGGCAGCGGAATTCTATCTGTGGTCGCTCCCCTGGTGTTAGGGTTCTATAGGGAATATATAGGCGAAGGGGCAGAGTCGGAGGCCGAACAGGTGGGCCAAACCCATCCTAGGAGCGAGGTCAGGTGGGCCCGCGCCTAGGGGGTGTGGGCCCCCTGAGGCCCCCCTTGGCTCCTCCTTCTGGCTTCCTTCATCTTCTGGTAAAATAATATGTTTTCCATATTTTCTGGTATTTTTCTGATCTTCGCGAAATTGCACTGAAACACCATATTTTCCATCAGAATCCAGACTCCGGCAGTCCATCCTCCAGGAATCATCCAACATGCAAAAACAGATGAAAAGCCATAAGTAATACCTCATAATAAGTCAAATATCAATCAATAGAGGTAAATTATGATATAGAATGGTGATGCAAATTGGGAGTATCAAATCCCCCAAGCTTAGACTTCGCTTGTGCCCTCGCGAATACTGAGCTCGGTAAACATGTCCACAGGTTTATGGAGTGAAGTGTAGATAAAAAGAATACGAACAAGAAGCATCACACTTACCTTTGCACAACTCATAGAAGAAAGCAACTCACCATTATATAACTTAGCTTGCAACCAAGTACAACAGTCACAATAGAGATACATAAAGATAAATCATAATTGGATGGAAAACTTGTTCTTGGTCAGAGAACACCTGATAAACAGTTTCACAAAAGCTTTTTGTAGAAGTTTCAAAACAGGAGCACTCTTTGCTCAAAAAGGTTTTTCACAAGTGAAGGCTTTCAAAGTAATACTCAATAGATAAGAGTTTTGTGCAAACAAGGAAGATAAAGAACATGATTGAATAAATCACCATATGAATGCTTGAAACACAACAACTCAAAAGCTTGCTGGAGATAGAGAGGAAGTGGGTTTACTGACTCTACTGGTAACTAGAGAAAGGTCCCTTTATAGAGGGTAGCAGGGATTACAAGTTATAAAGACCTTTCAAAAGATTATGATACTTACTAGCTTTGAGCCCTCATTGCCCCTATCATAAGCATCTTGAGATGATTAAGGTTAAAGTGAACAAAGATGGAGTATATGCTTGATGAAATATAAGTTGGCAATCTCATGTCCCTTGAATATGAGGGCCACTCCTCATGCATACTCAGCTTTGGATCCAGGTAAGTTCTTGTCATTGTAAGTATTTGCATATCATTGAGAACCGCCAATGGGGTACCCCTTGCACATGGTACAGGAGCTTTCCCATAACCAAAATGACAAGGCAAGCAAACAATGAGCATCTCAGCAATCTTTTTATTTACTACGCATATAGCTTTTTATTGAGGATGCTTCATAGATGACTCATTATGGTGATGCTGCAAATTTCCACCATGATTAAGCATGGCTTAGACTTGCGGCCCAGGCATTTATCTAACACAGAATACAAACTCCATGGACTTACAAGTTCCCTCTTTATTTCACACCGTTGACATCCATAGACAAAAGAGCACAATATCAACTATGTACAGAGTACAAGTGCAATGTTGAAAACATTCCCCATGACAGCACGGTTCTGCTAATCTCAACGTATAGATGCAAGCAGATATAACTTCGATGTCCACAATGGTTCAAGTTTATTAGGGGCAAGTAAATAAGTTGTGCCATCAAGTTCGTGAGAGCTTTACTAACTAGTTTTCAAATAACAAAATACTTTTTAATACGAAAGGTAGATGAAGCTTGAGAATTTGCTAGGAATAGCAATAGCTATTAGGTAGATATGGTGGACACAAGTGGCAAAAGTTTTTGGTTCAAAGGGTTTTGGAAACATGAGAAGTATGCCTTCTCAAAATAGGTTTTTGGCTAGCAAGGCTGGGTAGCAAGCAAGAGAGTTGAAAGAAACAAGCAAACATACAAGTAATAAAGCCAAACATGCAATCTTTCCTTGAAGACACAGAAGAATCTTAAATAAAGAATACTAAGCTTATGAGCCAATAAGAAAGAAAACAAATGATACCAAATACCTGTAAGCTTTTTCTTTCTTTCTTTTTCTTTCAAATTAATGCCACTGACCAGAACTCAGTTTGCCAAAACCAATTTAGATCCTCTTGATGATCCCAAAGTAGTGCCAATACTGAAAAACAAGATCCATCATATAATAGAGATTGCAAACTAAAAATAATAAGTGCAAAACGTAAAAGATGAGACTTATCATTAATATTCCAATAAAGGCACTCACACCAAGGGATACATAGATAATCAACTAAAGGAGAGGTACTTCCACATGCAAACCAAACTATAAGATAACTTCTCTACCACAGATATGAATCCACTAAAAAGGTAAAATATGAAAGATAATGGTGGTGATACCGCGGCACCCCCCCAAGCTTGGAACAAGCCAAGGGGATGCCAAACCTGATGACGATTCACTCCTTCTGTGGTGGTGTTCTTCCAACTCTATCTCCATGGGCTTCTTGCCTTTGTCGTTGGCGGAGGCCATGGTGCTCTAAACTTGAGAAGATTTCCTGATAGAAAATAGATTGAAACGAAAACACGATGAGAACATGATGCACGAACTTTGGGCGATCCGGGGGGTTTTATATTACGAAGAATCAATACATAAGGAAGGTTTTGACACAGAAACGAAGCGGAGACGGAGTCTGGGGGTGGAACACCCCCCCCCCTCAGGCGCGGCCAGGCTAGGCCCACGTCTGGGGTGGGTTTGTCCACCCCGGGCTCCGTTTTCTCTTCAGTTTCGTCTCGTAACTTCCCTTATGTATTAAAAACATCAAAAATATAAAAATATTGGAGATTCGCAAACCTTCTGTTTTCAACACTCTTTACCTATTTGAAGACGAACTCTGCAGTTTCTGGTGTTTGGTTCTTGATAAATTCTTCTGGAGTCACCATTTAAATGACATCCAGTTCTTCATTGTAAGAATCCCTAGAAATATAATGTTTTAGTATTTGACCATTAACCCTCACCAGCAAGTCTAAAATCTCTATTCAACTCTTTCACTGCCCAATAAGCTTTGTGTTCTAATTCTAAAGGCAAGTGACAAGCTTTCCCATAGACCATTTTGTAAGGAGACATCCCCTTAGGATTTTTATAAGCAGTTCTATAAGCCCACAAAGCGTCATTCAACTTTTTAGCCCAATTTTTTCTAGATCTATTGACAGTCTTCTACAAGATAGATTTGATTTCCCTATTGGAAAGTTCTACTTGCCCAAGTTTGGGGTGATAAGATGAAGCTATTCTGTGGTTTACGTCATACTTAGCGAGAGTTTTTCTAAAACCCCCATGAATAAAATGGGAGCCTCCATCAGTCATGAGATATCTGGGTACACCGAACCTAGGAAAAATGACATCTTTGAGCATTTTCAAAGAGGTCTTACCATCAGCACTGCTCGTAGGTATGGCTTCTACCCACTTTGTAACATAATCAACAACAACAAGAATATGAGTATACCCTTTTGAAGGAGGAAAATGCCCCATAAAGTCGAATCCCGAACAATCAAAAGGTTCAATAACAAGAGAATAATTCATAGGCATTTCATTGCGTCTAGAGATGTTACCTACTCGTTGCCACTCATCATAGGATAAGATAAACTTCCTTGCATCTTTAAAAAGAGTAGGCCAATAAAATCTAGATTGTAAAACCTTCTGTGCGGTCCTATCTCCAGCATGATGTCCTCCATAAGCAATGTCATGGCATTTTCTCAATATCTCTTGTTGTTCAAATTCTGGAACACATCTTCTCATAATGCCATCTACTCCTTCCTTATATAGGTGTGGGTCATCCCAAAAGTAATGCCTTAGATCATAGAAGAATTTCTTCCTTTGCTGGGCTGTAAAGGTTGGAGGCAAATACTTGGAAACAATAAAGTTAGCATAATCAGCATACCAAGGATTCTCATGTGGACTTACCCTTATTGTAGCTAACTACTCATTTGGAAAATTATCATTAACAGGCAAAGGGTCAAAAGAAATGTTTTCCAAACGAGATAAATTATCAGCAATAGGATTATCAGCACCTTTCCTATCCATAATATGCAGATCAAACTCTTACAAAAGCAACACCCACCTTATAAGCCTAGGCTTAGCGTCCTTCTTTGTCATAAGGTACTTAATAGTTGCATGGTTAGTATGAATAGTAACCTTAGAATCAACAATATAAGGTCTAAACTTATCACAAGCAAAGATTACAGCCAAGAACTCTTTTTCAGTAGTAGCATAATTTTTTTGAGCAGCATCTAGCATCTTGCTAGCATAATGAATAACATTCAGCTTCTTGTCAACACGTTGTCCAAGGACGGCACCCACAACAAAGTCACTAGCATCACACATGGTTTCAAAAGGTAAAATCCAATCAGGTGGTTGGACTATAGGAGCAGTTGTTAAAGCTTTCTTCAAAGTTTCAAAAGCTTTCTTACAATCATCATCAAAAACAAAAGGTACATCTTTTTGGAGAAGATTAGTAAGGGGCTTTGAAATTTTGGAGAAATCTTTAATAAATCTCCTATAAAAACCAGCATGACCAAGGATACTACG
Organism: Avena insularis; assembly: GCA_023614405.1. Classification (NCBI taxonomy): domain Eukaryota; kingdom Viridiplantae; phylum Streptophyta; class Magnoliopsida; order Poales; family Poaceae; genus Avena; species Avena insularis. The sequence continues at coordinate 360,703,907 of CM042697.1, forward strand.
AATACCTTTGATATCCCTAGGACAAGGCATCTTCTCAATTGCTTCAATTTTGGCTCTGTCAACTTCAATACCTCTTTTAGAGATCTTATGTCCAAGAACAATTCCTTCATTAACCATGAAATGACATTTCTCCAAGTTAAGAACAAGGTTTGTTTCTTCATATCTCTGCAAAACTTTATCAAGGTTGTGCAAATAGTTATCAAAAGAAGTTCCATAGACGGAAAAATCGTCCATAAAAACCTGCACAATTTCTTCAAAAAAACCATGAAAGATAGCAGACATACATCTCTAAAAGGTAGTAGGAGTATTATATAAACCAAAATGCATACGCCTATAAGCATAAGTACCATAGGGACGAGTGAAAGTGGTTTTCTCCTGGTCATGTGCATTCACAGCGATTTGAGAAAACCCAGAATAACCATCAAGAAAGCAAAAGTGAGTCTTTTTGGACAGCCTCTCAAGCATTTGATCAATAAAGGGCAAAGGATAATGATCTTTCTTAGTAACTTTATTAATCTTTCTAAATTCAATGCACATTCTATACCCAACTACTACTCTCTGAGGTATAAGCTTATTATCCTCATTAGGCACAACAGTAATTCCTCATTTCTTGGGAACACAATGAATAGGGCTAACCCATTAACTATCAGCAATAGGATAAATAATACCACCATCAAGGAGTTTTAATATCTCATTTCTTACCACTTCCTTCATTTTAGGATTTAAACGGCGCTGGTGCTCAACAACTGGTTTCGCATCAGGCTCAATATTAATAGCATGCTGACATATAATGGGAGAAATTCCTTTTAAATCATCAAGAGTATAACCCATAGCTCCTCGGTGCTTCTTTAATACCTCCAATAGCCTTTCTTCTTCCTTCCCTGAAAGTTTAGAACTAATAATAACAAGATATATCTTCTTATCATCAAGATAAACATATTTAAGATCATCAGATAAAGGTTTTAATTCGAAAACAAGATCCCCTTTGGGTGGTAGTGTGGTACCCAAATCTTCCATAGGTAAATTATGCTTAAGCAACTCAGGCTGACAAAGGAAAACCTCATCAATCTCATCTCTTTCCTTCATAAAGGCATCACTTTCATGATCTTCCATGAATTACTGCAAAGCATTGTTAGGAGCAAGAGAAATAGAAGACAATTGTTTAACCTTGAAATCCTCATCAGGTAATTCATTTTCATAAGGGGTTTTGGCAAATTTAGAAAAATAAAACTCATAAGATTCTCTATCAAACTTAGTCAAAACTCTACCAAATGCTTAATATAGATAGCTAGGACATTGGTTCCTAGCATTATCTAGAGTTCACTCATATCTTCACCCTCGTCAGAAGAGTCTGGAGAAAAGCAAGTCGTGCACCACAAGGGATTCTAAGTATAATCATAGGATAAAATAATTAGTCATAATTTTCATTGAACATATATATTTACATTCTCTACATGAATTTCAGAGAACATACCGTCTCATTCAAAAAGAAAGGAATTGTGTGAGTCCCTTTAAATGGCTAACACCAAAGTTCACGGGGAGCGGTATGGTACCTTCATGTCCATGCAATGTCAAAGTAAGTAAACATAGTTATAAAGTAATTACCACAAATATAGTTATAAAGTAAGTACGTAGCACAAAATAAACATCAGAAAGTCTAGCAGGATAAGTAATATATGACAAGTAGCTGATCCCACATGGCTCTATCCTAACTACATCAGGCCGCCGTCGCTTGACAAATCTAAGGAAAGAAGAATGACGTGGGTGTGACGGTAAAGTCGTCGGGGCTGAACCCATAGTACGGGCCCTCAGGGCGAGTGGTGGAGGAGCCCGCGTCGTCGGACCTAGAGGGACCCGCCTCCTGGACGGGTTGCTGGCGCTGAATGGCCGCGAAGACCTCGTACTGCCGCGCCATCACCGTAGGATCCTCGCGGAGTGTATGGACCAAGGGGTCAAGAAGCTGTCTCTCGACCTGTCGGTGCTCCCGCTCCTCTGCCATCATGGCGACCCTCATATCCATGGGCCTATTCTGAATGGACCTAGCTTGATGCTCGAGGAATTTTAGGATCTCCTTTGCCCCGAAGTGCTAGACCGCCATACAACAGAGGCATGTGCTACTGGGACCGCCATGTCCCAAGGTGGCGCCCTTCCATCGACGATGATCTTAGCCTCCCAAATGGGGATCTTCGTCAGCTTCTTATACACACCGCGGTATGTCGGCTCCCCCTGCGACATACTACTTAGCATTAGAGATATCATGAAAGTAGATTCAGTACTCCCCAAGTTACACTAGTAAACCAATAGTCCAATCTTTAAATACTACAAAAAGATACAACTACCCAACTACTACTCTCTGATCAATAAAGGGCAAAGGATAATGATCTTTCTTAGTAACTTTATTAATCTTTCTAAATTCAATGCACATTCTATACCCAACTACTACTCTCTGAGGTATAAGCTTATTATCCTCATTAGGCACAACAAAGAATTCCTCCTTTCTTGGGAACACAATGAACATGGCTAACCCATTGACTATCACCAATAGGATAAATAATACCACCATCAAGGAGTTTTAATACCTCATTTCTTACCACTTCCTTCATTTAAACGGCGCTGGTGCTCAACAACTGGTTTCACATCAGGCTCAATATTAATAGCATGCTGACATATAGTGGGAGAAATTCCTTTTAAATCATCAAGAGTATAACCCATAGCTCCTCGGTGCTTCTTCAATACCTCCAATAGCCTTTCTTCTTCCTTCTCTGAAAGTTTAGAAATAATAATAACAGGATATATCCTCTTATCATCAATATAAACATATTTAGGATCATCAGGTAAAGGTTTTAATTTGATAACAGGATCCCCTTTGGGTGGTAGTGTGGTACCCAAATCTTCCACAGGTAAATTATGCTTAAGCAACTCAGGCTGACAAAGGAAAACCTCATCAATCTCATATCTTTCCTTCATAAAGGCATCACTTTCATGATCTTCCATGAATTGCTACAAAGCATTGTTAGGAGCAAGAGAAATAGAAGACAGTTGTACAACCTTGAAATCCTCATCAGGTAATTCATTTTCATAAGGGGTTTTGGCAAATTTAGAAAAATTAAACTCATAAGATTCTCCATCAAACTTAGTCAAAACTGTTTCCTTCCTACAATCTATGATAGCCCCACAAGTATTAAGGAAGGGTCTACCAAAGATGATAGGATAGGTTTTACTAGCTTCTTTACCAAGTACTAGAAAATCGGCAGGATATTTAACCTTACCACAAAGAACCTCCACATCCCTTACAATACCAATGGGGGCAAACTTGCTCTCTATTGGCAAGGTGAATAACCACATCGATGTCTTCAAGCTCACAAGGACCAATCTCATGCATAATTTCCCTGTAAAGCTAAGAAGGAATAACACTAGAACTAGCACCAATATCACATAAACCATAGTAGCAATGATCACCAATTTTAACAGAGAGCACAGGAACACTAGCTTTTCTAGCCTTACTAGGATGAGAGATAATATTAGAAGCGTCTTCACAGAAGACAATATACTCATCCTCTATATTTCTAGTAACAAGATCTTTCACAATATCTACTATAGGATCAATATCAATCAGCTCACCGGAACCTACAGTTTTCCTTGCGCTTTTGCTAACAATATTAACCAAAATAGAGTGCTCCCTTACCTTGGAGGGAAAAGGGATCTTATCAACATAAGGTTCAAGCAAAATAGGATCAACAGTACAAACCTCTAGACTAGCAGGAATGTGGGTAACAACGTCTTTATAAGGAGCATGGTACTTGTCCCACTCTTTCTTGGGAATCTCAACATAAGAGGCAAAAGCATTAAAACATTCCGCAAGAACTTGAGGATCAAGGCCAAACTTATTGCTAATATCACGGAAGTTATTAGTTCCTATAAAAGATTTAATGCACTCATAATCATAATTTATACCTGACTTTCTTCCTTTGTCATTCTCCCAAGCCTCGTATTATCTTGAATACGGTCTAGGAGATCCCATTTAGCTTCTTCCTTCATACTTGTGAATGATCCAGCACACGAGGCATCTAGTAAACCTTTATCCTGAAGAGAAAGCCTAGCATAAAAGTTATTGAGAATAATATTTTTAGGGAGTTCATGAATAGGACATTTAAGCATTAGCTTCAATCTCCCCCAATCTTGAGCTGTACTTTCTCCATCAAGAGGCCAAAAATTATATATAAGACTTCTATCCTTTTGGATTTCACTGCGAGGATAAAATTTAGAGTAAAAGAGAGATGTCATTTCCTCCCATTCCATGGATTGTCCATTCTTTAGCAGCTTATACCATGCCTCAGCTCTCCCTTTCAAGGATATGGAGAGTAAATTCGTCTTCACCTGTTCAGTTGTGATACCTACACACTTAAACAACCTGCATAATTCATGGATATAAAACAAGTGATCACCAGGATGGACAGTTTCATCCCCAAAATAATAATTACCCATGACACGATTAACAATACTCGCAAGTATCTTAAAAGGATCTATCTCAACGGGTGGTGGTTCATCTACTACCATAGAAGTGGTAGTAGTTTTCCCAAACATAAAACCAAGTGGGTTATTCATATTGGAAACAAAGTAACAAGCTGTAACAAAAGCAATACTCACAGTAAAAGTTTCCCTTACCAGTTCCACTCTTCAATAGCGCTTCACTCAAGCAACGGCGCGGAAAATAGTCTTGATGACCCACAAGTATAGGGGTGTATCGTAGTACTTTCGATAAATATGAGTGTCGATCCCAACGAGGAGCGAAGGTCTGAATAAAGGGTATGGAGCAGGAAATCCCTGTGAATACTTAGCAAACAGATTTTTAGTGGTTTTCTGACAAAACAACAAAACAAAGAGCAAGTAACAGAAGTAACGAAAAACGGAGCAAGTGGCACAATCCTTTCTTAGCAAAGGACAAGCCGCTAGAAATACTTATAAGTACCAAACGTTCTCGAGGACACATGGGAATTCTGTCAAGTGCTTTCGCTGCAAATAGCTGAGTACTCTTCTTTGGTGTTTGTAAGTGTTGTGTGGGTGAACCTGTGCTAACATACTGTCCTTCCTAGGACTAATACATACTTGTGATTAAACCCCTGCAAACATCCGTAACTACAGGAAAGTAATTAAGATATAAATCTAACCACAGCCTTAAACTCTGAGATCCTACACTCCCTTGTGCAAAGGTGTCCTAACGGGGGTTCAGGTTTCTGTCACTCCGGCAACCCCACGAATAGTAGCCAAATACACAATGCATTTCCCTAGGCCCATAAATGGTGAAGTATCATGTAGTCGACGTTCACATGACACCACTAGAAGAATAGCACCACAACTTAAATACTAAACCATTGAACAATAACTCATCACAGATTCACTACTAACAACATGACTTCCCCCATGTCCTCAAGAACTAAACGAACTACTCACGAGACATCATATGGATCAAGATCAAAGATGATATGATAATGAATAAAATCTGAACATAAACAATAATCCAATGGTTCCACTCACAAGCATCAACTACAATAGTAATTAACACCTGAAAAGTTTCTCCTAATGAACTAAGCAATATCCAACACAATTGTTACAGCGGGACAGAGTGATGATGATGGTGCTGGAGGAGATGATGGTGTGGATGATGATGATCCCGATGAAGCCTAGCTTGATGACGGTGTTGATGGCGACGGTCTCCCCTCTCCAGGATGGAATTCCCCTGGCAGAAATCTGTCTACCAGAGAGATCTTTCTCTCTCGGTGTTTTTCTGCCGCCCAGAGGCCGCGGAATTTTATCTGTGGTCGCTCCCCTGGTGTTAGGGTTCCGTAGGGAAGATATAGGCGAAGGTGTAGAGTCAAAGGCCGAACAGGTGGCCCAAACCCACCCTAGGCGCGGGGTCAGGTGGGCCCGTGCCTAGGGGGTGTGGGGCCCCTGAGGCCCCCCTTCGCTCCTCCTTCTGGCTTCCTTTGTCTTCCGGTAAAATAATATGTTTCCATATTTTTCTGGTATTTTTCTGATTTTCGCGAAATTGCATCGAAACGCCGTCTTTTTTCCATCAGAATCCAGACTCCGACAGTCCATCCTCCAGGAATCATCCAACATGCATATACATATGAAAAGCCATAAGTAATACCTCATAATAAGACAAATATCAATGAATAGAGGTAAATTATGATATAGAATAGTGATGCAAATTGGACGTATCACTACACTGTGCAAGGCGGCGACCATTAGAACGGTGACGACAACGGTGGCGGAGAAACGTAGGCAGCAGGGATGGGGAGACAGGCTTCCAAATATCTATATGTTCCAATTATTTTCTCTATGTAATCATTATTTGATCATTTGTTCATTCAATCGGAAGAGAGACTTATTATGCACTTCCCACTAAAACGCTCGATAATTTTGAACATTACATGAGGTTGAACAAGATTTAAGGGCTACATTACAACAAAACAGCAGCAAAAATAACAAAGCTCTCGTAGTCAAACCAGATCTGCTAGTGGGCCTGTCTAATTCGTTGTCAAGGAGGCTAATGATGGTTTATGTGTTCTTTGCAAAAATTAAAGGAAAACATGGTGTTTTGTGCAAAAGAAAGTGCAACATGTGGGTTTGTGCAAAAATGTCACCAACATCTGGTGTGATGTGATATTCCCTCTCTAACTGAAATCAATTATCTTCTAAGATTCCTTACTTCGAGTAGCTAAGCAGACAAAGGATCATCCTAATGCTAAGCAGACAGAGGATCATCGAGTAGCTAAGCAAACAAAGTATCATTGTAAGCAGAAATATCAATTATCTTCTAATCAAAATCAGTTATCTTCTAAGATTCCTTGCTTCGAGAAGCTAAGAAGACAGAGGATCACTGATGCTAAGCACACAGAGGGTCATCGAGTAGCTAGGGTAGGGAAACGAGGAGCTCACCCTGATGCTCCTGCTACGGAACGGCGATGGGACAACGAGGGGACGGGACGACGAGGGGGCAGGCGGAGAGGATAGAGGTGGCGGAGCGGTGCTCCTACTGCGGGACGGGCGCGGTCCGGATTCGCCTCCATCTCCGAGGTCGCGCACGGGTCCTGCTCCTCCTTCCCTTCGGCGGACGCAGGACAGCGAGGCGACGGGACGGCGAGGGGGCCGGACGGAGAGGATCGAGGTGGCGGCGTGGTGCTCCTGCTGCGGGACGGGCGTGTGCCGGACTAGAATCCTCCTCGGAGGTCGCACATGGGTCCTACTCCTTCCCTTCGGCGGACGCGCGACGGCGACGGCGAGCGGGACGCGCGCGGGACGACCGGCGACAGCGAGGGGACGCGGAGCTAGGGTTAATGGCGATCGAATTGGGGATTTCGTTTCGATCCCCACTTACCCTGGCGCCTCTGACAGGTGGGACTCGCGGCCCACTTACCCCGGCGACTGCGGACTACATTCGCCGGGGATAACACTGTTTTTTTGGCCCAATTACCCGGCGCCGCGGCCCAGCACAGCCTGACGTGCGCGAGGCCTGCTTGCCGGTGGTATATGGGCTAGTTCCGGTGAACCCAGTACACATTTGCTGGTGGTAATGCGAGAAAGGCCTGGTAGGCCTTACCGCCGGCGACCCAGAGCCCACTTCACCGGCGATAAAGAATCCTTCTATAAGGTTTTCCCTACTAGTGTATGGAGTTTCGTCCCGGAGACTTTGGGGGACTGAGTGGCAGGCCTAAGATGTCCGCGAATTCCTAGAAGTCAATGCAAACTATACCGGTAGGAGGAGACGTCTCTTCTAGTTAGTGTTTACAGCGATGACCTGGAACCTTTGGAATACTTGCAATAAGATGGTTATCGAGTGTGCCTTCCTGCGGTGTGCCTCTGACTCGATCTTTAAATTTTTACTTTTTTAAGCAGTGGTACCCGCTGTATAGACAGCGAGATAAGGAGCGGCTGGACGGGATGTTGGAGCTACTACAAGTGGCAGCCCGCCACTAATCTAGTAGTAGCCCGCCACTAATCTTCGCAGTCCGGCCGCTGAGTTGTGCTCCCCTCGGAAGTTGTATCATGGTAGCTTGTGTTTGTTCCTTTTTTTCTTCCCGACTTGGGCATGCTTGTGTTGTTGCCCCATCATTTGGTTTCTCGTTTGACTCTTTTGAATATTGTATGGGTGTAGTTGATTCATTTTGTAAAACTAGACGAAAGTCTGTTTGGAGGAGATGCTTAAAGAGATCTTTCACAACTTTTTCCATACCACCGGTACCATAGAAATTCTAGTCGATACGACTCTTTGCTCCTTGTGTAATCAGGTAGTTGAAACAACGTCCCATCTGATGTTTCAATGCCAATTCACGGAGGAGGTTTGGTCTACTTTCTGTACCTCACCCGATGAGCTCCCTGTCAGTCCGCGACAGCTAACGCAATACCTGAAACTAGTGTACCCCTAAAGACAGAAGATGCAGAGGCAGATGCAGATTGCTTTGGCATTATGTTCCGCGAAATATTTGGAGAGGACGAAATAGGAGGATTTTAAGAAAAATAGTTTGCCCGTAACGTTGGCTGCCTTGGTTCAGGACGACTACAGCCTGATTTCTCAGGCAAGAGATTAGTAAGGTGTGGCACTGGTTTTTCTACCGTGTGCTTTCTTTGTCGAGATTTTTTAAGATTTTCTACGGTAGGGACGCAAGAATATAGTCCGTTCAGCCATCAAATCTGACGGTCCTAATTGGCCAATACTAGGTGTCAACTCACTCAAATGATGTAGAGTAGTATTTCTTCACGGAAGGGCAATTTAGGTACACGCGAAGAAAACATCGGGACACCGAAATGTATTTTCAGAAGATGGGAATATGTGCCAGCGCAACGGCACCGTCGAGCTCTTCCAGGCCGCCGGCGGCATATTAGCTCCCTCGAACCTGCAGAGACCTGGTGGCCGAACCGGGGCGACTACAAACAGTTCGGCGGCAAAAAAATAATACAGAAACCCATAGCGAGAACGATGAGAACTGTCGGCGAGACTGAAGTTGCATGTCGTACGGGGTCGCTGTGGTTTTCTCGGGAGGGAGCAGCGTTCCTATAGTCTCCACTGTTTAGTCCATCCGTCTATGTCTTTTTTTTGGCATGTGTTTGTTCTTGGTCTAGCGTTTTCGTTCGTAAACGAGACTCGTAGTCGTAGGTTGTATCATATGAATGTTTTATTAATAAACGATGCTGGCTACCAGGCGCCTCGTAGTCGTAAACGATGCTGGCTACCAGGCGCCTCGTAATTTCGCTTCTTCTCGCGTCCAATTTTGAAACTACAGCACCGGTGTCAGGCATGAGTCCGCACGCTTGAATCACTTACTTCCTCCAATTCATTAATCGGATCAGAGGGAGTAACGGCCATGAAATAGACGACTTGGATGAATCGACTTTTTTTTTAATTATTCGTGCTATATTAATATAGCAACCACTCGCAACCGCTGCCACCCTCAAAAATGTTCTACCACGCTCCTAGTGCTCCAAATGCCGCGTACCATGCAACATCTTCTTCAATAAAGAATGTGAAAACAACGATGCTATTGCCCGGACAGGTCCTAGGGTTTCCCTCGGCACGCGGGGGTAAGTGGGAAAGGGGTACCCATGCACTTCAGGAGGAATGGTGGCACCCGCAGGCGTTGCCGCATCGATGCCAGATGAGCCGACCGGGATTTCTCCCAACCCTGAAAAAACCACTACCCATGATGACTGGATCCTTCCACCTATCTTGTCCACTAGCATGCGCCATCACAGTCTTGACGCCACCCTCGTCGTCAATCTTTAGTCATCATTGCAAGTCCTAGAGGACGGAGTAGGAAAGCACTTCGGGTATTGTGGGTAGCAGCACCGTGGCCGGCGGGAGGGAATAGCCTCCACCTCCATGGCGATAGCTGAATGGATGCGGCAACAGGGGCACTCCAGGCCTCTCTAGGCTGGGCTAGGCTTGGATCGAGCCCGCGAAGCCCCTGCGCACCACGTTGCAGCAAGCCAGGCCTCTCTGGACCCAGCCAAGCTCGGATCGAGCCCGCAAAGCCCTCGCTGCCACGCAGCAACAAGCCAGGCCTCTCTGGGCCTAGCTGAGCCCGTATCGATCCCACAAAGCCCTCGCTGCCACGCTGCGACAAGCCAACTGTCAACACACGGATTTTTAATCACAGATGCCTGTTATGCCATACATCGCAATCCCAGGATTGCTATTTTTGCGAGACATAACAGATTGGATATCACAGTACATCATCCATCAAAAACCATACATAAGGTCTTACACAAATAAGGATCTCATGATCCAGTTCTTAATACAACTCAAGCAGCGGAATAACGTAAAGATAACGATAGCGTGGGCGAAGCTCGATCTTTATGGTCACATGCAATGATGACGATGGGAGATGATCCTAGTTGTCGTAACCCCCTGCGGTCTATCATCCTGATACTCCTTTTTATAGTCTGGCCACGGGAATAGTCGGGGACAAAGCCATGAGTACCCTTTAAGTACTCGCAAACTAATACTAACAAGTGAAGTGGTTTCGAATAGGATATACTAAGCTCTAGGGTTGTTTTGCAAAAAGCCAGATTTACCTCTACTAAGTTCAGAAGCAAAGAAAGCTAGTTGATAGTTTTATAATACCTAAGGGGGAACTTGAGTTTCATATCACAACTCTGTTGTGGTCAAGTCAAAGTCATAAATCATTTTATAAGTCATTTTAAAAACATCTCACGATAGAACAGTATGGCCACTCCAACTGTCCATAACCGCGGACGCGGCTTTTCGAATAGTTTGACACTCTGCAGAGATTGTACACTTTCACCACAACATTCGATACATCCGTCAGGAACAAATCATGAATTCACCATACTCAGTATGCGGATAATCAATCCTAACCTTTCAATTACATGTCCTAATATAGGCACCTCTCCTGTGAGTTTGGCCTCCCAACCATGACCAACTGTCATCTTGGATACTGCACAGGTGGACAATCTTCACAAGGTAGCCTCAGCTCAAACCTTGGCCGCAAGGGAACCCATACTAAGGTATATAAATTTCCAGTGAAGCCCTACCCAATTTTCGGGTATTGTGGTTGTACGGTAAAATTGGAATGGTATCGCATCAAGACAACCATCAGTTTTATAAAGGGCTAAGGCTCATGCCTTAACATTTTCATCATCAAAATCATCTGGTGTTCAAGAATATATGTCAAAATCATTTCAGTAGAATGACTCATCATTCTAAGGTTTTCATAACCATTTTCACCAAGTATTCCCATCTAAAGTTGATAAAGTTTTATGCTTAGCACTAGCATCTACAAGTGGGGGTAAAGACTCATGAGGGGTGGTAAACAAGTGGGGATTAGCTAAGTTCAATATCATGCCTTAGGATGACATCAAGATTATCTAACTTAGGCCAAATTTTATGCTCTTTATGCTACCTTCCAATATCCTTCTAATATCTACAACTAGCTAAGTAAACTCTAAGAGAAAGCTTTGATGAAGAATTAAAATACTTAAGCTTGCAAGTAAAAGTAGGATTGGGTATCATCAAATGTATCTAACCAAGCAGGCTTAATGCATTGCATAGGTTATCTAACTTTCATAGTGGCAAGTGTTAGCTTGCAAGGTTGCAAGTATAGGCTTGCCTTTTGCAGAGCAGTGGTTGAAGTTTTCCTTGGCTTCTTCCTCGTAGTATCCTCCTTCCTCCTCGTATCGTTGGTCGGTACTAGCGTCTATAAATAAATACGAGGTACACAATCACCAAACAATACTTAACTATTTCCAAACATCTCACAAAGTTTCACATTAGATGATCTATCATCATCACTAAAGTTATAAGATTAAAGCACTTGTCTTATTTATTTTATTTTATTTTTAGAAAAGTAATTTCTACTCATTGAAAAACTACTTAAGATTTAATATTCTCCAACTCAAACATGGGATCATGTGGACACATGTCATCACCACATATTTCAGTACATGAGAATGTGATTTAAAGTGGTTTCACAATTTAATAAGGTTTAACCTTTTTATTTTATTTAATTAAAGTGACTAGAAATGCCTATGTGGTATTCTTTTATTACTTAAACATTATTTCTGTAAGTAAACCTATATATTTTTATATATTCTGAAAGGTATAGTTAAATGTGATTTTTGAGAGTTGGAATCAACTCAAAAAGCTCTTATGGTTGAATTTTGAAAAATGTTAGAATGCAGAAAAGCTTCTTCCTTGTTATTTTTACCATGGGTGATCTACAAATCTAAATGGTTTGAATCCAACGGGCTTGGATTAAGCATTCCAGTACCTTTCCAACAAAATTGGTTTCATGTAATTTGGTTTAGTGAATCGATCTGGGTTGATTTTTGAATCTAGATACATAACTGTGTTTGAAATTAAATTAATAAACTTAAGTTTGAAATGTTGGGTCGCGCGGGAGGTTTAACTGGGCCGGCCCACTAGGCACAGCGCTTACGCAGGCTGTTTAAGTGAGCGACCCCACTCGTCAGTGAGACAACGAGTGGCGAAGAGGTATGGGGCGATGTGTATAGTGGGATCTAATTCTAATCGAACGGCTCGAGTTCATCGTCCATGCCTGAACAGGAAGCGACGAGCAAGAACCCTAGCACGGCAGGTGGGGGTCGTGGGAGGCTCACCGGGGCTCAGGTGATGGTCGGCGATGGGAGGCTCATCGGGGATCCTGGTACCGGCAGCTTCTCCTAGGGCGGCTCCAATCGACGACGCCTCTCCTCCTCTGCAACGGCGAACTCCGGTGAAATTCCGGCCACCTAGTGCTCGCCTTGCTCCGGGGGTGAGTGGGTGTGATCAGTGAGAGGTGAGGACTGAACTGGTGTGAAGAAAACGAGTAGGGGAGGCCTCCTTTTATAGTGGCTGAAGGGGACCGATGGGCACGGGGATGAGCTCATCGTGGTCGACGACACAGAGGGCTAATGGCATGGGCGACGATAGGGGGCGGTGCTGTGCTCCCCGGCGAAGCTCAACGGTGTGGTGGAGAGGCGTGGGGAGGTGCTAATCGGTCGGAACGTGTTGACGCACTGGGCGGGTCCGATGGTGATTTTAATGGCGCACAACGCGCGTGGTCCGCGCAGCGGCGAACGGGCATGTCTGCGGGGTTGCTGGGGCGGTGGTTATCACGTATGCAAACGGCGAGAGCGTCGGGCGGTCTGTGCGAGCGTGTCAAGCGGGGAACTCTGGCGCGCTCTCGGCATGGCCGCAGAGAAACTAGGTGCGTTCTTGGCAGGTGGTCCAGGGGCTGGCAGTGCTCGAGGCTGGGACAGTGAGTGGCGATGGACGGTGCTGCATCTGGGAGACAAGGTTGGCGAGGCTAGAGAGGTGTGTATCTTGTTGTCCACATTGGGGTTGGCAAACGGGCTCGACATGGTCACCATTAATGGCTATGCCAAGCTCACAGTGGTGCTAAGGCTTGTTAATTGGGCTAGATCATCTACTGAGAGTGTAGTGAGAGCTAGAGAGGGAACAAGGTTGGCCAAAATTACTGCTCACTATAGTGTTTGTTGTTTGTTTGTTTGATGCCAGCAAGGTGTTCGATGAAATGGCCGCAAGAAATTTAAAGTGGGTTTGCTAGGCACATACTAGGGAGTCTCTGGTTAGTTGGATTAGTCAAGGGGCACTGGTTTGGTTAAGTTTTGAAAATGTGTGATCTTCACATATGATGAAGATTCAATTTTCACTTGTGATTTCAATGAAGTTGCCAAATGTTTCTGCAAGTTTGAAAGGTGGGTTTGATTCACTTTCACTTCTTTAGCAAGGGGTGAAAATAATTGGAAAAGTTTCTGTTTGAAATCTTGGACTAGAAACACTCAAAGTGACCTAGTGATCAAGATTAACAAAAATGACCATTTGCTTTATTTGATTTGTTTTTGATTTTCTCTTTATTTGTTTCTGCATGGAATTGTGTTAGATGATGTTATTTTGATCTTTAAACCATTTCTTGCTATTTAGGTTAATCACACAAGTCCATTCATGAATTTATCAAACCATCACATACACACATGCATTTATATGATTTTAATTTATCAAAGTTTTTTTGTTAACCCTAATTTTAGTGATTAGAGTTTGATGAACATTGTTTCATATTTTTGGGATGTTACAAACCTTCCCTCCTTAAACGAAATCTTGTCCAGAGATTTGAAAAAGAGGAAAAAGATTACCTAGGATTTAAAGAGATCTAGAAACTCCATCCTGATGTGATCTTCTCGCTCCCAGGTAGCTTCTTCTTCGGTTTGGTTGCTCCAATGAATCTTGAGAAACTTGATGCTTCGGGTCCTGGTGGTTCTGAAAGCTTCTTCCAAAATACAGATGGGTACTTCAGGATACGTCAGGTCATCGTTGATCTCTATGGTCCGGTGATCGATGTTCTTGAAAACTTCAGTCTTCTCCAGAACTTCAAGGCATTTGCGAAGTAATGATATATGGAACACATTGTGTACGGCTGACATCTCCTCTGGCAGTTCCAACTGATATGATACTTCCCCTCGACGGTTCAGAATCTTGAACGGTCCGATATATCTGGGGGCTAACTTTCCTTTGAGCTGGAAACGCTACATTCCCTTCAAAGGTGACACTTTGAGATACACAAAATCTCCGATATTGAAAGCAAGGTCTCGACGTCTCTTGTCGGCGTAACTATTCTGTCTGGACTGGGCGGTCTTGAGGTGCTCACGAATCTTGTGAACTTTCTCTTGTGCTTCTCGTAGGATATCGGGTCCGAAAATCTGACTCTCTCCTACTTCCGACCAATTCAAAGGGGTGCGACACTTCCTTCCATACATGAACTCAAATGGGGCCATTTTCAGGCTATCTTGATAACTGTTATTGTAAGAAAATTCTGCAAAAGGCAGACAGTCTTCCCATTTAGATCCATACTCTAGCACACATGCTCTCAACATATCTTCGAGTATTTGATTTACTCGTTCTGTTTGTCCATCGGTCTGAGGGTGATACGCTGTGCTGAAATCCAGTCGGGTTCCTAAACCTTCTTGGACATTCTTCTAGAATCTCGAGGTAAACTGGGTTCCTCGATTTGATACAATGTTCTTGGGGACTCCGTGCAAACTGACGATTCTAGCGATGTACAACTCTGCTAGCTTCGAACTCTGTTATGTGGCCTTGACTGGTAAGAAATGGGCTACCTTGGACAATCGGTCAACTATGACCCAAATAGATTCATTTCCCCTACTCGAAGTAGGCAATCCGGTGATAAAGTCCATTCCAACTGAATCCCATTTCCATTCCGGAATCTATAATGATTGCAACAATCCTGCGGGTCTTGATGTCCCGCCTTGACTCTCAGACATATATCACACTTGGCGATATAGCTTCTGATTTCTCTTTTCATCTTATGCCACCAAAATTGCTCCTTCAAATACTGATACATCTTCGTTCCTTCGGGGTGGATAGAATAAAGAGTATCATGGGCCTCTTTCAAAATAACCTCTTTCAACTCCGAATCTGCTGGTACACAAAGGCGTCCTTTGTACCACAGAACTCCTTCTGCGTCTTCGGTGAATCCGGGGACTTTGCCTGTACCGATGCGACGTTTGATTCCATCGATACTAGCATTTCCTTTCTACGCCTCCTTGATCTGACTGATCAAAGTGGGTTGAAGTTCTATGCTAGCCAAAAATCCTTCACTCACTAATTCCATTCGAAAATCTTCCATCTCTTTGTGCAAACTTGGTCGCTCCTTCAAAATCATTTAGTTCAAGCGGCACGGCAATCTGCTAAGGGCATCTGCTACCACATTGGCTTTACCAGGGTGATAGTGAATGTCCATATCATAGTCCTTGATTAGCTCAATCCATCTTCTCTGCCTCATATTCAGCTCCTTCTGAGTGAATATATACTTCAGGCTCTTATGATACAAATAAATCTCACAACGATTTCCTATGAGGTAATGCCTCCATGTTTGGGCTAGAACTACGGCTGCGAGTTCAAGATCATGTGTTGGATAATTCTGTTCATGCTCTTCAGTTGTCGAGATAGATAAGATATAACTTTTCCTTCTTTCATTAGCACACATCCGAGACCGATCTTGGATGCGTCACAATACACATCAAAGGGCCTTGTGATATCCGGCATGATCAAGATTGGGGCTGAAATCAATCTCCTCTTGAGTTCCTGAAAACTCGCTTCGCATTTGTCTGTCCATTCAAACTTCTTGTCCTTCTTCAGCAATTGGGTCATGGGTCTGGCAATACTCGAGAATCCTTCTACAAACTTGCGGTAGTATCCCGCTAATCCGAGGAATGCACGAACTTGGGTTTGAGTGGTCGGGGCTTCCCAATCCTCAACATCATTCACCTTCACAGGGTCAACGGCACTTCCTCCGGCTCATACAATGTGTCCGAGGAATCCTACCTCCTGTAACCATAATTCACATTTGCTAAACTTGGCATACAACCGATGCTCTCTAAGTGTTCCAAGAATGGTCCTTAGGTGTAGCTCATGTTCTTCCTCTGATTTGTAATAAATTAGAATGTCGTCGATGAAAACAACAACAAACTTATCCAGGAATTCCATAAAAATCTTATTCATGAGGTTCATGAAATAAGCGGGGGCATTGGTTAATCCAAAATACATGATAGTATACTCGTATAATCCATATCTGGTGGTGAAGGCAATCTTTGGAATATCCTCTGCGTGAATCTTGAGTTGGTGATAACCAGTTCTAAGATCAATCTTAGAAAACACTTTGGCACCAGTCAACTGGTCAAACAGGTCTTCTATCTTTGGCAACGGGTACTTGTTCTTGATGGTGACATCGTTCAACTTCCGATAATCCGTATACAAATGGTTACCTCCATCTTTCTTGTCCACAAACAGAACAGGTGATCTCCATGGTGACGCACTTGGTTGAATCAATCCAATTTCTAGCATAGCATCCAGTTGCTTCTTCAGCTCCACTAGTTCAGACGGGTTCATACTATATGGTCTCTAGGCTATGGGTCCGGTTCCAGGTATTAGTTCATTGATAAACTCGATATCCCTATCTGGGGGAATACCGGTCAAAACATCTGGAAATACATCAAGGTATTCACAGACTATCCGAACTTGGTCAATGGTTGGCTGGGCTATACTCTTGTTACACTTGAATTGACGGGGCAAGGTTTCGGATACATGCTCGACGGATATTCCGGCTGTACTGTTCATGGTTATGGATTTCTTGGCACAGACAATTAATCCTTTATGTTTGGACATCCAATCCATTCCTAGTACTACTTCCAAACCTTTAGTTCCGAGTACTATTAGATTAGCATAAAAATCTATGCCATGGATTCGGATAGGGACAGCTTTGCAAATTTGTCTAGCTTTGGTGGTTGAACCAGGTATTTGGACAATCATAACATGCTTCAATTTTGTGGGTTGAATCTTACTAGTGCCTGCAAATTCTTACGTAACAAATGAGTGTGATGCTCCAGAATCAGACAACACTCTTGCAAGTACTGAGTTAACAGAGAACATACCCAACACGACATCTGGCGCTTCTTGGACTTCTTCAGCATGCATGAGAAAGAGACGGCCGTTGCGGTTGAGCGAATTCCCTGGGTAAAACCTTCTTCTAGGCTAAACATGACACTACTGCTGAGCTGGGGCATTTGCATTGGGGGCTGCGGTAATCTTCTTGGGGCACTCATTGGAATAGTGACCCTTGGTTCCACATTCATAACAAGTCACATGGGACTTGTCCTTTGCTGCAACAGGCACAACATTGCTTCTAGTCCTTGGGGCAGTGTTGGTGTTGGCATTGTTGTTGTTGAACTTAAGTGGTGCACGGTTGAAATTGCTGGAATTGCCAGGGTTGTTGTGATTTCCTCCAGGCCTTGGGTTTCCACGGTTGGGATAGGTGGGACTATTCATTGGGGGTCTGTTGGTTCTTGGGGAAAATCCTGGAGATGGGTTGGGACGATACTTTGGTGTATGATGGGTTCCTGGTTGATGCATCATGCGACGCTTGCGGTTCTCATTAGCTTGATTGATCTTTCCTTCCATATGAATGACAGAGTCAACTAAGGCTTCAATATCAGCAAAGGGGATATTGACTAACACTATCTGCATCTCATCATGCAGACCATTCAAGAATCTCTCCTTCTTCTTGCCTTCAGTATCTATCTCATCCGGTGCATACCTAGCTAATGACAATAATTTGTCACGGTATTCCACTACTGTCATCCTTCCTTGCTTCAGTTCCCTGAATTCATCTCTCATCCTCTTGATTAAACCTGGTGGCACATGGGTTCTGCTGAACTTCACCTTGAACTCTTCCCAAGTCATCAGCTGACCTCCTTTCATTGAGCGAAGTTGTGCCACCATGCTTTTGCATCTCTAGCCAGATAGTGGCTAGAAAACAACACTTTCTCTTTAGCTTCTACTCCAGCTGACGAGGTTTAATCTCGTCAATGCCCATTGTTATGAGCTTGGGTTTTGGAGAAGATGGGGATACTGGAGATCGCGGAACGGTTAGCAAACAAGAAACTTTACCCAGGTTCAGGCCCCCGGAGGGAAAAACCTACTCCTGCTTGTTTGCTCTTGATTACGGCGGAACCGAAAGTTACAGGGGTGCGCAGATGCAATCTGGCGTGGAGGTGTGTATGCGTTGGTATGAAGTGCCACCCTCATCGTGCCCACCTAGCCTTTATATAGAGTTAGGCAGGTCCCGGGCACAGATCGAGTCGGTTACAGGTTTTAGGGTTAGCCCCTTTGAATATTCTATCTATCTAGTCTTGCTCTCCAAGGATCCGAAGGCGTCATGGGCCCGGGCCACCCGAAAGTCTTCATGGGCTGGCGCATATTCTCGTGGGCCTTCCTTGGGTCGGACTATGTATGCTAAGGTCGTGTACCCATAGGGTATAACCATGTCAGTAGCCCCCGAGTGTTCAGTCAAATCGTAGATTCGGCTGAGGACTCTTCAATCTTTCGGGTGCAGTTATCTCTGTTCATTTAGAGAATGATTTGAGTGTGTAGGGATTGTTGATGCATGTTCCTGACTCTCCCGACGGATCACGGTCAGTTAACTGTCTTAGGACAAAACAACACGATCTTCTTCAGATTTGAGTCCCTCGACTCGAACCCGGAACATATGCTGGCGTAATTCGACCCAGGCCACGGAGGACTTACAGGAGTGAAATTCCAGTAAATTTTAAATGATGTACCCAACCCGTCCGTTGGAATTTTTCATCGCGCCTGCTGGCATGGATTCTTACTAGCAGAGCGCAGTCATGTGCGTTGCCAGGCCATCAGATGATATCTGTAGGTCTTATCTTTGTGTCGCAGACACAGCATCCAAATGTTTATCACCACGGAGGTGTTTCGAGTGGCCAAGGAGGATGTTGCTCACTTAGCGTTTAATTGGGGCAGAGTTGCCAAAAAGTTTTTGCCTGCTGGTCCGAAGGATCGCAGTCAAAGAATTCATAGGGTGCGCGACCAGCGCTCCCTATGGGAGTAGCCCCCGAGTGTCTGTTCGAGTCGTACACTCGAGAGGAGACTTTAGTTCAGCTGTTGCTTGCTTCAGGTCCATAGGACACAATTTTTTTTGGATGCTTGAATCAATCCTCCCTATGGGAGTAGCCCCCGAGTCCGTAGTGGAGTCGTAGACTCGACGTAGGACTCGAAGGAATAGTTTAGCGGTGTAATGCTTGAATCATATTTAGGGTGCGCGAACAGCACTTCTGATAGGAGTAACCCCCGGGTAGTTACTCGAATTGTAGATTCGGGTGAATACTTTAACTGTGTAGCCGAAGATTTGTAACCGTTGCTAGTATAGCTTTGATGACGTCAGTGCTGACGATTGGTGACCTCAAGCGTCTGCGGCACTAGAGGTGACGTGACTGGACGAATATAGGTCCCACCTTCTGACTTTGAATTGACTGGTCATGCACGACGTGGAGATAATTACGGCGTGGCCTCGATTTCCATGTGTAGTGGACGGCGTGTGAGTGACGGTTTGCTGCTGTGCTGACACGTGGACGATTGGATTTGGATGTTGTCTTTAGGGCTTCCCGATGTACGGTCATCGTGTATCGTCTTCGTCCTTATAATCACTAGGGGAAGAATTTGTTTGTTTTCACCACAGCCATTCTCGTTTCACTGCTTCCACCTTCTTGAGCTTTCCTCGCCGCGCGCTGGAAGTTCTTCGATCCTTCCCATCTTCGTTCTTGCGCTCACATCGTCGCCGTCGCCGCACTGCATTGGGGAAACCAAAGAAGGCCTCCACCACATATGGTACCAGCGCTGCTGCTGGCGGCAAGAAGGGTACCACCACTACTCGCGTCATCGATGGTGGCTGGCGGCGATCGGAGACGCGCGAGGGCGATCTCCGCAAGCTCTGTGAGCAAGGTCTGATCCCGCAGGAGAGAGAGGCTGTCATGATTCCCAGTGACGAGGTAATTCCACGTCCTCCTGCTGGGTTTCAGGTAATGTTTATCGCTTTTGTCCTTCGGGGCTTTTCTTTCCCGGTCCACGATTTTCTCCGTGGATTGCTTTTCTTCTACGGCATCCAACTCCATCATCTTTCGCCAAATTCTGTTCTTCATATTGCCTGCTTCATCACCTTCTATGAGTGTTGGCTTGATATCGAGCCGCACTTTGGCCTCTTTCGGAAGCTCTACTCCGTGAAGAGGCAATCTGGCTCCGATGGCGTTTATCCCATCGGCGGCTGCATCATTTCCCTGAAATCCAACTTTCTCTTCTTCTCCTTTTCTATGTCTGAGTCTGTCCAGTACTGGCGGAGGCGATGGTTTTACACCCGCGACTCCACAGTGGACGGGCAAAACTTTGGCCTTGTTCCTTTCGACCCCTCCAAGAAAATCCAGCCGAAGAGGTCCTAGAAGAACCACATCTTGGATGGTGTGGTGGCGGAGATAGAGGAGCTCTATCATCGGGTGGAGGACCTCTAGGTGATTCTGGATAAAGAGGTGAACGGTGTGGATATCATCCGCACCTTCCTAAAATGTCGGGTGCAGCCGCTCCAGGCAAGGGCGCACCCAATGTTCCTTTATTCTGGCCGCCACGATCCGACTAGGGTTTTGACTAAGGAGCTCTCCAGGGGGATCTCGATAGAGTTCTTCAACCGCTGTTGAAGTACAAAGCTGAAGAGGACCTTCCAGGGGAGTCGCTGACTGAGTAATGCTACACGTACGGAAAAGTTTTACGGACTCACGCCGTGGCTTAGCATGTAGGGGTGAAAAAACAAACCGCTCCGTTTTTCAAGGAAAAAAGATAAAATTTCAACCAACAAACTTCAGCCACGTTAGTCCGTAACATTTTTGTAAGCCAACCAGTTCGTAGGTGTAGGATTATTGGTCGCTGACTCCTCCGTTCACCACCTCTCGTCTGGTTCCGCAGGTGTAGATCTGGGACGTGCGCGTAGCGCTATTTTCGAGTGCGTTTTTCTTGTACTTGTTTGTTCTCAAAGTTTGCTTTCTTTGTGCAGGAATTCAAGGTGCGGGGCATGGTGCCTCCGCTACCCGAATGTTTTTCGGATGTGCCGGAAATTGAGGTAGTGGACTCCATGTCTGATCTTCCCTCGGCGCGGTCACCAGCTGAAGAAGCCTTTGAGTCGAGAGAGGAGCAGACTCGAAAGCAGACACGGAGCTCAAGCGAATCGTCGGATGCCTCGACTCCGCTGACGCCTAGGAACCCGCCATGCCTTGTGCGTCATAGTGGAGGTGATGATGGCTCTTCCTCTCCTATTTCAGCCATGCCCGTGCGGGCTGTGGCGCCGCAGCCGCCGGCGAAGCAGAAGAAGGAAGAGAAGAAGGAAGAGAGGAAAGAAGAGAATAAGGGCAATAGGGCCTTGCCTGTCTTCAACTTGAGCGATATGGACTCGTAAGTATCTTCAATTGCTTTTGCTCTCTTTCTTTTTTACTTGCTTGTATTTGACTGATGTTTTCTTTTGTAGCCACTCCTCCGATGGCTCGTTTAGCGATGGCGCCCGGGAGATGGTTGGGGAGTCGATGGTTGCACCTCCTCCCTTGCAGACGATGGCCACCTCTGGGGGGATAGCTCTGAACTCTTCTCTACAGTAGGCTCGGGTGATTGTCTCCCAGAAGACTACAGCCGGACCTTCGGAGTCACCGCCTGATCATGTAAGTGTTTAGTTCTTGCCGTGGGGGAATCCCCCGAGCATTTTTTGGATGATCTGCAGATCATGTCTTCCTTTTGTTTGTGTCTCGAGGGGAGCCACCGAGCGCATTTCGTATGCTTGATATTTCTTTGCTGGTTTCCTTGGGTGTAGCCCCCGAGCCTTTTTCCTGACAAGTTGCTTCTTCTCACAGCCTTTTGTGCAAGGCGCCAACCAACTGGTGAAGCAGAACCTGGTGTTGGAGGCCAGCCTCAAGCGGCTTCAGGGTACGTCCGTGAATAGGTATTCTTCGTTTTCCTCTGCTTCCTTTCCCGTGAATCTAATACATGTTCTTTTTTGCAGATGAGAACAATACCGCCCTCTGCGAGCTTGATGCTCTCAAAAAGAGCCTCGGGCGAGCGGAGAAAAAGGCCGAGGATGCCGTTGGTGCAAAGGAGCGCCTCGAGCGGAAGTTAGCCGATGCAGCTGGGGCCAAGGAGCGTCTGCAGCAGGAGGCTACGGACCGCGAGGAGCAGCTTGCCACCGCCGCCTTTTCGCGCGAGAGGGAGGTAGCCGAAAAGCTGATGGCTGCAGCCAAGGCTATTTTGGGTGAGTAGTTTTTCGCCTGCATGTTTTTTTCTAGTTGCGTTTGTCTCTCTGGCTTTTAGTTGATGCTTACTTTTCCTCTTCCATTTACTCAGATGCCGCGGGCATTGAGTTTGACCGCAGTGCCCTAGAGCACGGAAGTGCTCTGGATGATGCTACTGCGACTGTCGAAGACCGCTGCAGCACTATGGTTGTCTCACTTGCCAAGGCTAAGGAGGTGCTTGGGCGCTTCTACAAGGAGCTCGTTCCCAAGGGCGTTGCCCTTGAGGATGTCGATTTGTTGGCTGATGCGGTGTCAGCCGACGCGCCTGCGGCGTACAAGCGCAAGTAGAAGGGCATCAGCACGTCCATGGGGCTGGCAATGGCCATGGCATCTCTGGAGCGGAGCTGGATCTTCCTCAAGTCACCTCCCGGATGCCAACTGCTCCCGACGGATCTAAGGTAGCTTTTGCCCTCTATGCTTCCCGTTGTAAACGCTACGGGCCAAAGCTGATTGACCTGCTGGTGGAGTATGCGGTGAGGCAGCAGGGCGAGGCCAAGAGCAGGCAATCCGGCTCCGAGGCCACACAGGATGCAGCTGCCTAGGCCTTGTAGTTGTAGGATAGCTTTTGCTTGCTTTTGTTGTAAATATGTTATGAACACTCCTTGTGCCACGCAGTGGCTTTTGTTATATATAATGAATCTCCGAGCTGTTTGCCCACTCTTGTATGTTTATATCTTTGCTTCTTTCCTCTAGGGGCCTTCGGGTGGTGATCCTGTCGATACTTCGCCTGTGCCGCAGCTGCGGCCATCCTTGGATGTTGCGTCGCAACTTGTATTTCTTCGTGACCGCATCCGCACTCTTGAGAAGGAGTTGCTTGGCATCCGAGGTCACCCGGATGTGTGGAAGTCGAAGGCGGAGCGAGGCGCCGCCAGAGAGGAGTATCTGATGGGCGAGTTGCGGCGTTTGGATGAACAACTTCAGTGTGAGTTTCTTCGAGCTGCTGCTTATTTTCGGGATGCGCCTGTTGACTTGTCATCTTACTTTGTAGGCGTTGCAGGTGCTAACCTTGTTCCTAAGGAGGAAAAGGAGTGCGTTGCTGTTCGGATCAACTGCTTGACGCAGCAAGATATGGAAGCCGGTGGCTTTTTCTGGATGCACCGCGATCGTGCCATGGTCCTTGTGACTGTGCAAGATCATGTTCACCAGGTGTCGCAGGTGCTGCGGCAAGTGAAGATTTCCTTGGCGTCAATTCTGCACGTGATGCTTCCCCTGGATGAGGCACCATCGACTCTCTGGGGCTTGATGGCGAAGTTTCGGGATGTGCATCATGTCGGGGAGCTCGTGCGGCATCAGTTGGTTGTGGGGGTGAAGGCTGCGCTTTCCCTCGTGCGTTTGCATCACCCTGATGTAGATCTTGCTGCTGTTGCGGCTGGGACGCCCCTTCGGCCAGATGGTGGTGTGTGGGACATGCGTCCGCATTATGCGGCTATAAGGCAGTATGCCGAACAGTTGTAGATCTCTTTGAGCATCACGCGCAGGAGATAAAGATAGATGTAAAATTTGTATATATTTAGCTGGGCGTGTTATGCCCCTTGCTGTAAAGGTTGATTGGTTTTAGCACGTGGTGCTTTCTTTTGTATGCGTTCCCTTTTCGTTAGCCTGACGTGATCAGCTACTCAGGTGTACACGCGTTATCCTCGGTCGACGAAGTCGTTGGGTGAGGAGAGCCCCCGAGTGTGTTGTAACATGAAGAAAATGCGAATAATAGATAAATTTTTGGGGCGAGACACTTAGCTTTATTCATATTGTAATGAGGAGGTACATTGTTCGGCTGAGTAGCCTTGGCTAAATAGCCTTATTGAAAGTAAAAGGAGGGGGTAGCTAGGGGTAGAAGCGTCGTAGTTGTGCGACGTTCCATGGGTTGGAGTATGTGACTCCATACTCCACGTGCTTGAGGCGATAGGCGCCACCTGGGATGAATTCGGTGACGACGTAGGGTCCTTCCCAGGGTGACTCGAATTTCTTCGGTCGCTCTTGCTTGAGTCGGAAGACTAGGTCTCCTTCGATGAAGGACCTTGGACGTAGCCGTCGGCTGTTATAGTTGCGGAGGCTCTGCCGGTAGACTGTTGATCGAGCCGCGGCTATGTCGCGCGCCTCGTCGAGTGTGTCGACAGCGTCTTCGAGTGCGGCCGTCGATTTGGCTTCACTGTAGGCGATGACCCGTGGGGCCTTATGGTGTACTTCTGCGGGTAGCACGGCTTCGGCTCCGTGCACCATGAAGAAAGGCGTGTAGCTAGTTGAGCTGTTTGGCGTCATGCGCAGGCTCCAGAGGACGGAGGGTAGCTCTTGTGTCGAAGCTCCCGCGAGTTGCTGGAGTGGGCTCATTAGGCGTTTCTTGATGCCACCACCGACAAGGCCGTTGGCCTTTTTGACCTGCCCGTTCGTTTGCGGGTGCACTACGGAGGCGTATGTTATGTTGATTCCGAGGTTTTAGCAGAAGTCCTGGAATTCTTTGGAGATGAAGTTTGACCCGTTGTCGGTGATGATGCTTTGCGGCACGCCAAACCTGTAAACGATGGATTCGAAGAACTTTATGGTTGTTTTACCCTTTTGGTTTGTCACGGGCATGGCTTCGATCCACTTGGTGAACTTGTCGACTGCGACCAGGAGGTAGACGTGACCTCATTTCGAGGACTTGGGCAATTTGCCAATCATATCGATGCCCCATTGGGCGAAGGGCCAGGCCAGAGGTATGGGCCTGAGCTCTGATCCACGTGCGTGTGGTTTATCTGCGAACCTCTGGCACCCGTTGCATCTTCGGATGATGTCCTTGGCATCTTTCATGGCCATTGGCCAGTAGAATCCAGCTCGTAGAGCTTTGGCGACAAGGGCGCGGCTGCCCGCGTGATGGCTGCAGATGCCCTCGTGGATGTCTTGGAGGATGGTTTTGCCGTCACCGACGATGAAGCACCTTTGGAGTACACCAGAAATGTTGCGCTTGTACAGCTCGCCATTGATGATGGTGAAGTGATGGGGATATGCCTACCGTGGTATACCCAGCAGGACGTTTCCGACTGGCCTAGGAACTGGCGAGTGGGCCTGCAAGACGGCGACTGGATCGAGACCTGGCGCGAATCCAAGCGACTGGAAGCTGAAGGCCCAGGAGAGTAGATAGGCCCAGTCGGATTAGGTTAAACGAGTACCGAAGCCTTAACTGATTCGGTTGAGATATGTAAACCCTAGGGGGAGGTGAGTGTATATAAACCTCCCTACAGGGCGTGTAGAGGCACGTTCCATCATACACCCAAGCGACTCGCCGCCTAGCCGTCGAGCTCGCCCCATTGTACCTCCATTATAATACAATCTAGCAGGAGTAGGTCTTTACCCTCCGGGGGGCCGAACCTGGGTAAAACCCTGTGTCTCCGCCCTCATCTCGCACCGCAGATGGCTAGCCCCCCTTGCCCTTCGTTCTACTACTCGCTGCCGATTGCAGCATCTGCCGTGACCATTCCCACGACAGTGGCACCCACCGTGGGGCCTGACAGGTCTGGCCGGTGTTCTGCGGCGAGATCCAATCTGCCCATCAACGAGTCGGTCGCCACCGGCTTCATGATAGCGATCGGCGAGATGCTCCAGATCTTGACGAGCAGCTATGTCCCGGCGGCGCGACCCGTCACGCACAACATGATCTTGCCGGTTGGCACGATCAGCCTCTTCGTCGGCCTCACCGACGTCATCATCTCGGAGGACTCGGCTCGCATCCATGAGTCGCCGCCACGCGACCGGCTCTCCGAGAGCCAGGTCCGCACGATCCATCGCCTCGCCTCCGGGTACAACTCGGCCCAGAGCAATATGGCCGAAAACTCCGCGGCCACGAAAGACACGGCCCTCAACGACGACGCCGACTCGGCGACCCCGGCGTCACTCGCCGGATCCATCACCGTGGCTTCACCCGCGGGCTCCATCACCCAGGTCTCCAACATGGGAGACTTCGAGGATCCTTCCATCTTTGGGATCTTCGACTTTGACTCCGGGTCGGAAAATTCCGCCGATCTCCATGACAGGACCGGTCGCCATGCCGCGACCTACATGGCGACTGGCACCGATCCGCCGGAGGATCCCTTCTCCATCCTGATCCCTCCTAACGCCACGGCAACGGAGGTCGAACTCTGCACGAAGCCGGCAAGGAGCAAGCTGAGCGCGAAAAATTTCGCCTCGAGCAGGTGACGGCGCAGGAGCTGTCGCGTTACCACCAGCAGCGAATCAGGTCGCGCTTGAACCCCACCGTCTAGCGGCGCGCCCTGAACTTCGACGACGAGAACGACCCGGCCCGCCTGGCCGAACGCACGATCTGCGAGAACGCGCCACCAGGAGGGAGCGCCCGGCCCCCACTAGGGTCGACGGCGATGGGCGCCCCACCTCCACCCAACCGCACACCCCCCAGGGACCAGCCGCGGATAGTGGTCTCCTCACGGGAGCGAGACACGAACGGCCTACCACTGTTCTCCACCCCGATGGACAACCTCGTGGCGGGCCGAGCAGCGGCCGACAACATCACGGCCACCGGCGACGGCGCCCTACAGATCCAGTATGTCAGGGCCCTGCTCGCAAAGGCGGTCGAGCAGCAAAATGCAGGCGCCGACTCGCAGGGTCGGGTGTACTCGCGTTCTTCGGGCAGCAGAGCAGCCTCAAGCGGCCGCCCATTGGCGGCAAACACCCTCAACTGCCCGCCACCCGAACCACTGTAGCTCCAACACCGACCCGCGAACGCGGCACTCTCCACCAACGGTCAGCCCATCGACACCCGCACCCACATCATCAACAACCAAAGCTGGCCCGCACGCCAGCCCGACGACCTTCGACACACCCTAACCAATCGCCGTGACGGCGAGCCGATGGGGTCGCTAAGCCGACTCGGGCTCAGTTGCTTCGGACCGATGATCCGAGGCGAAAAGTACCCGGCGAACTTCAAGGCGCCGAAGGAAATAGAGAAGTACGACCCTTCGTACGACCCCTCCGTGTGGCTGGACACATACCTCATGGCAATGGGGATAGCTGGCCACACCGACCTGCTAGCCGCCCGCTACCTCCCCCTAATGATGGAGGGAACGTGCAGGCAGTGGATCAACACCCTTCCGCAGGATAGCATCGACTCCTGGGAATAGATGCGAGATGCCTTCGTCAGGCACTTCGAGTGCTCCTACACCCACGCCACCACCATCGAGGACCTGGAACGATGCGTCCAGGGAGCCCGCGAGTCGACCCGCAACTAGGTCCAGCGATGGCAAGAACTATGGTACAACGCGGTCGGCATCCACCCGGACACCACGATCCATTGCTTCAAGACCTCGTGCCGCTACGAGCCCTTGGTCGCCAAGCTCAAGCGACATTCTCGCACACTCGACAACATACCGGACCTCATCGAGATCGCCAAAAGATACGCGGAGGAGGATCCAAACCAGAAAACCGACGACGAGTCGGGAGGCCAACGCCGCACGAGCGGCAACGACAACGGACGACGGTCCGACCTACGCTATAGCAGCACTCGCCTCACCGGCAAGCGCCGCAGTGACGGGCGAGTCGACTTCGTCGCCAACGTCGGGCACGCGCAGCGCGAGCCCAAGAGCTTCCGCCGCCACGGAGGGCAACGCCACGACGGCGGCAACTACAAGGCGAAACCAAGGTTCGACCCCGCGGCCCTCCTTAACCAACCTTGTGCGTTTCACAGCAGGGAAGGGAAGCCCGCCACGCACATGACCGCCGACTGCCACACTCTCAAGGAGATTGAGAAGGCACGGCGAGCGCGGGAGGACCCCGACAACAACCCGCCAAACAGCGGAAAATTCGGCAATGTGGCCGGCTCGCTCCACACCTTCACAGGTTTCAACATGAAGCACGAGAAGAAGGTCATCGCCCGCGCTGTCGCCGTTAACGCAGTGGCTCGGGTGGACGTCCCCCAGTTCCTTAACTGGTCGGAGCAGCCCATCACATGGAGCCGCCAGGACCACTCGCCACGCATCGAGTACCCAGGCCAAGTCGCCCTGGTGGTCAAGCCTAAGGTGGGAGACTACTGGCTCCCCAAGACATTCATGGACAGCGGCAGCTCCATCAACATCCTGTACCTGGACACCTTCAGGCGACTGCGGCTCCCGCAGTCGATGGTCGAGACGACCTACACCATGTTCCACGGCATCGTCCCCGGTCGGAAGGCGTACCCAATCGGCAAGATCACGCTGCCAGTCACCTTCGGCACACCAGCAAACTTCCGCACCGAGCGGATCGTCTTCGAGCTGGTACCCTTCGACAACCCCTACCACTGCGTCCTGGGGCGCCAGGCGTTCGCCAAGTTCATGGCAGCGCCCCACTACGCGTACAACGCGATGAAGCTCCCCGGGCCGTGCGGCGTCATCACCATCAATGGCGACCCCGACATGGCCGCCGAGTGCGAGGCCAAAGGAGCCGAACTCGCCGATGCCGTCATCGCGGCAGAGGGCAACCACGCCGACGAGCTCGCCAAGTACGCGAGCAGGGTCAACAACGACGACCCCACAATACTCAAGAAGCCCAATTCGGAGGGTGCAAACACCTCAGCCTTCGAGGCAACGACGCACACCCGCACCGTCAAGCTGGTCCCAGGCGACTCCAGCCAGACGGTGACGATCGGGACAGGCATGAGCCCAGCCTAGGAAGGCACGCTCATCGAGATCCTCCGTGAGAACAGGGGCATCTTCGCATGGAAGCCCTCTGACATGCCTGGTGTCCCTAGGGAACTCGCTGAGCACAAACTAAATGCCGACCCCAAAGTGCGACCCGTCAAGCAGTCGCTACGGCCCTTCAATGAAGAGCGACGCCGAGCTATCGCCGAGGAGGTGCAGCGTCTACTCGCTGCAGGCTTCATCCGGCCAATCAAATACTCCAAGTGGCTGGAAAACCCAGTCCTGGTCGAGAAGAAGAACGGGACTTGGAGGATGTGTATCGACTACACAAACTTAAACAGCGCCTGCCCGAAGGAGCAGTTCTTCCGCAGGCTCGGAGTCGCTGTGTTTCCTCGATGCCTACTCTGGGTACAACCAGATCAAAATGGCTGTTGAGGACGAGGAAAAGACGGCGTTCATCACGCCATTCGGAGCCTTCTGCTACACCGCCATGACATTCGGCCTAAAGAACGCCGGGGCAACCTACCAGCGGTGCATGCAGGAATGCCTTGCGGGCCAAATTGGCCGCAATATCCACGTCTACATCGACGACGTGGTAGTGAAGTCCGCTCGCCAGGGCGATCTACTTGCCGACCTGGCGGAAACATTCGCCAACCTGAGGAAATACAAGATAAAGCTCAACCCAGGCAAGTGCACCTTCGGTGTACCAGCAAGACAACTACTGGGGTACGTCGTCTCCAAGCGCTGGATCGAGGCGAACCCCACAAAGATCGACAGGATCGCTCGACTCGGCAACCTGCGCGACGTCCATAAGATGGCTGGGCGAGTCGCGGCTCTCAGCCGCTTCATCCCCCGATTGGGCGAGAAGGCGATGCCCCTATACCGCCTGATGTGAAAGAACCCCACCTTCCAGTGGGACAAGGAGGCGGACGACGCACTCCGCGACCTCAAGAAGGTGCTACTCGCAGCACCACTACTCGCCGCCCCCGCTGACAAAGAACCCATGCTGGTCTACGTCGCGGCTTCCGAGCGCGTCGTCAGCGCCGTCATGGTCGTCGAGCGGCCGGAGGAAGGAAAGCAGCGCCCGGTACAACGACCGGTGTAATACATCAGTGAGGTCCTCACCGAGTCGCGCCAGTGATACCCGCAATACCAGAAACTGGTATACGCGGTCTTCAGAGCACAGCGGCGCCTACCGCACTACTTCCAGGAGCACCCGATCACGGTCGTCTCCTCAGCACCGTTGCAGGACATCATCCGCAACCGTGAGGCGACCGGGCGAGTTGCCAAGTGGGCCGTCGAAATTGGCGTCCACAACATCAAGTATGAGCCACGAAAAGCGATCAAGTCGCAGGCTCTCGCGGACTTCATCGTCGACTGGGAAAAGCTTCCATACCTCCACTACTGGAGCCTGCACTTCGACGGCTCCAAGAACACGGACGGCGCAGGAGCAGGAATCGTGCTGACTTCACCGAAGGGCGACAAGCTTCGCTACGTCCTCTACCTCGACTTCACCCCCTGCACCAACAACATGGCCGAGTACGAGGCACTACTCCACGGCATGCGAGTTGTCAAGGAGATGAACGTCAACCGCCTACGTTGCTACGGAGACTCCGACCTCGTCGCTGGGCAAGTCGCTGGAACCTGCGACGCCGTCTCTCCCACCATGGAGGCTTACCGCCAAGCAGTAGACAAGCTGGGAGGACACTTCACAGGCTACTCCGTCGAGTGGATCGACAGGCGAAAGAACGAGGAGGCCGACGCACTCTCTCGCATCGGGTTGGCCCGACTCGCACCACCCACTGCGTCTTCCTTGACACGATCACCAAGCCATCAGTCTCTCCCCCAAGGGAGATCGACATCGGAGTCCCGCTGCAACAAGATGCAGCCCTGGTCGCACTCATCGCCGAGCCAGACGACTGGACCAAGCCGTACATCGCCTACCTGGAGGCTGGCACCTTCGGGCCAGGCAGGCGAGAGACGCCGGATGGTTGCGCGTCGATCCAAATCCTTCACCATCATCGACAGCGAGCTCCACAAGCGCAGCGTGACCGGCGTGTTCCAACGATGCGTCCAACCCGCCGAAGGACACAAGATCCTCCACGACATCCACTCTGGCGACTGCGGCCACCACGCCGGCGCCCGCTCTTTGGTTGCCAAGGCCATGCGACACGGCTTCTACTGGCCCACCGCACATGCCGATGCCGTCGACATTGTCCAGCGGTGCGCCGGGTGCCAGAAGTACGCCAACCAGACACACGTGCCGAGCTCAGCACTCAAGACAATCCCCATCACATGGCCATTCTCCGTGTGGGGTATGGACATGGTAGGCCCTTTCAAAAAGGCCCCCTCCGGCTTCACCCACCTCCTGGTCGCGGTCGACAAATTCACAAAGTGGGTGGAGGCCAAGCCAGTCCGGAAATGCGACGGGAAGACCGCCACCAAATTCCTACGCGAGCTCATATATCGCTACGGGTTCCCAAACAGCATCATCACGGACAACGGCACCAACTACGCCAAAGGAGCCATGGCCGAGTTCTGCGAGGAACACCACATCCGGCTCGACCTCGCATCAGTCGCCCACCCGGAGTCCAATGGCCAGGCGGAACGGGCCAACCAGAGCATCCTCCACGGCCTGAAGCCGCGGCTCCAAGTACCGCTCGAGCGCACCGCCGGGTGCTGGGTCGAGGAGCTACCCTCCGTCATCTGGGGCATCCGCACCTCAGTCAACAGGTCGACAGGGTTCACCCCCTTATTCATGGTGTATGGCACCGAGGGAGTCATGCCCACCGACCTCGAGCACGACTCGCCAAGGGTCGTCCACTACACGGAGGCTGCGAACAAACTCGCACGACAGGATGGAGTCGATCAACTCGACGAGGCACGCGACCTAGCTCGCTCACGCACCGCCATCTACCAGCAAGGACTCCGCCGCTACCACAGCCGGCGGGTGAAAACTCGCACCTTCCAAGAAGGCGACCTGGTACTGCGCCTCATCCAGGACAAGAAGGGCATGCACAAGCTCTCCCCCCATGGGAGGGACCATTCGCCATCGGGCGAGTACTCGGCAACGACGCCTACTACCTCATCGACATCCGCGGGGACGGCAAACTCGACGTCAAGCGACCATGGAATGTAAACCTCCTACGGAAGTTCTACTCCTAGAACCCCACATATGTATCCTCCAGTCGCTATGAAATAAAAAGTATTGGTTACCGCAAATAGCGTCTACTCTCCGTGTCTTGTGCCACTCGCACTCGTAGTAACAGCATCAAGCTAACTGCAGAAGTCAACCTCTGGTACAGCGATCAGCACGGCCAAGTAGTGCGCTACAAGGGCACTGGGTTACCCCAGGTCTTGTAACGTCCACGAAAAACGCCTACCCGAAGCCCCATTGGAGTCGCCTAGCTCGACTGGCTCAACGAGCCAAGACAACTGCATTCGCTTCTCACAGCGACCATGATCCTCCGCATCCTCGACATAGCGGCTCGAACGGCCAAGTACCACGCTCGGGGACTGACGACCAGTTCAGCACGAGTGGCTAGGGAAAACGCTAAGTATGAGAGCATGCCCAGGACTCGCCATGCGACTGACCCAACGGGCCAGGCAGGAGTGATGCGCTTATTCTAACGCGCCCAGTCCTCACCCACCCTAGAGTTGCGCCTAGAACAACCAAGTACCACACTCGGGGACTCGGCTACCCGACCTTGTTCGCGCAAGGGAAAATGGCGAAGTATAGAGCACTCATGGGAGTCGCCTTGCGACTGGCTTTCCGAGCTCGGCCGAGTCGACATCAATAATAAAAACATTCAAAACCACAAACACATAATAAACGAGGTAAACCCCATAAAAAGGGCGGACACGCTCGAGGACTCGTTCAACCCTCAATCACAAACACACGACAATTCGCAAAGTACCACGATATCTCATTATAGCAGATCACAATCGTTACAAAGTGCAATGTGTGCCCAATGGCCAAACTACTACTAACGCCCCAAGGGCACAATGTCTTATTCCTCAGGCTTCGATGACGACTCGCCGCCACCCTTGCGGTTGCGAATGAAGGGAGTATACGGGTTCGACGGGTACGTCGTCAACTCACCCGCCATCGCCGCACGGAAGGGCTACTCGATCTTGAAGTCCCGGTGCTGGGTAACATGATGATGGTGAAGGCCTTGGACCGACGATATATGCGCCGGGCATCTGTCGGGTCATCAGGCAGTTCCCTGTCTATCAGGTACCTGAGGTACGACTGTGTCCATATTTCTTCGACTGCCATGACCTGCATCAGGTTGACCACTGCGACCTCTGTGTCGAGTTTTTCGGGTCCTTCCTGTCCTTCGGGTAGCGTAGCCCCCGAGTGTTTTGCATCTTCGGGTGATTCCTTGGGGAATTTCCTTTTGATGGATGGCACGCAGATCTGTTCGAGGAACACACCTGGTGGCACCCGTGCGCAGGTGGAGCCGATGTTGGCAAGTCTGTCGGCTTCTTCGTTGCTTTCTCTTCCAACGTGCTGAAGCTCACAGCCGTCGAAGCCTCCTTCGAGTGAGTTGTAGAGTGCGCAGTACGCGATCATGGTGGCGGCGTGTGCGTCGCACTCGTTCATCGTCTGCTGGACAACAAGGTTCGAGTCACCGTAGATGACCAGGCGTGTTGCGCCGCAAATTTTTGCCATCCTCATGCCGTGGATGAGGGCCTCATATTCGGCTTCATTGTTAGAAGCTCGAAATTTCATATGGAGGACGTACTTCATCTTGTTGCCGTGCGGGGATGTCAGTATGACTCCGGATCCTGCTCCGGCTTCGCGTTTGGAGCCGTCGAAGTGCATCGTCCATTACTATGTCATATCTGGTGTATCTGGTAGCTGCAACTCCATCCAGTGGACGAGGAAGTCCGGTAGGACCTGGGACTTAATCGTATGGCGCTTCTCATAGATTATGTCTAGAGGAGACAACTCGATGCCCCACAAGGCCATGCGTCCTGTGTCCTCTGGGTTATTCAGGATGTTGTTTATGGGTGCCTCGTTGACGACCATCACCTGATTCTCCTGGCAGTAGTGCCTCAGTCGACGAGCCATCATGAACACGTCGTAGCCGAGTTTCTGGTAGTGAGGGTACCTCTGCTTTGTTGGTGTCAATACCTCGCTGAGGTATTAGATTGGGCGTTGGACCCCATGGGTCTTGCCTTCTTCGGGTCGCTCGACCACCAGTATGGTGCTTACCACCTGGTGTGTGGCTGCTATGTATAGTAGTAAAGGCTAGCGTTCCTTTGGCATGACCAAGACGGGCGAGGTAGAGAGCAGCCGCTTCAGGTCTTCGAATGCATCATCTACTTCCGGCGTCCACTCGAATTTGTCTGCTTTGCGTAGCAGCTGATAGAAAGGCAGGGCCTTTTCTCCCATGCGGCTGATGAACCTGCTCAACGCCGCGATTCGCCCGACAAGCTGTTGAACGCCTTTGAGGTTCCTCGGCTTCTCCATGGCCATTATGGCTCGGATTTTCTTTGGGTTCGCCTCGATCCCTCGTTGGGAGATGAAGTAGCCGAGTAGTTGACCAGCCGGGATGCCGAAAGCGCACTTTTCTGGATTTAGCTTGATCTTGTATCGATCAAGGTTGTCAAACGTCTCGCGGAGATCGTCGATAAGTGTTGTGGACTTCCTTGTTTTAATTACTATGTCGTCGACATAGATTGTATGTTGCGGCTGATCTGGTTCTTCAGGCATGCCTGCATGCATCGCTGGTACGTGGTACCTGCGTTCTTCAGCCCGAAGGGCTTTGTGTTGTAGCAGAACACTCCGAACGGCATGATGAGCACCGTTTTATCCTGACCTTCGACCTTTAGACGAATCTGATTGTAGCCTGAGTAGGCATGAAGGAAGGAGAGTTTCTCCTGTCCTGCAGTCAAATCGATGATCTGATCGATATGAGGGAGAGGGAAGTGATCCTTCAGGCACTGCTTGTTCAGCGATGTGTGTTGCAGATATGCCCTAGAGGCAATAATAAATGTAGTTATTATTATATCTTTGTGTTTATGATAAATGTTTACATTCATGCTATAACAGTATTAACCAGGAAACATTAATACTTGTGTGATTTGTAAACTAAATTAGAGTCCCGAGTAAAGCCTCTTCATAATACTAGCTTGTTGGTTAATAGATGATTGCGGTTTCCCTATCATGAACATTGAGATGTTATTAACAACAAGATCATATCATTAGGAGAATGGTATGATGGACATACTCCTATAGATAAGCATAGCATAAAGATCAAGTCATTTTAATAGTTCAATTGCTATAAGCTTTCTGATACATAGTAACCTAATTCCTTCGACCATGAGATCATGCTTATCACCATCACCGGAAGGATGCTTTGATGACATCAAACACCAGACCGTAACTGGGTGGCTATAAAGGTGGCATTGAATGTTCGGAAAGTATGGGTTGAGACACATGGATCAAGAGTGGGATTTGTCCATCCATATGACGGATAGATATACTCTAGGCCCTCTCGGTGGAATGTCATCCAATTAGCTTGCAAGCATGTGACTGGCTCACAAGGGATCACATACCACGGGAACGAGAAAAGAGTACTTATCGGTAACGAGGTTGAACTAGGTATGCAGAGATACCGACGATCAAAACCTCGGATAAGTAAACTATCATGAGACAAAGGGAAATTGGTATCGTATGTAAGTGGTTCATTCGATCATAAGTAATCGTAGAAATATGTGGGAGCCATATGAATTTCCAGATTCCTCTATTGGTTATTAATCGGAGAAGTGTCTCGATCATGTCCGCATAATTCACGAACCGTAGGGAGACACACTTAAGGATTCGATGTTGTTGAGTAGTTATGGAATGATGAGTAAGAGACCTAATGTTGTTTGGAGTCTCGGATGGGATCCGGGATATCACGAGGAGATCCGGAATGGTCCGGAGAAAAAGATTCATATAAGGAAAGTCCTGTTTCGGAGTTGGGGAATGATTCCGGTGTTTTCACCGGGAATGTTCTAGAAGGGTCCGGAAGGTCCGGCACTCCGGAGGGGAAGGGTACATGAATGTGTCATAACAATATGGAATGGTTGCATCATGTACTAGGTCAGTTGGCTGGGCAAAATAAAGGGAGAAATCAAATCCTAGTTTGAAAGTCAAACGCCAATTTGAAAAAGTCAAACGACAAGTTTGCTTGGTGGAGGGATAGTAGGAAACCTACTTGGGGAGGAGTTCCCCTCCCTCCACCCGCCGGCCAAGGAGGCCGAGTTGGGGGAGGACTCCCTCCTCCCAACCGGCCACCCTCCACCTATATAAGGAGGGGTAGGGTGCCCCCTACCCCTCACACACCCAAAATCCTAGCCCTAGCCGCCGGCCTCCTCCAAGTCGCTGCCGCCACCTACGGTTCCTCCAACTCGCCAAGTTGGGGCTTCCCCAATCCCTAGCCGCCGTCCAAGCTCCCCCTTGGTTCTTCTAAACAAAAGATCTCCAAGGAACATCTCTTGCTCCACCATACTCGCTCCGGCTTAAGGCGAAGCCCTGCGAGATCTCTTCTCTACTTCCGGTACCACGTCGTCTTCTTAGGAATCAGGAGATTGCTACAACCTGCTGCCTGCTGGAACAAGGAGAGGAAGGTCTTCATCAGTACCGAACGTGTGACCGATTGCTGAGCGCTTCGAACGCAGCGCCGGAAGGATCGTCTACGCGATCTTGAGATCGGCAAGAGTACGACTACATCACCCACGAGAATCTGCTCTCCTTAACCGCTTTGGAATCTTCGAGGGTGAGTTCCTCTATCGACTCATTGCTACAATCTAGTAGATAGATCTTGGCTTGTTTGTTTGCATGCAGTAGAAATTTTTTGTTTTCCATGCTACAAACCCCTACAGTGGTATCAGAGCCGTGTCTATATGTAGATCTGTTGCAGGAGTATAACACAATGGTCATTGTGGGCGGTGGTGCTTTTATTATCAATTGCTTCTTGTGTACTTTGCATCTTGAGGTATGATGGGATGAAGCGGCCCGGGCTAACCTTACATGACATCGTTCATGAGAGGTGCTCCACGCTGAACATGCAAGTTGTATTGCATAAGTGGCTTTGCGGGTGCCTGTCTCTCCCATCATAGTATAGATCCAATTTACAACGGGCACTTGATAGTTCAAGCATCAACGTTGTGGTTCTTGTTCGTAAGTTAGAACGACACTTATTGAAAGCCCCAAACCACGTAAAATATGCAAAGAAAATTAGAGGCGTCTAACTTTGTTTTGCAGGGGTGTGTTGTGATGTGATATGGCCATGATTGTGATTATATTTGATGTATGCAGTGTTCCTTATTGTAAGTTGGCAACCGGCAGGAGCCATATGGTTGTCTGTAAATTCTGTTAAGACCCGCGTGTCTATTCAAAGTAGTTGTAATAGTTGAAGCTGGTGGACGACAACCATGAAACGGCGCCATTGACCTTGACGCTATGCCGGTGATGATGGAAATCATGTTCGTGCTTTAAGATGGAGATCGGAAGAACAAAAAGAAAGGCCATATCATATCACATATTATGAATTGCATGTGATGTTAATCCTTTATGCATCTTGTATTGCTTAGTTAACGACGGTAGAATTATAAGATGATCCCTCAAGCACACAAATTTCAAGTTTTAAAGTGTTCATCCTTAGTAAGCACCGTTGCTAAAGCTCGTTGTTTCGAAGCACCACGTGATGATCAGGTGTGTTAGATTCTACGAGTGTATACAACGTGAGCATGCCAGATTTGCTCATGCAGAAGATAAGGTTTGATCTTGACGAGCCTAGCATGTACAGACATGGTCTCGGAACACGGATCACCGAAAGGTAAAGCATGAGTCATATAGTAGATATGATGAACATGTTGATTGTTCGCCATTGAAGCTACATCAACTCTCGTGATGATCGGTTTTGATGTGGTGGATTTGGTTCATGTGATCACTAAAACAATGTGAGGGACATTGTTTTGAGTGGGAGTTCACCTAGATTAATTTAACTATTAATTAGAACTCAATTTGTCATAAACTTAGTCTAAACTATTGCAAATATGTTGTAGATCAATGGCGGCCCCTACCATCAATTTTAATGCGTTCCTAGAGAAAGAAAAGTTGAAAAACAATGGAAGCAACTTCGCGGATTGGTTCCACAATTTGAGGATTGTCCTCAATGCTGGTAATTTGACCTATGTGCTGGATGCACCGCTGGGTGACCCGCCTGCAGCTACTGCGACCGATGAAGTAAAGAATGTTTACCTCACTCGAAAGAATCAGTACTCCACAGTTCAGTGTGCTATCTTGTATGGTTTGGAATCGGAGCTTCAGAAGAGTTTTGAGAACCATGACCCACATGATATTGTCCGTGAACTCAAAATGATATTTGAGGCTCACGCGGAAGTTGAGAGTTATGAGGCTTCTGAAAAGTTCTTTAACTACAAGATGGAAGAGGGAAGCTCCGTCAGTGAGCATGTGCTTAAGATGTCTGGGCACGCAAACAAACTCCAAAGTTTGGGTATAGTGATTCCTAATTCTTTGGGGATTCACCGTGTCCTCCAATCAATACCACCAAGTTACAAGAACTTTGTGATGAACTACAATATGCAAAACATGGACAAGACGTTGCCAGAACTCTTCTCCATGTTGAAATCTACAGAAGTGGAGATCAAGAAAGAGCACCAAGTGTTGTTGGTCAATAAGACCACCAAATTCAAGAAAGGCAAGTCTAAGCAAAAGGGAAACTTCAAGAAGGGCGGTAAGAAAGTTGCTGCACCGGCGAAGAAGACCAAGGCTGGGCCTAAACCTGATACTTAGTGCTTTTACTGCAAGGGAGAAGGTCACTAGAAGCGGAATTGCCCAAAGTACTTGGCGGATTTGAAGAACGGCAACATCAAGAAGAAAGGTATATCCGATATACATGTTATTGATGTGTATCTCACTAGTACTCGTAGTAGTGCCTGGGTATTTGATACTGGTTCGGTTTCTCATATTTGTAACTCAAAACAGGTGCTGCAGAATAAACGGAAGCTAGCGAAGAACGAGGTGACGATGCGCGTTGGAAATGGATCAAAGGTTGATGTGATCGCGGTCGGCACGCTACCTCTTCATCTACCATCGGGATTAGTTTTATACTTATATAATTGTTATTTGGTGCCTGCGTTGAGCATGAACATTATATCGGGATCATGTTTATTGCGAGACGGTTACTTGTTTAAGTCCGAGAATAATGGTTGTTCGATTTATATGAGTAATCTGTTTTATGCACATGCACCATTGCTAGATGGTCTATTCTTATTAAATATCGATTGTAGTAATACACACATAAATAACATTGAGGCTAAACGTTTGAAATTGAGCGATAACTCGACCTATATGTGGCACTGTCGTCTTGGTCATATCGGAGTGAAGCGTATGAAGAAACTCCATTCCGATGGACTTCTTGAATCACTTGATTTCGAATCACTTTAAAGATGCGAAGCATGTATGATGGGTAAAATGACTAAGACTCCATTTTCTGGTATGATGGAGCGAGCTACGGACTTATTGGAAATCATACATACCGATGTATGTGGACCAATGAGTGTAGCATCGCGCGGTGGTTATCGTTATGTTCTTACCTTCATGGATGACTTGAGTATATATGGGTATATCTATTTCATGAAACATAAGTCCGAAACTTTCGAGAAGTTTAAGGAATTTCAAAGTGAGGTAGAGAATCAATGTAACAAGAAGATTAAATTTCTACGATCTGATCGTGGAGGTGAATATCTAAGTTACGAGTTTGGCGAACATTTGAAGAAATGTGGAATACTTTCACAATTGACACCGTCGGGAACACCACAGCGTAATGGTGTGTCCGAACGTCGTAATCAAACTCTCTTAGATATGGTTCGTTCTATGATATCACTTATAGATTTACCACTATCATTTTGGGGTTATGCATTAGAAATAGCCGCATTCACTTTAAATAGGACAACATCTAAATCCGTTGGAACGACACCATATGAATTATGGTTTGGTAAGAAACCTAAATTGTCGTTCCTTAAAGTTTGGGGTTGCGAAGCCTATGTAAAGAAGTTACAGCCAGACAAGCTTGAACCCAAAGCGGAAAAATGCGTCTTCATAGGATACCCGAAGGAAACTATTGGGTATACCTTCTATCATAGATCCGAGGGCAAAATTTTCGTTGCCAAGAATGGATCCTTTCTAGAGAAGGAATTCCTCTCGAAAGAAGTGACTGGAAGGAAAGTAGAACTCGACGAGGTTGTTGAACCTTCTCTTGAACTTGCGAGTAGCGCAGCACCAGAAGTAGTTCCTATGGCGCCTACACCAATAAGAGAGGAAGCTAATGATGATGATCATGAAACTTCGGTTGAAGTTGCTACAGAGCCTTGCAGGTCAACGAGAACTCGTACCACTCCTGATTGGTATGATCCCATTATGAGTGTCATGTTGGTGGACAACACCGATGACCCTGCAACATATGAGGAAGCGATGATGATCCCAGATTCCAACAAATGGCAAGAAGCCATGAAATCCGAGATTGGATCCATGTACGAAAACCAAGTATGGACTTTGGTGGACTTACCGGATGGCCGGAAGGCTGTCGAGAACAAATGGATTTTCAAGAAGAAAACAGATGCTGATGGAAATGTTACTGGCTATAAAGCTCGACTTGTCGCAAAAGGGTTTCGACAAATTCAAGGAGTTGACTACGATGAGACTTTCTCACCAGTAGCAAAGCTAAAATCTGTGAGGATTATGTTAGCAATCGCTGCATATTATGATTATGAGATATGGCAGATGGATGTCAAAACGGCATTCCTCAATGGAGACATTGATGAAGAGTTGTATATGATGCAACCCAAAGGTTTTGTCGATCCTAAAGATGCTAACAAGGTGTGCAAACTTCAAAGGTCCATATATGGATTGAAGCACGCATCCCGAAGTTGGAATCAATGATTTTATAAGGTAATCAAAAGCTTTGATTTTATACAAACTTATGGAGAAGCTTGTATTTACAAGAAAGTGAGTGGGAGGTCTGTAGCATTCTTAATACTATATGTAGATGACATATTGTTGATTGGGAATGATATAGACCTTCTTAATAGTGTCAAGGATTATTTGAATAATAGTTTTTCAATGAAAGATCTTGGCGAAGCAGCTTACATATTAGGCATAAAGATTTATAGAGATAGATCAAGACGCCTAATATCATTGTCACAAAGTACATATTTGGACAAAGTTCTAAAGAGGTTTGGAATGGAAGATAGCAATAAAGGGTTCTTGCCCATGTTGCCCAATACGACCTTGAGTAAAACTCAAAGTCCAGCAACGGCAGAAGATAGAGAAAG
This sequence comes from Avena insularis, assembly GCA_023614405.1. Classification (NCBI taxonomy): domain Eukaryota; kingdom Viridiplantae; phylum Streptophyta; class Magnoliopsida; order Poales; family Poaceae; genus Avena; species Avena insularis. The sequence goes on from CM042697.1 coordinate 360,745,591, forward strand.
GATGAGTAAGACTCCCTATGCCTTAGCCATAGGATCTCTAATGTATGCCATGCTATGTACTAGACCCGACATTGCATATGCTATTAGTTTAACTAGCAGATATCAAAGTGATCCAGGAGTGGATCATTGGACAGCGGTCAAAAACATCCTTAAGTACTTGAGAAGAACTAAGGATATGGTTCTTTCTTATGGAGGTGATGAACAACTCGTTGTTAATGGTTACACCGATGCTAGTTGGAACACCGATCCAGACGATTCTAAATCTCAATCTGGATACATATTTACTTTGAATGGTGCAGCAGTTAGCTGGAGGAGTGCAAAGCAAAGTGTTGTGGCAAGATCTTCAACTGAATCAGAATACATAGCTGCTTCGGAGGCTTCACAAGAAGCGATATGTATGAAGGAGTTCATTACAGAGCTCGGTGTGGTTCCAAGTGCGCTGGACCCAATGTCTATCTACTGTGATAACATGGGTGCCATAGCCAATGCGCAAGAACCAAGGTCACACAAGAAGCTGAAGCACATCAAGCTACGTTTTCACGCATTTGAGAACATGTCCAAGATGGTGACATAAAGATTTGCAAAGTAAACACATATCTGAATGTGGCGGATCTGTTGACTAAACCTCTCCCGAGGGCAAAACATGACCAACACCAAACTTCCATGGGTGTTCGGTATATTACCATGTAATCTAGATTAGTTGACTCTAGTGTAAGTGGGAGACTGTTGGAGATATGCCCTAGAGGCAATAATAAATGTAGTTATTATTATATCTTTGTGTTTATGATAAATGTTTACATTCATGCTATAACAGTATTCACCAGGAAACATTAATACTTGTGTGATTTGTAAACTAAATTAGAGTCCCTAGTAAAGCCTCTTCATAATACTAGCTTGTTGGTTAATAGATGATTGTGGTTTCCCTATCATGAACATTGAGATGTTATTAACAACAAGATCATATCATTAGGAGAATGGTATGATGTACATACTCCTATAGATAAGCGTAAAGATCAAGTCATTTTAATAGTTCAATTGTTGGAGATATGCCCAAGAGGCAATAATAAAGTGGTTATTATCATATCTTCATACTTATGATAAATGTTTACATACCATGCTATAATTGTATTAACCGGAAACATTAATACTTGTGTGATTTGTAAACATAAAAGAGTCCCTAGTAAAGCCTCTTGTTAAACTAGCTTGTTGGTTAATATATGATCATGGTTTCCTGATCATGAACATAGAGATGTTATTAATAACAGGGTCATATCATTAGGAGAATGATGTGATGGACATACTCCTATAGTTAAGTGTAGCATAAAGATCAAGTCATTTAATATAGTTCATTTTCTATAAGCTTTCTGATACATAGTAACCTAATTCCTTCGACCATGAAATCATGCATATCACCTTTACCGGAAGGATGCTTTGATGACATCAAACACCACACCGTAACAGGGTGGCTATAAAGGTGGCATTGAGTGTTCGGAAAGTATTGGTTGAGACACATGGATCAAGAGTGGGATTTGTCCATCCATATGACGGATAGATATACTCTGGGCCCTCTCGGTGGAATGTCATCCAATTAGCTTGCAAGCATGTGACTGGCTCACAAGGGATCACATACCACGGGAACGAGAAAAGAGTACTTATCAGTAACGAGGTTGAACTAGGTATGTAGAGATACCGACGATCATAACCTCGGATAAGTAAAATATCGTGAGACAAAGGGAAATTGGTATCGTATGTAAGTGGTTCATTCGATCGCAAAGTAATCGTAGAAATATGTGGGAGCCATATGAATTTCCAGATTCCTCTATTGGTTATTAATCGGAGAAGTGTCTCGATCATGTCCGCATAATTCACGAACCGTAGGGAGACACACTTAAGGATTCAATGTTGTTGAGTAGTTATGGAATGATGAGAAAGAGACTGAATGTTGTTCGGAGTCTCGGATGGGATCCGGGATATCACGAGGAGATCCGGAATGGTCCGGAGAATAAGATTCATATAAGGAAAGTCCCGTTTCGGAGTTGGGGAATGGTTCCGTGTTTTCATCAGAATGTTCTAGAATGTTCGGAATGTCCGACTGAGGGGAAGGGTACATGAATGTGTTGTATCAAGTTGGTATGATTGCATCATGTACTAAGTGTCATCGCTGAACCAAATAAAGGATTAATTCAAATCCTAGTTTGAAAAGTCAAACAGCTAGTTTGAAAAGTCAAACGGCTAAATTTGGAAAGAGGAAAAGAGGAGGAAGGTTGAAACCGACTTGGGGAGGAGTTCCTCCTCCCACCGCTGGCCCACCTTGGGTCCGAGTTGGGGAGGGACTCCTCCCAGCGCGCCTCCCTCCACCTATAAGAGGAGGGGCAGGCTCCTCCCAGACACAAGTTCCCTACCTCTAAACCTAAACCCTAGCCACACTAGGATTTCTCCCAAGCCGAGTTAGAGCTTCTAATTTCCCTAGCCGCCAGTTTAGCCCTTCTAATTGGTGTGTCTAAACCTAGATCACCAAGGCTCTCTCATAGTCCACCATACTGCCTCCGGCTTAGGCGAAGCCTCGAGATCTCCTCTACTTCGGTACCACGCCGTGTCAGCCGGAATCGCGAGGAGAGTGCTACAACCTCCATCGCTGCTGGAACAAGGGAGAGGAAGGTCTTCATCGAAAATTTAACGCAGTGACCGATCATGAAGCGCTGCCGAACGCAGCGCCGAAGGATCGCTTCACGCGATCTTGAGATCGACAAGAGTACGACTATATCACCCACGAGAATTTGCTCTCGTTAACCGCTGGAATCTTCGAGGGTGAGTTCCCTATCGACTCGTTGCTACAATCTAGTAGATAGATCTTGGCTTGATCATAGATTAGATCTTGATTGTGTGTTCATGCGGTAGAATTTTTTTGTTTTCCATGCTACGAACCCTACAGTGGTATCAGAGCCGTGTCTATATGTAGATCTGTTGCACGAGTAGAACACAATGGTCATTATGGGCGTTGATGCTTTTGTTGTCGATTGATTCTTGTGTACTTTGCATCTTATGGGGATGGTGGTATGAAGCGCCCGGCTAACCTTACATGACATCGTTCATGAGACTTGCTCCACGCTTGACATGCAACTTGTATTGCATAAGTGGCTTTATGGGTGCCTGCTTTCTCCCAACATAGTTAAGATTCAATTTACAACGGGTGATTGACAATACTAGTATCAATGTTGTGGTTCTTGTTCGTAAGTTAGAACGACACTTATTGAAAGCCCCAAACCACGTAAAACATGCAAAGAAAATTAGAGGCGTCTAACTTTGTTTTGCAGGGGTGTGCTGTGATGTGATATGGCCATGATTGTGATTATATTTGATGTATGCAATGTTCCTTATTGTAAGTTGGCAACCGGCAGGATCCATATGGTTGTCTTTAAATTATGTTAAGACCCGCGTGTCTATTCAAAGTAGTTGTAATAGTTGAAGCTGGTGGACGACAACCATGGAGCGGCGTCATTGACCTTGATGCAATGCCGGTGATGATGGAGATCATGTTCGTGCTTGAAGATGGAGATCGGAAGCACAAAGAAGAAAGGCCATATCATATCACATATTATGAATTGCATGTGATGTTAATCCTTTTATGCATCTTGTATTGCTTAGTTTACGACGGTAGCATTATAAGATGATCCCTCAAGCACACAATTTCAAGTTTTATAGTGTTCATCCTTAGTAAGCACCGTTGCTAAAGCTCGTTGTTTTGAAGCACCACGTGATGATCGGGTGTGTTAGATTCTGCGAGTGTATACAACATGAGCAAGCCAGATTTGCTCATGCAGAAGCTAAGGTTGATCTTGACGAGCCTAGCATGTACAGACATGGTCTCGGAACAGGGATCACCGAAAGGTAAAGCATGAGTCATATAGTAGATATGATGAACATGTTGATTGTTCGCCATTGAAGCTACATCAACTCTCGTGATGATCGGTTTTGATGTGGTGGATTTGGTTCGTGTGATCACTAAAACAATGTGAGGGATATTGTTTTGAGTGGGAGTTCAATGGCAATATGATTAAAAGTTGAACACTATTTATCATAAATTAAATCAAAGTGAATTTGCATAGTTGTTGTAGTCATTGGCATCCGTTTACCACCTTGCGCTTAGTTTTAATTGAGACGATAGAACTATAGAATTCTGGTTAGTTACTTTACGAACTGGTATCGTATTGTTTTGAAGTGTTAATCTAAAGTTTAAAAGTCCTATTGCAAACTTTCAGTAAGTTCCGGTTACTCCATGAAGTTTAATAATTAGTATTAAATCAAGAGTGACAATTCCAAGTGTTAGTGTATGAGTATCATGTTTGTCTCCATGATTCTTGATATCAAGGTTATCTAGGATCTAAAAGAGTTGTTTCAGAAACCATGATGTGTGGAAGATATTGTGATATCTGAAACAAAGTTTTGGTTGCAACATGATAGAGTATAATATGGCAAAAGTCATGTTCTCGTATTTGATGAGAATTTGCAAAAGGTTGAAGACACTAGTTGTCCTAATCCTCCAAAATGTTTTGGAGAGCAACATTATACTCAGCTTCACCGTTAAAAGCTAAAAGTAGCTTGATCATGGATAATTCCATGATAAGGGTGAATATTTGATGTAGGTAAAGTGTTTACTACACCAATAGATTACTAAAGAAAGGAATTTGAAAGAACACCAAACATTTGATGATGGTGATCTACTTCAAAGTGCAAGTCCAAAGACATTGGTATTTAATTATACACGCTTTGGACTATGTGTCATATGTATGACTCCACTGTTGATGTTGATAGATTCTTTCAAACAGAAAATAAATACTGAAAGAGAATCTCATAAATATATGGCAGAAAAGAAAAGACTAGAATTGTTCAGTTTAAGTATATAGATGATATACATGTTATGGCTATATTCTTTGCTTATTAAACAATGTGGTTCTTAAGTATTTGATACTGAATTTGTTGGTGTGAATCGTCATACAAAACAACACAATTCATGAACTACAATGGCCTAAGTAACTAGCAAAAGAATATGTGATGATGTTCATCGAGAACAAATAAAGGGTTATTGTGTTGCTCGTTAAACATCAAAGCTTGCCTTCAAGATTTGTTTTATCAGGTATTATGAGAATAAAAGGGTTGTTCAAATAATTGCCGTAATCCATAAAAGATGGATGATTCACAAATCTCGTTGGATAAATCACATCCATAAAACTAGTGCTAAAAATGTCGAAAGACAAATTGATTGGAAGATCACTTAGGAAGTGACATCACCGTTTAAATTATAATGGAAAGAAAACATGAAGAAACTCCATGTGTATGGAATTTTGGAGTCTTTTGATTTTTGATCAAATGACGCTTGTGAAGTTTTCCTAGAGATAATTAAAACTTCGTTCATAGGCCAAAAGGGAACGAAAGACTAGCTTATTGGAACTTGTACATATTGTTGTACAAAGTCCATTATGTGTAGTCAACAGCGATGGATTTCAACTTCATATGCTTTCTCCAAAAATTTGAGTGAATATATGAATATTTACTTAATAAGGATGAAGTATGAAACATTTGAAAAAGTTCAAAGTCTTTCAAGATGAAGTGCAAAATCATTGTAATAAGAATATAAATAGTTTATGATAAAGATCATAAAGGAAGATATTTGAGTTACAAGTTTAGCATAATACCTAAGATTTAAGGAATCGTTCTGTGGATTTGCATTTCCCGAAACACCATAAGAGTATGGAGCGTTCGAGATATGTAATTAAAACCTTGTTTGACATGGTAAGATCAAAGGTGTAATTCATAGAACTGCCATTATATTTTAAAGATTAAAAGCTTTAGAGACTACCGCTTTTCCTTGAAAAGAGCTCCATCATAATCCGCTGAAATGACACCATATAAAGTTATGGTTTGGGATAAAACCCAAGTAGTCCTTTCTTAAACATTGGTATGCTATGCATAAGAAAGATGTTTGCAACCAAAGTCGGATAAACTTGTCTTTGTATTACTGTTAAGTATTCCTCCATAAACACCGGAGACAAAAGTGTTTGTCTCTTAGAACGTCAAGTTTCTTTGAGAAGGAATTTTTCGTGAAAAGATAATTGGGAGGACAATAGAACTTTGATAAGGTTAAAGGAACCTTAGCTATATGTGCAGAGTTGCGCAAAGCCGAAATGTGTTCCGGAGGCAGCAATAATGCTCATGGCTCACGTGCCTCAAAGGTTGTGGTCACGGAGATCTAAGTTCCTATTAAAACAAGTAGGTCAGGTAAACAATCAAATACCAAGATTTGAGAGTTAAATCATTATTTGACAATAATGATCTGACTACATGCAAAGAAGCGACGATGGGCCCTGACTCCGTCAAATGGCTTGAAGCCATAAAATCCGTGATAGTTCCATACACGAGAAATCAAGTTTTGAACTTGAAGGACCTTCAAGAAAGGTGTAAGACCTTACAGTTGTGTTTGGATCTATAAAGAAGTAGACATGGATGTTTCACATCTATGAAATAGTCGACATGTTGGGAAAGAGTTCACAAAAATGTTCAAAGGTTGACTATGACAAGATTTTGATCTTTCATAGCGATATTTAGTCTAGACGGATTAATGTAGCAACCACTACATATAATTTTTGTTATGTGGTAGTTGAATAAACGAAACAAGTTCTTCTAATAGAAGGGTTACCTAGGACGTGTGCATGACACGGTCCAAAGGGTTTTGTTAATTCAAAGGATGCTAAATGCATATGCAAACTTCAATGGTTGAAGTAAGCATATCAGAGACAATGAAGATGCTTGCATTTGCAAGAAATTAAGTGGGAGCGCTAAGACATATTTCTAATACACTATGTGGAGGACATATTGTTGATTAGAAATGATGTATCTTTTATTAACACATATTAAGAATTTCATCCTGATGAAAGACTTAGGCAAAACCCAAATATTTGGCATCAATAGACGCTAATATGGTTGTGCCGAAAGTACATAGATGATGTATTGAATGAGTTCAATATAGAAACTACAAGAAAGGTTCTTGTCACACAGAAAGGATTGAATGAGTTCAATATTGATGATATATTCAAGTGTATTGACACTTGGTAAGTGAAATAAAGATTCAAGTATAGATTGATACTTGATGTATGAAATCAAAAAGAGTACTTATATATGATTGATATGTACAAATCCAGATATGTCCTATGCTCTAAATGTTATGAGCATATACCAGAATGATTCATAAGATGATCATTGGACGATAGTAAGGATATTCTTATGATCTTTTGGAAGAACTAAGAGTATATTATTTGTAGAAGTGACAAATAGATGGTTAGTTCATTGTAAAAGTACTACATTGATACTAGTTTTGTCACAGAGTACAAATTAAGTTTATCTCAATCTAAACTAAGGGTGGCGCAATATAATGGAAAGTAAGTTCCATAATGGATTTGGATGAGTTCCAAAGTTAAGACATTGTGACAGATACTACAACAAAAGGCTAAGTATATGACTGCTATAATAGCAGCTAAAGAGGGCATTTGTGTCAAGTAGTTTGTTGTCAAACTAGGTGTAGTTCACAGTGGGATAATACTATGAAGATATATTGTACGACAATATTATCAACATGTTTTAACCCCAAAGAACTAAAGGTCTCACCGAAGGACCAAAATTATACAAAGCCATCTCATTAGAGAATGAGTGATGCGTAGAGACGCAAAGACATGCAATTACACACGGACCTGGAAGTGTCAGATCCGGAGATCAGTTGACCACTAGCAATCGTGTACATACAACACCAGAAAGCCATAGGTGTTGAATACACAAAGGTTTGAAACTAGATTATTGACTCTAGTGCAAGTGGGAGACTGTTGGAGATATGCCCAAGAGGCAATAATAAAGTGGTTATTATCATATCTTCATACTTATGATAAATGTTTACATACCATGCTATAATTGTATTAACCGGAAACATTAATACTTGTGTGATTTGTAAACATAAAAGAGTCCCTAGTAAAGCCTCTTGTTAAACTAGCTTGTTGGTTAATATATGATCATGGTTTCCTGATCATGAACATAGAGATGTTATTAACAACAGGGTCATATCATTAGGAGAATGATGTGATGGACATACTCCTATAGTTAAGCGTAGCATAAAGATCAAGTCATTTAATATAGTTCATTTGTTATAAGCTTTCTGATACATAGTAACCTAATTCCTTCGACCATGAAATCATGCATATCACCTTTACCGGAAGGATGCTTTGATGACATCAAACACCACACCATAACAGGGTGGCTATAAAGGTGGCATTGAGTGTTCGGAAAGTATTGGTTGAGACACATGGATCAAGAGTGGGATTTGTCCATCCATATGACGGATAGATATACTCTGGGCCCTCTCGGTGGAATGTCATCCAATTAGCTTGCAAGCATGTGACTGGCTCACAAGGGATCACATACCACGGGAACGAGAAAAGAGTACTTATCAGTAACGAGGTTGAACTAGGTATGTAGAGATACCGACGATCATAACCTCGGATAAGTAAAATATCGTGAGACAAAGGGAAATTGGTATCGTATGTAAGTGGTTCATTCGATCGCAAAGTAATCGTAGAAATATGTGGGAGCCATATGAATTTCCAGATTCCTCTATTGGTTATTAATCGGAGAAGTGTCTCGATCATGTCCGCATAATTCACGAACCGTAGGGAGACACACTTAAGGATTCGTTGTTGTTGAGTAGTTATGGAATGATGAGAAAGAGACCGAATGTTGTTCGGAGTCTCGGATGGGATTCGGGATATCACGAGGAGATCCGGAATGGTCCGGAGAATAAGATTCATATAAGGAAAGTCCCGTTTCGGAGTTGGGGAATGTTTCCGGTGTTTTCATCGGGAATGTTCTAGAATGTTCCGGAATGTCCGGCACTCCGGAGGGGAAGGGTACATGAATGTGTTGTATCAAGTTGGTATGATTGCATCATGTACTAAGTGTCATCGATGAACCAAATAAATGATTAATTCAAATCCTAGTTTGAAAAGTCAAACAGCTAGTTTGAAAAGTCAAACGGCTAAATTTGGAAAGAGAAAAAGAGGAGGAAGGTTGAAACCGACTTGGGGAGGAGTTCCTCCTCCCACCGTCGGCCCACCATGGGTCCGAGTTGGGGAGGGACTCCCCTCCCCAGGCGCGCCGACCTCCACCTATAAGAGGAGGGGCAGGGCTCCCCTCCTAGACACAAGTTCCCTACCTCTAAACCTAAACCCTAGCCACAGCCTAGGGATTTCTCCCAAGCCGCCGAGTTAGAGATTCTAATTGCCCTAGCCGCCGGTTTAGCCCCTTCTAATTGGTGTGTCTAAAACCTAGATCACCAAGGCTCTCTCATAGTCCACCATACTCGCTCCGGCTTAAGGCGAAGCCCTTCGAGATCTCCCCTCTACTTCCGGTACCATTAGTCGTCACGCCGAATCGTGAGGAGAGTGCTACAACCTCCGCTGCTGCTGGAACAAGGGAGAGGAAGGTCTTCATCGAAATCAACGCAGTGACCGATCATTGCGGAAGCGCCGGAGCATGGCCGGAAGGATCGTCTACGCGATCTTGAGATCGACAAGAGTACGACTACATCACCCACGAGAATCTGCTCTCGTTAACCGCTTTGGAATCTTCGAGGGTGAGTTCCCCTATCGACTCGTTGCTACAATCTAGTAGATAGATCTTGGCTTGATCATAGATTAGATCTTGATTGTGTGTTCATGCGGTAGAAAATTTTTGTTTTCTATGCTATGAACCCCTACATCAATTGGTATAAGCTTTCTGATACATATTAACCTAATTCCTTTGGCCATGAGATCATGCTTATCACCATCACCGGAAGGATGCTTTGATGACATCAAACACCACACCGTAACTGGGTGGCTATAAAGGTGGCATTGAGTGTTCGGAAAGTATTGGTTGAGACACATGGATCAAGAGTGGGATTTGTCCATCCATATGACGGATAGATATACTCTAGGCCCTCTCGGTGGAATGTCATCCAATTATCTTGCAAGCATGTGACTGGCTCACAAGGGATCACATACCACGGAAACAAGAAAAGAGTACTTATCGGTAACGAGGTTGAACTAGGTATGCAGAGATACCGACGATCAAAACCTCGGATAAGTAAACTATCATGAGACAAAGGGAAATTGGTATCGTATGTAAGTGGTTCATTCGATCGCAAAGTAATCGTAGAAATATGTGGGAGCCATATGAATTTCCAGATTCCTCTATTGGTTATTGATCGGAGAAGTGTCTCGATCATGTCCGCACAATTCACGAATCGTAGGGAGACACACTTAAGGATTCGATGTTGTTGAGTAGTTATGGAATGATGATTAAGAGACCGAATGTTGTTCGGAGTCTCGGACGGGATCTGGGATATCACGAGGAGATCTGGAATGGTCCAGAGAATAAGATTCATATAAGGAAAGTCATGTTTCGGAGTTGGGGAATGATTCCGGTGTTTTCACCGGGAATGTTCTAGAAGGGTCTGGAAGGTCTGGCACTCCGGAGGGGAAGGGTACATGAATGTGTCATAACAATATGGAATGGTTGCATCATGTACTAGGTCACTTGGCTGGGCAAAATAAAGGGAGAAATCAAATCCTAGTTTGAATGTCAAATACCAATTTGAAAAAGTCAAACGACAAGTTTGCTTGGTGGAGGGAGAGTAGGAAACCTACTTGGGGAGGAGTTCCCCTCCCTCCACCTGCCAGACAAGGAGGCCGAGTTGGGGGAGGACTCCCTCCTCCCAACCGGCCACCCTCCACCGATATAAGGAGAGGTAGGGCGCCCCCTACCCCTCACACACCCAAAACCCTAGCCCTAGCCGCCGGCCTCCTCCTAGACGTCGCCGCCACCTAGGGTTCCTCCAACTCGCCAAGTTGGGGCTTCCCCAAGCCCTAGCCGCCGGCCAAGCTCCCCCTTGGTGCTTCTAAACCCTAGATCGCCAAGGCACATCTCTTGCTCCACCATACTCGCTCTAGCTTAAGGCGAAGCCCTGCGAGATCTCCCCTCTACTTTCGGTACCACGCCGTCGTGCTACCGGAATCGTGAGGAGAGTGCTACAACCTCCGCTTCCTGCTGGAACAAGGGAGAGGAAGGTCTTCATCGAAACCGAACGCAGGATCGATCATGAAGCGCTGCCGAACGTTAGCGCCGGAAGGATCGTCTACGCGATCTTGAGATCAACAAGAGTACGACTACATCACCCACGAGAATCTGCTCTCCTTAACCGCTTTGGAATCTTCGAGGGTGAGTTCCTCTATCGACTCGTTGCTACAATCTAGTAGATAGATCTTGGCTTGTTTGTTTGCATGCGGTAGAAATTTTTTGTTTTCCATGCTACGAACCCCTACAATGTGAAGTCCACGCACATCCGCAGGATGTCCGTATCCTTTTTGGGGACCATTACGGTGTTGGCGAGCCACTCGCTTTCCTTGATCTCCCTAATGAAGTTAGCGTCGAGCAGTCTGTTTATTTTGACTCCGATGGCTTCGGCCCGTGGCCCGGAAAATCGTCGGATGGATTGTTTGACGGGCTTGGTGTCTGGGAACACATTGAGTGCGTCTCGGCGAATTCCCTGGGAACTCCTGGCATGTCCGCAGGACACCAGGCAAAGATTTCCCAGCACTCACGGAGGAATTTGACGAGCGCGCTTTCCTATGCGGGGCTGAGGTCGTTGGCCATCAACGCCATCTTGGAGGCGTCCGTCGGGTGGATCTGCACCTTCTTCGTGTTGACTGTGGAGTCGAACGACATGTCAGGTGCGTTTTGCCTCGAGACTGGGGTGCCCTGTTGTCCGTCACTTCTCGGAGCCTTGTGAGTTCCTCCTGCATGCCGAATGACTGGGAGATTATGTTGAAGTCCCTGTCGCACTGGTCCGATCGGGTGAAGCTCCCGTGGACAGTGATGACGACTCTGGGTCCTAGCATCTTAAGTAGCAGGTAGGCATAATGCGGTATTGCTAGGAACCTTGCGAATGCCACACGCCCGAGGATGGCGTGGTATTGTGATGGCCAGTCCACCACCTCGAACTCGAGTCGCTCGCACCAAAAGTTGTTGGGCTGGCTGAAGATGACGTCAATCCATATCTTTCCTAGGGGAAATATGCCCTTCCCTGGGATGATGCCGTGGAACGCTGTGTTGGATTGTTCCAGGCTGCACAGCGGGATCCGCATTGCTGCTAAGGTGCTGGCGAACATCAGGTTGATGCTGCTGCCGCCGTCCATGAAGACGCGGCTCATATCGAACCCTCCGATCTGCGCCTCGAGCACCAGGGCAGCATGACCTGGGCGAGGGATCTTGCAGGGGTGATCCTAATGGCTGAACGTGATGTAGGACTCCGAACCACTGAGGTACTCAGGGATGGCTGGTGGAGCAGTCACGGCCAAGCTGACTTGGCGGGTGATTTTCTTTTGCACCCTATTTGTTGGGCATCCCTTTTGGATCATCAGTGATCCCTTCGGCGCGGGGTACCCGTGTCCACTATTATTTTGCGCGGGTGCGATTGGGTGATTCGAAGGTCCCGCGGGTGGTGGTGGAGGAGCTCCGTGTGCAATCTCACCTGGTGCGGGTACATTCCCGTACCTAGGGTTCGGGGCTTGTTGCCTCATCTGAGACATGCTCTCGCTGAGTTTCTGGTACTCGCGACAGTCCTTGAGCATGTGGCTTGCCTTCTTTTTACCATCCTGCTTGTCGATGTAGAAGTGGATGGTGCATGGACCCGACAATTTGTCGTATACCGAGTGTCCGTCATCACGGCCGCGGCGTTGCCATGACTGTGACGGGCGTCCTCCATCGCGGAAGTTGTTTCCATGGTATCCGCCGCTGCTGCGGTTGTCTTCGCTGTGGCGGTTGGCATAGCCAGCCACGACCATGTCGGGTCTGTCGAGATCGCCGTAGACGCACGATCTTCTCTTGCTACGGCATTCACGTCGACAGCCGTAGTCATCTTCCTCCTCCAAGTGCGCTCGGTGGACAGAGTCCTCACCATCTGCCCACCTGTTGGCGATGTCCATGAGGTGGTCGAGTGTCTTGGGCTTGATGCGCCCAAGTTCTTCCATGAAGTCCTGGCATTTGACGCCATCCTTGAAGGCGTCGATCACTCTCTCCTCAGAGATGTGCGCCGTGGAGTTCTTGGTGTTGGACCAGCATAGTATGTATGAGCGAATGGATTCGCCTGTTCGTTGGGTGCAGTCCCGTAGCTCCTCGATCGAGGCTGGACTCTTGCTGGTGCCCTTGAAGTTTCGGATGAAACTATACGCCAGCTCCTCCCAGCTTCGGATGGATCCTGAGGATAGGCTGCTGAGCTATATCCGGGTTGCGCCTGTCATCTACAGCTGAAGGCATTGTAGGGCGATGTTCTTGTTTCCGCCGTGTAGCTTGACGGGCGACAAGTGGTCGCTGAGACACGCCTTAGGGTCCCGCGTGCCGTCGAACTTCGGGGTATCCGAAGGAATCTTGAAGTTCCGTGGCATCCGTGTCCGCCGAACAGATCTGCTGAAGCATCGGGCTCCAAAGAGTTCTCCTTTGTCGTCGTTTTCGTCGAACTCGGACGAACATACGCGCTTGGCGCGTGCCTTGTCGATCTTGTGTTGGGTGAGCTTGCTTCGAGCGTCGTAATCGTGGCTGTGACGCCGTGAGCTCTTATGCCGCCAAGGTAGGTCATGTTCTTCCTCGTCGGATGAGGGTGTAGGACTGCGGTTGAACCTGACTGCAGCCTTCTTCTTCAGCTCCTCAGGGACTTCTCCATGGAGCGCAGCTCCGACGAGTCCAAGTCCGGCTAGTGCGGAGTTGTGCATGGCCCTCTTCGGGTCCCCCACCGGAGGTGGATGGGATGCGAGGTATGTGGTATCTGCCATGATCACAGCTTGCGGCGTCTTCGGGATGACGTTGCCGTTGGCATCCATCTCCATGAAGGATGTGTTGAGGGTTCGGGTCACCTCACGACGTGCGGCGAGGTCCATGTTCTCTATGCGAGAATGATGCTTGTTGCCCTGGTTGCCATGCGAGCTGGAGCCGCCGATAGCAGAGAGCGCAGCTCGTCATGCGCTGGACTCCGCGGCTTCTTGCTTGCGTTTGTCAAGCACCTCTTACATCTTCACCTACTTTTTGTGATCTTCGATGAGGAGTAGGTGGTATGCCATTAATAGGTCCTGTGAGGCACCCACAGGCAGGATCTTGTTGCCCGCCATGGCTTCGCGTGCTTGGTTCCATCCCTCCTCGCTGAGGTGGATTACCCGATTGGCATCGGTGTCGTCCCCGTTGGGCGAGGGGATTGGTTCCTTATGTTTTCGTCGTTCCTACCCTGCGGGTTGGGTGGCGGGTTAGGTTCTTATTGATCCACGTCGCTCTGGATGATTGCGGCACATTGATAGCGCTCGTAGATTAGATCGCTGCTTCCGCAGCTTTCGGATCTAGAACCGTAGGTCCCTTCCTCCGATGGTGGGACGCACAGATCTGAGTTGCAGCTGCTGCTGTCATAGGACTCATCTATCGATGGTGATGTGCATAGCACGGGATGCGGATCCCATGAAGCGGGCCTGATCGATGGCAGGGGCACCCGCTCTGGGAGACGGAGAGTGGCGGTCTGCCCCACCTGGAAGCAGAAGCTCCTGAACAGGATCTCGAGCCCATCGCCAACGGGCTCGAAGTCCTTCAGAGTGGCTGGTGAGTGGGCGGTGAAGTCGAAGGCGCCGAAGAGGATATGGCTCTCCGTCGTTGAGGAGTTGTAGATTGCTTTGGTTAGGACCGTCACGATCACACAATCAGCACCCCCAGTTCCCACAGACGGTGCCAATTGATGAGGTTTAATCTCGCCAATGCCCATTGTTATGAGCTTGGGTTTTGGAGAAGGTGAGGATGCTAGAGATCACGGAACAGTTAGCAAACAAGCAACACGGGGACACAAGGTTTACCCAGGTTCAGGCCCCCGAAGGGAAAACCCTACTCCTGCTTGTCTGCTCTTGATTACGGCGGAACCGAAAGTTAGAGGGGTGCGCAGATGCAATCTGGCATGGAGGTGTGTATGCGATGGTATGAAGTTCCCTCCTCATCGTGCCCTCCTAGCCTTTATATAGAGTTAGGTAGGTCCCGGGCACAGATCGAGTCGGTTACAGGTTTTAGGGTTAGCCCCTTTGAATATTCTATCTATTCTAGTCTTGCTATCCAAGGATCCGAAGGCGTCATGGGCCCGGGCCACCCGAAAGTCTTCATGGGCTGGCGCATATTCTCGTGGGCCTTCCTTGGGCTGGACTAGGTATGCTAAGGTCGTGTACCCGTAGGGTATAACCATGTCACCTGCAACTTCCAGGTTGTTCTCCATGGTTTGCAACTAATCATTTGCAGCTAAGTTGGCTTGACATTCGAATCTTTCGGCTTCGCGGTCAGAAACCAACATTTGCAAGAGTTGCAACATCGGGTCCGGGGCTGAGTTGCTTCCTATGCGAGGCATCTGAAGATTGAGGTAGATCATGAGAAAAGAGGGAAATTTCTAAGGTTCAGGGGCTTTTGAAAAGTTTGACTCAGATTTTCTAGCAACTTTTTTTATTCATTCATTCATAGCACACGATACAAACACACACCACAACAAGGGAAAACAGATGGTTTGAAGAACCATTCTAGGAAACTACGATATAGTGGGACCAAATACAACTCACTAACGCTAGTGCTCAAGTGCTACTACTCCTTGGAGTCAGTGTCTTCATCATCCTCATCATCATCGATGAAGGAAAAGTTATCCTCATTGGTGAAGAAGTCCATGGCCTGATCCTCCAGAAAGTCATCATCATCGCTGAGATAGGAGTAGGGGTCTCCACGAAGGTCTTCCGCTGCATTCTCCCTCTCCTCCAACTGCATATATCTCTCTCGTGGACAGTCTCCTCCAACTATGTGATCCGGTGGCGAAGATGGGCAATGATGCGCTCCTTCTTGTCGAGTTGACGGCGATGAGACTTGTGATCCTTCACTAGCATGGAGAGGATCTGATCCTTCTTGGTGGCTATGGCGTACTTGTGGTTGGCGTATGAACGGCCATTGTCCAACTCCTTCTAACGGTCATACATCATGAAACTGAGGTGGTCCAACTGAGTCTTCAGCTCATGGTGATATGGGGCCTCCAAAGGCTGTCCCATAGCATCACGCCTTGGGTAGAACTCAAAGCGGATACCCTTGATTTGATTGATACTCTACCCACATAGACGGGCAAGAGCTTCCTGCATTGCCCTGGCAAGTCCATCGAGCCAGTTGTTCTCTCTTAAGGTGAATTGAATTCCCTCTGTAGTGGGGGTTCAATCTTTCCTCGGAGACTTCCAACAACTAGAAACTGCAGATATTCTCCTTCTTGATCATTGAGCTGAGCTCCGAAAAACTCGGGGTGTGGGATCCAGCATTTCTGCCAGCTGGTCCAAGTCACGCTCAAAGATGAGGTCGCCTCCATTCCCCAACTGATAAAACTTGCTGTACTTCACGTCCATCTATAAGAATATAGGATGAGTAAGTTAGTAGAGTGACCAAGTGTGTCAAATTTTATGTAAGTTTGCAATAATTTTTGAGGAACATGAATTTTCATGAAAGAGTCTAAGTGATAAGAATAAGAATGTTTTTTTGTAAATACTCACTTCTTTTGGTTTTGAAACTAAGGTTTTTTCTATTCAAACGTCCATTCTAACTAGGGTCTCCTATGGTCAGGATGGCTCTGATACCAACTTGTCAACACCCGGATTTTTAATCACAGATGCTTGTTATGCCATACACGCAATCCTAGGATTACCATTTTTGCGAGACATAACAGATTGGATATCACAGTACATGATCCATTACAAACCATACATAAGGTCTTACACAAATAAGGATCTCATGATCCAGTTCTTAATACAACTCAAGCAGCGGAATAACGTAAATATAATGATAGCATGGGCGAAGCTCCATCTTCATGGTCACAGGCAATGCTGGTGATGGGAGATGATCCTAGTTGTCGTAACCCTCTTGCGGTCCGTCATCATGATACTCCTCTTCATAGTATGGCCACGGGAATAGCCAGGGACAAATCCATGAGTACTCTTTAAGTACTTGCAAACTAATCCTAACAAGTGAAGTGGTTTTGAATAGGATATACTAAGATCTAGGGTTGTTTTGCAAAAAGCCAGATTTACCTCTACTAAGTTCAGAAGCAAAGAAAGCTAGTTGACAGTTTTATAACACCTAAGGAGGAACTTGAGTTTCATATCACAACTCTGTTGTGGTCAAGTCAAAGTCATAAATCATTTCATAAGTCATTTTGAAAACATCTGACGATAGAACAGTATGGCCGCTCCAACTGTCCATAACCGCGGACGTGGCTATTCGAATAGTTTGACACTCTGCAGAGATTGTACACTTTCACCACAACATTCGATACATCCATCAGGAACAAATCTTGAATTCACCATACTCAGTATGCAGATAATCAATCCTAACCTTTCAATTATACACCCTAGTATAGGCACCTCTCCTGTGAGTTTGGCCTCCCAACCATGACCAACTGTCATCTTGGGTACTGCACAGGTGGACAATCTTCACAAGGTAGCCTCAGCTCAAACCTTGGCCACAAGGGAACCCATACTAAGGTATATTAATTTCCATTCAAGCCCTACCCAATTTTCGGGTATTGTGGTTGTACGGTAAAATTGGAATGGTATCGCATCAAGACAACCATCAGTTTTATAAAGGGCTAAGGCTCATGCCTTAACATTTTATCATCAAAATCATCTGGTGTTCAATAACATATGTCAAAATCATTTCAGTAGAATGACTCATCATTCTAAGGTTTTCATAACCATTTTCACCAAGTATTCCCATCTAAAGTTGATCAAGTTTTATGCTTAGCACTAGCATCTACAAGTGGGGGTAAAGACTCATGAGGGGTGGTAAACAAGTGGGGATTAGCCAAGTTCAATCTCATGCCTTAGGATGACATCAAGATTATCTAACTTAGGCCAAATTTTATGCTCTTTATGCTACCTTCCAATATCCTTCTAATATCTACAACTAGCTAAGTAAACTCTAAGAGAAAGCTTTGATGAAGAATTAAAATACTTAAGCTTGCAATTAAAACTAGGATTGGGTATCATCAAATGTATCTAACCAAGCAGGCTTAATGCATTGCATAGGTTATCTAACTTTCATAGTTGCAAGTGTTAGCTTGCAAGGTTGCAAGTATAGGCTTGCCTTGTGCAGAGCAATGGTTGAAGTTTTCCTCGGCTTCTTCCTCGTAGTATCCTCCTTCCTCCTCGTATTTTTGGTCGGTACTAGCGTCTATAAATAAATATGGGTACACAATCACCAAACAATACTTAACTATTTCCAAACATCTCACAAAGGTTCACATTAGATGATCTATCATCATCACTAACATTACAAGATTAAAGCACTTGTCTTATTTATTTTATTTTTAGAAAAGTAATTTCTACTCATTGAAAAACTAATTAAGATTTAATATTCTCCAACTCAAACATGGGATCATGTGGACACATGTCATCACCACATATTTCAGTACATGGGAATGTGATTTAAACTGGTGTCACAATTTAATAAGGTTTAACCTTTTTTATTTAATTTAATTAAAGTGACTAGAAATGCCTATGTGGCATTCTTTTATTACTTAAACATTATTTTTTTAAGTAAACCTATATATTTTTATATATTCTGAAAGGTATAGTTAAATGTGATTTTTGAGAGTTGGAATCAACTCAAAAGCTCTTATGGTTGAATTTTGAAAAATGTTTGAATACAGAAAAGCTTCTGCCTTGTTATTTTTACCATGGGTGATCTACAAATCTAAATGGTTTGAATCCAACGGGCTTGGATTAAGCATTCCAGTACCTTTCCAACAAAATTTGTTTCATGTAATTTGGTTTAGTGAATCAAGCTAGGTTGATTTTTGAATCTAGATACAGAACTGTGTTTGAAATTAAATGAATAAACTTAAGTTTGAAGTGTTGGGTCGCGCAGGAGGTTTAACTGGGCCGGCCCACTAGGCACAGCGCTTACGCGGGCTGTTTAAGTGAGCGACCCCACTCGTCAGTGAGACAACGAGTGGCGAAGCGGTATGGGGCGATGTGGACAGTGGGATCTAATTCTAATCGAAGGGCTCGAGTTCATCGTCCACACCTAAACAGGACGCGATGAGCACGAACCCTAGAGCGGCAGGTGGGGGTCGTGGGAGGCTCACCGCAGCTCAGGTGATGGTCGGCGACGGGAGGCTCACTGGGGCTCGTGGTACCGACAGCTTCTCCTAGGGCGGCTCCAATCGACGGCGCCTCTCCTCCTCTATAGCGACGAACTCCAGTGAAATTCTGGCCACCTGGTGCTCGCCTTGCTCCGGGGGTGAGTGGGTGTGATCAGTGAGAGGTGGGAAGTAAACTGGTGTGAAGAAAACGAGCGGGGGAGGCCTCCTTTTATAGTGGCTGAAGGGGACCGACGAGCGGGGGATGAGCTCGTCGTGGCATAGAGGGCTAATGCATGGGCAGCGATAGGGGGCGGTGTTGTGCTCCCTGGCAAAGCTCAACAGCGTGGTGGCGAGGCATGGGGTGGTGCTGATCGGTCGGAATGCGTTGACGCACTGCGCGGGTCCGACGGTGATTTTAATGGCGCACAGCATGTGTGGTCCGCGCGGCGGTGAACGGGCATGTCTGCGGGGTTACTAGGGCGGTGGTGATCACGTATGCAAACGGCTAGGGCACCACGCGGTCTGTGCGAGCATTTCGAGCGGGGCGCTCTAGCGCGCTCTCGGCATGGCCGCAGAGAAATGGGGCGCGTGCTTGGCGGGTGGTCTAGTGGATGGCAGTGCTCGAGGCTGGGACAGGGAGTGGCGGTGGACGGTGCTGCATCTGGGAGACAAGGTTGGCGAGGCTAGAGTGGTGTGTAGCTTGATGTCCACATTGGGGTTGGCAAAGGGGCTCGGCATGGTCACCATTAATAGCTATGCCAAGCTCACAGCGGTGCTAAGGCTTGTTAATTGGGCTAGATCATCTACTGAGAGTGTAGTGAGAGCTAGAGAGGGAACAAGGTTGGCCAAAATTACTGCTCACTATAGTGTTTATTATTTGTTTGTTTGATGCCAGCAAGGTGTTGTTGGAAATATGAGCAATTTATCAAGTGATTTATGCGAGATAAACAGTAGGTAAAACATGACTAGAACGATCGAAAATAAACTAGCCAAGTCATCTGACAGAAAGTGTGCAGAGAGTTGCAGATAGAGCAAAATAAGATGAACAAGACGAAGAAAGAAAACATACAGCAGTGCGCCGGAGTTGGAGTTGTCACCCATGTCGTCGAGGAAGAGGTTCTCGATGGCAGGAAAGAAGTCGTCGTTGGGGAAGATGTCGTCGGAGGAGTCCGTGATGAAGCCAGTATTCGCGCCGATAGCGCTCCCCAAACACCTTAAGGCCCTTCTCCCGTACAGGACTCGAAGAGGCGGGGTTCCGGAGGCCTACTGTCCCGGCTCGCGGTGCACTCCACAAGACGGGATGGGGAAGAACTGTTGGCAGCTCAGTTCTCTAGAACTTGGAGGCGATGGTTCTGATAGATGCCTGAGGAAAGGAGCGACCTTCCGCTCTTATAGGCACGGGTAGACAGGCGAACAGGCGACGTCGGAAGAGGAAACGAATAGGCAGCGACCAAAGCCAAACAGCATCCGAATTAATCCTCCACTGAGTCATAACACTCGTTTGTATACCAGTCATGCGTGGCAAAAAAGATACCGGCTCGGCGAGATTCCCGCAGCCCACGGCGCGCGCGCGCGGCGTGACGAGGCGAGGCGTGGCGAGGCGGGCGGCGGAGGAGGAGGAGCGCGCGTGTGGGACTCTCTCCTTCTCCTTCTCATCATTTTACCAAGTGGTAGGAGAGCCTCCCTTATAAGCTGGTGTAAACCTCCTTCAACTAGCAATGTGGGACTAAACATTTATCCCACCTCTTGCCATGCATGAATGGGCCACATGGGCCTCTAGGATTTTCAGGAATTATTGGAATGAAAAATTGCTAGGCTATTTGGGCCAAAATTCCAACAATCCCCCACCAGATCCCAGAGGCACATGTAATTTGCCTTTGTTTCCAAAACACTGTTTATATATCGGTACTGAAGTGGAGACCGTTAAGTTGAACTTCCACCTAGAGTTCTATGCTACACTAGGCTGCGACTTGTACAGTAGACTATGCCTTGAACTGCAAGTTTGCTGCAACCTAGCTTCACACGAAGCCTTGACCGATACTGAGCTTCCGTGGGACTTCCCCACGGGTGGAGCTTATGCGTCATACTCCATGGCCTTTCATGAGTTTATTAGAGAGCACCCAACTCTCATATACTGCGACGTTTGACAGTCAGACTCATATATGTGTGTTCTTCAACAGATGTTCTGCAGGATAACATCTCTGCTTAAGATTAAGCCATTTAGAACACATTAAGATAAAAATCAACCTGCCGTGCAGAATAGGAAAGTATTGCATCTTCACGGAGTGGTGTTCATTAAAGTAGGGATACTTTCCTCTGAGTCTACCAACAGCTTGTCTCCCAATTCTAATTCACGGGATCTCCGATCACATAGATTGGTTTGCCACTGTGGAAAACTCATAGTGTGGATCTCATACCCATCTCCTTCGATGCATTTTCTATCACATTGCGTGATAGTACCTTTGTGAAGGGATCTGCCAGGTTCTTAGATGTTTGGATATAATCCAATGCAATAACTCTGGAGTTTCTCATTTTCCTGACAGATTTTAGTCTCCTCTTCACATGTCTTGAGGACTTCATATTATCCTTAGAACTATTCAACAGTTTGATTATCACAGTTCATTGGAATTGCGGGTATAGGTTTTTCAACCATAGGTAAGTCCATCAAGAGTTCACGAAGCCACTCTGCTTCAAAAGTGGACGTGTCTAGTGATGTGAGTTCTTCTTCCATAGTTGACCTCGTTAAGATGGTCTGCTTGCAAGACTTCCAAGAAATAGCACCACCACCAAGTGTAAACACATATCCACTCGTGGCCTTTATCTCATCAGCATCAAATATCCAATTTGAATCACTATAACCCTCCAGTACCCTGGGATACCCGGTATAGTGAATGCCATAGATTGCAGTGCCTTTTAGATAGCGCATGACTCTTTCAAGATCTTGCCAATGATCATCTCCAGGATTTCAAATGAATCGACTGAGTTTTCTAACAGCAAACGCGATGTCAGGCCTTGTCGCGCTAGCCAAGTATATAACCGAGCCAATTATTTGAGAGTATGTCAATTGATCTCTAATGGTGCCTCGATTCTTTCGAAGTAGCACACTAGGATCATACGGTGTTGGAGAAGACTTGTAGCTGCTATACCCAAAGCGGCTCAAAATCTTGTCCACATAGTGAGACTGAAGCAGTGTGATCCCACTATCATCATCTCTCAATATTTTGATGTTCAAGATAACATCAGCTACTCCTAGATCCTTCATCTCAAAAGACTGAGATAAGAAATCCTTGACCTCCTCAATTACAATAAGGTTGGTCCCAAAGATCAGTATGTAATCAACATACAAACATAGAATAACTCCTTTGCCCCCACCATGGCGATACTATACACACTTGTCAGCTTCGTTTACAACAAAGCCTGCAGCGGTTAAGGTTTTATCAAACTTTTTGTGCCACTGCTTAGGTGCTTATTTAAGATCATATAAAGACTTCAGCAGCTTGCACACTTTTCTTTCTTGACCATTTACTACAAAACCATCTGGTTAATCCATATAAATTTCCTCATCCAACTCTCCATTTAGGAAAGATGTCTTAACATCCATTTGATGAACGAGAAGACCGTGTGAGGCAGCCAGAGAAAGTAGTACTCGAATGGTGGTCAACGTTGCCACATGTGAGTAAGTGTCAAAGAAGTATTCACCTTCCTTTTGGGTATAACCCTTGGCCACAAGCCTTGCCTTGTACTTCTCAATAGTACCATCAGGCCTTAGTTTCTTCTTAAACACCCATTTACATCCTATAGGTTTGCACCCATAAGGACGATCAGCGATCTCCCATGTTTCATTAGCTAAAATGGAGTCCATCTCACTACGGACGGCTTCCTTCCAGTAGTCAGCATCAGGAGATGCATAGGCTTCTGAAATAGAAATGGGAGTATCATCCACGAGGTATATAACGAATCATCACCAAAAGACTTTCCAGTCCTCTGTCTCTTGCTTCTTTTAGGAATTTCGTTATCCTCCTCCTCAGGATTTTCTAGGTGTTCTACTGGAATGATTGGTTCAGAAATTGTATCTAATTCCTGACTTGATGAGTTTGGCATATCCTTCATGGGAAAGATATCCTCAAAGAAAGTTGCATCATTCGACTCCATGATTTTACCAACATGCATGTCTGGTACTCTGGATTTTACTACCAAGAATCGATAGCCAATTCTACGAAAAGCATAACCCAGAAATACACAGTCCATAGTTTTTGGTCCAAGCTTGCGCTTCTTGGGAACTGGCACTTGAACTTTTGCCAAACAGCCCGAAGTTTGTAGATAAGAAAGATTTAACCTTTTCTTCTCCCATTATTCAAATGGAGTAATTTTTTTGTTCTTTGTGGGAACTCGGTTTAAGACATGACATGCGGTCAGTAATGCCTCCCCCCACCATTCCTCGGAGAGACCCGATGTGTCTAACATGGCGTTAACCAAATCTGTTAGAGTGCAGTTCTTTCTTTTGGCTACCCCGTTTGACTGGGGTGAGTAGGGAGGCGTCCTCTCATGGAATATACCATGTTCCGCACAAAAGGTGTCAAACTCGTTGGAAAAATACTCTCCACCATGATCAGACCTAAGCCTCTTAATCTTTCGATCAAGTTGGTTTTCTGCTTCAGCTTTATAGACTTTGAAGAAACTCAAAGCCTCATCTTTGTTTTCAGAAGATACACATGACAATATCTCATAGAGTCATCGATCAATGTCATAAAATATTTCTTTCCACCTTTTGTCAACACACCATTCATCTCACAAAGATCAGAATGTATGAGTTCTAGTGGTGCCAAATTTCTCACCTCTGCAGTCGTATATGACTTGCGAGGTTGTTTTGCTTGCACACAGGCTAGGCACTTAGATGCTTTGACAGTAGTGAAATTTGGGATTAAATTCACTTTAGATAACCGTGTCATGCAACCAAAATTAACATGACAAAGACGTGAATGCCAAACATTTGATATAAGATCGGATGAAACATGATTCACAACTTTATTGCAAACATCTGATAATGATAGGCAGAACATACCTCCGCACTCATATCCTTTACCAATAAAAGTACCAAACTTAGGAAGTACAAACTTATTGGACTCGAAAACAATCTTGTAGCCATCATGACATAGAAGAGATCTGCTAACAAGATTCTTATTTATTGAGGGAACATGATGGACGTTCTTCAGGCGTACGGTCTTTCCCGAAGTGAACTTCAGATCAACCATACCACCACCATGAACAAAAGCATGCGAGCCGTTCCCCATCAACATGGATTGAGTCTCTCTAACCTGATATGAAGAAAACATGGAAATATCAGAACAAACATGTACATTAGCGCCTATGTCAATCCACCAATCAGGAGAATGACATAATGAAAAAACAGTAGGTGATATACCATACCCAACATCCTTCATCTCAACGTCGCCCATGACAATATTATCGGTCTTGCCGCTCTTCCCATGATGGCGCCCGTCATAGCGATTGGGGCAGTTAGGAGCCCAGTGATCAGGATTGCCGCACACATGACAAGAACCTTTCTTCTTATTTGTCTTCTTCTTGAAATTGGTAGACTGTGAGGGCTTGTTCTTCCCATCGAACTTGCCCTTTCCATCAAACTTTCTCTTGTTCTTGAACTTCTGGGACTGGAAGTTATTTTTCTGTACCAAGTTGGCACTTGAACCTCCCTCAACAACTCGAGCACGTGTTTCTTTTGCTCTCGCCTTCTCTTCCACATCAAGAGTCCCAATGAGATCTGAAATGGAAAACTCCTGTATCTTGTCCTTTAGAGAAGTAGCAAAGTTCCTCCATGAATGGGGAAGCTTGGCAATAATGCCCCCGGCAACGAACTTGTCCGGTAACACACATGAGAAGTACTCAAGCTCCTTGGCCAGTGTCTGTATCTCATGAGCCTGCTCAACGACGGAGCGGTCATCAGACATCTTGAAGTCATAGAATTGCTCCATGATATACAGTTCACTGCCAGCGTCCGAGACCCCAAACTTGGCATCGAGAGGAGCCCACATATCCTTGCCATTATCAAATGACATATAGGGTTCAACAATGTTCTCCCCAAGCACAGACAACAGAGCAGCCCTGAACAGCTTGTCAGATTTCTAGAAACTTGCTCCTGGGCAGGACTAAGCTCTCCCTCAGGCTTGCCAAGAGTGGTGTCATAGCAGTTCATGTTCTCAAACCAGAGAACTGCTCTCACGCGCCATCTCTTATAGTGCGTACCCTCAAACACAGGTGGCTTCACAGATGCCACGAAACCACTTGGAGTAAATTGCCTATAATAAGGTTTTTGGATTGTTGGAAATATGAGCAATTTATCAAGTGATTTATGCGAGATAAACAGTAGGTAAAACATGACTAGAACGATCGAAAACAAACTAGCCAAGTCATCTGACAGAAAGTGTGCAGAGAGTTGCAGGTAGATCAAAATAAGTTGAACAAGACGAAGAAAGAAAACATACAGTAGTGCGCCAGAGTTGGAGTTGTCACCCATGTCGTCGAGGAAGAGGTTCTCGATGGCAGGGAAGAAGTCGTCGTCGGGGAAGATGTCGTCGGAGGAGTCCGTGATGAAGCTAGTAGTCGCGCCGATAGAGCTCCCCAAAAACCTTATCGCCCTTCTCCCGTACAGGACTCGAAGAGGAAGGGTTCCGGAGGCCTACTGTCCCGGCTCGCGGTGCATGCCACAAGATGGGATGGGGAAGAACTGTTGGTAGCTCAGTGCTCTGGAACTTGGAGGCGATGGTTCTGATAGATGCCTGAGGAAAGGAGCGACCTTCCGCTCTTATAGGCACGGATAGACAGGAGAACATGCGACGTCGGAAGAGGAAACGAACAGGCAGCGACCAAAGCCAAACAGCCTCCAAATTAATCCTCCACTGAGTCGTATTTAAAACCCATTAGCAGAAATGTTCAAATTCTGGACACCCGTTTGTATACCAGTCATGTGTGGCCAAAAAGAACTCGGCTCGACGAGATACCCGCGGTGCGCGCGCGTCGTGGCGAGGCATTGCGAGGCGAGGCGTGGTGAGGCGGGCGGTGGAGGAGGAGGAGCGCGCGTGTGGGACTCTCTCCTTCTCCTTCTCGTCCTTTTACCAAGTGGTAGGAGAGCCTCCCTTATAAGCTGGTGCAAACCTAGCAATGTGGGACTAAACATTTGTCCCACCTCTTGCCATGCATGAATGGGCCACGTGGGCCTCTAGGATTTTCAGGAATTATTGGAATGGAAAATGGGCTAGGCTATTTGGGCCAAAATTCCAACAATCCCCCACCAGATCCCAGAGGCACATGTAATTTGCCTTTGGTTCCAAAACACTGTTTATATGCCGGTACTGCAGTGAAGACTGTTAAGTTGAACTTCCACCTAGAGTTCTATGCTACACTAGGATGCGACTTGTACAGTGGACTATGCCTTGAACTGCAAGTTTGCTGCAACCTAGCTTCACATGAAGCCTTGACCGATATTGGGCCACCGTGGGACTTCCCCGCGGGTGGAGCTTATGCGTCATACTCCATGGCCTTTCATGAGTTTATTAGAGAGCACCCAACTCTCATAGACTATGACGTTTGACAGTCAGACTCATATAGGTGTGTTCTTCAACAGATGTTCTGCAGGACAACATCTCTGCTTAAGATTAAGCCATTTAGAACACATTAAGATAAAAATCAACCTGCCGTGCATAATAGGAAAGTATTGCATCTTCACGGAGTGGTGTTCATTAAAGTAGGGATACTTTCCGCTGAGTCTACCAACAGCTTGTCTCCCAATTATAATTCACGGGATCTCCGATCACATAGATTGGTTTGCCACTGTGGAAAACTCATAGTGTGGGTCTCATACCCATCTCCTTCGATGCATTTTCTATCACATTGCGTGATAGTCCCTTTGTGAAGGGATCTGCCAAGTTCTTAGATGTTTGGATATAATCCAATGCAATAACTCCGGAGTTTCTCATTTTCCTGACAGATTTTAGTCTCCTCTTCACATGTCTTGAGGACTTCATATTATCCTTAGAACTGTTCAACTGTTTGATTATCACAGTTCATTGGAATTGCGGGCATAGGTTTTTCAACCACATGTAAGTCCATCAAGAGTTCACGAAGCCACTCTGCTTCAATAGTGGCCGTGTCTAGTGATGTGAGTTGTTCTTCCATAGTTGACCTCGTTAAGATGGTCTGCTTGCAAGACTTCCAAGAAACAGCACCACCACCAAGTGTAAACACATATCCACTTGTGGCCTTTATCTCATCAGCATCAGATATCCAATTTGAATCACTATAACCCTCCAGTACCCTCGGATACCCGGTATAGTGAATGCCATAGCTTGCAGTGCCTTTTAGATAGCACATGACTCTTTCAAGAGCTTGCCAATGATCATCTCCAGGATTTGAAACGAATGGACTGAGTTTTCTAACAGCAAACACGATGTCAGGCCTTGTCGCGCTAGCCAAGTACATAAGCGAGCCAATTATTTGAGAGTATGTCAATTGATCTCTAACGGTGCCTCAATTCTTTCGAAGTAGCACACTAGGATTTTACGGTGTTGGAGAAGACTTGTAGCCGCTATACCCAAAGCGACTCAAAATCTTTTCCACATAGTGAGACTGAAGCAGTGTGATCCCACTATCATCATCTCTCAATAGTTTGATGTTCAAGATAACATCAGCTACTCCTAGATCCTTCATCTCAAAAGACTGAGATAAGAAATCCTTGACCTCCTCAATTACAATAAGGTTGGTCCCAAATATCAGTATGTCATCAACATACAAACATAGATTAACTCCTTCGCCCCCACCATGGCGATAGTGTACACACTTGTCAGCTTCGTTTACAACAAAGCCTGCAGCGGTTAAGGTTTTATCAAACTTTTCGTGCCACTGCTTAGGCGCTTGTTTAAGACCATATAAAGACTTCAGCAGCTTGCACACTTTTATTTCTTGACCATTTACTACAAAACCATCTGCTTGATCCATATAAATTTCCTCATCCAACTCTCCATTTAGGAAATCCGTCTTAATATCCATTTGATGAACGAGAAGACCGTGTGAGGCAGCGATAGAAAGTAGTACTCGAATGGTGGTCAACCTTGCCACATGTGAGTAAGTGTCAAAGAAGTCTTCACCTTCCTTTTGGGTATAACCCTTGGCCACAAGCCTTGCCTTGTACTTCTCAATAGTACCATTAGGCCTTAGTTTCTTCTTAAACACCCATTTACATCCTCAAGGTTTGCACCCATAAGGACGATCAGTGATCTCCCATGTTTCATTAGCTAAAATGGAGTCCATCTCAGTACAGACGGTTTCCTTCCAGTAGTCAGCATCAGGAGATGCATAGGCTTCTGAAATAGAAATGGGAGTATCATCCACGAGGTATATAACAAAATCATCACCAAAAGACTTTGCAGTCCTTTGTCTCTTGCTTCTTTTAGGAATTTCGTTATTCTCCTCAGGATTTTCTAGGTGTTCTACTGGAATGATTGGTTCAGAAATTGTATCTAATTCCTGACTTGATGAGTTAGGCATATCCTTCATGGGAAAGATATCCTCAAATAAAGGTGCATCATTTGACTCCATGATTTTACCAACATGCATGTCTGGTATTCTGGATTTTACTACCAAGAATCGATAGCCAATGCTACGAAAAGCATAACCCAGAAATACACAGTCCACAATTTTTGGTTCAAGCTTGAGCTTCTTGGGAACTGGAACTTGAACTTTTGCCAAACAGCCCCAAGTTCGTAGATAAGAAAGATTTAACCTTTTCTTCTCCCATTATTCAAATGGAGTAATTTATTTGTTCTTTGTGGGAACTCGGTTTAGGACATGACATGCGGTCAGTAATGCCTCCCCCCACCATTCCTCGGAGAGACCCGATGTGTCTAACATGGCGTTAACCAAATCTGTTAGAGTGCGGTTCTTTGTTTAGGCTAGCCCGTTTGACTGGGGTGATTAGGAAGGCGTCCTCTCAAGGATTATACCATGTTCCGCACAAAAGGAGTCAAACTCGTTGGAAAAATACTCTCCACCACGATCAGACCTAAGCCTCTTAATCTTTCGATCAAGTTGGTTTTCTACTTCAGTTTTATAGACTTTGAAGAAACTCAAAGCCTCATATTTTGTTTTCAGAAGATACACATGACATTATCTCATAGAGTCATCGATCAACGTCATAAAATATTTCTTTCCATTGTCAACACACCATTCATCTCACAAAGATCAGAATGTATGAGTTCTAGTGGTGCCAAATTTCTCACCTCTGCAGTCGTATGTGACTTGCGAGGGTGTTTTGCTTGCACACAGGCTAGGCACTTAGATCCTTTGACAGTAGTGAAATTTGGGATTAAATTCATTTTAGATAACCGTGTCATGCAACCAAAATTAACATGACAAAGACGTGAATGCCAAACATTTGATATAAGATCGGATGAAACATGATTCACAACTTTATTGCAAACATCTGATAATGATAGGTGGAACAGACCTCCGCACTCATTTCCTTTACCAATAAAAGTACCAAACTTAGAAAGTACAAGCTTATTGGACTCGAAAACAATCTTGTAGCCATCGTGACATAGAAGAGATCCGCTAACAAGATTCTTATTTATTGAGGGAACATGATGCACGTTCTTCAGGCGTACGGTCTTTCCCGAAGTGAACTTCAGATCGACCATACCAACACCATGAACAGAAGCATGCGAGCCGTTCCCTATCAACATGGACTGAGTTTCTCTAACCTGATATGAAGAAAACATGGAAATATCAGAACAAACATGTACATTAGCGCTCGTGTCAATCCACCAATCAGGAGAATGACATAATGAAAGAACAGTAGGTGATATACCATACCCAACATCCTTCATCTCAACGTCGCCCATGACAATATTAGCGGTCTTGCCGCTCTTCCCATGTTGGCGCCTGTCATAGCGGTTGGGGCGGCTAGGAGCCCAGTGATCAGGATCACCGCACACATGACAGGAACCTTTCTTCTTATCTGTCTTCTTCTTGAAATTGGTAGACTGTGAGGGCTTGTTCTTCCCATCGAACTTGCCCTTTCCATCAAACGCGCGTGTGGGACTCTCTCCTTCTCCTTCTCATCCTTTTACCAAGTGGTAGGAGAGCCTCCCTTATAAGCTATTGCAAACCTCCTTCAACTAGCAATCTGGGACTAAACATTTGTCCCACCTCTTGCCATGCATGAATGGGCCACATGGGCCTCTAGGATTTGGAAAATGGGCTAGGCTACTTGGGCCAAAATTCCAACAGGTGTTTGATGAAATGGCCGCAATAAATTTAAATTTGAATTTTAGATTCAAACTTGGTGGGTTTGCTAGGCACATACTAGGAAGTCTCTGGTTAGTTGGATTAGTCAAGGGGCACTAGTTTGGTTAAGTTTTGAAAATGTGTGATCTTCACATATGATGAAGTTTCAATTTTCACTTGTGACTTGAATGAGGTTACCAAATGTTTCTGCAAGTTTGAAAGGTGGGCTTTGATTCACTTTCACTTGGTTTAGCAAGGGGTGAAAATAATTGGAAAAGTTTCTGTTTGAAATCTTGGACTAGAAACACTCAAAGTGACCTAGTGATCAAGATTGACAAAAATGACCATTTGCTTTATTTGATTTGTTTTTGATTTTCTCTTGATTTGTTTCTGCATGGAAATGTGTTAGATGATGTTATTTTCATCTTTAAACCATTTCTTGCTATTTAGGTTAATCACACAAGTCCATTTATGCATTTATCAAACCATCACATACACACATGCATTTATATGACTTTAATTAATCAAAGTTTTTTGTTAACCCTAATTTTAGTGATTAGAGTTTGATGATCATTGTTTCATATTTTTGGGATGTTACACCAACCAACAGCGCTACCACTTCTAAACAACCACAGACTTCCCGCCTCGCCTCCAGGGAGCTCCGGCACGCGCAGGACCTTTGGCCCGCCCCGCCCCAACCTAGATGGCGCCTAACAGGCCCAAATCTGGGCCGGGCGGGGTGCTGGCGCCTGCCACCGGCCAAGATGCTCCACGGCCAAGGGTCACATCGTCGCAACCCTAGACTACCCAGGGTAGCCACCGGACTCCCTTGCTAGACCTTTGAAGGCCGAGCAGCATCGTCGTCGGCTGCTCCCACCCGAGCAGAGTCATTGACACACAAAGAAAGGATGGGCCTGCCGCTGTCGGCACCGCACGGTCCACAGCCGATGGCACCCGTTGGCGGCAACGGGAGGGGCAGAGGGAGGTGGGAGGAGGGCCGGGAGTGACGGCGGGGAAGCCCTCGGTCATCTCACTCAGGGAGGCGGCTCAAGGGGGAATAGCGGGGGGAGGGAGGTGGGGGTGGGGGGTGTCCCCCGTTTGATGAACCAATACTACCTGTCTATAGGAGTAGTAAATTGCACTGTAAAAGGACTTTTTTATGTCAGGTGTTAATTTTTTTCCGTTTT
Organism: Avena insularis; assembly: GCA_023614405.1. NCBI lineage: Eukaryota > Viridiplantae > Streptophyta > Magnoliopsida > Poales > Poaceae > Avena > Avena insularis. The sequence continues at coordinate 360,777,322 of CM042697.1, forward strand.
CTCTATAAGCTATGCGGTTGTTGTACTTTTTTTATTTTGCCCTTTTAAATAAAAAACTGAGCTCCTGCCGTTCATTGTCAAGTACAAGTACCATGAAAAATATAGAATCTTATCTCTAAGCCTACCGAAAAGATAGACGCTTTGCCGCATATACTGTTCAGACGCTCGCCGAAGGACATACATGACAGGACATCCTAGAATTTACAAACATATACAAAACATCAGACATCGCATTGAAAAGTCATCAAGAACAACAAATCTTCCTGAGCACATTTGGTCCACAAGATATACTGCAAGTGACAGTACCAATATCGCCTTTTTTATTGCGGGAGAAGTAACAATATCACCTTAATTAGGCTAGCAAGTCTGTTGTGTGCACACTGTGCTCTCACCTTCTTAATATGAAGCTAGCCAACCAGTTCACCAGGACCGTCTCCCTCTATATAAGCCATCAGTTGCAACTCAGAGAGGAGTGGGCGGCCGACCCTCTCGACCCTTCTCCAGCAACGGCGGCCTCCATGGTGACCTGCCACAGCCTACAACCACCTGTGATGGACGACAAACAGCCTACAACCACCTGTGATGGACGACAACCAGCGCCACCACCGGCTTCACCACCCAACTGTCTGGGGGGACTTCTTTCTTGGTTTTAGGCCATGCACTCCGGCACGGGTGAACTAACTTTAGCACACAGTACACAAGTTGAATTTTCTTTCATTGTGGCTGTTGAAATATATTGCCTGGCCCTTTTCATCGGTTTGGACTTTTGGTTGCGTTGGCTAGTACATGCAATTCAATATGGTATCAGAGCAGGAGGTGCTAGGATTAAATCCTGACCAACGCAAGAATTAAAAACAAATATTATGGCTTTCCAAAACATACGTCACAATAGCCCAAAGGACGAAAGAGCGTAGGGTGAGTGTTAAAATATATTGCCTAGCCTTTCCATCAGTTCGGATTGTTGGTTGCGTTGGCTAGCGTATACAATTCAATAGCGGCGACATGTTTGCATCAAATTAACGTGGTAGTACTACCATCGTGTCACAACTTACAATCACAAGATTTGTTTAGATTCGCATTATCTAAACATGTTTTAATGTATAGATACATATAAATCTACACAAATTTGCGAGACCCTTTTTACTATGAGGGAGTATATATTATATTATCACTGTAGGATATGTATTGGTGTAATTGTAGGTACACATTTTTTTCTATATTTGAAGCCTCCTCTCCAGGTTCCACTATTTCACATATATTACGGAATATATCTTTTTGTTACACTACAATAATTTAAAAATCAACATGCGTAGCACACAATATCAACCTGAGATCTAATCAACCTTTCTCAAAATAAGCATGATTTATAACTTTATTTACTTTTTTACTGAAACATACTTAAGGTTTGCTTCCCTACATCTAAAAGCAAGTATAATAAGCTTACGTAAGCGGACTATAAGAGATTAAATAATATACTCTTGTTTAGAAAGATGAACTATGTCACTAATAAAGTAGTATAATTTAGATCTATCTATTGTACAAGTTGACTATTAGATTGACTATAGTGACATATACATGTCTTATAGCCAGCAGCTAGGTCTATTATTGTCCTTGCTCTAAGTGGCTGATAATAAGCTAGCTCGAACTCGTTAAGCTCGTAACATGGAAGAAGTTCACTGGAGCCAGAAAAATCCCCCAACCGGCCTCCAAAAAGCTGTCGGCATCATGCGAGATTTTAGCTTTGTTCGCCGCGTCCCATCCTGCCACACAGGGGTTCAATTCGGGCAGCCGACAATGAGAGTGTGGCGCGCGAAGGACGCTTCATTTGGTTGCCTTTTAATATAGGACATTGCTAGACATCATCCGGTGCTGGTTAGTCCATCCCAGCATCCAAGTGCTGGTTTGTGTGACCCGGCATCTGGATGCTGGTTTGACCGATTCAACACTCGGCTAGGAAAAAAGAGATTACACGCGAGTGAAAAAGCACCAGACACTGGGTGCTGGTTTGACTGATTCGGCACCCAATCAGAAAGAGAGAAAGGTTACATGTAAGGGTAAAAAATTAGCAGACAATATCACACGAGATGCACTTGGCGAACTTCTCCAGCTCTTCTTCCTCCTCCATATACTTGTTCTACAAGACGAACTACTACACCAACTCTTCTTCCTCTTCCAGATTTTCATGGAGATATGTTGACTGAATACCGCGACTTCTGTAGATCACAAAACTAAACATGATCTCCACCTGCAGGAAAACCAACTTAGCATTAATGTTAAGGTAACTTCAATATTACCTAGAAAGCAACTTAGCCTCAATGTTTAGCAAAAAGTTAAACATTACCAGAAATGAACTCAACAAGGTAGCAGTGAGTAACTTCATTAAAATTAGCGATCAACTTACATTGGTCAGGGGCCACAGAGGACTTGCGCTCGCGCTAGGCATCGTGGGTGTTGCCACCTGCTCTAGCTAGGCGCCATGGCCTCCTCCACCACCGCACTCCAAATGGTAGCGGCACAACTTAGCAATATCACAAATAAGCACCTTAAGCATGTTTACAAGTAAACTTAATTAAACTAGTGATCATCTTATCCATGTTGCTCAAAAACAAAAACAAGATAGATTGTAGATACCCACACAACTTAAGCATACCAAAAGGAATAACTTGGTTAATTTTCAGTTTGAACTTAAGCATGTTGACAAGGCAATTAATTAAACTAGGGAACAACTTATGCATGTTGCTCAAAAGGAATACATAGATAGATTGTAGAAATACCCAACAACTAGCATGCTAGAGGAATCAACTTGATTAATTTCAGTATACTCAACTTAAGTATGTTGACAAAGCAACTAGTTAAACCAATAGACAACTTATGCACATTACCTAAAAGAAAGACCTAGCTAGATTGCACCAGTACTCAACAGCTTAAGCATGCTCGAGGAAATCAACTTAATTTATTTCAATACACAACTTAAGTATAGTAATAAAACAACTTAATTAAATTCGTCAGACAAATTATCCATATAGCTCATAAAGAAATCAGAACAACTAAAACTACCCCATTTAAGTATCTGCAAACTGTCGAGTTTGCCTATTACAATCAAAATTATTAGGTAGTGGTGAGTAACTTCCAAAGCTGAGCCACTATTCCATACTCTTGATTCATAAATTCAATGGCTACAGTTTACCACATCGCAACAGTAGTTTCCCCGTAATTGTCGCTCATCCTTAAACACGTATCTGCTGATAAGTATTTGGACGAGGTGGACGGTTCCCTGCTGTTGCAACAACTTCTAGCAAACGCATGTACATTTCACCATTTTCGTGTTACCAGACTTCACGTCTGGCTGCTAGAAAAAGCAAGTTTCTAATTAAATTTATTATTAATCTAATGAACACCATTGGTTGTTTAACCAAAAATTAAATGCATGATGGAAAGCAACTTAGTTAGGTTACGTAAAACAACTTATCTAGTCCAAGAAAACAACTTGGTGTACTGCAAGCTACAACTTTAGATAAAGCATAAAACAACTTAACCTAAAGTGAATAAATCAACTTAATGAAACATGATAAGCAACTTAGTAGTATCATGAATCTACGAAGGCCAAATGGCATAATTCACAAGAAGAAAATCCAAATGCATACTACAGCTAGATTACAAAGCAACTAAGTGTGTGTTGCGGAACAACAAATGTAATGTATCCAACAAATCATCCAACATTGAGAAGCTAACTTACCTAAATTTAGAAAATAACTTAACTAATGTTGGAAAGCCAACTTACATAGATTCAGAAAAAGAAATTTAATAAAAAATTGAGAATCCTACTTACTTTGATTTAAGAAACAACTTCAGTAGCCAACTAACTAGAAAATAAAACACAAATAAACCTCAATTTCTAGGTTAGTAAACCAACTTAGTTAGATTAGTCATGTTCAGATTGATGATGACAACAAGGAAGGTGAAGAAGATGGACCAAGTAAGAAGCCAAGTGCAAAAAATTAGGATGCAACTTTGGCAAATCAACTTAGTTCTATGTTGGAAGCAACTTAACTATGGTGACAAGACAACTTAGTAGCATAAAACCACAGTACAAAATCAAACAAAAGGGGAGATCCAACAACAAAACTCAGATTCTTCTGTGTGTGTTCCATGCTGGTGGTCGCACCTTTGTGCGCTGGTTCTTTTCTTATAGCAAGACGTAACCTTATAAGAAACAAAAACAAAAAGGAGGGGAACCATATTAGTAGATCGCAGTGTGTGTAGAAACACAACTTAGTTGAATTTAGAAATTAATTTAACCATGTTGAAGAACCAACTTAACTATGATGAATAAACAACTTAATTAAATATGTATCGGCCTTGATCATTGAAATGCAACTTAAAGTTGATTTCGGAACCAATTTAACCATGTTGGAAAACAACTTAACTATGATGGACAAAACAACTTAATGAATCAGTATCAAAACTTAACCATTAAAAACCAACTTAGTTGAATTTAGAAATCAAGTTAACCATATTGAAGAACCAACTTAACTATGATGAAGAAACAACTTAATCAAATCTGTATCGGACTTAACCATTGAAAAAACAAGTTAGTTGATTTTGGAGCCAATGTAACCATGTTGAAAAACAACTTAACTATAATAAACAAAACAACTTAATGAAGTCAGTATCTAAACTTAACCATTAAAAAGCAACTTAGTTGAATTTAGAATCGACTTAACCATGTTGAAAGAAGCAACTTAACTATGATGAAGAAACAACTTAATCAAATCTGTATCAGACTATGATAAAGAAACTAACTAGACTATAAAACAAAACGTAAACATGTTGGTGGGACTAACTTAATTCATTTCAGTACCTAACTTAGGCATATAGACAATACAACTTAATTAATCTGAGTAACCAAGTTGTGCATGTTGCTACAAAAAAGAAAGGAAAACTAACTAGACAATAAACACAAATTAAGCATGTTGGTAAAATCAACTTAATTTATTTTGGTAGCCAAGTTAGACACGTTAACGTTACAACTTAATTAACCTAAAGTAGCCAACTTATGCATGTTGGTCCTAAAAGAAAAAAAGGAAAAGATTATAAACATACAACTTAAACATGTTATGTACTATAAAAAAACTTAAACATGTTATGCTGGAACCAACTTAATTTATTGCGGTACACGAATTAAGCACGCTTATGGAACTAACTTAAATAATTTTAGTACCTAGCTTAGGCATATAGACTACAACTTAATCAACACAAGTAGCTAGCTTGGTAAAAACATGCTTAAGCAACTTTGAAAAATGTTGATGCAACTTAATTTTGGATACCCAATGCAAGTCGGAAGCCAAGGAGCTAAACTCGATTTTTTCCCACACGTCTATGGTGTCTGGAAAACCGTTTGCTTTAGCAGAACAAGCGGAGCACCCGACGCATCCTTATGCATCAATGCAAGATTAATTCCTTGGACAGGCCGGAGGTCGAGCTCGAAGGTCATCTTGGTGCCCACGCATGTTGTAATTGCCCCTAAGTCCCAACGAGTGAACTTGATTTGGCTATAAGATATTCTCTTAAAAGATCGGAGGAAGCAAGCTATGCAAAAATAACTTATAAAAAAACAGTCTATGACTCGACATTATGTGTAAGCTATGTACACGAGCCACTTAGCAAAAAGTGCATTCAACCGTTCATTATGTGTAAGCTACTTAGCACATATATATATATAAGTCAGTAAAGTATTATATTTAGACACAACTTAGCAAAAAAGAGCACTGTGTGCGAATTGCAGCAATGGTTTACCAGGGATCTACATGAATACTTAGGAATGCCCGTGATCGACCCACATTGCTCACCAATGTGCTATCACAAACATGCAATGCACACACAACAGCAGAGGGCAGGTGTGGTTCAACAAGACATGGAAACCGCGAGATTAGATTAAATCAACATGAGATTGTGTTCAAAAAAATCAACACAAGATGAGCACTATGAGGTGCCACAGGTTGCTTCTTACTGGAAAATAAGCTAATTTCCTGACATGTTCCCTTAACTGTCGGTGCATCCCAATCAAGATCCTCGACGGCCAAGGTGCTGCGATTTTTAGAATTTCTAGTAGCAAGTGCTGAAACAGGTCTTCTTGTATGTACAAAAGCCATGGCATCTTTATTGACGGACAAATTCCTTGATTTTGGTGCTGAATCCTTACTCTGGCACGCAGGAACAAAAAATCGAGCAGGGATGGCACCGCGAGATGAATCCCCACATGCTAGACATGGGATTGCAGGTTCGCGTTACGAAAACCGCACGGTATTTGGGGGATTTGTGTGCATACCTCGGGTCGCTGGATGTAGATATCTCGTCCTCCGCTGACGAGTTCCCAGCCCTCTCGACATCGCAGATCCCGCCTAACGCGCGCCTTGTCCTCCGCCGACGAGCTTGTCCCAGCCGCCTTGGGCATGCTCGCTCCCTGCCGACGAGCTCATCGCGGCTGCCTTGGGCACGCTCGCCCTCCACCCGCGACCTCGTCGCAGCTGCCTTGCACGCTCTCTCCATACGCCGACGACCTCGTCGCCTTTTCGCGCGCCCTCGCCGACCGCCGACGAGTCCTTGGCCACCACCGATGATTTAGGAAGAAAGTGGGGAACGTTTGGCGACAGAGACAGAGGGGCGTGGCTCCGGAAGGACGGGCGTAAACGTTACCTCTGAGGCATGTGGGCCAGGTGGGAACCGGTCATGCAATCGCATGCTCGACTTGATCGGACGGCACACAAATGAGTGCTGGAACGTGTCAACCAACATCCGGATATTTTTTAGCATTTGGGTTTAATATATATATTCTCCCTTCGTTCCAATATAAGGTGTTTAACTTTTTTTAAACACACGTATCTAGATTCTTTTAGGTGCTAAGTAACTTAAACTAGTAACATGCACATGCAACTAGTCATGTTATTATCTTTATAATGGATTATAACATGTGTGTGATGTCATGCAAATGTCTAATGAAAAATGATATGTATCCCTGGGATGATGGAATCGATCGACCGCACGCTTCGCGTCACGCGCCTAGGTCGCGTCGTCGTGGCCCCACCTGATCCATCTTCTTCCTTATCTTCTCCTACAACCAAAACCAAATGCTACCTTGCGTACGCACGTGTTTCCGCTGCCAGTGCCGCTGTTCTGGGCCGCTCCCCCGAGTGACGAGTGCTTGCCGCCTCCTCCTCCGAGCCCGCTACCTCCTCCTCCCGTCTCCCCGCATGGTGGCTATCGCCAGCGCCACAGCTCGCCTCTATCGCCGCTGCGCACCTCAGGCGCGCGACGTGAAGCACTCCTCCTCCATCCCGCTCGCGTGGTGGTTGTGGTCGGCAATGCCGCGTGCCTCTACCCATGCCCTTCGCCGATGTTCTCTACCATCTATGCCGCCTCACTGTGAAGCCACGCGCCGAACACGCCATGGAGGTGCGTCTCGATCTGGGCCGCCATGGCCTCGCCGGAAGCCGTCTAGCTGCTCCCTCTCTCACACCTCCGGCGAGGACCAGTGTTTTTGAGGTGGAGGATCCTATGCATGCTACCTACTGCGATAGATTTTGCTACCGACGGCGGATGGATTTCCTATAGAAGGCCTTGGTTGTTGCTATGAAAGGCCCCTGAATTTGCTACTCTGGATTATGCTTTTTAGAGAATTTTTGCTGGGATGGGAATTTGCTACATACCAAAATGGTTTTTGCTACAACAGTTTTGAGGTTTTTCTATAATTGTACAAAGTTTTTGCTACGATGTGTCTGGCGATGTTTGTGGTCGAGAGTCTCCGTCGATGTTAGTTTTTTGCTACATTAGAGAACTTTGTTGCTACAACCGTCTTGTGGTTTTTCTACAACATTGTCAACTTTTTTCTACAAGGTCTCCGGCGAGAGTCACCAGCGAGTTTTTTCCGACCATGTCTCCGGCAAAGTCGGTTTTGCTACATTAGCATAATTATTTTGCTGCATGGTCTTCGACAAGGTCTTCGGCGAAGTCTCCGGCGGGACGTTCTATTTTTTGAAGCGAACCATTTTTTACTTCAAAAGCAAAAGTGGGGTCATTTGTAGAAAAAAGGGAGTGTTTTGCAGCAAAAGCGGGATTTGGTGCGATTTTGGGGACACGTGACGCGCAGAGAAGCAGGACGATAGGAGAGCCTAGCGTTGTCCCTAATTAATTAGATTGTAGACTTATATGGTCTTGGTATGTATGATGTTATGATAACTAGCTAAGTTACCCTTCCTATCTTTCTTTATTAATCATCATGCCATGTCCCTAATTGTTTAGTTGGCATTGCTTGAACATGCATGTTACTAAATTACTTCTACTATGACTAGTCTTAATATGTAGGCTTACCCATTTTATTATGGACTTGGACACTAAAAGACTTCTAACACACCCTTTAAAAAAATGCTACTCCCTCTATTTAGAAATATAAGACATTTTAGCATTATGAAATAAATGTATCTAAACACCTTTTAATGTATAAATTTACTCTGAACCTCTACGTCTACACACTAAAAATGTTTAAATATACTCGATTCACAAAGGTAAAACCGTAAAATGTCTCATATTTCTAAACGGAGGGACTAGAACATAACGGAGGGAGTATAGGTATACGTATACCAACATGTATTGCAATTTTGCGACATCAAGTGAGTCGTAGTACTAATCACTACATACTCTCGCAGTGCCAATCCATGAAGAGCAATGCTCAAGTCATGAAAGAAGAGCTGAGGACGAGGATAGCAGATTCAGGTTCTGCCGACGTGACTCTGAAGCTTGAGCTTGTGGATGCACTACAGCGGCTCGGTCTCGACTATCACTACAAGAAGGAGATTGATGATTTGCTTTGTAGGATCAAAGATGACGGTGACGAACCCGACGATCTTCACACAACGGCTCTTCGGTTTTATTTGCTCAGGAAGCAGGGATATAGTGTTTCACCAGGTAACAAATTTGATCACGATTCAAGAGCATATGTATGAAACCAACAGGTATGTACTATAATTGTACCCCGTTTCAGATGTATTCCTGAATTTCAGAGATGCCGGAGGAAACATTACTTGCAACGACACAAGAAGCCTACTGGCCATGTACAACGCTGCCCATGACCGCGACATCGTTTACACCAAAGACCGTCTGCAGCGTGTCCAGGAGCAATCATTGTCACCATCGGTGTCGCTCGAGGAGGTGCGCCACGCCCTAGAAACGCCTCTTTTCAGGAGACCTCGAAGAGTTGAAGCGCGGCACTACATCTCTGTTTATGAGAGAACGAGTACGAGGAATGAGGCCATCTTGGAGCTAGCGAAGCTGGATTTCAGTATTTTGCAAAGTCTATATTGTGAGGAGCTGAGGGATCTTACACTGTAAGTGACTTTCTTTAAAAGAGATTACTATATCGGTAAAATTCCATATTTTCGTAGTTCCAACCCTCGAGCTATCGGCACAATTTTCAGATTTTTTGCTACTCTCTAAGAGCAGACAACAATTTCATAACCCTTGACCATTGCAAAGATACATGGTGCGATGGACGGGTGCATAACTGAGGGTTTGTTTGCAGATGGTGGAAAGAACTCCAACTCCAAGATCATTTGGGTTTTGTACGAGACAGGATGGTGGAGATGCATTTTTGGATGCTAGGTGTTTTATTTGAGCCACAACATTCGTACGGACGAATCATGCTCACTAAGCTCTTTACATTTGTATCGATATTCGATGACATCTACGACAGCTACAGCACATTAGAAGAAAGCAAGCTCCTCACCATAGCTATGGAAAGGTCTCTATATATCTATATGTGGGCTATGCCGGCAGTTTTAATAACCAGTGTCTTGCTAGATATACTAATTCTAGAACAAAAAATAATTTTTTTTCTCTTAATGAAACACCAGGTGGGATGAGCAAGCCGCTGAACAACTCCCCAGGTACATGAAGATCTTTTACAACAAAGTACTCGAGACCGTAAAGGACATCGAAGAAGACCTGAAACGTCAAGGAAATAAGAATGCTGACTATGTAAAAAAGCTAGTAAGTTTATGTCTCCTGAACATGTTGAACAGGAGAAAAGAAAAAAAACTACACTCAGTAATCTCTTATGATCACAAAATATATGTACTCCAACCGTCCCGAAATAGATGTTGTATTTATCTAAATCTGCATGTATCTACGCGTCTAAATACGTATGAATCTAGATAAATGCATCATCTAATTCCGGACTGAAGAAGTATATACCCAAAGCATCCAGCTGATATCACTGTTGTTGTGCAGCTAATCGATGCAACGAAATGCTACTACAACGAGGCAAAATGGCGCGAGGAAGGCGACGCGCCGGCTACCGTCGAGGAGCACCTACTATTCTCAATGCCTAGCAGCTGCTGCATGCACGTACCGGCCCACGCCTTCATTGCCATAGGCGCCACTAGCGACGCCATCGACTGGGCCATGACCTATCCCAAAATCATTCGAGCTTCCTGCATCGTCGGCCGCGTCATCAACGATGTAGCTTCACACGAGGTTGCATATATACTTACAGCTGAACACATATGTCATGTCTTTTCCCCTAATTTGCAGCTGAACATTAGTAGATCATGCACCGGCATGATTATTTGTTAATTGTGTTTTCTTTCCTCTCTCGAATGTTTCAGCGAGAACGAGATCAGTACTCGGGGCAGCAGCAGGGGATGTCGACCGTGGAAGCATGCATGGAGGAGAACAACTACACCGCCAAGGAAGACGCGTACAGCAAACTCAGGGAGCTCATCGAGGAGTCGTGGATGGACATCAGCGAAGAGCACTTCAGGCCGGCCGGTGCCCAACCGTCGGCGCAGCTCCTGGAAGTGGTGGTGGATGCGACTCGCATGCTGGACTTCTTGTACAAGGATCAGGACGCATACACTATCCCACAAGCACTCAAAAGGGTAGCAGATTCCATATATGTGGATCCTATATAAAAAAAAAAGTATTTCAATTCGTGTATACCTATAGTGGATATCTATATAGTCCCTCAAAGCATCTCTATCAGACACCGTAAAAGTGTGGACCAGAAAACGCGTTCTCAAGTCGGGTTTTTCATCCCCATCCATTCCTTCCCTCTCCAATCTCCACCGCGCCGCCATGAAGGTGTCCACGCTAAACTTCTACGAGGCTGTGATGTTCGCGCACTAGCGTCGCGCCGCCGGCCGCAACAGTGTCTACGAATGGCGCATCAGCTATGCGGGGGTGCCGGTGGCTCCGCACCCGGGCCGAACCGAGATGGAGAGCAACATCGCGGCGCGCCGCCGCCAGATGCCCGTGTGAAAGAGGGCACTGCCCCGGTACTCGGTAGCCAGCTCGTACTGGCCGGCGCTGTTCAAGTAGGAGCGGAAGGCCAAGATAGGCAACCGCATCGTGGAGGTTCCATCTTGCGACGAGGAGGAAGCCGGCGGCTTGGAGGAGGAGGAGGACGGCGCGGAGGACAGCGGCAGCGGAAGTGAAATTGTTAACTAGTGGTTGAATCAATGAACTAGATTTATGTAAGATGTGAAATCGTAGCTTTGTTTAGGAAGAACTCGTGATTGAATCAATGAACTGCAACTATGTTTCCGCCTCGAGTTAGATCTCCGTTCCGGGTCAATTTCTGTCACAGCGAGGGTTGGGAACATGACCGTCGAGTGGCGGAGGCCTTGTCGGCAGGCGAAATTTGTCTGCCGGGGCCTGAGTTGACGGCGGTGCCAGGCGGCGGTGATGGATGGACGCGGAAGGGAGGGGAACACGCTGAAACTTCCGTCCCGCCAAGCATCCCGTGGTTCCCAGGTCGGCTCCCGGTCGGACTCGAAACCTGGGGATTTGTGGTTCCGCGGGGCTGTTTTCCCGGGGGCCCTAATTTTTTTGGTTTGGACGGTTTTGGGGCTTCTGTTCTGGCCATTTTTATCACACAAAACTGAATAGTGGAGGTTATTTTTCTTGTTTCATCATTTCACAATGTCTGCTAGAGATGCTCTCAGTGTCATATTACTAGCTCTGCATATTATGTTTGACTAGGTAACATGGCGTGACGACACGCCGTGTCCCAGATGGCGGTATAGTTTTTCAAATGTTTATTAAATTGATTTGCTGATATAATTTGTGAAAAATGATACTTCTTCTGTTTCAGAATATAAAATATTTTAATTTTTATAAAACAAATATATGTAGATATCTTTTAATGTATATTCAGAGTGAACTTATATGCTAAAAAATATCTAAATATATTCTTTCACAAAAGATAAAACATTTTATATTATAAAACAAAGAAAGTAAGATGGTAGTTAGTTAATCGTCCGATTTAATCCCACTTGTGAGTTGACCGTCTCGAATAGTTCTAATTGTATGGGTTCCTCGGTGAGATGGTTTATCGGACTAACGAGCGATTAAACGGGATTTGCCGATTACCCGCAAATTCCCCTAGCTTTTAGGGTTTTCTCCTCCCGGTGGCACCCCGCCGGCGAGTCCGTGTTCTCTTCGATTTCGTCTGGGCCCAACCGAGATCGATTCCCCTCCGGTCTCCCCTGATCCTGGTTGTGTTTGGGGTGGTCCTTGGCCCCTCCTCATTAACCTCGGTCGACGATCGTGGGGCTGGAGTATCTAGGGTTTGGGCGGCGAGACGAGCGAGATCTCGTCAAGGATGGCGTCGGCTTCAGACGCGCGTTCAGCAACGAGCGATGGGAGTTCGAAGGTGAAGGGAAAGGAGCCCGTGAATATTGACGCGATGTTGGAACAAATGGATCTACAGGACGAGGACTTCCATGATCTGGTTTTGGACGATGTAGAATAGGAGCTTCACGCAGGCGTTCAGTGGATGGCACTGGGTAGGGTGCAAACTGAGAAGGGTTTCAGCCACCCTGCGTTCTTTGGGGAGATGAGAGCTGCTTGGAATCTGGCACAAGGGGTCAAGTTTAGAGCGATTGGCGAGAATCTGTTTACGATCCAGGCTTCATGTCTGGGCGATTGGGAAAGGATTGTCAAGAACGGTCCCTGGCTGTTTCGCAACTAGGCAGTACTGATTGAGCCGTATGACGGCCTCTCAAGAGCTGAAGAGAAGGAGCTTTTGCATATGGCAATTTGGATACAGATTCACGAGCTACCGGAGGGCTACTGCAAGTCTAACATTATCACTCAGCTAGTAGAGCGTGCAGGCCTTAAAGTGATTGCGGTGAAAACTGATGGGATACGAGGGAACTATGTCAGGGCGAGAGTAAAATATGATGTGCGTAAGCCTATGACCCGAGTGGTTTCGATTATCAGACAGAACCAACGTCAGTTATTCACTAGTAGAAAACATGCCATCCGTTCGCGCCCCCTCAGAGCATTAGTCCCGGTTGCGCCACCAACCGGGACTAATGCTGGCACGCGTCCCGGTTCGAGCGGGCACGGGGCCCGGAGGCATGCGTCCCGGTTGGTAAGGGGGCATATGTCCCTGTTTTTAACACAAACCGGGACTAAAGATTGGGCGTCAGCCACGTGGCGTGACACACACCTTTAGTCCCGGTTTGTGTTACAAACCGGGACGTATGCTCCCGCCCTCTATAAATGCAATGCCCCAGCCCTCTGCCTCCACTCTGTTTTTTCTCTTGGTGGAAGGTGTGAGGGGTGTGCTAGTTTTTTTCCCCTATGCATGCATTGAAGGTGTTTGATGAAATGTTTGAGTGAATAATCCCGTTCAATTTCTCATAGAACAAAAATATAGAAGGTGTCCGAGACGCACTTGATCTTTCTCCTCTTTATTTCCCTCGATCGAGGTTAGCAATCTTATCTTTTCTCTGTCATTGATACAATGCATGTGTCAATGTTAATTGGTCATTTCACTATTTATGATGTCCTATTTTTTGATAAACTTACTTATATGATGCAGACGAATAGTAGGGAATGGATGTACGGTGACCGGCGCGTAGCCGGGTATATGAAAGGCGTGGATAAATTTATCGATGTGGCTACGGCAAACAAAGATAATGGTTTTATACGTTGTCCATGTGTTCAATGTCGGAACAACAAGGAGTACTCTTCCTCAAAAATCATTCGCGGCCACCTGATTATGAAAGGTTTCATGCCCAACTATAATTGCTGGACCAAGCACGGGGAAAGGGGGGTTATGATGGAAGATGGTGAAGAAGAAGATGATGATAACAACTATCATCATATGTTTCCTGAATACAGTGATACTGCAATGGAAGACAATGGAGAGGAAGGAGGTGAAAACGGGCATCAGATGAGCCGGCTGATGAACTTGGTAGGGTCATTTCTGATGCAAAGCGAGACTGTGAAACAGAAAATGAGAAGTTGAAGTTAGAGGGCATGTTAGAAGATCACAAGAAATTGTTGTACCCAAATTGTGAAGATGGCAGCACAAAGCTCGGTACCACACTGAAATTGTTGGGATGGAAGGCAGAGTGTGGTCTAACTGACTCCTCATTTGAAAAGATGCTGAAAATAATGAAGCCGAAGTTTCCAAAACATAACGAACTTTCCGAGAGTACCTACGAAGGAAAGAAGACTCTTTGTCCTCTAGGATTAGATGTGCAAAAGATACATGCATGCATTAATGACTACATCCTCTACCGCGGTAAGGAGTATGAGAATTTAGATAAATGCCCGGTATGCAATGCATTGCGGTATAAAATCAGACGAGATGACCCTGGTGATGTTGAGGGAGAGCCCCTCCGGAAGAGGGTTCCTGCTAAGGTTATGTGGTATGCTCCTATAATACCAAGGTTGAAACGCATGTTCAGAAACAAAGAGCATGCCAGGTTGTTGCGATGGCACAAAGAAGACCGTAAGAAAGACGGGAAGTTGAGACACCCTGCTGATGGGTCACAGTGGAGAAAAATCGAGAGAGACTTCCCAGACTTTGCAGGTGACGCAAGGAACTTATGGTTTGGTCTAAGTACGGATGGCATGAATCCTTTTGGGGAGCAGAGATGCCACAAAGACTGGCCCGTGACTCTATGTATCTACAACCTGCCTCCTTGGTTGTGCATGAAGCGTAAGTTCATTATGATGCCAGTGCTCATCCAAGGCCCGAAGCAACCGGGCAACGACATTGATGTGTACCTTAGGCCATTAGTTGAAGAACTCTTACAGTTGTGGGGCAAACCAGGTGTACGTGCGTGGGATGAGAACAAACAGGAGCCATTTGATCTACGAGGGTTGTTATTCGTAACCATCAATGATTGGCCTGCTCTTAGTAACCTTTCAGGACAAACAAACAAGGGATATAAGGCATGCACATACTGTTTAGATAAGACTGAAGGTATATATTTGCATAAATACAAGAAGGTTGTGTACCTGGCGAATCGACGATTTCTTCCGACCAATCATCCCGTAAGAAAGAAAGGCAAGCATTTCAAAGGTGAGGCAGATCACCGGAAGAAGCCTGAACTCCCTGCTGGTGATGATGTATTTGGTATGGTCAAGGACATAGAAGTAATATTTGGAAAGGGTCCTAGCAGTCAATCAGTTCTGAACGACGTCGCTAGAGGACACGCACCCATGTGGAAGAAGAAATCTATATTTTGGGAGTTGCCATATTGGAAAGTCCTGCGTGTCCGCTCTTCAATCGACGTGATGCACGTGACGAAGAATCTTTGCGTGAACCTGCTAGGATTCCTAGGCGTGTATGTGAAGACAAAAGATACACCAGAAGCACGGGAGGACCAACAAATTATGAAAGACCCAAAGAACATGCATACACAGAACAAGACGGATAAAGGGCGTCACTTAAGTTGTGCCAGCTATGCTCTTACCAAAGCAGAGAAGGAAATCTTTTTTAAAGTCCTTTACAGTATCAAGGCACCGTCGGGATTCTCATCTAATATAAAGGGCATAATAAATATGGCAGAGAAAAAGTTCCAAAACCTGAAGTCTCATGACTGTCACGTGATTATGACGCAGTTGCTTCCGATTGCATTGAGGGGGCTTCTACCGGAAAATGTTCGAGTACCCATTGTGAAGTGTGCATTCCTCAATGCAATATCTCACAAGGTAATCAATCCAGATATTCTGCCAAGGTTATAGAAGGATTTGGTAAAATGTCTTGTTAGTTTTGAATTGGTGTTCCCACCATCCTTCTTCAATATTATGACGCATCTCCTGGTTCACCTAGTGGAAGATATTTCCATTCTCGGTTCGGTATTTCTGCATAATATGTTCCCCTTTGAGAGGTTCATGGGAGTCTTAAAGAAATATGTTCATAACCGTGCTAGACCAGAAGGAAGCATCTCCAAGGGATATGGAATAGAGGAGGTCATTGAGTTTTGTGTTGACTTTATTCCCGACCTTAAGCCGATTGGTGTTTCTGACTCGCAGCATGAGGGAAGACTAAGTGGAAAAGGCACGCTGGGAAAGAAAGCAATGATATGTAGGGACATGGATTCTTTCACTAAAGCACACTACATAGTTCTACATAATTCCACCTTGGCAGCTTCGTATATCGAGGAACACAAGAATATTCTACGCTCCAAAAACCCGGGGAAGCCTGGATCACTGATTACAGATGAACACATGAAGTTTTTCGGTGGTTGGATGCGGACACATCTCTTGAATGACACCACTGTTGGAGATCAGCTATACTTGTTGGCCGCGTCACCATCTTCTACTATATTAAATTTCCAAGGGTACGAAATAAATGGGAATACATTCTACATGATCGCCCAAGATAAAAAGAGCACAAACCAAAATAGTGGTGTCCTCTTTGATGCAATAGACGAGAATGGACAAAAGGACACATACTATGGTTACATAGAGGAGATATGGGAACTAGACTATGGAGTCTCTTTTAAGGTCCCTTTGTTTCGCTGCAAATGGGTCAACCTGAATGGGGAAGGGGTAAAGATAGACCAGTTGTAAGGAATGACAACAGTGGATCTCAACAATCTTGGTTATAGAGATGAACCATTCGTCCTAGCCAATGATGTATCTCAGGTTTTATATGTGAAGGACATGTCCTCCAGACCGAAAAAAAAATGCAAACGAATACATCATATGATGAGCCAAAGCGTCACATAGTTCTTTCAGGGAAAAGAAACATCGTGGGAATCAAGGACAAGACAGACATGTCAGAAGATTATAATAAGTTTGATGAAATTCCGCCCTTCATAGTGAAAACTGACCCAAGCATTCCGTTAAGTAAAGAAGATGCTCCATGGTTACGTATGAAGCGATCATAAGGAAGGACATATGCCAAGAAGTTCATGCTCATATTATGTAACTCTAGTTCATGTCTTTCGCGGTTTGTGGCTTCACCGAAGGATATCTTTCGTGGTTTGTGGCTTGATCGGGATTATATATAGGGGGCCTTTAGTCCCAGTTTTGTAGTCTCAGTTTTTAATATTAATAAATGTCTTGAGTGTTAGTCCCGTTTTGTGGCTGGACCGGGACTATGAGAAGTTGTCCCGATTCGTACTTACTATTAAGATCTGATCTCCAAACGCGTGCGGTCACATATTAGGGAGTGCCTCTATGACCAGTTTCTTGGAGATGCCGGAGGACTGGGATCCGGCGGCATCTCCCTGAAACTGGTCGTAGTGGTGTCCCTACTCTCGAAAACCATCTTGCAGCTTGTAACTTATCTAAC
Organism: Avena insularis; assembly: GCA_023614405.1. Lineage (NCBI taxonomy): Eukaryota > Viridiplantae > Streptophyta > Magnoliopsida > Poales > Poaceae > Avena > Avena insularis. Next base: position 360,794,921 of record CM042697.1, read on the forward strand.
TAGATCAATACACCTGGGAGCTAACTAATTTCACATATTAGGGAGTGCCTCTATGACCAGTTTCTCGGAGATGCCGGAGGACTGGGCTCCGTCGGCATCTCCCTGAAACTGGCCGTAGTGGTGTCCCTTCTCTCGAAAACCATCTTGAAGCTTGCAACTTCTCTAACTAGATCAATACGCCTGGGAGCTAACTAATTTCACATATTAGGGAGTGCCTCTATGACCAGTTTCTCGGAGATGCCGGAGGACTGGGCTTCGTCGGCATCTCCCTGAAACTGGCCGTAGTGGTGTCCCTGCTCTCTAAAACCATCTTGGAGATGCCTCAAACTGGATGTAGGACTAGACTCACAAGGATGCCTATTTATAGTACAAGCAGCTCGGCATAGTGTCGACACTTACGAAATAATGTCAACACTCACCCCTATTATTAGTGCTGACTCGTGTTTTGTCCCGGTTGGTGTCTCCAACCGGGACTAAAGGTTCATCTTTAGTCCCGGTTGGTGACACCATCCGGGACAAGGTACACGCCGCAGGACATAATGTCGACACTCACCCCTATCATTAGTGCTGCCTGGCCCAGCCTGTCGAAATCCCTCCAACCGGGACTAAAGATAAACCTTTAGTATATTGAAAATCCGAACAATGAAAATCCTTCGCGTGGTATCATATTATGTGACATAGTTGAAAGTAAAAATACCAGGCTTGGTATATTGATCATGTCTCGAAAAAACCTTCACAAAATGACCTATCATGTTCGAGGTTTCATGGCTTTCGGTCCAAATGACCGATGTTATGTGCTGAATCACGGCATAGTTTGTGATGCTGTGCCCATATTATGCATGCATGTGGACATTGGTATGGAGAACAATGTTGCAGGAGGAAGTTTTCCTTTTTGTCGCACGGAAAAGCCCTTTTCCATTTTCCGAGCGCAAAAAACGGGTCGTTTTGTGAAGTAACCACCAATATGCCGTTTCAGAATGATACCATCCCATTTTCCTAAAATACTAGACCATCTTACATGGACTATCTCCCAACTGGGACATATCAAACCTTTTCGTCCATCCCGGGTAAAAATGACAAATGTCTGCCGAATCGGCAGCAAGTGGGTCCGGTTTGTACTACAGGTACATGATCTATCGCCCGTGATTTTTTGAAAAAATCATTTTTAGACTCGCAATATGTGGTTTCTTTAGAGATCCTATGCAAGATCTAACGATGCTCGTTCCCTATCTTCATGCACGTCAGTTCGACCATAGTTAGAAATTCAAAAAATTCAAAACGGGCATAATAAATTCAAAAAAAATCCGAACAATGAAAATCCTTCGCGTGGTGTCATATTATGTGACATAGTTGAAAGGGAAAATACCAGACTTGGTATATTGATCATGTCTCGAAAAAACCTTCACAAAATGACCTATCATGTTCGAGGTTTCATGGCTTTCGGTCCAAATGACCAATGTTATGTGCTGAATCACGGCATAGTTTGTGATGCTGTGCCCATATTCTGCATGCATGTGGACATTGGTATGAAGAACAATGTTGCAGGAGGAAGTTTTCCTTTTTGTCGCACGAAAAAGCCCTTTTCCATTTTCCGAGCACAAAAAACGGGTCGTTTTGTGAAGTAACCACCAAAATACCGTTTCAGAATGCTACCGTCCCATTTTCCTAAAATACTAGACCACCTTACATGGATTATCTCCCAACCGGGACATCTCAAACCTTTTCATCCATCCCGGGTAAAAAAGACAAATGTCTGCCGAATCGGTAGGATGTGGGTCCGGTTTGTACTACAGGTACATGATCTATCGCCCGTGATTTTTTGAAAAAAATCATTTTTAGACTCGCAATATGTGGTTTCTTCAGATATCCAATACAAGTTCTAAATGAGCCATTTTTCTTTCCGCCATTTCTTCCCGCCATTTTTCTTCCTGCCATTTTTCCCCGGCATTTCTCCCGCCATTTCTTCCAGCCAGTTCTTCCCGCCAGTTCTTCCCTTCAGTTATCTTCCTTCCATTTCTCACTATATATATGTAGGGTTGGCCTCCATTGTCATTGCACATCTCTAGACTCATATCTGCAACCTCATCAATCTTTCCCATGACTTCCACCGTAGCACTAACTCCCAGGAAGGCGGAGGCGCTTTGCGCCTTGAACTACCCCTGCCGGGCCATCGTGTCCCTGCATTTGGATCTCGAGCGCCGTAGGCATGCCGGTTCCTCCTGTCCCTCTAGGTGTGGCGCGTCGGATGGCCATCATGAACCACTGCTACTTCGAGCTCACGCCGAAGCAGCGGAGGAATCCCAGATGGCATCTCGACTATTTCCCGACTTGGAAAGCCTTCTTCGTGGATCGGCGTGAGAGGGCGCTCGCCAGGCACGAGGAGGATGGCCCACCTCCTATGAACTTCAACGATGCCGGCCGTCGCTTGTGGTGGCGCGGTCGGACTCTCCAGAGCGTCATGGCCTATGACACGGCCGCCGACTCTAACCCCCGCCTGCGCTACCCTCAAGTCCAGCCCACTCGTACTCAGCCTTCAAGGTTCAACTACGGTGACCCCGACGGCAATGACGACGGCAAGTAGCACGACTACAAAGATGGCGAGTATTACAGGTGTAGGCAGGAGCATGACTAAATCACTCCAACATTGCAAAACAAGTTTGGCCGATTGTGGCTTAATCTGGCCATGTATCTTAATTTCCAGTTCTTCTATGTAACTTTGTGTTAGCTACATTATGTACTTTAATTCCAGTTCTATCCTAATAAAATTTTCTTTCCGCCCATTATTTTCCGTCCTTTTTCCCGCCCATTAATATATAAAAAATATAAGTTAATTCAAATCCAAATTAAAACATAGAAAATGGTTTTGAATTATTTATTCAAATCCAGACACTTTTTATGTTTAAAGTTTTTCTAAATTCCAAATTAATATTCAAAAAAATATAAGTTAATTCATTTTTAATTTTAAATGGTTCATAGTTTAAATGGTTACATTAATTATTTTTAAAAACACAAAATGGTTTTGAATTAGTTATTCAAATTCAAACACTTTTTATGTTTAAAGTTTTTCTAAATTCCAAATAAATATTCAAAAATATAAGTTAATTAATTTTTAATTTTAAATGGTTACATTAATTATTTTTTTAAAATAGAAAATTGTTTTGAATTATTTATTCAAATCCAAACACTTTTTAAGTTTAAAGTTTTTCTAAATTCCAAATTAATATTCAAAAATTATAGGTTAATTCATTTTTAATTTTAAATGGTTCATAGTTTAAATGGTTACATTAATTATTTTTAAAAACAGAAAATGGTTTTGAATTGGTTATTCAAATTCAAACACTTTTTATGTTTAAAGTTTTTCTAAATTCCAAATTAATATTCAAAAAATATAAGTTAATTCATTTTTAATTTTAAATGGTTCATATTTTATATGGTTACATTAATTATTTTTGAAAAATAGAAAATGGTTTTGAATTAGTTATTCAAATTCAAACACTTTTTTATGTTTAAAGTTTTTCTAAATTCCAAATTAATATTTAAAAAATATAAGTTAATTCATTTTTAATTTTAAATGGTTACATTAATTATTTTTAAAAACAGTAAATGGTTTTGAATTAGTTATTCAAATTCAAACACTTTTTATGTTTAAAGTTTTTCTAAATTCCAAAGTAATTATCATTTAAAAAACATTACAAATTTAAACGCCAAAATAAAAATAAGGCGGGAACAGAGAGAAAATTCCTGAAAAAATTTGAAAACAGGGTCATATGTCCCGGTTGGAGCCACCAACCGGGACTAAAGACCCCCTGCGCGCGCCCCTTGGTCTGCTGAAAAAATTGGAGTATACGTCCCGGTTGGTGGCTCCAACCGGGACGTATGACCCTTTAGTCCCGGTTGTTGGCATCAACCGGGACGTATTCTCCCTCCCCTTTATACATGACGCCCCTTCTCCTTCTCCTTCTTCCCCGTTCCTCATCAACCGCAACAGATCATCGCCGCCGCCGCGAGGACAAGCGCTCGGACGCCGTCAGGCTGCCCAACCACCGCCCATTGCCGGCCTCCACGCCGCCCGCCGGACTCCACGCGCCCGCTTATCGCCTCCACATGCTCCTCGCCGGCGCTCCAAGCCTCGCCGACTCCAGCCACTGCCTCCATCGCTGATTCCGGCCACCCTGAACCCCTCTGTCAAGTGTTTCGAGCTCCTGGTGAGTTTCTGAAGCTCAAGGAGAGCTCGTTGTTGCCGCTTGCTTGTAGCCGCCGCTGTCAGAAAGCAAGCTCCGCCGCTCGCCGCCATCGTGACCACTGTTCCGATGACCACAAGCGGGCGGCGCTGCCACCACTAGGTCCGCCTCGATCTCCTCTTTCCAACTAGCCTACCCACTAGCCTGCGCGTGCAACGAATCGACGGATTCGAGCCCAACCCGAGGATCCCCATTGCTGATGTCATGCTGACATCAGCATGAGGCAATATATCCTCTTTTCTTTTTATTAAAATCATTCCTGTAATTCTTTTTTGAAAATAATTATAATAACCCATAGGGCCGAGACATCAGCGACTGTGAGTAGCCCCAGATTGAGTGAGAAATGTTTCCCAGCCTATGGTGACGTCAGCCTGAGGTCATAAATGTTTTAAAATTGATTAAATAAATTTCAGAAAATGATTTAATATTGTAAAATCAATAACTTATTATTTATAAGTCAGAAAAATATGTATAATATACCAAAATGTTCAGAAAAATGAAACCTACCTCTTTAAGGTATAATCATGCATTGTTAAGCAACTTAAATGACAAGTTTGATTAGAAGAACATAGTAACCCCTCATAGGTGATTCCGGAGTTTCCCGAACCCCAACCATCCCGAACCCGAGGATTGATTGATTGCCGCCTTTCTTTCCGGTATTGGTTCTTCGCTTTATACATGACGCGCCTGATGTAATAAATTGTTTTATAATTCCAGAAAATTATTAAATATTGTAAAATTCATATCTTATTATTTATAAGTCAGAAAGATACAAATAATATATCAAAATATTCAGAAAAATGAGTTCTACCTTTTTAAGCTATAATCATGCATTTCTAATCAACTTTAATGACAAGTTTAATTAGAAAACTAAATCAACCCCTCTCATATGTTTCCGGAGTTTCCCGAGTTAGGGTTTTCAACCCTCGGAACCCCGTTTAAATTGCCGAGCAAGTTTTAGGGTTTCATTTCAATGCAATTCAACTTATCATATCATCATCCTTGTTTGAGCATTCGGCCTATCCCTCCTCCCCGACCGCCACAGCGCCTCCGTCTCCGTCCATCGCCACGCATTCCAGCCGCCCCTTCCCTTTTAGTGTGTATGTATATATTGTGTATGTATATATAGTGTGTATGTATATATTTTTATTATTGTGTATGTATATATTAGGGTTTCTCTGAATTCGGGTTTATCCGTTTTTCCACCTATGCAGAAAATATGGACCCACACGTCAGAGACGAAGAAAAGGAAGAGTTGATCCAAGGTATGATCCGCGGGGAGGAAAATTTAGATGTATCGACGTTTCTGAACAACTCTGGTGAGGGTGATCCTCTTTTTGCCGGAATAGACGACTTGTTTGAGGTTGAAGGTGTTGCCTTCTGCGAGGGAGAAGGCGATGCCTTATGTAATCGAGAAGACGACCGCTCTGGCGAGGTGCATGTAATATAATTAATTCATTAATTAATCATCTGCTATCTATATAGAAATAGTAACGACGATCTTTCTTCTTTTAGCCCTCCGGATCGAACAATTCTACCGAAAAGAGCGGATGAGGCCCAACCAAAAAGTTGGAAGACCATGAGAGGTTCAGGATCGAAGATATCGCTGAAGACGGCAAACCGACGGCTCCCGAAGTTGTCGCAATCAAATTTGTGGCACAATGCGGAGTAATCGTTAGGGACTTAATCCCGATCACCATTCAAAATTGGAATAGGCCTGCTGATGCTAAAGAAGAGGGAACATGTTTGTTTGTTCCTAACAAGGCCAAAGATTTACTATGGAAGAGGCTCATGGTTAATTTCAAACTACCGATGATAGAGTTGGATCCAAATGCGGAGGATCCAGTTGAGGACGCCTTAGAACATGGGAGAGCCATGGAGGCTAAGGTCAGGGAGTGGGCTATGAAGAAGATGGCCCAGTGTTTCACTAACTGGAAGAAAAGATTGCACCTTGACTATGTCGTGAAAGAGAAGACTCCGGATTTCAAGAAGACTCAGTTTGAGAAGATAAAACCATTCTGGGCTGAGTTTGTAAATTACAAGACATCAGAAAAAGCTAAGAAAATGTCTGCAACGAATAAGCTGAATGCTGCTAACAAGAAGTATCACCATACTATGGGGCAAGGTGGCTAAAGGGCTGGCATTCCTAAGTAGGAGAAACTTGAGAATGAACTGCGTGCGAAAAAGATCACCCCAGAGACAGACGATTGGGTAGAACGTGCAAGGAATTGGTTTTACGGGCATGGGGCACGTTGGACTCGGAAGGGATGTATATATATAACATACGACATAAAGAAGACCCCTTGCCAATCGAGAGGATGAGAAAAGCAGTAAAGGCTGTTAAAGATGGGGACTTCATTCCCGATAGAGAGAATGATGAGCTCACACTCGCCCTTGGAAATAAGGAACATGATGGACGAACACGAGGCACAAGAGGCTCCCAACCATGGAGGACTGGGTTTCCCGAAGAGAGGAATAAATATCCTGATAGAAGTCGTCAGAGGAGAAAGGACAGGGCGGAAGTTGAAGCAGATATTCAGAAAGAGCGAATGCGTATAATTGAAGAACGAATAAAGCAACAACAAGATGAAATTAATGCACTTAAAGAGCAAAGTACTACCAGCCCATCTCAGCAGCACACTGCATTCGATGCTACAGGCCTATCGAATAATCGAAAAAGCAGTGTGGCTTCCACCGTGGTCCCGGGTGATGACAATGGAGCTGACGATGGTGCATCGACGATGGCTCCTGTTGGCTACCCAGTGGATGATATCACAGAGATGACACACTGCGAGCTACATGTCAAAGTTGTGAACATATCAATGAAGGTGGCGGTCGGTTATGCCTTACCAATTGGACCCACACCAACTTACCACCGTCGTCCGGTTCCAGAGGGCTACGTTGTTGTCGGGGTGGATGAAATCATGCCCACCTGTGAAGTTTTGGATCTTCACTACCCTGCAGGTGAAGGGGATGTGACTATACTGGGAGACGCAACAAACGTCACCATTCTATGGCCGAAGGAATGTATCGTGCTTCGAAATCACACGCCAAGGCTATCTTCGCCGCCGCCTCACCCGTCTCCAGCGAGGTCGTCGCCATGTAGCCGTCTTTCGCCTCACCCGGCTCCGCCTCACCAATCTCGGCGCAGCCATCGCCATGGAGCCATCGCGGCGCCTCGGGATAAAAAGCATAAGCGTACGCTACTCTGCGCCGTGGTAGCGATCGCAAAACGTAAACAAGAGCCTCTTCCAAAAGTACCAAAGGTTCCTCCCAAGAGAGCTTATGACTGTACTGAAGAGGAGACTGCGGCGATCGTTGATGCGGAAACGACAGCGTTTTTTCTAAGCTGAGGCGGCCGAAAGAGCTAGAGTTCCCCAGCACCAAATAAGAAAAAGCCAAACTGTTGAAAATGCTAAAGACTCTTCATCAACCCGAGCCAAATCTGTCATCAGACTATGAGCGTTCTATTCTCAAGTCACATGCGGCACAAAAAGCCTCGAAGAGCAGTACTGATGCAAGCGAGAAATCTGTTGCCCAGCTCGGAGAACAAGCAAAACAGTCTTGCGCCCCTCTCAAGGTGATTTCCCAAACCAATGTGGGGTCGAGCAAATATGGGGCCAAAGAGCAGTATGATCCAGAGGTAGTTGCACAATACGGAGAAGCTGCCGCTGCTCAAGGTATGAGTATTGCCCAGTACTTATCCTAGTTAGAGTACTTCCCCATGAGTGAAGTAGCATACAAATACCAGTACGGCAAACCTCTTGTCAAACCTGAGGAGGTAAACAATCTTCCAACAAAAATGCGAAGATTGCATAACTGGTACATGCATGCCACAAAGGCCGGGGCTAACTGGATAGTGCTGAGGGTTACAAAAAAGCATCATGGGAAAGAAAAGGATGACATGATATCCATTGAATTTGATGAACTATTTCAATTATTCAATCAAGACGCCTTGGACAAATTGATCATCAGTGCCTATTGTCTGTAAGTACTAATTCTGTAATTAATTTAGTCTCCAGCTATCTCATCTTGTTTATTGCATGTATATAATCATACTGTAATATGCAGAATGAAGATTCTCGAATGCAGCAGAGGACAAATCTATGACATTGGCTTCATTGACCCATATTGGGTTCATGAAGCTAATCTCAAAACAAGCCCCCAGGATACGGAGGATAATATAGTACACGCGTTAAGGTTTCAAGAAACCAGAAGGGAAATACTTTTTCCTTACAACTTCGAGTGAGTGTTATTGTCTTCTATACACTTTCTATTTCGCTTACTCGATGTTAAGTGTATAATTGATTAGTTATGCATTCGCAGCTTTCACTATATTATGTTAATCATTCAACTTGACAAAGGGCGTGTACTAGTCATGGACTCGAAACATAAACCCCTTGAGTAGTGGAAGAACATGCAGATGCTTCTCCAGCGGTAATTCTAATCATTACGACACTATATCGGCAATGTTCGTGAATTTTATGATTTCAAGTAATTAATAACTTATTTTATTTGTTTTCTTCGCCGGGTAGCGCTTGGAAACGGTTCACCAACAAGGCTAGGGGTGTTTGGAAAGCGGAGCTTACATTTGAAGCACTAGATGTAAGCACCACTAGCTATATCCGCGCATCTCGTTGATTCTAGTTTTGATACAGTTATTATCATGCTTGATTATTATTTTGATTGAACTATGTTCTCGTAAAGTGCCTGACACAGGGACCAGGTAACAATCTATGTGGATACTATGTTTGCGAGTTCATCCGGAAGACTTGCGATGAGAAGGGCAGAAATTTAGAGCAACTCCACGTACATAAACAATTTCTTTAGTTTTTAATTACAATCAAATTGTGTTTAGTTTCATTCATATAGGCTGACTCCTTTTCTAAATCAGATCGAACGTCTATGGGACGGTCTTCTGCCAAAGGATCGCGTACGAGCAATTCAGCAGGAATTGGCGGGACTCTTGGATGCAGAAGTCCTAAACCCAAAAAGGGAATACTATTCGGCTGTGTATAGACAATAGAGATTGTAAAAAGCAACTTTTGTATGTAGTGCATGAACTCGATCCGTGTATCGAATGTAATATTGTCTTGATGATCTTGTGTAATATAATGGTTCCTTCATTGATAAGTGCAAAACACTAAATAAACAATAAAACAACCTAAATGAATTCTCTGCCGCGGCACAAAAAGTGGCGAAAATACTGCCACGGCAACAAAATGTGCCAAAATGAATTCTCTGGCGAAGAGAATGTAAATCTACGCTTGGCAGAAGGTTATTGTCCCGGTTCGTGTTACGAACCGACTATCTCCACCCTCGCCCTCTGACGCCGCCACGTGTACCCCCATTTGCCCGGTTGGTGGGGCAACCGGGACTAAAGGTTGGGGCTTTAGTCCCGATTGCCCCGTACCGGTTGGGTAACCTAGACTAATGCCCCTTACCAACCGGGACCAATGGGGCGTTTTCTACTAGTGATTTGTGTTCAGGTATGAGAAACTTGCTTTCTTTTGTGAAGCCTGTGGCAAACTAGGCCATGGCTATAAAGAATGTGGTCGTGGAGTGTATGAGGAAAAGGAACTAAAGTTCAAAAAGTGGCAATATGCTGACATGCCATCTCGTAATACCTTTGGAGGTGGTTTCAGTGGGAGCCGGGGAGGTGGTAGAACGGGAAGAGGAGCTTTTGGAAGGGGTACTGGTTGTGGGGTATCCCAGGACGCTGATGAGAAAGAGTCAGAGGAACTGGAAGACACGGGTACAAGCCCAAAAAACCATTAGATACAACAATGACTGAAGGCAATATGTATGCTCGGAAGAGGATAAATTTTGATGATAAGGAACCGGCTGTGGAAGGGAATAATGGACAGATTTTGGTACTGAACAATACCGATATAGTTATGAGGACGGGGGAGGAGACTGATGAGGAGAGTACGTCTTCTGTGGACAGTAAAAGTAATAAGAGAGCTAAGAAGAGGGAGGTAGGCAAAAAACAAAACTTGGAAACATTGGCGGGCTCCCGAGAGGAGCGCCGCCAGTCCCAATGAAAATCCTAGCTCTGAACTGTCGCGGTTTGGGAAGTGCCGTGGGAGTTCGTGCGCTCCGGGAGATCCAGGAGCAAAACAACCCCTAGGTGATGTTCCTCTCTGAAACTCATTTGGACAAAGCTGGTGCAGAGTGGTTACGGGTGCAGACCCGTATGGATGGTATGATAGTGGCTGAAAGTGATGGTCGTAGTGGTGGCTTGGTTCTTCTTTGGAAGAATGAGGTGGGCATTGAGGAGATGGGAATACACTCAAATTATATAGATGTTCTAGTGGACGGTGGTGACGCTGCTACTAGATGGAGATTAACTGGCCTATATGGTGAACCGTCGTGGGAAAATAAGTACAAAACCTGGGAGCGTTTACGTGATTTACACGGGCAAATCGACATGCGATGGATGATGATCGGAGATTGGAATGAAATTCTTTACACGCATGAGAAGGAAGGGGTGTTGGAGATATGCCCAAGAGGCAATAATAAAGTGGTTATTATCATATCTGCATGCTTATGATAAATGTTTACATACCATGCTATAATTGTATTAATCTGAAACATTAATACTTGTGTGATTTGTAAACATAAAAGAGTCCCTAGTAAAGCCTCTTGTTAAACTAGCTTGTTGGTTAATATATGATCATGGTTTCCTGATCATGAACATAGAGATGTTATTAACAACAGGGTCATATCACTAGGAGAATGATATGATGGACATACTCCTATAGTTAAGCATAGCATAAAGATCAAGTCATTTAATATAGTTCATTTGTTATAAGCTTTCTGATACATAGTAACCTAATTCCTTTGACCATGAGATCATGTTAATCACCATCACCGGAAGGATGCTTTGATGACATCAAACACCACACCGTAACAGGGTAGCTATAAAGGTGGCATTGAGTATTCGGAAAGTATGGGTTGAGGCACATGGATCAAGAGTGGGATTTGTCCATCCATATGACGGATAGATATACTCTGGGTCCTCTCGGTGGAATATCATCCAATTAGCTTGCAAGCATGTGACTGGCTCACAAGGGATCACATATCACGGGAACGTGAAAAGAGTACTTATTGGTAACGAGGTTGAACTAGGTATGCAGAGATACCGACGATCAAAACCTCGGATAAGTAAACTATCGTGAGACAAAGGGAAATTGGTATTGTATGTAAGTGGTTCATTCGATCGCAAAGTAATCGTAGAAATATGTGGGAGCCATATGAATTTCCAGATTCCTCTATTTGTTATTGATTGGAGAAGTGTCTCGGTCATGTCCGCATAATTCACGAACCGTAGGGAGACACACTTAAGGATTCGATGTTGTTGAGTAGTTATGGAATGATGAGTAAGAGACCGAATGTTGTTCGGGGTCTCGGATAGGATCCGGGTTATCACGAGGAGATCCGGAATGGTCCGGAGAATAAGATTCATATAAGGAAAGTCATGTTTCGGAGTTAGGGAATGATTCCGGTGTTTTCATCGGGAATGTTCTAGAAGGGTCCGGAAGGTCCGGCACTCCGGAGGGGAAGGGTACATGAATGTGTCATGACAATATGGAATGATTGCATCATGTACTAGGTATCATGGCTGGGCAAAATAAAGTAAGAATTCAAATCCTAGTTTGAAAGACAAACGCCAATTTGAAAAGTCAAACGACAAGTTTGCTTGGTGGAGGGAGAGTAGGAAACCTACTTAGGGAGGAAGTCCTACTCCCTCCACCCGCCGGCCAAGGAGGAGGACTTGGAGGAGGACTCCCTCCTCCCAACCGCGCCTACCTCCCACCTATAAAAGAAGGGGCAGGGGTGCCCCCTCTTCAACACACCCAACTCACCTCAAACCCTAGCCCCAAGCCGCCGACCTCCTCCCAAGTCACCGCCGCCTAGGGCCCTCCCAAGTCGCCGACTAGGGTTTCCCCAAACCCTAGCTGCCGGCTACACCTCTCCCCTTGGTGCCTCTAAACCGTAAATCGCCAAGGCCTCTCTCATACTCCACCATACTCGCTCCGGCTTAAGGCGAAGCCCTGCGAGATCTCCTCTCTACTTCCGACACCACGCCGTCGTGCTGCCGGAATCACGAGGAGAGTGCTACAACCTCCGCTGCCTGCTAGAACAAGGGAGAGGAAGGTCTTCATCGAGTACCGAACGTGTGACCGACTGCGGGAGCGCTGCCGGAACGCATCGCCGGAAGGATCGTCTACACGATCTTGAGATCGGCAAGTGTACGACTACATCACCCACGATAATCTGCTCTCATTAACCGCTTTGGATCTTCGAGGGTTAGTATTCTATCGACTCGTTGATACAATCTAGTAGATAGATCTTGGCTTGATCATAGATTAGATCTTGATTGTGTGTTCATGCGGTAGAATTTTTTTGTTTTCCATGCTACGAAACCCTACAGTGGTATCAGAGTCGTGTCTATATGTAGATCTGTTGCACGAGTAGAACACAATGGTCATTATGGGCGTTGATGCTGTTGTTGTCGATTGCTTCTTGTGTACTTTGCATCTTGCGGGATGGTGGGATGAAGCGGCCCGGGCTAACCTTACATGACATCGTTCATGAGACTTGCTCCACGCTTGACATGCAACTTGTATTGCATAAGTGGCTTTGCGGGTGCCTGTTTCTCCCAACATAGTTAAGATTCAATTTACAACGGGTGATTGACAATACTAGTATCAATGTTGTGGTTCTTGTTCGTAAGTTAGAATGACACTTATTGAAAGCCCCAAACCATGTAAAACATGCAAAGAAAATTAGAGGCGTCTAACTTTGTTTTGCAGGGGTGTGCTGTGATGTGATATGGACATGATTGTGATTATATTTGATGTATGCAATGTTCCTTATTGTAAGTTGACAACCGGCAGGAGCCATATGGTTGTCTTTAAATTCTGTTAAGATCTGCGTGTCTATTCAAAGTACTTGTAATAGTTCAAGCTGGTGGACGACAACCATGAAACGGCACCATTGACCTTGACGCCATGCTAGTGATGATGGAGATCATGTTCGTGCTTAAAGATGGAGATCAGAAGCACAAGAAGGAAGTCCATATGATATCACATATTATGAATTGCATGTGATGTTAATCCTTTTATGCATCTTGTATTTCTTAGTTAACGACGGTAGCATTATAAGATGATCCCTCAAGCACACAATTTCAAGTTTTAAAGTGTTCATCCTTAGTAAGCACCGTTGCTAAAGCTCGTTGTTTCGAAGCACCACGTGATGATCGGGTGTGTTAGATTCTGCGAGTGTATACAACGTGAGCAAGCCAGATTTGCTCATGCGGAAGCTAAGGTTTGATCTTGACGAGCCTAGCATGTACAGACATGATCTCGGAACACGGATCACCGAAAGGTAAAGCATGAGTCATAGAGTAGATATGATGAACATGTTGATTGTTCGCCATTGAAGCTACATCAACTCTCGTGATGATCGGTTTTGATGTGGTGAATTTGGTTCGTGTGATCACTAAAACAATGTGAGGGATATTGTTTTGAGTGGGAGTTCAACAGCAATATGATTAAAAGTTGAACACTATTTATCATAAATTAAATCAAAGTGAATTTGCATAGTTGTTGTAGTCATTGGCATCCGTTTACCACCTTGCGCTTAGTTATAATTGAGATGATAGAACTATAAAATTCTGGTTAGTTACTTTACGAACTGGTATCGTATTGTTTTGAAGTGTTAATCTAAAGTTTAAAAGTCCCATTGCAAACTTTCAGTAAGTTTCGATTACTCCGTGAAATTTAATAGTTGGTATTAAATCAAGAGTAACAATTCTAGTGTTAGTATATAAGTATCATGTTTGTCTCCATGATTCTTGATATTCAAAGGATTGTCTTAATATCAAGGTTATCTAGGATCTGAAAGAGTTGTTTCAGAAACCATGATGTGTGGAAGATATTGTGATATCTAAAACGAAGTTTTGGTTGCAACATGATAGAGTATAATATGGCAAAAGTCATGTTCTCATATTTGATGAGAATTTGCAAAAGGTTGGAGACACTAGTTGTCCTAATCCTCCAAAACGTTTTGGAGAGCAACATTATACTCGCGATTCACCGTTATAAGCTAAAAGTAGCTTGATCATGGATAATTCCATGATAAAGGTGAATATCTGATGTAGGTAAAATGTTTACTACACCAAGAGATTACTAAAGAAAGGAATTTGAAAGAACACCAAACATTTGATGATGGTGATCTACTTCAAAGTGCAAGTCCAAAGACATTGGTATTTTACTATACATGCTTTGGACTATGTGTCATGTATATGGCTCCACTAATGATATTGATAGATTCTTTCAAACAGAAAAGAAATACTGAAAGAGAATCTCATAAATATATGGCAGAAAATAAAAGACTAGAATTTTTCTGTTTAGGTATATAAAGGATATACGTGTTATGGCTATATTCTTTGCTTGTTAAACAATATGGTTCTTAAGTATTGGGATAATGTTGATTGAGAATAAATAAAGGGTTATTGTGTTGCTCGTTAAACATCAAAGCTTGCCTTCAAGATTTGTTTTATCAGGTATTATGAGAACAAAAGGGTTGTTCAAATAATTGCCATAATCCATAAAAGATGGATGATTTACAAATCTAGTTGGATAAATCACATCCATAAAATAAGTGCTAAAAATGTCGAAAGACAAATTGATTAAAAGATCACTTAGGAAGTGACATCGCCGTTTAAATTATATTGGAAAGAAAACATGAAGAAACTCCATGTGGATGGAATTTTGGAGTCTTTTGATTTTTTATCAAATGATGCTTGTGAAACTTTCCTAGAGATAATTAAAACTTCGTTCATAGGCCAAAAGGGAATGGATGACTAGCTTATTGAAACTTGTACATAATGTTGTATGAAGTCCATTATGTATAGTCAAGAGCGATGGATTTCAACTTCATATGCTTTCTCCGAAAATTTGAGTGCATATATGAATATTTACTTAATAAGGATGAAGTATGAAACATTTGAAAAGTTCAAAGACTTTCAAGATGAAGTGCAAGATCATTGTAACTAGAATATAAATAGTTTATGATAAGATCATAAAGGAAGATATTTGAGTTACAAGTTTAGCATAATACCTAAGATTTAAGGAATCGTTTTGTGGATTTGCATTTTTCGAAACACCATAAGAGTATGGAGCGTTCGAGATATGTAATTAAACCTTGTTTGACATGGTAAGATCAAAGGTGTAATTCATAAAACTGCCATTATATCTTAAAGATTAAAAGCTTTAGAGACTATCATTTTTCCACTGAAAAGAGCTCCATCATAATCCGCTGAAATGACACCATATAAAGTTATGGTTTGGGATACAACCCAAGTTGTCATTTCTTAAACATTGGCATGCTATGCATAAGAAAGATGTTTGCAACCAAAGTCGGATGAACCTGTCTTTGTATGTTATTTCGAATAACTGTTCCTCCATAACATCGGAGACAAAAGTGTTTGTCGCTTAGAACGTCAAGTTTCTTTGAGAAGGAATTTTCCGTGAAAAGTTAATTGGGAGGACAATAGAACTTTGATAAGGTTAAAGGAACCTTAGCTATATGTGCAAAGTTGCGCAGCGCCGAAAAGTGTTCTGGAGGCAGCAACAATGCTGATGGCTCACGTGCCTCAAAGGTTGTGGTCACGGAGGTCAAAGTTTCTATTGAACCAAGTAGGTCGGGTAAACAATCAAATACCAAGATTTGAGAGTTAAATCATTGTTTGACAATAATGATCCGACTTCATGCAAAGAAGCGATGATGGGCCCTGACTCCGTCATATGGCTTGAAGCCATAAAATCCATGATAGTTCCATATACGAGAGATCAAGCTTTGAACTTGAAAGACCCTCTAGAAAGGTACAAGACCTTACAATCGTATTTGGATCTATAAAGAAATAGACATGGATGTTTCACATCTATGAAATAGTCGACATGTTGGGAAAGAGTTCACAACAATGTTCAAAGGTTGACTATGACAAGATCTGATCTTTCATCTCGATATTTAGTCTAGACGGATTAATGTAGCAACCACTACATATAATTTTGTTATATGGTAGTTGAATAAACAAAACAAGTTCTTCTAATAGAATTGTTACCTAGGACGTGTGCATAACACGGTCCAAAGGGTTTTGTTAATTCAATGGATGCTTAAAAACATATGCAAACTTCAATGGTTGAAGTGAGCATCGCGGAGTTGGAATCTTCACCATGATGAAATTGTTAAAAGAGTTTAAATTCATCAGAGACGAAAAAGATGCTTGCATTTGCAAGAAATTAAGTGGGAGCGCTAAGACATATTTCTAATACACTATGTGGAAGACATATTGTTGATTTGAAATGATGTATTTTTGTTAACACATATTAAGAATTTCATCCCGATGAAAGACTTAGGCAAAACCCAAATATTTGGCATCAAAAGGCGCTAATATGGTTGTGCCGAAAGTACATAGATGATATATTGAATGAGTTTAATATAGAAACTACAAGAAAGGTTCTTGTTGCACAGAAAGGATTGAATGAGTTCAATATTGATGATATATTCAAGTGTATTAACACTTGGTAAGTGATACAAAGATTCAAGTATAGATTGATACTTGATGTATGGCATCACAAAGAATATTTATATCAATCATACTGTGATATGTACAAATCCAGATATGTCCTATGCTCTAAATGTTATGAGAATATACCAGAATGATTCATAAGATGATCATTGGACGATAGTAAGGATATTCGTATGATCTTTTGGAAGAACTAAGAATATATTATTTTG
Organism: Avena insularis; assembly: GCA_023614405.1. NCBI lineage: Eukaryota > Viridiplantae > Streptophyta > Magnoliopsida > Poales > Poaceae > Avena > Avena insularis. The sequence goes on from CM042697.1 coordinate 360,811,972, forward strand.
TAGAAGTGGCAAATAGATGGTTAGTTCATTGTAAAAGTACTACATTGATACTAGTTTTTTCACAAAGTACAAATTAAGTTTATCTCAATCTAAACTAAGGGTGGCACGATATAATGGAAAGTAAGTTCCATAATGGATTTGGATGAGTTCCAAAGTTAAGACATTGTGACATATACTACAACAAAAGGCTAAGTATATGACTGCTATAATAGCAGCAAAAGAGGGCATTTGTGTCAAGTAGTTTGTTATCAAACTAGGTGTGGTTCACATCGGGATAGTACTATGAAGATATATTGTACGACAATATTATCAACATGTTTTAACCCCAAAGAACTAAAGGTATCACCAAAGGACCAAATTTATACAAAGCCATCTCATTATAGAATGAGTGATGCGTAGAGACGCAAAGACATGCAATTACACACGGACCTGGAAGTGTCAGATCCGGAGATCAGTTGACCACTAGCAATCGTGTACATACAATGCCGAAAAGCCATAGGTGTTGAATACACAAAGGTATAAAACTAGATAATTGACTCTAGTGCAAGTGGGAGACTGTTGGAGATTTGCCCAAGAGGCAATAATAAAGTGGTTATTATCATATCTTCATGCTTATGATAAATGTTTACATACCATGCTATAATTGTATTAATCGGAAACATTAATACTTGTGTGATTTGCAAACATAAAATAGTCCCTAGCGAAGCCTCTTGTTAAACTAGCTTGTTGGTTAATATATGATCATGGTTTCCTGATCATGAACATAGATATGTTATTAACCACAGGGTCATATCACTAGGAGAATGATATGATGGACATACTCCTATAGTTAAGCATAGCATAAAGATCAAGTCATTTAATATAGTTCATTTTCTATAAGCTTTCTGATACATAGTACCCTAATTCCTTCGACCATGAGATCATGTTAATCACCATAACCGGAAGGATGCTTTGATGACATCAAACACCACACCGTAACAGGGTGGCTATAAAGGTGGCATTGAGTATTCGGAAAGTATGGGTTGAGGCACATGGATCAAGAGTGGGATTTGTCCATCCATATGACGGATAGATATAATCTGGGCCCTCTCGGTGGAATTTCATCCAATTATCTTGCAAGCATGTGACTGGCTCACAAGGGATCACATATCACGGGAACGAGAAAAGAGTACTTATCGGTAACGAGGTTGAACTAGGTATGCAGAGATACTGACGATCAAAACCTCGGATAAGTAAACTATCATGAGACAAAGGGAAATTGGTATCATATGTAAGTAGTTCATTCGATTGCAAAGTAATCGTAGAAATATGTGGGACCATATGAATTTCCAGATTCCTCTATTGGTTATTGATCGGAGAAGTGTCTCGGTCATGTCCGCATAATTCACGAACCGTAGGGAGACACACTGAAGGATTCGATGTTGTTGAGTAGTTATGGAATGATGAGTAAGAGACCGAATGTTGTTCGGGGTCTTGGATGGGATCCGGGATATCACGGGGAGATCCGGAATGGTCCGGAGAATAAGATTCATATAAGGAAAGTCCTGTTTCGGAGTTGGGGAATGATTCCGGTGTTTTCATCGGGAATGTTCTAGAAGGGTCCGGAAGGTCTGGCACTCCGGAGGGGAAGGGTACATGAATGTGTCATGACAATATGATATGATTGCATCATGTACTAGGTATCATGGCTGGGCAAAATAAAGGAAAAACTCAAATCCTAGTTTGAAAGTCAAACGCCAATTTGAAAAGTCAAACGGCAAGTTTGCTTGGTGGAGGGAGAGTAGGAAACATACTTAGGGAGGAAGTCCTACTCCATCCACCCGCTGGCCAAGGAGGAGGAGTTGGAGGAGGACTCCCTCCTCCCAACCGCGCCTCCCTCCCACCTATAAAAGAAGGGGCAGGGGTGCCCCCTCTTAACCACACCCAACTCACCTCAAACCCTAGCCCCAAGCCGCCGTCCTCCTCCCAAGTCGTCGCCGCCTAGGGCCCTCCCAAGTCGCCGACTAGGGTTTCCCCAAACCCTAGCCGCCGACTACACCTCTCCCCTTGGTGCCTCTAAACCGTAGATCGCCAAGGCCTCTCTCATACTCCACCATACTCGCTCCGGCTTAAGGCGAAGCCCTGCGAGATCTCCCCTCTACTTCCGACACCACGCCGTCGTGCTGCCGGAATCACGAGGAGAGTGCTACAACCTCCGCTGCCTGCTGGAACAAGGGAGAGGAAGGTCTTCATCGAGTACCAAACGTGTGACCGACTGTGGGAGCGCTGCCAGAACGCATCGCCGAAAGGATCGTCTACACGATCTTGAGATCGGCAAGTGTACGACTACATCACCCACGAGAATCTGCTCTCATTAGCCGCTTTGGATCTTCGAGGGTTAGTATTCTATCGACTCGTTGATACAATCTAGTAGATAGATCTTGGCTTGATCATAGATTAGATCTTGATTGTGTGTTCTTGCGGTAGAATTTTTTTGTTTTCCATGCTACGAACCCCTACAAGGGGGTAACCCTCGACCCATGCATTATATGCAAGCTTTCCGGGATGCTCTCACTGATTGTAGCTTGGAAGATTTGGGCTATATTGGTGACATTTTCACGTGGAGAAGGAAGAGAAGCCGCAGGGGTGCAGGGATGCGAGAAAGACTGGACCGAGCTTGTGGTAATGAGGCTGGTCTCAGCTCTTCCCGTTTGCTTGTCTTTCTAATAAGGAGGGTCTTCGATCTGACCACAGACCAATTTTGTTGGATACTGAATATTACCGGACAACTGCAATGTCAAGGAATGTTCGACGTCGTCGCTTTGAGGGTAAATGGCTCAAGGAAGAAGGAGTAGGCGAGGTGGTTCAAATGGCCTGGTCCAACGGTCTTGAGATAAATGATGGCAATGTATGTAAAGCTATAGCAAATTGCAGATGCGCTTCATGCCTGGGACGGGACTGTCCTTAAGAAACCAAGAGTGAGACTTTGGTCTCTTTCAAAGAAACTAGAAGAGGTCCTGCGGGGGGAACTATTGGAAGAAAATGTGAGAAGACAGGAGGAGATTACTGAGGAGATTGAGAAGATTTTAGAACAAGAAGAGATATATAAAATGCAGCGGAGCCGGGTCAACTGGCTTACCCATGGAGACCGCAATTCCACGTATTTCCACAACTATGCAAGAGCTAGGAAGAAGAGGAACGTGATAGTTAAACTGAAAGATAATAACGTTGTTTGGAGGGAAGGCAACGCATTGCTAAAACCCCTAATTATGGATTATTTCTCTAACCTGTTTACGTCTGAAGTAGATGGATCTGATCCGGAGCTTCTTGCGAAAGTGCAACCAAAGGTTACTAATGAGATGAATGAGCGATTGTTAGCCCCTTTCATGGAAGAAGAGGTAAAGAAGGCTCTGTTTGCGATAGGTGATTTTAAGGCACCTGGAACAGACAGGATGCATGCAAGATTCTTCAAGAAATTTTGGCCTCTAATTGGGGGTGCTATAACAAAAGAGGTGTTGGAGTCCCTGCAAGCGGGGGTTATACTGCCAGGGTCGAATGAGACTGCTATTATCTTGATACCAAAGGTAAATAACCCTGAGTTGATCACTCAATTCAGGCCGATAAGCCTGTGCAATGTCTTATACAAGATCATATCGAAAGTACTTGCAAATAGACTGAAAGGGATACTGCCTGAGGTGATTAGCCTTGCCCAAAGCGCTTTTGTCCCAGGGAGGTTGATAACTGACAATGTCCTGGTTGCTTATGAGTGTGTTCATACGCTCAAAGTAAGGAGACAAGGTAAAAATGGTTATTGTGCTGTAAAACTTGACATGCACAAAGCATATGACCGTGTTGAGTGGAGTTTCCTGAAGGATATGATGACAAGATTAGGTTTTGCGGAACAATGGATTAAAATGATCATGTCTTGTGTTTCTTCGGTTCAGTATAGAGTTTGGTTTAATGATGAGGACACAGATACTTTTGTTCCTACTGGAGGGCTGCGGCAAGGGGACCCACTCTCGCCGTACCTTTTTCTCCTCTGTGCTGAGGGACTCTCAAGTTTGTTGACACATGAAGAAGCTTGTGGTGGTATTCAAGGGGTCAGGGTGTGTCGCGAGGCACCATCGGTATCTCACCTTTTATTTGCCGATGATTCTATGATTCTAATGAAGGCGGATGTGCCTAATGCTGCTACTGTTCAGAAGTTGTTGGACTTGTACTGTGCCAGTTCGGGACAGCTGGTGAGTGACCCAAAGTCGAGTATATTCTTTAGCCCTAACACAAGTGTGGAGGATAGGGAGGCTGTATGCTCAGCGCTCCATATTGACTCGGAAGCTTTAACTGAGAGGTACTTGGGTCTTCCTTCACATGTGGGGGTAGATCGATCTGATTGTTTCCAACACTTAGTGGATCGTGTGTGCCAAATCATTAGTGGATGGAATCTGAAGAACCTGTCCATGGGCGGGAAAGAGATTTTGTTGAAAGCGGTAGCTCAAGCTATTCCATCATATGCTATGTCTATGTTTAAACTGCCAAAAGGAATTTGCAAAGCAATAGCAGCGGCAATATCAAGGTTTTGGTAGGGCGAGAAAGATGGCAAAAAGGCCATGCATTGGTATTCTTGGTAGAAAATGTGTAGTCCAAAAAAGCAAGGTGGCATGAGGTTCAGAGATCTACACTGTTTTAATTTGGCTATGCTTGCAAAGCAGATATGGAGGTTAGTAGAAACACCTGAATCGTTATGTGCTCAAATTCTTAGAGAAAAATATTACCCATCTGGGGATCTGTTGAAGGCAGAATTAAAGAAGGGGGCCTCTTTCACTTGGCAAAGCCTAATGGCAGGAATGGGAACATTCAAAAGAGGATATATTTGGCCTGTGGGAAATGGTTCAGAAATTAATGTCTGGCATGATCCATGGATACCAAACAGCCCAGATAAGAAGGTGTCCACAAGACAGGGTGGGATCATGATTGGGAAGGTACAAGAGCTAATTAACCCAATGACAGACACATGGGATGTTCATCTTCTGGAGGATAATTTCTATCCAATCAATGTGAGACGAATCCAGGCTATACCCCTACCACCATGGGAGGTTGGGGATTCTGTTGCATGGCATGGTACCAAAAATGGGATTTTTTCAGTACGATCGGCGTATCATATGGAGTGGCAACATCAATATGGCAGCAGGGCGAGAAGAAGAGATGATGCAGGGAGTTCTGAGATAAACACTGTATGGGACACCTGTTGGAAACTAAAAGTGTTGTGGGAATGACCACGACAGATGTTGCAATCGGCAGCGAGTAGTAGAACATGGGGCAAGGGCGGCCATCCATCTGCGGTGCGAGATTAGGGCGGAGACACAAGGATTTACCTAGGTTCGGCCCCCCAAAGGGTAAAGACCTACTCCTGCTAGATTGTATTATGGTGGAAGTAAAATGGGGCAAGCTCGACGGCTAGGCGGCGAGTCACTTGGGTGGATGATGGAACATGTCCTCTACTCACCCTTTAGGGAGGTTTATATAGACTCACCCCCCTTAGGGTTTACAGATCTCAACCGAATCAGTTAAGTTTCAGCAATCGTTTAACCTAATCCGACTGGGCCTATCTACGCTTCACCAGCTTAGTCGCTGAGCCCACCTGTGTCGTGATCCGATCGCCGCTATCGCAGGCCCACTCGCAGTGCTCGCCGGAATCGTCCTGCTGGGTATACCCCGGTAGGCATATCCCCATCAGTAGTCCCCGAGGCCGTCGTTGATTGGTCGCAGGTGGTCGCTGGCAGTCGGTGTATACGGCTCCAATGCGGGCGCCTAGTCGAATCGGCAGCGGACTCCTGAATAAAGGAAAAACCAGTTATTCTAGTCGCACTAACAGCGACTGATTTAGTCGCATCTCGGCGAACGGGTCGGCGAATATTCAATCATTGTTGTAGCGATCGGGTCGGTGAATTAGCAAGTCACGCAGAGCGACGAGTCGAGTGGACGAAGTTGGACCGTCAAGTGGGGTCAAAACTAGCCGTTGGGGTAATCCAACGGTAACTTTTGGCGTAATCACCGTGGAGTAACGGCTCCCAAAATTGGCGGGTAACAACCGCTATACAAGGGGAATGACGGGCGAGGGGGGAAACATTCCTTCATCTTTCCTCCGACCTCGCCCATCTCCGTTTCCGCTCCGCATCGCGATCCAACCGATCCAGAAAGCCCCGACCTCCGCAAATCTTCCAACCAATGGCCCCCTCCACCGAACCATGGGGCTGATCCAAGTGCACCAGGGCACTATTGGCGTCGTTCGAAGAGGCCGGGATCCTGCGCGCCAGCAGGTGGCGCATCCCCGTGGCCAGAGAGGTGACTCCGGACCCACGCGAGGGAGAATTCGTCTGCTTCCCCAGCCACCTAGAGCGGGGGCTGGGGTTTCCCACTTCTCTATTCTTCCGGCGGTTCTGCACCTTCTATGGGATCCAACCGTCGTACTTGGGCCCGTATAGCATCGAGCAGCTCGCCATTTTCGTGGCGTTCTGCGAGTGCTATCTGGGCTGCAGGCCCTAATTCCCCCTGTGGCAAGATCTATTCCATGGGAGGATTAGCCACGAAGAATTAGGCGGCCCAATGCTGGCAGCGGGTGGCCTGACGTTTCAACTAAAGTCGAAGGCGTCCTTATTCGACCTGATGCTGCCGGCCAAGGCGGCAAGTGAGTGGAAGAAATCCTGGTTCTATGTCAACGAGGCAACTCCAGATGGCGAGGTGGCGCTTCCAAGGTACTCCGCCAACCGGCCTCAACCGCGTCGGCTCCAAGCCGGCAAGCTCCCGCTGAACCAGCGGATGGTTGTCGACGAAATGTTGCAAACCATCCGCGGCCTGAAGAAGAAGGGCCTCCAGACCATCAATCTTTACAACTGCTGACTCGGGCGGCGGCTCGTGCCTTTGGCCCGCCGCGACCATTATATGTACGAGTACGCGGGTAGGGACGACTCGACAAAATCCTGCCTCGTCGAGTGGAAGCTCGAGGACTATATCCTAGCTCTTAAGAAGATCACCTAGGCGGCCTACCTAGACGCGAAGGCCGGGGTCGCCCCCTATACCGCAAGGCGCCCAGATCCAACGGTAAGTCGCTATTTTTGTCGTCATTCGCAGTCGCAGATGATGCAGTCGCGGTTATGCTAGCGTTGTTTCATCTTTATTGTAGCTATTCCAAGTGGTGGAAGGACGGCTCCCACCCGCAGATGACGAAAACTCGAGCTCGTCCGTTCGGGACGGGAGCGAGTCGCCACCCGCCAGAGGCGACGCCGGGAGCGACGCGGGTGATGACGACGATGATGAAGAAGACGAGCCCGTGGAGGACGCCGCTCCGATGGTTCGCAAAACTCGCGGACAACATCAGCACGAGCTCGAGCCGAGTAAGAGCCTCGAACATCACGACGATGATGACGATGAGCTCCCCGAGCAAACCTCGCGTCGTGAAGCTACGCCGTTGAAGAAGAAGAAGAAGAAGAAAGAAGTGAAGGCTCCGCCAAGGAGGAAGACGAAGCCGGCGAAGCAGGCGTCTCCGCCTCGCTCTGCGACTAGTTCTGACGCCAGTAGCTCGGCTAAGGGCGAAGCGGCGCACCCGCCGGCAACACCGGAAGCCGCTGCCCTCCTTGATGAGGTACCTCTGGCCTCGCTTCCACCCCCGTTCACCCTGGTCTCTGGGTTGGGGCTATTCCAGCCGCAGCGGCTTCGCCTCCCAGGAGAGTTCCCGCAGATGTCGTCACGGAGGCTCCTGCCACGGCCTCGTCTTTGAAGAGGCCCTCCGTGTCTTGGGCACACGACGTGCTCGAGATGGGCCTTAGTCGGAAGCTGGGTCCCGAGCTGGAGAAGCCGGCCAGTATCCGCACGGGACTGCGGTTCATACCAGTCGCCAAGTAAGTTTTGTTCATATGCTTGCCTTCCGTTGTACTCGGACAAGTTTGCTCATATCGTTGTTTCACAGGACTGGGATAAAGAAGATCAGCCACCCTTCCGTGGCCAAGGTGCCGCCGGTCGTCGCCGAGGAGGACCCCTCACGGAAGAGGAAAGCTGATGAGGTCGCTGCCCCCGCAGACAGTGCTAAGAAGGCCAAGGGCGACGATGTCGTCACGGTCTCTGACGACACGACGGTTTCTCCGAGTGATCCTCCGACTGCGACGGAGGTGGCCTTGAAGACCAAGGAGGATGTTTCCTTGCCTGGAATGGCCGAGCCGGCTCCTATTGGTGCTGGAGCATCTGCCGCGACCTTCCCCCGCTTTATGGCCAAAGCGGCTACAGCGAGTGGTACAGCGCCATCGAGCCGAACGCCTGGGGTCGCTGAAACGGAGGTCGAGCAGCGTCGCGGACACACTTCGGCTCTTCTTGCATCTGTGGACGCGTTGCAGCTCCACGGCATGCTGGGCGCAGCCATCCAGGTATGTCCAGTCCCCGAGGATCGGGCCACTGAATTTCACTGGTCAGATTCTTTTAGTGTTTGTTTTTATTTGTAGCACCCAGTCCCCGAGTGCCTAGTCGCTGAATTTCAGCGGGTGGGCACTTAGGTTTTTTGATCGCCAGTCCCCGAGTGCCTAGTCACTGAATTTCAGTAGTTGGGCACTTAGGATTTTTGATCTCCAGTCCCCGAGTGCCTAGTCGCTGAATTTCAGCGGTTGGGCACTTAGGATTTTTGATCTCCAGTCCCCGAGTTTCTAGTCGCTGAATTTCAGCGGGTGGGCACTTAGGATTCCATTGTTGTTGACTGTTTGATTTGTGCGAAGGCTTGCAGCGTGAGTCAGCCGATCGGCTTGCTGCGAAGTGTCGCGCAGAGAAGAGGTCCGCCAGGGCCTTGTCCCGGCGAGTGAGCTGATGGCGGCTCAGTCGGCGTTGAGTACGGCTGAGAAACGGATCGCTGATCTGGAGCGCGAGCTCAAGGAAGCGAAAGCGGAGGCGAGCTCGGCGGATGGGCGAGCAAAAGCTGCTGTTACGGTTGCCGCTGAAGAGCGAAAGGTCTCTGACGCCCTCGTTATTGGGCTGCAGAATGGCTTCTCCTCGCTTCAAAGCTTCATCACGGGCCTCTGCCGTCCTTTAATTGGTAAACTTTCTGCCTCTGTCTGTAGTATATGCATTATGTAATCTTTGTTGTACTCACTACCGCCCTCTGTCCACAGGTCGGATTATCGACAGCTCGGAGGAGGCGCAGTCGTATGACGCGCGACAGTGTGTGACCACTCTGGCCGACTCGGCCACGTTGTTCGCGGCTTGCATTCCGGCGTATATTCAGGAGATATCGCCTACGGAAGTGATTCCCAGCGACCTCGTCGAAGTATGGAGGTATCTGGAGAAGGCGCCGTCAGTCATCGAGTTCATGACGTGGTCGGCGTTCCGGCACGGGGCGGCGATGGCTCTCAACCTTGGGCTTGCCCACTTCCTGGAGGACTTCAATCTTGACGATGTGACGAGTGTCTACCCCTCGTCGACGGGCTTGGTGGAGATTGCCGAGGTGCTGAAGCTGACGGACCGGGCCGCGGTGTACTCCGATCGCGTCTGGGCGATGGGCGACCTCCTCCCCTATTAGGAGACGAATGTCGCCCCCCAACGATCCTGAGCCGCCGCATCGGGACTTCAGGGTTGAGCAGCCCTTCCGTGCGGCGATGGAGGGTGAGTTTACGACGTATCCGTCGAACCCGTACACGCCCTTTATTCGCAACCGCAGGGGTGGCGGCGAGTCTCCGTCGAAACCTGCGGAGTAGAAACACTGTGCCCTGGGGCGTTAGTAGCGATTAGCCATTGGACTCAACTTGTATTTTGGAACGACGTTGTTCTGCTATAATGAAACTTCGTATTGTTTTGTGAATTGTTTCATAACTCTGATTGCTTATTAGACGAGTCACCGAGCGCGTCCGCCCTTTTTATGGGGTTTACCTTGTTTTTTATGTGTTTGTGGTTTTGAATGTTTTGTCAGTTGTTTTGTTATTGAGGTCGACTACCGAGAGCTCGGAGCCGCAGGGCGACTCCCGTGAGTGCTCTTTACTTGACCGTTTTCCCTTGCGCGAACGAGGTCGGGTGGCCGAGTCCCCGAGCGTGGTACTTGGTGGTTCTAGTCGCAGCTCCAGGGTGGGTGAGGATTGAGCGCGTTACAGGAGGTGCGTCACTCCTGCCTGACCCGTAGGGTCAGTCGCATGGCGAGTCCTGGGCGCGCTCTCATACTTAGCGTTTTTCCCTAGTCGCTCATACTCGACTGGTCGTCAGTCCCCGAGCGTGGTACTTGGCCGTTCGAGTCGCGGTGCCGAGGATGCGGAGGACCTTGGTCGTTGTGAGGAACGAGGGCAGTTGTCTTGGCTCGTTGAGCCAGTCGGGCTAGGCGACTCCAATGGGGCTCTGGGTTGGTGTTTTTCGTGGACGTTACGAGTCCTGGGGTAACCCAGTGCACTCGGAACGCACTACTTGGCCGTGCCAGTCGCTGTACCAGAGGTTGACTTCTGCGGTTAGCTTGACGCTGTTATTACGAGTGCGAGTGGCACAAGGCACAGAGAGTAGACGCAATTTGCGGTAACCGATTTATTTTATTTCATAGTAAGTGGGGAGTACATGTATGGAATTCTAGGAGTAGAATTTCCGTAGTAGGTTTACATTCCACGGTCGCTTGACGTCGAGTTTCCCGTATCCTCGGATGTCAATGAGGTAGTAGGCATCGTTGCCGAGGACTCGCCCGATGGCGAATGGTCCCTCCCACGGGGGGGATATCTTGTGCATGCCCTTCTTGTCCTGGATGAGGCGTAGCACCAGATCGCCTTCCTGGAACGTGCGAGTCCTTACTCGCCGGCTATGGTAGCGGCGGAGACCTTGTTGGTAGATGGCGGTGCGGGAGAGGGCGAGGTCGCCTGCCTCGTCGAGTTGGTCGACTCCATCCTGGCGTGCGAGTTCGTTTGCGGCCTCCGTATAGTGGACAACCCTGGGGGAGTCGTGTTCTAGGTCGGTGGGCATGACTGCCTCGGTCCCATACACCATGAAGAAGGGGGCGAAGCCTGTCGACCTGTTGACGGAGGTGCGGATGCCGCAGATGACGGAGGGTAGCTCCTCGACCCATCACCCGGTGGTGCGCTCAAGTGGTACTTGGAGCCGTGGCTTCAGGCCCTGGAGGATGCTCTGGTTGGCTCGCTCCGCCTGGCCGTTGGACTACGGGTGAGCGACTGAGGCGAGGTCGAGTCGGATGTGATGTTCCTCGCACAACTCGGCCATGGCTCCTTTGGCGAAGTTGGTGCCGTTGTCCGTGATGATGCTGTTTGGGAACACGTAGCAATATATGAGCTCCCGTAGGAACTTGGTGGCTGTCTTCCCGTCGCATTTCCGGACTGGCTTGGCCTCCACCCATTTTGTGAATTTGTCGACTACGACCAGGAGGTGGGTGAAGCTGGAGGGGGCCTTTTTGAAAGGGCCTACCATTTCCATACCCCACATGGCGAACGGCCAGGTGATGGGGACTGTCTTGAGAGCTGAGCTCGGTACGTGGGTCTGGTTGGCGTACTTCTGGCACCCGGCGCACCGCTGGACAATGTCGACAGTGTCTGCGTGTGCGGTTGGCCAGTAGAAACCATGTCGCATGGCCTTTGTGACCAGAGAGTGGGCGCCGGCGTGGTGGCCGCAGTCGCCGGAGTGGATGTCGTGGAGGATTTTGCGTCCTTCAGCGGGTTGGACGCAGCGTTGGAACACGCCGGTCACGCTGCGCTTGTGGAGCTCGCCGTCGATGATGAAGAAGGATTTGCAGCGCCGTGCTATCATCCGGGCGTCTGTTTCGTCTGCTGGAAAGGAGCCTCCCTCCAGGTAGGCGATGTACGGCGTAGTCCAGTCCGCTGGCTCAGCGATGAGTGCGGCCAAGGCTGCCTCTGTTTGCAGCGGGACTCCGATGTCGATCTCCCTTGGGGGGGGGAGACGAAAGGCTTGGTGATGGTGTCGAGGAAGACGCCGGCGGGTGGTGCGAGTCGGACCTGGGCCCACATAGCATCGAGCTTCTCGCCATTTTCATGGCGTTCTGCGAGTGCTATCTGGGATACAGGCCCTACTTCCCCCTATGGCAAGATCTATTCCATGGGAGGATTAGCCGCGAAGAATCAGGTGGCCCAATGCTGGCAGCGGGTGGCCTGACGTTTCAACTGAAGTCGAAGGCGTCCTTCTTCGACCTGATGCTGCCGGCCAAGGCGGCAAGCGAGTGGAAGAAATCCTGGTTCTACGTCACCGAGGCGACTCCAGATGGCGAGGTGGCGCTTCCAAGGTACTCCGCCAACCGGCCTGAACCTCGTCGGCTCCAAGCCGGCAAGCTCCCGCTGAACCAGCGGATGGTTGTCGACGAAATGTTGCAAACCATCCATGGCCTAAAGAAGAAGGCCCTCCAGACCATCAATCTTTACAACTGCTGGCTCGGGCGGCGGCTCGTGCCTTTGGCCCGCCGCGACCATTATATGTACGAGTACGCGGGTAGGGACGACCCGACAAAATCCTGCCTCGTCGAGTGGAAGCTCAAGGACTATATCCTGGCTCTAAAGAAGATCACCCAGGCGGCGTACCTAGACGTGAAGGCTGGGGTCGCCCCCTATACCGCAAGGCGCCCAGCTCCAACGGTAAGTCGCTATTTTTGTCGTCATTCGCAGTCGCAGATGATGCAGTCGCGGTTATGCTGACGTTGTTTCACCTTTATTGTAGCTGTTCCAAGTGGTGGAAGGATGGCTCCCACCCGCAGATGATGAAAACTCGAGCTCGTCCGTTCGGGATGGGAGCGAGTCGCCACCCGCCAGAGGCGACACCGGGAGCGACGCGGGTGATGACGACGATGATGACGAAGACGAGCCCGTGGAGGACGCCGCTCCGATGGTTCGCAAAACTTGCGAACAGCATCAGCGCGAGCTTGAGGCGAGTAAGAGCCTTGAACATCACGGCGATGATGACGAAGAGCTCCCCGAGCACACCTCGCGTCGTGAAGCTACGTCGTCGAAGAAGAAGAAGAAAGAAGTGAAGGCTCCTCCAAGGAGGAAGACGAAGCCGGCGAAGCAGGCGTCTCCTCCTCGCTCTGCGACTAGTTCTGACGCCAGCAGCTCGGCTAAGGTCGAAGCGGCGCACCCGCCGGCAACACCGGAAGCCGCTGCCCTCCTTGATGAGGTACCTCTGGCCTCGCTTCCACCCCCGTTCGCCCCGGTCTCTGGGTTGGGGGCTATTCCAGCCGCAGCGGCTTCGCCTCCCTGGAGAGTTCCCGCAGACATCGTCACGGAGGCTCCTGCCGCGGCCTCGTCTTTGAAGAGGCCCTCCGTGTCTTGGGCACACGACGTGCTCGAGATGGGCCTTAGTCGGAAGCTGGGTCCCGAGCTGGAGAAGCCGGCCAGTATCCGCACGGGACTGCGGTTCATACCAGTCGCCAAGTAAGTTTTGTTCATATGCTTGCCTTCCGTTGTACTCGGACAAGTTTGCTCATATCGTTGTTTCACAGGACTGGGATAAAGAAGATCGGCCACCCTTCCGTGGCCAAGGTGCCGCCGGTCGTCGCTGAGGAGGACCCCTCACGGAAGAGGAAAGCTGATGAGGTCGCTGCCCCCGCAGACAGTGCTAAGAAGGCCAAGGGCGACGATGTCGTCACGGTCTCTGACGACACGACGGTTTCTCCGAGTGATCCTCCGACTGCGACGGAGGTGGCCTTGAAGACCAAGGAGGATGTTTCCTTGCCTGGAATGACCGAGCCGGCTCCTATTGGTGCTGGAGCATCTGCCGCGACCTTCCCCTGCTTTATGGCCAAAGCGGCTACAGCGAGTGGTACAGCGCCATCGAGCCGAACGCCTGGGGTCGCTGAAATGGAGGTCGAGCAGCGTCGCGGACACACTTCGGCTCTTCTTGCATCTGTGGACGCGCTGCAGCTCCACGGCATGCTGGGCGCAGCCATCCAGGTATGTCCAGTCCCCGAGGATCGGGCCACTGAATTTCAGTGGTCAGATTCTTTTAGTGTTTGTTTTTATTTGTAGCACCCAGTCCCCGAGTGCGTAGTCGCTGAATTTCAGCGGGTGGGCACTTAGGTTTTTTGATCGCCAGTCCCCGAGTGCCTAGTGACGAGGTTTGATGTCATCAATGGCCATTGTTATGGACTTGGGTTTTGGAGAAGATGGGGATGCTGGAGATCGTGGAACGGTTAAAAAATAAGCAACACGGGGACACAAGGTTTACCCAGGTTCAGGCCCCCGGAGGGAAAACCCTACTCCTGCTTGTCTGCTCTTGATTATGGCGGAACCGAAGGTTACAGGGGTGCGCAGATGCAATCTGGCATGGAGGCGTGTATGCGAGAGTATGAGAGAGAGATCCAGGTCGTGCCCTCCTAGCCTTTATATAGTCTCAGGCAGGTCCCGGGCATAGACCTAGTCAGTTACAGGTTCTAGGGTTTTACCCCTTTGAATTTCCTATCTACTCTAGTCTTGCTTTCCAAGGATCCGAAGGCGTCCTGGGCCTTGGCCACCCAAAAATCTTCATGGGCCGGCGTACATCTGCCGTGGGCCTTCCTTGGGCTGGACCAGATATGCTGAGATCATGTACCCGTAGAGTATAACCATGTCAGTAGCCCCCGAGTGATCAGTCGAATCGTAGATTCGGCTGAGGACTCTTCAATCCTTCGGGTGCGACTATGTATTTCAATAGTATGCGTGTAGGGATTGTTGATGCGTGTGCCTGACTCACCCGACGGATCAGGGTCAGTTAACCGTCTTAGGACGAAACAACACGATCTTCTTCAGGTTCGAGTCCCTCAAATCGGATCTGGAACATATGCTTGTGTCATTCGACTCAGGCCGCGGAGGACTTACAGGAGTGGAATTCCAGTGAATTTAATTGATGTACCCAACGCGTCCGTCGGGATTTTTCATCGCGCCTGTTGGCACGGGTTTTTACTAGCAGAGCGCAGTCGTGTGCGTTGCCAGGCCATCAGATGGTATCTGTAGGTCTTATCTTTGTGTTGCAGACACAACATCCGAATATTTATCACCGCGAAGGTGTTTTGGGTAGCAAAGGAGAGCGTTGCTCACTTAGCGTCTTATTGGGGCAGAGTTGCCGAAAAGTTTTTGCATGCTGATCCGAAAGATCGCAGTCGAAAAATTCATAGGGTGCGCGACCAGCGCTCCCTATGGGAGTATCCCCCGAGTGTCTGTTCGAGTCGTAGACTCGAGCGGAGACTTTAGTTCAAACATTGTTCAGTTGTTAAGTCCGTAGGACAAAAATTTTCGGATGCTTAAATCCATCCTCCCTATGGGAGTAGCCCCCGAGTCCATAGTGGAGTCGTAGACTCGACGTAGGACTCGAAAAAATAGTTCGCCTCTATTCATCTTTCGGGTGTGCGGCCAGCGCTCCTGATAGGAGTAGCCCCCGAGTATTTAGTCGAATCGTAGATTCGAGTGAGTACTCTTAGCTTTGAAGCCGAAGAATTTGTAGTTGTTGCTAGTATAGCTTTTGATGACGTCAGTGCTGACGATCAATAACCTCAAACGTCTGCTGCGCCAGAGATGACTTGACTAGACGAACGTGGGTCCCACTTGCTGACCTTGAATTGACCGGTCACGCGCAGCGTGGAGATAATTACGGTGTCGCCTCGATTTTCGTGCGTAGTGGACGGCGTGTTAGCGACGGTTCGTTGTGATGCTGACACGTGTATGGCTAGATCTTCCGTTGGCCTTAGGTCTTCTCGATGGACGGTTGTCGTGCGTCGTCTTCGTTTTTATAATCATTGGGGGAAGCTGCAATTTGTTTTCACCGCATCTATTCTTGTTTTCACTGCCTCCTTGTGCTCTAAGAGTTCTTGTTGCACGCTGGAATATCCTTGCACATTTCCTTCTTCCCTTCTGTGCTCTCACCACCGGCGCCGCCGCACCGCGATGGGGAAACCGAAGAAGTCGTCATCTACGGCTGGTACCAGCGCCGCCGGGGGGAAGAAAGGCGCCACCGCTACCCGTGTCACCGACGGTGGTTGGCAGCGATCAGAGACGTGGGAGAGTGACCTCCGCAAGCTTCGTGAGCGGGGCTTGATCCCGCAGGATAGGGAGGCCGTCAAACTCCCAGGCAACGAGGTAATCCCCCGTCCTCCCGCTGGGTATCGGGTTATGTTTCTTGCCTTCGTTATTCGTGGGTTTTCCTTCCCAGTCCACGACTTCCTTCCTGGGCTGCTATTTCTCTACAACATCTAGCTGCATCATCTTTCCCCCAATTCTCTTCTGCACATTGCTTGTTTTATCACTTTCTGCGAGTGCTGGATCGGCACCGAGCCGCACTTTGGCCTCTTCCGGAAACTGTATTCCGTGAAGAGGCAATCCGGTTCGGATGGTGTGTATCCCATTGGGGGTTGCATCATCTCCCTCAAGGCCAATATTAATTTCTTTTCTTTCTTTATGTCCGAATCTGTCCAGTACTGGCGGAGGCGATGGTTTTACATTCGCGACTCCACAGTGGCTGGGTAGCATTTTGGTCTTGCTCCTTTCGACTCCTACCAGATAATCGAGCCGAAAAGGTCCTGGAAAAACCAGATCTTGGATGGCGAGTCAGCGGAGATAGAGGCCATTTACCGTCGGGTAGAGGATCTCCAGTTGACTCCGGAGAAAGAAGTGAACGGTGTGGATATTATCCGCATGTTCCTCGAGCGTCGGGTGCAGCCCCTCCAAGCTAGGGCACACCCGATGTTTCTTTATGCTGGGCGCCGTGATCCGACGAGAGTTTCGGCCGAGAAGCTTTCCCAGGGTGATCTCGACAGGGCCCTTCGTACGCTGTTGAAGTACAAGGCTGGAGAGGATATCCCGGGGAAGTCGCTGACTCTGCCGTTTTCCTCGACGCTGGCCGTTCCACAGGTGTAGATTCGTGCACGTAGCGCTTTTGTCGACTGCATATTTATTTTCCATTGTTTGCTAACAAAGTCTCTTCTTTTTTGCAGAGCTTCAAGGTGCCGAGCATGGTGCCGCCATTGCCCGAATTATTTCCGGATGCTCCGGATAATGATGTGGTGGATTCCATGTCCGAGCTTCCTTCGGCACGATCTCCGGCTATAGAGGTAAACGAGTCGAGCGAGGACCATACTCGCAAACGATCGCGGAGCTCCAGCGAGTCTTCGGATGCCTCAACTCCTCCGACTCCCAGAAAACCTCTGTGCCTTGAGCGTCACAGTGACGGGCATGGAGGTTCTTCCTCTCCTATTCCGGCTCTTCCTTTGCGAGCTGTTGCGCCACACCCGCCAGCGAAGCGGAAGAAGGAAGAAAAGAAGGAAGAGAAGAAGGGGGAGAAGAGAGCCCGAAGGACTCTTCCTGTCTTCGACCTAAGGTCACTGGACTCGTAAGTTTCTTTTATACTGATGTCCTTTTTGCTGTTGACGTTTGTACTTATGCGAATTATTTCGTGTGCAGGCATTCCTCCCACGACTCCTCCAGCGATGGTGCTCGGGAGATGATGGGAGAGTCGAAGGTTGCGTCTCCTCCTCCTCAGATAGTGGCGACCTCTGAGGGTGCTGCGCCGGTCCCTTCTCTGCAGGAGGCTCAGGTGGTTGCGCCTCAGAAGGCTGCGAGCGGGCCTTCGGAGTCGCCATCGGAGCATGCAAGCACTTCTGTTTCCTGCCATGGGGGGAGCCCCCGAGCATCTGCAAAAAGTTTTCTTTGTCTTGTTCATTCTTCGAGTCCCGGGGGGAGCCCCCGAGCGTTTTCGTGTGTGTGTTTGTCTCTTGTTCTTTTGTATTGGGCGCAGCCCCCAAGTCCTTTTCCTTACTGGTATGTCTTCTTCCTGCAGCCTTTTGTGCAGGATGCCAAGCGACTGGTGCAGGAGCACCTGGTGCTGGAGGCCAACCTCCAACAGCTTTGAGGTACCTGTATGTCTTGGTGCTTCTTTCTTTTGTGTTATTGTCTTGTTTTCTAACGCTTGTATGATTTGAATGTAGAGGAGCATAACACTTCCCTTCGTGAGATTGATGCTGTCAAGAAGAGCCTTGGTCAAGCGAAGAAGAAGGCCGAGGCCGCCACTGGTGCGAAAGAGCGCCTTGAGCTGGAGCTGGCCAAGGCAGCCGAGGCTAAGGAGCGCCTGCAGCAGGAGGCCACGGACCGCGAGGAGCAGCTTGCCACTGCTGCGACTGCGCGTGAAAGAGAGGTGGCAGGCAAGCTCATGGCTGCTGCCAAGGCTGTTTCGGGTGAGCGTCTTAGTTTTGCTCCTTTTTTCTTGTTTTCTTGTCTTTCTTCTGTGATGATTTCTTCATTCCTTTTCTCTTTTTTCTTTGCCTCAGATGCCGCAGGCATCGAGTTTGACCGTGGCGCTCTGGAGCACGGGAGTTCTCTAGATGATGCAACTGCAGTGGTCGAAGATCGCTGCAGCACCGTCGTCAAATCACTCGCCAAGGACAAGGAGGTCCTTGTCCGCTTCTACAAGGAGCTTGTCCCCAAGGGCGCAGCCCTTGATGATGTTGACGCCCTGGCGGAGGCTTTGTTGGCCGAAGCGCCTGCGGCGTACAAGCGCAAGCAGAAGGGCATCGGCGCGTCCGTCGGGCTGGCGATGGCCTTGGCGGCTGGAGCGGAGTTGGACCTTCCCCAGATCACCTCCCGGATGCCGATGAACGCGGATGGATCCGAGGTAGCTTTTGCTACCTATTCTGCTCGCTGCAAGCGATATGGGCCTAAGCTCATTGATCTGCTATCCGATTATGCGCTGTGGCAGAAGGGGGAAGCTAAGGCGAGGCAGTCCGTCTCTGAGGCTACTCAGGGTGCCGCATCTTAGGCATTGTAGCTGTAGGATAGTTTGTAGTCTTCTTTTGCTGTAATTATGTTGAGGAACGAAATCATTGTGCCACGTAGTGGCCTTTATATGCTTAATGAATTTTGTTGAGTTGTGCTCTTCTCCGTTTGAATGTTTATGTCCTTTGCTTTTCTGCTGTTCTAGGTTCCTTCGGGTGCTGACCCCGTTGACACCTCGCCTGCAGCGCGACTGCGGCCATCTTTGGATGATTCCTCACAACTTGCTTTTCTTCGAGATCGTGTTCGTAGTCTTGTGAGGGAGTTGCTTGGGGTGCGTGGTCACGCCGATGTTTGGAAGTCCAAGGCAGATCGCGGTGCAGCCAGAGAGGAGTACTTGATGGCAGAACTGCTTCGGCTGTCTGAGTAGCTTCAATGTAAGTTGTTCTTTGTTTCGAGCTGCAGCTCAGTTTTTCGGATGCGCCTGCTGGCCTTGCGTCTTATTTTGTGCGAGTGTCGCAGGTGCTAACCTTGCTCTAAGGGAGGAGAAGGAGCGTGTCGCTGTTCGGGTCAATTGCTTGACTCAACAAGACATGGAAGCTGGCGGCTTCTTCGGGATGGATCGTGACCGTGCCAAGGCTCTGGCAACGGTGCAGGATCGCGTTCACCAAGTGTCGCGGGTGCTTCGCCAAGTGCAGACTTTGCTCTCGCCGGTTCTGCATGTGATGTTTCCCCTTGATGCTGTGCCAACAACCCTGGCCGGCCTTCTGTCTAGATTTCGGAGCGTGACCCGTGTCCAGGAATTGGTGAGGCAGCAGCTCGTCGCAGGGGTGAAGGCTGCGTTGTCCCTTGTTAGGCTGCATCGTCCTGATGTAGATCTATCTGTTGTAGAAGCTGGGCCACCTCTTCGGTCGGATGGAGGCGAGTGGGATATGCGTCTGCATTATGCGGCTGTAAGGCAGTATGCCGAACAGGTCGTAGATTTGTTTGAGCAGCATGCTCAAGTTAATCTCCAGAATAGGTAGTACCTGTAAAAGAGATAGATGTAAAATTTGTATATTTCGACTGGGCGTGTTGTGCCCTTTGATATGAAGGTTTGTTTGTTGTTTGAGCACACAGTGCTTTGATTGGGTACGTGTCCTTTTCGTTTGCCTGACGTTGTCAGCTACTCAGGGTGTATACGTGTGATTCTCAGTCGATGAAATCGTGAGGTGGGGGGAGCCCCCGAGTGCATTTGTAGCATAAAGTAAAGTTTCAAATAGAGAAATGAAATTTTGGGGCGAGACACTTAGCTTTATTTATAATGTAGTGGAGGAAGTACATTGTTCGGCTGAAAAGCCTTATTGAAAGTAAAGGGGTAGGTAGCTAGGGGTAGAATCGTCGCAAGTGCACGATGTTCCATGGGTTGGAGTATGCGACTCCAGACTCCACGTGCTTGAGGCGATAGGCGCCACCTGGGATGACCTCGGTGATGATGTAGGGTCCTTCCCATGGTGACTCGAATTTCTTCGGTCGCTCTTGCTTGAGTCGCAAGACGAGGTATCCTTCGATGAAGGACCTTGGGCGCAGCCGGCGGCTGTGGTAGTTGCGGAGACTCTGCGGGTACATCGCTGATCGAGCTGCTGCTACGTCTCTTGCTTCGTCGAGTGTGTCCACGGCGTCTTCGAGTGCAGCCGTGGATTCGGCTTCGCTGTAAGCGATGACCCGGGGGGCCTGGTGGCGTACTTCGGCTAGTAGTATCGCTTCGGCTCCATGCACCATGAAGAACGGTGTGTAGCCGGTGGAGCTGTTTGGCGTAGTACGCAAACTCCATAGGACGGATGGCAGCTCTTTCGTCCAGGATCTGGCCTTTCGTTCGAGTGGGCTCATGAGGCGCTTCTTGATACCAGCGCAGATTAGGCTGTTGGCCTTTTCAACCTGCCCGTTCGTTTCCGGGTGAGCCACTGAGGCGTATGTGATGTTGATCCCGAGGCCTTCGAAGAAGTCTTGGAATTCTTTGGAGATGAAGTTCGATCCGTTGTCGGTGATGATGTTGTGCAGTACGCCGAACCTGTAGACAATGGACTCGAAGAACTTGACGGCGGTCTTGCCTTTTTGGTTGGTAACCGGCATGGCCTCGACCCACTTGGTGAATTTATCGACTGCGACCAGGAGGTAAATGTGCCCCCCTTTCGAGGACTTTGGCAGTTTGCCGATCATGTCGAGGCCCCATTGAGCAAAGGCCCAGGCTATAGGTATGGGTCTAAGCTCTGACCCGGGTGCGTGCGGTTTGTCGGCGAACCTTTGGCACCCGTTGCATCTTGGGACGATGTCCTTTGCGTCGCTCATGGCCGTTGGCTAGTAGAATCCAGCTCGTAGAGCTTTGGCGACAAGGGAGAGGCTGCCTGCATGATGGCCGCAGATGCCCTCGTGGATGTCTTGGAGGATGGCTTTCCCGTCACCGATGGTGACGCACCTTTGTAGTACACCCGTAGTACTGCGCTTGTACAGCTCTCCATTGATGATGGTGAAGGCTTTTGACCGACGAGATATGCGCCGGGCATCTGTCGGGCTGTCAGGCAGTTCTCCGTTTATCAAGAACTGGAGGTATGGTCGCGTCCAAGTTTCTTCGACTGCCATGACCTGCATCAGGTTGACCATAGCAACCTCTGTGTCCAATTTCTTGGGTCCTTCGTGTCCTTCGGGAAGTGTAGCCCCCGAGTGTTCTGCTTCTTCGGGTGATCCCTTGGGGAATTTCCGCTTGATGGATGGCACACAGATCTGTTCGAGGAACACGCCCGGTGGCACCTTTGCGCAGGTGGAGCCGATGTTGGCGAGTTTGTCGGCTTCCTCGTTGCTTTATCTTCCAACGTGCCGAAGCTCGCAGCCGTCGAATTCTCCTTCGAGTGCGTTGTAGAGTGCGCGGTACGCGATCATGTTTTCGGCGTGTGCGTCGCACTCGTTCATCGTCTGCTGAACGACGAGGTTAGAATCACCGTAGATGACCAGGCGCATTGGACCGCAGATCTTTGCCATCCTCATGCCGTGGATGAGGGCTTCGTATTCGGCCTCGTTGTTGGAATCTCGGAATTTCATCCGAAGGACGTACTTCATCTGGTCGCCCTGCGAGGAGGTCAGTATGACCCCGGATCCTGCTCCGGTTTCACGTTTGGTGTCGTCGAAGTGCATCGTCCATGACTGCGACATGTCTGGGGTCTCTGGTAGCTGCAGCTCCATCCAATGTACAAGGAAGTCCGGGAGGACTTGAGATTTTATTGCGAGTCGCTTCTCGTAGATGATGTCCAAGGGCGATAGCTCGATGCCCCATAGGGCCACGCGTCCTATGGCCTCCGGATTATTCAGGATGCTGTTCAGGGGTGCCTCGTTGACGACCATCACCTGGTGCTCCTGGAAGTAATGGCTCAGCCGTCGAGCCGTCATGAACACGCCGTAGGCGAGTTTCTGGTAGTGAGGGTACCTCTGCTTTGTTGGCGTCAGTACCTTGCTGAGGTAGTAGATTGGGCGTTGGACCCCGTGGGTCTTGCCCTCTTCGGGTCGTTCGACCACTAGCACGGTGCTGACCACCTGATGTGTGGCTGCTATGTACAGCAGCAGAGGCTCGCGCTCCTTTGGCGTGACCAGGACGGGCGAGGTGGAGAGTAGCCGTTTGAGGCTTTCGAACGCATCGTCGGCTTCGGGCGTCCACTCGAATTTATCTGCCTTGCGTAGTAGCTGGTAGAATGGCAGGGCCTTCTCGCCCATGCGGCTGATGAATCTGCTCAACGCCGCTATTCGTCCTGCGAGCTGCTGGACACCCTTGAGGTTTTTCGGCTTCTCCATCGCCATGATGGCTCTGATTTTCTTCGGGTTCGCCTCGATCCCTCGCTGAGAGATGAAGTACCCAAGCAGCTGACCCGATGGGACGCCGAAGGCGCACTTTTCGGGGTTGAGTTTGATCCTGTAGCGATCGAGGTTGTCGAACGTCTCGCGGAGATCGTCGATAAGTGTCCTTGCCTCCCTGGTTTTTATGACTATGTCGTCGACATAGACTTGAACGTTGCGACCGATCTGGTCCTTGACATCGCTGGTACGTGGCACCTGCGTGCTTTAGCCCGAAGGGCATTGTGTTGTAGCAGAACACTCCGAACAGTGTGATAAAAGCCGTTTTCTCCTGATCTTCGACCTTGAGTCGAATCTGGTTGTAGCCTGAGTAGGCGTTGAGGAAGGAGAGTTTCTCGCAACCTGCAGTCGAATCGATGATCTGATCGATCCGAGGAAGAGGGAAGTGGTCCTTTGGGCAGTGCTTGTTTAGCGACGTGAAATCCACGCACATCTGCAGGATGTCCGTGTCCTTCTTTGGGACCATCACTGTATTTGCAAGCCACTCGCTTTCTTTGATTTCCCTGATGAAGTCTGCAGCGAGTAGTCTGTTGATTTCTTTGCCGATAGCTTTGGCCCGTGGCTCGGACAGTCTCCGGATGAACTGCTTGACGGGCTTGGTGTCTGGAAAGACGTTGAGTGCGTGCTCGGCGAATTCCCTGGGAACTCCTGGCATGTCCGCAGGACACCAGGCGAAGATTTCCCAGCGCTCACGGAGGAATTCGACGAGCGCGCCTTCCTATGCGGGGCTGAGGTCGTTGGCGATCAGCGCCGTCTTGGAGGCATCCGTCGGATGGACTTGCACCTTCTTTGTGTTTATGGTGGAGTTGAAGGACATGTCAGGTGCGTTTTGTCGTGCGACTGGGGGTGTCCCATTGTCCGTCACCTCGCGGAGCCTTACGAGTTCCTCCTGCATGCCGAATGATTGGGAGATTCTGTTGAAATCTCTGTCGCATTGCTCCGATCGGGTGAAGGTCCCGTGGATTGTGATGACGCCCTTCCGCCCTGGCATCTTGAGTAGCAGGTATGCATAGTGTGGGATAGCCAAGAACCTTGCGAATGCTACACGCCCGAGGATGGCGTGGTACTGTGATGGCCAGTCCACCACTTCGAATTCGAGCCGTTCCAGTCGGAAGTTGTCCGGCTTGCCGAAGATGACGTCGAGCCATATTTTGCCCAGGGGGAATATGCCCTTCCCTGGAACGATGCCGTGGAACATTGTGTCTGATTGTTCTAGGCTGCACTACGGGATCCGCATTGCTGCTAGAGTGCTTGCGAACATCAGGTTGATGCCGCCGCCGTCCATGAAGACGCGACTCATCTCAAAACCTCTGATCTGCGCTTCTAGCACCAGGGCAGCATGACCTGGGCGAGGGATCTGGCAAGGGTGATCCGAACGGCTGAACGTGATGCAGGACTCCGATCCGCTGAGGTACTCAGGGATGGCGGGTGGAGTTGCTACGGCCAAGTTGATCTGGCGAGTGATTTTCTTCTGCACCCTATTCGTGGGGCGCCCCTTCTGGATCATCAGTGCTCCTTTCGGCGGGGGATACCCGTTCCCGGCGTTGTTCTGTGCTGGTGCGACTGGTTGGTGCGGACCTCCCACAGGTGGTGGTGGAGGAGCTCCGTGCGCTATTTCACCTGGCGCGGGTGCGTTTCCGAACGCAGGAATTGGGGCTTGCTGCCTCATCTGCACCATGCTTTCGCTGAGCTTCTGGAACTCACGGCAGTCCTTGAGCATGTGGCTCGCCTTCTTTTTGCCATCCTGCTTGTCGATGTAGAAGTGGATGGTGCATGGACCCGAAAGCTTTTCGTATGCTGAGGGTCTGTTATCGCGGTCGTGGCGCTGCCACGACTGCACTGGGCGTCCCCCGTCGCGGAAGTTTCCTCCGTGGTATCCTCCGCTATTGCGGTTGGCGTCGTTGCAGCGATCGGCGTAGCCGGCCGCAACCATGTCGGGTCCGTCGCGATCGTCGTAGACGCGCGATCTTCTCTTGCTACGGCGCTCTCGTCGTCGACCGTAGTCGTCTTCTTCTTCCGATTGTGCTCGGTGAATGGAATCTTCGCTGTCAGCCCACCTGTTGGCGATGTCCATGAGGTGGTCGAGTGTTTTGGGATTGACGCGCCCAAGTTCCTCCTTGAAGTCTTGGCGCTTGACGCTGTCCCTGAAGGCGTCGATGGCCCTCTCTTCGGAGATGTGCGCTGTGGAGTTCTTTATGTTGGACCAGCGTAGTATGTATGAGCGAATGGATTCGCCCGTTCGTTGAGTGCAGGCTCGCAACTCTTCGATTGAGGCAAGCCTCTTGCTGGTGCCCTTGAAGTTTCGGATGAAGCTATAAGCTAGATCCTCCCAGCTTCGGATGGACCCTGAAGATAGGCTGCTGAGCCCGATCCGTGTCGCGCCTGTCAGCTGCAGCTGAAGGCATTGCATGGCGGTTTCTTTGTTGCCGCCGTGCAGCTTGACGGATGACAGATGATCACTGAGCCATGCCTTTGGGTCTTGCGTGCCATCGAACTTCGGAGTATCCGAAGGAAGCTTGAAATTGCGTGGCATCTTTGTTCGCCGAACAGATCTGCTGAAGCATCGGGCTCCGCAGAGTTCTCCTTCGTCTTCGTCCATCTCGGATTCAGACGAGCATGCGCGCTTGGCTCGCGCTTTGTCGATTTTGTGCTTTGTGAGCGTGTCTCTGGCGTCGTAGTCGCGTTTATGATGACGCGAGCTCTTCTTTCTTCGAGGAAGGTCGTGTTCCTCTTCTTCTTCGGATTGAAGGGGTGGGGCTATGGTCGTGCCTGGCTGGAGCTTTCTTCTTCGGCTCCGCAGGAGCTTCCTGGTGGAGCGCGGCTCCGACAAGTCCGAGTCCGGTAAGTGCGGACTTGTGCATGGCCCTCTTCGGGTCCCCCTCTGGAGGTGGGTGGGCGGCGAGGTACGCAGTGGCTGCCATGATCGCAGCCTGTGGCGTTTTCGGGATGACGTTGCCGTCGGCGTCCATCTCCAAGAAGGATGTGTGGAGGGTTCGGGTCACCTCCTGGCGCTCCTTGGGGTCCATGTTTTCCACCCGAGAGCGGTGCTTGTTGCCTTGGTTGCCGTTCGAGCTGGAGCCGATGCCCATGGCGGAGAGCACGGCTCGTCGCGCGCTGGACTGTGAGGCTGCTTGCTTGCGTTTGTCAAGCACCTCCTGCATCTTGACATGCTTCTTGTGCTCCTCGATCAGGAGCAGGTGGTAGGCCATCAGCAGATCCCTGGAGGAGTCTGCAGGCAGGACTATGTTGCCTGCCACGGCGTTGCGTGCCTGGGCCCATCCTTCTTTGCTAAGGTGGATGAATTGGCCGTTGTTTTCCCCTTCGGGTGGGGGGACTGGCTTCTTCTGTTCTCGTCGTTCCTGTCTTGCGGGTTGGGGTTCGAGTTGGGTGGCGGGTTGGGTGTTTGCTGATCCCCGTCAGCCTGTATGACTACGGCGCATTGGTAGCGCTCGTAGATTGGTCCGCTGCTACCGCAGCTTTCAGATCCGGAACCGTAGGTCCCTTCATCCGATGGCGGATCGCACAGATCGGAGTTGTAGCTGCTGCTGTCGTAGGAATCATCTGTTGATGATGTTGTGCGTAGCACGGGGTGTGGGGTCCATGAAGCGGGCCTGATTGATGGTAGGGGCACCCGCTCAGGGAGGCGGAGGGTGCCGGTTTGCCCCACCTGGAAGCAGAAGCTCCCGAACAGGATTTCGAGTCCGTCGCCTACGGGCTCGAAGTCCTTCATGGTGGCCGGTGAGTGGGCGGTGAAGTCGAAAGCGCCGAAGAGGAGGTGACTCTCCGTCACTGCAGAGTTGTAGATCGATCGGGTTGGGACCATCACGACCGCACAATCAGCGTCCCCAGTTCCCACAGAAGGCGCCAATCGACGAGGTTTGATCTCATCAATGCCCATTGTTATGGACTTGGGTTATGGAGAAGATGGGGATGCTGGAGATCGTGGAACGGTTAGCAAACAAGCAACACGGGGACACAAGGTTTACCCAGGTTCAGGCCCCCGGAGGGAAAACCCTACTCCTGCTTGTCTGCTCTTGATTATGGCGGAACCGAAGGTTACAGGGGTGCGCAGATGCAATCTGGCGTGGAGGCGTGTATGCGAGAGTATGAGAGAGAGAGCTCTAGGTCGTACCCTCCTAGCCTTTATATAGTCTCAGGCAGGTCCCGGGCATAGACCTAGTCGGTTACAGGTTCTAGGGTTTTACCCCTTTGAATTTCCTATCTACTCTAGTCTTGCTCTCCAAGGATCCGAAGGCGTCCTAGGCCTTGGCCACCCGAAAATCTTCATGGGCCGGCGTACATCTGCCGTGGGCCTTCCTTGGGATGGACCAGATATGAGATCATGTACCCGTAGAGTATAACCATGTCACCTAGTCGCTGAATTTGAGCGGTTGGGCACTTAGGTTTTTTGATCTCCAGTCCCCAAGTGCCTAGTCGCTGAATTTCAGCGGTTGGGCACTTAGGATTTTTGATCTCCAGTCCCCGAGTGCCTAGTCGCTGAATTTCAGCGGTTGGCCACTTAGGATTTTTGATCTCCAGTCCCCGAGTGTCTAGTCGCTGAATTTCAGCGGGTGGGCACTTAGGATTCCATTGTTGTTGACTGTTTGATTTGTGTGCAGGGCTTGCAGCGTGAGTCAGCCGATCGGCTTGCTGCGAAGTGTCGCACGGAGAAGGAACTTGTTGCCGTCCAAGAAACGAACATGGGACTCCAAGCGATCGCTGCCAAGGCAGAAGAGGTCCGCCAGGGCCTTGTCCCGGCGAGTGAGCTAACGGCGGCTCAGTCGGCGTTGAGTACGGCTGAGAAACGGATCGCTGACCTGGAGCGCGCGCTCAAGGAAGCGAAAGCGGAGGCGAGCTCGGCAGATGGGCGAGCAAAAGCTGCTGTTACGGCTGCCGCTGAAGAGCGAAAGTTCTCTGACGCCCTCGTTATTGGGTTGTAGAACGACTTCTCCTCGCTTCAAAGCTTCATCACGGGCCTCTGCCGTCCTTTAATTGGTAAACTTTCTGCCTCTGTCTGTAGTAGCTGCATTATGTAATCTTTGTTGTACTCACTGCCGCCCTCTGTCCACAGGTCGGATTATCGATAGCTCGGAGGTGGCGCAGTCGTATGACGCGCGGCAGTGTGTGACCACTCTGGTCGACTCGGCCACGTTGTCCGCGGATTGCATTCGGGCGTATCTTCAGGAGATATCGCCTACGGAAGTGATTCCCAGCGACCTCGTCGAAGTATGGAGGTATCTGGAGAAGGCGCTGTCAGTCGTCGAGTTCATGACGCGGTCGGCATTCCGGCGCGGGGCGGCAACGACTCTTAGCCTTGGGCTTGCCCACTTCCCGGAGGACTTCGATCTTGACGATGTGACGCATGGCTACCCCTCATCGACGGGCTCGGTGGAGATTGCCGAGGTGCTGAAGCTGACGGACCGGGCCACGGTGTACTCCGATCGCGTCTGGGCGATGGGCGACCTCCTCCCCTATCAGGAGACGACTGTCGCCCCCAACGATCCTGAGCCGCCGCATCGGGACTTCAGGGTTGAGCAGCCCTTCCGTGCGGCGATGGTGGGTGAGTTGATGACGTATCCGTCAAACCCGTACACGCCCTTTATTCGCAACCGCAGGGGTGGCGGCGAGTCGCCGTCGAAACCTGCAGAGTAGAAACACTGTGCCCTGGGGCGTTAGTAGCGATTGGCCATTGGACTCAACTTGTATTTTGGAACGACGCTGTTCTGCTGTAATGAAACTTCGTATTGTTTTGTGAATTGTTTTGTAACTCTGATTTCTTATTAGACGAGTCCCCGAGCGCGTCTGCCCTTTTTATGGTGTTTACCTCGTTTTTACGTGTTTTGTCGTTTTGAATGTTTTGTCAGTTGTTTTGTTATTGAGGTCGACTCGCCCGAGCTCGAAGAACAAGTCGCAGGGCGACTCCCGTGAGTGCTCTTTAATTGACCGTTTTCCCTTGCGCGAACGAGGTCGGGTGGCCGAGTCCCCGAGCGTGGTACTTGGTGGTTCTAGTCACAGCTCCAGGGTGGGTGAGGACTGAGCGCGTTAGAGGAGGTGCGTCACTCCTGCCTGACCCGTAGGGTCAGTCGCATGGTGAGTCCTGGGCGCGCTCTCATACTTAGCGTTTGTCCCTAGTCGCTCGTACTCGACTGGTCGTCAGTCCCCGAGCGTGGTACTTGGCCGTTCGCGTCGCGGTGCCGAGGATGCGGAGGACCTTGGTCGTTGTGAGGAACGAGGGCAGTTGTCTTGGCTCGTTGAGCCAGTCGGGCTAGGCGACTCCAGTGGGGCTCTGAGTTGGCGTTTTTCGTGGACGTTACGAGTCCTGGGGTAACCCAGTGCACTCGGAACGCACTACTTGGCCGTGCCGTTCGCTGTACCAGAGGTTGACTTCTGCGGTTAGCTTGACGCTGTTATTACGAGTGCGAGTGGCACAAGGCACGGAGAGTAGACGGATTTTGCGGTAACCAATTTATTTTATTTCATATTAAGTGGGGAGTACATGTATGGAATTCTAGGAGTAGAATTTCCGTAGTAGGTTTACATTCCACGGTCGCTTGACGTCGAGTTTCCCGTCTCCTAGGACGTCAATGATGTAGTAGGCGTCGTTGCCGAGGACTCACCCGATGGCGAATGGTCCCTCCCACGGGGGGGATAGCTTGTGCATGCCCTTCTTGTCCTGGATGAGGCGTAGCACCAGATCGCCTTCCTGGAACGTGCGAGTCCTTACTCGCCGGCTATGGTAGCGGTGGAGCCCTTGTTGGTAGATGGCGGTGTGGGAGCGGGCGAGGTCGCGTGCCTCGTCGAGTTGGTCGACTCTATCCTGGCGTGCGAGTTCGTTTGCGGCCTCCGTGTAGTGGACAACCCTGGGCGAGTCGTGTTCTAGGTCGGTGGGCATGACTGCCTCGGCCCCATACACCATGAAGAAGGGGGTGAAGCCTGTCGACCTGTTGATGGAGGTGCGGATGCCCCAGATGACGGAGGGTAGCTCCTCGTCCCAGCACCCGGCGGTGCGCTCAAGTGGTACTTGGAGCCGTGGCTTCAGGCCGTGGAGGATGCTCTGGTTGGCTCGCTCCGCCTGGCCGTTGGACTCCGGGTGAGCGACTGAGGCGGGGTCGAGTCGGATGTGATGTTCCTCGCAGAACTCGGCCATGGCTCCTTTGGCGAAGTTGGTGCCGTTGTCCGTGATGATGCTGTTTGGGAACCCGTAGCGATAGATGAGCTCGCGTAGGAACTTGGTGGCTGTATTCCCGTCGCATTTCTGTACTGGCTTGGCCTCCACCCATTTTGTGAATTTGTCGACTGCGACCAGGAGGTGGGTGAAGCCGGAGGGGGCCTTTTTGAAAGGGCCTACCATGTCCATACCCCACACGGCGAAAACGGCCAGGTGATGGGGATTGTCTTGAGCATCGAGCTCGGTACGTGGGTCTGGTTGGCGTACTTCTGGCACCCGGCGCACCGCTGGAAAAATGTCGACAGCGTCTGCGTGTGCGGTTGGACAGTAGAAACCGTGTCGCATGGCCTTTGCGACCAGAGAGCGGGCGCCGGCGTGCTGGCCGCAGTCGCCGGAGTGGATGTCGTGGAGGATTTTGCGTCCTTCAGCAGGTTGGATGCAGCGTTGGAACACGCCGGTCACGCTGCGCTTGTGGAGCTTGCCATCGATGATGATAAAGGATTTGCAGCGCCGTGCTATCATTCGGGCGTCTGTTTCATCTGCTGGCAAGGTGCCTCCCTCCAGGTAGGCGATGTACGGCATAGTCCAGTCCGCTGGCTCGGCGATGAGTGCAGCCAGGGCTGCCTCTGGTTGCAGCGGGACTCCGATGTCGATCTCCCTTGGGGGGAGACGGAAGGCTTGGTGATGGTGTCGAGGAAGACTCCAGCGGGTGGTGCGAGTCGAGCCGAGCCGATACGAGAGAGTGCGTCGGCCTCCTTGTTCTTCCGCCTGTCGATCCACTTGACGGAATAGCCTGCGAAGTGTACGCCCAGCTTGTCCACTGCTTGGCGGTATGCCACCATGGTGGGGGAAACGGCGTCGCGGGTGCCAGCGACTTGCCCAGCGACGAGGTTGGAGTCTCCATAGCAGCGTAGGCGGTTGACATTCATCTCCTTGGCGGCTCGCATGCCGTGGAGTAGTGCCTCGTACTCGGCCATATTGTTGGTGCAGGGGGTGAAATCGATGTAGAGGACGTAGCGTAGCTTGTCGCCCTTCGGAGAGGTTAGCACGATCCCTGCTCCTGCACCGTCCGCATACTTGGAGCCATCGAAGTGTAAACTCCAGTAGTGGAGGTATGGCAGCTTTTCTGGCTGCTGGGCCTCCTCCCAGTCGGCGATGACATCCGTGAGAGCCTGCGACTTGATCGCTTTGCGCGGCTCGTATTTGATGTTGTGGCCTCACGGTTTCGACGGCCCACTTGGCGACTCGCCCGGTCGCCTCACGGTTGCGGATGATGTCCTGCAACGGTGCTGAGGAGACGACCGTTATCGGGTGCTCCTGGAAGTAGTGCGGCAGTCGCCGCTGCGCTCTGAAGACCGCGTATACCAGTTTCTGGTATTGCGGGTATATCTAGCGCGACTCGGTGAGGACCTCGCTGATATAGTACACGGGTCGCTATACTGGGCGTTCCTTTCCTTCCTCTGGTCGCTCGACGACCATGACGGCGCTGACGACGCGCTCGGAAGCCGCGGCGTAGACCAGCATGGATTCCTTGTCGACGGGGGTGGCGAGTAGCGGTGCTGCGAGTAGCACCTTCTTGAGGTCTTGGAGCGCGTAGTCCGCCTCCTTGTCCCACTGGAAGGTGGGGTTCTTGCGCATCAGGTGGTATAGGGGCATCACCTTTTCTCCCAATCGGGGGATGAAGCGACTGAGAGTCGCGACTCGCCCGGCCAGCTTCTGGACGTCGCGTAGGCACTCGGGTTTGCCAAGTCGGGCGATCGTGTCGATCTTGGTGGGATTCGCCTCGATCCCGCACTTGGAGACGATGTATCCCAGTAGCTGCCCTGCTGGTACACCGAAGCTTTATCTTGTATTTCCGCAGGTTGGCGAATGTTTCTGCCAGGTCGGCAAGTAGGTCACCCTGGCGGACAGACTTCACTACCACGTCGTCGATGTAGACGTGGATATTGCGGCCAATTTGGCTCGCAAGGCACTCCTGCATACACCGCTGGTAGGTTGCCTCGGCGTTCTTGAGGCCGAAGGTCATGGCGGTGTAGAAGAAGGCTCCGAATGGCGTGATGAACGCCGTCTTCTCTTCGCCCTCAATGGCCATTTTGATCTGGTTGTACCCAGAGTAGGCGTCGAGTAAGCATAGCGACTCCGAGCCCGCGGTGGAATCGATTATTTGGTCGATCCACGGGAGGACGAATTGCTCCTTCGGGCAGGCGCTGTTTATGTTTGTGTAATCGATACACATCCTCTAGGTCCCATTTTTCTTCTCGACCAGGACTAGGTTTGCCAGCCACTTGGAGTATTTTATTGGCCGGATGAAGCCTGCAGCGAGTAGACGCTGCACCTCCTCGGCGATTGCCCGGCGGCATTCTTCATTGAAGGGCCGCAACGACTGCTTGACAAGTCGCACTTTGGGGTCGGCGTTGAGTTTGTGCTCAGCGAGTTCCCTAGGGACACCGGGCATGTCAGAGGGCTTCCATGCGAAGATGTCCCTGTTCTCACGGAGGAACTCGATGAGCGCGCCTTCCTATGCTGGGCTCATGCCCGTCCCGATCGTCACCGTCTGGCTGGAGTCGCCTGGGACCAGCTCGACGGTGCGGGTATGCGTCGTTGCCTCGAAGGCTGAGGTGTTGCCGCCCTCCGAGTTGGGCTTCTTGAGTATAGTGGGGTCGTCGTTGTTGACCCCACTCGCGTATTTGGCGAGCTCATCGGCGTGGTTGGCCTCCATGTCGGGGTCGCCGTGGATGGTGATGACGCCACGCGGTCCGGGGAGCTTCATCGCGTTGTACGCGTAGTGGGGCGCCGCCATGAACTTGGCGAACGCCTGGCGCCCCAGGACGCAGTGGTAGGGGCTGTCGAAGGGCACCAGCTCGAAGACGATCCGCTCGGTGCGGAAGTTTGCCGGTGTGCCGAAGGTGACTGGCAGCGTGACCTTGCCGATCGGGTAGGCTTTCCAACCAGGGACGATGCCGTGGAACGTGGTGTAGGTCGTCTCGACCATCGACTGCAGGAGCCGCAGTCGCCTGAAGGTATCCAGGTACAGGATGTTGATGGAGCTGCCGCCGTCCATCAATGTCTTGGGGATCCAGTAGTCTCCCACCTTCGGCTTGACTACCAGGGCGATGCGGCCTGGGTTCTCGATGCGCGGCGAGTGGTCCTGGCGGCTCCAGGTGATTGGTTGCTCCGACCAGTTGAGGAACTAGGGAACGTCCACCTGGGCCACCGCGTTGACGGCGACGGCGCGGGCGATGACCTTCTTCTCGCGCTTCGTGTTGAAGCCTGTGAAGGTGTGGAGCGAGCCGGCCACGCTGCCGAATTTTCCGCCGTTTGGCGGGTTGTTGTCGGGGTCTTACCATGCTCGCCGTGCCTTCTCGATCTCCTTGAGAGAGTGGCAGTCGGTGTCCGTGTGCGTGGCGGGCTTTCCTTCCCTACTGTGAAATGCACGAGGTTGGTTAAGGAGGGCCGCGGGGTCGAACCTTGGTTTCGCCTTGTAGTTGCCGCTGTCGCGGCGTTGCCTCCCGTCGCGGCGGAAGCTCTTGTGCTCGCGCTGCGCGTGCCCAGTGTTGGCGACGAAGTCGACTCGCCCATCACTGAGGCGCTTGCCGGTGAGGCGAGTGTTGCTGTAGCGTAGATCGGATCGTCGTCCGTTGTCATTGCCGCTGATGCGGCGTTGTCCTCTCGACTCGTCGTCGGTTTCCTGGTTTGGGTCTTCCTCCGCGTATCTATTGGCGATCTCGAGGAGGTCCGGTATGTTGTCGAGTGTGCGGTATGCTCGTTTGAGCTTGGCGACTAGGGGCTCATAACGGCACGAGGTCTTGAAGCAGTGGATTGCGGTGTCTGGGTGGATACCGACCGCGTTGTCCCACAG
Organism: Avena insularis; assembly: GCA_023614405.1. NCBI lineage: Eukaryota > Viridiplantae > Streptophyta > Magnoliopsida > Poales > Poaceae > Avena > Avena insularis. The sequence continues at coordinate 360,845,543 of CM042697.1, forward strand.
TTCTTGACATCATTGGACCCAGTTGCGGGTCGACTCGCGAGGTCCCTGGACGCATCGTTCTAGGTCCTCGATGGTGGTGGCGCGGGTGTATGAACCCTCGAAGTGCCTGACGAAGGCGTCGCGCATCTCTTCCCAGGAGTCGATGCTATCCGCGGGGAGAGTGTTGATCCACTGCCTGCACGCCCCCTCCATCATCAGGGGGAGGTAGCCGGCGGCGAGTAGATCGGTGTGGCCGGCGATCCCCATTGCCATGAGGTAAGTGTCCAGCCACGCAGAGGGATCGTACGTGGGGTCGTACTTCTCTATTTCCTTCGGCACTTTGAAGTTCGCCGGGTATATTTTGCCTCGGATCATCGGTCCGAAGCACCGGGGCCCGAGTCGGCTTAGTGATCCCCTTGGCTCGCCGTCGCGGCGGTTGGTTAAGGTATGCCGCAGGTCGTTGGGCTGGCGTGCGCGCCATCTCCGGTTGTTGATGATGTGGGTGCGGGCGTCGACGGGCTGACCGTTGGCGGCGACGAAGTTGGTCGCCGGCCGGGGGTCATTGGTGTAGAGTGCCGCGTTCGCGGGTCGGTGTTAGAGCTGCAGTGGTTCGGGTGGCAGGCAGTTGAGGGTGTTTTTCGCCAAGGGGCGGCCGCTTGAGGCCGCTCTGCTGCCCGATGAACGCGAGTACATCCGACCTTGTGAGTCGACGCCTGCGTTTTGTTGCTCGACCGCCTTTGCGAGCAAGGCCTTGATGTACTGGATCTGTAGGACGCCGTCACCGGTGGCCGTGATGTTGTCGGCCGCTACTCGGCCCTCCACGAGGTTGTCCATTGGGGTGGAGAACAGTGGTAGGCCGTTCGCATCTCGCTCCCGTGAGGAGACCACGATCCGCGGCTGGTTCCTGGGGGTGCGCGGTTGGGTGGAGGTGGGGTGCCATTCGCCGTCGACCCTGGTGGGGGCCGGGCGCTTCCTCCTGGTGGCGCATTCTCGCAGATCACGCGCTCGGACGCGTGAGCCGGGTCGCTCTCGTCGTCGAAGTTCAGGGCGCGCCCCTGGACGGTGGGGTTCAGGCGCGACCTGATTCGTTGCTGGTGGTAGCGCGACAGCTCCTGCGCCGTCACCTGCTCGAGGCGAAATTTTTCGTGCTCGGCTTGCTCCTTGCGGACTGCTTCTGCCAGCTTCAGGCGGAGTTCCTCGACCTATGTTGCCGTTGCGTTGGGAGGGATCGGGGTGGAGAATGGATCCTCCGGTGGGTCGGCGCCAGTCGCCATGTAGGTCACGACGTGGCGACCGGTCCCGTCGCGGAGATCGGCGGAGTTCTCCGACCCGGAGTCGAAGTCGAAGATCCCAAGGATGGAGGGATCCTCGAAGTCTCCGACGTTGGAGACCTAGGTGATGGAGCCCGCGAGCGACGCGGAGACGATGGATCCGTCGAGTGACGCCGGGGTCGCCGAGTCGGCGTCGTCGTTGAGGGCCACGTCTTCCGCGGCCGCGGTGGTTTCAGCCACGTTGCTGTGGGATGAGTTGTAATCGGAGGCGAGGCGGTGGATCGTGCGGACCTGACTCTCAGAGAGCCGGTCGCGTGGCGGCGACTCGCGGATGCGAGCCGAGTCCTCCGAGACGATGACGTCGGTGAGGCCGACGAAGAGACTGATCGTGCCAACCGGCAGGATCATGCTGTGCGTGACGGGTCACGCAACCAAGATGTAGCTGCTCGGCAAGATTTGGAGCATCTCGCCGATCGCTTTCATGCGGCCGGTGGCGACCGACTCATTGATGGGCAGATTGGATCTCGCCGCAGAACACCGGCCAGACCGGCCAGACCCCACAGTGGGTGCCACTGTCGTGGGAATGACCACGGCAGATGCTGCAATCGGCAGCGAGTAGTAGAACATGGGGCAAGGGAGGCCAGCCATCTGCGGTGCGAGATGAGGGCGGAGACACAAGGATTTACCCAGGTTCGGCCCCCCGGAGGGTAAAGACCTACTCCTGCTAGATTGTATTATGGTGGAAGTACAATGGGGCGAGCTCGACGGCTAGGCGGCGAGTCGCTTGGATGGATGATGGAACGTGTCCTCTACTCGCCCTTTAGGGAGGTTTATATAGACTCACCCTCCTTAGGGTTTACAGATCTCAACCGAATCAGTTAAGGTTTCAGCAATCGTTTAACCTAATCCGACTGGGCCTATCTACGCTTCTGGGCCTTCAGCTTCCAGTCGCTTGAGTCCACGCCAGGTCGTGATCCAGTCGTCGTTACTGCAGGCCCACTCGCAGGTGCCTGGGCCAGTCGGAATCGTCCTGCTGGGTATACCCCGGTAGGCATATCCCCATCAAAAAGTTCCAGCCAAGGTGAGGATTTTCACGTGGAGGGCTCTTCATGGGATCATACCATGTATGTGTACCCTTGCTAATAGACACATTGATGGATCAGGCCAATTCCCCGTCTGTGATTGGGGTGCGGAGGATATTGCGCATATGTTGGTCAAGTGTGATCGTGCTCTCGAAGTCTGGGAGGCTCTCGGTTTTACCAAGATCATTCAGAGGGAAATCCTAGAAGACCGATCAGGCAGTGTGGTGCCGGAACACATCCTCCGGGAGAGTAAACTAGTGATCCCCGCTCTGGGCGGGTTAGGAGTTAAAGATGTTATTGCTACAGCAGCTTGGTTCATTTGGTGGCGGCGAAGGGAACTCAAGCACAATGGAACAACCCCTACCCCTAGCAGGTTGGCGCTTTCAATCAAGGCAATGGTGTCTAACAGCCTCCGGGCAAATTTGAACAGGAGTAGAATAATAAGAAAAGGTTGGACTAAACCTCCTAGCGGAAAAGTAAAGTTAAATACTGATGCCGCTGTGAATCTGGATTCTAGGATGGCCTCGACGGGATGTATTATTCGGGATTCCCAAGGTCAGTTCCTAGCTGCTTGTAGAGCGGAGATTGAGAATGTTATTGATGTTGCAACTGCGGAAGCTCAAGCACCGCGGGATGGACTTCGGCTGGCAGAGCGAATTGGCCGCGCTCATATTGATATTGAAACAGACTCTCTCGAGGTGGTTGATGCTTTCCATAATCCCTTGGAATACAGAATTGTTGGAGGAGCTTTCTTGGATGAATGTCGAATGATGATGGTAGGGTTCAGCTCGGCGACCCTACGCCATTGCCCCAGGGAAGCCAATAAAGCAGCGGATCTTATAGCTAGGACAGTAGATAGTTAGAATGTATCTTTTTGGCTTGAGAGCCCATCTGTTTTTCTTTTTTCACAATTAGTGGATGATGTAACACTATTATGATTGTGCAGCAGGTCGCAGTTGCACTCTTTTCCTTCTAGGGTACCGAAAGGGACTGAAAGGTTTTTAACGAGACATCCTGCTGACTAATATATATTTGTTCCAAAAAGAAAATCTGCCGATTAACCGGTGTAGCCGAAGCGTAAAAAAATTGGCACCTCCGTCCGGCCCACAGCCTGTCGCGCGCTTCCTTGTCCTCGATAGTTGCCACGACCCGCCCCACGCTCCTGTTTCTCCACTGCAGATGCGATAGAACGCTGCCGCCGCAGATGCAATTGAGGCGCGTGAGGCACGCGACTGCTCTCCATCGGCATCCACTTCCTTGTTGCTCTGACTCTGGCGCCTGGGAATTGTCTATCCGCTCGTGTGTTCCAAGGACTCGTCCCCTTGAATCGAATCCAAGGTTTGATGCCGGTCTTATTCGTCTCCCCTTCGAAGCTACTCCATCCGTTTTAAAATAAGAATTAATGAAAAAAACTGGGAGTATAAGATGTTTTAGGTTTGTAAAGAAAATAAATCTAGACTTATTTTAGTGTGTAGATTCATTTTAAAGTTGAGTGAATCTACATATATACTACAACAAGTCTAGATTTATTTTTTTCACAAACCTAAAACATTTTATATTTTAAATAAAATAGAGGGAGTATATTATTTAATTATTGATTCAATCTGATCCTTGTATATTTACATGACCTTCAAGTGTCTGTCTTCTAGTCCGATGGCTGCTGCCAATTTATTTTCGTGTCAAAAAGAGCACAGTGTTTTATATTGAATTGATGCCAATATTTGCAATACATGATACTGTTCCAATGTAGCATATTGTAGTGTCTGGAACCTCCAACTTTGAAAAATCCTAGCCAATTAATAGTTCGATCGAATAAATCAGTTAATAGGACGATTTTCGATTAATCACTAAACTCAAATCGACCGAGCAATTAACGATTATAAATTTGCCAAATATTATTATATACATCAGAATTTTAGAGTTGGTTCTACTTTGTTACATGGGGTAACTAAGCAGGGTACAAAGAACATCTCTAACCGAACTCCTATCCGCAGCCGGATTCCTATTTGTTTCTCCTCTATCGGCCAAAACCGGCTCTAACCGAAACTGCAAATTCAATTGAGGAGTAAATATAGGAATGTGACTCCTAAGATCTCCCTCCCCCCTCTTCCAAATATGCTCGGCCGCCAACGCGACTCCTAAAAATTCCCCCTCTCGCCTCGCCGCTGACTCTCCTGCCCAAAATCGCAGCCACTCGATGTCGGCATCGGGATTCTCCTCTCCCCCGACCAAAATGTCACCGAAGCTCGGTTTCGCAGCCCTGCCGAGTTTCCCGTTGATGCGACGCCACCGGAAAATCGACCTCCACGACACAACGATGTTGCGGAAGAGGTTAGGCACCATCAGCGTGGCGCGGTTGACAGGAGTGGCTGCCAAGACCACCGACAAGGCAGCGGTGATGGCGGGGAAGGTGGACTGGCCGCCCCTTGCATGCGCCGGTGGTGAGAGGGTCGTGGGCGAGGAAGCAGACGGAGGCCATGATTTCCCATTCACAAGCGGCGGAGGAGAAGAAGAATAGAAAGGCCGTTGCCGCCTCCACACCCAAGGCATCGACCACGGCGACGAAGGGCAAGCCCAAGGGGAACTCCAAGGCCACGTCGTCGTCCTCCTCGATGGCCACCATCGCACGTCAAGATGGCGCCATCGAGGTGATCGACGAAATTCCCGACCGACTCCGAGTGCCACCGAGGTGTCCATCGCCGAGTTCATGGCACTACTCGATCATTCTCACCACCAAGGCCTCGATGACCTCAACTACAGCAGCGAGGAAGAGGTGGTGGCCAACGAGGCCGAAGAGGCCGACGATGACTACTTGGCCGGGGAAGAGGAGGCCACCGAGGATGCCGAAGGAGCTCCAAGTCAATGAGAAGTGGATTCGTACAAACTATGAGACCACACCAAAGAGGGCTAGCCTTAGCCAAAAGGAGGAGTTCAATGATGAATAGGATGACCTCAACAAGAGGCCGGGGCTGTCAAGATAGCAAAAGAGAAGATACAATGAGAGGTGTCGGCGCCTACAAGGAAGAGTTCAATGCCATCAATGAGACAAAGAAAGCATTAGCATCCGAACACAAAGAGGACAAGGAGGCTAGGTGGAAGGATCTCAAAGTTTTGGAGGAGGAGGATAAGTGGCGGTCTAAGTTGTCGGTGGAGGAGTAAAGGATTTCACTGGATGAAGAAAGGATGATGAAGGAGAAGAAGATAGAAGAGAAACAACTAGCACTTGAGAGGGAGAAGTTAGAGAAGGAGAGAAAGGATGCTGACCGCAATATTATGTTCATGAACCCAACCACATTGGATGACAAGGCTAGAGTATATTGAAAGATTGCTCATGAAAGGATCTTGGCCCGAGAGAGTGGATGAGGTGGTCTTTGACCTCACTTACCTGGCAATCGAGTCATCAATGACGTAGCTTCACACGAGGTTACACACTTATGGCTGAAGATATATGTCATGTTTTTCCCTAATTTGCTCGCTGGCATGATTATTTGTTAATGTGTTTTTTTTCTCTTTCAAATGTATCAGCGAGAATGGGATCAGTACTTGGGGTAGCAGGGGATGTCGATAAGAGTGTGCAAAAAATGAAGCTGGCCAAATCAGCCAACCCGGCTAGTTACATCCTAGTTTATTTTTCTTCACAAATAAAATCCAAACTTTAAAACTAGTACAAAAATTTGAGCCAACCCAAACCAGTCAAACCATTCAAACCGGGTTTGCACGGGCTTAGACACTAGTGAGAAGGGGCGTCTAGTACCGGCCCGTAAGGGGCTTTTGTCCCGGTTGTCAAACCGGGACTGGCCAAGCGAGACTAGAGGCCGAAGCATTAGTCCCGGCCCGGTTACCAGCCGGGACAAATGGTCCTCCATGTGGCTGCCGCGGCGCGCGCGGAGTGCACCCCTATTAGTCCTAGTTGGTATTACAGACCGCGACAAATGGCTTTATGCCGCAGAAGCATTTTAGGCACTTTCTCTGCCGCAGCAGAGAATTTATTTTCTATTCTTTCATTTCCAAATAGTTTCCAAATATTTCTACGCTACCACATACCATGCACGTTCATGCATATATAAGAGAACTTGTCTTACCAGATCGATCATACAAATATATACAATTTTGATAGTTATATGTAGATCACAATTACTGGGTCTAGAGCCCGTCTATTCGATTACACGACCGGGGATCATCTGTAGCGTCTATTCATACTAAATTCTTCGACATCGTCTACCATCTATTTCAACAAAAAAACACCAGTTCATCTGCAATTCCTAGTATGTCTTGCTCTGGTAGGAGCTGATTCCGCATGCTCTCGAACTATATAAGAAAAGGCGATCAATATGAGTATCAATCATCATAACAAAAAGTGACGGTAATAAAATGATGTTGTGAATGTATTGCTTACGTTGACTCTATAATCTTTGTGCTCAGTAGTAAACGTGCGAATAAACTCTCAAACGTAGTATCCACATAGATTCGTCCTCGATGGCTTCCTCGCGCACTTTACGAGAATAAAATTCAATCAAAATAATAATCTAGCATCATAGTTGTATTAAAACTAAAAGTAAACAGATGCACGGATATATCACATACTACTTACTAAGACGACGGGACTAAACGTTAGCTTCTTACTAAACGAACCCGTAACATCATGCTTGAACATGTTCCAAACCCTGTCCGGCAAAGAAAATGAATCAATGAGTTATTCATTACCTGATATCTCAGAAAATCAACGAAAAAGACCGATATAGCGTGAAAGTTACCTCTGAGGCATGCTGCGGAACTCTTTCAGGTGTCTCTTTAATGGGTCCATGACTTCAACTATTCCCTTATCAACTAGAATGTCTAGCAGAATCTATTGGAAGTTGCACACGTTTATATATACATCGGTATCTCATTAGTTACACTTAACATCGAGTAAGAAAAGGTGAATTTGTATAACAGAGTAAGACCCTCACTTGATGATGGGGGAATACAAATCGGGGTATACCCCCACGAAGCGGAGTCGCTAGCTAGATCGAGCCGACTGAAGCCAAGCCCAGAGCGGGTCGACTCGCCGAATACGGTGACTGGTGCATGCTGGACCCAGACGAGTGGCGCCGACTGGAGGCCCAAGACGGAACTTCAATACAAAGCCCATCAAATACTTGTAAACCCTAACTAGCTGTATATATAAAGCCACCAGGGGCACCCACGGGGACAAAATATTACATCTTCTCCCACATTAGATTAGATCTAGTCTCTCCCTCCGTCTACGGCGGCTCCCATGTAAACCAATCTATGATCATATACTGGATTGACAGCAGGACGTAGCGATCCTCCACTGAGGGGACGTGAACGTGGGTACATCGTGTGCCAATCTCGCTCCCGGATTCTCCTACATCGCCTTGCTCCCTCTACATAAGCTACCCCCAGTAGCATCTGCCGTGCAATATCACGACAGTTGGCGCCCACCGTGGAGCTAGCGATGCTTGGAGGGTGATAATCCGGGCGGGATCCCTCGCCGCAAGGTCGCATCAAGCCAATTTCGACCAATTGCCGTCCAACACGAGGTCGCCCCGATGAAGCTCGATCATGCGATCGTGCGATCTATGCATGCGTATTGGTACATGCAATGAGAAATCGATTTGATCAGTGTCTAGCAAGCCTACTTTGCAGGCCAGCATAGCCGATCGGCGGTGGAGATTAAGAGTTTGCATCGAATAAATAAGAGACGTGTGGTTCCTTGGCGCAGCAATACTGGAGAGATCCAATCGGATCGAGAGCCAGCTGCCACGCGGTCTTTTCCTCAACAGTGAAAAAGTTTTATTACAGACCATCGATTGCAATGCAAGTTCAGCTTCCTATTTTATTTTAATCTAATTCTTTGCATGTATATTTTACGCATGCGTCTGCCTCGCGATCGAGCCGTGGTCTAATGGAGACAAGATCTGCATCCTGGGGACGTGGTCACATGTGTCCGCGAGCAGTGTTTTCATCCGCCTCGGTCGCCCACGTCCTCGACCGGATACAGTTTAGTCTGGATCTTCAAAACGTCTGAATTAAAATTGATCAAGACGAGGTCGCACGTCAACAATTCGTTTAATGTGGACTCGTCATGCTACGGAACTCACCTAAACATAGACTCGTCATGCTCGGGGACTCGCCGTCGCGGACATGATAATAGCTAAGTTTCTTTACACTCGCACGTGCTATGAATCCAAAACATATATGCATATTCATTCATTCTCCAAAGCCGACCATGTAGTCGCATATAACCCTTTTCAGGGACCAAAATCATACTTGGGGTCTGGTTCAGTATTGTCTGCTGTTTATTCGTGTCCGTCGAAGTAGTGAGGCTGGGTACCAAAATGCCGACCTTGTCTCTGGGTTCAACAGTCTGGCATCGCGTCCCTGTTACCCGGCAAGCGTTTGATGCTGAAGGTCTGCCTACTCATGAAAAGACACACATAAACATTACATACTGCCCATCAATCCACATAGCAAAAGTGCATTTTCTTCAACATCTACAATTTGCACGTTTTACAAATGTTCAATATATTTCATAATACATCTTATTGCAGTCGTACTTTTTCCTCCTTCTCAGCAAAATGGTGTCTTTCTCGCTACTTGGCTGGGGATCGGCGCTTCGGTAGCTCGACCGCTCGACTCGCTGGGACTCGCTCGACCTCGCCACTCGCCGTGCTCGGGGACTCGGCACTCGCCGGTAGCTCGACCTCGCCACTCTCCGCGCTCGAGGACTCGGCGTTCGCCGGTCGCTCGACCTCGCCACTCGCCGTGCTCGGGGACTCGACGCTCGCCGGTAGCTCGACCTTGCCACTCAACACGCTTTGGGACTCGGCATTCGCCAGTCGCCCGACCTCGCCACTCGTCGGTCGCTCGACCTCGCCGCGCTCGGCGGCTCGGCGCTCGCCGGTCGCTCGACCTCGCCACTCGCCGCGCTCGGGGGCTCGTCGCTCGCTGGTCGCTCGACCTCGCCACTCGCCGCGCTACCTCGCCACTCGCCGCGCTCGGGGACTCGGCGCTCGCCGGTCGCTCGACCTCGCCGCTCGCCGTGCTTGCGGATTCGGCGCTCGCCGATCGTTTGACCTCGCCCCTCGCCGCGTTCGGGGACTTGGCGCTCGCCGGTCGCTCGTCCTCGTCACTCGCCGCGCTCGGGGACTCGGCGCACGCCGATCGCTTGACCTCGCCACTCGCCGCGCTCGGGGACTCGGCGCTCGCCGATCGCTCGACCTCGTCATTCGCCGCGCTCGGGGCTCAACGCTCGCCGGTCGCTCGACCTAGCCACTCCCGCGCTCGTCAGCAACCACTACTATTTTCAGAATACACATCTCTAATGAGCCTCAAGTCGCCTCTACAAGCCAACTCGAGCCTCGGGGACTACTCCTAGGCATACTGCGTGTGTGCATGGTTCCACGACTATGGCTCTGCATGCTCGGGGACTCGCCCTCACGTACTCAACATGCTCGGGGACTCGTCACCGTGGACTCGCCCTCACGTACTCTCCACGCTCGGGGACTCGCCGCCACCGCACACTCGCCCTCGCGTACTCAACACGCTCGGGGACTCGCCGCCACCGCACACTCGCCCTCGCGTACTCAACACGCTCGGGGACTCGCCGCCACCGCACACTCGCCCTCGCGTACTCAACACGCTCGGGGACTCGCCACCGCGGACTCGCCCTCGCGTACTCAACACGCTCGGGGAATCGCCACCGGGAACTCACCCTCCCGTACTCAACGCGCTCGGGGAATCGTCACCACGGACTCGCCCTCGTGTACTCAACGCGCTTGGGGACTCGGCGCGCTACAGACAGCGCCACTCGCCGGTTGCCCAACTTCGCCACTCGACACACTCTGGGACTCGGCACTCATAGGTCGCTCGACCTCGCCACTCGCCGCGCTCGGGGACTCGGCACGCTCCGCATTCGGGGACCCGCCCCAACTGGCGGCTTCACCGACTCCCTGCGTCTTTCAATAACTAGCCATCACCGACTGGCTCACCTCGACCGCCGACCGCCTCCCGCTTCACGGTTCTTTTCTCTATTCAGGAGCTCGTCGCCGATTCGCCACGACCCATCGTCAAGACTCTCCGCGCCCTACCTCAAGCCCGCGTCGAATCGACAACGCGCTCGGGGACTACTGATGGGGGAATACCAATCGGGGTATACCCACGAAGCGGAGTCGCAAGCTAGATCGAGACGACTGAAGCCAAGCCCAGAGCGGGTCGACTCGCCGAATACGGCGACTGGTGTATGCTGGACCCAGACGAGTGGCGCCGACTGGAGGCCCAAGACGGCGACTTCAATACAAAGCCCACCAAATACTTGTAAACCCTAACTGACTGTATATATAAAGCCACCAGGGGCACCCCCACGGGGACAACATATTACATCTTCTCCCACATTAGATTAGATCTAGTCTCTCCCTCCGCCTAGGGCGGCTCCCATGTAAACCAATCTATGATCATATACTGGATTGACAGCAGGACGTAGCGATCCTCCACTGAGGGGACGTGAACCTGGGTACATCGTGTGCCAATCTCGCTCCTGGATTCTCCTACATCGCCTTGCTCCCTCTACGTAAGCTACCCCCAATAGCATCTTCCGTGCAATTGTAAGGAACAGTATGTGGTCACAGAAATTTTGCTCCATTAGAAACCTTAGAAGGTTTTCCTCCGTCTCCTTGGGTTTTGTTGATAGCGTATTTATATGTACTTTATCTGGGTCAATAAACCCAACACTATAGAGTTCCCCTTTTTTACATTCCTGGATCTTCATTCTGCATAATAATAGAGTACAAAAGAATATAATGAGAATAATTACATGCAATAAACTGAACAACTGAAAAACTGAACAACTTATATGTAGACAATGAATTCAACAACTTACAGACAATAGCAACTCATGATAGATTTGTCGAGGGCGTCGAAATTGTATAACTGGAAGAGTTCTGGAAACTCAACATGGACCTCTTCGGCTCAGAAGTAGTACTCACGTGGGACTTCAGCTATGATCATTGGTATGTCCTGCTTTACGACTCTCAAGTACCATTCATGGAGATTCCGCATTTGTGTTGGCAGTTCTTGCAACTTCTCTTTGCTGAGCAAATCCATCCCTAGGACATATTGATGGCTGTGAAATATAGCCATCCACACTCACATTTAAACTGGATATTATTCATATATTTAATGAAATATCTCTCTAAACCCTGCCACTAATGTCTAATGATGAAAGAGGTATGCAATCCTTTCTTACTATTTTTCCCTGTGTAGATAATGACGTATAATGATGGGAATCACAACATTAAAGTCAAAGATACGAGATTTCCAACACGTCAAAGAAACCAGGAGCCATGAAGTGGATCGAGAAGACTTAACGACCAACTATGCGGAGGGAATAAAATTACGGCAGTATAGTTCCGGTCGTATAGTTTCCATCGACTTCGTTAGGTCAAACAGAACAACTTTTGTGAAGGGACCCCTATATAAAGAGGCTTTGGGCGACGATAAAACTCTCTCTTTTCAACCTCAACTCTCTCTGCCACCAGAAGCCACCACACCGGAGGAATAGATCCAGATCTAATCCCCAAACCCTTCTCCACCACCATAGCCATATTTCACCACTTTTAATAGTAGATCTCTTCTCCAATTGGCGACATTGTAAGACTATTTGCTATCGATCTTATAATATCTATTATAATGATTATGATTGTTGATTTCATCTCTATGTGTGAGTAATTCTCCTTGGGCTAATGGCTTCGGCCTAGCCATGTAGCTTTTTGTGCATTCTATTTATCATAGATGGGATCATGTATTAGTTTCTCTGACATGATGATTGTAGTACCCTCTCTTGACTCAATCTAAGGACTTGTCAGGTAAGCAAGACCCCAAGGATTGATCTAGGTATAGGGAGTGTGAGTGATGACTGATCTGCAGGTTGGGAACCCCAGTGAAAGAAGGGGTAGTACAGCTGTATGTGAGAGATTTACTTGGGATTAACAGTGACATCACTATGCATATCGTTAGTTCTCTTTCTTATATGGATGAGACTAGTAGGTTATTGCTATAAGCGGTTGCGAAGGCAATAGAAATTATGGACGCACTGCCCACATATAATTATCTTACTCTAACAATTACATGTATACTTTATTATTATCTTTTACTCCCATCAGATATTTTTCACAGCTACCGGTGAAACCGAAAACCCTAGGCCCTCTCTCTCCATCGTCAACAACAACAAAAAGATCACAAACTCTTGGTCCGGTGAAAACACAAAAGGAATTCTAAAACTCCTGAAGGTCCGTTTAAGTAATCTCACTTTGCTTTCTGCTTCCCGAGGATTCGATAAACCTTGGTATACTAGGGGAAAATAACTATACTACATTCGTAATCCAGATCGAAGCGACCCTTTTTCTGGCACCGTTGCTAGGGAAGCAATACCTACCCTAGTGAGGTTAGTAGGAATCTTGCTAGTTTTACTTCTTGTTTTTAATTTTGTTAGTTTGCTTTCAGTCTTTATTTGAAAAAACCAAAAAAATAGTTAGTATTTTAATTCTTGTTGTTGCCATCATTAGTATTTGTTTAATAAAATCCAAAAACATAGGAAATATGGCTAAAAAAATCTTGGGGAGTTTGCAAATCCAAACAATGATTATTTTCGTACTCCTATTACTCAGCCAGCAATTACTTCTGAAGATTATGAAATTAAGCCCCACTATTTAAGTTTGGTTCAACAGAATCAATTTGGACGCTCTGCTATTGAAGATGTGGGTATGCACGTAAATACTTTCACTGAAATTTGTGATATGATGTGCATTAAAGATGTTGACCCTGACACGGTCAAGTTGCACTTATTTACTTTCTCCCTTAGAGGAAGAGCAAAAAAATTGTTGCTATCTTTGCCTAGAAATACTATTGCATCATGGATGGAATGTACTTCTTTATTTATGACTAAATTCTTTCCACTTGCAAAGACTATGAAACTAATATCTAATATTACTGGTTTTAGACAGGAAGAGTATGAGCCACTAGAGCTTGAATGAGAGAGAATGAAAGAATGCATGAGAAACTGTCCCAGTCATGTGATGGAAGATTGGTTAATTATCCATTTATTTTATAATGATCTTAACCCTGTGTCTAAGTCTATGCTTGCTACTGCAGCTGGAGGAACATTTATGGGTAAACAAATTACCGAAGCAAAGCAGCTGTTAGACAATATGCAAGACAACCATGCCCAATGGCATGTGGAAAGATCAAACACGAAGAAAGTGAACTCTGTCACACCTCAAGAATATGAAGAACTCAATGCTAAGCTGGATGAGCTCATATTAGGCGTCAAAGGTAAGGAAACCCTGGTAAGAGATACTCCCGAACCGAATATTGAATACATATACTTCATAGCTCGTAATGATTACAACCCTACTTGGAAGAAGAATTATAATCCAAATTTTCAGAAACACTATTCTAGTCCTGCAGGTAACTCTAATAATAATATGTAATCAAGTAATGGTAGTCTCCAAGAAACTCATAAATCTTTTATGGATTCACAAAATGAGCAAAATAATATCCTAGTTAAAATAATGGAGAACCATGATGCTATGCTTGGTAAATTATCTAACCTAGCTGTAAGTTTGAGGAATGATTTGAAGGCCCTCCAAGAAAGAATAGGGATTGTTGAGGCACAACTAGGTAATATAACCGAGAGTTAAACTCTCATTCTAGCTAAATTTGCAGGTAAAGCTGAGCCCAAGCCAGTAGAAGACCTCAAGATGATAAGAATCCAAAGGGAGGAGCCTGAACAACTTTATTATAACAATGCTCCTTCACCAAATTACACAGTTGAAGATCTAGAAAAAAGGATCAAAATCAAGATTCCGGTAAGTGAAGGAAATGAGGAAGCCATGTATCAACACTTGTTAATCAGGTAGCAATAAAGGTACGTGAGCTTGAGGAAGAATATAAGAAAATTGCTGAAAAATTACCTGTTAAGCTTGATGATATATTTGAGCCTACTATTAAGATTAAAATTGGGAGTAATGAAATAGATGCACTTTGTGATCTAGGTCCAAGTGTTTCATCAATTCCAAAGAGTCTTTTCAATAAGTTAAATCTTGGCTATTTTGAAATCACCAAACTAAAATTGCATCTAGCAGATTCTACCTACAAACAAGCAGTAGGAATTAAATAGAATACCTTAGTATACATTAAAGGCTGTCCTACTCTTACTGATTTTGATTTTGTTAACATGCCTGAAGATGCTACTGCTCCTATCATATTAGGACGTCCTTTCTTAAGAACTATTAAGGCTTTGATTAATCTGCATGAAGGGAACGTGAAGCTCTAATTGCCTTTGTGGGATACTTTTGTTATTCATTTTCTGAGGAAAAGTAGAGCCAAGCAAGATGAGAAGGAGGCCATGACTTTGAAGACCAACTATTTTGGAGTGGGTGTTCCACTCATCTGCCCTAAGTGAGCAACATCAAGTTCAATCTATTGACCATAAAAGAGTGTTGCATGGGAGGCAAACATGTGAAATAAAGGTTTGGGTAAAGTTTTTAAGTTTTAGTTTAAGTTTTATGTTGAATAAAGAGTGCTAGAAAACTTTAGTGAGAATGAGATATTCAGTGGTACTAAAAATTCCTTTTTTATACATGCTAATGTTGGTCGACAATTTAGTCTGTCATTTTTTATCAAAACATGGTGTTTCGCTAAGTTTCAGTCTAAAAGTTAATTCTTGAAGAAATAGATTTTTTTGATGTATACAATACCTTTAATGACCAACTATACGGCGGGAATAAATATTCCAGCTGTATAGTTCCGTCCGTGTAGTTATTTGAGCTATCGATAACTTTTCTTCTCTGGATACAGAAGGTTTAATGACCAACTATATGGCGAGACCATTTTGGTCTGGCCGTATAGTTACAGCCGCTAGGAAAGAAACCCTAGAAACCCTAATTTTTTGCCATCAGACCAACTATACGGCGGGAACAAATTGTTCCGTCCGTATAGTTGCGACCATATAGTTGCGTCCTACCACTTAAACGCACGGGAAGGTACCCAAAACACCAAAACTTCAATCCTTTTTCTCTCTTCTACCTCCAAACTCTCTCAAAACCTCAAGGTATGTTTCTCCTCCGATCCTCCAATTACTTTACGCGAATTCATCTCTAATCTATTGTCATTATCAATCTAGGGTGAGACTTACTTTGAACTAGTTTCCATGATTCTCTTGCCTAGATTATTATGTTGAGGAGATTATTTAGTGTGCTATGATGAGGAATATGGTATGCTTATTATTGTTGGATCAAAAAGTTTTATTCTTGTCTTCTTATTTATTTTTAGAAGATGAACACAAGGAGCCAAATGCGTGCTCGTGCCGATGCGAGTTCTTCTCATGCTACTACTGCAGCTCAGGACCACATGGGGATACGGTTTAGGAATGAGCTCCAACGTGATCGCTTCAACACGACAAAGAACCGAGAAGTGAAGGCAACCAAGTGGGCTTGTCCCATCATATTGAACCAACTCGGTATTTCTAATGACGTCAATTTACTTTGCAATAGGGTTGACCTGCAAAACTTTATATTTCATGATGCACCTGCCTATTGCCGGTTAACTATTGAATTTTTAGTTCTTTAAAAAGAACCATTAAAACATGGCATGGAGAGGATAGGATTTCTTTCCTACTTATGAACACAAATTATTCATTATACCTCGATGAATAGTGCAATTGTTTTGGTTTACCCAACAATGATCCTAATGCTCTACGTGTATCTTTTACTGGCATAAAACCTTCCCCATAACTCAAATATAATAGAATGAGCTTCACTTCTAGAGTCAGCAAAGGGAAAAATATTCAACATCCTACTATTCGATATTTGTTCTATGTTATTCCTAACACCTTGCAGGCGCGTATTGAGTTTACAAGACTCAATGAGAAGGACATCTTAGTCCTTGAAAAAGCTGCTTTCAACAACTTGTCACTCCACTTGGGCGCAATTCTTGTGCGCTACTTGGAGTACCAATCCTCCCAAAGCCAAGGATCAATCACATGTGTAGGTGTCATCGCCGTGCTTGCTAATGCCCTAGGCATCGACCTAGGTGTGTTGCAACCAGTGCTAGGTGAGCGACGTGTTGGTTTCTCTACTTTAAAGGCATGTGGAATTGCTCACTAGGAGAGGTGGTGTTTATTACCTGCATATTGCTGGAGCTGGAAGTCTCTGTTGGAATTTTGGCCTAAATAGACCAACCCATTTTCCATTCCAATAATTCATGAAAATCCTAGAGGCCCATGTGGCCCATTCATGCATGGCAAGAGGTGAGACAAATGTTTAATCCCACATTGCTAGTTGAACGAGGTTTCCACCAGCTTATAAGGGAGGCTCTCCTACCACTTGGTAAAAGGATGAGAAGGAGAAGGAGAGAGTCCCACACGCGCGCTCCTCCTCTGCCGCCTGCCTCGCCTCGCCATGCCACACCTCGCCTCATCACGACGTGTGCGCATCGCGGGTTGCGGGAATCTCGCCGAGCCGAGTTCTTTTTGCCACACATGACTGGTATATGAACGAGTGTGCAGAATTTGAACAATCTGTGCTAATGGGTTTTTAAATACGAACTCAATGGAGGTTTAATTCGAACTTAGTGGAGGCTGTTTGGCTTTAGTCGCTGCCTGTTCGTTTCCTCGTCCGACGCCTCCTATTCGCCTGTCTACCCGTGCCTATAAGAGAGGAAGGTCGCTCCTCTCCTTAGATATACTATCAGAACCACCGCCTCCAAGTTCCAAAGCACTGAGCTGCCACCAGTTCTTCCCCATCCCGTCTTGCGGCGTGCACCACGATCTAGGACAGTAGGCCCCCGGAACCCCGCCTCTTCGCGTCTTGTACGGGAGAAGGGAAATAAGGGTTTTGGGGAGTGCTATTGGCATGACTACTGGCTTCATGACGGACTCCTTCACCGACGCCTATGACATCTTCCCCAACGATGACTTCTTCCCCGCCATCGATAACCTCTTCCTCGATGACATGGGTGACAACTCCAACACCAACGCCGGTGCACTGTTGTATGCTTTCTTTCTTCATCTTGTTCAGATTACTTCGATCTCTCTTCAACTCTCTGCACACTTTCTGTTAGATTACTTGACTAGTTTATTTTTGATCATTCTAGTCATGTTTTACCTAATGTTTATTTCACATAAATCACTTGGTAAATTGCTCATTTTTCCAACAGTCTCTACCCCGCTCCTTTGCCTAATGGTCTTTTCTCTATCGAGGAAGGATGTGTGCTTTATGACTTGCAGGTTGAGCAACACCAACCCGAGGAGAAGATTCCATATGAGGATGAGGACCAAGAAATTCCTTATCAAGAGGAGAAACCACCAAACCAGTTTGCTACATATCAAGATTTTCAAGAACTTGGTGGAACTGTGGAGGGGATGCATAATCTCGCCCTGAACCTTCGAGAAACAACAAGTAACTTATCAAATCAATTTGTGGACTAGAGTTATAACTTTTCCCACCACCTCAATGATTTGAAGGGATTGCAAAAGCCTATGCTTGGGGAGGTTTTCTATTTATTTTTATTTGGCGTTCATTTGCTTTATTTTATTTTCGAGGTTATGCTTTTTATTTGAGTTTATAAGCACTCGTGTTGGTTTCCCCAACACTTTATCTTTAGCTATTTTGTTTTTGATATATTCAAGCCGAGCTTTGCCGCCAATTTTCTATTTTTTAAATTCCCCTTCTCAAAAACCACAAAAGGATTTATCCATTTATCTTTATTTTCCCTCTTTCTTTTCTTTTCGCCTCGAGGTTCTCATGTATTTGCAGGAGAGTGACCGACTTCGAGTTTCCAAGAAACAAATCAAAAGGGAAGAGAGAAGTGGAACCAAACATAAGAGGTATGCCTTATGACTCCCCACTTTTGAAGTTTGAGGAACCCATGCTAGTTAGTAGTAAATGTTAAGATGTTATATCGGTGGAGTGAGTCTCTATATTGTAGTAAAATTTTGTTTGCATGGGTATTTAGTTGAGTATGTTTTGTTCCAGCTCTTGTAGTTTACCAAGTCTTGCCTAAAAAATTGCTAAAAAATTATAATAAGAAAAATTCTTACAATTAAAGACTTCGGTGTTGTAGTGTTTAGTCTTGAAATATTATTCCTAAAGACACTCAACACCGCAGAAAATAATGATTGACTTGATAACTCTCTTTGAAAAGATTTGTTCAATTGAATTAATGATTAATAGTTTTTGTGAGCATGCCAAAGTTTGACTTGTGAATAATAATAATGATATAGCTTTATGCATGTTAAACTTCATGGGATGCCAACGACTCCGCTAGCCTACAAACGATCTTCATGGAGGAATCTCCTAGATTTCGGCTATGAGTTGATTAAACATTTGTAGCAGTAATGCTATAATGGGTAAGATTCTTGGCACTCCCGGGTAGTTGTGTTCATGATGGAATCACTCCTCTGGCTAATATGAGTAATCATTATGCAAAAGGATCAAAAACCTTAGTGATGCCACTGTAGGGGTTCATCACAGCCCGATAAACTAATGATTTTTTTTGGCATGCTCTCAATGACTTAAGAACTGAAATTCTTGAAGGACAATGAATATAAAAGTAGTGCTTGAAAAGTCTTGATCTATTGATGTGGGATAATTGAGATACTTTAGTGTATATGCTTTTCATGATGAACTCTCACACTCTCAATTTTACATAATTATATTTTATTGTTCAAAGGCAAGTTTATGAGTTGCTTACATGACACGGAATAAAGTTTACTCATTTGAATCATCCATGCTTACAATAATTTTGCTGCGCTATAAGGATTCATGGAACCTGTATGATATGCTTCCCATTACTCTATCTATGCTGAAGTTTTTCAGATTAATAAAGTGGAGAAAACATGAAACTACCAATCATGAGTAAGATCGGCATCTTGTTATTTCAGTTTAAATGTTGATTTCCTTTTTGATTTTGGTTTTCTTGCTCGAAGACGATCAAGTTTAAGCTTGGGGAGGTTGATGGCTGTGAAATATAGACGTCCACACTCACATTTAAAATGGATATTATTCATATATTTGATGAAATATCTCTCTTAACCCTGCCACTAATGCCTAATGATCAAAGGGGTATGCAATCCTTTCTTACTATTTTTACCTTCATAGATAATGACGTATAATGCTGGGAATCACAACATTAATGTCAAAGATACGAGATTTCCAATGCATCAAAGGAACCAAGAGCCATGAAGTGGATCTAGAAGGCTTAACGACCAACTATACAGCGGGAATAAAATTCCAGCCAGATAGTTGCCATCGATTCTATTAGGCCAAACAGAACAACTTTCGTGAAGGGAGCCCTACAGTAAAAGGCTTCGGGTGACGAGAAAACTCTCTCTCTTTTCAACATCAACTCTCCCTACCACCAGAAGCCACCACGCCTGAGGAATAGATCTAGATATAATCTCCAAACCCTTCTCCACCACCATAGCCATATTTCACCACTTGTAATAGTATATCTCTTCTCCAATTGGCGACATTCTAAGACTATCTGCTACCAATCTTATGAGCTCTATTACAATGTTTATGATTGTTGATTTCATCTCTATGTGTGAGTAATTCTCCTTGGGCTAAGGGCTTGGGCCTAGCCATGTATCTTTTTGTGCGTGTTATTTATCATAGATGGGATCATGTATTAGTTTGTATGACATGATGATTATTGTACCCTCTCTTTCCTCAATCTAAGGAGTTGCCAGGTACCCAAGACCCCATGTATTGATACAGGTATAGGGAGTGTGAGTGATGACTGATTTGCATGTTGGGAACCCAAGTGACAGAAGGGGTAGTACGACTGTATGTGAGGGATTTACTTGGGATTAACGGTGACATCACTATGCATATCCTTATTCTCTTTATTCTATGGACGAGACTAGTAGGTTATTTCTATAAGCGGTTGTGGAGGAAATAGCAATTATGGATGCACTTCCCACATATAATTATCTTGCTCTAACAATTACATGCATACTTTATTATTATCTTTTATTCCTATAAGATGTTTTGCACAGCTACTGGTGAAACCGAAAGCTCCAGGACCTCTCTCTCCATCGTCAACAACAACAAAAAGATCGCAATCTCTTGGTCCGGTGAAAACACAAAAGGAATTCTAAAACTCTCAAAGGTCCGTTTAAGTAACTTCACTTTGCTTTCTGCTTCCCGAGGATTCGATAAACCTAGGTCTACTAGGAAAAAAGAACTATACTACATCTGTAATCCAAATCGAAGGTATCACATATCTAGGGACTAGATCAACCTAGGGAAACTTGTCGTCTTGGGAACCTAGCAATTCAGCAAGACTCACATTCATACCGGCCGCCCACTTCGCAGCTTCTTCCATATCCAGCAGCAGTTCGGGAACGTATTTGGATAACACCTTGAGGGGTGGGGTCGATTGTTTGTCATGTTCTTCGAGCTGGGGAATGTGCCTTCTTTGCTTGTTTGCACTTTTACTTGATTTGCTCCTGCTTGCACTTTGTAACACTCTCAAATCGGCCCTCTACAAGTCTTAGCAATTCCCGCCAAACTCGTATAGAAACGATTCAAAGGCGCCCACCAGGCACTTTCGTGTGGGTGGAAAATGAAGTAATATCATTACACAATAGTCCACGATGGAACCCACAGAACAAATATATACAACAACGACTCCATGAGTCAAGAATACAGATATATAATACAGAGATCCAAATCACCTCGAAAACAATACAACATCTGAGTACAGATAAAATGCAAATTGAGCTAAGATCCCTGAAGAATAACCAATGGTGTCCATAACCCTGCCCAGGCCAAGCCGGAAGGGTAACCCTACTAACGACGTCGATCTCAAACCTGCTTAAACAAAAGCGGTGCCGACAAAGGGCAAAGGAAAAAGAGAGCAGTCAGTACTGAGGCCAGTACACAACGAGTCCTAGAATTCGGCGGTCCTCTCCTACATAGGTATGGTGGACTGAAGCGGCAGCGCAGCATACACTAAACAACCTATAGAGGCTCGATACAACTGTCGGCTATCGAAGAGGGATAAGAAAGACCTATTCGGATCCAACCTGATACTAACACCAAACATACCCATCCTGGCGTTTCCCCTTCGAGACCAAACGAGGAAGTCAACCGAGGAACTCACATAGTTGGTAGTTTTATTCATTTCGTTATAGTTGCGGCAATTACTAGTCAGATATAGATAGCATGAGTCATCCTGATATTATAAATAGTGGGCAGTTTTAGTTAACCATTCCGTTGTAGTTGCAATACTTACTAGTCAGATACATATAGCATGAGGCATCCCAAAACCAGCAGTTGTTGGTACTTTTATTTAGCCATTCCGTTGTAGTGAAGCTGATTACTAGTCATTATAAAGTCAAATTTATAGCACTACTTTAGTTATAGTTGTCTATGATCGAGATACTGTGCTCCAAGTCATCCATATCCGTGGACACGGCTTTCAAAAAGTTTTACCCTGCAGGGGGACACAAATAGCAGCACACGCACGATCAACCTCGGAAAAACCAAATGAAAACCCAATGAGGCATCACGACAAAGAAATCGTAATATCCATATAATATTCTAGGAGGCCACCCCACCAAGCTACCCGCGACAAAGTTGGCCGGCTCCGGAATATACCCAGAGGTTTGTGTCAATGGTTGTAAACAACTGGGAAACCGAAAGTGTGACTGGGCTTGTCAATAGCGCGAAAACACTCCACTTACCTACAAAGTATAGGCGCTCCACACGCAATAGTAAATAAAGCAGTAAAGCATGGCATAATATTGACATAAGTACAAGATAGTAATAAAGCCCCAAATTACTTTGTGGCCCCAAGAAATAAGATATGACTCTAGCTCATGCTAAGGGGATTCATGGTCCCACATGCGGATAGTGTGAATATTCATGGAACAAGTATCAAGTACTCAGGGTCCTACGGGACACAATTGGACGGTTAAAAACCAAATAACATCTATTGCCCACTCGTGCCTCTTCATTATTTACCTACTTCCAATTTTAGTTATTAAACGTGAAATAAAGCCATGATCATCTTCAACATAAAGCATGAGGCATTTATCCAAGAACTGTGGTACTCGGCGACATCGAAACAACACCTGAGCAAGAAACTACGACTCGCAAGGCCGACTATCTACCAAACAACAGGTAATAGGAGGTTCCCAAGGCAATATAATGGCTGCCAGGGATATCACGGGTACGAAAACTAGAGCATCACAACACAGATAGCAATAGATCAACAGGAAGAAATAAAGACTAGAAGTGTAAAATAGGTAGAAAGGGGGAGAATGCTCGCCTGAAAACATTTCCGAAGATTCATCCGAAGATCAGGTCGATACTCGCATCAACTCATTGTCCTAATCCATGAAGAAGCAAAGCACTAAAATAAACACCGGATGCACTATTTAATACTATGACAGAAGATCGGGCATGATGTATGGATGATGTATGACATGGCAAAGATGCGATGTTAATTAGGCAATATTAAGCGGAACCGGGGTCCCGAACAATTAATTATGTGGTTCATGTTGTTTAGATACCCCACGATTTAAATGTTGTCTTATCAAGGCAAAATATGTATCAGTTCGATGCAAAAATTTAAATGGAGCCAATATATAGAAAAGCCCACATATGGTCTCCATATTTAATTATTAGGTGAATCAGCTAAAAGCTGCCAAACCACCATGATATCTGTGCAAGCATGAAAATTTAATATGCAACAAGTGGATGTTATATATATTATAAAAATAGGGGAGGTCTTAGGAAGAGGGTCACACATTAGGGTCCGAAGATCTTGGGGTTCGACGAGATTGGGTCCGGCCTCGGTTCCAGGAAGGAGAGAGCGTTGGGGTTCGATCTTCGAGTTCGATGGATCTTTGGGCCCGGGGAATGGTCTTCGGGTTTCGGAGGGAGAGCTCAGAATTTTCAGGTCCAGTTGGTCTTGGACGTTCGTGAGGTAGATCTTGTGGGTTCACCTTGAAGGCCTTGGGGTGATCCTTCTACAACTTATTGCGTTGGTCGATCTTGGAGAAATTTGGTGTCGCGAACTTTGGAACGGCCATGAGTACATGACACCCGCAGCGAAGATCTCGATCAGAATGCACATCATCACCTCACCATGTCGTCCTTGTGCTCAAACAGCGACAACAAAACAAAGGTAGGCCAAAACGCACTCCAATCGAGAGGAACCTCGCGCCTTAAACACATAGGCAACAACCGAGCATCATGTGGTCCGGATACTGCAGGGCAACGACAAGCTCGGTGAGGACGACCCGGGAGGCGTAGCGAGGTCGCTCTTAACGAGGAGAGGCCACGGTGGCGGGCTCTGACGATGGAGTGCTTGCCGCGCGCGTCCTACTGAGGGAGGCTAACGGGAATGCTCGATGGGGTAGGGGCAAGAGGCGACGTGAGGAGGAGCTCTGGGGCCAGCAGTGACGCTTGGAGGCCGAGGGCGCCTGGCGGCAGGGACGAAGGGCGAAAGGGAGGGCTCCGGTCGGTGCATGCTTGCGTCTGGGCTTGAGGAAGGAGACGCAGGCGAGATGAAGTAGCTAGGGTAAGGCAGAGGAGGCCCACGGTGACGAGAGGGGGTGTCGAGGCGGAGAGGCGAGCAGAAGCGGCGGCTGCCTGGGGATCCGGGGGCGGCGGGGAGGCGAGATGCAGGGCGAGCGAGGCTTGCGGAGTGGTTGGTGAGGAGGGACACAACTCGGGCAGAGAGAGGTGGGCCCGGCGTGTTGGTGGTTGGGTGCGGTGACCCAGCATACCACTGCATGATGTAGTATACTATAGTCGTTACATAACACCAATGAAACACTGTTCACTAGTTTTACATCCCTCAGAGTGGTACAACAGAAACACAGCAGGTCCAAGACATGACTATAGGTTATAACTCGAGTCTTTACATAAGATCTAGAGAACACTCTAGGTTAAAGAGAGACAAAGAAACTTCTTACAAAAAAGGTTGAAAATATAGCAACTCAAAACTATCAGACTAATAAGACTAGCATCTAACTATTTGGCTTGTATTACTGCTATTGCAATACTCTACAGAAGTGGGTTCTATGGCTAGATATTATATTCCTATCTAATCAGCAACTTCGTATTCACTTGAGTTGATGTATATGTTGACTTCCTTGACTTCATTGAAGAACTTGAACTGTTGATGACGATTCCCTTGAGCATAAGTTGATGTGGACGTCATCTGTATTAGCTTCAGAATCTAGGAAGGGTTAAGAAGATATGTTGAGTACGAGCGTACTCAGCAAGTTCACTAGAAAGAAGTGTTTGATGCACTATATCTACAGCCACAGACCATAGGTCATAGGCAATGCAAGTTTTTGTAAACATTTATTCAAATGTTGCTTTTATTCTGAAAAGCTATGTCCGCCAGCCTTCACAGGTTTACCAGAACTTTCATCGAGTTCCTTTCCTGCCGCGTTTGGAGCTCCTTCCCGGAACAGGGAGTAACAACTTACAGTTCTTACACTCTGTAGAGGTGCGTTACTTTACCCATGAGAGACCTTAGCCTTGTTGCACAACCAAGTCATGAGCTTGTCCACACTTCCTTGGTATGGGGCCTAGTCTAAGATCCAAGCCAATCACTGTCCTTCTCCGCGACCCCGCATACCCGACGGATTGCATATCAGGCCTAGGATAAAACTTGTTTCCAATAGCATCCTAAGGTGTACAACCCTCATAGATACCAGAAGCCGTGGGACATTGAGGAATCCCACCCATATCCTGCCAACCTCTATAAGTGGAGTTACAACAACAGCCCGGTCATATGTTGGGATGCGAAAGGGAGACGATCCAGCTTACTTCTTCGTCCCATTCCAAATCTCATGGTTAAAGCGTAATATATGGCGCAAGAATCACTGGCGACATTGGTTGTTAAGTCCTAGATATTATGTTCCTTTACCACCGGAACTTTCTTAGAAGGTTATTACCTCATGGTGATGAAATGCAGGTGATGACTGATACATCCGAAACGTATCTATAATTTTTGATGTTCCATGCTTGTTTAGTATCTACTTTACTTTGCTATGTCTTTCTTTGAGGTGTTTTTATATATTTTCTGAAACTAACCTATTAACAAGTTGCCACAGTGCCAGTTGCCTGTTTTCTTCTGTTTTTGGTTCCAGAAAGGAATAAAATCAATATTCTCAGAATTGGACGGGACAAAAGCCAAAGTCAATAAATTTCCTTGAGGGACACGAATCCAGAAGGAGAGATGGAGGGGAGCCACGGGGTGGCCGCACCCCCAGGCACGGCCAAGCCTGGCCCACGCCTAGGCAGGGTGTGGGGCCCCTGGGTGCCCCCTGCCTCGCCTCTTCGCCTATAAGAATCCCCCGATGCAGAAACCCTAAGGACCCGATCAATATTCCACGAAACCTTCTATAGCCTCCGCCACCGTCGTCCCTAGATCAGGGAGGGGATCTGAAATTCTTCCCGGCACCCTGCCGGAGGGGAGATCATCCCAGAGGCCTTCTCTCTGGTATGATGCGTGAGTAGTTCCACCTTAGACTATGGGTCCATGTAGTAGCTCGATGGTTGTATATCCTCCTTTGTGCTTTCATGTATAGATCTTGTGAGCTCCTTTCATGATCAAGATCTAATCTATTTGTAATCATGCATGTTGTGTTTATGGGGATCCGATGGATATTGAGATTATTATGTTGGATCGATTAATGGTTTTGTCTTTATGATTCTATCATGTCTGTGTTGTTTGTGATCTTGCATGCTCTCCGTTGTTAGTAGCTATCTTGGCCGAGTAATTGCTAGTGACTCCAAGAGGGGGTATTTATGCTCGATAGTGGGTTCATGCCTCTAGTTTCCAAGGGAAGTGACAGAAATCTCTTCGGTTGTAGATGTTATGTTGCCATTAGGGAGAAAACAACGGTCTCTTGTTCATGGATCACGTGGACTGTTTACCTTACACACTTTGCTTAAAGCAGTTGTCTATTGCTTGCAACTTAATACTGGAGGGGGTTCGGATGATAACCTAAAGGTGGACTTCTAGTCATAGATGAAGTTGGATGGCGGTCTAGGTATCTTGTTGTATTGCCCAATCGAATCTCATAGGATCTTTCTGACTAGTATTGCATTGTTATGGCTTGCTCAGTTCCTATCAATTGCCCTGCTGTAATTTGTTTACCCTTCATGCCATGTTGTTTATCTAAGGAGAGCACCTGTAACATCCCAAAAATACTAAACTTGGATCATCAAACTCTAATCATCAAAATTAGGGTTAACAAAAACTTTTCTAATTAAAATTATGAAGGCATGCATATGTGTATGCATTTAATTTGAAATTCTTTGGAACCACCTTGTTTGTATGTTTCCTTGCTTGTAAAATGTTTCTTAGGTGAAATAAACATCATCTAAACATTTCCTAAACTTTTCCTAAGGTCAAATAACTCAAAACAAATAAAATAAAGGAATGGTCATTTTGACCAATTTAACTCCCATGCCTACTTTGGTTGTCTCAAACTTTCAGAACCTAATGGAAACTTTTATGGATCTTTGCACTCCTTGAATGTACTCATAAAAAAGTATCAAGGCCTACTTTCTGATCATCCAGAAACTTTCAAATGCATAGTTTAAATGGCAATTCAAAATTGAATCTTTATCATATGGGAATATCCCACTTCTTCAAAAACCACTCAAACAAGCTCAACTTTCAAAACCCAAGCATCTGCAGACTCACCAGCACCAATCTAGCAAACCCACCAAAAATCTTTTAAAAATTCAAAACTTGATTTCATGCGGCCATTTCATCAAACAGGTTGCAAGCACAAATCATCCAAATCCTAAACACTATTGTGAGCAGTGATTCTTGCCTAACTGGTTCCCTATCTAGCTCACAACCAGCTCAGTAGATCATCTAGCAAGATTAACCAAGCACTAGCACCACTGTAAGCTTGGCATTGCCATCAATGGTGAACAGCCGAGCACACCCATGTCACCCCATAGTCGACAAAGAAGCTAGGAGGAGACACAAGCCTAGCCAACATGTCCGGAGGCACCACCGGCACCGCCACTCTCTGTCCACCGCTCGAACCTTGCCACCCACTGGACCACACGCACAGACCGCGCCCAGACCGCCAGCGACCATGCCGAGCGTGCGCCAGAGCGCCACCCTCGACCGAAGCCCACAGACCGTGCGCCGCCCTTGCCGCGTGCATACACAATCCCCACCGACCCATGAGACCGCCAGACATCCTCGTCCGCCACCCCGTGCCGCACAGCCACCGCTCGCCGTCGAAGACGCCGCCTCTGCCGCCCAGAGCGTCGCATGTTCCAGACCAAGCCGCACCGCACCACGCCTCGAAACCATGTCGTCGAGCATCGCTAGGGAACACCGCACGTCCCCTACCGTTTCCCATGCCAATAGCCGCCTGTAACATCGCCCCCGACGAGCTCACCGTGCGCCCCGTCGGTCCCCTCGCTCGACTATAAATAGAGGCCACCCCCAGTCGATTTCTTCACACCATCTCACTCCCCTCTCCTCACTAATCGTGCCACACCGTTCCCGGAGCAAGGCGAGCACCACCTCGTCGCAATTTCACTGGAGCCCTCCGCCTCTGGAGAAGAAGGGCGCCATCGATTTCGTCCACCCCAGGAGCTGTCGCGACCACCCCTGAGTTCGCCGTCATCGACTTCGTCGTTCGCCTGTCTCGCCGACCCTCGCCTGCACCCCGGTGAGCCCCCAGCACCCCTCACTGGCCGCGCTAGGTTTCTTTCTCGCCGGCGTTGTCTCGCATTGACGATGAATCCCAGCCGTTGGATTAGAATCAAATCGAACGACCCACGTTGCCCTGTACCGCTTTGCCCCTCCCTGTCTCACTGGCAAGTGGGGACACCCACTTAAGCAGCCCGCGGGAGCACTGCGCTTAGCAGGCCGGCCCGTTAACTTTTCCCGCGCAGCCCAGTTATTTGAATTAAACCTTTTTCATTTTTGTTTCAAACTCACTTCTGTACTCAACTTCAAAAATCAACCCAGATCGATTCAGTGCATCAAATAGAATGAAACCAATTTTGTTAGAAAGGTCTGGGAATGTTGAATCCAAGCCCGTTGGATTCAAGTCATTTGGATCTATAGATCACCCATAGTAAAAATAACAAGGCAGAAGCTTTTCTGCATTCAAACATTTTTCAAATTTAAACCATAATAGCTTTTGAGTTGATTCCAACTCTCAAAAATTACATTTAACCATACCTTTCAGAATATATAAAAATATATAGGTTTACTTACAGAAATAATGTTCAAGTAATAAAAGAATGGTACATAGGCATTTCTAGCCACTTTAATTAATTAGAATAAAAGGGTAAAACCTTATTAAATTGTGACACCACTTTAAAACACATTCCCTTGGACTACAATATGTGGTGATGACATGTGTCAACATGATCCCATGTTTGGTTTGGAGAAATATTAAATCTTAAGTAGTTTTTCAATGAGTAGAAATTACTTTTCTAAAAAAAATAAAAAGAATTAAACCAAGCCTTAACCTTGTAATGTTAGAGATGATTGCAAGTAGTTAAGTATTGTTTGGTGATTGTGTACCTCGTATTTATTCATAGACGCTAGTACCGACCAAGGATACGAGGAGGAAGGAGGATACTACGAAGAAGAAGCCGAGGAGAACTTCAACCACTGCTCTACTCAAGGCAAGCTATTAACCCTGCAAGCTAACACTTGCAATTTAGCAAGCTGATACTATACCTATGCAAGCCAATACTTG
Organism: Avena insularis; assembly: GCA_023614405.1. Taxonomy (NCBI): domain Eukaryota; kingdom Viridiplantae; phylum Streptophyta; class Magnoliopsida; order Poales; family Poaceae; genus Avena; species Avena insularis. The sequence continues at coordinate 360,874,657 of CM042697.1, forward strand.
CAAGCTTATACTGATACTGATGCAATCTAACACTTGCAAGAGACTTTACCTATGTAAGCCAATACTTGTTACTATGCCTACTATATGCCTTAAGCATATGTGATCATACCCACTTGATAAACCAATCCTAGCTTTACTTGCAAGCTTCTTAATTTATTTCTTTATCAAAGCTTGCTTAGAGTTTACTTAAGAGATTGGTAGATACTAGAAACATATTTGAAGGTTGCATAAAGAGCATAAAATTTGGCCTAAGTTAGAAACCTTGATATCTTCCTGAGACATAAGGTTGTACTTAGTTGAAACTCCACTAGTCCACCACCCCTCATTAGTGCCTACCCCCACTTATAGATGCTAGTGCTAATCATAAAACTTGATCAACTTTTAGATGGGAATACTTGGTGGAAAATGGTTATGAAAACCTTCGAATGATGGATCATTCTATTGAAATGTTTTGGACATGTGTTTCCGAACACCTGATGATTTTGGTGATGAAAATGATGAGGCATGAGCCTTAGCCCTTTATAAAACTGATGGTTGTCTGGATGCGATACCATTCCAGTTTTATCGTACAACCACAATACCTTTATAAAACAGCCCCAATTTGCCTTTGGATCGATCTGTCATTTTGGAGTGTTTTTGGTGGTTTTGATCCGACCAAATCTTGTCTAAGGTGTTGGTTCAGCTTTTGCCTGCGTTTCCCAGCCCAATTTTGGCCAAATTTTCGCGGATTTGAGGACTCTAGGCGTGGATTTCCGCTCACGAACACGAGTAGTCATCCCACACCGGAGTCTCCGGCCTGAGCACCGGAGTCTCCTCCGGCCCGAGACCGGAGTCTCCGGCCCGGGACGCCAGTTTTGCCCATTTTTCCTCTTTTCCTGCATTGGCTAATCTCTCCACCTGTTGTTTGTGTTCCGTGTGCGTGTCACCAACTAACAGATAGCTTCCGCAACATCGCCGCGCTCTTTGACACCATGGACCCCAAACTCTTCCCCGCTCCATCAACACAAGATCATCACGATCAACTAAGGTATAACTTGTGTCAACCCTTGTAGCCATATCTTCCTTTGTGTGTACCTATCCTATGAGAGCAACTCAGTTTGTGTTTGTCTAAGCATTGTGCACTTGCCATTGGAAAGTGAGAGTGTGAGGGCAAATACAAAAGTTAACATAGTAGCATAGCAAGGGAGAAAAAGAAAAAGAATAAAAAAAAAGAGCAAAAGCAAAAGAAAAATAGAAAGATACATAGTCTCCCAATACAAAGAGAGAATCAAGCTTGTAAGCAAAAGAGAGAGGAAAAAGCGCGCCAAGGCAAGTGCACAAATCCGTTGCTTACCCTCTTTTGGCAAACGAGTTGTGGTCTCTCCTTGCGTTGGCATGACACCCGAGCGTAGTCTTCGTTAGGCCACTTCGTGCTCACTTTCATAGTCGTGCTAACCCCATTTTTCTCCACGCGTGTGTGTAGTCGTAGGTTCTCGTCACCTTTTTAGTTGACCATTTCCTTTTGACTTGCGTTTTGTTGGATTTTCTCCACTTTTGACTATCCTTTGCATTCGGTTGGTTCTTTGGCTTTCCCACAATCCTACCCATCCACCAAAAGCTTTTGAGAGTTGTAGCTCCTTTGTGTGTGAGTTTCTTTGCCATTTCACTTTGCACGCTTTTCGCTTCTTTGTGTGGCAATTGGTTTGATATAATCTCCAAGGTGAGGTAAAAGGCTAACTCCACGCACCTTACTCCCCATTTACAACCCTTGTCGGCTTTGCATCATGGACAGGAATGGCGAGCCGTCCCAACCACCACCACCACCTCCGGAGGACGACAATCCATACATGACAAGATGGGACCATTGGAAGGTTCGAGGAGAATTCAACTACCGTTGTGAAGCCCTTGAGCGGCGCCAAGATGAAAAATTTAGCGAAGCCCGAGTGGAGTTCAAGAACATCCACAACCGCTTCGAGGAAGTCCGAGGCCAAATGCATGCCATGCAACACAACCTCGGTCATCAAAATGAAGCTCTTGGTCGTGCCCTCGCCTCAACGGATGAGAAGCTTCAACGCCTCATTGATGGGTTAGCAAGGCCACATGGCGACTCAAGATCATCACGACACTCCTCAAGCGAATCAAGTGCTCCTCGCCGTCACGCTTCAAGGCACCGGGATGGACCCGTCCTTCACTCCATGAGCTCTTCTCAAGCGGTACCATCGCCGCGACACGCCGCAACGTCAAGCTATGATGGTGACCTATCCGCAAGACCTCCAAGATGTGAAGCGGACCGGCCACAACAAAGGGCACTTGTGCTTCAACAAGAACAACCTCACATGGACCACCATGCCCATCGCCATCGACATGTTCTTTCCACAACAAGTGAAGCATCCGAAGTGGAAGAACAAGTTCGTCGGCAGCGTGAAGCACTCGAAGACCCACCAAGGCGTCCCCCTCGACATGAACGTCATTGCCGTCAACATGATCTAAACGATGAGCCTCCTCCACAACAAGAAGAAAGAGAGCAGCCCATTGCGCATGCGGCTCGACGTCCTCCTCGCCACATGGCGCAAGATAATGCTCCTCGGCATCAACCACGACAAGAACAAGAGCAAGCTCCCCAAGCTCACCGTGAGGACCAACAACCTCCTCCTCGTCCTCAACCGCGACAACAACAAGAGCAAGCTCCCCAAGCTCGTTGTCCAAACCAAGTTCCACCACCAAACGCGGCACCTCAACAACCGCAAGAGCAACGCCACCATCAACAAGCAAGACATGAGAGCTCGGATGATGACGATGGCCGCCAAAATCATGGCAACCGTTCGAACCGCAATGAGGAAGAAACTTTCGGCAAGCTCAAGTTCACCATGCCCAAGTTCACCGGTTCCAATGATCCCGAAGAATACCTCTCATGGGAACTCAAGGTTGACAAGATCTTCCGCATGCACAACTTTAGAAATGAGAAGATGATGGCCATGGCATCCCTCGAGTTTGATGAATATGCCAACCTTTGGTGGGAACAAGTCCAACTCGCTCGTGAATCAAAAGAAGAGCCTCCAATCTCAACTTGGCAAGATATGAAGGCTCATATGAGATCCCGCTTTGTTCCTTCACACTACACACGTGACCTCTTCAACAAGCTTCAAACGCTTAGTCAAGGAACAAAGACCGTGGAAGAGTACTTCAAGCAAATGGAGCTCAACATGATCCGTGCCAACATTGAAGAGCGGGATGAACAAACAATGGCACGTTTCCTCAATGGCTTGAACCATCCTATCAAGCGCATCACCGAGTTCCAACGGTACAACAACATGGTTGAGCTTGTGCACATTGCATCAAAGGCCGAACGTCAAGTGCAAGAGGACATCAAGTTCAACAAGCCAAAGACATACTTCACATACAAGCAAGCTCCAACCACTACTTCGACAACACCAAGTGGAAGCTCCTCAAATACCACCAAGCTTCCATTCAAGCCAACCCTTCCTCAAGGAAAACCGCCCCCAAGTGGCAAGTACACAAGAGATGAACAACCATTCAATGGTGAGTGCTACAAGTGTGGAGGCAAAGGACACAAGTCAGCTGCATGTGGGAACAAGAAAGTTTTGTTCATCCATGACAACGACGATGAAGAATACTTGAGTGAAGAAGAGTTTGATGCAAGGGTCAAGGAAGCCATGGCAAGGCAACATTTGGAAGAGGACCAAGAGCTAATCATGTGTGAGCATGACGCAAGTCCATCGCTTGTGGTCACAAGGGTCTTAACTACTCAAGCCAATGAGAATGACGAACAACGATCAAACATCTTCCAAACTCGTGCCGGTATCAATGGGAGGTCCATCAAAGTTGTCATTGATGGAGGAAGTTGCCACAATCTTGCAAGCACGGAATTGTGTGAGAAACTCAACCTCACCCTCCATCCGCATAAACACCCCTACCATATCCAATGGCTAAGTGACCAAGGATCCGTCAAGATCAAGCACACAGTCTCGGTAACATTCTCAATTGGGCCCTACAAGGACACGGTGGAATGTGACGTGGTCCCAATGACGGTTTGCCATATGTTGCTCGGAAGGCCGTGGCAATACGACAAGCGTGCTTTGCATGATGGTCACTCAAACACTTACACCTTCAAATGGCTTGACAAAACTTGTGTGTTGCAACCAATGACTCCTAGCCAAATAATTCCGGACAATGCAAAGGCTTTAGCGAGGGCGCAATACACAAAACCATCTTGTTAGAAGAGTGGTGAGCGAGAGAACCACACTATAGCGAGTGGGTGCCACAAGCCAAACTCGAGTGGAAAAACTAAGAGTGTTCTTCTTGCCACCAAAAGTGAGATGAGAGAAGTGCGGAACAACCCATCCATTTTGCACTACGTCCTTGTATGCAAGGGACTAGCGCAAGGAACTAATGACTTGACAAATGTTCCTCCTTATTTGATGGCTGTTTTGCAGGAATTCCAAGATGTATTTCCCGAAGAGCTTCCTCATGGACTACCTCCTCTTCGTGGAATCGAGCACCGCATCGACCTCATACCCAGCGCCCCACTCCCAAACCGCGCCGCGTATCGCACAAACCCGGAAGAGACGAAGGAGATAGAACGACAAATCAACCAACTCGTCTTCAAAGGTTTGATCCAAGTAAGCACTAGTCCAAGCGCGGTTCCCGTGATTCTAGTCCCTAAAACGGATGATACGTTGCGGTTATGCATGGACTGCCGTCCAATCAATGCTATCACCGTGCGTTATCGACATCCTATACCGCGTCTTGATGACATGCTTGATGAGTTATGTGGAGCCACTATATTTTCGAAAATTGATCTTCGTAGTGGTTACCATCAAATTCGCATGGCCGAAGGTGATGAGTGGAAAACCGCCTTCAAGACCAAGCTTGGTCTCTATGAATGGTTGGTTATGCCTTTTGGCTTATCTAATGCCACATCGACCTTCATGCGTCTCATGAACCATATTTTGCGATCTCTTATTTGGAAGAGTGTAGTTGTTTACTTTGATGACATCCTTGTCTATAGCAAGTCACTAGAGGAGCATGTTATTCATGTTAAGGAGGTCCTTCAAATCCTCCGTGATGAAAAGCTTTATGCTAATCTCCCAAAGTGCACTTTTGCAAAAGACAAGCTGATTTTCCTTGGTTTTGTTGTGTCTTCCAATGGCATTGAAGTTGATGTCTCAAAAGTCAAGGACATACGAGATTGGCCCATACCTACAAATGTTAGTGAACTTCGAAGTTTTCATGGGTTGGCTGGCTTTTACCGTCGCTTTGTGAAAGACTTTTCTACCATTGCTTGCCCCCTCAACGAATTGACCAAGAAAAATGTCACGTTCGTTTGGGGAAAAGCACAACAAAAGGCTTTTGATGAGCTCAAAAAGAGGCTCACCGAAGCACCACTTCTTGCATTACCGGATTTCACGAAAACCTTTGAGATTGAATGTGACGCTAGTGGTATTGGCATTGGTGGTGTCCTTATGCAAAATGGGCGTCCTATTGCTTACCATAGTGAGAAACTTGATGGCGCACGCCTCAACTATCCCATTTATGACAAAGAACTTTTTGCCTTGGTTCGAGTCCTTCAAGTATGGCAACACTATCTTTGGCCCAAAGAATTTATCATCCATTCCGACCATGAGTCGTTGAAGTATCTTAAGGGCCAAGCCAACTTGAGTAAAAGGCACGCAAAATGGGTTGAGTTCATGGAGTCGTTTCCTTACATTGTCAAATACAAGGGCAAAGAAAATGTTGTAGCGGACGCCTTGTCTCGCAAAAACACAAGCCTTCTTACACGACTCGAAGTAAATGTCTTGGGTCTTGATGACATCAAATCTTTGTACGCGTCCGACCCTTTCTTTGGACCAATTTTTGCAACATGTTCAATAGACAAAGGGATTGATGATTTCTATTTGCATAAGGGTTTTCTTTTCAAACAAAACAAACTTTGCATTCCGAAATCGTCTCTCCAACTTTTGCTTCTTCAAGAGTCCCATGGTGGAGGCCTTATGGGTCACTTTGGCCGTGACAAGACTTATGACATGCTCTCCACTCACTACTTTTGGCCAAAGATGAAGCGCGACGTGGAGCGCCACATCCAACGATGCACTACATGTATCCAAGCTAAGTCTAAGTCCAACCCCTTTGGTCTTTATATGCCATTGCCTATTCCTCATGCACCTTGGTCGGACATTAGCATGGACTTTGTGTTAGGCTTGCCTAGATCTAAACATGGTCATGATTCTATATTTTTAGTAGTGGATCGCTTTTCAAAAATGGCACATTTCATCCCGTGCCATAAGACCGATGATGCTTCACATGTAGCAAATTTGTTTTTCAGGGAAATAATTCGGCTACACGGTGTACCAAGAACAATCGTCTCCGACCGCGACGTAAAATTCATGAGCTACTTCTGGAAGACTCTCATGGCCAAGCTCGGCATCAAGCTCCTCTTCTCGCCCTCGCATCCTCAAACCGATGGACAAACCGAGGTCGTCAATCGAAGTCTTGGCACACTCCTCCGGGTGTTGATAAAGAAGAACCTTAAAGACTGGGAGGAATGTATTCCACATGCCGAGTTCGCCTACAACCGTGCCAAGCACTCCACCACCATGAGGAGCCCGTTCATGGTCGTCTATGGCTTCGAGCCCCTCACCGCGCTTGATATCCTTCCTCTACCTCTTCATGAACGTGCCAATATGGACGTGGTCAAGCGTGCCCAAACAATGAAGAAACTCCATGAAGACACAAGAGCTACGATCGAGAAACAAGTCCTTCGCCAAGCATCAAGGCTACACAAGAACAAGAAAGAGATGATCTTCGAAGAAGGCGACCTTGTGTGGATACACTTGAGTAAAGACCGCTTCCCCAAGGAACGCGACTCCAAACTAAAGCCAAGAGGTGATGGACCGTTCAAAGTGCTAAAGAGGATCAACAACAACGCCTACATCATAGATATCCCAACATCCAAGTATCTTGTGAGCCCGACATTCAATGTCAAGGACCTATCACCCTACCATGGCGAAGATGAAGTTGAGAAGGTTGAAGAGTCGAGGACGACTCTCTCCCAAGGGGAGCTGATGCAGCTGTCCCCACGGACGCACCTCCATCTACAACACCTAGTCCCCAAGTGGACCAATGACTCGCGCCTGCCAAGCTCCTACAAGCCAAGGTTAACTCGCTCCTTTCCTCATGTGATTTTGGCCTACCTTTGGATGGCTTGCTACTTCATGCATCTACGTGTATCCTCGATATGAAGCAAAGCACCATACCAAGCCACCAAGGAAGCAGGACCAGAGAAGAAGCTGCGGAGCTCAGACACCGGAGTCTCCGGTGTAGACCGGAGTCTCCGGTCCCCTACACCGGAGTCTCCGGACCTTCCTCCGGTCCAGGCCGGAGACTCAAGCCCAGGACAGTCTGATACCCCCTCCGGAGACGGGTCCGGAGATTGACCGGAGTCTCCGGCCCAGACCGGAGTCTCCGGACCGACCGACGCCAGGCATGTTAAAGCCTTTTGGGCCTGGCCCATGTAACCCCCAATTTCGCCCAAACTTCCAGTTTATTCCAGAACTACCCCTGTTTATGTGGTTGGCCTATATATAGCCCCACCCCTCATATGTAAACCCTAGACTTGGATAATGATAGATTAAGACACCCCTTGTGGATCTTTTAATCTATTGGTCTCATGCTCCTTGATAAGGAGCACCTATTGTCCACCCTCCTCTTGGATCTTGCCTAGTGCGTTCAAGTTGTACAAGGCCTTGGGTTCTCGGTTTCTCGCCCCCAAGTCGTCAAGATCTCACCAAGCACCTCATCCCCCGTTGTTGGCGTGGAGAGCGAGCTTCGCCCAACACCGATCCTAGGGATTATGTTGGACCGGTTGCCACCAGTGTGAGGGATAGGCGTGTATCGTGTTTTGGTTTGCGTGTGTTCGTGGTTTTCATCTCCTCCCTCGATTTCATCCTCCGACCACCGCTTTCCCCCTCGTTCCTCGTGGAATTCGTGAAAGATCGGGCCAACCCCGGGGTTACCCCATAACAATACTGTTCCCCCGTCAGACTTTCCAAAAATGACTTGTGAAATGAATTGAGACGTTGACTTGACCACAACAGCGTTGTGACATGAGTTACAAGTTCCCAATTAGGAGTTATAAAGTTGTGACTAGCTTTGGAACTTAGTAGAGATAAATCTGGCTTTGGCAAAACAACCCTAGAGCCTAGTGTCCTATTATCCAAAAACCCCTTTACCTGTTAGTATTAGTTTTCGAGTACTTAAAGAGTACTCATGGCTTTGTCCCTGGCTATTCCCATGGCCAGACTATGAAGAGGAGTACCTTGAGGATGGACCCCAGGAAGGTTACGACAACTAGGATCATCTCCCATCGTCAACATTGCCTGTGACCCCGAAGATGGAGCTTCGCCTACGCTACCGTTATTATTACGTATTCCGCTGCTTGATGTTGTATTAAGAACTGGATCATGAGATCCCTATTTGTGTAAGAACTTATGAATCGTTTATAATGGATGATATACCGTGGTATCCAATTCTGTTATGTCTCGCAAAAATGGTAATCCTGGGATTGCGAGGTATGGCATAATAGGCATCTGGGATTAAAAATCCGGGTGTTGACAAGTTGGTATCAGAGCCATCCTGACCATAGGAGACCCTAGTTAGACTGGACGTTTGAACCAAAAACTTAGTTTCAAAACCAAATAAAACAAATATTTACAAAAACCTATTCTCATTCTTATCCCTTTGATTCTTTCATGAAAATTCATGTTCGTCAAAAAATCTTGCAAAATACATAAAATTTTTGACACACTGGATCACTCTGCTAACCTACTCATCCTCTATTCTTATAGATGGACGTGAAGTACAGCAAGTTCTATCAGTTGGGGAATTGAGGAGACCTTATCTTTGAGAGGGATTTGGACCAGCTTTTGAAACTTCTGGAGCGTCCGCACCCCGAGTTCTTCAGAGCTCAACTCAATGATCAAGGAGGAGAAGATCTGTAGTGGCTAATTGTTGCAAGTATCCGAGGAAAGATTGAACCTCCCACTGCGGAAGGAATTCAGTTTACCTTGAGGGAAAACAACTGGCTCGATGGACTCGCCAGGACCATGCAGGAAGCTCTTTCCCGTCTGTGTGGGCAGAGCATCAATCAGATCAAGGGTACTCGCTTTGAGTTTTGCCCAAGGCGTGATGCAAATGGACAACCACTGGAAGCCCCATACCACCCCGAACTAAAGACTCAATTGGACCACCTTAGCTTCATGATGTACGATCGTCAGCAAGAGTTGGACAACTGCCGTGACTACTGCAACCACAAGTCTGCCATCATCAAGACGAAGGACCAGACCATCGCCATGCTAGCAAAGGATCGCTAGTATCGCCGCCGTCAGCTTGACAAGAAGGAGCGCATCATTTCCCGTCTTTGCCACCGCATCTCATCTCTGGAGGAGACCATCCACGAGAGAGACATGCAGTTGGAGGAAAGGGAGAACGCCGGAGAGGATCTTCGTGGAGACCCCTACTCCTATCTCAGCGATGACGACGATTTTCTGGAGGATCAGGCTATAGATTTCTTCACCGATGAGGATGATTTCGCCTTCATCGATGATGATGAGGATGATGAAGCCACAGATTCCGAGGAGTAGTAGCACTTGAGCACTAGTGTAGTGAGTAGTATTCGGTCCCACTGTATCGTAGTTTCCAGAATGGTTCTTAAAACCATCTGTTTTTCTTTTTTGTGGTGTGTGTTGTACTGGGTGCTATGAATGAATGAATGAATGAAAAAGCAATTGCTAGAAAAAATCTGAGTCAAACTATAAAAACTTTTCAAAGTCCCAGAACCTTAGAAATTTCCCTCTTTTCTCATGATCTACCTCAATCTTCAGATGCCACGCGGAGGAAGTGGTTCATCCCCGGACCCGATGTTGCAGATACTGCAAATGTTGACTTCTGACCGTGAAGCTAAAAGAGCGGTACGTCAAACCAACCTATCCACCCTTCAGCAGATGGCCTAGATAGCCCACAATAACCAAGGCCACGGAAATCAAGACAACCATGGATCTAAGCTCAAGAACTTCCAGAATACCAACCCACCTGTGTTCACTAAGTCCGAAAAACCCCTAGACGCTGATGATTGGCTGCAAACCATGGAAAATAACTTAGAAGTAGCCGGAGTGGAAGCCAACGAGAAAGTCCTATTCGCCACCCACTATCTAGCCGGAGATGCCAGAGCATGGTGGAACAGTGTTCGCGCAATGACCAGAGGCCAGATGATGACCTGGGAGGAATTCAAGGTCAAGTTTAGCAGAACCCATGTGCCACCGGGTTTGATCAAGAGAATGAGAGACGAGTTCAGAGAGCTGAAGCAAGGAAGGATGACTGTAGTCGAATACCATGACAAATTTTTGTCATTAGCTAGGTATGCCCCGAATGAAATAGACACTGAAGACAAGAAGAAAGAAAGATTCCTGAATGGTCTGCATGATGATATGCAGACAGTGTTAGTCAATATCCGCTTTGCGGATATTGAAGCCCTTGTCGACTCAGCTATCCAGATGGAAGGAAAGATCAACCAAGCCAATGAGAACCGCAAGCATCGTATGATGCATCAGCCAGGAACCCATCAGACCCCAAAGTATCGCCCTAACCCATCTCCAGGATTTGCCCCAAGAACCAACAGACCCCCGATGAACCGTCCGACCTATCCCAACCGTGGAAACCCTAGACCCGGAGGAAATCACAACAACCCCGGCAACTCTAGCAATTTCAATCGTGCCCCACCCAAGTTTAACAACAACAATGTTACCGCCAACACCAACACTGCCCCGAGGACTGGAAGCAATGTTGTGCCTGTAGCAGCCAAGGACAAGTCGCAAGTGACCTGTTATGACTGTGGAAATAAAGGCCACTATTCCAACGAGTGCCCTAACAATAAGAATGCTACAGCCCCCAACTCCAATGTCCCAGCTCAGCAGCAACGTCGTGTTCAGCCAGGGAGAAGATTTGCCCCAGGGAATTCGCTCAACCGCAATGCCCGTCTTTTTCTCATGCATGCTGAAGAAGCTCAGGAAGCGCCAGACGTCGTGCTGGGTATGTTTTCTGTTAATTCAGTACTTGCAAGAGTGTTGTTTGATTCTGGTGCATCGCATTCATTTGTCACCGAAGAATTTGCATGCACTAGTAAAATTCAACCAACCAAACTGAAGCATGTTATGATTGTGCAAATTCCCGGATCAACCACCAAGGCTAGGCAAATTTGCAAAGCCGTCCCTATCCGAATCCATGGCATAGATTTTTATGTAAATATGATAGTACTCGGAACTAAAGGTTTGGAAGTAGTACTAGGAATGGATTGGATGTCCAAACATAAAGGATTGATTGACTGTGCCAAAAAAGCCATAACCATGACCAGTACCGCCGGAATATCAGTCGAGCATATATCTGAAACCTTACCACGTCAATTCAAGTGTAACAAGAGTATAGCCCAACCTACCATTGACCAAGTCCGGATAGTCTGTGAATACCCCGATGTATTTCCAGATGTTTTGCCCGAAATGCCCCCAGATTAGGATATCGAGTTCATCATCGAACTAATCCCTGGAACTGGACCCATAGCCCAGAGACCCTATAGTATGAACCCGTTAGAGCTAGCAGAACTGAAGAAGCAACTGGATTCCATGTTGGAAATAGGATTAATTCAACCAAGTGCGTCCCCATGGAGATCACCTGTCTTGTTTGTGGACAAGAAGGATGGAGGCAACCGTTTTTGTACGGATTATCGGAAATTGAATGATGTCACCATCAAGAACAAGTACCCCTTGCCCAAGATAGAAGATTTGTTTGATCAGTTGACCGGTGCCAAAGTGTTTTCTAAGATTGATCTTAGAACTGGCTATCATCAAATCAAAATTCATGCAGAGGATATTCCAAAGACTGCCTTTACCACCAGATATGGATTGTATGAGTATACGGTCATGTCTTTCGGATTAACCAATGCCCCTGCGTATTTCATGAATCTCATGAATAAGATTTTTATGGACTTCCTGGATAAGTTTGTCGTTGTTTTCATCGAGGACATTCTGATTTATTCCAAATCAGAAGAAGAACATGAGCTACACCTAAGGACCATTCTTGGAACCCTTAGAGAGCATCAGTTGTATGCAAAGTTTAGCAAATGTGAATTCTGGTTACAGGAGGTAGGATTCCTCGGTCACATTGTATCAGCCGGAGGAATTGCTGTTGACCCTGCCAAAGTGAAAGATGTAGAAGATTGGCAAGCCCCAACCACTCAAACCCAAGTTCGTGCATTTCTCGGATTGGCGGGATATTACTGCAAATTCGTAGAAGGATTCTCGAGTATCGCTAGGCCCATGACCCAATTGCTGAAGAAGGACAAGAAGTTTGAATGGACCGACAAATGTGAAGCGAGTTTTCAAGAACTCAAGAGGAGATTGATTTCGGCCCCAATCTTGATCATGCCAGATATCACGAAGCCCTTCGATGTGTATTGTGACGCATCCATGATCGGTCTCGGATGTGTGCTAATGCAAGAAGGCAAAGTTATATCCTATCTATCTCGACAATTGAAGCAACATGAGCAAAATTACCCAACCCATGACCTCGAACTCGCAGCCGTAGTTCTAGCCCTGAAGACATGGAGACATTACCTGATGGGAAACTGTTGTGAGATCTATTCGGATCACAAGAGCCTAAAGTATATATTCACTCAGAAGGAGCTGAATATGAGGCAGAGAAGATGGATTGAGCTAATCAAGGATTACGATCTAGACATTCACTATCACCCTGTTAAAGCCAATGTAGTAGCCGATGCCCTTAGCAGATTGCCGTGCCGCTTGAACTCCATGATTTTGAAGGAGCAACCAAGTTTGCACAAAGAGATGGAAGATTTTCGAATGGAATTAGTAAGTGAAGGATTTTTGGCTAGCATAGAACTTCAGCCCACTTTGATCAGTCAGATTAAAGAGGCGCAAAAGGAAAATGCTAGTATTGAAGGAATCAAGCGTCGTATCGGTACATGCAAAGTACCCGGATTCACCGAAGACGAAGAAGGAGTTCTGTGGCACAAAGGACGCCTTTGTGTACCAGCAGATTCTGAGTTGAAAGAAGTTATTTTGAAGGAGGATCATGATACTCTTTATTCTATCCATTCCGGAGGAACTAAGATGTATCAAGATTTGAAAGAGCAATTTTGGTGGCATAAGATGAAGAGAGAAAGCGGAAGCTATATCGCCAAGTGTGATATCTGTCAGCGAGTCAAGGCAGGACATCAAAGACCCGCTAGATTGTTGCAACCCTTGCAGATTCCGGAATGGAAATGGGATTCTGTAGGAATGGACTTTATCACTGGACTACCTACTTCTAGTAGGGGAAATAACTCTATTTGGGTCATAGTGGACAGATTGTCCAAAGTCGCCCATCTCTTGCCCGTCAAAACCACCTATCAGAGTTCAAAGCTAGCGGAGTTATACATCGCTAGAATCGATAGTTTGCATGGAGTCCCCAAGAACATAGTATCGGATCGAGGAACTCAGTTTACCTCGAGATTCTAGAAGAAGGTACAAGAAGGTTTAGGAACCCGTCTAGATTTCAGCACCGCGTATCACCCTCAGACCGATGGACAAACGGAGCGAGTAAATAAAATACTCGAAGATATGCTGAGAGCATGTGTGTTAGAATATGGATCCAAGTGGGAAGACTGTCTGCCGTTTGCAGAATTTTCATACAACAACAGTTATCAAGCCAGTTTGCAAATGGCCCCATTTGAATTTATGTACGGAAGGAAGTGTCGCACCCCTTTGAACTGGTCGGAAGTAGGAGAGAGTTAGATCTTCGGACCCGACATCCTATGAGAAGCAGAAGAGAAGGTTCACAAGATTCGTGGGCACCTCAAGACCGCCCAATCCCGACAGAAGAGTTACGCTGACAAGAGACGTAGAGATCTCGCCTTCAACATAGGAGATTTTGTTTATCTGAAAGTGTCGCCATTAAAGGGAATGCAGTGTTTCCAACTCAAAGGAAAGTTCGCCCCTAGATATATCGGACCTTTCAAGATTCTGAACCGTCGAGGAGAAGTGTCGTACCAATTGGAACTACCTGAAGAGATGTCAGCCGTGCACAATGTGTTCCATATCTCGTTACTTCGCAAGTGTCTCGAAGTCCCCGAGAAGACCGAAGTGTTCAAAAATATCGATCATCGGACCATAGAGATCAACGATGACCTGACCTATCCTGAAGTACCCATCCGTATTTTGGAAGAAGCTTTTCGAACTACCCGAACCCGAAGCATCAAGTTTCTCAAGATTCAGTGGAGCAACCACACAGAAGAGGAAGCTACCTGGGAGCGTGAAGATCACATCAGGACGGAGTTTCCCGATCTCTTCAAATCTTAGGTAATCTTTTCGTCCTTTTTCAAATCTTGGGACGAGATTTTGTTTAAGGGGGAAGGTTTGTAACATCCCAAAAATATTAAACTTGGATCATCAAACTCTAATCATCAAAATTAGGGTTAAACAAACTTTTCTAATTAAAATTATGAAGGCATGCATATGTGTATGCATTTAATTTGACATTCTTTGGAACCACCTTGTTTGTATGTTTCCTTGCTTGTAAAATGTTTCTTAGGTGAAATAAACATCATCTAAACATTTCCCAAACTTTTTGTAAGGACAAATAAGTCAAAACCAATAAAATAAAGGAATGGTCATTTTTACCAATTTAACTCCCATGCCTACTTTGGCTGTCTCAAACTTTCAGAACCTAATGGAAACTTTTCTGGATCTTTGCACCCCTTGAATGTACTCATAACAAAGTATCAAGGCCCACTTTATGATCATCCAGAAACTTTCAACTGCATAGTTTAAATGGCAATTCAAAATTGAATCTTTATCATATGGGAAGATCCCACGTTTTCAAAAACCACTCAAACAAGCTCAACTTTCAAAACCCAAGCATTTGCAGACTCACTAGCACCAATCTAGCAAACCCACCAAAAATCTTTTCAAAATTCAAAACTTGATTTCATGCGGCCATTTCATCAAACAGGTTGCAAGCACAAATCATCCAAATCCTAAACACTATTGTGAGCAGTGATTCTTGCCTAACTGGTTCCCTATCTAGCTCACAACCAGCTCAGTAGATCATCTAGCAAGATTAACCAAGCACTAGCACCCCTGTAAGCTTGGCATTGCCATCAATGGTGAACAGCCGAGCACACCCATGTCACCCCCCATGTCGACAGCAAGCTAGGAGGAGACACAAGCCTAGCCAGCATGTCTGGGAGGCAGCCCACCGTCCACCGCCACTCCCTGTCCACCGCTCGAACCTTGCCACCCACTGGACCACACGCACAGACCGCGCCTAGACCGCCAGCGACCATGCCGAGCGTGCGCCAGAGCGCCACCCTTGTTTGAAGCCCACAGACCGCGCGTCGCCCTCGCCGCGTGCATACACAATCCCCACCGACCCAGGAGACCGCCAGACATCCTCGTCACGCTTCATGCCGACAGCCACCGCTGCCGTCAAGACGCCGCCTCTACAGCAGCCGCCGATGTTCAGACCAAGCCGCACCGCCCCACGCCTCGAAACCATGTCGTCGAGCATCGCTAGGGAACACCACACCGTCCCCTACCGTTGCCCATGCCAATAGCCGCCTGTAACATCACCCCCGACGAGCTCACCGTGCGCCCCGTTAGTCCCCTCGCTCGACTATAAATAGCGGCCACACCCAGTCGATTTCTTCACACCATCTCACTCCCCTCTCCTCACTGATCGTGGCACACCGTTCCCGGAGCAAGGAGAGCACCACCTCGCCGGAATTTCACCGGAGCCCGCCGCCTCTGGAGAAGAAGGGCGCCATCGATTCGCCCACCAGAGCCGCGACCACCCCGAAGTTCATCGCCGTCGCTCGCCTCGCCTCGCCTCGCACTCCCGGTGAGCCCCCAGCACCTCACCGGCGCTAGGTTTCTTTCTCGTCGGTGTTGTCTCGCCGATGATGACTCCCACCGTTGGATTAGAATCAAATCGAACGACCCACGTTGCATCGCCAGCCTCCACATCTCACTAGCAAGTGGGGACACCCGCTTAAGCAGCCCGCGGGAGCACTGCGCTCAGCAGACCGGCCCGTTAACTTTTCCCGCGCAGCCCAATTATTTGAATTAAACCTTTTTCATTTTTTTTCAAACTCACTGCTGTACTCAATTTCAAAAATCAACCCAGATCGATTCAGTGCATCAAATTAAATGAAACCAATTTTGTTAGAAAGGTCTGGGAATGCTGAATCCAAGCCCTGGATTCAAGTCATTTGGATCTATAGATCACCCATAGTAAAAATAACAAGGCAGAAGCTTTTCTGCATTCAAACATTTTTCAAATTTAAACCATAATAGCTTTTGAGTTGATTCCAACTCTCAAAAATCACATTTAACCATACCTTTCAGAATATATAAATATATATAGGTTTACTTATAGAAATAATGTTCAAGTAATAAAAGAATGCTACATAGGCATTTCTAGCCACTTTAATTAATTAGAATAAAAGTGTAAAACCTTATTAAATTGTGACACCACTTTAAAACACATTCCCTTGGACTACAATATGTGGTGATGACATGTGTCAACATGATCCCATGTTTGGTTTGGAGAATATTAAATCTTAAGTAGTTTTTCAATGAGTAGAAATTACTTTTCTAAAAAAATAAAAAGAATTAAACCAAGCCTTAACCTTGTAATGTTAGAGATGATGCTAGATCATCTATAGGACCCTTTTGTGTGATGATTGCAAGTAGTTAAGTATTGTTTGGTGATTGTGTACCTCGTATTTATTCATAGATGCTAGTACCAACCAAGGATACGAGGAGGAAGGAGGATACTACGAAGAAGAAGCCGAGGAGAACTTCAACCACTGCTCTGATCAAGGCATGCTATTAACCCTACAAGCTAACACTTGCAATTTAGCAAGCTGAGACTATACCTATGCAAGCCAATACTTGCAAGCTTATACTGATACTGATGCAAGCTAACACTTGCAAGAGACTTTAACTATGCAAGCCAATACTTGTTACTATGCCTACTATATGCCTTAAGCATATGTGATCATACCCACTTGATAAACCAATCCTAGCTTTACTTGCAAGCTTCTTACTTTATTTCTTTATCAAAGCTTGCTTAGAGTTTACTTAAGAGATTGGTAGATACTAGAAAGATATTTGAAGGTTGCATAAAGAGCATAAAATTTGGCCTAAGTTAGAAACCTTGATATCAGCGTGAGACATAAGGTTGTACTTAGTTGAAACTCCACTAGTCCACCACCCCTCATTAGTGCCTACCCCCACTTATAGATGCTAGTGCTAAGCATAAAACTTGATCAACTTTTAGATGGGAATACTTGGTGGAAAAATGGTTATGAAAACCTTGGAATGATGGATCATTCTATTGAAATGTTTTGGACATGTGTTTCCGAACACCTGATGATTTTGGTGATGAAAATGATGAGGCATGAGCCTTAGCCCTTTATAAAACTGATGGTTGTCTGGATGCGATACCATTCTAATTTTATCGTACAACCATAATACCTGAAGATTGGGTAGGGCTTGACTGGAAACTTATATACCTTAGTATTAGTTCCCTCACGACCAAGGTCCGAGTTGAGGCTACCTTGTGAAGATTGTCCACCTATGCAGTACCCAAGATGACAGTTGGTCATGGTTGGGAGGCCAAACTCACAGGAGAGGTGCTTATACTAGGGCGTGTAATCGAAAGGTTAGGATTGATTATCCGCATACTGAGTATGGTGAATTCAGGATTTGTTCCTGACGGATGTATTGAATATTGTGGTGAAAGTGTAGAATCTCTGCAGAGTGTCAAACTATTCGAATAGCGTCATGATTATGGACGATTAGAGGCCATCTGTTCCCCGCCGACTTTCCAAAAATGACTTGTGAAATGAATTGAGACATTGACTTGACCACAACAGCGTTGTGACATGAGTTACAAGTTCCCAATTAGGAGTTATAAAATTGTGACTAGCTTTGGAACTTAGTAGAGATAAATCTGGCTTTTGCAAAACAACCCTAGAGCCTAGTGTACTATTATCCAAAAACCCCTTTACCTGTTAGTATTAGTTTGCGAGTACTTAAAGAGTACTCATGGCTTTGTCCCTGGCTATTCCCATGGCCAGACTATGAAGAGGAGTACCTTGAGGATGGACCCCAGGAAGGTTACGACAACTAGGATCATCTCCCATCGTCGCATTGCTGTGACCTCAAGATGGAGCTTCGCCTACGCTATCGTTATTATTACGTATTCCGCTGCTTGATGTTGTATTAAGAACTGGATCATGAGATCCCTATTTGTGTAAGAACTTATGAATCGTTTGTAATGGATGATGTACTGTGGTATCCAATTCTGTTATGTCTCGCAAAAATGGTAATCCTGGGATTGCGAGGTATGGCATAACAGGAATCTGGGATTAAAAATCCGGGTGTTGACAGCACCTCTAGTAAACTATGGACCCCGGTCCAATCTTTTACCATTGATACATCTTCCACTGTTACTTGTTTACTTGCTGCAAGCCATTACCGTCCACACCATACGTTTAATCCTTTGTTACATCAACCGTTGAAATTGACAACCTCACTATTAGTTGGGCAAACTCTTGAGTTTATGTTGTGCAGGTCTCCGCGTTGCTTGCAACACCTGTGTGATGTTTCCTTCCTCCTACTGGTTCGATAAACTCGGTTTCTTACTGAGGGAAAACTTGCTGCTGTGATGCTTCACACCTTGCTCTTGGGGTTCCCAACAGACTCCACGTCAAGCACCAAGTTCTCTGGCGCCATCAACGAGTCATCAACAAGTTTTCTGGCGCCGTTGCCGGGGAGGCTAAGGACATCTTCACAAGTGGAGTCCTTCACTTCCTCTCTCTTTACTTTGTTTTTAGTTTGCTTTGTTTCTTTTACTTAGTTTTGTTTGCCTCTTTTAAAAAAACCCCAAAAAATTAGTCTAGTTTGGTTTGCTTTCTTTATTCAAAAACACAAAAAATTAGTTCCTGCTCTAGCTGCTGCTGTTTTTGTCTTGCCCACCTTTGCCAAAATGAACTCTGCTGAGAACACCAAGTTGTGTGACTTCACTAGCACCAACACCAATGATTTCCTTAGCACACCTATTGCTCCACCTGCTCGTGATGCTACCTTTTATGAAATTAAGCCTGCTTTGTTGAATCTTGTGATGAGAGAGCAATTTTCTGGTACTAGTTCTGATGATCCTGCTGCCCATCTCAATAGCTTTGTTGAACTTTGTGAGATGCAAAAGTATAAGGATGCAGATGGAGACATTATTAAGATCAAGATTTTTCCTTTCTCCTTGAGAGGAAAAGCTAAAGAATGGTTTCTACCTTTGCCTAAAAATAGTATTGATTCTTAGACTAAGTGCAAAGATGCTTTTATTGGAAAGTACTATCCTCCTTCTAAGATTATATCTATGAGAAGTGACATTATGAAATTTAAACAACTTGATAATAACTACTCTGAATGGCACACTGAGAGAGCTCCACATGGTAAGAAGGTAAATTCTGTTGAGGAAACTTCCCCTTTGAGTGATAAGATTGATGTTATTATGGCTATGCTTGTTAATGAGAAAGGTCCTTTAGATCCTAATAGTATTCCCTTAGCCTCTTTGGTTGCTCAAGAATAGAAAATTGATGTGAACTTCATTAGAAACAACAATTTCAACAACAATGTCTATCGGAATAGTTTTGGTGGTAACAACAATTATAGGCCTATTCCTCCTAATAATGGCAATTCCTATGGAAGCTCTTACAACAATGCTAGAAGTGCCCCCTCTGAACTTGAAGTCATGCTCAAAGACTTTATTAGTAAACAAACCACCTTCAATAAGGCTATAGAGGAAAAGCTTTTAAATGTTGAGAAAAATATATCCTATTTGTCTGAAGCTCAGTCCTCCTTGATTAATAAAATGGTTGCTAAACCTGAAACCATGGAAAATACCTTTGCTAATGCTCATGCCATACAAGTTACTATTGATGAAAATGTTAGGCTATTAGCTCAACTTCATGCTAGTTGGGAAAGGGAAGCTGAAATTGATAGAAACAATAGTGTGTGCACCATCACCACTAAACCACAAGTAGTCCCTTTTCCTCCTCCTACTATGCCTAAGCCTATTGAGCCTACTACTAGTGATGCTAAGTTTGATTTTGATATTGATGGTTGCAATATTTCTGAAGTGATTATGTTCCTACAAAAGCTAGCTAGAAGTCCTGATGCTAGTGATATGCATGTTGCTTTCCCCAAACACATTATAGATGCTCTTGTTAAGATTAAGGAAGAGAAGTTAAAACACAAAGCTTCTATTCCTAGGAAAGTAGAAGATAGTTGGGAACCCATTATTAATATTCAAGTGAATGACTTTGATCTTAAAGCTTCATGTGATCTTGGTTCTAGTGTCTCTATTATGCCTAGGAGGATTTATGAAATGCTTGATTTACCACCTTTGGAAGATTGTTATTTGGATGTGCCACTTAATAATAATGCTAAGAAGAAACTCATGGGGAGTATTAATGATGTTCTCATTATGGTTAACAATGCTTATGTCCCTATGGATTTCTATATTTTGGATGTTGAATACAATGCTTCTTGTCCTATTACTTTGGGAAGACCTTTTCTTAGAATAGTTGGTGCCATCATTGATATGAAAGAAGGCACCATTAAATATCATTTTACATTCAAGAAAGGTATTGAACTCTTCCCTATGAGGAGAGAGAAGTTGCTTTTTGCTCCTCCTTTGAAAGCAAGGTTTGATGTTAATGCTTCATCAGTTGAAAATACTTGATTCTTATTGCTTCTTGTGCCTAACTTAAAGGCGTTAAAGAAAAGTACTTGTTGGGAGATAAACCAAGAGTTTTCTTGAGTCTTGTAAGTTATTAATTCAGTAATGACCTCTCCTTATCCTTTTTGTTTGCTTTTTGTGCCAAGAATGACCTCTAATGAGAGGGAAGTAAGATTTGGGGAGTTGCTGTCCCGAAACAGATTTCTGTCCTCCACCATAAAAAGTCGTGAGGAGTCTCTGTAACTAGGATTGAGCTCAGAATTTACGAATAGATTCCCCAGTATGTTAGATAACTTTCATTAGTTCAACACTTTTTGATTTGAGCATCAGAAGATTTTCGAAAAAATCGGTTTCTACCTGCTGGCCTGTTTTGACAGATTTCTGCCATTATTTGCATTTGCTTCTTATTGATTCCTTTTTGAGTTCTCTTTTGGGGAACTAAGCTTTTTTAAGGAGTTGCTACAGTAGCTTGTGTTTTTAGTGAAAATTCTTGCTGTTCCAAAGCTTTGCCAGAGGTCTAATATCTTTTGAATACACTAATGTTGCTAATGAAGATTGTGTGAAGTTTTGTATGAAAGAAAAATTTCAGGTGTAGAGAGAGAATGATGTAATGAGATGAAGAATGGACAAAATCTCAAGTTTGGGGATGCCACCATGGTGTCACCCCAAGAAATATCCAAGAGTTACAAGCGTCAAAGATTGGGGATGCCCAAGGCATCCCCTTCTTCATCAATAAAAAGCTAAGGTCTGTCTAGACACTTTGTTTTTATTATTTCATGCACAGTTGTGTTGTTCTTGGAGCGTCTTAGTTTTTGTTTTCTTTGCTTAGATTGCTTAATTTTCTTGAATAAAGTAGTTTGTACCCCCATTCTCGCTGTGTTGTTTTGCAAATAAGTTGCTTGGTGTTGGAAAGGAGTAGTAAGTTCTTGCTTGTAAGTTCAAGAGGAGCTTGCATTGACTATGACTTAGACTTTAGCATGACATGCTAGGTGTTGTTTTGACTTTATGCTTAGTGATTATTTCTATAGTGTGTCTTGTTCCAAACAACTGGGATTTCTTAGTGTGCCTTGAAGAAATTATGCGTTGTTTTAGCATGCAAAAGCATAGTATTGTGGTATTCTCCTTTGATGCTTTGTTTGGGTTGACTTGGCACATGCTCACACCATGTTATGACTATGACAAGTCACCATAGCCTATATGATCATTAGTCCTTGACTTGTAGTACCACTCTATGCTTTGATTAGTAATGCTTTGTTGCTCTGCATGACTATGGCCATTATGCTCTCTTAGTTGGTTGCTCCCAGTCTTTTGCTAGCCTCCACTTGTATGAGTAATATCTACTCATGCTTACAACTCCTAATAAACCAAGTTATTCCAAAGTGTCCACTATTAACTCCTATGCATGGTGTGTTACACCATTCCAAGTATATTCTTGTTTCAGCTATCTTCCAATTAAAAACTATTTGTTATGTGAAAACTTGGTGATTAAAGCCCTCACAAACTTGATGGCACACTTTATATTCTTTGTTATGTGTCGTCTATGTTGTATATGATTGCACTTATACGTTGGAATTAGCAGAACCATGCTGTCATGGGGAACGTTTTCAACATTGCACTTGTACTTTGTACTCAGTTGATATCATGCTCTTTTGTCTATGGATGTCACCGATGTGAAATAAAGAGGAAGGTTGTAAGTCCATGGAGTAAGTATTTTGTGTTAGAGAAACTCCTGGGCCGCTAGCATAAGTCATGCCTAATTATGGTGGAAACTTGCAGCATCACCATAGTGAGCTATCTATGAAGCATCCTCAATAAAAAGTTATGCATATAGTAAATAAAAAGATCACTGAGATGCTCATTGTCTGCTTGGTTATGGGATAGCTCCTGTACCATGTGCTAGGGGTACCCGTTGGCGGTTCTCTATGATATGCATGTACTTACAATGACAAGAACTTAGAGGTGACCGAAGTTGAGTAGCATGAGGTGTGGCCCTCGTATTCAAGAGACTTGAGATTGCCAACTTATACTTTGTCAAGCATATACTCCATAGTTAGTTCACTTTAACCTTAATCACTTCAAGATGCTTATGATAGGGGCAATGAGGGCTGAAAGCTAACAAGTACCATAATTTTTGGAAGCTCTTTTTGAAACTTGAAATCCCTGCTTCCCTTTGTGAAATGCCTTTCTTCCACCATTATTGAGTCACCACCTTTTACCTTTAGGCACCATTAAGAGAGCATAGTTGCCATTCTGTGTGCAGTGTCCCAAATCTTATTGATTGATGCATATTGTGATATTACTTTTTCTTGTGCTATTTGTTTCTAGTCACCCTTGTGAACTTTGAGGGTGTCCTATGCATCTATTTTATACTCTATGAGGGACAAGCTGATTGCCACTATGCTATGTTTTCTTTATGTGAAACAAACAAACGTTTTTCAATGCATGTTATTCATGATCTTTGTTTGTAGCCTTTCATGTTGCATACATAGTTAGTATGTCCTATTGTTAGAAATCCATATTCCATGCACATGTTTCGAGTTCTTTGATCCTAGCTTTCAATGCATGCAAATGGTTTGATCTTTATTGTGAAGGTGCATGTCACCTCAAAAATTATTCTTTTATCACTTACCTACTCGAGGACAAGCAGGAGTTAAGCTTGGGGATGCTTGATACGTCGGAAATGTATCTATAATTTTTGATGTTACATGCTTGTTTAGTATCTACTTTGCTTTGATTTGTCTTTCTTTGAGGTGTTTTTATATATTTTCTGGAACTAACCTATTAACATGTTGCCACAGTGCCAGTTACCTGTTTTCTTCTGTTTTTGGTTCCAGAAAGGCACAAAATCAATGTTCTCGGAATTGGACGAGACAAAAGCCAAAGTCAATAACTTTCCGTGAGGGACACGAATCTAGAAGGAGAGACAGAGGGGAGCCACGGGGTGGCCGCACCCCCCCAGGCGCGGCCAAGCCTGGCCCGCGACTGGGCAGGTTGTGGTCCCCCCGGGCGCCCCCTGCCTCGCCTCTTCGCCTATAAGAAGCCCCCGATGCAGAAACCCGAAGGACCCGATCAATATTCCACGAAACCTTTTGTATCCTATGCCATCGTCGTCCCTAGATCGGGGAGGGGGGTCTGAAGTTCTTCCCGGCACCCTGCCAGAGGGGAGATCATCCTAGAGGCCTTCTCTCCGGTATGATGTGTGAGTAGTTCCACCTTAGACTATGGGTCCATGTAGTAGCTAGATGGTTGTATCTCCTCCTTTGTGCTTTCATGTATAGATCTTGTGAGCTCCGTTCATGATCCATATCTAATCTATTTGTAATCATGCATGTTGTGTTTGTGGGGATCCGATGGATATTGAGATTATTATGTTGGATCGATTAATGGTTTTGTCTTTATGATTCTATCATGTCTGTGTTGTTTGTGATCTTGCATGCTCTCTGTTGTTAGTAGCTATCTTGGCCGAGTAATTGCTAGTGACTCCAAGAGGGGGTATTTATGCTCGATAGTGGGTTCATGCCTCTAGTTTCCAAGGGAAGTGACATAAATCTCTTCGGTTGTTGATGTGATGTTGCCATTAGGGAGAAAACAATGGTCTCTTGTTCATGGAACATGTGGACTGTTTACCTTACACACTTTGCTTAAAGGAGTTGTCTATTGCTTGCAACTTAATACTGGAGGGGGTTCGGATGATAACCTAAAGGTGGACTTCTAGTCATAGATGAAGTTGGATGGCGGTTTATGTATCTTGTTGTATTGCCCAATCGAATCTCATAGGAATTTCTGACTAGTATTGCATTGTTATGCCTTGCTCAGTTCCTGTTAATTGCCCTACTTTAATTTGTTTACCCTTCATTCCATGTTGTTTATCTAAGGAGAGCACCTCTAGTGAACTATGACCCCGGTCCAATCTTTACCATTGATATATCTTCCACTATTACTTGTTTACTTGATGCAAACCATTACCTTCCACAACATACGTTTAATACTTTGTTACAACCGGTGAGATTGACAACCTCACTGCTAGTTGGGGCAAAGTCTTGAGTTTGTGTTGTGCAGGTCTCCGCGTTGCTTGCAACACCTCTGTGACGTTTCCTTCCTCCTACTGGTTCGATAACCTCGGTTTCTTACTGAGGGAAAACTTGTTGCTATGCTGCTTCACACCTTGCTCTTGGGGTTCCCAATAGACTCCACGTCAAGCACAAAGTTCTCTGGCGCCATCAAGGAGTCATCAATGACAACACTGGATTTGCAAAATACTTTACAAAAAATAATCAAAGGGCATGAGAAAGTGTGAACTTTCCTTTTGTGATTGCAATATTATGTATTCACGGTCTTCGAGACAATATAAGATCCAATATCTAAAATCAGCATCATTGGTCCGGTAAGGACTAATTTTTAAAGAAGCGAGATGCTATTGTGAATAGTAATGTAATGCAATTCGATAAACTCGAATCCCTGGAATAAATGTTGATCTAGGGTTTGGAAACTCGAAATGGTTCCTTTAGAATGTGTTGTACTTTTAGATAAGCTTCACACTTGTGCTTCTTATTAAGGCTTGTGAGTGTGTGTGAAACAACATGCATGCATAATAAAGTACACAGAAAAGTAGAACACTCAAGTTTGGAATGGTATCTAAAGACTCCTTATATAAAGGTTGTTACTTAAGTATATTTATTTTGGAATGCTTAAGAATTAATTTTAGTGTATCATACAAGAATAACTTTTGAAGAAAATTTTACTTAACTAAACAAAATATTTAAAATTTAAGTATTAACAATCTAAAATATACAAGTAGTATATGAAGTAATGTGATTATAATTAATTGTCATCTGGTGTTTACTCGGTTGGTTTGGTCTTGAGGTGCATTAGGTCTTAATTGAAACAGACCAAAGTAAACTATAAAACACATAATAAAGCCTTTAACATGGTGTGTTTAGTCTTGTAGACTCAAGTTTAACTTTAAGGACATAAAAGGACTTAAGATGTAATGCTTATGATATTTGTACTTTGTTCACTCCATAATGTTTCCTTAAACTTACTTAGGAGTGGTAATATTTCTATTTGAGTAGTGGTTTCTTATTATTATAATGGAACAGAATCATTTATCTTTTTATAAATTAGTGGTTATGGTTTGTAAACAAGGAAACAATATTACTTAACTACTCATGAATTTTCTTTGGGTTGATAATATGTTTATAAATTTGTGGTTAAAGTAATGGTAAAAGATTTTATCAAGCCAAAATAATAATCTTGGGAATTTAATATTTGACTACTCCTTTTGGAAAATAGTATACACCTATTGTTGTATGATAATTCAAAGAAAATTGTATTTAAAATGTGTTGAACTTAGTTTGACTTCATATTATTAATATTTAAGACTAATATTATTTTTAAACCTCAAAGGAATAATTTTAGAAATATTAGCAATTTTTACTTATCCTTTTATGAATTATCGACTAAGGAAATCAGATTTAAATTCTAGTTATTAGAGTATTAGATTTTTGTTTACTTCAAAAGTGGAATGTTATATTTTTAACATGTAGATATTATTTTTGTGATCATTTTGGTATATTATATTTATTTTTGTAATTTATAAATAATAAGATATGATTTTTATAAGACTTATTACTTAGTAAACACTTAAAAAATAATAGATATTTAATTAAGTGAGATAATAATACATGATTATAGTATTAAATTTTAGTTCTTATTTTTCTAAGAATTTTGATATATTATTTATGTTTTTATCATTTACCATTACTAAAATATGAATTATCAAATATTATTACTTATAAAATCTTTATTAAACAATATTTATTTAAATAGTTAACATAATAATGTTTGATAATAAGGTTAAATTATAGATTTTATTTTTATAAACATTTTCATATATTAAAAATATTTTTATGAATTATAAAACAAAAGTTATTGATTTTTTAATATTTATTCATTTTCTAAAATTATTAAATTAAAATTACTAAAGTAATTACTGCATCACTACTTACATCATCTCCTTTCTTAATCTTTCTACACCACACCCTAACCTAGCCCTGAGTCACTAACTGGTGGGGTAGTTGCTATGTTGGGTTGCCACCTCAGCAAGTGGACTAAGTCAAGCGGGCTGACATGGCTAGGGAATGATGCGGGCATGACGTCACACTTACGTCAGCCGATGATGATCCTCAGATCATCGATCGATCCTTCGATCGAGGGCACGCGAGGATGCGCGTTTGAGCTATCTAGATAGAGCGTGATGAGGCGAGTGCGATGGTAGCGGCGCCGCCCGAATATAGTCACCGGAGGATGGCCGACGGCGAGCTACAACAGCAGAATGGTCGAAATCACATGTGTCGAGCACTATAGAGGCCTAGAGATGAATAGGAAAGGACCAAAGGAAGCAAGAGCTTACGAGGAATGCGTAGGGCTTGTCAGATAAGCGAAGCAAGGTCAGGAACGATGGCGAACAGCGGTGCCTGGCGATGCAGAGGTTCTTCGATTCGGATGATTAGAAGCATGAGGACAAGCGTGGATCAGCTAGGAAGAATGGGGGACCCGAAACGGCGAGGATGACAACCTCCGGCGAGCTAGGGTTCGGTATCCCGTGCGCAAGAGAGATAGAGAGAACGAGAGATATGGGGATTGAGAGGTAGAGGAGGATAAGGGCATCATCGTGGTGATCTTATGATCGCAGGGCGACCTCGGCGGCGGCGGGAATCGCAGTGACGACGGCGGACGGCATCAGCGCTCCCACACAATTGCTAGTCTCAGGAGGAAGACCACGACGAAAGGTTATTTGGGCCTGGGACAGAGTGTGCTGGTTCTGGGATGCTGAGATTACGCCTGAGAGCTAACAACCTCTAGCGACCTAGGGCTCGGTGTCCCGTGCACGAGAGAGATAGGGAGAACGAGAGGTATGGGGATTGAGAGGTACAGGAGGATAAGGGCATCATCGTGGTGATCTTATGCTCGCAGGACGACCTTGGCGGCGGCGAGACTCGCAGCGACGACAGCGGACGGCATCAGCGCTCCCACGCAACTGCTTGTTTCAGGAGGAAGACGACGACGAAAGGTTATTTGGGCCTGGGCCAGAGTGGGCTGGTTCTGGGATGCTGAGATTACGCCCCGGAGTGACAGATAGAGATTAGGAAACTTTGGGCCGGCCTTTTGGATCGGGCTCTTCTTTTACCTTACTATTTTTTGTTTCCTTTTTTCCAGATTTCCATTTTTAACCTGATTTGAAATTTCTATTTAAGATTTGAATTTATCTTGGAGTCCTACATATAAGAATGAGCATTTCAGTAATAGAAAACAATTAACATATATTTTTGAGAAAAGAATTAAGGTATTTATATGGGTTCTTTATGGATAACATATATTTATATAACTTTTATCAAAACATATACTTGGCAGGGATAGTTCATTTTAGGGTTTATATTATTCTTTTTGCTAAGAATTGTATTCTCTGGAGTTTTAGAAATTTTTTAAAAAATAAAAGTAATACTTATCTACTTAACATGTATTAAGGATGGTTTTAAATTAGATACTACGTATAAGAATGAGGTGGTAAACATACAAAAATAATAATTCTCTTTCACTAGATCTTTTAGATCCAAAAATTCTATTTGGACACAAGAGAATATATCCACACTTATTTACTTATAGAGTTTTTCCAAAGATTTGAGTTTAGAGAGTTTATCATACTTAGGTTTATTTCTAGATAGTATTTTAGATCAAGATTCAAGGACGCTATCTCTAAATTTATGATTATGGTTGATATCTCTACTTGAGTGATATATTGAGATTTATTTCTAGTGTGGTTTATTATAATGATTGCTAATGAGTATTACTTATATGATAAAGGCACTGCATTTGTCTTGTGGAAATTGTTTGGGCTTTAGATCAGTGATATAGATAATGATTTTGATATAGAGAGATATAATCTTGGTTAATAGCTTCACAAGAAACCCTATCTTCCATACTTCATAATTCTTGACTTCTAATTAAGGAATTCCTTTCCTAGATAGTACTTCTTCATATCCATCATCATGTATTAACATGATGAGCTTTACTTCACGAGAATATTCTTATCAATAATTTCTCCTCCTAAATCCATCTATAAATCCAATGATCTTGGCACTAAAGCTCTATATAATCTTCTCATAGAGATAATTTTCATCTCTAGAATGCTTCCTATGAATCCAAGTCCACTTGAATGAGTACTCTCTTACTTCACAAATTACTTTGTAATCTCACTCATAAATCTCAGAAGCTTGTCACTAAATCTTTTCATAATCTTCTCATATCTATACTTGGTTATATCGAACTACTCTACTACTCATAACCTTCAATCCAACAAGTAGTTCCTTTTAACTCCATTCATATACTTCATTTATCATCCATCACTAATATTACTCTAATATATATATATATCAAATCCAACTTCACCTCAAGTGTTTAGTATTCTCTAAGAGAAATATTTCTACTTCAATAACTTAATGATTCTATAGCATCATCTTATTCATAATATCTTATCTCTACTTAGCTCTAGTATCTCCTTTTTCAACTTCACATTATAACATTGTGAATTGTCATGACTCATATAGGATAACATATCTATACTAGGGTTTAATCATGTCCTATCCACCAGTGTCACTTATACATGATATAATTATTCACTCTTAGTGACTTAAGCATGATCATTACAATCCTTTGATCATTTATGGCTTAGGTTTCCAGTTGGATAATCAAGGGTTTTATCAATACAACATTACATTGTATTATAATTATCTTCTCACTATCTCTTACTGACTAGAAGGTATTATTCATTGATTATACCTACTTGATCCAATAGGATTACTCCTGGTAACCATCTTCAGAATTCATCCTAGAAATCTTCTTTGTTACCGTATAAATATATATTCTAGATAACTCTTCTATCCATTCAGGAGTGAGTTAACTCCATCAATTATCATATTGATTTGATTCTCTTCAAACACTCCCATCCTATAGATGATATCTAAAAATAGCATTACCACTTACCTCTTCTTACTTCTTTCTCTATAGAACTTAAGTGAATGCTATGATAAGGACAAGAGTTAATAGATCAAGAATTGATAGGTTAAGAATTGTTAAATCAATTGTTGATTACTCAACATTGATGAACAACAGATATTAGAATAAGGTTCAATAGAGATGATAAGGGTTGATATGGAAAGAAAGATATATGGTGAATGGTCTTGACTTGATTTCCTCCTACTCAATACAACTAATGGGTTAAGATTAAGTATTACCATGATACTCATGGTAGAAATATATGAGGATAAGATATGTCAATATTTAGTTATTATATTCTTGTTACTTGAGTTGTATTCTTAACTTGGTATTCATGAGTTGTAGTAATGAATACTATGATATGATTTCTTAAGGATCAGATAATAATCATTATGTAATGTATTATGGTTTAATTTTATTACATTTGATCTACCCTTAGATCAAATCATGTTTACCCAAAATAAGGTTTTAGTAAAGGTCATATTGAAACTTATCACAATCAACTTGATGATCTACTTCAATTCCATCAAGTTACGAGAAGCTTCAATCACTGTGACAAGTTTTTATTTGAAAGCGCGAAAATTATTTGGATTTTCTATTTATGAATGCAATGCACACATCTGGGTCTAGCTTATTTCTTAGCTCTAATACTGGGAAGTTACATTGGGGTCAGGTACATGCATGTGTGTGCGTTCGGTTTAGAGTTCGTGTTACTGTGTCGTGTGCGGTGTTCTGTGTGCAATCAAGTGGGGAGATGGATGGTTGGGGATTTGGGTAGCTAGGGTTTAGGTGGTATAGGGGATTAGGGTTAGGTTTGGGCCGGGCCTGCCGGGTAGTTGGTGGCCTGGCATAAACGGCAGGACTGCCTCCCCAGTACCAAATATAAAAATAGTTTTTATATTTAAAATTACTTGTTTTATTTTAAAAACCATTTGTTAATAATATTTAGACCAAACAAATATCTGGATGGTCTGGAGTTTTAATTTGAATAGTAGGAGAGGAATATTGTAGAAAATAAAATAGGGGTTAGTAAAATATTTTTAGATGCAAGTATGCATGATGTTGAAGGGAATATGCCCGAGAGGCAATAATAAAGTGGTTATTATCGTATTTCTTATTTATGATAAATGTTTATTTTGCATGCCATAATTGTATTAATACGGAAACATTAATATATGTGTGTTTAATAAACAAAAAGGAAGTTCCTAGTTATGCCTCTCTTATAAACTAGCTCGTAGATTAACAAGATGATCAAAGGTTTCCTGATCATGGACATTGGATGTTGTTAATAACGAGGTCACAACGTTATTGGAATGGTGTGATGAACATTCATCCGAAGTATAGCATTACGATCAAAGTCATTGAGTTTATGTTGCTATAACAACTTACAAAGTGATCCTAATTCTAAGACCATGAGATCATGTCAATCAATAACACCGGAAGAGTTTCTTGATAACATCAAACGTCACACCATAACTGGGTGATTATAAAGATGGGTTCAGAACTACTAAAGTGTTATGTTGAGGCCTATGGATCGAGAGTGGAATTTTATCATCCCGATGACGGGTAGATATGCTCTGGGCCCTCTCGGTGATATCACATTGATTAGCTTGCAAGCAAGTGATTTGATCACTAGAATGTTATATCACAGGAACGAGAAAAGAGTACATGTCAGTAACGAGATCAAAATAGGAATGGAGATACCGATGATCGAATATCGGACATGTAATATATCACGAAACAAAAGGATTAAGATACTAGCATAAAAGGTTCCGACGATCACAAGAAAGTCATCGTTGAATGTGTGGGAGTCAGTATGGGTCTCCAGATCCCGCTTCTGATTATCGATCGGAGAAGGGTCTCGATCATTTCCGCATTATTCGCGAACCGTAGGGTGGCACACTTAAGAGATACCGACATCCATTTGGAGCAAAAGTTTCATGCCGGAAAGAATAACAAGCGCATGAACTTATTTCACTAGATACCGAAACGGGTTTTTGGGTGAAATTGCAGAAAGTGTTTTTTCATGTGAAATGAAATACTAGCAAGGGGTTATATGTGAATGTTTGTCATTAAAGTAATTGACAAAATCCTGAATAAATAAAAGGAGTTTTATTTAATGAGAGTTTGCATTAAATTTGGTGGAAATTTAATGGGAATTTGAGTGGGTTTTTGAGTGGAGGAAATTGAAAGGCATTTGAGTGAGTGGAGTGTCCACCCACATGAATTAGGAAGAGGTGGGGGCATCCTCATTGCTGGGAGTCATGCCCCTTGGGTGCCCCTCTCCCCTATAAAAATCCCCCCTCTCATTCTCTCACTCACACCTCCTCGTGAAGGATCTCTCCCCCTCTAGTATATATCTCCCATGGTATCAGACTAGCGAAATACATGTTCCCGGTGGCTATTAGGAAACAAAGTGTTGTGCTTCTGCTGCATCGCTGGAGCGAGGATGGAGAGGTTGCTCGGTGCCTCGTACGTGTGTGTGAGCACGGATGCGCTGCTATTTTGTGGCGCTAGGACTTCCTCTCGATCTTGAGATCGGCAAGAGATCGTCTACATCAACCACGAGTTTGGACTCGTTAAGCTTTGTAGGTCTTCAAGGGTATGTTATCTATGGATGTATATCCGCCCGTTGCTTGTATCTAGTAGATAGATCTTGGTACATAGTTGTTCCCATCGTAGGAATTTTTTTGTTTTCTATGCTGTGAACCCTATAGTGGTATCAGAGCCAGGTTTATGCGTAGATGCTTTGCATGGGTAGTACACATATGAGTATGTGGGCGATGATGATCATTTTATTGCTTCTTAGTTGTACTTTGGATATTGGTGGCATAGTGGGATGAAGCGGCCCGGACAAACTTTATATGTCCTTGCACATGAGACCTATTTCACGCTTGACATGCAACTAGTTTTGCATAAGTGGCTAGCGGATGTCTGTCTCTCCTACTATAGCCAATATCTAATTTGCAATGAGTTGTCAACAATTTGGTTATCCTCGTTGTGGTTCATGTTCGTAGGTAAGAACGGTTCTATCTTCGAAAGCCCTAAGCCACGTAAAACTTGCAATGGATAAATTAGAGGCGTCTAGTTTATATTGTTGCTAGGCTAGTGTCATGATATGGTGATGTTGTAAGTATAAGTATAAGTCGATACTCTTACAACACACATAACGTGTAAGTTCCATAGACCTTGGCCTTACACATAGAGGTATGATAGTGATCATACCACGATGCACATGATGGAGGTCGAGTGCAAGAACCATATCATTCCACTTATAAACATGTGATGTTTGTTTTATCTTATATTGCTTGTTTGGAGTTTTATTAGCATAATAAGATGATCCCTCATTTCGATATCAAGATAAGAATGTGTTCTTCCTTAAGTATGCACCGATTATGTTTTCGTCGCTCCAAGACATCAAGTGATGATCGGGTGTTCTTGGATCCACGATCATATTTCGGGTGTAAGACAGTTACACACGTGAATATTAAGGTTCTTACTTGGCGAGACTAGCATATATAGACATGGACTCGAAACACGGACCGAAAGGTTAAGCATGAGTCATATGGAAGATATGATGCCAATTTGATGCTCGACTTTGAAGCTACACCGACTCACGTGATGGTCAGGCTTGGTGTAGTGGATTTGGTTCATGTAATCACCAAAAAGACACGAGGGATGTCGTTTTTGAGTGGAAGTTCATTTCTAATTTGGGTTAGTAGAACTCAATTTATCATAAATTAAATCAAAGTGAATTTGCATAATTTGTTGTAGTCATTGGCATTCGTTCACCACCTTATGCATAGTTGTAATTGAGATAATAGAACTATAGAATTCTGGATATATACTTTACGAACTGGTATCGTATTGTGTTGAGTGTCAATCTAAAGTTTAAAGTACTATTCCAAACTTTCAGCAAACTCTGTTTACTCCGTGAAGTTTAATAATTAGTATTAGATCGAGAGTGACAATTCCAGTGTTAGTATCTAAAGTATCATGTTTGCCTCCATGATTCTTGATTTAAATATCGAGATAATTTAGGAGCTGAAAGAATTGTTTCAGAAACCATCATGTGTGGAAGATATAACGATATCTGAAACAATATTTTGGTTGAAATATGATGTAGTATAATGTATGGTCTCATATTGGATGAGAATTTACATAGGTTGGAGATGCTAGACATCCTAATCATCCAAAAGGGGTTTGGAAAGTAATGTTATACTCATGATTTTCCTTTACAAGCTACAGTATCTTGATCATGAAAGTCGTCATGATAAGGATGAATAGCAGATGTATGTAAAGTGTTTACTACACTAAAAGATTACTAAAGAATGGAATTTGAAAGAATGCCGTTCATTTGATGATGGTGATCTACTTCAAAGTGCAAGTCCAAAGGTATTATTATTTGAATATACACGCTTTGGACTATGTGTCATGTATATGGCTCCACTGTTGATGTTGATAGGTTCTTTTAAAAAGGAAAAGGAAATGCTGAAAGAGAATCAATAAAATATATTTGGCAGAAAAGAAAAGATTGGAAATATCCAATTTAGGTATATAGATGATATACATGTTATGGTTGTATTCTTTGCTTGTTAAACAATGTGGTTATTGGGTATTGGATACCGAATTGGTTGGTATGAAATTTCATACAGAACGACGCAATTTATGAACCACAATGGCCTAGGTAACTAGCAAGAGAATATGTGATGATGTTCATCGAAAACAAACAAACCGTTGTTTGTATTTCTCGTTGACATCAAAGCTTGCCTTCAAGATTTGTTTTAAATAAAAGTTATTTAAATCAGGTATTATGAGAACAAAGGTTGTTCAAATAATTACGGTATTCCATATAAGTTGGATGATTTACAAATCTAGTTGGAGAAATCACATGCATAAAACTAATGCTAACTTGTCGCAAGACGAATGATTGGAAGATCACTTACGAAGTGGCATCGCCGTTTAAATTATATTGGAAATAAAACATGAAGAAACTCCATTTTCATGGATTTTTGGAGTCTTTGATTTGATCAAGTGACGCTTGTGAGACTTTCCTCGGGATAATTAAAACTTCGTTCAAAGGCCAAATAAGAACGATCGACTAAAATTATTGGAATTTATACATATCGATGTATGTAGTCCATTATGTGTATTCATAAGCGATGGACTTCAACATCATATGCTTTCTCCAGAAATTTGAGTGAATATTCACTTAATGAGAAAGAAGTATGAAATATTTGAAAATGTTCAAAGACTTCCAAGATGAAGTGGAAAATCATTGTAACAAGAAAATAAATGGTTTATGATTTTATCATAAGGGATTTATTTGAGTTGCAAGTGTAACAAGAAAATAAATGATTTATGATTTTATCATAAAGGGATTTATTTGAGTTACAAGTTTAGCAAAAACACCTAGATTTGCATCTCCCGAAACACCATTGGAATATGGAGTGTTTGAGATTTGTAATGAAACCTTGTGTGACATGGTTGGATCAATGGTGTTATTTATAAAACTACCATTATGTTTTAAAAAAAGATTAAAGCTTTAGAGACTACCGTTTTTACACTGAAAAGAGCTCCATCTTGATCCGTTGAAATGACACCATATGAGTTACGGTTTGGGGTAAAACCCAAGTTGTCCTTTCTTAAATTTTGGTATGCTAAGCATAAGTAAGATGTTTACAACCAAAGTCGAATGAGCATGTCTTTGTAGGTTATTTCTAATAACAATTGGTTATTCCTCCATAACACCAAGGACAAAAGGTTTGTCGCTTGAAATGTGAAGATTCTTGAAAAAGAAGTTTTTCACAAAAGGTTAAGTGGGAGGACAATAGAACTTTGATAAGGTTAATGAACCTTAGCTAAATGTGCTGAGTTGCATAGCGCCGAAAATTGTTCCAGAGGCTGCCATAATGCTCATAGCTTATGTGCATCAAAGGTTGTGGTCACGGAGATCTAAGTTCTTATTGAACCAAGTAGGTCGGATAAACAATCAAATGCCAAGATTTGAGAGTAAATCATTATTGTTTGACAATGATGAACCGACTACATGCAAAGAAGCGATGATGGGCCCTGACTCCATCAAATGGCTTGAAGCCATAAAATCCGTGATAGTTCCATACACGAGAAATCAAGTTTTGAACTTGGAAGACCCTCTGGAAAGGTGTAAAAACCTATCGGTCGTATTTGGATCTATAAAGAAACAAACATGGATGTTTTACATCTATGAAATAGTCGACATGTCGTAAAGTATTTTATGACAATGTTCAAGGAGTTGACTATGACAAGATTTGATCTTTCATAGCGATATTAAGTCTGGACGGATGAAAGTAGCAAACACTACATATAATTTGGTATATGGTAGAAGAATAAACAAAACAAAGTTCTTCTAATAGAATGATTACCTAGGACGTGTATGTGGGGCCACGCAGAGATAAAACAAAAACTTTTTCCTCTAACGTGGTGATCCCAAGATCTAGCTGAGGTAGAAGGCCACAAGGTTTACCACTAGATGCGTAGTTGCAGATTACTGATGAAGCACATCAGTTGATGCAGTGCAGTCCTTTGCAATCCGATCGTCCTGGAGCTGATCCTAGATCACCTCTGATGGTATCCACACGTATAAGAGGAGCACCAGCGGCAAACTGCTAGGTTCGTTACGACGGTAGGACTGGTGTGGAGCTAGGGTTTCCAACACATGGAATGACCTAACCGATCAACGATTAACCTTTCTGGTTTACGGTGCTCCACTGTATATAGGGAGTGAACGTGGGCTCCACTCTCGTGGCCCATTCACTAAAGTCCATATAACACTAGTCACCGTGAGTTCGACTCACTGACTCAGTCCTAATCCGGCTCGGGTCCAACCCGACCAGATTTCTGGTTCAGATCCAATCCGAACATTCTCCTGCTCTTAAGTGTGTGACCCGGCAGGCACATGGCTACTCGGACACGATTGGAGTCCGACTCTCAATCGATCAGTCAGCAGCGGCTCCTAGCATAACGTGTCGACTCCCAAGTACCAATGAGTCATGATGACTTGCCCTTCCAATGTGACTTACGTCCAAGTCCCTTTTGCCTCACGATATACCATTTTAGACTATAGGAGAAAATTCGTCATCCCTTAAATAGTCCGACTCTCTTCTCGATCCGAGATAAGTGATTCACCCGACTAACTCTTAGTCGACCGCTTCAGTTAACACTTAACCGAGTCGTGCATGGCCATGCTTTCCGAATCATATCTTTCGAGAGGGCCCAGAGAATATCTCTCCGAGTGGAGGGACAAAATCCCATCTTAGTTATTCACATCACGCAGCTTGATTCTCAGTCGACCCGAACTCTGCCTTTATAACTGCCTAGTTACGGATTAGCGTTTGACAGAACCTAAGTCGTTGATCCTCAACTCGGACTATGCAACAACCTCAGGTCTAAGGATTACATTGATTGAGATATACAAATGACTACTTGTTCGTTGTACCTCAATATGGGTCAATCCGACTCGCTAAACTCTTTAGCCGAATATGTATAAGTCGGAATGGCATCACCATGCCCATGGCAAGTGGAACCGAGTCATTAAGCCGACTTTCACATTGGTCTAAGTTATGTGTCTAGCACAACCTCAATGACCAAGGGCATTAGTACAAACAACATGAATGCATAGTTCCACAACCGAATCACATATTCAATGATACACATCAGATGTTTATACAAGGACAACTTTATATATTTATGAATACAATGGGAAATCTCATCATACATGATTGCCTCTAGGGCATATTCCCAACAGTCTCCCACTTGCACTAGAGTCAATCTTCCGACATCACATGTCTAAGCATCTAATGCCCATGGCTCTCAGGTGTGCCTCATGCTTCGGTTGGGGTAACGACTTTGTCAATGGATCCATAATATTTGCATCCGTGTGTACCTTGCATAACTTGATATCACCCTAATCCATGAACTGGCAAATCAGATGGTACCGCATGAGTATGTGCTTGTTCTTATGGTGTTGTCTAGGTTCCTTGGCTTGTGCAATAGCACCATTGTTGTCACAATACACGTCTAACGGATTGGACGAGCCCTGAACCACACCAAGATCCATGAGGAAATGCCTCATCCAAACAGCTTCCTTTCTTTGCCTCCGTGACAATATACTCAGCCTCTGTTGTAGATGCAGACACAGTCTCTTGCTTGGAAATCTTCCAGCTCACAACACCTCCGTTTATAATAAACACGTATCCGGATTGCGAACCAGAATCATCAGAGTCCGTAAGATAACTCGCATCCGTGTAACCCTTTACACTGAGTTCATCTTCACCACCACAAACCAAAAACATATCCTTAGTCCTTCTCAAGTACTTTAGGATATTTTTAGCCGCTGTCCAGTGGATTTCTCCAGGATCAGCCTGGTATCTGCTCACAACACTTAGACCAGATGAAACATATGGCCTAGTACAAATCATGGCATACATGATGGATCCGACTGCAGAAGCATACGGAATCGCACTCATCCGACTTTGCTCATCAGTTGTCGAAGGACACTAAGTCTTTCTAAGTTTTACACCATGGGACATCGGTAAGAACCCCTTCTTAGACGATTCCATGTTGAACTTCTTCAACACTTTGTCCAAATAAGTACTCTGACTCAATCCAATGAGCCTCCTTGATCTATCTCTATAGATCCGGATTCTGAGGATGTATGTAGCCTCACCCAAGGCTTTCATTGAGAAACTCCTTGCCAATGATTCCTTGGTTTCTTGCAACATCTGGACATCATTCCCAATCAGTAATGTGTCATCCACATATAATATTAGAAAGTTTACTTTGCTCTCACTAAACTTCTTGTATAAACAAGAATCATGATCACTCTTGATGAAGCCAAACGATTTGACTACCTCATCAAAGCAAATATTCCAACTCCGAGATGCTTGCTTCAACCCATATATGGATTTCTGAAGTTTACATACCTTGTCAGCATTAGCCAGATCGACAAAACCCTCGGGCTGTATCATATACACGTCCTCGGTTAAATTTCCATTAAGGAAAGCCGTTTTGACATCCATCTGCCATATCTCATAGTCGAAATAGGCTGCTATAGCTAACATGATCCGAACTGATTTAAGCATCGCTACGGGCGAGAAAGTCTCGTCGTAATCAACTCCTTGAACTTGTAGGAACACCTTCGTGACAAGACGTGCTTTATAGACGGAAACATTTCCATCCATATCAGTTTTGTTCTTAAAGACCCACTTGCACTCGACGGGTCTTGCACCGTCTGGCAGATCAACCAAGTTCCAAACTTGATTTTCATCCATGGACTTTAACTCGGATCTCATGGCTCCAAGCCATGACTCGAAATTAGATCCCACCATCGCTTCTAAATAATTTTCCGGCTCATCAATGTCTAACAGTAATACATCACGAACACTTCGCAATCTCGCTGATCTTCGTAGTATAGGTGCTTCTGCCGGCTCAGCTACCACGACCGGCTCAACCTCCAAGGTTTTTGCCGACTCGCTACTAGCCGGTTTCTCTCGAATTTCTTCGAGTTGCACCGTGCTCCCACTTACTCCCCGACTGAGAAACTCTTTCTCAAGGAAGACACCGTTCTGAGCGACAAACACTTTGCCCTCTTCTCGGTTGTAGAAGTAGTAACCCAAGGTTTCCCTCGGATATCCCATGAAAATACACTTATCCGACTTGGCCGTAAGGTTGTCCGACTGAAGTCGCTTGACAAATGCTTCACAACCCCAAATCTTAAGAAAAGACAAACTCGTCTTTTTGCCTGTCCACATCTCATGCGGTGTCTTGTCTACCGA
Source organism: Avena insularis (assembly GCA_023614405.1). Taxonomy (NCBI): domain Eukaryota; kingdom Viridiplantae; phylum Streptophyta; class Magnoliopsida; order Poales; family Poaceae; genus Avena; species Avena insularis. The sequence goes on from CM042697.1 coordinate 360,914,376, forward strand.
CTTTGATGGTACTCTATTTAGTGTGAACGCCGCTGTTTCTAGACAATAGCCCCAAAATGATAAAGGCAGATCTGTCCGACTCATCATTGATCGTACCATGTCCAACAAGGTCCGATTCCGCCTTTCCGAAACACCGTTCCTTTGCGGCTTTCCTGGCGGAGTAAGTTAAGGAACTATTCCACAACTTTTCAGATGGTCATCAAACTCATGGCTCATGTACTCGCCTCCTCGGTTCGACCAAAGAAACTTTATTTTCTTGCTGAGTTCATTCTATGCTTCATTCTGGAATTCTTTGAACTTTTCAAAGGCTTCCGACTTATGTTTCATCAAGTAGATATATCCATACCTACTCAAATCATCAGTGAAGGCAATGAAGTACTCATAACCACCCCTGGCCGTCATGATGATTGGTCCACATACATCACTATGTACTAGTCCCAACAAGTCAGACTCCCTTTCGCAACTCTTTGCAAAAGGTGTCTTGGTCATTTTGCCGAGTAGGCAAGATTCGCATGTCTCGAACGACTCCAAGTCGAACGAAGTTAGGAGTCCATCATCATGGAGCTTCTTCATGCGTTTCCAACTTATATTACCAAGCCGACAGTGCCAAAAGTAAGTCATATTCAAACCATTTGGTTTCAACCTTTTAACATTTATGTTATAAACCTACTCACCATCAATATTCAAAATAAATAACATGTCCTAGATGGGTGCAAAGCCGTGAAACATATCATTCAAATACAAAGAACAACCATTATTCTTGATATTCGACTCATAGCCTTGCCTCATCAAACATGAAGCAGAAATAATGTTTCGACTGAGAACTTGAACATAATAAAAATTATTCAGTTCCATAATGAATTCGGAAGGTAAATGAAGTTGCATCGTGCCAACTTCCAATGCAGCAACTCTTGCTTTGTTGCCGACTCGAATATCAACCTCACCTCTTGCTATGCTCCTAGTTCTTACCAGTCCCTGCAACGAGTTGCAGATGTGAATAACTGATCCGGTATCATATACCCAAGAACTATTAGGTGCATCAGCAAGACATATGTCTATAACATTGCAAACAAGTGTACCTGAGTCAGCAGTCATACCTCCACTCTTGGCTTTGTCGGCCAAATACTTGCTGCAGTTCCTCTTCCAGTGGCCATCTGCCTTGCAGTAGAAGAAAGTGGATCCGGCTGAAGGAGATGGCTTAGTCCCTGAGGAAGTGCTTGGGACTGGGTCCTGAGCCTGCTTTCCTCCTGACTTAGCCTTCTTCTTAGTCCAAGAACTCTTCTTGAACTTAGCCTTATTCTGCACCATCAACACTTGACTGGCGCCCTTCTTGGGATCCGCCTCTGCCTGCTTGAGCATCCCATGCAATTTAGTGAGATTCTTATCCATACCATGCATGTGGTAGTTCGAAATGAACTGCCCATATGCACTAGGAAGAGAGTTCAGAATTATATCCATAGTGAACTCTTCGCTAATGGGGTAGCCAAGCCTCTCCAGAGACTGCACGTAACCAACCATTTTGATCACATGCGGACTCAGTGGATCACCATCCTTAAGCTTGCAACTCAGCAAAGCCTGAGAGACTTGATACCTCTCAGTCTTACTTTGAGCACGGAACATACTTTTGAGGCTTTCGATCATATCGTAGGCCTCAACATTCTCGAACTGCTTTTGCAAGTCCGATTCCATGTGAGCAAGCATAAGACAGCTAATATCTGTGGACTCATCCTTAGCGCGACTGTAGGCATTGGTGGCAGCGACAGTTGCATTCTCATTCGGCTCATCTGGAAGTGGGTTGTCTAGGATATGGTCCTTATTTTCTTGTTTGAGAACAATTCTCAGATTTCAATACCAGTTGGTAAAATTAGTGTCGTTCAGTTTATCTTTCTCAAGAATGGTTCTCAACGCAAAACCGGATATCTGAGAGTGACTGCTACTTGGTGCCATGATCTACAACAAAAAATATGCAAAACACTTAAGACATGTATTCATAAAAGAGCAAGCATATTAAACATTTTTATATTTTATGGTCCCACTAGAACCAACACCCCTCCGATGGTTACTTAGTGATTCAGGATCCTAAATAAGAAAGTCGGCTAGTGAGCTTTAGCATCACCGCTAGCCGCCAAGTGATCTAGGTAGACAACTCCTTGTCAATCGCATCTCATACGACTCCTGTTGGACGGGTGGCATCACATGCCCCGGCTCCCATCCGACTTTTCCCCGAGCCCCACAACCGTTGTGATAGACCCGTCTAGCTTACCGAGTGTTTTCGCAGTAAGAGTCCGACTTGAACCCACCTAGTCGGAAAGAATTGGCAGCACCTCAATTTTATGAGCCCACTATCAAAAATGTCCGACTTGTGATGGTGCAAACACTGGCGGGAAAACCGACTAGAGCTTCTTTGAGGGATTAAATTTTACCGACTATATAATAGAGGTAAAACAGAGACATAACAATAACACAAAATAAAGCAATTATAATGTGAAATGGTATGGCTCCCTTCATGGCGATCTCCATCTCCACAAAGCCTGTAATCCGACTCGTGCCAACTCTTATCACTTGACGTCTTACTCCATGTCGCCGACATGCATATCGCCTTGCATGTCATCCGGATTATCCAAACAGCTAAACTAGCTTAGTAAAGTAAATTACATGGAGAATCCGACACATAGGTCGTTATATAATAAAATGACAGCACCTAGGCTCCAGCCGGCTAACAAAAACCGTGATTCGCAGATCACGTATGGATTACACACATACATCACATGCATATGAACCATACCATTCACAACTTCCTGCAAAACAAGTTATGCATAGATACAATATCTACCGGCGTTGTGAAACTCGCAATGACATCTAAGGCACTATGACAGGGCGAAGCCGGCGATTTTTCCGAAAACATAGATCTCATCTACGATCCGGACATGGATTCCGACCATTATTCCGATTCGATTAAACTCTTTGATCTTTGATCACCACTTCTGGATTTACGTGTCACAGTCTACCCCGATGGCGAAAGCTGACCGGTAGGGGTATGTCGTCCCACGACCTCAGCAGTATGATCACGGAAATTAGATCCACCATTCCCTAAGTACAGTTGATCCAATCAACCTCGTACAAAACCGATTTATCTCATAGATCGACCACCAAACAGCACATAGATCTCATCTACAGCCAAACGCATATCACATATGCGCGATCTCGAGCCTAAAACCAGAATCTATCGCTCTGATACCACTATGGGGCCACACAGAGATAAAACAAAATATTTTTCCTCTAACGTGGTGATCCCGAGATCTAGCTGAGGTAGAAGGCCACGAGATTTACCACTAGACACGCAGTTGCGGATTACTGATGAAGCACATCAGTTGATGCAGTGCAGTCCTTTGCCATCCGATCGTCCTGGTGCTGATCGTACATCACCTCTGCTGGTATCCACACGTATAAGGAGGAGCACCGGCGGCGAACTGCTAGGTTCGTTATGACGGTAGGACTGCTGTGGAGCTAGGGTTTCCAACACATGGAATGACCTAACCGATCAACGATTAACCTTTCTAGGTTACGGTGCTCCAGTATATATAGGGAGTGAATGTGGGCTCCACTCTCATGGCCCATTCACTAAAGCCCATATAACACTAGTCACCGTGAGTCCGACTCACTAACTCAGTCCTAATCCGGCTCGGGTCCAACCCGACCAGATTTCCGGTTCAGATCCAATCCGAACTTGCTCCCGCTCTTAAGTGTGTGACCCGGCAGGCACATGGCTACTGGGACACGATTGGAGTCCGACTCTCAATCGATCAGTCGGCAGCGTCTCCTAGCAGAACGTGCCGACTCCCAAGTACCAATGAGTCATGATGAATTGCCTCTCCAATGTGACTTACGTCCGAGTCCCTTTTGCCTCACGATATACCTTATCAGACTATAGGCGAAATTTTGTCATCCCTTAAATAGTCCGACTCTCTTCTCGATCCGAGATAAGTGATTCACCCGACTAACTCTTAGTCGAACGCGTCGGTTAACACTTAACCGAGTCGTGCATGGCCATGCTTTCCGAATCATATCTTCCGAGAGGGCCCCGAGAATATCTCTTTGAGTGGAGGGGCAAAATCCCATCTTGGTTATTCACATCACGCAGCTTGATTCTCAGTCGACCCGAACTCTGCCTTTATAACTACCTAGTTACGGATCAGCGTTTGACAGAATCTAAGTCGGTGATCCTCAACTCGGACTATGCAACAACCTCAGGTCTAAGGATTACATTGATTGAGATATACAAATAACTACTTGTTCGTTGTACCTCAATATGGGTCAATCCGACTAGCTAAACTCTTTAGCCGAATCTGTGTAAGTCGGAATGGCATCACCATGCCCATGACAAGTGCAACCGAGTCATCAAGCCGACTTTCACATTGGTCTAAGTTGTGTGTCTAGCACAACCTCAATGACCAAGGACATTTAGTACAAACAACATGAATGCATAGTTCCACAACCGAATCACATATTCAATGATACACATCAGATGTTTATACAAGGACAACTTTATATCTTTATGAATACAATGAGAAATCTCATCATACATGATTGCCTCTAGGGCATATTCCCAACAGTGTACATGACATGATCCAAAGGGTTTTGTTAATTCAAAGGATGCTAAAAAGGGGCATGCAAAGTTCAATGGTTGAAGTAAGCATCGCGGAGTTGGAATCTTCACCGTGATGAAAAAAGAGTTTTCATCTAGAGACGATGAAGATGCTTGCATTTGCAAGAAATTAAGTGGGAGCGCTGAGACATATTTCTAATACATTATGTGTAAGACATCTTGTTGATTGGAAATGATGTATCTTTTATTGACAAAGGTTAAGAATTTCATTTCGATGAAAGACTTAGGCAAAACCCGAATATTAAGCATGAATGTATATTATGGATAGACTGTGACGCTAATATAGTTGTGCCAAACGTACATATATGATATATTGAAGGAGTTCAATATAGAAACAACAAGAAACGGTTCTTGTCGCATGGAAAGGAATTGAATCAAGATTCAAGTGTATCGACACTTGATACGTGAAACAAGATTCAGGTGCTTTGACACTTGATGAGTGAAATCACAAGGATGTTTTGATCAATCATACCATGATATGTACACGTCCAAATATGTCCTATGCTCTAAGTGTTATGAGCATATACCAGAATGAATCATAAAATGATCATTGGAGGATAGTGAGAATATTTTTATGATCTTTTGGAAGAACTAAGAATATATTTTTGTAGAGGTGACAAACAATTACAAATAGTTTATTATAAAGAGTTACATTGGTACTAGTTTTGTCACAAGATACAAATTAAGTTCATATCAATTTAAACTATGGGTGGCACAATGTAATGGAAAGGAGATTCCATGATGGATTTGGATGAATTCCAAAGTTAAGACATTGTGACGGATAGTACAACAAAAGGCTAAGTATATGACTGCTATAGTAGCAGCAAAGGAGGGAATTTGTGTCAAGTAGTTTGTTATCAAACTAAGGTGTGGTTCGCAATGGGCTAATACTAAAGATATATTGTATGACAATAGTATCGACATGATTTAACCCCAAGGAACTAAAGGTCTCACCCAAAGACCAAATTTATACAATGCCATCTCATTGGAGAATGAGTGATGCGTGAAGACGCAAAGACATGCAAATACACACGACCTGAAGTGTCAGATCTGTAGATTATGTTAACTACTTGGAATTGTGTATATGGAACACCAAAAAGCCATAGGTGTTCAATACGCAAAGTTTCTAAACTAGATTATTGTCTCTAGTGCAAGTGGGAGACTGAAGGGAATATGCCCGAGAGACAATAATAAAGTGGTTATTATCGTATTCCTTATTTATGATAAAATTTTATTTTGCATGCTACAATTGTATTAATACGGAAAAGTTAATACATGTGTGTTTAATAAACAAAAAGGAAGTTCCTAGTTATGCCTCTCTTATAAACTAGCTCGTTGATTAACAAGATGATCAAAGGTTTCCTGATCATGGACATTGGATGTTGTTAATAACAAGGTCACAACATTATTGGAATGGTGTGATGGACATTCATCCGTAGTATAGCATTATGATCAAAGTCATTGAGTTTATATTGCTATAACAACTTACGAAGTGATCCTAATCCTTAGACCATGAGATCATGTCAATCACTAACACCGGAAGAGTTTCTTGATAACATCAAACGTCACACCGTAACTGGGTGATTATAAAGATGGGTTCAGAACTACTAAAGTGTTATGTTGAGGCCCATGGATCGAGAGTGGAATTTGTTCATCCCGATGACAGATAGATATGCTCTGGGCCCTCTCGGTGATATCACATTGATTAGCTTGCAAGCAAGTGATTTGATCACTAGAATTTTATATCACGGGAACGAGAAAAGAGTACATGTAAGTAACAAGATCAAACTAGGTATGAAGATACCGATGATCGAATCTCGGCCATGTAATATATCGCGAAACAAAAGGATTAAGATACTAGCCTAAAAGGTTCCGACGATCACAAGAAAGTCATCGTTGAATGTGTGGGAGTCAGTATGGGTCTCCAGATCCCGCTTTTGATTATTGATCGGAGAAGGGTATCGATAATGTCCGCATTATTCGCGAACCGTAGGGTGGCACACTTAAGAGACACCAACATCCATTTGGAGCAAAAGTTTCATGCCGGAAAGAATAACAAGCGCATGAACTTATTTCACTAGACACCGAAACAGGTTTTCGGGTGAAATTGTAGAAAGTGTTTTTTCATGTGAAATGAAATACTAGCAAGGGGTTATATGTGAATGTTTGTCATTAAAGTAATTGACAAAATTCTGAATAAATAAAAGGAGTTTTATGTAATGAGAGTTTGCATTAAATTTGGTGGAAATTTAATGGGAATTTGAGTGGGTTTTTGAGTGGAGGAAATTGAAAGGCATTTGAGTGAGTGTAGTGTCCAACCACATGAATGAGGAAGAGGTGGGGGAAGCCCCATGGCTGGGCGCCATGCCCCTTGGGTGCCCCCCTCTCCCCTATAAAAGGCCCCCCTCTCATTCTCTCGCTCACACTTCCTCGTGAAGGATCTCTCCCCTCTAGTATTTATCCCCCATGGTCTCGGACTAGCGAGATACATGTTCCTAGTGGCTATTCAGCAAGAAAGAGTTGCGCTTCCGCTGCATCGCTGGAGCGAGGAGGCGGAGGTTGCTCGGTGCCTCGTACGTTCGTGCGAGCACGGATGTGCTGCTGTTTTGTGGCGCTAGGACTTCCTCTCGATCTTGAGATTGTCTACATCAACCATGAGTTTGGACTCGTTAAGCTTTGTCGGTCTTCAAGGGTATGTTATCTATGGATGTATATCCGCCCGTTGCTTGTCTCTAGTAGATAGATCTTGGTACATAGTTGTTCCCATCATAGGAATTTTTTTGTTTTCTATGCTGCGAACCCTACAGATGTTATGATGATGTACAGAGTATTATTTAACCGCGATTTTCTAGTAGTGGTTTTACCCGGGGTGATACAATTCGACACCACTAACAATGGATCTCGCCCTCGAGATCCGCCTCATGGTACAGGGAAGAAGGTCGACGATCTGAATCTTCTCGCTTCATGTAGATCCTCACGACACCACTAACAAGGGCTCTTTCTCCATCTTGAAATCGGTGACACCACCAACAAGAGGTCGTTGATCATGTTCGGCGAGGGAACACTGCGGACAAACAATAGAGGAGTTAAAGGTAAGGCCACCTCTAACTTCCATGGAAAGAGTAAGAATTGCATCGATCCACCATTCAGTGTACAAAAGTGAATGATAAGAGTAATGGTATGGTAGCGACTCCATCCCGCACTCAAAGCATTACACTGTACATGAATAGAAGACTTATGCAACCAACTCTCGGGATTCAGACTAAAGGTCTCGACAAACGAGGTTCGGAAGCAAAAGAGTGATGCAAAATCTTCATTGGATCTAATGTGGATGACTTCGTCGTATCGGAAAACACCGGAGGATACAAAGAAATTTTTTAGTGAATTTTTAGTCCACTGAAACGTACAACAGATGAAAACTTCATCGGATAGCATGAAGACCGGATGTCGAAGCACCATTACAAGAGGAAGGAAGCGAAACCCTGAAGGTACGACGGAAACCCAACCACGAGAAATCCTGGACTCGAAGAAAAGGTAAGAGGATAGATTCAAAACACGCAGAGGTAAGAGGAGAATATCATAGGGATAAGGAGTAAAAGCAGACCTAATCAGATCTATCCAACCGATTTTTCAAAATAGTTTTGACCCTCTACAACGTCCGTTAGCTAGGTTATCTTATAGGCTGGACCAGTGGGGTATCATAACTGCTGAGCTCTGATACCACTCTGTAACACCCTCAGATCGGCCCTATGCAAGTCTTAGTGATTCCCGCCAAACCCACATAGAAACGATTCAAAGGCGCCCATCAGGCACTTTCGTGTGGGTGGAAAACGAAGTAATATCATTACACAATAGTCCACGATGGAACCCACATAATAGATATATACAACAACGACTCCATGAGTCAAGAATACAGATATATAATACAAAGGGCCAAATCACCTCGAAAACAATACAACATCCGAGTACGGATAAGATGCAAATTGAGCTAAGAGCCCTGAAGAATAACCAATGGCGTCCATAACCCTGCCCAGGCCAAGCCGGAAGGGTAACCCTTCTAACGACATTGATCTCAAACCTGCTTAAACAAAAGTGATGCCGACAAAGGGCAAAGGAAAAAGAGAGCGGTCAGTACTAAGGCCAGTACACAGCGAGTCTTAGAATTCAGTGGTCCTCGCCTAAGTGGGTATGTTGGACTGAAGTGGGAGCACAACATACACTAAATAACCTATAGAGACTCGATACAACTGTCGGCTATCGAAGAGGGATAAGAAAGACCTATTCGGATCCAACCTGATACTAACACCAAACATACCCATCCTGGCGTTTCCCCCTCGATACCAAACAAGGAAGTCAACCGAGGAACTCGCACTGTTGGCAGTTTTATTCATTCCATTATAGTTGCGGCAATTACTAGTCAGATATAGATAGCATGAGTCATCCTGATATTATAAACAGTGGGCAGTTTTAGTTAACCATTCTGTTGTAGTTACAATACTTACTAGTCAGATACATATAGCATGAGGCATCCCAAAACCATCAGTTGTTGGTACTTTTATTTAGCCATTCCGTTGTAGTGAAGCTGATTACTAGTCATTATAAAGTCAAATTTATAGCACTACTTTAGTTATAGTTGTCTATGATCGAGATACTATGCTCCAAGTCGTCCATAACCATGGACACGGCTTTCAGAAAGTTTTACCCTGCAGGGGGGCACAAATAGCAACACACGCACGAGGTCAACCTCGGAAAAACCAAATAAAAACCCAACAAGGCATCACGATAAAGAAATCACAAGATCCATATAATATTTCAGGGGCCCACCCCACCAAGCTACCCGTGATGAAGTTGGCTGGCTCTGGAACGAACCTAGAGGTTTGCGTCAATGGTTGTAAATGACTCGGAGCCGGAAAGTGTGACTGGGCTTGTCGATACCGTGAAAACGCTACACTTACCTAAACAGTACATGCACTCCACGCGCAATAGTAAATAAAGTAGTAAAGCATGGAATAATCATGACATAAGTACATGATAGTAATAAAACCTCAAACTATTTTGTGGCCCAAAGAAATAAGATATGACTCAAGATCATGCTAAGGGGATTCATGGTCCCACATGCGGATAGTGCGAATATTCAAGCAACATGTATCAAGTACTCGGGGTCCTACGGGACACATGTGGACGGTTAAAAACCAAATAACATCTATTGCCCACCTGTGCCTCTACGTTATTTACCTACTTTCAATTTTAATTATTAAACAGTAAAGAAAGCCATGATCATATTCAACATAAAGCATGAGGCATTTCTCCCACAACGGTGGTACTCGACGACATCGAAACAACACCTGAGCAAGCAACTACGACTTGCAATACCGACTATCTACCAAACAATAGGTAATAGGAGGTTTCCAAGGCAATATAATGGCTGTAAGGGATATCACAGGTACGAAAACTAGAGCATTGCAACACAAATAGCAATAGATCAACAGGAGGAAATAAAGACTAGAAATGTAAATAGGTAGAAAGGGGGAGAATGCACGCCTGAAAACATGGCCGAAGGTTCATTCGAAGATCGGGTCAATACTCGCATCAACTCATCCTCCTAATCCATGAAGAAGCAAAGCACTAAAAAAAACACCGGATGCACTATTTAATACTACGGCAGAAGATCGGGCATGATGTACGGATGATGTATGACATGACAAAGATGCGATGCAATTAGGCAATATTAAGCGAAACCGGGGTCTCGACAATTAATTATATGGTTCATGTTGTTTAGATACCGCGCGATTTAAATGTTGTCTTATCAAGGCAAAATATGTATCGGTTCAATGCACAAATATAAATGGAACCAATATATAGAAAAGACAACATATGGTCTCCATATTTAATTATTAGGTGAATCGGCTAAAAGCCCCCAACCCACCATGATATGTGTGCAAGCATGACAATTTAATATGCAACAAGTGGATGTCATATATATTACAAAAATAGGGGAGGTCTCGGGAAGAGGGTCACACATTAGGGTCCGAAGATCTTGGGGTTCGACGAGATTGGGTTCGGCCTCGGTTCCAGGAAGGAGAGAGCGTTGGGGTTCGATCTTCGAGTCCGATGCATCTTCGGCCCGAGGAATGGTCTTCGGGTTTCGGAGGGAGAGCTCGGCATTTTCAGGTCTGGTTGGTCTTGGACATCCGTGAGGTAGATCTTGTGGGTTCACCTTGAAGGCCTTTGGGTGATCCTTGTACTCCCTCCGTTCCAAAATATAAGACGTTTTAGGTTTGTGAAGAAAACGAATCTAGACTTATTTTTATTTTAGTATGTAGTTTATTCAACTTTGGAATAAATCTACACACTAAAATAAGTCTAGATTCGTTTTCTTCACAAACCTAAAACGTCTTATATTTTGGAACGCAGGGAGTACAACTTATTGCGTTGGTCGATCTTGGCGAAATTTGGCGTCGCGAACTTTGGAACGGCCACGAGTACACGACACCCGCAGCGAAGATCTCGATCAGAATGCACATCATCACCTCACCACATCGTCCTTGTCCTCAAACAGTGACAACAAAACAAAGGTAGACCAAAACACACTCCAATCGAGAGGATCCTCGCGCTCCAAACACATAGGAAGCAACCGAGCATCATGTGGTCCGGATATTGCAGGGGAACGACAAGCTCGGTGAGGACGACCCGGGAGGCATAGCAAGGTCGCTCTTGACGAGGAGAGGCCATGGTGGCGGGCTCTGATGGTGGAGTGCTTGCCGCGCGCGTCCTACTGAGGGAGGCTAGCAGGGATGCTCGATGGGGTAGGGGCAGGAGGCGACGCGAGGAGGAGCTCTGGGGCCGGCGGTGATGCTCGGAGGCCGAGGGCGCCTGGCGGCAGGGACGAAGGGCGAAGGGGAGGGCACCGGTCGGCGCACGCTCGCGTCCGAGATTGAGGGAGGAGACGCAGGCGAGATGAAGGAGCTAGGGTGAGGCAGAGGAGCCCCGTGGTGGCGAGAGGGTGCGTCGAGGCGGAGAGGCGAGAAGAAGCGGTGGCGGCCTAGGGATCCGGCGGCAACGGGTAGGCGAGATGCAGGGCGAGTGAGGCTTGTGGAGTGGTTGGTGAGGAGGTCCACGACCCGAGCAGAGAGAGGTGGGCCCGGCGTGTCGGTGGTTGGGGTCGGGTAAAGGCGTGTGTGTGTGTGTTTGGTGTAGAGTTGGTGTTGCCTGTGTGCATGTGTTCCGTGTGTGTGCGGGGTACGCGGGGATACGCGAGTCGCGTGGCCGCGCGCGCGTGAGGGATGGTGTGCGGTTTGCGGCTGGCGGCAGGGAGATGGGTGGTTGGGGATTTTGGTAGCTAGGGTTTAGGTGGTCTAGAGGATTAGGGTTAGTTTTGGGCCGGGCCTGCCGGGTAGTAGGTGGCTTGGCCTAAACGGCTGGGCTGCCTCCCCGGTACCGAATATAAAAATAGTTTTTATATTTAAAATTACTTTTTTTTATTTTAAAAACATTTTTTAAATAATATTTAGACCAAACAAATATTCGGATGTTCTAGATTTTTAATTTGAATAGTAGGAGAGGAATATTGTAGAAAATAAAACATGGTTTATTAAAATATTTTTAGATGCAAGTATGCATGATGTCATGATGATGCACAAACTATTATTTAACCACGATTTTCTAGTAGTGGTTTTACCCGGGGTGCTACACACTTCTACTTGATTTGCTCTTCGTCACTTCCTTCTGAAGTGTGCTTAGATAGTCATCTTCTGAAGTGTGCGTAGATAGTCATCTGGCTTATGGTTCAACTCATATTGCGATTTTGTGTTTATAAAATCAAGTGCATTAGCTTTTATCTTCTCGGTTTATACCAGTGCGGGCTCGAATTTCTTCTTTTGAAAAAGCGCATCACATTGGGCCTTTGTGATTGATGTGTCTTCCTCGTCAGTACGATCGTAAGGTCTGATGGGAAGATTCTTATGAGGTACTCTTGGGAGGGGAGACATTTTTCATTTTGGGTTGCTACGTCGGTTAGTACTCATCTACAGAGCACGCTTCCGCTTATTGTCCTTAGCGGGCGGAGATCGACATGGACTTGCGCTGTGGTGATCGTAGTCATGGGGTGGGCTTCTTAGAGGTGATGGAGGTGAAGGTGACCTGCGACGACTAGGAGGCGGTGTTGGACTTGGCGCCGAGCCTAGAAGCTTGATGTTGTTCTTGTCCCATAGAATGATATCGGCCAGTACTTCTCCGAGTGTCCTCTCATCTTCATGTCCAGGGATGTCAAGCTCCATTGAGTTCCACCCTATTATGATTTGATCCACCCTGACTTTAGCATAGCCAGCTGGAATCTCATGGCCATGCCAGCGTGCGTCAGGTGGACAAGGTAAAGCACATCCGACTGCCACCTTCACGGATATGTTCTTCACCTTCTAATGGAGCTCATAAGATATCTTATCCTTGATTCCATCCACGGTGTAGCTGGGACCGCCATCTATCATCTGTGCATCATGAGACGGGACCTCCGATTTAGCCACACTGCTTCTCCGCTAATATGGGTCAGAGGTAATATTGAGTGCATGATCTTGCATTCGTGTTACTCCTCTAAGTTCGTCAATCTGCTGCTGCTTGCTAATTATTGCTAGCAACTGATTGAACCTGTCTCCCTTCTCCTCCCATCGCTGCTTTGCTCTCGCTCGACTTCTATAAGTATCTTTGTCTTTGGGAAACCCAATATTCCACGTATAACTAGGGCCAAGGCCTCGTACTCATCCTCCGTGTTCGTCATTCCCGAGGACCTTTGTTAGCAAGTCTTTCTCTCTATCGGGAGGAAACTTTGTTTTCCCCTCTTTAATTTCTTTCACCACTTTCAGCCATGTCTCACTAGGTATCCTAATCCTGTCACTGCAAACAAGATCCCCTATAATATCGTCATACTCACTCCCATGCCCAAGAAACCAATTTATTACCCTCACATCCCATTCTTCGCGCATTAGTTCTGGAATGATCCCTTTATCACACAGCTCTTTCTCTTTTTATCGCACTTTGGCATGGCAGTCGCATAGCCCCTGGCCCCAGGCAATGGTGATATTTCTTTTCCGCAACATTTATCTTGTTTTTCTTTTGAATTTTTCTTAGCATCTTCTAACTTCTTGTACTTCACAAATGCATCCCAGTGAGGCTGCTGCTTTGCTAGATATCCTTCGAATTTTGGAGCAATCTTGTCCTTATGATACTTTAGCCATAATGCTTTCTTCCAGTTCCGAAACAGTTCGACCATCTTCTTAAGAGCCCACTCCTTGACTTTCTTCCTCAATGCAGCTATGTCGGCATCATCCTCATATTTTGGCAGGGTGAAATGTGCCATGAGGCCATTCCAAAGACCCTCTTTGTACCTTTCTATGACAAACTCAATCTCTTCCGCCCCTTTGGGCTTATGCCACTCTCGAATGGTGATTGGGATGCGATACCTAACCATAACTCCACATTATTGTTTAAATACATTTGCAGCCTTTTTGTGTTCCAACGGTTCACCCAATGTTGATATCGTCGTAATTGTATAACACCTAGATGCGGCCACCTTTTTGGACGGACCTCGTTTGGAAATTTTTCTTGATGTGGAGGCCTAAGAGAAGAAACATTCGTCAATATAATATATATACAAATTAGTATGTACAACTACTTCTAGACATCATATATCTAGGGATCATCGGACATCATATATATACCTCTCTGGTCTTTGTTAAGGGTCCAACGACTTCTCCATCATCGGAGCCGGTGGCTTCTCCCTCTCTTTGGACGACCTCCTCTCCCTCACCGGATGGGTTCAGATACCTCGAGGGAGATTCAGATGGATCAGCGTCGTGGATTATATCCTCGAGAATTTCTTCTTGTGTTAGGTCTCTACGGATTGGACTAGGTGGATCCATAGTTTCTGCAAAATGCGAGATGCACACAATATTATTTTAAAACACATAAAATATTTGAACATAGCAAAAAAAATCCTATTTGCACACAATATTTGCAGACTGCGCACAATATTTCTATGCAATAATATTTCTATATAAAAATTTCTATACAAATATTTAAATGGAACACAAATATTTCTATGCAATAATATTTCTATACAAATATTTAAATGAAACACAAATATTTCTATGCAATAATATTTCTATACAATATTATTTGTATGCAATAATATTTCTATACAAATATTTAAATGTAACACAAATATTCCTATGTAATAATTATTTCTATAAAAATATTTCCATACAAATATTTAAATGCAACACAAATATTTCTACGCAATAATTATTTTCATACAAATATTTAAATGCAACACAAATATTTCTATGCAATAATATTTCTATACAAATATTTAAATGCAACACAAATATTTCTATGCAATAATTATTTTTATACAAAGATTTCTATACAAATATTTCAATGCAACACAAATATTTCTATGTAATAATATTTCTATACAATATTATTTATATGTAATATTATTTCTATACAAATATTTAAATGTAACACAAATATTCCTATGCAATAATTATTTCTATACAAATATTTAAATGCAACACAAATATTTCTATACAAAATTATTTCTATGCAATATTATATCTATACAATAATATTTCTATAGAAATCCTCCATCATCGGAGCCGGCAACTACCTCGAGCTGGTGGAGGCTGGGAGGCAGTGGCGGCTAGCCGATAGCGTCGAGGAGGCACGGGAGGCTCAAGGTGGCTACCACCAAGGAGGAGAGAGCGGAGGCAGTGGCCAGCGGAATGGCAGGCCTGGCACGTGTAATTGTCGATGGCCCCCCCAAGTCCCCGTCGGTGGATTCGATCGGGCAAGGAGGCCGCGTATAAATACGCCCCTTTAGTCTCGGTGTGTGGCACCGGCCAATACTAAAGGTGGGGTCATTAGTCCCGGCTGGTGCAACGCACCGGGACTAAAGGGGGTGGCTTTTCGGGCACCAGCGCGCTGCACGAGCTTTAGTCCCGGATGGTGAGTTGGGCTGGCACAAAAGGCCCAAAATTACGCGCGGTGGGCCAAAACTAGCATGCGGTGTACAATTTTTTCAAACATTTGAATTTGCATACTATTATATTTTTAAACATTCAAATTATACAATTTTTGCATACTTATGTATTTGAGAAAGATTTCAACATGAAAAGTGCTTGAATTCAAATAACTAATCTAAATCCATTTTCTTTTTTATAAAATAATTATTTTAACTAGTCAAACTATTAACCATTTTCCATTTTCAATTTAAAAATGCATTAACTATTATATTTTGCATATTTTTGAATCTTACTAAACTTTTAACATAAAAGTGCTTGAATTTGAATAAGTAATCCAAATCCATTTTCTGATTTATAAAATAATTATTGTAACTAGTCAAACTATTAACCATTTTGCCATTTTCAATTTAAAAATGCATTAACTATTATATTTTGCATATTTTCGAATCTCACTAAACTTTCAACATAAAAGTGCTTTAATTGAATAGGTAATACAAATCCATTTTATGTTTTATAAAATAACTATTCTAACTAGTCAAACTATTAACCATTTTTCCATTTTAAATTTAAAAATGCATTAACTATTATATTTTGCATATTTTTGAATCTCACTAAACTTTTAACATAAACAGTGCTTGAATTTGAATAAGGAATACACATCCATTTCTGTTTTGTAAAATAATTATTCTAACTAGTCAAACAATTAACCATTTTTCCATTTTCAATTAAAAAATGCATTAAGTATTATATTTTGCATAATTTTTGAATCTCACTAAACTTTCAACATAAAAAGTGCTTGAATTTGAATAGGTAATACACATACATTTTATATTTTATAAAATAATTATTCTAACTATTAACCATTTGTTTTCACGCATTTTCCTCTAACTGGGGCTTTTAGTCCCGGTTGGAGCCACTAACCAGGATTAAAGATATTTCCCGTCATTTCCCACCGCTTCCCGCCATGTTTTCCTGCCCTTTCCCTCTAACTAGGGCCTTTAGTCCCGTTTGGAGCCACTAACTGAGACTATAGATATTTGCCGCCATTTCCAACCACTTCCCGCTATGTTTTCCCGCACTTTCCCTCTATATCTAGACCGGCCGCTCCATGACTATCCACACATCCACACCTTCTTCTCTCACAACAATGGACACCGCATATTGGGCCATTCTGACTCTCGAGGAAGCCGAGGCGTTGTGCGCCTCGAGCTACACATGCCCCCGGGCTACGTGTTGCCTCCTGAGTGGATGCTGAGCGCTGGAGGGGTTCCTATCCCTCCTGTGCCTCAAGGTTCTGCCCGCCAGGCAACCATCACGAACCACTTCTACCTCGAGCTCACGCCAGAGAAGCGGATGGATCCCCATTAGGATCCTGACAACTACGACACCTGGAATGCCTTCTTTGCTAACTGACGCGAAGTCCCTGCTCTCACACACCATCTTGTTTGCAGTTGATAACTTCACACGGATGCCTATTTATAGATTAAGCAGTACGATATAGTGTCGACACTCACAACATAATGTCAACACTCACCCTTATCATAGTGCTACCACCTGCCAAAATAGTGTCATCACTCAGTGGCATAGTGTCGCCACTTACTGGCATAGTGTCGCCACCCACCAAAATAGTGTTGCCACCCATGTTTAGTCCCGTTGGTGTCTCCAACCGGGACTAAAGATGAACCTTTAGTCTCATTTGGAGACACCATCCGACACTAAACATGCCCGCGTCGGCCCCAGCCTGCCGCAACCCCTTAAGTCCCGGTTGGTTTCTTTAATCTGGACTAAAGATATTTGAAACGGGCATGAAATTCAAAAACGGTCCAAACAATTTAAATCCTTCGTGTGGTGTCATATTATGTGACATAGTTGCAAGGATAAATCCACCTGCAAGCCATCTTCCTCCGATCCGCTCGCGATATCACCCCGTTCCCTCGCCAGCGGACGCCTTCTCTCTGCCCCGGTCACCCGTCCTCGACCCCATGCCCGAGAACCCCATGGTGCGCCGCGCCGTCTCCTCTCTCCCCATCGCATGAAGCCGCCATCGCAGCCGCCTCTCTCTGCCTCCAGCGTGTCGCCGCTCTCTCTGGCTACAGATCCCCTCTGCCTCCCATCTCCCTAGCGATCTGCAATCGACCGCTCTCCCTGCAGCACCTTGTCCTCGCCGGCTCCCTTTCACTCCTCTCCTCCTCGCAGTCACCTCGCCTGCTGACACGGCCGCTGCAACACCACACCGCGCATCACCGAGCCTCCAGCTGCCGCCCTCGCTGGACCTAGCGGCCTCCATGCTGACCGTAGTGTCGCCTCAAGTCGCTGCCGGCCATGCGTCCTGATTCCCTACGCGTCCTATATTTCCTAGGACCCCTTGCTGTGTTCGCTGCCTCTCTAGGAGTTCCTCGTGCGCGCCTCTACTTCCTGGCAAAGTGCCCGCCCTCGTTGATCTCCTTCGGCCTCTGCTGTTATTTGAGTGAAGGCAAGCATGAGACCTTGCTAGTCTTTGATACCTTCGAACCGGATTATGGATGTAGTATAGTTCTTTTTCCCTAGTAGACCTAGGTTTATCGAATCCTCGGGAAGCAGAAAGCAAAGTGAGATTACTTAAATGGACCTTCGGGAGTTTTAGAATTCCTTTTGTGTTTCATCGGACCAAGAGTTTGCGATCTTTTTGTTGTTGTTGACGATGGAGAGAGAGAGAGAGGGTCTAGGGCTTTTGGTTTCACCAGTAGCTGTGCAAAATATCTGATGGGAGTAAAAGATAATAATAAAGTATGCATGTAATTGTTAGAGAAAGATAATTATATGTGGGCAGTGCATCCATAATTGCTATTTCCTCCGCAACCGCTTATAGCAATAACCTACTAGTCTCATCCATAGAAGAAAGAGAACTAATGATATGCATAGTGATGTCACCATTAATCCCAAGTAAATCCCTCACATATAGCCGTACTACCCCTTCTGTCACTTGGGTTCCCAACTTGCAGATCAGTTATCACTCACACTCCCTATACCTGGATCAATCCTTGGGGTCCTGGGTACCTGATAAGTCTTTAGATTGAGGCAAGAGCGGGTACAATAAGCATCATGTCATATGTAACACCCTAGTTTTTAGTAAATAGTAATTAGGGTTGTTTGTGCATTCATGAGCATCATTCTTTAAAATGCATGAAAAGAAAAAATTGATGAAAAGCCTAAAACCATAATGCTTCCCCCTCTTTTTGAAAACCATTCAAAAGGGTTTTGAATATTTTGAAAAGTAAAAAAATGTTGGAGCCCAAATGGACTAAAAGGGCCCCTGCAATATTCTCATATATTTTACAAAGTCTCTAGTATTTTTGAAATGTTTCAAAATAGATTTTGAAATGAGATACAAAAGAGAAAACACCAATCATAAATAGAAAAGGTTTTCAGGAATAAAAAAATAAAGCCAATGCTCCAACAGGCCGGCCCATCTCTCTCCTATCTCTATATCTCTCTCTGTCCCCCGCGTGTGGCACCCATCAGGCCAGCACCAGCCCGCAACCAGCCTAGCAGAGGCCCGGTACCCCTTCGCCCATCCCTCTATCTTCTTTCTCAGGAGCGGCAAGCAATAGCGTGGCTCCGCTGATGCCGTCCGTCCGAGCGCCGCGATGCCCGCCGCCGCTCCAGGATATGGGGATAAGAACGGTCATCTTCTTCTATCTCTCCCATACCAGTCTTGTCCCCTCTCTCTCTCGCGTTGGTCAGTGGGTTAGTCTAGAGATCCTATTGAGCTGCCAGAAGTGATAACCGTCGGTCCGGAGTGACCGGGGGTGTTACAATTGGTACCAGAGCCGACCCTCGTGGTTAAACGGGCGTGTGCGGGTTAGTGGCGAACATGTGGTGAATGGCACGTGTGGCCCGAAGTGGACACGGCATGGCACATGTGTCCGCACTAGACGCATAGACGTGTGCCAAGAGGGGACATTCATGTCTTGTGGTTGATCGATGAGGACATCGATCTTCTAAGGGTGGGTGTATGTGAGACCCTAGTGCATGGCTCAATAGGATTGATAGGAAACCCATACAAACAAGTTGCAACTTATTTTCTGGAAGCTCATTCAAAAAGAACTCTAAGTTTAAGCGTGCTTGGCCTAGAGTAATTCTAGGATGGGTGACCAACCGGGAAGTGGGTACCGGGTGCGCATGAGTGAGGACAAAGTGCGCGGAAAAGACTAGTGTTGATGTGTGGGGTTAGTCTAGAGATCCTATTGAGCTGCCAGAAGTGACAGCCGTCGGTCCGGAGTGACTGGGGGTGTTACACTCTAAAGGAGATTGAGAAGGCCAGGAGAGCAAGGGAAGACCCCAACAACAACCCGACAAGGGACCACGGCAATGCCGGTGCCTTTGGCAACGACGTCGGCTCGATGCACACCTTCACTAGGCTCGGCACCAAGTGAGAAAAGAAGGTCCTCGCTTGCGCAGACACCGTCAATGCGGTGTTCCAGGTCGGTGATCCCCGCTTCCTTAACTGTTCCGAGCAGCGCATCATGTGGAGCCGTGAGGACCACTCACCACGGATCGAGTACCTCGAGCGAGTCGCCCTGGTAGTCAAGCCCAAAGTGGCTGATTACTAGCTCCCCAAGACACTGATGGACAGTGGGAGCTCCATCAACATCCTCTACCTGGATACGTTCAAGAGGCTACAGCTCTCGCATTCGATGGTCGAATCGACCCTCACCACCCTTCATGGTATCGTCCCCGGTCGGAAGGCATACCCGATCGGCAAGGTGATGCTGCCAGTCACCTTCGGCACACCCGCTAACTTCTGCACCGAGTGGATTGTCTTCGAGCTGGTGAACTTTTGCATCCCCTACCATTGCGTCCTGGGGCGACAAGCGTTCACCAAATTCATGGTGGCACCGCATTACGCGTACAACGTGATGAAGCTCCCAAGACCATGCGGCATCATCACCATCCACGGCGACCCCGATATGGCCGTGGAGTGCGAGGAAAAAGGTGTCGAACTCGCAGACACCGTCATGGCCACGGAAACCATCCACGCCAACGAGCTCGACAGGTACGTGAGTGGAGTCGACAAGGACGACCCCACGATCCTGAAGAAGCCCAAGGCAAATAATGCTGAGTCGATAGTGTTCGAAGATGCCACGCACACCCACACCGTCGAGCTGGTCCTAGGCTACTCCAGCCATACAGTCACCATCGGGGAAGGCATGAGCCCCACATAGCAAAGCACGCTCATAGGGTTTCTCTGTTAGAATCGTGATATCTTCGCATGGAAGACATCTGACATGACAGGTGTCTCGAGGGAACTTGGTGAGCACAAATTTAATGCTGACCACAAAGCGCGACTTGTCAAGCAGTCGTTGCGGCCCTTCAAGGAAGAGCGACGTTAAGCAATCACCTAAGAAGTGCAACGTCTACTCGCCGCAGGCTTCATTCGACCCATCAAGTACCCCAAGTGGCTGGCAAACCCCTTCCTGGTCATGAATAAAAGCATGACCTGGAGAATGTGTATCGACTACACCAACGTCAATAGCGCCTGCCAAAAGGAGAAGTTCGTCCTACCGCACATCGACCAGATCATCGATTCGACCGTGGGGTCAAAGTCGTTGTGCTTCCTTGACGTGTACTCTGGTTACAACCAGATCAAGATGGCGGTCGAAGACGAGGATAAGACGGTGTTCATCATGCCATTCGACGCCTACTGCTACACCGCCATGACGTTCAGCCTCAAAAATGCCAGTGCAACCTCCCAGCGGTACATGTAGGAGTGCCTTGCGAGCCAAATTGGCCACAACATTCACGTCTACATCGATAACGTGGTGGTCAAGTCCAATCGCTAGAGCAACCTAGTAACCGATCTGGCAGAAACCTTCGCAAATCTACGAAAGTACAAGATCAAGATCAACCCAGGAAAATGCACCCTCGGCGTGCCTACCAGGCAGCTCCTAGGGTACGTAGTCTCCAAGCGAGGCATTGAGGCGAACCCCACCAATATCTACACAATCGCACGACTCTGGAAACCCGAGTGCCTCCGCGATGTCCAAAAGCTGGCCGGTCGAGTCGCGGCTCTTAGCTGCTTCATCCCTCGGCTAGGCGAGAAGGAAATGCCTATCTAGCACCTGATGCACAAGATGTAGGGGTTCGTAGCATGGAAAACAAAAAAATTACCGCATGCACACAAACAAGCCAAGATCTATCTACTAGATTGTAGCAACGAGTCAATAGAAGCACTCACCCTCGAAGATTCCAAAGCGGTTAACGAGAGCAGATTCTGGTGGGTGATGTAGTCGTACACTTGCCGATCTCAAGATCGCGTAGATGATCCTTCCGGCGCTGCGTTCCGGCAGCGCTTCCGCAGTCGGTCACACGTTCGATACTCGATGAAGACCTTCCTCTCCCTTGTTCCAGCAGGCAGCGGAGGTTGTAGTTCTCTCCTCGCGATTCCAGCAGCACGACGGCGTGGTGTCGGAAGTAGAGGGAAGATCCCGCAGGGCTTCGCCTAAGCCGGATGCGAGTTATGGTGGATTAGGGTTTCCCGGAAATCTAGGGTTTAGAGATCCGGGAGGAGGAGGAGGTGTCGGCAGCGGCTAGAGCAGCGGCGATGAGCCGGCGGCGGCTTGGGCGCGGCGACGGCTTGGCTTGGCTTGGGGAGGGCTAGGGCTTGTGTTGTGTTGGGGCAGCCCTCCTCCTCTATTTATGAGAGAGGGGGCAGCCTTGGGAGGGGTGGGTTTGAATCCAAACCCAAACCCAAGTTGGATCGAGAGAAGGACTTGTTTCTTCTCCCACTAGGAAACCATTGTTCCAGTTTGACTTTTCAAACTTCCCGTTTGTCTTGTTTCTTCTCCCACTAGGAAACCATTGTTTCTTCTCCCAGTAGGAAACCCAAGTTGGATTTAGAGCTTTATATCTCTCTTGTAAATGCCAACGCCATGTGACCTAGGATATGATCCGATCATTCCTCATATCCATGAAACATTCATGGACCATTCTCCTTCCAGTCTGGTGAACCTTCTAGACCCTTCTAGAACGTCTCCGATGAAATCATCGGAAACTTTCCCAAACTCCGAAATAGGACTTTCCTTATATGAATCTTATTGTCTGGACCATTCCGGATCTGCTCGTGATATCCCAGATCCTATCTGAGACTCCGAACAACATTCGGTATCCCTACTAACATTCCATATCTACTAAACAACATCGAATCCTTAAGTGTGTCTCCCTACGGTTCGTGAATTACGCGGACATGACCGAGACACTTCTCTGATCAATAACCAATAGAGGAATCTGGAAATTCATATGGCTCCCACATATTTCAACAATTACTTTCCGATCGAATGAACCAATTACATATGATACCAATTTCCTTTTGTCTCATGATAGTTTACTTATCCGAGGTTTTGAGCGTCGATGTCTCTGCTTACCTAGTTCAACCTCGTTACTGATAAGTACTCTTTTCTCATTCCCGTGATATGTGATTCCTTGTGAGCCAGTCACATGCTTGCAAGCCAATTGGATGACATTCCACTGAGAGGGCCCAAAGTATATCTATCCGTCATATGGATGGACAAATCCCACTCTTGATCCATGTGCCTCAACCCATACTTTCTGAACACTCAATGCCACGTTTATAGCAACCAGTGACGGTGTGGTGTTTGATGTCATCAAAGCATACTTCCGGTGATGGTTATTAGCATGATCTCATGGTCGAAGGAATTAGGTTTCTATGTATCAGAAAGCTTATAGCAAACGAACTATTAAAATGACTTGATCTTTATGCTACGCTTATCTATAGGAGTATGTCCATCACACTATTCTCCTAATGATATGATCTTGTTGTTAATAACATCTCAATGTTCATGATCGAGAAACCACGATCATCTATTAACCAACAAGCTAGTATTATAAAGAGGCTTTACTAGGGACTCTAATTTAGTTTACAAATCACACAAGTATTAATGTTTCCGGTTAATACTATTATAGCATGAATGTAAACATTTATCATAAACACAAAGATATAATAATAACCAATTTTATTATTGCCTCTAGGGCATATCTCCAACAGTCTCCCACTTGCACTAGAGTCAACTAATCTAGATTACATGGTAATATACCAAACACCCATGGCGGTTTGGTGCTGGTCATGTTTTGCCCTCAGGAGAGGTTTAGTCAACGGATCCACCACATTCAGATCTGTGTGTACTTTGCAAATCTTTATGTCACCATCTTGGACATGCTCTCGAATAGCGTGAAAATGTAGCTTGATGTGCTTCAACTTCTTGTGTGACCTTGGTTCTTGCGCATTGGCTATGGCGCCCATGTTATCACAGTAGATAGATATTGGGTCTAGCGCACTTAGAAACACACCGAGCTTTGTAATGAACTCTTTCATCCATATCGCCTCTTGTGAAGCCTCTGAAGCAGCTATGTATTCTGATTCAGTTGAAGATCTCGCCACAACGCTTTGCTTTCCACTCCTCCATCTAACTGCTGCACCATTCAAAGTAAATACGTATCCAGATTGAGATTTAGAATCATCCGGATCGGTGTTCCAACTAGCGTCGTGTTGGAATTATGCCCTAGAGGCAATAATAAAGATGTTATTATTATAATTCTTGTTCATGATAAAGTTTATATTCCATGCTAGAATTGTATTAAGCGGAAACATTAATACTTGTGTGGTCTGTGAACAACACCGTGTCCCTAGTACGCCTCTATGGACTAGTTCATTGATCAATGATGGTTACGGTTTCCTAACCATAGACATGAGTTGTCAATTGATAATGAGATCATATCATTGGGAGAATGATATGGTGGACAGACCCAAACTAAGTGAAGCAATTAGATCGTGTCATCGTGTTCGTGTTTGCGAAGCTTTTCTTATGTCAAATATTGTATTCCTTAGACCATGAGATAATACAACTCCCTGGTATCGGAAGAAAGCTTTGAGGTCATCAAACGTCATCCTATGAGAGGGTGATCATAAAGGTGTCTCTCAGGTGATCGGAAAGTATCTGTTGGGTTGTGTGTATCGAGATGGGATTTATCCCTCCCAAGTCGGAGAGATATACTTCGGGCCCACTCGGTAATCGATATCAACACCGCTTGCAAGCATGTGGTTAAGGAGTTAATCATGAAGTGATATCGGATTACGGAACGAGTAAAGTACTTGCTGTGAACGAGATTGAACTAGGTATGCCGATACCGACGATCGAATCTCGGGCAAGTGAAATATCGCGAGACGAAGGGAATATATATATGGGATTGATTGAATCCTGGCATCGTGGTTCATCCGATATGATCATCGATGAATGTGTGGGAGTCAATATGGGTGCCTGCACCCTGTTGATTATTGATAGAAGATCATGTCGCATATTCTCGAACGCAGGTCACACACTTAACGTGTCTTGACGCTAGGATAGATTGGATAATTGGTTTATGAGTTTTTGTTCGGAGTCTCGGATGGGATCCGGGACATCACGAGAGGTTCCGGAATGGTCCGGAGAATAAGATTCATATAAGGCAGTGCAGTTTTTGGAGTTCGGAATTGTTCCGGATTAATCGGTATTGTACCGAAAGCTTCTAGAACCTTCCGGAAGGGGGCCAACGTGGTCCCACCTTCCGGGAGGGGGAATGGGCCTATGAGGGAGTGTCCTGGCCGCATTGGGCCAGGGGCACAAGGCCCCATAGGGCCCAGCCGATCCTAGATAAGTTTAAACTCGTTTAAACTAGAGATAAGATAGGGTTTCTAGAAGGGAGAGTTTAAATCGTTTAAACTAGAGATAGGCTTGGAGGATGGGCAAGGGCTGGCCGCACCCCCCCTCTATATATAGAGGGCTGGTGCGCCCCCTCCCCCCTACACACTCACCTCCCTCCAAACCCTAGTAGCCCTGCTGCCTTCCTCTCTCCCTCCCGACTGTTTGTAGGCGAAGCCCTGCAGCAGAAATTCTCCACCATATACACCACGCCGTCGTGTTGTAGATCCAATCCATCTCTCCACCATACTTGCTGGTCCGAGGAAGGAGGAGACGTCGAGGTGCTGCACGTGTGCATCTCACGGAGGCACCGCCACTTGTGGTGCTAGATCGGATCGGATCGCGAGGAGGAGAAGCGAGTACGACTACATCACCCACGCCCGACGAACGCTTCAGCGTAATCTTCAAGGGTATGAAGATCTAATCCAATCTCTCTCGTTGTTTGCATCTCCTAGATTAGATCTTGGCTTCCTTCTGTTCGCTTCCGTAGAAAATTTTGATTTACTATGCTGTGAAACCCTTCAGTGGTATCAGAGCTAGATCTATGCGTAGATGTGATTCACGAGTAGAACGCAACATGGTTGTTGCGGGCGTTGATGTTTTCTGTTGCAAGCCTCTTGTTTGTGTTCTTCTTATGACGGGATAGTGAGATTGAAGCGGTCCAGCCAACCTTACGCGACGTCGTCATGAGACCGGCTCCGCACTTGACGTGTGGCTTGTACCACACATGCGGCTGGTGGATGTCAGTTTCTCTCACTCTAGTTGTCATGGGATTAACACCGGAGTTTGGCAACCATAATATCACCGTTGTGGCTTTCCGTAGGTAAGAATCGTTCTTAGCATCTACTCCCATAAGCCACGTAAAACATGCAACAACAAAGTAGAGGCGTCTAACTTATTTTTGCAGGGAGTGTTTTCTGTGATATGGTATGGCCCAAGATGTGATGTGTATATTGTATGCGATGATCATGTTTTGTAATGTTTCACGACTTGCATGTCGATGAGTACACAACCGGCAGGAGCCATATGGTTGTCTTTATAATTGTGTATGACCTGCGAGTCAACTTCTTATACGCCATGTAATAGCTTTACTTTATCGCTAAGTAGTTAGCAATAGTTGTAGTTGCTATTCGTGGTGGAGGCAATCATGGTGGAGTGATGGAGATCATGCCGGAACGCACAAGATGGAGATCATTGCATGAAGATTGGCTATACCATGTCACATAAAGTTATATGCATGTGATGTTTATCCTTTTATGTATCTTATTATGCTTAGATCGCGACGGTAGCATTATAAGATGATTCCTCACTTAAAGATCAAGATAAAACTGTGTTCTCCCCAAGTATGCACCGTTGCGAAAGTTCGTCGTGTCCAAGCATCATGTGATGATCGGGTGCTATAGACTCTACGCTCACATACAACGGGTGCAAGCCAGTTTTGCACACGCGGAAATACTTGTCTAACTTGACGAGCCTAGCATGTACAGACATGGCCTCGGAACACATGAACCGAAAGGTTAAGCATGAGTCATATGAATGATATGATCGACACTTCGTTGTCCACCATTGAAACCACATCTCTTCTCGTGAAGATCGGATTAGGTGTGGTGAATTTGGATCGTGTTCACTAAACAACTTGAGGGATGTTGAATTTAGTGGGAGTTCATATAGTAATTTGATTAAGTTGAACTATTTATCATGAACATAGTCTAAATTGTACTTGCAAATACTGTAGATCCAATGGCCAAGTCCAACTTCAACTTCAACGTTTTTGCTGAGAAAGAAAAGCTTAGAAACAATGGGTCTAACTTCACCAACTGGTTCCGCAATCTAAGAATCATTCTGTCTGGAGGACAAAAGGACTATGTCCTTGAGAAAGCGTTAGGTAACCCCTGCAATCGCTACCGCTGATGAGAAAGCTGTCTATCGGGCAAGAAAGATGATTATGGTGTGATTAAGAGCACCATGTTGTTTGCTATGGAACCGAACTTCAAAATCGTTTTGAAAACTATCCGGGCCCTTTGAGATTCTCAAGAGCTGAAAACCATGTTTCGACTCAGGCCCGCTCGAGAGATATGAGATCTCCGAGAAGTTCTTTAATCGCAAGATGGAGGAAGGGAGTTCCGTTAGTGAGCACGCCATTAAGATGTCGGGCTACACTCAACGCCTTGAGCAAGCGGATCAAGATTCCAGAGGAGCTCAAGATTGACAGGGTTCTGCAATCACTCCCTCCCAGCTACAAAAGTTTTGTAGTGACTCACAATCATATTGGTTCCATGACACGATCACCGAGCTCTTCGCAAAGTCAAGGCTGCGGAGGTGGACATCAAGAAGGATAATCATGTGTTGATGGTCAACAAGCCCTCCTTTAAGAAAGGTAAAGGTGCAAAGAAGCCCTTCAAGAAAGGCGGCGGCAAGCGTTGCCCCCGCCGAGAAGAAGCTCAAGTCCGGTCCTAAGCGAACACCGAGTGCTTCTATTGCAAGGACAAGGGTCATCGAAGCGAATCGTCAAGTACTTAGCGACAAGAAGGCTGGCACCATCAAAGGTATATTTGATATACATGTTATTGATGTTTTCCTTACTAGCCCTCGTTGTAGTGCCCGGGTATTTGATCTTTGGTTCGCTAATATTTGTAACTCAAACAGAGCTACGGAATAGACGACGGCTTGTAGGGATGAGGTGACGGCGCGCTGGCAACAGATCAAGAGTTGATGTGATGGTCCGCACGCTCTCCTTAGTTTTACCTTCGGGATTAGTTTTAAACCTTAATAAATGTTATTATGTGCCTCGTTGAGCATGAACATTATTTCTGGATCGTGTTTATTGCAAGACGGTTATTCATTTAAATCGAGAATAATGGTTGTTCTATTTATATGAGTAACATCTTTTATGGTCATGCACCTCTTGTGAATGGTTTATTTCTTCTAAATCTCGAAAGGGATGAAACACACATCCATAACATTGAGGCTAAGAGATGCAAAGTAGATAGTGATAATACTACTTATTTGTGGCACTTTGCTCAGGTCATATTGGTGTAAAGCGCATGAAGAAACTCCATTCGATGGACTTTTGGAGTCTCTTGATTTTGAATCATTTGACACATGCGAACCATGCCTCATGGGCAAGATGATCAAAACCCGTTCTCCCGGTATGATGGAGCGAGCAACGGACTTGTTGGAAATCATACATACCGATGTATGCGACCGATGAGTGTTTCGACGGTGGATATCGCTATTTTCTCACTTTTACCGATGACTTAAGTAGATATGGGTATATCTATTTAATGAAACATAAATCTGAAACGCTTTGAAAAGTTCAAAGAATTTTAGAATGAAGTGGAGAACCATCGTAATGTAAAGATTAAGTTTCTACGATCCGATCGTGGGGCGAATATTTGAGTTATGATTTTCACGCATCTCAAAGCAAGTGGAATCGTTTCACAACTCACGCCACCCGAACACCACAGCGCAATGGTGTGTCTGAGCCGAATCGAACCCTATTAGATATGGTCCGATCGATGATGTCTCTTACTGATTTGCCGTTATCATTTTCGGTTATGCATTAGAAACCGCTGCATTCACTTTAAATAGGGCTCCATCTAAATCCATTGAGACGACACCGTATGAACTGTGGTTTGGTGCTAAACCTAAGTTGTCGCTTTCTTAAAGTTTGGGGATGCGGCTTACGCCAAGAAGTTGATGCCGACAAGCTCGAACCCAAAGCGAGAAATGCGTCTTCATAGGATACCCTAAGGAAACTATTGGGTATACCTTCTATCACGTAACCAAAGGCAAAGTGTTTGTCATAAAGAACGGTTCCTTTCTTGAGAAGGAGTTTCTCTCGAAAGAAGTGAGTGGAGGAAAGTAGAGCTAGACGAGGTTATCGAACTTCTCTTGAATTGAGAGTAGCGCAGCACCTGAAATTATTCCAGGTCGCCGCACCAACAATAGAGGAAGCTAATGACAAGGATCATGAAGCTTGGACGATGTCTGCATCGAACGCCGCAGTCGACAAGGTCGCGTGCCCCTCCTAAGTGGTACGGCAATCCTGTCTTGACTGTCTTGTTAGTAGAAGACAGCGAACCTACGAACTATGAGGAAGCGATGATGAGCCCAGACTCTGAGAAATGGCTAGAAGCCATGAAATCCGAATTGGGATCCATGAGCGAAAACCAAGTATGGACTTTGGTGGACCTCCTAGCGAACCGAAAGGCCGTTGAGTGCAAATGGATCTTCAAGAAGAAAACGGACGCGATGGTAATGTTACCATCTATAAAGCACGGCTTGTTGCGAAAGGTTTTCGACAAGTTCAAGGTGTTGACTACGATGAGACTTTCTCTCCCGTAGCGATGTTTAAGTCCATTCGGATTTTATTAGCAATTGCTGCATTTCATGATTATGAAATATGGCAAATGGATGTCAAGACTGCTTTCCTCAATGGCAACATTGATGAAGAGTTGTATATGATGCAACCCGGTTTTGATCCTAAGGATGCTGATAAAGTATGCAAACTTCAGCGTTCCATTTATGGACTGAAGCAAGCATCTCAGAGTTGGAACCTTCGCTTTGATCAAGTAATCAAGAGCTTTGGATTTGTTCCAAATTGCTACGAAGCTTGCATCTACAAGAAAGTGAGTGAGCTCGGTGACGCTTACGGTACTATATGTGGATGACATATTGATTATTGGAAATGACATCAACATGCTTAACGATGTGAAGAGTTATTTGAACAAGTGTTTTCAATGAAAGACCTAGGTGAAGCTGCTTATATATTGGGCATCAAAATCTATAGAGATAGACAAAGACGCTCGATAGCTTTAAGCCGAGTACATACCTAGACAAAGTTCAAAAGGTTCGAATGGATAAGTCATTGAAAGGTTTAGTGCCTATGTTGTCGTAAGATATTGAGCAAGGCTCTTGTCCAGCTATGGTAAATGATAGGGAAGCTATGAGCAAAGTGCCTTATGCCTCGCCATAGGTTCCATCATGTATGCCATGTGTGTACTAGACCGGATGTGTCCAATGCTCTTAGTTTGACGAGCAGATATCAAAGTGATCCAGAGTGGAACATCTGGACAGCCGTGAAGAACATCCTAAGGTACCTAAATAGGACTAAAGAAATGTTCTTAGTCTATGGGGTGATGAACAGCTCGTCAGAAAAGGTTACGTCGATGCTAGTTTCGACACCGACAAGGATGATTCTAAATCTCGCATGTGATACGTGTATATTTTGAATGGAGGAGCTGTGAGTCTGGAGAAGTCGCAAGCAAAGCGTGATCGCGGATCTACAGAGAAGCGAATACATGGCTGCTGCAGAAGTGTCAAGTGAAGGAGTTTGGATCAGAAACTTCATCATTGAGCCATGGTTCCAAGTGCATTGGACCCACTGGAGATATTGTGTGACAACATCGCGCCATAGCACTCGCTAAGGAACCAAGATATCATCCAAAGACCAAGCATATCAACCCAAGTTTCATATAATCCGAGATTATATAGCGATGGAGATCCAAGATCAGCAAAGTACATACAGATCTGAATGTCGCAGATCCATTGACTAAACCTCTTCCACGTAAAACATGATCAGCACCTCGATTGCCATGGGTGTGAGATTGTTGCCAAATGTAAACTAGATTATTGACTCTAGTGCAAGTGGGAGACTGGAATTATGCCCTAGAGGCAATAATAAAGATGTTATTATTATAATTCTTGTTCATGATAAAGTTTATATTCCATGCTAGAATTGTATTAGCGGAAACATTAATACTTGTGTGGTCTGTGAACAACACCGTGTCCCTAGTACGCCTCTATGGACTAGTTCATTGATCAATGATGGTTAAGGTTTCTAACCATAGACATGAGTTGTCAATTGATAATGAGATCATATCATTGGGAGAATGATATGGTGATGCAGACCAAACTAAGCGAAGCAATTAGATCGTGTCATCGTGTTCGTCTTTGCGAAGCTTTTCTTATGTCAAATATTGTATTCCTTAGACCATGAGATAATACAACTCCCTGGTATCGGAAGAAAGCTTTGAGGTCATCAAACGTCATCCTATGAGAGGGTGATCATAAAGGTGTCTCTCGTGATCGGAAAGTATCTGGGTTGTGTATCGAGATGGGATTTGTCCCTCCCAAGTCGGAGAGATATACTTCGGCCCACTCGGTAATCGATATCAACACCGCTTGCAAGCATGTGGTTAAGGAGTTAATCACGGTGATATCGGATTACGAACGAGTAAAGTACTTGCTGTGAACGAGATTGAACTAGGTATGCCGATACCGACGATCGAATCTCGGGCAAGTGAAATATCGCGAGACGAAGGGAATATATATATGGGATTGATTGAATCCTGGCATCGTGGTTCATCCGATATGATCATCGATGAATGTGGAGTCAATATGGGTGCCTGCACCCGCTGTTGATTATTGATAGAAGATCATGTCTCGCATATTCTCGAACTCAGGTCACACACTTAACGTGTCTCGACGCTAGGATAGATTGGATAATTGGTTTATGAGTTTTTGTTCGAGTCTCGGATGGGATCCGGGACATCACGAGAGGTTCGGAATGGTCCGGAGAATAAGATTCATATAAAGGCAGTTTT
This sequence comes from Avena insularis, assembly GCA_023614405.1. NCBI lineage: Eukaryota > Viridiplantae > Streptophyta > Magnoliopsida > Poales > Poaceae > Avena > Avena insularis. The sequence continues at coordinate 360,946,399 of CM042697.1, forward strand.
TGGAGTTCGAATTGTTCCGGATTAATCGGTATTGTACCTAAGCTTCTAGAACCTTCGGAAGGGGCCAACGTGGTCCCACCTTCCGGGAGGGGGCATGGGCCTATGAGGGAGTGTCCTGGCCGCATTGGGCCAGGGGCACAAGGCCCCATAGGGCCCAGCCGATCCTAGATAAGTTTAAACTCGTTTAAACTAGAGATAAGATAGGGTTTCTAGAAGGGAGAGTTTAAATCGTTTAAACTAGAGATAGGCTTGGAGGATGGGCAGCTGGCGCACCCCCTCTATATATAGAGGGCTGCGCGCCTCCCCCACACCCCTCCCTCCAAACCCTAGTAGCCCTGCTGCCTTCCTCTCTCCCTCCCGACTGTTTGTAGGCGAAGCCCTGCAGCAGAAATTCTCCACCATATACACCACGCCGTCGTGTTGTAGATCCAATCCATCTCTCCACCATACTTTCTGGTCCGAGGAAGGAGGAGACATCGAGGTGCTGCACGTGTGCATCTCACGGAGGCACCGCCACTTGTGGTGCTAGATCGGATCGGATCGTGAGGAGGAGAAGCGAGTACGACTACATCACCCACGTTCCCGATTTAACGTTCATTGCTTGAATCTTCAAGGGTATGAAGATCTAATCCAATCTCTCTCGTTGTTTGCATCTCCTAGATTAGATCTTGGCTTTCCTTCTGTTCGCTTCCGTAGAAAATTTTGATTTACTATGCTGCGAAACCCTTCACGTCGGTGTAACCATTAACAACGGGCTGTTCATCACCTCCATAAGAAAGAACCATATCCTTAGTTCTTGTCAAGTACTTAAGGATGTTTTTGACCGTTGTCCAATGATCCACTCCTGGATCACTTTGACATCTGCTAGTCAAACTAACAACATATGTAATGTCGGGTCTAGTACATAGCATGGCATACATTAGAGATCCTATGGCTGAGGCATAGGGAGTCTTACTCATCCTTTCTCTATCTTCTGCCGTTGCTGGACTTTAAGTTTTACTCAAGTTCGTATTGGGAAACATGGGCAAGAACCCTTTCTTTCTATGTTCCATTCCAAACCTCTTTAGAACTTTGTCCAAATATGTACTCTATGACAATGATATTAGGTGCCTCGATCTATCTCTATAAATCTTTATACCTAATATGTAAGCTGCTTCGCCAAGATCTTTCATTGAAAAACTATTATTCAAATAATCCTTGACACTATTAAGAAGGTCTACATCATTCCCAATCAACAATATGTCATCTACATATAGTATTAAGAATGCTACAGAGCTCCCACTCACTTTCTTGTAAATACAAGCTTCTCCATAAGTTTGTATAAAACTAAAACTTTTGATTACCTTATCAAAATGTTGATTCCAACTTCGGGATGCTTGCTTCAATCCATATATGGACCATTGAAGTTTGCATACCTTGTTAGCATATTTAGTATCGACAAAACCTTTGGGTTGCATCATATACAATTCTTCATCAATGTCTCCATTGAGGAACGTTGTTTTGACATCCATCTGCCATATCTCATAATCATAATATGCAACGATTGCTAACATAATCCTCACAGACTTTAGCTTCGCTACTGGTGAGAAAGTCTCATCGTAGTCAACACCTTGAATTTGTCAAAACCCTTTTGCGACAAGTCGAGCTTTATAGACAGTAATATTACCATCAGCATCTGTTTTCTTCTTGAAAATCCATTTGTTCTCGACAGCCTTCCGGCCATCTGGTAGGTCCACCAAAGTCCATACTTGGTTTTCGTACATGGATCCAATCTCGGATTTCATGGACTCTTGCCATTTATTGGAATCTGGGCTCATCATCGCTTCCTCATATGTCGCAGGGTCATCGGTGTTGTCCACCAACATGACACTCATAACGGGATCATACCAATCAGGAGTGGTACGAGTTCTCGTTGACCTGCGAGGTTTTGTAATAACTTCAACCGAAGTTTCATGATCAACATCATTAGCTTCCTCTCTTATTGGTGTAGGCGCCAGAGGAACTACTTTCGGTGCTGCGCTACTCTCAAGTTCGAGAGAAGGTTCAACAACCTCGTCGAGTTCTACTTTCCTGCCAATTACTTCTTTCGAGAGAAACTCATTCTCTAGAAAGGATCCATTCTTGGCAATGAAGATTTTTCCCTCGGATCTATGATAGAAGTTATACCCAATAGTTTCCTTTGGGTATCCTATGAAGACGCATTTTTCCGCTTTGGGTTCAAGCTTGTCCGGCTGTAACTTATTTACATAAGCTTCGCAACCCCAAACTTTAAGGAACAAAAATTTAGGTTTCTTCCCAAACCATAATTCATACGGTGTCGTTTCAACGGATTTAGATGGTGCCCTATTTAAAGTGAATGCGGTTGTTTCTAATGCATAACCCCAAAACGATAGCAGTAAATCTGTAAGTGACATCATAGAATGAACCATATCTAAGAGAGTTCGATTACGACGTTCGGACACACCATTACGTTGTGGTGTTCCCGGCGGTGTTAATTGTGAAAGTATTCCGCATTTCTTCAAATGCTCGCCAAACTCGTAACTTAGATATTCACCTCCACGATTAGATCATAGAAATTTAATCTTCTTGTTACGTTGATTCTCCACCTCACTTTGAAATTCCTTAAACTTCTCGAAAGTTTCGGATTTATGTTTCATGAAATAGATATACCCATATCTACTCAAGTCATCCGTGAAGGTAAGAACATAACGATAACCACCGCGCGATGCTACACTCATTGGGCCACACACATCGGTATGTATGATTTCCAACAAGTCCGTAGCTTGCTGCATCATACCAGAAAATGGAGTCTTAGTTATTTTACCCATCAGACATGCTTCGCATCTCTCAAGTGATTCAAGAAGTCCATCGGAATGGAGTTTCTTCATACGCTTCACTCCAATATGACCAAGATGACAGTGCCACATATAGGTCGAGTTATCGCTCAATTTCAAACGTTTAGCTTCAACGTTATTAATGTGTGTATTACCACAATCGAGATTCAATAAGAATAGACCATCTATCAAAGGTGCATATGCATAAAACATATTACTTATATAAATCGAACAAACATTATTCTCGGAGTTAAACAAGTAACCGTCACGCAATAAACATGATCCAGATATAATGTTCATGCTCAACGCAGGCACCAAATAACAATTATTTAAGTATAAAACTAATCCCGATGGTAGATGAAGAGGTAGCGTGCCACATATAACCTTTGATCCATTTCCAACTCGCATCGTCACCTTGTTCTTCGCTAGCTTCCGTTTATTCTGCAGTACCTGTTTCGAGTTACAAATATGAGCAACCGAACCAGTATCAAATACCCAGGCACTACTACGAGTACTAGTGAGATACACATCAATAACATGTATATCGGATATACCTTTTTCTTGATGTTGCCGTTCTTCAAATCCGCCAAGTACTTTGGGCAATTCCGCTTCCAGTGACCTTCTCCCTGTAGTAAAAGCACTCAGTATCAGGCTTACGCCCAGCCTTGGTTTTCTTCGTCGGTGCGGTAACTTTCTTACCGCCCTTCTTGAAGTTCCCCTTTTTCATAGACTTGCCTTGATTCTTGAATTTGGTGGTCTTATTGACCAACAACACTTGGTGCTCTTTCTTGATCTCCACTTCTGCAGATTTCAACATGGAGAAGAGTTCTGGCAATGACTTGTCCATGTTTTGTATATTGTAGTTCATCACAAAGTTCTTGTAACTTGGTGGTACTGATTGGAGGACACGGTGAATCCCCAAAGAATTAGGAATCACTATACCCAAGCTTTGGAGTTTGCTTGCGTGCCTAGACATCTTAAGCACGTGCTCACTGACGGAGCTGCCCTCTTCCATCTTGCAGTTAAAGAACTTTTCAGAAGCCTCATAACTCTCAACTGCTGCGTGAGCCTCAAATATCATTTCGAGTTCATGGACAATATCATGTGGGTCATGGTTCTCAAACCTTTTCTAAAGCTCCGATTCCAAACCATACAAGATAGCACGCTGAACTGTGGAGTACTGATTCTTCCGAGCGAGGAAAACAATCTTTACCTCATCGGAAGTAGTTGCTGCAGGCGGGTCACCCAGCGGTGCATCCAACACATAGGTCAAATTACCAGCATTGAGGACAATCTTCAAATTGCGAAACCAATCCGCGAAGTTGCTTCCATTGTTTTTCAACTTTTCTTTCTCTAGGAACGCATTAAAATTGATGGTAGGGGCCGCCATTGATCTACAACATATTTGCAATAGTTTAGACTAAGTTTATGACAAATTGAGTTCTAATTAATAGTTAAATTAATCTAGGTGAACTCCCACTCAAAACAATATCCCTCAAATTGTTTTAGTGATCACACGAACCAAATCCACCACATCAAAACCGATCATCACGAGAGTTGATGTAGCTTCAATGGCGAACAATCAACATGTTCATCATATCTACTACAACGTTTATGCTTGAACTATCAAGTGCCCGTTGTAAATTGAATCTATACTATGATGGGAGAGAAAGACACCCGCAAAGCCACTTATGAAATACAAGTTGCATGTTGAGGGTGGAGCAAGTCTCATGAACGATGTCATGTAAGGTTAGCCCAGGCCGCTTCATCCCATCATACCGCAAGATGCAAAGTACACAAAAAGCAATTGATAATAAAAGCACCACCGCCCACAATGACCATTGTGTTCTACTCGTCCAACAGATATACATATAGACACGGCTCTGATACCAGTGTAGGGGTTCGTAGCATGGAAAACAAAAAATTTCTACCGCATGCACACAAACAAGCCAAGATCTATCTACTAGATTGTAGCAACCAGTCGATAGAAGCACTCACCCTTGAAGATTCCAAAGAGGTTAACGAGAGCAGATTCTCGTGGGTGATGTAGTCGTACACTTGGCGATCTCAAGATCACGTAGACGATCCTTCCAGCGTGCTCCGCAGCGCTTCCAGATAGTCACACGTTAAATTTTCGATGAAGACCTTTCTCTCCCTTGTTCCAGCAGGTAGCGGAGGTTGTAGTTCTCTCCTCGCGATTCCGGCAACACGACGACGTGGTGTCGGAAGTAGAGGGAAGATCCCGCAGGGCTTCGCCTAAGCCGGATATGAGTTATGGTTGATTAGGGTTTCCTAGAAATCTAGGGTTTAGAGATCCAGGAGGAGGAGGAGGTGTCGGCGGCGGCTAGAGCGGCGGGGACGGCGGGCGGCGGCGGCTTGGGCGCGGCAGCGGCGGCTTGGCTTGGGGAGGGCTAGGGCTTGTGTTGTGTTGTGGCAGCCCTCCCCCACTATTTATGAGAGAGGGGGCAGCCTTGGGAGGGGTGGGTTTGAATCCAAACCCGAACCCAAGTTGGATTGAGAGAACGACTCGTTTCTTCTCCCATTAGGAAACCATTGTTCCAGTTTGACTTTTCAAACTTCCCGTTTGACTTTCAATTTAGAGCTTTATATCTCTCTTGTAAATGCCAACACCAAGTGACCTAGGATATGATTCGATCATTCCTCATATCCATGAAACATTCATGGACCATTCTCCTTTTGGTCCGGTGAACCTCCTAGACCCTTGTAGAACCTCTCTGATGAAATCATCCGAAACTTTCCCGAACTTCGAAATAGGACTTTCCTTATATGAATCTTATTCTCCGGACCACTCCGGATCTCCTCATGATATCCCGGATCCCATCCGAGACTCCGAACAACATTCGTTATCCCTACTAACATTCCATATCTACTAAACAACATCGAATCCTTAAGTGTGTCTCCCTACGGTTCGTGAATTACGCGGACGTGATGTAACATCCCAAAAATATCAAACTTAGATCATCAAAACACTAATCATCAAGTTTAGGGTTAACAAAAACTTTTCTAAATGAATTCATGAATGCATGTATATGTGTATGCATGAATTTTGAATTTCTTTAAAAACCACCTTGTTTGTGTGAACCATTGCTTGTAAAATGTTTCTTAGGTGAAAATAACATCATCTAAAACATTTCCCACACTTTTCCTAAAGACAAGTAAATCAAAACAAATATATTAAGTGAATGGTCATTTTGGCCAATTTAACTCACATGCCTACTTTGGCTGTCTCAAACTTTCAGAACCTAATGTAAACTTTTACGGATCTTTGCACCCCTTGAATGTACTCATAACAGAGTATCAAGGCCCACCTTGTGATCATCCAGAAACTTTCAAATGCATAGTTTAAGTGACATTTCAAAATTGAATCTTCTTCATATGGGAAGATCCCACTTTTTCAAAACCCACTCAAACAAGCTCAACTTTCAAAACCCTAGCATCTGCAGACTCACCAGAACCAATCTAGCAAACTCACCAAAATTCATTTCAAAATTCAAAACTTGAGTTCATGCGGCCATTTCATCAAACAGGTTGCAGACACAAATCAAACAAAACCACAAACACTATAGTGTGCAGTGTTTTGAGCCTAACTTGTTCCCTAGTTAGCTCACACACAACCCAGTAGATCATCTAGAAATATTAGCCCAACACTAGCACCCCTGTGAGCTTGCCATTGCCATTAATGGTGAACAGCCAAGCACACCCATGTCACCCCATTGTGGACAGCAAGCTAGGAGCAGCAGCAAGCCTAGCCAGCATGTCTGGGAGGCATCCCACCGTCCACCGCCACTGCCTGTCCCAGCCGCGAGCGTTGCCAAGCCCTGGACCACACGCACGAGACACGCCCATGCCGAGTGCGCCGAGCGCCACCGCGACCAGCGCCTGAACCGCACGCCGCCCTTGCCGCGTGCACACACGATCACCACCGACCCAGGACACCGCCAGACACCCCCGTTTGCCGCCCCGTGTCATACAGCCACCACCCACCGTCGAAGACGCCGCCTCTGCCGCGCAGAGCGCCGCCCGTTCTAGACCAAACCACACTGCCCCATGCCTCGCGATCATGTCGTTGAGCATCGCCAGGAGACACAGCACCGTCCCCTACCCTTGCCCATGCCATTAGCTGCCTGTAACGTCGCCCCCGACGAGCTCACCTTGCGCCCCGACGGTCCCCTCGCTCGACTATAAATAGAGGCCACCCCCGCATGATTTCTTCACACCATCTCACTCCCCTCTCCCCACTGATCGTGCCACACCATCCTCAGAACAAGCCGAGCACCACCTCGCCGGAATTTCACCGGAGCCTGCCGCCTCTGGAGAAGAAGGGAGCCAGCGATTGGAGCCGCCCCAGGAGAAGCCACCGGTACCAGGAGGTTTGCCGTCGTCGACTTCGTCATTCGCCCGCCTTGCCGACCCTCGCTCGTACCCCGGTGAGCCCCCAGCACGCCCCACTGGCCGCGCTAGGTTTCCTTCTCGCCGGAGCTGTCTCGCGTCGATGATGACCATCAGCCGTTGGATTAGAACTAGATCGAACGTCCCACATTGCCCCATACCGCTTCGCCAGCCCCGTGTCACTGACTAGTGGGGACACCCACTTACGCAGCCCGGGGGAGCACTGCGCTTAGCAGGCCGGCCCGTTAGAATTTCCCGCGCAGCCCAGCAATTCAAATTAAACCTTTTCTTTTTAAATTCAAACACACTTCTGTACCCAACTTCAAAAATCAACCCAATCGATTCAGTGCACCAAATTGGATGAAACCAATTTTGTTGGAAAGGTCTGTGAATGCTTAATCCAAGCCCGTTGATTTCAAGTCATTTGGATCTGTAGATCACCCATAGCAAAAATAACAAGGCAGAAGCTTTTCTGCATTCAAACATTTTTCAAATTCAAACCATAAAAGCTTTTGAGTTGATTCCAACTCTAAAAAATCACATTTAACCATACCTTTCAGAATATATAAAAATATATAGGTTTACTTGCAGAAATAATGTTCAAGTAATAAAAGAATGCTTCATAAGCATTTCTAGCCACTTTAATTAATTGAAATAAAAGGGTAAAACCTTATTAAATTGTGACACTACTTTAAATCACATTCCCATGGACTACAATATGTGGTGATGACATGTGTCAATATGATCCCATGTTTAGTTTGGAGAATATTAAATCTTAAGTAGTTTTTCAATGAGTAGAAATTACTTTTCTAAAAATAAGAAGTTTTAAACCAAGCCTTAACCTTGTAATGTTAGAGATGATGATAGATCATCTATAGGACCCTTGTGTGTGATGATTTCAAGTAGTTAATATTGTTTGGTGATTGTGTACCTCGTATTTATTCATAGACGCTAGTACCGACCAAGGATACTACGAGGAGGAAGGAGGATACTACGAAGAGGAAGCCGAGGAGAACTTCAACCACTGCTCTGCACAAGGCAAGCTTTACTAATGAAGTTGACCAATGCAAGCTAACACTTGCAAAATACCCTATTGTTGCCACAAACCCATACTTGTGATATGAATACTGTATGCCTTAAGCATATGTGATCATACCTACTTGCTAAACCAATCCTAGTTTTATGGCAAGCTTCTTACTTTATTTCGTTATCAAAGCTTACTTAGAGTCCACCTAAGAGTTTGGTAGATGTTAGACAGTTGTGCTCAAGTTGCCTAAAGAGCATAAAATTTGGCCTAAGCTAGAAACCTTGATCTCAGTCTAAGATATAATGTTGGACTTAGTGAAACTCCACTAGTTACCACCCCTCACTAGTACCACCCCCAGCTGTAGATGCTAGTGCTAAGCATAAAACTTGATCAACCTTAGATGGGAATACTTGGTGGAAAAATGGTTATGAAAACCTTGGAATGATGGATCATTCTATTGAAATGTTTTGGACATGTGTTTCCAAACACTTAATGATTTTGGTGATCAAAATGTTGAGGCATGAGCCTTAGCCCTTTATAAAACTGATGGTTGTCTAGATGCGATACCATTCCAATTTTATCGTACAACCACAATACCTGAATATTGGGTAGGGCTTAACTGGAAACTTATATACCTTAGTATTAGTTCCCTCACGGCCAAGGTCTGAGCTGAGGCTACCTTGTGAAGATTGTCCACCTGTGCAGTACCCAAGATGACAGTGAGTCATGGTTGGGAGGCCAAACTCACAGGAGAGGTGCTTATACTAGAGCATGTAATTGGAAGGTTAGGATTGATTATCCGCATACTGACTATGGTGAATTCAGGATTTGTTCCTGACGGATGTATTGAATGTTGTTGTGAAAGTGTACAATCTCTGCAGAGTGTCAAACTATTCGAATAGTGCGTCATGATTATGGACAGTTGGAGTGGCCATACTGTTCCCCCGTCAGACTTTTCAAAATGACTTGTGAAATGAATTGAGACTTTGACTTGACCACAACAGAGTTGTGACCTGGATTACAAGATCCCACTTAGGAGTTATAAAACTGTGACTAGTTTCGGAACTTATTAAAGATAAACCTGGCTTTTTGCAAAACAACCCTAGAGCCTAGTGTCCTATTATCCAAAAAACCCTTACTTGTTAGTATTAGTTTGCGAGTACTTAAAGAGTACTCATGGCTTTGTCCCTGGCTATTCCCATGGCCAGACTATGAAGAGGAGTACCTGGAGGATGGACCCCATGGTTATTAGCATGATCTCATGGTCGAAGGAATTAGGTTACTATGTATCACAAAGCTTATAGCAAACGAACTATTAAAATGACTTGATCTTTATGCTACGCTTATCTATAGGAGTATGTCCATCACACCATTCTCCTAATGATATGATCTTGTTGTTAATAACATCTCAATGTTCATGATCGAGAAACCACGATCATCTATTAACCAACAAGCTAGTATTATAAAGAGGCTTTACTAGGGACTCTAATTTAGTTTACAAATCACACAAGTATTAATGTTTGCGGTCAATACTATTATAGCATGAATGTAAAACTTTATCATAAACACAAAGATTGAACCTCCCACAGCGGAGGGAATTCAGTTTACCTTGAGGGAAAACAACTGGCTTGATGGACTTGCTAGAGCAATGCAGGAAGCTCTTTCCCGTCTGTGTGGGCAGAGCATCAATCAGATCAAGGGTACTCGCTTTGAGTTTTTCCCAAGACGTGATGCAAATGGACAACCACTGGAAGCCCCATACCACCCCGAGCTGAAGACTCAATTGGACCACCTTAGCTTCATGATGTATGATCGTCAACAAGAGTTGGACAACTGCCGTGACTATTGCAACCACAAGTCTGCCATCATCAAGACGAAGGATCAGACCATCGCCATGCTCGCAAAGGATCGCAAGTCTCGCCGCCGTCAACTCGACAAGAAGGAGCGCATTATTGCCCATCTTCGCCATCACATCTCATCTCTGGAAGAGACCATCCACGAGAGGGACATGCAGTTGGAGGAAAGGGAGAATGCCGGAGATGATCTTCGTGGAGACCCTTACTCCTATCTCAGCGAGGACGATGATTTTCTGGAGGATCAGGCCATGGACTTCTTCACCGATGAGGATGATTTCGCCTTCATCGATGATCCTAAAGATGATGAAGCCACAGACTCTGAGGAGTAGTAGCACTGAGCACTAGCGTAGTGAGTAGTAGTCGGTCCCACTGTATCGTAGATTCCAGAATGGTTCTTAAAACCATCTGTTTTTCCTTGTTGTGGTGTGTGTTGTACTGTGTGCTATGAATGAATGAGTGAAAAAGCAAGTTGCTAGAAAACTTGAGGCAAACTCTAAAAACTTTTCAAAAGACCCAAAACCTTAGAAATTTCCCTCTTTTCTCATGATCTATATCAATCCTCAGATGCCACGTGGAGGAAGTGGTTCAGCCCCGGACCCGATGTTGCAGATCCTGCAAATGTTGACTTCTGACCGCGAAGCTGAAAGAGCGGAACGTCAGGCCAACCTAGCCACTCTGCAACAGATAGCCCAACTATCCCACAACAACCAAGGCCATGGAAATCAGGACAACCGCGGATCTAAGCTCAAGAATTTCCAGAATACCAACCCACCGTTTTCACCAAGTCGGAAGAACCCCTAGACGCCGATGATTGGCTGCAAACCATGGAAAATAACTTAGAAGTAGCAGGAGTGGAAGCCAATGAGAAAGTCTTGTTCGCCACCCATTATCTAGCCGGAGATGCTGGGCATGGTGGAGCGATGTCGTGCAATGACCGGAGGCCGATGATGACCGGGAGGAATTCAAGGTCAAGTTTAGTAGAACCCATGTGCCAGGTTTAATCAAGAGAATGAGAGGCGAGTTCAGAGTTGAAGCAAGGAAGGATGGTAGTGGAATACCGTGACAAATTTTTGTCATTAGCTAGGTATGCCGGACGAGATAGACACGAAGCCAAGAAGAAAGAAAGATTCTGAATGGTGCATGACGAGATGCGACGGTGTTAGTCAATATCCCTTTGTTGATATTGAAGCCCTAGTCGACTCTGCTATCCAAATGGAAGGAAAGATCAACCAAGCCAATGAGAACATGGCGTCGCATGATGCATCAACCAGAACCCATCGGACCCCAAAGTATCGCCCCAACCCATCTCCGGATTTGCCCCAAGAACCAACGGACCCCTATGACCCGTCCAGGCCTATCCCAACCGTGGAAATCCTAGACCAGAGGAAATCACAACAACCCGGCAACTCTAGCAATTTCACCGTGCCCACCAAAGTTCAACACCAACAATACTACCACCAACCCCAACACTGCCCCAAGGACTGGAAGCAATGTTGTGCCTATCGCAGCCAAGGACAAGTCACAAGTGACCTGTTATGACTGTGGAAATAAAGGCCACTATTCCAATGAGTGCCCCAACAAGAAGAATGCCACAGCCCCCAACGCCAATGTCCCCGCTCAGCAGCAGCGTCGTGTCCAGCCAGGAAGAAGATTTGCCCTAGGGAATTCACTCAACCGCAATGGCCGTCTTTTTCTCATGCATGCTGAAGAAGCTCAGGAAGCGCCAGACGTCGTGTTGGGTATGTTTTCTGTTAATTTAGTACTTGCAAGAGTGTTGTTTGATTCTGGTGCATCGCATTCATTTGTCACCGAAGAATTTGCCTGCACTAGTAAAATTCAACCAACCAAATTGAAGCATGTGATGATTGTGCAAATTCCCGGATCAACCACCAAGGCTAGGCAAATTTGCAAGGCCGTCCCTATCCGAATCCATGGCATAGATTTTTATGCTAACCTAATAGTACTCGGAACTAAAGGTTTGGAAGTAGTACTAGGAATGGATTGGATGTCCAAGCATAAAGGATTGATTGACTGTGCTAGGAAAGCCATCACCATGACCAGTACCACCAGAATATCAGTCGAGCATATATCTGAAACCTTACCTTGCCAATTCAAGTGTAACAAGAGTCTAGCCCAACCTACCATTGACCAAGTTCGGATAGTCTGCGAATACCCCGATGTATTTCCAGATGTTTTGCCCGGTATGCCCCCAGATCGGGATATCGAGTTTATCATCGAACTAATCCCCGGAACAGGACCCATAGCCCAGAGACCCTATAGTATGAACCCGTCAGAACTAGAAGAACTGAAGAAGCAACTGGATTCCATGTTGGAAATCGGATTGATTCAACCAAGTGCGTCCCCATGGAGATCACCTGTCTTGTTTGTGGACAAGAAGGATGGAGGTAACCGTTTGTGTATGGATTATCGGAAGTTGAATGATGTCACCATCAAGAACAAGTACCCCTTGCCTAAGATAGAAGATTTGTTTGATCAGTTGATCGGTGCCCAAGTGTTTTCTAAGATTGATCTTAGAACTGGCTATCATCAACTCAAAATTCGTACAGAGGATATCCCAAAGACTGCTTTCACCACCCGATATGGATTGTATGAGTATACAGTCATGTCTTTTGGATTAACCAATGCCCCCGCTTATTTCATGAATCTCATGAATAAGATTTTTATGGACTTCCTGGATAAGTTTGTCGTTGTTTTCATCGATGACATTCTGATTTATTCCAAATCGGAAGAAGAACATGAGCTACACCTAAGGACCATTCTTGGAACCCTTAGAGAGCATTAGTTGTATGCAAAGTTTAGCAAATGTGAATTCTGGTTACAGGAAGTAGGATTCCTCGGTCATATTGTATCAGCCGGAGGAATTTCCGTGGACCCTGCCAAAGTGAAAGATGTAGAAGATTGGCAAGCCCCAACCACTCAAACCCAAGTTCATGCTTTTCTCGGATTGGCGGGATATTACCGCAAATTCATAGAAGGATTCTCGAGTATCGCCCGACCCATGACCCAATTACTGAAGAAGGACAAGAAGTTTGAATGGACCGACAAATGTGAAGCGAGTTTTCAAGAACTCAAGAGGAGATTGATTTCAGCCCCAATCTTGATCATGCCGGATATCACGAAGCCCTTCGATGTGTATTGTGACGCATCCAAGATTGGTCTCGGATGTGTGCTAATGCAAGAAGGCAAAGTTATATCTTATCTATCACGACAATTGAAGCAACATGAACAAAATTGCCCAACCCATGACCTCGAACTCGCAGCCGTAGTTCTAGCCCTAAAGACATGGAGACATTACCTGATGGGAAACCGTTGTGAGATTTATTCGGATGACAAGAGCCTAAAGTATATATTCACTCAGAAGGAGTTGAATATGAGGCAGAGAAGATGGATTGAGCTAATCAAGGATTACGACCTGGACATTCACTATCACCCTGGAAAAGCCAATGTGGTAGCCGATGCCCTTAGCAGATTGCCGTGCCGCTTGAACTCCATGATTTTAAAGGAGATACCAAGTTTGCACAAAGAGATGGAAGATTTTTGAATGGAATTAGTAAGTGAAGGAGTTTTGGCTAGCATCGAACTTCAGCCCACTTTGATCAGTCAGATTAAAGAGGCGCAGAAGGAAAATGCCAGTATCGACGGAATCAAGCGTCGATGTCGACGGAAAAGTACCCGGATTCACCGAGGACGAAGAAGGAGTTTTGTGGTACAAAGGACGCCTTTGTGTACCAGCAGATTCGAAGTTGAAAGAAGTTATCTTGAAGGAGGCTCATGATACTCTTTATTCTATCCATCCCGGAGGGACTAAGATGTATCAAGATTTGAAAGAGCAATTTTGGTGGCATAAGATGAAGAGAGAAATTGGAAGCTATATCGCCAAGTGTGACATATGTCAGCGAGTCAAGGAAGGACATCAAATACCCGCTGGATTGTTGCAACCTTTGCAGATTCCGGAATGGAAATGGGATTCTGTAGGAATGGACTTTATCACTGGACTACCTACTTCGAGTAGGGGAAATGACTCTATTTGGGTCATAGTGGACAGATTGTCCAAAGTAGCCCATTTCTTGCCCGTCAAAACCACCTATCAGAGTTCGAAGCTAGCAGAGTTATACATCGCTAGAATAGTTAGTTTGCACGGAGTCCCCAAGCACATAGTCTCGGATTGAGGAACTCATTTTACCTCGAGATTCTGGAAGAAAGTCCAAGAAGGTTTAGGAACCCGCCTAGATTTCAGTACCGCGTATCACCCTCAGACCGATGGAAAAACGGAGCGAGTAAACCAAATACTCGAAGATATGCTGAGAGCATGTGTGTTAGAATATGGATCCAAATGGGAAGACTGTCTGCCGTTTGCAGAATTTTCATACAACAATAGTTACCAAGCCAGTTTGCAAATGGCCCCATTTGAATTTTTGTACGGAAGAAAGTGCCGCACCCCTTTGAACTGGTCGGAAGTAGGAGAGAGTCAGATTTTCGGACCTGACATCCTACGAGAAGCAGAGGAGAAGGTTCATAAGATTCGTGAACACCTCAAGACAGCCCAATCCCGACAAAAGAGTTACGCCGACAAGAGATGTCGAGACCTCGCCTTCAACATCGGAGATTTTGTTTATCTGAAAGTGTCGCCATTGAAGGGAATGCAACGTTTCCAACTCAAAGGAAAGTTAGCCCCCAGATATATCGGACCTTTCAAAATTTTGAACCGTCGAGGAGAAGTATCGTATCAACTGGAACTACCTGAAGAGATGTCAGCTGTGCACAATGTGTTCCATATCTCGTTACTTCGCAAGTGTCTCGAAGTCCCCGAGAAGACCGAAGTGTTCAAGAATATCGATCACCGGACCATAGAGATCAACGATGATCTGACCTATCCCGAAGTACCCATCCGTATATTGGAAGAAGCCTTTCGAACCACCAGAACCCGGAGCATCAAGTTTCTCAAGATTCAATGGAGCAACCACACAGAAGAGGAAGCTACCTGGGAACGCGAAGATCACATCAGAACGGAGTTTCCAGATCTCTTCAAATCCTAGGTAATCTTTTAGTCCTTTTTCAAATATTGGGACGAGATTTTGTTTAAGGGGGGAAGGTTTGTAACATCCCAAAAATATCAAACTTAGATCATCAAAACACTAATCATCAAGTTTAGGGTTAACAAAAACTTTTCTAAATGAATTCATGAATGCATGTATATGTGTATGCATGAATTTTGAATTTCTTTAAAAACCACCTTGTTTGTGTGAACCATTGCTTGTAAAATGTTTCTTAGGTGAAAATAACATCATCTAAAACATTTCCCACACTTTTCCTAAAGACAAGTAAATCAAAACAAATATATTAAGTGAATGGTCATTTTGGCCAATTTAACTCACATGCCTACTTTGGCTGTCTCAAACTTTCAGAACCTAACAGAAACTTTTCTGGATCTTTGCACCCCTTGAATGTACTCATAACAGAGTATCAAGGCCCACCTTGTGATCATCCAGAAACTTTCAAATGCATAGTTTAAGTGACATTTCAAAATTGAATCTTCTTCATATGGGAAGATCCCACTTTTTCAAAACCCACTCAAACAAGCTCAACTTTCAAAACCCAAGCATCTGCAGACTCACCAGAACCAATCTAGCAAACTCACCAAAATTCATTTCAAAATTCAAAACTTGAGTTCATGCGGCCATTTCATCAAACAGGTTGCAGACACAAATCAAACAAAACCACAAACACTATAGTGTGCAGTGTTTTGAGCCTAACTTGTTCCCTAGTTAGCTCACACACAACCCAGTAGATCATCTAGAAATATTAGCCCAACACTAGCACCCCTGTGAGCTTGCCATTGCCATTAATGGTGAACAGCCGAGCACACCCATGTCACCCCATTGTGGACAGCAAGCTAGGAGCAGCAGCAAGCCTAGCCAGCATGTCTGGGAGGCGTACCGCCCACCGCTTTTGTCCCAGCCATGGCGTTGCCAAGCCCTGGACCACACGCACGAGACACGCCCAGACCATGCCAAGCGTGCGCCAGAGCGCCACCCGCGACCAGCGTCCACAGACCGCCCGCCGCCCTCGCCGCGTGCACACACGATCACCACCGACCCAGGACACCGCCAGACACCCCAGTTTGCCGCCCCGTGCCATATAGCCACCGCCCGCCGTCGAAGACGCCGCCTCTGCCGCGCAGAGCGCCACCCATTCCAGACCAAACCACACTGCCCCATGCCTCGCGATCATGTCGTTGAGCATCGCCAGGAGACACAACACCGTCCCCTACCCTTGCCCATGCCATTAGCTGCCTGTAACGTCGCCCCCGACAAGCTCACCTTGCGCCCCGATGGTCCCCTCGCTCGACTATAAATAGAGGCCACCCCCGCACGATTTCTTCACACCATCTCACTCCCCTCTCCCCACTGACCGTGCCACACCATCCTCAGAGCAAGCCGAGCACCACCTCGCCGGAATTTCACCGGAGCCTGCCGCCTCTAGAGAAGAAGGGAGCCAGCGATTGGAGCCGCCCCAGGAGAAGCCACCGGTACTAGGAGGTTCGCCGTCGTCGACTTCGTCGTTCGCCCGCCTCGCCGACCCTCGCCCGTACCCCGGTGAGCCCCCAGCACCCCCCACTGGCCGCGCTAGGTTTCATTCTCGCCGGAGCTGTCTCGCGTCGACGATGACCATCAGCCGTTGGATTAGAACTAGATCGAACGTCCCACATTGCCCCATACCGCTTCGCCCAGCCCCGTGTCACTGACTAGTGGGGACACCCACTTACGCAGCCCGCGGGAGCACTGCGCTTAGCAGGCCGGCCCGTTAGAATTTCCCGCGCAGCCCAGCAATTCAAATTAAACTTTTTCTTTTTAAATTCAAACACACTTCTGTACCCAACTTCAAAAATCAACCCAGATCGATTCAGTGCACCAAATTGGATGAAACCAATTTTGTTGGAAAGGTCTGTGAATGCTTAATCCAAGCCCGTTGATTTCAAGTCATTTGGATCTGTAGATCACCCATAGAAAAAATAACAAGGCAGAAGCTTTTCTGCATTCAAACATTTTTCAAATTCAAACCATAAAAGCTTTTGAGTTGATTCCAACTCTCAAAAATCACATTTAACCATACCTTTCAGAATATATAAAAATATGTAGGTTTACTTGCAGAAATAATGTTCAAGTAATAAAAGAATGCTTCATAAGCATTTCTAGCCACTTTAATTAATTGAAATAAAAGGGTAAAACCTTATTAAATTGTGACACTACTTTAATTCACATTCCCATGGACTACAATATGTGGTGATGACATGTGTCAATATGATCCCATGTTTAGTTTGGAGAATATTAAATCTTAAGTAGTTTTTCAATGAGTAGAAATTACTTTTCTAAAAATAAGAAGTTTTAAACCAAGCCTTAACCTTGTAATGTTAGAGATGATGCTAGATCATCTATAGGACCCTTGTGTGTGATGATTGCAAGTAGTTAAGTATTGTTTGGTGATTGTGTACCTCGTATTTATTCATAGACGCTAGTATCGACCAAGGATACTATGAGGAGGAAGGAGGATACTACGAAGAGGAAGCCGAGGAGAACTTCAACCACTGCTCTGCACAAGGCAAGCTTTACTAATCAAGTTGACCAATGCAAGCTAACACTTGCAAAATAACCTATTGTTGCCACAAACCCATACTTGTGATATGAATACTATATGCCTTAAGCATATGTGATCATACCTACTTGCTAAACCAATCCTAGTTTTATGGCAAGCTTCTTACTTTATTTCGTTATCAAAGCTTACTTAGAGTCCACCTAAGAGTTTGGTAGATGTTAGACAGTTGTGCTCAAGTTGCCTAAAGAGCATAAAATTTGGCCTAAGCTAGAAACCTTGATCTCAGTCTAAGATATAATGTTGGACTTAGTGAAACTCCACTAGTTACCACCCCTCACTAGTACCACCCCCAGCTGTAGATGCTAGTGCTAAGCATAAAACTTGATCAACCTTAGATGGGAATACTTGGTGGAAAAATGGTTATGAAAACCTTGGAATGATGGATCATTCTATTGAAATGTTTTGGACATGTATTTCCAAACACTTAATGATTTTGGTGATGAAAATGTTGAGGCATGAGCCTTAGCCCTTTATAAAACTGATGGTTGTCTGGATGCGATACCATTCCAATTTTATCGTACAACCACAATACCCGAATATTGGGTAGGGCTTAACTAGAAACTTATATACCTTAGTATTAGTTCCCTCACGACCAAGGTCTGAGCTGAGGCTACCTTGTGAATATTGTCCACCTGTGCAGTACCCAAGATGACAGTGAGTCATGGTTGGGAGGCCAAACTCATAGGAGAGGTGCTTATACTAGAGCGTGTAGTTGGAAGGTTAGGATTGATTATCCGCATACTGAGTATGGTGAATTCAGGATTTGTTCCTGACGGATGTATCGAATGTTGTGGTGAAAGTGTACAATCTCTACAGAGTGTCAAACTATTCGAATAGCCGCGTCATGATTATGGACAGTTGGAGTGGCCATACTGTTCCCCCGTCAGACTTTTCAAAATGACTTGTGAAATGAATTGAGACTTTGACTTGACCACAACAGAGTTGTGACCTAGATTACAAGATCCCACTTAGGAGTTATAAAACTGTGACTAGTTTCGGAAGTGATTAAAGATAAATCTGGCTTTTTGCAAAACAACCCTAGAGCCTAGTGTCCTATTATCCAAAAAACCCTTACTTGTTAGTATTAGTTTGCGAGTACTTAAAGAGTACTCATGGCTTTGTCCCTGGCTATTCCCATGGCCAGACTATGAAGAGGAGTACCTGGAGGATGGACCCCAGGAAGGTTACGACAACTAGGATCATCTCCCATCATCAGCATTGCCTGTGACCCCGAAGATGGAGCTTCGCCTACGCTACCGTTATTATTACGTATTCCGCTGCTTGATGTTGTATTAAGAACTGGATCATGAGATCCCTATTTGTGTAAGAACTTATGTATCGTTGTAATGGATGAAGTACTATGGTATCCAATTCTGTTATGTCTCGCAAAAATGGTAATCCTGGGATTGCGATGTATGGCATAACAGGCATCTAGGATTGAAAAATCCGGGTGTTGACACGTGACCGAGACACTTCTCCGATCAATAACCAATAGAGGAATCTGGAAATTCATATGGCTCCCACATATTTCAACAATTCCTTTGCGATCGAATGAACCAATTACATACGATACCAATTTCCTTTTGTCTCATGATAGTTTACTTATTCGAGGTTTTGATCATCGGTATCTCTGCATACCTAGTTCAACCTCGTTACTGATAAGTACTCTTTTCTCGTTCCTATGATATGTGATACCTTGTAAGCCAGTCACATGCTTGCAAGCCAATTGGATGACATTCCACTGAGAGGGCCCAGAGTATATCTATCCGTCATATGGATGGACAAATCCCACTCTTGATCCATGTGCCTCAACCCATACTTTCCGAACACTCAATGCCAGGTTTATAGCAACCAGTGACGGTGTGTTGTTTGATGTCATCAAAGCATCCTTCTGGTGATGGTGATTAGCATGATCTCATGGTCGAAGGAATTAGGTTACTATGTATCACAAAGCTTATAGCAAACGAACTATTAAAATGACTTGATCTTTATGCTACGCTTATCTATAGGAGTATGTCCATCACACCATTCTCCTAATGATATGATCTTGTTGTTAATAACATCTCAATGTTCATGATCGAGAAACCACGATCATCTATTAACCAACAAGCTAGTATTATAAAGAGGCTTTACTAGGGACTCTAATTTAGTTTACAAATCACACAAGTATTAATGTTTGCGGTCAATACTATTATAGCATGAATGTAAAACTTTATCATAAACACAAAGATATAATAATAACCAATTTTATTATTGCCTCTAGGGCATATCTCCAACACAAGAACCCCATGTTCCAATGGGACAAAGATGCGGACTATGAGCTAAAAGCGCTCAAAGAAGTGCTACTCACCGCCCCCGTCGATAAGGAGCCTATGCTTGTCTACGTCGCGGCCTCTACGCGAGTCGTCATCGCCGTGATGGTCGTCGAGCGACCAGAGGAGGGAAATGAACACCACGTATAGTGCCCGATCTACTACATCAGTGAGGTCCTAACGGACTCATGGCAGCACTACTCGCAATACCAGAAACTGGTATACACGGTCTTCCGAGCCTAGCGGCGGCTCCCACACTACTTCCAGGAGAACCCTGTCACGGTCGTCTCCTCCGCGCCACTACAGGAAATCATCCGCAACCGTGCGGCGACTGGGCGAGTCGCCAAGTAGGCCGTCGAAATCGGCGTCCAGAACATCAAGTACGAGCCACGCAAGGCGATCAAATCGCAGGCCCTAGAAGACTTCCTCGCCGACTGGGAAGAGGCGCAGTAGCTAGAGAAGCTACCATACCTCCACTACTGGTTGCTCCACTTCGACGGGTCCAAGAACGTGGACAGCGCAGGGGCCAGGGTCATACTCACCTCCCCCAAAGGTGACAAGGTCCACTACGTGCTACACCTCGACTTCACGCCCTATACCAACAACATAGCCGAATACGAGACCCTCCTTCACGGCATGTGGGCCGCAAAGGAGAAGAACGTCAATCACCTATGGTGCTACGGCGACTCTGACCTCGTCTCCGCACAAGTCGTTGGTACTTCCGACGCCATCTCCCTCACCATGGCGGAATACTGCCAAGCGGTGGACTAGTTGGGGGGCCACTACGCCGGCTACTCCGTCAAGTGGATTGACAGGCGCAAGAACAAGGAGGCAGCCGCCCTCTCCCGCATCACATCGGCTCGGCAAACTCCACCCGTGGGCGTCTTCCTCGACACAATCCACAAGCCTTCGGTGTCCCCACCAAAGGACATCGACTTCGGGATACCGCTACAACCAGAGCCTGCCCTGGTCACCATGGTCTCAGCACCCAGCGAATATACCGTGCCATATCTCACCTACCTTGAGAGCGGGACGCTGCCTCTGGAAAAACAGAGGCACGCATGATAGTGCGACGCTGCAAATCCATCATCATCATCAACAGCGGGCTCTACAAGAGAAGCGTGACCGGCGTGTTCCAATGATATGTCTAATCAGGGGAAGGATGCAAGATCCTCCAGGACATCCACACCGGCAATTGCGGCCACTACGCTGGTGCCCGGTCTCTAGTCGCCAAGTCCATGCGACATGGCTTCTACTGGCTCACCGCGCACGCCGACACCGTCGACATCGTCCAATGTTGTGTTGGGTGCCAGAAGTACGCCAACCAGATGAACATTCCTGGCTCGGTGCTCAAAACAATCCCCATCACCTGGCCATTCGCCGTCTGGGGCATGGACATGGTAGGCCCCTTCAAAATGGATCCTTCTGGCTACACCAACCTCCTGGTCTCAGTCGACAAATTCACCAAGTGGGTCGAGGCCAAGCCAGAATGGAAGTGTGCCGGAAGACCGCCGCCAAATTCCTCCGCGAGCTCATCTACCGCTATGGATTCCCACACAGCATCATCACGGACAACGGCACCAACTTCACAAAGGGCGCCATGGCCGAATTCTGCGAGGAACACAATATACGGCTCGATCTCGCCTTAGTCGCCCACCCGGAGTCAAACGGCCAGGCAGAACAGACCAAACAAATCATTCTCCATGGCCTCAATCCAAGAATGCAAGTTCCCCTCGAGCAAACACCGGGATGCTGGGTCAAAGAGCTCCCCTCCGTCATATGGAGCATCGGCACCTCCATCGACCGGTCAACAGGGTTTACACCCTTCTTCATGGTGTATGGCGCTGAGGCCGTCATGCCAACTGACCTGGAACACGACTCGCCTCAGGTCTTCAACTATGCGGAGGCCGACAACGAGCTCGCACACCAAGACGGGATCGACCATCTCGATGAAGCACGTGACCTAGCTCGCTCCTGCACCGCCATCTACCAGCAGGTACTCCGCCGCTACCACAACCTCCGAGTCTGGACTCACACGTTCTAGGAAGGCGACCTGGTCCTGTGACTGATCCAGGACAAGAAGGGCATGCACAAGCTTTGTCCCCCATGGGAGGGGCCATTCGCCATAGGGAGAGTCCTCAGCAACGATCCCTACTACCTCATCGACGTACGAGGTGACAGTCAACTTGATGTCAAGCGACCATGGAATGTAAACCTCCAATGGAATATCTACACGTAGAACTCCAATTGGTACTCCCACTGCCATGAAATACAATAAACTCGACTCGCACAAATTGTGCCTACTCGCAAAACTCTGGTGCCAATCGCACTCGTAATTTCAGCAACACGCTACCCACAGAAGTCAACCCTTGGTTGCGTGACCGGCATGGCTATTAGTGCGGCACAAGGGCACCAAAAGTATTCGGGTCTTGCATCTTCCAAAAAAGCCAACCCGGTGCCACCATCGGAGTCACCTCACTCGACTGGCCTGCCGGGCCAAGACAATAGTACATGCTTCATACAGCGACCGGTACTCCACATCCCCGCGTACATCGACTTGAATGATTAAGTACCATGCACGGGGACTTGCCCAAGTCCAAACCCACGTGGCTCGGGAACACACCAAGTATGAGAGCGTACCTCGGACTCGCCACGCGACTGGATTTCCGAGCCAGGTGGAGAGACGGGTTACAAACAACGCACCATGTCCTCACCTACCTTGGGCATGTGACTAGAACGGCTAATTACCATGCTCGGGGACTCGCCTAACCAACCCCGCTTGCGTCCGAGAAAACAGCCAAGTACAGAGCACCCCTTGGGGTCACCAAGTGACTGGCTCTACGAGCCACGTCGAGTCGACTCTGGTTAAACTAACAGTCTAACGCAAACAAACTCACACACATGTGAGGTAAACCCCATTAAAGGACGAACGCGCTCGGGGACTCGCACAACAAACAAAAATCTCAAAATAACACACAGCGACTAATTTTTTGATTTCCTTAGCAACAAAATATTGTTCGCAGTAAAGGATCCATATAAATAAAAAGTCACTACTACTAATAAAAATTGCCCCAGGGCAATTATCTATTTTGAAGGCTTTGAAGAGGACGCACCGCCATCACCCCTTACCCGAATGAAGGGCTCCCACGGGTTTGCCAGGATCATCGTAAAGCTCTTCCCCATGACCGACCGAAAGGGCTGCTCCGACTTCAGGTCATGATGCTACGACTCGAGATCATTCAGCGCCACCACCGTCTCCTGGTACGACAGCAACTCACCCATCGCCAACACCCGCTCGATGTAGGGAGTTGCCCTGGTGGTCAGATTCAGCACCTCCGAGATCTCCACCGAGCTAGTCGCCGAGGGATACCCGATGGTGACATCGTCGAGGAAGTGCGCGAGTCCAAGACTCAGTGCAGTCGCAGCCCCACGACGAAAGGCTGACCGCGTCATCCATTCGATAACGGTATGCGCCTCCTCGAGGTAGCACCATGCCTCCGTAAACCTTCTAGGGATCACCTTTGTGGCGAGATCCCTTGGAGGACGGCCCGAATGCACGTCACCGAGAGGGTGGCCGAGTCCACCAACATGGTCACACACCGCTTGGTGTCGTTCGTCTGCACCTCCGGATCTCCATCACATATCGCCCCTACAACAACATCAAGTCAAAACCACAAGGGCGCGCACCCTCAGCCTCAACCGCTCGGGGACTCGTCAGCGCGGCAACCCACCCGCCCGCCACTATAAAAGCAAACATCGAAGAAACGCTTACCAAGAAGTGGACGGCAAGGCTCCATGGTGAAGTCGTGCAGGGCCGTCAACTGGTCTTGCAGACCAGCAACCAACGCATCGGAGACCTTCCGCTCACCCCTCCACCGTGACGACATCGACCTTGGCCCTCTGCTCAGACGAATTCGCCTTCACCTTTGACGTCTCCAACTCCTTTGCCAATGCGGTGATCCACTCTTCCATGGCAGCCAATGCTAACTTTGCAGTCTACAGCTCGGAGGCTAGAACGTAAAACCCTCATGGGCATTGGCAATCGTGGCGGAGCGGTCCTCTACAAAAGGAGAATCACAATAAGAGCTCCGCAAAACAAAACCAACAACTACCCAAAGCTCGAATACTCATCCATAGTTGCATGTAGTTGCTAGTTAACTGATGGCAGCTCAGTTCAATGTAGAGCTTTGTTGGGATACCCCAAGAAGAAGGTATGATGAGAACATCAGCGAGTTTTCCCTCAGAAAGAAACCAAGGTTATCGAATCAGTCAGAAGAAGGAAACGACTCAAAGGTGTTGCTAGCAACTTGGAAACCTGCACAACACAAACTCAAGACTTTGCCCCAAGAAACAGTGAGGTTGTCAATCTCACCGGTTTACTGAAAACAAAGGATTAACTGTATGGTGTGGAAGGTAATGGTGGTTTGCATAAAGTAAACAGTAACAGTGGAAGATGTATCAATGTTAATGATTGGACCAGGGTCCATAGTTCACTAGAGGTGTTCTCCTTAAGATAAACAAACATGGCATGCTGGGTAAAAAAATTACAGTAGGGCAATTGACAGGATAGAGCAAGGCATAATAATGCAATACTAGACATTCATGATCCTATGAGATTTGATTGGGCAATACAACAAGATACATAGACCGCCATCCAACTGCATCTATGACTAGTAATCCACCTTCAGGTTATCATCCGAACCCCCTCCAGTATTGAGTTGCAAGCAACGGATAACTGCTTTAAGCAAAGTGTGTAAGTTAAACAATCCACTTGTTCCATGAACAAGAGACCGTTGTTTTCCCCCTAGTAGCAACATCACATCTACAACCCTAGAGATTTCTGTCACTTCCCTGAGATTAAATAGAGGCATGAACCCACTATCGAGCATAAATACTCCCCCTTGCAGTCACTAGCATCTACTTGACCGAGATATCTATGAGAAACAGAGAGCATGCAAGATCAAAAACAACAAAGACATGATAGAATCAATTAAACAAAACCATTAATCAATCTGACATAGTTATCTCAATATCCATTGGATCCCCGCCAACACAACATGCATGATTACAAATAGATGATCTTGATCATGAATGGATCTCACAAGATCTAAACATGGTAGCACACCAGAGGAGAGACAACCATCTAGCTACTACATGGACCTGTAGTCCAAGGTGTAACTACTCACGCTTCATACCGGAGGCTGGCATGATGATGATGAAGGCCTCCGGGATGATCTCCCCTCCAGCAGGGTGCGGATAAGAGCTTTAGGTCCCCCCCGATCTAGGGAAGATGGTGGCGGCGGCTACAGATTATTTCGTGGAAGATTGATCGGGTACATAGGGTTTTGGTAGCAGGGGTCTTTATAGGCGAAGAGGCAAGGGCACCAGTGGCCGCACCCCAGGCGTTGGCCATGCACACGCCTGTGGGTGGCCTGGTGGCTCTTCTCCGTCTAGTCTTCTAGCTCCGTGTTCCCCACTGTAAAATATTGACTTTGGCTTTTGTCCCGTCCAAATATGAGAATATAGATTTTCTACCTTTTCTGGAACCAAAAACATAAGAAAATATGCAACTGGCACTGAGGCATCTTGTTAATAGGTTAGTCCCAGAAAACATATAAAAATACCTCAAAGTGTCGTGGGAATGGCCACGAAAAATGCTGCAATCGGCAGCGAGTAGTAGAACGAGGGGCAAGGGCGGCCAGCCATCTGCGGTGCGAGATGAGGGCAAAGACACAGGGTTTTACCCGGGTTCGGGCCCCCGGAGGTTAAAGACCTACTCCTGCTAGATTGTATTGATGAGAGAGTACAAGGGCGAGCTCGACGTCTAGGCGGCAACTCGCAGGGGGTGTATGATGGAACGTGAGTTCTATGTGTACCCTAGGGAGGTTTATATTGAGTCACCTCGCTAGGGTTTACAAATCTATAACCGAGTTGGATAAGGACACAGAGGGTGCTTGACCTAATCATACTAGGCCTAGCTATGCTTCTGGGCCTCCAGCTTCCAGTCACCTAGCTCCTTCTTGGGTCGTGATCCAGTCGCAGTCCTGCAGGCCCACTCGCTGGCAGCATGGGCCAATAGGAAACGCCCTGCTGGGTATACCCCACTCGGCATATCCCCATCAGTAGTCCCCGAGGCCATTGTTGATTCGTCATAGGTGTTCTTTGGCAGTCGGAGTATTCGGGTACAATTTGGACGCCCGGTCGAATCGGCGGTGGATTCCTTCTATGAAAGAGAGAACATGTCATCCTAGTCGCAATAACGGCGACCAGTCGAATCGCAACCATGGCGATCGGGTCGGTGTAAAGTCAGGTCACCGCGGCTAGCGAGTCGAGTAGACGAAGTTGGACCATCAATCTTGGTCAAACTAGCCGTTGGGTAATCCAACGGTAATATCGGCGTAATCACCACACGGTAACGGCTCTCCGAAAATGACAGGTAGCAACCGCTATATAAGGAGAGTGACGGTCGTGGAACGATCATTCCCCACATTTCCTCTGACCTCGTGCGCCTCCCAGTCTTCCATTCCTCCGTAACGACCAGAGCAATCCAGAGCGATCCATGACCCTAGATCCTTCGATCGATGGCGCCCCCAACAGATCCGTGGGGGAGATCCAAGTGTACGAAAGTGCTGCTGAAATCCTTTGAAGATGCGGGAATTCTTTGCGCCGGTAGATGGAAAATCCCCGTGGCCAGAGACGTGGTGCCAGATCCGCGCGTCGAGGAATTCATCTGCTTCACCAGTCACCTGGAAAGGGGGCCCGGCTTCCCCACCTCGCTCTTCTTCCGCTGCTTCTGCTCGTACTACGGCATCCAGCCGTCGGATCTGGGGCCGCACTGCATCGAGCATCTCACCATTTTCGTGGCGTTTTGCGAGTGCTATCTGGGCTGCCGCCCGTACTTCCCCCTATGGCAAGAGCTGTTCCACGGGCTGGTCGGACGCAAAGGGGCAGGTGGCCCGATGCTGGCAGCGGGTGGCCTGACCTTCCAGCTGAAGTCCAAGGCTTCCTTCCTCGACCTCATGCTGTCAAAGAAGGCAGCGAATGATTGGAAGAAGCACTGGTTCTACGTCAGCGAATCAACCTCGACCGGCAAAGTGACGTTGCCGATGTACTCCGCCGGGATACCCCAATTTGCATCACCATTCTATATCATAATTTACCTCTTCATTGATATTTGTATTATTATGAGGTATTACTTATGGCTTTTCATCTGTTTATGCATCTTGGATGATTCTTGGAGGATGGACTGCCGGAGTTTGGATTCTGATGGAAAAGAAGGCATTTCGGTGCAATTTTGCGAAGATCAGAAAAATACCAGAAAAATATGGGAAAATATTATTTTTCCAGAAGAATGAGGAAGCCAGAAGGAGGAGCAAAGAGGGGCCGCAGGGGGCCCACACCCCCTAGGCGCGGGTCCCCCTAGGTCTTGCCTAGGGCAGGTGTGGCCCACCTGCCCGGCTCCCGACTCCGCCCCTTCGCCTATATCTGTCCTACGAAACCCTAAGGCCAGGGGAGTAACCATAGATAGATTTCCGCCGCCTCTGGGTGGCGGAAAACACCGAGAGAGAAAGATCTCTCTAGCAGACAGATTTCTGCCGGGGGAATTCCTTCCCGGAGAGGGGAGACCATCGCCATCAACACCATCATCAAGCTAGGCTTCATCTGGATCATCATCATCATACACACCATCATCTCCTCCAGCACCATCATCACCACTCCGTCCCGCTGTAACAATTGTGTTGGATATTGGTTTAGTTCTTAGGGGAAACTTTCCCGGTATTGATTACTATTGTAGTTGATGCTTGTGAGTGGAACCATTGGATTATTGTTTATGTTCGGATTGTTATCCATTACCATATCATCTTTGTTCTTGATCAATATGATGTCTTGTTAGTATTTCCTTTAGTTCTTGAGTACATGGGAGAAGTCATGTTGTTATTAGTGGATTTGTGTTGAGTTATTATTCAATGGTTTAGTATTTAACTTGTGGTGCTCTTCTTCTAGTGGTGTCATGTGAATGTCGACTAGATGATACTTCACCATTTATGGGCCTAGGGGAATTCATTGTGTATTTGGCTACTAATTGTGGGGTTGCCGGAGTGACAGAAACCTGAACCCACGTTAGGACACCTTTGCACAAGGGAGCGTAGGATCTTAGAGTTTAAGGCTGTGGTTAGATTTATATCTTAATTACTTTACTGTAGTTACGGATGTTTGCAGGGGGTTTAATCACAAGTATGTATTAGTCCAAGTAAGGTCGGTATGTTAGCACAGGTTCACCCACACAACACTTACAACACCAGAGAAGAGTACTCAGCTATTTGAAGCGAAAGCACTTGACATAATTCCCATGTGTCCTCGAGAACGTTTGGTCCTTATGAGTATTTCCATCGGCTTGTCCTTTGCTAAGAAAGGATTGGGCCACTTGCTCCATTTGTTCGTTGTCTTTGTTACTTGCTCTTTGTTTTGTTGCCTTATCAGAAAACCACTAAAAATCTGTTTGCTAAGTATTTATAGAGAGTTCCTGATCCATACCATTGTTCAGCACCTTCTGCTCTACGTTGGGATCGAAACTCCTATTTATCGAAAGTACTACGATACACCCCCTATACTTGTGGGTCATCAAGACTATTTTCTAGCACCGTTGCCGGGGAGTGAAGCGCTATTGAAGAGTGGAACTGGTAAAGGAAACTTTTACTATGATTATTGCTTTTGTTACTGCTTGTTACTTTGTTTCCAATATGGATAACCCACTTGGTTTTCTGTTTGGGAAAACTACTAGCACTGCTAGGGTAGTAGATGAACCACAACCTGTTGAGATAGATCCTTGTAAGATACCTACAAGTATTGTTAATCGAGTTATGGATAATTATTATTTTGGGGATGGAATTGTCCATCCTGGTGATCACTTGCTTTTTATCCGTGAATTATGCGGGTTGTTTAAGTCTGCAGGTATCACAACTGAACAGGTGAAGAAGAAGTTACTCTCCATATCCTTGAAAGGGAGAGCTGAAGAATGGTATAAGCTGCTGAAGAATGGACAATCCATGGAATGGGAGGAGATGGCATCTCTCTTTTACTCTAAATTTTATCCTCCCGGTGAGATTCATTAGGATAGAAATCTTACATATAACTTTTGGCCTCTTGATGGAGAGAGTACAACTCAACCTTGGGGGATATTGAAGTTACTAATGCTTAAATGTCCTATTCATGAACTCCCTAACAATATTATTCTCAATAACTTTTATGCTAGACTTTCTCTTCATGATAAAGATTTACTAGATGCTTCGTGTGCTGGATCATTCACATGTATGAAGGAAGAAGCTAAATGGGATCTATTAGACCGTATTCAAGATAACACTGAAGCCTGGGAGAATGACAAAGGAAGAAAGTCAGGTATAAACTATGATTATGAATGCATTAAATCTTTTATGGGAACTGATGACTTCTGTGATATTAGCAATGAGTTTGGTCTTGATTCCCAAAGCATTGCCAACTGTTTTAAGGCCTTTGCCTCTTACATAGAAATTCCCAAGAAGAAGTGGAATAAGTACCATGCTCCTTATAAAGATGTTGTTAATCATGTTCCAATTAGAAGTACTCAAGTTTGTACTACTAATCATATTGTGCATGAACCTCATGTTGAGAAAATGCCTTTCCCAGCTAAGGTAAAGGAGTATTCTATGATTATTAGTGCAAATAATAGAGGTACAAAGAAAACTGTTGAACCTGATGAGCAATTGAATGTTGAACTTGTGGTAGCTATTGTGAAAGACACTATCACTAGAAATATAGAGGATGAGCACATTGTCTTCTGTGAAGACGCTTCTAATATTATATCTCATCCTAGTAAGGCTAGAAAATCTAGTGTTCCTGTGCTTTATGTTAAAATTGGTGATCATTGCTACTATGGTTTATGCGATATTGGTGCTAGTTCTAGTGCTATTCCTTATAAGCTTTACAGGGAAATTATGCATGAGATTGGTCCTTGTGAGATTGAGGGCATTGATGTGGTTATGCACCTTTCTAATAAGGAAACCATTTGCCCCATTGGTATTGTAAGAGATGTGGAGGTTCTCTGTGGTAAGATTAAGTATCCTGCTGATTTTCTAGTGCTTAGCAGCTAGCAAAACTTGTCCTATCATTTTTGGTAGACCTTTCTTGAACACTTGAGCCATTATAGATTGTAAAAAGGAGAAAGTTTTAACTAAATTTGATGGAGATTCTTATGAGTTTAACTTTTCCAGATTTGCTAAAGGTCCTTATGAAAATAGCTTGCCTAATAAAGATTTCAGGATGGAACAACTTGCTTCTATTGATCCAGTCTATGACCTTGGACCTCTTTTTGGTGACTGTAAGTATGCTTATTCTGATGATAAAGTTGTTTCCAGTGACAGTTATATTGTCAACTTTATTCAAAGTGCTACTGAAAGTTAGTTTGAGAGAAGGAAACATGGTTTTATACATCCCAATAGTGTTAAGTTTCCCCGTTTTATGTTGAAAGCTTTGAAGTTGCATCTGTTTTGTCTTCCTATGTTAGTGGATTTTTGTTTCAACAATTCGTTTTATCATGATACCCCCATGCATAGGAAGTGGGTTAGACTCAAGTGTGTTGGTTATTTGCTTCTTGATGCTCTCTTTCACTTCAAATATATATATCCTATGTGAGCATCTTTGAAAGTTTCAAGCCTAACTTAAAGCCATTAGAGAAAAGTACTTGTTGGGAGATAACCCAAGAGTTTTGTGGAGTCTTGGAATTTATTACCTCAGTAATAACCGCTCCTTATCCTTTTTGTTTTGGTTTTTGTGTCAAGTTCAACTACTTTTGTGAAGTAGAGGAGTTGTGAAAAGTGGTTGTCCTGGGACAGATTTTTGTGTTGTATTATAAAAGTTCGTGAGGAAGGTCAGTACTTTGGATGGAGCTGAATTTTTCTGACCTTGTTCTCCATGTTGTTACCCAACTTTCATCAGTTCTGCAGTTTTTGATTTGAGCAACATAAGGTTTTCAAAAAAATAAATATTTACCTCCTGGTCTGTTTTGACAGATTTCTGCCATCATTTGCATTTGCCTTTTACAAAAGCTTTTGTTTTGATGGGTTTTCAGTTGAAGTGTGTACCCAAAGGTTTATTGTTTTTGCTTACACTAATGTTTCGATTGAGTTTGTGCAAGGGTTTTGTATGAAGGAAATTTTTAGGAGAAGGAGAAAAGGAAACTGCAGAGTTCGTCATTGAATAGGTAAAAGTGGTGAAAACAGAAGGTTTGTGAAAACCCAATCTTTTTATATTTTTGATATTTTTAATACATAAGGAAGATTACGAGGCGGAATAGAGGAGGAACGGGATTCCGAGGTGGACAAACCCACCCCAAGCGCGGGCCCAGCCTGGCCGCGCCTAGAGGGGGTGTGCCACCCTTGAACTCCGTCTCCGCCTCGTTTTTGTGTCAGTACCTTCCTTATGCCTTGAAACTTCATAATATATAACCCCCCCGGGTTCCCCGAGGTTTGTGCGTCGTGTTCTCATCATGTTTTCGTATCGATCTGTTTCTGTCATGAAATCTTCTCAAGTTTAGAGCACCATGGTCTCCTCCAACGATAAAGGCAAGAAGCCCGAGGAAGAAGAACCTCAAGTCCACAAGGAGTAGGAGATTTTTGTAGGGATGAAGTAGACATGGAGGAGGACAAGCATCCGGACACCCGCTCTATCGTTGCAAGCATTGGACTGGTAGCAAAACACACCAAGCTTAAGAGGACAACACGGATGTCTACAGGAGGGAAACCTCCCCGTCATATTCTCGCTCCGCGGACACTTCCTCCTTGTAACACTCGTTCTAACCATGCAGGAAAAGAACACTCTAAGAAGGAAGAGTGGAAGAAGAATAATAAGGACTGGGATCCTCTGTCCGAATTGATTCTGAGCTGCATTGAGCATAATTCGGATTTGATTCGTACTCTAACCTTCGATATTGAGGATTTGAAGAAGTTGATTGAAGATCTTATCAAGAGAACACCACCACCACCGAAGGGGTAATTCGTCATCAGGTTTGGCATCCCCTTGGCTTGTTCCAAGCTTGGGGAAGTGCCGCGGTATCACCACCATTATCTTTTATCTTTTACCTTTTTAGTGGATTCATATATGTGGTAGAGAGGTTATCTTATAGTTTGGTTTGCATGTGGAAGTATCTCTCCTTTATTTGATTATCTATGTATCCCTTGGTGTGAGTGTCTTTATTGAATATTAATGAGAAGTCTCATCTTTTACTTTTTGCACTTCTTATTTTAGTTTGCAATCTCTATTATATGATGGATCTTGTTGATCAGTATTGGCATCACTTTGGGGATCATCAAGTGGATTTAAATTGGTTTTGGCAAACCGAGTTCTGGTCAGTAGCATTACTTTGAAAGAGAAAAAGAGAAAGAAAAAAAGCTTACAGATATTTTGTATCATTTGTTTTCTTTCTTGTTGGCTCATAAGCTTAGTATTCTCTGTTTAAGATCTTTTGTGCCTTCAAGGAAGATTGCATGTTTGGCTTTATTAATTGTATGTTTGCTTGGTTCTTTCAACTCTCTTGCTTGCTACCCAGCCTTGCAAGCCAAAAACCTGTTTTGAGAAGGCATACTTCTCATGTTTCCAAATCCCTTTGAACCAAAACTTTTTCCACTTGTGTCCACCTTATCTACCTAGTAGCTTTTGGTATTCCAAGCAAATTCTCAAGCGTCATCTATCTTTCGAATTAAAAAGTATTTTGTTATGTGAAAACTAGTTAGTAAAGCTCTCACGAACTTGACGACACACTTTATTTCTTGCCCCTAATAGACTTGAACCATTGTGCCATCGAAGTTGTATATGCTTGCATCTATACGATGGAATTAGAAGAACCGTGCTATCACGGGTAACGTTTTCAACATTGCACTTGTACTCGGTACACAGTTGATATCGTGCTCTTTTGTCTATGGATGTCAACGCTGTGAAATAAAGAGGGAACTTGTAAGTCCATTGAGTATGTATTTTGTGTTAGAGAAACACCTGGGCCGCTAGCCTAAGCCATGCCTTATTGATGGGGATATGCCTACCGGGGCATACCCAGCAGGACATTTCCGACTGGCCCAGGTGCCAGCGAGTGGGCCTGCAGGACGGCGACTGGATCAAGATCTGGCGTGGACTCAAGCGACTGGAAGCTGAAGGCCTAGAAGCGTAGATAGGCCCAGTCAAATTAGGTTAAAGGATCACTGAAACCTTAACTGATTCGGTTGAGATCTGTAAACCCTAGGGAGGTGAGTCTATATAAACCTCCCTAGAGGACGCACAGAGGATACGTTCCATCATACACCCAAGCGACTTCACGCCTAGCCGCTTTCGCCCCATTGTACTCTCACCATAATACAATCTAGCAGGAGTAGGTCTTTACCCTCCGGGGGGCCGAACCTGGGTAAATCCTTGTGTCTCCTCCCTCATTTCGCACCGTAGATGGCTGGCCGCCCTTTCCCCATGTTCTACTACTCGCTGCCGATTGCAGCATCTGCCGTGGTCATTCCCACGACAGTGGCGCCCACCATGGGGCCTGGCCGGTCAGGCCGGTGTTCTGCGGTGAGATCCAATGTGCCCATCAACGAGACGATCGCCACCGGCCGTATGATTGCGATCGGCGAGATGCTCCAGATCTTGCCGAGCAGCTACGTCCCGGCGGCGCGACCCGTCACACGTAGCATGATCCTGCCAGTCGGCACGATCAGCCTCTTCGTCGGCCTCACCGACGTCATCATCTCAGAGGACTTGGCTCGCATCCACGAGTCGCCACCATGCGACCGGCTCTCTGAGAGCCAAGTCCGCATGATCCACCGCCTCACCTCCGAGTACGACTCGGCCCACAGCAACGCGACCGAAACCACCGCGGCCGCAGAAGACGCGACCCTCAACGACGACGCCGATTCGGTGACCCCGACGTCACTCGCCGGGTCCATTGTCGCCGCGTCACCCGCGGGCTCCATCACCCAGGTCTCCAACATCGGAGACTTCGAGGATCCCTCTATCCTTGGGATCTTCGACTTCGACTCCGGGTCGGAGAACTCCGCCGACCTCCGCGACGGAACCGGCCACCACGCCGCGACCTACATGGCGACTGGCGGCGACCCGCCGGAAGATCCATTCTCCACGCCGATCCACCCCAACGCGACGGCAACGGAGGTCGAGGAACTCCGCCTGAAACTGGCGGAAGCGGTCCGCAAGGAACAAGCCGAGCGCGATTTTTTTTGCCTCGAGCAGGTAACAGCGCAGGAGCTGTCGCGCTACCACCAGCTCCGAATCAGGTCGCGTCTGAACGCCACTGTCCAGGGGCGCGCCCTGAATTTTGACGACGAGAACGATCCAGCCCGCGCGGCCGAGCGCGCTATCTGCGAGAATGCGCCACCAGGAGGAAGCACTCGACCCCACCAGGGTCAACGGCCAATGGAGCCCCGCCACCAGCCAACCGCGCACCCCTAGGGACCAGCCGCAGATCGTGGTCTCCTCACGGGAGCGAGACACGAACAACCTACCGCTGTTCTCCACCCCAATGGACATCCTCGTCGCGGGCCGAGCAGCAGTGAACAACATCGCAGCGACTGGTGAAGGCGCCCTGCAGATCCAGTACACCAAGGCCCTGCTCGCAAAAGCGGTCGAGCAACAAAATGCAGGCGTCGACTCACGGGGTCGGATGTACTCGCGTTCATCGGGCAGCAGAGCGGCCTCAAGCGGCCGCCCCATGGCGGCAAACACCCTCAACTGCCCACCACCCGAACCACAACAGCTCCAATACCGACCCGCGAACACGGCACTCTCCACCAATGACCCCCGGCCGGCGACCAACTTCGTCGCCGCCAACGGTCAACCCATCGACGCCCGCACCCACATCATCAACAACCAGAGCTGGTGCGCACGCCAGCCCGACGACCTGCGGCATACCCTCACCAACCGCCGCGACGGTGAGCCGAAGGGGTCGCTAAGCCGACTCGGGCCCCGGTGCTTCGAACCGATGATCCGAGGTGAGAGATACCCAACGAACTTCAAAGCGCTGAAGGAAATAGAGAAGTACGACCCCTTGTACGATCCCTCCGTGTGGCTGGATACCTACCTCATGGCGATGGGAATCGCTGGCCACACCGATCTACTAGCCGCCCGCTACCTTCCCCTGATGATGGAGGGAGCGTGTAGGCAGTGGATCAACACTCTCCCCGCGGACAGCATCGACTCCTGGGAAGAGATGCGCGACGCCTTCGTCAGGCACTTCGAGGGTTCATACACCCGCGCCACCACCATCGAGGACCTCGAATGATGCGTCCAGGGACCTCGCGAGTCGACCCGCAGCTGGGTCCAACGGTGGCAAGAACTGTGGTACAACGCGGTCGGTATCCACCCAGACACCGCGATCCACTGCTTCAAGACCTCGTGCCGCTACGAGCCCCTGGTCGCCAAGCTCAAACGAGCGTACCGCACACTCGACAACATACCGGATCTCCTAGAGATCGCCAAAAGGTACGCGGAGAAGACCCAAACCAAGAAACCGACGACGAGTCGGGAGGACAACGCCGCATGAGCGGCAACGACAACGGAAGACGATCCAATCTACGCTACAGCAACACTCGCCTCACCGGCAAGCGCCGCAGTGATGGGTGAGTCGACTTCGTCGCCAACGCTGGATACGCGCAGCGCGAGCCCAAGAGCTTCCGCCGTGACGGGGGGCAACGCCACGACGGTGGCAACTACAAGGCGAAGCCGAGGTTCCATCCCGCGGACCTTCTTAAGCAACCTTGTGTATTTCACAGTAGGGAAGGAAAGCCTGCTACGCACATGACCGCCGACTGCCATTCTCTCAAGGAGATCGAGAAGGCACGACATGCGCGGGAAGACCCCGACAACAACCCGCCAAACGGCGGAAAATTCGGCAGTGTGGCAGGATCTCTCCACACCTTCACAGGCTTCAACACGAAGCGCGAGAAGAAGGTCATCGCCCGCGCCGTCGCCGTCAACGCGGTGGCCTAGGTGGACGTCCCCCAGTTCCTAAACTGGTCTGAGCAATCAATCACTTGGAGCCTCCAGGACCACTCGCCATGAATCGAGTACCCAGGCGGAGTCGCCCTGGTGGTCAAGCCCAAGGTGGGAGACTACTGGATCCCCAAGACACTGATGGACGGCGGCAGCTCCATCAACATCCTGTACCTGGACACCTTCAGGCGACTGCGGCTCCCGCAGTCGATGGTCGAGACGACCTACACCATGTTCCACGACATCGTCCCCGCTCGGAAGGCGTACCCAATCGGCAAGGTCACGCTGTCAGTCACCTTCGGCACACCGGCAAACTTCCGCACCGAGCGGATCGTCTTCGAGCTGGTGCCCTTCGACAACCCCTACCACTGCGTCCTGGGGCGCCAGGCGTTCGCCAAGTTCATGGCGGCGCCCCACTACGCATACAACGCAATGAAGATCCCCGGACCGCGCGGTGTCATCACCATCCACGGCGACCCCGACATGGCGCGGTCACGAGCCAAAGGAGCTGAACTTCCGCCGACGCCATCGCGGCGAGGCCAACCACGCCGACGAAGCCGCTTACGCCAGAAATGCAGGGTCAACAACGACGACCCCACCATACTCAAGAAGCCCAACTCGGAGGGTGGCAACACCTCAGCCTTCGAGGCAACGACGCATACCCGCACCGTCAAGCTGGTCCCAGGCGACTCCAGCCAGACGGTGACGATCGGGACGGGCATGAGCCCAACATAGGAAGGCGCGCTCATCGAGTTCCTCCGTGAGAACAGGGACATCTTCGCATGGAAGCCCTCTGACATGCCTGGTGTCCCTAGGGAACTCGCTGAGCACAAACTCAATGCCGACCCCAAAGTGCGACCCGTCAAGCAGTCACTGCGGCCCTTCAATGAAGAGCACCGCCGAGCCATCGGCGAGGACGTGTAGCGTCTACTCGCTGCAGGCTTCATCCGGCCAATCAAGTACTCCAAGTGGCTGGCAAACCCAATCCTGGTCGAGAAGAAAAATGGGACCTAGAGGATGTATATCGATTAGACAAACTTAAACAGCGCCTGCCCGAAGGAGCAATTCGTCCTCCCGCGGATCGACAAAATAATCGATTCCACCGCTGGCTCGGAGTCGCTATGCTTCCTCGACGCCTACTCTGGGTACAACCAGCACAAAATGGCCGTTGAGGACGAAGAGAAGACGGTGTCGCTATGCTTCCTCGACTCCGACCTTGTCGCCGGGCAAGTCGCTGGCACCTGCGACGCCATCTCCCCCACCATGGCAGCATACCGCCAAGCAGTGGACAAGCTGGGTGGACACTTCACAGGCTACTTCGTCAAATGGATTGACAGGTGGAAGAACGAGGAGGCCGACGCACTCTCTCGCATCGGCTCGGCTCGACTCGCACCACCCGCCGGCGTCTTCCTCGACACCATCACCAAGCCTTCCGTCTCTCCCCCAAGGGAGATCGACATCGGAGTCCCGATGCAACTAGAGGCGGCCCTGGTCGCACTTATCGCCGAGCCAGACGACTGGACCGCTCCGTACACTGCCTATTTGGAGGGAGGCACCCTGCCAGCGGATGAAACGGATGACCGGATGATAACACGCTGCTCCAAATCCTTCGTC
The DNA here is from genome assembly GCA_023614405.1 of Avena insularis. NCBI lineage: Eukaryota > Viridiplantae > Streptophyta > Magnoliopsida > Poales > Poaceae > Avena > Avena insularis. The sequence goes on from CM042697.1 coordinate 360,984,143, forward strand.
ATCATCAACGGCGAGCTCCACAAGCACAGCGTGACTGGCGTGTTCCAACGCTGCATTCAACCCGCTGAAGGACGCAAAATCCTCCAAGACATCCACTCCGGCGACTGCGGCCACCACGCCGGCGCCCGCTCTTTGGTCACAAAGGCTATGCGACAAGGCTTCTACTGGCCCACCGCACACGCAGACGCTGTTGACATTGTCCAGCGGTGCGTCGGATGCCAGAAGTACGCCAACCAGACCCACGTGCCGAGCTCGGTGCTCAAGACAATCCCCATCACCTGGCCGTTCTCCATGTGGGGCATGGACATGGGAGGCCCTTTCAAAAAGGCCCCCTCCAGCTTCACCCACCTCCTATTCGCAGTCGACAAATTCATAAAATGGGTGGAGGCCAAGCCAGTCCGCAAATGCGACGGGAAGACCGCCACCAAGTTCCTACGTGAGCTCATCTATCGCTACGGTTCCCAAACAGCATCATCACGGACAACGGCACCAACTTCGCTAAAGGAGCCATGGCCGAGTTCTGCGAGGAACATCACATCCGACTCGACCTCGCCTCAGTCGCTCACCCGGAGTCCAATGGCCAGGCGGAACGAGCGAACCAGAGCATCCTCCATGGCCTGAAGCCACAGCTCCAAGTACCACTCGAGCGCACCGCCGGGTGCTGGGTTGAGGAGCTACCCTCCGTCATTTGGGGCATTCGCACCTCCGTCAACAGGTCGACAGGATTTACACCCTTCTTCATGGTGTACGGCGCCGAGGCAGTCATGCCCACCGACCTCGAGCACGACTCGCCAAGGGTGGTAAACTACACGGAGGCTGCAAACGAACTCGCACGACAAGACAGAGTCAACCAGCTCGATGAGTCACGCGACCTAGCTCGCTCCCGCACCGCCATCTACCAGCAAGGGCTCCGCCGCTACCATATCCGGCGAGTAAGGACTCGCACTTTCAAGGAGGCGACCTGGTACTACGCCTCATCCAGGACAAGAAGGGCATGCACAAGCTCTCCCCCCCTGGGAGGGACCATTCGCCATCGGGCGAGTCCTAGGCAACGACGCCTACTACCTCACCGACGTCCGAGGAGACGGGCAACTCGACGTCAAGCGACCGTGGAATGTAAACCTCCTACGGAAGTTCTACTCCTAGAACTCCATACATGTACCCTCCACCTGCTATGAAATAAAACAGATCGGTTACCGCAAATTGCATCTACTCTCTATGTCTTGTGCCATTCGCACTCGTAATAACAGCGTTAAGCTATTCGCAGAAGTCAACCTTTGGTAAAGCAACCGGCACGGCCAAGTAGTGCGGTACAAGGGCACTGGGAGACCCCAGGCCTTGTAACGTCCATGAAAAACGCCAACCCGGAGCCCCCATTGGAGTCGCCTAGCCCGACTGGCTTACCGAGCCAGGACAACTTCCCTCGCTCCTCACAGCAACCAAAGTCACCTGCATCCTCGGCACAACGACTCGAACAGCCAAGTACCACGCTCGGGGACTGACGTCCGGTCAAATACGAGTGGCTAGGGAAAAACGCCCAGTACGAGAGCGTGCCCAGGACTCGCCATGCGAATGATCCTTCGGGTCAGGCAGGAGAGACGCGCTCACTCTAACGCGCTTAGTCCTCACCTACCTTGGAGCTGCGACTAGAACCACCAAGTACCATGCTCGGGGACTCGGATACCCGACCTCATTCGCGCATGGGAAAACGGTCAAGTAAAGAGCACCCACAGGAGTCGCCCAGCGACTGCCTCCCCGATCTCTGGCGAGTTGACCTCAATAGCGAAACCATTGACAAAACACTCAAAATCGCAAACACATAACAAACGAGGTAAACCCCATAAAAAGGGCGGACGTGCTCGGGGACTCGTCCAATCAGCATTCGAAATCGCGAAACAATTCACAAAACAACACAAATTTTCATTACAGCATAACAAAGTCGTTCCAAAATACAAGATAAGTCCAATGGCTATTTGTTACTAACGCCCTAGGGCACAAAGCTTCTACTCCGCAGGTTTCGACACCGACTCGCCGCCACCCCTGCGGTTGCGAATGAAGGGCACGTACGGGTTCGACGGGTACATCGTCAACTCACCCGCCATCGCCGCACGGAACGGCTGCTCGACTTTGAAGTCCCAGTGCTTCGGCTCGGGATCGTTGGGTGCGACAGTCGATAGGGGAGGAGGTTGCCCATCACCCAAACGCGATCGGAATACACCGAGGCCCGGTCCGTCAGCTTCAGCGCCTCGGCGATCTCCACAGAGCCCGTCGACGAGGGGTAGCCACTCTTCACATCATCAAGGTCGAAGTCCTCCGGGAAATGGGCAAGTCCAAGGCTGAGCGTCGTCTTCGCCCCGTGCCGGAACGCCGACTGCGTCATGAACTCGACGACTGCCAGAGCCTTCTCCAAATAACGCCATACCTCGACGAGGTTGCTAGGAATCACTTCCGTGGGTGATATCTCCTGCAGATACGCTCGAATGTAGGCCACGGACAACGCGGCCGAGTCGACCAAAGTGGTCACACACTGCCGCGCGTCGTATGACTGCGCCTCCTCCGAGCTGTCAATAATCCGGCCTATGGACAGAAGCTGGGAGTGAGTACACCAATGATTCCACAATGTATCTATTGCAGGCAGAGGAAGAAAGGTTTACCAATTAGAGGACGGCAGAGGCCCGTGATTAAGCTTTGAAGCAAGGAAAAGTCGTTCTGCAGCCCAACAACGAGTGCGTCAGACACCTTCCGTTCTTTAGCAGCAGCTGTCACAGCAGCTTTCGCTCGCCCCTCCGCCGAGCTCGCCTCCGCCTTCGCTTCCTTGAGCTCACGCCCCAGATCAGCGATCCGCTTCTCGGCTATGCTCAAAGCAGATTGAGCCGCCAGGTCACCCGCCGGGACAAGGCCCCGGCGGACCTCCTCCGCCTCGGCTGCAATTGCTTGGAGTCCCTTGTTCGTCTCTTGGACGGCAACAAGTTCCTTCTCCATGCGACACTTTGCTGCAAGCCAATCGACCGATTCGCGCTGCAGGCCCTGCGCACAAACTAAACCGTCAACAACTTCGAAAATCCTAAGTGCCCACCCGCTGAAATTCAGCGTCTAGGCACTCGGGGACTGGAGATCAAAAATCCTAAGTGCCCACCCGCTGAAATTCTCCGACTAGGCACTCGGGGATGGAGATCAAAAATCCTAAGCGCCCACCCGCTAAAATTGAGCGACTAGGAACTCGGGGACTGGACGCTACAAAAACACTAAGAATCCGACCACTGAAATTCAGTGGCCCGATCCTCGGGGACTGGACATACCTGGATGGCTGCGCCCAGCATGCCGTGAAGCTCCAGCGCGTCCACAGATGCAAGCAGGACCGGAGTGTGTCCGTGACGCTGCTCGACCTCCGTCTCGGTGACCCCTGGCATCTAGACCGGAGTGTGACCACTTTGGGCGAGGAAATAGCCTCCTTGGTCTTCGAGGCCACTTCCGCCGCAGTCGGAGGTTCGCTTGGAGCAACTGCCGTGTCATCAGAGACCGTGACGATGTTGTCGCCTTTCGCCCTCTTGGCACCATCTGCGGGAGCAGCGACTTCGTCAGTTTTCCTCTTCTACGAGGGGTCCTCCTCGGTGACGACTGGCGGAACCTTGGCCACGAAAGAATGGCCGATATTTTTAACTCCAGTCCTGTGAAACAACGATATGAGTAAAAATTTCCAATTTCAATGGAAGGCAAGCAGATGAACAAGACGTACTTGGCTACTGGTATGAACCGCAGACCCGTGCGGATGCTGGCCGGCTTCTCCAGCTCGAGCCCCAACTTCCGACTGAGGCCCATCTCGAACACAACGTGTGCCCAAGACACGGAAGGCCTCTTCGAAGACGAGGCCACGGCAGGAGCCTCCGTGATGACATCTGCGGGAGCTTTCCTGGGAGGCGAAGCTGCTGCGGCTGGAGTAGCCCCCAACCCAGAGACCGGGGCGAATGGGGGTGGAAGCGATGCCCGAGGTACCTCATACAGGGGAGCGGCAGCATCCGGTGCTACGGTCGTGCGCGCCGCTTCGCCCTTAGTCGAGCTGGTGGTGTCAGAACTGGTCGCAGAACGGGGCGGAGATGCCTGCTTTGCCGGCTTCGTCTTCCTCTTCGGCGGAGCCTTCACCTCCTCCTTCTTCTTCTTCTTCTTCTTCTTCTTCTTCTTCTTCTTCTTCTTATTCTTCTTCGAAGGCGTGGCCTCACGATGTGAGGTGTGCTCGGGAAGCTCATCATCATCGTCATCGTGAGGTTCGGCTTCTACTCGCCTCGAGCTCGCACTGATGCTGCCCGCGAGTCTTGCGAATCGTCGGGGCAGCGTCCTCCACGGGCTCGTTGTCATCGTCGTCATCGTCATCACCCTCGTCGCTCCCGATGTTTCCTTTGGCGGGTGGCGACTCGCTCCCGTCCTGGACGGACGAGCTCGAGTTCTCGTCGTCTGCGGGTGGGAGCCACCCTTCTACCACTTGGAACAACTACAACCAGCATGAGGCAACGTCAGCATAACCGCGAATGCATCGTCTGCGACTGCAAATGGTGGCGAAAAATGGCGACTTACCATCGGAGCTGGGCTCCTTGCGGTATAGGGGGCGACCCCGGCCTTCGCGTCCAGGTACGCCGCCTGGGTGATCTTATTTAGGGCCAGGGTGTAATCTTCGAGCCTCCACTCAGTGAGGCAGGACTTCGTCAGGTCATCCTTACCCGTATACTCGTACATGTAATGGTCACGGTGGGCCAAAGGCACGAGCCACCGCCCGAACCAGAAATTGTAGAGGTTAATGGTTTGGAGGCCCTTCTTCTTCAGACCGTGGATGGTTTGAAGCATTTCGTCGACAACCATCCGTTGATCCAGCGGGAGCTTGCCGACCTAGAGCCGACGCGGTTCGGGCCGGTCGGCGAAATACCTTGGAAGCGCCACCTCGCCGTCTAGAGTCGACTCGGTGACGTAGAACCAGGATTTCTTCCATTCGCTTGCCGTCTTGGCAGGCAGCATCAGGTCGAAGAATGACGCCTTCGACTTCATCTGGAACGTCAGGCCACCCACAGCCAGCATCGGGCCGCCTGATTCTTCGCGGCTGATCCTCCCGTGGAACAGATCTTGCCACAAGGGGAAGTAGGGCCTACAGCCCAGATTGCACTCACAGAACGCCACAAAAATGGCGAGCTGCTCGATGCTATGAGGGCCTAGGTCCGATGGCTGGATCCCATAGTAGGCGCAGAAGCGCCAGAAGAAGAGAGAAGTGGGAAAACCTAGCCCCCGGTCCAGGTGGCTGGTGAGGCAGATGAATTCTCCCTCGCGCGGGTCCGGAGTCACTTCTCCGTCCGCGGGGATGCGCCATCTACCGACGCGCAGGATCCCGGTCTCCTCGAAGGACGCCAGTAGCGCCCTGGTACACTTGGATCTGCCCCATGGTTCGGTGGAGGGGGCCATTGGTCGGAAGGTCGCGGAGGTTGGGGCTCTCTGGATTGGTTGGATCGCGATGCGAAGTGGAAAACGAAGATGGGCGAAATCGGAGGAAGGACGGAGGAGTGTCTCCCCGTTCGCCTGTCATTCTCCTTATATAGCGGTTGCTACCCACCAATTTCGGGAGCCGTTACTACGCGGTAATTACGCCAAAGTTACCGTTGGATTACCCCAATGGCTAGTTTGGGCCCCACTTGACGGTCCAACTTCATCCATTCGACCCGTCGCTCCGGGCGACTCGACGACTCGCCGACCCGATCACTACAACAGTGACTGAGTGTTCGCCGACCCGTTCGCCGAGCTGCGACCCGATCGGTCGCCGTTATTGCGACTAGAATAACCAGTTTTTCCTTTATTCAGGAGTCCGCCGCCGATTCGACTGGGCGTCCGCATTGGACCCGTATACACCGACTGCCAGCAAAAACCTGCGACCAATCAACGATGGCCTCGGGAACTACTGATGGGGATATGCCTACCGGAGTATACCCAGCAGGACGTTTCCGACCGGCCCAGGTGCCAGCGAGTGGGCCTGCAGGACGGCGACTGGATCAAGATCTGGCGTGGACTCAAGCGACTGGAAGCTGAAGGCCCAGAAGCGTAGATAGGCCCAGTCGAATTAGGTTAAAGGATCGCTGAAACCTTAACTGATTCGGTTGGGATCTGTAAACCCTAAGGGAGGTGAGTCTATATAAACCTCCCTAGAGGACGCATAGAGGATACGTTCCATCATACACCCAAGCGACTTGCTGCCTAGCCGCCGAGCTTGCCCCATTGTACTCTCACCATAATACAATCTAGCAGGAGTAGGTCTTTACCCTCCGGGGGGCCGAACCTGGGTAAATCCTTGTGTCTCCACCCTCATCTCGCACCACAGATGGCTGGCCGCTCTTGCCCCATGTTCTACTACTCGCTGCCGATTGCAGCATCTGCCGTGGTCATTCCCACGACACTTATCATGGTGGAAACTTGCAGCATCACCATAGTGAGCTATCTATGAAGCATCCTCAATAAAAATCTATGCACATCATAAATAAAAAGATCGCTGAGATGCTCATTGTCTGCTTGCCTTGTCATTTTGGTTATGGGAAAGCTCTTGTACCATGTGCAAGGGGTACCCCGTTGGCGGTTCTCTATGATACGCATGTACTTACAATGACAAGAACTTACCTGTGACCAAAGTTGAGTAGCATGAGGAGTGGCCCTTATATTCAAGGGACATGAGATTGCCAACTTATATTTTGTCAAGTATATACTCCATCTTTGTGCACTTTAACCTTAATCATGTCAAGATGCCTATGATAGGGGCAATGAGGGCTCAAAGCTAGTAAGTACCATAATCTTTTGGAAGCTCTTTATGACTTGTAATCCCTGCTTCCCTCTAAGAAGGGACCTTTCTCCCACTTCCAAGTTGAGTCAGTAGACCTACTTCCTCTCTTTCTCCAGCAAGCATTTGAGTTGTTGTCTTTTAAGCATTCATATGGTGATTTATTCAATCATCTTCTTTATCTTCCTTGTTTGCGCAAAACTCTTACCTATTGAGTATTACTGTGAAAGCCTTCACTTGTGAAAAACCTTTTTGAGCACAGAGTGCTCCTGTTATAAAACTTCTGCAAAAAGCTTTTTGTGAAATGTTTGACAGGTGTTCTTTGACCAAGAACAAGTTTGCCAATTCCAATTATGATTTATCTTTATGCATCTCTTTTGTGACTGTTGTACTTGGTTGCAAGCTAAGTTATATAATGATGAGTTGCTTTCTCTATGAGTTGTGCAATGGTAAGTGTGATGCTTCTTGTTCGTATTATTTTATCGACACTTCACTCCATAAACATGTGGACATGTTTACCAAGCTTAATTTTCGCTTGGGCACAAGCGAAGGTCTAAGCTTGGGTGAGTTGATACGCCCAATTTGCATCACCATTCTATATCATAATTTACCTCTGTTCATTGATATTTGTCTAATTATGAGGTATTACTTATGGCTTTTCATCTGTTTATGCATGTTGGATGATTCTTGGAGGATGGTCTACCGGAGTCTGGATTTTGATGGAAAATAAGTCGTTTCGGTGCAATTTCACGAAGAACATAAAAATACCAGAAAAATATGGGAAAATATTATTTTTCGAGAAGAATGAGGAAGCCAAAAGGAGGAGCGAAGAGGGGCCGCAGGGGGCCCACACCCCCTAGGCGCGGGTCCCCCCTGGGCCGCGCCTAGGGAAGGTGTGGCACACCTGCCCGGCTCCCGACTCTTCCCCTTCGCCTATATCTTACCTACGAAACCTTAAGGCTAGGGGGCGACCACAGATAGATTTCCACCGCCTCTGGGGGACGAAAAATACTGAGAGAGAAAGATCTCTTCGGCAGACAGATTTCTGCTGGGGGAATTCCTTCCCGCAGATGGGAGACCGTCGCCATCAACACCATCATCAAGATAGGCTTCATCGGGATCATCATCATCATACACACCATCATCTCCACCAGCACCATCATCACCACTCCGTCCCGCTGTAACAATTGTATTGTATATTGCTTTAGTTCTTAGGGGAAACTTTCCCCGTATTGATTACTATTATAGTTGATGCTTGTGAGTGGAACCATTGGATTATTGTTTATGTTCAGATTGTTATCCATTACCATATCATCTTTGATCTTGATCCATATGATGTCTTGTGAGTAGTTCGTTTAGTTCTTGAGGACATGGGGGAAGTTATGTTGTTATTAGTGGATTTGTGTTGAGTTATTATTCAATGGTTTAGTATTTAAGTTGTGGTTCTATTCTTCTAGTGGTGTCATGTGAACGTTGACTACATGATACTTCACCATTTATGGGCCTAGGGGAATGCATTGTGTATTTGGCTACTAATTGTGGGGTTGCCGGAGTGACAAAAACCTAGACCCCCATTAGGACACCTTTGCACAACGGAGTGTTGGATCTCAGAGTTTAAGGCTGTCGTTATATTTATATCTTAATTACTTTCCTGTAGTTACAGATGTTTGCAGGGGTTTAATCATAAGTATGTATTAGTCCAAGTAAGGTCGGTATGTTAGAACAGGTACACCCACACAACACTTACAACACAGAGAAGAGTACTCAGCTATTTGAAGCGAAAGCACTTGACAGAATTCCCATGTGTCCTCGAGAACATTTGGTCCTTAGAAGTATTTCCACCGGCTTGTCCTTTGCGTAGAAAGGATTGGGCCACTTGCTTCGTTTGTTTGTTGTCTTTGTTACTTGCTCTTTGTTTTGTTGCCTTATGAGAAAACCACTAAAATCCGTTTGGTAAGTACTTACAGAGAGTTCCTGCTCCATACCACTGTTCAACACCTTCTTCTCCTCGTTGGGATCGACACTCATATTTATCGAAAGTACTACAATACACCCCATATACTTGTGGGTCATCAGCCAACCGGCCCGAGCCGTGTCGGCTTCAAGTCGCCAAGCTTCCGCTCGACCATCGGATGGTGGTCGACGAAATGCTGACGAAGATTCGTCAGCTAAAGAAGGATGGCCTTCAGACCATCAACCTATACAACTGCTGGCTCGGGTGGCAGTTGGTGCCTTTCGCCAGCCACGCCCATTGGATGTACGAGTACACGGGCAACGACGACGTGACCAAGTCCTGCACCGCCAAGTGGAAGGTCAACGACTACGCCTCCGCCCTGAAGAAAATCACCGACGTGGAATATCTTGACACGAAGGCCGGGATTCCCCCGTACACCATGAAGCGCAAGGCTCCGCTAGTAAGTTCTCACTTCCTTGTCCATTTCACAATCGCAGATATGCAGTCATGGTTTTGCTAATTGCGTTTGTCTGTGCAGTTGTTCCAAGTGGTGGAAGGTTGGATTCCGCCTGCGAACGAATCCATTGAGGACGAGAGCGAGTCGTCCTCCGACAAGGACAATGTAGGAGGCAATGATGATGCTGATGACGATGATGGTGATGACGAGGCCGTGGAGGTCGCTGCACCCGCGGTTCGGAAGACCCGCGTGCAATGGCAGCGCGAGCTCGAGGCCAGCAAGAGCCTCGAGGCTCACGACGGGGGCGACGATGACGCCATCGAGAAAACTTCTCGGCACGTGGCTTCGACGTCAAAGAAGAAATTGCCAAAGAAGATGAAGGGGCTGGCCAAAGCAGTGTCGCTTCCACGGTTTGCAAGTAGCTCCAAGGCGACCAGTGTGGCCGAAGAGGCCGGGGACAGTGCGCCGGCACGGTCGACTGCGGCAGCTGATGCGGCCATGGTAGAAGACGAAGTGTTATTGGCGTCCCTGCCACCGCCCTTCATCACAGTCACCGGGATCGGGGCTGCTCCGCCCGCGGGGGCGTCGCCACCAAGGGAGGCACCCGCGGTTGCCGGGGACCTTCCCGCCATGGCTTCATCCTCGAAGAATCCCTCCGTGTCTTGGGCTCAAAGTGTGCTCGAGACGGGCCTCAGCCGGAAGTTGGGGCTAGAGTTGGAGAAGTCGGCGCATATTCGCACCGGCCTGCACTTCATCCTAGTCACTATGTAAGTATCTTTGGTGTATTTCTTTGAGCGACTAATTTGTATTTGTCTGGTGAACTCACTGACGACGTCGTGTTACAGGACTGGTGTGAAAAAAATAGGTCACCCCTCGGTGGCAAAGGTCCCATTGGGTATCGTGGGGGCGCAAGTCAATCCCTTGAAGAAGAGGAAGAGCGACGATGCCGAGGCACCTGCTGAGGGCGCGAAGAGGGCAAAGGGCGACGAGGTCGTCACGATCTCGGACGAACCAGTTCACGCCCCAAGCGAGGCTCCAACTGGAGCGGGTGCAGCCACGAAGGACGTAGTGGACGCGGAGTCGCAGCGGATGAACCCCGCGGCGCCGGTTTGGGCAACGGGCCCATCATCGAGTGCCACGGGAGCAGCGGTGGCGACCTTCCCTCACTTTGTGGCGAGGGCCTCCGTGGCGAGTGCTTCAGCGCAATCGGCCCAGGTGCCCGAAATTTTGGGCTCGGAGGTCGAGCAACGTCACGGGCGCACACCTGTTGTGCTCCCGTCGGTGGACGCGTCCAAGCTCCATAGTATGCTAGGTGCGGCCATCCAGGTATGTCCAGTCCCCGAGGATCTGGTCACTGAATTTCAGCAAGTACATTCTTACTGTTTTCGTTGTCCAGTCCCCGAGTGGTTAGTCGCTGAATTTTAGCGGCTAGGAACTTAAGAATTTCTTTGCTTTCTAGTCCCTGAGTGGCTAGTCGTTGAATTTCAGTGGCTAGGCACTTAGGAAGTTCTTTGCAATGTTTGGCTGATTTTTTTCATGGTTGTGCAGGGCCTTCAGTGCGAGTCGGCGGAATGATTGGCCGCCAAGGAGCATCTGGAAAAGGAATTCCGCTCCATGCAAGAGGCAAACGAGCAACTTCGAGCGACTGCTGGTAAGATTTTGAGGCGCCCTTTGTCAGGGATGTCTTTTTCTGATTTTGTACTCACAGTTGTGTTGATGCAGAGGATCATGCAGCCATGGTGGATAAGGCTCGCGAGGGTATGGTCCCTGCCAGCGAATTGATGGCTTCCCAGTCGTCGTTGACTGCCGTGGATAAACGGGTAGCCGAGCTGGAGTGAGATCTCAAGGCCATGAAGGCGGAGGCGACCTTGGCGGATGAGAGCTCTCGAGTCTCCAGGACTTCATTACGGGACTCTGCCGTCCTTTGATTGGTGAGATCCTTTAATTGTCGTGTGATTTGTCTGGCGAGTCCCCGATTGCGCGGGTTGCCTTTGTGTTTTTGGCACCCTTCTGATTGTAGTTTTCTTGTGCTTCTCATGGAAGATCCTTGACGACGAGGCCGAGGCGCAGTCGTACGATGCGCGGCAGTGTGTCACCATGTTGGTGGACTCTGCCGCTCTGTTGGTGACTTGCATTCGCGTGTATCTTTAGGAGAATTTGCCGACAGAGGTGATCCCTAGCGATCTCACCGAGGTTTGGCGCTATTTGGAGAAGGCTCTAGCGGTTGTGGATTTCATGTCGCGGTCGGCTTTCCGCTGTGGGGAAGCGACTGTACTGAGCCTTGGGCTCGCGCACTTCCCCGATGATTTCGACCTCGACGACATCACCAGCGAATATCCTTTGTCGACGGGCGTGGTCGAGATCTCCGACGTGATGAAGCTGACCAATCGGCCGCGGTCTACTCTGATCGGGTGCTGGCGATGTGCCACTTCTTGCCATATCAGGAGACGATGGTAGCCCCGAACAACCCCGAGCCGGCGAACTGCGACCTCAAGGTGGAGAAGCCGTTCCGATTGGCGATGGCGGGCACCTTGACAATGTATCCGTCGAACCCGTGGGTGCCCTTCATCCGTGTCCGCGGAGGTGGTGGCGTGTCGTCGTCGAAGCCTGCGCCGTAAACCAGTTTGCCGATTGGCGTTAGTTGTAAAAACTGTGTGCCTGCCCTTGTAAGCGAACAATATTTTGTTTTCATAAGGAATGCATGGATGCTTTTGTTAATGTTTTTTTGATTTTGAATTGTTTGGTTGTGCGAGTTCCCGAGCGCGTCCGCCCTTTTGTGGGGTTTACCTTGTTTCTTTGTGTGTATGTTTGTTTTTATATTGTTAGTTAACTTAGGTCGACTCGTCGTGGCTTGGAAAACCAGTCGCATGGCGACCCCAAGGGGTGATCTATACTTAGTTGTTTTCCCGGACGCGAACGGAGTCATCTGTACGAGTCCCCGAGCGTGGTACTTAGCCGTTCTAGTTGCATGCCCAAGGTATGTGAGGACGAGGCGCGTTGTATTTGGCGCGTCGCTCCACCTGACTCGGAGAATCAGTTGCATGGCGAGTCCAGGACGCGCTCTCATACTTGGTGTTTTCCCTCGCACATGGGTTTGGGCTGACGTCAGTCCCCGAGCGTGGTACTTGACCATTCGAGTCGCTGCGCCAAGGATGCGGAGGACTTTGTCACTGTCGGAAGCGAATGTGGTCGTCTTGGCTCAGAAAGCTAGTCGAGCGAGGCGACTCCGATGGGGCTCCGGGTTGGCGTTTTCATGGACGATACGAGGCCCGAAATTTATCGGTGCCCTCGTATCACACTACTTAGCCGTGCTGGTCGCGTGACCAAGGGTTGACTTCCGCGGTTAGCGTAACATTGTTCTTATGAGTGCGAGTGGCACAAGGTATGGAGAGTGGACACAATTTGTGCGAACCGATATTATTTATTTCATAGCGGGAAGGGAGTACATGTTTGGAGCTCTAGGTGTAGAACTTCCTTAAGAGGTTTACATTCCACAACCGCTTGACGTCGAGTTGTCCGTCGACTCGGACGTTGATGAGGTAGTAGGCATCGTTGCCAAGGACTCGTCCTATGGCGAATGGTCCCTCCCATGGGGGAGAGAGCTTGTGCATGCCCTTCTTGTCCTGGATCAGCCATAGGACCAGGTCGCCTTCCTGGAAAGTGTGAGTTCGGACTCGGCGGCTATGGTAGCGGCGGAGTCCTTGCTGGTAGATGGCGGTGCGAGAGTGAGCTAGTTCGCGCGCTTCGTCGAGCTGGTCGACTCCGTCTTGGCGTGCGAGCTCATTGTCGGCCTCCGCATAATTGACGACCCGAGGCGAGTCGTGCTTGAGGTCAGTCGGCATGACGGCTTCGGTGCCATACACCATGAAGAAGGGGGTGAACCCAGTCGACCTGTTGATGGAGGTGAGGATGCCCCAGATGACGGAGGGGAGCTCTTTGACCCAGCATCTCGGAGTTTGCTTGAGGGGAACTTGCAGTCGTGGCTTCAGGCCATGGAGGATGCTCTGGTTAGCATGCTCCGCCTGGCCATTGGACTCCAGGTGGGCGACTGAGACGAGGTCGAGCCGTATGTTGTGATCCTCGCAAAATTAGGCCATGGCCCCCTTGGCGAAGTTGGTGTCGTTGTCTGTGATGATGTTGTGCGGGAACCCGTAGCGATAGATGAGCTCGCATAGGAATTTGGTGGCGGTCTTTCCATCGCACTTGCGGACTGGCTTGGCCTCCACCCATTTTATGAATTTGTCGACTGCGACTAGGAGGTGGGTGTAGCCAGAGGGGGCCTTCTTAAAGGGTCCCACCATTTCCATGCCCCACACGGCGAATGGCCCAGTGATGGGGAAGGTCTTGAGCGTCGAGCTTGTTACGTGGGTCTGATTAGCGTACTACTGACACCCGACGCAGCGTTGGACGATGTCGACCGCGTCGGCGTGTGCGGTGAGCCAGTAGAAGCCATGTCGCATGGCCTTAGTGACTAGAGACCGGGCACCAGCGTGGTGGCTGCAGTCACCGGCGTGAATGTCTTGGAGGATCCTGCGACCCTCTGCTGGTTGTAGGCAGCGTTGGAACACGACGGTCATGCTGCGTTTGTGGAGATCACCGTTGATGATGACGAAGGATTTGCAGCGGCATACTATCATGCGGGCCTCCATCTCGTCTGCGGGTAGGGTCCATCCCTCCAGGTAGGCGACATATGGTGTGGTCCAGTCGCTTGGCTCCGTGATCAAGGCGACCAGGGCTGGTTCTGGTTGCAGCGGTATTCTGAGGTCGATCTCCCTCGGGGGAGAGATAGATGTCTTGGAGATGGTGTCGAGGAAGATGTCGGTGGGTGGCGTGTGGCGACCGACCCGATGCGAGAGAGGGCATCGGCCTCTTCGTTCTTGCGCTGGTCGATCCACTCGACGGAGTAGCCAGCAAAGTGCCCTCCTAGCTAATCCACTGCTTGGCGGTAAGCCGCCATGGTAGGGGAGACATCGTCGCAGGTGCCGGCGACTTGTGCGGCGACAAGGTCGGATTCACCGTAGCAGCACAGACGATTGAGGTTCATATCCTTGGCCGCTCGCATGTCGTGAAGGAGGGCCTCGTAATCGTCCATGTTGTTGGTGCAGGGGGTGAAGTCTAGGTACAGTACGTAGCATAGCTTGTCGCCCTTGGGGGACGTGAGGACGATCTCTGCCCTTGCGCCGTCTGCATTCTTGGACCCATCAAAGTGCAGCGACCAGTAATAATGGTATGGCAGTTTCTCCGGCCGTTGCGCCTCCTCCTAGTCGGCGAGGAAGTCCGCCAGGGCCTGCGACTTGATTGTCTTGTGCAGCTCGTACTTGATGTTGTGGACGCCGATCTCGACGGCCCACTTGGCGACTCGTCTAGTCACTTCACGGTTGTGGATGATGTCTTGCAATGGTGCCGAGGAGACGACCATGATTGGATGCTCCTAGAAATAGTGCGACAGTCGCCGCTAGGCTTGGAACACCGCGTATACCAACTTCTGGTACTGCGGGTAGCGCTGTCACGATTCGGTGAGTACTTCGTTGATGTAGTAGACATATCTCTGTACCGGGCGCTCCTTGCCTTCTTCTGGTTGTTAGACAACCATGACGGCGTTGACGACTTGTTCGGATGCCGTGACGTATACGAGCATGGGCTCCTTGTTGGCGGGTGCATCGAGTAGTGGGGCCGCGAGTAGCACTTCCTTGAGCGCGTGGAGCGCGTCGTCTGCCTCCTTGTACCACTGGACCGTGGGGTTCTTGCGCATTAGGTGGTAGAGAGGCATTTCCTTCTCACCTAACCGGGGGATGACGCGACTGAGAGCCGCGACTCGCCAGACCAACTTGTGGAAATCGCGCAGGAACTCGGGTTTGCCGAGCCGGGCGATCGTGTTGATCTTGGTGGGGTTCGCCTCAATGCCTCGTTTGGAGATGACGTATCCCAACAGATGTCCCGTAGGTACACCGAAGGTGCACTTTCCTGGGTTGAGTTTGATCTTGTACCTCCATAGATTTGTGAAGGTTTCGGCCAGGTCGACGAGTAGATCACCCTAGCGAGTGGATTTTACCACCACGTCGTCGATGTAGACGTTGATGTTGCGGCCAATTTGGCTTGAAAGGCATTCCTGCATGCACCTCTAGTAGGTTGCTCCGGCGTTCTTGAGGCTAAATGTCATGGCGGTGTAGCTGAATGCTCCGAATGACGTGACGAACGTCGTATTCTCCTCGTCATTGACTGCGATTTTGATCTGGTTGTAACTAGAGTCGGCGTCAAGGAAACACAGCGCCTCCGAGCCCGCGGCCGAGGTCGATGATTGGATCGATCCGCGGGAGGATGAACTGCTCCTTTGGGCAGGCACTGTTGAGTTTTATGTAATCGATACACATTCTCCAGGTCCCATTCTTCTTCTCTACCAGGACTGGGTTTGCTGGCCACTTGGAGTATTTGATTGGCCGTATGAAGCCTGCAGCGAGTAGACGATGCACCTCCTCGGCGATTTCTCGGCGGCGCTCTTCATTGAAGGGTCGCATCGACTGCTTGATGGGTCATGCTTTGGGGTCGACGTTGAGTTTGTGCTCAGCGAGTTCCCTCGGGACACCAGACATGTCGGATGGCTTCCATGCAAAGATGTCACGATTCTCACGTAACTCGATGAGCGCTCCTTCCTATGTTGGGCTCATGCCCGTCCCGATCTTCACCATATGGCTGGAGTCGCCTAGGACCAGCTCCACGGAGCGCGTGTGCATGGTTGCCTCGAACGCGGTCGAGACGCCGTTCTCTGAGTTGGGCTTCTTGAGTATTGTGGGGTCGTCATTGTCGACCCCGCTTGTGTACTTGGCGAGCTCCTCCGCGTGGTTGGCCTCTATGGCGATGACAGCGTCAGCGAGCTCGACGCCCTTGGCCTCGCACTCCGCGGCAATGTCGGGGTCGCCGTGGATGTGTAACGTCCCAGGATTAGCAGCTAGAAATAGAGAGGACACATGTGTGTGCATTGCATTCATGCATCAGAAAATCCAGGGAATTTTCACGCAAAACTAAAAAGCTATAAAGGGATCGAGATCTCTCTTGTTCTGATGGAAATATCAGGCCAGGTGCAATAGATTTTAACATGACCTTTAGGTATTATCTGTGTTTTTGGAGTGGAAGAAATTGAAAGCTACTTTGAATTTCCAAATTCAATTCAAATTTTGAATTTATAAATTCAGAAATAATAATTCTATAATTAAGTAAAAAAGAAATGATTATAATAATGATATAAAATAATTCTTTATTATAAGAATATAATAAGTATTACATTGTTCTTTTACAATAAAATAATAAGAGTAAATTACAATTAAGAAATTACAACAATGAAATAAACAATATATAAATATTACAAGATTCAGAATACAGATATAAAGAAAATTTAACTTTATTAATATATACAATATTACATTAACTTTACATTCCCAAACGGAAATAAAGTACAAATGAGTAAAAGAAAATCTAACCTTATTTCTAAGTTGTCTCTTTATCTGCATTAGTCTTGTTCCCTGCAAGCACAAACAATAAACAAAAGAAAGGGAAAACAGGGGGTTATGGGGGTCATAGTACTCTTAGGTTGGCAATGAAATGCATTGCTAGGTCATCATTGAGTAGTAATAAAAAGGGGCCAAATAGAATCTGTTCTCATCATCAAGAGAATGGCTTCAGAATTAGCATCATAAGCCCAGGGAAAGTTCCACCATTTAGTGTTTAGTAATCCACTTGGCAACACCAAATTATTAAACCAATTCAAGGTAATACCAAACTTCCAGCCAAAGCGATCCATAGCAAATATCTTCCAAGCAGAGCTCATCCATAGGCACAAGTCCCATAAATGGAAACTTGCACCATATGGGGCCCAACTGTAAGCATCTTACACATACATGCAGCTATGTGGTGTTGTCAACACCAGGAGCATCACAGAAAGTACAAAAGGGAGAGCACAGCCGTAGCAGCTCAGCTAGAAGCTGATCCATATCTCTCTATAGCACATCAACACACACAACACCAGTTCTTTAACACAAAGCCAGTACCAATTTGTCTTCATTCCTAATCTCAGTCCACAACCATATCTCTTCACCTCAAGAATGCACACAATAAACAACACCAGCACTTGCTAGAGTTCCAGCAGATCAAACCACAACCCACCAACACAATCCATCAAGAAACCATCCAAGATGGTCACCTAATGGATGGGGATGAATTGATGGAAAGCAAGAGAAGCAGCACCAGGAGGTGCATGCTAAGATCAAGGGCAGCAACAGCACCAGGAGGTGCATGACAGCACCAAAGTGGAAAAGATCAAGCATCCTGAGATAAGGCTAGATGATCAAGAAGCAATAGTAATAGGCCAAGATCTCCAGCAAGCCACAGATCACTCACCAACAGCAGGTAAAAATCATTAGAGTTTCCCACTAGATCATACAACATCTGTTCTTATATCTTGCATACATATCTGGGAATTCAAGGAAAATAATACACATCAAATAGTTCCATCTACCCTTCCACTAGATCTTTTATCTAGGAGGATTTGATGGAGAGATCCTCTCAGTCTTGCATAGAGTTGCTATGCAAGGATCATCATAGAGAATAAAAGCCCAAAGTAGTATATGCTCTTAATTGTAATCTGGCCTCAACCTTTGCATCATTGGCAGGGGCGAAGGCATCAAATCATATACACCATCATCATACTACTGTGCACACTCCAAAGTGAGGCACCACAGTAGTAAGATCACAACAATAGAAGCCACCAAAATTAATTGCACAATTCAAAGCTTATTAAGCAAACCACTAGGGAAATGAACCACATCATTTGACCAACGGGTCAATAGAGTATTGGCAAGCCAAATAAAGCCATTATACAAATTATCCTTCATCAGCTAGCCTCAAGTTATTCAAGAAAATGATTTTATCATTTTCCTAGACAAGTAGTCTAGAAATCATCTATAAGGCAATCTTATCTGTCCTTATCAAATTTAAGCCTCGGCCTTTGCATCCTTGGCATGGACAAATAGCAGCAGATCAGGTTGTTTGAATCTACTATTGTGAACACTCCACATGGGAGGCACCACAACAACAGTAGAAGCCACTAAGTTGTTTAACACTAAACATCAAGTACCAAATCTGTTCTTAATAAAAAGAAAGCCTCAGACTCTTGCATCATAGGCCAGGCCATGAGATCAAGCAAAAATATGTTCTTAACAGTTAAATAGAGAGACAGAGACCAGCAGAGAGGGGAACTAGATCAACTTGTTGAGCTGATGGTTCCTGGTATAAACAGGAGCTCACACCCTAAAAACATAAAGTGAGTATAGTATTATGAAATATGGGGAGTAGCACTGATGCACAACATATATAAAACAATCTTTCTCTTGTTAAAGTCCTAGAGGCAAGCTATGTGTAATCTAGCACAAAGATCATCCAACTAGAACCTCTACACTACTATTAAAGTATCTACATATCCCTTGCTTCATTGATATAAATTTTAGCTCATCACATACACATGGAGATGTTTATTATCTACACTGCATATCATACCTACACATTATTTGAAATTTAATATGTAGTGTCAGATTGCTCAACTAAGAAAAACATTCATCTATCTATTATTTCTTAATCACAAACAGAGAAAAACTAGGAAGTTACAACCAGTACAAGTATAAACTCACACACCTTTTACTTACAAGACCAAGTTAAAACAAAATTCTAGTTGCTATTTATTTTATTACACATCAATTAATCATCTATAGGTGTTGCCTATATGTTTAGCTTGCTTAGATGAATTAAACTCATATTTGTTTGTTGAAATAGTGTGTACACCTCCTAATTGCATCTGATCTTCCCATCTGCATTTGTGTTAGCCTCTAGTCTACAACACAATAGTAGTTGTAGCTAACCAGGACACAGTCAACTAGCTGTTATTTATTGACATAGATCATACCAGGAAACTGATCATGTAATTGACATAGAAAGAACTAGAACATGTCATATATCAGCAGATCCATCACACCAACTCAATTAATTAATCTAATAGAACTATACCTAAAATCTACATCACAACATCTATCACACCTTGCTTAATCAGAAACTTACTAGCAGTACACATCACCATAGGTTATCACCACCGTTCTCAATTCTAGAATTTCCTAAATTGGTCCTAGAACAGTTTATCGGCTCGAAGGCTGGTCCCATCATAGTTACCTGAATCAGAATATAAGGAATTGTAGAGGGACCATAGTAACCAAAGCATACCAGGAAACAGACGCCGGGGTTGCAAAGAATACCATCCGGTCGGAGTCAGAGAAAGAAATAATCCCAGTACCATTACCACTATCCACAATCCTCTTAGCCAAATTCAGTGGCAGAAAGTCATGGCTGCCGGGTTGCAGGCACCTCTGCCATCCCGTCGGAACCAAGGCTGAAGTAGACAAAAGAAAGAGACCAAACCCAAGCACCAGAAGCCAAGAATACCGATGAAGATCCCATGGTTATTCCTCAGCAGCAAAGGAGATGCGGGATCCAAAGAGAAGCATCCAGGGCGAAGGGGCACGGGCGCATCTGACCCAGGAGAGGCAGAGAGTTAGGGTTCGCCTTGGGTGCGCGAAGAGGATGCAGGTGCAGGCTACAGCGGCGAGGAAAAGAGGGAGGAGGTCAAGGAAGAGCTGGAACGGCGAGTGGAGGCGCTGGACTTAGCCGGCGATTGGCCGGAGTGGAAGCAGGCGGCGGCATACGCGTCTGGATGGGAACGAGGAGAAGGGGTCTGTGTGCGTGCATGGTGTGGAGAGGGGTGGGTCGGTGTGAAGTGCCAGGCCTGGTCTAGCTAGGCCAGTCCAGCCCATGTGCCCAACCAAACGGCCCAAGTTGATTAGGATAAGAAATACAATAAAATAAAACAAATGAATTACCAAAATAACCTCTAAACATTTTTAGGTATATAAAATTATAGAATAATCATAAAAATACATCTAACATGTTAAAATTATCATAAAAATAAGATCTATCTAAAAAATATATATAACTCTATTTATTTAAATAAATATAAAGCAAACATCATTAACTCCTGAATAAAATTTCATAAAATAAGGAAAAATCCTAAAAAAATCATTTTTGTGTATACAAGTAAAACTACTATTTTATAAAAATACTAACCTAATTTTTATATAAATAAAATATAAAGTAAGTATTCAAAGACATTTAATCCTTTATGGAATAAAAGTAATACTTAAAAATAAATAAAAATCATTTTTAAGGTCTTGAATAAAAATATCACACTAGAAAAATATTAAATATATTGTTAGAAAAGTTTTAAATATTTTAAAATAATAAATCCTTATCTATAACTTATTTTAAAAAATTCTTTAAAAACATTTCTTAAGTAAGCAATAATTATGTTCTTTAGAAATATTAAAACTTTAAAATCTAATTACCAAATTTCTAAACCATAACTAAGATTTATAATAAAACTTAAGTATAACTATTAAATCTTCAATACTCTTATTTAATCTTAAATTTCAAATAAAACTCTTTTAAAATAAATATTATATAAGACTCATGTATAAGATGTTGAATAATTTTCATCTCTTAACCACTCTTAAAATGACTCTTGTCCCTAACAAATTTATAAGATCATCTAATTATGCTCCCATTAATAAGTTGCATGTCATTAAACTCATCTTTCACTTAAATCAAAAGGGATCATCCATAATCATATTTGTTAAAACCCTAAAACTAGATAATAGTTCCTTTAACTCTTAACAATTCAACCCTAAGACTTTCATCCTAGTCACCAAATAACAAGTAATCATAATCACTATAAATTCCTTAACTTATAAAATAAAAGTTGAATATAAACCAACTCTTAAAGGAATCACCTAAACTCACTTCACTCAAAATATTGGGGTTCACTTTGGGAATTATAAAATTGCATAGCATTATTTATGCATAATGGCATTTTGCTTCTTTAAACATTAGTCCTTACCGGACCAATGATGCTGATTTCAGATATTGGATCTTCTATTGTCTTGAAGACCGTGAGTGCATAATCTTGCAATCACAAAAGGCAAGTTCACACTTTCTCATGTCCTTTGATTATTTTCTATAAAGTATTTCACAAAAGGCAAGCATAATCCTGCATTTGAAAAAGGTCAGAAAACACTATTTTCATAATAATATGATTATAGGTTATTTACCATGAGTTAATAATCTACTATGAAAGTTTCGGTGGTAAAGGAACATATTATCTAGGACTTAACAACCAATGTCGCTAGTGATTCTTGTGCCGTATATTACGCGTTAACCATGAGATTTGGAATGGGACGAAAAAGTCACCTAGATCGGCTCCCTTTCGCATGCATTGGACACTGTTCTGGGCATTTGTAAGTTGCAGATCATGGGTATAGCCGTTTTATACGGGGAAAGGTCTACCGTGGATCTGGGCCTACAAAAGACAGATTTCTAGTGTTAATGGTTGTTGTGTGTATCCAACTAATTTATAGCCGTTTTATACGGGGAAAGGTCTACCTTGAGTTTGGGCATACAATAATTGCGGTGTATGCGGGGTCGCGGAGAAGGATAGTGATTGGCTTGGATCTTAGTCTGGGCCTCATACCAAGGAAGTATGAACGGGTTCGTGGCCAGGATGTGCAACAAAGCTAAGATCTCTCATGGGTAAAGTAACGCACCTCTGCAGAGTGTAAGAACTGTAACTTGTTACTCCCTGTTCCAAGAAGGAGCTGCGAACGCGGCGGGAAAGGAACTCCATGAATGTTCTGGTAAAACCGTGAAGGCTGACGGACATAGATTTTCAGAATAAAAGCAACCTTTGAAGAAATGTTTACGAAAACTTGCATTGCCTACGACCTCTGGTATGTGGCTGTAGATATAGTGCATCAAACACTCCTTTTCTAGTGAACTTGCTAAGTATGCTCATACTCAACGTATCTTCTTAACCATTGCTAGATTCTGAAGCCATTAAGACGACGTCTACATCAAGTTATGCTCCAGGAATCATCATCAAAAGCTCAAGATCTTCAATGAAGTAAAGGAAGTTAGCATATACATCAACTAAAGTGAAGACGAAGTTGCTGATTAGATAGAAATATAATCTCTAGCCATATAACCTAATTCTGTAGAGTATTGCAATAGCAGCAATGCAAGCCCAGTAGTTCAAATACTGGTCTTATTAGTATGATGTTTTTTGAGTTGTTTATTTCTGATTCTTCTTTGTAAGAAGTTTCTTTCTCTCTCTTTATCCAAGAGTGTTCTCTGGATCTTGTGTAAAGAGTTGAGTTGTAACCTATAGTCATGTCTTGGACCTGTTGTGTTTCTGTTGTACCACTTTGAGGGATGTAATACTAGTGAACGGTGTTTCATTGGTGTTATGTCAACGACTATAGTGTACTACATCATATAGTGGTATGCTAGGTCACCGCAGGATGGTGATGATACCGCACCTCCCTCGTAGCTTCATCGCGTTGTACGCGTAATGTGGTGTTGCCATGAAATTGGCGAACGCCTGCCGCCCCAATACGCAATGGTAGGGGATGTTGAAGGGTACCAGTTTGAAGACAATCCGCTCAGTGCAGAAGTTTGCTGGTGTGCGGAAGGTGACTGGCAGTTCCACCTTTCCAATCGGGTACGCCTTCCGACCAAGGACGATGCCATGGAAGGTGGTGTAGATCGTCTCGATCATCTACTGCAGGAGCCGCAGTCGCTTGAACGTGTTAAGGTAGAGGATGTTGATGGAGCTCCCGCCATCCATCAGCGTCTTGGGGAGCCAATAATCGCCCACTTTGGGCTTTATCACCAAGGCAACTCGCCCCGGATATTGGATCTGTGGATGAGTGGTCCTCGCGGCTCCAGGTGATCCACTTCTCGGACCAGTTGAGGAAGCAGGGGACGTTGACTTGGGATACCACATTGATGGCGACGACACGGGTGATGAACTTCATCTCGCGCTTGGTGCTGAACCCGGTGAAGGTGTGGAGCGATCCGACGTTGTTGCCGAATGCCCCGCCATTTGGCGGATTGTTGTTGGGGTCCTCCCGTGCATGCCATGCCTTCTCGATCTCCCTCAGGGAGTGGTAGTCGGTGGTCGTGTGGGTGGTGGGCTTCCCCTCCCTGCTGTGGAACACATAGGGCTGGTTAAGGAGAGCTGCATGATCGAATTTTGGCATCACCTTGTACTTTCTGATGTCACGGCGTTGGTCTCCATCGCGGTAGAAGCTCTTGGGCTCGCGTGGCACGTAGCCAGCATTGGCGACGAAGTCGACTCTCCCGTCACTATGGCGCTTTCCGGTGAGGCGAGTGTTGCTATAACGTAGCCCGGGTCATCTCCCGTTGTAATGGCCGCTTAGGTGGCGGTTTCCACCCGACTTGTCTTTGGTTTTTTGGTTCGGGTCCTCCTCCGCGTACCGCTTGGCGATCTCGAGGAGGTCCGGTATGTTATCGGGTGTCTTGTACACCCGCTTGAGCTTCACGACCAAGGGCTCATAGCGGCACGAGGTCTTGAAGCAGTGTATCGCTATGTCCAGGTGGATGCCGGCAGCGTTGAACCATAGGTCCTGGCATCGCTGGACCCAGCTGCGGGTCGACTTGCGAGGTCCCTGGACGCATCGCTCCAGGTCCTCAATGGTGGTGGCGCAGGTGTAGGAACCCTCGAAGTGCCTGACGAAGGGGTCACGCATATCCTCCCAGGAGTCAATGTTGTTCGCGGGGAGGGTGTTGATCCATTGCCGGCTCGTTCCCTCCATCATCAGGGGAGGTAGCAAGCGGCGAGTAGGTCGGTGTGGCCGGCGATTCCCATCGCCATGAGGTACGTGTCCAGCCACACGAACGGGTCGTACGAGGGGTCGTACTTCTCGATCTCCTTTGGCGCGTTGATGTTCGTTGCATATTTTTCGCCTCGGATCATTGGTCCGAAGCACTGGGGCCGACTCGGTTGAGAGAGCCCCTTGGCTCGCCGTTGCGGCGGTTCGTGAGGGTGTGCCTCAGGTCGGCGGGCTGGCGTGCGCGCCAGCTTTTTGGTTGTTGATGATGTGGGTCCGCGCGTCGACTGGCTGCCCATTGGCAGCGACCATGTTGTTTGTTGGTCGTGGGTCGTTGGTGGAGAGTGTCGCGTGCGCAGGTCGTGACTGGAGCTGCAGGGGCTCAGGTGGTGGGCAGTTGAGAGTATTTGTCATCGTCGGGTGGCTGCTCGAGACCGCCTTGCTTCCTAACGAGCGGGTGTACATGCGCCCCCGCGAGTCGGCTCCCGCGGTTTTTTGCTCGACGGCCTTGGAGAGTAAGGTCTTGGCGTACTGGATCTGCAGCACACCTACCCCGGTCAGGTTGATGTTAGCGACCGCGTCTCGAATCGTGATGACGTTGTCCATCGGAGTGGAGAACAGCGGGAGACCGTTCGCGTCCCGCTCTTGCGGGGAGATCATGATCCTTGGCTGGTCTGGAGGGGGCGTGCAGCCAGGTGGTGGGGGAGCACCATTCACCGTTGCGCCTGGTGGTGGCCGGGCGCTTCCTCCTGGTGACGCGTTCTCGCAGACCACGCGGTCGGCCATGCGGGCCGGGTCATTCTCGTCGTCGAAGTTCAGGGCGCGACCTTGAACGGTGGGGTTCAGGAGCGACCTAATGTGGCGTTGGTGGTACAGAGAAAGCTCCTGTACCGTCGCCTGCTCGAGGCGAATTTTTCTGCGCTCAGCTTGTTCCTTATGTACCGCCTCCTCGAGGCGCAGGCGGAGTTCCTCGACCTCCGTTGCCGTTGCGGTTGGTGGGATCAGCGTGGAGAAGTGGTATGGCGGGGCGCTCGTGCCGCTCGCCATGTAGGTCACGACGAAGCGGACAGATCCAGCATGGAGGTCGCTGGAGCTCTCCGACCCTGAGTTGGAGTCGAAGATCCCGAGAATGGAAGGATCCTCGAAGTCCCCCATGTTGGAGACTTGGGTGATGGATCCCGCGGGTGACGCGGCGACAATGGATCCAGCGATTGAACCGGGGTTGCCGAGTCGGTGTCGTCGTTGAGGGCCGCGTCATCCGCAGCCATGTTGGTGTCGGCCATGTTGCTGTTGGTCGAGTCCTATTGCGAGACGGTGGATGCTGCGGACCTGACTCTCAGAGATCCGATCACGCGGTGGCGACTCGTGGATGCGAGCCGAGTCCTCCGAGATGATGGCGTCGGTGAAGCCGATGAAGAGGCTGATCGTGCCGACCGGCATGATCACACCGTGCGTGACGGGGCGTGCCGCCGGGACGTAGCTTCTCGGCAAGATCTGGAGGATCTCGCCGATTGCAATCATGCGGACGGTGGCGATCGTCTCGTTGATTGGAAGATTGGATCACTCCGTAGAACACATGCATGACCGGCCAGGCCCCACGGTGGGCGCCACTGTCATGGGAATGGCCACGGCAGATGCTGCAATCTGTAGCGAGTAGTAGAACGAGGGGCAAGGGCGGCCAGCCATCTGCAGTGCAAGGTGAGGGAAAAGACACAGGGTTTTACCCAGGTTTGGCCCCCGGAGGGTAAAGACCTACTGCTGCTAGATTGTATTGATGAGAGAGTACAAGGGCGAGCTCGACGGCTAGGCGGTGAGTTGCAGGGTGTGTATGATGGAATGTGATTTCTATGCGTACCCTAGGTAGGTTTATATAGAGTCACCTCGCTAGGGTTTACAGATCTACAACTGAGTTGGATAAGGACTTGGAGGGTGCTTGACCTAATCCGACTAGGCTTAGCTACGCATCTGGGCCTCCAGCTTCCAGTCACCTAGCTCCTTCTTGGGTCGTGATCCAGTCGCCGTCCTGCAGGCCCACTCGCTGGCAGCATGGGCCAATAGGAAATTTCCTACTGGGTAAAACCCCACCCGGCATATCCCCATCACAAAGTTTAGACAAAGCAAAGAAAAGTAGATATTAAACAAGCATGGAACATCAAAAATTATAGATACGTTTTCGACATATCATTAACCCCCTGCGCGGCCCGCAGGTCGCGCTCCAGGCGCTCCTTCATGGCTTCCCGCTTCGACGACTCCCGTTGAAGGCCCTACGAATGGGAAATTACACATAAGCAACAAAAAAAGTTCTAAGTTCAGCGACTAGCCACTCAGGGAATGGACGGTAAAAGTTCTAAGTGAAGGGATACGGGTAGGCTAGACTAGCACAAATCAAAATTTTCTACCGCGTAAACCAGGATTACTGTTGTCATAGATCACGGGATTACCACTAGATGCGCAGTTGCGGAACTTGATGAAGCGTGTCGAGGCAGTGTAGACGATCTACGTCTCCTCCTTGTTCTCGTCCCACGAGCATCTCCCCTTGCGCGGCTCGTCCAAGCGCTACAGATGCAGCAACTCCGAGGTATCCACACGTACAGGGTGGAAGCGTCAGATGCCGGACTTCTAGGTCCGCGCGTGCAACACAGGCATGAGGAGTGGCAGCTGGGTGGAATGGTCTAACTCTAGTCAGCTCGCCCCACCCTCTCTTATATAGGCGTCCCTAGTGGGCTTCTACATTAGCAGCCCATTAGTACCCTAAGCCTGGTCTAATTCGGATCCAATCCTCATTAGGCTTCCAGCCCCTTAAGTGTGTGACCCTATAGGTTCGTATACGTATAGACATGACACGAATACACCTATTTTGTCAATAGTTGGTAGCGGCCTCTAGCAAGACGTTCCAACTCCTAAATGTATACAAAGATCATATCAGACGAACCATCACAAGGTTTAGTACATGTCTTTCCCTTTGCCTGACGATATTTGGTTTAGCTCCAAGCTGACCTCCCTTTCTCGATACTGTGATTCGGAATCCCTTTACTAGGTTAACTCTTAACCATATGTAGCACGGCCATGCATTTATGGATCCGATCACTCGAGGGGCCCAGAGATATCTCTCTCAAGTAGAGAGGGGCAATTCCCATCTTGATTGACCATGCCTTGCAGCATGCTTCAGGACAAACCCGAAAGCTACCTTTATAACTACCCAGTTACGGAGTAGCGTCTGATAGCCCCAAAGTATGTCGCTCCACATCTCAAGTTCATACGACAATCTCAGGTCTAAGGACAAAACATACACGATGTGTAGAGAGAGAGATGCAACTAATTGCCAGTCTCAAGTTGGGCCAGTCCAACCCATGTTCATAACATGTGTCCACATCATTGGTTTAAAATCTCCATGTCTATGACTTGCGAAACATAGTCATCAACCAATCGATGTGCTAGTCTAATATTCACGTATGTCCTGACATGAACTCCGACTAGGGACAACTCTTAAATAACCATACAAGTATAGAGTTTCACAAACAATTCACATAATTGACAATCAATAAAAGTTGCCTGATATGGATATTCAAGGAACATTACAATAACTCATGGATACATAAGAAATATAATCATCTCTATGATTGCCTCTAGGGCATATTTCCTTCAGTCTCCCACTTGCACTAGAGTCAATCTAGATTGTATCTAATACCTATTGCTCTTGGGTGCGCCTCATGCGCAGGCTGCGGGAGTGGCTTTGTAAAAGGATCAGCCACATTTGAGTCTGTATGTATTTTGCATATCATGACACTACCATCCTCAACGAACACTCGAATCTGATGGTAACGCATGCGAATATGTTTGTTCTTCTGGTGTTGTCTAGGTTCCTTGGCTTGTGCAATAGAACCATTGTTGTCACAATAAACGTCCATGGGATTGGACGCACCCTGAACCACACCGAGAGCGATCAGGAAATTCCTAATCCAAACAGCTTCCTCTGCACCCTCCGAGGCGGCAATATATTCAGCTTCTGTTGAAGAGGAGGCCACTGTATCTTGATTGGAACTTTTCCAACTCACAACACCACCATTCATGACAAACACATAACCAGATTGCGATCTGGAATCATCTGAGTCGTTAAGGTAACTCGCATCTGTGTAACCCCTTACATTGAGTTCATCCTCACCTCCATAAACTAGGAACACATCCTTAGTCCTTCTCAAGTACTTAAGCATATTCTTTACCGCTATCCAGTGACCTTCACCTGGATCATCCTGATATTTTCCCGTAACACTTAGAGCATAGGAAACATCTGGGCGAGTACATATCATTTCATACATGACGGATCCAATAGCCGAAGCATATGGAACCCTGCTCATGTGCTCACGCTCATTAGTAGTCGAAGGACACCGAGTCTTGCTGAGTTTAATGCCGTGAGACATGGGCAAGAACCCCTTCTTAGCCTCTTCCATGCTGAACTGTTGCAACACTTTGTCAATGTATGTACTCTGGCTTAATCCAATTAGCCTCCTTGATCTATCTCTATAGATCTTGATGCCCAGAATATATGCCGCTTCTCCTAAGTCCTTCATCGAAAAACTATTTTTCAATGAGGTCTTAATAGACACGAGCATAGGAATGTCATTTCCAATCAGCAATATGTCATATACATATAAGATTAGAAATACAAGTGCTCTCCCACTTTCCTTCTTGTAAACACAAGGTTCTTGTTCGTTTTTGATGAAGCCAAACTCCTTTACAACTTCATCAAATCTAATGTTCCAACTTCGAGATGCTTGCTTCAGCCCATAAATGGACTTTAGAAGTTTGCATACCTTTCCAGCATTGCTTGGATCGACAAAACCTTCGGGCTGCATCATATACACGTCCTCAGTTAGGATTCCATTTAGGAAAGCCGTCTTGACATCCATCTGCCATATTTCATAGTCGAAATGTGCAGCAATGGCTAGAATTATCCGTATAGATTTAAGCATCGCTACGAGCGAGAAAGTCTCGTCATAGTCAACTCCTTGAACTTGTCAAAAACCTTTTGCAACAAGTCGAGCTTTATGGATGTGAACATTTCAATCCATATCAATCTTCTTATAGATCCATTTGCACTCGATGGCTTTAAAACCATCAGGCAGGTCAACCAAGTTCCAAACTTGATTGTCTCCCATAGACTCTATCTCGGACCTCATGGCGATCATCCATTTCTCAGAGTCTGGGTCCACCATCGCTTCAGCATAGGTCGCAGGCTCATCATTGTCTAACAATAATAATTCCCGCATTTCGCGGAGCCTCGCCGACCTTAATGTTTGTGGTGCTTCTATTGCCACGGGTTCCTCAACTTGTTCTTCTACAATAGCATCACTCGTAGAAGCATCCCCAACTGGCTCATCTTGAACTTCTTCAAGTCGCACCAACCTTCCACTCGTTCCCTTTGTGAGAAACTCTTTCTCTAGGAAAACACCGCTGTGAGCGACAAACACTTTGCCCTCTTCTCGGTTGTAGAAGTAATAACCTAAGGTTTCCCTAGGATATCCCACGAAAATGCACTTATCCGATTTGGGTGTTAGCTTGTCCGATTGAGTTGCTTGACAAATGCATCACAACCCCAAATCTTTAGAAAAGACAAACTGGGATTCTTTCCAGTCGACATCTCATATGGTGTCTTAACTACGGATTTAGATGGTACCCTTTTAAGTGTGAAAGCTGCCGTTTCTAGAGCGTAACCCCAAAATGATAACGGTAAATCCGACTGGCTCATCATTGATCGAACCATGTCCAACAAAGTTTGATTGCGCCATTCGGAGACCCCGTTTCTTTGAGGCATTCCGGGTGGTGTGAGATGTGGAACAATTCCGCAACTCTTAAGATGATTGCTAAATTCGTGACTCAAATATTCTCCTCCACGATCAGATCGCAAGGCCTTTATTTTATTGCCACATTGATTCTCGACCTCACTCTGAAACTCCTTGAACCTTTCAAAAGTTTCAGACTTATGCTTCGTCAAGTAGACATAACCATATCTACTGAAATCATCAGTGAAAGTAATGAAGTAGTGATATCCTCCTCTGGTTGTCGTGCTCATTGGTCCACATACATCAGTATGTAAGAGTTCCAACAAGTCTGTCGCTCTCTCGGGTAAACCCGAAAAAGGCGATTTGGTCATCTTTCCAAGTAAACAAGCCTGACATGTCTCGTATGATTCAAAATCAAACGAAGTTAGAAGACCATCACCATGGAGCTTCTTCATGCGCTTTTCACTTATATGCCCCAAACGACAATGCCATAAATAGGTAGGACTCAAATCATTAGGCCGAAGCCTTTTAGCACTAACATTGTAAATAGATGCATCATCAAGATTTAAAATAAATAACTCATTCACAATGGGAGCATCAGCCATAAACATATCATTCTTAGAGATTACACAACCATTTTTTGCACTCGCGAATGAATAACCATCCCTCATCAAACATGAAGGTGATAAAATGTTTCGACCCATACTAGGAATGTAATAACAATTATTCAACTCCATAATAAATCCTGATGGAAGGTGAAGTTGCATGACGCCGACGAACAATGCAGCAACCCTTGCTTAATTTCCGACGCGAAAATCCACTTCGCCTTTCTGCACTTCTCTAGTCCTTAGTAGCCCCTGCATCGAATTGCAAATATGAACAACCGATCTGGTATCAAATACCCAAGAGTTAACATAGGAATCAACGAGAAGAATGTCCACAACATTTACCACAAGCGTACCTGAGTGGGAAGTACTCTTACTTCCACTCTTCTTCAAAGAAGCCTAGTACTTGCTGCAGTTTCTCTTCCAGTGGCCATGTTCATGACAAAAGAAGCACTCAGTGTCTTCTACAGGTCCATCCTTTTGCTTGGGTGCAGGCTTAGGGATTGTATCCTTAGCCTTGCCCTTCTTCTTCCAAGAAGTACCCTTTTTCTTGAAGCCAGGCTTGTTCTGCACAGCCATCACATGGCTATGCCCTGCACACTTCTTCATGTCACTTTTTGCTATTTTTAGCATCTCACATAACTCATTAAGGCCCTTCTCCACCCCATGCATATGGTAGTTCGAAATGAACTGCCCATAGCTGGATGGAAGAGACGCCAAAATGAAGTCAGTAGCCAACTCTTGGCCTAATGGAAAACCAAGCTTTTCCAAAGTCTGACTGTAACCAACCATTTTAATCACATGAGGGACTACAGCTCCTCCCTCTGCTAGCTTGCATTCAACAAAGTACTTGGCAACATTGTACCTCTCAGTCCTTGCCTGACCTTGGAACATGTCCTTAAGCGCAACGATCATATCGTATGCATCCTAATCCTCAAACTTATTTTGAAGTTCAGGTTCCATGCATGCAAGCATAAGACAGCTAACCTCAAGAGAATCATCACATGCTCTCTTGTAGGCGTTCTTTAGGGCAGAAGATGCATTATCAGCAGGTTCATCGGGGATTGGGGTATCTAGAACCGTTTCCTTTTTATCAGACCTGAGAACAATTCTCAGGTTACGGACCCATTCCGAATAGTTTGTTCCATTTAGTTTATCTTTGTCAAGAATCGAACGCAAATAAAAAGCTGATGTAGTGTTTGGTGCCATTGATCTACAACAGAAAACATGCAAAATACTAATCCATGTAACCATGAAAGAGTAAAACATAATAAACAATTTAATAGAATATACTCCCACTTAAAACAATATCCCTCTATTGATACTAAGTGATTCAAGATCCACAATTAACAAGTCGACTAGTGAGATTTAGCATCACTGCTAGAAGACAAGGTATCTTCACAATTTTCTTTAAGGATTTTGATCGGCAAATCAAATTTACCATAAATCGACTATTCTTCCGATCCGATCAAACTACTTTGATCACGGTACATCGATTTTAGATCAAGGTTCCGATTCGATCAATCATATTGATCTTCGCGTGATTCAACAGGATTTATGTGTCACTGTCTACCCCGATGGCGGAAGCTGACCGGTAGGGGTAAGTCGTTCGACAACCTCAGAATCACGATCACGGAAAGCAAGATCATAGATATATCTTGAACCATCGCAATACAAACGATCAGATCATTCATATCAATCTGCATGTCACCATATGCAAACATCCCGAACCTATAACTGAATAGCATCGGCTCTGATACCACTGAAGGGATACGGGTAGGCTACACTAGCGCAAATCAAATTTTTCTACCGCGTAAACCAGGATTACTGTTGTCATAGATCACGGGATTACCACTAGACGCGTAGTTGTGGAACTTGATGAAGCGCGTCGAGGTAGTGCAGACGATCTACGTGTCCTTGTTCTCGTCCCACGAGCAGCTCCCCTTGCGCGGCTCGTCCAAGCGCTACAGATGTAGCACCTCCGATGTATCCACACGTACAGGGTGAAAGCGTCAGTCGTCGGACTGCTAGGTCCACGAGTGCAACACAGGCGTGAGGAGTGGCGACTGGGTGGAATAGTCTAACTCTGGTCAGCTCGCCCCACCCTCTCTTATATAGGCGTCCCTAGGGGGCTTCTAAATTAGCAGCCCATTAGTAGCCTAAGACTGGTCTAATTCGGATCCAATCCTCATTAGGCTTCCAGCCCCTTAAGTGTGTGACCCTATAGGTTCGTATACGTATAGACATGACACGAATACACCTATTCTGTCAATAGTTGGTAGCGGCCTCTAGCAATACGTGCCAACTCCTAAACATATACAAAGATCATATCAGATGAACCATCACAAGGTTTAGTACATGTCTTTCCTTTGCCTCACGATATTTGGTCTAGCTCCAAGATGACCTCCCTTTCTCGATACTGTGATTCGGAATCCCTTTACTAGGTTAACTCTTAACCATATGTAGCGCGGCCATGCATTTATGGATCCGATCACTCGAGGGGCCCAGAGATATCTCTCTCAAGTAGAGAGGGGCAAATCCCATCTTGATTGACAATTCCTTGCAGCATGCTTCAAGACAAACCCGAAAGCTACCTTTATAACTACCCAGTTACGGAGTAGCGTCTGATAGCTCCAAAGTATGTCGCTCCACATCTCAAGTTCATGCGACAATCTCAGGTCTAAGGACAAAATGTACACAATGTGTAGAGAGAGAGAGCTGCAACTAATTTCCAGTCTCAAGTTGGGTCAGTCCAACCCCATGTTCATAACATGTGTCCATATTATTGGTTTGACATCTCCATTTCTATGACTTGCTAAACATAGTCATCAACCAATCGATGTGCTAGTCTAATATTCACGTGTGTCCTCACATGAACTCTGACTAGGGACAACTCTTAAATAACCATACAAGTATTGAGTTTCACAAACAATTCACATAATTGCCAATCAATACAAGTTGCCTGATATGGATATTCAAGGAACATTACAATAACTCATGGATACATAAGAAATATAATCATCTCTATGATTGCCTCTAGGGCATATTTCCTTCACTAAGTGCCTAGCCGCTAAAATTCAGCAACTAGCCACTCGGGGACTGGACAACAAAAATATATAAGAATCTAGCCGCTAAAATTCAGCGACTAGATCCTCGGGGACTGGACATACCTGGATGGCAGCGTCTAGCATGTTCTAGATCTCGACCGTGTCGATGAACGACAACACGAACGACGTTCACTCGCGTTGTTGCCCAGTGTCTCCATCTACGACCTCAGGGACCTGATGTGACTGCGTCCCTGTCGCCGCAGCGGAGGCCTTCGCCACAAAGCAAGGAAACATCACAGCCGTCGCCACCGGGGCGCTATTCATCGGCGCTGACATCCCAATCACCACGTTCGACTCGCCCAGCTACAAGCCCGCCACCTTAGCAACCACCAAGGGAGCGGCAGCTCTGATCGGTGCCTCAACCGATGCGTCTACTGGACCTTCAGTAGCTGTGGCGGAGTCGCCCTCCTTCTTCTTCTTCTTCATGCCCTTGACGGGCTCCTTGACTGCATCACGATTCCTCTTCTTGGAAGGGTCGCCCTCCGCTCTAGTGGCGACTGACGGCACCTTGGCCACCGAAGGGTGACCAATTTTCTTGATGTCAGTCCTGCAAAACGACACGATTTCCACTCCGACTAACAACTCTGAAAATCAAAACGAACGACCCGGCGCGAACTTACTTGGCGACCGGAATGAAGCGCAGACCGGTGTAGATGTGCACTGGGTTCTCGAACACCGGGCCTAGCTTGCGCGTGAGGCCCATCTCGAACACGCTCGAGTGTGACTTATCTAAATCTAATGAGGGGTGCTAATCAAGTGTGACTTATCTAAATCTAATCTCATGTCTTAGTATGACATCTATTTCTATCTAACTTAGGCCAAGTTATATGCTCTTTATGCTACCTATAACATCTTTCCAAAATATCACAAACACTAACTAAAACTAAAAAAGAGCTTTGATAAAGAATAAAATAACAAAGCTTGCAAGTAAAACTGGGATTTCGTATAATCAAGGTGGTATAACAAAATATGTCTAAGGAAACTAGTTTTCATAGTTATCATGCAAGGGTTAGCTTGCAAAGTTCTATCTTGCTAATTTGCAAGTGCAAGCTTGCAAATTTCTATCTTTCTAAGTTGCAAGTGTTAGCTTGCATAGTCAACTTGTAGTCTTAGGCTTGCCTTGAGTAGTGGAGTGGTTGAAGTTCTCTTCTCCTTCTTCCTCGTAGTAGGCTCCTTCCTCTTTGTATCCTTGGTCGGTACTGGCGTCTATAAATAAATACGAGGTACAGAATACTTAACTACTTCTGTTTGGCACACAAGGGTTCACACTAGATGATCTAGCATCATCACACTCATCACGAGAATTAAAGACTTAGTCTTATTTATTTTATTTTAGAAAAGAAATTTCTACTCATTGAAAAACTACTTAAGATTTAATATTCTCCAATTAAAATATGGGATCATGTTGACACATGTCATCACCACATATTTTAATGCTTGGGAATGTGATTTAAAATGGTGTCACAATTTACTATGGTTTAACAATTTTATTTTAATTAAATAAAGTGACTAGAAATGCCTATGGGGCATTATTTTATTACTTGTCCATTATTACTTTAAGTAAACCTAGATATTTTTATATATTCATAAAGGTCTTGTCAAATGTGATTTTTGAGAGTTGGAATCAACTCAAAAGCATTTATGGTTGAATTTTGAAAAATGTTTGAATGCAGAAAAGTCTCTTCCTTGTTATTTTCACTATAGCTGATCTATAATTTCAAATGGTTTGAATCCAACGGGCTTGGATTAAGAATTTCAATACCTTTATAAAAAATTAGTTTCATGCAATTTGGTTTAGTGAATCTCTCTGAATTTATTTTGGAAGTTATTGTCTGAAGTAGGTTTGAAACTAAATTGAAAAATCAAAATTTAAACTACTAGGTTGCGCGGGAGAAATAGATGGACCGCCCCACTATGCACAGCGTGCACGAGCTGACTTAAGTGGTATCCCCACTCGTTAGTGAGATAGGGGGATCCGAAGGGGTATGGGGTGATTACGACCATAGGATTAGATACAGGATCAACGGCTCACGGCCATCATCCTCATCGGAACAGGACACGATGGAAATGAAACCTAGCACGGCTAGTGAGGGTCTGGGGAGGGTCAATGATCGGGGAGAAAGAACGAGGCGGCTTTGGCGGTTCTCCTAGTACTGGCGGCATCT
Source organism: Avena insularis (assembly GCA_023614405.1). Classification (NCBI taxonomy): domain Eukaryota; kingdom Viridiplantae; phylum Streptophyta; class Magnoliopsida; order Poales; family Poaceae; genus Avena; species Avena insularis. The sequence continues at coordinate 361,019,784 of CM042697.1, forward strand.
CCTAGGGTGTCCGCAATCGACGGCGCCCTTCTCCTCCTGCAGCGACGGGCTCTGGTGAAATTCTGGCGAGGGAGAGCTTGCCTTACTCCGGGAAGAAGTGGGGTAGGATCAGTGAGAAGTGGTGAGTGTTAGAGTATGGAGAAACAGTGCGGGGGAGGCCTCCTTTTATAGCCGAGCGAGAGAGGCCGAGCGGAATGGGCAGAGCTCATCGGGGTTGGTGTTACAGCGAGCTACTGGCATGGCGCGGGGGCTAGGACGGTGCGTGGTCTCCTGGCGATGCTCAAGGAGTTGATGGCACAGCAAGGGGCTGTTGAGAACGGTCGAAACGCGTTGGTGCTCTGAGTGGCACCGACGACATTTTCGACGATGCACAGGTGCTCCTGGTCACGCGGTGGCAAACGGGCATGTCTAGGAGGTTCCTGGGGTCGTGGTGATTGCAGGCACGTGCGGTGAAGGCGAGGCACGGCATGTGCGGGTGTGTCGGGCATGGCGCTCTGGCGTGCTCTCGTCATGGCAGGGACGAACTGGGCGCGACGCGTTCTCTGTGGTCCATGGCTTGACAGGGCTCGAGGGCTGGACAGGGGGTGGCGGTGGAAGGTGGGCTGCCTCCTAGACATGGTGGTTAGGCGCGGCGAACGCTCCTGCTAGCTTTCCATGGTCGGCTGGCAAGGGGGTGCTTGGGGTGGCTCAGTGCTGGTGCAAGGGTAGGGTTCTAGCTGGTTTAATGCAATGGTTGTCACTGAGGGAGACAAGGATGAGCAGACAAGGTTTTGAATCATCACTGCTCACAACAGTGTAGTTAGGCAGAGTTTGATTTGTGTCTCTAGGTGTTTGATGAAATGGCCGAAAGAATTTTTTTTTGAATTTTTGGATGAAATTTGGTGAGTGCACTGGTAACATACTTGGTAGTATCTAGTTTCTTGGATATATGAAGGTGAACTGGTTTGGTTGGGTTTTGAGAAATGGTGATCTTACCATATGAACTAGATTCAATTTTGAATTGTCCTTGGCATAGAGTTGCAAAATGTTTCTGTGGGTTTGCAAGGTGGGCTTGGGTTCACTTTTACTTGGTCTAGCCAGGGGTGAAAAGAATTGTATTTTTTTTGTTAGGAATCTTGGACTAGAAACACTCAAAGTGGTCTAGTGGTTAACTTTGGTCAAAATGACCATTAGCTCATATTGTTTATATCTGAATTTCTATTGATTTGATTCTTCTTGGAAATGATTTATTCACCTTTAAACCAATATTTTCTATTTAACAAGTCATTGCAAGCATTCATGCATTCATCACATACACACATGCATTCATATTGATTTTAATTAACAAAAGTTTTTGTTAGCCCTAAACTTGGGTGATTAGAACATGATAACCTTGATTAATATTTTTGGGATGTTACAAACCTTCCCTCCTTAAACAAAATGTCGTCCCGAGATTTGAGAAAAAGAGAATACTAGGATTTAAAGAGATCTAGAAACTCAGTCCTAATTTATTCTTCTCGCTCCCAGGTAGCTTCTTCTTCAGTGTGGTTACTCCACTGGATCTTGAGAAAGTTGATACTCTGGGTCCTGGTGGTTCTGAAAGCTTCTTCCAAAATACAAATGGGTACTTCGGGGTATGTCAGGTCATCATTGATCTCTATGGTTTTTTGATCAATATTCTTGAAAACTTCAGTCTTCTCCAAGACTTCTAGGCATTTGCGAAGTAACAAGATATGAAACACATTATGCACGGTTGACATCTCCTCCTGTAGTTCTAGTTGATATGATACTTCTCCTCGGCGATTCAAAATCTTGAAGGGTCCGATATATTTGGGGGCTAACTTTTGTTTGAGTTGGAAACGTTGCATTCCTTTCAAGGGTGATACTTTCAGATACACAAAATCTCCGATATTGAAGGCTAGGTCTCGACATCTCTTGTCGACATAACTCTTTTGTCTAGATTGTGTGGTCTTGAGGTGCTCACGGATCTTGTGAACTTTCCCTTCAACTTCTCGTAGGATGTCGGGTCCGAAAATCTGACTCTCTCCTACTTCCGACCAATTCAAAGGGGTACGACACTTTCTTCCATACATGAACTCAAATCAGGCCATTTGCAAACTGGCTTGGTAACTGTTGTTATATGGAAATTCTACGAAAGGCAGATAGTCTTCCCATTTAGATCCATATCCTAACACACGAGCTCTCAACATATCTTCGAGTATCTAATTTACTCGCTCCATTTGTCCATCAGTCTGAAGGTGATAAGCTCTGCTGAAATCCAGTCTGGTTCCTAATCCTTCTTGGACTTTCTTCCAAAACCTCGAGGTAAACTGGGTTCCTCGATCCGACACGATGTTCATGGGGACTCCATGCAAACTGACTATTCTAGCAATGTACAATTCTGCTAGCTTCGAACTCTAATAAGTGGTCTTGACTGGTAAGAAATGGGCGAATTTGGACAGTCTATCTACTATGACCCAAATAGAGTCATTTCCCCTACTATATGTAGTGTCGTGGTATTGCCGACGAGTACGCCATGGAGGGGTCCTCATAGTGCGTGTTTAGAGACGTGGGGTAAGGAGGACGGTTGACGGGTACGAGGTAACACAACTTACCCAGGTTCAGATCCCACAACGGTGGCAGAATCCTACTCCTGCTATAAATCACTATAAGGGAAATACGCCGAGTTACAGGGAGTGGTTCACTGTGCGAGGTTGTTTGAAGTTGATATATGAACGTCTGAGATTGTGCCCTAAAGGCTCCCATAGACCCGACTTATATAGTCGCCAGGTCCTAGGGTTACAGGGAAAAGTCCTAGCCGGACAGGTTACAGAGTCCTACACTGTCTATTACTAGTCTTGTGTATCATGTACTCCAAGGCTCCGGGTAAGATGGTGACTCCACCGTAGCCTTCCTTTATCCGGCATGGGCCTCCCTTCTGGATCCATCTAACTGGGCCACCCAGTAGGCGTGCCCCCGCTGGGCCTTCCTTTATCCGGCATGGGCCTTCCTTTATCCACCGCTGGGGATGACCAAGTCTTGTGATCGAGTCCACCGGCGGCGACCAAAATCTGGCGGCGCTAGAGCCACTGGAGGAAGAGCCATACTCGCATAAGGGCGACTGGCGCGGCTCGGACATCACCAACCGTGTCATCCAAGAGATGGTCTCCGAAGGCTACCTACCCGCGACGGAGGGGCTTGCCTGGCGGGCGGCGCCGGCCGGCGAGGTGACACCTTCTCCCCAAACCAGAGAAAAGGTGTACCTCAAAGCTCAGCTGGTACGCGGCATTTCCCTGCCCATCTCCCACTTCTTCCTCACCGTCTTAAACCACTACAAGGTCCAGCCCCATAACCTCTCCCCCAATAGTATCTTAGTGCTTAGCAACTTCGCGGCACTTTGCGAGGGTTATCTAGGGATAAGGCCTAGGTTAGACTTGTTCGTGTACTTCTTCACCGTCAAACGTGAAGCCGGACATAGTAAGGAGGAGCTTAGGAACTGCGGCACCATAAGCTTCAAGATTCGACCTGGCCGGCGGTTCCCCGACATCATCGGCCACGAGTCTTGCAAGAATTGGCAGAGGACGTACTTCTACGGCCTCGACATTCCTCTGGCGGGCTGAGAAGTGACGTACTCGGACTTCGCGGATGGAGCCGCCGCTGAAGTTTCCACATGGAGATCCCAAGCCTCCCTTCCTTTCGACCTCGATGCTTCCCGTGCTATAAGGCGGATCGAATGGTTCGTAGAGACGGGTTTAACCGGCTTGGACCTAGCCATGTGCTGGTTCATCAGGAAAATCCAACCTCTACAGCACCGTGCGAAGTATATGCATGAGTATACCAGTGATCGAAGGGATAGCCTCCGGATCTCCGTGGATAACTTCTCGAGCGACTCCGTCAAGCTCCGCCTAAAGGACATCGTCAAGGTGAAGGATAAGAAGCGTGGCTTCACCATCACCTACAACATGTTCGTAGACGGCAAGTGCCCAAAGGTAGGTATTTATTTTCCGTGTACGACATATACTCCAGTTCTTCCATCTTGCAAATGTCATCTTATCTAACACGGTGATTTCTTACTTAACAGCTTAGCGATCTAGAGGAGGGCAACCTGGCTGCCCAAATCTACGATCCAAAGATGAAGGAAGTCACGGTCATGTCCGACGACGATGTCCCGTTGGCACAAAAGCGGAAGAGCTCCACCTCTGATGCTGCCGACGGAGGCAAGAAGAAGAAGACGGAGGGTGGAGCCTCCAAAAAGACTACCGCCGCCCTGGAGGCGGAAAAGAAAAGAACCACCGGAATTTTTGCCAAAGCACCCCCATTAGTGTAAGCTTCTCATTCTCCGACATTTTTCTATTTACTTGTCTTGCTCCTGTACTTATGCATTTGCACGTTTCAGGAAGAAAGCCACGGCCAGCCTCAAGAAGACCTCCAAAACTTTGGGAGCTTCTCGAAATATCAAAGATATGCTGCATCGCGATGCCTCCCCGCTATCGCCCCTGCCACTCCTGCCGTCAAACCCTCGTCTGCCCCGACAAGCTCACAAGCTAAGGAGGCATCAGGCCCTTCCACCATGGAAGTGGATTCTGGCGCCTCTACCGAACTCGCGGTTGTCGGCGAGCAGGCAACACAGGAGATCACCGCTCAACAAATGGCTGAAGCTCCGGCTAAGGATGCCATCGGTGGCGGCAAGGCGGTGGTGGAAGCTGGTACCTCTGCCGAAGGCGGCTCCCTTGCTCCCCAGAAACCCTTCGAGTTCCCAAAGATAGTCTACCCGGCACTTACGCCGAGTAGCACAACTCTGGTTCCTGGAGCAGCACCGACATCTCCGACGTGCGGTCTTGAGGAGCTCCTCCGTCAAGCAGACATCTTGCGAGGAAACAGCTTCTCGTTTGGCAAGCTGCTAGCCGAGAGCGCTACAAACCTCAAGATCATCGCACTTGTAAGTTTACTTTGCCTTTTGCATTTAATATGAGTATCCCACTGTAGCCCCCGAGGATGTAGACGGAAAACCATAGGTTTTGCATCTATATGCTCTAAGAGTGACTAAGTTAGAAAAAACTCTCACTGTAGCCCCCAAGCATTTAGATGGAATGAACTATTCCGACTAGATGCTTTAAGAGTAGCTCACGCAGTGTTCATAATTTTCAATACTGTAGCCCCAAGCTTCTAGTTGTAACTGAATTAGTTCCGACTAGATGGTTAAAGAAAAAGCTAAGCAGATTTCAAGTTAAAAACTTTATACTGTAGCCCCCAAGCTTCTAATCGAGAACTTAATTAGCTCCGACTAGATGCTTAGAGAAAATCTAAGCATACTGCTAAGTAAAAAACTCTCGCTGTAGCCCCCGAGCGTCTAGGTGGAAAGCTTCCGACTATATGCTCCAAGTATACTAAACAACGGTTAACTTTTTTCTTTTTTTCCATAGAACGAGAATGCTCGGAGGGGCATGGCCAACGACAAGTACCAGAAGATGCACGCAGATCTTGAAGCCGAAAAGGGTAAAACTGCCATCTTGAAGGAACAGATCATCAAAAACAAGAGTCTGTTTTCTTTTTTGCGCATTCCGTCTTGGTTTTGTGCCTTCATTCTCCGAGTACTCACTGTGTACTTTGTTTTCTCCGACTTTGCAGAACATGTTGCCAAGGCCAAGGACATTGTCGAGCAGTCCAAGCACATCCAGCAGCTGGACAGCGAGAACAAGATCCTTAAAAAGGACAGGGAAGAAATGCTGAAAATGCATGAGGATTCCATGAAGGCCCTGTAGGACTCCGCCTCCGCCGAAATCAATCGCTTGAAGGAGGAGCTTGCAATCTTAAAAGATCAGAAGCAAGCTGCTGATGAGAAAAACCATCGCCATAGCGAGGCGTATAAGCTCCTCCAGCAAGAGAAAGAATCCCTGGCGGACACCCTCTGGCAGGCTAATGCCAGCATCTTCAGTAAGTTTTCTCCGCCTTGCATTTCTGTAGTCTGGATACTTTGAATTGTTGAACTCATGCATTCCTTGTCGGAATTTGCAGCTCCTATGGGTTTAACCAGATCGCCTCCTCCAGCCAAGGAATGCATGGTTCTTGCCGGCAACTTCATCAACACCGCCATCACCCAAGCCAAAGAGATTGCCATGCCCCTCCAGATACACATCAAGGCCTCGGACTCCGTGGCGAAGTACTCGGAGATTCTGCGCGAGCCCCGGCGTATCCTGGTGGAAAGCTTCATGTGCACAGGCTGGCGCAAGGATGGCGCTATCAATGGTGAAGGCACACTACGAAGATGCCGACATCGATACGGTGACCTCTGGTATCCCCGACGTTAACGATGACAGCAAAGAGATTGATCACGAAGCCATTTTGTCGTCACTCGCGGGTTATGACACCAGAGTTGCCGAGTTGGTGGACATCGACGTCTTCGTGCCCATGAACACCATCGACAACGTCAACCAAGACTCCTCCGAGTCCCACCATAGTGCCGACGTTGAGGGTGATTCTCCGGCTGGTGACGATGCTGCTTCCAAGTCTCCTGCGCCAAAGGAATGAAAAACAACTTTGTAATCTTTGTTTCATCTTTGGTGTATGCGCGGAAAAAACTTGATGATGTAACTTAAGTCGGAAAACAATGGTTGTTATTTCCTTCTATTTAAGAACTAGTTTCCAGCATGTATATATTTTTTAAGCAAGTGTTGGCTTATCCATTACTTTGGTTCTTATGCTTGACTTTTCGTGAGTCAGAAGACTCGTTGTCAGAACCATGCGCTTAGATGATGATGCCCAATGCACCGTCAATAACCTGAGCACAAAATCGCCGACAATAAGTGCCAAAAGTCACTACTCCAGAATCCACATAAAAACAACAAAGAACGTGTAGACCAGAAAACTTAAACTAACGCCCGTTGGCGGAATTTTCACAAGTGCAAACACAAAGCTTGTGCATAAAGGTTTTACATGATCCAAAAATGAACACTAAAGGAGGTAAAAGACTCAGAAATATGAGTGAACCAGAGAGCTTTATTTCATTGATCATATAAGAGGTATACAATTAGATAAAAAAATGCTAAGTGTAAAAAGGACGTAGTTGTGCTATGTTCCATGGGCGATCAAGCTCAGGGTAGTCATCATCCGGGTCATGTCGCTTACGCTTAAGATCCTCGTGGGGTTTATCCTTTACTTCACGATTGTCAACAAGGTAGTAAGACCCATTGAGAAGCGCCTTGCTTATGATGAATGGTCCTTCCCATGGTGGGGATAATTTGTGTGACTTCTTCTTCTTAAGTCGGAGCACCAAATCCCCCTCTTTAAATGAGCGATGCCGAACACGGCGACTATGGTAGCTGCGTAGCTTCTGTTGGTAGATGGTGGATCTTTGGCATGCCAAAACGCGCTCCTCCTCGAGACGGTCCACATCCAGGCATCTGGATTCTTCAGCGTCATCCTCGTCATAGGCGGCAACTCTTGGTGCATCGTGGAGGATGTCGAAAGGTAGGATGGCTTCTGCTCCATATACCATGAAATAAAGGGTGTAGCCGGTGGATCTGTTGGGTGTAGTTCGTAAACTCCACAGCACAGATGGCAATTCTTCCGCCCAGGCTCCAGCTGCTCTATGTAGTGGTGCCTCAAGACGTGGCTTGATTCCCTGCATAATTAATCCATTGGCTCGCTCAACCTGACCATTGGATTGTGGGTGTGCCACAGATGCAAGGTCAAGTCGGATGCCTTTCTCCCAACAATATGCCTCCACTTCACCGAGTGATAAATTGCTGACGTTGTCGGTGATAATGCTATGTGGGAGACCAAATCTCACCACTAGATCTCGGACGAACCTGAGGGCAGTTGCCCCATCAAGCTTTCTAATGGGTTTACCTTCTATCCATTTAGTGAATTTGTCAACTGCTACAAGCATATGCGTAAACCCACAAGGTGCCGTCTGTAACGGTCCCACCATGTCCAGCCCCAAGACCGCAAACGGCCAAGTTATTGGTATTGTTCACAGTTCTTCAGCAGGAACATGTGGTTGTCGACCATAATACTGGCATCCCATGCATGTCTCAACCAGCTTGTCGGCGTCCGCTTTCGCGGTCAGCCAGTAGAATCCTTGCCGGAAGGCTTTCGCGACCAACGATCGAGGAGCGGAGTGATGCCCGCAATCTTCGAGATGGATTTCGTGTAGGATTTCCATACCTTCTAGTTGGGAAACACACTTTAGGTATACACCAGTAGTTCTCCTTTTGTAGAGTTGCCCATTGATTATGGTATAACCCTTTGCTCGCCGTACTATTTGTCGTCTTTCGACTTCATCGTCGGGAAAAGTTCCGTGTTCGAGGTATTCCATGAACGGTTTTGTCCAAGTCGGAGGGACCTTGGTCACCATGTTGACGAAGGAGTCAACTCTATCCGGGATGTTGATGTCGGCTCCCTTCACGGATGGTGTGCGTAGGTGCTCTAGGAAAACTCCTGGTGGAATTCGCTTGCGCCCTGCTCCTAGCTTAGAGAGCAGATCAGCCGCCTCATTTTGTTCCCTAGGCACATACTTGACTTTGTAGCCCAAGAAGCTCTTGGCTATCTCGTCCACTTCGTCTCGATATGCCACCATCATAGGGTTCCGCGCATTCCAGGTGCCAGCCACCTGCTGGGCAACCAAGTCGGAATCTCCACAGCAAACTATGCGCTTGATGCCAATATCCTTGGCTACACGTAGTCCGTGAATGAGTGCTTCATACTCTGCCATGTTGTTTGTAGCCTCGAAGTGGATCTGCAGAACATAGTGTAGCTTGTCTCCTGTTGGTGACTGTAGTAATACACCAGCCCCCGAGCCGTTGAGCAGCTTTGATCCGTCAAAGTGCATCACCCGGTACTCTGGTTCTGGCAACGGAGTAGCGTCTGGCATCTCCGTCCAATCTGCAATAAAATCCGCCAAGGCTTGTGACTTGATAGCGTCGCGTCTCTTATAGGTGATCTTGAAGGCGGCAAGTTCAATGCCCCACTTCGCGACCCTTCCTGTAGCGTCGTTGTTATTGATGATGTCGAAAAGTGGAGTCTTTCTCACCACTGTGATTGGGTGCTCCTAAAAGTATTGTCCCACCTTCCGAGAAGCAAGGAATACTCCATAAGCTATCTTTTGGTAGTGCGGGTAGCGCTGCTTGGACTCCTTCAAGACCTCACTCACATAGTAAACTGGTCGTTAAACTCCGTTCTCATAACCTGGTTCCTTCCGCTCTACCATGACGACGATGCTGATAACCTGGTTGGTTGCCGCCATGTAAATTAATAGGGGCTCACCAGGCTCGGGTGCTACAAGGATGGGCGCTGAGGAAAGAATCTCCTTGAGCTGCTTCAATGCTGCATCTGCTTCGTCCGTCCACGTGAATTTGTCTGCCTTCTTCAGCAACTTGTACAGCGGCAGAGCCTTCTCTCCAAGTCGGCTGGCGAACCGACTAACTGCTGCAACACAACCTGTTAGTCGTTGAATGTCCTTTAGGCATGTCGGATGGTTTATGTTCAAGATGGCCTTGATTTTCTCCGGGTTGACCTTGATTCCACGCTGGGAAACGATGAAGCCCAACAATTTGCCGGCTAGAACCCCGAAGACGCACTTCTTAGGGTTAAGCATCATGTTGTATTTCCGGAGAATATCAAAGGTTTCTTTTAAGTCGGAGATTAAGTCGTTTGACTTTTTAGACATCACCGCGATATCGTCCACATAGGCGTGAACGTTCCGACCAATTTGGTCGTGAAGGCAACGTTGCATTGTCCGCTGGTAGGTAGCACCTGCGTTTTTCAGCCCAAAGGGCATCGTGACATAGCAAAACGTGTCGTATGGGGTAGTGAACGAAGTGGCCAATTGGTCCGACTTCCTCATCTTGATCTGGTGGTATCCTGAGTATGCATCAAGAAAACACAAAAGTTCTGAGCCAGCCGTCGAGTCAATGACTTGGTCAATGTGAGGCAAAGCAAACGGATCTTTGGGACATGCTTTGTTCAAACCGGTGTAATCAACGCACATTCTTAATTCATTGGTTCCCTTTTTTGGGACAAGTACAGGATTGGACACCCAATGGGTGTGAAGGACTTCTCGGATAAATCAAGCCTTAAGTAACTTAGCTATCTCTTTGCCAATGGCGCGTCTCTTCTCATCTCCAAAGTGTCGTAGAGGTTGTTTCACTGGTTTGTATTTTGGATCAATGTTTAAGCTATGCTCGGCAAGTTCCCTAGGTACACCTTTCATGTTGGCAGGTTGCCAGGCAAAGATGTCCCTATTCTCATGGAGGAACTCGACGAGCGCACTTTCCTATTTGGGATCCATGTTCGTCCCAATGGCGGTGACCTTGGCGGCATCACCTACCACAAGTTCCACTGGCTTGGTCTCGATGGCGGCCTTGAACGCAGGAGCGGAGTTGGAGATCTTCTTCTTCGACGCGGGCATCTCTGAGTCATCGAACTTGCTCTGGATCTCCTTGAATTCTTCACTATAGAGGACAGCTTCTGCAAGGCTTCTTCGTTGATCTCGCAGTCCCTTGCTTTGGTAAAGCTTCCGGATACGGTGATGATGTTGTTTGGTCCGGGTATCTTGAGTTTGTTGTAGATGAAGCATGGCTTGGCCATGAGCGTGTGGAATATGTCGTAGCCGAATATGACGTGGTACACGCTCTTGAAGGGGACCACCTCGAAGGTCATGCGCTCTTGACGGTAATTATTAACATCGCCAAAGTCAACCTGAAGTGTGATGCACCCAAGGGACCGAGCCTCCCGACCAGGAACTACGCCGTGGAAGATGGTGTTGGTCCTCCTTAGGTTTGCCTCCGTCAAGTTCATCTTCTGCAGTGTATCCAGGTACATGATGTTGATGCTGCTTCCACTATCCACCATACACTTGGTGAACTCCACGCCATCAATCAAGAGGTTGATGACCACGGCGTACTGGTTCTCCGTGGGTATAAGGTCTGGGTGGTCCGTCCTGTCCCCAGTTATTGGAACCTCCGACCAGTGCAGGTACTAGGGAACTGGGGGAAGAGTAGCCATCAGGATCCTTAGAGAGGTCTTCTGTTGTAAGACGGTGGGGGTGCCAAGGAAAGTGTGGTAGACTGGGGCCTTCTTTGCGAAGGGGTTCTTGCCCTTGTCGTCGCTCTTGGCGGCGCGCTTGGGGTCAACGTCCTCGTCCATGTCACTTGAATCCTTGGACTCCTCCTTCTTCTTCCCCTTGCCCTTGCCTTGCGGTCTGTTCTTCCGACTTCGCTTGTAGCCGGACTCCGGGTCTTCCTTGAGGTCGTTGACGAACTTGCAGTGTCGATTGGTATGGGTGGCCTTGCCATTGGCGTCGAGGTGTACGAGGCACGACATATCGCGGTACTCTTCGTAGGTTTGGGGAACGCGGAGCGGCACTGAGGTGGTTTCACTTCCTTGTTGCTGCCCACGACCAGCTCCCCTTCCTCGGCCATGTTGTCCACCTTCGCCTCGTCCTGCAAAAGTCATAGCGACCATGTCGGTAGATTGCTTTTCTACTGGAGCGGTTTTCCGCTTTGTACTGCTGTTCCTCCGAGCTTGAGTTGGAACGGCCGTTGCCGGCAAGGAGCCACGAGCATCGTCGTCGGCAGCTGCGAACTCACTAGCCAACTGAATCATCTGGTTCAAGTCAAGCTGGTGATTGTCCTGCAAGCGCTTCAGCTTATGCCGGAGCAGCGTGCCCCTTTCCAACCCATCGATGAAGGTGGCCATGGCGGTCTGAGCGTGCACTCCTGCGCAGGAATTTTTCATATCCAGCCAGCGGGAGAGGTAGGCGCGAGATGTCTCGTCTTTCTCTTGCACGCACCGTTGTAGATCGCCCACAGTGCAGGGACGCTTGTATGTACCCTCAAAGTTCTTGGTGAACGCTTCTTGCATATCCAACTAGTTGTAGATAGATTTCTCCGGCAAGTCGTCGATCCACTAACGGGCCGTGCCCGCCAACATTAACCGGAGGTACTTGACGGCGACGTTGGGGTTGCCTCCGGCAATCTCCACCGTGTTGCCGTAGTCCTGCAACCATGTGGCTCGCTTGGCAGTGCCGTCATAGGGCTTGATGGTCTTTTCAATCCGGAAACCTTTGGGGTAAGTTGCGGACTGTATTGCAGGTCCAAAGCAACGTGGTCCTAGGTATGGTCCTTCCCAGGCCTCGTGGATCTTATCAATCCGTGAACGTGCGTCGTATGGCTCAGGGTTCTTCTTCTTTTTGTCAACAGGGGATGGGCTACGTGAACGACGTGGGCCTCCTCCGCCATGGTGACTGCTTGGTGGTGACGGAGGCGGAGGTAACCGTGGGTTAGCCTTCTTGCTGTTACCCTCCTGCGACGCCTCACGCCTGTCACGGTTGCTTGTCGGACGCGGAGGGTCATGGCGTGACCTGCTCTTGTGTCCTTGGTTGCGCTCTCCATCATGACGGGTCTGCTCCGTGTTGTCGTGGATGACGATGCCACACTACTTTGGTGGGGGGATATCCGTACGATGGTGAGCCTTGTAATCTTCGCGATGTCGGGGGGATCGGGGTGGTGGCGATGGGCGACGAGGTCGGGCCTTTTCTCCATGATTGGAGGATATGGGGATGGCATCTTTCCTGTTGCGCACATCCCTCCGTCTTCATTCTGATGAACCCGTCTGGGACCCGAAATCAAGAGGAGATCTGTCCCTTGGCGGCTTGTACTGGCTAGATTGGTAGAGCGCTGGGTCAGACTCAAGCCTCTGAGAGGTGGCATTTTCCTGCTGCTTCACCGCCTTGGCCACTAGGTCATAGACCTGTTCCACTGCCTCAGGCGATCTATCCTGCTCCAGAAGGGTCTTGGCGACGGCAAGGTTAAGGAGTGGGGTGGGCATCACCTGCTTGCCTTCACTGTCAATGTATGGCTTGGCCTGTGCTGGCTTCGAGGGAGCCCAACCTAGGTTGCGCTATACACCAGGATCATTGATGATGCGAGCCGGAGCTTTCTTAGCCTTCTGCTGCTATAGCAGAGTCTTGTACTCAGCCTCCATTGCTCTAGCTTTTTCTATGGACTTCTGCGCATTGACCAGATCTCGATCTAGTTTAGCGCCTTGCTCCGCGATGGCTTGCGCTTCCTCCAGCAGATGCTGGCGCTTTTCGTCAAGCTAGGTCATGTTCTGGATATGAGAAACGGTTAGTGGCTCGACGAGGAGATTGCCGTACATCACTCTATCAGCTGGAGTAACTTGGGCTGCTGTAGATGTAGATGCTGGAGGCGGCAAGTTTGCGGTGTTGTTGTTGCTTGGGCCGGTGCCGAGTTCCTGCGGCTACTGCACTGGGTTAGGCGGAGGAGGCATGGCTTTTGCGCGATCATCGTCAGCATCAATAAGTGGCCCCTTCCCCTTTTCTAGCGCTGTAGGTGGAGCTCGTCCGGGTTGATCTTCATCCATCGCCCTCCCAATGGTGACGAACACCCCTCGGGACGTGACGGTGTTGTTGGCTTGCTCGTCGCGCGAGTACTCCTCCTACATCTCCTGCATAGCGGAGTCTAGCTCTTCTGGACTGAAGTCTATCTCCTCTGAATCTGCACTAAAATCAAGATAAAGCGCGCCAATGACAGAGTCGGAGGGTGCCAGGACTTCCTCGATGACGGGCGGTGGAGGTGCAATGGCCTCGACGATGACTGGAGGTGGTGGTGCTGCTGCGAGGATGGCGGCGGGAGGCGGTGGCGGCGGCTGCTAAATCGAAGGTTCTCCGTATCTGAGCGCAAGCTGCATCTGGGCTGCCGCGTAGCTATTGACGATGCTCACCATCTCTTCGAGGGTAAGGCGTCCGGTTGCATGCTGCCGTCTTAAAGAATGTCGGAGAAGCGTGCCGCGGTCTAGTCCTTCCACGAAGTGATACAAAGCATTATCATCGGGGTAGTGGGCTAGGTCGGCTCGTATATGGAGCCACCTGGCCAGGTAATCGTGGGGTTTTTCGCCCTCTCTCTGAACGCAGCGCACGAGATCGAAGATGGTAACCACGCTGACGAACTTGGATCTCTGCTGTCCAGACGCACGGACGAAGCCGGCGGATTTGCAGTGATCTTCCACCTTTATATCCTGCACAGGGGCGGTTTGGGTGGGCCTTGAATTTTTCCGATCTTTGCTGGCAAACTCCGAAGAGAGATCCGACATCGATCCTTCCGCGAATGTGTCCTGCCCGTAGGCGGTCCGTGTGGGTCTTGGTGCTTTCCGATCTTTGCCGGCAAACTCCGAAGAGAGATCCGACATCGATCCTTCCGCGAACGTATCCTGCCCGTAGTCGGTCCGTGCGGGTCTTGATGCTCCTTCGACTCCCAGGGAACTAGTGCCCGAGTTGGTTTCGTCAATGAAGAGGTGGATGTCTCCGATAGGAATGATCGAACAACGCGTAGGGTTCGTCTTCGCCGGGATCTAGAACTCATCGAGAGGGACGATCGGAACGTTGCCGGAAAAGAGAATGCGACCGATGGCTACGGTTTCGCCGATTCCCGCGAAGATCTGTCCTCACCCGCTGAAGAGCCTGAAGCGCCTCTTGCCCCACGATGGGCGCCAACTGTCGTGGTATTGCCGACGAGTACACCATGGAGGGGTCCTCACAGTGCGTGTTTAGAGACGTGGGGTAAGGCGGACGGTTGACGGGTACGAGGTAACACAGCTTACCCAGGTTCAGATCCCACAACGGTGGCGGAATCCTACTCCTGCTATAAATCACTATAAGGGCAATACGCCGAGTTACAGGGATTCACTACTAGGAAAATGGCTATAGGTAATCAGCACATCCGTGGATCACATGGTGAAGTGCCCCACGGCTAAAACAGGCGTGGTTCACCTATGGGCAGTGCCCTACTAGTAACTAGAACAACCGTGGCGCACATGACCATAGTGCGCCACAGATATGTGTGGGCCAGGGCCCTGTTGGCCGCATGACAGACATCCGTAGTGCACATAGGGTAAGTGCGCTATGGTTGTTAGTGTCAACAGTGGCGCACATGGAGGGGGTGCGATACGCCTAAGCGCATGCCCCTCTCTGCTGTGAAACGGCCAGACACATCCGTGGCGCACTATGGCATTTTCACCATGGATGTTACTACTCCCTGTGGCGCACTAGGGCAGAGTGCGCCACAGATGTGGCGATTTTTTTTGGCAGCTGCACTTTATGTGCACATGTGTGACCATCCACCACCCCACACTTCACTTTCCCCTTCTTCTTCCTCCTTAGATCTAGTCGGGATCCTTCTCCTTCCCACCTCAATTTCTCCACCCATTCACCATTTTTAGCATGTAGAACTTGCCTTGGATGTTACATAAGTAATAGAGGAAGGTCTCCGGTCTCTCATCTCCTTCTCCGGTCTCGCGCGCACCTCTCCTTTCCATCTTTCTCGCGATTGGTCTCTCATCTCGGTAAGTTGTCCATGTAAGGATATGTTCATGTGTATATGGATGATATGCTCATATGTATGTAGATGCTCATATGGAGAGTATCGATGATGCTCATGCATGTGTGTATGGAGAGGATAATGATATGTTCATGTGTGTATGGATCGGTCTCTCTCTCTTGTGTTTGTATGTGAACAAGTTGCCATTTGTTTTGCCAAAATGTTGATTCATTTCCATTTTGGCAAGACTTTAACATTCATAAAGGTCCTAATTTTAGGATAGGTCATGCCGAAATTTTCTATCGACACCATTGCATGCATGCATTGATTATGTGGTTCTAATAGACTTCTAATTGTACCGTGTACACCGTGCAGGCAAAAATGGTGCTCATAATGAGCGAAGACATTGTGGATAGATTTTTGAAATGTGCGACGACCGACATGATACGAAATAACAAGACGGATATAAGATGTCCGTGCAGAAGATGCAAACTCAACTGGGTGATCGACCCATATTCGAGAATCTGCGAGCGCTGCTCGCCATGGTTTCATGGATGGATACACTCGTTGGATAAGCGATGGCGACGAAGACGATGGAGACGGTGAAGGTGGGCAACATGGCGATGATCATCATCATGGCGAGCAGGCGAGATGATGAAGAGTCTCCTGGAGATGGTGAAGGTGCGAGCGGCATCGGGATGATGATGATCTAGATGCCGGAGGAGCAGACGACGATGGAACAACGTCAGGCTGGGTGCAGGACCCTTATGTGCAAGAGCTGCTTCTCAAGCAGACGAGTAACGCCAGGGCTGCCACTAGAGAGAAACCCAAGCTTGCGCAACTTGAGAAAGACGCGGTTACTCCATTGTATGAAGGATGCAGGCCCGATGATACCCGGTTGAATGTAACGCTCAAGGCTATGGAGATGAAGGAAAAACACAAATTGAGCAACGCAAGCTTTGACGATATGATGGCATTCTGGCACGATCGTCTCCCGGAGGGGAACACATGTCCAACTAGTATCGAGGACGCCAAGAAAATCGTCTGTCCTCTCGATCTACCGCATGTTAGATATCACGTATGCATCAACGATTGCATCATTTATCGGGGCGAGGACGCGGAGAAAACCACATGTCCGGTGTGCGGCGTGAGTCGATACAAGAAAGGGAAGAAAGCACCTCGAAAAGTGGTATGGTACTTTCCTATCACTCCTCGTCTACAGCGCTATTTCGTGGACCCTAAGGAAGCGAAGCTCATGCGATGGCATGCGGAAAGGAAGAAGCCAGGAGATGATGATGATGACCCCGAAAAGGATGAGCTGATGACGCACCCTTCAGATGCTAGCTAGTGGAAAGCATTGGACCTCGAATTCCCAGAATTCGGTGGAGATTCGAGGAACATCAGGCTTGGTGCGAGCACCGATGGACTCAATCCGTTCGGTAGCCAGAGCAGCCCGCACAGAACTTGGCCCGTGTTTGTATGGATGTACAACCTCCCTCCATGGTTGTGCATGAAGAAGAAGTACATACAAATGAGTATGCTAATTCAAGGGCCGAAACAACCTAGTACCGACATCAATCTGTATCTCGGGCT
Source organism: Avena insularis (assembly GCA_023614405.1). Classification (NCBI taxonomy): domain Eukaryota; kingdom Viridiplantae; phylum Streptophyta; class Magnoliopsida; order Poales; family Poaceae; genus Avena; species Avena insularis. Next base: position 361,036,691 of record CM042697.1, read on the forward strand.
GTTGAAAGAGGAGCTAGCCACGTTATGGGAATCTGGAGCCAATACTTACGACGCCGTCGCACAAGATTATTTCACTATGAGAGCCGCGTTGGTCACTATGGTGCAAGACTATCCAGGTTGCGGGTATATCTCGGGGCAGGTTATCCAAGGATTCTGCGCATGCGTTATGTGCATGGATAACACAAGCTATCTCCAACTAGAGAAAGATCCAGGGTCATCGAAAACCATGTTCATGGCGCACCGGAGGTGGCTCGGCAAGAATGATCCATGGAGAAAACGTGGAGACCTGTTCGATGGCAAATCCGAGACCCGAGAAATCCCAGAGTGTAGGAGCAGCGAAGAAGTGGAAGAGTTGCTGAAAAACTGGAAAGATTTTCCTAAGCCTGGAAAGAAGCGAAAGAGGCAGCAACAAGACAAGCCGCTGATGAAGGTATGGAACACAAGGTCTGTTTTATGGGAGTTGCCATACTGAAAGTTTCTCCGCACGCCTCATAGCCTCGACATCATGCATATCATGAAAAACGTGTGCGAGAGTCTGGTCGCCACCATAATCAACATGCCAGATAGGACGAAAGATGGTCCGAAAGCAAGGCACGACCTGATATGCTTGGGTATCCGGGAGGAGCTTCACGGAGGACGCCTTTTCTCGATGATCAGGAAGATGACGATGATCATGAGTCGGAGACGACACAAGGTCGTCGGAAGGGTAAAAAGTTCAAGAAGAACGAATATTACTTCCCTCCTTCTTGCTTCACTCTAAGCCAGGATGAGATCAAACAGTTTTTCAAGTGCCTTCTAGGAGTCAAATATCCTTACGCCTACGCGGGCAAGATAAGCAGATACCTAGACGAGGCGAAGCAGAGGTTCAGTGGCATGAAGTCTCACGACTGTGCTGTGCTAATGACACAGGTACTTCCAGTCGCACTAAGAGGGATAATGGACGAGCACGTCCGTGAAACGTTATTTGGCCTCTGCAAGTTTTTTGACGTCATCTCTAGGAAGTCGATTGGCGTGAATCAGCTCGGGAGGCTACAGGAGGAGATCGTGGTGATACTATGTGAGCTTGAGGTCTACTTCCCACCTGCATTCTTTGACAATATGGTGCATCTGCTGGTCCATGTCGTGGAGGACATTCTACAACTCGGGCCGATGTTCCTCCGCAGCATGATGGCGTTCGAAAGGATGAATGGACACATCAAAGGATACGTTCACAACAGGTCCCGTCCAGATGGAAGCATAGCCAAGGCTTTCTGGACGAAGAGTGCATCTCTTTCTGCACGAATTATCTAGACATCGAGAACCCTGTCGGTCTTCCCGTCAACAGGCACCTTGGCAAGCTCGACGGATCTGGTCACCGAGAGGGTCGTCGCATCTGCATCAGACTTGATTTTCGGCCAGACTTTGATCAAGCAAACCTCGTCGCGCTACAGCATTTAGAACTGGTCGATCCTTGGGTACAGAAGCACAAAAGGTTAATCGAGAAGAAGTACAGTGACCGGGGCTTACAGAGGACGCAGGGAGAAATAATCAAAGAGCACAACTCAGATTTCACGTGTTGGTTTAGGCAGACACTCCTTGATAATCTCCCGCGGTCGCATTCTTCTGACACGGAAAAGATCATATTCACCTTGTCGCAGGGACCGATGCAAAACCTGGTGACCTATCAGGCGTATGATATCAACGACTACACATTCTACACGGAGGAAACGGACAACAAGTGTGATTATCAGAACTTCGGTAGCGTCGAATTCTACACCGATGACAACGTGAAGGAAAGATTCTACGGAAGAATCGAGAAGATCTGGGAGCTCGACTACTGTGGATAAAAGGTGCCGATGTTCCGTGTCAGATGGGCAAAGAGCGTCGAAAGAGAAGACCGGTATTTCACAACCATGGTTATACCCAAAGCAGCCAAATCCAAGGCCGCCGGTGCAAACGTGGCCGCGAAAAATGAACCGTGGGTACTGGCTACCAAAGTGGACTAATGGTTTTTCATTACCGACCCGACAAAGCCTAGCCGTGTTGTCGTGAGGAGAGGAAAAAGAAACATCATCGGAATGGATGGAGTCGCCAACAAGCAAGACTTCGACCAGTACGGCGATCCAAAGATTGAAGATGATGACGACTACGATGCAGCAACATACATCACAAGAAGAAAAAGGACAACCCTACCAAAAAAAAGGTAGCCCGTTCGAAAGAAGAAACATTAAAGTGCTGGGGCTAAATTATTCAACCGCGACAAATAAGGGAAAAAAGATTGTAAAACGCTAGCTCAAAAAATATTGTAAAACGCATGGTCAAAAAAGATTGTAATATTCATGGACAAATTATTATGAAATTTAGTTATACTTTGAATCATATTTGTACCACTTTTATGACATATATTATCACTTTTGGGCATTTTTGGAATATTTAAAAGTATTTTAAAAACAAAACAAAACTTCTATGGCATATATCACCACTTTTGGGCATTTTTTGGAACATTTAAAAGTATTTTTAAAATAAAAATAAAAAAGTGGGGCACCAGGTTTCGAACCTGGGTGCTCACAAGTTTAGGATAGAGCAGTGGGTAGAACCAGTGGGATAAGAAAGTGGTAGTGTTACCTAGTGGGGTGGCCGCCCTCTTATCTGATAGTCCAACCCACATAGGCGTAGCGCACCCTAAACCCTAAACCCAGTCGGTGGCGTCAACAACTGCGAATCCAATCAGGCTTCGGGACGGGCCACCAAGACCCGAAGGTATTATGTGGAGGATTCATGTGGCGGGTGAGCCCATGCTACCTAAGAATTTGTGGAAGCTCGCCAGTTCGGAACTGCAGAGTGTGCATGACGGCATGCTGACTATAGAGAGACGCCTTCTATCGGAGAAAGATCCCTCGCACGCGGTATTCGTGGTTAAGGTGCCACCAGGCTTGGGCTTCGTCGACAATGCCCCTGCGGATCTGTTCTTCCTGCGGTTCGACGACATCTTCAATATGTTCCACCTATACGCGCTGCACTATACCATGGTCCGTCTGTTTTCTCTTAGCCTGGCCATGCAGATCATTAGAGAGAACACACCGGGCATCTCTATAGTGGACCCCTACTACATGCGTGACGGTTGCTTGGGTTCCCCCACCAAACGACGTATTGTGGCCTCGTACCTAAAAATAATCCTCGTGGAGAACAAGACAAAGGAATACATTCTCGTGCCTTACTTTCTCGAGTAAGTCGTTATTCACTCGCCACCGTCGATTGGCTTTATTAGATCATCATCATTCTTTTTCCAACACATTCCATTTGAATTTTTTGCGCAGAGATGAACACTGCACGCTCATCTCCTTATCACCGAAGCATTCCCACGCCACGTATTTCGACTCGGGGAGTCTAGAAAAGAAGAAAAAGTACGACAAGATCAAGGAAGTTCTGGATGATGCTCTCACTGGATTTGCCTCGACGGAAGGCACCACCTTCGTGCGTATGAAGGTCAAGTTCGGCAGGCATGTCTTCAACCATGTAACGGAGTTCCCCTGCGTGAAGCAGCCGGAAAACAGTAAGAAGGAAGCCTACTATGCACTCCATCACATGAGGGCATTCCTACTTGACTAGCAGAATTCTACGCTGCCAGATCATCTCAAACAGTGGGCCGAAGCAAAGGCCAAGATCACTGATTCAGATATTAGACAAGAGATGTATCGCATCCAGCAACAGTTTGGGGAAATAATCTTTCGTGATGTCATGACTTCGGGGGGGATCTTCTACGGAGGAAATATCCTGAATAACCGTGACATAGAAGATCGCCTAGAGATGTAGGGTGACTATAGGAAGTTCATGACGAGACAAGGCATCCTCCCGTTCCCTAAGCCGAGCCAGAAGGCTTGATGTTGGCCTAGTTCTAGTTACGAACTATAGATGACCTTTGTGTGTGTGGACAATTGTACATGCTACTATACTTATCTTATTAGGTTTATGAATCATTGCTTACTTCTTTTGCTTATTATTATTATATATCAATAAATGCTTGTTTTTTTTGCTTACTCTTTGGTCCTTTGCTCACTTTGGTCCTTTTTTTCCTTACTCTTTTTTCGAGAATAATGCCGATGATTGAAATGTCATGGCACACTATATATGTGAATGTGCTACGATGGGATTGTGAGCCTTGTGATATGCACAAGTCCAGGTCTTGTGCATCCTACTTGGCTCACAGTTCCATCGTAGCATATTCCTGTGTCCAACGACCTATGTATATATATGAGGCATTCTTTTCGAGTTATTTTTGTCTTTTTCGAGAATAATGCCGATGATTGAAATGTCATGGCACACTATATATGTGAATGTGCTACGACGGGATAGTGAGCCTTGTGATATGCACAAGTCCAGGAATTGTGCATCCTACTTGGCTCACTGTTCCGTCGTAGCATATTCCTGTGTCCAATGACCTAGATAGTTATATATGAGGCATTCTTTTCGAGTTATTTTTGTCTTTTTCGAGAATATGCCAATGAATGAAATGTCGTGGCACAATATATATGTGAATATGCTACGACGGAATAGTTAGCCTTGTGATATGCACAAGTCCAGGAATTGTGCATCCTACTTGGCTAACCGTTCCGTCATAGCATATTCCTGTGTCCAACGACCTAGCTAGTTATATATGAGGCATTCTTTTTGAGCTACTTTGGTCTTTTTCGAGAATAATGCCGATGATTGAAATGTCTTGGCATAATATATATGTGAATGTGCTACGACGGGACTGTAAGCCTTGTGTTATGCACAAGTCTAGATGTTGTGCATCCTACTTGGCTTATAGTTCCATCGTAGCATATTCCTGTGTCCAACAACCTATGTATATATATATGAGGCATTCTTTTCGAGTTACTTTGATCTGTTTCGAGAATAATGCCGATGATTGAAATGTCGTGCCACACTATATATGTGAATGTGCTGCAATGGGATTGTCCTCCTTGTGTTATGCACAGGTCCAGGTGTTGTGCATCCTACTTGGCGGACGGTTCCATCGTAGCATATTCCTGTGTCGAACAACCTAGTTATATATGAGGCATGCTTTTTGAGTTTGGTCTTTTTGATTTAGGAGTACTTTCTATAAGTGTATCTTCATATGCGACTTTAATTATATATGTTTTTTTCAATCATCGGTTAATTATTATTGTCAACTTATAGATGACGTGGTACGTCGTGTACAAGGGACGGGTTCCGAGTCTCGATGATTGGGAAGATCAGGACAGTACACCATTTCAGCGGCAATAGCTACAAAGGGTACAACACTATGGCGGAGGCGGAAGCTAGATACACGCGCTATCTAGCGGGAGTTAGGACAAGGAACCGGAAGAAGACCTACACCTTTGTCGCGGCGGTGATCATGCTTATCTTCTTTGGTTGTTTATCCCGCATTTGTGTCTAGCTAGTTTAGATGTCTAGGCGAGCTTCCGAGCTCTAACTTGTTCGATCGACACATGTATTCGCATGTCACCAACTACTTTGTAACTTGATCGAAACAATGTAACTTATACTATGTATTCATGTATGAGACTTATCTATATGTATTTGTTTCAATCTTGTTTTTCAAATTGTGTATTTATATATATAATTGTATATCTTGTATCTGTGTGTGTATATCTGCCTGTAATATTGTATATAATCTGTATTGTATATAATCTGGCTCGGAAATAAAAAAACAAAAAAAACACATGTGGCGCACATGACCTACCTTTTGTGGCGCACTACACCTAAAGCGCACCTCAGAATCTTAGTGGCGCACTGGGAAGTGCGCCACAGAAGATCCTACGCGTAGCGCACCTGCCCACATAGCCGTGGCGCACTAGCAGGTGCGCTACGCCTATCTCGACACAACCGTGGCGCACTAGGCAGTGCGCCACGGCTAGGAGATAGCCGTAGCGCAAGGCTAGTGGTGCACGGCTAGTGCGCCACGGATGGGCATTCCATGTGCGCCACAGACAGCCATTTTCCTAGTAGTGATTGGTTCGCTGTGCGAGGTTGTCTGAAGTTGATCTATGAACGTCTGAGATTATGCCCTAAAGGATCCCATAGGCCCGACTTATATAGTCGCTAGGTCCTAGGGTTACAGGGAAAAGTCCTAGCCGGACAGGTTACAGAGTCCTACACTGTCTATTACTAGTCTTGTGTATCTTGTACTCCAAGGCTCCGGGTACGCTGGTGACTCCACCGTAGCCTTCCTTTATCCGACATGGGCCTCCCTTCTGGATCCATCTAACTGGGCCGCCCAGCAAGCCATAGGCCATGCTACCGACTATGGGCCACCCGGGTTAGCCGGATAAGAGACATGCTATAAGGATACACATATAGCATATCCCCAACATGTAGGCAAACCGGTGATAAAATCCATTCCTACTGAATCCCATTTCCATTCCGGAATCTACAATGGTTGCAAAAGTCCTGCGGGTCTCTGATGTCCCGCCTTGACTCTCGTACAGATATCACATTTGGCTATGTAGCTTCCGATTTCTCGCTTCATCTTATGCCACCAAAATTGCTCCTTTAAATCCTGATACATCTTCGTTCCTCCGAGGTGGATAGAATAAAGAGTATCATGGGCTTCTTTCAAAATAGCTTGCTTTAATTCTGAATGTGCTAGCACGCAGATACGTCATGTGTACCACAAAACTCCTTATTCATCTTTGGTGAATCCGGGTACATTCCTTGTATCGATACGACGTTTGATTCCGTCGATACTAGCATTTCCTTTCCGTTCCTCCTTGATCTGACTGATCAAAGTGGGTTGGAGTTCTATGCTAGGCAAAAATCCTTCACTTATTATCTCCATTCGGAAATCTTCCAACTCCTTGTCCAAACTTGGTTGCTCCTTCAGAATCATGGTGTTCAATCGACACGGCAATCTGCTAAGCGCATCTTCTACCACGTTGGCTTTACTAGGGTGATAGTGAATGTCAAGATCATAGTCCTTGATTAGCTCTATCCATCTCCTTTGCCTCATATTCAGCTCCTTCTAGGTGAAAATATACTTCAGGCTCTTGTGATCCGAATAAATCTCACAGCGGTTACCCATGAGGTAATGCTGCCATGTATTCAAGGATAAAACTACGGCTGCTAGTTCGAGGTCATGGGTAGGGTAATTCTTCTCATGGTACTTCAGTTGTCGGGACAGATAGGATATGACTTTGCCTTCTTGCATCAACACACATGCATGAACAATCTTGGATGTGTCACAAAACAAATCATAAGGCTTCGTGATATCCGGCATAATCAAGATTGGGGCTGAGATTAATGTCTTCTTAAGCTCTTGAAAACTTGCTTCACATTTGTCTGTCCATTCAAACTTCTTATCTTTCTTCAACAATTGGGTCATAGGTCTTGCGATGCTCGAGATCCTTCTACGAACTTGCGGTAATATCCCGCTAATACGAGAAATGCACGAACTTGGGTTTGAGTGGTTGGGGCTTGCCATTCTTCGACATCTTTAACCTTCACGGGATCGATAGCAATTCCTCTGGTCGACACGATATGTCTGAGGAATCATACTTCTTGTAACCAGAATTCACAATTGCTAAACTTAGCATACAACTGATGCTCCCTAAGGGTTTCCAGGATGGTCCTTAGGTGTAGCTCATGTTCTTCTTCTGATTTGGAATGGATTAGAATGTCATCGATCAAAACAATGACAAACTTATCCAGGAAGTTCATAAAAATCTTATTCATGAGGTTCATGAAATAACCGGGGGCATTGGTTAATCCAAAAAACATGACAGTGTACTCATACAGTCCATATCTGGTGGTAAAGGCAGTCTTTGGAATATCCTCTGCGTGAATCTTGAGTTGATGATAACCAGTTCTAAGAACAATCTTAGAAAACATTTTGGCACCGGTCAACTAGTCAAACAGATCTTCAATCTTCGGCAGTGGGTACTTGTTCTTAATGGTGACATCATCCAGCTTCCGATAATCTGTGCACAAACGATTGCCTCTATATTTCTTATCAACGAACAAGACAGGTTATCTCCATGGAGACGCACTTGGTTGAATCAGTCCTATCTCCATCATAGCATCCAGTTGCTTCTTCAGCTCCACTAATTCAGATGGGTTCATACTATAAGGTCTCTGAGCTATGGGTTCGGTTCCAGGGATTAGTTCAATGATAAACTCGATATCTTGATCTGGGGCATACCGAGCACAACATTTGGGAATACGTCGGGGTATTCACAGACTACTCTGACATGGTCAATGGTTGGTTGGGCTAGACTCTTGTTGCACTTGAATTGACGGGGCAAGGTTTCAGATACATGCTATACTGATACTCCGACTGTACTAGTCATGGTTATGGCTTTCTTGGCACAGTCGATTAATCCTTTATGTTTCGACATCCAATCCATTCTTAGTACTACTTCCAAACCTTTGGTTTCGAGTACTATTAGATTAGCATAAAAATCTATGCCATGGATTCTGATAGGTACGGCCTTGCAAATTTGTCTAGCTTTGGTGGTTGAACCAGGTATTTGAACTATCATAACGTGCTTCAATTTTGTTGGTTGAATCTTACTAGTGCATGAAATTCTTCTGTAACAAACGAGTGCAATGCTCCAGAATCAAATAACACTCTTGCAATTACTAAGTTAATATAAAACATACCCAGCATGACATCTGGCACTTCCTGGGCTTCTTCAGCATTCATGTGAAACAGACGGCCATTGCAGTTGAGTGAGTTCCCTGGGACAAATCTCCTTCCAGGCTGAACACGACGTTGTTGTTGAGCTAGGAAATTCACATTGGGGGCTCCTGCAAGATTCTTGGGGAACTCATTGGAGTAGTGACCCTTGGTTCTGCATTCATAACAAGTAACCTCAGACTTGCCTTTCTGTGCAACAGGCACAACATTGCTTCCAGTCCTTGTGGCAGTATTGGTGTTGGGATTGTTGTTGTTGTTGAACTTGGGTGGTGCACGGTTAAAGTTGTTGGAGTTGCCGGGGTTGTTGTTCTGGTTTCCTCCGGGCCTTGGGTTTCCTCCTCCATGGTTGGGATTGTTCGGACGGGTCATCAGGGGTCTATGGTTTCTTGGGGTAAATCCTGCAGACGGGTTGGGGCGATACTTTGGGGTATGGTGGGTTCCTGGTTGATTCATCATTCTACGCTTGTGATTCTCATTAACTTTATTGATCTTGCCTTCCATCTAGATTGCAGAATCCACTAAGGCTTCAAGGTCAGCAAACGGGATATTGACTAACACTGTCTGCATCTCATCATGCACACCGTTCAGGAATCTCTCCTTATTCTTGGCTTCAGTGCTAATCTCATCAGGGGCATACCTAGACAGAGATAGGAATCTATCACGGTACTCTACGTCAGTCATTCTTCCCTGCTTCATCTCCTTGAATTCATCTCTCATCCAAAGAATCAAACCTGGTGGCACATGGGTTTGACTGAACTTGAGTTTGAATTCATCCCAAGCCATCATATGTCCTCCATTCATGGTTCGAATTCTATTCCACCAAGCTCTTGCATCACTTGCCAGATAGTGGGCAGCAAACAGCACCTTCTCATTGGCCTCCACTCCTGCGACTTCTAAGTTGTTCTCCATAGTCTGCAACCAGTCATCTACGTCTAATGGCTCTTCAGACTTAATAAAGATGGGTGAATTGGTGTTCTGAAAGTTCTTGAGCTTGGATCCATGGTTGTCTTGGTTTCCATGGCCTTGATTGTTATTGGCAATCTGAGCTATGTGTTGAAGGGTGGATAAGTTGTGTTGACGTTCGGCTCTTTCGGCTTTGCGGTCCGAAACCAACATTTGCAAGATTTGTAGCATTGGGTCCGGGGATGAACTGCTTCCTCCGCGAGGCATCTGAAGATTGAGATAGATCATGAGAAAAGAGGGAAATTTCTAAGGTTCATGGATTTATTTTTGGAAAGATTTTAAACTTTGAGTTTGACTCTGGTTTTGCCAACTAGCAACTTTCTTTTCTTTCATTCATTCATTCATTCATTCATTCATAGAACCCAATACAAACACACACCACAATAAGGAAACATATGGTTTTAAGAACCATTCTGTGAAACTAAGATACAAGGGGACCGGATACAACTCACTAATGCTAGTGCTCAAGTGCTACTACTCCTCAGAGTCGGTGGCTTCATCATCATCATAATCATCAATGAAGGCGGAATCATCATCATCAGTGTGGAAGTCCATGGCTTGGTAGGAATTCATAATCATCACTAAGGTAGGAGTAGGGGTCTCCACGGATATCTTCCCCTGCATTTGCCCTCTCCTCAAGCTGCATGTCCTGCTCATGGATGGTCTCCTCCAAACCCGTCACCTTTTGACAAAGGAGAGCAATGATGCGCTCCTTCTTGTCAAGTTGATGGTGACGTGACTGGCGATCCTTCACAAGCATGGCGATGGTCTGGTCCTTCTTGACTGCGATGGCATAGTTGTGGTTGGTGTAGGAGCGGGCATTGTCCAACCCCTTTTGCCTATCATACAGCATGAAGCTGAGATGATCCACCTGATGCTTCAGCTCGGGGTGGTAAGGCACCTCCAATGATTGTCCCATAGCATCACGCCTTGCGTATAACTCAAAGCGGGTGCCCTTGATCTATTGATGCTTTGCCCACACAGACGGGCAAGAGCTTCCTGCATAGCCATGTCGAGTCCATCCAGCTAGTTGTTCTCTCTTAAGGTGAATTGGATTCCTTCTGAGGTGGGTGCTTCCATATTTCCTCTGAGGCTTGCAACTATCATCCATTGCAATTCTCCTCCTTGCTGATCGTTGAGCTGTGCTCCAAAGAACTCAGGGTGCGGGTGCTCAAGAAGTTCCGAGAGTTGGTCCAAATCACGCTCAAAGATGATCTCTCCTCCATTTCCCAACTGATATAACTTGATATACTTCACGTCCATCTATCAGAATATAGGATGAGTAAGTTAGTAGAGTGATCAAGTGTGTGAAATTTTATGTAAGTTTGCAAGAAATTTTGAGGGACATGAATTTTCATGAAAGAATATTAGTGATAAGAATGAGAATAGGTTTTCATAAATACTCACTTCTTTTGTTTTGAAACTAAGTTTTTCGATTCAAGCGTCCATTCTAACTAGGGTCTCCTATGGTCAGGATGTCTCTAATACCAACTTGTCAACACCCGGATTTTTAATCCCAGATGCTTGTTATACCATACATCGCAATCCCAGGATTACCATTTTTGCTAGACATAACAGATTGGTACCATAGTTCATCATCCATTACAAACCATAATAAAGGTCTTACAAATAGAGGATCCCATGATCCAGTCTTAATACAATCAACGCAATAGAATAATATAATAACGGTAGCATGGGCGAAGCTCCATCTTCAGGGTCACAGGCAATGCTGATGATGGGAGATAATCCTACTTGTTATAGACTTCCTCCTGTCCATCATCCTGGTAGCCCTCCTCATAGTCTGGCCATAGTAATAGCCAAGGACAAATCCATGAGTACTCTTTAAGTACTCGCAAACTAATACTAACAAGTAAGTAGTTTGAGTAGGAATCCTAAGCTCTAGGTTGTTTTCCAAAAAGCCAGATTTATCTCTAACTGAGTTTAGAAGTAAAGAAAACTAGTTTAGTGTTCTACAACACCTAAGTGGGAACTTAAGTTTCATATCACAACCCTATTGTGGTCAAGTCAAAGTCATGATTCATTTCACAAGTCATTTTGAAAACATCTAACGATGGAATAGTATGGCCACTCCAACTGTCCATAACCATGGACGCGGCTATTCGAATAGTTTGACACTCTGCAGAGGTGGTACAATTTTACCACAACATTCGATACATCCGTCAGGAACAATCCTATTTCACCATATTCAGTATGCGGATAATCAATCCTAACCTTTTAATTAAACACCCTAGTATAGGCACCTCCCTTATGAGTTTTGCATCCCAACCATGACCATCTGTCATCTTGGGAACTGCACAGGTGGACAATCATCATGAGGTAGCCTTAGCTGAAACCTCGGCTGCAAGGGAACCCATACTAATATATATAAACTTCCAGTCAAGCCCTACCCAAATTCAGGTATTGTGGTTGTATGGTAAAATTGGAACGGTATCGCATCCGAACTCAACCATCAGTTTTATAAAGGGCTAAGGCTCATGCCTCAACATTTTCATCATCAAAATCATCTGGTGTTCAAAACACATGTCAAAAAATTCAATAGAATGACTCATTCTAAGGTTTTCATAACCAATTTCACCAAGTATTCCCATCTAAAGTGATCAAGTTTTATGCTTAGAACTAGCCACTAAAGTTGAGGGTAAACACTAATGAGGGGTGCTAATCAAGTGTGACTTATCTAAATCTAATCTCATGCCTCAGTATGACATCTATTTCTATCTAACTTAGGCCAAGTTTTATGCTCTTTATGCTACCTATATTATATTTCCAAAATATCACAAACACTAACTAAAACTAAAAAGGAGCTTTGATAAAGAAATAAAATAACAAAGCTTGCAAGTAAAACTGGGATTTGGTATAATTAAGGTGGTATAACCAAATATGTCTAAGGCAACTAGTTTGCATATTTATCATGCAAGGGTTAGCTTGCAAAGTTCTAGCTTGCTAAGTTGCAAGTGTTAGCTTGAAAAGTTCTAGCTTGCTAAGTTGCAAGTGTTAGCTTTCATAGTCAACTTGTAGTGTTAGGCTTGCCTTGAGTAGTGCGGTGGTTGAAGTTCTCTTCTCCTTCTTCCTCGTAGTAGTCTCCTTTCTCTTCGTATCCTTAGTCGGTACTAGCGTCTATAAATAAATACAAGGTACAGAATCACCAAACAATACTTAACTACTTCTATTTGGCACACAAGGGTTCACACTAGATGATCTATCATCATCACAATCATCACAAGAATTAAAGACTTAGTCTTATTTATTTTTGTGTTAGAAAAGAAATTTCTACTCATTGAAAAACTACTTAATATTTAATATTATCCAATTAAAATATGGGATCATGTTGACACATGTCATCACCACATATTTTAATGCTTGGGAATGTGATTTAAAGTGGTGTCACAATTTACGATGGTTTAAAATTTTTAGTTTAGTTAAATAAAGTGACTAGAAATGCCTATGGGGCATTCTTTTATTACTTGTCCATTATTATTGTAAGTAAACCTAGATATTTTTATATATTCAGAAAGGTCTTGTCAAATGTGATTTTTGAGAGTTGGAATCAACTCAAAAGCATTTATGGTTGAATTTTGAAAAATGTTTGAATGTTGAAATGTCTCTGCCTTGTTATTTTTACTATAGGTGATCTATAATTTCAAATGGTTTGAATCCAACGGGCTTGGATTAAGAATTTCAATACCTTTGTAAAAAAAATAAGTTCATGCAATTTGGTTTAGTGAGTCTCTCTGAATTGATTTTTGAAGTTACTGTCTGAAGTAGGTTTGAAAATAAATTGAAAAATATAAATTTAAACTACTGGGTTACGCGGGAGAGCTAGATGGACCGGCCCACTGCGCACAGCACGCACGCAGGGTGACTTAAGTGGTGTCCCCACTCGTCAGTGAGACAGGGGGTGCCGAAGGGGTATGGGGTGATTACGACCGTAGGATTAGATGCAAGATTAACGGCTCACGGCCATCGTCCTCATCGGAACAGGACACGACAGAAATGAACCCTAGGACGGCCAGTGAGGGTCTGGGGAGGCTCACCGGAGCTCTGGAGAGGGTCGATGATGGGGGCGAAAGAATGAGGCATCTCTGGTGGTTCTCCTGGTATTGGCGACGTCTCCCGGGGTGGTCGTAATCGACGACACCCTTCTCCTCCTGCAGTGGTGGGCTCCGGTGAAATTCCAGCCAGGGTGAGTTCGCCTTGCTATGGGAAGAAGTGGGGGAGGATCAGTGAGAAGTGGTGAGTGTTGGATTGTGGAGAAACGGTGCGGTGGAGGCATCCTTTTATAGCCGAGCGAGAGAGGCCGAGCGGCATGGGTAGAGCTGTCGGGGTCGGGCATTACAGCGAGCTACTGGCATGGCGCGGGGGCTAGGACGGTGCGCGGTCTCCTGGCGATGGTCAAGGAGTTGATGGCGTGGCAAGGGGCAGTTGAGAATGGTTGGAGCGTGTTGGTGCTCTGAGCGGCACCGACAACATTTTCGACGACGCACATGTGCTCCTGGTCGTGCGGCGGCGAACGGGCATGTCTGGGAGGTTCCTGGGGTCGTGGTGATTGCAGGCACAGGCGGCGAAGGCGAGGTGCGATGTGTGCGAGCGTGTCGGGCGTGGCACTCTGGCGTGCTCTCGGCATGGCAGGGACGAACTGGGACTGCCGCGTTCTCTGTGGTCCATGGCTTGGCAGGGCTCGAGGGCTGGACAGGGGGTGGCGGTGGACGGTGGGCTGCCTCCTGGACATGGTGGCTAGGCGCAACGAACGCTCCTGCTATCTTGCCATGGTCGGCTGGCAGGGGGTGCTTGGGGTGGCTCTGAACTGGTGCAAGGGTAAGGTTCTAGGTGGTTTAATGCAATGGATGTCACTAGGAGAGACAATGATGAGCAAAGGGAGACATAGTTTTGAATGATCACTGCTCAAAACAGTGTAGTTAGGCAGAGTTTGATTTGTATCTCCAGGTTTTTGATGAAATGGCTGAAAGAAAATTATTTTTGGATGAAATTTGGTGAGTGCACTGGTAACATACTTGGTAGTATCTGGTTGCTTGGATTTTCAAGGTGAACTGGTTTGGTTGGGTTTTCAGAAATGGTGATCTTACCATTTGAACTAGATTCAATTTTGAATTGTCCTTGGCATAGATTTGCAAAATGTTTCTGTGGGTTTGCAAGGTGGGCTTGGGTTCACTTTTACTTGGTCTAGAAAGGGTTGAAAATAATTTGATTTGTTTCTATTAGGAATCTTGTACTAGAAACACTCAAAGTGGTCTAGTGGTTAACTTTGGTAAAATGACCATTAGCTCATATTGTTTATATTTGAATTTCTATTGATTTTATTCTTCTTGAAAAATGATTTAGATGATTTTTTACATATTTAAACCAATCCTTGCTATTCATAGCAATCGAACAAGTCATTGCAAGAACTCATGCATTCATCACATACACACATGCATTCATATTGGTTTTAATTAACAAAAGTTTTTGTTAGCCCTAAACTTGGGTGATTAGAACTTGATAACCTTGATTAATATTTTTGGGATGTTACATTGTATATATATGTTCTGTGGGTTCCATCATGGATTATTGTGTAATGATATTACTTTGTTTTCCACCCGCACGCAAGTGCCTGGTGGAAACCTTTGAATCGTTTCTATGCGGTTTTGGCGGGAATCGCTAAAACTTGCATAGGGCCGATCCAAGGGTGTTATAGAACCCCCTATTTTTTTGGTAGTGGGTACAAAGGCGTTCCGGCCTCAACATCGATATATGAACCTGCTGATACGAGCACACAATAGAGACATAGCACACATAGTCATTTTTTACCAGGTTCGAGCCGCCCTTGGGCTAACAATCCTACATCCTGCTTTGGTGGCTTATCTAGGGTGAATATAGGTACAAGATAATGATATCTACGGTGTCTGGGAGCCGCTTTCTCTCTAGCTTCTACACTTCCCGGGCTTCCTCTTTCTTTCTTTTATCTCTTTTACCTCTCTCCCTTCTCTCCGGCGTGGAGCGGCATATCAACTCTCTCTCCTCCGCGCTGCTCAGTCGAAGCTCTTCTCTTAGAACTATCTAACTCTCTGATCTCTAAGACTCCAACCCATCCAAAAACTCTCCTTCTTCCTATAGCAAAGTGCCTCCTTTTATACTCGAAGGGGTCACTATAAGGGTCAGCGTGGAGCACTGCCAAGGGCGTTCCTGGGCTCAATCGCGGTGTGCCACGTGTTGTTTAGGCAGGTGGGTGGTGCATGTGGACAATGGATGGCCAAGGGCGATGCACAGGCACATTTGATGGCTGAATAATAGCTCAGGCTCCGAGCTATCACTCTAGTCGGTGACGCGCTGCAACGGACATCAGCGCCATGATGATGTCCAGCAACACTAGCGCGTCGCCCGTTCCCAAGGTCGGGCCTAACGCGTCTTGTCAGGCTCAGTTGACTTTGGTTCTCGAGCCACGCCTAGCCAAGGAGAAGCGTTACCATGTTCTTCTGGGGTTCAGTCGAGGCTGCTCCTTGGCTTTGCTATCCCCAATCGTGTTGTTACCCTCCTTCTGGGGCAGACCCTGGAAGTAGGGGTCAGACCACCTTGTCTGTGTCGTTGTATTTTCCTCCTTGTCCGCTCCTGGCTGGCGGATCGATGCTCATCTCATAGCATCCGTCTCACCCATAGGTACCTTCATCATAAATGACACTTAGTCTCCATAGGTTCATCATGCCAAGTCCATACCTGCTTGGAGCACACGGTGCTCGCATCCTTGCAACGTCCTTGTCGGCCAGGCGACACCCCCCCCAAGCATCTGAGCGGTGGGTCCTGACCCACGCGCTATGGTGCAATGCGAGGGAGCCCTGATCTCATTACGCCAATAGAAACCCCCGGGCGAGGGCCGGCAACTTGCAACGCCGGTCGTGGTTCGATGAAGAGGACGTTGATGTGCTTTGCCCTACAATAGTGTGTGGGCCCAGTCCATGTCGCGGGAGGGAGACGTGAATGGACGGCATCCTTTCCCATCCCACAGAGACGACGTGCGCGTGCCCGCGCACTCAAGTGGCTACATGACTGTCAGGCCACTCCTTGGCTTCCGCGATAGCCCGCATTGACTATGCCTGCTTCGGATCCTGCCAAGTAATTGTTAGAGGGCGTGATTTTTTTCCTCCCCGCGATCCGGCGAGGTGGGGAGCAATCGTTTCCCTCCCTCCTTTCTTATGGAAAGGGAGGGAAGGCACGGGGCTATGGCTCAATCTCCACTTCCCTCGCAGCCTTTCCCTTCCAACTTCCTGCTCGGTGGCAAAGATGATGGTGTTGGGAAGCTCCGGTAGTCGCCGTTGTGATGATGATCCTCATTATCCAGTGGGGGAGGCGGCTCCATCCTCGTCAGAGGGGCCATGACACAGGCGCAGGCATCGAGGCTGCCGCAGATCCTCTACCGCTAGCGTAGATTTCTCGTAGTCGCACGCTAAAGCTCCGCCCCGCAGCGGCCGCTTGGGAGGCGGCAGCGGGAGGGTAGACTCTCCCGGTTATCGTTCTCCTTCTCCAAGTCGAGGACGTGGCCCCCCTTGCCATGTTCTATATGGGTGGCGGGAGCCTGACAGGTACTCTCCTCCCCTGCCGCTTCTTAGCGGGGCAAGCGATGACAAAACGGCGAGCCTTATTGGCTTCGAGTTTCCCGTCTTCCTCCCTATGAAATTCAAGTGGTGGTTGCGCCTACCGGACTTGTTTTCTGAGGAGCTCAGGGAGCACCCCTCATGAGAGCTCCGGATGCGTGAGGTCAGCGGCGACCAGCCCATCCGGGACATGCAAAGATGGGTGGACGGCACAGGAAATCTGCACATGTGCGACGGGTGGCAGGACTTTGTGGACCATTATGAGCTGAAGGTCGGCAATGCCCTGAAGTTAAGCTATCAGGGCGAAGGCCGCTTGTCAGCAAAGATCTTTGACGACACCCTCTGCCGCCAAAGCTACTACCTGCCGCTTGTCTACGACTCCGATATCAGTGACGCCTGAAGGCGGCGGGGGGCCGTACCGAGTGGGTGATGTAGTCTTGAGCAAGGTGGAGGAGGCCTGCGGGCTCCTCCCTTGTGTTGTCGACTTTCCGTCCTCTCTTCTATGCCCAAAGTCTCCCCCGAGATAGTTGTTCCATTGTACATTTTTCAAATGTAATGCCAATTGGCTATTATCAATGTATTTTACTTTTGCCTTTGCGTCATTTCCTCGTTTCCCTGCCATGTCGTTCTTATGGATGATCTTGATTCGTCTTGTCCTTTACCGCCTTTACACCACCGCGGGTCCCATGGGGCATTTTTCAGCTTCTCAAGTGCCAAGCTCCCACTACCTTGGTTCCAACCTTGCGGTCAATCCATGCCTTGCTTGCGGGGCCAGCCGTCCCCTGGAAACCACGTGGTCATTGATACTCCCATCTAGCGACGAGCCTTATGCCCTTGCCTAGACCTTGCCTTGGCCTCTCCTTGATCATCCATCCATTGCTCATCCCAAAACACGATAAACACACCTTGTGACATCTTACCCATGTCTCAAGTTTAAAACAGGGTGTCGTGCACTTGATCAGGGCGCACGGCACTGCCAACTCGGGGGGCCGACGTGGGAGGTGTTTTTTCGCGATTTAGTGCTCGTTAGCAATGGCTAGAGGACAACACTCTTACCTTAGAGTGGATCATGAGAGTACAACACTCGTTACCCATGTCCGACCCCATGAAAGATCCAAAGAAATGCAAAATCTCGAAAAAGGCTCGGCAAATGAAAATGGGAGGAAAAACGAGAGCCATTGGGTTCTCATTCCAAGACGGGGGCAGCCCCCGGATTACAAGAGGTTTACACATAAGCGGGCCAGGCCGGATATGCCAGTATTCATCGCATTTGTCGGGAGTACTTCACTCACTCCCGGGCTTTTGGTTTGCCACAAGCACCACGCATTATCCCGGGCTTTCAGTTATCAGGGGAACCTCCACTCGCACCTGGTCTTTTTTGGTTGCCGCGAGCACCACGCACGCTCTTGGGCTTTCTGTTGCCGGGGGAACCTCCACTCACACCCAGGATTTTTAGTTTGCTAGAGCACGATGCACGCTCCCGGGCTTTCTAGCTAGTAGGATGGATGGGAGCAGTTTTTAGCTTACTCGGAGAGCCACCAGTACTAGAATTGTCATCGGACCTAGGTTCCAGAAAGGTTTGCAGCCTCTTCCCGTGTGAGCCTGGAATCGGGGCGAAAGGTTGGTCGTATTCGAACAAAGGGTTAGTGTGAGTCATGGGAAAAGTGATGGTTGCCATTTTGAAAAGTTGTTCAGAGCAGAACACAGCGTCCCTGATATCACCTTTGATGGTCAAGGTCCGCCATGAGGAGGGAAGCTTGGGAGAGTTGTAGGCATGGTGGGAGACCACCATGAACTTCGCCATAGCAGAGCGCCCTATTATGCCGTTATACGACAGGGAAATGTATGCAACATTGAATATGATGTTCTCAGTGTGGTAGTTGTCTTGGGTGCCGAATGTGACCAGCAATTCGATCTTACCCCATGGTTGGGTAGCTCCTAGGCTTATGCCCAAAAAAGACCCAGTAGGGGCTAACTGATCCTCCGTGATCTGGAACTTATCTAGCAGCTTTGCCAAGAGGATGTTAAGGCCAGCCCCTCCATCCACTAGCATCTTGGTGACCTTGACATTCTTTATGATGGGGAGACCATCATGGGTAGCATGCCGACCCAGCGATGCGGTTCGGGTGATCCCCCACATCAAAGGTAATCGACACGTGAGACCACTGAAGTGGCCACTGCGCCACCGGGCTAGGTTGTACGGCGCAAAGTTCACGGGAGAAACTCTTAAACTCCCCATGGTAAGTCATGGCATAGGCTCCTCTATGTGCGCATGTGCGGTATTGTAGTTGTGGGTACTATTCGCACCCGTCGTTGTCGTTGTCTTCATTGATGGCAGGGTCGTTGTCGTGCGGTTGTCAGACTACGTTTTCGCGCCCTCCCCCCTCCGCGCCCCGCTCTTGCTCCATTTCCACCGCCTCCATCTCCTCCTTGTGCAGCACCCACGTTGCCCCCATAACCTCCGGCGGGGGCGCCTAGGCCAGGCTGGGCTGGACAGTTTTTCGCATGATGACCGGCCTTGTTGTAGCGGTAACAGTTCCTGAAGGTACCATTAGTCCCCTGCTCAGCGATGTGCCTCTTCCGTCCCTCGGCGTAACCGAGGCTGGAGCGGCAGTTCCGAGCGTCGTGCTTGTCGGACTCGTGCACAAGGCACCACTTTCCAATAGCGGGCTTGCCAGCCGCCACTTCTTCCTCCGGTTTGGTCTTCTATTCAACCCCGATGGGAGCACTAGGCTCCACAGCCAAACCCTGTCGAAGGCCCCACTTACGCGAGACACTCTTCTTCGCAGCAGTGCTTCCCGGGTCTGCCGCTCCCACGGCTTCCCGGGCAGCGTCTTCGGGCGTAAGGCGTCCTTCCTTTGCTAAGGAGCAGAGGTTAGGCAACGCCCACAACTCATGGGTGTTCTTGACGGGATGCATGTTAAGCTCTTTGCACATCTTGTTGTCGCGCACATTCATGGTGAATGCGCCAATAATGGTGGCGTCATCTGCCTTTAGGATAATGTGTGCGATCTGCGAAAATCTCAGCATGAAGTCTCGTAGCCGCTCGGCACTCCCCTGGACCACTATGTGGAGATGAATGAGTGTTCCCGGGCGCTTGAAGGCTCCCTGGAACAGGCTCACAAAGCGGGTACACAACTCGGCCTAGGAGAGAATGGACTCCTTAGGTAGATGCATGAGCCAGGACAAGGTCGTGCCCTTTAGGGCCATTGGAAACCAATTGGCCAAGATCTTCTCATCGGCATCCACAGCCACCATCGCGGTAGAGTAGATGACCAGAAACTCCTTCAGGTTGGTATTGCCTTAAAACTTGATGGGGACAATGGGATGGCGTTTTGGCGGCCACGCCACCTGTCATAAGGCAGGAGAGAAGGCGGGGAATCCGCTTCAGTATCCCAAAGCCATGCTCCCTACCTCAGTTACCCTGCTGGTTAGGGATAGCTGCACCCGCAGCCTGTTAACGCAGCTGCAGCAGGTAATATTGAACTAGCACCTCGTTCGCCATGGTAGAATCGCCTCAGAGCGCCTGTGCGTGGGGTAAATAGATGACCACACAGAAACATGATCTTCCTCCACAGGTCTCGGGGCTTGATACCTTCAATCCGGATTACAGATGTAGTATAGCTCTTTTTCCCTAGTATACCTAGGTGTATCGAATCCTCGAGAAGCAGAAAGCAAAGTGAGATTACTTCAATGGACCTTTCGGAGTTTTATAATTCCTTTTGTGTTTTCACTGGAGCCAAGAGTTTGCGATCTTTTTGTTGTTGATGATGATGGAGAGAGAGGGCCTAGGGTCTTCTGTTTCACCAGTAGCTGTGCAAAACATCTGATGGGAATAAAAGATAATAATAATGTATGCATGTAATTGTTAGAGCAAGATAATTATATGTGGGCAGTGCATCCATAATTTCTATCGCCTCTGCAACCGCTTATAGCAATAACCTACTAGTCTCATCCATAGAATAAAGAGAACTAATGATATGAATAGTGATGTCACTGTTAATCCCAAGCAAATCCCTCACATACAGCCATACTACCCCTTGTCTCACTGGGGTTCCCAACCTACAGATTAGTCATTACTCACACTCCCTATACCTGGATAAATCCTCGGGGTCTTGGGGTACCTAACAAGTCCTTAGACTGAGGCAAGAGAGGATACTATAATTATCATGTCATACAAACTAATACATAATCCCATCTATGATAAATAACATGCACAAAAAGCTACATGGCTAGGCCAAAGCCCTTATCCCAAGGAGAATTACTCACACATAGAGATGAAATCAACAATCATAAACATTGTAATAGATATCATAAGATTTGATAGCAAATATTCTTACAATGTCGCCAATTGGAGAAGAGATCTACTATTACAAGTGGTGGAATATGGCTATGGTGGTGGAGAAGGGTTTGGAGATTTAGATCTAGATCTATTTCTCCGGCGTGACGGATTCTGGTGGCAGGGAGTGTTTAGGTCAAAAAGTAGCGTCGTTTTATCATCGCCCAAAGCCTCTTTATATAGGGGTCCCTTCACGAAAGTTGTTCTGTTTGACCTAATGGAGTCGATGCCAACTATACGGCCGAAATAAATTTCCCGCCATATAGTTGGTCGTTAAGTCTTCTAGATCCACGTCACGGCTCCTGGTTTCTTTGACGTGTTGAAAATATCGTATCTTTGAAATTTATGTTGTGATTCCCATCATCATACATCATTATCTGCGAGGCAAAAATAGCAAGAAAGGATTGCATACCCTTTGATCATTAGGCATTAGTGGCAGGGTTTAGAGAGATATTTCATCAAATATATGAATACTATCTAGTTTAAATGCGTACTTGGATGGCTATATTCACATACATCAACCTCCCCAAGCTTAAACTTGATCGTCCTCAAGCAAGAAAATCAACATCAAAAGGGAACTTGGCATTTAAACTAAAATAACGAGATGATGATCTTACTCATGATTGGTAGTCTCATGTTTCCTCCACTTTATTAATCTGAAAAACTTCAGCATAGATAGAGTAATGGCAAGAATATCATACGGGTTTCATGAATCCTTATAGCACAGCAAAATTATTGTAAGCATGAATGATTCAAATGAGTAAACTTTATTCCATGTCATGTAATCAACTCATAAGCTTGCCTTTTAACAATAAAGTATAATTATGTAAAATTGAGAGTGTCAGAGTTTGTCATGAAAAGCATATACACTAAAGTATCTCAATTCTCCCACAACAATAAATCAAGACTTTTCAAGCACTACATTTCTATTCATTGTCCTTCAAGAATTTCAGTTCTTAAGTAATTGAGAGCATGCCAAAAAATTCATTATTTATGGACACTCGTGGCATCACTAAGGTTTTTGTTCCTTTTGCATAATGATTACTCATATCAGCCAGAGGAGTGATTCCATCATGTTTACAGCTACCTAGGAGTGCCAAGAATCTTAACCATTATAGCATCGCTGCTACAAATGTTTAATCAACTCATAGTAAAAATCTAGGAGTTTCCTCCATGAAGATCGTTCTTACGCTAGCGGAGTTGTTGGCATCACATGAAGTTTGACACGCATAAATCTATATCATTCTTATGATTTACAAGTCAAACTTTGGCATGCTCACAAAAACCACTAAACTTTAATCCAATTGAACAAATCCTTTCAAAGAGAGCTATCAAGTCAATCATTATTTTTTGTGGTGTTGAGTGTCTCTAGGAATAAGCTTTCAAGACTAAAAACTACAACAACCAAGCCTTCAACTGTGAGATTTTTTCTTATTTCAATCGTTTAGTAAATTTTTAGGCAAGACTTGGTTAACTACAAGAGCTGGAACAAAATGTACTCAACTAAATACCCATGCAAACAAAATTTTACTTATAGTATAGAGACTCACTCCACCGATATACATCTTATCATTACTACTAACTAGCATGGGTTCCTCAAACTTCAAAAGTGGGGAGTCACAAGGCATACCTCTCATGTTTGGTTCCGCTTCTCTCTTCCCTTTTTATTTGTTTCTTAGAAACTCGAAGTCGATCACTCTCCTGCAAATACATGAGAACGTCGAAGTGAAAAGAAAAGAAAGAGGGGAAATAAAGATAAATGGAGAAATCTTTTTGTGGTTTTTGAGAAGGGGAATTTAAAGATACAAAATTGGCGATAAAGCTCGGCTTGAAAATATCAAAAATAAAGTGACTAATATAAAGTGTTGGGGAAACCAACACGACTGCTTATAAACTCAAATAAAACCATAACCTCAAAAATAAAATAAAGCAGATGAACGCCAAATAAATATAGATAGAAAACCTCCCTAAGATTAGGCTTTTGCAAGCCCTTCAAATCATTGAGGTGGGGGAAAAAGTTGTAACTCCAGTCCACAAATTGAGTTGATAAGTTACTTGTTGTTTCTCGGAGGTTCAGGGCGATATTATGCATCCCCTCCACAGTCCCTCCAAGTTCTTGGAACTCTTGATATGTGGCAAACCGGTTCGGTGGCTGCTCTTCTTGATGGGGAACTTCTTGCTCAACCTTCAAGTCATAAAGCACACGTCCTTCCTCGATAGATAAAATACCATTAGGCAGAGGAGCAGGGTAGAGACACCCAACTCCAGCAATATGTATGTAATAAACACCGCCTCTGCTAGTGAGCTTCCACAAGCCCTCAAAGTAGAGAAACCAACACGTCGCTCACCTAGGTCGATTCCCAGGGCATTGGCAAGCATGGTCATGACGCCTCCACATGTGATTGGTCCTTGGATTCGGAAGGATTGGTACTCCAAGTAGCGCACAAGAATTGCGCCCAAGTGGAGTGACAAGTTGTTGTAGTTGAAAGAAGCTTTTGCAAGGACTATGATGTCCTCCTCATTGTGTTTTGTAAACTCATTACACGCCTGCAAGGTGTTAGCAATAACATAGAACAAATAGCGAATAGTAGGATGTTGAATATTTTTCCCTTTGCTGACTCTAGAAGTAAAGCTCATTCTATTATAGCAGAGTTTAGGGGAAGGTTCTATGTTAGTAAAAGATGCGCGTAGAGCATTAGGATCATTGTTGGGTAAACCAAAACAATTGCACCATTCATCAAGTGATAATGAATAATTGTTTTTCATGAGTAGGAAATAAATTCTATCCTCCTCATGCCATGCTTTAATGGTGCTTTTCAAAGAGCTTAAAAATTCAATGGTTAACCAACGATAGGTAGGTGCATCATGATATAGAAAGTTTTGTAGGACAACCCTATTGCAAAGTAAATTAAAGTCATCAGAAATACCGAGTTGGTTCAATATGACGGGGCAAGCCCACTTGGTTTCCTTCACTTCTTGGTTTTTGATACTATTGAAACAATCACGGTGGGACTCATTCTTTAATCGTATCACCATGCTTTCCTGAGCTCCAGCCCGAGAAGAACTAGCATCAGCAAGAGCATGCGTCTGGCTCTTGTGTTCATCTTCTTAAAATAATAAGAAATACAAAATAAAACTTTTTGATCCAACAATAATAGTCATAGAATATTCATCGTCATAGCACACTAAAGAATATCCTCCACATAATAATCTAGGCAAGAGAATCATGGCAACTAGTTCAAAATAATTCTCACCCTAGATTGATAATGACAATAGATCAGAGATGAATTCGTGAAAAGTAATTGGAGGATCGGAGGAGAAACATACGGTAGAACACTTGTGTGCAAGGAAATCGAACGAAATTGAGTAGAGGCAAAGATCCCTTAAGGTTTTGAGAGAGTTTGGAGGTAGAAGAGAGAAAAAAGGATTGAATTTTTGGTGTTTTGGGTACCTTCCCTTGCGTTTAAGTGGTCGGACGCAACTATACGGTCACAACTATACGGATGGAACACTTGTTCCCGTCGTATAGTTGGTCTGACGGCAAAAAATTAGGATTTCTAGGGTTTCTTTCCTGGCGGCTATATCTATACGGCCGAAACTTTTGTTCCCGCCGTGAAGTTGGTCGTTAAACTTTCTGTATCTGGAGAATAAAATTTGTCGATGGATCAAATAACTATACGGCCGGAACTATATGGCTGGAATATTTATTCTCATCATATAGTTGGTCATTAAAGCTTCTGTATACATAAAAAAATTCTATTTCTTCAAGAATTATTTTTTAGATTAAAACTTAGCGAAACACCTTGTTTTGATAGAAAAATGGCAAACTAAATTCTTGACCAACATTGGCATGTATAAAACAGGAATTTGTAGTACCATAGAATCTCTCCTTCTCACTGGAGTTTTCTAGCACTCTTTATTCAACATAAAACTTAAACTAAAACTTAAAAAATTTACTCAAAACTTTTTTTCACATGGGCTGCCTCCCATGCAACGCTCTTTTATGGTCAATAGCTTGACCTTAGTGTTGCTCACTTAGACCAGATGAGTGGAACACCCACTCCAAAATAGTTGGCCTTCAAAGTGATGGCATCCTTCTCATCTTGCTTGGCTTTCTTTTTCCTAGGAAAATGAATAACAAAAGGATCCCGCAAAGGCAAATGGAGCTTCACGTTCCCTTCATGCAGATTAATCAAAGCCTTAATAGTTCTTAAAAAAGGATGGCCTAAAATAATAGGAGCAGTAGCATCTTCAGGAATATCAACAATAACAAAATCAATAAGAGCAGGACAGCCTGTAATATATACTAAGGTATTCTCTTTAATTCCCACTGCTTGTTTGTAGGTAGAATCTGCTAGATGCAATTTTAGTTTTGTGATTTTAAAAGAGCCAAGATTTAACTTATTAAAAACACACTTTGGAATTGATGAAACACTTGCACCTAGATCACAATATGCAGCTATTTCATTAGTCCCAATTTTAATCTTAATAGTAGGCTCAAATATATCATCAAGCTTAATAGGTAATTTTTTAGTAATTTTCTTATATTCTTCCTCAAGCTCACATACCTTTATTGCTACCTTATTAATGAAGTGTTGATACACGGCTTCCTCATTACCTTCACTTACCGGAATCTTGAAATTGATCATTTTTAAAAGATGTTCAACTGTATAGTTTGGTGAAGGAGCATTTCTGCAATCAAGTTCTTTAGGCTCCTCCCTTTGAATTCTTATCATCTTGAGGTCTTCTACTGGATTTGGCTTAGTTTTACCTGCAAAATTTAGCTACAATGAGAGTTTGTCTCTCGGTTATCTTACCTAGCTGTGCTTCAACAATCCTTGTTCTTTCTTAGAGGGTCAGCAAATCATTCCTCAAACTTACAGCTTGGTTAGATAATTTACCAAGCATAGCATCATGGTTCTCTGTTATTTTAACTAGGATATTGTTTTGCTCATTTTGTGAGTCCATAAAATATTTAAGAGTTTCTTGGAGACTACTATTACTTGATGCCATATTATTATCAGAGTTACCTACAGGACTAGAATAGTGTTTCTGAGAATTTGGATTATAATTCTTCTTCCAAGAAGGGTTATAATAATTATGAGATATGAAGTATATTTCTTCAATAGTTGGTTCGGGAGTAGCTCTTACCTGGGTTTCCTTACCTTTGACAGCTAATATGAGCTCATCCAACTTAGCATTGAGTTCTTCATTTTCTTGAGGTGTGACGGAGTTCACCTTCTTCGTGTTTGATCTTTCCACATGCCATTGGGCATGGTTGTCTTGCATATTGTCTAGTAGATGCTTTGCTTCAGTAATTTGCTTACCCATAAATGTTTCTCCAGTTGTAGTATCAAGCATAGACTTAGCCATAAATTTATGATCATTATAAAATAAATGGAGAATTAAGCAATCTTCCATCCCATGGCTGGGACATTTTCTCATGCATTCTTTCATTCTCACCCATGCAAGTGCTAGTGGCTCACTATCTTCCTGTCTAAAACCAGTAATGTTAGATCTTAGTTGCATAGTCTTTGCAGGTGGAAAGAATTTAGTCATAAATAAAGAAGTACATTCCACCCATGATGCAATAGTATTTCTAGGCAAAGATAGCAACCATTCTTTTGCTCTTCCTCTAATAGAGAAACGAAATAAGAGCAACTTGACAGTTTCAGGGTCAACATCTTTAATGCACATCATATCACATATTTCAGTAAAATTATTTAAGTGCATACCTGCATCTTCAACAGCAGAGCCTCCAAATTGATTCTGTTGAACCAAACTTAAATAGTGGGGCTTAATTTCATAATATTTAGAAGCAATTGCTGGCTGGGTAATAGGAGTACGCAAATAATCGTTGTTGAGAGTTGCAAACTCCCCTAACTTCTTTTCAGCCATACTTCCTATGTTTTTGGATTTTCTTAAACAAATACTAATGATGGTAAAAACGAGAATTAAAAGACTAACTAATTGTTTTGGTTTTTCAAATAAAGACTAAAAGCAAACTAACAAAATAAAAAACAAGAATTAAAACTAGCAAGGTTCCTACTAACCTCTCCAGGGTAGCTATTGTTTCCCCGGCAACGGCGCCAGAAAAAAGGGTTCATACCTTCGATCCGGATTACGGATATAGTATAACTCTGTTTCCCTAGTAGACCTAGGTTTATCGAATCCTCGGTAAGCAGAAAGCAAAGTAAGCTTACTTAAATGGACCTTCGAGAGATTTAGAATTCCTTTGTGTTTTCACCGGACCAAGAGTTTGTGATCTTTTTTTGTTGTTGATGATGGAGAGAGAGAGGACCTAGGGTCTTCGGTTTCAACAGTAGCTATGCAAAATATATGATGGAATAAAAGATAATAATAAAGTATGCATGTAATTGTTAGAGAAATATAATTATATGTGGGAAGTGCATCAATAATTGCTATCGCCTCCGCAACCGCTTATAGAAATAACCTACTAGTATCATCCATAGAATAAAGATAACTAATGATATGCATAGTGATGTCACTGTTAATCCCAAGCAAATTCCTCACATACAGCCGTACTACCCCTTCTATTACTGGGGTTCCCAACCTCCACATCAGTCATTACTCACACTCCTTATACCTGGATCAATCCTCGAGATCTTGCGGTACCTGACAAGTCCTTAGATTGAGGCAAGAGATGGTACTATAATCATTATGTCATACAAACTAATAAATGATCCCATCTATGATAAATAACATGCACAAAAAGCTACATGGCTAGGCCGAATCTCTTAGCCCAAGGAGAATTACTCTCACATAGAGATGAAATCAACAATCATAAACATTGTAATAGAGATCATAAGGTTTGATAGAAAATAGTCTTACAGTGTCACTAATTGGAGAAGAGATCTACTATTACAAGTGGTGGAATATGGCTATGGTGGTGGAGAAGGGTTAGGAGATTTAGATCTAGATCTATTCCTTGGGCGTGGTGGCTTATGGTGGCAGGGAGAGTTGAGGTTAAAAAGAAGCGCCGTTTTCTCGTCGTCCGAAGCCTCTTTATATAGGGGTACCTTCACGAAAGTTTTTCTGTTTAACCTAATGGAGTTGATGCCAACTATACGGCCGAAATAAATTTCCTACCATATAGTTGGTCATTAAGTCTTCTGGATCCACTTCATGGCTTCTGGTTTATTTGATGTGTTGGAAATCTCGTATCTTTGACATTTATATTGTGATTTTCATCATCATACGGCATTATCTGCGCAGGGAAAATTGCAAGAAAGGATTGCATACCATTTGATCATTAGGCATTAGTGGAAGGGTTTAGAGAGATATTTCATCAAATATACGAGTAATATCTAGTTTAAATGCGGACGTGGATGGCTATATTGCACAACCATCAGGGCTCCAGCCCCTAAGTGGCTTGTGGCATGGTTGTCGGTTTTCCTTCCACCGTCACGGGGGCCAGCAGCCCCCGGCCCGGGGGCAGCGTTCTAGGAACATGGCCTCAGGGCAGGGTTTTGCATGGATACTGCGGTGGCGGTAGGAGCATGCTCCGCCCCACACCACATCCCTAGGTTGGACTGGGAACGAGCGTGGGCGGACTCCTGGTGCATCCTAATGAACTCTAGCTGGGCGTCAAGGTCATCCATCCATGCCGCGTACTCCGTCTTCCTAGGAGCTGGTGGGTGCCAAGCTATGGCATGGGAAACAACGACTGCTTCCCCCAAAGTTTTGGTTCCTAGAGCGGTGGGACTAGAGTTGGCAGCTAGTACATGGCGCGGTGAGGCGAGACCCGACGCGAGTTGGGGTCACCGCGTGCTGGGCTGACGCTTGATGCTCCATCTCGGGGTCGGCTCCTCTGGCCCCGACCGGCGCGATTCCTTTTGGCAAATGGCCCCCTCCAGCGGTGTCTCCTACGACACTGGGGAGAACCACTCCGCCAGAGGCGCCTCCTGCGTCGCCATGGAAGGGGTCTTCGAGTACATTGCCTCCTGCGTCGCCAGGTGGTGGTACCTCTCGCGCAGCGGCTCCTTTGCTAGCATGCTCGCCTTCCTCAACCATGGGGTGCGGTTGCGACTATGGTGGCGGTGGTGCAGTTGCACTTGGCCCTGGATGCGGGTCGGCATCTCTCTCTCTCTCTCTCTCTCTCTCTCTCTCTTCCTATCTGCTTAGTCAAAGCTCTTCTCTCAGAACTCTCTAACTCTCTGATCTTTGAAGAATCCAACTACTTCGAAAACTCTCCTTCTGCCTATGGCCAAGTGCCTCCTTTTATACTCGAAGGGGTCACTACAAGGGCCAGCTTGGAGCGCCGCCAAGGGCGTTCCTGGGCTCAATCGCGGTGTGCCACACGGTCTTCAGGAAGGTGGGCGGTGCCTGTGGCCAATGGATGGCAAAGGGCCATGCACATGTGCATTTGATGGCTGAGTGACAGCTCTTGCTCTAAGCTGTCACTCTTGTCGGTGACGCACTACATCGGACTACAGCGCCATGATGATGTCCAGCGGCGCTGGTGCGTCGTCTGTTCCCAAGGCCGGGTCTGACGCGTCTTGTCGGGCTCAGTTGACTCCGGTTCCTAGGCGCACCTGGCCTAGGAGAAGAATTCCCATGGTCCTTCCAGGGTTCAGTCGAGGCCGCTTCTTGGCTTCGATGTCCCCAATCATGCCCTTACACTCCTTCGGGGCAGCCCCGGAAGGAGGGGTCGGACCGTCTTGCACGGGTCGTTGTCTTTTCCTCATTGTCCGCGCTCGACCGGTGGAGCGAGGCTTGTCTCGTAGCATTCATTTCACCCATAGGTATCTATACCATAGCTGATAGTTTTCATCATGCCAATTCCATTCCTGCTTGGAGCACACGATGCTCGCATCCTTGCAACGTCCTTGCTGGCCAGGCCACGCATCCACCGAGCCAATGGTGGGTCCTGGCCCACGTGCTACGGCGCAATACGAGGGACCCCCAATCCCATTATACCGACACCGGTAATTAACTAATTAGAGTTAAGCAAACTTTCCAAGTAATACTAGAAAAAATAGTTTTTCTTAAATTTCTTCTCGCGTGCTCCCTTAAACATTGCTTGTAATATTTGCATACACGATATTCTAGAGGCATCTTAAACTAATAGCCTCGTGACTGATTGGATGGTTCTTATAGGTTATCATGTCCGTATCTTTGCCCCCACATATCAACTATATGTTTAACACCAATATCATGCAAAACATATGCATGCAGCAGCTGCAATCAGCATGACACAGTAGCAAGACAGTAGTGCTTGTCTCGCGAGATCTGCACATTGATCATGCACAAAAACAGAATAAAGGTATTGTATCTCCAAACGTTAAGGAAATTAATTATTGGTGACGTTTATCCTATTTTCACACGAGAACAATTCCACAATGAAGAGAATACATTAACTCTTCATATGTAAACTGTGACAACCATATCTTAAGAGATGTACTAAATAAAAGAATTTTAGGTAACGACTAGAAGATATTTACTAAACTCCATGACAATTAACCTAACAAAAATTATATCTCGCTTAGGGTATATACAAGTAAAATGATTGATAAGACTGTCTTATTTTATACATGCCACATAATTTTAATATGATAACAAAATATAATATACAATGGGTCATTTTTAGTCTAATCTCTAGCGGTAGATATCCCTAAATATTTGGTGAGACATACTGTTTGCTAAAAGACCATCTCTTAGATAAGAGAAGACAATTTATTTTTCTCTCTCTCCTCCACCTTAGAAATCATCCTATATGGTATTGTTAAGATAAGAGATAAGACCATTGTATATGCCCTTATCAATTCTAGAGATGGGACATAATACTTCCATTTCTAAATATAAGAAGTAGTAATGACTAGTTAAAGCATTACAAGAGGTTGCAAATAACCTTAGTATCAAGTATTTGAAGCAACCACAGTAACACACGTGGCAAATACATGATTACAAATGTGATGGATATCAATATACTACAGCGTGCATTAGCAAAGATTACAAGCACGGATCGCTTTCTTTATCTGAGTTTTTTTTTCTCTGACGTTTTTTCTTTGTTTTCTCTGTAAACTATGCTAGCGTGTTAGGGCATGTACAGTCGGAAGCTCTTGCACAGGCGTTTAGAAAGTCAAACCCTGACCATGCGGAGCGTCTGGCGCTAGGGGCCGCTGTTTTGCGCATGTTTCTTAAGCGTCTGACTCTTATGTTTACGTCGATGCCATAGAATTAGCCTGGATATTTGCGGAACCGTCAAAACGACTTGGGATTTTTTCCCTAGCGTCTATGGCTTAGCGTCCGCATTGTAAATGCTCTTATGGAGTACACATGTTTTCCCCGTTTTTAATGAAAAACTGAGCTCCTGCGGTTCACTGTCAAGCACACCAGCCATGGAAGTTAGAGAATCTTTCTCTAAGCCAACCGAAAATGATCGACGCTTCGCCACAACATGTGTGATGCTCGACGAAGGACAAGAGACATCCTAGAATTTACAAACATCCACGTACAAAACATCAGACATCGTTGAACAGATATCAAGAACAGAAAATCTGCTTGAGCATATTTGGTCCACAAGATATTGCACGTGACAGTAAATATATCTCTTTAATTAGGCATATAGGCTAGAAAAGTCTGTTGTGTGCACACTGTCCTCTCACCTTCTTATATGAAGCCAACCAGTTCACCAGGACCGTCTCTCTCCTATAGGCCATCACTTGCAACCTTAGTTTTATCAGAGAGAAGTGGGCGGCCGACCCTCTCGACCCTTCTCCGGCAGCCTCCATGGTGACCTGCCACAGCCTACAACCACCTGTGATGGACGACAACCAGCTCCACCACCGGCTTCACCACCCAACTGTCTGGGGGGACTTCTTCCTTGGTTTCAGACCATGCACTCCGGCACAAGTGAACTAACTTTAAGCACACAGTACACAAGTTGAATTTTCTTTGTGGCGACCTGTTTGGCATCAAATTGACGTGGTAGTACTACCACTGTGTCACAACTTACAATCACAAAATTTGTCTATTCGCATTATATAAACATGTTTTAGTGTATAAATACATATAAATCTACACAAATTTGCGAGATCCGTTTTACGATGGAGGGAGTATATATTATATTATCACTGTAGGATATGTATTGGTGTAATTGTAGGTACATATTTTTTTCTATTTTCTAGCGGGACGTTCTATTTTCTGAATCGAACTGTTTTTTTACTTCGAAAGCCAAAGTGGGGACATTTATAGCAAAAAGAGGATGTTTTGCAGCAAAAGCGGGATTTGGTGCGATTTTGGAGACAGCGTTGTCCCTAATTAATTAGATTGTAGACTTATATGGTCTTGGTATGTGTGATGTTATGATAACTAGCTAAGTTACCCTTCCTATCTTCTTTACTAGTATTAATTATCATGCCATGTCCCTAACTGTTTAGTTGGCATTGCATGAACATGCATGTTACTAAATTACTCCTACTATGACTAGTCTTAATATGTAGGCTCATCCATTTTATTATGAACCTGGACACTAAAATACATCTAACATACGCTTTAGAAAAATGCTACTCTCTCCGTTTAGAAATATAAGACATTTTTCCGGAAGGGTTCCACTAACGAGATTCTTATTCATAGTAGGGACATGTTGCACGTTCCTTAGCTATACGTTCTTTTCGGAAGTAAACTTTAGATCCACTGTGCCAACACCACGAACAGAAGCATGTGATCCATTTCCCATTAGGACGGATGAATCCCGAGCTACCTGATAAGAAGTGAAAATACATATGTCAGCACACACATGAACAATAGCACCCGTATCAATCCACCAACGTGGTGATTGAAATACTTAAAGAACAGTAAATAAATTACCATACCCATGAGTATTGCTAGCGGTCACGATGTTGACAGTCTTGGCCTTTTTCCCTCTACGGTCTATGTGATCTGGACAGTCCTTGGAAAAGTGGCAGGGCTCTCCACAAGTGAAACAAGTTAGATCACTCTTGTCCTTGTTCGGCTTCTTCTTCTTAAAGGTTGTAGTCTTTACAGACTTGTTAAAGGAGGACTTGAAGTTCCCTTTGTTCTTGCCTAAGGATTTGCCTTTCTGCACATAGTTGCCAGTGGCATAACCCTCTTCTTTCTCAGTAGTGTCCATAGCCCGAGCCTTCTCCTCAACATCAAGGGACGATATCAGATTTTCAACTGATATCTTCTGTCTCTTGTGTTTGAGAGCTGTGGCAAAGTTCCTCCTTGAAGGAGGCAACTTAGCAATAATGCAACCCGCCACAAACTTGTCGGGTAAGGCACACTTAAGGAGTTCGAGATCTTTGGCAATGCACTGTATCTCATGAGCTTGTTGAACCACAGGAAGGTTCTTTGTCATCTTAAAATCATGAAAGCTATCCATGATGTACAGTTCACTGCCAGCATCTGCAGCACCAAACTTTGCGTCCACTGCGTCCTAGAGCTCCTTTCCATTTTTTATGTGCATAAACACATCACACAGACGGTCAGCAAGAATGTTCAGAATGCATCCCACAAATACAGTATTGGCTTTCTCGAACTTCTTTTGATCCTCATCAGATATAGTTCCTTCGGGTTTGCCTTTACTAATCTGGAACACTTTCATCGTGGTCAGCCAAAGCTCAGCCTTGTACTGCCATCTCTTAAAGTGTACACCGATAAACTTATCCATCTTAGTGCATCGGTAAAACCAGCCATTGTTAATTCAGGAAATCGCATATAATAAGGTTTCCGAATTGTTGGAATATTAGGCACAATTTCTATGATTAATTCTAGAATATTAAACATGACAAAATCAACTACTAGCTCATGTGACTCGAATATACTAGATGTACTAAACAACAGGATGAACGGAAACAAGTAGCAGCTAAATATGTACTCACAGAACATGATGAATAACCAAACAGGAGTATGTTTCACATACCGTTCTCTTGTCGCAGCAGTAATTTTGGGGAAGACTGATCGAAGCAGGCGGCGATGAAGACGGCGGTAGGCAGCACCGCCCGACTTGGATGGAAGACGAACCGTGATGGAGAACTCGAGCAGTCATGCGGAGCTCTTTCCAAAAACCTTATTCGCCCTCTCTCATATAAGATCAAGAAGGCGAGTGGTTCCGGAGGCCTGCTCTCCCGTCCGCCGGTGCACGTCGAGCGGGATGGAGTAGACTACGATGTCGGCGCAAGCAGATAGGAGGCAAAACCCTAGATTGATTTTTTGGTGTTATGCATTATGGAAGCCGCACAGGCGTTTATATAGAGCGGTTCGGAAATCCTGTATAGGACACGGTGTGGGCCAAGCCACATCGCGCACGTCCGTGTTGGTTACAGATAGCCCACAGTCCGAGAGCGACCCGAATCCACTAACTGTTGACACGTCTGTCTAACCACACACATTTTCCTGAGCAGCAAAATAAAGTTCGGCTCGGTGAGATTCTCTCAACCCTAAACCCTAGACGTGACGTGACGTGACGTGACGAGACAAGCGTGCGAGCGGCGTCGTCGGAGGAGGAGCGCGCATGTAGCTCTCTTATTGCCACTCACTTATAAAATGGTGCAACACTCCACCATATAAGGTGGTGTAACTTTCCTTCAATTTTTTATGTGGGACTAAACTTTAGCTTCCACTTCTCTTGCCACATACATATGAGCTGCCACTAACTTGAGCCAAATTATATATGGACTTCCACATACATGAGCTTTGAAATTTAGGAAAAATTCGAAATCATATATGGGTCTAATGATGTAGCCATTATTTTTAACAGCTCCCTCCATCAATCAACTGGCATGCGTATGGTGGCGACCACGGACAGGGCGCGGCGAGTTTCTGCTGCGGATAGCGAGCAGACATGACGACCGAGCCTCTCGTTCGCGAGCGCGACGACGCGCCCGACCGAGCTGAAAGTCTAGCGAGCGCTGGCGAGTGTGGAGACACCATTGGCCGGGTCAGACGGCCGGCGAGCACGGTGGCAGACATGGATTGCATCGGTTGATTTTTGCAATTTTGGGCGTTCGTGATTTTAGGGATGGGGAGAGAGGCGAGCTGCGGTCGACGAGCTTTGCGCGCTGGGCGGCCAGCGAGCTGTAGACGCGGGGCGACGAGCGGCCGCAACAAGCTGTGAGCCGGCGAGTTGTAGGCGCTAGACGACGAGCGGTGGCCGACGAGCTCCGGGCACGGGGCGTGGGGCACCGGGGCAGCAATGAGCGACGTCGGCTACAGCTGGAGCGGCTAGGAGCGATGACGCTAGGGACGGCGGGCAGCAACGGCGGCCGAAGCGGTGGCGGCGGCGACTCGAGGAGAGCACTTGATGCAGTTAATGTGTTGACTAGGCCAATTTTTTTTAAAAAAAACCTGCAAAATGTTAGACATCTTGAGCATAAATCTCTTTTAGCCGTTACTCACGCCATGTCAGCCTAATAGTGTTTCCGTCTTGTCAGAAACAAAGATGTCTGGTTAGTTGTTGTGGTAGTTTTTTTTGGTGACAATCAAGCATGGAAGTGGCAGTTTTTTGAAGCAAAACTGAAAAGTGGTGTTTTTTGAAGCCCTAGAGCCAATTGTGGTAGTAAAATACAATTTTCTCCCTAAAGACAGAAGATGCAGATTGCTTTGGCATTATGTTGCGTGGAATAATTGGAGAGAGCGAATAGGAGGATTTCAAGGAAAATAGTTTGCCCATGACGTTGGCTGCCTTGGTTCAGGACGACTACAGCCTGATTTCCCAGGCAAGAGATTAGTGAGGTGTGGCACTGGTTTTTCTACCGTGTGCTCTCATTATCGACTTTTTTAAGGTTTTCTACGGTAGGGACGCAAGAAATAGACCGTTCAACCATCAAATCTGATGGTCCTAATTGGTCAGTACTACTATGTGTCAAATGAAGTAGAGTAGTATTTCTTCACGGAAGGGCAATTTAGGTACACGCGAAGAAAACATCCGGACACCGAAATGTATTTTCAGAAGATGGGAATATATGTGCCAGCGCAACGGCACCGTCGAGCTCTTCCAGGCCGCCGGCGGCATTAGCTCCCTCGAACCTGCAGAGACCTGGTGGCCGAACCGGGGCGACTACAAACAGTTCGGCTGCAACGTTCGCAACGCCGCCATTTAACTAATACAGAAACCCATAACCAGAACGATGAGAACTGTTGGCGAGACTGAAGTTGCATGTCGTACGGGGTCGCTGTGGTTTTCTCCGGAGGGAGCAGCGTTCCTAGTCTCCACTGTTTAGTCCATCCGTCTATGTATTTTTTTTTTTGCATGTGTTTGTTCTTGGTCTAGCATTTTCGTTCGTATCGAGACTCGTAGTCGTAGGTTGTATCATATGAATGTTATATTAATAAAATGGGACGAAACTTATTTCAAGGAGGAGTAATTGAACGAGACATGCGGGCGGCACACGTCGGCGGCGTCGAGCTATGCGTGATGCCGCTGGCTACCAGGCGCCTCGTAATTTCGCTTCTTCTCACGTCCAATTTTGAATCTAGAGCAAATGGTTAGGACTGTTTTTATTTTCTTTTTCTTCAAAGGTTCTGTATGTAATTGTAACCGACCGACAATGACTTAATGGCAGCATCTTCGAGGTCCTTCGCGACCCCTCTTTGTTCAAAAAAAAATCTAGAGCACCGGTGTCAGGCACATGCGGCGACTGACGGGGTGACGGGGTGTACGGGTGTCTCGCGCTGCGCCCGGCAGGCAAGGTGAGTCCTCACGCTTGAATTCAGGGTGCAGGTGTGACTGTCCGCGGGAGTCCCGCATAGTCCTGCAATAATTAAATGGGTGTTTCGTCGGAGACCGTTAAATTTATGCGGGTGCATATTATTTCACTTATGGCTATATATGTTCGTAAATATTAAATTATATACTCTCTTGGTCTTAAAATAGACGTAAAAAATTTGTCTAAATTTGGAGATATCTATATAATAAATAGTGTCTAGATAAGTCTAAATTTAGACAATTTTTTGACATCTATTTTAAACATAGGAGTACTTCTATGAAAAACAAAATGGTATTATATGATGTAGAGAGTTAAGCCATGGATAAAGCTAACGTGCTCAGGGGGTCGAGTCCGCACTGATCTGTTCCATGCTTGCTATCGGTGTCGCCACCTTGGAGCCAAGCAGGTGGGTGATCATCCTAGGAAGGTGGCGCAGGTGGCACGTGTACATAACTCTGCCCAGCAACATGATCGTCGTGAGATCGACTAAAACCGCGGATGTCATGAGCTCCAAGTCCAGGGACTAGATGCCATGGCGCGCAACTGGTACACCACCTAGCAGTCGCTGGCCAACCTCAAGGGAGCAAGCCATAATGGAAATGCCAGCGCCAAACTAAATCGTGAACTGGGGACAAAGCGGAATGGATGTGGGATGTGGGATATCCCACTTATTTTTTCTTACCCGTGGGATGCCCGCTTAACCTTTTATGTGGGCTTAGGAAGCGGGTACCGTGGGCAGCCCACACCCACCTGCACCCTGAGCTTGAACCACTTACTCCCTCCAATTCATTAATCAGATCAGAGGGAGTAACGGACATGAAATAGACGACTTAGATGAATCGATTTTTTTTGAAACATTCGCCGCGCTATATTAACATAGCAACCACTCGTAACCGCTTCTCCCCTCAAAAATGTTCTACCACGCTCCTAGTGCTCCAAACGCCGCATACCATGCAACATATTCTTCAATAAAGAATGCGACAACAACTACGCTATTGCCCGGACAGGTCCTAGGGTTTCCCTCGGCACACGGGGGTAAGTGGGAAAGGGGTACCCACGCACTTCAGGAGGAATGGTGGCGCCTGCAGGCGTTACCGCATCGATGCCAGATGAGCCGACCGGGATTTCTCCCCACCATGAAAAAACACTACCCAGGATGACTGGAGCCTTCCACCTATTTTGTCCACTAGGATGCGCCATCACAGTCTTGACGCCACCCTCGTCGTCACTCTGTAGTCATCATCGCAAGTCCTAGAGGACGGAGTAGGAAAGCACTTCGGGTATTGGGGTAACAACATTGTGGCCGGCGGGAGGGAATAGCCTCCACCGCCGTGGCGATAGCTGACCGGATGCGGCAACAGGGGCACTCCAGGCCTCTCTAGGCTGGTCTAGGCTTGGATTGAGCCCGCAAAGCCCCCGCGCTCCACGCTGCCGCAAGACAGGCCTCTCTAGGCCCAGCCAAGCTCGGATCGAGCCCGCAAAGCCATCGCTGCCACGCAGCAGCAAGCCAGGCCTCTCTGGGCCTAGCTGAGCCCGGATCGATCCCACAAAGCCCTCGCTGTCACGCTGCAGCAAGCCAACCAACAGCGACACCACTGCTCAACAACCACAGACTTCTCGCCTCGCCTCTAGGGAGCTCTGGCACGCGCAGGACCTTTGGCCCGGCCCGCCCCAATCTAGATGGCGCCTAACAGGCCCAAATCTTGGCCGGGAGAGGCGCCGGCACCTGCCACTGGCCAAGGTGCTCCACGGCCAAGGGTCACATCGTCGCAACCCTAGACTACCCAGGGCAGCCGCCAGACTCCCTTGTTAGACCTCTGAAGGCCGAGCAGCATCGTCGCCGGCTGCTTCCACCTGAGCAGAGTCGTCGACACACAAAGAAAGGATGGGCCCGTCGCCGTCGGCACCGCACGGTCCACGGTCGACGGCACCCGTCGACGGCAGCGGGAGGGGCAGAGGGAGGAGGTCCGGGAGTGACGCGGGGAAGCCCCCGGTCATCTCACTCAGCGAGGCGGCTCAAGGGGGAACAACGGGGGGAGGGAGGTGGGGGTGTCCCCCGTTTGATGAACTAATACTACCTGTCTATAGGAGTAGTAAATTGCACTGTAAAAGGACTTTTTATGTCAGGTGTTATTTTTTTTTTTCGTTTTCTCTATAAGCTATGCGGTTGTTGTACTTTTTTTATTTTGCTCTTTTTAATGAAAAACTGAGCTACTGCCGTTCATTGTCAAGTACAAGTACCATGAAAAATATAGAATCTTATCTCTACCGAAAAGATAGACGCTTTGCCACAGCATATGTGTCATGCTCGGCGATGGACATACATGACAAGACATCCTAGAATTTACAAACATATACAAAACATCAGACATCGCACTAAAAAGTCATCAAGAACAAAAAATCTTCCTAAGCACATTTGGTCCACAAGATATACTGCAAGTGACAGTACCAATATCGCCTTTTTTTATTGCGGGAGAAGTAACAATATCTCCTTAATTAGACATATAGACTAGGAAGTCTGTTGTGTGCACACTGTGCTCTCACCTTCTTAATATGAAGCTAACCAACCAGTTCACCAGGACCGTCTCCCTCTATATAAGCCATCAGTTGCAACTCAGAGAGGAGTGGGCGGCCGACCCTCTCGGCCCTTCTCCAGCAACGGCAGCCTCCATGGTGACCTGCCACAGCCTACAACCACCTGTGATCGACGACAACCAGCGCCACCACCGGCTTCACCACCCAACTGTCTGGGGGGACTTCTTTCTTGGTTTCAGACCATGCACTCCGGCACAGGTGAACTAACTTTAGCACACAGTACACAAGTTGAATTTTCTTTCTTTGTGGCGACCTGTTTGGCATCAAATTAACGTGGTATTACTACCACCGTGTCACAACTTACAATCACAAGATTTGTCTAGATTCGCATTATCTAAACATGTTTTAGTGTATATATACATATAAATTTATACAAATTTGCGAGACCCTGATGGAGGGACTATATATTATATTATCACTGTAGGATATGTATTGGTGTAATTGTAGGTACATATTTTTTTCTATTTGAAGCCTCCTCTCCAGGTTCTACTATTATTTCACATAAATTACGGAATATGTCTTTTTGTTACACTACAATAATTTAAAAATCAGCATGCGTAGCACACAATATTAACCTGAGATCTAATCAACCTTTCTCAAAATAAGCACGATTTCTTAACTAAACAAATAGTACGACATGAAGCATGATTTATAACTTTATTTACCTTTTTTTTTACTAAAACATGCTTGAGGTTTACTTCCCTACATCTAAGAGCAAGTATAATAAGCTTACGTAAACGGTCTATAAGAGATTAAATAATATACTCTTATTTAGTTGGATGAGAGAGAAAAGAAGAGAAGGGAAGTGGCCTTTTAGTTAAGTGCGCGCAGCAACACGTGCTACTAGACATCATGTGAGGGTAAAAGATGGACCATATCACTAATAAAATAGTATAATTTATGTCTATCTATTGTACAAGTTGACTATTAGATTAACTATAGATAACAGTTCACAAAAAACTATAAATAACATGTATATGTCTTATAGCCAGTATGTAGCTCTACTATTCCTTACACTAATGGGCTAGATAATAAGCTAGCTCTAACTCATAAAGCTCGTAACATGGAAGAAGTTCAGACTCTGGCCGGCTCAAATCCCGGGTCCAAGAGCATATCCATTAGTGCCCATAAAACAGCCTGCAGCTAGAAAAAAGCCCCCAACCGGCCTCCAAAAAGCTGTCGGCATCATGCGAGATTTTAGCTTTGTTCGGCGCGTCCCATCCTGCCACACAGAGGTTCAATTCGGGCAGCCGACAATGAGAGTGTGGCGCGCGAAGGACCCTTCATTTGGTTGCCTTTTAATATATACTTCTCCCTTCGTTCCAATATAAGGTGTTTAACTTTTTTTTTAAACATACGTATCTTTATAGTAACTTAAATCAGTAACATGCACATGTTACTAGTCATCTTACTATCTTTATAGTGGATTATAACATGTGTGATGATGTCATGCAAAGGTCTAATTAATGAAAAATGATAT
Organism: Avena insularis; assembly: GCA_023614405.1. NCBI lineage: Eukaryota > Viridiplantae > Streptophyta > Magnoliopsida > Poales > Poaceae > Avena > Avena insularis. The sequence goes on from CM042697.1 coordinate 361,078,020, forward strand.
GTATCGTCCGGACGATGGAATCAATCAACCGTGCGCTTCGCGTCACACGCCTAGGTCGCGTCGTGGTGGCCCCACCTAATCCCTCTTCTTCCTTATCTTCTCCTACATCCAAAACCAACCGCTATCTTGCGTACGCACGTGTTTGCGCTGCCAGCGCCGCCGTTCCCGGCTGCTCCCCCGAGTGACGCGCGCTTGCCGCCTCCTCCTTCGAGCCTGCTACCTCCTCCTCCCGTCTTCCCGCATGGTGGCTATCGCCAGTGCCGCATCTCTCCTCTATCGCCGCTGCGCACCTTAGGCGCATGACATGAATCACTCGTTCGCCATGCCTCCTCCGTCTCGCTCGCATGGTGGTTGTGGCCGGCACCGCCGTACCTCCACCCGTGCCCTTCGCCGATGTTCTCCATCGTCTATGCCGCCTCGATGCGAGGCCACGCGCCGAACACGCCATGAAGGTGTGTCTCCATCTGGGCCGCCATGGCCTCGCCGGAAGCCGTCCATCTGCTCCCTCTCTCACACCTCCGGCGAGGACCAGTGTTATTGAGGTGGAGGCTCCTATGCACGCTATCTACTGCGATGGATTTTTCTATTGACGGTGGGTGGATTTGCTACCGATGGCTTTGGTTGTTGCTATGAAAGGCCCCTGAATTTGCTACTCTGGTTTATGCATTTTAGAGAATTTTTGCTCGGATGGGAATTTGCTACTTACCAAAATGGTTTTGCTACAATAGTTTTGAGGTTTTGCTATAATTGTACAAAGTTTTTGCTATGATGTGTCTGACGACGTTTGCGGGCGAGAGTCTCCGGCATGTTAGTTTTTTGCTACATTAGAGAACTTTGTTGCTACAACCGACTTGTGGTTTTTCTACAACATTGTCAACTTTTTTCTACAAGGTCTCTGGCGAGAGTCACCAGCAAGTTTTTTCCGACGATGTCTCCGGCGAAGTCAGTTTTTCTATATTAGCATAATTATTTTGCTGCATGGTCTCCGGCGAGGTCTCTGGTGGAACGTTCTATTTTCTGGAACAAACAGTTTTTTACTTCAGAAGCAAAAGTGAGGACATTTGAAGCAAAAGAGGGTGTTTTGTAGCAAAAGTGGGATTTGGTGCGATTTTGGGGACACGTGACACACAGGGAAGCAGGACGATGTGAGAGCCTAGCGTTGTCCCTAATTAATTAGATTGTAGACTTATATGGTCTTGGTATGTGTGATGTTATGATAACTAGCTAATTTACCCTTCCTATCTTTCTTTATTAATTATTATGACATGTTCTTAATTGCTTAGTTGGCATTGCATGAACATGCATATTACTAAATTACTCCTACTATGACTAGTCTTAATGTGTGGGGTCACCTATTTTATTATGAACCTGGCCACTAAAAGACATCTAACATAAGCTTTAGAAAAAATGTCACTCGCTCCGTTTAGAAATATAAGACATTTTAGCTTTGTGAAATAAATATATCTAGACATCTTTTATGTATAGATTCACTCCGTCTATACGTCTATACACTAAAAGATGTTTAGATATACTCGATTCACAAAGCTAAAACCATAAAACGTCTCATATTTCTGAACGGAGGGACTAGAACATAACGGAGGGAGTATAGGTATATGTATACCAACATGTATTGTAATTTTGCGACATCAAGTGAGTTGTTGTACTAATCACTACATGCTCTCGCAGTGCCAATCCATGAAGAGCAAGGCTCAAGTCATGAAAGAAGAGCTGAGGACGAGGATAGCAGATTCAGGTTCTGCCGATGTGACTCTGAAGCTTGAGCTTGTGGATGCACTACAGCGGCTCGGTCTGGACTATCACTACAAGAAGGAGATTGATGATTTGCTGTGTGGGATCAACGATGACGGTGATGAACCCTATGATCTTCACACAACGACTCTTCAGTTTTATTTGCTCAGGAAGCAGGGACACAATGTTTCAGCAGGTAACAAACTTGATCATAATTCGAGAGCATATGTATGAACCAACATGTATGTACTACAATGATATCCCGTTTCAGATGTATTCCTGAAGTTCAGAGATGTCGGAGGAAACATTACTTGCAATGACACAAGGAGCCTATTGGACATGTACAACGCTGCCCATGTTCGAACCCATGGAGAAGGAACACTCGACCGCGACATCGCTTACACCAAAGACCGTCTGCAGCGTGTCCTGGAGCAATCGTTGTCACCATCGGTGTCGATCGATGAGGTGCGCCACGCCCTAGAAACGCCTCTTTTCAGGAGGCCTCAAAGAGTTGAAGTGCGGCACTACATCTCGGCTTATGAGAGAACGAGTACGAGGAATGAGGCCATCTTGGAGCTAGCGAAGCTGGATTTCAGTATTCTGCAAAGTCTGTACTGCGAGGAGCTAAGGGATCTTACACTGTAAGTGACTTTCTTTAAAGGAGATTACTATATCGGTAAAATTCCATATTTTCGTAGTTCCAACCCTCGAGCTATCGGCACAATTTTCAGATTTTTTGCTACTCTCTAAGAGCAGACAACAATTAATTTCATAACCCTTGACCATTGCAAAGATACATGGTGTGATGGACGGGTGCATAACTGAGGGTATGTTTGCAGATGGTGGAAAGAACTCCAACTCCAAGATCATTTGGGTTTCGCACGAGACAGGATGGTGGAGATGCATTTTTGGATGCTAGGTGTTTTATTTGAGCCACAACATTCGTACGGACGAATCATGCTCACTAAGATTTTTACATTTGTATCGATATTCGATGACATCTACGACAGCTACAGCACATTAGAAGAAAGCAAGCTCCTCACCATAGCTATGGAAAGGTCTCTCTATATATATCTATATGTGGGCTATGCCGGCAGTTTTAATAACCAGTGTCTTGCTAGATATACTAATTCTAGAATAAAAAACTTTGTTTCTCTTAATGAAACACTAGGTGGGATGAGCAAGCTGCTGAACAACTCCCTGGGTACATGAAGTTCTTTTATAGCAAAGTACTCGCCACTGTAAAGGCCATTGAAGAAGACCTGAAACGTCAAGGAAATAAGAATGCTGACTATGTAAAAAAGCTAGTAAGTTGGTGTCTCCTAAACATGTTTAACAGGAGATAAGAAAAGAAAAAAAATACACGCGTTACTCTCTTATGATCACAAAATGTACATACTCCCTCCGTTCCAAATTATATGTCGCATTTGTCTAGATTTACAAATAGATATGTGAATCTAGACAAATGCGTCATCTAATTTGGAACGGATCCAGCTAATATCACTGTCGTTGTGCAGCTAATCGATGCAACGAAATGCTACTACAACGAGGCAAAATGGCGCGAGGAAGGCGACGCACCGGCTACCGTCGAGGAGCACCTACTATTCTCAATGCCTAGCAGCTGCTGCATGCACGTACCGGCCCTTGCCTTGGTCGCCATAGGCGCCACCAGCGACGCCATTGACTGGACCATGAACTATCCCAAAATCATTCGAGCTTCATGCGTGGTCGGCCGCGTCATCAACGACGTGGCTTCACACGAGGTTGCATATATACTTACGGCTCAACACATATGTCATGTCTTTTCCCCTAATTTGCAGCTGAATATTAGTAGATCATGCACCGGCATGATTGTTTGTTAATTGTGTTTTCTTTCCTCTCTCGAATGTTTCAGCGAGAACGAGATCAGTACTCGGGGCAGCAGCAGGGGATGTCGACGGTGGAAGCATGCATGGAGGAGAACAACTACACTGCCAAGGAAGACGCGTACAGCAAACTCAGGGAGCTCATCGAGGAGTCGTGGATGGACATCAGCGAAGAGCACTTCAGGCCGGCCGGTGCCCAACCGCCGGCGCAGCTCCTGGAAGTGGTGGTGGATGCGACTCGGATGCTGGACTTCTTGTACAAGGATCAGGACGCATACACTATCCCACAAGCACTCAAAAGGGTAGCAGATTCCATATATGTGGATCCTATATAAAAACAAAAGTATTTCAATTCGTGTATACCTATAGTGGATATCTATATAGTCCCTCGGTCTCATATTACAGTCAGATTACGTGAGATTGGTTTGCCGTGGGTAATCCACCAGGCTGGACTCTTCTCAATATATATATATATATATTTTTTTTTGAGATTAAGGCTGCATTTATTCAACGTTCTACATCAGCAGAAATCCAGTACAGTACAAAGTCTTGTGGATTTTTTCAATGGTATGTCCCGGAAGACGTATCTTTTTCATAGAAGGAGGGCCAAGCGGCCAAGATTTACAACACGCCATGCAAGCGCTAAGAAACCACGCTGCCCCTAGGGCAGCCCACAACTCCTAGCCGACTACTCGCGACATCTCCACCTATCTACCTGGCTCAAGCAGTCTCGGAAGAGATGTGCAGCTCTCCATAGGTCTGCTTCCTCGGAGATCTTCTGGACGACTACTGCCGCTGAGGGGGAGGCACCTTCGAAGACGACGCCATTCCGGTGGTGCCAAAGTTTCCAACACACCAAGGAGATACCTGTCCAGAGATCACGCTCTTGGCCTTTCCCACCGCGTCTCCCTTGCAGCCAAGCAAACCAACTTCGTGTCTTGATCGGGCAACCACTGGCTCCTGCCCCACCAACCAAGGCAGGTGCTCCACATCTCATGAGCAAGGACACAACCCATTAGGAGGTGATCAATGGATTCTCCGCACTGGTCACAGAATGGACATGCCGCCGGGTGCTGCAGCCCGTGCCGGCTCAACCTATCAGCGGTCCAGCATCTATTCCTCACAGCCAGCCAAAGAGAAACCTTGCAACTGGCAGGGGCTCGAGAGCGCCAGATCTGCAGCGCACCTGCCATCGAAGTCTGACCAGCGAACAGGGCCTGGTAGCAAGACTTAGCTGTGTAGCAGCCAGACGGATCTCAGGTCCAGTTGAGGACATCTCGCGTCCCCTCTACCAGGGTGACTCCCTCAAGACGATCCGCGACTTCGAGCAGCTCTCGGATAGCCGCAACAGTCAGGTCAGGGGGACATCATGCAGCCAGGCTTCGGCGAGGCCCTCGCGAACCCTGCGAGTTGTGATTGCGGCCACCGGAACCATCGCGAAAAGGTGTGGCGCAACGTCCCGGAGTCTTCCACACGGTAGCCATCTGTCTGTCCAGAAGAGGGTGTCGGCCCCGTCTCCGAGCATCGAGGTCGAGTCAGTCCGAAATCTGCTCAGCAAGAGCTGGTACTCGGATACTAAGATCATGCCAGGGCCTATCCAACTCCACCCGCCGCAACCACAACCATTTTGCCCTGAGTGCAACATTTAGGAGACGCAGGTTGGGGATGCCCAGTCCCCCCAACTCTCTAGGCATGCACACCCTGTCCCATGCCACCAGACAGTGGCTCCCATGGATGTCCTTTCTTCCCTTCCAGAGGAATCCATGAATGATCTTCTCCATCACCATGATGGTCTCAATCGGAATATCCAGGGACATCATGGCGAAAATAGGAATAGCGGAGAGCGTGGTCTTCACGAGCTCCAGCTGCCCTCCTCTGTTAAGCATTGAGGCCTTCCACGATGGCAATCTGGCGACCACCTGATCCACGAGCGACTGGAGTTGTGTTGCGGATGGTTTCCGCAAGGACAGTGGCAGCCCTAGGTAGCGTAGAGGGAACTGTGTGATAGGGCAGCCCAGCTCCCGAGATACCAAGTCCCTATCCACGGTCGAACATCGGATCAGATTTGCTGAGCACTTGTCGAAGTTGGTCTGTAGCCCCGATGCAATCCCAAAGTCTTCGATGATCCCAGAGATCACCTGGATATCCACCACGGACGGCCTCATGAAAGTGACCACATCATCTGCGTAGATAGAGGTGAGGTGTTGGAGTCCCGTCGCCGCGAGCCTAGTGAGGAGGCCCAAACTCTCCGCTTTGACGACCATGAGATGAAACACCTCCATGATCAGGATGAACAACTGAGGGGAGAGAGGGTCCCCTTGCCGGAGGCCTCGCCTGTTCTCCACTTTAGAGCCAGGACAGCCATTCATCAGGATGCGCGTGGTGGCCGTAGACAGAAGGGCGCAGATACAAGAGAGCAACCGCTCCCCGAAGCCCAACTTTCTCAGGACCTCCAAAAGGAAAGCCCAATCCAACGTGTCGAACACCTTAGTGATATCAAGCTTTAGGAGCACTGCTGGGGTCTTACTTGTGTGAAGCTTGCGAGCCGTCCCTTGTACCATCATGAAATTGTCATGAAGGCATCTTCCACGCACGAATGCACTCTGGTGAACTCCCACCATTTGAGGGAGGACGGGCGCCACTCTATTCGCTATCACTTTGGCCACCCATTTGGTGATCCCGTGGATAAGGCTAATCGGCCTATAGTCCCGAACCTCCTCCGCACCTGGCTTCTTGGGCAAGAGTGTGACAAGGGCACCGTTCACCGCTCCAAAACCACGGCAGTCGTGCCTAGAGAGTGAGTTGAAAGAGTCCATAATGTCATCCTTGATGATGCTCCAGCAGGTCACGAAGAAACGGGCGGAGAACCCATCCAGTCCCACTTGTCCAATGGCATGCCCTGATGGCTGCCAGTACCTCCTGCTCCGTGAATTCAACGTCAATGTGCTGAAGGTCCCTTTACTGCAACCCCAGGAAGTCTAGGTCAAGCGAGAAAGGGCAGTCCTCGGACTCTCCTAGCAGGCGTGTGAAGAAGTTATCCACGGCCTCAGCCTTATCAACATGATCTGAAACCCGGGCATTATCCACGAGAAGGTGACTAATGAAGTTCTTCCGCCGTCGGTGACTCGCATGCGTGTGGAAAAACCGTGTGCATGCATCACCCTCACAGAGCCAAAGGATCCACGACCTCTGTCGTGCCAACGTCCTTTCTAGGGAGGCGAGTCCCAGGAGTTTTTTCTTCAGCAACCTACGAAGTCCGCGTTCCGCTGGCGAGAGCTGCCTACTTTCCATAGCCACATCGAATCGAAGGATCAACTCAGTAGCCAAGAGGATCTGAGACTTGACGTTCCCAATGAATCTGGTGCTCCAGCTAGACAGCTTCTTGGCCACGGCTCTCAGTTTGGCATCAAGCCTCTTGAAGGGATTGGGATCCCTGGGCAGCGAGTTCCACGCATCTTGAACGACTTCCATGAAGCCGTCCACCTTGGGCCAGAAGGACTAAAACTGAAATCTAAACCCGCGCTGCAGGTCCGGTGCAAGGCAGAGCAACAAGGGGCAATGATCAGATGGGCCTGGGGACAGCGCTGATAGGAAGGAGTCCGGGTAACAAGCCTCCCAATCCACCGTCACAAAAACCCTGTCAAGCTTCTCTAAGGTCGGTTGTGCACGCTCGTTCGTCCAGGTGAATCTACGCCCATTGAGGTATAGCTCTTTGAGTTCCAGGAGGGCGAGGGTGCGTCTGAATCTAGCCATCATGGGGCGGTGAAGAGGGCCCTGACTCTTGTCCTCCAGATTGGTGATGAGATTGAAGTCACCAGCCACGATCCACGGACCAGCATGAAGGTCCCTAATATCTTGGATTTCCTGGAGGAAAGCCCTCTTGTCATCATCGCTTTGGGGCCCATAGACTCCTGTGAACCACCATCTATGATCCGTGCCTGTCGAGATACGTGTTGTGATTGCTTGTTGGAGTAGTGGGGATGGGTGATGGAGACCAGGCAAAATTTTCCAGGAAAGCAAAATCCGCCCACGAGTCCCATCCACTAGCAGGTAGAAAAATTTATCGAAGGAGGGCCCGAGGTTCTCCCTCACCACGCGATCAGAGATGACCGCCATCTTGGTCTCCTGCAAACATACCACCGCCGCCCTACAAGGGGACAGAACTCTCGAAAGCGCAAGACGACGAGCCAGGGAATTCAAACCACGCGCATTCCAACTACCGATACAGAAGTCAGGGTCGTCCATTATTACATAGATCTTAGGCTAGGCTAGCCATAGGCAAAACTGAATAAGGACCACGAATCAGATAAGGCACTCCACCGGTGCATCATCAAGCAGGGGTAGGGCCTTGCCCAAATTAATGCAGACGGAGGACCACGTCAATGTGCTGCTGACGAAGAGGTCTCGCGAAAAGGTCCAAGTAGGCATCCAAAGCATCGTCACCAATGATCTCGCCCTCCCGAGCAATCCCGAGCTCGAGGTGATGAGAATGCTGGCGGATCGAACCGGCCCACCTGAGCCTCCCACTCCTCCTAACTAGCCTAGTGTGCTTCTGCTTGCAGCCTCGCTTGGCGACCGACCTGCTTAGAACGGAGTTTATTGGCATTTTGCATGCCCCTCGGAAAGTAGCCGAGCCCTAAGCTCCTACAGGTGTCAGAGTGGGAACCACGACCTTGGGCCCAAGCTGCTGATCAGAGCCACCATCCACAGGCGAGAGGTGAACCAAAAACACCTCGAGCATGTCAAGAACTAATCTTGGGGACTCCATTTGGTCGAATGCCGCCACCCAGCAAGTGTCGCCGGAGGTGTCCGAGAGCGACGATAGTAGCCCAGGTGAGCCCAGCTGGCACGAATCGCCTTGGCGAACGCAGGGGGTCTCCCGATCGCGCGCACAGGGTCCAAGCTCCACCCGAACTGCCAGGTCCACATTGGGCTGGGTCAAAAGTGATAGGGGTGGGGCCACAGTGCCTTCCTCCACCCCCACGTCCGTGCTGCCAGGGCCCTCCACTGGTGATGAGAGCGTCTCTGTCGAGGCCAACTGCCTGTCCGCAGAGAACAGAGGGGCTTGCCCCGTTCTTTTGTCCGCCGATTCTTCCCGCCCATGCAGAAAAAGGTGGGTCCTGGTTCCGTACCAGCAGCGAAACCTTCCTGCCCAGCACAAATCATGGTGGGTCCCGCCACGTACCGCTCGCCGGTCAGACAAACAATCGTGGGTCGTTGATCTCCTGATTCCACCACAGCAAGCATGCCACGTGACCCATGGTCAAACTGGTTATCCCCTGGACGTGCTTCCTGGTCAAAAGATTGCACCACGACAGGGGCATGCAACTGACTCGCTCCGCCTTTCCCAGACAAGCGCTCCTCCACGTGGGTCCCCCCATCCACTTCGCCATCGTCTTCCTCGTCCTCTCCCTCAACCTATGGCCAAGGCGCGACCTCCAGTGGTGAGTTAATGGCGACCCGACGACTGCCACTCCAGCCGTCGCCGGAAGTTCGCCGCCGTTGAGACCCATCCACGCGTTCACCGGCAGGCCTGCTGGGGCCGCCATCGCGGCCAGCACCGCTGCCATGGCCGCTGTCACCGCCGTGCCCGTGCCCCATGTCGTGGTAGTCATCGCGGTCTTCGTCGGAGCCACCGCCGTCACCTCCATCTCTGGGCCACGGGTAGTGGCCGTCAATCGACATACTCTCGGCGCGCACCAGTCTGATTCGTATCACATAGCGTAGCATGTGCTTCTCCAGAGGGATGAGGGCGTCGCCGGGGAGGATCAACCCTTCATCCTCCTCCATCAGATCATCGGGCTCTTCGATCAGCAAAGACTTCTCCTGAGGTAGACGGTTGATGCTGTCGAGCCATGCCACCACCTTGAAACTCCCCAAGTCTTCTCGACTCGCCGTTGTGGCGTCCAACCGCTCAACCCACATAGCGGATCCGAGCAGCGCCACCACCGTAGAGCGGTTCCAAGCATGCGCTGGAATCCCGGTGAGCTCGAGATGGGCCCTGTAGCGCAGGGACTGCCTCACAGCCTGTAACTGCCGGTTCCACGGCGAGAATCGCAGGGAGAAACCTCGCCCGTCCACAACTCCGGCGGCTACCACATCATCACGCACACGCCTGCTGCTGCAAACCAGCAAGAAATCTGCCGGCCACGACCGATGAACGGTGAAGTTGTCTTCAGCCCGAGGCACCTGAGCAGCCACCGCCGCGCCGGCTTCGATGAGGGAGACGTTGGTCCTCTGGCTTGAGACGAACGCCACGAGCGCCCATCTAAGCGCACCCTCCGCCGCCGCAATCTCCGCAGAGTGTGGAATGATCACCGATTCCATGGCAGCCCGGGCCGCGTCGCGCTGGAAGGACGACGAGAGGTCACGGGACGGGGGGCGTCGTCCATGGCCTCCACCACCACCCCGCTGGTGGCCGGAAGAGCTACGCCTGCGGGCACCGTCACCACCAAGGTCCCTGCGCTCGCCACGGCCAGCGCGTCCACCACGCACGTCCAGCCCTCCACGCGCGCCACCGTCACCACCATGGTCTCTGCGCTCTCCATGGCCAGTGCGTCCACCACGCTCATCCAGCCCTCCACGCGCCTCGAGCGCCAGACCATGACCGCTGGTGTCGCCATGCTCGCCATGCACCCCACGCACGTCATCACGCGCCATCTCGCCGTCGTCCACAGCCTCCCCCTGTCCACCGTACCTGGACCCAACCGAGCTTGGTTGGGGAGGTGGGGATCCATGGAACGTGCCTAGACGGCACCGTGCCGGGACCCGATAGGCGCCACCAGGCACCGACGAGGGCGAACGCTGCATGGGCGGCGCCGTTGGCGTGGGTGCCGGTTGGATGTGGCTACCCAGCCTCTCGTGCACGCCCCTGCGGGCGGCCGCCTCTAGATCCCGACCGCGCCGCTGCTGCTGCAGCTGCAGCTCCGGCCCACACGCCACCTCCGGTCCACGCATGCCGGCGGCGCGCTGCTGCTGTCCACCTGCCTCTCCACGCGGACATGGCCACTGCCTCTCTCCACGTCGCTCGGGGCAGACGCGGGTGTGGTTCGCTTCCCGGCGGCAATGCAGGCAAACGGTCTCAAAAGTGCAATCTTTGGATATGTGGCATCGCCGGAGGCAGTTGAAGCAGCAACCGGCGAGGTCCGGCGGCAGGTCTTCACGGATGGCGAGCGTATGGAGCTCCGCGCCGCCGCACGCCTCCGCTTTGCTCCACCAACACGCTGCCAGGGACCACGACCCCCGTCTGGAGCAGCCCGACCTGCCGGGGGGGAGGAGAACGCTGGGGAGGAGCCGGTCGGGGAGCGGCAGTTGACGCGGGCGCCGGGATAGGCGACACCACCGGGGAGGGAGATCCGGCCGCCGGCAACGGGGTGCCGCTGCGGAGCATCTCGCAGTACGAGCGGGGCGAGCGCCCGTCGTCCTCGTCATCGGAGTAGTCCGCCCAGCGGCGCGCCTGGGAGGGGGTGGGGGTGGAAAGGGAGGGGGTTGGGGAAGGAGCGGCCATGGTGGGGGGGCGGAGTGGGTGTCCGCCGGTGCCGGAGAGGCGGACGGCGTGAGGCTGTGTACACCGCCGCTGGAGTGGCTGGCGGCGGTGGGCTGGGGTTTTCCGCTCTCATGCTCCCCCAAAATCTTGTGGATAACCCAATCAAGTTTTCACTACTTTATTATTACAACCCTCCTTAGCCAAATAATAAGCAGCCATGTTGCCAGAACACGGAACGTGACTAACAGAAGCCAATTAATATGAGATAAATGTTGGGAAATATCCTCAGTATTCATGTAAGAGATATGATTTGCACATCATAAGATACTTAAGAATACATGCAGTAAAGTAGCACATGTTCAAATTATAGCCTAGGTCTTAGACTATGAATCACTGACTTAAGCTGATATTTTCTAGTTTTTAAAGTACATGCGAGCCACCACAGAGATGGTATTCTATTGGGCACATCCCAAATTTTGGGTAGCACCTCAACATAAACCAATATAACAGCCATCTGTCTATCATTAAGCCATCTTATGCAAGCTTTCATAAACCAAATAAATAAATCATTTTCCTAAAAAACATTTAGGAATCATTCTTTCTCTATAAGATCATTACAGCAAATAATCACAGAGTATGGTTTATATACTCATAATTCCAGTTTCCTATGCATCATTAGGATAAACTCCTGAATAAAACAAGGACACAAGGATTCCTCATAACCAAACCATCAGAGCAGATTGCATACATAGCCGCGCGCGCACTATGCGCAGTGGGCCGGCCAGTTAGAATTCCTGCGCGACCCAGTTAGTTCAAATTTAGATTTATCTATTTAGTTTCAAATCTAGTTCTAACAGTAGATTCAAAAATTGATTCAGAGAGTTTCACTAAACCAAATTGCATGAAACCAATTTTTTTAGAAAGGTATAGAAATTCTTAATCCCAGCCTGTTGGATTCAAATCATTTGGAATTATAGATCACCTTTAATAAAAATAATAAGGCAGAGACTTTTCGGCATTCAAACATTTTTCAAAATTCAACCATAAATGATTTTGAGTTAATTCCAACTCTCAAAAATCACATTTGAAAATACCTTTATGAATATATAAAAATATCTAGGTTTACTTGCAGTAATAATGGACAAATAATGAAAGAATGCCCCATAGGCATTTATAGTCACTTTAATTAATTAAAATAATAAGGTTAAACATTATTAAATTGCGACACCACTTTAAATCACATTTCCAAGTACTGAAATATGTGGTGATGACATGTGTTAACATGATCCCATATTTTAATTGGAGAATATTAAATCTTAAGTAGTTTTTCAATAAGTAGAAATTACTTTTCTAAAAATTAAATAAATAAAACTATTGCCTTAATGCTTGTGATGATTGTGATGATGCTAGATCATCTAGTGTAAACTCTCGTGTGCTAAATGGAAGTAGTTAAGTATTGTTTGGTTATTGTGTACTTGGTATTCATGTATAGACGCTAGTACTGACCAAGGATACGAAGAGGAAGGAGACTACTACGAAGATGAAGCCGAGGAGAACTTCAACCACTGCACTGCACACAAGGCAAGCTACTAACTAAGAAAGCCATCCTAGCAAGTTAACCCTTGCAACCTTGCAAGATAGATAACTTATGCAATGCATTAGGCATGCTTTGGTTATACCACTTGATTATACCAAATCCCAGTTTTAATTACAAGTTTTATTCTTTTATTTCTTTATCAAAGATCCTTAGTTATGCTTACTTAGTGACTTGTGAAGTTTTGGAAAGATATTAAAGGTAGCATAAAGAGTATAAAACTTGGCCTAAGTTAGGTAGATCTTGATGTCATCCTGAGGCATGAGATTATACTTAGATAAGTCACACTTGATTATCACCCCTCATTAGTGATTACCCCCAATTGTAGTTTCTAGTGCTAAGCACAAAACTTGATCACTTTAGATGGGAATACTTGGTAAAAATGATTATGAAAACATTAGAATGATGAGTCATTCTAATGAAATGTTTTGACATGTGTTGTGAACACCAGATGATCTTGATGATGAAATTGTTGAGGCATGAGCCTTAGCCCTTTGTAAAACTGATGGTTGTGTCTGGATGCAATACCATTCCAATTTTATCGTACAACCATAATACCTGAATTTGGGTAGGGATTGACTAGATGTTCATATACCTTAGTATGGGTTCCCTTGCGGTCGAGGTTTGAGATGAGGCTACCTCATGATGATTGTCCACCTGTGCAGTTCCCAAGATGACAGATGGTCATGGTTGGGAGGCCAAACTCAAAGGAGAGGTGCCTATACTAGGGTGTGTAATTGAAAGGTTAGGATTGATTATCTGGATACTAGGTATGGTGAATTTAGGATTGTTCCTAACGGATGTATCGAATGTTGTGGTGAAAGTGTACCACCTCTGCAGATGTCAAACTATTCGAATAGCCGCGTCCGCGGTTATGGATAGTTGGAGTGGCCATACTGTTCCGTCGTCAGATGTTTTCAAAATGACTTGTGCAATGAATCATGACTTTCACTTGATCACAACAAGGTTGTGAAAGTGAAAGCTAAGTTCCCACTTAGGTGTTATAAAACCTTAAACTAGTTTTCTTTACTTCTGAACTTAGCTAGAGTTAAACCTGGCTTTTTGCAAAACAACCTAGAGCTTAGTATTCCTACTTGAACCATTTTACTTGTTAGTGATAGTCTGCGAGTACTTAAAGAGTACTCATGGATTTGTCCCTGGCTATTCCCGTGGCCAGACTATGAAGAGGACTATCAGGATGATGAACCACAGGAAGGTTACGACAACTAGGATCATCTCGCATCGTCAGCATTGCATGTGACCATGAAGATGGAGCTTCGCCCATGCTACTGTTATTACGTTATTCTGCTGCTTTGATTGTACTAAGACTGGATCATGAGATCGTTTATTTGTACGACCTTTATTATGGTTTGTAATGGATGATGTACTATGGTATCAATCTGTTATGTCTCGCAAAAATGGTAATCCTGGGATTGCAATGTATGGCATAACAGGCATATGGGATTAAAAATCCTAGTGTTGACAAGTTGGTATCAGAGCCATCCTGACCATAGGAGACCCTAGTTAGAATGGACGCTTGAATCAAAAACTTAGTTTCAAAAAAAAAGAAGTGAGTATTTATGAAAACCTATTCTCATTCTTATCACTTAGATTCTTTCATGAAAATTCATGTTCCTCAAAAACTCTTGCAAACTTACATAAAATTTGTCACACTTGATCACTCTACTAACTTACTCATCCTATATTCTTATAGATGGACATGAAGTATAGCAAGTTCTATCAGTTGGGAAATGGAGGAGATTTCATCTTTGAGCATGATTTGGATCAACTCTCGGAATTTCTAGAGCGCCTGCACCCCGAGTTCTTCGGAGCTCAGCTCAATGATCAGGAAGGAGGAGAATTGCAATGGATGATTGTTGCAAGTCTCTGAGGGAAGATTGAAGCCCCCACCTCAGAAGGAGTCCAGTTCACCTTAAGAGAGAAAAACTGGCTAGATGGACTTGCTAGGGCCATGCAGGAACCTCATGCCCGTCTATGTGGGAAAAGCATCAATCAGATCAAGGGCACGCGCTTTGAGTTTTATCCAAGGCGTGATGTTATGGGACAGCCACTAGAGGCACGATATCACCCGGAGCTGAAGCATCAAGTGGACCATCTCAGCTTCATGATGTATGATCGGCAGAAGGAGTTAGACAATGCCCGCTCCTACGCCAACCACAAACATGCCATCACAGTCAAGAAGGACAAGACCATTGCCATGCTTGTGAAGGATCGCCAGTCTCGTCGCCGTCAGCTTGACAAGAAGGATCGCATTATTGCCCGCCTTCGTCACAAGGTGACAGACTTGGAGGAGACCATCCATGAGAGGGACATGCAGCTTGTCGAGAGGGATAATGCATGAGAAGATATCCATGGAGACCCCTATTCCTATCTCAATGATAATGATGACTTCTTGGAGGATCAAACCATGGACTTCTTCACCGATGAGGATGACTTCGCCTTCATTGATGATGATGATCATGATGATGATGAAGCCACCGATTCCGAGTAGTAGTAGAACCTGAGAACTAGCGTTAGTGAAGTTGTCTCCGGTCCCATTGTATCGTAGTTTCATAGAATGGTTCTTAAAACCATTTGTTTCCTTGTTGTGGTGTGTGTTTGTATTGTGTGCTATGAATGAATGAATGAATGAATGTAAAGCAAGTTGCTAGAAAAAACTGAGTCAAACCCAAAGTTTAAAAACTTTTCAAAAACAAACCCCTGAACCTTAGAAATTTCCCTCTTTTCTCATTATCTATCTCAATCTTCAGATGCCTCGCGGAGGAAGCAGTTCATCCCCGGACCCAATGTTGCAAATCTTGCAAATGTTGGTTTTGAACCACGAAGCTGAAAGAGCCGAATGTCAAGCCAACTTAGCCACCCTTCAACACATAGCTCAGATGACCCAGAACAATCAAGGCCACCAGGACAACCATGGATCCAAGCTCAAGAACTTTCAAAATACCAATCCACCCGTCTTTAGTAAGTCTGAAGAGCCCCTAGATGCAGATGATTGGTTGCAGACCATGGAGAACAACTTATAAGTCATAGGAGTGGAGGCCAACAAGAAAGTACTGTTTGCCAGCCACTATCTGGTAGGAGATGCAAGAGCTTGGTGGAATAGTGTTCGCGCCATGACTGGAGGAAAAATGATGACTTGGGATGAATTCAAACTCAAGTTCAGCAGAACCCATGTGCCACCAGGTTTAATCAAGAGGATGAGAGATGAATTCAGAGAATTGAAGCAAGGGAGGATGACCGTAGTTGAGTACCGTGACAAATTTCTGTCCTTAGCTAGGTATGCACTAAATGAGATTGACACTGAAGCCAAGAAGAAGGAGAGATTCTTGAATGGTCTGCATGATGAGATGCAGACAGTCTTAGTCAATATCCCGTTTGCTGACATTAAAGCCTTAGTGGATTCTGCCATTCAGATGGAAGGCAAGATCAACCAAGCCAATGAGAACCGCAAGCGTCGAATGATGCATCAACCAAGAACCCACCATACCCCAAAGTACCGCCCCAACCCATCTATAGATGGTTACATGACCATGTGAGGTAAGTCCACCAAGTTCCAAACTTGATTTTCATACATGGATTCCATCTCGGATTTCATGGCTTCTAACCATTTGTTGGAATCCGGGCTCATCATCGCTTCTTCATACGTCACATGGTCATCATTTTCATCAACCATGAAATTCATGACAGGATTTCCGTACAGCTCGGGAGCTGCACGCATCCTGCTAGACCTGCGAGGTTCAGTAGTACTCTCTTTCGGAGTTTCATGATCATTATCATTAGTTCCCTCTTCAACAGGTGAAGCCAACTCCGGAACAACTTACGGCGCTGCGCTACTCGCCATACTTTGAAGAGAAGGTTTAATAACCTCTTCGAGTTCTACCTTCCGACTACTCACACCTTTCGCGAGAAACTCTTTCTCTAGAAAGGATCCATTCTTGGCAACAAAAACCTTGCCCTCGGATCTGTGATAGAAGGAATACCCAATTGTTTCCTTAGAGTATCCTATGAAGACGCATTTTTCCGCTTTGGGTTCGAGTTTATCCGGTTGAAGTTTCTTCACATAAACATCTCATCCCCAAACTTTAAGAATGACATCTTAGGTTTGTTTCCAAACCATAATTCATACAGTGTCTTTTCAACGGATTTAGATGGTGCCCGATTTAAAGTGAATGCAACAGTTTCTAGTGCATAACCCCAAAATGACAACGCCAAGTCCGTCAGAGACATCATAGATCGAACCATATCTAATAAAGTACGATTATGACGTTCCAACACACCATTTCGCTGTGGTGTTCCGGCAGGTGTGAGTTGTGAAACAATTCCACACTCTTTCATGTGAGTGCTAAACTCGTAACTTAGATACTCACCTCCACGTTCAGACCGTAGAAATTTGATATTTCTATTACGATGATTTTCCACTTCATTCTGAAATTCCTTGAATTTTTCAAATGTTTCAGACTTGTGTTTCATCAAGTAGATATAACCATATCTACTCAAATCATCATTGAAAGTAACAAAATAACGATATCCACCTCGCGCCGACACACTCATTGGACCACATACATCAGAATGTATGATTTCCAATAAATCTGTCGCCCGTTCCATTGAACCGGAAAACGGCGTTCTAGTCATCTTGCCCATAAGGCATGGCTCACATGTATCAAATGATTCAAAATCAAGTTAATCCAAAATTCCATCCGAATGGAGTTTCTTCATGCATTTAACGCCAATATGACCTAGACGGCAGTGCCACATATATGCGTATATACCATCATTAAGTTTAATCCTTTTAGCATCAACATTGTGAATATGTGTAACATTATTATCGAGATCCAAAAGAAATAAACCATTCATCATCGGTGCATGACCATAAAAGATTTCATTCATATAAATAGAACAACCATTCTTCTCAGATTTAAATGAATAACCACTTCGCATTAAACACGATCCAGATACAATGTTCATGCTAAGTGCTGGCACTAGATAACAATTCTTCAAGTTTATTACTAATCCCGACGGCAAATGGAGAGGTAGCATTCTGACGGCGATCACATCAACTCTTGATCCATTGCCGACACGCATCTTGACCTCACCCCTTTCTAGCGGTCGCTTGTTCCACAGCCTCTGATTTGAGTTACAAATATTATCAACTGAACCGGTATCAAATACCCAGGTGCTACTGCGAGCACTAGTCAAGTACACATCAATAACATGTATATCATATATACCTTTGTTTGCCTTGCCGGCCTTCTTGTCTGCCAAATACTTGGGGTAGTTGCGCTTCCAGTGGCCAGTCCCCTTACAATAGTAGCACTCAGTATCAGACTTAGGTCCAACTCGGGGTTTCTTTTCAGGCACGGCAACTGGCTTGCCGCCCTTACTTCCCTTCTATTTTCCCTTCTTGTCTTTCTTGAAACCAGTGTTCCTATTGATCGTCAACACTTGATGTTCCTTTTTGATCTCCACTTCTGCAGTTTTCATGCCTTGCATATTATAGTTCATCACAAAGCTCTTATAGCTAGGTGGCAGAGACTGCAGAACACGATGGTGTAGGGTTCACAGCATAGAAAACAAAAAAATTCCTACGATGTGAACTATGTACCAAGATCTATCTATTAGATACAAACAACGGGCGGATGTATATCCTTAGAGAACATACCCTTGAAGACCGACAAAGCTTAACGAGTTCAACTCGTGGTTGATGTAGACGATCTCTTGCCGATCTCAAGATCGAGAGGAAGTCCTAGCGCCGCAAATCAGCAGCGCATCCGTACTCGCACACACGTTCGAGGCACCGAGCAACCTCCGCCTCCTCGCTCCAGCGATGCAGCGGAAGCACAACTCTTTCTTGCCGAATAGCCACCGGGAGCATGTATCTCGCTAGTCCGAGACCATGGGGAATAAATTCTAGAGGGGGAGAGAGATCCTTCACGAGGAGGTGTGAGTGAGAAGTGAGAGGAGGGGCTCCTTTTATAGGAGGAGGGGGGCACCCAAGGGGGTGGCCACCGGCCATGGGGGCTGCCCCCTCCCCTCATTCATTCATGTGGGTGGACACTCCACTCACAAAAATCCATTCATATGCCTCCACTCAAAATCCCACTCAAACTTGCCATTAAATTTCCACCAAATTTAATGCAAACTCTCATTAAATAAAACTCTTTTATTTTATTCAGAATTTTGTCAATTACTTTAATGAAAAACATTCACAAATAACCCCTTGCTAGAATTCCATTTCACATGCAAAACCACTGTATGCAATATCACCCGAAAACTTGTTTCGTATCTAGTGAAATAAATTCCTGCGCTTGTTCATTCTTTCGGCATGAAACTTTTGCTCCAATTGGATGTCGGTGTCTCTTAAGTGTGTCACCCTACGGTTCGTGAATAATGCGGACATGATCGAGACCCCTCTCAGATCAAAGTAGCTCTGAAGCCATCTTTATAATCACCCAGTTACGGTGTGACGTTTGATGTCAACAAGAAACTCTTCCGGTGTTAGTGATTGGCATGATCTCATGGTCTAAGGATTAGGATCACTTCGTAAGTTGTTTATAGCAATATAAACTCAATGACTTTGATCGTAGTGCTATACTTCGGATGAATGTTCATCACACCATTACACTAATGTTGTGATCCCGTTATTAACAACATCCAATGTCCATGATCAGGAAACCTTGATCATCTTGTTAATCAACGAACTAGTTTATGAGAGAGGCATAACTAGGAACTTTCTGTTTGTTTATTAAACACACATGTATTAACGTTTCCGTATTAATACAATTATAGCATGCAAACTAAACATCTATCATATACTTGGAATACACATAATAAACACTTTATTATTGCCTCTCAGGGCATATTCCCTTCAGTCTCCCACTTGCACTAGAGACAATAATCTAGTTACATAGTGATAAATCTAACACCCATTGAGTTCTGGTGTTGATCATGTTTTGCTCTAGGGAGAGTTTTAGTCAACGGATCTGCTACATTGAGATCTGTATGTACTTTACAAATCTTTATATCTCCATCCTTGACATACTCGCGGATGGAGTGAAACCGGCGCTTAATATGCTTGGAATGCTTGTGAGACCTTGGCTCTTTGGCATTGGCAATGGCACCATTTTGTCACAATAGATCACCATTGGGTCCAACGCGTTTGCAACCACTCCTAGTTCGGATATGAACTCCTTCATCCAAACTGCTTCGCCAAGGCAAGACAACATATTCGGCCTCCGTTGTTGATCCCGCTACCACAGGTTGTTTGGAGCTCCTCCAACTAACCGCTCCGCCATTCATGAGAAATATGTATCCGGATTGAGACTTAGAGTCATCCGGATCGGTGTCAAAGCTAGCGTCAACATAACACTTAGCGACGAGCTCTTCTTCACCTCCGTATACAAGAAACATATCCTTAGTTCTTCGTAAGTACTTAAGGATATTCTTGACCGCTATCCAGTGTTCCGAACCTGGATCCGATTGGTACCTACTAGTCAAACTAATAGCATGTGCCACATCCGGTCTTGTACATAGCATGGCGTACATTATAGAGCCTATGGCTGAAGCATAGGGGACTTTGTCCATTATCTCTCTTTCTTCCGCCGAAGCCGGACTTTGAGTCTTACTCAATGTCTTGCCTTGCAACATAGGTAAGAACCCCTTCTTACTTCCGTCCATTTTAAACTTCTTTAAAATCTTATCAAGGTATGTACTTTGCGATAGCCCTATTAGGCGCCTAGATCTATCTCTATAGATCTTTATGCCTAATATGTATGACGCTTCACCTAGGTCCTTCATTGAAAATTTGCTGTTTAGATAACTTTTAACACTGTTTAAAAGATCTATATCATTTCCGATCAATAATATGTCATCCACATATAATATCAGAAATGCCACATTGCTCCCACTCACTTTCTTGTAAATACAAGCTTCTCCATAAGTTTGGACAAATCCAAAATCTTTGATCACCTCATCAAAGCGGAGATTCCAACTTTGTGATGCTTGCTTCAATCCATAGATGGATCGCTGAAGCTTACACACCTTGTTAGCATCCTTAGGATCGACAAAACCCTTTGGTTGTATCATATACAACTCTTCTTCAATATTACCATTGAGAAACGCGGTTTTGACATCCATCTGCCATATCTCATAATCGAAATATGCAGCAATTGCTAACATAATCCTAACTGACTTTAGCATCGCTACGGGAGAGAATGTCTCATCGTAGTCAACTCCTTAAATTTGTCGAAACCCCTTTGCGACAAGTCGAGCTTTATAGACGGTCACATTACCATCAGCATCAGTTTTCCTTTTGAAAATCCATTTGTTCTCCACGGCCTTCGGTCGTGAGGTAATTCCACCAAGTTCCAAACTTGATTTTCATACATGGATTCCATCTCGATTTCATGGCTTCTAACCATTTGTTGGAATCGGGCTCATCATCGCTTCTTCATACGTCAGGGTCATCATTTTCATCAACCATGAAATTCATGACAGATTTCCGCATCGGAGCTGCACGCATCTGCTTGACCTGCGACGTTCTAGTACTCTCTTCGGAGTTTCATGATCATTATCATTAGTTCCCTCTTCAACAGTGGAGCCAACTCGGAACAACTTCCGGCTGCGCTACTTGCCATACTTTGAAGGAAGGTTCAATAACCTCTTGAGTTCTACCTTCCGACTACTCACACCTTTCGCGAGAAACTCTTTCTCTAGAAAGGATCCATTCTTGGCAACAAAAACCTTGCCCTCGGATCTGTGATAGAAGGAATACCCAATAGTTTCCTTAGGGTAACCTATGAAGATGCATTTTTCCGCTTTGGGTTCGAGTTTATCCGGTTGAAGTTTCTTCACATAAACATCGCATCCCCAAACTTTAAGAAATGACAGCTTAGGTTTGTTTCCAAACCACAATTCATACGGTGTCTTTTCAACGGATTTAGATGGTGCCCGATTTAAAGTGAATGCAGCTTTCTAGTGCATAACCCCAAAATGACAGCGGCAAGTCCGTGAGACATCATAGATCGAACCATATCTAATAAAGTACGATTCTGACGTTCCAACACACCATTTATTTGTGGTGTTCTGGCAGGCGTGAGTTGTGAAACAATTCCACACTCTTTCATGTGAGTGCTAAACTCGTAACTTAGATACTCACCTCCACGGTCGGACCGTAGAAATTTGATCTTTCTATTACGATGATTTTCCACTTCATTCTGAAATTCCTTGAACTTTTCAAAGGTTTCAGACTTGTGTTTCATCAAGTAGATATAACCATACCTACTCAAATCATCCGTGAAAGTAACAAAACAACGATATCCACCTCGCGCCGACACACTCATTGGACCACATACATCAGAATGTATGATTTCCAATAAATCTGCACGCTCCATTGAACCGAAAACGGTTCTAGTCATCTTGCCCATAAGGCATGGCTCACATGTATCAAATGATTCAAAATCAAGTGATTCCAAAAGTCCATCCGAATGGAGCTTCTTCATGCGTTTAACGCCAATATGACCTAGACGGCAGTGCCACATATATGCGGATATATCATCATTAAGTTTAATCCCTTTAGCATCAACATTATGAACATGTGTAACATTATCATCGAGATCTAATAGAAATAAACCATTCATCATCGGTGCATGACCATAAAAGATTACATTCATATAAATGGAACAACCATTGTTCTCGGATTTAAATGAATAACCACTTCGCATCAAACACGATCCAGATACAATGTTCATGCTCAGTGCAGGCACCAGATAACAAGTATTCAAGTTTATAACTAATCCCGACGGCAAATGGAGAGGCAGCGTTCCGACAGCGATCACATCAACGCTTGATCCATTGCCGACATGCATCTTGACCTCACCCCTTGCTAGCGGTCGCTTGTTCCGCAACCCCTGATTCGAGTTACAAATATTACCAACTGAACCGGTATCAAATACCCAGGTGCTACTGCGAGCACTAGTCAAGTACACATCAATAACATGTATATCATATATACCTTTGTTTGCCTTGCCAGCCTTCTTGTCTGCCAAATACTTGGGGCAGTTGCGCTTCTAGTGGCCAGTCCCCTTACAATAGTAGCACTCGGTATCAGACTTGGGTCCAACTCGGGGTTTCTTTTTAGGCACGGCAACAGGCTTGCCGCCCTTACTACCCTTCCGTTTTCCCTTCTTGTCTTTCTTGAATCCAGTGTTCCTATTGATCATCAACACTTGATGTTCCTTTTTGATCTCCACTTCTGCAGTTTTAAGCATTGACAGAAGCTCGGGGAGAGACTTCTTCATGCCTTGCATATTATAATTCATCACAAAGCTCTTATAGCTAGGTGGAAGAGACTGCAGAACACGATGGATGCCTAAGTCAATGGGAATCGTTATTCCCAAGGACACAAGCTTATCGGCGTAACCCGACATCTTGAGTACATGCTCACTAACGGAGCTGTGCTCTTCCATCATGCAGCTAAAGAACTTTTCTGAAGCGTTGTAGCTCTCTACAGCAGCATGTGTGTCAAAAATCATTTTCAACTCACACATTGTATCAAATGCATTGCCGTTTTCAAAACGCTTTCGAAGTTCCGGCTCTATCCCATACAATATGCCGCAATGAACTAAGTTGTGGTCCTCCTGACGAGTCTGATAGACATTCTTCTCCTCGTCAGGGGCATCCTCAAAAGGTGGGGGGCCTAGTGGCGCTTCTAGCACGTATTGCTTTTGTGCACCAGAGAGGAGAATCCTCAAATTCATGGCCCATTCGGTAAAGTTGCTACCGTTCGTTACTAGTTTCTCTTTCTCCATGAACACATTGAAATTAAAAGCAGGTGGTGCCATCTACAACAGAATTTGTAAAGTTTATACTAAGTGTATGAAAGATTGAGTCCAACTAATCCATATTACGAATGAACTCCCACTCAAAAACGACATCCCTCGTGCCTTTTTGGTGATTACATGAACCAAATCCACTATACCAAGTCTGATCATCACGTGAGTCGGTATAGCTTCAAAGGCGAGCATCAAATGGGCATCATATCAACTATATGACTCATGCTTAACCTTTCGGTCCGTGTTCCGAGGCCATGTCTGTACATGCTAGGCTCGCCAAGTTAGAACCTTAGTATGGCGTGTAATCGCTTTTACACCCGAAATATGGTCGTGGATCCAAGAACACCCGATCATCCCGTGATGTCTTGAAGCGATGAAACATAATCGGTGCATACTAAAGGAAGAACACATTCTTATCTTGATATTTAAATGAGGGATCATCTTATTATGCTAACAAAGCGCTAAACAAGCAATATAAGATGCTATCAAACATCACATGTTTATTAGTGAAATGTTATGGTTCCCGCAGATGATCTCTATCATGTGCATCGTGGTATGATCACTATCATACCTATATGTGTAAATCCAAGGTCTATGGAGTTTACACGCTATGTGTGTTGTAAGAGTATCATCTCATACTTCTACTTACAACACCACCATATCATAACACTTGCCCAGCAACAATCTAAACTAGACGCCTCTAATTTATCCATTGTAAGTTTTACGTGGCTTAGGGCTTTCGAGATAGAACCGTTCTTACCTACGAACATGAACCATAACGAGGATAACCAAATTGTTGACAACTCGTTGCAAAATATATATTGACTATAGTAGGAGAGACAGACACCCGCTAGCCACTTATGCAAACTAGTTGCATGTCAAGCGTGGAACAGGTCTCATGTGCGAGGACATGTAAAGTTTGTCCGGGCCGCTTCATCCCACTATGCCACCAATATCCAAAATTACAGAAAAAGGAGCAACAACATGATCATCATCGCCCACATACTCATATGTGTACTACCCATGTAAAGCATCTACGCATAGATCCGGCTCTGATACCACTGTAGGGTTCGCAGCATAGAAAACAAAAATTTTCCTACGATGTGAACTATGTACCAAGATCTATCTATTAGATACAAACAACGTGCAGATGTATATCCGTAGAGAACATACCCTTGAAGACCGACAAAGCTTAACGAGTTCAACTCGTGGTTGATGTAGACGATCTCTTGCCGATCTCAAGATCGAGAGGAAGTCCTAGCGCCGCAAATCAGCAGCGCATCCGTACTCGCACACACGTTCGAGGCACCGAGCAACCTCCGCCTCATTGCTCCAGCGATGCAGCGGAATCATAACTCTTTCTTGCCGAAGAGCCACCGGGAACATGTATCTCGCTAGTCCGAGACCATGGGGAATAAATTCTAGAGGGGGAGAGAGATCCTTCACGAGGAGGTGTGAGTGAGAAGTGAGAGGAGGGGCTCCTTTATAGGAGGAGGGGGGCACCCAAGGGGGTGGCCGCCGGCCATGGGGGCTGCCCCCTCCCCTCCTTCATTCATGTGGGTGGACACTCCACTCACAAAAATCCATTCATATGCCTCCACTCAAAATCCCACTCAAACTTGCCATTAAATTTCCACCAAATTTAATGCAAACTCTCATTAAATAAAACTCTTTTATTTTATTCAGAATTTTGTCAATTACTTTAATGACAAACATTTACAAATAACCCCTTGCTATAATTCCATTTCACATGCATAACCACTTTATGCAATTTCACCCGAAAACCTGTTTCGGTATCTAGTGAAATAAATTCCTGCGCTTGTTCATTCTTTCGGCATGAAACTTTTGCTCCAATTGGATGTCGGTGTCTCTTAAGTGTGTCACCCTACGGTTCGTGAATAATGCGGACATGATCGAGACCCCTCTCAGATCAATAATTAGAAGCGGGATCTGGAGACCCATACTGACTCCCACACATTCAACGATGACTTTCTTGTGATCGTCGGAACCTTTTACGCTAGTATCTCAATCCCTTTGTTTCACGATATATTACATGTCCGAGATTCGATCATCGGTATCTCCATACCTAGTTTGATCTCATCGACATGCACTCTTTTCTCGTTCCCGTGATATAACATTCTAGTGATCAAATCACTTGCTTGCAAGCTAATCAATGTGATATCACCGAGAGGGCCCAGAGTATATCTATCCGTCATCGGGATGAACAAATTCCACTCTCGATCCATGAGCCTCAACATAACACTTTATTAGTTTTGAATCCATATTTATAATCACCCTGTTACGGTGTGACGTTTGATGTTATCAAGAAACTCTTTCGGTGTTAGTGATTGACATGATCTCATGGTCTAAGGATTAGGATCACTTCGTACGTTGTTATAGAAATATAAACTCAATGACTTTGATCGTAATGCTATACTTCGGATGAATGTTCATCACACCATTACACTAATGTTGTGATCCCGTTATTAACAACATCCAATGTCCATGATCAGGAAACCTTGATCATCTTGTTAATCAACGAGCTAGTTTATGAGAGAGGCATAACTAGGAACTTTCTGTTTGTTTATTAAACACACATGTATTAATGTTTTCGTATTAATACAATTATAGCATGCAAAATAAACATGTATCATATACTTGGAATACACATAATAAACACTTTATTATTGCCTCTCAGGGCATATTCCCTTCAGATGGATGCCTAAGTCAATGGGAATCGATATTCCCAAGGACACAAGCTTATCGGCGTAACCCTACATCTAGAGTACATGCTCACTAACGGAGATGTGCTCTTCCATCATGCAGCTAAAGAACTTTTCTGAAGCGTTGTAGCTCCTACAGCAGCATGTGTGTCGAAAATCATTTTCAACTCACCCATTATATCAAATGCATTGCCGTTTTCAAAACGCTTTCGAAGTTCCGGCTCTAGCCCATACAATATGCCGCAATGAACTAAGTTGTGGTCCTCCTGACGAGTCTGATAGATATTCTTCTCCTCGTCAGGGGCATCCTCAAAAGGTGGGGGGCCTAGTGGCGCTTCTAGCACATATTGCTTTTGTGCAGCAGAGAGGAGAATCCTCAAATTCATGGCCCATTCGGTAAATTTTATGTTGTTCGTTGCAAGTTTCTCTTTCTCCATGAACACATTTAAATTAAAAGCAGGTGGTGCCATCTACAACAGAATTTGTAAAGTTTAGACTAAGTTTATGATAGATTGAGTTCAACTAATCCACATTACGAATGAACTCCCACTCAAAAACAACATCCCTCGTGCCTTTTTGGTGATTACATGAACGAAATCCACTACACCAAGTCCGATCATCACGTGAGTCGGTGTTGCTTCAAAGGCGAGCATCAAATGGGCATCATATCAACTATATGACTCATGCTTAACCTTTCGGTCCATGTTTCGAGGCCATGTCTGTACATGCTAGGGTCGCCAAGTTAGAACCTTAGTATTCGCGTGTGTAACTGTTTTACACCCGATATATGGTCGTGGATCCAAGAACACCCGATCATCACGTGATGTCCTGGAGCGACGAAAACATAATCGGTGCATACTAACGGAAGAACACATTCTTATCTTGATATTTAAATGAGGGATCATCTTATTATGCTAACAAAGTGTAAACAAGCAATATAAGATGCTATCAAACATCACATGTTTATTAGTGAAATGATATGATTCCCGCATATGATCTCTATCATGTGCATAGTGGTATGATCACTATCATACCTTTATGTGTAAGTCCAAGGTCTATGGAGTTTACACGCTATGTGTGTTGTAAGAGTATCATCTATACTTCTACTTACAACATCACCATATCATGACACTAGCCCAGCAACAATCTAAACTAGACACCTCTAATTTATCCATTGCAAATTTTACGTGGCTTAGGGCTTTCGAAGATAGAACCGTTCATACCTACGAACATGAACCACAACGATGATAACCAAATTGTTGACAACTCGTTGCAAAATAGATATTGACTATAGTAGGAGAGACAGACACCCGCTAGCCACTTATGCAAACTAGTTGCATGTCAAGCGTGGAACAGGTCTCATGTGCGAGGACATGTAAAGTTTGTCCGGGCCGCTTCATCCCACTATGCCACCAATATCCAAAATTACATAAGGAGCAACAATATGATCATCATCGCCCACATACTCATCTGTGTACTACCCATGTAAAGCATCTACGCATAGATCCGGCTCTGATACCACTGTAGGGTTCGCAGCATAGAAAACAAAAAATTTCCTAGGATGGGAACTATGTACCAAGATCTATCTACTAGATACAAACAACGGGCGGATGTATATCCGTAGAGAACATACCCTTGAAGACCGACAAAGCTTAACGAGTTCAACTCGTGGTTAATGTAGACGACTCTTGCCGATCTCAAGATCGAGAGGAAGTCCTAGCACCGCAAAGCAGCAGCGCATCCGTGCTCGCACACACGTACAACACACCGAGAAACCTCCGCCTCCTCGCTCCAGCGATGCAGCGGAAGCACAACCCTTTCTTGTCGAATAGCCACCGGGAACATGTATCTCGCTAGTCCGAGACCATGGGGATACATTCTAGAGGGGGAGAGAGATCCTTCACGAGGAGGTGTGGAGGAGAGAGGAGAGGGGTGCCTTTATAGGAGGAAGGGGCACCCAAGGGGTGGCATGACCATGGGGGCTGCCCCCTCCCCTCCTTCATTCATGTGGGTGGACACTCCACTCACAAAAATCCATTCAAATCCCTCCACTCAAAATCCCACTCAAACTTGCTATTAAATTTCCACCAAATTTAATGCAAACTCTCATTAAATAAAACTCTTTTATTTTATTCAGAATTTTGTCAATTACTTTAATGACAAACATTCACAAATAACCCCTTGCTAGAATTCTATTTCACATGCATAACCTCTTTATGCAATTTCACCCGAAAACCTGTTTCGGTATCTAGTGAAATAAATTCATGCGCTTGTTTATTCTTTCGGCATGAAAAATTTGCTCCAACTGGATGTCAGTGTCCCTTAAGTGTGTCACCCTACGGTTCGCGAATAATGCGGACATGATCGAGACCCTTCTCTGATCAATAATCTGTAGCGGGACCTGGAGATCCATACCGACTCCCACACATTCAACGATGACTTTCCTGTGATCGTCGAAACCTTTTACGCTTGTATCTTAATCCCTTTGTTTCACGATATATTACATGTCCGAGATTCGATCATCGGTATCTCCATACCTAGTTTGATCTCGTTACTGACATGCACTCTTTTCTCGTTCCCGTGATATAACATTCTAGTGATCAAATTACTTGCTTGCAAGCTAACCAATGTGATATCACCGAGAGGGCCCAGAGTATATCTATCCGTCATCGGGATGAAAAATTCCAATCTTGATCCATGATTCTCAACATAACACTTTAGTAGCTTTGAATCCATCTTTATAATCACCCATTTACGGTGTGGCGTTTGATGTCAACAAGAAACTCTTCCAGTGTTAGTGATTCTCATGATCTCATGGTCTAAGGATTAGGATCACTTTGTAAGTTGTTTATAGCAATATAAACTCAATGACTTTGACCGTAATGCTATACTTCGGATGAATGTTCATCACACCATTACACTAATGTTGTGATCTCGTTATTAACAACATCTAATGTCTATGGTCAGGAAACTGTGATCATCTTGTTAATCAACAAACTAGTTTATGAGAGAGGCATAACTAGGAACTTTCTGTTTGTTTATTAAACACACATGTATTAACGTTTCCGTATTAATACAATTATAGCATACAAAATAAACATCTATCATATACTTGGAAATACACATAATAAAGACTTTATTATTGCCTCTCGGGGCATATTCCCTTCAACACCCAATGAACCGTCTGACCTATCCCAACCATGGAGGAGGAAACCCAAGGACCGGAGGAAACAACAACAACCCCGGAAACTCTAACAACTTCAATCGTGCACCACCCAAGTTTAACAACAACAATGTCACCAACAACACCAATACTACACCGAGGACTGGAAGCGATGTTGTGCCTGTTGCAGGAAAGGACAAGTCTCAGGTGACTTGTTATGAATGCGGAACCAAGGGTCACTACTCCAATGAGTGTCCCAAGAAGCTTGAAGCAGACCCCAATGTGAATGCCCTAGCTCAGCAGCAGCGTCGTGTTCAGCCTGGAAGAAGACTTGCCCCAGGGAATTCGCTCAACCAAAACGGCCATCTGTTTCTCATGAATGTTGAAGAAGCCCAAGAAGCGCCAGATGTCATGCTGGGTATGTTTTCTGTTAACTCAGTACTTGCAAGAGTGTTGTTTGATTCTGTAGCATCGCACTCGTTTTTTACCGAAGAACTTGCACGCACTAGTAAGATTCAACCAACAAAATTGAAGCATGTTATGATAGTTCAAACACCTAGTTCAACCACCAAAGCTAGACAAATTTACAAGGCCGTACCTATCAGAATCCATGGCATAGATTTTTATGCTAATCTAATAGTACTCAGAACCAAAGGTTTGGAAGTAGTACTAGGAATGGATTGGATGTCGAAACATAAAGGATTAATCGACTGTGCCAAGAAAGCCATAACCATGACCAGTACAACCGGAATATCAGTAGAGCATGTATTTGAAACCTTGCCCTGTCAATTCAAGTGCAACAAGCGTCTATCCCAACCAACCATTGACCAAGTCAGAGTAGTCTGTGAATACCCCGACGTATTTCCAGATGTTTTGCCCTGCATGGCCCCAGATCGGGATATTGAGTTTATCATTGAACTAATCCCTGGAACCGGACCCATAGCTCAGAGACCTTATAGTATGAACCCATCTGAATTAGTGGAGCTGAAGAAGCAATTGGATGCTATGCTGGATATAGAACTGATTTAACCAAGTGTGTCGCCATGGATATCACCTGTTTTGTTTGTGGATAAGAAAGATGGAGGTAACCGTTTGTGCACAGAATATCGGAAGTTGAACGACGTCACCATTAAGAACAAGTACCCACTGCCGAAGATATAAGATTTTTTTGACCAGTTGACCGGTGCCAAAGTGTTTTCTAAGATTGATCTTAGAACTGGTTATCATCAACTCAAGATTCGCGCAGAGGATATTCCAAAGATTGCCTTTACCACCAGATATGGACTGTATGAGTACACTGTCATGTCTTTTGGACTAACCAATGCCCCCGCTTATTTTATGAACCTCATGAATAAGATTTTTATGGACTTCCTGGATAAGTTTGTCGTTTTTTTCGTCGATGACATTCTGATCTATTCCAAATCAGAAGAAGAACATGAGCTACAACTTAGGACCATCCTTGGAACCCTTAGGGAGCATCAGTTGTATGCCAAGTTTAGCAAATGTGAATTCTGGTTACAGGAAGTAGGATTCCTCGTACATAATGTGTCATCCGGAGGAATTCCTATTGACCCTGCAAAGGTTAAGGATGTTGAAGAATGGCAAGCGCCGACCACTCAAACCCAAGTTCGTGCATTTCTCTGATTAGCAGGATACTACCACAAGTTCGTAGAAGGATTTTCGAGCATCGCAAGACCCATGACCCAATTGTTGAAGAAAGATAAGAAGTTTGAATGGACGGACAAATGTGAAGCAAGTTTTCAAGAGCTTAAGAAGAGATTGATCTTAGCCCCAATCTTGATTATGCCTGATATCACGAAGCCTTTTGATGTGTATTTTGATGCATCCAAGATCGGTCTTGAATGTGAGCTTATGTAAGAAGGCAAAGTTATATCTTATCTGTCCTGACAACTGAAGCAACATGAGCAGAATTACCCTACCCATGACTGATACGCCCAATTTGCATCACCATTCTATATCATAATGTACCTCTATTCATTGATATATGTATTATTATGAGGTATTACTTATGACTTTTCATCTGTTTATGCATGTTGGATGACTCTTGCAGGATGAACTGCCGGAGTCTGGATTCTGATGGAAAAGAAGGCGTTTCGGTGCAATTTCGCGAAGATCAGAAAAATATCAGAAAAATATGGGAAAATATTATTTTTCCAGAAGATTGAGGAAGCCAGAATGAGGAGTGAAGAGGGGCCACAGGGGGCCCACACCGCCCCTAGGAGCGGGTCCCCCTGGGTCGCGCCTAGGGCAGGTGTGGCCCACCTGCCCGGCTCCCAACTCCGCCCCTTCGCCTATATCTTCCCTACGAAACCCTAAAGCTAGAGGGCAACCATAGATAGATTTCTGCCACCTCTGGGGGTGGAAAACACCGAGAGATAAAGATCTCTCCGGCAGACAGATTTCTGCTAGGGGAATTCCTTCCCAGAGACGGGAGACCGTCGCCATCAACACCATCATCAAGCTAGGCTTTATCGGGATCATCATCATCCACACCATCATCTCCACCAGCACCATCATCACCACTCCGTCCTACTGTAACAATTGTGTTGGATATTGCTTTAGTTCTTAGGGGAAACTTTCTCGGTGTTGATTACTATTATAGTTTATGCTTATGAGTGGAACCATTCGATTATTGTTTATGTTCATATTGTAATCCATTACCATATCATCTTTGATCTTGATCCATATGATGTCTTGTGAGTAGTTCGTTTAGTTCTTGAGGACATGGGAGAAGTCATGTTGTTATTAGTGGATTTGTGTTGAGTTATTATTCAATGGTTTAGTATTTAAGTTGTGGTGCTATTCTTCTAGTGGTGTCATGTGAACGTCAACTACATGATACTTCACCATTTATGGGCCTAGGGGAATGCATTGTGTATTTGGATACTAATTGTGGGGTTGCCGGAGTGATAGAAACCTGAACCCCCGTTAGGACACCTTTGCACAAGGGAGCGTAGGATCTCAGAGTTTAAGGCTGTGGTTAGATTTATATCTTAATTACTTTCCTGTAGTTACGGATGTTTGTAGGGGGTTTATCACAAGTATGTATTAGTCCAAGTAAGGTCGGTATTTTAGCACAGGTTCACCCACACAACACTTAAAACACCAGAGAAGAGTACTCAGCTATTTGAAGCGAAAGCACTTGACAGAATTCCCATGTGTCCTCGAGAACGTTTGGTCCTTATAAGTATTTCCACCGGCTTGTCCTTTGCTAAGAAAGGATTTGGCCACTTGCTTCATTTGTTTGTTGTATTTATTACTTGCTCTTTGTTTTGTTGTCTTATCAGAAAACCACTAAAGATCTGTTTGCTAAGTATTCACAGGGATTTCCTGCTCCATACCACTATTGAGCACCTTCTGCTCCTTGTTGGGATCGACAGTACTATGATACACCCCTATACTTGTGGGTCATCAAGACTATTTTCTGGCACCTTTGCCGGGGAGTGAAGCGCTATTGAAAAGTGGAACTGGTAAGGGGAACTTTTACTATGAGTATTGACTCGGATGCTGGACTTCTTGTACAAGGATCAGGACGCATACACTATCCCACAAGCACTCAAAAGGGTAGCAGATTCCATATATGTGGATCCTATATAAAAACAAAAGTATTTCAATTCGTGTATACCTATAGTGGATATCTATATAGTCCCTCGGTCTCATATTACAGTCAGATTTGAGATTGGTTTGCCGTGGGTAATCCACCAGGCTGGACTCTTCTCATTATATATATATATATTTAAGATTAAGGCTGCATTTATTCAATGTTCTACATTAGCAGAAATCTAGTACGATACAAAGTCTGGTGGAT
The DNA here is from genome assembly GCA_023614405.1 of Avena insularis. NCBI lineage: Eukaryota > Viridiplantae > Streptophyta > Magnoliopsida > Poales > Poaceae > Avena > Avena insularis. The sequence continues at coordinate 361,111,279 of CM042697.1, forward strand.
AACCCAACCAAGTTTTCACTACTTTATTATTACACCCCTCCTTAGCCAAATAATGAGTAACCATGTTGCCATAACGCCGAACGTGACTAACAGAAGCCAATTAATAGTAGTATTCATGCAAGAGACATGATTTGCACATCGTTAGATACTTAAGAAAACAAGCAATAAAATAGCACATGTTCAAATTACAGCCTAGGTCTCAGACTGTGCATCACTGACCTAAGCTAATACTTTCTAGTTTCTAAACTAGATGCAAGCCACCACAGAGATGGTCTTCTATTGGTCACATCCCAATTTTTGGGCAGCACCTCAACATAAGCCAAGATAACAGCCATCTGTTTATCATTAAGCCATGATGCAAGCTTTCATAAACTAACTAAATAAATAATTTTCCTAAAAATCATTTAGGAATCATTCTTTCTCTATAAGATCATTATAGCAAATAATCACAGAGTATGGTTTATATACTCATAATTCCAGTTTCCTATGCATCATCAGGATAAACTCCTAAATAAAACAAAAACACAAGGATTCCTCATAACCAAACCATTAGAGCAGATTGCATACATAGCCAGCAGCACTGCTTCAGAAATTGAAGTATTCTAACTATAACCCAATAAGTATGTGTCCATCCAAGGCAATAACCATGGCATCACTGATCAAGTTGGTACTTTCTAGTCTAAACTACATAGCAGCATATGAAGCCATGAATTGCTATAGGTCACATTTTAATAAATAGTAGCACCTCTATAGCAATCCAATCTTTATATATAACCAGATAAACTTTAACCAACATGAATATCTTCTCAAGAAACAATTAAACCATCTTAGGAATCCTTTATACAAGTTGTTTATCATAGGTTAGCTAAGCAAAATAGCTAACCATAAAGAATGAATCACTGTCTTAAGCTCTAGTTCACAAGTATTAGGACCATATTATCTATCTAGTCCCAAGACTAGAAATCATATATGAGATTCATCAATATTTAAACAATATATAAAACCATAAAGCCACCATGTATATTAGGCATCACTCCTAATAACCACACCACATTTTCACCACTACCAGGAAGGATATTAAGTCCTTAGGAACTAAATCACATATTTTAAGCTTAACTCCAGGAAGTAAATTACTACCAACATCATAGTAGTCACAGGATTAAATACAATATGTGAGCCACCAGATCAACCACAACAAGTTAACCAACTACACATAGCTAGCAATAATATTGAGTTTCATCAGCCACTAGCAAGCCAGAGGCCAACACATAAATGGACAACCAGGAAATTAGTTAGCCCGATTCAATTTAACCACTAGCCACAGATAATTTCAGTAGTAAGGGAACCCTAGAACAAGCCTTAGTACTCTCTGTAAGAAATCCATGTCCATAGAGATGAACTCTAGGAGGAATAAAGAGAGGAAGATAAAGACCGCCACTTACCCAAGGTCCTTGCTATGGTGTGAAGAGGAAGTAGTGGCCGACGTCGAGGAAGAACACGACGGCACGGGGAGCACCCAGAGGGCGCTGCAATCCAAGCCAAGCCGCATTCATGGCGGCTACTGCGAGGAAGACGACACCATCTCATAACCAAGGCACCGGGGCGACGCCAACAGGGCGTCAGTGCATCACGTCTCCGGCAAGGGCGAAACTCTAGACGCATAGGAAGGTGATGGCACGACCAATTTGAGGCGCTAGCGATGAATCGAACTAGACAGGAAGATGCGGCGTCGCCATCCACACCGCCCAGCACCACAGCAGTGGTCGGGGAAGCCAGAGGTGGCCAGAATCCAGCGGCGGTGGCGAAGCACCTCTCGGTCGCTAGAGAGAGAGAGAGAAACAAGCGGGTGAGGTTGAGAGAGAGAGAGAGAGCACTGGGCCGGTGGGTCGGTCTAGTGGCGACTGGGTGGGTTTAACCCTGACCCATTGGGTTGGGTCGGGCCAGCCCAAAAGGCCAGGCCCAAGATCTAACTAAATAGTAAAGAAAAAGGTAAAATTACCAAAATGACCCTACAGATGTTTTAAACTCTAGAAAAATATAAAAATTCTGAAAATATATACAATATATCAAAATGATCACAAAAATATTATATACCTAGGAAAAATATAACATTACTTGTTTAAGTTAAATATAATGTGAATAATTATTAACACCATTAAATCCTCAATGAAATAAAATAAGGAGAAGTCCTGGAAATAAATAAAAATCATTCTTGTATATAAAGATAACACTACCATTTTATAAAAATACTAACTTAATTTCTTACAAATAAAACATGAAACAAATATTCAAAGACATTTAATACTTTGTGGAATTTTATAAAAATGAAAATAATACTTAAAAATAAATAAAAACATTTTTAAGATCTTAAATAAATATATTTTACTAGAAGATATTAAAAATATTATTACAAAGGTTTTTAAAGATTTTAAAGTAATAAATCCTTATCTATTTTATAAAATACCTATTTTTGTTAATTATTTAAAAACATTTCTTAAATAAGAAATAATCATAATTTTATACAAAACCTTAAATATACTACATCTAAATACTAATTCGAAAACCATAACTTAAATCTATAATAAAACTTAAGTGTAAACCATTAAGTTTATAATAATTCTTTTGAACTTTAACTTCAATTTAAACACAACAACTTTTAAAATAACATTATACATCATTTATCTGTATTATGGGTGAATGATCTTTATCTCTTAATCATTATTAACATGACCTCAAATACTAACAAAATACCAAGATCATCTAATTATACTTTCATTAATAATTTACATATTATTTTCCTAATAACACATCCAATCTCAAACTCATCATTCATTTATACTGGAAGTGAATGAGTCTACATTAACAACTATACTATTCAAAACCCTAAAACCTGGTAATGTTCCAAAAACATTACATCTTAAGATTCACTTCTAATTTTATAGTTAACTTTGGTCTAAACAATAATAAACATCTTATTTGAAGTCTATTCATGTTTTTATAGTTAACTTTGGTCACTTGTACAACTAATTAAAGTATAATAACTCAACATCATTTGTAACCATCAAAAACCCTAATGTAAACCCTAGTAACCTTCAAGATTGATTAACCTAACCTAAACACTAGTTTCTTCAAATGTTATTCTTTTTGCCAATTTAGACAACAACTATATAATAGATCCTTCAACTCATAACAATCAACACTTAGAGTTTCATCTTAATTACCAATAATAATTAATTCTAATCTTAAAATGATTTGTACTCTACTTTTATATCTTGTATGTGAGAACTTAAATTCTTTATAAGTTTATTTACTTATAAGATAAAACTAAAGAGAAGTCAACCTTTAAACAAATCACCTAAGTTCAACTCACCTATACTATTGGGAATCCATTTTGGGAATTTTATAAAACTGCATATCATTACTTATGCATAATAGCATATTGTTTCTTTAAACATTAGTCCTTATCGGACCAATGATGTTGGTTTCATATATTGGATCTTCTATTGTCTTGAAGACCGTGAGTACGTAATCTTGCAATCACAAAAGGCAAGTTCACACTTGCTCATGTCATTTGATTATTTTCTACCAAGTATTTGCAAATCCAGTGTTTTCATCACCTACATTTCAAAAAGGTCAAAAACACTATTTTTATAATTAATATGAACTATTGGTTATTGATCTAGGGTGATCAGTTAATCTATTAAGACCAGCAATGGAAACCACATTGCTTAGGAATATATCATCTAGGACTTAACAACCAATGTCGCCAGTGATTCTTGCGCCATATAATACGCGTTAACCATGAGATTTGGAATGAGATGGAGAAGTCAGCTGGATCTTCTTCCTTTCATATGTAGGCAAGACGACCTTACTATGACACTCTGAGTCCTTGTGTGGATCTAGCATATGGGTGGGCACCCTTAGGCCCCACAATTTTGGTGTCTAGATTATCTATGAGCGGCTGCCGGAGGTATAGTCGGACCTATATAGAGCTTGCGAAGGGCATTACCGGATCATAGAGTCTTAGGGAACTCATCAGGGTTATAGCTTTCCTGGAAGGGGGCTTAACGAAGATGTAGTCCGGCCTGAAGGATCGTGCAGACATATGGGGTCGCGAACAAGGGCAGTGATTGGCTTGGATCATCTATTGGGCCCCACATCATGGAATTGTGGACGAGAATAAGCTTCCTGGATGTGCAACAAGGATTTGATCTCTCATGGGTAAAGCAATGCACCTCTGCAGAGTGTAAGAACTATAAATTGTTGCTCCATGTTCTAGGAAAGAGCTGTGAACGTTGCAGGAAAGGAATGATGCGTCCAATTTGCATCACCATTCTATATCATAATTTTCTTCTATTCATTGATATATTTCATATTAAGAGGTGATACTTATGTCTTTTCATCTGTTTTTGCATGTTGAATGATTCTTGGAGGATGAACTGCCGGAGTCAGGTTTCTGATGGAAAAAGCGGTGTGTTGATGCAATTTTGCGAATATCAGAAAAATACCAGATAAACTATAGAAAATTATATTTTCCCAGAAGACGAAGGATGCCAGTGTAGTGGTTTGTAGCATGGAAAACAAAAAATTTCTACCGCATACAAACAAACAAGCCAAGATCTATCTACTAGATTGTAGCAACGAGTCGATGGAATAACTCACCCTCGAAGATTCCAAAGTGTTTAACGAGAGCAGATTCTCGTGGGTGATGTAGTCGTACTCTTGCCGATCTCAAGATCGTGTAGACGATCCTTCCGGCGTGCTCGGCAGCGCTTCCGCAATGGTCACATCGCTCGTACTGACGAAGACCTTCCTCTCCCTTGTTCCAGCAGGCAGCAGAGGTTGTAGCACTCTCCTCGCGATTCCGGCAGCACAACGGCGTGGTACCGGAAATAGAGGGGAGATCTCGCAGGGCTTCGCCTTAAGCCGGAGCGAGTATGGTGGACTATGAGAGAGAGCCTCGGTGATCTAGGGTTTAGACGCACCAAGGAGGAGAAAGGCCTGCGGCTAGGGTTTGCCTAGGCGGCAGCGGCTTGCCCTAGGCGGCGGCGGCGTGGCGGCGCCGGCGGCTAGGATTAGGGTTTGCAGGGCGTGGTGTTGTGTGCTTGGAGGGGCAGCCCTGCCCCTCCTTATATAGGTGGAGGGGCGCCAAGGAGGGAGTCCTCCCCAACTCGATCTCAAGTGGGCCGGTGGAGGAGGAACCTCCCCAAGTAGGCTTCCTACTCTCCCTCCACCTCACAAAATAGCCGTTTGACTTTTCAAATTGGCGTTTGACTTTTCAAACTAGGATTTGATTAAAACCTTTATTTTGTTCAGCGATGACACCTAGTACATGATGCAATCATTCCAACTTGTTATGACACATTCATGTACCCTTCCCCTCCGGAGTGCCAGACATTCCGAACCTTCTAGAACATTCCCATGAAAACACCTAACCATTCTCCAACCCCAAACAGACTTTCCTTATATGAATCTTATTCGGACCATTCCGGATCTCCTCGTGATATCCCGGATCCCATCCGAGACTCCGAACAACATTCGGTCTCTTACTCATCAATCCAGAAATACTCAAACAACGTGAATCCTTATGTGTCTCCCTACGGTTTGTGAATTATGCGACATGATCGAGACACTTCTCCAACAATAACCAATAGAGGAATCTGGAAATTCATATGGCTCTACATATTTCTACGATTACTTTGCATCGAATGAACCACTTACATACGATACCAATTTCCCTTTGTCTCACGATAGTTTACTTATCCGAGGTTATGATCGCTTGTATCTCGCATACCTAGTTCAACCTCACATATCGATAAGTACTCTTTTCTCGTTCCCGTGATATGTGATCCCTTGTGATCCAGTCACATGCTTGCAAGCTAATTGTATGACATTCCACCAAGAGGGCCCAGAGTATATCTATCCGTCATATGGATGGACAAATCCCACTCTTGATCCATGTGTCTCAACCAATACTTTCCGAACACTCAATGTCACCTTTATAGCCACCCAGTTACGGTGTGGTGTTTGATGTCATCAAAGCATCCTTCCGGTGAAGGTGATATGCATGATCTTATGGTCGAAGTAATTAGGTTACTATGTATCAGAAAGCATATAGCAATTGAACTATTAAAATGACTTGATCTTTATGCTACGCTTATCTATAGGAGTATGTCCACCATATCATTCTCCGAACGATATGATCTTGTTGTTAATAACATCTCAATGTTCATGATAGGGAAACCACAATCATTTATTAACCAACAAACTAGTATAAAGAGGCTTTACTAGGGACTCTATTTTAGTTTACAAATCACACAAGTATTAATGTTTTCCTTGTTAATACTATTATAGCATGAATGTAAACATTTATCATAAACATAAAGATATAATAATAACTATATTTATTATTGCCTCTAGGGCATATCTCCAACAGTCTCCCACTTGCACTAGAGTCATCTAATCTAGATTACATGGTAATATATCGAACACCCATGGCAGTTTGGTGTTGGTCATGTTTTGCCCTCGGGAGAGGTTTAGTCAACGGATCCGCCACATTCAGATCTGTGTGTACTTTGCAAATCTTTATGTCCCCATATTGGACATGTTCTCGAATAGCGTGAAAACGTAGCTTGATGTGCTTCAGCTTCTTGTGTGACCTTGGTTCTTGCGCATTGGCTATGGCGCCCATGTTATCACAGTAGATAGACATTGGGTCCAGCACACTAGGAACCACACCGAGCTCTGTAATGAACTCTTTCATCCATATCTCTTCTTGTGAAGCCTCCGAAGCAGCCATGTATTCCGATTCAGTTGAAGATCTCGCCACAACGCTTTGCTTTGCACTCCTCCAGCTAACTGCTGCACCATTCAAAGTAAATACGTATCCAGATTGTGATTTAGAATCATCCGGATCGGTGTTCCAACTAGCATCGGTGTTACCATTAACAACGAGCTGTTCATCACCTCCATAAGAAAGAACCATATCCTTAGTTCTTCTCAAGTACTTAAGGATGTTTTTGACCGCTGTCCAATGATCCACTCCTGGATCACTTTGATATCTGCTAGTTAAACTAACAGCATATGCAATGTCGGGTCTAGTACATAGCATGGCATACATTAGAGATCCTATGGCTGAGGCATAGGGAGTTTTACTCATCCTTTCTCTATCTTCTGCCATTGTCGGACTTTGAGTTTTACTCAAGGTCGTATTGGGCAACATGGGCAAGAACCCTTTCTTGCTATCTTCCATTCCAAACCTCTTTAGAACTTTGTCCAAATATGTACTTTGTGACAATGATATTAGGCGTCTCGATCTATCTCTATAAATCTTTATGCCTAATATATAAGCTGCTTCGCCAAGATCCTTCATTGAAAAACTATTATTCAAATATTCCTTGACACTATTAAGAAGGTATACATCATTCCCAATCAACAATATGTCCTCTACATATAGTATTAAGAATGATACAGAGCTCCCACTCACTTTCTTGTAAATACAAGCTTCTCCATAAGTTTGTATAAAACCAAAACTTTTGATTACCTTATCAAAACGTTGATTCCAACTTTGGGATGCTTGCTTCAATCCATAGATGGACCGTTGAAGTTTGCATACCTTGTTAGCATCTTTAGGATCGACAAAACCTTTGGGTTGCATCATATACAACTCTTCATCAATGTCTCCATTGAGGAACGCTGTTTTGACATCCATCTGCCATATCTCATAATCGTAATATGCAGCGATTGCTAACATAATCCTCACAGACTTTAGCTTTGCTACTGGTGAGAAAGTCTCATCGTAGTCAACTCCTTGAATTTGTCGAAACCCTTTTGCGACAAGTCGAGCTTTATAGACAGTAACATTACCATCAGCATCCGTTTTCTTCTTGAAAATCCATTTGTTCTCGACGGCCTTCCGGCCATCTGGCAAGTCCACCAAAGTCCATACTTGGTTTTCGTACATGGATCCAATCTCGGATTCCATGGCTTCTTGCCATTTATTGGAATCTAGACTCATCATCACTTCCTCATATGTCGCAGGGTCATCGGTGTTGTCCACCAACATGACACTCATAACGGGATCATACCAATCAGGAGTGGTACGAGTTCTCGTTGACCTGCGAGGTTTTGTAGCAACTTCAACCGAAGTTTCATGATCATCATCATTAGCTTCCTCTCTTATTGGTGCAGGCACCACAGGAACTTCTTCCGGTGCGGCGCTACTCGCAAGTTCGAGAGAAGGTTCGACAACCTCGTCGAGTTCTACTTTCCTTCCAGTCACTTCTTTTGAGAGAAATTCCTTCTCTAGAAAGGATCCATTTTTGGCAACGAAGATTTTGCTTCGGATCTATGATAGAAGGTATACCCAATAGTTTCCTTTGGGTATCCTATGAAGACGCATTTTTCCGCTTTGGGTTCAAGCTTGTCCGGCTATAACTTCTTTACATAGGCTTCGCAACCCCAAACTTTAAGGAACAACAATTTAGGTTTCTTCCCAAACCATAATTCATACGGTGTCGTTTCAACGGATTTAGATGGTGCCCTATTTAAAGTGAATGCGGCTGTTTCTAATGCATAACCCCAAAATGATAGCGGTAAATCTGTAAGTGACATCATAGAACGAACCATATCTAAGAGAGTTCGATTACGACGTTCGGACACACCATTACGCTGTGGTATTCCCGGCGGTGTCAATTGTGAAAGTATTCCGCATTTCTTCAAATGCTCGCCAAACTCGTAACTTAGATATTCACCTCCACGATCAGAATGTAGAAATTTATTCTTCTTGTTACGTTGATTCTCAACCTCACTTTGAAATTCCTTAAACTTCTCGAAAGTTTCGGACTTATGTTTCATGAAATAGATATACCCATATCTACTCAAGTCATCCGTGAAGGTAAGAACATAACGATAACCACCGCGCGATGCTACACTCATTGAACCACACACATCGTTATGAATGATTTCCAATAAGTCTGTAGCTCGCTCCATCATACCATAAAATGGAGTCTTAGTCATTTTACCCTTCAAACATGCTTCACATCTTTCAAGTGATTCGAAATCAAGTGATTCAAGAAGTCCATTGGAATGGAGTTTCTTCATACGCTTCACTCCAATGTGACCAAGACGACAGTGCCACATATAGGTCGAGTTATTGCTCGATTTCAAACGTTTAGCTTCAACGTTATTAATATGTGTATTTCCACTATCGAGATTCAATAAGAATAGACCATCTATCAAAGGTGCATGTGCATAAAACGTATTACTCACATAAACCGAACAACCATTGTTCTCGGACTTAAACAAGTAACCGTCTCGCAATAAACAAGATCCCGATATAATGTTCATGCTTAACACAGGCACCAAATAACAATTATTTAAGTATAAAACTAATCCCGATGGTAGATGAAGAGGTAGCGTGCCGACCGCGATCACATCAACCTTTGATCCATTTCCCACGCGCATCGTCACCTCATTCTTCGCTAGCTTCCGTTAATTCTGCAGCACCTGTTTCGAGTTACAAATGTGAGCAACTGAACCAGTATCAAATACCCAGGCACTACTACAAGTACTAGTGAGATACACATCAATAACATGTATGTCGGATATACCTTTCTTCTTGATGTTGCCGTTCTTCAAATCCGACAAGTACTTTGGGCAATTCCGCTTCCAGTGACCTTCTCCCTTGCAGTAAAAGCACTCTGTATCAGGCTTGGGTCCAGCCTTGGTCTTCTTCGTTGGTGCGGTAACTTTCTTACCACCCTTCTTGAAGTGTCCCTTTTGCTTAGACTTGCCTTTCTTGAATTTGGTGGTCTTGTTGACCATCAACACTTGGTGCTCTTTCTTGATCTCCACTTCTGCAGATTTTAACATGGAGAAGAGTTCTGGCAACTGCTTTTTCATGCTTTGCATATTGTAGTTCATCACAAAGTTCTTGTAACTTGGTGGCAGTGATTGGAGGACACGGTAAATCCCCAAAGCATTAGGAATCACTATACCCAAGCTTTGAAGTTTGTTTGCGTGCCCAGACATCTTAAGCACATGCTCACCGGCCAGACTGCCCTCTTCCATCTTGCGGTTAAAGAACTTTTCAAGCCTCATAGCTCTCAAGCTGCCGTGAGTCTCAAAGATCAATTTGAGTTCACGGACAATATCATGTGGGTCTGAATTCTCAAACCTTTTCTGAAGCTCCGATTCTAAACCATACAAGATAGCACACTGAACTGTGGAGTACTGATTCTTCCGAGCGAGGTAAACGTTCTTTACTTCATCGGTAGCATAAGCTGCAGGCGGTAGGGGTGGGCATAAAAACCGATAACCGAAGACCAAAACCGAAAAGACCTGGACCGAACCCGAATAGACCGAAACCGAAAAGACTGACAAGAAAATTGGTTAGTGAATTTTATAGACCGAATTTAGTTTGGTTTATTCGGTCTTTAGTTCCTAAGTAACCGAATAGACCGAACTGACCGAATTTTACATGAGACTATCTGAAACTCCAAATTTGCGTGATGTGCATGAATTATGGCATTGTTGAATGGTCATCAAAGTGCTATTGTAGAGTTGCTACATTTTATTAGGATTGTTGCATGTTTATTTCTTCCACTAAATGATAACATATGTATTAAAATATTTAAAATATAGTTGAAATATTGTCATATTTTTAATAAGTAATGTCTATCTTTTGTGTTGACAATATTGACCATTTTATTCGGTCATGACCGAACCCGAACCCGAATTAGTAGGTACCCGAATTTTTCGGGTAGTAAAACTATCAAGTATAATTCGGTCTTTATTTTTTTAAGGACCGAATTTAAAATAGACTGAAATATAAAGACCGAATTGTCGGTCATGACCGAACGCCCACCCCTAGCAGGCGGGTCACCCAGCGGTGCATCCAACACATAGGTCAAATTACCAGCATTGAGGACAATCCTCAAATTGCGGAACCAATCCGCGAAGTTGCTTCCATTGTTTTTCAACTTTTCTTTCTCTAGGAACGCATTAAAATTGATGGTAGGGGCCGCCATTGATCTACAACATATTTGCAATAATTTAGACTAAGTTTATGACAAATTGAGTTCTAATTAATAGTTAAATTAATCTAGGTGAACTCCCACTCAGAACAATATCCCTCACATTGTTTTAGTGATCACACGAACCAAATCCACCACATCAACACCGATCATCACGAGAGTTGATGTAGCTTCAATGGCGAACAGTCGACATGTTCATCATATCTACTATATGATTCATGCTTTACCTTTCGGTGATCCGTGTTCCGAGACCATGTCTGTACATTCTAGGCTCGTCAAGATCAAACCTTATCTTCCGCATGAGCAAATCTGGCTTGCTCACGTTGTATACACTTGCGGAATCTAACACACCCGATCATCACGTGGTGCTTCGAAACAACAAGCTTTAGCAACGGTGCTTACTAAGGGTGAACACTTAAGAACTTGAAATTCATGTGCATGAGGGATCATCTTATAATGCTACCATCGTTAACTAAGCAATACAAGATGCATAAGGGATTAACATCACATGTAATTCATAATATGTGATATGATATGGCCTTTCTTCTTTGTGCTTCTGATCTCCATCTTCAAGCACGAACATGATCTCCATCATCACCGGCATTGCATCAAGGTCAATGATGCCGCTCCATGGTTGTGGTCCACCAGTGTCGTGGTGGTGGCACGGCAGATGCCATGGGTAGGCTAAAGTATGGGGCCAATGGATGCTAGAGGGATCTGGGGAGGGAAGATGCAGTTGATTCTACACACAAAAGACTAAGGCAAAGATCTTTATTTCTCCTTCCTTGGGCTACAAGTGCTCCTTGAGCTGTATACAAGGAGAAAGGAAGAACTTTACCATCCTAACGGTACTAAATGAGCCGATGCCCTCCTCAGGGTCCAAGCCTCCCCTTATAAAGGAGAGCCTTGGGTTCCTTTAGGGCTGACATGGCAAGCATATTCGAGGAATATGCTTGTCCCAATATAGTAGTTCGGCGGCCTCCTTTCCCTGTTGCCCCTCTAATGACGGCAAGGTTCCAGAGGGCCCCTCCTGCGTGCCTCGGGCTTCAGGACTGTCACCTTCGTGACCTCCTTCTGCCCCTCTGTCACTCTGCGCCTTTGTCCCTTGTGCTTGGCTCCGCTCAGATTCTCCCTAGCCTGCAGCTAGAGTTTGACTTTAGGCTTCTCCTTCTCCTGCAAGCTTCGTATCATTCGGCACTGCCTCCCGTAACTCGGCTTGTCCTTCAGCTACATTAAGATTACTCGGGCTAACCCGGCCGACTTACGCAGTATCTCGGCCGGGTAATGCCTTGCCATTATCATAAGGGTCCTGCCCTTTCCTATCTCGGCCGACCTCTACAGGATTCGGCCGACTCAGACTGTAACTCGGAAACTAGACGGGGAACAGCCTTTCGTCTTTCCCCGTCTTTACCCTATCCGAGGTCATCTCCCCAACATTAGTCCTGAAGCTGGTATGGCCCCGCCGACAACTTCGGCCGGGCCGTATCAGTTTCATGACACTCGTTCTGCATTGTTTTCGAGTTATATTTTTCTCGTTTGAGGTATCATCGTATCTTCTCGCGTACGCCTCGTCCTACGTGTCATACTCATCATTGTTTCTCTAGTTTTTTCTTCCTCTGATTCTTCGAAGGCTGCTACTATCACGCTGTCGCGTCGTGACGCCTGCCGTTTCCGTTGGGGATCGTGACCTTCTTTTCCACTGTGTGGTCCTTGGTGTGGTTCCTCTTAGCGGCGTGCGGTCATGCGGCGCACACGATCTACACGGTTAACCGCCACACCCACGATCCCACTACCTCGTCCCTGTTCGCTTGCTTGGTTATAAAGAGGGGGACGGGGCTGGGAGATTCACTTTCCCCCTCCGCTCACCTGCGCCCTTCTTCTTCCTCTCGCTTCTCCGCCCGTTCGCGATCCCGCCACCGTGCGCTCATCTGGATCTCCGACGGCAAGGACCCTGCCGCACTGCTCCGTCTACCTCGTCCCTGTTCGCTTGCTCCGGCGTCATCGCCGGTGAGTTCTTCCGCTCCCATCGCCTAGGCTCTCCTCTAGATTCCTCTGTTTCCCTTTCGTTTTCGTGCGGTAGCTCCTTTTCTGCTCCGCCGCCGCTTCCGCGTAGAATCACGACGGGGCCGTGCAGTTCTAAGTTTTCCTCCGCCGCTAGTTCTTCCTCCGTAGATTTCTCCGGCGAACCCATGTCGAGCTCCGTCAGCGGTGCCCTTATTGAGGATGACGATGCTGCCTCTGGGCCCGAGCGAGGCTCGTGGCAGGGCTCTTCTGTCACCCGCCGAGAGATTGAGTGGCTAATCCGAACTCGCTGTATTCCTGCCGAGGTAGCTTGTCGCCTACCCGGCAGCGAATCCTCTCCAGTTCTTAGGGAGGGCGAATATGTAGTCTTCATGTCACATTTTGCTCGCGGGCTTGGTCTCCCCCTCAGTGACTTTTCTAGGGAATTCCTTGATTACTTAGGCCTGCAGCCGCATGACCTGCCTGCTAATGCCATTGCCTCTCTTTCTGCCTTCATCTGTGCCTCGGAGGGATACTTCGGCCTATGGCCTCTGTGCACGTTTGGTCAAACTTTTTCCAGATTCGATCCAACATTGTCCCAGACAAATCTCTTCATCCCTCCGAGAAGCTGCTTACCCCATGTGGCGCCGTGTCAATTACACCTCGGAGGAAATCCGAATTTCCTCACATCGCAGGTTTAGAATCGTGCAAGAAGTGGCATAAGTCGTTCTTTTATGTCAAGAACTCTGGGAATGAGGATAGGATTTGGCTTCCTGCCTTTTCCATTGGCACCCCTTCCAAGAAGAACTGGACCTATAATCCGAGGAAGAGTCATGCTCTGGCCGAGGATTTTGAGATTCGGCTGAAGGAATTGATGCGCTCCGGGCTACGCGGAGAGGATCTGATGACTACCTTCATCAGCAGCCGGATCTGCCCCTTCCAGAAACGCACACACAAGCTCTGCTACACGAGCGGTCCTCTCGATCCCAACCGAGTCTCGACGGTGGAGCTGGACAATTACCTCATCTTCAAACGTGTCCGGGCTATCTTTAAGACGGAGATGCCGGAGGACTGGGCCTGGGGATTGAAGCCGTTCACCCGCGAGCATCCCCCTCCCGAGGTGAGTTTATGCCTTTGTGTTTTTCTTCCTAATCGCGTCCGTGACTCTTTTTGCTGATTTTTCTCTTTCTTGTCCTGCAGAGGTTTGAGGAGCAGAAGACTGAGGACGCCGAGGTTTTGGCAATCCCGTGGCCTGCGGATCGGAATACTCCGGACAGCAGGGAGCCGGACTCATAAGAGTTCGTTCCCAAGTTGGATCTCGCTCCGGCTCGCGCTCGCGGCAAGGCCCTGGCCCACGAGGAGGAAGGTGATTCGGACGAGGTCCAAGTTCTAGAGGTAGTTACCGTAATGCCAATTTTTTATGCATTTCCGGCTTCTATTTTATCAGCTAATCCGGCCGGTCAGGTTCACAACGTCGAGCCTCTTGCCTCCCGGCCTCCCATTACCTCGGGGAAACGTAGAGCTCCAGCTGATGCCTCAGAAGCTGCTCCCAGGAAGCGAGTAAAGAAGTCAGCCCAGCACCCTCCGAAGCGTAAAACTATGCCCGGGGTTACTGGGTGAGTTACTTTTGTTTGTATTTCTTGTTTCTCTCTTTCTCCCTTCTAACTTGACCTTTTCTGTCTTTGCAGGGCTCCTCTCTCTGTTAAGCCCAGCGGTCCCAGCATGACAAGTCGTACGACTCGGCCGCCTTCTCCTCCGCCTCCTGAGGATACCAGAGTTCCGAGTCCTGCCCGCATTGCTTCTCCTACTGCTTTGAATCAGACGCCACCTCGCCATGATGCGCCTGAGATTTCTCCTGTTGATGTCGATACATCTCGGCCCACAGATATTCCTACCGAACCTGCTTCCTCCTCCGTGAACCCCGATGTTTTTGTTGAGATTCCTCCGACCCCCGCGGTCTCTACTACGACACCAACTCCAGCAGAGGATATCAATATCTCGGTGCCCTCTGCAACCGTAATTCCCCTGGCTCCCAAGGACGCTGCTCCAAGTGCCGAGGTATCGGCTCCTACTGACGCCTCTCCTAAGGCAAGAAAGGTCGTTGTTACCAAGCCTTTGCCTTCTCAGAAAGGACTTGCCAGCTTATCTCAGCCTACAATTGCTGATGCATGAAGGGGTTTCTCCGCCAAGAGCATCATTACCCGACCGATAAACAGCTTGCTCTCCACAAGAGTCCGGCGGCGGCGGTTGTTACCCAACATGTCCGAGGTAAAGTTCTGAATCGCACGGAGAGTGGGAACAGTCTCGGCTCGTTGGTCGAGTATGCCAACAATTGGAACGCTGCCGATCAGCTCGAGGGTAATCCAAGCAGCCAGCCGTTTCAACTCTCCGATATCAGCAGTCGCCTGCATCAGGCTGCCAAGATCATTCTTGAAAGTGACAAGATGAATGAGGTAATTGTTTTTATGGAGTTTTGATTAGTTCTCCGGATGCTATTATATATACTCTAGTCCCTGAAGCTTGCAACCGAATAACTTGTTATTCGTTTGGAAGTTTTATGATGCTTTACTTAGTTTAGTTTTATCTTAGAGTTCGAACCTACATCCAACTAGATTTGCATTAAATTCTGCTTGATTTGGGTCTGTCTGAACCTTGAATATCTAGCCACCTAGGTCCGGGTTAAGTTTTGCTTGACTCGGATCTGTCTTAGCTTTGAATGTCCAGCCATCTAGATTCTGGTTAAGGTTTGCTTCACTCGGATCTGTCGTAGCTTCGAATATCCAGCCACCTAGATCCGGGTTAAGTTTTGCTTGACTCGGATCTGTCGTAGCTTTGAATATCCAGCCACCTAGATTCGGGTTAAGTTTTGCTTGACTCGGATCTGTCTTAGGTTCGAATACCTATTTACTATTTGCTTTATTGCTTAGGTTGCGGATGACCGGCGGACCGCCGAATTCCAAAGGCTGCTTTTTGCGCATAGAAAATTGCAAGAAAAGTACGAGAAGGTTATTCCTGTGGTGAAGAAAGATGGTAAGTCAAAAAACTCTTGCGTCATCTCCGAAGCTCTTATTGTTTTGTACATGAGACGTTGGCTCACTTTGTTGGTAAACAGGGAACATCAATAATCTTAACATCCGTCTTAAGAAGAAGGTCAAGGCCCTGGAAGGTTAGTTACTCTTTTACTTTATATACTCCCCTTTGAAATGTGCACTAAGTTTCTTTTAACTCTTTTGGCTTTGGTAAAGCCGAGTTACAAACCTTTGCAGCATCTCACCAAGATTGCACGCCCATGCCTGATGTGATGCTGCATTTTTTAGAACAAAGCGCTACTCACTTTCGGTAAGGTGAAGGATAAAGATGACGAGATAGCTATGCTTGCGTCGAGGTGGAGTCCTTAAGCTCTCTCAAGTCTGAACTAGAAAAGTCGACCAGGAGTTCTCCGAGGAGAAGAATCGCTAGCTCTGCAATTGCGAGAAAAATAAAGAGCTCCTCGAGGCCAATCGAAGACCCGGGGGATGAGCGAGGAGATCACTCGCTTTGAGAAGAGCAAGAGTGACTGGGCTAAAGATCTTCAGATAATGCTGAGCTATATTCATCGTAAGCTTCTAACCTAGGCCGAGTTATCTTTTCCCTTGCTTTCTGTTTGACCGATGCACTTCTGTTTTGCGCAGACCATTTTCCAGAAGCTAAGCCCGTGAGCTCTAAAGCTGTGATTAATGCTCGTGTGCGCCGAGGTGTTCCTGCTGATGCGGACTCAGAGTACTCGATGGAAGATTTCTTGGTTGTTGTTGGCGCTGCAGTTGGTCCGATGAAGATTATGGGCGGGGATTTGGTGCAGGCGGCTATCCGAGCCTACCATGTTCTCTGGCCGAATACTTCTGGGACTCCTAATATTGATGAGCTCAAATTATTGGTGGAAAGATTAATGGCATCTGAGAGACAGCTAAGTCTTTGGAGGGAATCGGCCGGACGAGCTGGTGCTGATATGGCTCTCACTGTCATCATGCCATGGTATGAAGATATTTCTCTTGATATGTTGAGAAATTTGCGCACTGGTTCCCGTTGGGTTGAGGACCCAGACTTTGTCGCTCTCCGGCAAGCTCGTGCCTTCCAGCTTGTTGAGTATGCTGACGTGCATAACTGGAATGAAGGTGTGCGCCGAGGTGTTCCTGCTGATGCGGACTCAGAGTACTCGATGGAAGATTTCTTGGTTGCTGTTGGCGCTGCAGTTGGTCCGATGAAGATTATGGGCAGGGATTTGGTGCAGGCGGCTATCCGAGCCTACCATGTTCTCTGGCCGAATACTTCTGGGACTCCTAATATTGATGAGGTCAAATTATTGGTGGAAAGATTAATGGCATCTGAGAGACAGCTAAGTCTTTGGAGGGAATCGGCCGGACGAGCTGGTGCTGATATGGCTCTCACTGTCATCATGTCATGGTATGAAGATATTTCTCTTGATATGTTGAGAAATTTGCGCACTGGTTCCCGTTGGGTTGAGGACCCAGACTTTGTCGCTCTCCGGCAAGCCCGTGCCTTCCAGCTTGTTGAGTATGCTGACGTGCATAACTGGAATGAAGGTCCGAGTTTCCTTCCTAACCCGTAGGACGAGGTTGAAGTTGAGGATGCCTCGGATAACAACTCAGCTGAACAGGGAGAAGATGAGGGTGACTCATCTACTTCTGGTGACTCCAGTTCGAGCTCGAATGGTAACGGCGACACGCGATCCTCCTCCAAAGGTACTGGGCATTCCACTATGCAAGCTGACGCTCCTCAGCAGCCTCGGGCTTCCTCCGAAGTCGCTCCTGGGTCTGTGGAGGGCGAGGCAACCTCGGCCGAAGTTCTACCTACCTCGGAGTGCCCAGCCCCTGACCAAGTCACTGCCTCTCCAGCTAAAAACTTCTAAGCCATTTCTTACCCCTGGTATGCCGGGCGTATGATGTACGTGAAACATTTGTCCGTCTTTTGTGCGGTACGAATTTCTTTTGCCATGTGCCGCTGAGACATATGTGGTTGTAATCGTTATTACTTTGTTAAACTGGTCCTATTTGTCCGAATCCTTGCTTTGGCGGCCTTCAATTTCTTGAGTTTGGAGTATATATTTGCCTTTGTGCTCCCGTAGTTCGGCATCCAATATTGCCTGACTTTGATAAAATTTGCCACTTCACCACTGTGGTTTGGACTGTTAATCTGGGCGTAAACCTTGAAAACCGTATTCGGGGGGAGCGAAATAGTATCACTCTGGGAGCCGAAGTTTGATTCCCACTCTTGCGACAAATGATAACCCATACTTAAAAATAACGTAGGGTAGTCCCCGAGCCACTGCTCAGGCAACAAGGTTTAATATATAAACCAAACTTAGAAACAATATAGGACAGTCCCCGAGTCACTGCTCAAGGTGCCGAGGTTTAATACATAGCACAAAATTAAAAACAATATATGTCAGTCCCCGAGCCACTGCTTTGGCGCCGAGGTCCAATACCTGAATCAAACTTAGAAACAATATGGGGTAGTCCCCGAGTCACTGCTCAAGGTGTCAGGGTTTAATACATAAACCATATTTAAAAACCATATAGTGCAGTCCCCGAGCCACTGCTCAAGGTGCCGAGGTTTGATACATAACATGAAATTAAAAACAACATGCGGCAGTCCCCGAGTCACTGCTCTGGATGCCGAGGTTTAATACATAAACCATACTTAAAAATAATATAGTGCAATCCCCGAGCCACTGCTCAAGGTGCCGAGGTTTGATACATAACATGAAATTTAAAAACAACATATGGCAATCCCCGAGTCACTGCTCTAGACGCCGAGGTTCAATACATAGTTGGTGCTCCATCCTGAAGCATCATTTTACAATATGTCATGGATGACTCCTACGAGTAAAATGGACGAAGTAAGGCTACGTTCCATGGTCTTTTCGATTCTTCGCCGGCTTTGTCTGCCCTATTCTTTCCTGGTGATTGAGCATCGATTAGGTAATACGCATCATTGTGCAATGCTTTGCTCACAATGAATGGTCCTTCCCATGGAGGCGACAGCTTGTGCATGCCGGCCGTGCGTTGCACCAGCCGGAGAACTAAATCTCCTTCTTTGAACACTCTTGGATTCACCTTCTTGCTGTGATATCGTTGCAAGTCCTGCTGGTAGTAGCTGATCTTGATAACGCCAGCTCTCTGGCTTCTTCTAGCAGATCGACATCATCTTGCCGAGCTACCTCATTTACTTTAGCGGTTGTATATTGGGTAACCCTTGGCGAGTCATGTATTATGTCGGCTGGAAGCATAGGTTCTGCCCCATACACTAGAAAGAATGGTGTATAACCTGTTGATCTGTTTGGGGTAGTCCTGAGGCTCCATAGTACTGCTGGTAGTTCCTCAATCCAACATCCTGCCGACCTTTGCAGCGGTTCGACGAGTCGTGGTTTTATTCCGGACAGTACTAGTCCATTAGATCTTTCTACTTGCCCATTGGACGCTGGGTGAGCCACAGAGGCGAAATCTAGTCTTATGTGCTTTTCTTGACAGAATCTAGCGAAGGCTCCTTCTGCAAAGTTTGTACCGTTGTCTGTAATAACACTATGTGGGTACCCATATCTTAAGATAATATCTTTGAGGAATTTCACTATTGTGGGACCATCACATTTCTTTATTGGTTTCACTTCAATCCATTTTGTGAACTTGTCCACCATGACTAATATGTGGGTCATCCCACCTCGGGCCGGCTTAAATGGTCCCACCATATCTAAGCACCATACAGAAAATGGCCAAGTAATTGGTATTGTCTTTAACTCGGACGAAGGCATATGTATTTTGCTGGCATATCTTTGGCAACCGTTGCATTTTTCGACCAGTTCTTTGGCCTCTTTTAACGCTATTGGCCAATAAAACCCATGCCTAAATGCTTTGGCCACTAAAGCTCGGGATGAGGAATGATGTCCGCATTCTCCTTGATGTATATCTAGGAGGATCTCCTAGCCTTCCGCCGAGCTCACACACCTTTGCAACACACTTGTGACACTCCTTTTATACAGCTCATTGTTTATGATTGTATAGGCTTTAGCTCTTCTCACTGTTTGTCTTGCCAATATCTCATTACTCGGCAAAATCGCATCTCTAAGGAAAGAGAATATGGGTTGCGCCCATGTAGGTGTGATTTTTTCTGGTGTAGTCTCACTATCTATTTCCATATTTTCTACCGACATAACTACCTCGGATGTCTCCATACTCATCCTTGCATCGGCTGGCTTTATCTTTGGAAATTCTGGGTTACATTGCTTTTCAATTTCCATCGGCACATTATCCTCTCTTGATTTTGCCGGAATAAAAATAGATTCGGACTCTGGAAACGGTGTTATTGATGGCTTCCTCAGGTGCTCTAGGGCGATACCTGGGGGAATTGACTGTCTGGTTGATCCGAGTTTTGACAATGTGTCTGCGGCGTCATTTTCTGCCCGAGGTATATGATGAAATTCACATCAATTGAAGTATCCACTGAGTTTTTGCACATGAAACCTATACAATGCCATATTATCATCCAACGCATCCCAATTGCCTGAGACTTGTTGTACTACTAGATCTGAATCTCCATAGCACAAGATTCGACGTATGCCAATCTCTTTCGCCACCTTCAATCCATGGACTAGTGCTTCATATTCGGCTACATTGTTTGACGCGGCAAAATGTATTTGCAGCACATATCTCAGCTGGTCTCTTTTTGGCGAGGTTAACACTATTCCTGCCCCCAAACCATTTCTTAGTTTGGAACCGTCAAAGTGCATCGTCCAATAATTCCGATCTGGTAATGGTGGATCATATTGTTCCTCGACCCAATCTACGAAAAAGTTAGCCACAGCCTGAGATTTGATTGCATCTCGCCTATCGAATTGCGGAGCATAAGGTGACAATTGAATTGCCCATTTTGCTATTCGGCCACTTGCATCTTTGTTGCTCAATATGTCGGCTATGGGTGCTTCACAAATCACCTTGATGGGGTGCTCTTCGAAGTAATGTTTAAGTTTCTTTGCGGACATGTACACCCCATATGCCATCTTCTGATAATGTGGGTAATTTTGTTTTGAGGCTGATAGTACCTCGCTTAGGTAATACACCGGCCTTTGTACTGATTTATCATCTTCAATTCGTTCCACCACGATCACAGCGCTCACTACTCTGTTGGTGGCTGCTATGTAAAGCAACATAGGCTCTTTCGATAATGGAGAAGCCAGGACCGGCGCTGTGACCACCATCTTTTTTAATTCATGAAATGCATTGTCTGCTTGTGGTGTCCAAATGAACTTATCAGATTTTTTCATTAACTGATAAAGTGGTAGTGCATTCTCGCCCAGCCGACATACGAATCGACTAAGCGAGGCTAAACAACCTATGAACTTCTGTACGTCATTTAGACATCTCGGCAATTCCATCCTTTCCACTGCTTTTATCTTTGTTGGTTTGGCCTCTATACCTCGGCTAGATACGAGAAAACCGAGCAATTTTCCCGCTGGCACACCAAATGTGCATTTTTCTGGGTTAAGCTTCATTCGGAACCTTCTTAGGTTCGCGAAAGTCTGTCGGATATCATCCAGTAGGGTTTTGCTTTCTTTGGTTTTGATAACCACATCATCTACATACACTTGAACATTTTTTCCTATCTGCTCATGTAGACATTTTTGCATACATCTCTGCTATGTTGCTCCTGCGTTACGCAGGCCGAATGGCATGGTGTGATAGCAATAAGCCCCGTACGGGGTAATAAACGCAATCTTTATTTGATCGGCCGGATTTAACGGTATCTGGTGAAA
Organism: Avena insularis; assembly: GCA_023614405.1. Lineage (NCBI taxonomy): Eukaryota > Viridiplantae > Streptophyta > Magnoliopsida > Poales > Poaceae > Avena > Avena insularis. Next base: position 361,133,119 of record CM042697.1, read on the forward strand.
ACCAGAATACGCGTCTATAAATGATAATAGTTCACAACCAGCGGTCGAATCAATGACTTGGTCTATTCTAGGTAAAGGAAAAGGATATTTTGGGCACGCCTTGTTCAGGTTCGTGTAATCGATACACATTCGCCATACAATGGCTACATTTGGATCATCCTTCTTCTTTTCCACTAGCACCGGGTTTGATAGCCAATCCGGATACAGTACCTCCATGATGAACCCGGTCGCAAGGAGCCGAGCTATTTCATCCCCTATTATTTTTCTCCTGTCCTCGGCGAAGCGGCGGAGAGGTTGCTTCACCGGCCTTGCTCCTGGCCTCACATTTAGAGAGTGCTCAGCCAACTCCCTCGGCACACCTTGCAGATCCTGAGTTGACCATGCAAAGATATCCCTATTCTCATGGAGGAAGTTGGTGAGCTCGCTTTCCTATTTAGCATCTAGGCCGGCACCAATAGTGACGGTGCGCTCTGGGAATTGCTCATCTATCTGGAACTTTTTTGTTTCTTTAGTCGGCTGAAAGGAGACACTTCCATGTGGGTTGGCTAATGCTGGCATATTCAGCTGTGCCGACTGAGCGAGGGCTGCTACCTCCTGAATCCTTCTTTTTTCTCTTGCTATTACCAATGATTCGGCCAGATTTGACCCGGCTGAAGCACATTCCATTGACTTCCTGTAATCCCCTGCTACTGTTATCACCCCTTGTGGTCCGGGTAACTTCATTTTCAGGTAAGTTATGTGGCAGCTGCCCATGAATTTGGCTAATGCTGGTCGTCCGAGTAGAGCATGATAGCAACTCTCTAGATCCACCACCTCAAACTCCAAATTTTCTGCTCTGCAGTTATCTCTTGTGCCGAATAACACATCCACTCGAACCTTTCCAATGGGTTCGCATGAAAGCCCTGGAACTATCCCATGGAATGTGGTCCTTGTGGACTGCAGCATGTTCTGCGATATTCCGAGTTTATGCATTGTATCTTTGTACATGATATTGATACTGCTCCCATTGTCAATAAGTACCTTTGAAAATTTCACATTAATGCTTGGTCCGACAAATGTCGGATCTAACACAAGTGCATACGATCCCGGACTCGGCATTATCTTTGGGTGATCCTTTATGCTCCAAGTTACTTCTTGATCCGACAAAGGCACATATCTTGGTACTGCCGGCATAACTGCATTTACTTCCATATGCCGGCGCTGCACGCTCTGCTTGTCTTGCTGTTCTGTTGTGAACACACAATACGACTGATGATGTTCTCTGTAATCATTGCGTCCATTATTTCCTAGATTTGTCCTTCCATCCGGCCCTTGGTTTATCACTTGATGCACCGCATCTCTCCGGTCCGAGTTTTCATATCTCGGGGAAGGAGGTGGTAACATCAGTTGCTGTGCATTTGCTCCAGTCAACTGTGGCTGATGCTGTTGATGTGCCTGGAGGGGCGCTGCTTGTATGCCTGCGGGGTTACCCATTGCATTTTTCATCCATGCACATTGGCGGGTCGTATGGTTGGCTGGCCTGGCCGGGTTTGATGTGTGAAATTTACACGGCTGATCTAACATAGACTCAAACATGTACTTCGGCCTCTCCTGCCATTGCTTCTTTTGTTCTGGTGTCCACTGTCTTTTTCCTTCATTCCTTGGTGTCCATTGCTGAGGACCATTCTTTTGCCGTTGAGTATTTCCATGACTCGGCTGATCTTGCACTACTGCTGCTACCTGAGCTGAACCATATCTATAATCCGGTCTCTCTTCTCTTCTTCTTCCTCTGAAGTCATTGCGCCTGGATGACCCGGACACTTCTCTTGCGTATTGATCTTGATGTTCTCGATGATCTGCCGACATTAATTCTGGTTGCGTCGGATCTCCCAACGCATAGGAATCCGCTATCCTGATGGTTTCTGCCAATGTGGTTGGCATATCTCTTTGCAGTCGCTGCCATAATACACTGGCATAGCGGCATCCTTGGGCGAACCAAGCTATTGCATGTGACTCTATAACTCCCTCGCACGAATTTCTCAGGTTACACCACCGAGTTAAGAATTCTCTGTCTGTCTCATTCGGCCTTTGCTTGCACATGGCTAGTCAGCTGACACATTACGCCTCTTGTAAGTACTGGTAAAGTTGCTAACAAACATTTCTTAAAAATCCAACCAACAATTGATGCTGCCTGCTGGCAGGTTATTCAGCCACACTCTAGCTGGTCCTTCCAACATTTGCGGGACATATCGTACCGCCCATCGCAAGTTTCCACCAGCTATTTTTACAGCAGTAGCATAGTCAATCAACCAATCATGTGGTTTAGTGCTCCCATTGTATGTTTTTGTGCCTCTTGCCAGCTGAAAGTTCGGCACAGACGGCTTGCCCATGATCCGAGGTCCGAAGCACGCCGAACCTCGTGGACCCTGTTCTTCTAGCAGTTCGGACCGGTATAGCCGGTCCAACTTCACTCTGACGTCAGTTGACGGCAAATCTTTGTACAGAACTCTCTCCTACATTCCATAGTGGTTATTTCCACCATGGATCGCATATTCCATCTCGGAATATCCATCATTATACCTCTCATTCACCATATTGTGGCGAACTGGTCTCACTTCTCTTTCCTGCCGAGGTTCATGTCTCGGCTGCGGGTTGGGTGGCGGTTCTCCCTTCGTTCGACCGGGATATTGTTCTCGTGATTCCCTCTTCCGAGTTCTCCTCTTCCGAGATCTTCATTGCCTCGGCTTCCGTTGCCCTTCTCGGCACGGCCAAGGTTTCTCTCGCCACTGTTACCTCGGCTTCCATTGCCTCTGTTATCGTTTGCTTTTCCGTCTATCACCGGATCATATGGAACAATTTGCTTGTTTCTCTTTCCCGAAGTTATGGCTCTATCCTTTCGTGCATTGTTTCCGGGTGAAGATGTTGCTGCCACAGATAAGGCAGGTGCTGCTCCAGCCGAGTGAACCATTCGCGAGGCCCCTGGCCTTGCCGGGTCTGCTCTGAGCATTTCTTCATTCTGCTGGTTCGCAATGCGCACCAGCTCATTCACTCTTTCTTGCTGTTTCTGCCGGGCTTCGCCGGTCAATCCTTCTAACTCTAATGCTGCGGCATTTGCCGCTCTCAGGTTCTTTGCCGGGGTACTGTACCTCGGCAAGCCTAGATCAACTGATTCTGCCTTATGAGCATCATGCTCCTTGTGATATCATCTATGAGGTTCTTTCCTCTTAATCTCAGCTCGTCAACCCGCTCGGAGGAAACGTCAAGCTTGTTTGCTTTGGCATACTCTCGCAGGGTCCTGTTTAAGGACTCCCGCAAGGCCGACACCTTTTTTGCCTCTACCAGCACCTTTTGCCTGGTTTCTTCCAACTCTGCCTGAGCATTTGTTGGATCAAGTATCGGCGCTACAGGTGTAGTCAGATTATCTATGGTTGCCTGAAGAATGTTTTCTGGTCTTTCCAGAGGTGGCCCTCTTATTCTTCGCGCCTTTGGGGTTGTCTCTTGCACCTCGGCCTGGTTGGCCACTGAAGGAATTACCTCGGTGGGTGGTGGGGTTGTCTGCCTAGGCGCGACCTGCACGCCCGCCGCAGGGTCTCTTCTTGATCCGGCGCCTGCTACTCCCGCATGCACCCCGGCTGCGACCATCACCTCGACGCTGCTGACAGGGCATGCTCCGCGCGGGCTGCTCGCGGCGCTAAGGGGAGGTTCTCCTGCAACAACAACCTGGTGAGGATAAATGCCGGAGATGTCGACACCGACGTAAATCTGGTGCATGCCCAAGTTGATGAAGACGCCGTTCTTGAGGAGTTTTTCCTGCGTTGTCGCTGACGTAGTCACAGAGATCAAGTCTCCGGACCAAGCCAGAGACAATGCGCTCGCCAGTGTTGATGAAGTTTCCCGTCCGGATCATGACTCCAGCTAGCACCGCTGCTGGCCCCACGGTGGGCGCCAACTGTCGTGGTGGTGGCACGGCAGATGCCATGGGTAGGCTAAAGTATGGGGCCAATGGATGCTAGAGGGATCTGGGGAGGGAAGATGCAGTTGATTCTACACACAAAAGACTAAGGCAAAGATCTTTATTTCTCCTTCCTTGGGCTACAAGTGCTCCTTGAGCTGTATACAAGGAGAAAGGAAGAACTTTACCAGCCTAACGGTACTAAATGAGCCGATGCCCTCCTCAGGGTCCAAGCCTCCCCTTATAAAGGAGAGCCTTGGGTTCCTTTAGGGATGACGTGGCAAGCATATTCCAGGAATATGCTTGTCCCAATATAGTAGTTCGGCGGCCTCCTTTCCCTGTCGCCCCTCTAATGACGGCAAGGTTCCAGAGGGCCCCTCCTGCGTGCCTCGGGCTTCAGGACTGTCACCTCCGTGACCTCCTTCTGCCCCTTTGTCGCTCTGCGCCTTTGTCCCTTGTGCTTGGCTCCGCTCAGATTCTCCCTAGCCTACAGCTAGAGTTTGACTTTAGGCTTCTCCTTCTCCGCAAGCTCATCATCGGCCCTGCCTCCCGTAATTCGGCTTGTCCTTCACCTGCATTAAGATTACTGCTAACCCGGCCGACTTTACTGTGATATCTCGGCCGGGTAATGCCTTGCCATTATCATAAGGGTCCTGCCCTTTCCTATCTTGGCCGACCTCTACAGGATTCGGCCGACTCAGACTGTAACTCGGAAACTAGACGGGGAACAGCCTTTCGTCTTTCCCCGTCTTTACCCTATCTGAGGTCACCTCCCCAACAACCAGCTTCAACTATTACAACTACTTTGAATAGACACGTGGGTCTTAACAGAAATTAAAGACAACCATATGGCTCCTGCCAGTTCCCAACTTACAATAAGGAACATTGCATACATCAAATATAATCACAATCATGGCCATATCACATCACAGCACACCCCTGCAAAACAAAGTTAGATGCCTCTACTTTCTTTGCATGTTTTACGTGGTTTGGGGCTTTCAATAAGTGTCGTTCTAACTTACGAACAAGAACCACAACATTGATACTAGTATTGTCAATCACCCGTTGTAAATTGAATCTTAACTATGTTGGGAGAAACAGGCACCCGCAAAGCCACTTATGCAATACAAGTTGCATGTCAAGCGTGGAGCAAGTCTCATGAACGATGTAATGTAAGGTTAGCCCGGGCCACTTCATCCCACCATCCCGCAAGATGCAAAGTACACAAGAAGCAATCGACAACAAAAGCATCAATGCCCACAATGACCATTGTGTTCTACTCGTGCAATAGATCTACATATAGACACGACTCTGATACCACTGTGGTGGTTCGTAGCATGGAAAACAAAAAAATTTATACCGCATACAAACAAACAAGCCAAGATCTATCTACTAGATTGTAGCAACGAGTCGATGGAATAACTCACCCTCGAAGATTCCAAAGTGTTTAACAAGAGCGGATTCTCGTGGGTGATGTAGTCGTACTCTTGCCGATCTCAAGATCGCGTAGACGATCCTTCCGGCGCTGCGTTCCGGCAGCGCTTCCGCAGTCGGTCACACGTTCGGTTACCAACGAAGACCTTCCTCTCCCTTGTTCCAGCAGGCAGCGGAGGTTGTAGCACTCTCCTCGCGATTCCGGCAGCACAACGGCGTGGTACCGGAAATAGAGGGGAGATCTCGCAGGGCTTCGCCTTAAGCCGGAGCGAGTATTGTGGACTATGAGAGAGAGCCTCGGCGATCTAGGGTTTAGACGCACCAAGGAGGAGCAAGGCCGGCGGCTAGGGTTTGCCTAGGCGGCGGCTTGCCCTAGGCGGCGGCAGCAGGAGGTGGCGGCGCCGGCGACTAGGATTAGGGTTTGCAGGGCGTGGTGTTGTGTGCTTGGAGGGGCAGCCCTGCCCCTCCTTATATAGGTGGAGGCGCACAAGGGAGGAGTCCTCCCCAACTCGGTCTCCAAGTGGGCCAGCGGTGGAGGGAGGGAACTCCTCCCCAAGTAGGTTTCTTACTCTCCCTCCACCTCACAAAATAGCCGTTTGACTTTTCAAATTGGCGTTTGACTTTTCAAACTAGGATTTGATTAAACCCTTTATTTTGTTCAGAGATGACACCTAGTACATGATGCAATAATTCCAACTTGTTATGACACATTCATGTACCCTTCCCCTCTAGAGTGCCGGACATTCCGGAATCTTCTAGAACATTCCCGATGAAAACACCGGAACCATTCTCCAACCCCGAAACAGGACTTTCCTTATATGAATCTTATTCTCCAGACCATTCCGGATCTCCTCGTGATATCCCGGATCCCATCCGAGACTCCGAACAACATTCGGTCTCTTACTCATCATTCCATAACTACTCAAACAACGTCGAATCCTTAAGTGTGTCCACCTACGGTTCGTGAATTATGCGGACATGATCGAGACACTTCTCCGAACAATAACTAATAGAGGAATCTAGAAATTCATATGGCTCCCACATATTTCTATGATTACTTTGCGATCGAATGAACCACTTACATACGATACCAATTTCCCTTTGTCTCACGATAGTTTACTTATCCGAGGTTTGATCGTCGGTATCTCTGCATACCTAGTTCAACCTCGTTACTAATAAGTACTCTTTTCTCGTTCCCGTGATATGTGATCCCTTGTGAGCCAGTCACATGCTTGCAAGATAATTGGATGACATTCCACCGAGAGGGCTCAGAGTATATCTATCCGTCATATGGATGGACAAATCCCACTCTTGATCCATGTGTCTCAACCAATACTTTCCGAACACTCAATGCCACCTTTATAGCCACCCAATTACGGTGTGGTGTTTGATGTCATCAAAGCATCCTTCCGGTGAAGGTGATATGCATGATCTCATGGTCGAAGGAATTAGGTTACTATGTATCAGAAAGCATATAGCAATTGAACTATTAAAATGACTTGATCTTTATGCTACGCTTATCTATAGGAGTATGTCCACCATATCATTCTCCTAACGATATGATCTTGTTGTTAATAACATCTCAATGTTCATGATAGGGAAACCACAATCATTTATTAACCAACAAGCTAGTATAAAGAGGCTTTACTAGGGACTCTATTTTAGTTTACAAATCATACAAGTATTAATGTTTTCCTTGTTAATACTATTATAGCATGAATGTAAACATTTATCATGAACACAAAGATATAATAATAACTATATTTATTATTGCCTCTAGGGCATATCTCCAACAGCCAGAAGGGGAGGCGGAGTTGGGCCATAGGGGGCCCACACCCCCCAGGCGTGGGCCACCCTAGGCCGCACCTATAGGGGGTGTGGCCACCCTGGCCCACCTCTGGCTCTTCCCTCTCGCCTATATATTCTCCTCGAAACCCTAAAGTCTTGGGGGGCGACCACAGAAAGATTCCACCGCCTCTGCGGGGCGAAAACCACCGAGAGAGAAAGATCTCTTCGGCAGACAGATTTCTGTCGGGGAAATTCCTTCCCGGAGAGGGGAGATCGCCGCCATCAACACCATCATAAAGCTATACTTCATCGGGATCATCATCATCATCATCCACACCACCATCTCCACAAGCACCATCATCACCACTCCATCCCACTGTAACAATTGTGTTGAATCTTACAAAGTTCTTAGGGGAAACTTTCCCGGTATTGATTACTATTGTAGTTGATGCTTGTGAGTGGAACCATTGAATTATTGTTTATGTTCAGATTGTTATTCATCATCATATCATCCCTGATCTTGATCCATATGATGTCTCATGAGTAGTTCGTTTAGTTCTCGAGGACATGGGAGAAGTCATGTTTTTAGTAGTGGAATTGTCTTGAGGTATTATTCAATGGTTTAATATTTAAGTTGTGGTGCTATTCTTCTAGTGGTGTCATGTGAACATCGAGTATATGATACTTCACCATTTATGGGCCTAGGGGAATGCATTGTGTATTTGGCTACTAATTGTGGGGTTGCCGGAGTGACAAAAACCTGAACCCCCGTTAGGAAACCTTTGCACAAGGGAGTGGATCTCAGAATTTAAGGTTGTGGTTAGGTTTATATCTTAATTGCTTTCTTGTAATTGTGGATGCTTGCAAGGAGTTTAATCACAAGTATGTATTAATCCAAGTAAGGTTGGTACATTAGCACAGGTTCACCCACACAACACTTATAAAACCAAAGAAGATCAATCAGCTATATGAAATGAAAGCACTTGATAGTATTCCCATGTGTCCTCGAGAACATTTGGTCCTCATAGGTATTTCCTCCGGCTTGTCCTTTGCTAAGGAAGGATTGGGCCACTTGCTGCAATTATTTGCTGTCTTTATTTACTTGCACTTTATTTCCTTGCTTTATTAAAAACCCCTAAAAATCTGTTTGCTCAGTATTTACAGAGAACTCTTGAGCCAGTACTACTAGTCAGGACCTTCTGCTCCTCGTTGGGATCGACACTCCTATTTATCAAAAGTACTACGATACACCCCCTATACTTGTGGGTCATCAAGACTATTTTCTGGCGCCGTTGCCAGGGAGTGACGCGCTATTGAAGAGTGGAACTGGTAAAGGAAATTTCTACTATGATTATTTCTTTTTATTTATGTTTGTTACTTTGTTTCCAATATGGATAACCCACTTGGTTTCCTGTTTGGGAAAACTACTACCACTGTTAGGATAGTAGATGAATCACCACTATTGAGATAGATCCTTTTAAGATACCTACAAGTATTAATGATCGTGTTATGGATAATTATTATTTAGGGGATGGAACTGTCCATCCTGGTGATCATTTGCTTTTTATCCATGAATTATGCGGGTTGTTTAAGTGTGCATGTATCACAACTGAACAGGTGAAGAAGAAGTTACTCTCTATATCATTGAAAGTAAGAGCTGAAGAATGGTATAAGCTGCTGAAGAAAGGACAATCCATGGAATGGGAGGAAATAGTACCTGCCTTTTATTCTAAATTCTATCCTCCTAGTCAGATTCATAAGGATAGGAATCTAATATATAACTTTTGGCCTCATGATGGAGAGAGTACAACCCAAGCTTGGGGGAGATTGAAGTTACTAATGCTTAAATGTCCTATCCATGAACTCCCTAACCATATTATTATCAATAACTTTTATGCAAGGTTTTCTCTTCATGATAAAGAATTATTAGATGCTTATTATGTTGGATCATTTACACGCATGAAGGAAGAAGCTAAATGGGATCTTCTAGACCGTATTCAAGAGAACACTTAAGAAAATCAGGTATAAATTATGATTATGAATGCATTAAATCTTTTATAGGAACTGATGACTGATGTCTACGCTCTTCTATTCTTGTAGACAATTGTTGGGCCTCCAAGTGCAGAGGCTTGTAGAACAACAGCAAGTTTCCCTTAAGTGGATTACCCAAGGTTTATCGAACTCAGGGAGGAACTGGTCAAAGTTATTCCCTCTCAAGCAACCCTACAATCAAGATACAAGAAGTCTCTTGTGTCCCCAACACACCCAATATAGGTGCACTAGTTCGGCAAAGAGATAGTGAAATACAAGTGGTAACGGTGCCAGAAAATAGCTTGACGGTGAGGCAAAGACTAAAGGCAACAAGAAGGAAGCAAGGAAACATGCAATAGATCTAGTAGCAAATGGTGTTTCAATGCTTAGAAACAAGGCCTAGGGATCATACTTTCACTAGTGAACACTCTCTCATATAAATATCCTCTCTTCATGATACTACTCTTAACTACTCTCTGGTTGGACACTCTAATCCAAGGTAGGGATATAACAACACACCTCAAAGTCCGCCTTCCCCAATCTAGATAACCCCACACTGTCACCTTGAGCACTAGATGGTTCCCACAAACACCACAATTTCATAGAGACATCCAACTCCAAATATAACTCATAAAAATATTCAATCTAGCCAAAGTGCCACACACGGTATGCCCGCTGTCAATTTCACACACGTGGGGAAAATCATAGATCTATTAAAGCACAAAGAGTATTTATGTAGACTCAAGCCTAAGTTCCAGCATGGCGTGCACGCTATCACTTTCACACACATGGGGAGAGCAAAGATCTATTGAAGCACTTGAGTAGCAAGGTAGATCAACTTGAACACAAAGCTCATGACCACAACAAGATCATGCATAGAGAGAGAGAGATGAACACATAGCTACCGGTAGAGCCCTTAGCCCTGAGGAAGAACTACTCCCTCCTCATCATGGTAATCATCAATGGTGATGAAGATGGCGATGGATATCGATGGAGATCGATGGAGATGGCTCCGAGTGCACTTCCCCGTCCCGGCAAGGTGCCGGAATAGAGACTTTCTGTCCCCCGAATTTCCCTCGGTGGCGGCGGTGCTATAGAGGTTTTCGTGGATTTCTTCTGGATGCCCTGGGGTTTTTGGGTCGGAGGCTTATTATAGGCACAGGAATCAAGGTCGATGGGGGTCCAGGGGGCCCACACCCCCTGTGGGTGCCTCCAGGGCTTGCCCGTGCCTAGGGGGTGCGGCCACCCTGTGGACCCCCCTCCGGCTCTGCTTCGTGGTTCCGTGTTGCTCCGGGAAAATAATGACTTTGGCTTTTGTCCCGTCCAATTCCGAGAATATTGATTTTCTGCCTTTCTGGAACCAAAAACAGAATAAAACAGGCAACTGCCACTATGGCAACTTGTTAATAGGTTAGTTCTAGAAAAGATATTAAAACACCTCAAAGTATAGACAAAGCAAAGTAAAGTAGATACAAAACAAGAATGGAGAATCAAAAATTATAGATACGTTTCCGACATATCAAGGATCCCCAAGCTTAACTCCTGCTCGTCCTCGAGTAGGTAAGTGATAAAAAGAATAATATTTGAGGTGACATGCACCATCAAAACCAAGATCAAACCATTTGCAAGCATTGAAAGTTTGGATCAAAGAACTCTAAACATGTGTAAGAAAGATGGAGTTCTAAAAATAGGACATAGTAACTATGCAAGCAACAGAAAAGGCTACAAACAAAGATCATGAATAACATGCATTGAAAAATGTTTGTTTATTTCACATACAGAAAACATAGCATAGTGGCAATCAGCTTGTCCCTCATAATGTAGCAAATAGATGCATAGGACACCTTCAAAGTTCACAAGGGTGACTAGAAACAAATAGCAAAAGAACAAGTAATATCACAGTATGCATCAATCAATAAGCTTTGGAACACTGCACACAGAATGACAACTATGCTCTCTTAATGGTTCCTAAAGGTAGAAGGTGGAGACTCAATAGTGGTGGAAGAAAGGCCTTTTATAAAGGAAGTGGGGATTTCAAGTTTCAAAAAGAGCTTCCAAAAATTATGGTACTTGTTAGCTTTCAGCCCTCATTGCCCCTATCATAAGCATCTTGAAGTGATTAAGGTTAAAGTGAACAAATATGGAGTATATGCTTGATGAAGTATAAATTGGCAATCTCAAGTCCCTTCAATACGAGGGCCACACCTCATGCTACTCAACTTTAGTCACTTGTAAGTTCTTGTCATTGTAAGTATTTGCATATCATAGAGAACCGCCAACGGGGTACCCCTTGCACATGGTACATGAGCTTTCCCATAACCAAAATCACAACGCAAGCAGACAATGAGCATATCAGCGATCTTCTTACTTACCATGGGAATATGGTGCTTTTTTCCTCTCTTTCCTCTTTTCTCAATGTGTCTCTTTTTTATAAGAAGAATGCTTCATAGATGTCACTATGGTGATGCTACAAGTTTCCACCATGATTAGGCATGGCTTAGGCTAGCGTCCCAGGCGTTTCTCTAAAACAGGATACAAAATCCATGGACTTACAAGTTCCCTCTTTATTTCACACCGGTGACATCCATAGATAAAAGAGCATGATATCAACTGTGTACAAAGTACAAGTGCAATGTTGAAAACGTTCCCCGTGGCAGCACGGTTCTGCTAATTCCAACGTATAAGTGCAAGCATATACAACATAGATGACACAATGGTTTTTTAGGGGCAAAGAATATAAAGTGTTCCATCAAGTTTGTGAGGGCTTTAATCACTAGGTTTTCACATAACAAAATAGTTTTTAATTGGAAGATAGTTGAAAACAAGAATATACTTGGAATGGTGTAACGCACCATGCATAGGAGTTTATAGTAGACACTTTGCAATAACTTGGTTTCTTGGGAGTTGGAAGCATGAGTAGAACTTACTCATACAAGAGGAGGGTAGCAAAAGACTGGTAGAAACCAACTAAGAGAGCAATAATGGCCATAATCATGCAGTGCAACAAAGCATTACTAATCAAAGCATAGAGTGGTACTACAAGTCAAGGACTAAATGATCATAGAGGCTAATGGTGACTTGTCATAGTCATAACATGGTGTGAGCATGTGCCAAGTCAACCCAAACAAAGCATCAAAGGAGAATACCACAATACTATGCTTTTGCATGCTAAAACGACGCATAATTTCTTCAAGGCACACTAAGCAATCCTAATTGTTTGGAACAAGACATGCTACAGCAATAATCACAAAGCATAAGGTCAAAAAAACGCCTAGCATGTCATGCTAAAGTCTAAGTCATAGTCAATGCAAGCTCCTCTTGCACTTACAAGCAAGAACTTACTACTCTTTTCCAACACCAATCAACCTATTTGAAACAACTCACAAAGATAATAATCAATAAAGACCAGTGAGCTTGTCTCACAAATCCACAAAGAAGAACTAAAAAGTTTATCTGAAAGCACAAGAAAACTAAGGCTAAACACAGTGCTAGCAAAAGAGAACACTCACAAAATAATAAGAGTGAAAACTAGAGTGTTCTAGGCAATAAAAACAGAGTGTCTCTCTTCAAAAGAAGTGTGGTCTAACCAACCAACTTACTCAAGAAAACTAGGAAAATAAAAACCAAAAACAAAAACTAAGATGCTCCGAGAACAACACAACAATGCATGAAACAATAAAAACGAAGTGTCTAGAAAGACCTGAGATTTTTATTGATGAAGAAGGGGATGCCTTGGGCATCCCCAAGATTTGAAGCTTGTACCTCTTGAATATTTCTTGGGGTGACACGGGGTGGAATCCCCAAACTTGAGATTTTGTCCATTCTTCATCTCATTACATCATTCTTTCTCTACACCTGCAAATTTACCTTCATACAAAACTTCACACAATCTTCATTAGCAACATTAGTGTATTCAAAAGATATTAGACCTCTGGCAAAGCTTTGTAACAGCAAAACTTTTCACTAAAAACACAAGATACTATAGCAACTCCTTCAAAAATCTCAATTTCCCAAAAAGAACCCAAAAAGGAATCAATAAGAAGCAAATGCAAATAATGGCAGAACTTTGTCAAAACAGATCATCAGGTAGAAACCGATTTTTCCGAAGACCTTATATTTCTCAAATAAAAAAGTGTTGAACTAACAAAAGTTAGATAACATACTGGGGGATTTATTCGTAAGTTTTTAGCTCAATCCGAGTTACAGAAACTCCTCATGAATTTTTATGGTGGAGGACAGAAATCTGTTTCGGGACAGCAACTCCCCAAATCTTTCTTCCCTCTCATTAGAGGTCATTCTTGGCACAAAAAGCAAACAAAAAGGATAAGGAGAGGTAATTACTTAAGTAATAACTTGCAATACTCAAGAAAACTCTTGGGTTATCTCCCAACAAGTACTTTTCTTTAATGCCTTTAAGTTAGGCTTTATAGCTTGAGAAGATGCTCACATAAGAAATATGAATTGAAGGAAAAGAGAGCATCAAGAAGGAAATTCAAGAAACATTTAAGTCTAACCCACTTTCTATTCTTAGGAATCTTGTAAAGAAACAAGTCATGAACGCACAAAGCAACAAGCATAGGAAAGAAAAACAAGTGCAACTTCAAAACTTTCAGCACATAGAGGGGAAACTTAATATCTTTTAGATGCATAAAACCTTGTTTCCCTCTCTCATAATAACTTTCAGTAGCAACATGAAAAAAATTAACAATATAACTTTCACATAAAACATTCTTATCATGAGCCACATGCATAAAATGATTATTACTCTCCACATAAGAATAGCCATTCTTATTAATTGTAGTGGGAGAAAATTCAACAATATAGCTATCTTCCCTAGTGTGTTCATTTGGAAACATATCATCATTGGAATGAACATGGATGGCACTAATAGCATAACAATTATTAATATTATCATCTTCAGAATTGGTTCCAAAGAGATTTTTAATATCAAAATTGGTGTGCTTTTCCCAATCATGATCACTACTATAGGTAACAGGCATAGGAACATCATCTATTTCAGACTCATCATAAAAAACTATGATAGGAGCAACATGCTTAGAGGGAGATATTGTTTCCTCTCTCCTTTTACTCCTCTTCTTCTTCTCCTCTTTAGGAGGGAGAGGCTTGAAAGGAAGCTTCTGCACATACCCTGATTTATTGTTAGAGACAATAGAAGAAACTTTGGAGGATTCCTCCTTTTCATTAATAAGAACAAAATTCATATCAATCCTATCATATTTTGGTAAAATATCATCTTTTATAAGATTTCATATGTAAGTATTCGAGTGGCAATTATCAACACAATAAAGATGACACCCATGCAGGACGCAATTCATACCAAAAGCACTCATGTCTACCAAAGAAGTTTTTCTAGATAACTCTTCACACCCCAAAAACAATGTAAGTTCATCATGTTGATTATAAGTGATCATGTTATCACAATACAAACTTGCAGTGATCATTGTATTAGAAAGGTCATTAGTATGGCCTGATCATTGAAAATTGAAATGACCCACTTCATAGCAGAGTTCACAAATAAAAGGGTAGAGGGCACAATTTTTTTTACCAAGATCATTAAGAGCCTTATACCATGTTCTGGTTTTTTCATTCAAGTGTGTGATACAATATTCTTCTTCTATTTGATTCTTCTCACAAGGTCTATGCATACCACAAAAAATAACATGCTTATAAGAAATAGTACTTTCAGAAGTTTGAGCATGTTTATTGCAATCATTAATAACATTTTCATTTTCCATGCAAGTGTCTTTAAAAGGTTCATGATACATGTACCACTTTTCTTTAGGAGCATTAATATGGGAAGCAAAGGCTCTATAATATTTAACAAGAATTTGAGGATCAATACCATATCTAGCACTAAGCTCTTGAAAATTAGCAGTTTTAGCGAAAGACTTAATGCAATCATACTCATAGTTTATACCTGGTTTTTTACCTTTGTCGTTATCCCAACCTTTGGTATTGCTTTGAATTGTTTCAAGAAGATCCCACTTAGCCTTGACCTCCTTACTTGTGAAGGATACCTCTAAACAGGTATCCAGATAGTCCTTGTAATGTCCTGAAAGCCTTGTATAAAAATTATTGATAACAACATTACTGGGAGCTCATGAATAGGACATTTGAGAATTAGTGACTTCAATCTCCCCCAAGCTTGGGCAATACTTTCTCCCTCATGAGGATGAAAATTATAAATATAATTCCTATCTTTATGAATTTCATGAGGAGGATAAAATTTAGAATAAAAGAGAGATTCAAGTTCCTTCCACTCCAAATGATGAGGATCATCTAGTAACTCATACCACTCCCTTGCTTTGTCCCTAAGTGAGAAAGGGAATAGCTTCCTCTTAACTTGGTCCATTGAAATACCTGCACACTTGAACAACTCGCATAATTCATGTATAAAAAGTAAATGATCACTAGGATGGACAGTTCCATCTCCAAAATAGCAATTATTCATAACACGTTCAACAATTTCAATAGGTATTTTAAAAGGGACACTTTCAGTATCTGGATTTAAAATATCGCAAGTATCATTAGAATTACCACATATGGGAGATAAAGTATCATAAGATCAAATTTTCTTCCGTAAAGATGGGGAACTAAAAAGATTTTTTTCATAAAAACTAGCTTCCCCAAGCTTAGAAGTTTCCATGCCATCAGTAACAATGGTGTTCAAAAAAATCACACTAATAACATTGTTATTAGCATGCAAAGAAAGTTCCATAGGTTTTTTAATTTTCTTTTCAAACCACTCAAGTTCTAACTTAGGAAAAATACTAAAAAGCTCTCTAATTTTGTTGTTGTTTTCCATTAAGCCTAACTAGTGAAAACAAGAAACAAAAAGACAAAATTGCAGAATCTAAAGGAAATAACTTCGAGCACTCACACCGGAGGATGTGAGTACCTTTTACCTTACCTCCCCGGCAACGGCGCCAGAAAATATCTTGATGTCTATGCACTTCTATTCTTGTAAACGGTTGTTGGGCCTCCAAGTGCAGAGGTTTGTAGAACAGCAGCAAGTTTCCCTTAAGTGTATTACCCAAGGTTTATTTAACTCAAGGAGGAACTAGCCAGAAAATAGCTTAACGGTGAGGCAAAGACTAAAGGCAACAAGAAGGAAGTAAGAAAACATGCAACAGATCTAGTAGCAAACAGTGTTTCAATGCTTAGAAACAAGGCCTAGGGATCATACTTTCACTAGTGAACACTCTCTCATATAAATATCCTCTCTTCATGATACTACTCTTAACTACTCTCCGGTTGGACACTCTAATCCAAGGTAGGGCTATAACAGCACACCTCAAAGTCTGCCTTCCCCAATCTAGATAACCCCAGACTATCACTTTGAGCACTAGATGGTTCCAACAAACACCACAATTTCATAGAGACATCCAACTCCAAATATAACTCATAACAAATATTCAATCTAGCCAAAGTGCCACACACGGTATGCCCGCTGTCACTTTCACACACATGGGGAAAAGCATAGATCTATTACAGCACAAAGAGTATTTATGTAGACTCAAGCCTAAGTGCCACCATGGCGTGCATGCTGTCACTTTCACACACATGGGGAGAGTAGAGATCTATTGAAGCACTTGACTAGAAAGGTAGATCTACTTGACTACAAAGCTCATGACCAAAACAAGATCATGCATAGAGAGAGAGAGATGAACACATAGCTACCGGTAGAGCCCTTAGCCCTGAGGAAGAACTACTCCCTCTTCATCATGGGAATCAGCAATGGTGATTAAGATGGCGATGGAGATCGATGGAGATGGTTTCGGGGGCACTTACCCGTCCCGGCAAGGTGCCGGAACAGAGACTTTCTGTCCCCCGAATCTCCCCTTCGGTGGCGGCGATGCTAGAGAGGTTTTCGTGGATTTCTTCTGGATGCCCTAGAGTTTTTGGGTCGGAGGATTCTTATAGGCGCAGGAATCAAGGTCGGTGGGGGTCCAGGGGGCCCACACCCCTGTGGGCGCCTCCAGGGCTTGCTCGCGCCTAGGGGTGCGGCCACCCTGTGGCCCCCTCCGGCTCTGCTTCGTGGTTCTGTGTTGCTCCGGGAAAAAATGACTTTGGCTTTTGTCCCTCCAAATATTGATTTTCTTCCTTTCTAGAACCAAAAACAGAAGAAAACAGGCAACTGGCACTGTGGCAACTTGTAAATAGGTTAGTTCCATAAAATATATAAAAACACCTCAAATTATAGACAAAGCAAAGCAAAGTAGATACAAAACAAGCATGGAGCATCAAAAATTATAGATACATTTCCAACGTATCAATGACTTCTGTGAAGTTAGTACTGAGTATGGTGTTGATTCTCAAAGTATTGCCAATTGTTTTAAGGCTTTTGCCTCTTATATAGAAATTCTTAAAAAGAAGTGGAACAAGTACCATGCACCTTATAAAGATGTTGTTAATCATGTTCCTGTTAGAAACACTGAAGTTTGTACTGTTGATCCTATTTTTCCTGGACCTTATATTGAGAAAATGCCTTTCCTGTTAAGGTAAAGGATCATTCTATGATAATTAGTGCGGTTAACGAAAGTACAAAGAAAGCTATAGAACCTGATGAACAAATAAATATTGAACCTGTAGTAGCCATTGTGAAAGATCTTGTCACTAAAAATATAGAGGATGAGCACATTGTCTTCTTTGAAGACGCTTCTAATATTGTCTCTCGTCCTAGAAAAGCTAGGAAAACTAGTGTCCATGTGCTTTGTGTGAGAATTGGTGATCATTGCTATTATGGTTTATGTGATATTGGTGCTAGTTCTAGTGCTATTCCTTATGACCTTTACAGGGAAATTATGCATGAAATTGGTCCTTGTGAGCTTGAGGACATTGATGTGGTTATTCACCTTACTAATAGAGAGACAGTTTGTCCAATTGGAATTGTAAGAGATGTGGAGGTTCTTTGTGGTAAGATTAAATATTCGGCTGATTTTCTAGTATTTGGTTCAGAAGCTAGTAAAACCTGTCCTATTATCTTTGGTAGAGCTTTATTGAATACTTCTGGGGCTATTATAGATTGTAAGAAGGAGAAAGTTTTAACTAAGTTTGATGGAGAATCTTATGAGTTTAATTTTTCCAAATTTGCTAAAACTCCTTATGAGAATAAATTGCCTAATGAGGATTTCAGGGTGGAACAACTTGCTTCTATTGATCCAGTTTATGACCTTAGACCTCTTTTTGATGATTGTAACTATGCTCATTCTGATAAAGTTGTTTCTTGTGACATTTATATTGTCAACTTTATTCAAAGTGCTACTGAAAGGTATTATGAGAGAGGGAAACATGGTTTTATGCATCTCAGTAATATTAAGTTTCTGTAACACCCTCGCCTGATAAGGCTGAGTTCATGTGTATAGTGCCAATCCCTGGATCGGTTCACTGGCACACACAGTACAAAATGATACCAAATATAAATGTGCATCATAAATACAATGAATATGATCCAGAATTTACATTATTTATTCAAGTACACAGCGGAAAACGAATACAAGGTAGATCTCCATCCTTCAAATGTGCCACAGGCGAACAATTGTTGAGTGGAGTCTCGCGACCTATGAAGGATCATTCAGATACGGTATAACCTGCAACATGAAACGTTGCAGCCACGAATGGTCAATACATTGAATGTATGGCAAGTAGGCTAAAGTGGTTAACAACATATCTATCAACTACATGCTTATTTGGCCAAGTGGAGTTCAGGCTCATTTGCATAAAGCAACAGTTTTATCCTAACATTTGTAACAAAGTAGTTTTCCAATACGATAAATAGGACACTCTAGTTCACTCCCAGGTGCTCCTACCCAATTATGTTCGCCCAACAAGATTTAAGTAATTAAGAAATAAGGATGAGTGAGAAATATCATAGCATCAGTATCAGGTCACTCAAATTGTCCATAACCGGGGACACGGCTAAGCACTTAGTTTATACACCCTGCAGCGGTTAGTACACTTTACCCATGTGACTTGGCCAGCCCAGCTCGTACCACCACTCTCATATTGGATGATGATAGGGAGAAGTCCAAGAAGGAACCGTTCGGGAAGTAGCTCCCCAAACCCGACACGCACCGGTCCAGCCTACACTATCTACATCTCTGGATACGTGGGTTCGAGTTACCACAACCTACTGAGTCCAACCAACCGCCCATTCCATTATTGTCACATGGTTGTACATATAAGTTACCAAATAAAGAAACCAATCCTTTCTCAGTGTCCTGGGCGGCATTCCCCACCATAAATCCACACTCGATGACCCAATCAATTCCATTCTGCCCAGGTGGTTCATTAAAACATATTGGTCTATCATTTAGCAAAACATAAGCCTTTCAAAACATATAACTTTTCATGATGTGATTCCCTTCCTCGTCTAAATAGCATAGCTAAGCAATCTACCAATACGATGGCTCATAAACAAGGAATACTAGGTAATAATATGGGATATAGCATACATATACACATCAATTCCTATAGATGCAATTCTACAAAAGCATCTACAATGCATAGGAAAACAATAGGACATTTATGACCAAGATAGCACCACTTGCCTTTGATGTAGATGTACTCGATTAGATAATCCTCATAATTATAATGGCCTCTTTTGTAATAACCACAATACTTGCAATCGTAGTAGTTGCAATCACAGTAGTTGCACTCCTCGCAATCTAACGTTTGAAGCAAACACAACAAACACCATTCAAAACATTGCAAAACAACAGTGCAACATTACAAGAAAACAATGATGAACAGATGCATGCATGACGATTTAATGAGTCACAATGGTTGCATTTAGTGTTCTGAACATAATTAGATTACATGATGCAAGTGGAAAGTCATTTAATGCACTAAAGCTTTTATTACTAAAGTTGTATCGATTTAATATGGTGTATACCACTTTAATTGAACTAAATATGTTTATGTCGTATTAAATTGTGAACTGGATGCTACTAGATAGAGGTAATGCAATTTAGAGACAGTAGCAATTTGAATCACCTAAAAAGGAGTTATAAATATTTTCTTATGATTAAAACACTATTTCAATGGGTTTAAATATTTCTGTATGAATTTCTATTTTAACAGTACCAAATAATTTGTCATGCAATTTCTCTGTATAGATATTGTCAATACAAAACCTTAGCACTTGGATTCACCCTAATCGGAGTTATAGATCTTTTTGTATGATTTAAATAGTGTTTAATGGGTTTTAAATGATTCATATAGTTTCTGTTGTCTAAAAATCAAACTAAAATTATATCTGTAATCTCCACGGAATTGTGATTTCAGGAACATATTATTTGCAATTTTCTAAATAGTATTTATTTTATTATGAATTTATTACTCTAAATAAGCCATTAAACCATTTAAATCTTCACGGAAAAACCTTACAGTCAAAGGCTGAACTAATTGCATATTTGTGATCTACATGGAACCAGCTTTCCATCGGTATATCATTTATATTTTTGTGACAAGCAATTAATTTACTATGAATTTAATGATTTATAAAGCCATTAAATCTAATTAAATTGCTACGGGTTAAATATTCGCCAAAGGCTAGATCCAACCAGATATTATTAATGTACATTACAGTAGCTTCAATTTGATATATTGTTCATATTTTTAGGAGTTACAGATAATTTCTTATGAATTTATTAACCTAAAAGACCATTAAAACCAATTAAATTACTGCAGTAACCACGTA
Organism: Avena insularis; assembly: GCA_023614405.1. NCBI lineage: Eukaryota > Viridiplantae > Streptophyta > Magnoliopsida > Poales > Poaceae > Avena > Avena insularis. The sequence continues at coordinate 361,154,025 of CM042697.1, forward strand.
CAGTAAAAGTTGGATCTATTCTGATAAGAAAATTCTACGTAACATTATCTTCAATTTGATATATTATACGCAATTTTTGGACGTGGTATGAATTTCTAATGAATTTTACAAGTTAGACCTATAATATGCAATTTTAAATTCGAACGGAATATTCCGCTGATTGGACAGGTTGACTTTGCATGCTGACTGGGACTAGATGTTGACCTGACGTTGACGTGGCGTTGATGAGGAAGCTGACCGGGATGACGACATGGCACGCACCGGTTTGATTGGATTTCGACCGTCTAGATAGGATCCGGTGGCTAGAAGAAGAGATTGACCCGATTTTGGCTCAGAATAGACAAGAAATAGATCTGTGTTAGAGAGACAAATCCGTAGGTCAAATTGAAAAACTTAGAACATGAAAGTTATGGGGAATCATTATTCCTACCTTCTCACTAAAGGAATTTGGATTTGAAGAAACGAGCGCGAGTACATCTTGGATTTACACCGTCAGATCTGAAATATTGCGATGCGAAATTCTTCGGCTGTGGTGGATGAAAAGAGGTGAGGTTTGTCGGGATTGAAAGATTTCGACGAGTTCTACAACTTTTGTTTTTTGACCAAAGGCAAACGACGAATTCTAGATGGGTTAAAAAGCAAAATAAGATTCGGGCATATGTGGATTCAGGATTTCGAGAAGGGAAACTCGTACAGCTGTGACTCCACGAGTTTATATGGAGATTTAGAATGTTGTAGAGATAGGTATTGGAATAGGGAACAAGTAGAAACAAATGGAAATCGATTCGAAGTTGTAGATAAAAAGTTATAGCAGTTTGAATAGAGATAGGTTTGACAAAAACCGTTTTGCACGATTTTTAAAGCAGCTGGACATTCAGGTACGTGCCTGCCTGGGCACCGGTCCGCTGGCTGGGCCGGTCCGGTCCTTGCTGGGCCGCCGGCTGGCTCGGCCGGCCCGTTTGGTTTTTTTTTCTTTTTCTTTTTCTATTTACTTGTTTCCCTCATATCTTTTGCATACGAACTCCAAATGACATGATTCTTGTTTCTAAATTTTTATAAAATTGAATAGATCATTGTAAGATCATATTTGTAATCTTTTTACTAGTTTGCAAGTAGTGGGTTTATAAATCCTTGTATATTCCATTTTATTTATATCTTTATTTGTTTGTATTTATGCCATAACTTTTTCATAATAGCTCCAAATGAGCTCAATTTTGTTTCTAAAATTTGTAATATTATTTGGGTATTTTTAGGTTATAATTATCAATAATTTATGCCTTAGAAACAGTGGGTTTTATAAAGTCAATTTAATTACCTTTAGGAACATTTGGGCGAATCAACTATAGGATTTAGATACCAGGATTTGGATTTAGTTTGTGAGAACCTTGCATGGATGTAATGAAATGCTTATGAATGCTTCATGATTTTCATTTTGAAATCTTGCACACCAATTCTACAATCCATAATCAATCCATGCCCTTTTTCCTATATGGCTGCTTAGGTCATAACAAAAGAATATAAGATTTTGAATTCAAGGTTGAGAGGATTTTCTATTCAAAAAGTTTCTTCTCTTTGAGAATTTTCAACATAGTCAAACAATCAATCAAACTTATTTATTTATTTCACATTCCAAAATTAGGAAAATTTTGGGATGTGACAGACTACCACCCTTAAAATAAATCTCGTCCCGAGATTTGAGAAGGTTAGAAAGAAAGAGGGGTTAAGGATTCACTAGGGAGCTACCACCCTTAAAAGAAAATCGACTAGATTGCTTCTTGAAGGTTCACTTAGCTCAGATTGGTTCTCCTTTCGACTTTTATTGGCACAATGCCTCTAGCACATTCTAAACATCATGATTGATAGTTTCGAGAAAGCACTTCTTAAACTAGCAAAACTCTCATGGTGGGCAAATAGGGAGCGTTTACTTCACGGTGCCCATAATTCACGGTTGGGATTCATCCTTACCGTACATTCCTATGCTTAGCAATGGATGCTTTTAGAAGGGTGTAACAATATACCATTCTAGGGTTTAGGCTAAACGTCGACTCTCTTCTAAGGTTGAAAAGGGCACTCAAGATTCACAAAGCCAACAATACAAGAGCGAATAATAAGAGTAGTAGGAATGGTGATCAATCCATCCTGCACCCAAATCATTACCCTGTATGAGGATAGGTGAATCACGTTTTTCTATCACTTGGGCATTCTCACTTGCCTTGAAGAATGTTTCCATGGGCAACTAATGCTCTATGTATACTCCCATGTATTCAATCAACAAAGCTACTACTAAAACTAAGCTATTGATACTTCAACTTTCAGGTTGGGTAATCTACTACATAACATCATGTGCAACACTTCATACTTCCACATCCTTTTTCCATTAGATAAAGCATTCTCCTTCCTAAATGCATTGTGTTGTCAAACCTTCCACTTAACACATCATTATATCTCCAAGGGTTCAATATAGGGAAGAATAGATTCTATAGGAAAGAAATGACTAAGAAAATAATCCTACCCATAACTATATGAAGCATTCAATGTCACAAACAAGCAAACAATCATAAGGAATCAACACACAAGCAAACACTTGCATAAAAATAATTCAGAGGTCTAAACTTAGTAGTATATAACCACAAAATAGTTTGAAAGCATTGGGAACAATACTAGAGTAAAACATAGCACCATATAAGCAATAACCAAATCTGTCAAAACAGTACAGCAGGTTTCACGAATTTTTCTGGGCACCTTAAACTCGTCAGGAATTTTATCCAATTTTTCTGCATGTACTACAGGTAATTATGCTCCAGATCCTATTTTTTGGATTTTTCTGAGTTACCAGTAAAATATGAAAAATCACGCGGTACAACATGTCTGGCAGAAAACTGCAGCAGTAATCTCACGAATTTCAATCAAATTACACCATTAAAATAATTTTAAAACCACACGAAAACTCCAGCAACTTTAGAGTTTCAAAATAACAGATCCTAAACAAGGCATCACACGATATGGTTCAGTACAAACAAGCAAGCAACCTATATTATCATACCACATAAGTTGGTAAGAACAATATGCTAACACGATAGAGATGATCTCCTAAAGAGATAAAATATGGTGGTCTGGACCTAACCAAACTTGATGAGATGTTTATTTATGTCATACTATTTATTCTTTTACTTAGCTAACTCTCATATAGGTATCATAAGAATGGACAACTACAAATTTTGAACAAGAAGAGGTTATAGAAAAGATAGACAAGGAATATAAGAACTATAATAAGTAGAAAATATGATAGTTCTCCTAATAGAGGTCTTCTATTGCTAATCATTTTCTAAGGTCACGATCCTACAGTCAACACACAGCTCTGATACCATCTTGTAACACCCTCGCTTGATAAGGCTGAGTTCATGTGTATAGTGCCAATCCCTGGATCGGTTCATTGGCACACACAGTACAAAATGATACCAAATATAAATGTGCATCATAAATACAATGAATATGATCCAGAATTTACATTATTTATTCAAGTACACAGCGGAAAACGAATACAAGGTAGATCTCCATCCTTCAAATGTGCCACAGGCGAACAATTGTTGAGTGGAGTCTCGCGACCTATGAACGATCACTCAGATACGATATAACCTGCAACATGAAACGTTGCAGCCACGAATGGTCAATACATTGAATGTATGGCAAGTAGGCTAAAGTGGTTAACAACATATCTATCAACTACATGCTTATTTGGCCAAGTGGAGTTCAGGCTCATTTGCATAAAGCAACAGTTTTATCCTAACATTTGTAACAAAGTAGTTTTCCAATACGATAAATAGGACACTCTGGTTCACTCCCAGGTGCTCCTACCCAATTATGTTCGCCCAACAAGTTTTAAGTAATTAAGAAATAAGGATGAGTGAGAAATATCATAGCATCAGTATCAGGTCGCTCAAATTGTCCATAACCGGGGACACGGCGAAGCACTTAGTTTATACACCCTGCAGCGGTTAGTACACTTTACCCATGTGACTTGGCCAGCCCAGCTCGTACCACCACTCTCATATTGGGTGATGATAGGGATAAGTCCAAGAAGGAACCGTTCGGGAAAGTAGCTCCCCAAACCCGACACGCACCGGTCCAACCTACACTATCTACATCTCTGGATACGTGGGTTCGAGTTACCACAACCTACTGAGTCCAACCAACCGCCCATTCCATTATTGGCACATGGTTGTACACGTAAGTTACCAAATAAAGAAACCAATCCTTTCTTAGTGTCCTGGGCGGCATTCCCCACCATAAATCCACACTCGATGACCCAATCAATTCCATTCCGCCCAGGTGGTTCATTAAAACATATTGGTTTGTCATTTAGCAAAACATAAGCCTTTCAAAATATATAACTTTTCATGATGTGATTCCCTTCCTCATCTAAATAGCATAGCTAAGCAATCTACCAATACGATGGCTCATAAACAAGGAATACTAGGGAATAATATGGGATATAGCATAGCATATACACATCAATTCCTACAGATGCAATTCTACAAAAGCATCTACAATGCATAGGAAAACAATAGGACATTTATGACCAAGATAGCACCACTTGCCTTTGATGTAGATGTAGTCGATTAGATAATCCTCACAATTATAATGGCCTCTTTCGTAATAACCACAATACTTGCAATCATAGTAGTTGCAATCACAGTAGATGCACTCCTTGCAATCTAACGTTTGAAGCAAACACAACAAACACCATCCAAAACATTGCAAACATACAACAGTGCAACATTACAAGAAAACAATGATGAACAGATGCATGCATGACGATTTAATGAGTCACAATGGTTGCATTTAGTGTTCTGAACATAATTAGATTACATGATGCATGTGGAAAGTCATTTAATGCACTAAGGCTTTTATTACTAAAGTTGTATCGATTTAATATGGTGTATACCACTTTAATTGAACTAAATATGTTTATGTCGTATTAAATTGTGAACTAGACGCTACTGGATAGAGGTAATGCAATTTAGAGACAGTAGCAATTTAAATCAACTAAAAAGGAGTTATAGATATTTTCTTATGATTAAAACACTATTTCAATGGGTTTAAATATTTCTGTATGAATTTCTATTTTAACAGTACCAAATAATTTGTCATGCAATTTCTCTGTATAGATATTGTCAATACAAAACCTTAGCACTTGGATTCACCCTAATCGGAGTTATAGATCTTTTTGTATTATTTAAATAGTGTTTAATGGGTTTTAAATGATACATATAGTTTCTGTTGTCTAAAAATCAAACTAAAATTATATCTGTAATCTCCACGGAATTTTGATTCCAGAAACATAATATTTGAAATTTTCTGAACAGTATTTAATTTATTATCAATTTATTACTCTAAATAAGCCATTAAACCATTTAAATCTTCAAGGCAAAACCTTACAGTCAAAGGCTGAACTAATTGCATATTGATGATCTACATGGAACCAGCTTTACATCGGTATATCATTTATATTTTTGTGACAAGCAATTAATTTACTATGAATTTAATGATTTATAAAGCCATTAAAACTAATTAAACTGCTACGGGTTAAATAGTCGTCAAAGGCTAGATCCAACCAGATATTATTAATGTACATTATAGTAGCTTCAATTTGATATATTTTTCATATTTTTAGGAGTTACATATAATTTCTTATGAATTTATTAACCTAAAAGACCATTAAAACCAATTAAATTACTGTAGTAACCACGTACAGTAAAAGTTGGATCTATTCTGATAAGATGATTCTACGTAACATTATCTTCAATTTGATATATTATACGCAATTTTTTGACGTGGTATGAATTTCTAATGAATTTTACAAGTTAGACCTATAATATGCAATTTTAAATTCGAACGGAATATTCCAGAGAATATTCCGCTGACTGGACAGGTTGACTTTGCATGCTGACTGGGACTAGATGTTGACCTGACGTTGACGTGGCGTTGATGAGGAAGTTGACCGGGATGACGACATGGCACGCACCGGTTTGATTGGATTTCGACCGTCTGGATAGGATCCGGTGGCTAGAAGAAGAGATTCACCCGATTTTGGCTCAGAATAAACAAGAAATAGATCTGTGTTAGCGAGACAAATCCATAGGTCAAATTGAAAAACTTAGAACATGAAAGTTATGGGGAATCATTATTCCTACCTTCTCACCAAAGGAATTTGGATTTGAAGAAACGAGCGCGAGTACATCTTGGATTTACACCGTCAGATCTGAAATATTGTGATGCGAAATTCTCCGGCTGTGGTGGATAAAAAGTGGTGAGGTTTTTCGGGATTGAAAGATTTCGACGAGTTCTACAACTTTCGTTTTTTGACTGAAGGCAAACGATGAAGTCTAGATGGGTTAAAAAGCAAAATAAGATTCGAGCATATGTGGATTCGGGATTTCGAGAAGGGAAACTCGTACAGCTGTGACTCCACGAGTTTATATGGAGATTTAGGATGTTGTAGAGATAGGTATTGGAGTAGGGAACAAGTAGAAACAAAAGGAAATCGATTCGGAGTTGTAGATAAAAAGTTATAGCAGTTTGAATAGAGATAGGTTTGACAAAAACCGTTTTGCACGATTTTTAAAGCAGCTAGTCATTCAGGTACGTGCCTGGGCACCGGTCGGCTGGCTGGGCCGGTCCGGTCCTTGCTGGGCCGCCGGCTGGCTCGGCCGGCCCGTTTGGTTTTTTTTTCTTTTTCTTTTTCTATTTACTTGTTTCCCTCATATCTTTTGCATACGAACTCAAAATGACATGATTCTTGTTTCTAAATTTTTATAAAATCGAATAGATCATTGTAAGATCATATTTGTAATCTTTTTACTAGTTTGCAAGTAGTGGGTTTATAAATCCTTGTATATTCCATATAATTTATATCTTTATTTGTTTGTATTTATGCCATAACTTTTTCATAATAGCTCCAAATGAGCTCAATTTTGTTTCTAAAATTTTGTAATATTAATTGGATATTTTTAGGTTATAATTATCAATAATTTATGCCTTAGAAACAGTGGGTTTTATAAAGTCAATTTAATTACCTTTAGGAACATTTGGGCGAATCAACTATAGGATTTAGATACCAGGATTTGGATTCAGTTTGTGAGAACCTTGCATGGATGTAATGAAATTCTTATGAATGCTTCATGATTTTCATTTTGAAATCTTGCACACCAATTCTACAATCCATAATCAATCCATGCCCTTTTGCCTATATGGCTACTTAGGTCATAACAAAAGAATATAAGATTTTGAATTCAAGGTTTTGAGGATTTTCTATTCAAAAAGTTTCTTCTCTTTGAGAATTTCCAACATAGTCAAACAATCAATCAAACTTATTTATTTATTTCACATTCCAAAATTAGGAGAATTTTGGGATGTGACAGTTTCCCTGTTTTATGTTGAAAGCTTTGAAGTTGCATTTGTTTTGTCTTCCTATGCTAGTGTACTTTTGTTTAAATAATTTGTTTTCTCAGGAGACTCCCTTGCATAGGAAGTGGGTTGGACTTAGATGTGTTGGATATTTGCTTCTTGATGCTCTCTTTCACTTCAAATCCATATCTCCTATTTGAGCATCATTGAAATTATCAAGCCCAACTTAAAGGCATTAAATAAAAGTACTTCTTGGGAGATAACCCAATAGTTTTATTGAGTCTTGAAAGTTATTACCTTAGTAATAACCTCTCCTTATCCTTTTTGGTTTTGTTTTTGAGTCAACATCAACCACTTTTGAGAAGTAGAGGAGTTGTGAAAAGTTATTGTCCTGGGACAGATTTTTTGTGCTGCATTGTAAAACTTCGTGAAGGAGCTCAGTACATCGGATGGAGCTGTAATTTTCTGTGCTTGTTCCCCAAGTTGTTATCCAACTTTCATTAGTTTTGCACTTTTTCATTTGAGTAACAGAAGATTTTAGAAAAAATCAATCTTTCCCTGCTGGTCTGTTTTGACAGATTTTTGCCATCATTTGCATTTGCCTCTTATATGATTCCCTTTCAGATTCATTTTGGGATTTTGGAAAGGATTTGCTACATTAGCTTTTGTTTTGATAGATTTCAGTTGAAGTTTGAACCTAAAGGTTTATTTTTTTGCATGCACTAATGTTTCCAATGAAGTTTTTGTGAGGCCTTGCATGAAAGGAATTTTTAGGTGTTGGAGAAAGGAATCTGCAGAGTCTGTCTTTAATAGGTAAAAGTGCTGCAAACAGAAGGTTCATGAAAACCTTATCTTTATATATTTTTGATGTTTTTATTACATATGGAAGGTTACGAGACGAAATAGAGGAGGAAACGGAGCCCAGGTGGGCCACACCCACCAGTGGCGTGGGACCCAGCTGGCCGTGCCACCAGGGGGTGTGAGCCCCCTGGAGTCCGTCTCTGCCCTGTTTTCGCATAGTACCTTCCTTATGTCGTAGGAATATATAACTCCCCGGATCCCCCGAGGTTCGTATATCGTGTTCTCGTCGATTTTTCATTTCAATCTATTTTTGTCAGGAAATATTGTCAAGTTTAGAGTCACCATGGTGTCTGCCAACGACAATGGAAAGAAGCCTGTGGAATATGATCCTCAAAACCCCAAGGAGGAGGAGATCTTGGTTGGGGATGAAGAGGACGTGAAGGAGGATGAGCATCCGGACACCCGCGCTACCGTCCAAGCATTAGAGTGGTGGCAAACCCTTTCAAGCTTAGGATGATAGCACGGATGTCTACAGCAGGGAAACCTCTGCGTCATTGCCTCGCTCCACGGTCACTTCGTCCACGCACCAAGAACCCATTCCATACTCTTATACATGAGCACCAATTCCAAAAGGTGCCCAAAGGGAAGTTGCCCTCTAGTTGGGATATGCCTCGTTCTAACTATGCAAGGAAGGAACACTCTAAGAAGGAAGAGTGGGGAAAGAATAACAAGGACTGGGATTCTCAGTCCGACATGATCATGAACTGCATTGAGCATAATTCAGAGTTGATTCTGAAGGGAATATGTCCGAGAGGCAATAATAAAGTGTTTATTATCTTATTCCTTATTTATGATAAATGTTTATTTTGCATGCTATAATTGTATTAATACGGAAACGTTAATACATGTGTGTTTAATAAACAAAAAGAAAGTTCCTAGTTATGCCTCTCTTATAAACTAGCTCATTGATTAACATGATGATCAAAGGTTTCTTGGTCATGGACACTGGATGTTGTTAATAACGAGGTCACAACATTGTTGGAATGATGCGATGAATATTCATCCGAATTATAGCATTACGATCAAGGTCATTGTGTTTATATTGCTATAACATCATACGAATCTTAGTCCTTAGACCATGAGATCATGTCAATCACTAACATCGGAAGAGTATCTTGATAACATCAAACGTCACACCATAACAGGATGACTATAAAGATGGGTTCAGTGATACGAATGTATTATGTTGAGGCTCATGGATCAAGAGTAGAATTTTTCCATCCCGATGACGGAGAGATATACTCTGGGCCCTCTTGGTGATATCACATTAGTTAGCTTGCAAGCAAGTGATTTGATCACTAGAATGTTTTATCACGGGAACGAGAAAAGAGTACATGTCGGTAACGAGATCAAACTAGGTATGGAGATACATATGATCGAATCTCGGACATGTAATATATCGCGAGAAAAAGGGATTGAGTTACATGCGTATAAGGTTCACACGATCACAGAAGTTATTGTTGAATGTGTGGGAGTCAGTACGGATCTCCAGGTAATGCTGCTGATTATTGATCGGAGAGGGTCTCGATCATGTCTACATTATTCGCAAACCATAGGGTGACATACTTAAGGGATACCAACACCATTTGGAGCAAATAATATGCCAGAGAAAGAAAAAGAAAGCGCAGGGATTTATTTCACTAGACACCGAAATCGTTTCGGTTGAAATTGCTGAAACTGGTTCTGCATGTGAAATTTAAATGTTGCAAGGGGTTTTATGTGAATGTTTGTTAATTCAAGTAATTAAAAAATTCTGAATAAATAAATAAAAGAGTTTTATTTAATGAGAGATTGCATTAAATTTGGTGGAAATTTAATGGAGGTGAGTGATACGTCCAAAACGTATCTACTTTCTTGAACACTTTGCTATTGTTTTTCCTCTATACTTGTGTGATTTGGATACAACTAACACGGACTAACGCTGTTTTCAGCAGAATTATCTTGGTGTCTTGTTTTTGTGCAGAAAATGAACTATCAGGAAAAATCCCGGAAAATATGCCAAAAATTATATTTCACTAGAAGATCCACGGAGCCAGAAGGGGAGACAGAGGGAGACCTAGGGGGGCCAGACCCACCCCAGGGTCGGGCCCACTGACCCTGTGCCTGGGGGAGGTTTGGCCACACCAGGCAGCTTCTCGGCCTCCCTCTGCGCCTATAAATTGCCTTCTGACCTAAAAATAGAGGGGGATTCGATAGTTTTCCACTGCAGAGACGGGGAATTTGGAGAGGATCATCTCCATCGTCATCACCAACGCATCTCCATCAACCACCGATGTTTCCCTCATCCATGAGTGAGTAATCCCCCGCTATAGGCTTGGGGATGGTAGGGATTGGATGAGTTCTATCATGTAATCGAATAAGATCTGTTAGGGGCATAGTGCCTAGTATCTCTATTAGTGCTATTTGACTTTGTTATAACTTGTTGTGCTTAATGCTTTTCACTAGGGCCCGAGTGACATGATCTCAGATCTGAACTTATTATTAAAATCATTACGATAGTATTGTTTATGATCTTATCTGCAATTTGTGTACACATATCATTGTCCGGATCCAAAGGCCCCAAAGTGACAATAATTGGGACAACGGGAGGGGATGGCTGTGGTGTGAGGATCACATGTCTTCACAGAGTGTTAATGCTTTGCTCCAGTGCTCTATTAAAAGGAGCACCTTAATTGCCAGTATTTCCCTAGAGGCCCTGCTGCCACGGGCTGGCTGGACAGGAGATGTTCTGCAAGTTCTCATTGCGAGCACGTATGACTATATTTGGAGCACATGCCTAGGATTGTTTAGTACTTGGATGCTTGTTATTATTTATCTACAATGCCCTAGTTCTTGAAGTTACATGTTTAGACTCATCCATGCAACGCCCGTCCATCCATCCCTATGCCTACCGCACTCGAATCCTACTGCTACCGTTACTGTTACTATTGCAACTGTTTCACTATCACTGTTGCTGTTGCTTTGCTGTTGCTACTACAAACTGTTTCTACTGATAAAATTTTGTGAGAAAGAACTATTTCCAGGTGCAGCTGAACTGACAACTCAGTTGTTAAGGCTTGCAAGTATTCTTTGTCTCCCCTTGTGTCAAATCAATAAATTGGGTAATACTACCCGTGAAGACTATTGCGATCCCCTACACTTGTGGGTCATCGGTGAGTGGAATTTTAAGTGGGTGGCTATTTATGTGAGTGGGAGCTCCACCCACATGAATGTGGAAGAGGTGGGGGCACCTCCATGGCTGCCATGCCATGGGAGGGGGCTTCCCCCCTCTCCCTATAAAAGGCACCCCACTCCCTCCTCTCATCTCACACCTCCTCGTGAAGGATCTCTCTTCCCCCTTTAGAATTTCCCCATGGTCTCGGATCAGCGAGATACATGTTCCCGGTGGCTTTTTATGGAAGGATTTGTTGCTTCCGCTGCTTCGCTAGAGCGAGGGCGTGGATGTTGTCGTAGTACGGAAACGTGTGTGCGATCACGGATGCACCACTGTTTTGCAGTGTTGGACTGGATGGTGTTGGACCTGCTAGACCGGTTGGACTTCTTCTCGATCTTGAGATCAGCAAGCGTTCTACTACATCATCCACAAGTATAACCTCGTTAATGTTATTCGGTCTTCGAGGGTATGTATTCTATGGATGTATATCCACTCGTTGCTTGTATCTAGTAGATAGATCTTGGTACATAGTTGTTCCCATCGTAGGAATTTTTTGTTTTCTATGCTGTGAACCCTACAGATTCAAAATCTGACCATTGAGATGGAGGATTTGAGGGAACTGATTGAAAAGCTTCTCGAGAGAATACCACCACCACCGAAGGAGTAATTCGTCATCAGGTTTTGGCATCCCCTTGGCTTGTTCCAACCTTGGGGAGTGTCGTGGTATCACATCATTATCTTTTACCTTTTTACCTTTTTAGTAGATTCATATCTTGGATAGAGAATTTATCTTATAGGTTGGTTTGCATAGTGTAAGTATCTCTCCCTTAGTTGGTTATTTATGTATCCCTTGGTGTGAGTGCCTTTATGGAGTATTAATAAGAAGTTTCATCTTTTACTTTTTGCACTTCTTATTTTAGTTTGCAATCTCTATTATATGATTGATCTTATTGATCACTATTGGTATCACTTTGGGAGCATCAAGTAGATCTAAATTGGTTTTGGCAAACCGAGCTCTGGTCAGTAGCAACACTTTTTGAGGTTTGAAAGGAAAAGAGAAAAGAACTTACAGGTATTTTATATTGTTTTCTTTCTTTCTTGATTGGATCATAAGATTACTATTCTTTATTTAAGATCTTTTGTGTCTTTAAGGAATATTACATGTTTGGCTTTATTACTTGTATGTTTGCTTGTTTCCTTCAACTCTTTTGCTTGCTACCCAGCCTTGCTAGCCAAAAACCTGTGCTGAGAGGGAACACTTCTCATGCATCCAACCCTTTAACCCCAAAACATGCGCCATTTGTGTCCACCATATCTACGTATTAGAATTATTGCTATTCCAAGTAAATTCTCAAGTTTCATCTAACTTTCAAATTGAAAATTATTTTGTTATGTGAAAACTAGTTAGTAAAGCTCTCACGAACTTGATGGCACATCTTATTTTCTTGCCTCTAATAAACTTGAACCATTGTGTCATCGAAGTTGTATATGCTTGCACCTATAAGTTGGGATTAGCAGAACCGTGCTCTCATGGGTAACGCTTTCAACACCTGTAAATACAAACCCAGTTGATATCATGCTCTTTTGTTTGCGGATGTCGTCGGTGTGAAATAAAAGGGGATCTTGTAAGTCCATGGAGTTATGTATGTGTGTTAGAGAAACGCCTGAGCCGCTAGCCTAAGCCATGCCTAATCATGGTGGAAACTTGCAGCATCACCATAATGAGCAATCTATGAAGCTTTCTGTAACATCCAAAAAATCATGATTTGAAAAGTTTACATATCATTCATGCATTCATAAGCATTTGGTTATTTCAAACAAGATTTCAAAATAAGAAACCATTTAAATGCCTATTATTTTATGCTAGAAAGGCAATGGTTCTGTTTTTAATCTCAAAGTATGAGAATACCTTGGTTTGATCAGAAATGTTTCAAAGATGAATGCAAAGCTTGCACAAAAATTTTCAAAACAAAATTCAAATATAAAACCATCTATATGCCTAATATCCTTATATTAATAAAGGCATGGTTTTATTTTTATTTTCAAACCAAAATGGTTTTTGAGTGTAAGTATGTGTTTGACACATCTTTGGACACTAGAAACACAGTACAAAAGTCTGTAGAAAATTTAAATTCAAACAGATTTGAATTAGCCATTCAAATTCAATCTAGAAAATCAAAACAGAAAAAGAGAAAAGAGAAAAGGAGGAAAACATAACAACAACGGCTTAACTAGCCCAACCCACCCCGCGGCCCAGCTAACAGCCCACCTAGCCCACCCGGGAAACCCCTCTCCCCTCTCTGTTTCTCACCGCGCACGCCCGCACCCACTCACTGACTGGTGGACCTCTCTGCCACGTCAACATCGTCGTCTTCAATCACGTGCCACAGACCCGCTCGCCGTTGTCGTTTCTTTGCCGATTGATTTTGAATCAATTGGATTGATTGCTTCAGTGATTCCCGCACCCGACCCTTTCCTACTTAAACCCCTTCTCGTGAGCCTCAACCCCCCCCCTTACTCTCTGGTTCTTACGATTTTGTTCACCACCCTCGTACGCACCTAATTCCACTTGCGGTTTCCTTTCTTGTGGTCTATAGCATCGCCTTCGTCAACACCCGCGCGTGCCCTACAATGAGCTCGACTCCGGTGAGGAATAGTTGTCGAACCCGAGCGCCCCGCCCTCGCATGTGACCTCCACTACGACTGCCTCAGCTCCACGACCTCGGTAATGCACAAAACCTTCCCCTTTACCCCCTAGTGCCGCCAGCCTGTCATTTACAAGCCGCCACCGCCATCGCCGCCATTTGCGCCTGCTCGTGGCGAGAGATCGATCACTGGATCTAGATCCAGCGGCTAAGATTAGAAGAGAGAGCGAAAGGGTACAGGCAGATCTGAACCGTTAGATCTCACTTAGATCCAGAGGCTCATGAGCGTGATCCGCACGAAGCGGTATGGGCCAATCAGGAGCCGCCGCGTGTCAGGATTTTTCTTTTAAAATCCAGATTTGAATTAAATAGATGAATTAAATTGTAAAATTCATAACTTTTGTTCTGTTTATCCAAAAAATGCAAATAATATATCAATGGATTCACAAAATTAAATCATACACATCTGTGGGCTTGGTCTTGTATTTTGCTTCTGTTAAAATGGAATTTTATGCAGAGACATTTGTAGGCTTATTTTGAGTATAAAAATTATTTAGAAAATGTTTTAAAGGCTATTTTGAGTCTATTTAGTCTATAAAAGTTTAGTTTAATATTTAGTACTATTTACTTGTCTTGTTTTATTTAAGAAAAATCATCACATGGCATTTGCATGCATTCATATATTTTTGCTTGATTAATTTGAATGTAAATTGGTGCTATCATTTTATGTGTAGATTTTGGTGCTAGTGGTGATTGTGATTGTGAGGATTGTTGCTACTCCCCCAACTACCAAGGCAAGTGGTGCTTCATATTTTTGTCCCAATATTTTTGACTATGCACTAGTAATATTTTGTATAGGGCTTGCATGATATTTTTGCTAAGTATCTATAGGCTATGCTATGGGAAATCCTAGTAGTTGTAGTCTTGATAGAATTTTCTCTAAGTTAAGATACTTGCTATATTGCCATGCTTATCCTAGCTAGTAGCAAACAATGGTGGATTATATTCATGCTATGGAAAATATTGTTAAGTCTTTGACTTGTGTTTTTGCCTAATAAAACAACTAAGTGAATGAATCACCTGGGTGGAATGGTATGTTTGGGTTATGTTGAGTGGTTACACAAGGCCCATATCTATGGTATACCTTGTGTATCACACTTGTGGAAAGCCACCCAGGAACAAAGGGATTTGAGATACTTAGTGTTTAGAAGCTTCTAGTGCAACCACATGGCATATGGGCTCTGCCTTGATCATATAGGTTGCAATAACTTAGCCATTTGGACAGTTGGTGGTAGGGTGATAGGATGGAACGCATCCATTTGGTCTAAGGGAAGGCTTCTGAAAGGTCTCGTCGCAATGCATGTCGAGTCTTGTGGGGAAAGTGCACCACCTCTCGAGAAGGAAAAATCTAAGTACTTAGCCATGTCCCCGACAGTGGACAATTGAGCATCAAGACGCTGAAGCTATCAAGGATCTCCTCATCCCAATTTCTAAGTTAAAAACTTGTGGTTGAACAAGGGTAAAGGTTCACCAATGTCAATTGGTGGTTCCATGGGAGTTTTTGTCAAACAAAAACTTAGTGTTTTCAACTGATAGGAAAAACCTATTTTGAGCAAAGCAAGCCTAAGCTGCACTTAGCCAAATTCATATAGAAGCTAGAAACTATTATTCTACTAAGGTATCACTTGCCAATACTATTCCAATGTATTGACCCACTGTGGCTGTAACTTGTGATGTTGCGGGTTACTCTGATGAGGATTAGGGTTATGAGTCTACACTCAACATGTTTACATGTGGCACATGAAGATGAAGACTTTACTTTATTTTGTTAAGTTGAACCCTTGTGCAAGCCTATGGATATGGAGTTGTAAAAGACTATGTTATCTCTGGAATGACGATGTAATAATGACCTTTGTTTCTGTGTACTTCATCTTAAACTATGGATGCTAGCATTTGATCCAGGGACTAGCATTGCAATCACAGGGACCTTTACCTTTACAAAGGTGGGGTCTTACACTTTCTTCTTATAAAAAAAGAGATACATTTTTAAAATAGGAAAGAGAGAGAAAAGCACCATTTTAACATGGTAAATAAGAGATTGCTGATATGCTCATTGTCTACTTGCCTGATCATTTTGATTATAGTATAGCCCCTGTATCATGTGCAAGGGGTACCCCGTTGGCAGTTCTCTATGATACACATGTACTTACTATGACAAGAACTTACCAGTAACTAAAGTTGAGTAGCATGAGGAGCGGCCCTCGTACTCAAGGGACAGGAGATTGCCAACTTATATTTCGTCAAGCATATACTCCATCTTTGTTCACTTTAACCTTAATCACCTCAAGATGCTTATGATAGGGGCAATGAGAGCTCAAAGCTAGTAAGTACCATAATCTTTTGAAAGATATTTATAAACTTGAAATCCCTTGCAAGTTGAGTCAGTAAACCTATTCCTCTCTATCTCCAGCAAGAATTTGAGTTGTTGTGTTTCAAGCATTCATATGATGATTCATTCAATCATGTCCTTTATCTTCCTTGTTTGCACAAGACTCTTATCTAAATGAGTATTACTTTGAAAGCTATCATTGTGAAAAATCTTTTATGTTTGAGCAAAGAGTACTCCCGTTATAAACTTTTTTACAAAAGATTTGCCTGAAAACTGTTTGCCAACTGTTCTCTGACCAAGAACAAAGTTTGCCAATTCCAATTATGATTTATCTTTATGCATCTTTATTTTGACTCCCATACTTTG
Organism: Avena insularis; assembly: GCA_023614405.1. Taxonomy (NCBI): domain Eukaryota; kingdom Viridiplantae; phylum Streptophyta; class Magnoliopsida; order Poales; family Poaceae; genus Avena; species Avena insularis. The sequence continues at coordinate 361,170,847 of CM042697.1, forward strand.
CAAGCAAAGTTACATAATGGTGAGTTGCTTTCACCTATGAGTTGTGTATTGGTAAGTGTGATGCTTCTTGTCTGTATTCTTTTTATCGACACTTCACTCCATAAACATGTGGACATGTGTACTGAGCTCAGTTTTCGCTTGGGGACAAGCGAGGTCTAAGCTTGGGAGAGTTGATACATCCAATTTGCATCACCATTCTATATCATAATTTGCTTCTATTCATCGATATATTTCATATTAAGAGGTGATACTTATGTCTTTTCATATGTTTTTGCATGTTGGATGATTCTTGGAGGATGAACTGCCAGAGTCAGGATTCTGATGGAAAAAGCGGTGTGTTGATACAATTTCGCGAAGATCAGAAAAATACCAAAAATACTAAAGAAAATTAAATTTTCCTACAAGACGAAGGATGCCAGAAGGGGAGGCGGAGTTGGGACACGGGGGGCCCACACCCCCCAGGAGCGGGCCACCCAAGGCCGCGCCTACAGGGGTGTGTACACCCTGGCCCACCTCTGGCTCCGCCCTCTCGCCTATATCTTCTCCTCGAAACCCTAAAGTCGGGGGGCGACCACAGAAAGATTCTGCCGCCTCTGCGGGGCGGAAACCACCGAGAGAGAAAGAGCTCTCCGGCTTACAGATTTCTGCAGGGGAAATTCCTTCTCGGAGAGGGGAGATAGTTGCCATCAACAGCACCATCAAGCTATACTTCATCGGGATCATCATCATCATCCACACCACCATCTCCACCAGCACCATCATCATAACTCCATCCCATTGTAACAATTGTGTTGAATCTTGCATTGTTCTTAGGGTAAACTTTCCCGGTATTGATTACTATTGTAGTTGATGCTTGTGAGTGGAACCATTGAACTATTGTTTATGTTCAGATTGCTATTCATCATCATATCATCCCTGATCTTGATCCATATGATGTCTCGTGAGTAGTTTGTTTAGTTCTTGAGGACATGGGAGAAGTCATGTTGTTAGTAGTGGACTTGTGTTGAGGTATTATTCAATGGTTTAATATTTAAGTTGTGGTTCTATTCTTCTAGTGGTGTCATGTGAATATCGACTACATGATACTTCACCATTTATGGGCCTAGGGGAATGCATTGTGTATTTGGCTACTAATTGTGGGGTTGCTGAGTGATGTAAACCTGAACCCTCATTTAAACCTTTGCACAAGGGAGTGTAGGATCTCAGAGTTTAAGGCTGTGGTTAGTTTTATATCTTAATTGCTTTCTTGTAGTTGCGGATGCTTACAAGGGGTTTAATCACAAGTATGTATTAGTCCAAGTAAGGTCAGTACATTAGCACAGTTTCACCCACACAACACTTATAAAACCAAAGAAGATTAATCAGCTATATGAAACGAAAGCACTTGATAGTATTCCCATGTGTCCTCGAGAACGTTTGGTCCTCATAGGTATTTCCGCCGGCTTGTCCTTTGCTAAGAAAGGATTAGGCCACTTGCTGCAATTATTTGTTGTCTTTATTTAGTTGCACTTTATTTCCTTGCTTTATTAAAAAACCCTAAAAATCCGTTTGCTAAGTATTTTCAGAGAACTCTTGAGCTAGTACTACTAGTCAGCACCTTATGTTCCTCGTTGAGATCGACACTCCTATTTATTGAAAGTACTATGATACACCCCCTATACTTGTGGGTTATCAAGGAACTCCATGAAAGATCTGGTAAACCTGTGAAGGCTGACGGGAATAGCTTTTCAGAATAAAAGCCACCTCTGAAGAAATGTTTTTGAAAACCTGCATGGCCTATGACCTACGGTCGGTGGCTGTAGCTAGTGCATCAAACACTCATTTTTAGTGAACTTGCTGAGTACGCTTGTACTCAACATATATTCTTAACCCTTGCTAGATTCTAAAGCCAATACATACGACGTCTACATCAACTTATGCTCAAGGGAATCATCACCAAAAGCTCAAGTTCTCAATGAACTCAAGGAAGTCAACATATACATCAACTAAAGTGAAGACGAAGTTGCTGATTAGATAGGAGTATAATCTTTAGCCATAGAACCTATTTATATAGAGTATTGCAATAGCAACAATGCAAGCCAAATAGTTAGATGTTAATATTATTAGCATGATAGTTATGAGTTGATTGTTTCTGGTTCTTCTTTGTAAGAAGTTTATTTCTGTCTATTTAGAGTGTTCTCTGGCACTTTTGTAAAGAGTCGAGTTGTAACCTATAGTTATGTCTTGGACCTGCTGTGTTTCTGTTGTACCACTCTAAGGGATGTAATACTAGTGAACAGTGTTTCATTGGTGTTATGTCAATGACTATAGTGTACTACATCATGCAGTGGTATGATGGGTCACCATAGCTGGTATCAGAGCATATGCTTTGACCTTAGGTTGGAAACCTAGCAAATGGGTAGAACCTGTAGGAAGGATAATAACAACAATAAAGAGTTCTCTAGAGATATGATGAATATTCAATTGGGAACAATTTTAATATTGGTAGTGCGATAATTCTTTATTATGATGCAATTTTAAGTAATTACGATGAGTTTTAACTCAATATAACTGATGATAATTTTTATCCACACCAGAATGTTCAAGTGTTGAACAGGACTTTATATGACTATGGAGGACATTGGACCAATACTATCAAACAACTTATGTGGAGTCTGGATTGTGAATCACGACTTCTCGTCAAGATCTACAGTTACTATGATGGGTAGGTATTAGCCAAGCACTGTGTCATGATGGGTAGGTATTAGCCAAGTACCGTGTCAAGATTTACAGTTACTATCGTCGTATGTGGTCCCTCAATATTAGTCGAGCTCGACGCCATCACGGTAAACAAATTACTTTACTGCCTTGCCATTTATTACTCTTATGGCATCTCTGACGCCATACATGTTTTACGCAGACGGATGCTCTTTGCACTCTCTTAAGCTACGTGAGCAACGATATGAGGGATGTTGCCAAGGGTACCATCATTCAACCCTTTCACCGCATGTTCCACTCAAAGCCGATGCTAGATAGCGTGCATAGGGTTAAAATTATTCGGGTGCTAAGGGGCAACAACGACCTGGAACCTCCCATTCAACCCCCAGGAGCGGATGAAGACGAGTCGGTTGTCCTCAGAAGTTGCTTCGGCTTATTCATGCTATGGACAAAGAGCATGATTCGCTTGGGAACGACCGGGGCCATCACCCCACAGACAGCAGGACCACCTGTCGTGCCAGCGCCAAGCCATGGCAAGACCCCCTTACTGCACCCGCCGTCACCTCCATGCGATGGGTTGGATGATCATATTGATGATATGCCCATGGCGCAGGATCCGAACAAGGACACCGAAGATGTCGATCAGTACATCAACACTCAGTATTGCAATGACGGCCTAAATGAAGACCCAACTGGTGGCCTCGTAGAGAAATCCACTTACAACAAGCGTCTCTTTGGTTCTCAGGAGACGCCTCCAGCTTGCGCGTTCACTGAGCCAGCTAATACATGCAACCGGCCCTTTATTCTAAACCCTGGCACACTACATAGGGCGGCCGTAGCTCAGATTGTGGTGCCTGTCTGCTCTCCAAAATGCAAGAAGGCCAGGAAAAGAAAATCTAGAAGCTCGAGCCAGCTAGTGGCGTCAACTACGAATCTGATCAGGTTTTAGGACGGGCCACCAAGGCCCAAGGATATTATGTGGAGGGTCCATGTGGATGGTGAGCCCATGCTAACTAAGAAATTTCTCAAGCTTGCTAGTTGGGAAATGCAAAGTGTGCATGACGGTGTGTTGACGGTAGAGAAACGCCTTCTTGTGGAGAAAGATCCCTCGCACATGGTATTCGTGGTTAAGGTGCCACCAGGCTTGGGATTCATCGACAATGTCCTCGCGGATCTGTTCTTCCTGCAGTTTGATGACACCTTCAACATGTTCCACCTGTACCCACTACACTATACCATGGTCCGCCTATTTTCTCTCAGCCTGGCCATGCAGATCATTAGAGAGAAAACCCGGGCATCGCGATAGTGGACCCTACTACATGCGTGACGGCTATTCGTGGCCTCCTACCAACAAGACATCTTAGTGGTGAACAAGACAAAGGAATACATTCTTGTGCCTTACTTTCCTGAGTAAGTCATTATTCACTCGCCACCATAACATGCTTTATTAGATTTTCATCATTCTTTTTCCAACACATACGTTTTGAATTGTTTTGCGCAGAGATCAACACTGCATACTCATCTCTTATTGCCGAAACATTCGCAAGCCACGTATTTCAACTCGGTCGAGAAAAGAAGAAAAACTATGACAAGATCAAGGAAGTTCTGGATGATGCTCTCACAGTCTATGCCTCAGCAGAAGGCACCACCTTCGTGCGTAAGAAGGTCAAGTTCGGCAGGCACGTCTTCACCCACGTAACAGAGTTCCCCTGCGTGAAGCAGCCGGAAGACAGTCAGAATGAAGCCTACTACACACTCCATCACATGAGGGCATTCCTACTAGAGCAACAGAATTCTACGCTGCCAGATCATCTCAAATAGTGGGCCAAATCCAAGGCCAAGATCAAATGATTCAGATATTAGAAAAGTGATGTATCGCATCCAGAAGCAGTTTGGGGCAATCATCTTTCGTGATATCATGACTTCAGGGGGGGATCTTCCACGGAGGCAATCCCCCGAAAAACCGTGACATAGTAGATCGCCTAAAGATGCAGGGTGACTATAGGGCGTTCATGACGAAACAAGGCGTCCTACCATTCCTTGAGCCTAGCCAGAATTCTTGATGTTGGCCTAGTTGTAGTTCTGAACTATAGATGAGCTTGTGCCATGTAAACTTTATCCCCAGAAGTACTTGTGTGTGTCAAAAAGTACATGCCACTACTTAGCTTATTAGGGTTATGAATCAACGCTTACTTATTTTGATTATTATTAGGGTTGTATATGAATCAATGCTTGGTTTTTGTGCTTACTCTTTGGTCCTTCTTTGCTTACTTTGGTCCTTCTTTTTTTACTTACTTTGGTATTTTTCGAGAATGAAGATGATTGAAATGTTGTGGCACACTACATATGTGAATGTGCTGCGATGGTATAGTGAGCCTTATGTTATGCACAAGTCCAGGTCTTGTGTATCCTAATTGGCTCACTGTTCCATCGTAGCATATTCCTATGTCCAATGACCTATATATACGAGGCATGCTTTTTGAGTTGGGACTACTTTCTTTTTTCGAGAATGAGGCACAAATCCGAGTTACTTTGGTCTTTTTTGAGAATGCTGATGATTAAAATGTTGTTGGACACTATGTATGTGAATGTGTTGTGATGGGCTATCCGGCCTTGTGCTTTGAACAAGTCCAAGTCTTGTGCATCCTACTTGGTCGTACAATTCGATCATATCATATTTTTGTTTCCAATAACCTAGGAATATATGAGGCATTCTTTTTGAGTTGGCACTATTTGATAAGTGTATCTTATATATGCGACTTTTACATGTTTTTTCACCCACCAGTTAATTATTATTGCCAACTTCTAGATGATGTGGTACGTCATGTACAAGGGACGGGTTTCCGGAGTCTATGATGATTGGAAAGACTACCGAAGACAGGTACACCATTTCAGCGGCAATAGCTACAAAGGGTACAAAACTATGGCGAAGGTGGAAGCTAGATACACCGCACTATCTAGTGGGAGTTAGACGAGGAAGCAAATGAAGACCTACACCTTTGTCGCGGTGATGCTTGTCGCCCTTTGTTGTCTATCCCGCATGTTTAGATGTCTAGACGAGATTTCGAGCTCTAACTTGGTCGAGACACATGTATTCATGTCACTAGCTACTTTGTAATTTGATCGAAACAATGTAACTTATACTATGTATTTGTCACATCCCAAAATTATCCTAATTTTAGAATGTGAAATAAATAAAATAAGCTTGATTGATTGTTTGACTTTGTTGAAAATTCTCAAAGAAACTTTTAAATTGAAAATCCTCTCAACCTTGATTTCAAAACATTATATTCTTTTATTATGACCTAAGTAGCCATATAGGCAAAAGGGCATGGATTGATTATGGATTGTAGAATTGGTGTACAAGATTTTAAAATTCAAAATCATGAGGAATGCATGAACATCATTGCATTAAACTCCAAGGAAATAATTCTATTGTTCCAAAAGGAATACCCACAACTCTAATTCGGTTTTTTCCCAATTCTAAGAGCAACCTAAGAGCTATGGTTTTGTCCATAGTAAACTGATACGTCGGAAACGTATCTATAATTTTTGATGCTCCATGCTTGTTTTGTATCTACTTTGCTTTGCTTTGTCTATACTCTGAGGTGTTTTTATATCTTTTCTGGAACTAACCTATTAACAAGTTTCCACAGTGCCAGTTGCCTGTTTTCTTCTGTTTTTGTTCCAGAAAGGCAGAAAATCAATATTCTCGGAATTGGACAGGATAAAAGCCAAAGTCATTATTTTTCCTGGAGCAACACTGCAACCCCAGGGGGGCACCTAGGCAAGTCCCTGGAGGTGCCTAAAGGGGGTGTGGGCCCCCTGGACCCCCACCGAACTTGATTCATGCGCCTATAAGAAGCCTCCGACCCAAAAACCCTAGGGCATCCAGAAGAAATCCACGAAAACCTCCGTAGCACCGCTGCCACCGAAGGGAAGATTCGGGGGACAGAAAGTCTCTGTTCCGGCACCCTGCCGGGACAGAGAAGTGCCCACGGAGCCATCTCCATCGCCAACTTCATCACCATTGCTGATTCCCATGATGAGGAGGGAGTAGTTCTTCCTCGAGGCTAAAGGCTCTACCGGTAGCTATGTGTTCATCTCTCTCTATGCATGGTCATATTGTGGTCATGAGCTTTGTAATCAAGTAGATCTACCTTCCAACTCAAGTGCTTCAATAGATCTCTGCTCTCCCCATGTGTGTGAAAGTGACAGCGTGCATGCCATGGTGGCACTTAGGTTTGAGTCTACATAAATACTTTTTGTGTTTTAATAGATCTATACTTTTCCCCACGTGTGTGTAAGTGATAGCGTGCATACCGTGTGTGGCACTTTGGCTAGATTGAATATTTGTTATGAGTTATATTTGGAGTTGGATGTCTCTATGAAATTGTGGTGTTTGTTGGAACCATCTAGCGCTCAAGGTGACAGTGTGGGGTTATCTATATTAGGGAAGGCGGAATTTGAGGGGTGCTGTTATAGCCCTACCGATGATTAGAGTGTCCAACCAGAGAGTAGTTAAGAGTAGTATCATGAAAAGAGGATATTTATATGAGAGAGTGTTCACTAGTGAAAGTATGATCCCTAGGCCTTGTTTCTAAACATTGAAACATCGTTTTCTACTAGATCTATTGCATGTTTGCTTGCTTTAGTCTTTACCTCATCGTCAAGCTACATCAAAGTATTTTATGCCACTCGCACACGTTCCCCCATGTCAACAACAAGTCCGAAACTATTTTCTGGCACCGTTACCACTTGTATTTCACTATCTCTTCGCCGAACTAGTGCACCTATACACCTGACAAGTGTATTGGGTGTGTTGGGGACACAAGAGACTTCTTGTATCTTGATTGCAGGATTGCTTGAGAGGGAATACCTTTGACCACTTCCACCCTGAGTTCGATAAACCTTGGATAATCTACTTAAGGGAAACTTGCTGCTGTTCTACAAACCTTTGCACTTAGAGGCCCAACAACTGTCTATAAGAATAGAAGTGCGTAGACATTATAAACTTCGAGCAAGAGTAAATCCTAAATAACATAATTTAATATAGCACAATTTTATAAAAACTTAGAAAATTATTTGAGTCAGTTTGGAGTTCAAATCAAGTTGTGATTTAAATAAGATAAGATAAAGGAAATGCAATAATATGCCTATGGGCCAAATCAAATGATAGTAAGTTGGAAATTTGGAAGTGGAATAAAATAGGTTCCAAAGTGCCCTAGAATATTACTTTGAATTAAAAAAAATAGAAATGTAAATGGTTCAATTTGGATTCCTAAAACTCAAACTAGAAAAGAAATAAGAAAAAGGAAAAAGAAAAGAACTAAGCCTACCTACCCAGACGGATCAGCCCAGCCCACCTAGACTAATGCTCGCCCGGGAAGCACGCAACAGCAGAGCCGCAGCCCATTCCTTCCCAGCCCGCTCGCAGACCCCTCTCTTCCTTCCTCAATTTTTTTCTTCCGATAGGTGGGCCCCGCCCATCGTCTTCCTCCCACAGACGGGAGCGAACCTGTCTCGATCCCGAACGGGGAAATCCCGATTTTTGCGTCGATTGTTGCCCCTCTCTCATGAAATCTGACCTATTTAATCCCCGCACTCCCCACCCTTTTCTCCTTTCGATTTTTTGCCAACCCTAGCCACATAGAGGTTCCGATCTAGCCGCACCGCCGAACGTCGAAGGAGCTCAAGATCGATTCTATACCGAGTTTCCTAGCACCCCGTGCCCCTCTCCTCCCCTCTATTATATCCCTCTCGCTGCACCGCTTCGATCTGACCCATTCCCCCTCTCTTCAGACCTCTAACGCGGGCATGATTCATCGCCGGACCCCCGCAGCTCCCTGCCGCCTCCAGACTTCCCTCCTCGCCGTTCCAGGAAGCAAGCGGAGACGCCGTAAACACCATAGACTCCCCCTCATCGCGCCGCACCCAGTAGGCGTCCTCAACACTTAAGGATACCACCAGAGCACCGTCGTCATCCAAGCTTGAGCCGCCACCGCCGTTCATCGTCGTCGCTGATATCATCCCTAGGTGAGACCACGTCCGGCTCATGTAATCCGTCAGATCCCAAACTGGCGTCCAGGATTAGAATCCCAAGATGAATCGGTACCGTCCAATGGTACATCGCCGCGTGGCGCTGAGTCAGCAGCCGCGTCGGTAGAATATGCCAGGGAATATTTCCTTCATTTTCTAGAAAATAAGAAAATAGCCAGAAATTGTAATAAGCTTGTAAAATTCATATAAAATGGAATATAGATTAGAAAAACATATAATATATCGTTGGATTCAGAAACGTATGTAGAATAATAATAGTTGATTATATAGGAATTTTACAATATATATTTACTATAGTAATTTAAATGAATTAATTGATGTTTTGGAGTAAATAAATCATAGTAAAATATTTATAGATCATAAAAATACAAATAATATGTCTATGGAATCCATGTTTCATGTAGAACACTAATCTGGACTTAGATATATTTTTTGTCGAAAACAAGAATTTAAATGATTTAAACCCTTCTAACTAGTATTGTGGTTATGACGAGTGCAACCATTATATCTATGAGGATTGTGAGGATTATCTAGTCGACTACATCTATCAAAGGCAAGTGGTGCTATCTTGGTCATAAATGTCCTATTGTTTTCCTATCCATTGTAGATGTTTTCTTAGAATTGCGTATGTAGGAATTGATGTGTATATGTTATGTTATGTCCCATATTATTTCCTAGTATTCCTTGTTTATAAGCCATCGTATTGGTAGATTGCTTAGCTATGCTATTTAGACGAGGAAGGGAATCACACCATGAAAAGTTATATGTTTTGAAAGGCTTATATTTGGCTAAATTACAAACCAAAATTAATAAACCACCTAGGTGGAATGGCATTGATTGGATCAACAGAGTGAAGAATTATGGTGGGGAATGCCGCCCAGGGTATAGAGAAAGGATTGGCTTCTTTGTTTGGTAGCTTTCATGTACAACCATGTGCCAGTAAGAGTGGATGGCTGGCTGGACTTAGTAGGTTGTGGCGACTTGAACCCTACGTAGCCAGAGATGTAGATAGTGTAGGTTGGTACGGTGCGTGTATGGGTTTGGGAAGCTCTTCCCGAATTGTCTCGTCTTGGACTTCTCCCTATCATCACACAATATGAGTGTGGTGGTCCGAGCTGGGTTGGCCAGGTCACATGGATAAAGTGTACAAATCCCTACAGGGTGTATAAACTAAGTATTTAGCCGTGTCCCCGGTTATGGACAATTTGAGCGACCTGATATTGATGTTATGACGTATTTCTCACTCATCCCAATTTCGCAATTACTTAAAACTTGTTGGGTGAACATAATTGGGTAGGAGCACCTGGGAGTGAACCAGAGTGTCCTATTTATCGTATTAGAAAACTACTTTGATACAATTATTTGGATAAAACTATTGCTTTATGCAAATGAGCCTAAGCTCCACCTAGCCAAATAAGCATGTAGTTGATATATCTGTTGTTAACCATTTTATCCTACTTGCCATACATTCTATGTATTGATCCTTCGGGGCTACTACGTTTCATGTTGCAGGTTATATCGTATCTGAGTGATCGTTCATAGGTCGCGAGACTCCACTCAACAATTGTTCTCCTGTGGTACATTTGAAGGATGGAGATCTACCTTGTAATTGCATTCCGCTGTAATATAATGTAAATTCTAGATCATATTCATTGTATTTATGATGAACAGTTATATTTGGTATCATTTTCTGGATCATATTCTAGATTTCCTAGTAGTGCGTGGGAGCGAGTTCGTGTAGCGGGCGGATCTACCGTGGCAGGGCCACTCCCGGCACCAGTACCTCTCCTTGGCTCCATGGCTGGCAATGGCGTGGTCGATGTTGATGTTGAACACAAAGACAAAACAGACGTTGGTGATGATGACGGAGCTCACGAAGTTGTTGAAGCTAAAGCTGATTGTCGATGCCGAAAACGTGAGCGCCCCCCTACTTGGCGCGCCAGATGTCGCGTCTCGCCAACGCTGACATTGAGGATGTTCGGCACCCCTTTTTTGTTCGATAATGGGAACGAATGCGTTCCGGCCTCAACGTCGACGTAGGAACTTGCTGATACGAGCACACAACACACACATAGAGCACACACACACAACCATTTTTTACCCAGATTTGAGCCGCCCTTTGGCTAACAACCCTACGTCCTGCTTTGGTGGATTATCTGGGATGGATCAAGGTACAAGATGATGAACTCTACGGTGCCGGGGAGCCGCTTTCTCTCTAGCTTCTACACTTCCTGGGCTTCCTCTTTCTTTCTTTTCTCTCTTCCTTCTTTCCGACGCGGAGGAGGATATCAACTCTCTCTCTCTCTCCCTATCTGCTCAGTTGAAGCTCTTCTCTTAGAACTCTCTCTGATCTCTCAAGACTCCAATCCCTCCGAAAACTCTGATTCTTCCTATGGCCAGCTGCCTCCTTTTATACTCCAAGGGGTCACTACAAGAGCCAATGTGGAGCACCGCCAAGGGCATTCCCGGGCTCAATCGTGGTGTGCCACACGGTCTTCAGGCAGGTGGGCAGTGCATTGCACATGCGCATTTGATGGCTGAGTGACAGCTCAGGCTCTAAGTTGTCACTCCTGTCGGTGACGTGCTGCAGCGAACTGCAATGCCATGATGATGTCCAGCGGCGTTGGCGCGCCGCCTGTTCCCAAGTCCGGGCCTGACACATCTTGTCAGGCTCAGTTGACTCCGGTTCCCGGGCCGCGCCTGGCCTAGGAGAAGCGTTCCCATGGTCCTTCTGGGGTTCAGTCGAGGCCGCTTCTTGGCTTCGATGTCCCCAATCGTTCCCTTACCCTCCTTCCGGGGCAGCCCCAAGAACGAGGGGTCGGATTGCCTTGCGTGCGTCGTTGTATTTTCCTCCTTGTCCGTGCCCTGCTGGCGGAGCGAGGCTCGTCTCGTATCATTCGTCTCAATCATAGGTATCTACATCGTAGCTAACACTTAGTCTCCATAGGTTCATCATGCCAAGTCCATACCTGCTTGGAGCACACGGTGCTCGCATCCTTGCGACGTCTTTGCCGGCCAGGCCATGCATTCGCTGAGCCGCTGAATGGTGGGTCCTGGCCCACCTCTACGGCGCAATGCGAGGGACCCCGATCCTATTGCACCGACACTAGGTAATTAACTAATTAGAGTTGATCAAACTTCCCAAGTAATACTAGAAAAAATATTTTTTCCTAAATTTCTTCTTGCGTGCTCCCATAAACATTGCTTGTAATATTTGCATACATGATATTCTAGAGGCATCTTAAACTAATAGCCCCATGACTGATTGGATGGTTCTTGTAGGTTATCATGTCTCTATCTTTGCCCCCACACATCAACTATATGTTTAACACCAATATCATGCAAAGCATATGCATGCAGCAGTTGCAATCAGCATGACACAGTAGCAAGACAGTAATGCTTGTCTCGCGAGATCTGCACATTGATCAGGCATAAAAACAGAATAAAGGTACTGTATCTCCAACATTAAGGAAATTAATTATTGGTGTCGGCGTTTATCGTATTTTCACATGAGAACAATTCCACAATGAAGAGAGTACATTAACTCTTCATACATATAAACTGTGACAACCATATCTTAAGAGATGTACTACAGAAAGAATTCCAGGTAATGACTAGAAGATATTTACTCAATTCCATGACCAATTAATCCAATAAAAAATATATATTGCTTAGGGTATGTACAAGTACAATGGTTGATAATACAGTCTTATTTTATACACGCCACATAATTTTGATACGATAACAAAACATGATATACAATGAGTTATTTATAGTCTTATCTCTAGCGATAGATATCCCTAAATATTTGGTGAGACATATTGTTTGCTAAGAGACCATCTCTTAGATAAGAGAAGACAAAAAAAAATTCCCCCTCTCCTCCACCTTAGAAATGATCCGGTATTGTTAAGATAAGTGATAAGACCATTATATATGCCCTTATCGATTCTAGAGATGGGACATAATACTTCCATTTCTACATATAAGAAGTCGTAATGACTATTTGAAGCATGACAAGAGGTTGCAAGTAACCTTAGTATCAAGTATTTGAAGCAACCACAGCAACACACGTGGCAAATGCAGGATTACAAATGTGATGGATATCAATATACTACAGCGTGCATTAGCAAAGATTACAAGCACGGATCGCTTTCTTTATCTGAGTTTCTTTTCCTCAGGCGTTTTTTTTGTTTTCTCTGTAAACTATGCTAGTGTGTTGTGGAGTACATGTTTTTCCCGTTTTTAATGAAAAACTGAGCTCCTGCAGTTCACTGTCAAGCACACTGGTCATGAAAGTGATAGATGCTTTGCCACAACATGTGTGATGCTCGCTGAAGGACAAGAGACGTGAGACATTGTTGAACCAGACATCAAGATACTGCACGTGACAGTAACAATATCTCTTTAATTAGGCATATATATAGGCTAGAAAAGTCTGTACACTGTCCTCTCACCTTCTTATATGAAGCCAACCGGTTCACCAGGACCGTCTCCCCTATAGGCTATCACTTGCAACCGTAGTTTTCTCAAAAAGAGAAGTGGGCGGCCGACCTCTCGAAGCTTCTCCAGCAATGGCAGTCTCCGTGGTGACCTGCCACAGCCTACATCCACCTGTGATGGACGACAACCAGCGCCACCACCGGCTTCACCACCCAACTGTCTGGGGAGACTTCTTTCTTGGTTTCAGGCCATGCACTCCGGCACAGGTGAACTAACTTTAGCACACAGTACACAAGTTCAACTTTCTTTGGGGCGACCTGTTTGTCATCAAATTAACGTGGTAGTATTATTACCACCGCGCCACAACTTACAATCACACTATTTGTCTAGATTCGCATTCTAGACAACTTTTAATATATAGATACACATATATCTAGACAAATTTGCGAGACCCTTTCTAGGATGGAGGGAGTATACATTCTATTGTCACAATAGGATATGTATTAGTATAACTGTAGGCACATCATGAAATGTCTTTTCCATTTGAAGCCTCTTCTCCGGGTTCCACTATTTCACAGGATATATATGTCCTTTTGTTACGCTACCAATAATTGAACAGTCAACATGCATAGCACACAATATCAACATGAGATTTAATCAAACTTTCACAAAACAAGCACGATTTCTAACAAAACAAATAGTACATCATGAAGCATGATTTATAACTTTACTTACTTTTTTACTGAAACATACTTGAGGTTTACTTACATACATCTAAGGGGCTAGATATGAGCCAGCTCGAACTCATTAAGCTCTTAACATGGAAAGAGTTCAGAATCTGACTCCTTCAAAGTCTGGGTCTAAGAGCATCTCTACCAGCGCATAGGCATAAGTTACTACTAATACGTTTTCCTAAAGCAAGTCCCGTCCCCCCCCCCCCCCCCAAACTGTAGCAGCTCCCTCTGCTAAAATTTGTTCTTTTTAATGGATTTACCCTGCAGAACCCGGGGTCTTTGGTGCATACAAGTATTTTTATTCGAGCGATGGTGGTTAAGTAAAGTAATACTTATATTCTTCCCACTACTTGATAAAAGGATCTTTTGATTATCAGTAGAAACGATCTTTCCCTTGCCTTCAGAAGTATTTCTCTTTTGATGTCGCAAAGTTGAAACCAAGAAATATTGGCTATGCTCCCGATGTTTCCAACACTTCCAATAAAACCCACTTGTAGAAATATTTTAACAATGTTTTCGGTAATATTTGTAGATATTACTTGAACTATTCCTTTTTTATTCATGTCCGCGTAAAAGGAGAGAGAGAGGGAATTGAAACCTTGATAGTTCCTAGAACTATGCCAGTTTTCTAGACTGGAGCTATCAACCACTCAGCCATCTCTCCACAACCTAATCCCTGTTTTACTCCTGCAAATAGAACATAGCCATATAAAAAGATCTAATAACCTCTAGAAAGATCTCGGATGCAAGTCCCTTTTCAACATATCTCGGTGCCCGGTTATTCAATCCTTTGATAACCAAGGTCATTCTTTGATATGAGCCGGACTCAATCGAATTGGATCCATTCCAAATAGCGAGAATTAGGACTCTTGATCCCTCTCAATCTCTCTTTCAATTCGAGGATCCAGAAAGGTGTTTTCATAGTCATCTCTGAATACTTTTTATTCCATTTTTCTATGATATGTCTTTCTATATGAAAATTGGTTATTTACGAATGTCTAGAAGTGGAGTCATCTTTTATGTGGTTTTCCGGGTTAAGCAATGAATGTAGAATCCGATTCAATAGAAAATGAGAAAATACACAAACAAAATAGAAGAAATAAATGTATGTAGGGATAAGATGCAGCATAGAGGAAACAAAGGTTAAACAAAGCGCTTTTGTTTGAACAAAATGGACTACTATTTCACCGAGTAAAAAAAGAGACGTTCTAGATAAGTTGACAATGCTAAATTGAATTAACTGGTTTAAGTTCCGCATATTTGCACAATAATGGGAGTACATTATGTTACTCCTTCACGAATATGATATTCTTTGGACATTTGTAATAATAGCAAGCCTTATTCCTATTTTGGCATTTTGGATTTTAGGTCTTTTAGCCCCAGTTAGTGAAGGACCAGAGAAGCGCTCTAGTTATGAATAGGGTATAGAACCATGGGCGGTTGGCTACAATTTTGAATACGCTATTACATGTTTGTGCTAGTTTTTGTTGTTTTTGACTATTGAGACCAAGAAATATAGGTATGCTTGCCATCCACACCAGAATAGATAGAGTTTTCCGAAGAAAATGCTAGTGGAGAAAGGCCTCCTAGGGATAAGAGACATAGGGCTAAAGAGAGAGCCAAAAAGGATCTTTTGTGTCCAAAGCTGCCAGCCAGCAAGAAAAATCCCCACATCGGGACCTCCCAAAGGCTTCCAGCAGCATATGAGGTTCCAAACTTTGTCTCCGACAATGAGGTTGTGGCACGGAGGAGGCTTTATTGGGTTGCCTTTTAATATATACTCCCTACCTTCTAAAATATAAAGATGTTTTAGCGCCTTTCCAAAACACAGGTATCTATACATATTTTAGTGTGTAGGCTCACTTATTTTGTTTCGAGCCTACATACTAAAAGACGTCTAACATGCGCTTTAAAAAAAGCTAAAACATCTTATAATTTAGAACGGAGGAAGTATATGTATCTGTACCAACATGTATTGCAATTCTGCGACAACGAGTGAGTTGTAGTACTAATCACTACATGCTCTCGCAGTGCCAATCCATGAAGAACAAGGCTCAAGTCATGAAAGAAGAGCTGAGGACGAGGATAGCAGATTCAGGTTCCGCCGATCTGTCTCTAAAGCTCGAGCTTGTGGATGCACTACAGCGGCTCGGTTTGGACTATCACTACAAGAAGGAGATTGATGATTTGCTTTGTGGGATCAAAGACGACGGTGATGAACCCTATGATCTTCACACAACGGCTCTTCGGTTTTATTTGCTCAGGAAGCAGGGATATACTGTTTCACCAGGTAACAAACTTGGTTACAATTCGAAATCGTATGTATGAAACCAACAGGTATGTACTATAATGTTACCCCGCCGTTTCAGATGTATTCCTGAAGTTCAGAGATGCCGGAGGAAACATTACTTGCAATGACACAAGAACCCTATTGGACATGTACAACGCTGCCCATGTTCGAACCCATGGAGAAGAAATGCTCGGCCACGACATCGTTTACACCAAAGACCGTCTGCGGCTCGTCCTGGAGCAATCGTTATCACCATCAGTGTCGCTCGATGGGGTGCGCCACGCCCTAGAAACGCCTCTTTTCAGGAGGCCTCGAAGAGTTGAAGCGAGGCACTACATCTCGGTTTACGAGAGAATGAGTACAAGGAATGAGGCCATCTTGGAGCTAGCGAAGCTGGATTTCAGTATTCTGCAAAGTCTGTACTGCGAGGAGCTAAGGGATCTTACGCTGTAAGGGACTTTCTTTAAAGGAGATTACTATATCGGTATAATTCCATATTTCGTAGTTCCAACCCTTGAACTATCGGCAGAATTTTCAGATTTGTTACTACCCTTTTAATAGTAGACAACAATTTCATAACCCTTAATATAACAATTGCAATATGGTATGATGGATGGGCGCCGTAAGTGCTAATAATCTTTGGGTGTGTTTGCAGATGGTGGACAGAACTCCAACTCCAAGATCATTTGAGCTTCGCACGAGACAGGATGGTGGAGATGCACTTTTGGATGCTAGGTGTTTTATTTGAGCCACAACATTCATACGGACGAATCATGCTCACAAAGCTCTTTACATTTGTATCGATATTTGATGACATCTACGACAGCTACAGCACCTTAGAAGAAAGCAAGCTCCTCACCATAGCAATGGAAAGGTCTCTATATATCTATATGTGGGCTACGGTAGTTTCAATAACCAATGTGTTGCTAGATATACTAATTCTTGAAAAAAAAACTTTGTTTTTCTTAATGAAACACTAGGTGGGATGAGCAAGCTGCTGAACAACTCCCTGGGTACATGAAGTTCTTTTACAACAAAGTACTCGCCACTGTAAAGGCCATTGAAGAAGACCTGAAACGTCAAGGAAATAAGAATGCTGACTATGTAAAAAAGCTAGTAAGTTGGTGTCTCCTAAACATGTTTAACAGGAGATAAGAAAAGAAAAAAATACATGCGTTACTCTCTTATGATCACAAAATATATACTCCTCCGTCCCGAATTATATGTCGCATTTGTCTAGATTTACAAATAGATATGTGAATCTAGACAAATGCGGCATCTAATTTGGAACAGATCCAGCTAATATCACTGTCGTTGTGCAGCTAATCGATGCAACGAAATGCTACTACAACGAGGCAAAATGGCGCGAGGAAGGCGACGCGCCGGCTACCGTCGAGGAGCATCTACTATTCTCAATGCCTAGCAGCTGCTGCATGCACGTACCGGCCCACGCCTTCATCGCCATAGGCGCCACCAGCGACGCCATCGACTGGGCCATGACCTGTCCCAAAATCATTCGAGCTTCCTGCATCGTCGGCCGCGTCATCAATGATGTAGCTTCACATGAGGTTGCATATATACTTACAGCTAAACACATATGTCATGTCTTTTCCCCTAATTTGCAGCTGAACATTAGTAGATCATGCACTGACATGATTGTTTGTTAATTGCGTTTTTTCCCTCTCAAATGTTTCAGCGAGAACGAGATCAGTACTCGGGGCAGCAGCAGGGGATGTCGACGGTGGAAGCATGCATGGAGGAGAACAACTACACCGCCAAGGAAGACGCGTACAGCAAACTCAGGGAGCTCATCGAGGAGTCGTGGATGGACATCAGCGAAGAGCACTTCAGGCCGGCCGGTGCCCAACCGTCGGCGCAGCTCCTGGAAGTGGTGGTGGATGCGACTCGCATGCTGGACTTCTTGTACAAGGATCAGGACGCATACACTATCCCACAAGCACTCAAAAGGGTAGCAGATTCTATATATGTGGATCCTATATAAAAACAAAAGTATTTTAATTCGTGTATACCTATAGTGGATACCTATATAGTCCCTCAGTCTCATATTACAGTCAGATTACGTGAGATTGGTTTACCGTGGGTAATCCACTAGACTGGACTCTTCTCATTATATTTTTTTTTTTTTTGAGATTAAGACTGCATTTATTCAACGTTCTACATCAGCACAAATCCAGTACGGTACAAAGTCTGGTAGATAACCCAACATTACAGGAAAGGAGTAAGGCGCCAACGGCCGGCCGGCTACGTCGACAGCCAAATATCGGGGCTGTCGGCGTAACCCGTGAGGTAACGGTGCCGAGGGTAGCCATCGGCGTAGCGTGGCCGTCGGCGTAGTAGAGAGGGTTGTGCCGACGGTGGTCCTCGGCGTAGGTATAGCCCTCGGCGTAGCCCAGTTTAGACACGGCGATGGAAAAGGCGTTAGGCAGACAGCTGGCCGTCGGCACAGCTCTTTGAAATTTTTTGTTTGGTATGTGCCGACGGCCTAGCCTCCAGATTTTTTTCTTTTATCTTATTATTTTTTGAAAAATCATAACTAAATCATTCTAATTCAGAAAAATACAAATAATATATCAAAATTTGCAGAAAAATAAGACCTATCTATCTACACTCAAATATTACACATTTATAAAAAAATTAAGTAAAATATAAAACATTATATATAGTTTAAAACGGGCATTATAAATTCAAAAACGATCCAAACAACGTGAAACCTTTGCGTGGTGTCATATTATGTGACATAGTTAGAAATAAAAATATCAAACTTGGTATATTGATTATGTCTCAAAAAAACCTTCACAAAATGACCTATCTCGTTCGAGGTTTCTTGGCTTTCGGGTCAAATGACCAATGTTATGGCTACAATAAAGGCATAATTTGTGATAATGTTTCCGTATTGTGCATAAGCGTGCATCATGGGATGGCGAACAATGTTTGAGGAGGAAGTTTTCCTTTTTGTCGCACCAAAAAGCCGTTTTCCATTTTCCGAGTGCAAAAAACGGACAGTTTTTTGAATCAATCACCAAATGGCTAATTCAAAATACTACCGTCACATTTTTTAAAAATACTAGACAACCTTACATGGATAATGTCATAACAGGGGGATCTCAAACATTTCCGTCTATCCCTGGTGAAAAAGACAAATTCCTGCCGAATCGGCAAGAAGTGGGACAGATATGAACTACAGGTACATGATCGGATGCTCATGATTTTTTACAAAAAACATTTTTAGGTTCAAAATATGTTGTTTCATCATAGATACACTTCAAGTTTAGCGAGTCTCAACCCCGAGCTAAGAATCTTCATGCCCACCCTTCGACAAAGTTTAACGATAGTTTAAAATGGGCATTATAAATTCAAAAACGATCCAAACAACGTGAAACCTTTGCGTGGTGTCATATTATGTGACATAGTTAGAGGAAAAATATCAAACTTGGTATATTGATTATGTCTCAAAAAACCCTTCACAAAATGATCAATCTCGTTCGAGGTTTCTTGGCTTTCGGGTCAAATGACCAATGTTATGGCTAGAATGAAGGCATAGTTTGTGATAATGTGTCCATATTGTGCATAAGCGTGTATCATGGGATGGCGAACAATGTTTTAGGAGGAAGTTTTCCTTTTCGTCGCACCAAAAAGCCGTTTTCCATTTTCCGAGTGCAAAAAACGGACGGTTTTGTGAAACAACCACCAAATGGATAATTCAAAATACTACCGTCACATTTTTCAAAAATACTATACCACCTTACATGGATAATGTCATAACAGGGGGATCTCAAACATTTCCGTCTATCCCTGGTGAAAAAGACAAATTCCTGCCGAATCGGTAGGAAGTGGGTCAGATATGAACTACAGGTACATGATCGGATGCTCATGATTTTTTACAAAAAACATTTTTAGGTTCAAAATATGTTGTTTCATCATAGATCCACTTCAAGTTTAGCGAGTCTCAGCCCCGAGCTAAGAATCTTCATGTCCGCCCTTCGACAAAGTTTAACGATAGTTTAAAATGGGCATTATAAATTCAAAAACGATCTAAACAACATGAAACCTTCGCGTGGTGTCATATTATGTGACATATTTAGAAGGAAAAATATCGAACTTGGTATATTGATTATGTCTCAAAAAACCCTTCACAAAATGACCAATCTCGTTCGAGGTTTCTTGGCTTTCGGGTCAAATGACCAATGTTATGGCTAGAATGAAGGCATAGTTTGTGATAATGTATCCGTATTGTGCATAAGCGTGTATCATGAGATGGAGAACAATGTTTTAGGAGGAAGTTTTCCTTTTCGTCGCACCAAAAAGCCGTTTTCCATTTTCCGAGTGCAAAAAACGGACGGTTTTGTGAAACAACCACCAAATGGATAATTCAAAATACTACCGTCACATTTTTCAAAAATACTATACCACCTTACATGGATAATGTCATAACAGGGGGATCTCAAACATTTCCGTCTATCCCTGGTGAAAAAGACAAATTCTAGAATCAGAGGAAGTGGGTCAGATATGAACTACAGGTACATGATCGGATGCTCATGATTTTTTACAAAAAACATTTTTAGGTTCAAAATATGTTGTTTCATCATAGATCCACTTCAAGTTTAGCGAGTCTCAGCCCCGAGCTAAGAATCTTCATGCCCGCCCTTCGACAAAGTTTAACGATAGTTTAAAATGGGCATTATAAATTCAAAAACAATCCAAACAACATGAAACCTTCGCGTGGTGTCATATTATATGACATAGTTAGAAGGAAAAATATCGAACTTGGTATATTGATTATGTCTCAAAAAACCCTTCACAAAATGACCAATCTCGTTCGAGGTTTCTTGGCTTTCGGGTCAAATGACCAATGTTATGGCTAGAATGAAGGCATAGTTTGTGATAATGTGTCTATACTGTGCATAAGTATGCATCATGAGATGGAGAACAATATTTTAGGAGGAAGTTTTCCTTTTCGTCGCACCAAAAAGCCGTTTTCTATTTTCTGAATGCAAAAAACGGACGGTTTTGTGAAGCAACCACCAAATGGCTAATTCAAAATAGTACCGTCACGTTTTAAAAAAATACTAGACCACCTTACATGGATAATATCATAACAGGGAGATCTCAAACATTTCCGCTCATCCTCGGTGAAAAGATAAATTCTCGCTAATCCAGGAAGTGGTCGATATGAACCAGTACATGATCGGATTCTCATGATTTTTTATAAAAATCATTTTAGGTTCAAAATATGTTGTTTCATCATGGATCCACTTCAAGTTTAGCGAGTCACAACCCCGAGCTAAGAGTCTTCATGTCCACCCTTCGACAAAGTTTAACGATAGTTTAAAACGGGCATTATAAATTCAAAAACGATCCAAACAACATGAAACCTTCGCGTGGTGTCATATTATGTGACATAGTTAGAAGGAAAAATTTCAAACTTGGTATATTGATTATGTCTCAAAAAGTCCTTCACAAAATGACCTATCTCGTTCGAGGTTTCTTGGCTTTCGGGTCAAATGACCAATGTTATGGCTAGAATGAAGGCATAGTTTATGCTAATGTGTCCATATTGTGCATATTTATGCATCATGGGATGGAGAACAATATTTTAGGAGGAAGTTTTCCTTTTCGTCGCACCAAAAAGCCGTTTTCTATTTTCTGAATGCAAAAAAGGACGGTTTTGTGAAGCTACCACCAAATGGATAATTCAAAATACTACCGTCACATTTTTCAAAAATACTAGACAACCTTAAATGGATAATATCATAACAGGGGGATCTCAAACATTTCCGGCTATCCCTGGTGAAAAAGACAAATTCCTGCCGAATCGGCAGGAAGTGGGTCAGATATGAACCACAGGTACATGATCGGATTCTCATGATTTTTTACAAAAATAATTTTAGGTTCAAAATATGTTGTTTCATCATAGATCCACTTCAAGTTTAGCGAGTCTCAGCCCCGAGCTAAGAATCTTCATGCCCGCCCTTCGACAAAGTTTAACGATAGTTTAAAACGGGCATTATAAATTCAAAAATGATCCAAACAACATGAAACCTTCGCGTGGTGTCATATTATGTGACATAGTTAAAAGGAAAAATATCAAACTTGGTATATTGATTATGTCTCAAAAATTCCTTCACAAAATGACCTATCTCGTTCGAGGTTTCTTGGATTTCGGGTCAAATGACCAATGTTATGGCTAGAATGAAGGCATAGTTTGTGATAATGTGTCCATATTGTGCATATTTATGCATCATGGGATGGAGAACAATATTTTAAGAGGAAGTTTTCCTTTTCGTCGCACCAAAAAGGCGTTTTCTATTTTCTGAATGCAAAAAACGGACGGTTTTGTGAAGCAACCACAAAATGGCTAATTCAAAATAGTACCGTCACATTTTTCAAAAATACTAGACCACCTTACATGTATAATATCATAACAGGGGGATCTCAAACATTTCTGTCTATCCCTGGTGAAAAAGACAAATTCCTGCCGAATCGGTAGGAAATGGGTCAGATATGAACTACAGGTACATAATCGGATGCTCGTGATTTTTTACAAAAAATTATTTTAGGTTTAAAATATGTTTTTTCATAATATATTCACTTCAAGTTTAGCGAGTCTCAGCCCCGAGCTAAGAATCTTTATGCGTGCCATTTTAAACGGGCAAATGAAATTATGATAAGAATCACAACACAGTTTGTGATAAGTTGATATTGATATCATATTTGGATTCCTCTCATTTTTCTAATGAATTTAGACATATTATTTGCCGAATTCCGATTTACAGATTAAAGATATTAATTATTCCATATTAAATAAAAAATACAAAAAATAAATAAAATCATTATATTTTGATTTGAATTCAATAATGTTATTACTTATTCCTTGTTGTTTACTTAAATAATTGCTTGTAATTTCAAAAAATACAACCATGTGACATGATGATATAAGACTTAATAGGAATGATATCATAGTATTGACAAAAATGTGTAAATTGCTTTGCGGGAAGAGATTCTGAAGGAACGAGGAAGTTAAGCGTGCTAGAGCTGGAGTAGTGCTAGGATAGGTGACCGAATGAGAACTTTGACTAAGACTGCAATTTAATCAATTATTAACTATAAATAGTGTTAAAATAATTAAAGCGGGAGATTAAGGAGTCAAACAATTAAAAAATATAAAAAAAATTAAAAAAATTAAAATAAATAAAAAATATATTTTAGGCTATGCCGACGGCCTGGCCGTCTACGTAGCTCCAGGCTAGACCGTTATCGAAGACGGCCTTTGACTGAGATGTGGGGCCCACTGGAAGACACTATGCCGATGGGGGAGGGTTGTGCCGACGGCCACGGAGTTGTGCCGAAGAGGACATACGCCGAGGGGGCTACGCCGGCGGACACCGTCGGTACAGCCTGTGCCGACGGCAATTTGTCGTTGTGCCGACGGCCAAAAATTTTCTGTAGTGCAACCAAGTTTTCACTACTTTATTATTACAGCCCTCCTTAGCCAAATAATGAGCAACCATGTTGCCAGAACGCCGAATGTGACTAACAGAATCCAATTAATATGAGATAAATGTTGGGAAATATCCTCCGTATTCATGCAAGAGATATGATTTGCACATCATAAGATACTTAAGAAAACAGGCAGTAAAGTAGCACATGTTCAAATTACAGCCTAGATCTCAGACTGTGCATCACTGACTTAAGCTGATACTTTCTAGTTTTAAAAGTAGATGCAAGCCACCACAGAGATGGTCTTCTATTGGGCACATCCCAATTTTTGGGTAGCACCTCAACATAAACCAAGATAACAGTCATTTGTCTATCATTAAGTCATCTTATGCAAGCTTTCATAAACCAAATAAATAAATCATTTTCCTAAAAACATTTAGGAATCATTCTTTCTCTATAAGATCATTACAGCAAATAATCACAGAGTATGGTTTATATACTCATAATTCCAGTTTCCTGTGCATCATTAGGATAAACTCCTGAATAAAACAAAGACACAAGGATTCCTCGTAACCAAACCATCAGAGTAGATTGCATACATATGTCCATCCAAGGCAATAACCATGGCATCACTGATCAAGTTGGTACTTTCTAGTCTAAACTAGAAAGCAGCATATCAAGCCATGAATTGCTATAGGTCACATTCCAATAAATAGTAGCGCCTCTATAGCAATTCAATCTTTCTATATCACCAGATAAACTTTAACCAACATGAATATCTTCTCAAAAAAAATTAAACTATCTCTCTAACCATCTTAGGAATCCTTAATACAAGTTGTTTATCACAGGTTAGCTACAGCAAAATAGCTAACCATAAAGAATGAATCACTGTCTTAAACTCTGGTTCACAAGTATCAGGACCATATTATCTATCTAGTCCCAAGACTAGAAATCATATATGAGATTCATCAATATTTAAACAATATATAAAACCATAAATCCGCCATGTATATTAGGCATCACTCCTAATAACCACACCACATTTTCACCACTACCAGGAAGGATATTAAATCCTTAGGAACTAAATCACATATTTTAAGCATAACTCTAGGAAGTAAATTACCACCAACATCACAGAAGTCACAGGATTAAATACAATATGTGAGCCACCAGATCAACCACAACAAGTTAACCAACTACACATAGCTAGTAATACTACTGAGCATCATCAGCCACTAGCAAGCCAGAGGCCAACACATAAATGGCCAACCAGGAAATTATTTAGCCCAATTCAATTTAACCACTAGCCACGGATAATTTCAGCAGTAAGGAAACCCTAGAAAAAGACTTAGTACTCTCCGGAAGAAATCCATGTCCACAGAGATGAACTCCAGGTGTAATAAAGAGAGGAAGAGAAAGGCCACCACTTACCCGAGGTCCTCGCTATGGTATGAAGAGGAAGTAGTGGACGACGTCGAGGAAGAACACGACGGCACGGGGAGCACCTAGACGGCGCTGCAACCTGCACCAAGCCGCGTTCATGGCGGCTACAACGACAAAGACGGCACCATATCATCACCAAGGCACCGGGGCGACGCCAATAGGGCGTCAGCGCATCACGTCTCCGGCAAGGGAGAAACCCTAGAAGCAGAAGGAGGTGACGGAACGTCCAATAGGAGGCACCAGGGACAAATCGAACTAGACAGGAAGATGCGGTGTCGCCATCCACACCGTTCAGCACCACAGCAGCGGTCGGGGAAGCCAGAGGTGGCCAGAATCGAGCAGCGGTGGCGAAGCAGCTCTCGGTCGCTAGAGAGAGACGAACGAGTGGGTGAGCATGAGCAAGAGAGAGAGAGAGAGAGAGAGAGAGAGAGAGCACTGGGCCGGTGGGTCGGTCTAGTGGCGACTAGGTGGGTTTGACCCAGACCCACGGGGTTGGGTCAGGCCAGTAAAGAAAAAGGTAAAATTACCAAAATGGCCCTATAGATGTTTTAAACTCTAGAAAAATATAAAAATTCCTAAAAATATATACAATATATCATAATGATCACAAAAATATTATATACCTAGGAAAAATATAGCATTACTTGTTTAAGTTAAATAAAATACGAATAAGTATTAACACCATTAAATCCTCAATGAAATAAAATAAGGAGAAGTCCTAAAAATAAATAAAAATCATTCTTGTATACAAAACTAAAACTACCATTTTATAAAAATACTAACTTAATTTCTTACAAATAAAACATGAAACAAATATTCAAAGACATTTAATACTTTTTGGAATTTTATAAAATGAAAATAATACTCAAAAGTAAATAAAAAACATTATTAAGATCTTAAATAAATATATTTTACTAGAAAAATATTAAATATATTATTACAAAGTTTTTTAAAGATTTTAAAGTAATAAACCTTATCTATTTTATAAAATACCTATTTTGTTAATTCTTTAAAAACATTTCTTAAATAAGAAATAATCATAATTTTATTCAAAACCTTAAATATACTACATCTAAATACTAATTCCAAAACCATAACTTAAATCTATACTAAAACTTAAGTGTAAACCATTAAGTTTATCATAATACTTTTGAACTTTAACTTCAATTTAAACACAATAACCTTTAAAATAGCATTATACATCATTTATCCATATTATGGGTGAATGATCTTTATCTCTTAATCATTGTTAACATGACCTCAAACCCTAACAAAATACCAAGATCATCTAATTATACTTTCATTAATAATTTACATATTATTTTCCTAATAACACATCCAATATCAAACTCATCATTCATTTAAACTGAAAGTGAATAAGTCTACATTAACAACTATACTATTCAAAACCTGATAATGTTCCAAAAACATTACACCTTAAGATTCACTTCTAATTTTATAGTTAACTTTGGTCTAAACAATCATAAACATCTTATTTGAAGTTTATTCATGGTTTTATAGTTAACTTTGGTCACTTGTACACCCAATTAAAGTATAATAACTCAACATCATTTATAACCATCAAAAAACCTAATGTAAACCCTAGTAAACTTCAAAATTGATTAACCTAACCTAAACACTAGTTTCTTCAAATGTTATTCTTTTTGCCACTTTAGACAACAACTATATAATAGATCCATCAACTCATAACAACCAACACTTAGATTTTCATCTTAATTACCAAGTAATAATTAATTCTAATCTTAAAATGATGTGTACTCTACTTTTATATCTTGTATGTGAGAACTTAAATTCTTTATAAGTTTATTTACTTATAAGATAAAACTGAATATAAGTCAACCTTTAAAGAAATCACCTAAGTTCAACTCACCTATACTTTTGGGAATTTTATAAAACTACATATCATTACTTATGCATAATAGCATATTGTTTTTTTAAACATTAGTCCTTACCGGACCAATGATGCTGATTTCAGATATTGGATCGTTTATTGTCTTGAAGACCGTGAGTGCATAACCTTGCAATCACAAAAGGCAAGTTCAGACTTGCTCATGTCCTTTGATTATTTTTACCAAGTATTTGCAAATCCAGTGTTGTCATCACCTGCATTTCAAAAAGGTCAGAAAACACTATTTTCATAATTAATATGAACTATTGGTTACTGATATAGGGTGATCAGTTAATCTATTAAGACCGGCAATGGAAACCACATTTCTCGAGAATATATCATCTAGGACTTAAGAACCAATGTCGCTAGTGATTCTTGCGCCATATAATACGCGTTAACCATGCAATTTGGAATAGGATGGAGAAGTCAGCTGGATCTTCTTCCTTTCATATGTAGGCAAGACGACCTTAATGTGACGTTGTTATTCCTTGTGTGGATCCAGCATATGGGTGGGCACCCTTAGGCCCCACAATTTTGGTGTCTAGATTATCTATGAGCGGCTACCGGAGGCATGGTCGGACCTATATGGAGCTTGCCAAGGGGCATTACCGGCTCATAGAGTCTTCGAGAACTCATCAGGGTTATAGCTTGCCCAGAAGGGGGCTTAACAGAGATGTAGTCTAGCCCGAAGGATCGTGCAGACATATGGGTCGCGAAGAAGGGTAGTGATTGGCTTGGATCATCTACTAGGCCCCACATCATGGAATTGTGGACGAGAATAAGCTGCCCGGATGTGAAATTTGTGAGAGACAGCCTCCTCTTCTAGCAGCACGAGCGTCGTTGGAATATGGTCGCCGCCGGTGGATTCCAAAACTGCGGAACGTGGCACTAGCACCCCCTCCGGTGGGACATGGACTGTGCTAGAAGGCTTGGCCGAAGCCTCGCCAGACGCCGCCATGGATGGATTGCTGCTACTACTCGCCATTGGAGAGGAAGAGGTGGATTCAAAGCAAAGGAAGAACTAGGGTTTTATCTCTATGTTCGTGATGTGCTCGAGGAGGATTTGGGCTGGAGGACCAAACGATGCGAGAGCGAATGAGGGTGAAAAATAATTGACCACTGCAGTTAGAATATATAGCCTCGACATCAAGATTCGTGCAATACGATCTAACGGTCGACGCATGGACAGCCACGAGCGTGTGCAGATACTTTGCCACGTTCCCACCGCCGCCGCTCGACATTTCGGATTTCTCGCATGGGAAATCCCTATGATTATGTTTCCTGCATGTGTGAGTGTTGTGGTGGTGGCACGGCAGATGCCATGGGTAGGCTAAAGTATGGGGCCAATGGATGCTAGAGGGATCCGGGGAGGGAAGATGCAGTGATTTCTACACTCAACAGTTCTACAAATAAATCTCTAGTCCTCTTCTCAATGAATACAAGTGCTCCTAGAGCTGTCTCATAGAGAGGAAGAACACTAATACACGAGCCTCACGACATAGAATGAATCGACCCCCCCTGAGGAGCCCGCGTCCCCCTTATAAAGGGGTACCTTGGTTCCTTCTAGGGCTTACATGGCAAGCATATCCTTGGAATATGCTTGTCCCAATATGGTAACTCGACGGCCTCCTTTCTGTGTCCCCCTTCTATCGGCGGCAATGCTCCAGAAACCCTCACATGCGTGCCTCGGGCTTCCTCACTGTCACCTCCGTGACATTCTTCTGCCCTTCTGCCGCTCTACTCCTTGTCCTTTGCGTTTGGCTCTGTCTAGATTCCCCCTAGCCAGTGACTAGGGTTTGACTATAGGCACCTCCTTCTCCTGCAAGCTTCGCGTTATTCAGCCTTGTCTCGCGTAAATCGGCTCAGCCTTCACCTGTATTCGAGTAAGTCAGACTCATTCAGCTGACTTACTTCATATGTCGGCCGGATATGGCGTTGCTCATTCTACATATGTCACGGCCCTGCTTATCTCGGCCAGATGTTACATGATTCGGCTTACGACGAGGGAAATTCCTTTCGTATTTCCCCTGTCTTGACCCTATCCGGGGTCACTCCCCCAACATTAGTCCCCAAAGCTGGTGCGGTCCCGCCGGAAATCTCGGCTGGGCCACATCAGTTTCCCGACATTTTTCTCTCTTTCTTTCCAAAGTATTTCTTAGTCGGCGTTCTTTATTCGCCATCCTCTTGCTTTTCTCATCTTCTTCCTTCCGTGGATCACTTTCTGAGCTACCCCTCTCCGAGGTGTTCGGGTGGCTTCCTGGGTAAGCCTCGTCCTACGTGTCTTAGTCATCATTGTTTTATAGTTTTTTGTTCCTCTACAGTGGTCGCTGACAAGCTACAGTAATTACTACGCCTGTCGCGCCAGCGTAGTGACGCCTCGAGTCCCGCATCGGTCAGAGGGCCCGATCCTCTCTTGCGCTGTGTTGCCTGAGGTGTGGCTCCACTAGTCGTGCACGGTTTCGCGATACACGCGATTATGTGGATATCATGGCATTGCCACGATCCCACCACGGTTACCATGGCGCGGTTATAAAGAGGGGAGAGGGGTTTGGGCAGTTCACTTTTCCCCTTCCGCTCCCCCTCATCTTCTTCCTCGCGTCGCCGCTCTTCTGCGCGTCTCGGTGCTTTCGCTATCGTCGTCCTCCTCGACGGTCACGCCGCCATTCTCCAGCGTTCGCGACCTCACCGCTGTGCCCTCGTTCCGGTGCTCTCACCGCTGAGTTTTCCATCTGTACCGCCGCTAGGTCGTCGTGCTAGGAATCCCTGTTTTCTAGATTCCCCACGGCGGTTCTTCTTCTGTTCCGCTGCCATGCTTGTTAGAACCACGACGGGGCCCTGCATCTCTAGGCTCTCCCCGCCGCTAGTTTCTCCTCCGTCGACTCCTCCGGCGAGCCTATGTCTAGTTTTGCCAGCGGAGCCCTCGTTGAGGACGATGACTTTGCGTCCGGTCCAGAACGGGGTTCTTGGCAGGGTTCCACCGTTACTCGTCGCGAAGTAGAGTGGTTAATTAATACACGCCGGATTCCCGCCGAGGTAAGCTGTCGCTTTCCCGGCAAGGAATCCTCTCCCGTATTCAATGAAGGCGAGTATGTAGTCTTCATGTCCCACTTTGCTCGTGGGTTCGGCCTCCCCCTTAGCGATTTCGCTAGGGGGTTCCTTGATTACTTCAGCCTCCAGCCGCATCACCTGCCGGCCAATGCTATCGCCTCTTTGTCAGCTTTTATCACGGCTTCGGAGGGGTACTTCGTCCTTTGCCATCCATACATGTATGGTCCAAATTCTTCCAAATCCGATCTAATGTTGTGCCAGACATATCTCTTCATCCTTACGAGAAATCGCTTACCCAATGCGGGGCTGCGTCCATTACACCTCGGAGAAACTCCGAGTTCCCCCGTGTCGCCAGCCTCGAGTCTTGTAAAAAATGGCATAGATCATTTTTCTATGTCAAAAATACTGGGAAGGAAGATAAGATTCGGCTCCCCGCCTTTTCTATCGTCCCCCCTTCCAAGAAGAATTGGAACTACAATCCTAGGAAGAGCCATGCTCTGGCCGAGGCATTTGAGATTTGTCTCAAGGAGTTGATCCGCGCCGGGCTTCGTGGTGAAGATCTGATGACCGCATTCATCAGCAGCCGAATCTGCCCTTTTCAGCTTCGCTCTCACAAGATTTGTTACATGAGTGGTCCTCTTGATCCCAACCGAGTTTCTACGGTTGAGCTCGACGATTATCACATTTATAAGCGTGTCCGAGCTATCTTCAAGACCGATATGCCGGAGGAATGGGAATGGGGACTGAAGACGTTCACTCGCGAGAATCCCCCTCCTCGGGTAAATTTACACATTGGTGTTTGCCTCTGAGTCGCCTTTGTGGTTGTTCTTTTGCTAATCCTACTCTGTTTTTTCTCTCGCAGAGGTTTACGGAGCAAAAGACAGAGGATGCCGAGGTTTTGGCTCTTCCGTGGACTGCAGATCGTAATACCCCGAACAACGGAGAACCTGACTCGGAGGAGTTTGTCCCTAAGTCGGATGTCGCTCCGGTTCGTGCCCGTGGCAAGACCTCGGTCCACGCGGATGAAGGTGACTCGGACGACGTCCAAATTCTTGAGGTAGTTGCCGCGGTGCCTATCTCTTACGCATTTCTGGCTCCTTCTTTCCCAGCTAATCCAGCTGGTCAAGTGCACGACGCCGAACCTCTTGCTTCTCAAGCTCCTGCTACTTCGAAGAAGCGCACCGCTTCGGCCGATCCCTCCGGTGCTGCCCCCAAGAAGTGAGTGAAGAAGTCTTTGCAGCATATCCCGAGCCGTAAGACCATGCCTGCGGTTACTGGGTGAGTTTATTTTCATTTGTATTTCTTGTTTCTCTCTTTCTGTCTCTTGACTCGACTTTTTTGTCTTTCGCAGAGCTCCTCTCTCCGTAAAGCCTAGCGGTCCGAGTATGACGAGCCATACTACTCGGCAGCCTTATCCTCCTCCTCCAGAAGATACTCGGGTTCCCAGTCCCTCTCGTGTTGATTCTCCTCCTGGGCCGACCCATATATCGCCTCGACGAGATGTGCCTATTGCCCTCACCGTTATTGCCGACATAACCCCCACACCGGATCACCCGGTTGAGCCTGTTGCCCCTGTCAAGACCACCGAGGTTTCCCCCCATGATCCTTTGATCACCACAATCCCAGCTGCTACTCCAACTCCAACCGAGGATATCACTACCTCGGCCCCCTTGGAAATTTTAGTTCCTCCTGCCCCCGAGGGCGTGATTCCTAGTGCTGAGGTTGCTGCCCCTGCCGAAGCCTCTACTAAAAGTAGGAAGATTGTTGTTATTAAACCTTCGGCATCTCAGAAAGGGCCAGCTAGCTCTTCTCAGCCCAACATAGTTGATGCACTTCACAAGGGAGCTTCCTCTGCTAAGCCTGGTGTCACCCCTGCTACCAACACTCAACTTACTCTTCACAAGAGTCCGGCGACGGCGGTGGTCACACAACGGGCCCGAGGTAAAGTGTTGACCCGCACTGAGAGCGGAAACAGCCTTGGCTCTTTGGTGGAGTATGCCAATAACTGGAACACCACCGATCAACTTGAAGGCAATCCGAGTATCCAGCCATTTCAGCTTTCCGACATCAGCAGTCGCTTGCACATGGCTACTAAGATTGTCCTTGATAGTGACAAGATGAATGAGGTAAGTGCTTTCGTTGATACTTTGCCTATCATTCAAATGGTATTATACACACACTAGTCCCCGAAGCTTGCAACCGGATGACTTGTTGTTCGTTTGGAAGCTTTGGCAGGCTTCAAATGTATTTCTTGCTAAGTCAACCCCCTTCGTGACTCGGATTAGCCGTGGTCCATGCATATCCGAGTCAAGTTTTACTTGATTCGGATCTGCTTTAACTTTGAATATCCAGCCACCTAGATCCGAGTCAAGTTTTACTTGATTCGGATCTGCTTTAACTTTGAATATCCAGCCACCTAGATCCGAGTCAAGTTTTACTTGATTTGGATCTGCTTTAACTTTGAATATCCAGCCACCTAGATCCGAGTCAAGTTTTACTTGATTCGGATCTGCTTTAACTTTGAATATCCAGCCACCTAGATCCGACTCAAGTTTTGCTTGATTCGGATCTAATTTAGCTTTGAATATCCGGTCTTGTAACCTTCCATTATATCTAGGTTACCCATGATCGGCGGACATCCGAATTTCAAAGGTTGCTCTTCGTCCACAAGAAACTGCAGGAAAAATATGAGAAGGTTGTTCCTGTAGTGAAGAAAACTGGTAATTTAACAAATATGTGTACTGTTCCTTAATTTCGTAACCTTTTTGGCTTGTCGTGCTAATTCATTCTTCGCTGCGTGCAGCTAGTATCAACAATTTGAATACCCGCCTTACCAAGAAGGTTGACGCTCTTGAAGGTTGGTTCCTCTTTTTTTGTTTTTAATTTGCTAATTCTTGTCCGAGATAAATATTGGGTTTCTTACAACCTTCCGGCTTTGGTATAGCCGAGTTACAAACACTTGCAGCATCGCATCAAGAATGCATACCTATGCCTGATATGATGCTGCATTTTTTAGAGCAAGCTGCCACTCATTCGGCGCAACTCAAAGAAAAGGACGATAAGATAACTCGGTTACGCGCTGAGGTTGAATCTCTCAAGCTTTCCCAGAAGTCTGAATTGGAAAAAGTTGATCAGGAATTCTCTGAAGAAAAGAATCGACTGAGACTGCAGTTGCAGAAAGATAAGGAACTTCTTAACGCTGCCAAGCTAAAGAACCAGGCGATGAGCGAGGAAATCACTCGTTTCGAGAAGAGTAGGGACGATTGGTCCCTGGATCTCTATAAAATGTTGAGTTACATCTATCGTAAGTCTCCGCCCATGGCCGAGTTATTTTCTTCTCTTTCTTATTTTTAACTGATATGATTTCCTTTTGTGTAGATCATTTTCCCGAAGCGAAACCAGTGAGCTCTAAGGCTGTGATTGCTGCTCGTGAGCGTCGAGGTGTCCCCGTTGCTCCGAGTCAAGAATATTCGATGAAAGACTTCCTGATTGTCGTCGGTGCTGCTATTAGACCAATGAAGATTATGGGAAGAGATCTAGTGCAAGCAGCTATTCGGGTCTACCATGTTCTTTGGCCGAACACCTCTGGAACGCCTGAGATTGATGAAATTGAAGTGCTTGTGTCGAGGCTGATGGCATCTCAAACCCAACTTAATCTCTGGAGGGAATCTGCTGGGAGGGCTGGTGCTGACATGGACCTTACGGCCGTGTTGTCTTGGTATGAGGATATTTCCCTCGATACTCTGATGCATCTGCGCACTGGCTCTCCTTGGGTTGAAAATTCGTAGTTTGTTGCTCACCGCCAAGCTCGTGCCTTCCAGCTTATCGAGTATGCTGACTTGCATAATTGGATCGAAGGGCCGAGTTTCCTTCCCAATCCAACGGATGATGTCGAAGCTGAAGATGCATCAGGTGATGATTCGGCCGATCAGGATGAACCAGAGGGTGATTCGGATAACTCTTGCGATTCACACGACAGCTCGGATGGGGATGGCGACGCGCGATCGTCCTCTAAAGGGACTTAAAACTCTCGAGCTCAAGCTGATGTCTCTCAGTAGCCGGGGCTTGTCCCCGAGGTTACTATGGCTTCTGTTGAAGCCGAGGTAACTTCGGCTGAGGCGCCAGCTACCTCGGAGTGCCCAGTTCCTGGAGATACCCTTCTGAAGGAGACCGAGGTCCCTCCGCCAGCGTCCGAGATACCCATGCCCGATGCTCCTGACAATGCTACTGCCCCTTATGGGTGATTTGGCCCTTTTCGTTGTTTAGGTTCAAAAACTCTAAGATGTTTTAAGCCCCCGGCATGTCGGGCGTATGATGTCTGTGAAACAATTGTCCGTCTTTTGGTGTGGTGTGAAACTTTTTGCCTTGCACCGCTGAGGCATTGGTGATGGTAACTATTGTCATTTCGTCTAAGTAAATCTATCTGTTTCATTTCTTTGCTTTTCCCAACTTTAATTTCGTAAAGCCGGGTCGTATTCTCCCATGTGGCTGACCTTCGTTCGGCATTTATCTTGCTTGCCCTTTGTAAACTTGGTTGTATAGCTGTTGTTTTCGCGATTTCTACTTGAAGTACAATGTTCTAACCTCATAGATCAGCTTGTATCCCTTATTATACTTAGACTTGCTGAGGTTGTTATCTCTAGAAATCGTTAGTTGTTTTCTCCTTGTTATTCCTTTGTCGATCAAGGCAAGCTTATATTGCATCTTATGAGTTATGGGCAGCTGAAGGGAATATGCCCTGAGAGGCAATAATAAAGTGTTTATTATGTGTATTCCAAGTATATGATAGATGTTTATTTTGCATGCTATAATTGTATTAATACGGAAATATTAATACATGTGTGTTTAATAAACAAACAGAAAGTTCCTAATTATGCCTCTCTCATAAACTAGCTCGTCGATGAACAAGATGATCAAGGTTTCCTGATCATGGACATTGGATGTTGTTAATAACGGGATCACAACATTAGTGTAATGGTGTGATGAACATTCATCCGAAGTATAGCATTACGATCAAAGTCATTGAGTTTATATTGCTATAACAACTTACGAAGTGATCCTAATCCTTAAACCATGAGATCATGTCAATCACTAACACCGGAAGAGTTTCTTGATAACATCAAAACGTCACACCGTAACAGGGTGATTATAAAGATGGATTCAGAACTAATAAAGTGTTATGTTGAGGCTCATGGATCGAGAGTGGAACTTGTTCATCCCGATGACAGATAGATATACTCTGGGCCCTCTCGATGATATCACATTGATTATCTTGCAAGCAAGTGATTTGATCACTAGAATGTTATATCACGGGAACGAGAAAAGATTGCATGTCAGTAACGAGATCAAACTAGGTATGGAGATATCGATGATCGAATCTTGGACATGTAATATATCGTGAGACAAAGGGATTGAGATACTAGCGTAAAAGGTTTCGACGATCACAAGAAAGTCATCGTTCAATGTGTGGGAGTCAGTATGGGTCTCCAGATCCCGCTTCTGATTATTGATCTGAGAGGGGTCTCGATCATGTCCGCATTATTCACGAACCTTAGGGTGACACACTTAAGAGACACCGACATCCAATTGGAGCAAAAGTTTCATGCCCAAAGAATGAACAAGCGCAGGAATTTATTTCACTAGATACCGAAACAGGTTTTCGGGTGAAATTGCATAAAGTGTTTATGCATGTGAAATGGAATTATAGAAAGGGGTTATTTGTGAATATTTGTCATTAAAGTAATTGACAAAATTCTGAATAAAATAAAAGAGTTTTATTTAATGAGAGTTTGCATTAAATTTGGTGGAAATGTAATGGCAAGTTTGAGTGGGATTTTGAGTGGAGGCATATGAATGGATTTTTGTGAGTGGAGTGTCCACCCACATGAATGAGGGAGAGGTGGGGGCACCCTCCATGGCCGGCGGCCATGCACCCTTGGGCTTCCCCCCTCCCCTATAAAAGGAGCCCCTCCTCTCACTTATCTCTCACACCTCCTCGTGAAGGATCTCTCTCCCCCTCTAGAATTTATCCCCCATGGTCTCGGACTAGCGAGATACATGTTCCCGGTGGCTATTCGGCAAGAAAGAGTTGTGCTTCCGCTGCATCGCTGGAGCGAGGAGGTGGAGGTTGCTCGGTGCCTCGAACGTGTGTAGCAACGGATCTGATGCTGATTTGTGGCGCTAGGACTTCCTCTCGATCTTGAGATCGGCAAGAGATCGTCTACATCAACCACGAGTTGAAATCGTTAAGCTTTGTTGGTCTTCAAGGGTATGTTCTCTACGGATATTCATCCGCCAGTTGTTTGTATCTAATAGATAGATCTTGGTACATAGTTCACATCGTAGGAAATTTTTTTTTTCTATGTTGCGAACCCTACAGTGGTATCAGAGACGGATCTATGCGTAGATGCTTTACACGGGTAGTACACATATGAGTATGTGGGTGATGATGATCATGTTGTTGCTCCTTTGTTGTAATTTTGGATATTGGTGGCATAATGGGATGAAGCGTCCCGGACAAACTTTACATGTCCTCGCACATGAGACCTGTTCCACGCTTGACATGCAACTAGTTTGCATAAGTGGCTAGTGGGTGTCTGTCTCTCCTACTATAGTCAATATCTATTTTGCAACGAGTTTTCAACAATTTGGTTATCCTCGTTGTGGTTCATGTTCATAGGTAAGAACGGTTCTATCTCGAAAGCCCTAAGCCATGTAAAACTTGCAATGGATAAATTAGAGGCGTCTAGTTTAGATTGTTGCTGGGCTAGTGTTATGATATGGTGGTGTTGTAAGTAGAAGTATGAGATGATACTCTTACAACACACATAGCATGTAAACTCCATAGACCTTGGATTTACACATATAGGTATGATCGTGATCATTCCACGATGCACATGATAGAGATCATCTGCGGGAACCATAACATTTCACTAATAAACATGTGATGTTTGATAGCATCTTATATTGCTTGTTTAGCGCTTTGTTAGCATAATAAGATGATCCCTCATTTAAATATCAAGATAAGAATGTGTTCTTTCTTTAGTATGCACCTATTATGTTTCGTCGCTTCAAGACATCACGTGATGATCGGGTGTTCTTGGATCCATGACCATATTTCGGTTGTAAAACAGTTACACACGCGAATACTAAGGTTCTAACTTGGCGAGCCTAGCATGTACAGACATGGCCTCGGAACACGGACCAAAAGTTTAATCATGAGTCATATAGTTGATATGATGCCCATTTGATGCTCGCCTTTGAAGCTATACTGACTCACGTGATGATCGAACTTGGTATAGTGGATTTGGTTCATGTAATCACCAAAAAGGCACGAGGGATGTCGTTTTTGAGTGGGAGTTCATTCGTAATATGGATTAGTTGAACTCAATCTATCATACACTTAGTCTAAACTTTACAAATTCTGTTGTAGATGGCACCACCTGCTTTTAATTTCAATGTGTTCATGGAGAAAGAGAAACTAGCAACGAACGGTAGCAACTTTACCGAATGGGCCATGATTTTGAGGATTCTCCTCTCTGCTGCACAAAAGCAATACGTGCTAGAAGTGCCACTAGGCCCCCCACCTTTTGAGGATGCCCCTGACAAGGAGAAGAATGTCTATCAGACTCGTCAGGAGGACCACAACTTAGTTCATTGCGGCATATTGTATGGGCTAGAGCCGGAACTTCGAAAGCGTTTCGAAAACGGCAATGCATTTGATACAATGGGTGAGTTGAAAATGATTTTCGACACACATGCTGCTGTAGAGAGCTACAACGCTTCAGAAAAGTTCTTTAGCTGCATGATGGAAGAGCACAGCTCCGTTAGTGAGCATGTACTCAAGATGTCGGGTTACGCCGATAAGCTTGTGTCCTTGGGAATAACTATTCCCATTGACTTATGCATCCATCGTGTTCTGCAGTCTCTGCCACCTAGCTATAAGAGCTTTGTGATGAATTATAATATGCAAGGCATGAAGAAGTCTCTCCCCGAGCTTCTGTCAATGCTTAAAACTGCAGAAGTGGAGATCAAAAAGGAACATCAAGTGTTGATGATCAATAGGAACACTGGTTTCAAGAAAGACAAGAAGGGAAAACGGAAGGGTAGTAAGGGCGGCAAGCATGTTGCCGTGCCTGAAAAGAAACCCCGAGTTGGACCCAAGTCTGATACCGAGTGCTACTATTGTAAGGGAACTGGCCATTGGAAGCGCAACTGCCCCAAGTATTTGGCAGACAAGAAGGCCGACAAGGCAAACAAAGGTATATATGATATACATGTTATTGATGTGTACTTGACTAGTGCTCGTAGTAGCACCTGGGTATTTGATACCGGTTCAGTTGCTAATATTTGTAACTCGAATCAGGGGCCGCGGAACAAGCGACTGCTAGCAAGGGGTGAAGTCAAGATGCGTGTCGGCAATGGATCAAGCGTTGATGTGATCGCCGTCGGAACGCTGCCTCTCCATTTGCCGTCGGGATTAGTTATAAACTTGAATAATTGTTATCTGGTGCCTGCACTGAGCATGAACATTGTATCTAGATCGTGTTTGATGCGAAGTGGTTATTCATTTAAATCCGAGAACAATGGTTGTTCCATTTATATGAATGAAATCTTTTATGGTCATGCACCGATGATGAATGGTTTATTTCTATTAGATCTCGATGATAATGTTACATATGTTCATAATGTTGATGCTAAAAGGATTAAACTTAATGATGATATATCCGCATATATGTGGCACTGCCGTCTAGGTCATATTGGCGTTAAACGCATGAAGAAGCTCCATTCGGATGGACTTTTGGAATCACTTGATTTTGAATCATTTGATACATGTGAGCCATGCCTTATGGGCAAGATGACTAGAACGCCGTTTTCCGGTTCAATGGAGCAGGCGATGATTTATTGGAAATCATACATTCTGATGTATGTGGTCCAATGAGTGTGTCGGCGCGAGGTGGATATCGTTATTTTGTTACTTTCACGGATGATTTGAGTAGGTATGGTTATATCTACTTGATGAAACACAAGTCTGAAACCTTTGAAAATTTCAAGGAATTTCAGAATGAAGTGGAAAATCATCGTAATAGAAAGATCAAATTTCTACGGTCCGACCGTGGAGGTGAGTATCTAAGTTACGAGTTTCGCACTCACATGAAAGAGTGTGGAATTATTTCACAACTCACGCCTGCCGGAACACCACAGCGAAATGGTGTGTCGGAACATCGTAATCGTACTTTATTAGATATGGTTCGATCTATGATGTCTCTAACGAACTTGCCGTTGTCATTTTGGGGTTATGCACTAGAAACTGCTGCATTCACTTTAAATCGGGCACCATCTAAATCCGTTGAAAAGACACCGTATGAATTGTGGTTTGGAAACAAACCTAAGTTGTCATTTCTTAAAGTTTGGGGATGCGATGTTTATGTGAAGAAACTTCAACCGGATAAACTTGAACCCAAAGCGGAAAAATGCGTCTTCATAGGTTACCCTAAGGAAACTATTGGGTATTCCTTCTATCATAGATCCGAGGGCAAGGTTTTTGTTGCCAAGAATGGATCCTTTCTAGAGAAAGAGTTTCTCGCGAAAGCTGTGAGTAGTCGGAAGGTAGAACTCGAAGAGGTTATTGAACCTTCTCTTCAAAGTATGGCGAGTAGCGCAGCGCCGGAAGTTGTTCCGGAGTTGGCTCCACCTATTGAAGAGGGAACTAATGATAATGATCATGAAACTCCGAAAGAGAGTACTACCGAACCTCGCAGGTCAAGCAGGACGTGCAGGGCCCCGAGCAGACGGAAATCCTGTCATGAATTTCATGGTTGATGAAAATGATGACCCTGCGACGTATGAAGAAGCGATGATGAGCCCGGATTCCAACAAATGGTTAGAAGCCATGAAATCCGAGATGGAATCCATGTATGAAAATCAAGTTTGGAACTTGGTGGAATTACCTCACGACCGAAAGGCCGTGGAGAACAAATGGAT
Organism: Avena insularis; assembly: GCA_023614405.1. NCBI lineage: Eukaryota > Viridiplantae > Streptophyta > Magnoliopsida > Poales > Poaceae > Avena > Avena insularis. The sequence goes on from CM042697.1 coordinate 361,210,910, forward strand.
TTTCAAAAGGAAAACTGATGCTGATGGTAATGTGACCGTCTATAAAGCTCGACTTGTCGCAAAGGGGTTTCGACAAATTCAAGGAGTTGACTACGATGAGACATTCTCTCCCGTAGCGATGCTAAAGTCAGTTAGGATTATGTTAGCAATTGCTGCATATTTCGATTATGAGATATGGCAGATGGATGTCAAAACCGCGTTTCTCAATGGTAATATTGAAGAAGAGTTGTATATGATACAACCAAAGGGTTTTGTTGATCCTAAGGATGCTAACAAGGTGTGCAAGCTTCAGCGATCCATCTATGGATTGAAGCAAGCATCGAAGTTGGAATCTCCGCTTTGATGAGGTGATCAAAGAGTTTGGATTTGTCCAAACTTATGGAGAAGCTTGTATTTACAAGAAAGTGAGTGGGAGCAATGTGGCATTTCTGATATTATATGTGGATGACATATTATTGATCAGAAATGACATAGATCTTTTAAACAGTGTTAAAAGTGATCTAAACAGCAAATTTTCAATGAAGGACCTAGGTGAAGCGTCATACATATTAGGCATAAAGATCTATAGAGATAGATCTAGGCGCCTAATAGGGCTATCGCAAAGTACATACCTTGATAAGATTTTAAAGAAGTTTAAAATGGATGGAAGTAAGAAGGGGTTCTTACCTATGTTGCAAGGCAAGACATTGAGTAAGACTCAAAGTCCGTCTTCGGCGGAAGAAAGAGAGATAATGGACAAAGTCCCCTATGCTTCAGCCATAGGCTCTATAATGTACGCCATGCTATGTACAAGACCGGATGTGGCACATGCTATTAGTTTGACTAGTAGGTACCAATCAGATCCGTGTTCGAACCTTTGGATAGCGGTCAAGAATATCCTTAAGTACTTACGAAGAAGTAAGGATATGTTTCTTGTATACGAAGGTGAAGAAGAGCTCGTCACTAAGTGTTATGTTGACGCTAGCTTTGACACCGATCCGGATGACTCTAAGTCTCAATCCGGATACGTATTTCTCATGAATGGCGGAGCGGTTAGTTGGAGGAGCTCCAAACAACCTGTGGTAGCGGGATTAACAACGGAGGCCGAATATGTTGCTACTTCAGAAGCGGCTCAGGAAGCAGTTTGGATGAAGGAGTTCATATCCGAACTAGGAGTGGTTGCAAACGCGTTGGACCCAATGGTGATCTATTGTGACAACAATGGTTCCATTGCCAATGCCAAAGAGCCAAGGTCTCACAAGCATTCCAAGCATATTAAGCGCCGGTTTCACTCCATCCGCGAGCATGTCAAGGATGGAGATATAAATATTTGTAAAGTACATACGGATCTCAATGTAGCAGATCCGTTGACTAAAACTCTCCCTAGAGCAAAACATGATCAACACCAGAACTCAATGGGTGTTAGATTTATCACTATGTAACTAGATTATTGTCTCTAGTGCAAGTGGGAGAAGGGAATATGCCTTGAGAGGCAATAATAAAGTGTTTATTATGTGTATTCCAAGTATATGATAGATGTTTATTTTGCATGCTATAATTGTATTAATACGGAAACATTAATACATGTGTGTTTAATAAACAAACAGAAAGTTCCTAGTTATGCCTCTCTCATAAACTAGCTCGTTGATTAACAAGATGATCAAGGTTTCTTGATCATGGACATTGGATGTTGTTAATAACGGGATCACAACATTAGTGTAATGGTGTGATGAACATTCATCCGAAGTATAGCATTACGATCAAAGTCATTGAGTTTATATTGCTATAACAACTTACGAAGTGATCCTAATCCTTAGACCATGAGATCATGTCAATCACTAACACCGGAAGAGTTTCTTGATAACATCAAAACGTCACACCGTAACAGGGTGATTATAAAGATGGATTCAGAACTAATAAAGTGTTATGTTGAGGCTCATGGATCGAGAGTGGAATTTGTTCATCCTGATGACGGATAGATATACTCTGGGCCCTCTCGGTGATATCACATTGATTATCTTGCAAGCAAGTGATTTGATCACTAGAATGTTATATCACGGGAACGAGAAAAGAGTGCATGTCAGTAACAAGATCAAACTAGGTATGGAGATACTGATGATCGAATCTCGGACATGTAATATATAGTGAAACAAAGGGATTGAGATACTAGCGTAAAAGGTTCCGACGATCACAAGAAAGGCATCGTTGAATGTGTGGGAGTCAGTATGGGTCTCCAGATCCCGCTTCTGATTATTGATCTGAGAGGGGTCTAGATCATGTCCGCATTATTCATGAACCGTAGGGTGACACACTTAAGAGACACCGACATCCAATTGGAGCAAAAGTTTCATGCCGAAATAATGAACAAGCGCAGGAATTTATTTCACTAGATACCGAAACAGGTTTTCGGGTGAAATTGCATAAAGTGGTTATGCATGTGAAATGGAATTCTAGCAAGGGGTTATTTGTGAATGTTTGTCATTAAAGTAATTGACAAAATTCTGAATAAAATAAAAGAGTTTTATTTAATGAGAGTTTGCATTAAATTTGGTGGAAATTTAATGGCAAGTTTGAGTGGGATTTTGAGTGGAGGCATATGAATGGATTTTTGTGAGTGGAGTGTCCACCCACATGAATGAGGGAGAGGTGGGGGCACCCTCCATGGCCGGCGGCCATGCCCCCTTGGGCTGCCCCCCCTCCCCTATAAAAGGAGCCCCTCCTCTCACTTGTCTCTCACACCTCCTCATGAAAGATCTCTCTCCCCCTCTAGAATTTATCCCCCATGGTCTCGGACTAGCGAGATACATGTTCCCGGTGGCTATTCGGCAAGAAAGAGTTGTGCTTCCGCTGCATCGCTGGAGCGAGGAGGCGGAGGTTGCTCGGTACCTCGAACGTGTGTGCGAGCACGGATGCGCTGCTGATTTGCAGCGCTAGGACTTCCTCTCGATCTTGAGATCGGCAATAGATCGTCTACATCAACCACGAGTTGAACTCGTTAAGCTTTGTCGGTCTTCAAGGGTATGTTCTCTACGGATATTCATCCGCCCGTTGTTTGTATCTAATAGATAAATCTTGGTACATAGTTCACATCGTAGGAATTTTTTTGTTTTCTATGCTGCGAACCCTACAACAGCAAATTGGGGTAGTCCCCGGGTTTCTGCTGAAGTTATCGAGCTCTTATAGGTATGGAAAAAAATTAATGGGTGGCGTAAGTCATCCCCGAGTTATCACTTGGGTTGTTGAAGGTTTACATCTGTTTAGACAACATCGAATGACACGAAATAGTCCCCAAGTTATAAACTGGGTTGCCTAAATATAGTTCATAACTCAATGCAGAGAACACCACGGGGTAGTCCCCGAGTCACTGGCCGAGGTGCCGAGGTTTAATACATAGTTAAAAATAAGAAACAATCATGGAGAAGTCCCCGAGTCGCTGCTCGAGGTGCCGAGGTTTAATGCATAATCCGAAAGAAGAGATAACATGGTGCAGTCCCCGAGTCACTGCTCGAGGTGCCGAGGTTTAATGCATAATACGAAATAAGAGATAACATGGTGCAGTCCCCGAGTCACTGCTCGAGGTGCCGAGGTTTAATGCATAATCCAAAATAGGAAATAACATGGTGCAGTCCCCGACTCACTGCTCGAGGTGCCGAAGTTTAATACATAATTTAAAATAAGAAACAAAATGGTGCCGAAGTTTAATACATACTCTGACTTGATGCGTCATATCACAACGTGCAATATATGGCTTCTAAGTGTAGAACGGACAAAGTAAGGCTATGTTACATGGTCTTTTTGATTCGTCTCCGGCTTTGTCTGCCTTGTTCTTTTCTAGTGATTGAGCATTGATCAGGTAATATGCATCATTGTGCAATGCTTTACTCATAGTGAATGGTCCTTCCCATGGGGGTGAGAGTTTGTGCATGCCGGTTGTGCGTTGTACTGGCCGAAGAACCAAGTCTCCTTCTTTAAAAACTCTCGGATTGACTTTTTTTCTATGATATCGTCTGAGATTTTGCTGATAAATATCTGATCTTGATAACGCCAATTACCTTGCTTCTTCTAGCAGATCCACATCGTCTTGCCGTGATACTTCGTTTACCTCGACCGTTGTGTACTGGATTACTCTTGGCGAGTCATGCATTATGTCGGCTGGAAGCACAGCTTCTGCCTCGTATACTAGAAAAAATGGGGTATACCCTGTCAACCTGTTTGGGGTGGTCCTGAGGCTCCACGGTACTGCTGGAAGCTCCTCAATCCAGCATCCTGCCGACCTTTGCAGTGGTTCAATAAGCCAGGGTTTTATTCCTGACAATACCAGTCCATTTGATCTTTCTACTTGCCCATTCGATGTCGGGTGGGCCACCGAGGCAAAAACTAGTCTTATGTGTTTTTCTTGCCAAAATCTAGCAAAGGCTCCTTCAGCAAAATTTGTGCCATTATCCGTGATAACACTGTGTGGATATCCATATCTCAAGATAATATCTTTGAGGAATTTTACCGCTGTTGGTCCATCACATTTTCTTATTGGTTTCACCTTGATCCACTTTGTGAATTTGTCCACCATGACTAGAATGTGAGTCATTCCGCCTCGGGCCGGCTTGAACGGACCTACCATATCCAAGCACCACACAAAAAAAGGCCAAGTGATTGGTATCGTTTTTAACTCGGACGAGGGCAGATGTATCTTGCTGGCGTATCTCTGGCAACCATTGCATTTTTCTACTAACTCTTTTGCCTCCTTCAATGTCGTCGGCCAGTAAAACCCATGCCTAAATGCTTTGGCCACTAAAGCTCTGTATGAGGCGTGATGCCCGCATTCTCCCTGATGTATATCCAGGAGTATTTCCCGCCCTTCTGCCGAGTCAACACATCGTTGCAGTACGCTCGTGACACTTCTCTTATACAGTTCATTGTTTATGATTGTGTAAGCTTTTGCTCTTCTCACTATCTGTCTAGACAGTACCTCATTACTCGGCAAGATTGCCTCCTTAAGGAATGAGAAAATATGGGTTGCGCCCATATCGGCGTGATTTTCTCTGGGATAGTTTCACTGTAGATTTCCATATTTTCTGCCGACATAACAGCTTTGGACTTTTCTGTGTTTGCTCTTGCGTCGGCTGGGTTCACCTTTAGAAAGTCCGGGTCACATTCTTTGTCGATTTCCATTAGCACACTTCCTTCTATCAGTTCTGCCGAGATACGAATTGACTCGGATTCTGGTGATGGTGTAATCGATGGTTTTCTCAGGTGCTCTAGAGCAATGCCCGGGGGAATTGATTGCCTAGTTGATCCGAGTTTTGATAGTGTATCTGCAGTGTCATTTTCTGCCCGAGGTATATGGTGAAACTCGCACCCATCAAAATAACCACTGATTTTTTGCACATGAAATCTATATAGGGCCATATTCGGATCTAGTGCGTCCCAATTGCCTGATACTTGCTGTACTACTAGATCTGAATCCCCATAGCATAGGATCCGACGTATACCAATCTCTTTTGTCATTTTTAACCCATGGACGAGTGCTTCATACTCGGCTAGATTATTTGACGCGGCGAAATGTATCTGCAGCACATATTTCAGCTGATCTTTTTTCGGCGAAGTTAATACTATTCCTGCCCCCAAACCATTTCTCAGCTTGGATCCTTCAAAATGCATTGTCCAATAATTCGGATCTGGTAATGGTGGTTCATATTGTACCTCGGCCCAATCCACAAAGAAGTCGGCTATTGCCTGAGATTTGATTGCATCTCGCCTATCAAATTGCGGAGCATAAGGTGATAACTCGATTGCCCATTTTGCTATTCGGCCACTTGCATCTTTGTTGCTCAATATCTCGGCTATGGGCGTTTCACAAATCACTTTGATCGGATGTTCTTCGAAGTAGTGTTTGAGTTTTTCGCCGACATGTATACTCCATAAGCCATCTTTTGGTAGTGCGGGTAGTTCTGCTTCTAGGCCGATAATACCTCACTTAGGTAATATACCGGCCTTTGTATTGATTTATCCCCTTCATTCCTCTCCGCGACAACCACCGCACTTACCACTCTGTTAGTGGCGGCTACATAAAGTAACATAGGTTCTTTTGACAATGGAGAAGCCAAGATCGGTGCTGTGACTAACGTCTTTTTTAACTCATGAAATGCATTATCTGCCTGTGGTGTCCAGATGAATTTATTAGATTTTTTCATCAGTTGATATAGAGGTAATGCCTTTTCCCCTAGCCGACATACGAATCGACTCAGCGAAGCCAGGCATCCCGTGAATTTTTGTACATCATTCAAACACCTCGGCAGTTCCATTTTTTCAACTGCTCGGATTTTAGTTGGATTTGCCTCTATACCTCGGCTAGACACGAGGAAACCGAGTAATTTTCCAGCTGGCACACCGAAGGTACATTTTTCCAGGTTAATCTTCATTCGGAATCTTCTCAAGTTCGCGAATGTCTGGCGAATATCATCAAGGAGCGTTTTGCTCTCTTTGGTTTTTATAACCACATCGTCTACATATACTTGTACATTTTTTCCTATCTGGTCATGTAGACACTTCTGCATGCATCTTTGGTATGTTGCTCCTGCATTACGCAGGCCGAATGGCATGGTGCGATAGCAATAAGCCCGGTATGGGGTAATAAACGCAGTCTTTATTTGATCGGCCGAATTTAATGGTATCTGGTGGAAACCAGAATACGCGTCTACAAATGACAACAACTCACAACCAGCGGTCGAATCAATGACTTGGTCTATCCTAGGTAAAGGAAAAGGATCTTTGGGACATGCCTTGTTTAGGTTCATGTAATCGATACACATTCGCCATACGACGGCTACATTCGGGTCATCCTTTTTCTTTTCTACTAACACCGGATTTGATAGCCAATCCAGATGAAGCACTTCCATGATGAACCGGCCGCAAGGAGCCGAGCTATCTCATCCCCTATTATTTTTCTCCTGTCTCCAGCGAAGCGGCGGAGAGGTTACTTCACCATCCTTGCTCCTGGCCTTACATGCAAAGAGTGCTCAGCCAACTCCCTCGGCACACCTTGCAGGTCTTGATTCGACCATGCAAAGATATCCCGATTCTCACGGAGGAAGTTGGTGAGCTTGCCTTCCTATTTGGCATCTAGGCCAGCACCAATCGTGATGGTGCGCTCTGGGAAATTCTCATCTATCTGGATCTTTTTCGTCTCTTTAGTCGGCTGGAAAGAAACACTTCCATGGGTGTTGGCTAATGCTGGCATATTCAGCTGTGCCGACTGAGCCAGAGCCGCTACCTCCTGAATCCTTCTTTTTTCTCTTGCGATCACCAATGACTCGGCCAGGTTTGATCCGGCTGAAGAACACTCCATTGATTTTCTGTAATCTCCGACTAATGTTATCACCCCCTACAGCCCGAGTAACTTCATTTTCAGATAAGTAATGTGGCAGCTGCTCATGAATTTAGCCAGTGCTAGCCGTCCGAGTAAAGCATGATAGCAACTTTCTAGGTCCACCACTTCAAATTCCAAATTCTCCGCTCTGCAATTATCCCTTGTGCCGAATAACACATCTACTCGGACTTTCCCAATGGGTTCACACGAGAGACCCGACACTATTCCATGGAGCGTGGTTCTCGTGGATTGTAACATATTCTGTGCTATTCCAAGTTTATGCATTGTGTCCTTGTACATAATGTTGATACTACTCCCATTATCAATGAGTCCTTTTGAGAATTTCACATTAATGCTGGGCCCAACAAATGTCGGATCTAGTACCAGTGCATACGACCCTGGATTCGGCATTATCTTCGGGTGATCCTTTATGCTCCAGGTTATTTCCTGATCGGACCAAGGCACGTATCTTGGTACTGTCGGCATAACAACATTTACCTCCATATGTCGGTGTTATACACTCTGCCTATCTTGTTGTTCTGTTGTGAACACATAATATGATTGATGATGCCCTCTGTAATCATTACGTCTGTTGTTCCCGGGGTTTGCCCTTCCATCTTGACCTTGGTTTATCACTTGATGCACTGCATCCCTCCGGTCTGTGTTATCATACCTCGGAGGAGGTGGTGGTAACATTAACTACTGCGCATTTGCTCCGGTTAGTTGTGGCTGCTGCTGCTGATGCACTTGATGAGGAGGCGCTTGCATGCCCGCCGGGTTCCCCATTGCATTTTTCATCCAAGCACATTGACGAGTTGTATGATTAGCCGGCTTGGCCGTGTTTGGAGTGTGGAACTTACACGGTTGATCCAGCATGGATTCAAACGTGTAATTCGGCCTCTCCTGCCACTTCTTCTTCTGTTCTGGTGTCCACTGCCTTTTCCCTTCATTCCTCGGCGTCCACTGCTAAGGACCGTTCTTCTTTCGCTGACTGTTTCCATGACTCGGCTAATCTTGTACTACCGCTGCTACTTGATTGGAAGCATATCTGTAATCCGGCCTCTCCTCCCTTCTTCTACCTCGGAACTCGTTGCGCCTCGATGATCTGGCTGCATCTCTTGCATATTGATCTTGATGCTCCCGATGCTCTGCCGACATTAATTCTAGTTGCGTCAGATCCCCTAAATCATACGAATCTGCTATCCTGATGGTCTCTGCCAACGTGGTCGGCATATCTCTTTGCAGCCTTTGCCATAATACACTCCCATATCAGCAGCCTTGAGAAAACCAAGCTATTGCTTGAGACTCTATGACTCCTTCGCATGAGTTTCTGAGGTTACACCACCGAGTCAAGAATTCCCTATATGTTTCATTCGGCTTCTGCTTGCACATAGCAAGTTGTTGGGGCCTGTTTGGTCTTTTATAGGTACTGGTGAAATTGCTGATAAACATTTCTTCAAAATCTAACCAACAGTTGATACTGCCTGCCGGCAGATTGTTCAGCCATACTCTGGCTGGTCCTTCCAGCATCTGTGGGACGTATCTCATCGCTCATCTCAGGTTTCCACCAGCTATTTTCACCGCTGTGGCATAGTCAATCAACCAATCATGTGGTTTTGTACTCCCGTTATATGTTTTCGTGCCCCTTGCCAATTGGAAGTTCGGCACTGGTGGTTCGCCCATGATCCGTGGTCCGAAACATGCCGGACCAGGAGGACCCTGTTCTTCCAATAACTCGGACCGATATAATCTGTCCAGTTTTAGTCTTGTGTCACTTGACGGCAAGTTTCTGTAAATGGTTATTCCCACCATGTTCTGCATACTCCATATCCGAGTAACCATCATTGTACCTATCATTTTTCTGATTCTGGCATGCTGGTCTCACTTCTTTCTCTTACCGAGGCTCATACTTCGGCTGAGGATCTGGTGGAGGGTTTCTCCTTCCCTCCGCCGGGTTATTGTTCTCATGATTTCCCCTTCCGAGGTCCCCGTGCCCTTTGTTTGCACGGTCGGGGTTTCTATCTCCACTGTTACCTCGGTTGCCATTGCCTCTGTTCTCATTGACCTTTCCGGCTACTGTCGGATCATACGGAACAATTTGCTTATTTCTTTTTCCCGAGGTCACCGCTCTATCTTTCCACGCGTTGTTTCCGGGTGAGGATGCTGCCGCCGCAGATAGTGCGGGTGCTGCTCCTGCCGAATGAACCATGCGCGAAGCTCCCGGTCTTGTCGGGTCAGCCCTAAGCATTTCCTCATTCTGCTAGTTCGCAATGCGCACCAGCTCATTTACTCTTTCTTGCTGTTCTTGCCGGGCTTCCCCGCTTAATCCTTATAGCTCCAAAGCAGCGACATTTGCCGCCCTTAGGTTCTTTGCCGGGGTACTATACCTCGGCAAGCCTAAATCGACTGAATCACCTTCACGAGCCTCATGCTCTTTGTTGATATCATTCATGAGCTTCTTTCCTCTTAATCTCAATCCATCTACCCGCTCGGGGGCCACATCGAGTTTGTTTGCCCTAGCATACTCCCGCAAGGTCTTGTTCAAGGACTCCCGCAAAGCCGACACCTTTTTGCCTCTACCAGTACTTTTTGTCTAGTTTCTTCTAACTCCGCCTGTGCGTTATCTGGATCAAGTATCGGCGCTACAGGCGTGGTTAGATTATCTATAGTTGCCTGAAAAATATTCTCTGGTCTCTCCAGAGGTGGCCATCTTACCCTTGTCGCCTTTGGGGTCGTCTCCTGCGCCTCCGCTGACTTGCATGTTGGTGGATCTACCTCGATGGGTTGTGGAGCTGCTTGCTTCGTGGCCACCTGTCCTCCTGCCGCCGGGTCCTTGCTTGGTCCGGCGCCTGCTCCTGCCGCCTGTGCTGCTCCTGTCACCATCACCTCGACGCTACCGACGGGGCATGTGCCACGCGGACCGTTAGCAGCGCTGAGGGAAGGTTCTCCTGCTTCAATGACTCGGCGAGGATAGACGCAGGAAGTGTCGACGCCGACATAGACCTTGTGCATGCCCAGGTTGATGAAGACACCGTTGCGCGGAGGCGCTTTCCTCCTGAAGCTACCCGCGTTATCGCTGACATAGTCATAGAGATCAAATCTCTGGACTAAGCCAGAAACAACCTGCTCGCCAGTGTGGATGAAGTTTCCCGTCCGGATCTTGACTCTAGCTAGCACCGCTGCTGGCCCCACGGTGGGCGCCAACTGTCGTGGTGGTGGCACGGCAGATGCCATGGGTAGGCTAAAGTATGGGGCCAATGGATGCTAGAGGAATCCGGGGAGGGAAGATGCAGTGATTTCTACACTCAACAGTTCTACAAATAAATCTCTATTCCTCTTCTCAATGAATACAAGTGCTCCTAGAGGTGTCTCATAGAGAGGAAGAACACTAATACATGAGCCTCACGGCGTAGAATGAATCGACCCCCCCTGAGGAGCCCGCGTCCCCCCTTATAAAGGGGTACCTTGGTTCCTTCTAGGGCTTACGTGGCAAGCATATCCTTGGAATATGCTTGTCCCAATATGGTAACTCGACGGCCTCCTTTCTGTGTCCCCCTTATATCGGCGGCAATGCTCCAGAAACCCTCACATGTGTGCCTCGGGCTTCCTCACTGTCACCTCCGTGACGTTCTTCTGCCCTTCTGCCGCTCTGCTCCTTGTCCTTTGTGTTTGGCTCTGTCTAGATTCCTCCTAGCCAGTGACTAGGGTTTGATTATAGGAACCTCCTTCTCCTGCAAGCTTCGCGTTATTCGGCCTTGTCTCGCGTAAATCGGCTCGGCCTTCACCTGTATTCGAGTAATTCAGACTCATTCGGCCGACTTACTTCATATGTCGGCCGGATATGGCGTTGCTCATTCTACATTTGTCACGGCCCTGCTTATCTCGGCCGGATCTTACATGATTCGGCCGAGACCATCAGTAATTCGTCTTACGACGAGGGAAATTCCTTTCGTCTTGACCCTATCTGGGGTCACTCCCCCAACAGTGAGTTACGAGGCGTCGCTATCATATGGTCTACGTCATCTCATTGACATGTGCAGACGAACAGTACCATCTAAGAATTCCGGCATGGACGGATCTTGTTCGGCTACAAGAAGAGTACGATGGAAGAGTACGACGACGCAAGATCTCGGAGTTCTCTGGGGGCTACTGTTAGGGATATGCTAAATGGGTATCATCATGGCATGTCTCTAATCCAGATAACTCGGGTGGCCCATGGTTGGTAGCAAGACTCCTGCCCTGCTGGGCGGCCCAGATAGATGGATCCAGAAGAAAGGCCCATGCCGGATAAAGAAAGACTACAATGGAGTCACCGACATACTCGAAGCCTTGGAGTGCAAGACACGAAGACTAGTTAGTACTAGTGTAGGACTCTGTAACCTGTCCGGCTAGGACTTTTTCCTGTAACCCTAGGATCTGACGTCTTTATAAGCCGGACCTCTGGGAGCATTTAGGGCACAACTCAACACATCGATTCACACACCTTGCAAAGCAAACCAATCCCTGTAACCCGGCGTATTGCCCTTATAGTGATTTATAGCAAGAGTAGGGGTTCCGCCACCGTCATGGGACCTGAACCTGGGTAAGCTGTGTTACCTCGTACCCGCCAACTTGTCTTCTTCCCCCACGTCTCTAAACACGCACTGTGAGGACCCCTCCATGGCGTACTCGTCGGCAATACCACAATAGTGTAGTTGATCAGCTCGTCATCTGAGATTGGGTGGTCGGCCATGGCGAGGGAATCCGCGTACCCCTTCATGTTGTTGAAGTACTCCGCGACAAGGAGGTCGTACTTCTTCATCGTCGTCAGCTGGCGACGGATCTGGGAAACTCTTGTCCTGTTTTGGGCGGAGAACATGGCGGTGACGGTGCTCCAGATGGCGGCGAAGGTGTTCCGCCCCACCATCTGGCCGAGTATCTCCTTGGTCATTGACGCGAGAAGGACGTCCAGGACATGTACCACCAGATGCATAGTAATACGACCGAGATGGGGTAGATCGATGCATATATGTCTTTGCAAAAAAAAAAGATGCATACCGGTACGAGGATGATATATTGTAGACATGTGTGGATAGTACCGTGTCAAGTAAGTAATCATGCAAGCAGAAAAAAACAACACTAATGAAGATTTTTACATGGTCCACTTGTTGGGTTATAGGCATGCGTCGACAGTACTACTTGCAAGGTGCAAGCAATTTCTGCGGGTTTAAACGTTGAATGTGTTATTAGTGATGCACGATATGACAGGTTTTGGGAGTATAAATCGAATTTCAGAACACCTTATATTTAGGCACGGAGGGTGTTGTTTTTATTTGTGTTGATCGTGGTGTGTGCATGCTTCTTTTTCTTGGACGTGCATGCTGTTGTTTTTGTGTTACCCGCAAAAACAAAAAGAAACGAATGGTGCAGAAAAGAAGGAACTCCGCTATGCTGGGCCTGAAACCCGGATGGGATCTTGAAGACGTACTACTAGTTTCTACGGGAGAAGGCCCCAGAGCCAGAGCGGGCTCCTTCATGAGCAGGCGGCACATTGGTGGAAGATCAGACCCAGTAAAAGTCGTTTTTACTACTCGGCAAGAAACGCCAAGCGCCAAACAAGAATTTCACAAGGTACAAACCGACTGACTGACTGGCTGCCTCCCATTCCCATCTCCGGCCGGGCAACGCCACCACGCAGTCAAAGTACACGCAGCGACCCACTTCTAGCCGTTGGGAGCCGGCTGCCCTCTTGGCCGCACGGCAAATCGTGGCGTTAATTCGCATGCGGCGCCTCCCTCTTCCTCTACCGTTTGAAACGCCACGTGAAAGAGTATTTTTTTTACTTCAATTGACTTGGATTTGTTAAAATTGAATGAATCTAGATACTATTTAGTATATAGGTTCATTCAAATTTTAACAAATCCAAATTAATTAATATGGATCGAAGGGAGTAATAGCAGGTGGGCTCGGCTTGGACCCCGGCCAGACGTGTCAGCGAGTCAGAATAGGATAAGGTGTGGTAGGCGCAGGGCGCGCGTGGGCAAAATATACATGGTCCGAGGGGCACGGCGTGCCACGCGTACAGATAAAATGTGTGTCATTTTAGGATCATATGGCTGTTCGGTATCTTCTTATTTTTGCGATGAGCAGGACATCTCACCCTATCCTTGTAATTATATTACTCCCTCTTTCCATCCATCTCAAAGAATATGGCACGTATTTATCTAGATTCATAGGTATCTAGATATGTTTTGCATATTGATATATATAAATCTAAACAATTCTGGGATATTTTTTTTAATGAAGGGAATAGTAGATTGAAATAATCGACACAAGGTCAACATCTTTCATGCATACGCTTATGGATTTTGAGACAATGGTCTTTGACAATAGCATGATAAAATTGCTTAGATTGGCCTTCCTCTCTTTTCAAGGCCATGGAACTAGTGACCATAGCAATAGTGTTAAATAGTGCAAAATAGTAGTGCATGCCATCGTCTCGCCCTGGGCCATGGCACTAGTGGCCAAGGGTCTAGCTATGCCCCTACATCTCTGACAATTTAATCGATACAGCGAGCTTGTGACCGACAAGCATGTCAGCCAGACTATGTAACCAAGAATTTTTTTCAATGGTCTCAACAACTAATGAAGAAGTATAACACTGCAAAAAACACTCAAAATTGTTTAAATCATACAAAATTGCTTAGGATGGGCTTCTGCTTGTTCAAGGCGGTTGTTACTCTACCCATAGTTTTACTAGTATAGACAATGAACGTGTTCAACTTTTGTTGCTTTTATCTTTTTTATGAAGTGAATTTTTCTTGAGAAACCCAGTAAAGACATGCACGCTCATAAATACATATAAACACTTATCCCTATGAACACACACGTAAACCATACTCCTATGATCACCTCCAAAAGACTAGGTTTGAGAGACTAATCGACATGTCTTGAGATTGACGAAGTCATAGGCGTCTCGCTATCGACGAAAACATCGTCTCCCACTAAAGAATATTTCCACTTTAATGACACGTCTGTTAGGCTTGAGGTACCACTGCCTCCTAACCATCCAACACCAGGTTAGTTCTTTATGAAGTGAACCTTTATCCCATTTATTATTATAATCATGTTAATGTTATCCTCGACTGGATAGACATGGAAGGACCGCCTGAATTATTAGTTACCAAAAATAGTGTATATTTGTTGGCGCGAGCCTTTTAACCTATTGTTGGAATCTTAGGCGAAATAGAATAATCTATTATTAGAATTGTATCTTAAAGCATAAACTTAGAGAGTGAAACATGGGCAAAGTACCCATATATTGTATTCCACCCGATTTATAATAAGTGTCGTTGATTTAGTATTAAGTTGTACTAAATTAATGACACTTATTATGAATTCAAGGGAGTAATGTTTTTACATAATTAAGGTACACCTACACAGGGTGTATACCTGGGCATGTTCCGGGCCAGGTCGGGCTCGGGTTGGGCCTGACAAAGCCCGCCCACGTAAACCCTAGGCCCGAGCCCGGCTCGACCCGGCTGTTGGGCCTAAAAACTCGGCCCAAGCCCAGCCCGCCGCTGTGTAAGTTCTCCGGGCCTCTTCCTTATTTGTGCATTTCTTTCGGCCCAAGCCTGGCCCGTGCCCCCATCGGGCCGCAAATCCCAAGCCCAGGACCGGACCACGGGCCTTAAAAGCCCGACCCGTCAGGCTTTTTTTGGGCCGGGCCGACCGGGCCGGGCTGCCCACGCCCAGGTATAACAGGGTGGATCCAACCCTGAAGGACGCTCAAGCCGCAAATCCCAAGCCCAGGACCGGCCCATGGGCCTTAAAAGCCCGACCCGTCAGGCTTTTTTCGGGCCGGGCCGACCGGGCCGAGCTGCTCACGCCCAGGTATAATAGGGTGGATCCAACCCTGAAGGACGCTCAAGCCACCTTCGACCGTAGCGGTAGTGTTAAATAGTAGTGCATGACATCGTCTCGCCCCGGGCCATGGCTCTGGTGGCCACGGTCCTAGCTATGCCTCTGTATCTATGGTAATTTAGTCGATACAAGGAGCTTGGTGATGGCAAGCATGTCAGCCATACTATGCAACCAAGAAATTTTCCACTGATCTTAACAACTAATTAAGAAGTATAACACTGCAAAAAAACACTCAAAATTGTTTAAATCATACATATAATATGCTGAACCAAGGACGTCAACACTTCAAATGTGATTTACTCATTATGTTGCAAATAATCTTTCTTTGACACATTATTTGATATTGACCAAATAATCAGCGAGTGAAAGACATGGGTGAGCATGCATCTTCGAATTAATTCTTAGGTAATTAACTAATTAGAGTTTATCAAACTTCCCAAATAATACTAGAAAAAATAATGTTTCTTAAATTTTTTCTTGCGTGTTCCCTTGAACATTGCTTGTACTTCCTCACACCCAATTTAGGTTGCATATAAAATTTGATCAGAGTCAAACTATACAATATTTGACCAATTAGTTTGATACAACAATAAACTTATACGATATCAAATTAATATTATTAGAATTGTCTTTAAATATATTTTTATAATATATACATTTTATATCATACATATTCATATCATTTTGTTAAACTTTACAAAGTTTGACTTGCACAGAAAATTATGCGCAGCATCGTATAGGATGAAGAAAGTAATATTTACATATGATATTCTAGAGGCATCTTAAACTAATAGCCCCGTGACTGATTGGATGGTTCTTGTAGGTTATCATGTCTCTATCTTTGCCCCCCACACACATCAACTATATGTTTAACACCAGTATCATGCAAAACATATGCATGTAGCAGCTGCAATCAGCATGACACAGTAGCAAGACAGTAGTGCTTGTCTCGCGAGATCTGAACATTGATCAGGCACAAAAACAGAATAAAGGTACTGTATCTCCAAACATTAAGGAAATTAATTATTGGTAACGTTTATCCTATTTTCACACGAGAATAATTCCACAATGAAGAGAGTACATTAACTCTTCATATATAAGTTGTCCCTTGACCCGCCCCCGCCCTCCTTCCCCGAGCTCGATGGTGGGTTCAACCCGAACATGCTCTTCCCCTGACCCGCCCCTGCCCTCCTCCGACCTTCAACGTCGACATCAAAATCCCCTACGCCAGCTCTCCGGTATACGCTGGCACTTCATCGGTGATGCGTCGTGACCCTCTTTCATTCGCCGATAGCTCATCGCCCGCCACCTTCGGCGACACGGACGCCCGCAACGTGTTCGGTGGAATGGCGGGCGACACTTTCATGGCGGACATGAGTGCCTCCGGTTCGGCAGCGGCTGGCAGGAGCTCCTTCTTCACTCAGGAACAGTCTCGGGCCGACGCTGAACATGGCCTCGAGTCCTAGGATTTTGCTAGAGGCCAGGCCGACCAGTCACAAGCCGATGATGGGAAGGATGCCGAAGATGACGCCTTGGCGTTGGAGAATGGCAAAGCCAAGGGCAAGATAAAGGCGAGGACGTCGGCGCCGAAGCCCCGCGTGAAGTGGACGATGCTCGAGGACCTTTGCCTCGCCGAGGCATGGAAATCGGTGAGCATGGATCCCATCACTGACGCAAACCAAAACTTCGAAAATTACTGGAGGTGTGTGAAGCTAGCGTTCGATTAGCGCAACCTCTTGGACCCAAAGTTCATGAAGGTCCACATGGAGCGCAGTGAGAAGTCCATGGCATTCTCGAAGAGATCGAGCGCACACCGGAAAGCGGCACAAGCATGGATAGACAGGTACTTTGCTGACCTCTAGCCGAAGCTATGTCGAGTTCATGCATGTCCTGACACACTTCGCCTTGCTTTGCAGCTCGTCCGTGCACTTGGCATGTACCAGGACGACACCAAGACAGAGTTCAAGTTCCACCACATGTTCGCTGAGATCCAGAAATGTGAGAAATGGGTGGATAGTCGTGTGAGCCTCGCCAAGAACAAGGATGGCGTGTACAACCCGGAGGCTCCCCTGCTGCCGGCGAAGGAAGGCCAGAGTTCGGCTAGAAAAAGGCGAAGATGCTGAAAGCTACATGACCTCCCGTAAAACGTCTCCACGCGTCTATCAAGAAGTGCATTGCGGACTGCAAGGCCCATGCCGAGAAGAGGGAGGAGAAGGCCGACGAGAGGTGGACGCAGCTGCTCCAGAACTAGGACAGGAAGCTTGACCTCCTCAAGGCGAACTTCATCGCCAAGAAGAGGAACACTGATCTCCAGTTCCTCATGGGCGGCGAAGACACTTCAATGATGAGCCCCTAGGCCAAGGCCTGGTAAATGATGCGTCGCAATGCCGTCCTCAACGAGGACATCCCCACCAACATGCCAAGCTCTGCGCTGACCATCTCGGCCGCCACTCCTTCGCCGAGCTCTGCCGCCACCTCCTCCAATCCGTCGTCGGGTCACGTCCTGGCCGAGAAACCCATCCCCTTCGCACCAGACACGTCGGAGGATCCCATCCCCATCGACGATTGATCGTCGAACCATTTTATCCTGTTCTATAATAATTTGATCGCCGAACCTTTTTGGGCGTACTTCTGTCGAGATTTCGATGACGAGAAAAAATTCAAATATGTCACCGTTTTTGCGTCGTCCGGGAACTCGGCTTGGAAACGCGAGTGGAAAACTGGGCGTTTTTAGGCCAAAAGTTACATCCGTACGACGCTAAATAGCGCCGTATTTGGGCCTAGGAACACCCAAGTGAGTGGAGGTGCTCTTATTTTATGCATGCCACATAATTTCAATATGATAACAAAAATGATATACAATGAGTCTTTTTTAGTCTTATATCTAGCGGCAAATATTCCTAAATATGTGGTGAGACATATTGTTTCTAAGAGATCATCTCTTAGATAAAAGAAGACAAATGTCTTTTTTTTTCCCCTCCACCTTAGAAATCATCCTACGTGGCATTGTTAAGATAAGATTAAGATAAGACCAATTATATATGTCATAGAGATGGGATATACTACTTCCATTTCTAAATATAAAATATTTTGGTAGAATATTGTAGCATACCAAAACGTCTTATATATTATAAAATAGAGAAAGTAGTATGGACTAGTTGAAGCATTACAAGAGGTTGCAAATAACCTTACTCTCTCCGTTTAGGAATATAAGATGTTTTAGATTTATGAAAGAGATGTATCTAGACACGTTTTAGAATATAGGTTCAAACGAATCTAGACACTAAAAGGTGTCTAGATACATCTCATTTACGAACCTAAAACATCTTATATTTCCAAACCGGGAAAGTAAGTATTTGAAGCAACCAGGTAACACACATGGCAAATGCAGGATTACAGATGTGATGGACATCGATATAGTGAGTAAACATCTACTGCTAATTATACAGTGTGCATTAGCAAAGATTTCAAGCACGGATCGCGATCGCGATGCCACGCATCAGGATCTTGTAAGAAATCGCGAGTGACGCACGTACGATGAGACGGACTGGCGAGAGTGCTTAAGCTTAAGCTCACCGGGTGGTCTCTCCACTCTCTCCCCCACATCATCCAGTTTCCGTCCACCGGAAGTGGACTTTCCCCAATACGGACTCCCTCCACCACCACCTCCTCTTCTCTTCTTCTCCTTCCACAGTCCCACACGCTTTCCGTTCCTCCCTCCATCCCCCAGCGGGCGCCGCAAATCCTCGAGCCCACGCCAGGAGCGCCTGCCGCCGACATGGAGGAGGTTCCGGAGCTGGCCTCGTGGCCGGACGACTTCCGCTGCCCCATCTCGCTCGAGGTCATGACGGACCCCGTCATCCTCCCCTCCGGCCACACCTTCGAGCGCCGCAGCATACAGCGCTGGCTCGACGGCGGCCACCTCACCTGCCCCGTCACTAACCTCCCGCTTCCCGCTTCGCCGCCGCTAATCCCCAACCACGCGCTGCGCCGCCTCATAGCGGCCGTTTCGCCGGCGGCGGCCGTGTCACCGGACAAGCTTCGGGGGGCAGGGGAGTGCCAGGGGGTGTCCCCGGCGTCGCCGTCCTCCGTGCTGGGGTTGCTCAGGCTGGCCAAGTCTGGCGCGGCCGGGCGGAGGGAGGTGCTGGAGTCCGGCGCGGTGGCGGCGCTGCTGCAGCACGCGGAGGCCGGGGACGAGGCGGCGGCCAGGGCGCTCCTATACCTCAGCCTCGACGGCGACGACGCGCGCGTGGGCCTCGTGGCGGACGGCGCCGTCGACGCGCTCTGCGCGGCGGTGTCAGGCGGCGGCCCGGCCGCCGCCCACGCCGCCACGGCGCTCACCAGCCTAGCCACCGTGGGCGTCAACAAGTGCACCATCGGGGCTTACCCGTCTGCCATCCCGGCGCTGGCCAGGCTGCTCCGGCTCGGCGGCGCGCGGGAGCGCCGCGAGGCCGCCACGACCCTCTACGAGCTCTGCAAGCTGCCGGAGAACCGCCGTCGCACGGTGCGCGCCGGCGCCGCGCCCGCGCTCGTCGAGCTGGCCGCCGCGGGATCCGCCCGCGCCGTCGAGGTGCTCGGTCTCCTCTCCAAGAACCGCGAAGGCCGCCAGGACCTGGTCAGAATCCCGGACATCGTCTCCGTGCTCTGCAGCGTCGCCGGCAGCGGCAACGCCCGTGCAATCGACCAGGCCTTGGTCGTCCTCAACTGGATTTGCTCCGAGAGCAGCGAATTGGCAATGGAAGCAATCAAGCTCGGAGCTTTCCAGCTCTGTGGGGCTCTAGTGAACGACGACAACTGCAAGATTGCCAAGAATGCCGTGGAATTTGCCCGCACACTCGAGAATGCTTAGCAATGAGACATCCAAGTATCAAATTTATCGGAATTTTGATTCGGCGCCTCCTCGAATCTTTATCGGTGGCCTCGGTGTACAAAGGTAGAAACAGCAAAGGTGAATTTTTTTTCTTCTCTTTTCATTTTGTAGGAGAGCCGGAAAGGAAGGGAAAATATAATAAGCAGAATTAGTTTGTGTTGATAAAACATGGGGTTCATGAACTGCTCGGCAGGGGACCTGCCCCATAGGAGTCGAGTTACAGATCATCCAGTCTAAAATGTCACAACTACAATCCATCTGGTTAAGTGATCATGTGCTCTGAAGTAGTTCCATTGCAAATCATCCTCTTTTTCTCAGTCTTGTGTGCCATATTTTTGGTACGAGGAGGATTGAATTGTGTGTATCTGCCTATCATCCCCCTTGTGATGTGATATAAGAAATCAATTGAAAATTTTCATTTATTCCAAGTATGAAGGCTGTGAATTCTTGCTTGGTGAGATATTCGTAAGTACGTGCTAACTTCCTATGCAATTCATCGTACTTTTGCTACATTTGACTTTGTTGCAATTTGCAATAGTTTTTATCAAGTTGTGAGCTTAAACCCCATGGATTGTGCTCATTTTTCCATGTCTAAACTAAAAGAATCAGCATGAGAATAATGTTCTCCATATAATATAGCCAATAGAGATCCGACGTTGTGCTCGTGGAGGACTCTTTATCACTTGAATCATCCTGAACCTTTAGATTAATCGGTAGATTGTGCAAGTGTTGTTTGCTCTTTTCATCTGATGAGGGGAGGACCTGATATTTGCTAAGTTTTGCTTTAGAAACTGTGTGAAGTTGCATAACAGTCCTGAAGTGCTTTATTATGGAAGACGATTAGGCCAGTAGCAGATGTTAGAAACCAAGCCATGTGATCCTCTCAAGATTGCTTGTGTCACTCTAGTCCTTAAAGAAGTGTGCAACTTTGATTATAGTTTTGTTCGACAAGGACATGTTGATTTTCTAGACGGTCTAAGTTTGGCTACGTCAACAAACTGACAATTTCCACATCAAATTAAGTATGAAAAGGTCTACACGCACATTTGTCCCGTTGGTTGTTGACAAAGCAGTGGCTATTGCTAAGATTCGATGCGGACGAAGTCATCACCTTAACAAGAGATTATTGGCTTAGGCAAACGTTTTCTTACCTTTTCCCAAACCGCCTTACGCAAATGTCATTGATTTCCTTTACAATTGTCATGAGTTGCATAGGCTTTTCTAGAACTCCACACAGTACTTAAGTGGATTATGCAGTAGTAGTGATGTGGCCATGATGCTGACATTTTTTTCCGAGTGAGAACCTAGCAAACACAAGATAATAAGGGTTGACCTTGACCACAAAGCCTTGCCTCGGAGAGGTAGTTGGTATGTCCGTCCAGAAGCATGGCTTGTTCTAAACCTACAAAAAGTCTGTTGGCATCATTGCTAAAACCTGCTGCCGAGAGATCTAGCCCAAGATCTTGTTCAGTGGACAGGGTTAAGCCGCCCATGCACATTGCAATCATCAACCACCTCCTTGCATCTGATCTGAACTGCTTCCGAGTGGGTTGGTCGCCTCCTGCAATTGCGTGATGTTTGCACATCTTTATCTGGAGTGTTTTTTTCCATGTACATGCTCTCTTTCCTTAACCCGATTTTGTCATGTTTTTGACCGGGTTTGCCCAAGTGGGGTCCTGCCAAATCACACACAAGGAGGTAGGGTTGCTGGCTGGCTAACTTTCGTGCAAGAACTTATGGTCAGGTATTCACACACACACACCACTGAATGTGTGAAAGGCGTGCGTCCTGATCACGTCAGGAAAGTCTCTGCTTTTGTAGCAAGTTTTTGGTGTATGCGTGATAGCGATGGTGATGCACTCACTCAGCGAGCGGACCTGCCCCTGTTTTTGTTTTTGGGATGCAGCGCCTAATTTTGCAGATAGCACTGGCAGCTGTTTCCTGAAATTGCACTACTTCATTCATTCATTCCCTGTTCTTGGTGCAAATCCATGTGTGTGCCTGCTCCTTGCTATGTCATTCCAGGTTCATGCAAACATGTATGGGCGCCAGCCACTGGGGTTGAAGCTCTTGTCGTTAGCACCGATCCTGCAAAAGGTAGAGTAGTAAAGCTATTTCAATCATTTTGATTGATTCTGCAAGGCTGCTGGGCTTCAGCCACCTGGTGAGTGCTCCTGTGTAAGAACCATAGCAATGGTAACTGAATCAGATGAGCTGCATCATATGAACAGGTGGTCCATGTTTACTACTCCTCTGGCGGTGTGGTCTCGCTGCTCCTCTAGCGTCGGTAGTTGCGGCGGCTGCCATGGCGGCGGGCGAGCACTGCCGTGAGGGGCTGGTTTGGGCCCAAGCGGGCCAGATCTGGGCTTGTCGGGCCCGAGCGGATTGCTTGCTGGTGCGGTCTCTGCCTGCCAGGGCTGCTCCGACCAGCGGCAGGGTGCGGCTTGACCGGTGGTGGCCGAAGCTGCTGCTCCGGTGGTGGCAGTGTCCATGTTTTTGCCTATTCTTGACCATCTCGGTCTCAGATCCGGTGAATTTGGGTGCTGCTGTGGGTGTTGGAGCTGGCAGTGGGGTGAGCAGCGGTGGCAAGTGTGCCGAGGCACGGCGGTGGCTGTCTGTTGGTGGGGATGGATGGTGATGTTCTGGCCATTTTGGGCATGAGGTAGGGGATGCAAGCCATGTGAAAATCTCCTCCGGTCGACGACCGGAGCTGCTGCTGGCAACACCCATGGGTGTTGTTTACCTTCCTGAAGGCGGCAGCGGGGCGGTGCTCTTCCTTCTCTGTCCATGGTAGCTCCAGGGGAAACCCCAGATCTTCGGGGTTCGGACGACGGTGGCGCTGATTCGCTGCTCCCTGTTGAGGGCCTCGTCTTTTGGAGTTGCCTTGGCCAGATGGCTTTGTGGGTTGTTTTTGCCAGTGGTGAGGTCTCGGTGAGCGATGTTCGATGGTATTTGAAGCTCTTGTTGCCTTGCACAGTGCTTAGGATTGTTCATTTGGTGAAGTTTCTCAATCCAAGAGGAGGCGGAGTGGTCTTCTCGGCAGATCTATGCCCTTCGGTGGCATCGGCGGCTTTCGGAGTCGCGATGTGACCTCGGCTGTGGGATGCCCTTCGACGGCGACTTTGTGTCTCCTAGCTTCGTTTCAAGTCCAAGAGGAGGAGCGGTAGTCTTCTCGGTGGAACTCTGCCCTTCGGTTGCGTTGGCGGCTTTGGTCGCAAACGCGGCCTCAACGAGGATGCCGCTCGGCGGCCGCAAGTCACGTTTGCCTTCTCGGTGCAACTTTGCCCTTCGGTGGCGTCGGCGGCTATCGGAGTCGCGACGTGACCTCGGCAGGGGGATGCACTTCGAAGGTGGCTGCAAGTCACGCATGTCTTCTCGGTGGAACTCTGCCTTCGGTGGTGTCGGCGGCTCTAGAGTCGCGATGCAACCTCGGCTAAGGCATGCCCTTCGACGACGGCTTGACTCTCTTAGTTCTGCAATGTGTTGAGTGATCGCTCGGCAAGCGAGTTTCATTTGTCTTCGTCACCTTGGCTACAGGATCCTTCTGACCGATCCACCTACGTCCATTTCCTGCCTGCTCTTCTCGGTCTTCTCTTTTAGTTGTGTGCTATGTTTTAGTTTGTACTGTTCTTTTCTCCTTCTCTTTCTCATTTGTAATTCGACTCTGTACTTAAGTCTCTTTGACTTATAAAGTTCAGGCTGGCTTTGGTCCGCCGTAGTTATAGTAAAAAAAAATTTATTACTCCAGGCACCTGTTTGATGGAGTTTCTACTACGCTTGTTCCAGCTGTAGTCGTCTTGTACTCTAATTCTGCCTTTTTTCACCCTGCAATTGCAGATAAGACTTTGAGCTTCTTACGTGTTGTTGTTCCCATAACACCAAGCCAATTTCTTATCACCACAAAGAGTTAAACCACCATTGCTAATACTCATATCTGGATGTCATCACATTCTTCGGTTCTGACTTAAAAAATATATTACGCCTAGACTACTTAAAAAATCAAGATATAAATGTGGTCTTTTCGCGAGATCGTCTCGATGCACTAATATGTGTGGGCACGACAGCTCATCCTGACCGTGGGGTCCTTATGTCAGAGATTCTATGTGCCCCGAGCATCTGATCACAGGAAGCAGGGTGCACGCTGAATCTTTGTGCTATGGAATCTGATTCAGGTAACCTTGGAATGAGAAACATAAGGGGGGGGCAAAGGAGACGAGAATGGATGGCGAACTGCAAAAGGAGAGCCTGTTTCAGAGAGCGCAGATGCTGTCCGGAAGAGGCGCGTACAAGGAGTCCGCCCCAATAGTGTTTCAGCTTTCATGTCGTGGGATGCTATAGATTCCAAGGGCATTATTGGTGTCTCCTCTCACTTTTACCATCTTGCTCGACCTGTTTTTCATCGGTGGCCAGCCTTCGCTGTCCACTAGTATGCCCTGCTCATCGTCACCGTGCCAAGAGCAGGCACGCGGAGCTACGATCCAGCCGTCGAAGTATGATCGTGTCGAAAAAGCGGTGTGCACGCAGTCTTCAGTTCAAGGACATAGCACAGAAAGCATGGCCATTATCAATTCATCATCATGAAATGTTTGGATGAACAAGTTTGTTAGCCGAGTAGGGTGCCGCCAAAATCGAAGGTTCGGGAGGATTGCAATGGTAGGCCTCCTGCTGCTGGCCAAGTGCAACCACCGTTACAAGAAGTTTGAGATGGTAGGGACTAGGGGTCCCGAGTATTCATGTTTGGGTCCTGATCTGTTTTGTTTTGCCTGCCACATGTCGCTTTGCCATGAAGGCAATGCCATTATTGGCGCCATCTTGACTAGACGAGCTTTGTCCCTTCCCTAATGCCTCATTGTGCTGAGCTCTGGTTTGGGATGGCCCACATGGAAATGGCCGTGGCTTCGTTGTATCGTGCGATTCTGTGTACAATGAGGCGGGCCAAGGAGGTGGATTGGCCCGAAAGTGAATGGACGATTGTAGCCATCGATTGACACCTTCGTTACTTTCTCCGTCCAAAAATAGATGTTTTAGATTTGTTAAAATTTAAATGAATCTAGACATTATTTAGTATATGATTCATCTAAATTTTAACAAATCTAAGACATATATTTTGGGACGGAAGGAGTACATAAGATTTGTCTCCGTAAAAAAGGAAAATGCTGCGAAGATTTTGCACTCCCTTCGATCCATATTAATTGACTTTGATTTGTTAAGATTTGAATGAATCTATATACTAAATAGTGTCTAGGTTCATATAAATCTAGATAAATTTGATTAATTAATATGATGGGGGGGGGGGGGGGTAGAAAGAATGGGTCCAAGTTTTCATTGGTCGGAGCTCCGGTCCTCCCAAGTCAAATAGTCAATGTTCTTCTCCTAACTTTGCGCACACGCGCTTAAACAAGTTGGGCAGACAATGTCCAAGAAGATGTGGTATTGGGGGCCAAGTAAGTAAAGGTAGATAGATACGGCATGTTGTTATTGACTGCCGCTGAATAGTCTACTTAACCAAATTCTGGGTTCAGTTAAAGTAATTTTTTTTAAAGTTTAACCAAATATTTAGCAAAAAATAAAAGTATCTATAATATAAAATTTATAATATTAAAATCTTTATAAGTTATATTTTTATAATATATACATTTAGAATAATGAATGTTGATATATTTTTCTATATTCTTGAAAGTTGACAAATTTTGACTCTAAAAAGTCCTAAAACACGAAGTAATAAAAAACGAAGGGAGTACAAACCGGTTACACTCCTATATTTTTCCTATCAAAGGCTTCCGTGGTTCAGTTCGAGCAGAACTGTACAATACATAATAAGTACCGCTAATTTAGTATAACTTTTATAGTAAATTAGCGAGCTTATTATGGATCGCAGGTAGTAGTATATACTCCCTTCATCCAAAAAGATGTAGATTCACATATATTTAGACGTGTTTACTATCTAGATATATGCGAATCTAGAAATCTATAACATCCTTATTTTGGCACGGAGGGATAAAATCATAGAAATGCTGATTGAGATTTCTATATATTATTTTACATGTATAAAGAGATGGCTAGTTTATTTATTGAATTAGGATATTAAAATTAGGACAAGAGGAGCTCTCACATGAACCGGTTATTTTTAGAAGTTCGATCATTTTTCTAGCCATTTTTGACCGTCAGATGTGAGCAAAAAGTCTTCAAAGGCAACCAATCTGGAGATTAAATTTGTCTAGTGTGGTTGATTGGATAAAAATGCACGCTAAAACCTATCTAGGTAAGTCAGTCTAGTAGGGTCAAATATCATCCATTTTGGTGGAAGGGGAAATGGAAAAAGCCTCGGCCTAAAAGTGAGGTGAAGAGAAGTAGTGATCATCAATGCACTAGTTGTCTCAAGAAGGTGATGATGCTTTCGCTCAGCCAAGTCATTTTCAGCATGAGCGGCACGACAAGAGTTCAGCAAGAAATGCTCGTAGCGAACGAGAGAGATACTCGCCAGCAGAATCTGCACGAAAAACACGAATAGGAGTGGAGAACTGGGTACGAACATGATAGTAAATTATTTATATATAGATAAGACCTCATTACAAGAAAAAATGAAATGAAATAAATCCAACTATGTTAGGAAAAATCCTCTATAAAGACAATATAGTAGCGATGACTCCCTTTCCAAGCAAAGGGAGCTAGACCCCAAACATCTGAATGAACGAGATCAAAAGAACGCTCGAACACTGACTCACCTGTGAGGTTAGGGGAGTTGAATCTGCTTACAAAGAGGACAACCCAGACAATACAAAGAAGCATCTTCAGAGATACGCCCTAGATGCCCAAGGCGATGATGCCATTGCAGAAAAAAGCTGGTAGATGCAATAACAAGGGCCGAGAGACTAGCATCGATGATAGCAGAGGGAAGACGGAGCTAGTCAAGCTCCCAGAGGCCGTCATGCACCAAGTAGATCGCCGGTCCGACGATCCTAAACTGAACAGGAATCAAAGACGAGAGTCAACAATCTGACTAAGAGAAAAAAGCTGCATGGCCAGTCAAAAAATATGGGCAACAAAAGAAGCAGAAAACTCTAAAGTGCTAAGAGTGTCTCGACTAGTGCCGTTAGCGGTAGGAACACAAACATGAGACGAATTATAAGTCATATGAAAAGATAGTCCGGTATGCGGATGTGAATAGTCAAAATATGTAAATCTATACTAATAATAGAGAACGCAACGTTTCTGTCCACCGTCCGTCCGTACGGAAAAAGACGATTTTGCCCTCGCCAGTTCGGAAATATTACTGTGTCTGCCACCGCCAAGTGAAATTGAATGCTGCTTTTTTTTTCTTCTCTACCGAACACGCAGAGCATCGGGAGATAGAGAGGGATCTGGCGAGGCGGGGAGTAGCGGGGCTAGAGATGCGTTCCGCTGGCGGCAGGGCCTCCCGCTAGCGGCCGGAGCATCGGCGTAGATTTGGCAAGGACTTTTTTGGATGGCGATGGTGCTTGCCGCTTTTTCTTTCTTGGTCTTGATGTGCTAGAGTATAGAACAGGGAGGAGGAAGTCAATTATTTCGGCAAGATCTCGAGCTTGTCCATGGAAATGACATACGAGACCGGTGGCGGCGCGAACTGGACGAATTGGAGGGCGGTTGGTAGTCCACCGCCGACGGTAAGCGATTACTTGGGACATCTTCCCGACAAGTCAACATGTACTGATTGGGTCCGACAAGGACCTGAGGGCGGTTGTTTCAGCTCAGCTGCGGGGACCATCGGAGGCTCTTGCATGACGTCGGGAAGGTTGGGCCTGGGGGAGGTCGGAGCTTCCGTCGTAGCTCGAGCGGTGAGAGAGAAGACGACCAGTGGCTCGGGATCGAGGCGGCTCGGTGGAGGAATCGAGATGGGTCATGCGCGAAATGGGAGAGAGGCGTGGGGCTCGCGCGAAGTAAAGCACCGCGGTGAGGGAGATGGGGCCAGCAAGCCAAAGGTGAAGACGGCGGCCGGCGATAGGGAGCCAGGCGGCGGCGCTCGCTGCTGCACATCGTGGAATAACAGATGAGATGTCGTGCGGTTGGAGATGACTCGCTTCGCTTGTTTTTTTCTGAGTATATCGCTCGCGTGAGTGTGCCGGGGCAGGACTATACTTGGGCCGTCCAATTGGTGCAGTTAAGTGGGCAAAAAAACTGACTGATCTCTACTATATAATTTGTCTAGAGGTGGCTTTCGTTCCTTCGTCCGTCACACATCGTTTGGTCCGTCTATCGCTAAAAAGTTGAGTTCCTGATCTGTTTCGTAATTAAAATCCATAGGTTCCACAGCCCGGTACGATTTCCAATCAAGGACCAACACGGCAACGCAATACAAGATAAAAGGAAAGGAAAAAAAGACAAAGAACAAAGAAACTTCCTCCGTCGTTTCCGCTTTGCTAAACCCTAACCCGTCCCACCACGGCCTCGCCGGCGATCGCCAATAATGCTCTCGGTTTTGGGCTCCTTCCCGTCCTCACCGTGAGGGTGCGGCCTATGATGACCATCTCCGACCGGGAGGTCATCAACCGGGACGACCTGAGGTGGCTCAGCTGAAAGGGATCTCGCCGAGCTCGCCTGCAGCAATAGCAACGCCCGGAATCTCCTGGAGTCGTCGCGGGGGTGGGGCATGGGGCGCCAGGCCTGCCAGGTACACCATGCACTTGGTGGAGATCTCTGACTGGTCGTCAACGAGCTCCATGGTATGCTGCAAGTGTCAAAGCCATTCCCTTCTTCAACGGCGGGGACAGGGAGGGGCGGGTGGTGGTGGCCGTCCGGAGAAAAATTATATCAACGGGGCGATCAATGTGGTACCTATTTTTCTTTCCGGCTAGCGTACGATTGGATACATATATATATACGTCAACGGTTTCTGTATGTCTAATCTCTTGCCGCACGATCATGTAACTTTTGGCGGCGTGGAGGCGTCAGTCGTCACACAGCGGCCAGGATCCACGATTCGGACGACAAGGCCATGCAAGGATTCTACTCTCAGCCAGCGCCTGGATCGTCCGCTCCTTAATACAGAGGATTAGGAATAACACTGATTACATTTTGATAGAAAGGTGTGAAGACAAAAGCACGGCTCATAGCTCGATTTTCTCAATAGTCTGGTATAATCAGTTCAGTTTTAGCTGGTATAATCTGTCTATGGAGTACGTCAGTTCAGTTTTTTGCTACGGGGACCTGCAATCTAGACTCTTGAGTGAATTCAGTATACTTTTTTTTATTGCTCGCTATTGTTTGGCAACTGGTTTTGCTTAGTGAACGGTTGCGCGGATGAAGAACATCGGGTCCCCAAGGCAGGGCTACTGGTCGGCAAGGGGTATGATTTTCTATTTATTTTTATTTCGAAAAAAAAAATTGGTGGCATAGGAGGTGGAAGAGAACGGTGTGGTGTCTTGGAGACATGCATCGCGCGAGATGAAGGCTAGCGGACCTTGGTGGCAGGGACATCGGAGTCGCGCTGGATAATGACGACGCGGTAGCATGCCGTCTTCAGCTGCGCAAGGAGGCACAGAGGCGGGCGAGGTGGAGCTACAGGGGGTGGTTGATGAGAGAGAGGGACACGGTGGAGGAAGAAGGGTGAGCGGCATGTGCAGGAGTTGAGCGAGTGGGAGGGAGGTGACGCGTGCAGGGCTCAAGCCTGAGGAAGGGGTAGGAGAAAGGACATGACAAGCTAGGGTTTCCACCTTGTGGGATGGCCAGGCTGTGCCAGCTGCTCCAGGAGTTTTACATTAAACATAGCTAAAATTCAGAGAGGACATTGTACTACACCAAAAAGTTACTATTTTCTATACATATAATGTCAATTATGCAAAGTGAAAATTAAAATGTTTGTGTAATATAATCCGATGAAGTTAATATTTTATATAATTATATGTAATTATATGAAGATAATAATTTAATTAATTTTATGTATATGTGATAAAGATACAAAACTCGTAGCAACGCACGGGCATTCAGCTAGTCGGTTCTAATAATGTCCTAAGGTCTAAGCTTTTCTATCGTATTGTCCCACCTCGTTTTATTACATTGGGTTTGACCTGTTTATATACGTCTGTGAGTTGTTTGAAACTGTCCAGAACAGCCTCTAAAATAAATTGGCAATACCACCGAACAAAGAGTGTGGCAGCACGGATGGACTTAAACTTGCATATGGACCGATAGAGATAGAAATAGAGAGAAGAGAAAGATGTGGGCAAACTTGGACTTGGCCGACCGAAAAAGAGGAAGAACGGAGAGAAGAGAAGTGTGGACCAACTTGGACTTGGATTCACACAGAGGAAACATACGGCCAACGTTTGCATGTCCCAGCGACGACTAAGCTTTGTTTAAAAATAAATATACGATGCTCCAACATGAATAAAATACATGATGTCTTTTTTAATTCATTCATTTTTTATTTATTTTTTGCAAAATTAAGAGATAAAATTATTGTATGTGCATGTGGCTCTAAGTTTAGTCAATAGTGACAACACAATGACATTTGTGCTATCTTTATATACGTTTAGACATACTAACCCACTACATCTAATAAAACTAGCAGAACCATCTCTCTCTTTAGCCCAGGCCCGGGCACATGTGTACCGGGTGGTCTGGCTGACGCGACGGGCTAAGGTACCGGTGACACGTCTAAGAAGGGCGTATATTTTTTCCCGTTGCAACGCACGAATATTTGTGCTAGTCTATCTAAGATTAACAAACCGGCGAAGATTAATTTGAATCAGAGTATTAAGAGCGACGGAATAGCGTGGATAAGCCGTAGTTGGAGTAATAAAAAGATGCACGTGCACTACATGTATCTCGGTCGGAGGCATGGGCACGGTATACCAAGGGCGATGCGCTCACGTGAAGAAGAGCTCTCCCTCCCATAAACACGTCGACCGAGACCCCAACAGGCCAACACAACACCGTACCCAAGCAAGCAGCCAAGTCTCCCATCAGCTCCGCTCCAGACTTCCAGTCTCCTTCTACAACAAGGTAATCTCCAAGCATCCGAGTCGACCAATGGCGACCAAGATCTACATAGTGTGAGTACTCGCCTTCCTCACCCTCTGCTCCAGTAACTTTCTTGATTTTGTGGCGCAGCGAGGTGCTGGTGATTTCAGGCGTATGCTCTTTCTATTTATGGCCTCTTTTTTATTTTCTTGGGGAGTTCCTGACGCTGCATTTGGAAGTGTAAGCCAGCAGGGGGTTGAGTAATCAGTAGCTATGTTGCTCTGTAGTGCTGATCTTCTGATTGGGGTTCAGACTTCAGAACCAAATCGTCTGGAAAAAATCATCCTGAGATGGATGAGTGCTGTGTCAGCTCAGCTCGGGGCATCAAAGCCTGCTATTGCTCTCTGTATGCTTGGTCACTGCTCTGCTAACTGTCCCTTTCAAGCAGACATTGCTGTACTAAATAAAACTAGGCTGCATTCATCTTATTTCAACTTGTTGCACCATTGATCTACTAATGTCATTTCATTTCCTGAACTTACATTCTTTAGGTACTACTCCACCTATGGCCATGTCGCCAAGCTAGCAGACGAGATTCTGAAGGGTGTGTCCTCCGTCGAGGGCGTGGACGTCAAGCTATGGCAGGTAATCCACACAACGATGTACTCACAGCGACTAGAGATAGCGAGATTATAGACTTCCATAGTTTTCACATAGCTGAATGATTTTTCTCACACCTGCTGATACAAACGGCCATCTGAAACTCTGAACGTACCACAGGTCCCAGAGACTCTTTCCGAGGAAGCACTCACAAAGATGGGCGCTCCTCCGAAGAGGGAAGACGTGCCGGTCATCTCGCCCGCAGAGCTCGCCGACGCCGACGGCCTCGTCTTCGGGTTCCCCACCAGATTCGGCATGATGCCCGCGCAGTTCAAGGCCTTCATGGACGGCACCAGTGAGCTCTGGTGCCCGCAACGGCTCGCCGGCAAGCCCGCCGCACTGTTCTTCTCCACCGGTTGCCAGGGCGGCGGCCAAGAAACAACCGCGTAAGATCCATCCTTCCGTCGGCATTAGTAGTGAACATGTCGCTTGTCGTGGAAATTGTATACAGATATGCTAATTAGCCTGTTCCTGATCTCCTAGGTTGACGGCGGTCACTCAGCTGGTGCACCATGGCATGATCTTTGTCCCGGTCGGGTACACGTTTGGCGCCGGCATGTTTGAGATGGAGGAGGTGAAGGGTGGCAGCCCGTATGGTTCGGGCACCATTGCTGGGAACGGATCACGAGTTCCCACTGAGCTTGAGCTCCAGCAAGCCTTCCACCAAGGGAAATACTTCGCGGGGATCGCCAAGAAGCTCAAGGGCGGTTCTCCATGATCGATCCACAATTCCACACCGATATCGTGTCTACATGAATAAAGTTAAGAGTTACTGGCTACAGGCTACTAGTACTAGCTCTGATTCTGGTACTACCACCGATCCATAATAAGTGTGGCTGATACTTGCTACCTGACACGACAAAAGCCCGCCGCACTGTTCTTCTCAGAGGGCAAACCCTAATCTGTAACCGACTCGACCTACGTCCGGGACTTGCCTATTATATAAAGTCTAGGAGGACACGGCGAGGAGGATACCTCTCACCGCACACACACCCCCACGCCAGATTGCATCTGCGCACCCCTTAACTTTTGGTCCCGCCGTAATCAAGAGCAGACAAGCAGGATTAGGGTTTTCCCTCTGCGGGCCTGAACCTGGGTAAACTTCGTGTCCTCGCGTTGCTTGTTTGCTAACCGTTCCGCCATCTCCAGCATCCCCGTCTTCTCCAAAACCCAAGCTCATAACAATGGGCATTGACGAGATAAAACCTCGTCAATTGGTGCCTTTTGTGGGAATCGGGGGCGCTGATTGTGCGATCCTGACGGTCCCATCCAAAGCGATCTATAACTCCTCGGCGATGGAGAGCCACCTCCTCTTCGGCGATTTCGACTTCACCGCCCACTCGCTAGCCACCATGAAGGATTTCGAGCCCGTAGGCGACGGGCTCGATATTCTGTTCGGAAGCTTCTGCTTCCAGGTGGGGCAGATTGGCACCCTCCGCCTCCCAGAGCGGGTGCCACCACCATCCATCAGGCCCGCTTTGTGGGTCCCACCCATCGGCGTGCTACACACGTCGACACTGACAGACGAGTCCTATGATAGCAGCAGTTGCAACTCAGATATGTGTGGCCCACCATCAGACGAAGGAACCTACGGTTCTGGATCCGAAAGATGCGGTAGCAGCGATCCAATCCGCAGGTGCTACCAATGCGTCATGGTTATTCATGGCGAATCGGAACTGCCACCAGGATCGAGAACACCCAACCCACCACCAAATCCACCGCCCAACCTGCAGGCTGGGAACGGAGGAAACGGAGGGCAGCCACCCCTCCAGCCCAACGAGGGTGACGATGCCGCCTATCAGAGGATCAACCTCAACGAGGACGGCTGGCTCCAGGCCCGCGAAGCTGTGGTGGGCAACAAGATCCTACCTGTGAATTCTTCATGGGATCTGCTAATGGCATACCACCTCCTCCTCATCGGCGAGCACAACAGGCAAGTAAAACTGCAGGAGAAACTCGACAAACGCAAGCAGGCAGCTTCGGAGTCTAGCACGTGGCGAGCTGCCCTCTCCTCCGCTGGTGGCTCAGCTCGCATGGCAATCACGCCAACAAGCATCGCTCTCGCACAGATAACATGGACCCCGCCGCGCAACGTGAGGTCACCAAAACCCTCAACACGTCCTTCATGGAGATGGACGTCAATGGCAACGTCATACTGACGACGCTGCAGGCTGTGATCATGGCAGCGACTACGTACCCCGCGTCCCATCCATCTCCGGTGGGGGACCCGAAGAGTGGCATGCACAAGTCCGCACTAGCCGGACTCGGACTCGTCGGAACTGCGCTCCACGAAGAAGCTCCTACGGAGCCAAAGAAGAAGGCTACGGTCAGATTCAACCATAGCCCCACACCCTCATCCGATGAGGATGAGGACGAGCACGATCTACCTCGACGACACAAGAGCCCAAGACATCGTAGCCGCGACTACGACGCTCGAAACGACCTCGCCCAGCGCAAGGTCGATAAGGCACGCGCCAAACACGCGTGATCACCCGAATCCGAAGAAGATGACGACGGAGAACTATGTGGAGCTCGATGCTTTAGAAGATCTGTCCGGAGCACGCGGATGCCAAAAAATATCAAGCTTCCTTCGGATACTCCGAAGTTCGATGGCACGCAGGACCCGAAGGCCTGGCTCAGCGACCACTGACGACTGTCTACGCACAGACTGTTGGGAACCCCAAGAGAAAGGTGTGAAGTAGCAAGCAACAAGTTTTCCCTCAGTTGAGACCGAGGTTATCGAACCAGAAGGAGGAAGGAAACGTCACGCAGGTGTTGCAAGCAACGCGGAGACCTTCACAACACAAACTTAAGACTTGCCCCAACGAACAGTGAGGTTGTCAAGCTCACCGGTTCGCTGTAACAAAGGATTAAACGTATGGTGTGGAAGGTAATGGTTTCCATCAAGTAAACAAGTAACAATGGAAGATGTATCAATGGTAAAGATTGGACCGGGTTCCATAGTTCACTAGAGGTGATCTCCTTAGATAAACAACATGGCAAGAAGGGTAAACAAATTACAGCAGGGCAATTGACAGGAACTGAGCAAGGCATAACAATGCAATTACTAGTCAGAAAGATCCTATGAGGTTGATTGGGCAATACAACAAGATACATAGACCGCCATCCAACTGCATCTATGACTAGAAGTCCACCTTCAGGTTATCATCCGAACCCCTTCCAGTATTAAGTCAAGCAACAGACAACTGCTTTAAGCAAAGTGTGTAAGGTAAACAGTCCAAATGTTCCATGAACAAGAGACCATTGTTTTCTCCCTAGTAGCAACAACACATCTACAACCGAAGAGATTTCTGTCACTTCCCTTGGAAACTAGAGGCATGAACCCACTATCGAGCATAAATACCCCCTCTTGGAGTCACTAGCAACTACTTGGCCAAGATAGATACTAACAACGGAGAGCATGCAACATCATAAACAACACAGACATGATAGAATCATAAAGACAAAACCATTAACCAAACCAACATATTAATCGCAATATCCATCGGATCCCCGCAAACACAACATGCATAATTACAAATAGATTAGATCTTGATCATGAACGGAGCTCACAAGATCTATACATGAAAGCACAAAGGAGGATATACAACCATCTAGCTACTACATGGACCCATAGTCCAAGGTAGAACTACTCACGCATCATACCGGAGAGAAGGCCTCCGGGATGATCTCCCCTCTGGCAGGGTGCCGGGAAGAACTTCAGATTCCTCGATCTAGGGACGATGGTGGCGGCGGCTATAGGCGGTTTCGTGGACATTTGATCGGGTGCTTAGGGTTTCTGCATCGGGGGCTTCTTATAGGCGAAGGGGGAGACCGAGGAGGCAGCCAGGGCCACCAAACCCTAGCTGTGCAGGGCTGGCCCACTGCCTTTGGGGTGGGTCTAGCCCCCCTGGCTGGCCCCTCCGGCTCTCCTCTGGACTTCTTGTTCCCCGAAGAAAGTAATTGACTTTGTCCTTTGTCCCGTCCAATTCCGAGAATATTTCTTTACTAACTTTTCTAAAACCAAAAACATCAGAAAATAGGCATCTGACACTGTTGCAACTTGTTAGTAGGTTAGTACCAGAAAACATGTAAAAAGCACCTCAAAGTGTGGACAAGTAAAGCAAAGTAGAAACAAAACAAGCATGGAGCATCAAAAATTATAGATACGTTTCCAACGTATCAACATCCCCAAGCTTAACTCCTGCTCGTCCTCGAGTAGGTAAGTGATAAAAGAATAATTTTTGAGGTGACATGCACCCTCACAATAAAGGTCCAACCATTTGCAAGCATTGAAAGCTGGGATCAAAGAAATCTAAAAATGTGCATGAAAGATGGAGTTCTAACAATAGGACATAGTAACTATGCATGCAACATGAAAGGCTGCAAACAAAGATCATGAATAACATGCATTGAAAGACGTTTGTTTGTTTCACATACAGAAAACATAGCATAGTGGCAATCAGCTTGTCCATCATATAGTAGCAAATAGATGCATAGGACACCTGCAAAGTTCACAAGGGTGACTAGAAACAAGTAGCACAAGAACAAGTAATGTCACAATATGCATCAATTAATAAGCTTTGGAACACTGCACACAGAATGACAACTATGCTCTCTTAATGGTGCCTAAAGGTAGAAGGTGGAGACTCAATAATGGTGGAAGAAAGGCCTTTTTTGTAAAGGAAGCAGTGATTACAAGTTTCAAAAAGAGCTTCCAAAAATTATGGTACTTGTTAGCTTTCAGCCCTCATTGCCCCTATCATAAGAATCTTGAAGTGGTTAAGGTTAAAGTGGCAAAGATGGAGTATATGCTTGACGAAGTATAAGTTGGCAATCTCATGTCCCTTGAATACGAGGGCCACACCTCATGCATACTCAAATTTGGGTCCAGGTAAGTTCTTGTCATTGTAAGTATTTGCATATCATTGAGAACCGCCAACGGGGTACCCCTTGCACATGGTACAGGAGCTTTCCCATAACCAAATGACAAGGCAAGTAGACAATGAGCATCCCAACAATCTTTTTATTTACCATATGCATAGCTTTTTATTGAGGATGCTGTAGGGTTTGCAGCATAGAAAACAAAAAATTCCCTACGATGGGAACAAAGAACCAAGATCTATCTACTAGATACAAGAAACAGGTGGATATACATACATAGAATACATACCCTCGAAGACCGTATAGCGTTAACGAGGTTGTACTCGTGGATGATGTAATCGAACGCTTGCCGATCTCAAGATCGTGATGAAGTCCATCTGGTCCAGCACCACAAAGAAGT
This sequence comes from Avena insularis, assembly GCA_023614405.1. Classification (NCBI taxonomy): domain Eukaryota; kingdom Viridiplantae; phylum Streptophyta; class Magnoliopsida; order Poales; family Poaceae; genus Avena; species Avena insularis. The sequence goes on from CM042697.1 coordinate 361,247,909, forward strand.
GGTGCATCCGTGATCGCACACACGTCCGGGTACCCCGACAACCTCCGTGCCCTTGCTCCAGCGAAGCAGCGGAAGCAACAAATCCTTCCAGAAAAAGCCACCGGGAACATGTATCTCGCTGATCCGAGACCATGGGGAATTCTAAAGGGGGGAGAGAGATCCTTCGTGAGGAGGTGTGAGATGAGAGGAGGGAGTGGGGTGCCTTTTATAGGAAGAGGGGGCAGACCCCTCCCATGGCGTGGCAGCCATGGAGGTACCCCCACCTCTTCCACATTCATGTGGGTGGAGCTCTCACTCACATAAATAGCCACCCACTCAAAATTCCACTCACCTCCATTAAATTTCCACCAAATTTAATGTAATCTCTCATTAAATAAACTCTTTTATTTATTTATTCAGAATTTTGTTAATTACTTTAATTAACAAACATTCACATAAAACCCCTTGCTAGTATTCAATTTCACATGCAGAACTAGTTTCAGCAATTTCAACCAAAATAGTTTCGGTGTCTAGTGCAATAAATTCCTGCGCTTTCGTTTTTCTTTCTCTGGCATATTATTTGCTCCAAATGGTGTCGGTATCCCTTAAGTGTGTCACCCTACGGTTCGCGAATAATGTAGACATGATCGAGACCCCTCTCCGATCAATAATCAGCAGCGGGACCTGGAGATCCATACTGACTCCCACATATTCAACGATGACTTCTGTGATCGTGTGAACCTTATATGCATGTAACTCAATCCTTTTGTCTCGCGATATATTACATGTCCGAGATTCGATCATCGGTATCTCCATACCTAGTTTGATCTCATTACCAACATGTACTCTTTTCTCATTCCCATGATATAACATTCTAGTGATCAAATCACTTGCTTGCAAGCTAATTAATGTGATATCACCGAGAGGGCCCAGAGTATATCTCTCCGTCATCGGGATGGACAAATTCCACTCTTGATCCATGAGCCTCAACATAACACCTTCGTATCACTGAACCCATCTTTATAGTCACCCTGTTACGGTGTGACGTTTGATGTTATCAAGATACTCTTTCGGTGTTAGTGATTGACATGATCTCATGGTCTAAGGACTAAGATAAATTCGTATGATGTTATAGCAATATAAACACAATGACCTTGATCGTAATGCTATACTTCAGATGAATGTTCATCACACCATTCCAATAATGTTGTGACCTCGTTATTAACAACATCCAATGTCCATGATCAGGAAACCTTTGATCATCTTGTTAATCAACGAGCTAGTTTATAAGAGAGGCATAACTAGGAACTTCCTTTTGTTTATTAAACACACATGTATTAACATTTCCGTATTAATACAATTATAGCATGTAAAATAAACATTTATCATAAACAAGGAATACGATAATAACCATTTATTATTGCCTCTCGGGCATATTACCTTCAGTCTCCCACTTGCACAAGAGACAATAATCTAGTTTGAAAACTTTGTGTATTGAACACCTATGGCTTTCTGGTGTTCCATATACGCAACTGCAAGTGGTTAACATAATCTACGGATCTAACACTTTTAGGTCCGTGTGTATTTGCATGTCTTTGTGTCTTCACGCATCACTCATTCTCCAATGAGATGGCACTGTATAAATTTGGTCTTTTGGTGAGACCTTTAGTTCCTCGGGGTTAAATCATGTCGATACTATTGTCGTACAATATATCTTTAGTGTTAGCCCATTGCGAACCACACCTTAGTTTGATAACAAACTACTTGACACAAATGCCCTCCTTTGCTTCTACTATAGCAGTCATATACTTAGCCTTTTTGTTGTAGTATTCGTCACAATGTCTTAACTTTGGAATTCATCCAAATCTGTCATGGAATCTCCTTTCCATTACATTGTGCCACCCATAGTTTAAATTGAGATAAACTTAATTTGTATCTTGTGACAAAACTAGTATCAATGTAACACTTTACAATGAACTATTTGTAATTGTTTGTCACCTCTACACAAATATATTCTTAGTTCTTCCAAAAGATCATAAGAATATCCTCACTATCGTCCAATGATTATTTTATGATTCATTCTGGTATATGCTCATAACACTTACAGCATAGGACATATCTGGATGTGTACATATCATGGTATGATTGATCAAAACATCCTTGTGATTTCACCCATCAAGTGTCAAAGCACTTGAATCTTGTTTCACTTATCAAGTGTCAAAACACTTGAATCTTGATTCAATTCCTTTCCATGCGACAAGAACCGTTTCTTGTCGTTTCTATATTGAACTCCTTCAATATATCATATATATACATTTGGCACAACCATATTAGCGTCACAGTCTATCCACTATAGACATTCATGCTAAATATTCGGGTTTTGCCTAAGTCTTTCATCGAAATGAAATTCTTAACCTTTGTCAATAAAAGATACATCATTTATAATCAACAAGATGTCATCCACATAATGTACTAGAAATATGTATTAGCGCTCCCACTTAATTTCTTGCAAATGCAAGCATCTTCATCGTCTCCTGATGAAAACTCCCTTTCATCACGGTGAAGATTCTAACTCTGCGATGCTTAATTCAACCATTGAAGTTTGCATGCCCTTTTAGCATCCTTTCAATTAACAAAACCCTTTGGATCGTGTCATGCACACGTCCTAGGTAACCATTATTTTAGAAGATTTTTTTTTGTTTATTCATCTACCATATACCAAATTATATATAGTGGTTGCTACTTTAATCCATCCAGACTAAATATCGCTATGAAAGATCAAATCTTGTCATAGTCAACTCCTTGAACATTGTCGTAAAAAACTTTACGACATGTCGACTATTTCATAGATGTGAAGCATCCATGTCTGTTTCTTTATAGATCCAAATACGACCGATAGGTTTTTACACCTTTCCGGAGGGTCTTCCAAGTGCAAAACTTGATTTCTCATGTATGGAACTATCACAAATTTTATGGCTTCAAGCCATTTGACGGAGTCAGAGCCCATCATCGCTTCTTTGCATGTAGTTGGTTCATCATTGCCAAACAATAATGATTTACTCTCAAATCTTAGCATTTGATTGTTTATCCGACCTACTTGGTTCAATAGGAACTTAGATCTCCGTGACCACAACCTTTGAGGCACATAAGCCATGAGCATTGTGGCTGCCTTCGGAACATTTTCCGGAGCTGCGCAACTCAGCACATATAGCTAAGGTTCGTTAACCTTATCAAAGTTCTATTGTCTTCCCACTTAACTTTTGCGAAAATTCCTTTTTCAAGAAACTTCACATTTCAAGCGACAAACCCTTTTGCCCTCGGTGTTATGGAGAAATACCCAATGGTTATTCGAAATAACCTACAAATACATGCTCATCCGACTTTGGTTGTAAACATCTTACTTATGCTTAGCATACCAAAATTTTAAGAAAGGACAACTTGGGTTTTACCCCAAACCAGGTGTCATTTCAACGGATCAAGATGGAGCTCTTTTCAGTGTAAAATCGGTAGTCTCTAAAGCTTTAATCTTTTAAAATATAATGACAGTTTTATAAATAACACCTTTGATCCAACCATGTCAAACAAGGTTTCATTACAAATCTCAAACACTCCATTCTCCTATGGTGTTTCAGGAGATGTAAATCTAGGTGTTTTGCTAAACTTGCAACTCAAATAAATCCCTTTATGATAAAATCATAATTCATTTATTTTCTTGTTACACTTGTAACTCAAATAAATCCCTTATGATAAAATCATAAACCATTTATTTTCTTGTTACAATGATTTTCCACTTCATCTTGAAAGTCTTTGAACGTTTTCAAATATTTCACACTTCTTTCTCATTAAGTGAATATTCAATCAAATTTCCGGAGAAAGCATATGAAGTTGAAATCCATCGCTTACGACTATACATAATGGACTACATACATCGATATGTATAAATTCCAATATTTTAGTCGTTCGTTCTTCTTTGGCCTTTGAACGAAGTTTTAATTATCCCGAGGAAAGTCTCATAAGCATCACTTGATCAAATCAAAGACTCCAAAAATCCATGAAAATGGAGTTTCTTCATGTTTTCTTTCCAATATAATTTAAACGGCGATGTCACTTCGTAAGTGATCTTCCAATCATTTGTCTTGCGGCATTTTAGCATTAGCTTTATGGATGTGATTTCTCCAACTAGATTTGTAAATCATCCATCTTATATGGAATACGGTAATTATTTGAACAATCTTTGTTCTCATAATACCTGATTTAAATAACTATTATTAAAACAAATCTTGAAGGCAAGCTTTGATGTCAATGAGAAATACAAACAACGGTTTGTTTGTTTTCGATGAACATCATCACATATTCTATTGCTAGTTACTTAGGCCATTGTGGTTCATGAATTGCGTCGTTCTGTATGAAATTTCATACCAACTAATTCGGTATCCAATACCCAAGAGCCACATTGTTTAACAAGCAAAGAATACAACCATAACATGTATATCATCTATATACCTAAACTGGATATTTCTAGTCTTTTCTTTTCTGCTAAATATATTTTATAGATTCTCTTTTAGCATTTTCTTTTCCTTTTTAAAAGAATCTATAAACATCAACAGTAGCGCCATCTACATGAACATAGTCCAAAGCGTGTATATTCAAATAATAATACCATGGACTTGCACTTTGAAGTAGATCACCATCATCAAATGATCGACATTCTTTCAAAATCCATTCTTTAGTAATCTTTTAGTGTAGTGAGCACTTTACATAAATCTTATATTCATCCTTATCATGACGACTTTCATGATCAAGCTAATTTAGCTTATGAAGGCAAATCGTGAGTATAATGTTACTTTCCAAAACCCTTTTGGATGATTAGGATGTCTAGCATCTCCAACCTTCGCAAATTCTCATCCAATATGAGAACATACATTATACTCTATCATATTGCAACCAAAACATTGTTTCAGATATCGTTATATCTGCCACACATGATGGTTTCTAAAACAATTCTTTCAGCTCCTAGATAAACTTGATATTAAAACAATCAAGAATCATGGAGGCAAACATGATACTTAAGATACTAACACTGGAATTGTTACTCTCGATTTAATACCAATTATTAAATTTCATGGAGTAAACAGAGTTTGCTGAAAGTTTGCAATAGGGATTTAAACTTTAGATTGACACTCAACACAATACGATACCGGCTCATAAAGTAAATATCCAGAAATCTATAGTTCTATTATCTCAAATACAACTAAACATAAGGTGGTGAACGAATGCCAATGACTACAACAAATTATGCAAATTCACTTTGATTTAATTTATGATAAATTGAGTTCTACTAATCCAAATTAGAAATGAACTCCCACTCAAAAACGACATCCCTCGTGCCTTTTTGGTGATTACATGAACCAAATCCACTACACCAAGTTCGGTCATCACGTGAGTTGATGTAGCTTCAAAGGCGAGCATCCATATGGTCATCATATCAAAACATATGACTCATGCTTAACCTTTCGGTCCGTGTTCCGAGGCCATGTTTGTACATGCTAGGCTCGCCAAGTAAGAACCTTAGTATTCGCCCGTGTAACTGTCTTACACCCGAAATATGGTCATGGATCCAAGAACACCCGATCATCACGTGATGTCTTGAAGCGACGAAACATTGTCGGTGCATACTTAAGGAAGAACACATTTTTATCTTGATATCTAAATGAGAGATCATCTTATTATGCTAATAAAATGCCAAACAAGCAATATAAGATGCAATCAAACATCACATGTTAATAAGTGAAATGATATGGTTCTTGCTCTTGCTCTCCATCATGTGCATCATGGTATGATCGCCATCATGCCTCTATGTGTAAGGCCAAAGTCTATGGAACTTACACGTTATGTGTGTTGTAAGAGTATCGAATTATACTTCTACTTACAAAATCACCATATCATGACACTAGCCCAGCAACAATCTAAACTAGACGCCTCTAATTTATCCATTGCAAGCTTTACGTGGCTTAGGGCTTTCGAAGATAGAACCGTTCTTACCTACAAACATGAACCACAACGAGGATAACCAAATTGTTGACAACTCGCTGCAAATTAGATATTGGCTATAGTAGGAGAGACAGACACCCGCTAGCCACTTATGCAAAACTAGTTGCATGTCAAGCGTGGAATAGGTATCATGTGCGAGGACATGTAAAGTTTATCCGGGACGCTTCATCCCACTATGCCACCAATATCCAAAGTACAACTAAGAAGCAATAAAATGATCATCATCGCCCACATACTCATATGTGTACTACCCGTGCAAAGCATCTACGCATAGATCCGGCTCTGATACCACTGTAGGGTTCGCAGCATAGAAAACAAAAAAATTCCTACGATGGGAACAAAGCACCAAGATCTATCTACTAGATACAAGCAACGGGTGGATATACATCCATAGAATACATACCCTCGAAGACCGTATAGCGTTAACGAGGTTGTACTCGTGGATGATGTAGTCGAACGCTTGCCAATCTCAAGATCGTGATGAAGTCCATCTGGTCCATCCGGTCCAGCACCGCAAAGCAGTGGTGCATCCGTGATCGCACACACATCCGGGTACCCCGAGAACCTCCGCGCCCTCACTCCAGCGAAGCAGCGGAAGCAACAAATCCTTCCAAAAAAGCCACCGGGAACATGTATCTCGCTGATCTGAGACCATGGGGAATTCTAAAGGGGGGAGAGATATCCTTCGCGAGGAGGTGTGAGATGAGAGGAGGGAGTGGGGTGCCTTTTATAGGGAGAGGGGGGTATCCCCCTCCCATGGCGTGGAAGCCATGGAGGTTCCCCCACCTCTTCCACATTCATGTGGGTGGAGCTCCCACTCACATAAATAGCCACCCACTCAAAATTCCACTCACCTCCATTAAATTTCCACCAAATTTAATGTAATCTCTCATTAAATAAAACTCTTTTATTTATTTATTCAGAATTTTGTTAATTACTTTAATTAACAAACATTCATATAAAACCCCCTTGCTAGTATTCAATTTCACATGCAGAACCAGTTTCATCAATTTCAACCGAAACAGTTTCGATGTCTAGTGAAATAAATTCCTGCGCTTTCGTTTTTCTTTCTCTGGCATATTATTTGCTCCAAATGGTGTCGATATCCCTTAAGTGTGTCACCCTACGGTTCGCGAATAATGTAGACATGATCGATACCCCTCTCCGATCAATAATCGAGCGGACTCGGAGATTTGTCGACTCCACATATTCAACGATGACTTCTGTGATCGTGTGAACCTTATACGCATGTAACTCAATCCTGTTGTCTCATGATATATTACATGTCCGAGATTCGATCATCGGTATCTACATACCTAGTTTGATCTCGTTACCAACATGTACTCTTTTCTCGTTCCCGTGATATAACATTCTAGTGATCAAACCACTTGCTTGCAAGCTAATTAATGTGATATCACCGAGAGGGCCCAGAGTATATCTCTCCGTCATCGGGATGGACAAATTCCACTCTCGATCCATGAGCCTCAACATAACACCTTCGTAGCACTGAACCCATCTTTATAGTCACCCTGTTACGGTGTGACGTTTGATGTTATCAAGATACTCTTCCGGTGTTAGTGATTGACATGATCTCATGGTCTAAGGACTAAGATAACTTCGTATGATGTTATAGAAATATAAACACAATGACCTTGATCGTAATGCTATACTTTAGATGAATGTTCATCACACCATTCCAATAATTTTGTGACCTCGTTATTAACAACATCCAATGTCCATGATCAGGAAACCTTTGATCATCTTGTTAATCAATGAGCTAGTTTATAGGAGAGGCATAACTAGGAACTTCCTTTTGTTTATTAAACACACATGTATTAAAATTTTCGTATTAATACAATTATAGCATGTAAAATAAACATTTATCATAAACAAGGAATACGATAATAACCACTTTATCATTGCCTCTCGGGCATATTCCCTTCAGATGCTTCATAGATAGCTCATTATGGTGATGCTGCAAGTTTCCACCATGATTAGGCATGGTTTAGGCTAGCGGCCCAGGCATTTCTCTAACATAGGATACAAACTCCATGGACTTACAAGTTCCCTCTTTATTTCACACCGGTGACATCCATAGACAAAAGAACATGATATCAACTGAGTACAAAGTACAAGTGCAATGTTGAAAACGTTCCTCGTGACACCACGGTTCTACTAATTCCAACTTATAAGTGCAAGCATACAACAAAGTTGTCACAATGGTTCAAGTTTATTAGGGGCAAATAATACAATGTTCCATCAAGTTCGTGAGGGCTTTAATCACTAAGTTTTCACATAACAAAATAGTTTTTAATTGGAAGATAGTTGAAAACAAGAATATACTTGGAATGATGTAACACATCATGCATAGGAGTTTATAGTGAACACTTTAGAATAAATTGGTTTCTTGGGAGTTGGAGGCATGAGTATAACTTACTCATACAAGTGGAGGCTAGCAAAAGACTAGGAGCAACCAACTAAGAGAGCATAATGGCCATAATCATGCAGAGCAACAAAGCATACTAATCAAAGCAAAGAGTGGTACTACAAGTCAAGGACTAAATGATCATAGAGGCTAATGGTGAATTGTCATAGTCATAACATGGTGTGAGCATGTGCCAAGTCAACCCAAGCAAAACATCAAAGGAGAATACCACAATACTATGCTTTTGCATGCTAAAACAATGCATAATTTCTTCAAGGCAGACTAAGCAATCCCAATTATTTGGAACAAGACATGCTATAGCAATAATCACTAAGCATAATGCTAAAACAACACCTAGCATGTCATGCTAAAGTCTAAGTCACAGTCAATGCAAGCTCCTCTTGCACTTCAAGCAAGAACTTACTACTCCTTTCCAAACATCAAGCAAACTTATTTGCAAAACAACACAGCGAGAACGGGGTCCAAACTACTCAAGAAAACTAAAAAAACTAAGCAAAGCAAATGAAAACTAAGACGCTCCAAGAACAACACAACTGTGCATGAAAATAAAAACGAAGTGTCTAGACGGACCTGAGCTTTTTATTGATGAAGAAGGGGATGCCTTGGGCATCCCCAAGCTTTGACGCTTGTACCTATTGGATATTTCTTGGGGTGACACCATGGTGGCATCCCCAAGATTGAGCTTTTGTCCATTCTTCATCTCATTGCATCATTCTCTCTTTACACCTAAATTCTTTTCCTTCACACAATCTTCATTAGCAACATTAGCTTATTCAAAAAGATATTAGACCTCTGGAAAAGCTTTGAAACAGCAAGTATTTTCATTAAAAACACAATCTACTGTAGTAACTCCTTCAAAAATCTCAATTCACCTAAATAGAACTAAAAAATGAATCAATAAGAAGCAAATGCAAATAATGGCAGAAATCTGTCAAAATAGACCAGCAGGAATAAACGGATTTTTTTCGAACATCTTCTGTTGCTAAAATCAAAAAGTGTTGAACTAACTAAAGTTAGCTAACATACTGGGGGATTTACTCGTAAATTGTCAGCTCAATCTGAGTTACAGAGCCTCCTCACGATTTTTTTTGGTGGAGGACAGAAATCTGCTTTGTGACAGCAACTCCCCAAATCTTACTCCCCTCTCATTAGAGGTCATTCTTGGAACAAAAATCAAAAAAAAAGGATAAGGAGAGGTCATTACAGAAGTAATAACTTCCAAGACTCAAGGAAACTCTTGGGTTATCTTCCAACAAGTACTTTTCTTTAACACCTTTAAGTTAGGCTTGATAGCTTGAGAAGATGTTCACATAAGAAATATGATTTGTAAAAGAGAGCATCAAGAAGCAAATTCAAAATACATTTAAGTATAACCCACTTCCTATGGATAGGAATCTTGTAGGAAAATAAATTCACAAAGAACAAAGTGACATGCATAGGAAGATAAATCAAGAGTTACTTCAAAACTTTCAGCACATAGAGAGGTGTTTCAGTACCATGAAAACTTCTATAACCATATTTTCCTCTCTCATAATAATTTTCTGTAGCCTCATGAATAAATCAACAATATAACTATCACATAAAGCAGGCTTTTCATGATCTACAAACTTATAATTTCTATCAAGCTCAAAAATAGTGGGATTAAAACCTTCACAGGTTTTACCCAAAATAGATATTTTGAAAAGGATCCACAGGAACATAACATTCGTCCTCCTTTGGTAAACATGGGGGACAATCAAATATTGTAAGGGATAAAGAGTTACTCTCATTAGAAGGTAGGCATGGGTAGATAATCCATTCTTCCTCCTTTTGTTCATCACTCTCCCCCTCTTTTTCATCTAATGAGCTTCCAGTTTCAACAATTTCTTCTTCCATAGGCTCCTACAAGGCATTAGTCTCTTCCATTTGTGGAAAATGCCTATTAAAATATTAAAGAATATAGCCATTTGCTTCCTTGCAATTATCAAAGCAGAATTTAAGTATCTCATAAACCTCATATTCATAAGGTGCATCATCAGTATTTTCAAGCAAACTAGCAAGTTCAAATGCACCCTTGAAAGCAATAAATTCTTCAATTTGTTCCACGTTATAAAAGTCATAATTTCCCTTAACATAAGAAGATATGGTAACATTATCATTATACTCACATTGAAAGGGTAGGTGTTTATACCTCCTGCAGCAACAAGCTTTATCAAAGCAATAGGTAACATTATAAGTAGAGCACACGTCTCTAGCAATAGTATTCAACCTATCAATTTGTTCCCATAAGTGTTTCCCTTTTTGTGACAAACGGTGTTCCTTATAATAATACTTTTGTTCTTCCGTGAACCCACCTTGCCAATAAGAACTAGTTTCAAAGAAACCATCCATTGATAGAAAGCATGACCAAGCAAGGCAATAACAGACCAGCAACCAGAGTGGGAACTAATATTTTTGTGTTTTTTTTTGGAAAGAGGCAAACAAAACCAAGCAAAAGAAACAAAGCAAACTAAAAACAAAGTAAAGAGAAAAGAAGTGAAGGACTCCCCTGGTGAAGACGTCCTTAGCCTCCCGGCAACGGTGCCAGAAAAGCTTGTTGGCTAGCTGGTGCTTGATGGGGAGGAATAAGTTTGATGTCCCTTTATTCCCCGGCAACGGCGCCAGAAAAGCTTGACGACTGTCTACGCACATCTTGTTGGGAACCCCAAGAGCAAGGCGTGAAGGAGCAAGCAACAAGTTTTCCCTCAGTTGAGATCTAGGTTATTGAACCAGAAGGAGGACGGAAACGTCACACAGGCATTGGAAGTAACACGGAGACCTACACAACACAAACTCAAGTGACATGGTTATACCCTGCGGGTACACGACATTAGCATACCTAGTCCAGCCCAAGGAAATCCCACAATAACATACGCGGCCTGTGAAGATTTTTGGGTGGCCCAAGCCCATGACATCTTCGGATCTTTGGAGAGCAAGACTAGAACATATAGAATATTCAAAGGGGCAAACCCTAAACTTGTAACCGACTCGATCTGTGCCCGAGACCTGCCTAACTCTATATAAAGGCTAGGAGGGCACGACGAGGAGGCCAATCCTTTTTCCACCGCATACACACCTCCACGCCAGATTGCATCTGCGTACCCCTGTAACCTTCGGTTCCTCCATAATCAAGAGAAGACAAGTAGGAGTAGGGTTTTCCCTCCGGGGGCCTGAACCTGGGTAAATCTCGTGTCCCCTGGTTGCTTGTCTATTAACCGTTTCGCGATCTCCAGCACCCCCATCTTCTCCAAAACCCAAGCTCATAACAATGGGCATTGACGAGTCAAAACCTCGTCTATTGGCGCCGTCTGTGGGAATCGGGGGCGCTGATTGTGCGATCGTGACGGTCCTGACCAAAGCGATCTACAACTCCTCGGCGACGGAGAGCCATCTCCTCTTCGGCGCTTTCGACTTCACCGCCCACTAGCCAGCCACCATGAAGGACTTCGAGCCCGTAGGCGACGGGCTCGAGATTCTGTTCGGGAGCTTATGCTTCCAGGTGGGACAGACCGACACTCTCCGCCTCCCAGAGCGGGTGCCACTGCCATCAATCATGCCCGCCTCGTGGGCCTCGCATCCCAGCGTGCTATGCACGTCAACGTCGACAGATGAGTCATACGACATCAGCAGCTGCAACTCAGATCTGTGCGACCCCCCGTCGGATGAAGGAACCTACGGTTCCGGGATCCAAGCGCGGCGAAGCGATCCAATCATGGCGCTACCAGTGCGCCGTGGTCATCCAAAGCGATGTGGAACAACCACCAGGTTCGAGTTCCCACGTGCCACCACCCAACCCACAGGGTAGAAACAGAGAAAACAGGAGGCAACCATCCCTCCCACCCAACGAGGACGACCCCGATGCCCATCGAAGAATTCACCTCACCGAGGAAGGATGGCACCAGGCATGCGAAGCCGTGGCGGGCAACAAGGTCCTGCCTGTGGACGCTTCACGGGACCTGCTGATGGCATACCACTTGCTCCTCATCGAAGAGCATAAAAAGCAGGTGAAGATGCAAGAGGTACTCGACAAACACAAGCAAGCGGCCTCGGAGTCTAGCGCGCGGCAAGCTGCGCTCTCCGCCGCTGGCAGCTCCAGCTCGCACGGCAATCAAGCCAACAAGCATCACTCTCGCACGGATAACATGGATCCCGCTGCATGTCGCGAGGTGACTCGAACCCTCAACACGTCCTTCATGGAGATGGATGCCAACAACAACGTCATCCCGAAGACGCCTCAAGCTGCGATCATGGCAGCCACCACATATCTTGTGTACCATCCACCTCCGGTGAGGGACACGAAGAGGGCCATGCATAAGTACGTACTAGCCATACTCGGACTCGTTGGAGCTGCGTTCCACGAAGAGGCTCCTACGGAGCCAAAGAAGAAGGTTACAGTTAGATTCAACCGTAGCCCCACACACTCATCGGATGAGGAGGAAGACGAGCACGATCTGCCTCGACGACACAAGAGTCGGAACCACGACTACGACGCTCGAAGCGACCTCGCTCAGCGCAAGGTCGACAAGGCATGCGCCAAACGCGTGTTCTCATCCGAATCCGAAGAGGATGATGACGGAGAACTCTACGGAGCTTGATGCTTCAGCATATCTGTTCAACGAATATGGATGCCAAGAAATTTCAAGCTTCCTTTGGACACTTCGAAGTTCGACGGCATGCGGGACCCTAAGGCGTGGCTTAGCGACCACCTGTCATCCGTCAAGCTGCATGGCAGAAACAAAAACACTGCCCTATAGTGCCTTCAGCCGCAGCGGATAGGCGCAGCCCGGATCTAGCTCAGCAGCCTGTCCTCGGGTTCCATCAGAAGCTGGGAGGAACTAGCATATAGTTTCATCCGAAACTTTAAGGGTACCAGCAAGAGGCCAGCCTCGATCGAGGAGCTGTGGGCCTGCACTCAACGAACGAGCGAATCCATTCGCTCGTATATACTACGCTGGTCCAACATCAAGAACTCTGCGGCACACATCTCCGAGGATAGAACGATCGACGCCTTCAAAGATGGCGTCAAACACCAAGACTTCAAGGAAGAACTTGGGCGCGTCAAGCCCAAGACACTCGACCACCTCATGGACATCGCCAACAGGTGGGCAGATGGCGAAGATTCCGTCCACCGAGCACATTCGGACGAGGAAGATGACTACGGCCGTAGACGTGAGCACCGTAGCAAGCGAAGATCGCACGTCTACGACGATTGCGACGGGCCCGGCATGGTTGCGGCTGGCTACACCGAGCACCGCAACAAAAACAACCGCAGCAACGGTGGATATCGTGGAAACAACTTCCGCGATGGAGGACGCCCAACGCAAATGTGGTAGTGCCGTAGTTGCGACAATGAACGCTCGGCATATGACAAGTTGTCGGGCCCATGCACCATCCACTTCTACATCGACAAGCAAGATGGCAAAAAGAAGGTCATCCACATGCTCAAGGACTACCGCAAGTACTAGAAACTTAGTGAGGGCTTCGCCCAGATGAGACAACAGATCCCGAACCCTGGGTTCGGACACGCACCTGCACCAACATAGCCCACGGAGCTCCTCCACCACCACCCGTGGGGCCTTCGAATCACGCGATTGTGCCCGTGCAAAAAAACGGCTTAAACGGGTACCCCGCACCGAAAGGGTCCCTCATGATCCAATAGGGGCACCCAACAAACAGGGTGCAAAAGAAGATCACCCGCCAAGTCAGCCTGTCTGTGACCTCTCCACCCGCCATCCGTGAGTACCTCAGTGGTTCGGAGTCCTGCATCACATTCAATCGTTCGGATCACCCCCGCCAGATCCCCCGCCCAGGTCATGCTGCCCTGGTGCTTGAGGCGCAAATCAGAGGGTTTGAGATGAGTCGCGTCTTCATGGACGGCGGCAGCGGCATCAACCTGATGTTCGCTAGCACCCTAGCAGCAATGCGGATCCCGCTGTGCAGCCTGGAACAATCCGACACAACGTTCCACGACATAGTCCCAGGGAAGGGCATATTTCCCCTGGGAAAAATATGGCTCGATGTCATCTTCGGCAAACCCAAAAAATTCCGGTGTGAGCGGCTCGAGTTCGAAGTGGTGGACTGGCCATCACAATACCATGCCATCCTCGGACGCGCGGCATTCGCAAGGATCCTGGCAGTACCGCACTATGAGTACCTGCTACTCAAGATGCCAGGACCTAGGGGCGTCATCACGGTCCAGGGCAGCTTCACCCGATCCGACCACTGCGACAGGGACTTCAACAGAATATCCCAGTCGTTCGGCATGCAGGAGGAGCTCACAAGGCTTTGAGAGGTGACAGACAACGGGGCACCCCCAGTCTCCAGGCAAAACGCACCTGACATGTCATTCGACTCGACAGTCAACACGAAAAAGGTGCAGGTCCACCCGACGGACGCCTCCAAGATGGCATTGATCGCCAACAACCTTAGTGTAGGGGTTCGTAGCATGGAAAACAAAAAAAAATTCTACCGCATGCAAACAAACAAGCCAAGATCTATCTACTAGATTGTAGCAACGAGTCGATAGAGGAACTCACCCTTGAAGATTCCAAAGCGGTTAACGAGAGCAGATTCTCGTGGGTGATGTAGTCGTACTCTTGCCCATCTCAAGATCGCATAGAAGATCCTTCCGGCGCTGCGTTCCGGCAGCGCTCCCGCAGTCGGTCACACGTTCGGTACTCGATGAATACCTTCCTCTCCCTTGTTCCAGTAGGCAGCGGAGGTTGTAGCACTCTCCTCGCGATTCCGGCAGCACGATGGCATGGTACCGGAAGTAGAGGGGAGATCTCGTAGGGCTTCGCCTTAAGCCGGAGCGAGTATGGTGGACTATGAGAGAGGCTTTGGCGATCTAGGGTTTAGAGGCACCAAGGGATTTAGAGAAACCAGCAGCTAGGGATTAGCTAGACGGCGGTTTAGAGGAGCTCTAGGGCAGCCGCATCTAGAGGGGGGCGGCGGCTGGCCTAGGGTTTAGAGGGGCGCCGGCTAAGGGACAAGGTGTAGGGAGAGGGGGAGCCCCCTCCCTTTCTTTTATAGGTGGGAGGGGCGGCTAAGGCTAGCCGAGTCCTCCCCCAACTCCCTTGCTGGCCGGCGGTTTGGAGGAGAGAAGGGAAACCTTCTCTTCCGAGGTTTCCTTCTCTCCCTCCACTTCACAAAATAGCCGTTTGACTTTTTAAATTGGTGTTTGACTTTTCAAACTAGGATTTGATTAAACCCTTTATTTTTTTCAGCGATGACACCTAGTACATGATGCAATCATTCCAACTTGTTATGACACATTCATGTACCCTTCCCCTTCGGAGTGCCGGACATTCCGGAACCTTCTAGAACATTCCCGATGAAAACACCGGAACCATTCCCGAACTCCGAAACAGGACTTTCCTTGTATGAATCTTATTCTCCGACCATTCCGGATCTCCTCATGATATCCCGGATCCCATCCGAGACTCCGAACAACATTCGGTCTCTTACTCATCATTCCATAACTACTCAACAACATCGAATCCTTAAGTGTGTCTCCCTACGGTTCGTGAATTATGCGGACATGACCGAGACACTTCTCCGACCAATAACCAATAGAGGAATCTGGAAATTCATATGGCTCCCACATATTTCGACGATTACTTTGCGATCGAATGAACCACTTACATACGATACCAATTTCCCTTTGTCTCACGATAGTTTACTTATCCGAGGTTTTGATCGTCGGTATCTCTGCATACCTAGTTCATCCTTGTTACTGATAAGTACTCTTTTCTTGTTCCTGTGATATGTGATCCCTTGTGAGCCAGTCACATGCTTGCAAGCTAATTGGATGACATTCCACCGAGAGGGCCCAGAGTATATCTATCTGTCATATGGATGGACAAATCTCACTCTTGATCCATGTGTTTCAACCCATACTTTCCGAACACTCAATGCCATCTTTATAGCCACCCAGTTACGGTGTGGTGTTTGATGTCATCAAAGCATCCTTCCGGTGATGGTTATAAGCATGATCTCATGGTCGAAGGAATTAGGTTACTATGTATCAGAAAGCTTATAGCAAATGAACTATATTAAATGACTTGATCTTTATGCTACGCTTAACTATAGGAGTATGTCCATCACATCATTCTCCTAATGATATGATCCTGTTGTTAATAACATCTCTATGTTCATGATCAGGAAACCATGATCATATATTAACCAACAAGCTAGTTTAACAAGAGTCTTTACTAGGGACTCTTTTTATGTTTACAAATCACACAAGTATTAATGTTTCCGGTTAATACAATTATAGCATGGTATGTAAACATTTATCATAAGTATGAAGATATGATAATAACCACTTTATTATTGCCTCTTGGGCATATCTCCAACAGTCTCCCACTTGCACTAGAGTCAATAATCTAGTTTCAAACCTTTGTGTATTCAACACCTATGGCTTTCCGGTGTTGTATGTACACGATTGCTAGTGGTCAACTGATCTCCGGATCTGACACTTCCAGGTCCGTGTGTAATTGCATGTCTTTGCGTCTCTACGCATCACTCATTCTCTAATGAGATGGCTTTGTATAAATTTTGTCCTTTGGTGAGACCTTTAGTTCTTTGGGATTAAAACATGTTGACAATATTGTCGTACAATATATCTTCATAGTACTATCCCACTGTGAACTACACCTAGTTTGATAACAAACTACTTGACACAAATGCCCTCTTTTGCTGCTATAATAGCAGTCATATACTTAGCCTTTTGTTGTAGTATCTGTCACAATGTCTTAACTTTGGAACTCATCCAAATCCATTATGGAACTTACTTTCCATTATATTGTGCCACCCTTAGTTTAGATTGAGATAAACTTAATTTGTACTTTGTGAAAAAACTAGTATCAATGTAGTACTTTTACAATGAACTAACCATCTATTTGTCACTTCTACAAATAATATATTCTTAGTTCTTCCAAGAGATCATAAGAATATCCTTACTATTGTCCAATGATCATCTTATGAATCATTCTGGTATATTCTCATAACATTTAGAGTATAGGACATATCTGGATTTGTACATATCACAGTATGATTGATATAAATACTCTTTGTGATTTCATACATCAAGTATCAATCTATACTTGAATCTTTGTTTCACTTACCAAGTGTCAATACACTTGAATATATCATCAATACTGAACTCATTCAATCCTTTCTGTGCGACAAGAACCTTTCTTGTAGTTTCTATATTGAACTCATTCAATATATCATCTATGTACTTTCGGCACAACCATATTAGCGTCTAATGATGCCAAATATTTGGGTTTTGCCTAAGACTTTCATCGAGATGAAATTCTTATCCAGTGTTAATAAAATATACATCACTTGCAATCAACAATATGTCTTCCACATAATGTACTAGAAATATGTCTTAGCGCTCCCACTTAATTTCTTGCAAATGCAAGCATCTTCATTGTCTCCGATGAAATTAAACTCTTTTAACAGTTTCATCATAGTGAAGATTCCAACTCCGCGATGCTCACTTCAACCATTGAAGTTTGCATATGCTTTTAGCATCCTTTGAATTAACAAAACCCTATGGACCGTGTTATGCACATGTCCTAGGTAACAATTCTATTAGAAGAACTTGTTTTGTTTATTCAACTACCACATAACAAAATTATATGTAGTGGTTGCTACATTAATCCGTCTAGACTAAATATCGCTATGAAAGATCAAATCTTGTCATAGTCAACCTTTGAACATTGTTGTGAACTCTTTCCCAACATGTCGACTATTTCATAGATGTGAAACATCCATGTCTATTTTATAGATCCAAACACAACTTTAAGGTATTACACCTTTCTCGAGGGTCCTTCAAGTTCAAAACTTGATATCTCGTGTATGGAACTATCACGGATTTTATGGCTTCAAGCCATTTGACGGAGTCAGGGCTCATCATCGCTTCTTTGCATGTAGTCGGATCATTATTATCAAATAATGATTTAACTTCTCAAATCTTGGTATTTGATTGTTTACCCGACCTACTTGTTTCAATAGGAACTTAGACCTCTGTGACCGCAACCTTTGAGGCACGTGAGCCATGAGCATTGTTGCTGCTTCCGGAACACTTTTCGGCACTGCACAACCTTGCACATATAGCTAAGGTTCTTTTAACCTCATCAAGGTTCTATTGTCCTCCCACTTAACTTTTCACGGAAAATTCCTTCTCAAAGAAACTTGACGTTCTAAGCGACAAACACTTTTGTCTCCGATGTTATGGAGGAACAGTTATTCGAAATAACATACAAAGACAGGTTCATCCGACTTTGGTTGCAAACATCTTTCTTATGCATAGCATACCAATGTTTAAGAAAGGACAACTTGGGTTTTATCCCAAACCATAACTTTATATGGTGTCATTTCAACGGATTATGATGGAGCTCTTTTCAGTAGAAAACGGTAGTCACTAAAGCTTTTAATCTTTAAAATATAATGGCAGTTTTTATGAATTATACCTTTGATCTTACCATGTCAAACAAGGTTTAATTACATATCTCGAACGCTCCATACTCTTATGGTGTTTCGAAAAATGCAAGTCCACAGAACGATTCCTTAAATCTTAGGTATTATGCTAAACTTGTAACTCAAATATCTTCCTTTATGATCTTATCATAAACTATTTATATTCTTTGTTACAATGATCTTGCACTTCATCTTGAAAGTCTTTGAACTTTTTCAAATGTTTCATACTTCATCCTTATTAAGTAAATATTCATATATTCACTCAAATTTTCAGAGATAGCATATGAAGTTGAAATCTATCGCTCTTAACTACACATAATGGACTTCATACAACAATATGTACAAGTTCCAATAAGCTAGTCATTCGTTCCCTTTTGGCCTAAGAACGAAGTTTTAATTATCTCTAAGAAAGTTTCACAAGCGTCATTTGATCAAAAATCAAAAGACTCCAAAATTCCATCCACATGGAGTTTCTCCATGTTTTCTTTCCAATATAATTTAAACGGCGATGTCACTTCCTAAGTGATCTTTCAATCAATTTGTCTTTCGACACTTTTAGCACTAGTTTTATGGATGTGATTTTTCCAACAAGATTTGTGAATCATCCATCTTTTATGGATTACGACAATTATTTGAACAACCCTTTTGTTCTTATAATACCTGATAAAACAAATCTTGAAGACAAGCTTTGATGTTTAACGAGCAACACAATAAACCTTTATTTGTTCTCGATGAACATCATCACATATTATTTTGCTAGTTACTTAGGCCATTGTAGTTCATGAATTGTGTTGTTTCATATGACGATTCACACCAACAAATTCAGTATCAAATACTTAAGAACCACATTGTTTAACAAGCAAAGAATATAGCCATAACATGTATATTATCTATATACTTAAACTGAACAATTCTAGTCTTTTCTTTTCTGCCATATATTTATGAGATTCTCTTTCAGTATTTCCTTTTCTGTTTGAAAGAATCTATCAACATCAATAGTGGAGCCATATACATGACACATAGTCTAAATCATGTATAGTAAAATATGAATGTCTTTGGACTTGCACTTTGAAGTAGATCACCATCATCAAATGTTTGGTGTTCTTTCAAATTCCTTTCTTTAGTAATCTCTTGGTGTAGTAAACATTTTACCTACATCAATTATTCACCCTTATCATGGAATTATTCATGATCAAGCTACTTTTAGCTTATAAAGATGAATCATGAGTATAATGTTGCTCTCCAAAACCATTTGGTGGATTAGGACAACTAGTGTCTCCAACCCTTTGCAAATTCTCATCAAATATGAGAACATGACTTTTGCCATATTATACTCTATCATGTTGCAACCAAAACTTTGTTTCAGATATCACAATATCTTCCACACATCATGGTTTCTGAAACAACTCTTTCAGATCCTAGATAACCTTGATATTAATACAATCCTTTGAATATCAAGAATCATGGAGACAAACATGATACTCATACACTAACACTTGGAATTGTCACTCTTGATTTAATACCAATTATTAAACTTCATGGAGTAACC
Source organism: Avena insularis (assembly GCA_023614405.1). NCBI lineage: Eukaryota > Viridiplantae > Streptophyta > Magnoliopsida > Poales > Poaceae > Avena > Avena insularis. Next base: position 361,268,443 of record CM042697.1, read on the forward strand.
GGAACTTATTGAAAGTTTGCCATAGGACTTTTAAACTTTAGATTAACACTTCAAAACAATACGATACCAGTTCGTAAAGTAACTAACCAGAATTCTATAGTTCTATCATCTCAATTAAAACTAAGCGCAAGGTGGTAAAAGGATGCCAATGACTATAACAACTATGCAAATTCACTTTGATTTAATTTATGATAAATAGTGTTCAACTTTAAACATATTGCTGTTAAACTCCCACTCAAAACAATATCCCTCACATTGTTTTAGTGATCACACGAACCAAATCCACCACATCAAAACCGATGATCACGAGAGTTGATGTAGCTTCAATGGCGAACAATCATCATGTTCATCATATCTACTATATGACTCATGCTTTACCTTTCGGTGATCCGTGTTTCGAGACCATGTCTGTACATGCTAGGCTCTTCAAGATCAAACCTTAGCTTCCGCATGAGCAAATCTGGCTTGCTCACGTTGTATACACTCGCAGAATCTAACACACCCGATCATCACGTGGTGCTTCGAAACAACGAGCTTTAGCAACGGTGCTAACTAAGGATGAACACTTTAAAACTTGAAATTTGTGTGCTTGAGGGATCATCTTATAATGCTACCGTTGTTAACTAAGCAATACAAGATGCATAAAGGATTAACATCACATGCAATTCATAATATGTGATATGATATGGCCTTTCTTCTTGTGCTTCCGATCTCCATCTTCAAGCACGAACATGATCTCCATCATCACCGGCATTGCATCAAGGTCAATGACGCCGCTTCATGGTTGTCATCCACCAGCTTCAACTATTACAACTACTTTGAATAGACACGCGGGTATTAACATAATTTAAAGACAACCATATGGCTCCTGCCGGTTGCCAACTTACAATAAGGAACATTGCATACATCAAATATAATCACAATCATGGCCATATCACATCATAGCACACTCCTGCAAAACAAAGTTAGACGCCTCTAATTTTCTTTGCATATTTTACGTGGTTTGGAGCTTTCAATAAGTGTCGTTCTAACTTACGAACAAGAACCACAACATTGATACTAGTATTGTCAATCACCCGTTGTAAATTGAATCTTAACTATGTTGGGAGAAACAGCACCAAGAAGCCACTTATGCAATACAAGTTGCATGTCAAGCGTGGAGCAAGTCTCATGAACGATGTCATGTAAGGTTAGCCCGGGCCGCTTCATCCCACCATACCGCAAGATACAAAGTACACAAGAAGCAATCGTCAACAAAAGCATCAACGCCCATAATGACCATTGTGTTCTACTCGTGCAACAAATCTACATATAGACACGGCTCTGATACCACTGTAGGGGTTCGTAGCATGGAAAACAAAAAAAAATTCTACCGCATGCAAACAAACAAGCCAAGATCTATCTACTAGATTGTAGCAACGAGTCGATAGAGGAACTCACCCTTGAAGATTCCAAAGCGGTTAACGAGAGCAGATTCTTGTGGGTGATGTAGTCGTACTCTTGCCGATCTCAAGATCGCATAGACGATCCTTCCGGCCAAGGCAGCACTCCCAAGCAGGTCACACGCTCGCATTGATGAAGACCTTCCTCTCCCTTGTTCCAGCAGGGCGGAGGTTGTAGCACTCTCCTCGCGATTCCAAAGACGGCGTGGTACCGGAAGTAGAGGGGAGATCTCGCAGGGCTTCGCCTTAAGCCGGAGCGAGTATGGTGGACTATGAGAGAGGCCTTGGCGATCTAGGGTTTAGAGGCACCAAGGGATTTAGAGAAACCAACAGCTAGGGATTAGCTAGACGGCGATTTAGAGGAGCTCTAGCTGGCCTAGGGTTTAGAGGGGCGCCGGCTAAGGGACAAGGTGTAGGGAGAGGGGGCGCCCCCTCCCTTTCTTTTATAGGTGGGAGGGGCGGCTAAGGCTAGCCGAGTCCTCCCCCAACTCCCTTGCTGGCTGACGGTTTGGAGGAGAGAAGGGAAACCTTCTCTTCCCAGGTTTCCTTCTCTCCCTCCACTTCACAAAATAGCCGTTTGACTTTTCAAATTGGCGTTTGACTTTTCAAACTAGGATTTGATTAAACCCTTTATTTTGTTCAGCGATGACACCTAGTACATGATGCAATCATTCCAACTTGTTATGACACATTCATGTACCCTTTCCCTTCGGAGTGCCGGACATTCCGGAACCTTCTAGAACATTCCCGATGAAAACACCGGAACCATTCCCGAACTTCGAAACAGGACTTTCCTTATATGAATCTTATTCTCCGGACCATTCCGGATCTCCTCATGATATCCCGGATCCCATCCGAGACTCCGAACAACATTCGGTCTCTTACTCATCATTCCATAACTACTCAACAACATCGAATCCTTAAGTGTGTCTCCCTACGGTTCGTGAATTATGCGGACATGACCGAGACACTTCTCCGATCAATAACCAATAGAGGAATCTGGAAATTCATATGGCTCCCACATATTTCGACGATTACTTTGCGATCGAATGAACCACTTACATACGATACCAATTTCCCTTTGTCTCACGATAGTTTACTTATCCGAGGTTTTGATTGTCGGTATCTCTGCATACCTAGTTCATCCTTGTTACTGATAAGTACTCTTTTCTCGTTCCTGTGATATGTGATCCCTTGTGAGCCAGTCACATGCTTGCAAGCTAATTGGATGACATTCCACCGAGAGGGCCCAGAGTATATCTATCCGTCATATGGATGGACAAATCCCACTCTTGATCCATGTGTTTCAACCCATACTTTCCGAACACTCAATGCCACCTTTATAGCCACCCAGTTACGGTGTGGTGTTTGATGTCATCAAAGCATCCTTCCGGTGATGGTGATAAGCATGATCTCATGGTCGAAGGAATTAGGTTACTATGTATCAGAAAGCTTATAGCAAATGAACTATATTAAATGACTTGATCTTTATGCTACGCTTAACTATAGGAGTATGTCCATCACATCATTCTCCTAATGATATGATCCTGTTGTTAATAACATCTCTATGTTCATGATCAGGAAACCATGATCATATATTAACCAACAAGCTAGTTTAACAAGAGGCTTTACTAGGGACTCTTTTTATGTTTACAAATCACACAAGTATTAATGTTTCCGGTTAATACAATTATAGCATGGTATGTAAACATTTATCATAAGTATGAAGATATGATAATAACCACTTTATTATTGCCTCTTGGGCATATCTCCAACACTTAGCCCCGCATAGGAAAGCGTGCTCGTCGAATTCCTTCGTGAGCGCTGAGAAATCTTCGCCTGGTATCCTGTGGACATGCCAGGAGTTCCCAGGGAATTCGCCGAGCACGCACTCAATGTGTTTATAGACACCAAGCCCGTCAAACAGTCCATCCGACGATTGTCCGAGCCACAGGCCAAAGCCATCGGAGTCGAAGTCAACAGACTAATCGATGCCGACTTCATCCGGGAGATCAAGGAGAGCGAGTGGCTTGCCAACACTGTGCTGGTCCCTAAAAAGGACACGGACATCCTGTGGATGTGCGTGGACTTCACATCACTCAACAAGCACTGCCCAAAGGATCACTTCCCTCTCCCTCGGATCGATCGGATCATCGATTCGACTACAGGATGCAAGAAACTCTCCTTCCTCGACGCCTACTCAGGCTACAATCAGATTTGACTGAAGGTCGAAGATCAGGAGAAAACGGCGTTCATCATGCTGTTCGGAGTATTCTGCTACAACACAATGCCCTTCGGGCTAAAGAACGCAGGTGCCACGTACCAGCGGTGTATGCAGGCATGCCTGAAGAGCCAGATCGGCCGCAACATACAGGTCTATGTCGACGACATAGTTGTCAAGACAAGAGAGGCCAAGACATTGATTGACGATCTCCACGAGACGTTCGACAACCTCGATCACTACAAGATCAAGCTAAAACTAGAAAAATGTGCCTTCGGCGTCCCATCTGGCCAACTGCTTGGCTACTTCATCTCTCAGCGAGGGATTGAGGCAAACCCGAAGAAAATCCAGGCCATACTGGCCATGGAGAAGCCGAAGAACCTCAAAGGTTTCCAGCAGCTAGCTGGGCGCATCGCGGCATTGAGCAGATTCATCAGCCGCATGGGTGAGAAGGCCTTGTCTTTCTACCAGCTCCCACGCAAAGTAGAAAAATTCGAGTGGACACCTGAAGCAGTCGACGCATTCAAAGATCTGAAGCGGCTGCTCTCCACCTCGCCCGTCCTGGTCACACCAAAGGAACGCGAGCCTCTGCTGCTATACATGGCAGCCACACATCAGGTGGTCAGCACCGTGCTCGTGGTCGAACGACCCGAAGATGGCAAGACCCATGGGGTCCAACGCCCAATCTACTACCTCAGCGAGGTATTAACACGAACAAAACAAAGGTACCATCACTACCAGAAACTCGCCTACGGCATGTTCATGACGGCTCGTTGGCTGAGCCACTACTTCCAGGAGCATCAGGTGATGGTCGTCAATTAGGTGCCACTGAACAGCATCCTGAACAACCCCGAAGCTACAGGACGCGTAGCCCTGTGGGGCATCGAGCTGTCCCCTCTAGACATAGTCTATGAGAAGCGCCATGCAATCAAATCTCAGGTCCTCCCGGACTTCCTCATCCACTAGATGGAGCTACAGCTGCCGGTCACCCCGGATATGACGCAATCAAGGACGATGCACTTTGACGGCTCCAAGCGAGGTCGAGCAGAGCATCATCACATCGACGTCCCGCAAGGCGACAAGATGAAATACGTCCTTTGGATGAAATTTCGGGCCTCCAACAACAAAGCTAAATACGAGGCCCTCATCCACGGCATGAAGATGGCCAAGATCTGCGGCGCAACGCGCCTAGTCATCTACGGTGACTCAAACCTCGTCGTCTAGCAGACGATGAACGAGTGCGACGCTCATGCCGCTAACATGATCGCGTATCGCGCGCTCTACAACTCACTCGAAGGAGACTTTGACGGCTGCGAGCTTCGGCACGTTGGAAGAGAAAGCAACGAAGAAGCCGATAGACTCGCCAACATCGGCTCCACCTGCGCACGGGTGCCACCAGGTGTGTTCCTCAAACAAATCCGCGTGCCTTCCATCAAAAGGAAATTCCCCAAGGGGTCACCCGAAGAGGCAGAGCACTCGGGGGCTACGCTACCCGAAGGACAAGAAGGACCCGAAAAGATCGACATGGAGGTCGCGTTGGTCAACCTGATGCAGGTCATGGCAATCAAAGAAACATGGATGCAACTGTACCTACGGTACCTGATTAACAGGGAACTGTCTGATGACCCGACAGATGCCCGATGCATATCTCGCCGGTCAAAGGCCTTCACCATCGTCAATGGTGAGATATACAAGCGCAACATTTCGGGTGTACTCCAAAGGTGTGTCACCATCGGTGATGGCAAAACCATCCACGAGGGCATCTGCGGCCATCACGCGGGCAGCCGCGCCCTCATCGCCAAAGCACTACGAGCTGGGTTCTACTGGCCAACGGCCATGAACGATGCCAAGGACATCGTCCAGAGGTGCAACGGCTGCCAAAGGTTTGCGGATAAACCGCACGCACTAGGATCGGAGCTCAGGCCCATACCCTTGGCCTAGCCCTTTGCCCAATGGGGCCTCGACATGATTGGAAAACTGCCCAAGTCTTTCAAACGAGTCCACGTCTACCTCCTGGTCGCAGTCGACAAGTTCACCAAGCGGATCAAAGCCATGCCTGTCACCAACCAAAAGGGCAAAACGACCGTGAAGTTCTTCGAGTCCATAGTCTACAGGTTTGGCGTGCCGCACAACATCATCACGGACAACGGGTCGAACTTCATCTCTAAAGAATTCCAGGCCTTCTATGAAGGCCTTGGGATCAACATATCATATGCCTCCGTGGCGCACCCGCAAACCAACAGGTAGGTCAAAAATGCCAACGGCCTCGTAGGCGGCGGCATCAAGAAACGCCTACTCAACCCACTCGAACGGCTTGCGGGAGCCTAGGCAGAAGAGCTACCCTTCGTCCTCTGGAGCTTGCACACAATGCCAAACAACTCAACTGGCTACATGCCCTTCTTCATGGTGCACGGAGTCGAAGCCGTGTTACCTGCAGAAGTACGCCATAAGGCCCCACGGGTCGTTGCCTATAGCAAAGCCAAATCGACGGCCGCACTCGAAGACATCGTCGACACACTCGACGAGGCACGCGACATCACCGCGGCTCGCTCGGTGGTCTACCAGCAGAGCCTCCGCAACTATCACAGCCGCCGGATGCGCCCAAGGTCCTTCATCGAAGTAGACCTCGTCCTACGACTCAAGCAAGAGCGGCCGAAAAAGCTCGAGTCACCCTGGGAGGGACCCTACGTCGTCACCGAAGTCATCCCAGGTGGCGCCTACCGCCTCAAGCATGTGGAGTCTGGAGTTGCATACTCCAACCCATAGAACATAGCACAATTGCGATGCTTCTACCCCTAGCTATCCATCTTTACTTTCAATAAGGCTACTCAGCCGAAAAATGTACCTCCTCGTTACAATATGAATAAAAGCTAAGTGTCTCGCTCGAAAATTTATCCCTTTTTATTACACTACTTTCTGTTGCAACACACTCGAGGGCTCCGCCTCACCTCACGACTTCGTCGACTGAGTACAACGCATGTAAACCTGAGTAGCTGACCACGTCAGGCTAACGAAAAGGGCATGCATACAACCAAGCACCACGTGCTAAGACAAGCAAACTTTACAACAAAGGGCACCACAAGCCCACTCCAAATATATACAAGTTTTACATCTATCTTTTTATAGGGCCTACCTATTCTGAAGGATCACATGCGCCCGCTGCTCAAAAAGATCTACAATCTCTTCGGCATACTGCCTAACAACCGCGTAATGCGGGCGCATATACCATAGGCCACCATCTGGTCGAGGGGGTGGCCCAGCGGCCACCGCCGCAAGATCAACATCTGGGTGGCGCAGCCGAACAAGCGACAGGGCGGCCTTCACCCCTGCAACAAACTGGTGCCGCACCAACTCCCTGACGTGACCCACGTCCCGAAACTTTGCCAACAAACCCCATAGAGAAGAAGCGCCTCATCAAGAGGAAACATGACGTGCAGAATCGACGCCAGAGAAGTTCTCACCGCCGCACCGTGATGACACGATGAGCGCGATCGCATACCGCAAGGACAGTGTCCCGGTCGCGGTCCATCCAGAAAAAGCCTCCGGCTTCTGTATAATGTTGGGTCAAGCAGTTGATCCGAACTGCAATGCGCTCCTTCTCCTCCCTCGGAACAAGGTTGGCACCTTCAGAAGATACAGAGTAAGATAACACGCAAACCAGGCGCATCCAAAAACAAGCAGCAGCTCAAGGAAACTTACATTGTAGCTGCTCGGCCAACTGCCGCAGCTCCCCCATCTGATACTCCTCCCTGGCGGTAGCCTGCTCTGCCTTCGACTTCCACACATCCGCATGGCCTCGAACGCCAAGTATCTCCTTCTCAAGGCTGCGGACGCGGTCACGAAGAAAACAAGCTACGACGCATCATCCAAAGATGGTCACGGCTGAGGGGCAGACGAAGTATCAACGGGATCCTCACCCGAAGGTCCCTAAACGAAAACAAGCAAGAATATGAACAACACACGACCGAGCAACAACTTGAAGCATCATTTATATACAACAAAAGGCCACCGCGTGGCACAAGGAAACTGTTCGAAAAATATTACAGCAAAAGAAGAAGACAACTATCCTAAAGCTACAACGATGAAGCCTAAGCATCCGCATCCGGAGTGGCCTCGGAGCCAGAGTGCCTTCTCTTGACCTCCTCCTGCTGCTTTGCCGCATACTCCGTCAGAAGGTCAATGAGCTTCGGCCCATAGCGCTTACAGCAAGAAGCGAAGAGAGCAAAAGCTACCTCGGAGCCGTCGGGAGCTGTTGGCATCTACGAAGTGACCTGATGAAGATCCAACTCCACCCCGGACACCATGGCCATAGCCAGCCCCATGGAAGCGCCGATGACCTTCTGCTTGCGCTTGTAGGCCGCAGGTGCATCCGTTGACAGCGCATCCGCCAAAGAATCCACGTCCTCAAGGGCAGCGCCCTTGGGAACGATCTCCTTGTAGAAGCGCCTGAGGATCTCCTTGGCCTTGGCAAGGAGCCAGCGAAGATCACTGATGGTCTTCGACCGCCACGGCATCGTCTGAGCGCTCCTGCTCTGTGGCATCATGATCGAATTCAATGCCCGAGGCATCTGAAGCAAAAGGAAGACAAAGTAGGAATCAAATAAGGGCACGAAGACAGAGCAGCCGAAAAACCAAAGACAGGCAAAAGCACTTACCAGAAACGGCCTTGGCAGCAGCCATCAGCTTCTCAGCCACCTCCTTCTCGCGCGCAGCCGCAACAGTGGTGAGCTGCTCTTCGTGATCCAAAGCTTCTCGCTGAAGGCGATCCTTGGCCGCGGCTGCGTCAGCGAACTCCTGCTTAAGGCGCTCCTTCGCCCCAATGGCATCCTCATCTTTCTTCTCCACTCTCCCAAGGCTCTTTTTGAGAGCATCAAGCTAGAGAAGGGCAGCGTTATTTTCATCTGCAAAAGCACCAAGAACATACATGAGCAATACAAGCTATAGACAATCGAAGTAGACGAAAAAGAACAAGATCAATTCAGCACATACCTCGAAGTTGCCGCATGCTGGCCTCTAGCACTAAAAGTTGCTGCACAAGCAGGTTCGCACTGTGCACATAGGGCTGCGGAAGGAAGCAAAATAAAACAATCAAAGAAAGAATCAAGAAAAGGGCTCGGGGACTGCTCCCCACAACGTCGAGCAAAAATGACCCAACAAAGGCTCGGGGGCTCCCCCCAGGACAAAAGGGAAAATCACTTACATGATCAGACGGAGACTCCGAAGGTCCCGGTGTAGTCTTCTAGGAGACGATCACTCGAGCCTCCTGCGAAGAAGGCTTCGGAGCATTGCCCCTAGAGGTGGCCACCGTCTAAGAGGGATGGGGCGTCAGTTTCGACTCGACCACGGCCTCCTGAGTGGCCTCATTAAAAGATCCCTCAGAAGAGTGGCTGCAAGGAAAAGACCAATCAAAAAACAAGAAGACAAGAAAACAAGAACAAACAACATCCAAAGGTACTTACGAGTCGATGTCGCTCATGTAAAATACGGGTGGCGCCCTCTTCTCTTTCTTCTCTTCCTTCTTCCTCTTGGCCTGAGGCTGTGGCGCCATAGCCTACAGAGGCACGGCCGGAAAAGGCGAACAAGAAGCGCCATCATCTCCGCTGTGGCGGACAAGGAACAGTGGGTCCCCAGGCGTCGGCGGAGTCGAGGCATCTGAAGATTCACTCGATCTCCATGCCCGCTTACGGGTCTGCCCTCGCTCGCCTCGGGGGCTTCCTTAGTCGGCGATTGCGCCGGCGGAGGATCGGACTCGGAGTCCACAACTTCGTTGTCCGGCACAATCGGAAACCTTTTAGGTAGTGGAGGCACCATGCTAGCCACCTTGAGCTCCTGAACAATGAATACATAACCGTTCAGTACAAGTAATCATAAGGAAAAGAACTCAAAAAGGCGCTACACGCACGTCGCAAATCTACACTCATGAATCGGTCTCGACATCGAACGGGCGGCCGATTTCCCAGAAGGTCCTCATCGAACTTGTACTTCAGCAATGGCCGAATAACTCTATCGAGGTCCCCCCTGGAGAGCTCCTCATTCGAAACTCTCGTTGGGTCGTGGCGGCCAGAGTAAAGGAACATCGGATGCGCCCTAGCCTGGAGTGGTTGCACCCGACGTTTGAGGAAGGTGCGGATGATATCCACACTGTTCACCTCCTTCTCCGCAACCATCTGGATGGCCTCCACCCGACGGTAGAGATCCTCTACCTCCTCCACCTCTCCCTCCAGGATATGGTCTTCTAGGATCTCTTCTTCAAGATCCTAGGTGGAATCGAAAGGGGCAAGGCCGAAGTTTTTCCCGTCCACTATGGGGTCGTGGATATAAAACCACTTCCTCCGCCAGTATTGGACGGACTCAGACATAGTGAAAGAGAAGAAAAGAACAGTAGATCGGAGGGAAATGACACAACCGCCAAGCGGATAGATCCCGCCGGTGCCGGACTGCCTCTTCACGGAATAGAGCTTCTGGAAGAGGCCAAAGTGCGGCTCGATACCAAGCCAGCACTCGCAAAAAGCAATGAAGCAGGAGATGTGAAGAAGATAATTGGGCGAAAGATGATGGAGTTGGATGCCATAGAAGAACAACATTCCACGAAGAAAATCGTGGACTGGGAGCGAGAGGCCGCGAAGAACAAAAGCGACAAACATCACCCAAAACCCTGCGGGTGGACAGATAGTTACCTCATCGCCGGGGACCTTGACGGCCTCCTTATCCTGCGGGATTAAACCCGCATCATGAAGCTTGCGCAGGTCACCCTCGCGCGTCTCCGAGCGCCGCCATCCACCATCGGTGATGCGAGCGGCCGTGGTGTTTTTCTTGCCGCCGGCAGCAGCACTTGTGCCTGCTCTAGTGGAGGCCTTCTTCGACTTCCCAATCGTGGCGCGTCGACGGTGACGGTGTGCGCACAAGAATGAGGAGGGGAACGATCGAAGAACGTCCAGTGTGCGCAAGGATGAGCTCGTGAAAATGGAGGCAGTGAAAGCAAATGGCTAAGGGTGAAAACAAACTACAGTTTTCCCCACAGTTATAAGGACGAAGACGATGAACATGGAGCGTTCATCTAGAAGCCCTAACATCAGGATCAGATCCAACCGTCCACGTGTCAACACAGCAGCGAACCGTCGCTTGCACGCCGTCCACTACGCACGGAAACCGAGGAGACGCCATAATTCTCGCCACGTCGCGCATGACCAGTCAACTCCAAGTTAGAAAGTGGGACCCACATTCGTCCAGTCACGTCACCTCTGGCGCCGCAGACGGTTGAGGTCACCGATCGTCAGCACTGACATCATCAAAACCACACTAGCAACAGTTAGAAATCTTTGGCTGACAGCTAAAAAGTACTCACTCGAATCTACGATTTGAGCAACTACTCGGGGGCTACTCCTATCAGGAGTGCTGGCCGTGCACCCGAGGCATGATTAAGGTAGTATACCAATGTTGATTCTTTGAGTCCTACGCCGAGTCTACGACTCCACTACGGACTCGGGGGCTACTCCCATAGGGAGGATTGATTCAAGCATCTAAAAAAATTGTGTCCTATGGACCTGAAGCTAACAACGGCTGAGTTAAAGTCTCTGCTCGAGTCTACGACTTGAACAAACACTCGGGGGCTACTCCCATAGGGAGCGCTAGTCGCGCACCCTATGAATTCTTCGATTGCGATCCTTCGGATCAAAATGCAAAAACTTTTTGGCCACTTTGCCCCAACCAAAGCTAAGTGAGTAACATCCTCCTTGGCCACCCGAAACACCTCCACGGTTATAAAATTTCGGATGTTGTGTCTGCGATGCAAAGATAAGACCTACAGATGCCATCTGATGGCCTGGTAACGCACCTGACTGCGCTCTACTAGTAAAAATCCGTGCCAACAAGCGCGATCAAAATCCTGATGGACGCGTTGGGTACATCATTCAAAAACTACTGGGATTCGACTCCTGTAAGACCTCAACGGCCTGAGTCAAATTACGCCAGCATATGTTCTAGATTCAAGTCTAGGGACTCGAGTCTGAAGAAGATCGTGTTGTTTTGTCCTAAGACAGTTAACTGACCCTGATCTGCCAGGAGAGTCTGGCACACGCATCAACAATCCCTACACACTAAAAGCATTCTTTTCTCTGATGAACAGAAACAACTGCACCCGAAAGATTAAAGAGTCCTCAGCCGAATCTATGATTCGACTGAACACTCGGGGGCTACTGACATGGTTATACCCTGCGGGTACACGACATTAGCATACCTGGTCCAGCCCAAGGAAAGCCCACAAGAACTTACGTGGCATGTGAAGATTTTCGGGTGGCCCAAGCCCATGACATCTTTGGATCCTTGGAGAGCAAGACTAGAACATATAGAATATTCAAAGGGACAAACCCTAAACTTGTAACCGACTCGATCTGTGCCCGAGACCTGCCTAACTCTATATAAAGGATAGGAGGGCACGGCGAGGAGGCCAATCCTTTTTCCACCGCATACACACCTCCACTCCAGATTGCATCTGCGCACCCCCTGTAACCTTCGGTTCCACCGTAATCAAGAGCAGACATCCGGGGGCCTGGACCTGGGTAAATATCGTGTCCTCGTTGCTTTGTCATTAACTGCTCATGATCTCCAAAGACCCCATCTTCTCCAAAACCCAAGCTCATAACAATGGGCATTGACGAGTCAAAACCTCATCATCAAGACTTTGCCCCAACGAACAGTGAGGTTGTCAAGCTCACCGGTTTGCTGTAACAAAGGATTAAACGTATGGTGTGGAAGGTAATGGTTTGCAGCAAGTAAAAAAGTAACAGCGGAAGATGTACCAATGGTAAAGATTGGACCGGGGTCCATAGTTCACTAGAGGTGCTCTCCTTAGATAAACAACATGGCATGAAGGGTAAACAAATTACAGTGGGGCAATTGACAGGAACTGAGCAAGGCATAACAATGCAATTACTAGTCAGAAAGATCCTATGAGGTTGATTGGGCAATACAACAAGATACATAGACCGCCATCCAACTGCATGTATGACTAGAAGTCCACCTTCAGGTTATCATCCGAACCCCCTCTAGTATTAAGTTGCAAGCAATAGACAACTGCTTTAAGCAAAGTATGTAAGATAAATAGTCTACATGTTCCATGAACAAGAGACCGTTGTTTTCTCCCTAGTAGAGACAACACATCTACAACCGAAGAGATTTCTGTCACTTCCCTTGTAAACTAGAGGCATGAACCCACTATCGAGCATAAATACCCCCTTTTGGAGTCACTAATAACTACTTGGCCAAGATAGCTACTAACAACAGAGAGCATGCAAGATCACAAACAACATAGACATGATAGAATCATAAAGACAAAACCATTAATCAAACCAACATAATAATCTCAATATCCATCGGATCCCCGCAAACACAACATGCATGATTACAAATAGATTAGATCTTGATCATGAACGGAGCTCACAAGATCTATACATGAAAGCACAAAGGAGGATATACAACCATCTAGATACTACATGGACCCATAGTCCAAGGTGGAACTACTCACACATCATACCGAAGAGAAGGCCTCCGGGATGATCTCCCCTCTGGCAGGGTGCCGGGAAGAACTTCAGATCCCCCCGATCTAGGGACGATGGAGGTGGCGGCTACAGACGGTTTCGTGGATATTTGATCGGGTACTCAGGGTTTCTGTATCGGGGGCTTCTTATAGGCGAAGGGGCAAGACCGGGAGGCAGCCAGGGCCACCAAACCCTAGCTAGGCACGGGGCTGGGCCCACCCGTGCCTGGGGTGGGTCTGACCCCCTGGCTAGCCCCTCCGGCTCTCCTCTGGACTTCTTGTTCCCCACAGAAAGTAATTGACTTTGTCCTTTGTCCCGTCCAATTCCGAGAATATTTCTTTACTAACTTTTCTGAAACCAAAAACAGCAGAAAATAGGCATCTGGCACTGTTGCAACTTGTTTGTAGGTTAGTACCAGAAAACATGTAAAAAGCACCTCAAAGTGTGGACAAGTAAAGCAAAGTAGAAACAAAACAAGCATGGAGCATAAAAAATTATAGATACGTTTCCAACGTATCAACCACCTCTCGTCCGTCAAGCTGCACGGTGGCAACGAGAACACCGCCCTATAATGCCTTCAGCTGCAGCTGATAGGCGCAGCCCAGATCTGGCTCAGCAGCCTATCTTCGGGATCCATCCGAAGATGGGAAGAGTTGGCGTATAGTTTCATCCAAAACTTTAAGGGCACCAGCAAAAGGCCAACCTCAATCGAGGAGCTGCAAGCCTGCACTCAATGTACAGGCGAATCCATTCACTCGTACATCTTGCGCTGGTCCAACATCAAAAACTCCATGGCACACATCTCCGAGGAGAGAACAATCAAAGCCTTCAAAGATGGCGGAAAGCGTCCGTACTTCAAGGAAGAACTTGGGCGCGTCAAGCCCAAGACACTCGACCACCTCATGGACAACACCAATAGGTTGGCAGATGGCGAGGATGCCCTCCACCGAGCACATTCAGATGAGGAGGATGAATACGGCCGTAGGCGCGAGCGCAGTAGCAAACGAAGATCCGCGCGTCTACGACGATCGTGACGGACCCGACATGGTTGTGGCTGGCTACGCCGAACGCCGCAACAACAACAACCGCAGCACGGAGGATACCGCGGAGGCAACTTCCACGACGGAGGACGCCCAACACAAACATGGCAACGCCGCGGCCGTGACGATGAACCCTCGGCATACGACAAGTTGTCGGGTCTCTGCACCATCTATTTCTACATCGACAAGCAGGACGGTAAAAAGAAGGCCAGCCACATGCTCAAGGACTACCGTGAGTTCCAGAAACTCAGCGAGGGCCTCACCCAAATGCGACACCAGATCGTGAACCCTGGGTTTGGACCCGGACCTACACCAGGTGACATTGCCCACGGAGCTCCTCCACCACCACCCGTGGGACCGTCGAATCCCGCAATCGCACATACGCCAAACAAAAGCACAGGTGGATACCCACCGCCAAAAGGGTCTCTCATGATCCAGAAGGGACGCCCTACCAATAGGGTGCAAAGGAAGATCACTCGATAGGTCAGCCTCGCTGTAGCCGCTCTGCCAGCCATCCCTAAGTACCTCAGTGGCTCGGAGTCCTATATCACGTTCGATCGTTCGGACCATCCCCGCCAGATCCCTCGCCTAGGTCATACTGCCCTGGTGCTCGAGGTGCAGATCGGAGGATTCGAGATGAGCCGCTGATATGCCCAATTTGCATCACCTTTCTATATCATAATTTAACTCTATTCATTGATATTTGTCTTATTATGAGGTATTACTTATGGATTTTCATCTGTTTATGCATGTTGGATGATTCTTGGAGGATGGACTGCCGGAGTGTGGATTCTGATGGAAAAGAAGGCGTTTTGGTGCAATTTCAGAAAGATCATAAAAATACCAGAAAAATATGGAAACATATTATTTCACCAGAGGACGAAGGAAGCCAGAAGGAGGGACGAAGAAGGGCTTCAGGGGGCCCACCCTCCTAGGCGTGGGCCCACCTGACCCCGCGCCTAGGGCAGGTGTGGCCCACCTGCCCGGCCTCCGACTCTGCCCCTTCGCCTATATCTTCCCTACGAAACCCTAAGCCTCGGGGGAGCGACCACAGATATATTTCCGCCGGCTCTAGAGGGCGGAAAGCACCGAGAGAGAAAGATCTCTCCGGCAGACATATTTCTGCCGGGAGAATTCCTTCCCAGAGAGGGGAGACCGTCGCCATCAACAATGTCATTAAGCTAGGCTTCATCGGGATCATCATCCACACCATCATCTCCACCAGCACCATCATCACCACTCCGTCCCGTTGTAACAATTGTGTTGGACATTGCTTAGTTCATTAGGGGAAACTTTCCTGGTGTTGATTACTATTGTAGTTGATGCTTGTGAGTGGAACCATTGGATTATTGTTTATGTTCAGATTGTTATCCATTACCATATCATCTTTGATATTGATCCATATGATGTCTTTTGAGTAGTTCGTTTAGTTCTTGAGGACATGGGAGAAGTCATGTTGTTAGTAGTGAATCTTTGATGAGTTATTATTCAATGGTTTAGTATTTAAGTTGTGGTGGTATTCTTCTAGTGGTGTCATGTGAACGTCGACTACATGACACTTCACCATTTATGGAACTAGGGGGATGCATTGTGTATTTGGCTACTAATTGTGGGGTTGCCGGAGTGACAGAAACCTGAACCCCCGTTAGGACATCTTTGCACAAGGGAGCGTAGGATCTCAAATTTTAAGGCTGTGGTTAGATTTATATCTTAATTACTTTCCTGTAGTTACGGATGTTTGCAGGGGGTTTAATCACAAGTATGTATTAGTCCTAGGAAGGGCAGTATGTTAGCACAGGTTCACCCACACAACACTTACAACACCAGACAAGAGTACTTAGCTATTTGAAGCGAAAGCACTTGACATAATTCCCATGTGTCCTCGAGAACGTTTGGTCCGTATAAGTATTTCCACCGGCTTGTCCTTTCCTAAGAAAGGATTGGGCACTTGCTCCGTTTGTTCGTTACTTTTGTTACTTGCTCCTTGCTTTGTTGCTTTGTCAGAAAACCACTAAAATCCGTTTGCTAAGTATTCACCGGGATTTCCTGCTCCATACCACTGTTCAGCACCTTCTGCTCCTCATTGGGATCGACACTCCTATTTATCAAAAGTACTACGATATACCCCCTATACTTGTGGATCATCAAGACTATTTTCTAGCATTGTTGCCGGGGAGTGAAGCGCTATTGAAGAGTGGAACCGGTAAGGGAAACTTTTACTGTGAGTATTGCTCTTGTTACTTTGTTTCCAATATGATAACCCACTTGGTTTTCTGTTTAGGAAAACTACTACCACTGCTAGGATAGTAGATGAACCACCTCCTGTTGTGATAGATCATTTTAAGATATCTACAAATATTGTTAATCATGTTATGGATAATTATTATTTTGGGGGTGGAACTGTCAATCCTGGTGATCACTTGTTTTTTATCCATGAATTATTATTTTGACGCTTGTATCTCTTGAATATTTCTTGGGGTGACACGGGGTGGCATCCCCAAGCTTGAGATTTTATCCATTCTTCATCTCATTACATCAGTCTTCCCCTATACTTGAAAATTTCCTTCATACAAAACTTCACACAATCTTCATTAGCAACATTAGTGCATTTAAAAATAATAAACCTTTGGGTTTAGTTTCAAAACAGCAAAACTTTCATAGCAGGCAACTGGCATTGCGGCATCTTGTTGTTAATAGGTTAGTCCCAGAAAATATATAAACATACCTCAAAGTGTAGACAAAGCATAGTAAAGTTGATAATAAACAAGCATGAAATATCAAAAATTATAGATACGTTTACGACGTATCAAGGTCATCCCGACCCTCGCCGAAGGCCCCTCTCTCTCGGTCTCACTGGCCTCGCCCCATGGCTCACGGTGTGACGACGGTGACCTCAAGACCGTGTTGGCACGTGCAGGTGGGCGGCGAGATTGGTGGCGCATTTCAAGGGGTCCGGGAGGTGGCTGTCGAGGTCGAGAGAAATCCTTGTCTATTTGACCCTGACGCGGTGACGCCCGCGGGTATCACCTTCCTTCCTGAAGGGCGCCGGTTGTATCTCTCTCACTCCTCCCAGGGCGTACTGGAGGAAATCCTAGGACATGTCCGGGCAACAGTGTCTTTACTCCCTTCTTGGAGGTGATGCTTGGTACGCGACGCCTTAGAATGTCAGTCCTGTGTTTTGGTTATTCTCTGGTGGGCGCAATGGTAGCGAGTTACCTTCGCACCACCAATGCCGGCTTTATTTTCTTTTTTCTTACTTTTGTATTTTCTTTTGGGCTTGGCTTTGTGGTGCTTGCCCCAGCTGTGGTCTCGTGGTTATACCGGTTTGTACCTTGGGCGTTGTGCTGTCTGGCCAAGCAACGATCTCACTTGTGTGTTTTACTTATAAAGCTGGGCGAAAGCCTGTTTCGAGGAGGAGGAAATATGAAATGCCAGACAAATCACCCCCTTAAGACGTTGTTAGCATTAGCAGTATTTCTTAGCTGTTTCACTGACGGAGGACAATGGTTTTGCACAGCTACTAGGACGAAAAGATGTTTCAGCGGTCAGTCCTCCCCTCTGTTTCTCTTCCTCACAACTATGGTCAACCGACGCCGCCGCTCACCTGTCACCGCCGGCTCAGTCCAAAGACTCCCGCCCGTCCCTCGTCGTCGGCTCCCACTACCGGCCGACACGGTGGTCGACCGAGCAAGGGCGGGATCTCGCCGGAGAGCGTGATGCAGGAGAGGTCCGGGGCGGCGCCTGAGAGCTTGATCCTCTTTTGAGGCTGAGCATGCGTCCGCGCCTGAGAGGCCGAGCCCCTCGAGTAGCAGTCGCGTCACACGCCCGGTGCTGGCATGCCGATGCCGCCGCATGGGGGCAGGCTGGCGGAGTCGTTCCAGTTCGCCAGCACGCCGGACCGGTCCGCTGCCAGCCAGAATTCATTGACAGTCGCGGTGTCGGAGTCCAGCGAGGCGGCATTGGCGTGGCAGACAGAGACGGAGAGCATTAGCAACAGCGGAGCAGTGTAGCTGCTGGAGCAGCATACTTTTTCCGGACTTGGTAGCGTGGGTGTGGCTCGTGTTCGTGTCGCTGGGCAGCCAGTTGAGCTGTGAGCCGAAGTGGCAAAACGGACAGCGGCAAGACAAACTGGCTTCTGGTTGTCTGATCCGATGCCACTCCTATGTCTCTACGCATGCATGTCCCTTTCTTTTTTCTCCCTTTCGTCTATCTTGGTCAGCTTTTACACCACGCACAGTACACTGTATGTGTTTTCACAGGCAAAATCCTTTGAGATGATTCCAGGCTAAATCCTCCCAATTGGTGAAGGGAAGACACATTTGCATCAAGGGTTGCTGTGAAGATTGCATCTATGTTGGCTGGAATAAAGACCGCTTCTGCTGAATGTGTGGAAGGCTGGCTATTACTAATGTTTGTTGCTAGGTTGCTTGATGTAATGTCGAGCCGTAGATCATCCACCCAGATCTTCTAGGAGCGAGAGGAGCAGAGCGGCAGAGAGAGGAGGAGTAGATCATGCGGGCCAGAGGAGAGAGTCGGCACGGGATTAAGTGCCTCTCAACCATACCAGGTGCTTATATGGCTAACCAATACTGTCCACGTGGACCAAAACCACCAACCAAAACAGCCATCCGGCCAGAGGGGGGTAATTTGCATGATATTCCATACTTAGAGGGGTTAAGTGCCCCAATTTATAGTTAGGAGGGTTTATCGACCGAAACCTGATACATATGGGATCTATTTAGACTTATTTCTGCCTCTTACTTTTATTTCTCGATATGGACGGAAAGAACAACTGGATGCTGGAATTTTTTAAACAAGCTGGATGCTGGAATGAAGCACATCAAGACGTAGTTCTTCTCAAACTAGAATAATATGTTTTCCTTTCCAAGAAATGTTAGTGCTACATATTGTTCCACGGTTGGTGAACTCTTTGGTTCATCCTCCCCTTTGTGAGGACGAATGAGTAAAGACCTGAACATTGCACTCTTTTATGTGTCATGAACATTGCATATTTTTAGGGATTCTGGAACATTGCAGTGAGAGCATCCAACATGCGTCTTAAAATCGCGTGCGCTAAAATTGGTTTACAACGCCACTACAGTCAATTTAGCATGCGCGGCCACACTCAGCTTTTCAGGTGTTGTACAACGGTATGCGCAACAACCAGCGCTTTACCAGACGATGTATATATAGTGCAGCGTGCGGCGGCACAAACCGCAAAAACACACGAATATAAAATAAATTTGGATCAAACACACCCAAAAAAATCAACAATAAATAGTTCTATTATTCTTATAACACAAACAAATAGTTCTTCAATACAACAGACAATTTCTCAACAATATAACAAAAAGTTTTACAACAATACAACAAACATACAATGATGAAACTAATTGCCGGTGGTTCTATGACCACCACTCCTCGATAAGATCGTTTTGATCATCAGTTTGTCGAATCGAATGATACGAGACAATGAAGCGGGTCATCCTCCCTTCTCTCCTATGCACTGGCACGGGCTGTCCCATCAAATTGTAGTACGAGCAGGCCCGGCTCTGAGGGGGGTCTGGAGGGGCGGCCGCCACAGGCCCCAAAACCAAGGAGGGCCCAAATTCCAGTAGCTACGACATAGGCAGGGGAGGAAGAACTCAGTTGCGGTGGCGTCATTACCGTTGGTCAGGAGTGCTATCCTGCAGCCTCAGGAAGAAGAAAGCGAAGCATTATACCGCCCGCCTCCAATTAGACTGAAACTTGGGCTTTTTCTCCTTCGTCTAACTTGGTATTTTTTTTCTTTTGTTAACTTGGGCTATTCTCCTTTAGTAAACTCGGGAGGGATTAGTAAAAAAAGGACTCGGGGTGAGGCGGTTGTCAGACTGGAATCCTGATCCAGGCATAGAATATGCCAGACTCATTATATTTCTTCCAATAAAAAACCAACTTATGCTAAAAGCAAATAAATAAAATACTCATTTTCCTTTTCTATTACACACTGATTTCTCTACTCGTTGGCTTAGTCGTACTAGTCCAATCTTCCACTGCACTATTCCTTTTTCTTTTATGAATTTTCACCGGTTTATTAAAAATCATCAACAAAAGTATAAATAGATCTAAAAGTAATTAAAATTACAAATAGATTCTTAGACCGTCTAGCGAGTAGCGACGAATATATTTGAAATTCCTGGACGCCTGAACATAAGCTGGAGACTACCCATTGTCAGCCATCACGTGGGCAAGTCGAGAGGCCAGAAGCCGAGTGGCCGAGTGGAAGTCGTCTTTCTTCCGCACTTTCTGCAGCGACACTATTTTAGGCACAGTCGGTGTGATAAACAGTAAGGTTGATACTACATACCATCAACTGTGAGTTCACATCTAGTAATCCAAGATAAAAATTCAGAACAATATGCATACATTATTTGATATCAATACTGGATTTATGCACACTTTAGGATCATTTTAGAGCATTATTTATGTTTATGGGGCCCTAAAATTTAGTTATGCCCCGGGCCCTCGAAATCTCAGGACCGGTCCTGAGTACGGATAGTCTGAATCAAGGCCACGCTCATCTTCGATGATCATGTTATGCATGATCACACAAGCGTGCATGACATATCAAAGGATATTTTGATCCCAAAATCTAGCTGGCCCTCTCACAATAAAAAATTGGGCTTGCAAAATTCCAAATGCTCTCTCCACATTTTTCTTAGGCATATATTGAGCATTATGAAAATCAAGTTTCTTCTTACCTTGCGGTTTGTGTACCAGTTTCATAATTATTTGCCACCTTGCGTAGAAGACATCGACAAGGTAGTATCCATACCTGTATGTGCGGTTGTTTGCTACAAACTTCACCGGTGGACTTTCACCCATTGCAATCGTTGTCATGAGTGGTGACTGTTGAACAACATTGATATCATTGCAAGAACCGGACATTCCGAAGAAAGCATGTCAAATCCAAGTCTCATAATAGGCCATGGCTTTAAGAATGATAGTTGAATTTCTTTTGTCATTGAATTGTCCATACCATGTCATAGGACAATTCTTCCAACTCCAATGAATGCAACCAATTGAGCCAAGCATACCTAGAAACCCCCGAGCTTTGTTGATCTCCAAAAGCCTTGTCGTGTCTTGAGCAATGGGGGCTCTCAAGTATTTCTCACCATAATTTTCCACCATTGCAATTGCAAGTCGCTTGACAAACTTGATGACTTGACTCTCATCCATTGCCAAGTGGTCATCAACTAGATCCGTCGAAATACCGTATGCCATCATACGCAAGGCGACAGTCACCTTTTGGTAAGTAATATGCCCAAGTTCTCCCATGACATTCCTCTTTTGTTCAAATAATCGATCATGCTTTATCACACCCTCCGCAATATCCTTAAAAACTTGATGATCATTCTAAAACAACGGCAAAAATAGCACTCGGCCTATATTAGATTCTCCACAAAGTAGCTCCACATCAACTTGTTGTGACCTTTGATATTTTTCCTCCATAACTTCTCTCGACCGAACACGGAACCACCGTGCTTTGGACTTTTTTATTTGCGAGGATAGCCAATAGCAAGACTATGTCTTCTTCTTATTCTAGGTCCCATTCTTCGTCGGACGAATCGTAGAACAAACTCATCTACAAAATTCGTACTAATCTAAATAAATTCGAACTAGCAAGAACACTCATAAAAAAGCTCAAATAAGTGGCAATACATACCTTTGCAATAATTCCACTGAACAACTTGCGGCGCGCCGACTACCGGGTGCTGCGTTGCACCGAATGAACGATCACTTCAGCTCAAATCGACGGATCTGAGGCAAAGACGTGGAACAGAGTGACCGCGGAGACGAAGCAGGGTTCTATTTGAGCGCGTGCAAGGCTCCCTGACAGCCACACGAACAAGGGTGGCAAGATGCGGGCGAGCACTGATGGAGGCTATTTTGCGGGGTTGGCGCTGGACAAGCTTGGGATAAAAATGGAGATGCCAATGGCGCGAGTGTGCGGAAGAATCAGGTGGGTTGTTGGTTTTTCGCGTGCGAGCTAGCGATTTCCAGCGCGTTGTAGCGGGCGCACTAAATTTAAAATGATGACGCGATATGTCGCGCGTCTAAAATATTTATTTCGTACACATTTTCGCGACAACTGCTGGAGTGGTATAATCATGTGTCAGCGTTCCAGGCCTTGCTTCACACACTGGTGTTGCGTTTAGGCGTTTATGCGCATACATCCCAACTATAAGTGGAAAGCCCACTCCATCCCAAAAGCCCGGACTGATGGGAGAAAGGAGTCTCTCCCTTATAAGCTGGGTGTGGCCTCCTCCCGTAGGCGAGATGGGACTAAACCAAGAAGCCTCTACTAGTCAACACAGGGGTCCTAACCAGTGGCGAAGCCAGGATCGAAGCAAGCCCCGGTGAAAGGATACAGATGTCACCCAGAGGGGAGGGTGAATAGGCGATTAAAACTTTTCCTAGAGTGGCTCAACAAAGGCGGAATAAAACTAACGTTTAATTTGTTAAGCACAAAACCTAGAACAATCTAGGGTTCACCTATGTGCACAAACAACTTATGCTAAGCAATACAAGAAACAATGTGATAGCAAGATATAGATTACTTCAAGCACGAAGGCTATCACAATGTAAAGTGCATAAGTAAAGAGCTCGGATATAGAGATAACCGATGCACGCGGGGACAGCGATATTTTACCGAGTTTCTCCGAGCATGGAGTACGTCTCGTTTGGAGAGGGGGTGGTATCTAACCACCTACGCCACAAAAGGCCTCCCTTATTCTCCGGTGAATCTCACCCCAACGGGATCGATCCACACTTCCACTATCGGTGCACTTGTCGATGGCAACCGGAACCTCTCACAAGGTTGGAGCACTTCTCCACAACTTAATTGGAGGCTCCCAACAAACGCCACCAAGGCCACAACGCCACCAAGCCACAAAACCGTCTAGGGTTCCAAGAACCCAAGAGGGACAAGCTTCAACGAATATCACGAACCAAATCCTCCGAAGAGAACTCAAACCGATGCACCGAATGCAAATGGCAAGAACACCACCAAGATGCTCCAATCCCTCACTCTCAAGTTCCAATAAAGCTACTAAATCTATTGGGGGAACAAGAGAGGAGAAATCAAAGAGGGACACAAAATCCCCCAAAATCTAGATCCCCAAAGTTACACTCACAAAGAGATGTTTTAGTTTGGTCAAAACATGGATCTAGATCTCCTCTCTCTTCCACTCAAATATGGGCAAAATCATCGAAGGAAAAGAGATTAATCAAGCTTTAAAATGTAGAGAAAATGGAGGCAAAGCTTAGACTAATAGAAGAGGAAGAAGAAACCTAAACTAAAAACGGGCAAAGACTTAAATAGTGGCCCAGAAAATCTGGCCGTTGGGACATAAATTCAATAGTACCGTTTTGACGTACTACCGCCTCGCAGAAAACAGGTGAGCAAGCAGTGGGTGAGCAAAGGAAGGTCAACGCGAGCGCGTGCAACCAGGCAGCAGGAAAGGCAGGGGATCGAGGGCTGCGAGGCCAAGAAGGCTTGCGGGCCACTGGCGTCTGGGCGGCGGAATCAAGGGCGTCTTAAGGCGTGAAGTAGCTGGCGAGGCAAGCCAGCAGCGGCGCGAGTCAACATGAGCGAGAGCACGCGTGCGGGAGATCGAGCGAGGCAGCCACGACAACAGTGCGCGGGTGAGCGCAGGCGGAGATGGGCCGGCCCATGCGACGCGCACACGCAGAGAGCAGAGAGGCAGCACTGGTCGCCAGGAGATCTGGTGGGCAGGTAGTACCGGCCTACCAAGCGATTACTGGCCGGTCCGGTAGTGCCGACACTAACTACCGTCTAGGCCAGAAGGGAAGCGGGTTGGGTCAGGCGTGTCCGGTACTAGGCCCGGTAGTACCGGACGGTCCAGAAAAGATCTTTTCTTTTTTCTTTTTCAAACCAAATAAAAGAAAATATTCAAATCGTGATAACTTTTGATTGGTAGCTCCGATTGATCCGATTCCAATTAAGTTGGAAAGAGGACGACATGAGCTACCCTATAGAAAGTGAAAATATTGGTTATCACCAAGTGAGAAAGTATCAAGTATAATAATGTGAGATACATCATTTGGTGAGAAACCAAAAAACCGCCAAGATCAAAATCGCAATAAGATACAAATGGAAGATCCGATTTTGATGACCAAGAGCTTGTTATGGAGATTACCACAAGTTCTAAATCCTCACATGGATAAGACCAAATAACAACCAAATATGATGATGCAAGTATGCAAAGGTTTGAGCTCTCTCCGAACGATATGATCGAGTTACCCATTCGAGATCCCCTCTTGATAGTACGGATATCTATCCTAAACTCGGTCTCCCACACACAATATGAGACCGGCAAAAGGGAAAACCTATCAAGATTATACCTTTGCCTTGAGAAATCCACTTGAGCTCGACGTTGACGAACTTGACCTTCTCAAGATGGATCGCCTTTCTTGATTCCTCATCATCGATCCATGATCACCAAGGATGGTAAGCATCAAACATAAGATCTTCTATAGATGGCACATTTTGAGCTTGCATAATACATCTTCTTCTCATTTTATCTATCTTGAAGCCAACACATGCTCCAAACAATGCTAATAGACAATTGCTACAAGTACAACTTAATACATACATTAGTCTATAAAAATTGTCATTAATTACCAAAACCACATATGACGGTCCACATGCTCTTTCACCCGGGCCAAAAACCAAACAAAAAACTATTGAAAAATCTACAATTTTTTTTGGTATAATACCGATGGTGAATATATGATTTTATCTCAGTTGCTAACGATCCAATGACTTACATATAAAAAATATTTATGTTCTATTCCTACAATATGAAATTAGTAAAAATATTCATTAACTGAATGTCATACTCAATTCAAATCTTCCAATCTTCAAGGAATAATTAGAAGTTCAAAATTCAGAAATTACCTCCATGTTCTCTGATTTCTGCCCGATCGCGCGATTAGGCGAGCAGCCGAGCGTAGGTCCGAGCAGAGCCGGAGGCGCCGAGCAGGCAACAGAAGGGGGCGAAATAGGGGAGACTGAATGGGGGACATGCGACGACGGACGTCCCTGGACGGCTGCGACACAACAAACTGGCAGCTGCACTGTTGCACTGCAACAACATAGGGTGGGGCGGACAACACAGGATTGCGCCAGGATGTAGGGCGGGACAGGGAAAGTGAGGCGCCTAGCGGAGGACCGGCAGCGCCGCAGCGGACCTGTTCTAGCTCGACTAGAAAAGAGACGCTCGGCTCGTTACTTGCACGTTTGCAGTTGTCGAGGGAGAGAAAAGGGGCGTTGTGGGCTTCCTCTTGGACGAGAGCTGGGATGAACCTCGGACCACTTCAATAACCTATAGATGTATCAGGCCAGGAATTTTGCTATGCCCCGGGCCGTGGCCCTGGTTGCCCGGGGCCTGTCTCCGCCCCTGGTCCTAACATCCCATCTCCCTGAGAAGCCCCTCAGGAAGGCATGGCGATACTGGCTCTGATACCAGATGTTAGCGTCGACATGGCTAGCCCAACACTTAGCCCACGTTCTAGACGTTCATGCGCTCCATAAGAAGAGAGCCCATTCTATCCCAAAAGCCCGAACTAAATGGAGGAGAGCAACTCTCCCTTATAAGCTGGTTGTAGCCCCTTCCTGCTAGCGAGGTGGGACTAAAGGTTGCTGGCAATGCTTGGTACCTAACACCCCATCCCCCTAGGAAGCCCTCCAGGCGGGCATGGTGGTGCTGGCTCTGATACCAATTGTCAGCGTCCCAGGCCTTGCTCCACACACTCGTGTTGCAGTTAGGCGTTTATGCGCATACAACCCAACTATAAGTGGAAATCCTACTCCTTCCCAAAAGCCCGGACTAAAGGGAGGAGAGCAACTCTCCCTTAAAAGATGGTTGTAGCCCCCTCCCGCTAGCGAGGTGGGACTAAAGGTTGCTGGCAATGCTTGGTACCTAACACCCCATCCCCCTAGAAAGCCCCCCAGGCGGGCATGGCGGTGCTGGATCTGATACCAAGTCCGGGCTTTTGGGATGGAGTGGACTTTCTTCTTATTGTTGGGCTGTGAGCGCATGAACGTCTAGAATGTGGGCTGAGTGTTGGGCTAGCCAAGTGGACACTATAAGTGGAATCTCTTCTTATTGTTGGGCTTCCTAGGGGGGTGAGATGTTAGGCTGCTGTTGACCGGTGAAGCTGCACGAAGTTTAGTCCCACCTCGCCTAAGGGAGGAGGCCACACCCAGCTTATAAGGGAGATATTCCTTCCTCTCTTCAGTCCGGGCTTTTGGGATGGAGTGGGATTTCCACTTACAGTTGGGCTGTATGCACATAAACGCAACACGAGTGTGTGGAGAAAGGCCTGGGACGCTGACAATTGGTATCAGAGCCAGCACCGCCATGCTCGCCTGGAGGGCTTCCTAGGGGGATGGGGTGTTAGGTACCAAGCGTTGCCAGCAACCTTTAGTCCCACCTCGCTAGCGGGAGGGGGCTACAACCAGCTTATAAGGGAGAGTTGCTCTCCTCGCTTTAGTGCGGGCTTTTGGGATGGAGTGGGCTTTCCACTTATAGTTGGACTGTATGCGCATAAACGTCTAAACGCAACACGAGTGTGTGGAGCAAGGCCTAGGACGCTGAAGTCATGCCACGCTAAGCTGACGACTTTTACCATGCGGGTTCTTCTTTACACCAGCTGTTAGAGATGGTTTAAGGGCATCTCCATTGGCCATTTTTGTCTATTTAGGTCGACCCATCGTCGCTTTTGAGTTGTGGTTCGGTCTGTTTGGCCAGCCACGTTCAACAGCGCGACCCAAACGGATAAAATCGGACAGGCCAGCCCACGGAAGAAGACTCCTTGCGTGGCTGCAACTGAGCTAGTCCGTGTCCGCGTCTGTTCAGGCAGACTGTAACACCCCGGTCTCTTCGGACCAACGGCTATCACTCCTAGTAGCTTAATAGGATCTCTAGACTAGCCCTTTAGACAAACACTAGTCTTTTTGCATACTTTGTCCTCACTCGTGCGCACCCGGTACCCACTTCCCGGTCGGTCACCCATCCTCAAATTGCTTTAGGTCAAGCATGATTAACATTAGAGTTCTTTTCAGATGAGCTTTTAGAAAAGAAGTTGCAACTTGTTGGTATAGGTATACTATCAATCCTATTAAGCTATGTGTCAGGGTCTCACATACACCCACCCTTAGAAGATCGACGTCCTCGTCGATCAACCACAAGCCAGGAACATCCCCTCTTGGCACACGTATGTGCGTCCAGTGCCGACACATGTGCTATGTCATGTCCACTTCGGGCCACATGCGCCATGCTCCACATGTCCGTCACTGACCCGCACATTCCCGTGTAACCGCGAAGGGTTGCTCTGATACCACTTCTAACACCCCGGCCTCTTCGGAACAACGGTTGTCACTCCTGGCAGCTTAATATGATCTCTAAACTAGCCTCATAGACCAATACTAGTTTTTCTGTGTACTTTGTCCTCACTCGTGAGTATCCGGTACCCACTTCCCGGTTAGCCACCATCCTCAAATTGCTCTAGACCAAGCACGCTTAACATTAGAGTTCTTTCAGATGAGCTTCTGAAAAAGAAGTTACAACTTGTTGTATGGATATACTATCAATCATGTTAAGCCATGTGCTAGGGTATCACACAGACCCATCCAGATATCTGGTTCACAAATAGATCAGTCCGGCCTAAGTTAGTCCGGATAGGTCGTCCCGCTGGGACGTCACACATGTCCCGTGCGTCCGCGTGGACCGACTAGGACACGCTCGGACGGGTTGCGTCTCCCTGGTAGAGATGCCCTAAGAGAATCTCCACCCGCGTTCCCAAGACAGCGTTCCTAGGCCATTTTTTTGTCCGGACGACGGATTTTCGCCCAGTTGCATTTCCAGGATGCCGGTTTCGTCTGGATTCGGTCCAATTTTAGTCCGGAATTCCCACGTCGATCCCGGAGTCCTGGGAACGCCGGACAAGGCGAAAACGATGATGGGCCAACATTGTCAGCGACTCTAGGCCGAACTCCCGCCCTTTTCTTCTTCCCTCCCGCCTTTCCTCCCCATTCCCCCAACTCCCGCCAGTTCGCCGAGCTCTCGCCCGCCATGCCGCCCAAGGGTTTCATCAAACCCCGATCCAACCTCGACGAACCGGAGGATAAAAATGCGAGGAAATCGAGAGCGCCGACGAAGAGGCCGGACGGCTTGACCAATGCCGAGTGGCTGACCCTTGTACAGAAGAGGAAGGTCGAGTCGGACGACCGCAAGGACATGAAGGAGAGGGCGAAAGCGGTGAAGGAGCTCGCCGAGGCCCAGGGGCTCGCCGGCGATCAGATGATGAGGGCGAAGCAGGTGACGACGGAGCTCATCCCCATCGACGACTGACCGCTGAGCCATTTTTATCTAGTTCTATAATAATTTTGTCACCGAATATTCTAGGCGTACTTCCGTCGAACACATTTGGCCAAGAATTTGCCGGCAAAAATAATAAAATTTAAATATTTTGCCGATTTTGCTTTGAAACTCGGCGTTTCCATATAACCATAATTACGTCCCAATTTTGGACCGGAAACGTCAACGAGTCACGAGTTGATATACTGTAAGGAGCCAAATGTTGGACTTCTATCAAGCCAATGCCGTACTGCATTTGATCTCGGCCCAGAAAATCAATAAATAAAAAAGGAAGATGGACAAATGGCCCAGATAGCATCCCTCTGGGCCCATAAACACAAGGCTAAAACCCTGCCCGTGAAATATCTTCTTCTCCTCCTCTGTAGCTCTCTCTCGCCTTATCCCCAATTCGCAAAACCTCACTCCACCGCGGACGCTCGCTCGCTTGCTCCAATGGCTTCCCTCCCGACCGCCGCCGCTGCTGGGCGCCTCGCGGCTAGGGCCTTCGCCTTCCCCACCAAGCCCTCCGCATCCTCCTTCTCAGCCGCGCCTCTCCCCCGCGCCGCAGCCGCGGCGGCGGCCTTATCGGCCATCGCCATCGCGCCGGCGGGAGGCCTCCGGACGCGGCTGAGGCCAACGGCTGCCGGCGCGGCGCCCGGGAACGATCAGAGGGAGACTATACTGCTCCCCGGGTGCGACTACAACCACTGGCTGATCGTCATGGAGTTCCCCAAGGACCCCGCACCCACGCGCGAGCAGATGATAGACACCTACCTTAACACCCTCGCCACCGTCCTCGGCAGGTAAAATCGCGGTTCCCCTTCGACCGATTATTCTCTGGACGTGTCTCCGGTTAGAGGAACTTGGTGTAATTTTATAGTTTGCCAATCGAGTTGGTAAAATACTAATCGAGGAGAGAAAATGTTAGTTTCGTAGTATTTGCTAGTGGAAAATTTGCCTCAGTTGGGATTGCAATGCTGCATTTCTTTCATAGTTCAGACATTGCGTTGGATTGGGGTTTGTAGTCCTCCCATGCTTCTGAAGTTGGCATGCAGTAGATAGATATGCAACACGATAGTCAGACAGATGACTGTTTGGATTGTAGACACATGAAATGGTCAAATGGATATTGATTAGTTACCTGGAACCTTTTTTCTTGCCATTACTGCACACATGTGGAGAGCAGCAGAGCCTGCATCTGAGATGTAGGTTTGGATTGTCCTTCTTTAGTTGATATATGGTGCATTCTTATTCAAAATGATGTACTGTATGAAGAACAACTTAAACTGAGTAGTTGGTTACAATTGCAGCATGGAGGAAGCGAAGAAGAACATGTATGCCTTTAGCACAACCACCTACACTGGGTTCCAGTGCACAGTCGATGAAGAGACATCAGAGAAGTTCAAGGGTAATCCTTCATTTACACGTTTTTTTGGTCCATAGCCCTTTATGCGTCATTTTTGGGTTTCCATTGTATAACTGTTCCTGCGTCGCATGCAGGTTTGCCTGGTGTCTTGTGGGTGCTCCCTGATTCCTACATCGATGTAAAAAACAAAGACTATGGAGGTCAGTGATGCACAATATTCTGTAGCTGCGCATTTATATGCTTCTCGTGTCATTATCACTAACGTGTTCACTCCGTTTTCCCCTTTCAGGTGATAAATACATAAATGGTGAGATCATTCCATGCACATACCCAACCTACCAACCAAAGGAGCGGAGGACCTCAAAGTATGAAAGCAGACGGTATGAGAGACGAAGAGACGGACCCCCTGCCAGCAGGAAACCAAAACAACCGGCCACTAAGCCTGAGTCAGCGTCTTCTTCATGAGGTAGAAATGCATGCTTATCCGTG
The DNA here is from genome assembly GCA_023614405.1 of Avena insularis. NCBI lineage: Eukaryota > Viridiplantae > Streptophyta > Magnoliopsida > Poales > Poaceae > Avena > Avena insularis. Next base: position 361,298,963 of record CM042697.1, read on the forward strand.
CTTATCAGCAGATTGGAGCTTAAATTGACTCAAGTCATTGTTGTGCCAGCTTTGCAGGCATTTACTCATGTACTGAAACGAAATGGTGTGCTTAATTCTATCGCCTCATGCCACCACCATGTACTGGTGAATCTCCTAGCCACACAAATCCATCCGAAGCCCAGAATATGATGTAGCGTTTGAGCAAGTGGCCTGCGCTGCTGGATTTTGGAGTTCTAGATCATGTTGATATTTTGAGCGGCCTTGACATCTGAATGTAACAGTAGACTGAAACCTTTGTCCATCCAAAAGTGTTACACTTCAAACATCTGTGATGTTTTTCTGTAATATTTAGTCGTGTTTGTGATCGTCTGAATTTCTTCACTTTGAGATCGATTGAAATGAAGTTAGTTTTTAGCCAGGTGGTGTGGCTCAGACTTGCATTTTGGATCCTGAATAGATTGCTATTTGAAAGCTTTTGCTACATGAGAATGCAATGAATGGCTTGCACACTTGTTATTGGAAGTCTTCGGTTATGTTGTGAGAAACCATGAAATCAGCATCAATTCATGGTTAATGGCATCTGATCAGATGGCCTAATCAAAGGTATAAAGGACAGAAGTTTTGCTCTGTATGCTTGGAAAACTGCAGGAACAAGGATGTCCAGGCTGATACTGGCACTCAGGGAGGAGGTCTTACTCCTGAGTCCTGACCCAAAGAAGAAGGGTGTAACACTCACAGACTAATCCATCAGGGTCGACTGCAGGGCTGTTGTACCGGGACCAATGAGTTGTAGAAGCTGGAAATGCCGGGCCTTGGGAACCCTGAGGCAGTTTGTGAGCTTCACGGTTTCATGAAGCAACTCGATCCTGCCTCGCTCTCTTTGGGACAGAGACAAAGATCAGGGGAAAATGAGTTGGGAAGTTGGCTAGCACCTCTGTCTTAGCTTGAGGATTTGCTGTAGATAGTGATGGTATGAGCGGAGGCATAGGTATTTTCTAGTCCTTGGCGGTTACTGTCGACCTGAAGAATTTCATTGCACCACCATTGATGCTGGGTTGCAGAATAGAGATGGGTCGGTCCCTCCTTGGCGTTTCACTGGTGTATACAGCGAACCCCGACGAGAGGATAGACATCAAATGTGGACGCTGATGAGGCGTTTGCACAAGCTCCGTGGTTATGCAGTTGGGACTTCAGCGAAACCTTGTATGGTACGGAGCATTTTAGTTAGCATGAGAGAGATGATTGGCAAATGAGGGGATAGAAATTCTGTCACCTCTCTTCAACGTGATGATGGATCATTGTGTGATGATTCTGATGCTACCAGATGATAAATTCTGTTACAGGTCTTTCACATCAGAAGGGACACCAGAGATGAATGGGCTCTTAAACCTTGTTCAAAGGAAGATACAGATATCCTTAATACTGATTTTATCGGGGAAGAAGTAGAGAGGACGCTATGTCAGATGCACCCTTTTAAATCCCCAGGGGTGGACAGCTTTACCAGCCGCTTTCTGAGATTTGTAGATGGTACCAATAACATCGAGACCTTATTGGCGCTTAGCAGACTGATGTGGTTCTGGGTTTTCTTAATGGCGATGATATGCTTGAGGTGCTAAATGACACAACAGTCACTCTTATTTCTAACACAAATCAGTGTTCCATCCACAGAAACTGCATGATACATCACACTGTTCTTGTATGCGTGCAAGCTGCATCTTCCTACGCATCATATTCGCAAACGTTGTCAAATCCCATGTACTCGTGCCGCGCCATCTTGTGAATCGTGTTGGAGATGCCGACTCCACCTACAAACAGCAGATGTAAGAGCTTGTGTTGGGTTTGAAGCCACCGACACCCCGAATAGTTTCAGTGAAGGGTACTCAGGGGAGGCAAAGTGGTACCTAGAGAAACCGCGCTGATGAAGATGAAGAAGGACAAGATGAAGATGATAAATGATGCCCTCCCTATCAAACTGATCAGCTTCCTCGAAGCCTGCTGGCCAACAATCGCAGCGAAAAATGCCAGACTGGTGAAGAAGAGAGCTGCATAAAATTCAGACAATAAATTATTATTACTACATGATTACCACAGGAGGAACAGAAAAAAAGAGACAATACCATATGGTACAGGGAACCGGTGCAGGAGGTAGTATTCCACGACGGCTATGGAAGAAGAAAACATCATTGCAAAGGTGGCTGTAGCACTTGAGACCTGCATCAGATTAAGGGAATGCAAACAAGTTAAATATGGGACGATATATGAAAAGTAAAATAGAATACAATCAAATCGTTGCCCACTGAAAGAGTGAGAAACCTTGATTAGAACATCAGGTTCTTGACCTGAAAAAACAAAGATTTTTACCTGCGGAGGGATACCGAGCTCCAGGAAAAGAGGCCCCATGACGGTGCCCCCACCGACGCCAAGTAGACCGGCGATGACACCACCAGTGACGCCAAAGAAGCAGTATACCAATAGCTGCTGAGCTTTTGGGCTGGTCTGCTTATTTACCCCTGATGATATCACCCTCTTCCCTTGCATCAGACCTACTGCTTGGTACATGGACACTCCAACTGACACTGGGATCTGCTTCCATTTCGAACACGTAAAGAAACTGTGTTAGTGTATTCTCACGGTAGGATGGTAAATTCAAGTAGTGAGATGGATACGTCGAATCTCAGATCAGATGATACAATATGGAAATAATATGTACTATGTTTTTGTTGGAGAGAAAATGCAAATAGAAAATTAATGAAGACAAAAAGGATAATTGATACAGCTAGGAGAATAGTAGTTAAGCTATAATCCATAATGATATGTTTTATTTGCAAAAAGAAAAATATAAATAATGATATGCTTTTTTTCTTTCGAAAAGGGTGTACCCCGGCCCTTCATCGATAGATGCACAAAGCCATTTTTTTACAAAGTTTAGTCAGTGGTATGAAAATTTCCTCAAAACCTGGAACCATCCCAAATCCGTAACTTCTGAAGTAGTGAGATGGATAAGTCGAATCTCAGATGAGATGATGCAAGATGGCCAACAGTGTCTATGTTTTTGTAGTAGCGAAATGCAAATAGAATGAAACTGAAGACAATATAGATAAACTGTTACAGACTAGGAGAATTGTAGTTATAATCTATAACGTTCTGTTCTCTTTGCAAAAAGCAATGCATAAATAATGATATGCTCTTTTTTCCGAAAAGGGGGTACCCCCAGCCCTGCCTGGATAGATGCGCAAAGCCATTTTTTTAAGCAGTTCAGTCAGTGCTATGGAAATTTGCTTGAATCCCGGAAACATCCCAAATTCGTAACTTCTGAAGTAGTGAGGCGGATACGTTGAATCTCAGATCAGATGATACAAGATGGCAGACAGTGTGTATGTTTTTGTTGCAGCAAAAATGCAAATAGGAAAAAACTGGACAAAATGGATAAACTGTTACAGACTAGGAGAATTGTAGTTAAACTATAATCGATAATGATATATTCCCTTTGCAAAAAAAAAAGATAAATAATGATACACTTTTTTTGGGGACAAGGGGTATCTGGGCCCTGCATCGATACATGCAGCAAAGCCATTTTTTTACGAAGTTCAGTCAGTGCTATGAAAATTTCGTAAAATCCCGAAACCATCACAAATTCGTAACTTCTGATGTGTACGCAGTGTGATAGAATAATGAGGTGACGAAAGGCAGTAAAGTACCTGGAGGAGGCTCAAAACCCAGTACCACGTGGAGCAAACTGCCATATAGTTCTGCAAACATGAATATTGACATAAGACAGATGTTGCTGTCAGTGTTCCAGTTTCTGGGGATGTCAGGATGCAGTTCTAAAATCATCATAATTGGGGATCTGAATAAATGTTTTCAGCTTTCCGATCTCCGCCAAGATCCTACATCGCATAGAGGCATTTACCTGTCCCAGACAAGCAGCAAAGGAGCGGGTGGCGTGCTAATCTTGTGGGTAGTTTTTTTGTTTATCGATTTGGTATATTTGCTCCAACGTTTCTGACCTAATTTGACTCGGTTTTCAACCTAAGCTTAGCATATAATGTTGTTACGAGCTTTGCTTCAGTTAAATAAACCGTCAATTGTAAAAGTTTCTTTCTCTTATGTAGAAATCCTCACGCTAAGTAATCAAAAGAACTTGCACTTGACCTATATTATAAGCCTGCATTTTATATTAAATATATAGTGTAGAGCTCAACTCATTATTGTATCTCCATTCACAAATAAATGACATCCAAGAATGCAATCAATCAAACTTTGACCAATATGGTATAAAATGCCAGTTGGGTCAGTCAGGTGAAAAATACTATCATTCTAGTTGTCATGAAAATTATTTTTGTAATATTATTTAGAATTTCTTACTAGCATACCCATACAAAAAAGGTCAAAGTTTACCTTTCGAAGATCATGTCAAAATGCAAAACAACATACTCTCTCCGGTTGTATAAAAACTACTTTTTTTGGATGAAGATAAGGGTAAAACATTTGAAGAATGTCAATATCTATAGAGCTTCTCATGTTATAAAAAAGGAATAACTGCAGCGAAAACTTAAAGGCTACCAGGACACTGTAAAACTGAAACTGTTTTCTCACCTTAGTGACCTGAAGCACAAGGAATGCTGCCCAAACAAAGACAAGAAGAACAAACTGTTTCCAGTAATTTCTTCCAAATGGATACCTACATCATCACCGAAATCTAATCTTACACATAGTACTTGAGAAAAATTCTACTACGTCTAGGGAATGTACGAAGTTTCATAATTTTGAGTTTACTACATCACCGAAAGCTTCATCTGACCGTAACAAGCCAGTCGGGGAATATCACGTTGCAGATAACCCCAATGCTGACCCCAGCATGAGCATGGGCTGTATGAGCAGGGCTAGATCATAGTCTATCACCGGCATGTCCAAAGTTGGGTGTTTCAGCTTGAGGTTGCAGTACACGGTTGAAACAGCAGCTCCCGTGATCATACCTGTGAAAGAGATTATTGTAAACAATCACATTACTTACACATCTTGGACATGTATGTTCTTTCTTTATGCATGTACAAGGATACATCTAAAAAAAGTGTAAGTTGTTTTGGTAGGCTATTTTTGCCTACCAAAACGTCTTATATTTTAGAACAGAGCTATTATTAAACAGTGGGGGTAGTAGTAAATAATGTCACGATATGCAGAAGAACATGATAAACGGATATCTATGGATATGTTGCAAATATTACCAACTCAGTATAAAGACCAAGAAGAAGATATTTAGAAAGATGAGAAACAAATTAGTGAAGTGAATGAACTGAACCCTCACATTTTGACATGGCCGTGGATGACTTGGGATCGAAGCCAATGATCATGGTGAGCATCGGCACAAAGATCCCACCACCGCCTATGCCGCCAACGCTGCCAAACCCTGCCCCGAGGAATCCAACGAATGACCCCAACACTATACGCCATCCAAATTTCATGGGCTACGTAGGTTGAAAACAAACCAAGTAAACAGACCCAAATTAACACGGGCATCGTCTTCTCAATTAGTAATAGCGATTCATGTGTCAGAACGGAATTGTGCAAATACAGAAAGAATTTTAGGCAACAGAAGGGCTCCCTAGTATCTACCATTACCGGCCACACGTGGTGATAGGCTGTTCCGCCTAAGCTCGCTTCCTCCGGCGCTGCAGCGATGCCGGCGGCGGACGAGAGGCCCTTGTCGTCGATGGCGACAGCGACGGCGACGACCGACGATGTAGGCTATGCCCATCACCGCAACGGCGTGCCATTTCCTTCCCATTTCTGACCTCCGCGAATTCAGTGACCTCTTTGGAGCGCGATGAAGTTTGATGATTTTCTCCGGATCTTTGCGTGTGCAGTGAACGGGACAACCCAAGGCAGGTGTCGAGTGCCGTTTGAGTCCCCGCTTGGTTCGTCCGAGACAGTTAGAACTTAGAACCCCATACGATAGAATAATTTCCATCGTCTTGCTTCTCCAGCCGTCACTTGCTTCTCCAGCCGTCACGTGTATTTTGCTATAAAATGTCCCACTTTTGTAACGCAACGGGACACAAATTAATAGACAGACTTTGCCAGAGACTTTGTAGTAAAAATGTTTTACTAATGTAGTATACTCGACTTTACCGAAGACATCGCCAGAGACTTTCGACCTCGCCAAAGACCTTGCAGCAAAAAGTTTATGCTATTATAGCAAAACTACAAAATGGTTGTAGCAAAAAAACTGCTACCTTAGCAAACTGGAGTTGCCGGACATCTCGTAATAAAACATTTATACTATTGTAGCAAAAATAATAGAACTTTTGTAGAAAAAAAATTATAGCAAAAATCCGAGGTCGCACGTAGCACCGCCACAGGGTATCGTAATGACGTTGTCGGCCGCAAGTAGCAAACCCTAAGCCCACATATAGCACCACCGCCGGCCGCATGTAGCAAAACTCAATGCCGCTTGTAGCACCGCTGCCGGCCACAAGTCGTCGTCGACTGTATGTAGCAAACCTCGACGCCATAGGTAGCAGCGCCGGTGGTCTTCGGTAGCACCGTCGGCGGTCGCATGTAGCAAAAATCCCTTAGGTAGATAGCCTCCATCGTCGACAGTGATGACCTTGGCGACCGCGCACCTGGCCGGAGCTCGCATATGGCAGCAACATGGATGGCCGGAGCTCAAATGGGAGGGGGAGGAGCACTGGCGCTGCAACACGCTGGTGCATGAGAAGCATGACCGATGTCGTGCAGCACTCCGGTGGGGTTGCTCGGGCGACGTCGTGCAACATGATCATCGGGAGGAGCATGGCCTAGCTCGTGCAGCACTCCGGCGGGCGGCCATGGCTGCGGGAGCCGAAGAGGTATGGGATATGACCTACGGGTGTCTGATGTTAGCCTACCCGGTACTAGCCTAGTGGAGGCCCACACAATCACCCGCTATGGATGGCGAAGCCCAGGAAGGATTCGGGTGACCTAGGCCCATTAAGGATGCGACTTCTTAGAGAACACGGCCAACTGTAGATAGAATTTCAAAGGGTGCCCTAATCTGTAACCAACTCGACCTAACCCTGAGACCTGGCCTCCCCATATAAAGGCCAGGAGGGCATGGCGAGGAGGACAATACATAACCCTAGCATACGCCATGCCAGATCCAATCTGCGCACCCCTGTAACCTTTGGTTCCGCCATCAATCAAGAACAACCAAGTAGGAGTAGGGTTTGTAGGGTTTCGTAGCATGGAAAACAAAAAATTTCTACCGCATACAAACAAACAAGCCAAGATCTATCTACTAGATTGTAGCAACGAGTCGATGGAATAACTCACCCTCGAAGATTCCAAAGTGTTTAACGAGAGCGGATTCTCGTGGGTGATGTAGTCGTACTCTTGCCGATCTCAAGATCGTGTAGACGATCCTTCCGGCGCTGCGTTCCGGCAGCGCTCCCGCAGTCGGTCACACGTTCGGTACTCGACGAAGACCTTCCTCTCCCTTGTTCCAAAGAAAATGGAGGTTGTAGCACTCTCTCGCGATTCCGGACACCTGGCGTGGTACGGAAGTAGAGGAGATCTCGCAGGCTTCGCCTTAAGCCGAGCGAGTATGGTGGAGTATGAGAGAGTCCTCGGTGTTCTAGGGTTTATACACACCAAGGAGGGGCAGGCGGCGGCTAGGGATTAGCTAGGCAGGGCGTGGTTTGCCCTAGGGCCGGCGGCGGCAGTGGAGGCGGCGGCAGCTTGGGGCTAGGGTTTGGAGGAGAGGATCTTGTGTGTCAAGGAGGGGAGGCCTGCCCCTCCTTATATAGGTGGAGGGGGCCGTCCGGCCAAGGGGAGGAGAGTCCCTCCCAACTCAAGGTGGGCGCTGCCGGTTGGAGGAGGGAACTCCTCCCCAACTCGGTTTCCCACTCCTCCTCTTTTTCTCTTTCCAAATTTAGCCGTTTGACTTTTCAAACTAGCTATTTGACTTTTCAAACTAGGATTTGAATTAATCCTTTATTTGGTTCAGCGATGACACTTAGTACATGATGCAATAATACCAACTTGATACAACACATTCATGTACCCTTCCCCTCCGGAGTGCCGGACATTTCGGAACATTCTCGATGAAAACACCGGAACCATTCTCCAACTCCGAAACGGGACTTTCCTTATATGAATCTTATTCTCCGGACCATTCCGGATCTCCTCGTGATATCCCGAATCCCATTCGAGACTCCGAACAACATTCGGTCTCTTTCTCATCATTCCATAACTACTCAAAACAACGTCGAATCCTTAAGTGTGTGTCCCTACGGTTCGTGAATTATGCGGACATGATCGAGACACTTCTCCGAACAATAACCAATAGAGGAATCTGGAAATTCATATGGCTCCCACATATTTCTACGATTACTTTGCGATCGAATGAACCACTTACATACGATATCAATTTCCCTTTGTCTCACGATAGTTTACTTATCCGAGGTTATGATCGTCGGTATCTCTGCATACCTAGTTCAACCTCGTTACCGATAAGTACTCTTTTCTCGCTCCGTGATATGTGATCCCTTGTGAGCAGTCATGCTTGCAAGCTAATTGGATGACATTTCACTGAGAGGGCCCAGAGTATATCTATCCGTCATATGGATGGACAAATCCCACTCTTGATCCATGTGTTTCAACCAATACTTTCCAAACACTCAATGCCACCTTTATAGCCACCCAGTTACGGTGTGGTGTTTGATGTCATCAAAGCATCCATCCGGTAAAGGTGATATGCATGATCTCATGGTCGAAGGAATTAGATTACTATGTATCAGAAAGCATATAGCAATTGAACTATTAAAATGACTTGATCTTTATGCTACGCTTATCGGAGTATGTCCATCATATCATTCTCCTAACAATATGATCTTGTTGTTAATAACATCTCAATGTTCATGATAGGGAAACCACAATCATCTATTAACCAACAAGCTAGTATTATCTAGAGGCTTTACTAGGGACTTCAAATTAAGTTTACAAATCACACAAGTATTAATGTTTCCTTGTTAATACTATTATAGCATGAATGTAAACATTTATCATAAACACAAAGATATAATAATAACTACTTTTATTATTGCCTCTAGGGCATATCTCCAACTGGGTTTTCCTCCGGGGCCTGAACCTGGGGAATCCTTGTGTCCCCGTGTTGCGAATCTGTTAGCCGTTCCGCGATCTCTAGCGTCCCCTCCTTCTCCAAAACCCAAGTCCATAACAATGGGCATTGACGAGTCGAACCCTCGTCAATTGGAGCTGTCTATGGGAACTGGGGGTGCTGATTGTGCGATCATGATGGCCCCATCCACCGTGATCTTCGACTCCTCTGCCACGGAGAATCACCTACTCTTCGGCACCATCGACTTTACCATCCACTCGCTCGCAACCTGCCAAGACTTCGATCCCGTGGGATACAGAGTCGATATGATGCTTGGAAGCCTATGCTTCCAGGTAGGCAAGATCGGCACCATCCGCCTCCCAAAGCGGGTGGTACCTCCGGAAATTGTGCTTGCTTCGTGGGTGCCGCCAATCGGTGTCCTGAGCGCACCGTCGTTGACAAGTGACTCAGATGACAGTAGCAGCTGCAACTCCTACCTCTGCGACCCTCCTACGGAGGAAGGAACCTACGGTTCTGAATCTGAGAGCTTTTGGAGCAACAGTCTCCCCATTGCTACATGTGCACGGCCATCCACGATGGTCATGTTGACAATGGAGCCGAGCCAACGGCACCCAATCTATAGGATGCTAACACCGCAAACGGAGTCAACGGCCCACCCCCGGCCAATCCCAACGGGAACGAACCACATGAAGCTGCCAACGATGGAAGTCGCAATCGTTAAGAGATCCATCTCAATGATGATGAGTGGGAAAGAGTCCGGGAGGCCGTCTGAGGTACCAATCCTTTGCTAATGGATGCCTCTCGTGACATGTTGATGGTCTATCAATGGCTCCTCATAAAGGAGCAAAATCGGCAAGTCGAGCAACACAAGGATCTCAAACAGCGTAGGCGAGCGACCGTCGAATCAAGCATGCGAAGAGTTGTGCTCTCCTCCGCCGGCGGATCTTCATCGAAAGGCTACAACGGCCACAAGCATCGCTCCCGGCTGGAGCACATGGACCATGCTGCTAGACGCGAGGCCACCAAGGCACTCGACCTATCCTTCATGTCGATGGACTCGCAGGGCAACATTATGCCCAAAACGCCATAGGCCGCGGTCATGGCAGCCACTACATACCTGGTGGCAAACCCACCACCGGCTGGGGACTGTAGACACACAATCCACAAATCTGCGATTGCGGGCCTTGGGCTCGTGGGAGCTGCGTTACTCGGAGAAACGACCCTGGAGCCGAAGAAAAAGGTTGCGGTAAAATTAACCAAAAGCCGCACACCCTCATCCGACAAGGATGAGAATGACCTGTCACGGCGTCGCCGCAGCCCGCGGCAAAGGAGCCGCAACTATGACGCCCGTGATGAGCTCACACGGCGCAAGATCGACAAATCACGCGCAAAATGTGCGTGCTCCACAGAGTCCGAGGAAGAGGACACAGAGCTATGTGGTGCCAGATGCTTTAGCAGAGCCATCCGGCAATCCCGGATGCCCAGAGGCTTCAAACTCCTGTCGGAAAATCCCAAGTTTGACGGCTTGTAGGAGCCAAATATTTGGTTGGATGGCCATGTCTCGTCGGTCAAACTGCATGGTGGAAACAAGAACTGACGAGGTTTGATCTCATCAATGCCCATTGTTATGGGCTTGGGTTTTGGAGAAGATGGGGATGCTGGAGATCGCAGAACGGTTAGCAAACAAGCAACACAGGGACACAAGGTTTTACCCAGGTTCAGGCCCCTGGAGGGAAACCCTACTCCTGCTTGTCTGCTCTTGATTACGGCGGAACCGAAGGTTACAGGGGTGCGCAGATGCAATCTGGCGTGGAGGTGTGTATGCGAAAGTATGGGGAGTAGATCTAGGTCGTGCCCTCCTAGCCTTTATATAGACTCAGGAAGGTCCCGGGCATAGACCTAGTTGGTTACAGGTTCTAGGGTTTTACCCCTTTGAATTTCCTATCTACTCTAGTCTTGCTCTCCAAGGATTCGAAAGCGTCATGGGCCTTGGCCACCCGAAAATCTTCATGGGCTGGCGTATAATTGCCGTGGGCCTTCCTTGGGCTGGACCAGGTATGCTGAGATCATGTACCCATGGGGTATAACCATGTCAGTATCCCCCGAGTGTTCAGTCGAATCGTAGATTCGGCTGAGGACTCTGCAATCTTTCGGGTGCAACTATGTATTTCAATAGTTCATGTGCAGGGATTATTGATGTGTGTGCCTGACTCACCAGACGGACCAGGGTCAGTTAACTGTCTTAGGACGAAACAACACGATCTTCTTCAGGTTGGAGTACCTTAACCCGAACCCGGAACATATGTTGGCGTAATTCGACTCAGGCCGCGGAGGACTTACAGGAGTGGAATTCTAGTGAATTTAATTGATGTACCCAACGCGTCCGTCGGGATTTTTCATCGCACCTGTTAGCACGGGTTTTTACTAGCGAGGCCTTGATCGTGTGCGTTCGTGCCATCAGATGATATCTGTAGGTCTTATCTTTGTGTCGCAGACACATCATCCAAATGTTTATCACCGCGGAGGTGTTTCGGGTGGTTAAGGAGAACGTTGCTCACTTAACGTTTAGTTGGGGTAGAGTTGCCGAAAAGTTTTTGCATGCTGATCCGAAGGATCGCGGTCGAAGAATTCATAGGGTGCGCGACCAGCGCTCCCTATGGGAGTAGCCTCCGAGTGTCTATTGAGTCGTGAACTCGGCGAGACTTTAATTCAGACGTTGTTCAGTTGTAAGTCCGTAGGACACAAAAAATTTCAGATGATTAAATCCGTCCTCCCTATGGGAGTAGCCCCCGAGTCCGTAGTGGAGTCGTAGACTCGACGGAGGACTCGAAGTAATAGTTCGCTTCTATTCATCTTTCGGGTGCACGGCTAGCGCTCCTGATAGGAGTATCCCCCGAGTAATTGGTCGAATCATAGATTCGAGTGAGTACTCTTAGCTTTGAAGCCGAAGAAATAGTAGTTGTTGCTAGTGTAGCTTTTGATGATGTCAGTGCTGACGATCGATGACCTCAAGCGTCTGCTGCGCCAGAGATGACTTGACTGGACGAACATGGGTCCCAGCATCGACCTTGAATTGACGGTCCAGCTTGGCGTGGAGATAATTACGGCGTCGCCTCGATTTCTGTGCATAGTGGACGGCGTGTTAGCAACGGTTCGTTGTGATGCTGACACGTGTATGGCCAGATCCTGCCATTGGCGTTAGGTCTTCTCGATGGACGGCTGTCGTGCATCATCTTCGTCTTTATAATCATTGGGGAAAACTTCAGTTTGTTTTCACCGCATCTATTCTTGCTTTCACTGCTTCCTTGTGTTCTGAGAGATCTTGCTGCGCGCTGGAATATTCCTTCACATTTCCTTCTTCCATCCTGCGCTCTCGCCGCCGGCGCTGCCGTACCGCGATGGGGAAGCCGAAGAAGTCATCATCTGCAGTTGGTACCAGCACCGCTGGAGGGAAGAAAGGTGCCTCCGCTACCCGTGTCACCGACAGTGGCTGGCGGCGATTGGAGACGCGGGAGAGTGATCTCCAAGCTTCGTGAGCGGGCTGATCCCGCAGGATAGGAGGCGCTAAACTCGTGCAATGAGGTAATCCCCGTCCCCCTGGGTATCGGGTTATGTTCCTTGCCTTTGTCATTCATGATTTTCCTTCCCGATCCGACTTCCTTCGTGGACTGCTTTTTCATACGGTGTCCAATTGCACCATCTTTCCCCAATTCTCTTCTTCACATTGCTTGTTTTATCACTTTTCTGCAGTGCTGGCTCGTATTGAGTCGACTTTGGCCTCTTCCGAAACTTTATTCCGTGAAGAGGCAATCTGTCAGATGGAGTTTATCCCATTGGGGTTGCATCATCTCCCTCAAGCCCAATCTGCTTTTCTTTTCTTTTCCATGTCGAATCTGTCCAAGATCTTGGCGGAGGCGATGGTTTTATATCCGCGACTCCGTAGTACCTGGGCAAGATTTTGGTCTTGTTCCTTTCGACCTCTCCCAAAAGATTGAGTCGAAAAGGTCTTGGAAAAACAAGATCTTGGATGGCGAGGTGGCGGAGATAGAGGCTCTCTATCGTCGGGTGGAGGATCTCCAGTTGATTCCGGAGAAGGAAGTGAACGGTGTGGATATCATCCGCACCTTTCTCAAGCGTCGGGTTGCCACTCGGGCTAGGGCGCACCCGATGTTCCTTTATGCTGGCCGGCGTGATCCGACGAGGGTTTCGGCTGAGAAATTCTCCCAGGGAGATCTCGACAGGGCCCTTCGCTTGCTGCTGAAGTTCAAGGCTGGAGAGGATATCCTGGGGAAGTCGCTGACTCCTCTGTTTTGTTCTTCGCTTCCTGTTCCACAGGTGTAGATCCGTGCGCGTAGCGCTATTTTTGACTGCATGTTTTGTGTTTGTTTGCTAACAAATTGTTCTTCTCTTGTGCAGAGCTTCAAAGTGCCGGTTATGTCGCCTCCATTACCCGAAGTATATCCGGATGCTCCAGATAATGATGTGGTGGATTCCATGTCCGAGCTACCATCGGCGTGATCTCTGGCTAAAGATGCCAGCGAGTCGAGCGAGGACCACACGCGCAAACGATCGCGGAGCTCCAGCGAGTCTTCGGATGCTTCGACTCCTCCGACTCCTAGGAACCCTTCGTGTCTTGAGCGTCATAGTGATGGGCATGGAGGCTCTTTCTCTCCTATTCCTGCTCTTCCCGTGCGGGCTATAGCGCCGCACCCGCCAGCGAAACGGAAGAAGGAAGAAAAGAAGGAAGAGAGAAGGAAGAGAAGAAAAAGGAGAAGAGAGTCCGAAGGACCCCTCCTATCTTCAACCTGAGCTCGCTGGACTCGTAAGTTTCCTCTGTACTGCTTTTTCTATGCTGTTGACTTTGTGCTTGTGCTAATTTGTCCTTGTGTAGGCACTCTTCCAACGATTCCTCCAGTGATGGTGCTCGAGAGATGATGGGGGAGTCAAAAGTTATGTCTCCTCCTCCTCAGATGGTGGCAACTTCTGAGGGCGCTGCTCCGAACCCTCCTCCGCAGGAGGTTCAGGTGGTTGCGCCTCCGAATTTTGCTAGCGGACCTTCGACGTCGCCATCGGATCATGTAAGTATTTCTGTCTCGTGCCATGGGGGAGCTCCTGAGCATTTGTAAAAGAGTTTTATCGTTTTGTTCTTCCTTCGAGTCTCGGGAGTCCCGGCGTTTGTGTGTGTTTTGCTTCATTCTTTTACATTGGGCGTAGCCCCCCGAGTCCTTTTCCTGACTAGTAGGTCTTCTTCTTGCAGCCTTTTGTGCAGGATGCCAAGCGACTGGTGCAGGAGCACCTGGTGCTGGAGGCCAGCCTCAGACAGCTGCAAGGTATTGTTATGCCTTTGATTTTTGCTTCTTCATGTACTCATGTCCTGCTGTCTGATGCTTGTATTTTCTGAATGCAGAGGAACATAACACCTCCCTTCGTGAGATTGATGCTCTCAAAAAGAGCCTCGGTCAAGCGGAGAAGAAGGCCGAGGTCGCCGTTGGTGCGAAGGAGCGCCTCGAGCTGGAGCTGGCTACTGCGGCCGAGGCTAAGGAGTGCCTGCAGCGAGAGGCCACGGACCGCGAGGAGCAGCTTGCCACTGCTGCGGCTGCGCGTGAAAGAGAGGTGGCTGGAAAGCTCATGGTGGCTACCAAGGCTGTTTCGGGTAAGTATCTTCACTTGCATCTTTTTTGGTTTTATTCTTTGATGCTTTGTTCATTCCTTCTCTTCTTTTTATTTTTTTTTGTCTCAGATGCCGCGGGCATAGAGTTTGATCGTGGTGCTCTGGAGCATGGGAGTGCTCTAGATGATGCTACTGCAGCGGTCGAAGATCGCTGCAGCACCGTCGTCAGTTCCCTCGCCAAGGCCAAGGAGGTCCTTGGCCGCTTCTACAAGGAGCTTGTCCCCAAAGGTGCGGCCCTTGATGATGTTGATGCCCTGGAGGAGGCACTGTCGGCCGAATCTCCTGCGGCGTGCAAGCGTAAGCAGAAGGGCATCAACGCATATGTTGGGCTGGCGATGGCTTCGGCGGCTGGAGCGGAGCTGGACCTTCCCCAGATCACCTCCCGGATGCCGACGGCTGCGGATGGATCCGAGGTAGCCTTCGCTACTTATTCTGCCTGCTGTAAGCGGTATGGGCTGAAGTTGATTGATCTGCTGGCCGAGTACGCGCTACGGCAGCAGGGGGAGGCCAAGGCGAGGCAATCCGGCTCCGAGGCTACTCAGGGTGCCGCATCTTAGGTGTTGTAGCTGTATGATATCTGTAGTCTTCTTTTGTTGTAATTATGTTGATGGACAAATCCCTATGCCACGTAGTGGCCTTTTATGCACTTAATGAATTTGTTGAGTTGTGTTTCTCCTCCGTCTGAGTGTTCATCTCTTTTGCCTTTCTGCTGCTCTAGGGTCCTTCGGGTGCTGATCCCGTTGACAACTTGCCTGCCGCGCGGCTGCGGCCATCTTTGGATGATTCGTTGCAGCTTGCTTTCCTTCGAGACCGTGTTCGTAGTCTCGAGAAGGAGTTGCTTGGGGTGCGTGGCCATGCCGACGTTTGGAAGTCCAAGGCGGATTGGCGCTCGGCCAGAGAGGAGTACTTGATGGCGGAATTGCTTCAACTGTCTGAGCAGCTTCAGTGTAAGTTTTTTCGAGCTGCTGCTCATTTCTTCGGATGCGTATGCTGGCCTTGCATCTTACTTTCGTGCGAGTATCGCAGGTGCTAACCTTGCTCCAAGGGAGGAGAAAGAGCGTGTTGCTGTTCGGGTCAATTGTTTGACTCAACAGGACATGGAAGCTGGCGGGTTCTTCTGGATGGATCGCGACCGTGCCATGGCTCTGGCAACGATACAGGATCGCGTTCACCAAGTATCGCGGGTGCTTCGTCAAGTGCAGACTTCACTCTCGTCGGTTCTGCATGTGATGTTTCCCCTGGATGCTGTGCCAACAACCCTGTCCGGTCTTCTGTCTAGATTTCGGAGTGTGACTCGTGTCCAGGAATTGGTGAGGCAGCAGCTCGTTGCATGGGTGAAGGCTGCGTTGTCCCTTGTTAGGCTGCATAGTCCTGATGTAGATCTGTCTATTGTAGCGGATGGGCCACCTCTTCGGCCGGATGGTGGCGAGTGGGATATGCGTCCGCATTATGCGGCTATAAGGCAGTTTGCCGAGCAGGTCGTAGATTTGTCTGAGCAGCGTGCTCAAGTTATTCTTCAGAATAGGTAGTACCTGTAAAAGAGATAGATGTAAAATTTGTATATTTCGACTAGGCATGTTGTGCCCTTTGTTATAAAGGTTTGGTTGTTGTGTGAGCACGCAGTGCTTTTATTTGAGTACATGTCCTTTTCGTTAGCCTGACGTTGTCAGCTACTCAGGTGTACACGTGTTATCCTCAGTCGATGAAATCGTGAGGTGGGAGGGAGCCCCCGAGTGTGTTTGTAGCATGAAGTAAAGTTGCAAATAGCGAACGGAATTTTGGGGCGAGACACTTAGCTTTATTTATATCGTAATGGAGGAAGTACATTGTTCGGCTGACTAGCCTTGGCTGAAAAGCCTTATTGAAAGTAAAGGGGTAGGTAGCTAGGGGTAGAATCATCGCAAGTGTGCGATGTTCCATGGGTTGGAGTATGCGACTCCAGACTCCACGTGCTTGAGGCGATAGGCGCCACCTGGGATGACTTTGGTGATGATGTAGGGCCCTTCCCATGGTGACTCGAATTTCTTCGGTCGCTCTTGCTTGAGTCGCAAGACGAGGTCTCCTTCGACGAAGGACCTTGGGCGCAGCCGGCGGCTGTGGTATCTACGGAGACTCTGCTGGTACACCGCTGATCGCGCTGCTGCTACGTCTCTTGCCTCGTCGAGTGTGTCGACGGCGTCTTCGAGTGCAGTGGATTCGTCATTTAGCGACGACCCGGGGGGCCTGGTGGCGTACTTCGGCTGGTAGCACGGCTTCTGCTCCATGCACCATGAAGAACGGCGTGTAGCCGATGGAGCTATTTGGCGTAGTGCGCAAACTCCATAGGACGGATGGTAGCTCTTCCGTCCAGGCTCTGGCCTTTCGTTCGAGTGGGCTCATGAGGCGCTTCTTGATGCCAGCACCGATTAGGCTGTTGGCCTTTTCGACCTGCCCATTCGTTTGCGGGTGAGCCACTGAGGCGTATGTGATGTTGATCCCGAGGCCTTCGCAGAAGTCTTGGAATTATTTGGAGATGAAGTTCGATCCATTGTCGGTGATGATGTTGTGCGGTACGCCGAACCTGTAGACAATGGATTCAAAGAACTTGACGGCGGTCTTGCCCTTTTGGTTGGTGACCGGCATGGCTTCGACCCACTTGGTGAATTTTTCGACTGCGACCACGAGGTAGACGTGCCCCCCTTTCGAGGACTTTGGCAGTTTGCCGATCATGTCGAGGCCCCATTGAGCAAAGGGCCAGGCTATAGGTATGGGTCTGAGCTCTGACCCGGGTGCGTGTGGTTTGTCGGCGAACCTTTGGCACCCGTTGCATCTTAGGACGATGTCCTTTGCATCGCTCATGGCTGGCTGGTCAAGAGAATCCAGCTCGCAGAGCTTTGGCGACAAGGGAGCGGCTGCCTGCGTGATGGCCGCAGATGCCCTCTGGATGTCTTGGAGGATGGTTTTCCCGTCACCGATGGTGACGCACCTTTGTAGTACACCCGTAATACTGCGCTTGTATAGCTCGCCATTGATGATGGTGAAAGCTTTTGACCGACGAGATATGCGCCGGGCATCCGTCGGGGCTGTCAGGCAGTTCTCCGTTTATCAAGAACTGGAGGTACGGTCGCGTCCAAGTTTCTTCGACTGCCATGACCTGCATCAGGTTGACCATAGCGACCTATGTTTCCAGTTTCTCGGGTCCTTCGTGTCCTTCAGGCAGCGTAGCCCCCGAGTGTTCTGCTTCTTCGGGTGATCCCTTGGGGAATTTCCGCTTGATGGATGGCACGCAGATCTGTTCGAGGAACACCCGTGGCACCTTTGGCGCAGTGGAGCCGATGTTGGCGAGTCTGCTGGCTTCCTCGCTGCTTTCTTCCAACGCGTCAAGCTCGCAGCCATCGAATTCTCCTTCGCGTTGTAGAGTGCGCGCACGCGATCATGTTTTCGGCGTGCGCCGCACTCGCTCATCGTCGCTGGATGACGAGGTTGGAGTCACCGTAGATGACCAGCGCTGCGCCGCAGATCTTTGCCATCCTCATGCCGTGGATGAGGGCTTCGATTCGCGTTGTTGGAAGCTCGGAATTTCAGCTAGAGGACGATTATCCGTCGCCTGGGAGGTCAAGATGACTGCTCCCGCCCAGCTTCACGCTTGAGCCGTCGTGCATCATCCATGACTGCGACATGTCCTGGGTGTGTCCGGCACGCAGCTCCATCCGGTGTACAAGGAAGTCCGGAGGACTTGAGACTTGATTATGAAGTCGTCAGAGCGATGTCTAGGGGTGACATTTCGATGCCCCATAGGGCCACGCGTCCCCGTGGCCTCCGGGTTATTCAGATGTCTGTTAGGGTGCCTCATTGACGACCATCACCTGGTGCTCCTGGAAGTAATGGCCCAGCCATCGAGCCGTCATGAACATGCCGTAGGCGAGTTTCTGGTAGTGAGGGTACCTCTACTTTGTTGGCGTCAAGATTACCGAGGTAGTAGATTGGGCGTTGGACCCCATGGGTCTTGCCTTCTTCGGGTCGTCGACCACTAGCACGGTCTGACTACGGTGTGTGGCTGCTATGTACAGCAGCAGAGGCTCGCGCTCCTTTGGCGTGACCAAAACGGGCGAGGTGGAGAGTAGCCGTTTGAGACTTTCAAACGCATCGTCGGCTTCGGGCGTCCACTCGAATTTATTTGCCTTGCATAGCAGCTGGTAGAATGGCAGGGCCTTCTCGCACATGCGGCTGATGAATCTGCTCAACGCCGCTATTCGTCCTGCGAGCTGCTGGACACCCTTGAGGTTTTTTGGCTTCTCCATTGCCATGATGGCCTTGATTTTCTTCGGGTTCGCCGATCCTCGCCGAGATGAAGTACCAAAGTAGCTGGCCCGATGGGACGCCGAAGGCGCACTTTTCGGGGTTGAGTTTGATCCTGTAGCGATCTAGGTTATCGAACGCCTCGCGGAGATCATTGATGAGCGTTCTTGCCTCCCTGGTTTTGATGACTATGTCGTCGACATAGACTTGGACGTTGCGACCGATCTGGTCCTTGAGGCATGCCTGCATGCATCGCTGGTACGTGGCACTGCGTTCTTAGCCCAAGGGCATTGTGTTGTAGCAGAACACTCAACGGTGTAATAAACGCCGCTTTTCTTGATCTTCGACCTTGAGTCGAATCTGGTTGTAGCCTGAGTAGGCGTCAAGGAAGGAGAGTTTCACATCCCGCGTCGAATCGATGATCCGGTTGATCCGAGGAAGAGGGAAGTGGTCCTTGGGCGGTGCTTGTTCAAGACGTGAAGTCCACGCACATCCGCAGGATATCCGTGTCTTCTTGGGAACCATCATCGTATTTGCGAGCCACTCGCTTTCTTTGATCTCCCTAATGAAGTATGCGGCGTAGTAGCCTGTTGATTTCCATCCCGATGGCTTCGGCCCGTGGTTCGGACAGTTTCCGGATGGACTGCTTGACAGGCTTGGTGTCTGGAAAGACGTTGAGTGCGTGCTCGGCGAATTCCCTGGGAACTCCTGGCATGTCCGCAGGACACCAGGCGAAGATTTCCCAGCGCTCACGGAGGAATTCGACGAGCACGCTTTCCTATGCGGGGCTGAGGTCGTTGGCGATCAGCGCCGTCTTGGAGGCATCCGTCAGATGGACTTGCACCTTCTTTGTGTTGACGGTGGAGTCGAAGGACATGTCAGGTGCGTTGTCGCGGCGATTGGGGTGCCCCATTGTCCGTCACCTCGCGGAGCCTTACGAGCTCCTCCTGCATGCCGAATGATTGGAAGATTCTGTTGAAATCCCTGTCGCATTGGTCCGATCGGGTGAAGCTCCCGTGGATTGTGATGACGCCCTTCGGTCCTGGCATCTTGAGTAGCATGTATGCGTAGTGTGGGACAGCCAAGAACCTTGCGAATGCTACACGCCCGAGGATGGCGTGGTATTGTGATGGCCAGTCCACCACTTCGAATTCGAGCCGTTCGAGTCGGAAATTGTCCGGCTTGTCAAGATGACGTCGAGCCATATTTTGCCCAGGGGAATATGCCCTTCCGGACAATGACGTGGAACATTGTGTACGATTGTTCCAGTCGCTGCAAGGGATCCGCATTGCTGCTAGAGTACTTGCGAACATCAGGTTGATGCCGCCGCCGTCCATGAAGACGCGCTCATCTCGAAACCTCCGACCTGCGCCCGGCACCGTGGGCAGCATGACTGGGCGAGGATCCGCAAGGGTGATCCAACGATCAACTTGATGCAGGACTCGATCCGCCGAGGTACTCGTGGATGGCGGTGGAGTTGCCACGCCAGTTGATCCGACGGTGACTTTCTTCGCACCCTATTCGTGGGGCGCCTTTCCGGATCATCAGTGCTCTTTCGGTGGGGGATACCTGCTCCCAAAGATTGTTCTCGCGGCCGGTGCGACCGGTTGGTTCGGGCCTCCTACAGGTGGCGGTGGAGGAGCTCCATGCTCTATCTCACCTGGCGCGGGTGTGTTCCCGAATCCAGGAAGTGGAGCTTGCTGCCTCATCTGGACCATGCTTTCGCTGAGTTTCTGGAACTCGCGGCAGTACTTGAGCATGTGGCTTGCCTTCTTCTTGCCATCCTGCTTGTCCATGTAGAAGTGGATGGTGCATGGACCCGAAAGTTTTTCGTATGCTGAGGGTTCGTTATCGCGGTCGCGGCGCTGCCACGACTGTGCTGGGTGTCCTCCATCGCGGAAGTTTCCTCCGCGGTATCCTCCGCTGTTGTGGTTGGCGTCATTGCGGCGATCAGCGTAGCCGGCCGCGACCATGTCGGGTCCATCGCGATCGTCGTAGACGCGCGATCTTCTCTTGCTATGGCGCTCTCGTCGTCGGCCGTAGTCGTCCTCTTCTTCCGATTGTGCTCGGTGGATGGAATCTTCGCCGTCAGCCCACCTGTTGGCGATGTCCATGAGGTGGTCGAGTGTTTTGGGCTTGACGCGCCCGAGTTCCTCCTTGAAGTCTTGGCGCTTGACGCTATCCCTGAAGGCGTCGATGGCTCTCTCTTCAGAGATGTGCGCTGCGGAGTTCTTGGTGTTGGACTAGCGTAGTATGTACGAGCGAATGGATTCGCCCGTTCGTTGGGTGCAGGCTCGCAATTCCTCGATTAAGGCGGGCCTCTTGCTGGTGCCTTTGAAGTTTCTGATGAAGCTTTAAGCTAGCTCATCCCAACTTCGGATGGACCCTGAAGATAGGCTGCTAAGCCAGATCCGGCTCGCCTCGTCACCGCAAATGAAGGCATTGCATGACGGTTTCCTTGTTTCCGCCGTGCAATTTGACGGATGACAGGTGATCGCTGAGCCATGCCTTTGGGTCCTGTGTGCCGTCGAACTTCGGAGTATCCTAAGGAAGCTTGAAATTTTGCGGCATCTTTGTTCGTCGAACAGATCTACTGAAGCATCGGGCTCCGCAGAGTTCTCCTTCATTTTCGTCCATCTCGGATTCAGACGAGCATGCGCGCTTGGCTTGCTCTTTGTCGATTTTGTGCTGTGTGAGCGCGTCCCTGACGTCGTAATCGCGGTTGCGGTGATGCGAACTCTTGTTCCTTCGAGGAAGGTCATGGTCCTCTTCTTCGGATGAAGGGGTGGGGCTGCGGTCGAACCTGACCGGAGCTTTCTTCTTCGGCTCCGTAGGAGCTTCCTGGTGGAGCGCGGCTCCGACGAGTCCGAGTCCGGTAAGTGCGGACTTGTGCATGGCTCTTTTTGGGTCCCCCTCCAGAGGTGGGTGGGCCACAAGGTACGATGTGGCTGCCATGATCGCAGCCTGCGGCATTTTCGGGATTACGTTGCCGTCGGCGTCCATCTCCATGAAGGATGTGTGGAGGGTTCGGGTTACCTCACGGCGCTCCTTGGGATCCATGTTCTCCGTCCGAGAGAGGTGCATGTTTCCTTGGTTGCCGTTCGAGCTGGAGCCAATGCCCATGGCGGAGAGCGCGGCTCGTCGCGTGCTGGACTCTGAGGCTGCTTGCTTGCATTTGTCAAGCACCTCCTGCATCTTGACCTGCTTCTTGTGCTCCTCGATCAGGAGCAGATGGTAGGCCATCAGCAGATCCCGGGAGGAGTCTGTAGGCAGGACTATGTTGCCCGCCACGGCGTTGCGTGCCTGGGCCCATCCTTCTTTGCTAAGGAGGATGACATGACCGTTGTTGTCCCCTTCGGGCGGAGGGGACTGGCTTCTTCTGTTTCAGCCGTTTCGGCCTGGCGGGTTAGGTGTCGGGTTGGGCGGCGGGTTGGGTGTTTGCTGATCCACGTCACCCTGTATGACTATGGCGCATTGGTAGCGCTCGTAGATTGGTCCGCTGCTACCACAGCTTTCAGATCCGGAACCGTAGGTCCCTTCATCCGATGGCGGATCGCACAGATCGGAGTTGCAGCTGCTGCTGTCGTAGGAATCATCTGTTGATGATGTTGTGCGTAGCACATGGTGTGGGGTCCATGAAGCGGGCCTGATTGATGGTAGGGGCACCCGCTCAGGGAGGCGGAGAGTGCCAGTTTGCCCCACCTGGAAGCAGAAGCTCCCGAACAGGATCTCGAGTCTGTCGCCTACGGGGTCGAAGTCCTTCATGGTGGCCGATGAGTGGGCGGTGAAGTCGAAAGCGCCGAAGAGGAGGTGACTCTCCGTCGCCGCAGAGTTGTAGATCGATCGGGTTGGGACCGTCACGATCGCACAATCAGCACCCCCAATTCCCACAGACGGCACCAATTGACGAGGTTTGATCTCATCAATGCCCATTGTTATGGACTTGGGTTTTGGAGAAGATGGGGATGCTGGAGATCGCGGGGACACAAGGTTTTACCCAGGTTCAGGCCCCCGGAGGGAAACCCTACTCCTGCTTGTCTTCTCTTGATTACGGCGGAACCGAAGGTTACAGGGGTGCGCAGATGCAATCTGGTGTGGAGGTGTGTATGCGAAAGTATGGGGAGTAGATCTAGGTCGTGCCCTCCTAGACTTTATATAGACTCAGGCGGGTCCCGGGCATAGACCTAGTCGGTTACAGGTTCTAGGGTTTTACCCCTTTGAATTTCCTATCTACTCTAGTCTTGCTCTCCAAGGATCCGAAAGCGTCATGGGCCTTGGCCACCCAAAAATCTTCATGGGCCGGCGTATAATTGTCGTGGGCCTTCCTTGAGATGGACCAGGTATGCTGAGATCATGTACCCGTGGGGTATAACCATGTCAAGAACACAAACATGCAATGTTTTCAGCTACAGCTGAAGGGCGCGGCCAGGGCCTGGCTCAACAACCTTCCCTCCGGATCCAATCCGTAGCTGGGAGGAGTTGCTATATAGCTTCATCCGCATTTCAAAGGCACCTGCAAGAGGCCTGCCTCAATCGAAGAGTTGCATGCTTATTGCCAGCGCTCCAATGAGTTGATCCGCTCCTACATGCAGCGCTGTTCCGTGATCAAGAACTCTGCCAAGAACATATTGGAAGAAAGGGAAATTGACGCCTTCAACGGCGGCGTGAGGCGCCACAAAATCAAGGGGGAGTTAGGTTGGGTCAATTCCAAAACTATCAACCACCTGATGGACATCACCAACCGCTGGGCGGATGGCAAGTACGCTGTCAACCGCAACCGTTCGAATGACGAAGATGACCTCGGCTGCAGATGCGACTACCGATGAAAAAGAAGGGAGCGTGTCTACGACGATCGCGAAGAAATTGACATGGTCACGGCTGGCTACGCCGAACACCGCGACGACGACAACCATTGCAGAGGCTATCGCAGCGGCAGCTATCGTGATAGCGAGAAGCCCGCTCAGTCCTGGAAACGCCGCAATCGGGACGATGAGCCCTCCGCACTCGACAAACTGTCAGGCCCCTGCACCATCCACTTCTACATCGACAAGTAGGATGGCAAGAGGAAGGCCAGGCATCTACTTAAGGATTGTAGGGAATTCCAAAAGCTCCATGAAGGATACACCCAGATGCGAAGCGAGGCAGTGAATCAAGGGTTCGTCCTTGTCCCAGGAGCCGTCGCATACGGCGCCCCACCTCTGCCACCTGGATCACCCACGCATCCTGCGGCCACGCCAGCCTAGAACAACGAAACAGAGCCATATCCACGATCGTTGGGGACTATGATGATACAAAAGGGACGTCCATCCAACATCGTGCAAAAGACGTTTACCCGCCAGGTAAACTTGGCCGTTACCTCTCCGCTGCCATACCCGAGTACCTCAGTGGCTCGGAGTCATGCATCACCTTCGACCATTTGGATCACCCACGACAAATACCTCGCCTAGGTCATTCTGCCCTGGTGCTCGAGGCTCAGATCGGAGGATTTGAAACGAGTCGCGTCTTCATGGACGACGACAGCGGCATCAATCTGATGTTCGCCAGTACACTCGCTGCTATGCGGATCCTGCTATGCAACCTGGAGGCATCAGACACGACCTTCTACGACATCGTCCCAGGGAAAGGAGTATATCCCCTAGGCAGAATATGGCTTGACGTCATCTTCGACAACCCTAAGAACTTCAGGCGTGAGTGGCTCGAGTTTGATGTGGTGGATTGGCCCTCACAATACCACGCCATCCTCGAGCGCATGGCATTCACAAGGTTCATGGAAGCGTCGCACTACGCATATCTTCTGCTGAAAATGCCAGGACCTAACGGTCTCATCACCGTCCTAGGAAGCTTCACCAAGTCCGACAGCTGTGACAGAGACTTCAGTAGAATCTCCTAGTCATGCGGCATGCAGGAGGAGCTCGCAAGAATGAAGGAGTCAACAGACAATAGCCTGCCCCTGTCACCAAACAAAACACACCTGATATGTCGTTCGACTCCATAGTCAACACCAAGGCAGTGCAGGTCCACCCGATGGACCCCACCAAGACGGTTGTGATCGCCAACAACCTAAGTTTGGAATAGGAACTCGCACTCATCGAATTCCTCCGTGAGCGCTGGGAAATCTTCGCCTGGTGTCCTGCAGACATGCCAGGAGTTCCTAGGGAGTTCACCGAGCACGCACTCAACGTATATCCGGATGCGAAGCCGATCAAGCAGACGATGTGTGGACTATCCGAGGGCAGAGCCGAAGCAATAGGCACCAAAGTCAACAGACTCCTCGATGCCAACTTCATAAGGGAGATCAAGGAAAGCACCTAGGTAGCTAACCCCGTGCTGGTCCCTAAGAAGGACACAGATATCCTACGGATGTGTGTGGACTTTATGGCGCTTAACAAGCATTGTCCTAAGGACCACCTCCTTGCCGCAGATTGATCAAATTATCGACTCCACTATAGGATGCGAGCGGCTCTCATTTCTCGACGCCTACTCAGGCTACCACCATATTCGACTAAAGGTTGAAGATCAAGAGAAGACGGCATTCATCACACCGTTCGTTGTGTTCTTCTACAACACAATGCCTTTCGGTCTCAAGAATGCAGGCGCAACCTATCAACGGTGCATGCAAGCATGCCTGAAGAACCAAATTGGTCACAACATCCAAGTCTATGTCGACGACATAGTAGTCAAGACCAAGGAAAGCCGAACACTGTTCGATGATCTCCGCGAGACGTTTGGCAACCTTGATTACTACAGGATCAAGCTGAACCCGAAAAAGTGCACTTCGGCGTCCCATCCAGGCAATTACTCGGGAGATGATACTTCATCTCCGAAAGAGGCATCAAGGCCAACCCGAAGAAAATCAAGGCTATACTAGGCATGGAGAAAACAAAGAACGTCAAAGGAGTCCAGCAGCTAGCTGGGCAAATCATGGTGCTCAGTAGGTTCACCAGCCGCATGGGTGAAAATGCTCTCCCCTTCTACCAATTGCTCCACAAGGCCGATAAGTTCGAGTGGACGGATAAAGCCGATGAGGCATTCGAAGACCTCAAGATCTTGCTCTCTGCATCCCCCGTCCTGGTAACGCCAAAGGAGAGAGAGCCCATGCTGCTCTATATTGCTACCACGCATCAAGTGGTCAGCACGGCCCTTGTGGTCGAACGACCCGAAGACGGCAAAACCCACGGGGTACAACTCCCAGTCTATTACCTTAGCGAGGTATTGATGCCTACAAAGGAAAGTTATCCCCATTACCAAAAGCTTGCCTACGGCGTATTCATGATTGCACGTCGACTACGCCACTACTTCCAAGAGCATCATATCGTGGTCGCAACGACGTGCCACTATCACACATCCTCAACAACCCCGAAGGTACAGGGCGATTAGCCCTATGGGGCATCGAGCTGTCCCCATGGGACATCATCTACGAGCGTCGCACCGCCATCAAATCTTTGGTGTTTCTTACTTTTGGGATATCCGCTCTCCATCTATTCGGACTCGATTTTCCTAACTCGAGGGATGCACTTCGACGGCTCCAAGTGCGATCGGGGTAGGAGCGGAGTATAAGTTAATTTTTTATCCAAGAGATGGAGTTTCATGGGATTGGTCTTCGAAATTTAAACTCTCGATTTATGATGCGACGGCCGGCTCCAGTGCGGCGAGTAGGAGCCGGAGTAATATTGGCATCCTCCTAAGGGAGCAAGATGAGGTATGTGTCGTGGATGAAATTCTGCGCATCCAACAATGAGGCTGAGTATGAGGCACTCCTGCACGGCATGCAGATGGCCAAAGTGAGCGGCGCCACGCGATTGGTCATATACGGTGACTCCAATCTCGTTGTCCAACAGACAATGAACCAATGCGACGCCATCAGCGACAACATGATCGCCTATCGCAACCTCTACAACACACTCGAAGGAGACTTCGACGACTACAAACTCCGGCATGTTGGTCGGGAAAGCAATGAAGAGGCCGATAAGCTCGCCAACATCGGGTCCACTTGTGCCCCGGTACCGCCAGGCGTGTTTCTTGAACAGATCTACGAACGCTCCATCAAGCGCAAGACTCCCAAAGGCACATTCTAGGTTGTGGGAGACTCGGGGGCCGCACCACCCAAAAAGATGGAGGCACCCGAAGAGTCAGAGGTGAACGTTAAACTAGTCAGCCTCGTGCAGGTCCTAGCAATCGAGCAAACATGGACCGAACCGTACCTCAGGTACGTGCTAAGCAAGCAACTACCTAAGGACCCGACGAATGCCAGGCATATCGCTCGCCGATCAAAAGCCTTCACCATCATGTGAGCTTTTATAGAAGTATTTTATGCATATCAACCACCCATCTCATGCTTTATCTAGATGCAGTTATGCCAAATATGGATGGTTTCTGTTATTCATTCATTTTCATATGAGCTTTGCACATTTAGTAGTTTAGGTAGAATTTTATCCCTCTTCCTTGTCTTTTACATGTGTGTAGGTCTTGATGATGATTATGGATAAAACAAAGGCAAAAGGAACAAAGAGAGCATAGTTTGGAGGAGCTGCGGGACCAGATTTAGCCATTTGAGGTGTTGGAAAAAGTGAATTTTTCCAATTTCTCAAAATAAAGATCCAAGACCACTATGTTGTACCCCTCGTCGATACGAATCCAACGAGCCCAAGAACACCCAAAATAGAGTTTGTTTGATAAATGGCGACCAAAACACTATGGAACCCAAAGGTTCAACGACCAATTATACTGCTGGAGCAAAAAAATCTCGCCGTATAGTTGGTAAAAAGGTCGCAAACGACGGGTTTTCGCCCCCGAAAGCTCCAGAACCTTCCCTAACTCATATGGCGATATTGGAGGAACCCTAGGGAACCCCCAAGGCCTATATAAAGGATGGAGGAGCCAAGGGAGAGCCACCAATCAATATTCTCCACCACGGCGGAGCCCCGCCGCCGTGCCACCGCCATAGACGGCTCCAATCAGATCTACACCATCACCATCACACAAGAGGAGAAGGGACTAGGATCTTGAAGGCCTCCACATCAATCTACATCGTCATCTTCATCAACAACGTCTCCATCATCGATCCCCTTTGGTTACTTGTTGTAATTCTAGATTGAATCTTGGATTTGCACCTGTTATCAATTGTATCATCATACTTCATCCATATTCTATCCATGATGTTGATTGCCTTCATGTGTGAGTAGTTTCCTTTGTTTTTGGGAAGATGGAGAAACCCTAGTATGTGATTGAACTGAGATAAATATTATTATATGTTATTGTTCATTATGCGTCTGTGTTAGATTTCTTTCATCTTGATGTTGGGTCAAGCGCGTCACTCAATATTTGCCTTACTGAGGACTAGATGGAGGGAACTACTTGTTGGTAGACGGAGGGGGTGATTGCACTTACTATGACTATAAAGTTGTTGTCATCCTTTACGTACCAACTTGGGAACCAAGGAGAACTCACGGAACATTGTCCATTCCATGGGATACATCCTACGGGATAAAGTCCCTTAATAGCGTAGTAATTAGATTGATGTCGATTTCTTGTCTGTTGTGGTTATGAGGATGATGTGAGCAGTGGTTGCTGCCTATTCGTCCATGTATGGAGCTCCTCCCACACATATCATAAATTGTCTTATTCATTATAATAATTTTGATCACTCTTTCTAATTACTAGCGGTGGATCCACTACTCCCTGAGAACTCTTTCCATCATCTTGTAGACTTTCGTAATCATACTCGTATGCTCTTGTTTACTTAAAGCTTTAGTTTACTTATTGTTCTCTTATTTGAAAACCCAAAAATATCTTTTACACAAAACTCGCATTTTATCTTGTTACTTAGAACGTTATTTAGCATTACTATTTCAGTATTTAGTTCAAGAGTTATTTAGACTTTAGACTCCTGTGGGATCTATATCTTTATTTCGAAACTAGATACAAACTACTTGTGCACTTACAGTCATCGGTTGTACAAGCGCAGCATCACTGGGGTACTTCAGTGATGCGTCACCAACAATGACTGGAAAACATCCTCCTCGACATACATGAAGGCATCTGCGGCCACCACGCAGGCAGCCACGTCCTAGTCGCCAAGGCTCTATGAGTTGGCTTCTACTGGCCAAATGCGATGCGCGATGCCAAGGAAATCATCGAGAAGTGCAACTCTTGCCAAAGGTTTCTAGACAAGCCACACGCGCCAGGCTCAGAGCTGTGGCCCATACCATTAGCCTGGCCCTTCGCCCAGTGGGGACTCGACATGGTCGGCATTGATTACATGTGAAATCAAGTTCACTGGTCAAAAGAAAAAGGGAGCGTCTATGTATAGTTTCACGTACCCTTCCATTAGTTGTTTTTTCCATCTGTGCCTTCTAAATAGAGAACCTGTTGCCGAGGGATGTCAAGCAAAAGAAGATCAAGACGATACCTGAAGAGGTGTTTATCCTGTAGAGGTTCGTATCTAGAACATGTGAGACCAACGACCTAATCACCCTGGACTGGAATAGCTTTGTTATGAGTTTCAGCAGCCTCAGCTACTATTCCTACTAAGGAGGAGTCGCCTTTTTCAATTCCCTCCCTCCCATGTTGATGTAATGACTGTAGAGTAAGTTTTGATTTAGAGACCCCATCTGAACAGTTTGCTTGTTCCCGAATCTAGTGTAGTCTTATGTTCCTGATATCTGCATATGCATCTATATCTTCCGATCCGACAACTCTTGCTTGAAATTAATAGAAATGAGGCAGAGCGTCAATCATTTTGAATCCCGCTTTCACTGACTTTGAAGTCTGAGAGAAGGCTTTTTCTTTCTATTAAAAGATCACAAATAAGAGGGGTGATCAGTCCTCTTTCAATCCTTCATCTTCTTATGAGTAGCTGCCACAGGGGGTCCTTAGTCTAAATCCTCCACTAGCATTGGACCAACAGTCAGTCTAGCTCTCGCTCTTAATCAATTTCCTTATCCTTTCAGGGCAAGGTCAGAGTAGTAGGCAAATACAATTTATTTTGTTGCTTAGAAAGAGTAAATGCTATATACCTGATACCGGAAAACGAAGCGTGGTGTGAGATCCCTCCTTTATAAAGGAAAAAGGATCCCTGTGGTTGCAATGCTAGTCCCTGGATCATTGCTAGCATCCACAGTTTAAGATCAAGTACACAGATACAAAGGTCATTTATTACATCCATTCCAGAGATAAACATAGTTTTTACAACTCCAAGGCCACAGGCCTAATACAAGAGTTTGAATAAGTAAATAAGCAAAAGTCTTCATCTTCATGTGCCACAGGCAAACATGTTGAGTGTAGACTCATGACACCTAATCCTCATCAGAGTAACCTGCAACATCACAAGTTACAGCCACAGTGGGTCAATACTTTGGAATAGTATTGGCAAGTGATACCTTAGTAAAATTTAAGTGGACTAGATACTATATGCAATTTGGCTAAGTGTAGCTTGGTTTGCTTTGCTCAAAATAGGTTTTGCCTATTAGTTGAAATCACTAAGTTTTTCTTTGTCAAAACTTTTCCCAAGGAACCACCAATAGACTTTGAGGTCCTTCACCCTTGTTCACCCACAAATTTTTTACTTAGAAATTGGGATGAGGAGATTCTTGATAGCTTCCATGCCTTGATGCTCAAGTTGTCCATTGCCATGGACTTGGCTAAGTACTTAGATTTTTTCCAACTGCAGAGGTTGTGCACTTTCCCCACCAGACTTGGTTTCACCAAGACAGGACCTTTCAGAAGCCTTCCCTTAGACCAAATGGACGCGCTCCAACCTAACATTCCCACTACCACCAACTGTCCAAATGGCTAAGTTCTAGCAACTTATGTGATCCAGGCAGAGCCCATATTGCCAAGTGGCTGCACTAGAAGCTTCTTAACACTTGGTCTCTAAAATCTCTTTGTTCCTGGGTGGCTTACCACAAGTGTGATACACAAGGTAAACCATAGAAATGGTCCTTGTGTAACCACTCAACATAAACCATTCTTTCCCTTCCACCCAGGTGTTTCATTAACTTAGTTGTTTTATTAGGCAAAACATAAGTCCAAAGACTTAGAAATATTTTCATCATAGCATGTATATTTTCACCAACCCTTGTTTGCTACTAGCTAGGCTAAGCATGGCATATATAGTAACTTAGAAATTCCTTAGCAAATCTACAACTACTAGGATTTCCCATCATGGCATATAAGCAAAATATAGCATGCAAGTCTAACAAAATATTTCTAATGCTTAGTAGAAAACATAGGATAAAATTATTCATGAAGTACCACTTGCCTTGGTAGTTGGGAGAGTAGCACTCCTCACAATCACAATCACTAGCACCAAAATCTACACAAAGATTGGTAGCAACAAATTACACTCAAAACATATACAAACAAAAATATATGCATGCATGCAAAATGCTAAGTGATGATTTTTAAAACTCAACCAAGCAAGTTCATAGTACTGAATCCTAAACAAGTCAAGAACTTGCCAAACCAAATTTATTTAACACTAAAAACAATTCCTAAACATTTCATATACTCAAATAAGCCCTACACATGTTTCTGCAAATAAAACCATTTTAACAGAGGCAAAACATTAAACACATTGTATATTCTTAAAGAGCTTGTTCTCCTAATTCCAACGGTATAAAATTTGTCAAAATCTAACGTGGGAATCAAAAGTTACAAACAAAACAAATTTGAACAATAATCTGATTCAAAATCTGTTTTAAATCTAAACTACTGCCACGCGGCGCTATCCTATTGGCCGGTACCGTTTCACTCAGGATCACGCTTCCGCGCCATTGGATCAAGTTAGATCCAATGCGCCAGATCTAAAGAAAACGGTTTGCTCCAGATCTAATCTAGACCCTGCGATACAGATCTAACGGCGGCTGCTGCTTTGACCAAAGTCGAGCGGCGGAGCGCTCTGTCAGTGGCGGAGCCGGCGAACTAGGTCGCCTGGGGAGGGGAGAGGGTGCTCACCAGAACCGCAGTGACGAGGTGAAGCTCGACGTGTCCCTGGCTGGCGAAGGGGTGCTCGGAGTCGTCTGGGATTCCTCGCCGGAGTTCGCGAACGCGTCGGGTACGGCTGCTCGTCGATGTTGGCGAAGATACAGATCACGCCAGGGCAAAATAAGAAATGCGTCAGATGCGCGGAGTGATGCTGGTCATGCGAGTGTCAAAGAGAGAACAAGGCGTGGTCAGAACTAACCAGGAAGGTTCGCCGGAGTTGGAGACGGCATCGGATTCTCTCGGTGCTCGTCGAAGTCGAAGCTCTGGATCCCAAACATACGGGCAAAGGGGATCAGGAGGTGCGCAAGTAAGTTGCGAAGTTGTTCGTATGAACCAGAGAGGAAGGGGAGCACGAGGTTTACCAGGATTGGTCGCCGGAGTAGGTTCTATCTGTGGCGGCGCAAGGGCGAATACTGGCAGCCTGGTGGAGAGAAGAGTGTGCAGTGTGGGGGGAAATGACCGCGAGGGGGAGAGGTTTATGTAGCCGGAGCTGGGCGTGGAGTTACTCGCGGAATCAATGGGAATCAACGCGGCAGTGACTGCGGCGAGTAACGGCGGCGTGAGCGACGCAGGCGCGCGTGATTGACGAAGACGACGACGTGGTCACGAGTCCACTTGTCAGCGAATAGAACAGAGAGGGGGTGGGGTCCAGGCGTCAGCGACTCTGTGGGTGCGTCTGCGCGTGAGAGAGGGAGAGGGGGAACCCGGGTGGGCTAGCTGGGCTGGATCTGTTGATGGGCTCAAATCCTGGCGCTGGCCTTTTTCCTTTTCTATATTCCTTTTCTATTTCTGATTTGATTTTCTGGAATGATTTTCAAATGGTTTCAAAAGCTTTTGAATTCAAACTTTTTCCAGGATTTTGTAGGGTGCAACATTCATATTTCTGGGCATAGAAACATGTGGTCTCTCTGTTCAAGCTTGGTTCTTTTGAATAAACAAAATAAACAATGCTATTGCACTTGATTTGGAAATGTTTTGAAAATGGTTTTGAAACCATATTTGTTTTGTATATTTTTGTCCAAACTCCACACTCAATCCAATCAACAAGGAAGCAAACAAACTTGGTTTAAAACACTTATGCTCTCAAATGAGGATGGTCATTTGATTTAAGTTTGCTCACATAAAATGATAGCACCATGTGCTTCTGTTTTCTTGAAAATGGTTTGAAAATGATCTCAAAACTATATGCATGCATGAATGATATGCAATCTTTGAAATCATGATTTTAGGGATGTTACAAATCTAACCCCCTTAAGGTGAATCTTGCCCTCGATATTTGGATTGGCTAGCAAATAGGTGAGGGTGGTCTTTCCGAAGACCATCTTCTCTTTCCCATGTTGCTTCCTCTTCAGAATGATGATTCCACTGCACTTTACAAAACTTGATAGTCTTAGTCCGTGTGACTCTTTCTGCAGTCTCAAGAATCTTGATAGGTTTCTCTTCATAAGTGAGATCACTTTCTAGTTGAACCTCCTCCAAAGGTATAGTATCCTTCAAAGAAGTTTCTTCCATTTCTGGATGACATTTCTTAAGTTGACTCACATGAAATACATTATGAACAGCTGACAGAGATTCTGGCAGTTCTATTTAATAGGCAACTTCTCCTTTACAACTCAGAATCTTGAATGGTCCAACATATCTTGGTGCCAATTTTCCTTTGACTCTGAATCTCTTCACTCCACGAAGTGGTGACACTCTAAGATAGACTCTATCACCAACTTCGTAGGTGACTTCTCTATGCTTAGGATCTGCATAGCTTTTCTGTCGGGACTGTGCTATCTTCAATCTGTCCTTAACCAACTTGACCTTCTCTTCGGCCTCTTTGATAAGATCTGGTCCGAATAAACTTCTTTCTCCCACACCATTCCATAACAATGGGGTGGTACACTTTCTTCCGTAGAGAAACTCAAATGGTGCCATCTCAATGCTGGCTTGATAGCTGTTGTTATCAGAAATTCTGCGTAAGGCAGACTTTCATCCCAACTGGCTCCATAGTCTAGGGCACATGCCCTCAACATGTCTTCAAGAATCTGATTAGTCCTTTCTGTTTGTCCATCAGTTTGAGGATGAAAAGCGGTACTGAATTCTAACCTCGTTCCCAATGACTCATGTAACTGTCTCCAAAAATGGGAAGTGAATTGAGTTCCCCTATCGGACACAATACTCTTGGGCACTCCATGTAGACATACAATTCTGCTCATGTAGATTCTTGCTAACTTAGCACTTGTATAGGTTGTCTTTACGGGTATAAAATGAGCCACTTTAGTTAGGCGATCCACTACTACCCAAATAGAATCGTATCCTAACCGGGTCCTTGGTAATCCAGTAATGAAATCCATACCAATCTTGTCCCACTTCCAATCAGGAATAGGTAGTGGTTGAAGTAAACCTGCTGGTTTCTGATGTTCCGCCTTCACTCTACTACACACATCACACAAAGCAATATGTTCGGCGATGTCCTTCTTGAAATTATTCCACCAAAATCTTTCTTTCATGTCCATGTACATTTTGGTGTTACCCGGATGAATGGAATACGGTGAGTTATGTGCTTCTTGCAAAATCAGTTTCTGCAGCTTCGGGTCTTGTGGAACACAGATACATTTCCCATGCCATAATGTACCCTGTTCATCTTCATGGAACCCTTTGGCTTTTCCTTTGCCAATCTTTTCTTTAATCTCTTCAATTTCCTTATCAATCTTCTGAGCTTCTTTGATCTTGTCCAGCAAAGTGGGTTGAACATCCAAAGTCATGAGATGTCCTTCAGGCACAATCTCCAATCTGAGTTTTCTAAATTGGGTACACAGATCATCTAGCAATTCTCCTTTGGTAAGGCCATTCACAAAAACTTTACGACTTAAAGCATCTGCTACAACATTTGCTTTACCGGGGTGGTATTGCAAACTTAAGTCATAGTCCTTGATAAGTTCTAGCCATCTTATTTGTCTCATATTAATTTCCTTCTGGGTGAAGATATACTTCAAACTTTTGTGATCTGTGAACACTTCACAACGCTTTCCCAAAAGATAGTGTCTCCATGTTTTGAGTGCATGGACAACATAGGCTAACTCTAAATCATGAGTAGGATAATTCACTTCATGAGTTTTGAGTTGTCTCGAGGCATACGCCACAAATTTTCCTTCTTGCATAAGTACTGCACCCAAACCCTGATGGGATGCATCACAATATACTTGGAAATCTTTTTCCAAATCTGGCAGACACAAGACTGGTGCTGTCACAAGTCTCTTCTTCAATTCCTGAAAGCTGAGTTCACAACCTTCCGTCCAAGTAAACTTCTTGTCTTTCTTTAGAAATTCAGTCATAGGCTTAGCTACCTTGGAGAAATTTTCAATGAACCTTCTGTAGTAACCTGCTAAGCCAAGGAAACTACGAACTTCTTTCACGGACTTGGGAGATTCCCATTCAGTTACAGCTGAAACTTTAGCAGGATCAACTGCTACACCATCCTTTGTCATAACATGTCCTAGAAAACCAACTTCATCCAACCAGAACTCACACTTGCTGAATTTGGCATAAAGTTTATGCTCTCTTAACTTCTCAAGTATCAAACGCAAATGTCCTTCATGCTCTTCTTTGCTCTTGGAGTAGACTAGAATGTCATCGATGAAGACGACAACAAACTTGTCAAGGAATTCCATGAACACCTTGTTCATCATATTCATGAAGTATGCTGGAGCATTGGTCAAACCAAAAGGCATTACGGTATACTCATACAATCCATACCTTGTAGTGAAAGCTGTTTTAGGTATGTCTTGTTCTCTTATCTTGAGTTGAAAATAGCCTGACCGGAGATCAATCTTTGAGAACACACAAGCTCCTTCTAGCTGATCAAACAAGTCATTGATTCTAGGCAAAGGGTATTTGTTCTTGATAGTTACCTCGTTGAGTGAACGGTAATCTATGCATAACCTTTGACTTCTATCTTTCTTCTCCACGAACAAAACTGGGGCTCCCCAAGATGAAGAACTTGGTTGAATAAATCCTTTCTGCAACTGTTCTCCAAGTTGTTTCTTGAGTTCTTTCAGTTCATCAACTGACATTTTGTAAGGTCTCTTTGCTATTGGTCCAGATCCTGGTACCAAATCTATAAGAAACTCCACATCTCTATCCGGTGGCATTCCTGGCAATTCTTCCGGAAACACATCCGGATATTCACTCACAATTGGCACACTGTCTATGCTAACCCCCTTAAGAGAATTTAGCTTGCTTCCTTTTGATTCAAAGTTGGACTTGAATTTAATCCGTTTTCTTTCCGGGGTTATGAGTGCAACAGTACGATTAGCACAATCTAGTACTCCTTCGTACTTGGCCATCCAATCCATTCCCAATATTACATCCAGTCCTTGGGAATCTAGGATTATCAGACTCACTGGAAATTTATGCTTTCCAAACTCTACTACTAGATCCCGGCATCCAAGACTTACTATCATATCTCCACCCGGAGAACTAACTTTTATTGGACACCCAATGTTTTCAGTTGAAAACCCATTTCTATCAACAAATGCTTTTGATATGAATGAGTGCGATGCTCCAGTATCAAAAAGAACAAATGCTGGAATAGAATTGAGTCTGAACTTACCAGAATGACATCGGGCTCCTCATAGACCTCCTCCACACTGATGTGGTTCACTTGTCCCTTCTGAAAAGGGTTGGGCTTGTTGGGTCCTTCAACTTTCTTTTCTGGGCATTCATTTGCATAATGCCCCACCTTCTTGCACTTGAAGCATTCAACCTGACTTATGTCTTTCTTGACAGGCTGGCTTCCACTTCCACTTCCATTACCACTGTGGTGGCTCTTGTATCCACCCTTGTGGTTCTTGTACTTATCATTGTCATGACTACGGTGATGCTTGTTGTCATGACGGTTGTGGTTGTGGTGTTTGTTGAATTTCCCATGCTTGTGGGATCCTAAGCTTCCACTGTCATCATAATGGGAACGTTTGTGAGACAATCCCGAGCTGTGCTTGTCTGAGTGCTTTCTCTTTCTGCTTTCAACTTGCTTTATTTTGTTCTCCAAAATAGCAGCCTTGTCACAGAGAGACTGATAAGTGGGAACATAGGCCACAGCCAGCTGCAGATTCAGTTCATCATTTAACCCTTCGATGAACTTTTCCTTCCTCTTAGCATCTGTGTCAACTTCATCCGGTGCATATCGCGCCAGATTGTTGAACTCCTCAATATATTCAGCCACGTTGCGGTGGCGCTGCTTCAGGTTATGGAACTCCTTCTTTTTCAGACTCATCACTCCAGATGAGATATGAGCGATCTGAAAAGCCATCCTCAAAGATAGCCCATGTCACATCTTCGATGGGAGTGGTGATCTGGAAGTTATCCCACCAAGTGGCGGCTGGCCCTTCCAACAAGTGTGCTGCAAATCTGACTTTTTCAGCATCAGTACAGCCCACGGTTACCAAGTCCTTGTTCACCGAGCGTAGCCAGTCATTGGCCACCATGGGATCAGTTGTTCCTAAGAACTTTGCTGGCCTCAATCTCAAGAACCTGGTAAGCATGTCGAAACCCGGAGGGTTGTTGTTGTTATTGTTGTTATTGTTGTTGTTTTAGTTCTGGATGAACGTCGTCATCATCTGCATCAGCTGTGTTTGAGCGGTCATCATTTGTTGCATTTCTAGAGTGATGTTGTTTTTGTTGTTGTTGGGGTTGGGGTTTGCATGACGAGGAGGCATCTGTGGTTTGTTCAATAGAGATAAGAATGAGATACCCATATATGTTTTCATGCACAATACAACACATAACCAATCACAAAGCATGCAACAAAAAGATAAAAGTTCAACAACAAGATAACAAGTTCGCAAAGTAAAGCACACACAAATAACAAGCCATCCACATGTCGGATGGTCAATAACAAGTTCTCAAACAACAAGTATGATAATAACAGATAAATGAGTAGTCAAATCTACTCCTCGGCATCAATCTCCTCCTCGACAAAGGTAAGACCCGCGTTCTCCATCGCGGTCTTGTATTCCTCGACGCTAGTGGTCAAGGTCTCTATCTTGGCCTTGAGAGCCCTCTTCTGGGAACGAAGGCTCTCAATCACCGTCTGCTGCTGCTCGAGCTCGAAGTCCTTGGTCTGCAGTTCTTCAGTCATGTCCCGGATCTTCTTGTTCCTATCCTGGACACGCTTCTCCTGACTCTTGAACTTCCTGTCCTAGCTCTCGAACTTCGCCTCCATCTCCTTGACAATCTCATCTTGCTCCGTGAAGAGCTTGTCCTTCTCGCGAAGCTGCACCTGGAGCTCGTCATTGTTGAGCATGACGTTGGTCCTGTCAGTGTCCACGTGCCTAATGAGAGACTCTAAGTCCTGGAGGTACAGACGAATCGGCTCTGCTGTGTCCCTCGAATCGTCCTTGAAGTCGATGGACTCTCCATCCTCATCACGTCTACCGAAGACGTGGAAGTGAGTACCTCTAACCTGTCGGGAGTGTCTCCCCAGCAGATGTCCTATCAGATCCTGCATAACTACCTCAAGGCCTCTCTCCTTGTCATCATGCATGAGCTTGAAGACAATGGCCTCCGTGGTAGGCTCTGTCTGGCGTCCGGGCTGGTTGACCTTGAAGCCCCAGAGGTCCTTCCTCTCAAACTTGGTGAGGGGAAGCACCATGATGGTGGGAAGAGGGAGATTGAGCAAAGTAGTAAGCTCAACGATACGAGGACCAAAACGGGTAACCTGGAACTCCTCAACAGTGCTGATGGTAACGATAGGCATCTATTTATAAGATAGAAAAGTTAGAACAACACGATTCAAGATAAAACGAAAGACAAAACACCACATACATATCCTTGGAAATCAAAACACACAAGTCATGGCATACATGGATCCATTACAACAACCAAGGTTCAACTTATTTTAAAGCAACATTTTGGAAAATAAGGTGATAGGTGGTGGTCCAACTAACGAAGTAAGTTTACAATCCTATCTCCTTTGGATCATTGGCTAACACAATGTTTCTAGAAGCAATCAGCCTATCTTGCTCACATGACTTCATCACTAAGTCTATTATGTCTCCTCTTAAGGTTTGGTTGGTAGCTTCCAACTCTTGGGTATGTTCCTTCTCTTTCTTGAGATCATTTTGGAGGTTGAGCATTCTGCACTTGACTCTATCACCAAGTTCTTTGATGGTCTTCCAAGCTGCATCCCTTGCTGATTCAAAGAATGTATTGTGCACCACTGAATTGGTGAACATGCAGAATCCTTTTTCCTGATGGTTGTCTTCCTTTTTCCGAACCGTACCTCAGGTACGTGCTAAGCAAGCAACTACCTAAGGACCCGACGAATGCCAGGCATATCGCTCGCCGATCAAAATCCTTCACCATCATGTGAGCTTTTATAGAAGTATTTTATGCATATCAACCACCCATCTCATGCTTTATCTAGATGCAGTTATGCCAAATATGCATGGTTTCTGTTATTCATTCATTTTCATATGAGCTTTGCACATTTAGTAGTTTAGGTAGAATTTTATCCCTCTTCCTTGTCTTTGACATGTGTGTAGGTCTTGATGATGATTATGGATAAAACAAAGGCAAAAGGAACAAAGAGAGCATAGTTTGGAGGAGCTGCGGGACTAGATTTAGCCATTTGAGGTGTTGGAAAAAGTGATTTTTTCCAATTTCTCAAAATAAAGATCCAAGACCACTATGTTTTATCCCTCTTCGATACGAATCCAACGAGCCCAAGAACACCCAAAATAGAGTTTGTTTGAATAAATGGCGACCAAAACACTGTGGAACCCAAAGGTTCAACGACCAACTATACTGCCGGAGCAAAAAAATCTCGCCGTATAGTTGGTAAAAAGGTCGCAAACGACGGGTTTTCGCCCCCGAAAGCTCCAGACCCTTCCCTAACTCATATGGCGATATTGGAGGAACCCTAGGGAAACCCCAAGGCCTATATAAAGGATGGAGGAGCCAAGGGAGAGCCACCAATCAATATTCTCCACCACGGCGGAGCCCTGCCGCCGTGCCACCGCCATAGACGCCTCCAATCAGATCCACACCATCACCATCACACAAGAGGAGAAGGGACTAGGATCTTGAAGGCCTCCACATCAATCTACATCGTCATCTTCATCAACAACGTCTCCATCACCGATCCCCTTTGGTTACTTGTTGTAATTCTAGATTGAATCTGGGATTTGCACCTGTTATCAATTGTATCATCATACTTCATCCATATTCTATCCATGATGTTGATTGCCTTCATGTGTGAGTAGTTTCCTTTGTTTTTGGGAAGATGGAGAAACCCTAGTATGTGATTGAACTGAGATAAATATTATTATATGATATTGTTCATTATGCGTCTGTGTTAGATTTCTTTCATCTTGATGTTGGGTCAAGCGCGTCACTCAATATTTGCCTTACTGAGGACTAGATGGAGGGAACTACTTGTTGGTAGACGGAGGGGGTGATTGCACTTACTGTGGCTATAAAGTTGTTGTCATCCTTTACGTACCAACTTGGGAACCAAGGAGAACTCACGGAACATTGTCCATTCCATGGGATACATCCTACGGGATAAAGTCCCTTAATAGCGTAGTAATTAGATTGATGTCGATTTCTTGTCTGCTGTGGTTATGAGGATGATGTGAGCAGTGGTTGCTGCCTATTCGTCCATGTATGGAGCTCCTCCCACACATATCATAAATTATATTATTCATTATAATAATTTTGATCATACTTTCTAATTACTAGCGGTGGATCCACTACTTCCTGAGAACTCTTTCCATCATCTTGTAGACTTTCGTAATCATACTCATATGCTCTTGTTTACTTAAAGCTTTAGTTTACTTATTGTTCTCTTATTTGAAAACCCAAAAATATCTTTTACACAAAACTCGCATTTTATCTTGTTACTTAGAACGTTATTTAGCATTACTATTTCAGTATTTAGTTCAAGAGTTATTTAGACTTCAGACTCCTGTAGGATCGATATCTTTATTTCGAAACTAGATACAAACTACTTGTGCACTTACAGTCATCAGCTGTACAAGTGCAGCATCACTGGGGTACTCCAGTGATGCGTCACCAACAATGACTGGAAAACATCCTCCTCGACATACACGAAGGCATCTGCGGCCACCACACAGGCAGCCACGTCCTAGTCGCCAAGGCTCTACGAGTTGGCTTCTA
Source organism: Avena insularis (assembly GCA_023614405.1). NCBI lineage: Eukaryota > Viridiplantae > Streptophyta > Magnoliopsida > Poales > Poaceae > Avena > Avena insularis. The sequence continues at coordinate 361,340,161 of CM042697.1, forward strand.
CTGGCCAAATGCGATGCGTGATGCCAAGGAAATCATCGAGAAGTGCAACTCTTGCCAAAGGTTTGTAGACAAGCCACACGCGCCAGGCTCAGAGCTGTGGCCCATACCATTAGCCTGGCCCTTCGCCCAGTGGGGACTCGACATGGTCGGCATTGATTACATGTGAAATCAAGTTCACTGGTCAAAAGAAAAAGGGAGCGTCTATGTATAGTTTCACGTACCCTTCGATTAGTTGTTTTTTCCATCTGTGCCTTCTAAATAGAGAACCTGTTGCCGAGGTATGTCAAGCAAAAGAAGATCAAGCCGATACCTGAAGAGGTGTTTATCCTGCAGAGGTTCGTATCTAGAACATGTGAGACCAACGACCTAATCACCCTGGACTGGAATAGCTTCGTTATGAGTTTCAGCAGCCTCAGCTACTATTCCTACTAAGGAGGAGTTGCCTTTTTCAATTCCCTCCCTCCCATGTTGATGTAATGACTGTAGAGTAAATTTTGATTTAGAGACCCCATCTGAACAGTTTGCTTGTTCCTGAATCTAGTGGTCTTATGTTCCTGATATCTGCATATGCGTCTATATCTGCCGATCCGACAACTCTTGCTTGAAATTAATAGAAATGAGGCGGAGCGTCAATCATTTCGAATCCCGCTTTCATTGACCTTGAAGTCTGAGAGAAGGCTTTTTCTTTCTATTAAAAGATCACAAATAAGAGGGGTGATCAGTCCTCTTTCAATCCTTCATCTTCTTATGAGTAGCCGCCACAGGGGGTCCTTAGTCTAAATCCTCCACTAGCATTGGACCAACAGTCAGTCTAGCTCTCGCTCTTAACCAATTTCCTTATCCTTTCAGGGCAAGGTCAGAGTAGTAGGCAAATACAATTTATTTTGTTGCTTAGAAAGAGTAAATGCTATATACCTGATACCGGAAAACGAAGCGTGGTGTAAGATCCCTCCTTTATAAAGGAAAAAGGATCCCTGTGATTGCAATGCTAGTCCCTAGATCATTGCTAGCATCCACAGTTTAAGATGAAGTACACAGATACAAAGGTCATTTATTACATCCATTCCAGAGATAAACATAGTTTTTACAACTCCAAGGCCACAGGCCTAATACAAGAGTTTGAATAAGTAAATAAGCAAAAGTCTTTATCTTCATGTGCCACAAGCAAACATGTTGAGTGTAGACTCATGACACCTAATCCTCATCAGAGTAACCTGCAACATCACAAGTTACAGCCACAGTGGGTCAATACTTTGGAATAGTATTGGCAAGTGATACCTTAGTAAAATTTAAGTGGACTAGATACTATATGCAATTTGGCTAAGTGTAGATTGGCCTGCTTTGCTCAAAATAGGTTTTGCCTATTAGTTGAAATCACTAAGTTTTTCTTTGTCAAAACTTTTCCCAAGGAACCACCAATAGACATTGAGGTCCTTCACCCTTGTTCACCCACAAATTTTTACTTAGAAATTGGGATGAGGAGATTCTTGATAGCTTCCATGCCTTGATGCTCAAGTTGTCCATTGCCATGGACTTGGCTAAGTACTTAGATTTTTTTCCAACTGCAGAGGTTGTGCACTTTCCCCACCAGACTTGGTTTCACCAAGACAGGACCTTTCAGAAGCCTTCCCTTAGACCAAATGGACGCGCTCCAACCTAACATTCCCACTACCACCAACTATCCAAATGGCTAAGTTCTAGCAACTTATGTGATCCAGGCAGAGCCCATATTGCCAAGTGGCTGCACTAGAAGCTTCTTAACACTTGGCCTCTAAAATCTCTTTGTTTCCTGGGTGGCTTACCATAAGTGTGATACACAAGGTAAACCATAAAAATGGGCCTTGTGTAACCACTCAACATAAACCATTCTTTCTCTTCCACCCAGGTGTTTCATTAACTTAGTTGTTTTATTAGGCAAAACATAAGTCCAAAGACTTAGAAATATTTTCATCATAGCATGTATATTTTCACCAACCCTTGTTTGCTACTAGCTAGGCTAATCATGGCATAGATAGTAACTTAGAAATTCCTTAGCAAATCTACAACTACTAGGATTTCCCATCATGGCATATAAGCAAAATATAGCATGCAAGTCTAACAAAATATTTCTAATGCTTAGTAGCAAACATAGGATAAAATTATTCATGAAGTACCACTTGCCTTGGTAGTTGGGAGAGTAGAACTCCTCACAATCACAATCACTAGCACCAAAATCTACACAAAGATTGGTAGCAACAAATTACACTCAAAACATATACAAACAAAAATATATGCATGCATGCAAAATGCTAAGTGATGATTTTTAAAACTCAACCAAGCAAGTGCATAGTACTCAATCCTAAACAAGTCAAGAACTTGCCAAACCAAATTTATTTAACACTAAAAACAATTCCTAAACATTTCATATACTCAAATAAGCCCTACACATGTTTCTGCAAATAAAACCATTTTAACAGAGGCAAAACATTAAACACATTGCATATTCTGAAAGAGCTTGTTCTCCTGATTCCAACGGTATAAAATTTGTCAAAATCTAACGTGGGAATCAAAAATTACAAACAATTTGAACAATAATCTGATTCAAAATCTGTTTTAAATCTAAACTACTGCCACGCGGCGCTATCCTATTGGCCGGTACCGTTTCACTCAGGATCACGCTTCCGCAACATTGGATCAAGTTAGATCCAACGCGCCAGATCTAAAGAAAACGGTTCGCTTCAGATCTAATCTAGACCCTGCGATACAGATCTAACGGCGGCTGCTGCTTTGACCAAAGTCGAGCGGCGCTAGCGTGGCGGCGAGCGGCGGAGCGCTCTGTCAGTGGCGGAGCCGGCGAACTAGGTCGCCTGGGTAGGGGAGAGGGTGCTCACCAGAACCGCAGTGACGAGGTGAAGCTCAACGTGTCCCTGGCTGGCGAAGGGCGCCGGAGTCGTTCGATTCTCGCCGGAGTTCGCGAACGCGTCGGGTACGGCTGCTCGTCGACGTTGGCGAAGATACAGATCACGCCAGGGCAAAATAAGCAATGCGTCAGATGCGCGGAGTGATGCTGGTCATGCGAGTGTCAAAGAGAGAACAAGGCATGGTCAGAACTAACCAGGAAGGTTCGCCGGAGTTGGAGACGGCGTCGGATTCTCTCGGTGCTCGTCGAAGTCGAAGCTCTAGATCCCAAACATATGAGCAAAGGGGATCAGGAGGTGCGCAAGTAAGTTGCAAAGTTTTTCGTATGAACCAGAGAGGAAGGGGAGCACGAGGTTTACCAGGATTGGTCGCCGGAGTAGGTTCTGTCTGTGGCGGCGCAAGGGCGAATATTGGCAGCCTGGTGGCGAGAAGACTGTGCAGTGTGGGAGGAAATGACCGCGAGTGGGAGAGGTTTATGTAGCCGGAGCTGGGCGTGGAGTTACTCGCGGAATCAATGGGAATCAACACTAAAGGATCGAAGTAGTAACGGCGGGCGTGAGCGACGTGATTGACAGCGACTGGTGATCGACGGTCCCACTTGTCAGCGAATAAACAGAGAGAGGGGTGGGTCAGCGTCGGCGACTCAGGTGCGTCGTATGCGTGAGAGAGGGAGAGGGGGATCCCGGGTGGGCTAGCTGGGCTGGATCTATTGATGGGCTCAAATCCTGGCGCTGGCCTTTTTCCTTTTCTATATTCCTTTTCTATTTCTGATTTGATTTTCTGGAATGATTTTCAAATGGTTTCAAAAGCTTTTGAATTCAAACTTTTTCTAGGATTTTGTAGGGTGCAACATTCATATTTCTGGGCATAGAAACATGTGGTCTCTCTGTTCAAGCTTGGTTCTTTTGAATAAACAAAATAAACAGTGCTATTGCACTTGATTTGGAAATGTTTTGAAAATGGTTTTGAAACCATATTTGTTTTGTATATTTTTGTCCAAACTCCACACTCAATCCAATCAACAAGGAAGCAAACAAACTTGGTTTAAAACACTTATGCTCTCAAATGAGGATGGTCATTTGATTTAAGTTTGCTCACATAAAATGATAGCACCATATGCTTCTGTTTTCTTGAAAATGGTTTGAAAATGATCTCAAAACTATATGCATGCATGAATGATATGCAATCTTTGAAATCATGATTTTAGGTATGTTACACGTGGTGATAACATGACTAAAAAACGATTCGGAAATCTGTCTTTAAAACTTTATCTCATGCGGAACGAAGAGAAGTTAGTAAATAGGCCTTTTGGGAAGCCCTTGATCGAGTAGTTCATCTCTGAAAATGTAGCACCTCCCAGGGTCAGGGTTAAACTATCCTCAGATCATCATGTAAGATAAGTTCAACTCCTAAACACGGAAGATCACAGTATGATTCGGTAACATTATAGAACACAGGGATTCAACAGCATAAGTTTAAGCTCTTAACAGAGTAAGATATTAGAGTTATTACAAACCAGAGGTCGTAGACCCAACATTACATCACACAACGAAAGCAAATTATGTTGTACTACACAACAACTTAGCAAAAGGCCTAAGAGGCCATTAACAAAAGCGACGTCCATCCCATAGTCCTCAGGCTGCTACCTGGGACCCCCAACTACTCGTCGATGTCAACGTAGAAGCCACCTTCAGTTGCAACCAGATCTTCTATAGAAAAACAACAATGGCGCAAGGCCGAGTACGGGAATGTACTTCGCAAGTCTTAGATAACCTAGTATCTACATGCTCTAGCTGGAAAGGCTTTCTCTGGATTTACTTTTGCGAAAAGCAATCTTTATTTATAAACAAGAGAGAGAAGAGGCTCGTCTACTCAGAATCTTTTAAAAGGGATAAGATAGCGACTTCTTCATCTTGTTCATCACATCTCTATAACCACCAGCTTCATCAGAACCTCCTATCTAAGATCACCCCTCGACCCGGAGGAAGCATCCTTAAGCACACGTGGATCAGCAAGTTTATAGTGGTTAATGTTATCTATGATCTTAAGTCCGGTCGCCAAGTCGTTCATAACCGTGAACACGGCTTTTCGAAAAGATTTAACCCTACAGGGGTGTACAACTTTACCCACAAGCACCAACCGACTCTTAATGCCAAATTATTAGCCCTCTTCCTTGGAAGGCCGGCAGAGGGCGGTTGACCACGACCTTTACCTTGCTTTCGCCGAGACCATGAGTCACGCAATAAGTATGATTCTGCCGTAACGGGTCAAATCCAGAAGCCGGTAATTAAATATGTGAGGCGAAGTTGGTTTACCAGGGGCGCTATCTACCCCAAGAAACCCTGGCCACGCTTACCTACCTGTTATAAATGCACCAACTTCACCCGGCAAATCTTTCAAAAGATTTTCTATGCATATGTCGAATGGAACGTCCGAACTATGTGACTCATGGAATCTACTAGGCAAGTTAGTCAGTCATGAGGTTGTCCAGGCCCCGTGTGGTTGCACGCTCGTCTTGGTTTCAGAGGTAAGAACTCAGTTCCTAGTAGTGGCGAGCATGGAACTACAAAAACCACACCCAACATGGCCTCCCATACAAGCCTTAGCATATTTAGTTAACTCCTTCGAGGATGTCATCAACTCCTACCTTTCTAGGTTCTCGATTCATCGATTCATCGCTCGGGTAGACATTGATACTATGCATGGCTAAGTTGTCGATCTCAGAAGCTCTAGCAATGCTCAGATGCCAAACCTAGGTATGCTAGGAGCAGTGGATCAGGAGTATAAGGCTACAACAGGGAAACTATGCAGCAAATAGGTAACCCAAACTACTGACAAAAGACCACATTGGAATCGTGTGCATCATAGCGAGAAAGTAATATACTTTGTAAATGTAGGTTCAGAATGAGAGGCTACTCTTGCCTTGTCCGTCAGTAGACAAGTATTGATCTTCGGTGTTGTTGACTTCAGCTTCGGGCTCGGATCCTATCGCGAAGAACCAACACCGGAAAGAAAGGCAACAATCAAGACATGGCATCGATGCAATGCTCAAACAAGGATGATGATATGACAAGTTAAATTGCATTGAAATGAAACCCTAAGGCATGCTTGATAGCTTAAACGGGGTTCCGAGGGGTGAAAACCCTAACTCGGGGAAACTCCGGAATCACCTGTGAGGGGTTACTATGTTCTTCTAATTAAACTTGTCATGTAAGTTGCTTAACAATGAATGATTATAGCTCTATTAGATAGTTCTCATTTTTCTGAACATTTTGATATATTATTTGTATTTTTCTGATTTAAAATGAATTAGTTATGAATTTCTCAACTTTTAATTCATTTTAAATTTTTTTGTTATATTTAAATTATTTTCTAACTTGGGCCCACATGTCAGACTTTTATTAATTTCAGAAATGATTTACAAAAATGTTAAAACCCTGACAGACAGGGCCCACCTTTCAGCATTTTATTAATACATAAATGATTTACAGAAAATAACAAAAACAAAAGAAAAGAATTATGACGCCAGCATGACGCCTGGCTGACGTCATCAATGGGGAAGCCCCAGGTCGAGCACGGATCTCTCGATCCCGTGCGCGCCTGGAGGCGTGCTTGGCTGCGTTCGAAAGAGGAGGCCGAGGCGGACGTTGTAGTGGCGGCGCCGCCTCGATATGGTCAACGGAGCTACGCCGGCAACAAGAAACAGCGGCGGCGGCGTCGGGTGCTCGTCGGGCCAGCGGCACAGCACGAGAGGGGAGGAATGAGAGGTCCAGGAGGACCGCTGGCTCACCACGGTCACGTCGGTGAGGTCGATGAAGCGAGGGGAGGCCGGAGGGGGAAGAATCGATGGCTTGACTGCGGCGGCCGGCGTTGAGGTCGAGCTCGATTCCGGCCAGACGACTTCGTTTAGGCTTGCGTGGCTTGGCGAAAACGACGATGGCGACGCTGCGCTTCTCCCAGGCCACTCCACGGTGCACGGGGCGACCGGAGACGGCGGGACGCGGCGGAGCCCGAGAGCTAGGGTTTGGCCGAAGGAGAAATTTGGGGAGAAGAAAAAGATAGGGTTTGTCCTGGCGGCAGCAGGGGATCTTGTAGACGCAGAGATGATCGGTAGCGTGGATCCTAGCGCGGGTGGGCATCGCGACAACGGCGGACAAGCAGCTTGCTGCTTCGCCGTCGAAGACGGACGCTGAAAAATAGGCGAACTGCACGGCTGCGTGGAGGCCACACTTGGGCTTAGCTGGGCCATGGAAAAGGAAAGAGGAGAGGGAGGCTGCTGGGCTGCTCGGCCTGGTTGGCTCTGGCTCTATTTTTTTCTGCCAAAATAGTTTTTCTTTTTCTGTTTTTGATTTCTGTTTGTAATTTTCATTTCAAATCTGTTTGGAGTGATTTCAAAATACCAGAGGGGTTTTGGCAAACATTCAAAATACTGTGGGGCCCTTTAGTCCATTTGGGCTCCAAACATTTTGTCATTTTCAAAATTCAAACTATTTGAATGTGGTTTCAAAGAGAGGGTAGGAAATTAGGGTTTTGAATTTGCATTTCTTAAACCACACACTTGAACTTATGCACATATTTTATTGATTTAAACATATGCATGCAATGCTTAGGTACTAATTACATATGTTACAAACTTGGGCTGTTACAGAAAACTCCTGACTGGTTTGGTGTGGTTTGGTCAACACAGCTATCCTTGTATGAGCCGGTTGTCAGAGTCACAAGCTTGTCGCTTGTCGTACGTACATGCCCTGTTGTGTAGTTTCTTTGCCACTGAGGAGCATGCCAATGTTTATCCCCTGCTAGCGGGCCCTTTAACGACAATATACGTACCAGGCCTATCCATGAGCATAAAAATGACCGGTAAATTGGACGACGACCCGCCTTTTACATGGACCTAGTCGTCAAAAAGGTCGTTCCTTCTTTTTAAATACCAATCATTTATTTTATTTAGAGAATGGAAGAAATGGCGAGCTAATTAAGAAGCTATTTTATAAATGTAAATTTGCATTGTTTCAATCATTCTTAATGGAAGATCGGGTATAATTATAATTATTATAATAATCTACGTACCCACACCTGATCTGGTATTGCTTTACGAATTTGTCAAACCATAACGGTATGTTGGTATGTGAAACTAATTTGATCGTTTCCTTACATTGAATCCTTTTGCAGAAGTCCTCACCCAGAGGACATGTCTTTCTCCTGGTAGCAGTCGATAAGTTTATAAAGTGGATCGAGGTCGTGCCTGTTACCAACCAAACCAGCACCACCGCCATCAAGTTCTTCCAGTCCATTGTCTACAGGTTTGGGGTGCCTCACAGCATCATAACCGATAAAGGCACGAACTTCAGCTTGAAAGAATTCCGAGACTTCTGCAAAGGACTTGGTATCAACGTCATATATGCCTTTGTGGCACATCCGCAGACCAACGGTCAGGTCGAAAAGGCCAACGGCCTCGTCTGCAACAGAATCAAGAAGCAGCTACTACGTCCACTCGAACGACTGGCAGGAGATTGGGCATATGAGCTACCCTCTGTCCTCTAGAGCTTGCGCACAATGCCAAACAGCGTCACCGGCTACACGCCTTTTTTCATGGTGCATGAAGCCAAAGCAATCTTACCCGCCGAGATACGCTATAAGGCCCGATGGGTTGTCGCTTACAGCGAAGCCAAATCAACGGCCGCACTCGAAGATGCCGTCGACACACTAGACGAGACCCGCGACATCGCCGCGGCCCGTTCGATGATGTACTAGCAAAGTCTCCTCAACTACCATAGTAGACGGCTACACCTAAGGTCCTTCGTCAAAGGAGACCTCGTCCTGCGACTCAAGCAGAAAGGGCACCTAAAGCTACAGTCACCCTAGGAAGGACCCTACGTGGTCATCAAAGTAATCCCAGGTGGAGCCTACCGCCTCAAGGACGTCGAGTCCGAAGTAGCATACTCCAACCCCTGGAACGTCGCACAACTGTGACGCTTCTATCCTTAGTCATCTTTACTTTCAATAAGCTATTTAGCCAGGATACTCAGCCAAAACTTGTATCTCCTAATATGCGATGAATAAAATCCAAGTTCCTTAGCCAACACACTTTTCTCTCTTATGTACATTTACATTCCTAAATACGCTCGGGGGCTTCGCCTCACCCTATGACTTCATCGACTGTCACAATAACGCATCACCATGAGTAGCTGACCACGTTAGGCTAACGAAAAGAACATGCACAAATTAACACCAACAAAGCATTACGTGCAAATACATCTTTACAAACTTTACATGGGCAAAAGCCCAATCGAAACTATACAGATTTTACATTACTTTGTCCAAAACCTGCAGGAGTCAACTATGCTGGAGCAGGACGTTCGTCCACTAGTTGAAGAAGTCCGTGATGCCTTTGGCATGATGAGCCAATGCAACATAGTGCGGGCGCATATTCCATACCATACCATCCGGAGGAGTGGGTGGCCCTGCCGCTATTTCCGCCAAATCAACATCACGGCAATGCAGCCAAACAAGCGCCAGCGCCGCCTTCGCACCTGCCACAAGTTGTTGATGAACAAGATCTTTCACGGCGTCTACACTTCGGAACTTCCCCAATAGCCCCAAGAAATTGGACGGATCCGCATCCAGGGAGAACATCACAACCCAAATAGATGCAAGTGAATACCTTGCACGCTTCAAGACCTGAAGCACTTGGTGAACACGATCCTGAACCGCTGCGACCACAGTCGCCTGGTCATGATACATCCAAAAGAATCCTCCAGCCTCCAACTCCTGTTGGATGAGGCAATTGAGCCGAATAGCAATGCTCTCCTTCTCTTCCCGCGGAAGAAGATTTACAACTACAAACAAGAACAGCAACTCAAAAGCCGCAGAGGTTGATCCTAGTCGAAAAACAAAGGACAAACATCCATGATGACTTACATTGGATTTGCTCGCCGATATGGTGAAATTCTTCAAGGATAAATTCCTCTCTCACAACGACACTCCCCGTCTTGGACTTCCAGGCTCCGGATGCGGTCACACAATAAAGGAAACTGTGACACTTGTACCGTAACGACCAACTATAGGGTCACAGACCATATAGTTGCGGCCATATAGTTGGTTTCGGGCAGAAACTTCCAAATATTTCTAACCCACATCGGTTAGATTACCGACTAAGAACCGACAAAAACAATTTTTTTATGAATAAAATAACAAAAACGGGTCGAGGGTACTAAAGCTTTGACGACCAACTATACGGCGGGAGAATTTTCTCCGACCGTATAGTTGCGGCCGTATAGATACTGCACCTCGAAAAATTCTTTCGCAAGGGGATACAGAAGCTTTGACGACCAACTATACGACGGGAGATTTCTCTCCGGCCGTATAGATGCTGCATCCAAAAATTTATTTTGTGAGGGGGATATAGAACATTTAACAACCAACTATACGGCGGGAGAATTTTCTCCGGCCGCATAGTTGCAGAAACCCCTCAAAAACTTCAAAAAACAAGGGGGATTCAAAGGCAAAAAAAATTAATAGTAGAAACTGTGAAAACAAAGCACTTATTAGAATTAGAAAACTTACCTTCCACTTACCATTTATTTAGTCGGGAGTGACAAGATCCTCCAACAACAGGGACTACTTCTTCTTGGGATGATTTGACCTTAGCTCATATTGTAATTCTTGAAAACAAAAATCACTGAGACTAAAGCTCCTATCAATAAGATCGATGTATTGCTGGTTAAATATAGATGATGCATCTACTATCTTTGCTTCCTGTCTCTGCATAATATGCAACTCAAATTCTTGAGGTAAAAGGATCCAACAGATTAGTCTTGGCTTTTGAAACTTCCTCTCGAGGAGTTCGTTTAAACCATCACGATCCGTATAAACTCTTACTTTTGCATCAACGATATAAGAATGAAACTTATCACAAGAGAAAAATACAGCAAAGAGTTCCCTTTCTTTCTTAGGATATTTTTATTGAGCACTATTTAGAGTTCTACTAGCATGATTTATAATATTAAATCTGCGATCTATGTGTTGTCCCAGAGTTACTCCACAACATTATCACTAGCCTCACATATTAAATCAAAAGTCATATCCCATATAGGTGGTTTAATGACGGGAGCACGAGACAAAGCATATTTAAGTTTATCAAAGGCAATAAGGCATTTATCGTTAAAATTAAATCTTACTCCCTTTTGCAACTGATTATTCAAAGGTTTAGAAATTCTTGAGAAATTCCTAATTAATCTTCTATAAAAATCTACATGACCAAGAAAACTGCTTATACCTTTTACGTCCCTTTGATTGTGGCATTCTCTCTATTACTTCAACTATATCCCTATCTACTTCAATACCTTTACCTGATACTTTATGTCCAAGTACTATGCCTTCTTTGACCATAAAATGACACTTCTACCAATTCAAAACAATATTAGTTGCTTCGCAATGCTGCAAGATGCTATTGAGATTATCCAAGCAACTAGTAAACGAAGTTCCATAGACAAAAAAATCATCCATAAATACTTCCATTATTAGTTCTATAAAATCTGCAAATGCCACGCTGGCCCGAGCCCCCTCGTATGCGATCGAGCCCCTGTCATTGTTATCCTCGCTCCCTCTCTCCATCGTGAGACGCCGTGCATGACCTCCCTCTCCCCACCAAGCTCCCGTTTCCCTCACTATTGGCGTCGCCCTTCCCCTTCCACCAATCTCCACCGCCTCCAGCCAGACGCCACCCCGCGAGTCCCCCACGCGCATATCTTCCTTCCTTGACCGCAGGCGCTGCCTCTCTGACCCGAGCCACCACGACCGTCCCATCTTCCGGACATCTGCTAGCACCCGCCGGCCTCAGGCCCTCCCGCCGCAGCAGACCCTCACCAACTGTCAACCCAGCGCATGCTCGTCACCGAGAAGCCCCGCGCACTGAGGCCCTCTCCTCATCGCCGACCGCGACCTCTATCACCTCCTCCTTTGCCCGCTGCTAGGGACCCCTCCCCGCTTATTCTTCCTACAGGAGCGCCGCCATGGGCCTCTGCAACCGCCGCCTCTAGCCAACCGCCTCTCCATCGCTGCTATGGGTTCCCCGGTTTGTCGGTCGAGCCCTCCGTGAGCATCACCGCGCTGCAGCGTCTACCCCGCCTTCCTCTGCGCTTCTCACCTGCATATGTTGAGAAGAGAGGCAGTAGTTTCCAAGCGTCGTTTCTTTTTTCCTCGTTGCGCTAGGCTGCGTAAGACCGGGATGCTAGTGTGGTTGCTGTTCGGATGACCCAGTGCGTTGATCTGGTGAAGTGGCAAAGATATGGCACTAACTGTGTTGCGTTTTATGATCAATGAACAAGTTCATCAACATGTTTTGACACTCTTATAGATCAACACCTATAAAGACAAGATCGCCATTGTCTTATCCATGCCACCTGAAGACCTTACCGATGCCAAACCAAGTTCATCGACAACCTAAGCACGAACCAAGGATCATTGTTGGGGATCGAAAATATCTCCGCTATGGAACGCCAAGTTCCCCGAAGATAGAACCCTCGACATGCCAAGTTCGCCTTCCCGGACTCCATGACCGTCTTCACGGATCCGATGGCCGAAACCCCAAGCCCGATCCTGGAGTCCGAGACCGAACTGAACCCTCGGAGCCCAAGACCTTCAAAACCGAGATGTGTGATCCCTTTTCCAAGCCCTATTTTATAAAATGACTTGTTGCATATTAAATTGTTCATTCTCGCATGCATATTGTGGATGTTTGGGGGTATTTAGATGATTCACCTAAATTAAATATAGATACCATATGCGGACGATTCTAGTCTTATATTGACTCCATTTAAATTTGTGTAGCAAACCAATGCCATGTTTTGTCTTGCTAATGCAATATTAAATTGTGGGGTATCTAAATAACATGATGCATCTAATTAATTTTCAGGACCCCGGTTCCGCTTAATATTGCCTAATTGCATCGCACCTTTACCATGTCATACATCATATATGCATCATGCCCGATCTTCTGTCATAGTAATAAATAGTGCATCCGGTGTTTCTTTTAATGTTGTGCTTCTTCACGGATTAGGCTGTTGAGTTGATGTGAGCTTCGAAATGTTCTCCGATGTATCTTCGACAGTTTTCTTAGGCGAGCAATATCCCCCTTTCTACCTATTTTACATTTATAGTCTTTAGTTCCTCGTGTTGATCTATTGCTACCTGTGTTGCGATGCTTCAGTAGTTCCATACCCATTATATCCCTTGCAGCCTAAATTGCCTTGGACACCTCCTATTACTTGTTGTTTGATAGACAATTGGCCTTGCGAGTCGTAGTTGCTTGCTCAGGTGCTGCTTCGCATCATCGATGTTCAACCATTATTGGGGGGTTGGCACATGCTTAATGGTGGAGATGATCATGGTTTCAATTACAACTTGTTAATTAAATGTTGGAAGTAGGTATAACTAATGCAGAGGCACATGGGGTAATAGTTGAGATCTTGTTATTATCCCGCTCCCATGTGTCCACCTAGGACCTGAGTTCTTGACACATGTTCCGAGACTGAGCGCGCTAGCCACATGTGGGGTGTATGGGCACCCCTATCGGCTTAGTACCTTATTTTAAAGTATTGTTCTAGGGTCCACAAAACTAGTTCGGGCTTTATATATTACTACTGTACTTATGCCATGTATGAGATGTTTTTTATCGGTTGCTCGATGAGCATTTATTACTGTTGCATAGGTGCGGCACTCTGTCACAGGAATATATTTTCTATGGCCTCTGCTCGCGTGACAAGTTCACGCAACCTCAGGGTCCGTACAAGGAGGATTAGATATACCTTGTACGGGTAGTTCTTTCGGGTGGCCCCCATGAACTTTATCTGGGTTTGGGAAAGCATCGTGTTCGAGGCCCCGCCGACATACCAATGGGTGTATGTTAATTTATCTGGCAACAAGGGTCGGAGTGCGTGTGGAAACTTTGGTGCACCCCTGCAGGGTTAAATATTTTTGAAAAACCGTGTCCACGGTCATGGATGACTTGGAGCATAGTTTCCCGATCATAGACAACTGTAACTAAAGTTTATTGTTATAATTTGACTTGTATCTGATATGATTAGTAAGTTGGATAACCACCATGGAAATAATGAATAAAATTTCCAATTGTGTGAGTTTCCTCGGCAGGACTTCCTCGATTGGTCTCGAGGGGGAAATACCAGGATGGGTATGTTTGGTGGTAGTATCAGGTTGGGTCCAAATAGATATTTCTCATCTTTATCTGATAGCCCACAGTTGTATTGAGTCTATATAGGTTTTTAGTGCATGATGCGCTGTCGCTTTAGTACACCATACCTATATAGGCGAGATCCGCTGAATTCTAAGTCTCGTCGTGTACTAGACTCAGTACTGACCGCTCTCTTTTTCCTTTGCCCTTTGTCGGCACGCCTTCTGTTTTAGCAGGTTTGAGATCAATGTCGTTAGCAGGGTTACCCTTGTAGCTTGGCATGGGCAGGGTTATGGACGCCATTGGTTATTCTTTAGGGCTCTTAGCCCAATTTGCATATTGTCCATACTCGGACGTTGTATCATTTTCAAGGTGATTTGGATCTTTGTATTGTATATCTGTATTCTTGAATCATTGAGTCGTTGTTGTATATATCTGTTCTATGGGTTCCATCATGGACTATGGTGTAATGATATTACTTCGTTTCCACCTGCACAAAAGTGCCTAGTGGGCATCTTTGAATCATTTCTATGCGGGTTGGCAGGAATTGCTAAAACTTGCATAGGGACGATTCGAGGGTGTTACACAACACCACAAAAGCCTCCCTTGTTCTCCTTTGAATCTCACCCCAACGGGATCTATCCACACTTCCACTATCGGTGGCAATCTGGAACCTCTCACAAGATTGGGGCACTTCTCCACAACTCAATTTGAGGCTCCCAACAACAAGCTTAGGGAAAGATCCACAGCTTAATCGGAGGCTCCAAGTAATCCACAAACATGCAAAACAACTAAACCGTCTAGGGTTCCAAGAACCCAAGAGTAAAAAAGCTTATCGCGTTTCACCCAATCGAATCCTCACCGAGAACTCAAACTGATGCACCAAATGCAATGGCAAGAATAGAAGAAGTTCTCAAGTCCTTCTCTCCCAAATTCCACTAAAGCTACAAAAGCTTATGGGGGAATAAGAGAGTAAGAACAATGGATGAAATCCACAAAAGACACCAAGATCTAGCTCCCAATATGTTCCCCTCACTTAGAGGAGAGATTGATTGGTGGGGTTGTAGATCTAGATCTCCTCTTTCAAATCCCTCAAGAATATGCAAGAATCATAGGAGGGATTTGAGGAATATCAAGCTCAAGAAGGTCAACAATGGAGGGGAGAACTTGCAAGGGTCGGAGGATAACCATTAGGGAAGAAGGGCCCCTTATATAGGCCCACTCACATCCAACCGTTTGCTGCCTTTTGGGGAAAAACCACACCAAAGACTCTGGCTAGGGACCAGAGATTCCGGTATGCAAGCAACTCACACCGGAGATTCCGGTCTATCTCCGGACAATCTTCGAACCCCTATATCGACTGGAACGGACTTGGTTTGACGATCACCCTGGAGACTTGTGCCAAAACTCCGGTTTTGAGAACACTGAAAACTCTGGTCTTTGCACACCAAAGATCCTGGCCTGCGACTTTACACCGGAGATTCCAGAAAAAATCCAGCCTGAGAACCATCATAGTCCAGCAAGGGAGGATAGAACCAAATAAGAGGCAAACTTCAAATGGTGATATCTAGAGTTTGGAAACTCAGATTGACCCGAAACCAATTTTGTTGGAAAGAGGACGACAAG
This sequence comes from Avena insularis, assembly GCA_023614405.1. Taxonomy (NCBI): domain Eukaryota; kingdom Viridiplantae; phylum Streptophyta; class Magnoliopsida; order Poales; family Poaceae; genus Avena; species Avena insularis. The sequence goes on from CM042697.1 coordinate 361,355,876, forward strand.
AGCTACCCAACAAAATATTGGCTACCACCAAGTGAGAATATTTCATCTATTATAATGTGAGATACCTCCCTTGGTAAGAAACCGGAAAACCACCAAGATCAAAATGCAATAAGATATAAAAGGGAAATCTGCTTTTGATGAACTAGAGCTTGTTATTAATATTACCAAAAGCTCTAGAACCTCACATGGATAAGATCCAAATAACAACCAAGAAATGATGATGCTAAGTATGAAAAGGTTTGAGCTCTCTCCAAAATATATGATCGAGTTACTCACTCAAGAGCCCCTCTTGATAGTATGTTTATCTATCCTATAAACCAGTCTCCCCAACTAACACTATGAGACCGATAAGAAAGAAACCCTATCAAGATCATACCTTTGCCTTGTGCATATTCCACTTGATCTTGTACACCTCAAGATGGAGCACATTTCTTGATTGTGCTATCTTGGTGAAGATTCGGAATTTTCTCCCCCATACTCCACTATGTAAGAGACTCTCTTTTAGGAATATCCTCACATATCCATGATAACCATAAGGATGGCAATCTTCAAGCATATGATATCTTTGATATGGTACATTCTTGAACTTGCACTTCATTTCATCTTTCTTTATTATGTTGGTGTCTTGAATGTACACATGAGATATCACACCATATTATTATTCAAGACACACTTGCCATAAGCTCAAATTCTACTTGACCAATCTCCGGATCATTCCATGAATCCTTGAACAACACTTGATCTTCTTCTTCTTCATTTCTTCTACCTTGAAGCCAACACATGCTCCAAGCGATGCCAATGGACAATTCCTACAAGTGCAACTTGATGCAAACATTAGTCCATAGAGATTGTCATTAATTACGAAAACCACACATGGGGCCCACATGCTCTTTTAGAGGTGTTGTGCGCTTCCAGCTACCCATGCACGTCAGGCTACCGACTGGATGTTGAGCGCTGGAGGGGTTCATGTCCCTCCTGTGCCTAAAGGTTCCGCCTGATACGTCCAAAACGTATCTACTTTCTCGAACACTTTGTTATTGTTTCTTATTAAAATTTGTGTGATTTGGATACAACAAACACAGACTGATGCTTTTTTCAACAGAATTACCTTGGTGTCTTGTTTTTGTGCAGAAAATGAACTATCATGAAAAATCCCGAAAAATATGCCAAAAATTATATTTCACCAGAAGATCCACGGAGCCAGAAGGATGGAGAGGAGGCCTGGGGGGCCCAGACCCACCCCAGGTGCGGGCCCACCACTGGCCGCGCCTGGAGGGGGTGCAGCCTCCCCAGGCACTCCCTCGGCCTCCCTTTGCGCCTATAAGTTGCCTTTCAACCTAAAGACCGAGGGGGGGGGGTCGATAGTTTTCTAGAAAGAGTTCCGCTCCACCGCCGCCACCAGAAACCAAGATTCGGATCCAGAAACTCCGTTCTGGCACCCTGCCGGGACGGGGAATTTGGAGAGGATCATCGCCATCGTCATCACCAACGCATCTCCATCAACCACCGATGTTTCCCTCGTCCATGAGTGAGTAAACTCCCATTGTAGGCTTGGGGATGGTAGGGATTGGATGAGTTCTATCATGTAGTCGAATAAGATCTGTTAGGGCATAGTGCCTAGTATATCTATTAGTGCTATTTGACTTTGTTGCAACTTGTTGTGCTTAATGCTTGTCACTAGGGCCCGAGTGCCATGATCTCAGATCTGAACTTATTATTGAATCATTATGATAGTATTGTTTGTGATATTATCTGCAAGTTGTGTACACATATCATTGTCCGGATCCAAAGGCCCCAAAGTGACAATAATTGGGACAACCAGAGGGGATGGCTGCGGTGTTAGGATGACATGTGTTCACAGAGTGTTAATGCTTTGCTCTGGTGCTCTATTAAAAGGAGCACCTTAATTGCCAGTAGTTCCCTAGAGGCCCCGCTGCCACGGGCTGGCTAGACAAAAGATGTTGTGCAAGTTCTCATTGCGAGCACGTATGACTATATTTGGACCACATGCCTAGGATTGTTTAGTACTTAGATGCTTGTTATTATTTATCTGCAATGCCCTAGATCTTGAAGTTACATGTTTAGACTCATCCATGCAATGCCCGTCCATCCATCCCTATGCCTACCGCACTTGAATCCTACTATTACCGTTACTGTTACTATTGCTACTATTTCACTGTTGTTGTTGTTGTTGTTGTTGCTACTACAAAACATTGCTACTGATAAACTTCCGTGAGCAAGAACAATTTCCAGGTGGAGCTGCACTGACAACTCAGTTGTTAAGGCTTGAAAGTATTCTTTGGCTCCCCTTGTGTCGAAACAATAAATTGGGTAATACTACCCGCGAAGACTGTTGCGATCCCCTATACTTGTGGGTCATTAAGACTATTTTCTGGCACCGTTGCCGGGGAGCATAACTTTATTTGTAAGTTCACATGGATCTATTATTGTTTACTGCTACTCCTTTCATCATGGGGAAGTGTCGTGATGGAAAGTTCCCTATTTTACCATCCACTACAAGAAGAGGTAAAGTCCTAAACACCTCTATTGCTCTTGATTCACCGTCTGTTATAAGTAAGCTTGTCACACCACCACCGCATACACATGCTACACACACTGCTACTACTGCTGAGTCTGAAACTGCTTTTGATGCTCATGATGTTACTTCTACTATGCTTGATGCGAGTGGTTCATTAGGTCCTTTTATAGATGCTACTATGGCTAGTCTAGGAAATACCGAAACTCCTAGTGAAGACACTGTTACACATGTTAGCTCACCTGAGGCTAGTGAGAGTTATGATATTAATGATGGTTACGTTGAGTTCAATGATGATTTTGTTGAAGAGTGCCGAAACACACATGGTACTAGGCTATTAAGAGTCTCCTTGCTAGACGTACTATCATACCTAAGTTGTCCTCTGATCCTAAGTTTGCCACTTCTTCCATAGATATTAAAGATGAAGATTATGATTTCTCTGTTGATTTATTTTATTTAGATATTGTTGAGAAAGAACCTTTTTGTGGCACTGAAAATGAGAGTGTTATGGCTCATATGAATGAGCTTTCTACTATGAGTGCTTTGTTCTCTGATTATTTTATGATGTGCAAGTACTTTGTTGCTAAGATCTTCCCTTTTTCATTAAAAGGAGAATCTAGGGCTTGGTTTAATAGATTACCTCCTGGTTCCATTGATAGCCCTGATTGCTTGATTGCTTCTTTCTTCCAGAAATATTTTCCTCCCAGTGCTAGACATGTTGCTTTGTAGAGACTTTTTGATTTTAAACAGGGAGAAGAAGAGAAATTGCCCGAGTCATGGACAAGATTCTGTGCCTTGATTCATGCATATCCTGGATGTCCATTACCTAAGAATGAGCTTCTTGATATTTATTATAATGGACTAAATGATGATTCTAGGACATACCTAGATAGCTTTGCTGATTGTGTTTTCAGGAAAAGAACTCCTACAGATGCTAAAGAATTAATGACCAAGATAAGCAAAAATTATGATGACTGGACTTCAACTGAGATAAATACACCTGAGCCTATTACTCCTGAACCAGTTGTTCCTAAACCAGTTCCAACACCAACAACAAAGAAGAGGGGAGTTATTGCATTAAATGATGAAGTGATGAAGGAAGCTAAGAAGTGTCTTAAGGAGAAAGGTATTAGAGCTGAAGATGTGAAGAATCTACCTCCTATAGAAGAATTATGTAAGCCAATTCCCCACTCATCTACTATTGAGGTACACTCTCTCCAACACTTTGATGAAGATGATATCCCTTATGGTAAGCCTCTTGATCAATGTTTAGAGGAACTTGACTTTTTTATTGTTAAACAAGGGTATTTTAATAAACAAGTTCAGAATCATTTATTGGAAAACTCTAGAGATATCCATGAGTTGAAAGATATTATGGAAAGAACTTATAATAATATTAAAATGCTTTGTAAACACTTTCAAATGGTTCAAACCCAACTTGATCAACTTGCTAAGGTACAAAAGGATATGCTAGTTAATGATTTAGGAGACAAACATGCTTATGGAATTAGAACTAGGAGTGGTATAGCTACTCAAGATACTCTATATCCTGAAGGATACCCTAAAAGAATTGAGCAGGATTCTCAACAAGGCGAAGATAGTGGTAGTCCTCGTAAGAGAAAGAAAAATAAACATAAGATAGTTGAGGAACCACTTGAACCTGCTGTAGATCCTAATAGTATATCTGTCTCTGATGCTGAAACTGAGAGTGGTAATGATAAAAATGAGTCTCCTAATAAGGAGGAAGGTGAGGAAGAACCTGACAAGCACACTAAGAACACTAGATACACAAAGGAAGATTTTATTGCTAATAAACATGGTAAAGAGAGAAAACCTTGGGTGCAGAAACTTATGCCTTTTCTAGGTAAGAAACACAAGTCAAAGGAGGAAGAACACTACAACAAGTTTTGTGAGTGGATGAAACCTTTATTCTTGCAAATTCATTTGACTGATGCTATTAAGTTGTCTCCTTATTCAAAGTATATGAAGAATATTGTCTCTAATAAAAGGAAGATTCCTAATGAGGAGATTTCTACTCTACTTGCTAATATTCCTTAAATGGTAAGGTTCCCAAGAAACTTGGTGATCCAGGTATACCAACTATTCCTTGCTTTATTAAGAACAATTATGTTAGAATTGCTTTATGTGATTTGGGAGGTAGAGTTAGTGTTATGCCTTTTTCTCTCTATAAGAGACTCCAGCTAGAAAAGTTGATACCAACTGATATATCTTTACAAATGGCTGATAAGTCAACTACTATTCCTGTTGGTATATGTGAGGATGTTCCTGTTCAAGTATCTCATAATTGCTTGGTTCTGACTGATTTTGTTGTGCTTGAAATGCCTGAAGATGATAATATGTCTATTATTCTTGGGAGACCTTTTCTTAATACCGCAGGTGCTGTCATTAATTGTAATCATGGAAAAGTAACATTCAATATTGATGACAAAGAGCATACTGTTTATTCCCCAAGAAGGTTGTTAAGAGCTATTGCCTGAATTCCATTGAAAATATTGAGAGCATCAAGGTTGGAGAAATATATTGTCCCATTCCATAAGAAAATTTTGAAACTATTATGATTGGGACCATTGCTATAAAGTATGAGGTAACATAATCACCTTGTGGAATGCAAAGTTTTGTTTCATATAAGATTGTTTTGGTAACAAGACTTGATCAACCTTGTTAACAAAAGGATTTTAATGAACAAAACAATGTTTTCACAATGGTTATACTTGCTCACTTTTATTTTTCTCCTTTCCAATCCTTGTTTTTCCTCGTGCCTAACTTAAAGGACTTAAAGAAAAGTACTTGTTGGGAGATAACGCAAGAGTTTCCTTGAGTCTTGGAAGTTATTAATTCAGTAATAACCTCTCCTTATACTTTTTGTTTGCTTTTTGTGCCAAGAATGGCTTCTAATGAGAGGGAAGTAATATTTGGGGAGTTGCTGTCCCGAAACAGATTTCTGTCCTCCACCATAAAAATTCATGAGGAGTCTCTATAAGTCGGATTGAGCTGAAAATTTATGAATAAATCCCCCAGTATGTTAGATAACTTTCGTTAGTTCACCACATTTTGATTTGAGCAATATAAGGTCTTCTAAAAAATCGGTTTCTACCCGCTAGTCTGTTTTGACAGATTTTTGCCATTATTTGCATTTGCTTCTTATTGATTCCTTTTCGGGTTATTTTTGGGAAATTGAGCTTTTTTAGGGAATTGCTATAGTATCTTGTGTCTTTAGTGAAAGTTTTGCTGTTTTAAAACTAAACCCCAAAGGTCTATTATCTTTTGAATGCACTAATGTTGCTAATGAAGATTGTGTGAAGTTTTGTATGAAGGAAAATTTTCAGGTGTAAGGAAAGAATGATGTAATGAGATGAAGAATGGACAAAATCTCAAGCTTGGGGGGACACACCCCGTGTCACCCCAATAAATATTCAAGAGGTACAAGCGTCAAAGCTTGGAGGTGCCCAAGGCATCCCTTCTTCATCAATAAAAATCTCAGGTCTTTCTAGACACTTCGTTTTTATTGTTTCATGCACAGTTGTGTTGTTCTTGGAGCATCTTAGTTTTTTATTTGTTTGGTTTTCTTTTGCCGAACTAGTGCACCTATACACCTGACAAGTGTATTGCGTGTGTTGGGGACACAAGAGACTTCTTGTATCTTGATTGCAGGGTTGCTTGAGAGGGGATACCTTTTACCACTTCCTCCCTGCGTTCGATAAACCTTGGGTAATCCACTTAAGGGAAACTTGCTCTGTTCTACAAACCTCTGCACTTGTAGGCCCAACAACTGTCTACAAGAATAGAAGTGTGTAGACATCAAGCTCTTTTCTGGCGCTGTTGCCGGGGAGGTAAGGTAAAAGGTACTCACATCCTCCGATGTGAGTGCTCGAAGTTATTTCCTTTAGATTCTGCAATTTTGTCTTTTTGTTTCTTGTTTTCACTAGCTAGGCTTAATGGAAAACAACAACAAAATTAGAGAGCTCTACAGTATCTATCTTGAGTTAGGACATGAAGTGTTTGAAGAGAAAATTAAAAAACCTATGGAACTTTATTTGCATGCTAATAGCAATGTTATTAGTATGAATTCTTTGGACACCAATGTTGCTAATGATATGGAAAAGTCTAAGCTTGGGGAAGCTAGTTTTGATGAAAATGCTCTTTTTAGTCCCCCAGCTTTGGAAGATAGCTATTCTATTGCTTATGATGATACCAAACCTCCAATTTATGATGATTACAATGATGAGTATGATATTTTTAGTCCACCTACAATTGAGGAGAAAATTAATTATGATTACAATCTTCCTCCTATATTTGATGATTATGGTGATGAGAATAACAATGATAGCTATTTTGTTGAATTTGCTCCCACTACAATTAATAAGAATGATTATGCTTATGTGGAGAGTAATAATCATTTTATGCATGTGGCTCATGATAAGAATGTTTTATGTGATAGTTATATTGTTAATTTTATTCATGATGCTACTGAAAGTTATTATGAGAGAGGGAAACATGATCTTATGCATCTCAAAAATATTAAGTTTCCCCTCTTTACGTTGAAAATTTTGAAGTTGCATTTGTTTTGCTTTCCTATGCTTGTTGCTTTGTGCTTTCATGCCTTGTTTCTTTACAAGATTATTATGCATAGGAAGTGTGTTAGACTTAAATGTTCTTTGAATTTGCTTCTTGATGCTCTCTTTTACTTCAATTGATATTTCTTATGTGAGCATCTTCTCAAGCTATCAAGCCTAACTTAAAGGCGTTAAAGAAAAGTACTTGTTGGAAGATAACCCAAGAATTTTCTTGAGTCTTGGAAGTTATTACTTCAGTAATGACCTCTCCTTATCCTTTTTGTTTGCTTTTTGTGCCAAAAATGACCTCCAATGAGAGGGAAGTAAGATTTGGGGGGTTGCTGTCCCGAAACAGATTTCTGTCCTCCACCATAAAAATTTGTGAGGAGTCTCTGTAAGTAGGATAGAGCTGAAAATTTACGAATAAATCCCCCAGTATGTTAGCAAACTTTCGTTAGTTCAACACGTTTTGATTTTAGAAACACAAGATGTTCAAAAAAATCGGTTTCTACCTGCTGGTCTGTTTTGACAGATTTCTGCCATTATTTGCATTTGCTTCTTATTGATTCCTTTTTGAGTTCACTTTAGGTGAATTGAGATTTTTGAAGGATTTACTACAGTAGCTTGTATTTTAGTGAAAAGCCTTGCTGTTCCAAAGCTTTGCTAGAGGTCTAATATCTTTTGAATACACTAATGTTGCTAATGAATATTGTGTGAAGTTTTGTATGAAGAAAAAATTTCAGGTGTAGAGAGAGAATGATGCAATGAGATGAAGAATGGACAACAGCTCAAGATTGGGGATGCCACATGGTGTCACCCCAAGAAATATCCAAGAGGTACAAGCGTCAAAGCTTGGGGATGCCCAAGGCATCCCCTTCTTCATCAATAAAAATCTCAGGTCTTTCTAGACACTTCGTTTTTATTGTTTCATGCATTGTTGTGTTGTTCTTGGAGCGTCTTAGTTTTCGTTTTTGGTTTTAGTTTGCTTAGTTTGCTTGAGTAAGTTGGTTGGTTACACCACACTTCTTTTGGAGAGATACACACTCTGTTTCCATTGCATAGAACACTCTAGTTTTTACTCTTATTGTTTTGTGAGTGTTCACTTTTGCTAGCACTGCGTTCAGCCCTAGTTTTCTTGTGCTTTCAGCTTAGAAATTTTTAGTTCTTCTTTGTGGATTTGTGAGACAATCTCACTGGTATTTATTGATTATTATCTTTGTGAGTTGTTTCAAATAGGTTGATTAGTGTTGGAAAAGAGTAGTAAGTTCTTGCTTGTAAGTGGTACAAAAGGGAGCTTGTTTTGACTACGACTTAGACTTTAGCATGATATGCTAGGTGTTGTTTTGACCTTATGCTTAGTAATTATTGTTGTAGCATGTCTTGTTCCAAACAATTAGGAGTGCTTAATGTGCCTTGAAGGAATCATGCGTTGTTTTAGCATACAAAAGCATAGTATGGCGGTATTCTCCTTTGATGCTTTCTTTGGGTTGACTTAGCACATGCTCACACCATGTTATGACTATGATAAGTCACCATAGCCTCTATGATCATTTAGTACTTGACTTGTAGTAACACTCTATGCTTTGATTATGGCCATTATGCTCTCTTAGTTGGTTGCTCCCAGTCTTTTGCTAGCCTCCACTTGTATGAGTAAGCTCTAGTCATGCTTCCAACTCCCAAGAAACCAAGTTATTCCAAAGTTTCCACTATAAACTCCTATGCATGGTGTGTTACACCATTCCAAGTATATTCTTATTTTCAGCTATCTTCCAATTAAAAACTATTTTGTCATGTGAAAACTTAGTGATTAAAGCCCTCACAAACTTGATGGCACACTTTATATTCTTTGCCCCTAATAAAGTTGAACCATTGTGTCATCTATGTTGTATATGATTGCACTTATACGTTGGAATTAGCAGAACCGTGCTGTCACGGGGAACGTTTTCAACATTGCACTTGTACTTTGTACTCAGTTGATATCATGCTCTTTTGTCTATGGATGTCACCGGTGTGAAATAAAGAGGGAGCTTGTAAGTCCATGGAGTTTGTATTATGTGTTAGAGAAACGCCTGGGCCGCTCTCCTAAACCATGCCTAATCATGGTGGAAACTTGCAGCATCACCATAGTGACATCTATGAAGCATTCTTCTTATAAAAAAGAGACACATTGATAAAAGAGGAAAGAGAGAAAAAAGCACCATATTCCCATGGTAAATAAGAAGATTGCTGAGATGCTCATTGTCTGCTTGCCTTGTCATTTTGGTTATGGGAAAGCTTCTTTACCATGTGCAAGGGGTAGCCCATTGGCGGTTCTCAATGATATGCAAATACTTACAATGACAAGAACTTATAGGTGACCAAAGTTGAGTAGCATGAGGTGTGGCCCTCGTATTCAAGGGACTTGAGATTGCCAATTTATACTTCGTCAAGCATATACTTCATATTTGTTCACTTTAACCTTAATCACTTCAAGATGCTTATGATAGGGGTAATGAGGGATAAAAGCTAACAAGTACCATAATTTTTGGAAGCTCTTTTTGTGTAAGATCCATCCTTTTTCCTTTAGGTCATTTTGGAGGTTGAGCATTCTGCACTTGACTCTATCACCAAGTTCTTTGATGGTCTTCCAAGCTGCATCCCTTGCTGATTCAAAGAATGTAGTGTGCACCACTGAATTGGTGAACATGCAGAATCCTTTTTCCTGGTGGTTGTCTTCCTTGTTTTTATACAAGTGAAGTTGCACCCACCAGTATTCAACTCCTTCATCCATCACAGGAAAACCTTTGTACACGGCTGCACCTTGTATCTCTAATGCAACCATGAGGTCCTTGAGAGCCTTGGGGAATTCTGTCTCACACTCCAAGGTCATTGTCATGAGTGATCCTTTCCTTACGGCTTCGTTGATGGAGTTCATCTACAAATAGAGATGAGAAGAAGATTAGAAAAGTTTACGAGAAGAATAGACAAGTGTAGAAGTTGCTGAAAATTTTTCCTTAGTGGTTTCCAATCCTAGGATCATAATCCTACAGGCAACACAGTGCTCTGATACCATCTGTAAGATCCCTCCTTTATAAAGGAAAAAAGGATCCCTGTGATTGCAATGCTAGTCCCTGGATCAATGCTAGCATCCACAGTTTAAGATGAAGTACACAGATACAAAGGTCATTATTACAGCCATTCCAGAGATAAACATAGTCTTTACAACTCCAAGGCCACAGGCCTAGTACAAGAGTTTGAATAAGTAAATAAATAAAAGTCTTCATCTTCATGTGCCACAGGCAAACATGTTGAGTGTAGACTCATGACACCTAATCCTCATCAGAGTAACCTGCAACATCACAAGTTACAGCCACAGTGGGTCAATACATTGGAATATTATTGGCAAGTGATACCTTAGTATAATTTAGGTGGACTAGTTACTATATGAAATTTGGCTAAGTGTAGCTTGGCTTGCTTTGCTCAAAATAGGTTTTGCCTATTAGTTGAAATCACTAAGTTTTTCTTTGTCAAAACTTTTCCCAAGGAACCACCAATAGACATTGAGGTCCTTTACCCTTGTTCACCCACAAGTTTTTATTTAGAAATTGGGATGAGGAGATTCTTGGTAGCTTCCATGTCTTGATGCTCAAGTTGTCCTTTTCCAGGGACATGGCTAAGTACTTAGATTTTTCCTTCTGCAGAGGTTGTGCACTTTCCCCACCAGACTTGATTTTCACCAAGACAGGACCTTTCAGAAGCCTTCCCTTAGACCAAATGGACGCGCTCCAACCTATCATTCCCACTACCACCAACTGTCCAAATGGCTAAGTTCTAGCAACCTATATGATCCAGGCAGAGCCCATATTGCCAAGTGGCTGCACTAGAAGCTTCTCAACACTTGGCCTCTAAAATCTCTTTGTTCCTGGGTGGCTTTCCACAAGTGAGATACACAAGGTTCACCAGTCCCCTGGCCTTGTGTAACCACTCAACACAAACCATTCCTTCCATTCCACCCAGGTGTTTCATTAACTTAGTTGTTTTATTAGGCAAAACACAAGTCCAAAGACTTAGAAATATTTTCATCATAGCATGTATAATTCACCAACCCTTGGTTGCTACTAGCTAGGCTAAGCATGGCATAGATAAGCATCTTAACTTACAAATTTCCTAGCAATTCTACAACTACTAGGATTTCCCAACATGGCATATAAGCAAAATATAGCATGCAAGACTAGCAAAATATTTCTAATGCTTAGTAGAAAACATAGGGACAAAAATATTCATGAAGTACCACTTGCCTTGGTAGTTTGGAGAGTAGCTACACTCCTCACAATCACAATCACTAGCACCAAAATCTACACAAAATTGTAGCAACAAATCACATACAAAACATATACAATCAAAAATATGTGTATGCATGCAAAATGATATGTGATGATTTTTAAAACCCAACAAAGCAAGTCTACAGTACTGGTTCATAAACGAGTTAAAAACTTGTCAAACAACATTTATTTAAACCCTAAATCATTTCCTAAACATTTCATATACTCAAATTAGCCCTACACAAGTTTCTGCAAATAAAACCATTTTAACAGAAGCAAAACATTAAATGCATTGTATATTTAGAAAGGGCTTGCTCTCCTGATTCCATTGATATAAAATTTGTCAAATTCTAACGTGGGAATCAAAAGTTATAGCCAAAATAAATTTGAACATCTAATAGATTCAAATCTAGTTTTAAATCTAAACTACTGCCACGCGTCTTAATCTAATTGGCCCGTACCGCTTCGCTCAGGATCGTGCCTGTGAGCCGTTAGATCAACATAATCTGCACGGCCCAGATCTACTCATAACGGTTCGTTAAGTGAACTAATCTCGCACGCTGGATCCAGATCTAATGGCTCTGGATCAAACGGCGACAAGCTGGCGGCCTCTGGCGGCGTGGGCGCTTCTGAGATGGCTAGGGGTCGTCGAAGACGCTACGAAATGCTTGACGACGTTGATGCTCAACCTGGCGACGCTTGGCAAGGGCACTGCACCGGGCCTTGGAGCTCGTCGGAGTTGCGGGTGGCGTCTGTTGCTTGATGTCGAGGTCGTTGCCGAGGCTCTGCGTCGACCTAGCACAAGCCATAGGGTTTAGGAGACGCGTAAGGGTCTGGCGAACAGGACAGTACCAAAGGGAAGGCAAGGGGCGCTCGATTCTTACCGCTATTGCTCGTCGGAGTCGAGCGGCGGCTCTGGTGGTTGCGGGCGTGAACGAAGACGGCGTCCTGGGTCACGAGCAGGCAAACCAGGGGTGTTAGCAGATGCACAATGAAGTGGCGAGGCTGTCTGCAAGAACCAGAGGGAGAGGGGCGCACGAGGCTCACCGGAATCGGCCGGGTGCTCCTGTCACAAGGTGCAAGGATGAATGCGGGCAGCCTGGGGCCGCTTGGTGCTCGGAGGTTGGGGGAAATGGAGAGGGGGAAGAGGGGGTTTAAGTAGGCTAGGCGGGGGCGTGAATTACTCCTGCAATCAATGCGAATTGACGAGCGAATCAACCAGGTAACGCATGGCGTGATTTGGGGAAGAACACGTCGCGGTGAGGGTGGAGACGACGCCGTGTGGGCCTTGGTTGTCAGCGAGAGAAACAGAGGGGGAGTGGGTCCTGCACATCCACTCGGGTGGGCGTGTGAAGGAAAAGCGGATCATGGGTGGGGGTCTTGGAGCTGGGCCAGTTGGGCCAGATTCGACTGAAGGCTTAATTTTTTTCTCTGTTAAGCTTTTTCTTTTTCTGTTTGCTTTTCTAAAATGGTTTCCAAACTTCAATTCAAATCTGTTTGATTCCAAAACTTTTCAGGATTTTTGTACAATAAATCTTGTACTCAAATAAGTGTCAAACACATCTGTTCACTCAAACACACTTGGGTCTTTTGAAAATAAAATAAAACCATGCCTTTATGAGGTGTGATAATAGGCATAGAATTGGTTTTATTTCATATTTTGCTTTGAGACTTTGCTCAAGTTTTTGAAAGCACTTGAGTTTGGATTCTAAACAATACTGAATGGTTAACAGTACCTTTCTCAAAAAAAGTAGCACAAGGGCTTGAGTAAACTTACATAAAATATTGAGCAACAATGCTCCTGTTTTTGAAATGAAATCCTAAATGATCATGGATGCATGGATGATATGCATGAGTTTGAAACATGATTTTAGGGATGTTACAAATCTAACCCCCTTAAGGTGAATCTCGCCCTCGAGATTTGGATTGGCTAGCAAATAGGTGAGGGTGGTCTTTCCGAAGATCATCTTCCCTTTCCCATGTTGCTTCTTCTTCGGAATGATGGTTCCACTGCACTTTGCAAAACTTGATAGTCTTAGTCCGTGTGACTCTTTCTGCAGTCTCAAGAATATTGATAGGCTTCTCTTCATAAGTGAGATCACTCTCCAACTGGACCTCTTCCAAAGGTATAGTATCCTTCAAAGAAGTTTCTTCCATTTCTGGATGACATTTCTTAAGTTGACTCACATGAAACACATTATGGACAGCTGACAGAGACTCTGGCAGTTCAATTTCATAGGCCACTTCTCCTTTACGACTCAGAATCTTGAATGGTCCCACATATCTTGGGGCCAACTTTCCTTTGACTCCGAACCTCTTCACTCCACGAAGTGGTGACACTCTAAGATAAGCTCTATCACCAACTTCGTAGGTGACTTCTCTACGCTTAGGATCTGCGTAGCTTTTCTGTCGGGACTGTGCTATCTTCAATCTGTCTTTAACCAACTTGACCTTCTCTTCGGCTTCTTTGATAAGTTCTGGTCCGAACAAACTTCTTTCTTCCACACCATTCCATAACAATGGGGTGGTACATTTTCTCCCGTAGAGAAACTCAAATGGTGCCATCTCAATGCTGGCTTGATAGCTGTTGTTATACGAAAATTATACGTAAGGCAGACTTTCATCCCAACTGGCTCCATAGTCTAGGGCACATGCCCTCAACATGTCTTCAAGAATCTGATTAGTCCTTTCTGTTTGCCCATCAGTTTGAGGATGAAAAGCAGTGCTGAATTCCAACCTCGTTCCCAATGACTCATGTAGCTGTCTCCAAAAATGGGATGTGAATTGAGTTCCCCTATCAGACATAATGCTCTTTGGTACTCCATGTAGACATACAATTCTACTCATGTAGATCTTAGCCAACTTAGCACTTGTATAGGTTGTCTTCACGGGTATGAAATGAGCTACTTTAGTTAGGCGATCCACTACTACCCAAATAGAATCATATCCTGACCGGGTCCTTGGTAATCCGGTAATGAAATCAATACCAATCTTGTCCCACTTCCAATCAGGAATAGGTAGTGGTTGAAGCAAACCGGCTGGTTTCTGATGTTCCGCTTTCACTCTACTACACACATCACACAAAGCAATATGTTCGGCGATGTCCTTCTTGAGATTATTCCACCAAAATCTTTCCTTCATATCCATGTATATTTTGGTGTTACCCGGATGAATGGAATACGCTGAGTTGTGTGCTTCTTGCAAAATCAGTTTCCGAAGCTCCGGATCTTGTGGAACACAGATACGTTTCCCATGACATAAAGTACCTTGTTCGTCTTCATGGAACCCTTTGGCTTTTCCTTTGCCAATCTTTTCTTTAATCTCTTCAATTTCCTTATCAATCTTCTGGGCTTCTTTGATCTTGTCCAACAAAGTGGGTTGAACATCCAAAGACATGAGATGTCCTTCAGGCACAATTTCCAATCTGAGATCTCTAAATTGGGCACACAAATCATCTGGCAATTCTCCTTTGGTAAGGCCATTCACAAAAACCTTACGGCTTAAGGCATCCGCTACAACATTTGCTTTACCGGGATGGTATTGCAAACTTAAGTCATAGTCCTTGATGAGTTCTAGCCATCTTCTTTGTCTCATATTAATTTCCTTCTGGGTGAAGATATACTTCAAACTCTTGTGATCTGTGAACACTTCACATCGCTTTCCCAAAAGATAGTGTCTCCATGTTTTGAGTGCATGGACAATAGAGGCTAACTCTAAATCATGAGTAGGATAGTTCACTTCATGAGTTTTGAGTTGTCTCGAGGCATAAGCCACAACTTTTCCTTCTTGCAAAAGTACTGCACCCAAACCATGATGAGATGCATCACAATATACTTGGAAATCTTTTTCCAAGTCTGGCAAACACAATACTGGTGCTGTCACAAGTCTCTTCTTCAATTCCTGAAAACTGAGTTCACAACCTTCAGACCAAGCAAATTTCTTGTCTTTCTTTAGCAATTCTGTCATAGGCTTAGCAACCTTGGAGAAATTCTCAATGAACCTTCTGTAGTAACCTGCTAAGCCAAGGAAACTACGAACTTCCTTCACTGACTTGGGAGATTCCCATTCAGTTACAGCTGAAACTTTAGCAGGATCAACTGCTACACCATCTTTTGTCATAACATTTCCAAGAAATCCAACTTCATTCAACCAGAATTCACACTTGCTGAATTTGGCATACAGTTTATGCTCTCTAAGTTTCTCAAGTATCAAACGTAAATGTCCTTCATGCTCTTCTTTGCTCTGGGAGTAGATTAAAATGTCATCGATGAAAACGACAACAAACTTATCAAGGAATTCCATGAACACCTTGTTCATCATATTCATAAAGTATGCTGGAGCATTGGTCAAACCAAATGGCATCACGGTATACTCATACAATCCATACCTTGTAGTGAAAGCTGTTTTAGGTATGTCTTGCTCCCTTATCTTGAGTTGAAAATAGCCTGACCGGAGATCAATCTTTGAGAACACACAAGCTCCTTCTAGCTGATCAAACAAGTCATTGATTCTAGGCAAAGGGTATTTGTTCTTAATAGTTACCTCATTGAGTGAACGGTAATCTATGCATAACCTTTGACTTTTATCCTTCTTCTCCACAAACAAAACTGGGGCTCCCCAAGATGAAGAACTTGGTTGAATAAATCCTTTCTGCAACTGCTCTCCGAGTTGTTTCTTGAGTTCTTTCAGTTCATCAACTGACATCTTATACGGTCTCTTTGCTATTGGTCCAGATCCTGGTAGCAAATCAATAAGCAACTCCACATCTCTATCTGGTGGCATCCCCGGCAATTCTTCTGGAAACACATCCGGATATTCACTCACAATTGGCACACTGTCTATGCTAACCCCCTTAAGAGAATTTAGCTTACTCCCTTTTGATTCAAAGTTAGCTTGAATTTAATCCGTTTTCTTTCCGGGGTTGTGAGTGCGACAGTACGATTAGCACAATCGAGTACTCCTTCATACTTAGCCATCCAATCCATTCCCAATATTACGTCCAGTCCTTGGGAATCTAGGATTATCAGACTCACTGGAAACTTATGCTTTCCAAACTCTATTACTAGATCCCGGCATCCAAGACTTACTATCATATCTCCACCTGGAGAACTAACTTTTATTGGACACCCAATGTTTTCAGTTGGAAACCCATTTCTATCAACAAATGCTTTTGATATGAATGAATGCGATGCTCCAGTATCAAAAAGAACAAATGCTGGAATAGAATTAAGTCTGAACTTACCAGCAACAGCATCAGGCTCCTCATAGACTTCCTCCACATTGATGTGGTTAACTTGTCCCTTCTGAAAAGGCTTGGGCTTGTTGGGTCCTTCAACTTTCTTTTCTGGGCATTCATTTGCATAATGCCCCATCTTCTTGCACTTGAAGCATTGAACCTGACTAATGTCCTTCTTGACAGGCTGGCTTCCACTGCCACTTCCATTCCCACTGTGGTGGCTCTTATATCCACCCTTGTGGTTCTTGTACTTGTCATTGTCATGACCACGATGATGCTTGTTGTCATGACGGTTGTGGTTGTGGTGCTTGTTGAATTTCCCGTGCTTGTGGGATCCTGAGCTTCCGCTGTCATCATAATGGGAACGTTTGTGAGACGATCCCGAGCTGTGCTTGTCCGAGTGCTTTCTCTTCCTGCTCTCAACTTGCTTCATTTTATTCTCCAAAATAGCAGCCTTATCACAAAGAGACTGGTATGTGGGAACATATGCCACATCCAACTGCAGGTTTAGCTCATCGTTCAACCCTTCGAGGAACTTTTCTTTCCTCTTAGAATCAGTGTCAACTTCATCCGGTGCATATCGTGCCAGATTGTTGAACTCCTCAATATATTCAGCCACGCCGCGGTGGCGCTGCTTCAGATTATGGAACTCTTTCTTTTTCAGACTCATCACTCCATATGAGATATGAGCAATACGAAAGCCATCCTCAAAGATAGCCCATGTCACATCTTCTATGGGAGTGGTGATCTGGAAGTTATCCCACCAAGTGGCGGCTGGTCCTTCCAGCAAATGTGCTGCAAATCTGACCTTTTCTGCATCAAGATAAATTACAGTTACCAAGTCCTTGTTCACAGAGCGTAGCCAATCATTGGCCACCATGGAATCAGTTGTTCCTGAGAACTTTGCTGGCCTCAATCTCAAGAACCTTGTAAGCATGTCAAAACCCGATGGGTTGTTGTTGTTATTGTTGTTGTTGTTTTGGTTCTAGATGAGCGTCATCATCATTTGCATCAGCTGAGTCTGTGCTGTCATCATTTGTTGCATTTCTGGAGTGATGTTGTTTTTGTTGGGGTTGGGATTTGCACGACGGGGAGGCATCTGTGGTTTGTTCAATAGAGATAAGAATGAGATACCCATAGATGCTTTCATGCACAATACATCACATAAACAAACACAAAGCAAGCAACAAAAAGGATAAAGGTTCAACAACAAGATAACAAGTTCGCAAAGTAAAACACACACAAATAACAAGCCATCCACATGTTGGATGGTCAATAACAAGTTCTCAACATTAAGTACGATAATAAATGATAAATGAGTAGTCAAATCTACTCCTCGGCATCAACTTCCTCCTCGACAAAGGTAAGACCTGCATTCTCCATTGCGGTCTTGTATTCCTCGACATTGGCGGTCAAGGTCTCTATCTTGGCTTTGAGAGCCCTCTTCTGGGAACGAAGCCTCTCAATCACCGTCTGCTGATGCTCGAGCTCGAAGTCCTTGGCCTGCAGTTCTTTAGTCATGTCCCGGATCTTCTTGTTCCTATCCTGGACTCGCTTCTCCTGACTCTTGAACTTTCTGTCCTGGCTCTCGAACTTTGCCTCCATCTCCTTGACTATCTCATCTTGCTCCGCGAAGAGCTTGTCCTTCTCATGAAGCTGCACCTGGAGTTCGCCATTGTTGAGCATGACGTTTGTCCTGTCAGTGTCTACGTGCCTAATGAGAGCCTCTAAGTCCTGGAGGTATAGACGAATCGGCTCTGCTGTGTCCCTCGAATCGTCCTCGAAGTCGATGGACTCTCCATCCTCACGTCTACCGAAGACGTGGAAGTGAGTACCTCTAACCTGTCGGGAGTGTCTCCCTAGCAGACGTCCTATCAGATCCTGCATGACTACCTCAAGGCCTCTCTCCTTGTCATCATGCATGAGCTTGAAGATGATTGTCACATCCCAAGATTTTCCAAATCTTGTTATGTGAAAAATAAATGAATAAAATAAAACTTTGTTGATTTTCAGGGTGAGAAGAAACTTTTTGATTCCAATTGGAAACCTTCAAACCTATTTGATCAAACAAATCCTAAAGGGATTTGAAAAGATAAACAATTAATAAAGAAAATTTGGATAATTGGAATTACTATTTTTGGATCTTTCAATAAAAGATTTGGTTTTCAAATAAAAAGGTAGAAAATAAATAAGGATTATTTTATAGAGCCAAATTAAACCTTGGCCAAGCTTTTGAAATAAAATATTTCTATTTGATAAAAATAGTAAAGGTTTGTTTAAATAAAATAATAAGGATTTAATATCCAATTTTATTAGAAATAAAGGTTTCACTATTTTAATTAAACATCAAAATTTGTTATTTTATTTTAAACAAGTTTTCCAAGTATTTTATATTTTCAAATAAAACCTACTGATTTGGTTTTGATAATATTTAGATTTCAAATGGAGAATTTAAATAAATAAATCAAAACCTATTTGAATTAATAAATAAAGTCTATTTTATTTAATTATTAAATAGATCCTAAAAAGAATAAAAATATTATTTTATTTTGGGACTTGGAATTGTGTTGTTAAACAGAACCAAAACTCAATGCAAAGTTTGGAGGAGTTTTGAGTTGATTTGTTATTTGAATTATTTGATTGAATTTCAAAACAGAAAATCAATTAGAAAAAGAAAAGCATTCAGAACAAAAAAATACAAAAGGGAGCCAGCCCAGCCGGCCAGCCCAACTAGGCCCAGCAAGCCCACCTATCCCCTTCCCTGAAACGTTTTCCTCACTCACGAAACGACCCACACAGATGCTGCCAGATGGACCCCATTTCCCTTTCCCCTCTCTCGCGGGCCCACCGCCACTCACCGTCTTCAACCCCCGACGACCTTCAAATCCTCGTCGCTTTACGCCAATGAAGGCACCAATCAATTCGCGTTAATCTCTCCATTAACCCTCGCTGCGACCACGCGTACTAAACCGCCTGCTCCTCCTCCTCCCTTTCCCCTGAACGTTGCACCCCCTCTGCCCCTAGGCCGAGCAAATTTTGACCTGGAATGCCCTCTGCTCCGACGAGCTGTCCGGCCAATTCCATCCTGTACCTGCCTCCCCTTGCCCCTTGGATGCTACGAGCTCGTTCACCATCACCGTGCGCTTCTTCCAGTACCTCCCACTTATGCGCTTTCGTGCCCACGCCTCGCCTTCGTCTTCGTCGGGAACCACCGCCGTGCATCAACTCCGGCGAAGCTCATTGCCAACTCCGTGCCCCTTGCCCTATGGTGAGTTCCATTTCAACCTGTACAAACTTGCACATCCTCCTGACATGATCTCTTGCTCGCTTGCACCCCAGACGCCCACCTCCGACAACATCTGACCGCACCCGAGGAGAAGTACAACTCCGACGAGCGATTCAGGACTACCCTATGCGCCCCTCGTCGAACCCACAACACGTTGAGCTTCCCCCCACGCTACTACGAACACGGTGAGAATACTCCCTTCCTTCCTTGCTTCCTGCATTGCCGTTTCTCGTCGTGGCGTTACTGTCGAGCGCCGCCTGAACTTGGTCAAGGCGACGATAGCCGTTAGATGACGATCCAATGGATACGATAGATCACTAAATGCTGAAGAGGTACACAACCTGTGCCACTCGATCTGACTTGATCCAACGCACCAGAGAACGTGATCCGGCCGAAGCGGTACCGACGAATAAGAAAGCGCCACGTGGCTTAGGCTTCGATTTAAAATAGATTTGAATCTATTAGATTTGTGATTTTGTAAATTGCACAACTTTTATTCTACACGTCCAAATTTTGCAAATTTTATATCAATGGATTCAGAAAAGCAAGCCCTAGCCAACCATGCCATTTGTTTAGTAAAAAGCCTCTAGTAAAATGTTTGTTTTTGCAGAAACTTATGTATGCTTGTTTAGGATGTAAAAATTGTTCAAAAATGATTTTGGGGATAAAATCTTTTGCAAATGGTGTGTTTTGAACCTACTGACCCTAGCAATCACTTTGTGGTTTCAAAAATATATTTGGTGAAGGAAAAGAATGATCCTTTGATTTAAAACCAATTCTAGTCAAATAAAAATATGGTTTATTTATTAAAAATGGTTTGAAGGGAAACCTTTGGGAAATGTTTTGTTTTAAACTCTCTGACCCTAAACACAAAGTTTTATGGTTTGAAAACATATTTGGTGAACCCTATAGATTAATGCCTTATTGAAAACATTTTTACACCACATAAAATGATACCTTGTTTTGAAAATGGTTTATGAAGTGAAATCTTTTGCAAATGACTTTGCCACTTTATAAAATAACCATTAGGTGTTTTCAAATGTTTATGACCCATTAGAAACCACTTTTACAAATAAAACAACCCTTTTGCATGTTTGCATGTATTGTTTTGTTTTATTATTTTATGTGATGTTTTGCTTGAATGGTAGATTGAAATATTGTTTGCTTGATTGAATTGTAGTGACTTTAAGTGTGTGAACATTGCAAATATCAAGAAGTGAACTTATACTCTCTACCAAAAAGGCAAGTGATGCTTCATACTTTTGTCCCATTATTTTCACTATGCATTAGTGATTTTTCTAAGTAAAACTTGCATGGAATTTTTGCTAAGTATAAACCATGCTATGGGAAAACCTAGTAGATGAAACCTTAGTAGAAATTTTCCTAAGTTAAGATTCCTACTACTATCAAGCTTAGCTTAGCTAATAGAAAACAATGGTGGAATATACATTCATACTATGGAAAAATTTCCAAGTCTGAGGACTTGTGTTTTTGTTTAATAAAACAACTAAGTTAATGAATCACCTGGGTGGAATGGTAATTGCTTGGTGGTTTTTGGTTGAGTGGTTACACAAGGCCCATGGCTATGGTTTACCTTGTGTATCACACTTGTGGATTGCCACCCAGGAACAAAGAGATTTGAGATGTCAAATGTTGAGAAGCTTCAAGTGCAACCACTTGGCATCATGGGCTCTGCCTGGATCATATAGTTTGCTAGAACTTAGCCATTTGGACAGTTGGTGGTAGTGGGAATGATAGGTTGGAACGCGTCCATTTGGTCTAAGGAAAGGCTTCTGAAAGATCTTGTCTTGGGAAACCAAGTCTTGTGGGGAAAGTGCACCACCTCTGTAGAGTGTAAAATCTAAGTACTTAGCCATGTCCCTGGTAAAGGACAATTTGAGCATCAAGACATGGAAGCTATCAAGAATCTCATCATCCAAATTTCTAAGTTAAAAACTTGTGGTTGAGCAAGGGTTAAAGGATCTTCAATCTTTGATTGGGAGATGCCTTGGGAAAGATTATTTTGTCAAACAAAAACTTAGTGATTTCAAATGACATGGAAAATCTATTTTGAGCAAACCAAGCCTAAGATCCACTTAGCCAAATGCATATAGATGATAGACTCCACTATACTACCATAGTATCACTTGCCAATACAATTCAAATGTATTGACCCTTGTGGCTATAACTTGTATGTTGCAGGTTTGATTGATGTTAGTAAAGTTTGATGATTAGGATTACAAAGTCTACAACCAACATGTCTGCCTGTGGCACTTTGAAGATGAAGGACCCCATGCTTATAGATATTCTGCTGCAATGTAATGTAATAGCCAAATGAGCTATGAAAGATGTAATAAAATATTTTATTCCTGGTTATAAAGTTGTATTATGACCTTTGTTTCTTGATATTACATCTTAACTGTGGATGCTAGCTATTGATCCAGGGACTAGCATTGTAAACACAGGGGACTCTACCTTATTAAAGGTTGGGAACCTTACAGATGGTATCAGAGCATTGTGTTGCCTGTAGGATTTGTAACCCTAGGATTGGACAAAAACCCTTAGAAAAATAGGAGTTGCATTTGTTCCAAAACTTATTTGCAAACAATCTTGTAAACTCTTTCCTCAACCATTTTGGTTTTGACTCTACATCTCTTCTACTTCAAACTTGATGGAAAAACCTACCCCATGGCCAAATACTTCACCATGTGCAAAGGACTTCATCAACTCTAATGACTTCAACATCTTCAACTCTAATGACTTCAACATCTTCAACTCTAATGACTTTAACATCTTCAGCATTTTCACCAAGGACTTCAACCTTGGATAGCACTAAGGACTACAAGTGAGACAAGAAATATTGCCCAAGACTTGAAGACTAAGGAAACACAATTAGAAGGAACCATCATCACCTTTGAAGTTTTGTGACCAAGAATTTTCCGAAGGAAACCATGATCTCATGCAAGAAGAATAAACCAAGAAGGATGGAAAGATCACAAGTGAACCATATAGAAGGACCACCATATATAGTTAAGTCAAACACACCAACTTATGTGGTGTAACAAAAATATTTTTGGATGCCTAAAAATATGCTTGAAACTTGTTGTTTGAGTGGAATGTTTGTTTGTGATTGCTTGCACAATGCTTGTGTGAATTGTGATGTGTGTGATTAGAATTATTTCCTTAGAAATATCTTGCCTATTCTAATCTCAATTCAACCCAAACAGATGACTACTCCAAGAGACTCCAACATTAAGGTTGATGACACCAACAACAACCAAGAGGACAACATGAGAGAACTTATAGCAACCCAAAACCAGTTGAGACAAGTGACAACTCAGCTTTTAGCCAACAACAATGGACTAGACCTAGCCATACAAAGGATTGTGAAACTTCAATCCCAATTGTTGCAAGGATTGGTTACTCAAATGATCAACATGAGAGAAAACTTTTTCCAAGGAGCTAATGATAACAAGGATGACAAAGATGTTATTCTAGAAGGAACCCAAGCATGCAATATTTGTAGAGACAAGGATCATACATGCAAGGAGCATGAAGATCAATGCCCTAATTGTGAAGAAGAAGGTCATATCTCTAGTAACTACCCCAAGAAGAGAGAAAGATTTCCCACCTTTGAGGTGAGATATGAAGAGCATGAACTAGAAGAACTCCTAGCTTTGGAGAGACCCAAAAAGAAGAAGATGGACAAATGCCAGTTGCAATGTTACAATTGCAAAGAGATGGGACACTATGTCAATGAATGCCCAGAAAAGAAGAAGAGCCAAGAAGACAAACAAAAGCTAGTGAAACCCAAGATGAGGAAGGATATTAGCCAAGTGATGTGCAACCACTGCAAAGAGTTAGGACATTATGCATCATATTGCCCAGAGAAGCCACCTCAAGACCTCAACCTTATCACATGTTTCAAATGCAAGGAACTAGGCCACTATGCAAACTTCTGTCCAGGAAAGTTACACCAAGATCCCAAGCAATCCAATATGTAATCTAGTTGGAAAAATTTTAAGGGTGGTAGTACCCTAGATGCTTTTGAGCCAACTTGTAACCCTAGCCTCCCCAAATCTCAGGACGAGATTTATCTTAAGGGTGGTAGACTGTCACATCCCAAGATTTTCCAAATCTTGTTATGTGAAAAATAAATGAATAAAATAAAACATTGTTGATTTTCAGGGTGAGAAGAAACTTTTTGATTCCAATTGGAAACCTTCAAACCTATTTGATCAAACAAATCCTAAAGGGATTTGAAAAGATAAACAATTAATAAAGAAAATTTGGATAATTGGAATTACTATTTTTGGATCTTTCAATAAAAGATTTGGTTTTCAAATAAAAAGGTAGAAAATAAATAAGGATTATTTTATAGAGCCAAATTAAACCTTGGCCAAGCTTTTGAAATAAAATATTTCTATTTGATAAAAATAGTAAAGGTTTGTTTAAATAAAATAATAAGGATTTAATATCCAATTTTATTAGAAATAAAGGTTTCACTATTTTAATTAAACATCAAAATTTGTTATTTTATTTTAAACAAGTTTTCCAAGTATTTTATATTTTCAAATAAAACCTACTGATTTGGTTTTGATAATATTTAGATTTCAAATGGAGAATTTAAATAAATAAATCAAAAACTATTTGAATTAATAAATAAAGTCTATTTTATTTAATTATTAAATAGATCCTAAAAAGAATAAAAATATTATTTTATTTTGGGACTTGGAATTGTGTTGTTAAACAGAACCAAAACTCAATGCAAAGTTTGGAGGAGTTTTGAGTTGATTTGTTATTTGAATTATTTGATTGAATTTCCAAACAGAAAATCAATTAGAAAAAGAAAAGCATTCAGAACAAAAAAAAAATACAAAAGGGAGCCAGCCCAGCCGGCCAGCCCAACTAGGCCCAGCAAGCCCACCTATCCCCTTCCCCGAAACGTTTTCCTCACTCACGAAACAACCCACACAGACGCTGCCAGATGGAACCCATTTCCCTTTCCCCTCTCTCGCTGCCAGACGGCCCCACCGCCAGCTCACCGTCTTCAACCCCGCGACGACCCCGCCCCCAAATCCTCCGTCGCCGTTTCTGGCCAATGAAGGCACCAATCAATTCACGTTAATCTCTCCATTAACCCTCGCCGCGACCACGCGTACTAAACCGCCTGCTCCTCCTCCTCTCTTTCCCCTGAACGTTGCACCCCCTCTGCCCCCAGGCCGAGCAAATTTCGACACGAACGCCTGCTCCGACGAAATGTCGGCCAATTCCAGCCAGACTCGCCTCCTTTCCCCTTGGATGCTACGAGCTCGTTCACCATCACCGTGCGCTTCTTCCAGTATGTAACACCCTCAGAATCGGCCCTATGCAAGTTTTAGCGATTCCCGCCAAACCCGCATAGAAACGATTCAAAGGTGCCCACCAGGCACTTTCGTGCGGGTGGAAAACGAAGTAATAACATTACACAACAGTCCTCGATGGGACCCACAGAACAGATATATATATACAACAGCGACTCAATGAGTCAAGAATACAGATATACCGTACAAAGATCCAAATCACCGTGAAAACGATATAGCGCCTGACTACGGACAAGATGCAAATGGGGCTAAGAGCCCTGAAGAATAACCAATGGCGTCCATAACCCTGCCCAGGCCAAGCCGGAAGGGTAACCCTGCTAATGACGTCGATCTCAAAACCTGCTTAAACAAAAGGGGTGCCGACAAAGGGCAAAGGAAAAAGAGAGAGCGGTCAGTACTGAGGCCAGTACACGGCGAGGCTAGAATTCGGCGGTCCTCGCCTACAAAGGTATGGTGGACTGAGCGGCAGCGCGGCATGCACTAGACAATCTATAGAGACTCGAGATAACTGACGGCTATCAGAGAGGGATAAGAAAGACCTAATCGGAACCAATCTGATGCTACCACCAAACATACCCATCCTGGTATTTCCCCCTCGAGACCAAACGAGGAAGTCAACCGAGGAACTCACACAGTTGGCAGTTTTATTTATTCAGTTATCGTTGCAGCAATTACTAGTCAGATATAGATAGTCATCCTGATATAATAAGCAGTGGGCACTTTTAGTTAACCATTTCATTGTAGTTGCGACACTTACTAGTCAAATACAATGAGAATGAGATATCCCAAAACCCAGCAGTTGTTGGTATTTTTATTTAGCCATTCCGTTGTAGTTGAGCTGATTACTAGTCACATCAGATACAAGTCAAATTATAACAGTAAACTTTAGTTATAGTTGTCTATGATCGAGAACTGTGCTCCAAGTCGTCCATAATCGCGGACACGGCTTTTCGAAAAGATTTTACCCTGCAGGGGTGCACCAAAGTATCCACACGCGATTAGCATGAGATATCCACACGCACTTCGACCCTTTTTGCCAGATCAATTAACATACACCCATCGGTATGTCGGCGGGGCCTAAGTCATGACGTTTCCCAGACCCAAAGTAAGTACATGGGGGCCACCCCACTAAGTCGAACCCGCAACGAAGTCGGCCGGTCTCCGAGACGGACTTAGGGTTTGTGGAGCCGGCTGTAAACGACTGGGAACCCGAAACTCTCGGGCTTGTCGATACAGCGAAAACGGGTCACGATCCTAAACAGTACAGTGTGCTATCCATCGCACAATTTAAATAAAGCAGTAAAACATGGCATAAGTACAGAATAGTAATAAAACCTCAAACTAGTTGTGGCCCCCAGTACAATACTTGGAATCAGGTACTAAATCGATGGGGTGCCCACACATCCCACATGTGGTTAGCGCGCTCGATCTCGGAACAGGTGTCAAGAACTCGGGGTCCTACGGGACACCAGTGAGCGGTCGGAAACCAAATATTGTCTATCACCCACCGGTGCCTCTGCATTACCTACTTCCATTTTAGTTATTAACAATAATTAAAGTTATAACCATCTCCAACATAAAGCTTATGGCAGCCTTCCAACAACTGTGGTACTTGACGACACGCAACAGCACTTGAGCAAGCGACTACGACGCGCAAGTCCAACTATCTACCAAACAACAGGTAATAGGATGTGTCCAAGGCAATATAAGGCTGCAAGGGATATCACGGGTACGAAAACTAGAGCATCGCAACACAGATAGCAATAGATCAACAGGAGGAAATAAAGACTATAAACGTAAGATAGGTAGAAAGGGGGAGGTGCTCGCCTGAAAACATTGTCGAAGGTTCATCCAAGATCGGGTCGACACTCGCATCAACTCAACGGCCTTATCCGCGAAGAAGCAAAACACTAGAATAAACACCGGATGCACTATTTAATACTACGGCAAAAGATCGGGCATGATGCATGTATGATGTATGCCATGGCAAGGCTGCGATGCAATTGGGCAATATTAAGTGGAACCGGGGTCCCGACAATTAATTAGATGGTTCATGTTGTTTAGATACCCCGCAAATTAAATGTTGTAATAACAAGGCAAGATAAGTTACCGGTTCGCTACACAAATTTAAATGAGGCCAATATAAGACTAGATTTACCCGAATATGGGCCCCGTATTTAATTAGGTGAAACGGCATAAGGCCCCCAACCCACAGACAAGGATGCATGCATGAACAATTTAATATGCAACAATTTATAAATATGGCATTTATAAAATAGGGGCTCGGATCAGGGTCACACATTAGGGTTCGACGATCTTGGGGGTCCGAGGGGTTCGGGGTAGGTCCCAGGGTTCAGGGTGCGATGGGATCGTTCTCGGACTCCGGGATTTAGGGTCTTCGGATCTGGGTAGTAGATCTTGTCGCACGGGCGTCACTGCTTCCGGGAAGAAGAACTTGTCGTTCAGGGTCTCGGTGTCCGGGGTGAAGTACTCGACGCCCTTTGGTTCCATGGCGACGGCCTTGGTTTCCTCGATGGAGAACTCGGTGTATCCGTGTCGTGATTCTTGTCGGGGTCCTCGACTTCGGGCGCCGGGAAGGAGAACTTGTCGCATCCGGGGAGATCTTGATTCGGCTTCGGTCGCAGTGTTCGAAAGCAGATCTTGGTGTAGGGACGGTCCTTGTCGGCGATTCTTCGGGTTCGACACTTCTTCGGGGTCAATCTTCGGCAACAGGGGTCTTCGGTGTCCGTGTGGTAGATCTTGATGTTCCAGGTCAGAGTCCTCGGAATTCAGCACCAGTGGTCTTCAGGGTTCCATGTCGACGGTCATGGCGATTCCCGGACGAAGGCCTTGACGGCGGCACGAAAACCTTGTGGGGATTGCGGGGCGCTGGCCGAAGCAGGACTCACGGGCGGTCTCCAGGGGAAGCACACGGCGGCGAGCGACGCACACGCAGGCACGGGGCCGGGCGAGCTCCGCGGCCGGAGGCCAGCGGCGAGGGAGCGCCCGAGAGGAGGGCACGCGGGTCCGTCCTGCGCAGGCAGACAACCTCGGCGAGGAGCAGCACGGCGGCACGGACGCGGCCTGGAACGCAGGGGCAGCAGGATGAGGGTCCGACGGAGGAGGGCGGCGGGCTTGGGTCGAGGGGGGCCCGCGAGGCAGAGAGGAGGTGAGGCGCGGCCGCGCGGGCGACGCTTGACGGCGGGGCTCCGGGGGGCCGAGCTCGAGCCGGAGGAGGACGGAGGCAGCGGAAGCGGAGGCGAGAGGTGGGACCAGCAGTCCGGGAGGCGGGAGCACTGGCGACGTAGCACGGGCGTGCCTAACGCAATGCCGGAGGAAGGAGAGCGGCAGCGGCAGGAGGACGACGGGCGATCGGCGCGCTGGGGCGACGCAGAGAGGAAAGGCTATGAGGAGAGAGAAGGCGACAGACCTGGGCGAAGGCTCGTCGGAGGCGGAGAGAAGGCGTGAGACGCGAGGAGGAGAGACCAGGGGTGGGCGTCGTGGTGGGGCCGCTGCGGGAGTGGTGGGCCGGGGTGGGGTCTGGGTCGGCGGGTGGTCAGGTGGTGTGTGGCGTGTGTGCTTGTGTGTGTTGTGTGTGCGTGGGCAGGGATCGGTGGGGCCGGGGTGGCAGCGCGAGCGGGTGGGGAGAGGGGAGTGGGTCCAGGTGGTGGAGGCCCAGGTGTCGGTGGGGGTGGGTACGGTGCGTGCTGTGAGGGTGTGGCTGGGCCAGGGGAAGAGAGAGAGAGGAAGGGAGCGGGGTGGATTGATGAGGTGGCGATGGGTGTGGTGAGGTGGAGGGAAGGGGAGGTGGCAGGCTAGGATAGGTGGGTAGACTAGGATTGGGTGGGGATAGATTTAGGTGGTCCGATTTTATTCTGGGGGTGGTCGACTGGGTCGGGTCGGCCCGTTCGACTGCCCCCTAAAAATAATTAAATATTTTATTTATTTCAAACAGGGCTTTCAAACCGATAGCAGACAAAACAAAATAATCCGGAGACCCGGGTTTTGTGTTTGAACAAAGACGGGGCGTTTAGAAAACAAGAACAGGTTTTTCCGCAAATAGTTTTATGCAAGCAAAATGCAAGATGATGACAATGCTCAAATGCAATGTGGCATGATGACATGAGCATGCGGTCATGATGATGCAATGCACAAAAACAACGCGATTTTCTAGTAGTGGTTTTGCGGGGCGCCACACAGTACCTCCCACTTGTCTGCTCGTGCCCCACAGCCTCGCCTTCGTCTTCGTCTGGGAACCACCGCCGTCTGCATCAACTCCGTGAAGCTCATCGTCAAACTCTGGTGCCCTTGCCCTATGGTGAGTTCCATTTCAACCTGTACAAACTTGCACATCCTCCTGACATGATCTCTTGCTCGCTTGTGCCCCAGACGCCCACCTCCGACAACATCTGACCGCACCCGAGGAGAAGTACAACTCCGGCGAGCGATTCAGGACTACCCTATGCGCCCCTCGTCGAACCCACAACATGTTGAGCTTCCCCACGCTACTACGAACACGGTGAGCATACTCCCTTCCCTCCTCGCTTCTTGCATCGCCGCCATTGCCGTTCGATCTGGCCGTCATGCAGCCGAAGCGCCGCCAGAACTTGGTCAAGGCGACGATAGCCGTTAGATGACGATCCAATGGATACGATAGATCACTAAACGATGAAGAGGTACGCAACCTATGCCGCTCGATCTGACTTGATCCAACGCACCAGAGAACGTGATCCGGCCGAAGCGGTACCGACGAATAAGAAAGCGCCACGTGGCTCAGGCTTCGATTTAAAATAGATTTGAATCTATTAGATTTGTGATTTTGTAAATTGCACAACTTTTATTCTACACGTCCAAATTTTGCAAATTTTATATTAATGGATTCAGAAAAGCAAGCCCTAGCCAACCATGCCATTTTTTTTAGTAAAAAGCCTCTGGTAAAATGTTTGTTTTTGCAGAAACTTATGTATGCTTGTTTAGGATGTAAAAATTGTTCAAAAATGATTTTGGGGATAAAATCTTTTGCAAATGGTGTGTTTTGAACCTACTGACCCTAGGAATCACTTTGTGGTTTCAAAAATATATTTGGTGAAGGAAAAGAATGATCCTTTGATTTAAAACCAATTCTAGTCAAATAAAAATATGGTTTATTTATTAAAAATGGTTTGAAGGGAAATGTTTTGTTTTAAACTCTCTGACCCTAAACACAAAGTTTTATGGTTTGAAAACATATTTGGTGAACCCTATAGATTAATGCCTTATTGAAAACATTTTTACACCACATAAAATGATACCTTGTTTTGAAAATGGTTTATGAAGTGAAATCTTTTGCAAATGACTTTGCCACTTTATAAAATAACCATTAGGTGTTTTCAAATGTTTATGACCCATTAGAAACCACTTTTACAAATAAAACAACCCTTTTGCATGTTTGCATGTATTGTTTTGTTTTATTATTTTATGTGATGTTTTGCTTGAATGGTAGATTGAAATATTGTTTGCTTGATTGAATTGTAGTGACTTTAAGTGTGTGAACATTGCAAAGATCAAGAAGTGAACTTGTACTCTCTACCAAAAAGGCAAGTGATGCTTCATACTTTTGTCCCATTATTTTCACTATGCATTAGTGATTTTTCTAAGTAAAACTTGCATGGAATTTTTGCTAAGTATAAACCATGCTATGGGAAAACCTAGTAGATGAAACCTTAGTAGAAATTTTCCTAAGTTAAGATTCCTACTACTATCAAGCTTAGCTTAGCTAATAGAAAACAAGGGTGGAATATACATTCATACTATGGAAAAATTTCCAAGTCTGAGGACTTGTGTTTTTGTTTAATAAAACAACTAAGTTAATGAATCACCTGGGTGGAATGGTAATTGCTTGGTGGTTTTTGGTTGAGTGGTTACACAAGGCCCATGGCTATGGTTTACCTTGTGCATCACACTTGTGGATTGCCACCTAGGAACAAAGAGATTTGAGATGTCAAATGTTGAGAAGCTTCAAGTGCAACCACTTGGCATCATGGGCTCTGCCTGGATCATATAGGTTGCTAGAACTTAGCCATTTGGATAGTTGGTGGTAGTGGGAATGATAGGTTGGAACGCGTCCATTTGGTCTAAGGAAAGGCTTATGAAAGATCTTGTCTTGGGAAACCAAGTCTTGTGGGGAAAGTGCACCACCTCTGCAGAGTGTAAAATCTAAGTACTTAGCCATGTCCCTGGTAAAGGACAATTTGAGCATCAAGACATGGAAGCTATCAACAATCTCATCATCCAAATTTTTAAGTTAAAAACTTGTGGTTGAACAAGGGTTAAAGGATCTTCAATCTTTGATTGGGAGATGCCTTGGGAAAGATTATTTTGTCAAACAAAAACTTAGTGATTTCAAATGACATGGAAAATCTATTTTGAGCAAAGCAAGCCTAAGCTCCACTTAGCCAAATGCATATAGATGATAGACTCCACTATACTACCATAGTATCACTTTCCAATACAATTCAAATGTATTGACCCTTGTGGTTGTAACTTGTATGTTGCAGGTTTGATTGATGTTATTAAAGTTTGATGATTAGGATTACAAAGTCTACAACCAACATGTCTGCATGTGGCACTTTGAAGATGAAGGACCCCATGCTTATAGATATTCTGCTGCAATGTAATGTAATAGCCAAATGAGCTATGAAAGATGTAATAAAATATTTTATTCCTGGTTATAAAGTTGTATTATGACCTTTGTTTCTTGATATTACATCTTAACTGTGGATGCTAGCTATTGATCCAGGGACTAGCATTCTAAACACAGGGGACTCTACCTTATTAAAGGTTGGGAACCTTACAATGATGGCCACCGTGGTAGGATCTATCTGGCGTCCGGGCTGGTTGACCTTGAAGCCCCAAAGGTCTTTACTCTCAAACTTGGTGAGGGGAAGCACCATGATGGTAGGAAGAGGGAGATTGAGCAAAGTAGTAAGCTCAACAATACGAGGACCAAAGCGAGTTCCCTGGAACTCCTCAACAGTGCTGATGGTAACGGTAGGCATCTATTTATAAGATAGAAAAAGTTAGAACAACACAATTCAAGATAAAACACAAGGCAAAACATCACATACATATCCTTCGAAATCAAAACACACAAGTCATGGCACACATGGATCCATTACAACAACCAAGGTTCAACTTATTTTAAAGCAACATTTGGAAAATAAGGTGATAAGTGGTGGTCCAACTAACGAAGTACGATTACAATCCTATCTCACTGGATCTGTTGGCTAACACAATGTTTCTAGAAGCAATCAGTCTATCTTGCTCACATGACTCCATCACTAAGTCTATAATGTCTCCTCTTAAGGTTTGGTTGGTAGCTTCCAACTCTTGGGTATGTTTCTTCTCTTCCTTTAGGTCATTTTGGAGGTTGAGCATTCTGCACTTGACTCTATCACCAAGTTCTTTGATGGTCTTCCAAGCTGCATCCCTTGCTGATTCAAAGAATGTAGTATGCACCACTGAATTGGTGAACATGCAGAATCCTTTTTCCTGGTGGTTGTCTTCCTTGTTTTTATACAAGTGAAGTTGCACCCACCAGTATTCAACTCCTTCATCCATCACAGGAAAACCTTTGTACACGGCTGCACCTTGTATCTCTAATGCAACCATGAGGTCCTTGAGAGCCTTGGGGAATTCTGTCTCACACTCCAAGGTCATTGTCATGAGTGATCCTTTCCTTACGGCTTCGTTGATGGAGTTCATCTACAAATAGAGATGAGAAGAAGATTAGAAAAGTTTATGAGAAGAATAGACAAGTGTAGAAGTTGCTGAAATTTTTTCCTTAGTGGTTTCCAATCCTAGGATCATAATCCTACAGGCAACACAGTGCTCTGATACCATCTGTAAGATCCCTCCTTTATAAAGGAAAAAGGATCCCTGTGGTTGCAATGCTAGTCCCTGGATCAATGCTAGCATCCACAGTTTAAGATGAAGTACACAGATACAAAGGTCATTATTACAGCCATTCCAGAGATAAACATAGTCTTTACAACTCCAAGGCCACAGGCCTAGTACAAGAGTTTGAATAAGTAAATAAATAAAAGTCTTCATCTTCATGTGCCACAGGCAAACATGTTGAGTGTAGACTCATGACACCTAATCCTCATCAGAGTAACCTGCAACATCACAAGTTACAGCCACAATGGGTCAATACATTGGAATAATATTGGCAAGTGATACCTTAGTATAATTTAGGTGGACTAGTTACTATATGCAATTTGGCTAAGTGTAGCTTGGCTTGCTTTGCTCAAAATAGGTTTTGCCTATTAGTTGAAATCACTAAGTTTTTCTTTGTCAAAACTTTTCCCAAGGAACCACCAATAGACATTGAGGTCCTTTACCCTTGTTCACCCACAAGTTTTTATTTAGAAATTGGGATGAGGAGATTCTTGGTAGCTTCCATGTCTTGATGCTCAAGTTGTCCTTTTCTAGGGACATGGCTAAGTACTTAGATTTTTCCTTCTGCAGAGGTTGTGCACTTTCCCCACCAGACTTGATTTTCACCAAGACAGGACCTTTCAGAAGCCTTCCCTTAGACCAAATGGACGCACTCCAACCTATCATTCCCACTACCACCAACTGTCCAAATGGCTAAGTTCTAGCAACCTATATGATCCAGGCAGAGCCCATATTGCCAAGTGGCTGCACTAGAAGCTTCTCAACACTTGGCCTCTAAAATCTCTTTGTTCCTGGGTGGCTTTCCACAAGTGAGATACACAAGGTTCACCAGTCCCCTGGCCTTGTGTAACCACTCAACACAAACCATTCCTTCCATTCCACCCAGGTGTTTCATTAACTTAGTTGTTTTATTAGGCAAAACACAAGTCCCAAGACTTAGAAATATTTTCATCATAGCATGTATAATTCACCAACCCTTGGTTGCTACTAGCTAGGCTAAGCATGGCATAGATAAGCATCTTAACTTACAAATTTCCTAGCAATTCTACAACTACTAGGATTTCCCAACATGGCATATAAGCAAAATATAGCATGCAAGACTAGCAAAATATTTCTAATGCTTAGTAGAAAACATAGGGACAAAAATATTCATGAAGTACCACTTGCCTTGGTAGTTTGGAGAGTAGCTACACTCCTCACAATCACAATCACTAGCACCAAAATCTACACAGAATTATAGCAACAAATCACATACAAAACATATACAATCAAAAATATGTGTATGCATGCAAAATGATATGTGATGATTTTTAAAACCCAACAAAGCAAGTCTACAGTACTGGTTCATAAACGAGTTAAAAACTTGTCAAACAACATTTATTTAAACCCTAAATCATTTCCTAAACATTTCATATACTCAAATTAGCCCTACACAAGTTTCTGCAAATAAAACCATTTTAACAGAATTAAAACATTAAACACATTGCATATTTACAAAGGGCTTCTCTCCTGATTCCATTGATATAAAATTTGTCAAATTCTAACGTGGGAATCAAAAGTTATAGCCAAAATAAATTTGAACATCTAATAGATTCAAATCCAGTTTTTAAATCTAAACTACTGCCACGCGTCTTAATCTAATTGGCCCGTACCGCTTCGCTCAGGATCGTGCCTGTGAGCCGTTAGATCAACATAATCTGCACGGCCCAGATCTACTCGTAACGGTTCGTTAAGTGAACTAATCTCGCACGCTGGATCCAGATCCAATAGCTCTGGATCAAACGACCAAAGATGGGCGGCGGTGGCTACTGGCGGTGGCGCGGCACTACAGATGGCTAGGGGGTCGTCGGAGACGCTTACCAGAAACGCGACGACGTGCTGATGCTCAACCTGGCGACGGCTTGGCAAGGGGCGCACGGACGCAGTCGCTGGAGCTCGTCGGAGTTGCGGGCGGCGTCTGTTGCTTGATGTCGAGGTCGTTGCCGAGGCTCTGCGTCGACCTAGCACAAGCCAGAGGGTTTAGGAGACGCGCAAGGGTCTGGCGAACAGGACAGTACCAAAGGGAAGGCAAGGGGCTCTCAATTCTTACCGCTATTGCTCGTCGGAGTCGAGCGGCGGCTCTGGTGGTTGCGGGCGTGAACGAAGACGGCGTCCTGGGTCACGAGCAGGCAAACCAGGGGTGTTAGCAGATGCACAATGAAGTGGCGAGGCTGTCTACAAGAACCAGAGGGAGAGGGGCGCACGAGGCTCACCGGAATCGGTCGCCGGAGTGCTCTCTGTCTGCGGCGGTGCGAGGATGAATGCGGGCAGCCTGGGGGCGCTTGGTGCTCGGAGGTTGGGGGAAATGGAGAGGGGGCAGAGGGGGTTTAAGTAGGCTAGGCGGGGGCGTGAATTACTCCTGCAATCAGCGAATTGTGACGAATCAACGAATGCTTGTAACGACGGCGTGATTTGGGGAAGAACATGTCGCGGTGAGGGTGGGGACGACGACGTCGTGTGGGCCTTGGCTGTCAGCGAGAGAAATAGAGGGGAGTGGTCCTGCTGTCACACTCAGTAGGGGGGCGAGTGAAGGAAAAGCAGTTCATGGGTGGGGTGCTGGGCTTAGCTGGGCCAGTTGGGCCAGATTCGACTGAAAGCTTAATTTTTTCTCTGTTAAGCTTTTTCTTTTTCTGTTTGCTTTTCTAAAATGGTTTCCAAACTTCAATTCAAATATGTTTGATTCCAAAACTTTTCAGGATTTTTGTATAATAAATCTTGTACTCAAATAAGTGTCAAACACATCTGTTCACTCAAACACACTTGGGTCTTTTGAAAATAAAATAAAACCATGCCTTTATGAGGTGTGATAATAGGCATAGAATTGGTTTTATTTCATATTTTGCTTTGAGACTTTGCTCAAGTTTTTGAAAGCACTTGAGTTTGGATTCTAAACAATATTGAATGGTTAACAGTACCTTTATCAAAACAAGTAGCACAAGGGCTTGAGTAAACTTACATAAAATATTGAGCAACAATGCTCCTGTTTTTTAAATGATTTTTGAAATGAAATCCTAAATGATCATGGGTGCATGGATGATATGCATGAGTTTGAAACATGATTTTAGGGATGTTACATTTTGAAACTTGAAATCCCTGCTTCCTTTACAAAAGGCCTTTCTTCCACCATTATTAAGTCTCCACCTTCTACTTTTAGGCACCATTAAGAGAGCATAGTTATCATTCTGTGTGTAGTGTCCCAAAGCTTATTGATTGATGCATATTGTGATATTACTTGTTCTTGTGCTATTTGTTTCTAGTCACCCTTGTGAACTTTGAAGGTGTCCTATGCATCTATTTGCTACTCTTTGAGGGACAAGCTGATTGCCACTATGCTATGTTTTCTGTATGTGAAACAAACAAACATTTTTCAATGCATGTTATTCATGATCTTTGTTTGTAGCCTTTCATGTTGCATGCATAGTTACTATGTCCTATTGTTAGAACTCCATCTTTCATGCACATGTTTAGAGTTCTTTGATCCCAGCTTTTAATGCTTGCAAATGGTTAGATCTTTATTGTGAGGGTGCATGCCACCTCAAAATTATTATTTTTATCACTTACCTACTCAAGGATGAGCAGGAGTTAAGCTTGGGGATGCTTGATACGTCGGAAACATATATATAATTTTTTACGTTCCATGCTTGTTTAGTATCTACTTTGCTTTGCTTTGTCTACACTTTGAGGTTTTTTTATATCTTTTCTGGGACTAACCTATTAACAAGTTGCCACAGTGCCAGTTGCCTGTTTTCTTCTGCTTTTGGTTCCAGAAAGGCATAAAATCAATATTCTCGGAATTGGACGGGAGAAAATCCAAAGTCATTATTTTTCCCGGAGCAACACGGAACCACGAAGCAGAGCCAGAGGGGGGCCACATGGTGGCCGCACCCTCCTAGGCGCGGGCAAGCCCTGGAGGCGCCTGGAGGGGGTGTGGGCCCCCTAGACCCCCACCGACCTTGATTCTTGCGCCTATAAGAAGCCTCCGGCCCAAAAACCCTAGGGCATCCAGAAGATATCCACGAAAACCTCCACAACATCGCCGCCACCGAAAGGGTGTTTCGGGGATAGAAAGTCTCTGTTCCGGCACCCTGCCGGGACGGGGAAGTGCCCCCGGAGCCATCTCCATCGATCTCCACCACCATCTCCATCACCGTTGCTGATTCCCATGATGAGGAGGGAGTAGTTCTTCCTCGAGGCTAAGGGATCTACCGTTAGCTATGTGTTCATCTCTCTCTCTATGCATGATCTTGTGGTCATGAGCTTTGTAATCAAGTAGATCTACCATGCTACTCAAGTGCTTCATTAGATCTCTGCTCTCTGTAACACCCCCGGTCACTCCGAACCGACGGCTGTCACTTTTGGCAGCTCAATAGGATCTCTAGACTAACCCCACAGACCAACACTAGTCTTTTCTGCGCACTTTGTCATCACTCGTGCGCACCCGATACCCACTTCCTGGTTGGTCACCCATGCTAGAATTTCTCTAGGCCAAGCACGCTTAACCTTAGAGTTCTTTTCGAATGAGCTTCCGGAAAAAGAAGTTGCAACTTGTTGGTATGGGTTTCCTATCAATCCTATTGAGCCATGCGCCAGGGCCTCAAACTCTCCCCATGTGTGTGAAAGTGACAGCATGCACGCCATGGTGGCACTTAGGTTTGAGTCTACATAAATACTCTTTGTGCTTTAATAGATCTATGCTTTTCCCCACGTGTGTGAAAGTGATAGCGTGCATACCGTGTGTGGCACTTTGGCTAGATTGAATATTTGTTATGAGTTATATTTGGAGTTGGATGTCTCTATGAAATTGTGGTGTTTGTTGGAACCATCTAGTGCTCAAGGTGACAGTGTGGGGTTATCTAGATTGGGGAAGGCGGACTTTGAGGTGTGCTGTTATAGCCCTACCATGGATTAGAGTGTCCAACCGGAGAGTAGTTAAGAGTAGTATCATGAAGAGAGGATATTTATATGAGAGAGAGTTCACTAGTGAAAGTATGATACCTAGGCCTTGTTCTAAACATTTAAACACCGTTTGCATCTAGATCTGTTGCATGTTTGCTTGCTTCCATCTTTGTTCCATTTGCCGGGGAGGTTTTGGGCTTTTACCTTTCCTCCACGCCATCAGCTCTTTTCTGGCACCGTTAACCCACGACAACAACAAGTAAGAAGATCTTTTCTGGCACCATTGCCACATGTATTTCACTATCTCATCACTGAACTAGTGCACCTATACACCTGACAAGTGTATTGGGTGTGTTGGGGACACAAGAGACTTCTTGTACCTTGATTGCAGGGTTGCTTGAGAGGGAATACTTTTGACCACTTCCTCCCTGAGTTCGATAAACCTTGGGTAATCCACTTAAGGGAAACTTGATGTTGTTCTACAAACCTCTGCACTTGGAGGCCCAACAACTGTCTACAAGAATATAAGTGTGTAGACATCACCGGACTATCGCCAGGATGATGCGCTACATCACCGAAGGAGATCATCCTCGCATGCGGTACCCGCACCCGCCGCAGAGCCACAAGAAGGGTGGCGGTGGTGAAGGCCGCGAGCATAGCAGCGCCATCATCTGGTAGCCCCTCCTCGCATGTCGTGAATCTGAGGCCGGAGTGGCAGGTGCCCCGGAATATGCTATGGCTGAGCTCAGGATCTAGCTGCATGCGCCTAACGACAACGACGATGACGATGACGAAGACGACCCTGAAGTTGTGTACTATAGGGCTAGACATGATTATGACTAATTTTTATTTTTTAATATTAATAGATGTCTTGAGTGTTAGTCCTAATTTGTGGTTGGAGCGGGACTAAAGGGGGGCATTTAGTCTTGATTTTGTAGTCCTGGTTCGGAAACCGGTACTAAAGGCCCTTATGAACCGGGACTAATGGACCATTTCCTACTAGTGTTGGTCTCTCTACAACCTTCCCGAACTATGAAGATGTTGTATTCTTGTGTGTTCGCTGAAGTGCTTATTTTTTAATATTAATAAATGTCGGGTGTTAGCCACAGTGTCCCATGATCACATCATCCGAAAGCAAGGCACACTTGTAGTGGCACTCTAGCATTTTAATCATCGGCTGTAGCAACAAAATAAGAACCAAAACTATGAAGATAAAGTACTATAGGGCCCCATACTTATATTGGACACAAAAATCATAGGAACGGAGTCAGCTAGCCAAGTAGGATACCCAGTATATGTCCTTGTGCATATCACAAGGCTCGCTAACACCGCCCCTAGGATCACATCCGAAATGAAGGCACACATGTATAGTGGCGCCCTAGCATTTTAATCATCGGCCGTTGCAACAAAAATAAAAACCAAAACTATGAATATCAAGTACTATAGGGTCTCATACTTATGTTGGACAAAAAAATCACAGGGACAGAGTGAGCGAGCCAAGTAGGATGCCCAGTATATGTCCCTCTGCATATCACAAGGCTCATTGATGGAAACAATCATGCCACTTTTCGTTGGGACTCTGTGAAACCCCTGGGATCAGGGCTAAACAAATCCCAGACCTCCGTCTAACATAAGCTTAACCTTGAGCTCGAGGATATCCATTGAAGAGTCGATAGCACAGCAGTGACCCTAGGACACAAAATTTATTACAGCAAGCTCATAACTGAGTAGAGAACTAAATTATTACAAGCAGAGGTCACTGACCACAAACATCAAACAACGATAGGCAAATTATGCTATTAAGTATAGCAAACTTAACAAATGGCCTAAGAGGCCTGAAGCATAACGATGACGTCCCAGCCCATAGATTCCAGGCTATCGGTCGGGAACCCCAAGCTACTCGTCGGTGTCGATGTAGTACCAAACTGATCTTTAGGGAACACTTACTCTGCCAAAAGTATCAACAAAGCAAGGGTGAGTACTGGGGGTACTCTGAAAGACTTATGACTAGTGGAGTTGTTTTGCATAAAGCCATCTTTGTTTGTAAAACAAGGGAGAGAAGAAGCTCGTCTAGTCAAAGTATTTTAAAAGTGGATAAGAGAGCGACATCTCCGAAATATTGATCATCATCTTTTGATATCCACCAAATCATCATCACCTAAACTAGGATCACCCCCTCATACCCATGAGGAAGCATCCTTAAGCACACATTGATCTGCCAAGCTTTATGATTAGGTTCATATTCTCTATGATCTCATGTCCGTTCCCAAGTCGTCCATAACCGTGGACACGGCTTTCCGAAAGATTATTACCCTGCAGGGGTGTACAAATTTACCCACACATACTAACTTTCTCCTAATGCTAGAATCATTAGCCCTCTTCCTTGGAAGGCCGGCAGAGGGTGGTTAGACACGACCTTTACCTTTCTTTCGTCGAGACCATGAGTCATGCAATAAGGATGGTTCCACTGTAACGGGTCAAATCCCGAAGCCAGTCCTTAAAGATGTGAGGCCAGGTTGGTTTACCAGGGGCGCCATCAACCCCAAGCAACCCGGTCCATGCTTCCCTACCTGTTATGAATGCACCTCCTTCACCCCCTCTTTCGAAAAAGTTTTCAATGCGTATGTCGAATGGAACGCCTGAACTATGTGACTCATGGAATCTACTAGGAAAGTTAGTCAATCATGGGGTCCCCATAAACCCTGTGTGGTTGTACGCTCATCTTGGTTCAAGAGGCAAGAACTCGGGTCCTAGTGGTGGCGAGCATGGGACTAGAAAACCCACATCCCACCGTGGCCTCCCATACAGGCCTTAGCATGTTTAATCTCATATCACTAATCTCATATCATCACTTTCTCCTGTCATACTAGATTCTCTGCATCTGATACATCATCTGGACGGATCAGATTCAACAGTTATGCATGGCTAAGTAGGACACAAATAAAAGCTCTAGCAGTGCACACAAGCCAAACCTAGTTATGCTAGGAGCAGTGGATCAGGTAATATAAGTTCAAAGGGAGTAATGCAACAAATAGGATACTCTATCTATCGATAAAAGACCATAGTTGAATCGTATGCATCATGGCAGGAATTGAAATGCTTTCGAAATCATAGGGTTATATCATGGTGGGGCTATGCTTACCTTAGCCAGTTTATAACAGATAAGAAG
Organism: Avena insularis; assembly: GCA_023614405.1. Classification (NCBI taxonomy): domain Eukaryota; kingdom Viridiplantae; phylum Streptophyta; class Magnoliopsida; order Poales; family Poaceae; genus Avena; species Avena insularis. Next base: position 361,397,214 of record CM042697.1, read on the forward strand.
ATCTTCGGGATCCTTGTACTTGACTTTGTTATAGTTGGTCAAGTATTGTTTGTCGATCTTCTATGACACCCCCGGGATCAGGGCTAAACAAATCCCAGATCTCCGTCTGAAATAAGCTTAACCTTGAGCTCGAGAATATCCAGTGAAGAATCGGTAACACGGCAGTGACCCTACAACACAAAATTTACTACAGCAAGCTCATAACTGAGCAGAGAACCAAATTATTACAAGCAGAGGTCACTAACCACAAACATCAAACAACGGAAGGCAAATTATGCTATTAAGTATAGCAAACTGAACAAATGGCCTAAGAGGCCTAAAGCATAACGATGATGTCCCAGCCCATAGATTCATGCTGCCGGCCGGGAACCCCAAGCTACTCGTCAATGTCGATGTAGTACCAAACTGATCTTCAGGGAACACTTACTCTGCCAAAAGTATCAACAAAGCAAGGATGAGTACAGGGTGTACTCCGCAAGACTTATGGCTGTTGGAGTTGTTTTACATAAAGCCATCTTTGTTTATAAAACAAGAGGGAGAAGAAGCTCATCCAGTTAGAGTATTTTAAAAGGGGATAAGAGAGCGACATCTCCGAAATATTGATCATCATCTTTTGATATCCACCAAATGATCATCATCATCTCCTGAACTAGGATCACCCCCTCGTACCCATGAGGAAGCATCCTTAAGCACACGTTGATCCACGAAGTTTTAGGATTAGGTTAAAGTTCTCTATGATCTTAGAATCTGGTCACCAAGCATTCATAACCGTGAACACGGCTTTTAGAAAAGATTTAACCCTGCAGGGGTGTACAACTTTACCCACGCGTACCAACGGACTCTTAATGCCAGATCATTAGCCCTCTTCCTTGGAAGGTCGGCAGAGGGTGTGGTTGGACACGACCTTTACCTTGCTTTCGCCGAGACCATGAGTCATGCAATAAGTATGGTTCCGCCGTAATGGGTCAAATCCTGAAGTCAGTACTTAAAGATGTGAGGCGAGGTTGGTTTACTAGGGGCGCCATCTACCCCAAGCAACCTCGGCCACGCTTACCTACCTGTTATGAATGCACCTGCACCCGACAAATCTTTCAGAAGGTTTTCTATGCATATGTCGAATGGAACGCCCGAACTATGTGACTCATGGAATCTACTAGGCAAGTTAATCAGGCGAGGGGTTCCCAAGCCCCTTGTGCCTGTACGCTCGTCTCGGTTCCAAAGGCAAGAACTCAATTCCTAGTGGTGGCGAGCATGGGACTAGAAAAACCACATCCCACTGTGGCCTCCCATAGAAGCCTTAGCATGTTTAACTCATATCACCTCTGATATCATCTCATCACATTCTCCTGTCGTACTAGATTCTCTGCATCTGATACATCATCAGGATGGACTAGAACTGACAGCTATGCATGGCTAAGCAGACACATATATAAGCTCTAGCAGTGCACACAAGCCAAACCTAGTTATGCTAGGAGCAGTGGAACAGGTAATATAAGCTCAAAGGGAGTATGCAATAGATAGGATACTCTATCTATTGATGAAAGACCACAGTAGAATCGTATGCATCATGGCAAGAATTAAAATGCTTTCGAAATGATAGGATTATATCATGGTGGGGCTATGCTTGACTTTGCCAGTTGGTAAACAATAAGCAGATATTCGGGAGCCTTGTACTTGACTTGGTTAGAGTTGGTCAAGTATTGTTCGTCGATCTTCGATGGTCTTGATCTCGGTCTTCAATCTCGATCTCGATCTCGTATTCTATCGTGAAGAAGCAAACACCGGAAATAAAGGGGAAACAATCAACACATGGCATCGATGCAATGCTCAAGCAAGGATGATGATATGGCAAGTTAAATTGCATTGGAATGAAACCCTAAAACATGCTTGACAAATTAATTGGAGTTCCGAGGGGTATAAACCCTAATTTGGGAAAACTCCAGAACATATGAGAGGGGTGCATTTGTTCTTCTAATTATACTTGTCATTTAAGTTGTTGAACAATGCATGATTATAGATTAGATATCTAGGTTTCATTTTTCTGAACATTTTGATATATTATTTGTATTTTTCTGACTTATAAATAATTAGATATTGATTTTACAAGTTTTTTATCAAATTCTAGAATTATTAAACCAATTAAAAACATTTAATGCGTCAGCATGATGTCAGCACATGGGAGGGGGTTGTTTTACACCGGGTCTGGGGCTACTCACAGTCACTGACTGATGGGGCCTGGGTTAAGTCAGCAGGCCACGCTGGCGGGGCTTGGTCAAGGCCCACGTCAGGCCCACGTGGGCGCCACGTCGTGGACACGTCAGGGCCACCTGGGCACGCCGGCAGCCACATTGGGCGATGGCCGGGACGGCGCTAGAGGGCGCGCGGGTAAGCGGGGTTGGGCGCGTTCGAAGGAGCACGGTGAGGCAAGCAATAAAATGGCGGCGCCACTCAAAGAAGGTCACCGAAGCTGGACCAACGACGGTCATCTGCAGCGGTCGACGGCGAAGCACGGCACGGGACCAAACCAGAGCGAGAGAGAGAGAGGGAAAAGGGGTCAGGGAGAACCACAAGCTCATCGAGAAGCGATTGACGGGGTCGAGGAAGCTTGGCAAGGTCTGAGGGCGGCGAATCGACGGTGACTGGCATCGGGGAAGACAAGCTCGTCGGGAGGGAACAGGGGCTCGGCGGCTCGATTCCTCTGGTAGGGCGACACAGTGTAGCACGGTGGTTCCGGTGGCACGCTCGGACGAGCACGGGGAGGCGTGGTACGACGGAGACAGGCGAGACCTGGTGGCTAGGGTTCGGTCTCGCTGGGGAAAAGAGGGAGAGAGCATGGGAGAGATAGGGATAAGAGCAGCAGGGGAGAGACGTGCACGGCGACGTTCTTATCCTCGCGGAAACCTCAGCGGCGGCACGAATCATGGCGACCGAGTGGCGGACGGCGGCAGACGCGCCACCGAGCTGCTTGCGTCGACGGGAGGAAGAAGAAATGGGAGAAACGACGAAGAGGTACGGGCCTGCTGGGCCATGCCATGGTGTCATGCGGAAAGGCGGAAAAGAGGGGAGAGGGAAGCTGAGGTCAGCTGGGCTGTGAGTGCTCTGGCTGCTTTTTTTTTCTTTCTAAATATTTTTCCATTTCATGTTTTCATTTCCTATTTGAAATTTCAAGTTCCAATCTCTTTTGAAAACTTTCAAAAATACCAGAGGATTTTATAAAACATAATAAATACTTATGAATCCTTGTATTCCATTTGGGCTCCAAATATTTTGATACTTTTTGAAATTCAAACCATTTTGAATTGTTTTGAGAGAGAGAGGAAACTAGGGTTTAGGGTTTTGTATATTTCTTCAATGCACAATTTCAAATATGATGCTCATGCAATGCCCAATCAAAACCCTAATATAGATTAACTAAAACTGGGGTGTTACAGCTCTATCCCCCTTACGAGAATCTCGACCTGAGATTCCAAAGGTAGGAAGAGAGACAAAGAGAGAAAGAAACAGGGTCACTCTAAAGATAAGAGGGAAACACACTAAACAACACAGAGTATCTCATGGTCAACTCATGGATGGAGTGTTCAGAAACAACTCTGAGATGACAAACATGAAATATGCCAAGGTAATAGAGGAAACAAGAGGAGAAGGTTTTAAAATTGTGAGATGGATGGTCTTCATAAGGATTGAGACCATGGAACTCATAGGAGGTTTTGAAGCTTCTGAAGAAGAAAGCTTCCAACAGAAAAAACATGACCACATACTTTGAGAGATGAACCTCTACTAAACGGCTTAAGTAGATATTTCAGGTTGCAGAGACACGGATCAACAAAACCAAGCTGTTGAACTACTTTTGAAATAGAAGGGTCACTCTTTCATTCAACAGAAGGCTTAAGATAGAGAGGTGTTTTGGTGGAGAGGACTCGTAAAAGTCACAAGAAACATGTAACAAGAGAAACTTTTGATTACCAAAATCATATTCACTCTTGAAACATGGCTGAGAAAACGAAGGAAACTCTTTATTCATCCAGGTCTACCAAAATCTTTGCCAAAGATCGTGATATCACTTTACACCACTGGACGAATTGGTAAGAAGATTCCTAATGACATGAGAAGAAAGAAACTTCAATCTCAGACTTCAAGTACTTGGCACAACAAAATGCTTGCCATCATAAAAGGGTCTGGAGGATCAACCGAGAGACATTTAGCAACACTACTTTAAATGTTCTCCTTGATATTCGAGAAAGCAAATATCAAGTACAGGTCGGACTTCGGATTCAAAGGAAACCATGAACACAACTCCTATAATGAATTATAGAAGAAGCCTCATGAAGAGTGGTTGTTATTGCTGACTTCAAGAGAATATGGCAAGAGGTCCTTCCGGCTAAGTGTGTCAACCATTACATCATTCTTGCCATATTTACAAAGAGACCTATGTCAAATCCTTGAGGAACACCAACCATCATTGTTGCTTGAGATTCATCTTTGGTTAGGTGGTATGATACTTCAGACTCAGCATGTCCAAATAGAAAGTTTGCAACATTTACTGCAAAGTTAAAGTCACTAGATTCTCAAGACAGGGACTACAATGTCAAGCTCCAGAAGACTGAGCTAGATTCCTATACCCATGTATTTAGCAACTTGTCAAAAGAAAACTGCATACATATAAAGTACTAACAATAAAACACACATATATCCTTAAGAGGACAAGGATAACTCTTCTCGAATCCACGGTGACATCTTTCAACATTTGCACGTGAACTAGAGAAGGTCACTTCTAACATTCAGAACACATACTTCGAGATGACTCAAAGACAGTTCTCAAAACTTTCCAACATTAATGCCCAATGTTCCATATGTATTCAATCTAACATGGAGAAGATAAGGATGTCATTGATGGGATCAACAACAAACTTATCAAGACACTCCAAGAAGATGGATTCATATGTTGCATGAACAAGACAAGAATACTGGTCAGATCAAAGGACACGAAGATGTACTCAAGTGAAACATCACGAGTATAAACACCATCAAGATAGTCCTTGGAACTGAGTTTAACTTGACGATAACCCAAATCAAATCAAAGGTGGGGAAAATAATATATCCACATAGGAAATACTATCTTTCTTCAACACGAACAAAACTAGACATCCCATTATGAAGGAACTGGGTCGGATAGAACTTTTGTCTTACAACTCTCCAAGTTGTTGTTCAAGCTCAACCAACTTGCTCAGGGGTATCTAGTACGGATCCTTGGAGAAAATAGCAGTTCAGCGAAATTACTTGCTCAAGAACTTGACAACACGGTCATGTGGCAACATGGAAATACTTCTAGTAGATGTCTAGAGTATCATAAACCATCGATATGTCACTTAGTTCAAGAGGAAACTTGCTTGATAAGGCAAGAAGACGTAGTCTCAGAGCTTCGGCACATGCCTAACTCTCTTGCTGAGGGAGTGTACCAGAATACCGGACTTGGCAGCACAATCAAACTTCGCTTGGTGATAGGGTTAACCAATCACGCTAAGAATTACACAAATGTCCCTTGAGTTCTAAACAATAAAAATTGCTAGAATCTCAGACAGCCACATTATTATGCACACACATCACTCACGAGCACCAAAGGTCGAGAAAAGGTGGTAATATATGTAAGAGCATCACTTCATTAAGAGGGTTATGAAACTCAGCACAAACTCTTAGTATAAAAGAGTGTGATACTTTAAGGTAGAGCAGGTAGAAGCTAATCATTGCCTCTAGATCTGCGGATTACAACACTTTGACCTGGTCCTAGATATGACGAGGTACTGGAGTTTGTTTCTCCTGACATCCCGAAATGGTTTGTCTTGACGGACCACAAGAGTATCTTACATCGGAAGACACCGATGCACGTTACTACTTGGCTACCAACTAGTAGACAAAGGTCGGAAAACAACAAGGGGAAAAGAACATGCTCAGGATGGAATCCCAAGATGTGGATGCATAGATTATCAATCTTCCGAAAACCAATGCAGAGAAGGGTAAAGTGTGGCAGACTCACGAGTATAGATGAGAGACTCTCGAGGAGTACTCTTGTCGTGATCTATTTGGTTCCATTAGGGAACATCTGCCATAGTATGTGGTAGGGGAAGTCCTTTATTGTCACTATTCAATGGCGACCATATCCACAAGCTGGAAGGCTATACTAGAAGGTACTATCCATCCTGAGGTAATGGGTGAACATTAACAATAGGGGTCAAAGGGATGTATCTTGGATTAAAGATCAGCTTCATGTACAAGATTCACAACACCAGAATCCAGCACAATCGGGGATCTTAAGTTCAAGTCCAAGGGTTAAAACCCGAGAAATAAGTAACCACTACTTGAGGGACATAGCGTACACTGCAAGATAGCGTTCACGAGGTAACTTCCAAGAGAATAAATGACTTCTGAAGTACCCAAACAAATGAAAAGGAGGCATACAAGGCGAAAGGAAACCTCGAAGCCTAGAACAGAACACTATGGATCCAGTAATATAATATTGTGGTTCCAAAAGATAGAGAGATCATGATGGAAAGGAATCTCTCAAGTGAATAAGATCAAGGGGAACAAGGAATTCACAACACACACAACTCTAGAGAACTCAACACTAGGTCAACTGTCTTAGAATCGACATGCCCAGAAGGCACCTAAGTTTTGAAAGACTAGGAGATATCAAAAAATTTCCAAAATCAACACCAGATAAGATAACCCAGAGTTAGAGAGAATCTGGATAAGGAGAAAAGAAGCATACAAGAGTTTTCGCAAATACTTTTTAGCTTTTGAAATACTTTTCACAAGCACTAGACTCAACATCGACCAATAGCATGGTTTTCCTACGGTCGGTACTGCTCTGATACCAAGAACTGTGACACCCCCGGGATCAGGGCTAAACAAATCCCAGATCTCCGTCTAAAATAAGCTTAACCTTGAGCTCGAGAATATCCAGTGAAGAATCGGTAACACGGCAGTGACCCTACGGCACAAAATTTATTACAGCAAGCTCATAACTGAGCAGAGGACCAAATTATTACAAGCAGAGGTCACTGAACACAAACATCAAACAACGGAAGGCAAATTATGCTATTAAGTATAGCAAACTTAACAAATGGCCTAAGAGGCCTGAAGCATAACGATGATGTCCCAGCCCATATATTCCAGGCTGCCGGCCGGGAACCCCAAGCTACTCGTCGATGTCGATGTAGTACCAAACTGATCTTCAGGGAACACTTACTCTGCCAAAAGTATCAACAAAGCAAGGGTGAGTATAGGGTGTACTCCGCAAGACTTATGGTTGTTCGAGTTGTTTTGCATAAAGCCATCTTTGTTTATAAAACAAGAGGGAGAAGAAGCTTGTCCAGTTAGAGTATTTTAAAAGGGGATAAGAGAGCGACATCTCCAAAATATTGATCATCATCTTTTGATATCCACCAAATCATCATCATCTCCTGAACTAGGATCACCCCCTCGTACCCATGAGGAAGCATCCTTAAGCACACGTTGATCCACCAAGTTTTACGATTAGGTTAAAGTTCTCTATGATCTTAGAATCTGGTCACCAAGCGTTCATAACCGTGAACACGGCTTTTAGAAAAGATTTAACCCTGCAGGGGTGTACAACTTTACCCACACGTACCAACCGACTCTTAATGCCAGATCATTAGCCCTCTTCCTTGGAAGGCCGGCAGAGGGTGCGGTTGGACACGACCTTTACCTTGCTTTCGCCGAGACCATGAGTCACGCAATAAGTATGGTTCCGCCATAACGGGTCAAATCCCAAAGTTGGTACTTAAAGATGTGAGGCGAGGTTGGTTTACCAGGGGCGCCATCTACCCCAAGCAACCTCGGCCACGCTTACCTACCTGTTATGAATGCACCTGCACCCGACAAATCTTTCAAAAGGTTTTCTATGCATATGTCGAATGGAACGCCCGAACTATGTGACTCATGGAATCTACTAGGCAAGTTAATCATGTGAGGGGTTCCCAAGCCCCGTGTGGCTATACGCTCGTCTCGGTTCCAAAGGCAAGAACTCAGTTCCTAGTGGTGGTGAGCATGGGACTAGAAAAACCACATCCCACCGTGGCCTCCCATACAAGCCTTAGCATGTTTAACTCATATCACCTCTGATATCATCTCATCACGTTCTCCTATCGTACTAGATTCTCTGCATCTGATACATCATCAGGATGGACCAGAACTGATAGCTATGCATGGCTAAGCAGACACATATATAAGCTCTAGCAGTGCACACAAGCCAAACCTAGTTATGCTAGGAGCAGTGGAACAGGTAATATAAGCTCAAAGGGAGTATGCAATAGATAGGATACTCTATCTATCGATGAAAGACCACAGTAGAATCGTATGCATCATGGCAAGAATTAAAATGCTTTTGAAATGATAGGATTATATCATGGTGGGGCTATGCTTGCCTTTGCCAGTTGATAAACAATAAGCAGACCTTCGGGAGCCTTGTACTTGACTTGGTTAGAGTTGGTCAAGTATTGTTCGTCGATCTTCGATGGTCTTGATCTCGGTCTTCAATCTCGATCTCGATCTCGTATTCTATCGTGAATAAGCAAACACCAGAAATAAAGGGGAAACAATCAACACATGGCATCGATGCAATTCTCAAGCAAGGATGATGATATGAAAAGTTAAATTGCATTGGAATGAAACCCTAAAACATGCTTGACAAATTAATCGGGGTTCCGAGGGGTATAAACCCTGATTTGGGAAAACTCCAGAACATATGAGAGGGGTGCATTTCTTCTTCTAATTATACTTGTCATTTAAGTTGTTGAACAATGCATGATTATAGATTAGATAGCTAGGTTTCATTTTTCTAAACATTTTTATATATTATTTTTATTTTTCTGACTTATAAATAATTAGATATTGATTTTACAAGTTTTTAATCAAATTCTAGAATTATTAAACGAATTAAAAACATTTACTGCATCAGCATGATGTCGACAGGGAGGGTTGTTTTACACGGGTGCAGGGCTACCCACATCACCGACGATGGGGCCTGGTTAAGTCGTGAGCCACTTGGCGGGGCTTAGTCAAGGCCCACGTCAGGCCCACGTGGGCGCCACGTCGTGGACACATCAGCGCCACCTGGGCACGTCGGCGGCCACACTGGGCGATGGCGGGGACGGCGCTAGAGGGCGCGCGGGTAAGCGGGGTTGGGTGCGTTCGAAGCAGCGCGGCGAGGCAAGCAATAAAATGGCGGCGCCACTCGAAGAAGGTCGCCGGAGCTGGACCAACGACGGTCATCTGCGGCGGCCGACGGCGAAGCACGACACGGGACCGAACCAGAGCGAGAGAGAGAGGGAAAAGGGGCCAGGGAGAACCGCAATCTCACCGAGAAGCGATTGACGGGGTCGAGGAAGCTTGGCAAGGTCTGAGGGCGCCGAATCGATGGCGATCGACGTCGGGGAAGACAAGCTCGTCGGGGAGAATAGGGGCTCGGCGGCTCGATTCCTCTGGCAGGGCGACACGGTGCAGCACGGTGGTTCCGGTGGCACGCTCGGACGAGCACGGGAAGGCGTGGTACGACGGAGACCGGCGAGACTTGGTGGCTAGGGTTCGGTCTCGCTGGGGAAAAGAGGGAGAGAGCATGGGGGAGATAGGGATAAGAGCAGTAGGGGGAGAGACGTGTGCGACGACGTTCTTATCCTCGCGGAAACCTCAGCGGCGGCACGAATCGTGGCGACCGAGCGGCGGACGGCGGCAGACGCGCCACCGAGCTGCTTGCGTCGACGAGAGGAAGAAGAAAGGGGAGAAACGGGGAAGAGGTACTGCTCATTGACCTTGCTGGTGTCAAGAAAGGCGGAGGGAAGCTAAGCTCTGTGGAGTGAGGCCTGCTGCTGTTTGTTTTTTTCTAAATATTTTTCCATTTCTGGTTTTCATTTCCTGTTTGAAATTTCAAGTTCCAATCTCTTTTTAAAACTTTCAAAAATACCAGAGGATTTTATAAAACATAATAAATACTTATGAACCCTTGTATTCCATTTGGGCTCCAAATATTTTGATACTTTTTGAAATTCAAACCATTTTGAATTGTTTTGAGAGAGAGAGGAAACTAGGGTTTAGGGTTTTGTATATTTCTCCAATGCACAATTTCTAATATGATGATCATGCAATTCCCAATCAAAACCCTAATATAGATTAACTAAAACTGGGGTGTTACATCTTGGCACTTTGACGGTGTTGATCTCGGTCTTCGATCTTGATATTGATATCGTATTCTACCGGGAAGAACCAAACACCGGAAAGAGAGGGAAACAATCAACAATGGCATCGATGCAATTCTCAAGCAAGGATGATGATATGACAAGTTAAATTGTATTGAATTAAAACCCTAAAGCATGCTCGACAACTTAATCGGGGTTCCGAGGGGTGCAAACCCTAACTCGGGGAAACTCCAGATGTATATGAGAGGGGTTGGTTTCTTCTTCTAATTAAACTTGTCATTAAAGTTGCTTAACAATGCATGACTATAGCTTATATATATTCTCATTTTTCTGAACATTTTGGTATATTATTTATATTTTCTGATTTAAAATGAATTACTTATTGAATTTAAAAGTTTTATTCATTTTTTGAAAATATTAAACCAATTTAAAACCTTTTATTGCGCCAGCATGACACATGGCTGACATCAGCACAAGGTGGGGGTCCTTTGGTACTGGGGCTGAGGCTAGCCTTAGTCACTGACGACTGGGCCCTATGGCCAGGTCAGCGGCTATGCTGGCCAAGCGGGGTCAGCGCCCACGTGACTTCCATGCAGGCGCCATGTCGACTCCACATGGGCACCACGCAGGCTCGCCGGAATCCACGTCAGACAGCGGTGAGGGACGGCGCTAGGGGGGATTTAGGGACCGAGGAAGCGCGCGATCGAACCAGCGCAATGACATGAACCTAAAAGAGGTGGTGCCGCTACCTAGAGGTCAACAGAGCTCAGCCGCAATGAGGCCAAGCAGTGGCACTTGCAGAGCATCGGCGTGCGATGGCTACGATGCACGAGGGAGGCAAAGGAGAGGTCCAGGAGGACCAGGGGCTCACCGCGAGTGCAGAGGAGGGATCCAGGAGGCCGGGCGAGGTCAAAGAGCACCGGAATCAATGACGAACTCGGTGGCCTGAGCTTGGGGAGTGCGCCTGCTCAAGCGAGTGGGGGCAAACAACCGAGTCGACAACGGCGGTCACAGTAGTGGCCTCGAACGGAAGAGGGGAGGCCGGAGACGGTGGCGCACAGCGGCACCGGTGGCTAGGGTTTAGGTACCTCTGCGCGCGAGCGACACAGAGTGAGAGAAAGAGGGAAATAGGGATGAGAAGAGAGGGCACCACACGACCGTTCTTATCCTTGTGCTCTATGGCAGCGGCAGGCATCATAGCGCACAGGGGATCGGCGGTCGACGCACGGGCACGCAGGAGCTTCGGCTCTATCCTTCTGGCAGAGGAAGAAGAAAGGAAAAAAGAGGTGAAGAGGTATCAGGCAGTGTGAGCCGCGATGGGGCAGTGGGAGGCTGTATTGCGCTGCACAAGGGGAGGAAGGATAGGTAGGTGGGCTAGCTGGGCAGGCCTGGATAGGTTAGCTGCTCTGTTTTTATTTTGAAAACTCTTTTATTTTTAGCTTTTATGATTTCTTTCTTTTGCAAATCCATTTCAAATCTGTTTTTGATCATTTCAAAAATACCAGAACACTTGTAAAATATATAAAATATTTTAGGGGCCCTTATAACAATTTGGGCTCCAATGTTTTGGTAGTTTTCCAAAATATTCAAAACCATTTTGAATGTGTTTCAGAGAGGGGGAAAACTAAGGTTTAGGGTTTGCATTTTATTTCTTTCTTGCATGCATTTTGTTAACTATGATGCTCATGAATGCTCAATCAAAACCCTAATTAGACTTAGTTAAAACTGGGGTGTTATAGACTCCAAGTGTAGAGTGTTGTAACAAGCTTCTTTTCCCCACAAGGGTGACTCGAGGGTTTATATCGAACTCTCGGGGAATTGGTTGTGGAAGTTTTATTCGTCTTCTCGTCTTCAAGCAAACTGTAAAGTAAAATAATTTGTCATGTGTCCCCAACTCCACCAAGTGGTTGTCAAGCACAAAAGGTTTCGTATTAGTAATATGAAATATAATACAATATAAATGATGCAGTCCAACACATGGCATTCACCATTGGTCCACATCATGCTACACCAACCAAACCCACAGAGGTGAATTCGTTCCATATCTCTCCCTTATTTGGTTATCATGTGAATGGGAACCTAATTGAGACAAGTGTCAATGCAATGACTAGGCCCATGACCATGACGCCAAGAGGAGATGACAAGAAGACCCCTGGAACTAGAACCCCCAAGCAAGAGGCATGGAAGAGAATATGGAAGAAAGGGTTCTGGCGCCAGGTTCGGTGCCACCGGAATCCTCGCCGGAACTTCCGACACTAATACCGACGAACCGGATGCCCCACCAGAAATCCAGGCAAACCGGACACCCTGCCAAAATCTCCCTCTATATGGCCTCCCGGCGACTGACCTAAATATTCGGTGACCGCCATAAATATCGGCATTAGTTCTGGCGACGCCGGACTTATCATTGGAACGCCCAGTCTGCACACTATGAAGGGTTTGATGCCCAGAATATTCCCTCTACCTACTCCTTCTCCCCTAGCACTATAAATAGCCCCCTTGTGGCTCAAACCAATTTGGAGTTGATGAAGAATGAAGGCAAGTGCCTAACCCTAGATGGGAACCCCTCTCTATAGTTAATCTATGAGTTGTACAAGGCCTTGGAGTTCGGTGTTTGTCTCCAAGTCGTCAAGAACCTCCTCAAGTGCTTGGTCTCTCCTTGTCAAGGATTCTAGTAGTGCTAGGTCTCTCCCCTTTGGGAACTTGGTTGCTACTCTCTCCTTTGATTTAGATTCTATAATCCGCTTAACGATCTCTCCTTTGGTGATTCTACCTTACGGTCTCTCGCTGATTATTCAATTAGATTGGTTGTTTGAACCAACGGGAGAAAATCGAATCGGGATGTATTTGCATGCATTTGTATCTTTACCTTGCATTTGCGTTGCATTTATCGTGCTCATCGGGTTTCTGCTCACTCCCCGCCTCAAATCCGTGAAGATCGGGCCACCCTAGGGTCAACCCCTTAAGGGATCCCATAAAAAACTGGTTCAACAGCTTTTGGTTGCCACAGATTTGACTTTGTTCACCGATTTCCACCATAAATTTGAAAATACCAAAAATATTGCCTAAATTGCTTTTGGACCGATCTCTCGATTTGGTGATTTTTCGTGGTTTTGGTCCATAGATCTGTTGCTTTGGGTGTCGATCTACATTCCTTGACTTATCCCTAGCCCAATTCTGATGAATTTGACAAATATCTTGTTTTGACTTTTTAGAGTTCATCATGAACAATTTTCGGCGTGCAATCCGGCAAACCGGTTCTGCCACCGAAAATTTCGACGAGAATTCCGGCACCATCGAAATCCCGACCGGAATTTCCAACGACAGAATCGGTGCCGCCGGCTGTTCTGTCGAAACTTACCAGAACCCAAATTTTGATTGTTTCCTTTTGTGTTTGTTCGTATTTCGCGTGCGTGTCACTAGAACTAACAACAAGCTTCTGCAACACCTTTACATACCACGCTCTCCTACACCGCGACAAGCAAACATCTTCCCCAACACCGGTAGAAAGTCGTCTACAATACCAAAGGTATAACTTGCACCACCCTTGTATAGCCCTTTCTTCCTTTGTGTGATACCTAACTTATCGAGAGTAGCTCATTTTGTGTTTTCCGAAGCATTGTGCACTTTCTCTTGCGAAGTGATAGTGCATAGGCAATAGCAGAAGTTAACTCCATAGCATAGAAAGAAAACAGATATTAAAAAAGAGAAAAAGCAAAAGAAAAAGAAAGATACCAATACAAAAGAGAGTCCAAAGCTTCAAAGCAAAGAGAGCGAGTTAGATCAAGGCAAGCATACAAATTCGTTGCTTCTCAATCTTGTTTCAAACGATCTATGGTCTCTCCTTGTGATGGCACGACCCCGAGCTTAGTCGTCGTTAGGACATTTTGTTCTTATTTTTATAGTCGTGCTAACCCCATTCATCTCCATGTGTGCATTTTTCCGTGTTTTTGTAGATCATATTCTTTTTTATTTTGATCTTTGGTTCTTTACCACTTTTGACAATAACCTTTTCATTTGGTTGTTCCATTTTCTATCCACCTTCCTAACCTACCACCATAGGCCCTTGTGTGTGTGTCTTGTGTACCTGGTATTCACTTTCCTCTCGGCAAGAACAATCTTTCCAATCTTTGACTCCGGTGAGGCAGGTAGCAATTACCATTCCACCGACACCACCCTCTCTATCACTTGTGTTTGTGCACAATGTCTAGGGGAAGTAGAGCTAGTGGGGATAGCAACTTCATCAACCAAGACGGTTTCACCACGTGCCACAACTTATGGGTGCAACACCATGAATTCAATACTCAATTCGAGCGACTTGAGCATCGTCTCAATGATACTTTTCGAGAATTTGAGTACCATGAGCGGCAACGTCAAGAGGAGCACAATGCGCAATTCCAAGCTCTTCACCAAGCTATTGCCAATCTTGGAAACCGACATGGTCACCGTTCAAGCTCGTCAAGTTCATCCTGCATGCACTCCTCAAGTCGACATGGCGAGTCTTCAAGGTCCAACTCCCACTGTGGAGAACCACACCACCATAATGGGGATCATCGAGCTCGTCATCGTCATGCTCAAGCGGTGGACCCAAATGCACCTCAACCTCAACAACAACACCAAGAGCATGGTCCACCACCACAACAAGCAATCATCAATGTGCAACACCCACGGGACCATCATGATGAGGACAACAACAACGATAGGCGTCGCCATCCCCCTCATGACCACCATATGCCTCTTCCACACAATCAAGCACAGGCATGGGATACAAGTGATGATGATGCGGATGCGCGCCAAGCTAGACGCAACAACCGGCATGCACAACACCACCACCAACACTGACAAGCTATGAATGCCAATGATGCTGAGCAAAGGCGAATAAGGGACTTCGAGCATCACCAAGCTCCTCCCCCACCACCGCCTCTAGGCAATCAAGATCCTCCTCTGCCGCATCCATGCCCACCAATTGACATAAGTATGCACCATGAACGTCGCAACAACCACCATGAGCGTGATGATGGAAAGTTTGGGAAGATCAAGTTCGTTATGCCCAAGTTCAAAGGAGAAGAAAATGTCGATGAATATCTTGAATGGGATCTCAAAATTGATAAGATATTCTGAGTCCACAACTTTTTGATGCAGCCCAGATCACTGTAGAGCTTCGTTGGGAAACCCCAAGAGGAAGGTATGATGAGTACAGCAATAAGTTTTCCCTCAGTAAGAAACCAAGGTTATCGAACTAGTAGGAGGAAGGAAACGACCCCAAGGTGTTGCTAACAACTTGGAAATCTGCACAACACAAACTCAAGACTTTGCCCCAACAAACAGTGAGGTTGTCAATCTCACCAGTTTGCTGAAAACAAAGGATTAAACGTATGGTGTGGAAGGTAATGGTATCTTGCAGAAAGTAAACAGTAACAGTGGAAGATGTATCAATGGTAAAGATTGGACCGGGGTCCACAGTTCACTAGAGGTGTTCTCCTTAAGATAAACACCATAACATGTTGGGTAAACAAATTACAGCGGGGCAATAGACAGGACTGAGCAAGGCATAACAATGCAATACTAGACATTCATGATCCTATGAGATTCGATTGGGAACTAAAACAATATACATAGACCGCCATCCAACTGCATCTATGACTAGTAATCCACCTTCAGGTTATCATCCAACCCCCCTCCAGTATTAAGTTGCAAGAAACGGATAACTTCTTTAAGAAATGTGTGTAAAGTAAACAATACAATTGTTCCATGAACAAAAGGTCGTTGTTTTATCCCTAGTAGCAACAACACATCTACAACCTTAAAGATTTTTGTCACTTCCCCAGATTCAATAGAGGCATGAACCCACTGTCGAGCATAAATACCCCCTCTTGGAGTCACTAGCATCTACTTGGCCAATAAAACAAAACCATTTATCAATCTGACATAGTAATATCAATATCCATCGAATCCCCGCAAACACAACATGCATGATTACACATAGATGATCTTGATCATGAACGGAGCTCACAAGATCTAGAGATGGTAACACAAAGGAGGAGAAACAACCATCTTGATACTGTATGGACCCATAGTCCAAGGTGGAACTACTCACGCATCATACCGGAGGCTGGCATGGTGATGAAGAAGGCCTCCGGGATGATCTCTCCTCGGCAGGTGGGAAGAGCTGAATCCCCGATCTAGGGATGATGGTGGCGGCGGCTACGGACTATTTCATAGAGATCTGATCGGGTGCTTAGGGTTTTGGCATCGGGAGCTTCTTATAGGCGAAGGGGGAGACCGAGGGGTGCCCGAGGTGGCCGCACCCCCCGCTAGGCGCGAGCTAGGCCTGGCCGCGTGGCCAGGGGGTGTGGGACCCTCATGGCCCTCCTCTGTCTCGTCTTCTGGCTCCGTGTTCTCCTCGGTGAAATATTGACTTTAGCTTTATCCCATCCAATTCCGAGAATATTTATTTTCTGGCTTTTCTGGAACCAAAAACAGCAGAAAACAGGCAATTGGCACTATGGCAACTTGTTAATAGGTTAGTCCCAGAAAACGTATAAAAATACCTCAAAGTGTAGACAAAGCATAGCAAAGTGGATACTAAACAAGCATGGAACATCAAAAATTATAGATACGTTTATGACGTATCAAGCATCCCAGCTCGTCCTTGAGTAGGTAAGTGATAAAAATAATAATTTTTGAGGTGACATGCACCTTCACAATCAAGATGAAACCATTTGCAAGCATTGAAAGTTGGGATCAAAGTACTCTAAATATAGCATGAAAGATGAAGTTCTAACAATAAGACATATCAATTATGCTGCAACATGAAAGGATACAAACAAAGATTCATGAATAATAATGCATTGAAATACATTTGTTTGTTTCACATACAGAAAAGGTAGCATAGTGGCATTCATCTTGTCCCTCATGGAGTAGCAAAACATAAATGCATAGGACACCTTCAAAGTTCATAAGGGTGACTAGATACAAATAGTTCAATAACAAGCAATGTCAACAATATGAATCAATCAATAAGTTTTGGGACAATGCACATAGAACTAAGAATGGCAACTATGCACTCTTAATTGGTGCCTAAGGATAGAAGGTGGAGGCTCAATATAAAAGTGGAAGAAAGGCCCTTCGAAGGGAAGCAGGGATTTCAAGTTTCATAAAGAGCTTCCAAAAAGTATGGTACTTGTTAGCTTTCATCTCTCATTGCCCCTATCATAAGCATCTTGAAGTGATTAAGGTTTAAAGTGAACAAAATATGGAGTATATGCTTGACAAAGTAAAAGTTGGCAATCTCATGTCCCTTGAGTACGAGGGCCGCTCCTCATGCTACTCAACTTTAGTTACCGGTAAGTTCTTGCCATAGTAAGTACATGTGTATCATACAGAACCATCAATGGGGTACCCCTTGCCCCATGACACATGAGCTATCCCATATCAAAATGACAAGGCAAGCAGACAATGAGCATCTCAGCAATCTTCTTATTTACCATGGGAAAATGGTGCTTTTTTTTCTCTCTTTCCTCTTTTCTCATCTCTTTTTTTCTTTTTCTCAATCTCTTTTTTCTATCTCTCTTTTTTTATAAGAAGAATGCTTCATAGATTGCTCGCTATGGTTATGCTGCAAGTTTCCACCATGATTAGGCATGGCTTACGCTAGCGGCCCAGGCGTTTCTCTAACACACATACATAACTCCATGGACTTACAAGCTCCCCTTTTATTTCACACCGATGACATCCGCGAACAAATGATCATGATATCAACTGGGTACAGTGTATAGGTGCAATGTTGAAAGCGTTCCCCATGACAGCATGGTTCTGCCAATTCCCAACTTATAAGTGCAAGCATATACAAAATAGATGACACAATGGTTCAAGTTTATTAGGAGCAAGAAAAATAAAGTGTGCCACCAAGTTTGTGAGAGCTTTAATCACTAACTTTCACATAACAAGTTTAATTTGGAAGATAGATAAAACAAGAATATACTTGGAATGGTGTAACACACCATGCATAGGAATTTATAGGGGACTCTTTGGAATAACTTGGTTTCTTGGGAGTTGTATGCATGAGTAGAGCTTACTCAATACAAGTGTAGGCTAGCAAAAGACTGGGAGCGACCAACTAAGAGAGCAATAATGGCCATAATCATGCAGAGCGACAAAACATTACTAATCAAAGAATAAAGTGGTACCACAAGTCAAAAACTAAATGATCATAGAGGCTAAGGTGACTGGTTCATAGTCATAACATGGTGTGATCATGTGCCAAGTCAACCCAAAACAAAGCATCAAAGGAGAATACCACAATACTATTCTTTTGTATGCTAAAACAATGCATGATTCTTTCAAGGCACATTAAGCAATCATAATTGTTTGGAGCAAGTCATGCTACAGAAATAATCACTAAACATAAGGTCAAAACAACATCTAGCATGACATGATGAAGTCTAAGTCACAATCAAAGAAAGCTCCTTTTTGTACTACTAAAGCAAGAACTTCCTACTCCTTTCCAACACCAATCAACTTATTTGAAACAACATAGCGAAATTGGGGGTCCGACTACTTTATTCAAGCAAACTAAGAAAACAAAAACCAAAAACAAAAACTAAGATGCTCCAAGAACAACACAACAATGCATTAAACAATAAAAACGAAGTGTCTAGAAAGACCTGAGATTTTTATTTATGAAGAAGGGGATGCCTTGGGCATCCCCAAGATTTGACGCTTGTACCTCTTGAATATTTCTTGGGGTGACACGGGGTGGCATCCCTAAGCTTGAGCTTTTGTCAATTCTTCATCTCATTACATCATTCTTCCCTTACACCTGAAAATTTTCCTTCATATAAAACTTCACACAATCTTCATTAGCAACATTAGTGCATTCAACAGATAATAAACCTTTGGGTTTTAGTTTCAAAACAGAAAAACTCTCATTAAAGACACAAGCTACTATAGAAATTCCCTCAAAAAGTTCAATTTCCCAAAGAGAACCCAAAAATAAATCAATAAAGAGGCAAATGCAAATAATGGCAGAAATCTGTCAAAACAGATCAGCAGGTAGAAACCGATTTTTTCGAAGACCTTATGTTGCTCAAATCAAAAAGTGTTGAACTAATGAAAGTTAGCTAACAACCTGGGGGATTTATTCAGAAAATTACAGCTCAATCCAACTTACACAGAGTTTTCAAGAATTTTACAGTGGAGCACAAAACTCTGTTTTGGGACAGCACTTCCCCAAATATTACTTCCCTCTCATTATAGATTATTATTGGCACAAAACTCAAAAAAAATGATAATGAGAGGTTATTACAGAAGTAATAACTTCCAAGACTCATGAAAACTATTGGGTTATCTCCCAAGAAGTACTTTTATTTAATGCCTTTAAGTTAGGCACAAGAAGCAACAATCAACTATTTTCAAATGAAGAAGCATTAACATCAAATTTTGCTTTAAGAGGAGGAGCAAAAGGTAACTTCTCTCTCCTCATAGGGAAGTGTTCAATACCTTTCTTGAATGTAAATTGATATTTAATGGTGCCTTCTTTCATAACAATGATGGCACCAACAGTTCTAAGAAAAGGTCTTCCCAAAGTAATAGGACAAGAAGCATTGCATTCAACATCCAAAACATAGAAATCAACAGGTACATAGGCATTGTTAACCATAATAAGAACATCATTAATACTCCCCATGAGTTTCTTTTTAGCATTATCATCAAGTGGGACATCCAAATAGCAATCTTCCAAAGGTGGCAAATCAAGCATTTCATAAATCTTTCTAGGCATAATTGAGACACTAGAACCAAGGTCACATGAAGCTTTGATATCAAAGTCATTCACTTGCATATTAATGATGGGTTCCCAACTATCTTCTACTTTCCTAGGAATAGAAGCTTTGTGTTTCAATTTTTCTTCCTTAATTTTAATGAGAGCATCTATAATGTGTTTTGTGAAAGTCACATTCATATCACTAGCATTAGGACTTCTAGCAAGCTTTTGTAGGAACATAATCACTTCAGAAATATTGCAACTATCAAGATAAAAATCAAACTTAGCATCACAAGTAGTAGACTTATTGGGTTTAGGCATAGTTTTAGGAGGAATGGGGGCTTCTCGTGGTTTGGTAACATCCATATTGGTGGTGGTGATAGTACATACACTATTGTTTCTAGCAATTTTAGCTTCTCTTTCCCATTTAGCATGTAATTTGGCTAACAGTCTAACATTTTCGTCAATAGTAACTTGTATGGCATGAGTAGCAGCAAAGGTACTTTCCAAGGTTTCAGGTTTAGAAGCCATTTTATTAATCAAAGAAGATTGTGCTTCAGACAAAGATGAAATATTTTTCTCAACATTCAAAAGCTTTTCCTCCATGGTTTTGTTGAAAGTGGTTTGTTTACTAATAAAGTCTTTGAGCATGACTTCAAGTTCAGAGGGAGCACTTCTAGTATTGTTGTAGAAATTTCCATAAGTATTGTCATTATTAGGAGGATAAGGCCTATAGTTATTACCATAAGCATTGTTGCCAAAATTATTATTCCTAATGAAGTTCACATCAACTTGCTCTTGTTGAGCAACCAAAGAGTCTAAAGGAACATTATTTGGATCTATATGAGATTTTCCATTAACAAGCATAGCCATGATAATATTAATTTTATCACTCAAAGAGGAGGTTTCTTCAATAGAATTTACCTTCTTACCATGTGGAGCTCTCTCAGTGTGCCATTCAGAATAGTTGACCATCATATTATCAAGGAGCATTGTTGCAGCACCCAAGGTAATGATCATAAAGGTACCTCCAGCAACAAAATCCAACAGATTTCTTGAAGAGAAGTTTAACCCTGCATAAAAAGTCTGGATAATCATCCAAGCAGTTAGTCCATGAGTGGGACAATTCTTTACCAAAGATTTCATTCTTTCCCAAGCTTGAGCAACATGTTCATTATCAAGTTGTTTAAATTTCATTATTTCACTTCTCATAGATATAATCTTAGCAGGAGGATAGTATTTTCCAATAAAAGCATTTTTGCACTTAATCCATGGGCAAGGATTGCAACCATTCTTTAGATTTTCCTCTCAAGGAGAAAGGAAACAATTTGAGCTTAATAATATCTCCATCTACATCCTTATATTTTTGCATCTCACAAAGTTCAACAAAGTTATTGAGGTGGGCAACAACATCATCGGAACTAGCACCAGAAAATTGCTCTTTCATCACAAGATTAAACAAAGCAGGCTTAATTTCATAAAAGGTAGCATAAGGAGCAGGTGGAGCAATAGGGGTACTCAGGAAATCATTGTTGCTTATGCTAGTGAAGTCACACAACTTGGTGTTCTCAGCAGAGTTCATTTTTGAAAAGGTGGAGCAAACCAACAGCAACAACTAGAGTAGGAACTAAATTTTTTTGTGTTTTTATAAGAAAAAGCAAACCAAACTAATTTTTTGGATTTTTTTATAAAAAGAAGCAAACAAAACAAAGCAAAATAAAAACAAAGTAAAGAGAAAGGTTGTGAAGGACTCCCCTTGTGAAGCCATCCTTAACTCCCTGGCAACAGCGCTAGAAAACGTCTTGATGCGGCTCAGATCACTGTAGAGCTTCGTTGGGAAACCCCAAGAGGAAGGTATGATGAGTACATCAATAAGTTTTCCCTCAATAAGAAACCAAGGTTATCGAACTAGTAGGAGGAAGGAAACGACCCCAAGGTGTTGCTAACAACTTGGAAACCTGCACAACACAAACTCAAGAGTTTGCCCCAACGAGCAGTGAGGTTGTCAATCTCACTGGTTTGCTGAAAACAAAGGATTAAATGTATGGTGTGGAAGGTAATGGTAGCTTGCAGAAAGTACACAGTAGCAGTGGAAGATGTATCAATGGTAAAGATTGGACCAGGGTCCATAGTTCACTAGAGGTGTTCTCCTTAAGATAAACAACATAACATGCTGGGTAAACAAATTACAGTGGGGCAATTGACAGGACTGAGCAAGGCATAACAATGCAATACTAGGCATTCATGATCCTATGAGATTCGATTTGGCACTACAACAATATACATAGACCGCCATCCAACTGCATCTATGATTAGTAATCCACCTTCAGGTTATCATCTGAACCCCCTCCAGTATTAATTTGCAAGCAACGGATAACTGCTTTAAGAAATGTGTGTAAACTAAACAATACAATTTTTCCATGAACAAAAGATCGTTGTTTTCTCCCTAGTAGCAACAACACATCTACAACTTTAGATATTTGTGTCACTTCCCCATATTCAATAGAGGCATGAACCCACTATCGAGCATAAATACCCCCTCTTGGAGTCACTAGCATCTACTTGGCCAAGATATCTACTAGAAACGGAGAGCATGCAAGATCTCAAACAATACAGACATGATAGAATCAATAAGACAAAACCATTAATCAATCTGACATAGTAATCTCAATATCCATCAGATCCTCGCAAACACAACATGCATGATTACAAATAGATTATCTTGATCATGAACAGAGCTCACAAGATCTAGACATGGTAGCACAAAGGATAACAACCATCTAGCTATTGTATGGACCCATAGTCCAAGGTGGAACTACTCATGCATCATATCGGAGGCTGGCATGGTGATGAAGAAGGCCTCCGGGATGATCTCTCCCCTCCGGCAGGGTGCCAGGAAGAGCTTAAGATCCCCCCGATCTAGGGACGATGGTGGCGGCAACTACGGACTGTTTCGTGGAGATCTGATCGGGTGCTTAGGGTTTTGGCATCGGGAGCTTCTTATAGGCGAAGGGGGAGACTGAGGGGTGCCCGAGGTGGCCGCACCCACCCCAGTCGTGTGCCAGGGGTGTGGGCCCCTTGTGGACCTCCTCTGTCTCGTCTTCTGGCCCCCGTGTTCTCCTCGGTGAAATATTGACTTTGTCTTTTGTCCCGTCCAATTTCGAGAATATTTATTTTTTGGCTTTTCTGGAACCAAAAACAGCAGAAAATAGGCAACTGGCACTGTGGCAACTTGTTAATAGGTTAGTCCCAGAAAACATATAAAAATACCTCAAAGTGTAGACAAAGCATAGCAAATTGGATACTAAAAAAGCATGGAACATCAAAAATTATAGATACGTTTAAGATATATCACTTTTCCAAAGAGAAGAAAGTTGCAATGGCATCTCTTGAGTTTGAAGACTACGCCAATGTTTGGTGGGAAGACTATCAAAGCAATCGTGAGAAGCTATAGGAACCACCGGTCACCACTTGGGCCGAGACGAAGAACATGATGTATGCAAGATTTGTCCCTGAGCACTATCGCGAAGACCTCTTCGACAAGCTAAAAAACTTGAATCAAGGCACATATTCAATTGAAGAGTTTTACAAGTAAATGGACATGACTATGATGAGAGCCGATGTGAAGGATCTCGAGGAGCAAACAATAGCACGGCTCCTCAATGGATTGAGCCGCCCAATATGTAAAATAGTCGATTTCCAACCTTACAAGACTCTAGTGAACCTCCTACACCAAGCCACCAAGGTCGAGCGTCACTTGCAAAAGTAAAATGCTTATGAGAAGCAAAGGGCGTACTTCACTTCAATCAACGTGAATGCCGCCTCCAAGCCAACGAACCAAGCACCAAGCTCCTCCAAGCAAACCAAGACCCCTATGGCATCCTCCTCCAATACAACAACGGAAAGTCAAGTCATTTGCTATAAGTGTGGAGGAAAGGTCCACAAGTCTTATGAGTGCATCAACACAAGATTTATGCTAATAGATGAGCATGGCGCCACCTACTCTATGAGTGAAGAAGAATATGATGCTTTGACTCAAGCCTCTATCACAAAGGATGCCACAATGCAAGATGAGGACACACTCATATGTGAACATGATCCGAGTCCCTCACTTGTCATCGCCCAAGTCTTGACAACCCACTCCATCCCTAGAGAGGACAAACGTCTCAACATCTTTCAAACCCGAGCCAGAATTGATGGCAAGTCCATAAAGGTAATCATTGATGGAGGAAGTTGTCATAACCTTGCAAGAATCGAACTTTGTGATAAACTCAAGTTACCATACATGGAGCACCCTCATCCTTATCACGTCAAATGGCTTGATGAAAATGGCATCATCCAAATCAAACACAAGTTCAATATCTCCTTCAAGATTGGCCCTATCAAGACATCGTCGAGAGTGATGTCGTCCCAATGACCGTGCGTCACATGCTTCTTGGAAGAACTTGGCAATATGACAAAGGCGCACTACATGATGGTACCTCCAACCAATAATATTTCAAGTGGAATGACAACACATTTGTGCTCCAACCTATGACGCTAAGCCAAGTTATCGCTTCCAACATGACGTCTCTGCCCAAGATAAAGCAAGCTAAGGACCCTTATGAGATGATTGGTGAGCGAGTGAACCACTAACACGTGAGTGAGTGCCACTGATACGCCCAATTTGCATCACCTTTCTATATCATAATTTACCTCTATTCATTGATATTTGTCTTATTATGAGGTATTACTTATGGCTTTTCATCTGTTTATGCATATTGGATGATTCCTGGAGGATGGACTAGATGCGGATTACGATGGAAAAGAAGGCGTTTGATTGCAATTTCAAAGATCAGAAAAATACCAGAAAAATATGGAAACATATTATTTTACAGGAAGCGAAGGAAGCGGAAGGAGGGCGAAGTGGGCCTCGGGGCCCACCCCACCTAGGCGTGGGCAACCTAACCCGCCTAGGGTAGGTGTGGCCCACCTCGACCGAACTCTTCGCCTATATCTTCCCTTCGAAACCCTAAGGCTCAGGGAGTGACTACAGATAGATTTCCGCCGCCTCTAGGGGCGGAAAACACCGAGAGAGAAAGATTTCTCCGGCAGAAATATTTCTGCCAAGGAGAATTCCTTCCCAGAGAGGGGAGATCATCGCCATCAACACCGTCAACAAGCTAGGCTTCATCGGCATCGTCATCCTCATCATCCACACCATCATCACCACTCCGTCCCGCTGTAACAATTGTGTTGGATACTACTTTAGTTCTTAGGGGAAACTTTCCCGGTGTTGATTACTATTGTAGTTGATGCTTGTGAGTGGAACCATTGGATTATTGTTTATGTTTAGATTGTTATCCATTATCATATCATCTTTGATCTTGATCCATCTGATGTCTTGTAAGTAGTTTGTTTAGTTCTTGAGGACATGGGAGAAGTCATGTTGTTAGTAGTGAATCTGTGATGAGTTATTATTCAATGGTTTAGTATTTAAGTTGTGGTGCTATTCTTTTAGTGGTGTCATGTGAACGTCGACTACATGATACTTCACCATTTATGGGCCTAGGGAAATGCATTGTGTATTTGGCTACTAATCGTGGGGTTGCTGGAGTGATAGAAACCTGAACCCCCATTAGGACACCTTTGCACAAGGGAGCGTAGGATCTCAGAGTTTAAGGCTATAGTTAGATTAATATCTTAATTACTTTCCTGTAGTTACGGATGTTTGCAGGGGGTTTAATCACAATTATGTATTAGTCCTAGGAAGGGCGGTATGTTAGCACAGGTTCACCCACATAACACTTACAAACACCAAAGAAGAGTACTCAGCTATTTGAAGCGAAAGCACTTGACAGAATTCCCATGTGTCCTCGAGAACGTTTGGTCCTTATAAGTATTTCCACCAGCTTGTCCTTTGCTAAGAAAGGATTGGGACACTTGCTTCGTTTGTTTGTTACTCTTGTTACTTGCTCTTTGTTTTTTTGCCTTGTCATAAAACCACTAAAAGTACGTTTGCTAAGTATTCACAGTGATTTCCTGCTCCATACCACTGTTCAGCACCTTCTGCTCCTCGTTGGGATCGACGCTCCTATTTATCGAAAGTACTACGATACACCCCCTATACTTTTGGGTCATCAAGACTATTTTCTGGCACCGTTGCCGAGGAGTGAAGCATTATTGAAGAGTGGAACTGGTAAGGGAAACTTTTTCTGTGAGTATTGCTTTTGTTACTACTTGTTACTTTGTTTCCAATATGGATAACCCACTTGGTTTTCTGTTTGGAAAAACTACTACCACTGCCAGAGTAGTAGATCAACCACCTCCTGTTGAGATAGATCCTTTTAGATACCTACAAGTATTGTTAATCGTGTCATGGATAATTATTATTTTGGGGATGGAACTGTCCATCCTGGTGATCACTTGCTTTTATCCATGAATTATGCGGGTTGTTTAAGTGTGCAGGTATCACAACTGAACAGGTGAAGAAGAAGTTACTCTCCATATCCTTGAAAGGGAGAGCTGAAGCATGGTATAATCTGCTGAAGAATGGCCAATCCATGGAATGGGAGGAGATGGCATCTCTCTTTTACTCTAAATTTTATCCTCCCAGTGAAATCCATAAGGATAGAAGTCTTATATATAACTTTTGGCCTCTTGATGGAGAGAGTACATCTCAAGCTTGGGGGAGATTAAAGTTACTAATGCTTAAATGTCCTATTCATGAACTCCCTAACAATATTATTCTCAATAACTTTTATGCTAGGCTTTCTCTTCATGATAAAGATTTACAAGATGCTTCTTGTGCTGGATCATTCACACGTATGAAGGAAGAAGTTAAATGGGATCTCTTAGACCGTATTCAAGATAACACTGAGGCTTGGGAGAATGACAAAGGAAGGAAGTCAGGTATAAACTATGATTATGAATGCATTAAATATTTTATGGGTACTGATAACTTCTGTGATATTCGCAATGAGTTTGGTCTTGATTCCCAAAGTATTGCCAAATGTTTTAAGGCTTTTGCCTCTTACATAGAAATCCCCAAGAAGAAGTGGAATAAGTACCATGCTCCGTATAAAGATGTTGTTAATCATGTTCCAGTTAGAAGTACTCAAGTTTGTACTACTAATCACAGTGTGCCTGAACCTCATGTTGAGAAAATGCCTTTCACAGCTAAGGTAAAGGAGTATTCTATGATTATTAGTGCAAATAACAAAGGTACAATGAAAACTGTGGAGCCTGGTAAGCAATTGAATGTTGAACCTATGGTAGCTATTGTGAAAGACCCTGTCACTAGAAATATAGAGGATGAGCACATTGTCTTCTGTGAAGACGCTTCCAACATTATCTCTCATCCTAGTAAAGCTAGAAAAGCTAGTGTTCTTGTGCTTTCTGTTAAAATAGGTGATCATTGCTACTATGGTTTATGTGATATTGGTGCTAGTTCTAGTGCTATTCCTTATGAGCTTTATAGGGAAATTATGCATGAGATTGGTCCTTGTGAGCTTGAAGACATTGATGTGGTTATCCACCTTGCTAATAAGGAAACCATTTTCCCCATTGGCATTGTAAGAGATGTGGAGGTTCTTTGTGGTAAGATTAAGTATCCTGCTGATTTTCTAGTGCTTAATTCAGCAGCTAGCAAAACTTATCCTATCATTTTTGGTAGACCTTTCTTAAACACTTGTGGAGCTATTATTGATTGTAAGAAGGAAAAAAGTTTTAACTAAGTTTGATGTAGATTATTATGAGTTTAACTTTTCCAAATTTGCTAAATCTCCCTGTGGAAATAGCTTGCCTAATAAAGATTTCAGGATGGAACAACTTGCTTCTATTGATCTGGTTTATGACCTTGGACCTCTCTTTGATGACTGTAAGTATGCTTATGCTGATGACAAAGTTGTTTCAAGTGACAGTTATATTGTCAACTTTATTCAAAGTGCTACTGAAAGTTATTTTGAGAGAGGGAAACATGGTTTTATGCATCTCAATGATGTTAAGTTTTCCCGTTTTATGTTGAAAGCTTTAAAGTTGCATATGTTTTGTCTTCCTATGCTAGTGGCTTTTTGTTTCAACAATTTGTTTTACCATGATACCCCCATGCATAGGAAGTGGGTTAGACTGTGTGTTGGTTATCTGCTTCTTGATGCTCTCTTTCATTTCAGATTCATATCTCCTTTGTGAGCATCTTTGGAAGTTTCAAGCCTAACTTAAAGGCATTAAAGAAAAGTACTTGTTGGGAGATAACCCAAGAGTTTTGTCGAGTCTTGGAAGTTATTACCTCTGTAATAACCGCTCCTTATCCTTTTTGTTTTGGTTTTTGTGTCAAGTTCAACTACTTTTGTGAAGTAGAGGAGTTGTGAAAAGTGGTTGTCGTTGGACAGATTTTTGTGCTGTATTGTAAAAAGTCGTGAGGAAGCTCAGTACTTCGGATGGAGCTGCATTTTTATAAGTTTGTTCTCCAAGTTGTCACCCAACTTTCATCAGTTCTGCACTTTTTTATTTGAGCAACAGAAGGTCTTCGAAAAAATCAATCTTTACCTGCTGGTCTGTTTTGACATATTTCTGACATCATTTGCATTTGCCTCTTACAGAAGCTTTTTGTTTTGATGAGTTTTCAGTTGAAGTGTGTACCAAAGGTTCATTGTTTTTTCTTACACTAATGTTGTCATTGAGTTTGTGCAAGGGTTTTTGCAAGTAGGAAATTTTCAGGAGAAAAGAGAAAAGGAATCTACAGAGTTCGTCTTTGAATAGGTAAAAGTGGTGAAAACAGAAGGTTCGTGAAACTCCAATATTTTTATATTTTTTATGTTTTTAATACATAAGGGAAGTTAAGAGACGTAACTGAAGAAGAAATGGAGCCCGGAGTGGACAAACCCACCCCAGGCGAGGGTCCAGCCTGGCCGCGCCTGAGGGGGGTGTTCCACCCTCGAACTCCATCTTTGCTTCGTTTCCGTATCGAAACCTTCCTTATGCATTGAAACTTCGTAATATATAACTCCCCGGATCCCCCGAGGTTCGTTCATCGTGTTCTCGTCGTGTTTTCATTTCGATCTATTTCTGTCAGGAAATCTTCTCAAGTTTAGAGCACCATGGCCTCCGCCAACGACAAAGGCAAGAAGCCCGAGGAAGAAGAACCTCAAGTCCCCAAGGAGGAGGATATTTCAGTAGGGTATGAAGGTGACATGGAGGAGGACAAGCAACTGGACACCCGCGCTACCGTCACAAGCATTGGTTTGGTGGCACAACCTACCCAGCTTAAGAGGACATCACGGATGTCCACAAGAGGGAAACCTCCATGTCTCTTCTACAATCCACGGTCATCTCCTCCACGTGAAAAGAGACCCTTCCATACACTTATGCATGAATATCAATATCAACATGTGCCCAAAGGGAATTTTCCCTCGATTTGGGATATGCCTCGTTCTAACAATGAAGAGAAGGATCATGCTAAGGATGAAGAGTGGGGAAAGAATAACAAGAACTAGGATTCTCGGACTGACATGATCATGAACCGTATAGAGCAAAACTCAGAGCTAATACATACTCTTACTTTTGAGTTCGAGGAATTGAAGAAACTTATTGAAGAGCTTATCAAGAGAACACCACCACTGAAAAAATAATTCATCATCAGGTTTGGCATCCCCTTGGCTTGTTCCAAGCTTGGGGGAGTGCCACGGTATCACCACCATTATCTTTTATCTTTTACCTTTTTAGTGGATTCATATCTGTGGTAAAGATGTTATCTTATAGTTTGGTTTGCATGTGGAAGTATCTCTCCTTTAGTTGATTATCTGTGTATCCCTTGGTGTGAGTGCCTTTATTGGAATATTAATGAGAAGTCTCATCTTTTACTTTTTGCACTTCTTATTTTAGTTCGCAATCTCTATTATTGATGGATCTTGTTGATCAGTATTTGCACCACTCTGGGGTCATCAAGTGGATCTAAATTGGTTTTGGCAAACCAAGTTCTGGTCAGTGGATTTAGTTTGAAAGAAAAAGAAAGAAAGAAAAGGCTTACATGTATTTGGTATCATTTGTTTTCTTTCTTGTTGGCTCATAAGCTTAGTATTCTTTATTTAAGATCCTTTTGTGTCTTCAAGGAAGATTGCATGTTTGGATTTATTACTTGTATGTTTGCTTGTTTCTTTCAACTCGCTTGCTTGCTACCCAGCCTTGCTAGCCAAAAACCTGTTTTGAGAAGGCATACTTCTCGTGTTTCCAAAACCATTTGAACCAAAAACCTTTCCCACTTGTGTCCACCATATCTACCTAATAGTTGTAGCTATTCCTAGCATATTCTCAAGCTTCATCTACCTTTCAAATTAAAACGTATTTTGTTATATGAAAACTAGTTAGTAAAGCTCTCACGAACTTGATGACACACTTTATTTCTTTGCCCCTAATAAACTTGAACCATTGTGAACATCGAAGTTGTATATGCTTGCATCTATATGTTGGAATTAGCAGAACCGTGTTGTCACGAGGAATGTTTTCAACATTGCACTTGTACTCTGTACACAGTTGATATCGTGCTCTTTTGTCTATGGATGTCAATGGTGTGAAATAAAGAGGGAACTTGTAAGTCCATGGAGTTTGTATTCTGTGTTAAAGAAACGCCTGGGCCGCTAGCCTAAGCCATGCTTAATCATGGTGGAAACTTGCAGCATCACCATAGTGAGCTATCTATGAAGCATCCTCAATAAAAAGCTATGCATATGGTAAATAAAAAGATTGCTGAGATGCTCATTGTCTGCTTGCCTTGTCATTTTGGTTATGGGAAAGCTCCTATGCCATGTGCAAGGGGTACCCCATTGGCGGTTCTCAATGATATGAAAATACTTACAATGACAAGAACTTACCTGGACCCAAATTTGAGTATGCATGAGGAGTGGCCCTCATATTCAAGGGAAATGAGATTGCCAACTTATATTTCGTCAAGCATATACTCCATCTTTGTTCACTTTAACCTTAATCATCTCAAGATGCTTATGATAGGGGCAATGAGGGCTCAAAGCTAGTAAGTACAATAATCTTTTGGAAGCTCTTTATGACTTGTAATCCCTGCTACCCTCTAAGAAGGGACCTTTCTCCTAGTTACCGGTTGAGTCAGTAAACCTACTCCCTCTCTATATCCATCAATCTTTTGAGTTGTTGTGTTTCAAGCATTCATATGGTGATTTATTCAATCATGTTCTTTATATTCCTTGTTGCACAAAACTCTTATCTATTGAGTATTACTTTGAAAGCCTTCACTTGTGAAAAAAATCTTTTTGAGCAAAGAGTGCTCCTATTTTGAACTTCTACAAAAAGCTTTTGTGAAACTGTTTGCCAGGTGTTTTCTGACCAAGAACAAGTTTGCCAATTCCAATTATGATTTATCTTTATGCATCTCTATTGTGACTGTTGTACTTGGTTGCAAGCTAAATTATATAATGGTGAGTTGCTTTCTTATATGAGTTGTGCAATGGTAAGTGTGATGCTTCTTGTTCGTATTCTTTTATCGACACTTCACTCCATAAACTTGTGTACATGTTTACTGAGCTTAGTATTCGCTTGGGGACAAGCGAAGTCTAAGCTTGGGGGAGTTGATACGCCCAATTTGCATCACCTTTCTATATCATAATTTACCTCTATTCATTGATATTTGTCTTATTATGAGGTATTACTTATGGCTTTTCATCTGTTTATGCATGTTGGATGATTCCTGGAGGATGCACTGCCGAAGTCTGGATTCTGATGGAAAAGAAGGTGTTTAGATGCAATTTCGCAAAGATCAGAAAAATACCAGAAAAATATGGAAACATATTATTTTACCAGAAGACGAAGGAAGCCAGAAGGAGGGACGAAGTGGGGCCTCAGGGGGGCCACACCCCCTAGGCGCGGGCCCACCTAACCCCGCGCCTAGGGCAGGTGTGGCCCACTTGCCTGGCCTCCGACTCCTCCCCTTCGCCTATATCTTCCCTTTGAAACCCTAAGGCTCGGGGAGATACCACAGATAGATTTCTGCCGCCTCTAGGGGCGGAAAACACCGAGAGAGAAAGATTTCTCCGGCAGATAGATTTCTGCTAGGGGAATTCCTTCCCGAAGAGGGGAGATCATCGCCATCAACACCGTCATCAAGCTAGGCTTCATCGGTATCATCATCCTCATCATCCACACCATCATATCCACCAGCACCATCATCACCACTCTGTCCTGATGTAACAATTGTGTTGGATATTGCTTTAGTTCTTAGGGGAAAATTTCCCGGTGTTGATTACTATTGTAGTTGATGCTTGTGAGTGGAACCATTGGATTATTGTTTATGTTCAGATTATTATCCATTATCATAGCATCTTTGATCTTGATCCATCTGATGTCTTGTGAGTAGTTCGTTTAGTTCTTGAGGACATGGGAGAAGTCATGTTGTTAGTAGTGAATCTATGATGAGTTATTATTCAATGGTTTAGTATTTAAGTTGTGGTGCTATTCTTCTAGTGGTGTCATGTGAACGTCGACTACATGATACTTCACCATTTATGGGCCTAGGGGAATGCATTGTGTATTTAGCTACTAATCATGGGGTTCTTGGGTGTGACGTGAACCCCCATTAGGACACCTTTGCACAAGGGAGCGTAGGATCTCAGAGTTTAAGGCTATGGTTAGATTTATATCTTAATTACTTTCTTGTAGTTATGGATGTTTGCAGGGGGTTTAATCACAAGTATGTACAAACACCAAAGAAGAGTACTCAGCTATTTGAAGCGAAAGCACTTGACAGAATTCCCATGTGTCCTCGAGAACGTTTGGTCCTTATAAGTATTTCCACCGGCTTGTCCTTTGCTAAGAAAGGATTGGGCCACTTGCTTCGTTTGTTCGTTACTCTTGTTACTTGCTCTTTGTTTTGTTGCCTTGTCAGAAAACCACTAAAAATCCGTTTGCTAAGTATTCACAGGGATTTCCTGCTCCATACCACTGTTCAGCACCTTCTGCTCCTCGTTGGGATCGACACTCCTATTTATCAAAAGTTCTACGATATACCCCCTATACTTGTGGATCATCAGCCACCAGCCTCAAATAAGTGGAAACATCATGAGTGTCGTGTCGCATGCCACAAAAAGTAAGAAGAGTGATTTGAGTGTGTCCCATACTAAAAATACATCATACAACTCTCTCTTTGTTGTAGGTTTTGCAAGGTACACAATCTCAACAACCACCTACAAGGAACATGCTACAAGATCTCCAACCACAACTTGATTACAAGCTCAACTTCAAGATCTTCAACCCAAAGGCTACAAAACCATAGATCCAACCGCATACAAGCTCAAGACCATGGGTACACCGCTCCTTCCATGATGATGGAACTTTGTCAAGGTCGACTCATTTTCAAGCGGGGGGAGATGATGCAGCCCAACACATGGCATTCAACATTGGTCCACATCATGCTACACCAACCAAACCCACAAAGGTGAATTTGTTCCATATCTCGCCCTTATTTGGTTATAATGTGAATGGGATCCTACTTGAGACAAGTGCCAATGATATGACCAGGCCCATGACCGTGATTCCAAGAGGAGATGACAAGAAAACCCCTGGAACCAGGACCCCCAAGCAATAGGCATGGAAGAGAAGACGGAAGAAGGGTTCCGGCGCCAGGTCCGGCGCCACTGAAATCCTCGCTAGAACTTTCGGTGCCAAGACCGGTGAATCAGACGCCCCACCGGAAATCCCTGCGAATGAACCGGCGAACCGTCCACCCCGCTGAAATCGCCCTTTGTATGGCCTCCTAGCGACCGACCTAAATATCCGGCGACTGCCGGAAATATCAGCACCAGTTCCGGTGACGCCATACTTACGGCCGGAACGCCCAGTCTGCACACTATGAAGGGTTTGATGCCCAGAATATTCCCTCTACCTACCCCTTCGCCCCTAGCACTATAAATAGCCCCCTTGTGGCTCAGACCTACTTAGAGTTGATGAAGAATGAAGGCAAGTGCCTAACCCTAGATGGGAACCCCTCTCTATAGTTAATCTATGAGTTGTACAAGGCCTTGGAGTTCGGTGTTCGTCTCCAAGTCGTCAAGAACCTCCTCAAGTGTTTGGTCTCTCCTTGTCAAGGATTATAGTAGTTCTAGGTTTCTCCCCTTTGGGATTATAATTGGTTGCTACTCTCTCCTTTGATTTGGATTCTATCATCCGCTTGACAATATCTCCTTTGGTGATTCTACCTTACGGTCTCTCGCCGAGGATTCTATTGGATTGGTTGTTCGAACCAACGGGGGCAAATCGAATAAGGTTGTGTTTGCGTGCGTTTGTATATTTACCTTGCGTTTGCGTTGTGTTCATCGGGTTTCCCCTCACTCCCTGCCTCAAATCCGTGAAGATCAGGCCACCCTAGGGTCAACCCCTGAAGGCTCCCTGAAGTGCAGAGTGTTGTAGCAAGCTTATTTTCCCCACAAAGGTGACTCGAGGGTTTATATCGAACTCCCGGGGAATTGGTTGTGGAAGTTTTATTCGTCTTATTGTCTTCAAGCAACCTGTAAAGTAAAATAATTTGTCTTATGTCTGATGACTGTCTATGCATAGCCTGTTGGGAACCCCAAGAGCAAGGTGTGAAGCAGCAAGCAGCAAGTTTTCCCTCAGTTGAGATCGAGGTTATCGAACCAGGAGGAAGGAAACGTCACACAGGTGTTGCAAGAAACGCGGAGACCTGCACAACACAAACTCAAGACTTTGCCCCAACAAACAGTGAGGTTGTCAAGCTCACCGGTTTGCTGTAACAAAGGATTAAATGTATGGTGTGGAAGGTAATGGTTTGCAGCAAGTAAACAAGTAACAGTGTAAGATGTATCAATGGTAAAGACTGGACCGGGGTCCATAGTTCTAGAGGTGCTCTCCTTAGATAAACAACATGGCATGAAGGGTAAACAAATTACAGCAGGGAAATTGACAGGAACTGAGCAAGGCATAAAAATGCAATTACTAGTCAAAAAGATCCTATGAGGTTGATTGGGCAATACAACAAGATACATAGACCGCCATCCAACTGCATCTATGACTGGAAGTCCACCTTCAGGTTCTCATCCGAACCCCCTCCAGTATTAAGTTGCAAGCAACAGACAACTGCTTTAAGCAAAGTGTGTAAGGTAAACAGTCCACATGTTCCATGAACAAGAGACCGTTGTTTTCTCCCTAGTAGCAACAACACATCTACAACCGAAGAGATTATTGTCACTTCCCTTGGAAACTAGAGGCATGAACCCACTATCGAGCATAAATACCCCCTCTTGGAGTCACTAGCAACTACTTGGCCAAGATAGCTACTAACAACAGAGAGCATGCAAGATCACAAACAACACAGACATGATATAATCATAAAGACAAAACCATTAATAAAACCAACATAATAATCTCAATATCCATTGGATCCCCGCAAACACAACATGCATGATTACAAATAGATTAGATCTTGATCATGAACGGAGCTCACAAGATCTATACATGAAAGCACAAAGGAGGAGATACAACCATCTAGCTACTACATGGACCCATAGTCCAAAGTGGAACTACTCACGCATCATACCGTAGAGAAGGCCTCCGGGATGATCTCCCCTTCGGCAGGGTGCCGAGAAGAACTTCATATCCCCCCGATCTAGGGACGATGGTGGCGGCGGATACAGACGGTTTCGTGGATATTTGATCGGGTGCTTAGGGTTTCTGCATCGGGGGCTTCTTATAGGCGAAGGGGGAGACCAAGGAGGCGGCCAGGGCCACCAAACCCTAGCCAGGCGTGGGGCTGGGCCCACCCGCGCCTGGGGTGGGTCTGGCCCCTCCGGCTCTCCTCTAGACTTCTTGTTGCCCACGGAAAGTAATTGACTTTGACATTTGTCCCGTCCAATTCCGAGAATATTTCTTTACTAACTTTTCTTAAACCAAAAACAGCAGAAAATAGGCATCTGGCACTATTGCAACTTGCTAATAGGTTATTACCAGAAAACATGTAAAAAGCACCTCAAAGTGTAGACAAGTAAAGCAAAGTAGATACAAAACAAGCATGGAGCATCAAAAATTATAGATATGTTTCCAACGTATCAATGTCCCCAACTCCACCAAGTGTTTTTCAAGCACAAGGTTTCGTATTAGTAATATGAAATATAATATAAAGTAAACAGAAATAAATAAAGTAATTAAAGTAAAGTAATGCAAACTAGATGATATGGAAGATAATATAGTTGTTTTGGGGGTTTTATGGATCATTACAAGTAGGAAAAGTGTTTTTGTATTTTTTAAATAATAAATTGCAGAAAATATAAACATAGTATTTGCAACGGAAAGGTGTTTCTTATGATTAAAATTGGACCGGAGTTCATGGGTTCACTTGTCTACTCTATTTTTAAGTTTTAGTGATCATAAAACAATTCATCAATGATAAATATTCATGGAACTTCTATATGTGTATGATAAGCATTCATATGAGCATCACGTCCTAACATAGAGATGAAACACATCTCTCTTATACTCCTGAAGAAAGTGAAACTCCATACAATCTTTAATTAAGAACAAATCATAGTATAACTTTAAGAAATATAACATGATGTTTGAAATACAAATATTCTATCTTGATCTAACAAGATTATCTCACTGTCACATGATAATTATAGCACATGATTTCACTTTATCCCTAGTGAGGCAGCAAAATATAGGTAAAAACCAAAGTAGATCTTGAATATTGTTGTCACAATTCAATCACTACCACCATGCTACTCCATCTAATACACACTTCTCCCCATACAAGTTCTTGCATACAAGTTGGATCAAAACAAGCAATTAAGAACAGGGTACATGATATGCATCTACCAATACATCTTACACAAAATAGATTCCAATCTCATATATCAAATCATAGAATAAAGATCCACCACATATGAATTACATATATGACCATAATCATGTTGGGAAGCTCGTATGGTACTAGATCTATCAAGAACAAGAGAGAAATAGATTAATATACTATCAACACCTGGATTTTTAATCCCAGATGCCTGTTATGCCATACATCGCAATCCCAGGATTGCCATTTTTGCGAGACATAACAGAATTGGATACCATAGTACATCATCCATTACAAACCATACATAAGGTCTTACACAAATAAGGATCTCATGATCCAGTTCTTAATACAATTCAAGCAGCGGAAATACGTAATAATAACGGTAGCGTGGGCGAAGCTCCATCTTCGGGGTCACAGGCAATGTTGACAATGGGAGATGATCCTAGTTGTCGTAACCTTCCTGGGGTCCATCATCCTGGTACTCCTCTTCATAGTCCGCCACGGAATAGCAGGACAAAGCCATGAGTACTCTTTAAGTACTCGCAAACTAATACTAACAAGTGAAGGGGGTTTTTGTGATAGGACACTAAGCTCTAGGGTTGTTTTGCAAAAGCCAGATTTACCTCTACTAAGTTCAGAAGCAAGATAAAACTAGTCACAGTTTATAACACCTAAGTGGGAACTTGTATCTCATGCCAAAACCCTGTTGTGGTCAAGTCAAAGTCTCAAGTCATTTCACAAATCATTTTGAAGACATCTGACGGGGGAAAAGTATGGCCATCTAATCGTCCATAATCATGACGCGTTATTCAATAGTTTGACACTCTGCAGAGATTGTACACTTTCACCACAACATTCGATACATCCGTCAGGAACAAATCCTGAATTCACCATACTCAGTATGCGGATAATCAATCCTAACCTTTCAATTACACGCCCTAGTATAAGCACCTCTCCTGTGAGTTTGGCCTCCCAACCATGACCAACTGTCATCTTGGGTACTGCACAGGTGGACAATCTTCACAAGGTAGCCTCAGCTCAGACCTTGGCCGTGAGGGAACCAATACTAAGGTATATAAGTTTCCAGTCAAGCCCTACCCAATCTTTGGGTATTGTGGTTGTACGGTAAAATTGGAATGGTATCGCATCCAGACAACCATCAATTTTATAAAGGGCTAAGGCTCATGCCTCAACATTTTCATCACCAAAATCATCTGGTGTTCGAAATGACATGTCAAAACATCTCAATAGAATGATCCATCATTCTAAGGTTTTCATAACCATTTTTCCACCAAGTATTCCCATCTAAAGTTGATCAAGTTTTATGCTTAGCACTAGCATCTACAAGTGGGGGTGAGTACTAATGAGGGGTGATACACAAGTGGAGTTTCAACTAAGTACCACCTCATATCTTAGGATGATATCAAGGTTTCTAACTTAGGCCAAATTTTATGCTCTTTATGCAACCTTCAAGTATCTTCCTATAATCTACAAGTCACTTAAGTAAACTCTAAAAGAAAGCTTTGATAAAGAAATAAAGTAGAAAGCTTGCAAGTAAAACTAGGATTGGGTATCAAGTGGGTATGATCACATATGCTTAAGGCATCTAGTTGGCATGGTAACAAGCAAGTATTAGCTTGCACCTTCAACTAGTAGTATTAGGCTTGCTAAAGTAGAGTATCTTGCAAGTGTTAGCTTGCATAATTGCAAGTATAAGCTTGCATAGGTAAACTTGATTAGTAAGGCTTTCTAAAGTAGAGTATCTTGCAAGTGTTAGCTTGCATAGTATCAGTATAAGCTTGCATAGGTCAACTTGATTAGTAAGGCTTACTAAAGTAGAGTATCTTGCAAGTGTTAGCTTGCACAGTATCAGTATAAGCTTGCATAGGTCAACTTTATTAGTAAGGCTTGCTAAAGTAGAGTATCTTGCAAGTGTTAGCTTGCACAGTATCAGTATAAGCTTGCCTTGTGCAGAGCAGTGGTTGAAGTTCTCTTCTGCTTCTTCTTCATAGTATCCTCCTTCCTCCTCGTATCCTTGGTAGGTACTAGTCTATAAATAAATACGAGGTACACAATCACCAAACAATACCTAACTACTTTCAATCATCACACAAAGGGGTTCTATAGATGATCTAGCATCATCACTAACATTACAAGACTAAGGCACTTGACTTAATGATTTTTGTTTTAGAAAAGTAATTTCTACTCATTGAAAAACTACTTAAGATTTAATATTCTCCAAACCAAACATGGGATCATGTTGACACATGTCATCACCACATAGTTTAGTCCATGGGAATGTGATTTAAATTGGTGTCACAATTTAATAAGGTTTAACCCTTTTATTTTAATTATATAAGTGACTAGAAATGCCTATGTGGCATTCTTTTATTACTTGGACATTATTTCTATAAGTAAACCCATATATTTTTATATATTCTGAAAGGTATGGTTAAATGTGATTTTTGAGAGTTGGAATCAACTCAAAAGCTATCATGGTTTAAATTTGAAAAAGTTTGAATGCAGAAAAGCTTTTGCCTTGTTATTTTTACTAAGGATGATCTACAGATCCAAATGACTTGAATCCAACGGGCTTGGATTCAGCATTTCCATACCTTTCTAACAAAATTGGTTTCATTCAGTTTGGTTCACTGAATCGATCTGGGTTGATTTTTGAAACTAGGTACAGAAGTGTGTTTGAATGAAAATGGAAAAATCCAAATTCAAACAACTGGGCTGCGCGGGAAACGATACTGGGCCGGCCTGCGAAGCACAGTGCTTACGCGGGCTGGTTAAGTGTCTCTCCCCACGCGTCAGTGAGACAGGGGGGTGTGAAGCGGTACGGGGCAATGTGGTGCATTCGATCTAGTTCTAATCCAACGGCTGAGGGTCATCATCCACGTCGGGCAATGCCAGCGAGACAGAACCCTAACGCGGAACGTGGGGGTCGTGGGAGGCTCACCGGGGCTCAGGCGAGGGTCGGCAAGGCGGGCGAACGACGAAGTCGACGACGGCGAACCTCCTGGTACCGGCAGCTTATCCTAGGGCGTCTCCAATCCTGGCCCCCTTCTTCTACAGTAGCGGCGGGCTCCGGTGAAATTCCGGCGAAGCGTTGCTCGCCTTGCTCCGGGAACAGGGTGGAACGATCAGTGAGGAGAGGGGAGGGGAGTGAGATGGTGTGAAGAGTTTGAGCTGGGGTGGCCTCTATTTATAGTCTCGGCGACGAGACTGAACGGGATGGGCAGGCGACGGTGGCGACATGGCTACGGGCTGCTAGAGGCATGGTCGGCGGTGGCGATCGATCGGTGGTCTCCTAGCGACGCTCTACGGATTTAATGCGTGTGTAGGGGCGGTGGCAAACGGTCTGGAACACGCGATGCTCAAGGCAGGCGGCGGCGTCTTCGGCGCGGCGGTGGCTGTGAGGCATGGAGCGGCGAACGGGGATGTCTGGCGGTCTCCTGGGACGGTGGTCATCGTGTATGCACGCGGCGAGGGCCGCGCACGGTCTGTGGGCGTGTGTCGAGGGTGGCGCTCTGGCGCATGCTCGGCATGGTTGACAGAGGCACGGGCGTGGCGTTCCTGGGTGCTCTGGTCGATGTCTTCGAGGCAGGGCTGGTCGAGAGGGGGCGATGAGGCATGGGTGATCTCCCAGACAAGGTTGGCACGGCTAGTTCCTCTCCTAGCTTGCTGTCTACACTGGGTGGCAAGATGAGCTTCGGTTGTTCACCATTGATGGCATTGCCAAGCTTATAGTGGTGCTAGATGTTTGCAAATGAGCTAGATGATCTACTAAAGCCTAGTTGCAACCAGAGAGGGAACAAGTTAGGCTCAAATCACTGCTCCAAATAGTGTTTGGATTTTATTTGATTTGAATCAGTAAGGTGTTTGATGAAATGGCCGCATGAGTTCAAGTTTTGAATTTTGAAAATATTTTTGGTGGGTGTGCTAGGTAGGTGCTGGTGAGTCTGTGGATGCTTGGGTTTTGAAAGTTGAGCTTGTTTGAGTGGTTTTTGAAAAAGTTGGATCTTCCCATATGATAAAGATTCAATTTTGAATTGTCCTTTAAACTATGCATTCAAATGTGTTTGGATGATCACAAGGTGGGCCTTGGTACTTTGTTATGAGTAATATCAAGGGGTGTAAAGATCCAAACAAGTTTCTGTTAAGTTTTGAAAGTTAGAGACAGCCAAAGTAGGCATGGGAGTTAATTTGGCCAAAATGACCATTCCCTTATTTTGTTTGCTTTGATTTATTTGTCTTTGGGAAAAGTGTGGGGATTTTTTAGATGATGTTTATTTCACCTAAGAATCCATTTACAAGCAAAGAAACACACAAGCAAGGTGATTCAAAAGAATTCAAATTGGAATGCATACACACATGCATGCTTTCATATTTTTATTTAGAAAAGTTTTTGTTAACCCTAATTTTGATGATTAGAGTTTGATAATCCAAGTTTAGTATTTTTGGGATGTTACAAACCTTCCCCCCCCCCCCTTAAACAAAATCTCGTCCCGAGATTTGAAAAAGGACGAAAAAGATTACCTAGGATTTGAAGAGATCGGGAAACTCCGTCCTGATATGATCTTCATGCTCCCAGGTAGCTTCTTCTTCTGTGTGGTTGCTCCACTGAATCTTGAGAAACTTGATGCTTCGGGTTCGGGTAGTTCTGAAAGCTTCTTCCAAAATACGGATGGGTACTTCGAGATAGGTTAGGTCATCGTTGATCTCTATGGTCTGATGATCGATGTTCTTGAACACTCCCGTCTTCTCTGGAACTTCGAGACACT
Organism: Avena insularis; assembly: GCA_023614405.1. Taxonomy (NCBI): domain Eukaryota; kingdom Viridiplantae; phylum Streptophyta; class Magnoliopsida; order Poales; family Poaceae; genus Avena; species Avena insularis. Next base: position 361,438,770 of record CM042697.1, read on the forward strand.
TGCGAAGTAATGAGATATGGAACACATTGTGCACGGCTGACATCTCTCCGGGTAGTTCCAATTGACACGACACTTCTCCTTGACGGTTCAAAATCTTGAAGGGTCCGATATATCTGGGGGCTAACTTTCCTTTGAGTGAAACACTGCATTCCCTTCAATGGAGACACCTTCAGATATACAAAATCTTCTATGTTGAAGGCGAGGTCTCGACGTCTCTTGTCGGCGTAACTCTTCTGTCTGGACTGGGCTGTCTTGAGGTGCTCACGAATCTTGTGAACCTTCTCTTCTGCTTCTCGTAGGATGTCAGGTCCGAAAATCTGAATCTCTCCTACTTCCGACCAGTTCAATGGGGTGCGACACTTTCTTCCGTATATGAATTCAAATGGGTCCATTTGCAAACTGGCTTGATAACTGTTGTTGTATGAAAATTCTGCAAAAGGCAGACAGTCTTCCCACTTAGATCCATATTCTAACACACATGCTCTCAGCATATCTTCGAGTATTTGATTTACTCTCTCCGTTTGTCCATCGGTCTGAGGGTGATACGCCGTGCTGAAATCTAGGCGGGTTCCTAAACCTTCTTGAACTTTCTTCCAGAATCTCGAGGTAAATTGAGTTCCTCGATCCGATACGATGTTCTTGGGGACTCCATGCAAACTAACGATTCTAGCGATGTATAACTCCGCTAGCTTCGAACTCTGATATGTGGTCTTGAAGGGTAAGAAATGGGCGACTTTGGACAATTTGTCCACTATGACCCAGATAGAGTCATTTCCCCTACTAGAAGTAGGAAATCCGGTGATGAAGTCCATTCCAACGGAATCCCATTTCCATTCCGGAATCTGCAAGGGTTGCAACAATCCAGCGGGTCTCTGATGTCCTGCCTTGACTCGCTGACATATATCACACTTGGCGATATAGCTTCCGATTTCTCTCTTCATCTTATGCCACCAAAATTGCTCTTTCAAATCTTGATACATCTTCGTTCCTCCGGGGTGGATAGAATAAAGAGTATCATGAGCTTCCTTCAAGATAACTTCTTTCAACTCAGAATCTGTTGGTACACAAAGGCGTCCTTTGTACCACAGAACTCCTTCGTCTTTGGTGAATCCGGGTACTTTGCCTGTACCGATACGACGCTTGATTCCGTCGATACTAGCATTTCCTCTCTGCGCCTCTTTGATCTGGCTGATCAAAGTGGGTTGAAGTTCTATGCTAGCCAAAAATCCTTCACTCACTAATTCTATTCGAAAATCTTCCATCTCTTTGTGCAAGCTTGGTTGCTCCTTCAAAATCATAGAGTTCAAGCGGCACGGCAATCTACTAAGGGCATCTGCTACCACATTGGCTTTACCAGGGTGATAGTGAATGTCCAAATCGTAATCCTTGATTAGCTCAATCCATCTTCTATGTCTCATATTCAGATCCTTCTGAGTGAATATATACTTTAGGCTCTTGTGATCCGAATAAATCTCACAACGGTTTCCCATAAGGTAATGCCTCCATGTCTTCAGGGCTAGAACTACGGCTGCGAGTTCGAGGTCATGGGTTGGGTAATTTTGCTCATTTTGCTTCAGTTGTCGAGATAGATAAGATATAACTTTGCCTTCTTGCATTAGCACACATTCGAGACCGATCTTGGATGCATCACAATACACGTTGAAGGACTTTGTGATATCCGGCATGATTAAGATTGGGGCTGAAATCAGTCTCCTCTTGAGTTCTTGAAAACTCGCTTCACATTTGTCGGTCCATTCAAACTTCTTGTCCTTCTTCAGCAGTTGGGTCATGGGTCTGGCGATACTCGAGAATCCTTCTACGAACTTGCGGTAGTATCTCGCCAATCCGAGAAATGCACGAACTTGGGTTTGAGTGGTTGGGGCTTGCCAATCTTCTACATCTTTCACCTTGGCAGGGTCAACGGCAATTCCTCCAGCTGATACAATGTGACCGAGGAATCCTACCTCCTGTAACCAGAATTCACATTTTCTAAACTTGGCATACAACTGATGCTCTCTAAGGGTTCCAAGAACGGTCCTTAGGTGTAGCTCATGTTCTTATTCTGATTTGGAATAAATTAGAATGTCATCGATGAAAACAACGACAAACTTATCCAGGAAGTCCATAAAAATCTTATTCATGAGATTCATAAAATAAGCGGGGGCATTGGTTAATCCAAAATACATGACTATATACTCGTACAATCCATATCTGGTGGTAAAGGCAGTCTTTGGAATATCCTCTGCACGAATCTTTAGTTGATGATAGCCTGTTCTAAGATCAATCTTAGAAAACACTTTCGCATCGGTCAATTGATCAAACAAATCTTCTATCTTGGGCAAGGGGTATTTGTTCTTGATGGTGACATCATTCAACTTCCGATAATCCGTACACAAACGGTTACCTCGATCCTTCTTGTCCACAAACAAAACTGGTGATCTCCATGGTGACGCACTTGGTTGAATCAGTCCAATTTCCAACATGGCATCCAGTTGCTTCTTCATTTCTTCTAGTTCTGATGGGTTCATACTATATGGTCTCTGGGCTATGGGTCCTGTTCCGGGGATTAGTTCGATGATAAACTCGACATCCCGATCTGGGGGCATACCGGGCAAAACATCTGGAAATACATCAGGGTATTCATAGACTATCCGGACTTGTTCAATGGTAGGTTGGGCTATACTCTTGTTGCATTTGAATTGACGAGGTAAGGTTTCAGATATATGCTCGACTGATATTCCGGCTGTACTGGTCATGGTTATGGCTTTCTTAGCACAGTCTATCAATCCTTTATGTTTGGACATCCAATCCATTCCTAGTACTACTTCCAAACCTTTAGTTCTGAGTACTATCAGATTAGCATAAAAATCTATGACATGGATTCGGATAGGGACAACTTTGCAAATTTGCCTAGCCTTGGTGGTTGATCCGGGAATTTGAACGATCATAACATGCTTCAGTTTGGTTGGTTGAATTTTACTAGTGCATGCAAATTCTTCGGTGATAAATGAGTGCGATGCACCAGAATCAAACAACACTCTAGCAAGTACTGAATTAATAGAAAACATACCCAGCACGACGTTTGGCGCTTCCTGGGCTTCTTCAGCATGCATGAGAAAAAGACGGTCATTGTGGTTGAGCGAATTCCCTGGGGCAACCCTTCTTCTGGGCTGAACACGACGCTACTGCTAAGCTGGGGCATTGGTATTGGGGGCTGCGGCATTCTTATTGTTGGGGCACTCGTTGGAGTAGTGACCCTTATTTCCACAGTCATAACAAGTTACCTGCGACTTGTCATTTGCTGCAACAGGCACAACATTGCTTCTAGTCCTTGGGGCAGTGTTGGTGTTGGCGGTAGTATTGTTGTTGTTGAACTTGGGTGGGGCACGGTTGAAATTGCTAGAGTTGCCGGGGTTGTTGTGATTTCCTCCGGGTCTAGGGTTTCCATGGTTGGGATAGGTCGGATGGTTCATCGGGGGTCGGTTGGTTCTCGGGGCAAATTCTGGGGATGGGTTAGGGCGATACTTTGGGGTCTGATGGGTTCCTGGTTGATGCATCATGCGACGCTTGCGGTTCTCATTGGCTTGGTTGATCTTTCCTTCCATCTGGATAGCAGAGTCGACAAGGGCTTCAATATCAGCAAAGGGGATATTGACTAACACAGTCTGCATCTCATCATGCAGACCATTCAGGAATCTCTCTTTCTTCTTGGCTTCCGTGTCGATCTCATCCGGAGCATACCTAGCTAATGACAAAAATTTGTCATGGTATTCCACTACAGTCATCCTTCCTTGCTTCAGTTCTCTGAACTCATCTCTCATTCTCTTGATCAAACTCGGTGGCACATGGGTTCTGCTGAACTTGATCTTGAATTCATCCCAGGTCATCATCTGTCCTCCGGTCATTGCACGAACACTGTTCCACCATGCTCTGGCATCTCCGGCTAGATAGTGGATGGCAAACAGAACTTTCTCGTTGGCTTCCACTCTGGTGACTTCTAGGTTATTTTCCATGGTTTGCAGCCAATGTCGGCATCTAGGGGCTTAGATCCATGGTTGTCCTGATTTACTTGGCCTTGGTTGTTGTGGGATAGCTGAGCTATCTATTGAAGGGTGGATAGATTGGCTTGACGTTCGGATCTTTCAGCTTCGCGGTCAGAAACCAACATTTGCAGGATCTGCAACATCAGGTCCGGGGATGAACCACTTCCTCCGCGTGGCATCTGAAGATTGAGATAGATCATGAGAAAAGAGGGAAAATTCTAAGGTTCTGGGATTTTGAAAAGTTTTTAAAGTTTGACTCCGATTTTCTAGCAACTTGCTTTTCATTCATTCACTCATAGCACACGATACAACACACACCACAAAACAAGAAAAACAGATGGTTTTAAGAACCATTCTGGAAACTACTATACAATGGGACCGAATACTACTCACTACGCTAGTGCTCAAGTGCTACTACTCCTCGGAGTCGGTGTAGTCGTCATCCTCATTGTCATCGATGAAGGCGAAATCATCCTCATCGGTGAAGAAGTCCATAGCCTGATCCTCCAGAAAATCATCATCGCTGAGATAGGAGTAGGGGTCTCCACGAAGATTCTCTCCGGCATTCTCCCTTTCCTCCAACTGCATGTCTCTCTCATGGATGGTCTCCTCCAAAGACGAGATACAGTGGCAAAGACGGGCAATGATGCGCTCCTTCTTGTCGAGCTGACGGCAGCGAGACTTGCGATCCTTTGCTAGCATGGCGATGGTTTGATCCTTCGTCTTGATGATAGCGGACTTGTGGTTGGAGTAGTCACGATAATTGTCCAATTCCTGCTGACGACCGTACATCATGAAGCTAAGGTGGTCCAGTTGAGTCTTCAGCTCGGGGTGGTATGGGGCTTCCAGTGGTTGTCCATTAGCATCACGCCTTGGGCAAAACTCAAAGTGGGTTCCCTTGATCTGATTGATACTCTGCCCACACAGACGGGAAAGAGCTTCCTGCATGGCCCTGGCAAGTCCATCGAGCCAGTTGTTCTCTCTTAAGGTAAACTGAATTCCCTCAGTAGTGGGAGGTTCAATCTTTCCTCTAAGACTTGCAACAATTATCCACTGCAGATCTTCTCCTCCTTGATCATTGAGTTGAGCTCCAAAGAACTCGGAGTGAGGACGCTCCAGAAGTTCCGAAAGCTGGTCCAAATCCCTCTCAAAGATAAGGTCTCCTCCATTCCCAACTGATAAAACTTGTTGTACTTCACGTCCATCTATAATAATATACGATGAGTAAGTTAGTAGAGTGATCAAGTGTGTTAAGTTTTATGGATTTTGCAAGAGTTTTTGAGGAACATGAATTTTCATGAAAGAATCAAAGTGGTAAGAATGGGAATAAGTTTTTGTAAATATTTGCTTCCTTTGGTTTTGAAACTAAGTTTTTGATTCAAACGTCCAGTCTAACTAGGGTCTCCTATGGTCAGGATGGCTCTGATACCAAATTGTCAACACCCGGATTTTTAATCCCACATGCCTGTTATGCCATACATCGCAATCCCAAGATTACCATTTTTGCGAGAAATAACAGAATTGGATACCACAGTACATCATCCATTACAAACCATACATAAGGTCTTACACAAATAAGGATCTCATGATCCAGTTATTAATACAATTCAAGCAGTGGAAATACGTAATAATAACGGTAGCGTAGGCGAAGCTCCATCTCCGGGGTCACGGGCAATGCTGACGATGGGAGATGATCCTAGTTGTCGTAACCTTCCTGGGGTCCATCATCCTGGTACTCCTCTTCATAGTCTGGCCACGGGAATAGCCAGGGACAAAGCCATGAGTACTCTTTAAGTACTCGCAAACTAATACTAACAAGTGAAGGGGGTTTTGTGATAGGACACTAAGCTCTAGGGTTGTTTTGCAAAAGCTAGATTTACCTCTACTAAGTTCAGAAGCAAGAGAAAACTAGTCACAGTTTATAACACCTAAGTGGGAACTTGTATCTCATGCCACAACCCTGTTGTGGTCAAGTCAAAGTCTCAAGTCATTTAACAAATCATTTTGAGCACATCTGACGGGGGAACAGTATGGCCACTCCAACTGTCCATAACCGCGGAGACGACTATTCGAATAGTTTGACACTCTGCAGAGATTGTACACTTTCACCACAACATTCAATACATCCGTCAGGAACAAATCCTGAATTCACCATACTAAGTATGCGGATAATCAATCCTAACCTTTTAATTACACGCCCTAGTATAAGGACCTCTCTTGTGAGTTTGGCCTCCCAACCATGACCAACTGTCATCTTGGGTACTGCACAGGTGGACAATCTTCACAAGGTAGCCTCAGCTCAGACCTTGGCCGTGAGGGAACCAATACTAAGGTATATAAGTTTCCAGTCAAGCCCTACCCAATCTTTGGGTATTGTGGTTGTACGGTAAAATTGGAATGGTATCGCATCCAAACAACCATCAGTTTTATAAAGGGCTAAGGCTCATGCCTCAACATTTTCATCACCAAAATCATCTGGTGTTCGAAATGACATGTCAAAACATCTCAATAGAATGATCCATCATTCTAAGGTTTTCATAACCATTTTTCCACCAAGTATTCCCATCTAAAGTTGATCAAGTTTTATGCTTAGCACTAGCATCTACAAGTGGGGGTGAGTACTAATGAGGGGTGATACACAAGTGGAGTTTCAACTAAGTACCACCTCATATCTTAGGATGATATCAAGGTTTCTAACTTAGGCCAAATTTTATGCTCTTTATGCAACCTTCAAGTATCTTCCTATAATCTACAAGTCACTTAAGTAAACTCTAAAAGAAAGCTTTGATAAAGAAATAAAGTAGAAAGCTTGCAAGTAAAACTAGGATTGGGTATCAAGTGGGTATGATCACATATGCTTAAGGCATCTAGTTGGCATGGTAACAAGCAAGTATTAGCTTGCACCTTCAACTAGTAGTATTAGGCTTGCTAAAGTAGAGTATCTTGCAAGTGTTAGCTTGCATAATTGCAAGTATAAGCTTGCATAGGTAAACTTGATTAGTAAGGCTTTCTAAAGTAGAGTATCTTGCAAGTGTTAGCTTGCATAGTATCAGTATAAGCTTGCATAGGTCAACTTGATTAGTAAGGCTTACTAAAGTAGAGTATCTTGCAAGTGTTAGCTTGCACAGTATCAGTATAAGCTTGCATAGGTCAACTTTATTAGTAAGGCTTGCTAAAGTAGAGTATCTTGCAAGTGTTAGCTTGCACAGTATCAGTATAAGCTTGCCTTGTGCAGAGCAGTGGTTGAAGTTCTCTTCTGCTTCTTCTTCATAGTATCCTCCTTCCTCCTCGTATCCTTGGTCGGTACTAGCGTCTATAAATAAATACGAGGTACACAATCACCAAACAATACCTAACTACTTTCAATCATCACACAAAGGGGTTCTATAGATGATCTAGCATCATCACTAACATTACAAGACTAAGGCACTTGACTTAATGATTTTTGTTTTAGAAAAGTAATTTCTACTCATTGAGAAACTACTTAAGATTTAATATTCTCCAAACCAAACATGGGATCATGTTGACACATGTCATCACCACATAGTTTAGTCCATGGGAATGTGATTTAAATTGGTGTCACAATTTAATAAGGTTTAACCCTTTTATTTTAATTATATAAGTGACTAGAAATGCCTATGTGGCATTCTTTTATTACTTGGACATTATTTCTATAAGTAAACCCATATATTTTTATATATTCTGAAAGGTATGGTTAAATGTGATTTTTGAGAGTTGGAATCAACTCAAAAGCTATCATGGTTTAAATTTGAAAAAGTTTGAATGCAGAAAAGCTTTTGCCTTGTTATTTTTACTAAGGATGATCTACAGATCCAAATGACTTGAATCCAACGGGCTTGGATTCAGCATTTCCATACCTTTCTAACAAAATTGGTTTCATTCAGTTTGGTTCACTGAATCGATCTTGGTTGATTTTTGAAACTAGGTACAGAAGTGTGTTTGAACGAAAATGGAAAAATCCAAATTCAAACAACTGGGCTGCGCGGGAAACGATACTGGGTTGGTTAAGTGGTTGTCCCCACGCGTCAGTGAGACAGGGGGTGCGAAGCGGTACGGGGCAATGTGGTGCGTTCGATCTAGTTCTAATCCAACGGCTGAGGGTCATCGTCCATGTCGGGCAAAACCGGCGAGACAGAACCCTAACACGGCAGGTGGGGGTCGTGGGAGGCTCACCGGGGCTCAGGCGAGGGTCGGCGAGGCGGGCGAACAATGAAGTCAATGACGGCAAACCTCCTGGTACTGGCAGCTTCTCCTGGGGCGGCTCCAATCGCTGGCCCCCTTCTTCTCCAGCAGCGGCGGGCTCTGGTGAAATTCTGACGAAGCGCTGCTCGCCTTGCTCCAGGAACAGGGTGGAACGATCAGTGAGGAGAGGGGAGTGAGATGGTGTGAAGAGTTTGAGCTGGGGTCGCCTCTATTTATAGTCTCGACGACGAGACCGAACGGGATGGGCAGGCGACGGTGGCGACATGGCTACCGGCTGCTAGAGGCATGGCCGGCGGTGGCGATCGATCGGTGGTCTCCTGGTGATGCTCTACGGCTTTAATGCGCGTGTAGGGGCGGTGGCAAATGGTCTGGAACACGTGATGCTCTGCGCGGTAGAGGCGGCGTCTTCGACGGCGAGCGGTGGCTGTGAGGCATGGGGCGGAGAACGGGGATGTCTGGTCTCACGGTCTGGGGGGACGGTGATCGTGTATGCACGCGGCAAGGGCGGCGCGCGGTCTGTGGGCGTGTGTTGAGGGTGGCTCTCTGGCGCATGCTCGGCATGGTTAACAGAGGCACGGGCGCGACGTTCCTGGGTGCTCTGGTCGATGTCTTCGAGGCAGGGCTGGTCGAGAGGGGGCGATGAGGCATGGGTGATCTCCCAGACAAGGTTGGCATGGCTAGTTCCTCTCCTAGCTTGCTGTCTACACTGGGGTGGCAAGATGAGCTTCGGCTGTTCACCATTGATGGCATTGCCAAGCTTACAGTGGTGCTAGATATTTGCAAAATGAGCTAGATGATCTACTAAAGCCTAGTTGCAACCAGAGAGGGAACAAGTTAGGCTCAAATCACTGCTCCAAATAGTGTTTGGATTTTATTTGATTTGAATCAGCAAGGTGTTTGATGAAATGGCCGCATGAGTTCAAGTTTTGAATTTTGAAAAGATTTTTGGTGGGTGTGCTAGGTAGGTGCTGGTGAGTCTGTGGATGCTTGGGTTTTGAAAGTTGAGCTTGTTTGAGTGGTTATTGAAAAAGTGGGATCTTCCCATATGATAAAGATTCAATTTTGAATTGTCCTTTAAACTATGCATTCAAATGTGTTTGGATGATCACAAGGTGGGCCTTGGTACTTCGTTATGAGTACTATCAAGGGGTGTAAAGATCCAAACAAGTTTTTGTTAAGTTTTGAAAGTTAGAGACAGCCAAAGTAGGCATGGGAGTTAATTTGGCCAAAATGACCATTCCCTTATTTTGTTTGCTTTGATTTATTTGTCTTTGGGAAAAGTGTGGGGATTGTTTAGATGATGTTTATTTCACCTAAGAATCCATTTACAAGCAAAGAAACACACAAGCAAAGTGATTCAAAAGAATTCAAATTGGAATGCATACACACACGCATGCTTTCATATTTTTATTTAGAAAAGTTTTTGTTAACCCTAATTTTGATGATTAGAGTTTGATAATCCAAGTTTAGTATTTTTGGGATGTTACATATACTACCACAAACCCATAGTCCAGAGGTGACACTCCCTCTTCATCATGGTGACGATGTTAGAGATGTTGGAGAGGGTGGAGATTGTTGTGGTGTGGAACACGGCAGTGCCATCGGGGATGGCAAAGAAGGGACACTCGGATGCATTCGGTGGCTCACGCAACGGGTTGGGCACGGTGAACTGCAAACACAGCAACGTACCCAGGTTTGGGGCCCTCTTGGCGAGGTAACACCCCTACTCCTGCAAGATGAACTATATGAGGGAGCTGATGCCCAGTACAGATGCTCCTAGAGCTGTTTCCTTAGCAACTATCGAGAGCTAGAGGAAGATGGGAACTTGATGCTAACACTTCTATCCTTCTATTGTTGCCTACCTAGAACCCTAGCTCTGCCCTACCTTATATACTGGTCTGTGGGGCAGATTACAGATCGGGTCCTAGGGTTTACTATTTGGATATGGGCTTACAGGACAGGGCCGGCCGAAGGGCCTAGCCGGTGGGCCAGGACCCAGTCCGCCCTTCCTTTATCGTCATCCTCTTCTTTAGCGGTCACCTGGGCTTCCTTTGGGGTGTCACCCTTGCTTTAATGGTCATCCGGAATGCTTTCGCCGGTCCAGCCGAGCACTTTGCTTTATCTTCATCGGGTAGCGCTGGTCATGACGGCATGCCCGCTTACCCGATGACAAGGGAGAGCCAGAGGCGTACCCTGCACGGAGCGTCAGCCCTTCCGTCCCCTCCATCGAATCCGAGGTGATCCGGGTGGAAACGGCCACCCGGTCGGTTCTTCTGGCCACCGGCTAGACGGGCCAGTCGGGAAGGTTATAAGCCCAGTCGGGTGGTGTTCGCCAATTAGCTGGAGTTGTCCTTCTCGAAGGCTAGGCGGCCTGCTCCTTCTGGAGCCGGCCTACTTGTGCCTGGCTTTCCCCACCCGAGGGTTATCCCCCCGACAGAGATCCCCCCGAAGGTGGCTCCGGTGGAGTTTCCCCCTCTAATCTTTGCTGGATCTAACTCTGTTTGGTGGTGTTTTCGTTTCTGGTGTGCTCCGTCTTGAGTACTCCCTGGGGGTCCTTATATAGGGATTTTTAGGTCAAGAGAACTCTGTGGGCGAAAGAATCAAGGCTATCGAACGACCGAGGAGGAAGAGAGGGTAGGTGGCGTGCCCACCTAGGCTGGGCGCGCCACCCAGTCTCTTTTGTGCCTCCTAGCCCTCCAGGTGATGTTCTTGTGCTCCAGATGCTTCTCGTGGATAAATATTGACATCCCAAAAAGTTCAGATCCATTTGACTTCGTATATGTCCTGAAACATCAAAAACATTGAAAATAGGGTTTTTCTGCCATGCCGGGTTATAGCCAAAATAAAGAGGATCATTAGTAAATCCCCAAAAATCAATGTAAAACATGGATATAAAATTATATATGATGCAAATATGTGGGTAAACATGTTAACAAACTACAAAGTTCATGTATGCATTTTACATGCATCACTCGCTCACATTGCCCCCAGGATCACATCCGAAATGAAGAAACACATGTATAGTGGCGCCCTAGCATTTTAATCATTGGTCATTGCAACAGACAAGAACCAAAAACATGAACATACTCGGGAGCTAACAAATTTCACATATTAGGAAGTGCCTCTATGGCGAGCTCCTCGAAGATGTCTGAGGACGGGATCCTAAGACATCTTCTAGAAGCTCCGTCGTAGTGGTGTACCTGCTCTCGCACACCATCTTGTAGTTTATAACTTCTCTAGCTAGATCAATACGCCGGGGAGCTAACAAATTTCACATATTAGGGAGTGCCTCAATGGCGAGCTCCTTGAAGATGTCTGAGGACGGGATCCTAAAACATCTTCGAGAAGCTCCGCCGTAGTGGTGTCCCTGCTCTCGCACACTCACCAGTTGCACTCTGCTGGATGCATCTGGCCTATTTATAGATTAAGCAGCACAACATAGTATCAACACTCACAACATAATATCGACACTCACCCCTGTCATAGTGCCGCCACCCACCGAAATAGTGTCACCACTCACTGGCATAGTGCTGCCACTCACTGGCATAGTGCCGCCACCCACCGAAATACTGTCGCCACCCACGTTTAGTCCCGGATGGTGTCTCTAACCGGGACTAAAGGTTCATATTTAGTCTCGGTTGGAGACACCATCTAGGACTAAATAGTCTCACGCTGGCCCTAGCCTGCCATAACCCCTTAAGTATCAGTTGATGTCTTCATTCGGGACTAAAGATACCACTGGTTGGAGACACCAACCAGGACTAAACGGGCTCGCGCTGGACCCAGCTGCAGCAACCCCTTAAGTCCCGGTTGGTGTCTTAAACCAAGACTAAAGATGGAGTGCACGCATAGTTTGTGATACTGTGCCTATATTTTGCACGCATCTGCATCATGGGATGACGAACAATGTTGCAGGAGGAAGTTTTCATTTTCGTCCCATGGAAAAGCCATTTTCCATTTTCCGAGCACCAAAACGGGGGGTTTTGTGAAGCAACCACAAAAATTCTATTTCAAAATGACACCACCCCATTTTTCAAAAATACTAGAACACCTTATATGGACAATGTCCCAACCGAGAGATCTCAAACCTCTTCGTCCACCCTTGGTGAAAAAGACAAATGTCTGCCGAACTGGTAGGAAGTGGATCCGGTTTGACCTACAGGTACACGATGTAATGCTCATGATTTTTTTAAAAAATAATTTTTAGACTCACAATATGATATTTATTCAGAGATCCAATTCAAGTTTTAGCGAGGCTCGTCACCTATCTTCATGCCCGTTGTTTTGACCATAGTTTAAAATTGGAAAAGTTTGAAACGGGCATAAGAAATTCAAAAACAGTCCAATCAATGTAAATTCTTTGCATGGTGTCATGTTATGTGACATAGTTGCAATAAAAAATACCAAACTTGGTATATTGATTATGTCTCAAAAAACCTTCATAAAATGACCTATCATGTTCGAGGTTTCCTGGCTTTCGTGTCAAATGACCAATGTTATGGCTAGAATCAAGGCATAGTTTGTGATATTGTGCCCATATTGTGCATGCATGTGAATCATGAGATGGTGAACAATGTTGCAAGAGGAATTTTTCCTTTTTGTCACACAGAAAAGCCATTTTCCATTTTCTGAGCGCAAAAAACGGGGGGTTTTGTAAAGCAACCACCAAAATGCTAATTCAAAATGATATCACCCATTTTTCAAAAATACTAGACCACCTTACATGGACCATGTTCCAACCGGGAGATCTCAAACCTTTCCTTCCACCCCTGGTGAAAAAGACAAATGTCTGCCGAACCGGTAGGAAGTGGATCTCGTTTGACCTACAGGTACATGATCTAATGCTAATGATTTTTTTGAAAAAAAACATTTTTAGACTCACAATATGATGTTTCTTAAGATAACCAATGCAAGTTTAAACTTCTGTGTCTCAAAAACCACCAAAGGCAAAATTCATAATACATAAAGTCACTTGTTTCCTAAAATGCCTTGCTTATGACCGCATGGCCGTAACCATGGAGCATCTTCATCAATTAATAGGATGCTTGGGTCATCCTTCACTGTGAAGGGAGGAATTTCATGAAACTTATCATAATCTTCTGACATGTCTGTCTTGTCCTCCACTCTCATGATGTTTATTTTCCCTGAAAGAACTATGTGGCGCTTTGGCTCATCGTTTGATGATGTATTAGTTTGCTTATCTTTTCATTGGCTAGGACGATTCGTCTTTGTACGCATTATTGTTGAGATTTACTGTTATCATTCTATACTTCTGGTCTACCTTTACCTTGCCTCCTGTCAGCTTGACCCATTTTCACCAAAACAAAGGGACCTTAAAAGTAGGTCCATAGTCAAGTTCTCATATCTCCTCTATGTAACCATAATATGTATCCTTTGACCCATTGTTGTCTGTTGCATCAAAACGGACACCACTGTTTTGGTTGGTGCTCTTTTTATCTTGGGCGATCGTGTAAAATATATTCCCATTTATCTCGTACCCTTGGAAATTCCATATAGTCAAAGATGGTGAGCTGGCCAATAAGTACAACTGATCACAAACAATGTTGTTATTCATGAGATGTGTTTGCAACCAACCACCAAAAGTCTTCATATGTTCATATCTAATCCAGGAGTCGGGCTTCCCCGGGTTGGAGCATACAATATTCTTGTATTACCTGATATACAGAGCTGCCAAGGTGGAATTCTATAGAAATGTGTAGTGTGCTTGAGTGAAAGAATGCATGGCCTACATATTATTGATTTCCTTTCTAGTGTGCCTTTTCCACTCAGTCTCCCCTCATGACATGATTCAGGAACACCAATCGGCTTAATGTCGAGAATAAAGTCAACACAAAACTCTATGACCGCCTCTATTAGATGCTTCCTTCTGGCCTAGAACGGTTATGAACATATTTCTTGAAGACTCTCAGGAACTTAACCTCTCAAAGGGAAACATATTGTGTATAAATACAAGACCCAGCATGGTAATCTCGTCAACTAGGTGTACTAAGAGAGGCGTCATAATATTAAAGAAGGATGGTGGGAACACCAACTCAAACTAACGAGACTGGACTACATCATTCTGTAACCTTCGTAGAATTTCTGGATTGATTACCTTCTAAGAAATAGCATTGAGGAATACACATAGCTTCACAATGGTTAGTCGAACATTTTTCGGTAGAATCCCCCTCAATGCAACCGGAAGCAATTGAGTCATAAGCACATGACAGTCATGAAACTTTAGGTTCTGGGATTTTTTTCTCTACCATATTTATTATTCCTTTTATATTCGACGAGAAGCCAGACAGGACCTTCATAATGCTAAGGACTTCAAAAAATATTTCCTTCTCTTCTTTGGTAAGAGCGTAGCTGGCAGCACTTATACGTCCTTTATCCGTCTTTATTGGATGCATGTTGTCTCGGTCTTTCATACCTTGCTGGTACTGTTGTGCTTCTGGCGTATCTTTGTCTTTCCATACACGCCCATGAAGCCTAGCAGGTTCATGCAAAGATTCTTCGTTACGTGCATCCCGTCGATTGCAGAGCGGACCTCTAGAACTTTTCAATAGGGTAGCTCCCAAAATATAGATTTCTTCTTCCACATGGACGCATGTCCGTGAGCGTCATTCGTAATAGATTGACCGCCAAGACCCTTTCAAAAGATTACTTCTAGATCCTTGACCATACAAAATACATCATCACCATTATGGTAGATAAGCTTCTTCCGGTGATCTGCCTCACCTTTGAAATGCTTGCCTTTCTTTCTTGCGGCATGCCTGGCTGAAAGAAATCGATGATGCCCCTAGTACATATTCTTCCTACATTTATCCAAATGTATACTTTCAGTATCATCTAAATAATATGTGCATGTATTGTATCCCTTGTTTGACTGTCTTCAAAGGTTACTAAGAGCAGGACAATCATTGATGGTTACGAACAACAATGTTTGTAGGTCAAATGAATCATGTTTGTGCTCATCCCACGTACGTATATATAGAAGTTCTTCAACTAATGGCCTTAGGTACACATCAATATCGTTGTCGGGTTGCTTTAGGCCTTGTATAAGCACTGTCATCATAATGAACTTCCGCTTCATGCATAACCAAGGAGGAAGGTTATAGATACATAGAGTTATAGGCCAGGTGCTATGGCTGCAGCTCTATTTTCCAAAATGATTCATGCCATATGTATTTAGACCAAACCTTAAGTTCCTTGCGTTATCTACAAAGCCCGCGTACTCTCTATTGATTTTTCTCCACCGCGACCCATCAGCGGGGTGTCTCAACATTGAGTCTTTTTTGCGGTCTTCTTTGTGCCATCACAATAACTTGGCATGCTCTTTGTTTCTGAACAAACATTTCAATCGTGGTATTATAGGATCATACCACATGACCTATGCAGGAACCCTCTTCTTGGGGCGTTGCTCGCTCTCAACATCACCAGGGTCATCTCGTCTGATCTTATATCGCAATGCACCGCATACTGGGCATGCATCCAAATTTTCATACTCCTTACCGCGATAGAGGATGCAGTCGTTAATGCATGCATGTATCTTCTGCATATCTAATCCTAGAGGACAGACAAACTTCTTTGCCTCGTCTGTACCGGCAGACAATTCGTTATCCTTTGGAAGCTTCTTCTTCATTATTTTTAGTAGCTTCTCAAATCCCTTGTCAGATAAACCATTATCTGCCTTCCATTGCAGCAATTCCAGTGTGGTATCAAGCTTTGTGTTTCCATCTTTGCAATTTGGGTACAATAATTTTTTGTGATCCTCTAACACGCGCTCCAACTTTTTCTTCTCATTTTCATTTTCACATTCTCTCTGTGCATCAAGAATGGTCTGACAAAGATCATCAGCGGTCTCATTTGATGCTCGTTTTTCACATTCTTCTTTTTCATTGTCTTCCATTGCAGTACCACCATAATCAGGGGACATTGATAGTTGTCATCGTTCTCTTATTCTTAGTTGTCTTCCATCATAACCCCTTTTTCTCCGTGCTTTGTCCAACAATTATAGCCGGACATAAAATCAGACTGAATCAGGTGGATGTGAATGGTTTTTGAGGAAGAGTAATCCTTCTCATTCCGACAGACACGACACGAACAACACATAAAACTATTCCGCTTGTTTGCCTCAGCCACATCGAGAAAAGAATGCATGCTTTAATGAACACATAAAACATTCAAGGAGCGTCATACATCCATGGCCGACTCATCTGTATTATAATTAAAATCTTGGATCATATAAAAAGTTTAGATCATTTTCACTTCATTTACTTATTAAAATCTAAAAATTTAGTGTGTACTAACAACATATATATATATAATTTTACATGCACCAATTTTTAAATTGCACAAAACTGCTAACATAAATTTTTTTGAGTTTTAAATTATTGATCTAGTAGTGAAAACCTCATTGAATTCTGAGCTCTGAAACTCTAAAATTACACATCTCAACTTTCAGTAACTTTTTGCATAATCAAAATTTACCTAAATTTACATATCTACAATTCCCTCTACCTCTACTTGCATAGCATTAAATCCCTCTGTACTTCTAGAGCATTGAGCTAAACTAACAATGAGAGATGAAAGAATGAAGGTGCTAACCTTTTAAACTTCGGATTGATGGGTGCCACCAAATTTTGGACAAAAAATGGGGATGAGCTTGAGCTAGCTCGGAGCAAAATGGCCATTAGCTTGGGCAGGGATGAGCAGTAAATATACAGAAAAAACATTAGTCTCGGCTGGTGTTATAAACCGAAACTAGTTCATGACCTCTAGTCCCGGTTTGTAACACCAGCCGAGACTATAGTCGCTGTTGGGTCCCATCTGTTGGTGCCAAACATTTAATCCCGGCTAGTATTACCAACCGGGACTAGAGGCGAACCGGGACTAGTCTTGTGTTGTCTCCTAGCCGTTAGAATCGGGACAAATCAGGACTAGTGCTCATACTAGTCCCTGTCCTAGACCCAGCCGGGACTAGAACCCAAGGACAACTCCAAATCAAAGACATGTTTTCTACTAGTGTATGTTAAGTGGACTCTAAGATCTATGTTGATGTTCTGCCTTGGCATTAGGCTCTAGAAAACTTTATTGGCCTTGCCTTAACACTATCTATGATGAGTATATATGACTTACCGTAACATGCTGAAAATTTATTTTCCAATTTTATATGATCTTTGACTAATTCCATACCATGACAATATTGCGGCTCGCACAATGGTTAATTCACAATCTTCCGGGTTAGTCTTGCTCCAAACTAATGGATAGTTGAGGTAATTAATGATTGTTCTCTTGATATTGTTTCCATACAATTATGATGAACTTCTGTCGGTATTCACTTTGATTTTGTGGCTACAAGATACGTGTGATTTAGGTTATTAGCATGTATTGAACAATGCAACTATGAATATCTACTACAACAAGCTCAACTACAATAATACCTGGCTCCGGTGATAGAGCAAAGAGGATGGTAGCACACCTTCTTCTCATGCTAGTTGTTATAGTCGCACGCTGGTTTTTGTAGTCGACATTGCTAGGTGGTTCTATTTGTAATTTTATTAATTTAAGACTAATGTTGATGATGATTAACAAATTGATGAAATTTCCGTGAAAACAAACTATTCTACTCCATCCGTCCTGAAATGACTTGGGTTTATCTAAATTTGCATGTATCTAGATACTAAAATGTGTCTAGATACATATAAATCTAAACAAATTCAAATTACTTATTTAAGACGAAAGGAGTATTTAATAATAAAAAATAATTACTATTCCCTCCGTCCCGGTTTACAGGGCTTAATCAAAAAAAAAATATTCCAGAATACTTTCTTTCTAAGGCCTGTATGCATTTATTTAAGAGTATATAACCCCCTCTTCATTTCTCGTTTCTCCTTTTTTTAAGCTTGCTGGAATAAATTTTGTGCATGTGAACCGGTGCATGCACGGGTGTGAACAAATTTGAGTTTGGCCTTTGGCATCCATGCACGTGAGCCATGTAAACCGAGACAGAGGAAGTAGTAAAAATATTATAACAACGTGGGGTTATTTTCTAGTAGTAAGATTGAGTTCTAGTTAGCATGCTATAAGAATTAAGCTAATATTGTTTTGTTTGGTTGTATTTTTTTTAGAGCAACCACATATTTTATTAATTGAAAATCAAGTTACATGAAGCAACACATGCGGACACTAAAAGACAGACCGGGATAAAATGATTATCCTAAAAACACTGCAGATAAAAGACTAAGAGATCGAGAAATACAAAACGACCCCTAGATTTTACTGCAACCACCGAATCTAGCGGCCTCCGCCAAACTCCAACGCCGCCGAGACGAACGCCGAAAGAGACGTCGAGCCTCCACCATTGCAAGATCCAAAAAAGCACCATCACCAACGAGGCTTTGTGAGTCGATGAACAGACCCGCTGCACGCAGCGAGGCACATGTCGATGTGGCATATTGACCGGGGACGTCCCTGTGCTGTCTTGGACCAAGATCCGTCACCTCCCGTCGACGAAGTCGAAGGAGAAAGGCAAATCCACCACCTCCGGACCAACATCCTTGCTCCAGAGAAACCACCTCGTCCCGGCCGCCAACGCCATCGCGAATAACGACGGGCGCCAGCAACACAACGAGAAACAGATCTCGTCAGATCTGAAGAACGACGAGAAGACCAAGCTGCCGATCTGAAAGACCAAACAACAAATGTTGCCATCATCTCCGAGGCGCAACCATGAAGATCAGCACCGGTGTGGGAGTAGAGATGAGGCAGATTTATTCGTCCGGGCATCGCTTCCACCACCCCAACGGCGCACCATGGCAAAAATACACTAACCCTAACTACTAGACGAAGGAACAAGGTTCCCCCTCTAGCCGGGCCTTAAGCGAAGGAGAGGAACCTGTCCGATCGCCGCTAAGATCCGGGAGGAAGTGGGTTCACGCCACTGAGGAGACGGCACGGAGTTGGGACCAGGAGGGAAGCAGTTATCTCCCTCTGTTTGGTTGTATATTTGATTGTATACGAGAGAGAAGTGTAGAGAGAAGAGAGGCTTAAGCACTTTATGAGTTTTTGAGATAGGCCATTTACAAGTAAAATAATATATTTATAAAAATAACTATTGTACAAGTTGACTATAAGTTAACTATAGATGACATGTCAATACTACCTCCACCCCAAAGCTTAAGGCTTATATTATTTTTAAAAATCAAACTACTTAATGTTTGACCAAATTTTTTTGAAAAATATATTAATACACAGCCGCGGGCTACATTTTATTAAAATCGCTCTTAAATAAGGAAACGGGTAACTCACCGACAAACAGGTCCCACCAAAATTAGAGACTGTGTTGTCCAGGATATTTGATTTTGCACCAGCATCCATAGACTTACGAAGGGGCACTATAGTCATTCCTAGTCGGAAACCTAACACACTCTTAAACCCTCGGAAGAGAGAGGAAAGGAAAATCCCAATCCCTAACCCCGCACACGCAAGCCTTTCCCCAGTCGAAGACATCGCGATGGCGGCGGCGGTGGCAAGGTCCGGGCTCCGACGCATGTTCTCCATCTCCGAATTCGCGACGCCGAACGCGCGCATGTTCTCCATCCCGGCCTTCGCGCCGCAGAACCCGCCGACGCCTCCACCGAAGGCCGATCCCTCACCCAACCTCTTCGTCTCTGGTAATATTCTTTCCCCATCTTTCCTTTATCCTTATTCCATTCCGGTCCTGTAAACACTCTCTGGCTATGATCCCTGCCAGAGATTTAGCTCGAGCGCCCGCATCTGGGTTCTACGAAATGGTTGTGCGGTTTTGAAACCATAGCCCTTATTTGGATCATGCTGTTCTTCTGTGATGTCTTAATTACGGGCTTACATCTGGGATTTGAAGATTTTTTATGGTCGCATGTGCAAAATAGTTTGTGCGCGGAAGCAATTATCAGAGAAACCCTGTGCTGTTACTTATTTGGGACTCTGCATGACCTTATAGATCCGATCTATTAGATTTGCAGCAACGAATTAGGAGACATGCTATTGAGTCGCTTTCTTGTTCACTGTAAACTTCACTTTGAAGAACATTTAGAGTAACTGTAGCACACACATTTTTATAATTTTATTTAGGCCAAGTGATGTGCAATTTTAGGTGACTAAATTTCAGTTAACTGGGAACTAGCATAATTTCTTAAAATATTTAGCGGAACGGTTATGTAAGGATATCGGGTGTTTTACTACGGGAAATGAACTCTATGCTGTGGATGCCTGAATAACTATGGAACATATGGTGAATTTCTCTGAATTTCCTAGAGAACCCGAATTGAGGCCTGCTTTCAAGGAAAGTTCCTCAACAGAAAACAGGACACCCAATCCCCCATAAGAGCCAAAGCGGCTCGGACTACAATGCTTGCTGACCTGTCAACAAAACTTAATGATGTGATGTGAAGATAGAACATCCAGATATTCATGCTTCTTTTGGTGAACTCAAGACCATACCAGAACACACCTTGATATTATTAATTTTCTGCTCAAATGGGCTATGGTGCTCTATAACTGAGTTAACCGCATTAGGATATTAAATGAGCATCCATCTCTCTGAAACACTTAACTTATTCACAGTGTCCAACAAGATCAAATTTTCAACTATCTCAGGTTTAGACTTTTGACCATCTTAGTTCTTGCTTAATCCTACACAAAGCCGATGAAACAAGTAAACATCCTATGAAGCACATTTAGCCAGTACAGCTGTAACATTTAAAGCCAGTACAGTTATAGTGATGTGACTCTTAAATTGATCAATTGGTCCTGAAAGAACTGTTGAACTTGTTTTCAGTTAGTTCTGCATATTTTTGTTCAATCAACTGAAGGAAAGATTATAGCTGCTTTCCTTACTTTACTGTCTTCTATTGCAGTTAAAAATATATACTCTGCCCCTTTTTTGCTTTTTTCATCTTATCCTTGTGGTGAACACGACGTCTGAATTCTCATACTAATAATGATGAATCAGGGTTAAGCAAGCGTACGACAACTGATGGACTAAGAGAAGCTTTTGCAAAGTTTGGGGAAGTTGTACAAGGTATGAGTTTATAATTGGAACTGTATTATACTTCACAAGCATTGTACTTGAGGTTCTCAGTCCTGTATCTTATTGCAGCTCGAGTTGTCACAGATCGTGTCACTGGTTTTTCTAAGGGGTTTGGCTTTGTACGGTATGCTACGGTTGAAGATGCTGCTAAAGGAGTAGAAGGAATGGACGGAAAAGTAAGGTTTTTTTATTGTACTTACTGTTCCATTTCTGTGAATCTCTCAATGTCTTGATTGCCTATGTTTCTCCCTTCTTGGTCTGATGATTCTGTGATTTTGCTTTATTGTCTCGTTGATCGAGTTTGTGTCATTGTTGGTACAATACTCGGGGCTGGCCACTTGGCCAGTGTTAGCCACAGTCATCGTGCAGTATTTCTCCACTTAGATGTGACTCATTCAGAAATAAAATTGAACTCACATTATATTTCCCTGCTGCCTGTACAGCTGTTTATTCTTCATGCCTCTATGTACTTTGAATGTTTGATACTTGATTTTTGGTTGTTTTGTTTTTGTCGGCCACTCAACTGATTTTACTGTAGCAGAGTTGTAATTCAAAGATATACTGTCTGATGCCTTTTAGTAAATCAGAGAATATATGGTGCAGGAAATAGTTTGGGGACTTCAGGGTGAGGGAGCTTGTTTTGGTATCTATTCATAGGAAAATTGAGACTGTAGGCATATATTCTAATATACTATATAAGGTGTGTCCCTGCAAGCAGTACAGAAGAGCCCATAGCAAGCTAGCAACCTCACACACACACGTGACTGCAGACGCAAAGTTCGGCAACCTCAAATTGGCGAGCCCAATTCACTTTTACAGCCTATTGAGTAACTTGAACATCCCCCTAAGGGGAACATTCCATGTAGCTTTGAATTTTTCATGACATTTTAACTCACCATCGATCCAGTTCAGGAGCATCTTGACAATCCAATTCCATCCAGGGAATCAGAGAGTGCTATAATTCAAAGTTGGTTCTTCTCTCTAAACACAGTAAACGTTTAATCATATGAAGAATTTTCAGACACTAACTGCGGCATTACCTCCATTCTACGCAGATTTCACTTGGCTAGCTACCTATATCTAATATGAAAGACACTAATATAAAAGCATCAATTTCAAACAAGCACAGAAAGACCATTCAGAAAACAAACATATAATGCACTATTATGTTCTTATCTACTGGGTGTTGGCGTAAGTCTTTCTTAGTTGTTGAATGTGGATTCTACGCTCCCACTGACTAGTATTTATGAAGAATGATGTACTAGTTATTAACTGATGGAAGCTCATTTTTGTTCTGTTCCTTCTGGATAATTATTTCCTGATAAGGTACACTGCCCATATAAGTCTACTTGAGTGCTTTCCATTGTTATTACTTCTAGCTAATTAACTGAGATGCTTAAATTATTTCATATTGATACAAGAAACAATCTGTATAATTGGTGTAGTTTGGTTGTCTGAAAGACGATCCATGGTCCATTTGTACTCATGTGTAGAGCCTTGCTGTTATGATTATATGTAATAATATGGGAATTCTTTTTTTAAAATTTTTTATACATTTTTCTTTCTGTGCAGTTTCTCGATGGGTGGGTTATTTTTGCTGAATATGCTAGACCCAGACCCCCGATGGGAGAGCCAACTTCGCAGCCCCAACAATCATGGGGCACTCCATCTGGTTCCTGGGGTTCCCACAGTAGATGAAGCGACAATCATCCTATCTCGTTGTGGGTCTGACAGCGTATCAACTAGCCATCGCATTCGCCATTTAGATTATATAGCTTTGCCGTCTTGTCCCAGGTGTGAACACCTCTGACCGATCCAATATTCTTGTCGTGTTGGACTGGTCATGTACGGTTTCTACATGGAGCTGCACTTGTCGAACCGAATATGGACCAAGCAGGTATTACTGTCAGTGTGTGACAGACACGGAACAGCTTCGGACCATTACCACTAACCTTATCCAAGTTCCTGGATGGTGTTGGTGTTATGTCTGAGTAGTGTCCCTTGTATTTGAATTGTCTCAGCCCTTTGCTGTTGGCATGTGCAGCTCATGTACTGGATAATGACTCGTTGCTCAGAATAAGAACACGTTTGCAAGTGAATCTCAAACAGAATTCTCCATGATCCAATCCATTCCGCCGATAGGGATGTGAATCTGCACAGCGCATGAACCCGTGGATGGTGTGCTGTTCTGTTGATTTGGATTTGATCTTATCTGAACTGTCATTCTGTACAGTGGACCTTGTGTTTCCTGGGCTGTACTTTGTACTGCATGTGTTGTTTGTCTTGTGTTCTTACTTATCTTTTGCACACCTGTCCCTTGTGGAGGGTGTACCAACGGTTGGTGATGATGTGCAACATCAGTTGAGGACATGCTGTCCTTTTCTAGGGGTGCAACATTCCTATCGGAGTCACTTAGCATTGACTGTGCAGCTCATGGACCATAAGTTGCTTGCCTGATGGAGATATAATCTGCAGTGGTGACTCATCCCCCTGAAGCCTGGGAAGCTTGCCTGCCCTCCCCGGCGCCTGTTCACACCCCGGTCGCTGGCTCGAATCAGGTCATGCCTGACGCCGCTGCGTGCTCTCGTGGCATCATAATATCTGCTCCACCTGCAGACGCTGGGCAAATACTGTTCTGTGGCGGCTGTAAAACCTGGCCAAAGTTTTACATGGAAGCCTCCAAGGAAGCGGCCGCGGCCACACGATTCTTCTTCCTCCGTCGTCGTTGTCGCCGTCGGCATGTCGGGAGGATCGCGTTGAGCTCGTGAGCCTTTTACTGCACGGCCGACGGGGGCCTCAGGGGCTGCTTTCGAGTGGAGGAGATTGCGAGAGGTGCCCTGGGACGCAGGGAAGCAGCGGCGTCCCGCCACATCGGCAGTCTACTTGCGGTTTATGCAGGCCATCTGTCTAATCTAATCTGGTCTACCTGTTTATTTGTGTGTATATCCGGTGTCTGAAATAAATGAGCTTTAATGTTCCAACAGTGACAACAACCAAACCCAATCTTTCTTTTCAAATTTCTGAAAAAAACGTTTGAACGGAAGTAAAAGGGTTATTATATATTATGAAATGCAAGGGTTCAACACACCTTGTTGATTTTTATGACCTCTACGATATGCTGTACTAGTGTAAAATTAAAAACTGAAAGACAAATATAGTTGTGTTATTCTTGCGTTCTTCCACGGTACTTCTGCATGTACTGATAGTCAAGGTTACCGCATGCATGTTCTCAATCCGGCGGAAGTTTTTACCGTTCTTTGTTTCGTTTGTTTTTTAGTGTGTTTTTTGGGATATTGAGGCGACGGCTACGTCCTGAAGTCAGAATAAAATCATCTCCATTCTATCTTCGCTTCGGTGGTGCATCTAGAGCTAACGGAGGACACGTGGGGCATAGTTTTCAAAACCAGACCGGTTCACTGGTTAAACCAGAAAAAACTAAAACTAGTGCCCATAGTGGTTTGTTAAGCGCACTGGACTGCTAGTGCCTAATGAACCACAAAAACTGTTCAAACCATGATTGAACTGGTGGTTTTCTTGAAAACCGCCCTAGATCAAACCGGTGAAAAATCACTAGCGTGTGTGAAAATAAAGGGAGGAGCTCAAGAGTCGATCCTAAGACCTCCAACTCAAGATTTCTTTCTGCCAGAGTATTTCACGTATGGATTAAATATATTTCATTTTTCTTACTAAAATTATACATTCTCCTCATTACTTTATCCTTAATAGCGAGAAAATCGGTTTGAACCGGCGGTCCAATCAGTGAACTGTGAACGGAATGCCACGCAGGTTCGGTCACTGGTCCGGGTTTTTAAACTATAGCGTGGAGTCGTTTGTCCGGCGGATCTCCTGAGATTATGCATGTTTTCGTGTTCGTCGGTTTGTTTTCATGTCAGTCTCTTCCGTTCTACGGATGGTATCATTAGCGATGGTTGTTGCTTTCGTGCGCTGGTCCATTATGATTTTAGCACGACGACTTATCATCTGTCTACTCCAACAAGCTCTACTACGATAAGCTTTTCTCGGCTTCGGTGATGGAGGGGCGAGGATGGCGGCGTGCCTTCGGCTCGCGCTAATGTTTGTAGTCGTTGCTAGATGGTCCAGTGACCTATTTATATTTTTATTACTTTTAGGTCTCTTTGTACTGTTGTTGATGAATATTAATAGACTGGTGTTACCGCATGCATAATAATATGCATTATATTTTCAGAAAAAATTAATAGTCTTTCAATCACTAGAATTATCAGCCTACTAGATGCACTTTCAATACACTAAAATTGTAACCTACCCTAATTTTTATGTTTCTGGCGAATTGAAATATAGATGACGTGCCACACACCAATGGTAATTGAATATATTTTTTCTTGAATTTGAAGCATGTTTAGCCATTTATCTAAGTTCACTACGCCTTGAATTGTGCTACTCCCTTCGACTCGAATCAGATGAATCAGATTTGTCTAGATTTGCATGTATCCAGACACATTTTAGTAAATAGGTACATCCGAATCTAGAAGAAACCTTCGACATATAATTCAAGATGAAGGAAGTACTCCCTCCGTTTACAATTAGATCGTGTTCTAGGTTTAGTCAAAGTCAAACATTTTAAACTATGACCAAATATTTAGCAAAACATAAAAATATCTAAAATGTAAAACCAATAGTATTGGAACCATTATAAAATATATTTCATAATATAAACATTTGATATCATGAATATTGATATTTTTGTATGTTTTTGGTCAAAGTTGACAAAGTTTGATCCTAGCAAATCCTATTAAAAAACAGAGGGAGTATGTTTTTTCAATTTTGCTAATTTTGTATTAAGAGTTAAGTTAAAGCTTAGCCAAGTCATAATATATTGGATCTACATCGTGATTCGCACCTCTTGTGAGTTGAGTGGGGTTGCAAGTGGTATTTTTTGTTGCAAATGAAGTTGCAACCGAGATTTTTTTAGTTGCGAGGGGCTACAGCTAGATATTTTAGTTGCGGATGGGCTTATAACCGAGATTGCGTGGCATCACCTGACATCTGTCTATGACATCTGTTCGATTCATTGTCACAATTGTGGTGGACGGCGCAATACAGGAGGGGTATCTAAAGTTACTCTCACTGTTACTAGTCTAAGTTAATAAAATGTTGTGTACTCTCACTGTGACTGGTCTAAGTTAATAAAATGTTGTGTGCATTAATCGATGGCTGAGACTATGTTCCTACTTTGGAAAAGAAATCTTGGAAACAAGCTGTCTGGAGACATTTAACCTTTGCCCATCAGTAATGTTTTTGTCTCCACCTATGGGCTTGCTTCGGTGGGGGCCAATCTCGGTAGTGCCCGATCGGATATCGCACAATCGTATCTCACAGTTCAGTCGTTCTTGCTTGCTGTTTTTTTCTACAGAATGCTCAGGCTTCCGTACTCTCTTCCAGAACGCAATTACCGTACGTACGTATTCGCTAGCATCAGATACGTACGCACGTAGACGGAATACGCCTCCATCAGGCACGCGCATGCCCGGGCCCACCACCCCATCCACTTGGCTAGCTGGACCTGGACCCACGTGTGTACGCACCACACGATCCATCTTGGTATCTGCGGATCGACGACGATTGAGTGTTTTTTCTTCCCTCATCGAGAACTCCCTCGCCTGCGTGGCACCGGCGACTTTCACGTACGCTCCCGAGTCTGCCCCTGGCAACCCTGCTGCGGAGTGAGGGTGTTTCAGTCATTTGCCACCCTCGCGAACCCTATAAATGACGCCCAACCCGTGACACTCAGATACGCTCTCGCCATTAGTCGAGTGGTGGTCAGCTAGCGAGCTGAGGCCACTCGTAGGCAGCAGCGGCATTCCCGTGAGCACACGGCCGCGCCGGCCGGCCGGGGAATTTTTCGCGCACAGAGTCCAGTGAAAGAATTCTGTGTAGAGATCTAGAGAGAGGGTAGGAGAGGTCTCTAGAGGGGCAGGGAGGGGCCAAGATAGAGGGGAGGGTGCGCAGCAAGCTGATGAGGCTCCTGTCGTTCGTGCCCTGCGGCTGCCGTGCTGGACCCATCGACGACGCGCCGCCTGCCGATCAGCTCCAGCAGCAGCAGGCTGCGGTTACCAGGGATGGAGGCGCCGCGGCGAGGAGGAGGCGGAGGAGGGCCAGGTCGCTGGGCGGCTCGCCGCAGTGGAGGCCGGCGCTCGGGGACATCTATGAGGGCGTCGCGGTGGACGCTGGCAAGGCCGCAGCGGGCGGCGGTGGGCGCGTCGTCCCGGCCAGGCCCGGCGCCAGGGTGCTGCCCCGCGCGCACAGCCGCGAGTACCGGTACGCAGATATACTCTCTCTCTCTCTCTCTCTCTCTCTCTCTCTCTCTCTCTCTCTCTCTCTCTCTCTCTCTCTCTCTCGTGCCGGAATACGTACTCCGATGTTAGTCAAACTTAATTATACATGGATGCACGCAGGCACATCGAGACGGCATCGTCCATGCCGGCGTTCGCGCCGACGGCGTTTCTGTTCTGAAGACATCCGCCGACCGACCACGGCGACGACCACGAAAAGGAAGCGCCAGAATCGGAAATATGTATACAGATTGCTATTACTGTCAACGTATTGCAGAACCAAGGACCTATACAGGGAATAAATCAGCTCCTTCGCGAGCTAGGCTAATACTCTACTTAACTAGCTAGTCTATCTCTATGTATCCATATGGTGTGTACATGCATGCGTGACCTTGTAAATCTTCTGGCCTCGCGGCACCCATGGTGTGTAAATGTTATGTACATATATATGTTTAATGATTAATATAGCTGTTATAAATAGTAGATTATGTTAATTAAAGTGTGTATATCGATCTGTTTATCGAAACATACATGCATATTGGTTCGACTGTCTCTTGATGTTTGGACATGACAAAGGAATTTGTAGAACTTGGATCTGAGGCCCAGCTTAGGGTTTTGACCTTGAGACAATGGGCCAAAAGTAGAGATCAAATTTGGCTCAGTGAGGTTGATTGGGACTAAATGCATGCTAAAGCCCATCTGGGAAGCAGGAAAGCCCGTCCAGCATGATTAAATAACATCCATTTGGCCCATTTGAATGGTATAGAACATTTAAGGGAAAATCTAACGCGCAGCGCCACACCACACGAATACCGTGCGGCGGCATCCATACGAATACGCGCGCGGCAGCCGGGCGACCGATTCACATATAAATCCGCTCGTATACATATTTTTTTAACCAACGTTATTCTCTCATGAATTGCTCTGGACCACTCATTTACTCCCTGTCTTTTCACTCTCTCGAGAAGCAGCCGGGCCGTGATTTAACCTGGCAATCAGGCACTATAAATATAGTAATTAGATAAAATTAACCTGACAGCTATGTAGTAATTAACTAATGATCCTATTTTGTTTAAATATGGTAATCAAATTTTGCTTATCTGGCAACCATGCTCGGGTGAGCCGATAACCATATCTTATTGGAGTAATTTTTCTGTCAATCCAGTTTAACTATTCTGGCAATCAAGTTTAATATTATGGTATTTAAGTTTAATGAATCACACAATCAAGTTTAACTATTCTGGCAATAAGTACAATTATTTAGCCAGTCAAGTATACTATCTGGCAAGTGGCAGCTATGCTCTGTTTTGTGCTAGCTAAACGGAACATCATGAGATTTTAGTTGAGAAATCGAATGAGCTATCGTCTGATGCCATATGGAAGATGACTTGTACTAGCTAGCATTTAGATGCTTTGCATGCAGCTTTATGCATAGGCATGCAGGAGGGCAGCATGCAGCTTTTTTTACATTGCATTTATGTTGTGCATGAAAGAACACCCGGTTAAAAGTAAAAAGCAAATTTTTATATTGCATTTATGCTGTGCATGGAAGAACATCCGGGTAAAAGTAAAAAGCAAACACAACGCATGGACGGATACAACCGCCGCACGGATGGACATATGTGCGGCGCCGCGCGTTAGCACAGTCCAATATTTAATTTCATACCAATCAGAAATATAAGACATTTTAGTGTATCTAAAAACCTTTTAGTGTATAGGTTTATTTTAAATCTCTATGAACCTATACACTAAAAAACGTCTAGATACATTCGATTCACAAAGCCAAAATGTCTTAGATTTCTAAACTGAGAGAGTATATATATGTTGAAAGTAATATCCGATCATCCATTTGAATTCCCCTTGCTCTACTAAATATAATACTCTCTTCGTCTCAAATAGATGTCTTAGGTTTTTCAAAATTTAAATGAATCTATATACCTAAATAGTGTCTAGATTTATTTAAATTTTGATAAATTTAATACATCTATTTTGAGACGAAGGAGGCATATTATTTTATGTTTCATATACCGAGTGTTTATACACATTTCTCCCGTAAATATTAAAGAAATATACAGGCGCAGGTGCGCGGCAACCTTGCGCCTACCGGTCTAGTAAATCGTTGAGAACTATACATGGTCAAGTAACCGTCGAAGAGGATACATAAATAGATCTGAGAAGGACAATTTTGCTACAAGACATTGTTATTTTCTGTCATTTTGTTGAAACATATTGCCGATTGTTTCTTCACCAGGTATCATTATCTTTTTATGCCATATTTGCCAGAACACATCACGTTGCTAAGAAAAGAAAGTTTAAGCATTTTTGCACTGATGCCCATGTTATGGCCAGGTTTGAAGAATATATGCCAAACTTTTCTTTCTTGACCGTGCGGTATGTTGTGCAAATGTGCCATAAATTATAATAATATCTAGAAAAAATGCAATTATATTGTATATTTTGGCAAACCTTGCAAAATAACGGTATCCTTTAGCAAACTTTTCCATTTGAGAGGCCGATCGATGCATGGGTGGTTGGACGTGCAACTAGATTGCGGTACTGTGCCACCGCCGGCCATAGCATGCATGCACATGGATATGACATGTGTGTACGTATAAGGAAATCGCAGGTAGGTACATAAGTACATGTCTCCTGCGTGCTTAGGCAGGTCTCAAGTATACTGTACTTCTAACGACCATGTGATCGATCACAGGCCAAACATGTTCTCTAATAAATTATGCCATAGACCTTATTTCAGGAGAGTGGCTAAAAATGTAGTATCAGCTACTTTTGATGACACGCATCAACCTGCATCCAGAGAACACATTACTAGCATCACCGCATTAGGCTATACATATCCTGCGGAATCATGAAACAAACTGATTTTGGCGGAATTTTATCCAATACTACTACTGTAGTACCTTTGTTCATATAAATATAAATAAACATAAAAGGTTCTAGTAGTCTTAAATAGC
Source organism: Avena insularis (assembly GCA_023614405.1). Taxonomy (NCBI): domain Eukaryota; kingdom Viridiplantae; phylum Streptophyta; class Magnoliopsida; order Poales; family Poaceae; genus Avena; species Avena insularis. The sequence continues at coordinate 361,469,395 of CM042697.1, forward strand.
ATACCAAAATATTTATATGGATGATAATACTAAATAGACTGGCGGATCCTTTTTGTAAAAAAAAAGAGGTAATATATCATTGGACCTTTTCGTGTAAGAGTTTGTAAACTTCCAATTTCGTACTGGGATCTCAGCTTTTGTGATTCGTGGACCTTAATCAATTCGCCAGCTCAAAATGGATCGGACTGATACTATACAGCAGCACCCAGCGGGACAGTTTCCGGACTTGCCGCCACGGCCCATTCCCCAACTGTAAACGCTGTACAACATTTTGTTTTCGCTTCCTCACTGACACGTGGACCCACGAAGACTTTGGGCCCGGTCGTCAGTGATTGTGGCTGGACCAGATGTATGTTCCTGGCCCTTACTTTGATCCACCCGCTCGCTGCTGTCGGGAAAGAAGTCAACAACCACCGAACCGAACCTGGTGGACGTGGGACGGAGGGTATTTTTGTCCTTGGGCTGAGCTGGGTTGAGCTCATGTCTCGAGTGCTTAAAATTCGTCTAATTTGCACACTTTTCTGCCCTTTTTCCCCCTTTTATCTTTCTCTAATTGAGAAATCAATCCGCTTTGTAGAGGATAATGTATGCAAGAAGCATGTTTGTTGATTGACCGTGCGGGCTGACACAATCAGCAAAAACAGGAGGTTATCACGCTCCATAGCCTACCTGCATGGGCGGGCCTAGCTCCCCTCTAGCCGGGCAGCCGCCAAAGCTTGCTGACAGTGCAACTCTTGCGATTTGTGATTTTATTTCATTCAGAGTATACCGGTTTAAACTTGTTAATTCACGCTTCCAATTTTTTTGGGGTCTGCCACTGCCTACCGGCTAAGAATTTTTTGTTTCGATCTGTCTTCTACGTAAAAAGATAAGTACGACCTACTTTATTATATTATTTAACAAAGATCAGAAAAAAAGTATACATCCAAAAAGCCACCACCAACACCTACGATTGACAACGAGTGAAGATCGTGTCAGCAAAGACTAATACCATGAAAACACGAAATCTCCCACCAACTAGAAACCTAGAACATATCGCATTACCTTGAAAACACGAAATCTCCCGCCAACCTGTAACCCAGAACATATTGCGTATCCCGAGGCTGTCTCTAGGTGAAACATGAACGCTCAGACTCTTACCAAAACCTGTGACACCCTCGGGATTAAGGCTAGACAAATTCCAGACCTTCGTCTGAACATAAGCCTAACCTAATCTCGAAAGCGTACAAAGAGAGAATCGGTAACACAACGGTGACCCTACGACACAAAATTTATTACAACAAGCTCATAACTGAGAAAAGAGCCAAATATTACAAGCAGAGGTCACTGACCACAGACATCAAACAATGGAAGAAAAATTATGCTATTAAGTATAACAAACTTAACAAATGGCCTAAGAGGCCTGAAGCATAACGATGACGTCCAATCCATAGATCCCAGACTGCCGACTGGGAACTCCAAACTACCCGTCGATGTCGATGCCGTAAAGAACTCATCTTCTATGGTAACACTTACTCTGCTACAAAAGTATCAACGAAGCAAGGGTGAGTACAGGATGTACTCCACAAGACTTATGGCTGGTGGAGTTATTTTGCATAAAGCCATCTTTGTTTGTAAAATAAGAGGGAGAAGAATCTCGACTAATCAGAATATTTTAAAAGGGGATAAGAGAGCGATATCTCTAGCTTCGATTATCTCTTGATATCCACCGAATCATCATCAGCTGAACCTACCAACTAGGATCATCCCCTCGATCCTTGAGGAATCATCCTTAAGCACACATTACTCAACTTGCCAAGTTTTACGATTAGGTTCAAGTTCTCTATGATCATCACGTCTGTTCCCAAGTCGTCCATAACCGCGGACACGACTTTTCGAAAAGATTAATACCCTGCAGGGGTGTACAACTTTACCCACATGTACTAACCTTCTCTTAATGCCACATGATTAGCCCTCTTCCTTGGAAGGCTGGCAGAGGATGGTTAGACATGACCTTTACCTTGCTTTCGCCGAGACCATGAGTCACGCACTAGGGAGATGCCACCGTAACGGGTCGAGTCCTGAAGCCGGTCCCTAATGATGTGCGCAGGGTTCAAGATTACGGATGTCGGGCATCTCTTGTTCCCGGCCACGCTTACCTACATGTTATGGATGCACCTCCTTCGAGAACAACCAAGATGCATATGTCGAATGGAACGCCCGAACTATGTGACTCATGGAATATACTAGGAAAGTTAGTTGGTCGAGGGGGTTTCCAGACCCCCGTGTGGTTGTACGCTCGTCTTGGTTCGAGAGGCAAGAACTCAGATCCTAGTAGTGGCAAGTATGGGACTGCAAAAACCACAACCCACCGTGGCCTCCCATACAAGCCTTAGCATGTTTAACTTCCATCTCTGATCATACCACGTCATCCTGTCATACTAGGTTAATTTGCAGCTCTGATTCATCAACCGTATGGATCGGCGATAATAGCTAAGCATGGCTAAGCACAACAGAGATAATAGCTCTAGCAACGCTTCACAAGCCAAACCCTAGTTATGTTAGGAGCAGTGGATTAGGGAATATAGTCTTCAAAGGTAACATCCATCAGATAGGATTACTTCATCTACTGATAAAAGACTTTGGAATCGTATGCACATGACAAGAATGAAATACTTTAAAAGCATAAGATTCATATGTATGTGTGGGGCTTCGCTTGCCTTTGCCAGTTGATACCTACCTATAGATCTTCAGGTACATCATCTGGACTTGTTCATCAATAGCCTTTGATGGTGTTGATCTCGATCATCAGTCTTGGACTCGATCTCGTTTCTTGCGTTCATCTCCGAGGACTACCAAGAAGAAGCAAAAACACCAGAAATAGAGGGAAATAATCAACACATGGCATCGATGCAATGCTCAAGCAAGGATGATGATATGGTAAGTTAAATTTGTACTGAAATTGAAACCCTAAACATGCTCGACCATTTTAAATCAGAAAATACAAATAATATATCAAAATGTTCAGAAAAATGAGAATTACCACTTGAAGCTATCATCATGCATTGTTAAACAACTTTCATAACAAGCTTAATTAGAAGAACCAATCGAACCCCGTAGGTGATTCCGAGGATTCCCATGTTCTAGGGTTTGCACCTCTCGGAGCACCTCATGCACGCGCTACAGAAGCCGTCACCAACATCGAACCATCGAGCAATCTTTAGGGTCAAGATTCGTACGGTCTTCACTAGTCTAGCCGTCAACACCATCATGACGCCAAACATCGGCCCCTCGCTGCACGACTTCATCATGTCATGTCCGTCACCGAGACCCCGATGCACCATAACACGGAGACTTGTCGCCGTCGACGCGGTAGACACACCGCTCCATCTCTCTCCTCATCCATTCTGTTGTTGCTCTAAAAAATTCCCCCATGAGGAGAGCGACACCAAGAGCGCTACCATTGTCTGATCCGGGAAACCTGGATCTGAGCTTTCCCTTAGAGCATCACGAGTAGGTAAACGTTGGATGCAACGATGATGCCTTTGACAAGGTAACAACACGTAGACACCACCATCGCCTGCCATGATCGGAATCGGAGCTTGGTTTTCACCGACAGCCACGCCTCCCCCACTCGCCGATGTGACTAGATGTGAGATGCCACACCCACCTGCATACGGCTGACCACCACAGACGAAGAAGGCCACCACCGCCATGCCTGGGGGCTACTGCCCTTGGCGTCCTCGCCCATGTTGCGAGTCTAGCATATAAGCAACTTAGCAAGACCGCTAGAGGGAGAAGCCGCAAGGGCAGCAGTGCGAGACGATGGACCGCCAGGCCTATCTGGGCCTAGATCGAGATCCCCCAGAACCACGCCACCACTGACACCTATGCCTCGCTCGCGGATGCATATCCTGGCCATTGTCGTCCCGCTAACATCATTGCTAAGAGATCAGGGAAGGACGCCGTCGCCACTTCATCCACCAAGTCAACCTAGGTGGATCGGCGCTGCCTTGCCACATGGGCTTTGCCCGTTGACGACCCCATCGACGATGGAAGAGGAGGGGAAGGCACGGATGAGGGCTATAGGTCGCCGAAGGGGGCTTCCCGGTGCATCTCGGCATGGCCGCACAGGATCGGGAGGGAGATGGGGTTAGGAATGATGGGAAAGCTAGGGGTGTTAACTTTTCTTTCCATTCTTTCACTAAGATGTGACATGACTTCCATATATTGATATGTTGGAGAACTTATATGCTTACTTTTCTACATATAAACCCTACAAACGTGTAAGGTGTGATATCAGACCAACAAGCAATCGAGAGTGAGCACAAGAATCTTATCTCAACAAACTAGTGATCCGCCATTGGCTCTTCGACCTCAACATGAGAGGTTGTTGGATGAGAAAATAGTCTATCAGACCTTTGGCTCGAGAGAGTAAATAGACGAATGATTGCCAAAGATTCTAGCGTGTGTGTCTCTTTATAATGACATTCTTTTTGCTCTAGCTATAATGGGTCTAAGCTGGCCTAAACGTATAGTAGTATTCAATAGGTCTGGACCCTGGAGACGTGGTTGCAGCTGTGTAGACTTGATAGGGAAGATGAGAACCTTTTTGGTTCTGGTTGTGGCCTTGTGCCTTGGGTTTGGTCCTGGTTTTTAGAACCTTCTATACATAACAATCTTTCTCTAATCTAATCAGATGGCATAACGACTTCCTTTAACCTAAAAAAAATTACATGTATGAAAGATAAAGGAAAGAGCACTAGCGATTACCAGCAAGCCTAAAATTAAGCACCGCCAATCCACACGCTGGAGGCACCAATGTTGATATTGAAGTGGAACCACAACCATCCATGTTCAAGACAAGCCAACCAACTAGCACAGAAGGACAACTCCGAGACAATGCATTCAAGGAAGTAAGCGACGTGTAGTGTCGTCATCGTTGAATAAAAAAGATGTGAGTTTCCCTCCCTCTCTCCTACCCCTCGTCCCTCGAAGAAAATGTGAGGCCTATCCAAGGAGGAGCTGCTAATCCATAAAATGATTTCTTCGAAAAGGTAGCGATCACACGAGGATGTCCTAACGCCGAATTTAATAACATTAGAACTTTTGTTCGGACAATAGCACCTCACAAAACCAGCATCTTCCCCGTCTCGAGCTGAATCAACGTCACCACCATCTTTAGGGTTGCCTGTAGCACACCATAAGTGAGGGCGAAACTAACGCGTCGCCCGCACCAGATCTAGATAGGGTGGTCTAGCCGGTAGCCAAAAGGCCACCAAAGGCTCACCTAATTGTTGGAGATATGCCCAAGAGGCAATAATAAAATGGTTATTATTATATCTGTGTGTTTATGATAAATGTTACATCTCATCCTATAATTGTATTAACCGGAAGTATTAATACTTGTGTGTTTTGTAAACATGAAAGAGTCCCTTGTAAGACTCTTGTTGAACTAGCTTGTTGTTAAATAGATGATCATGGTTTCCTGATCATGGACATTAGATCTTATTAATAACAAGATCATGCCATTAGGAGAATGATGTGATGGACATACTCCTATAGTTAGCGTAGTGTAAGATCAAAGTCATTTAGAGTTTGTTTGCTACAAGCTTTCAAATACATAGTAACCTAATCCTTCGACCATGAGATCATGTTAATCACCATCACCAGATGGATGCTTTGATGACATCAAACACCACTTTGTAACTGGGTGGTTATAAAGGTGGCATTAGGTATTCTGAAAGTATGTGTTGAGGCACATGGATTAAGAGTGGGATTTGTCCATCCATATGACGGATAGATATACTCTGGGCCCTCTCGGTGGAATTTCATCCAATTGGCTTGCAAGCATGTGACTAGGTCACAAGGGATGTCATATAACGAAATGAGTAAAGAGTGCTTATCGATGACGAGGTTGAACTAGGTATAGAGATACCAACGATCAAACCTCGGATAACTAAAGTATCACACAATAAAGGGAATCGGTATTGTATGTAAATGGTTCATTCGATCACGAAGTCATCATAGAAATATGTGGGAGCCATTATGGATTTCCATATCCTACTAATGGTTATTGATCGGAGAGGTGTCTCGATCATGTCTGCATAGTTCACGAACCATAGGGAGACACACTTAAGGATTCGATGTTGTTTAGTAGATATGGAATATGAGTTGGAGACCTAATGTTGTTCAGAGTCTCGGATTGGATCCAGGACATCATGAGGATATCCGGAATGGTCCGGAAAATAAGATTCATATAAGGAAAGTCAATTTCTGGGGTTCGGAAATGTTTTTGGCGTTTTGACCGGAAGCTTCTAGAATATTCTGGAAGGTCCACCACCCTGGAGGGGGGCACTCGGGATGCGCCATACCCTAGTGGGGCTGTCCGCACCATACCCTAGGTCAAGGTGGCCAAGGACTAGGAAGATAGAAACAAACTCTAGTTTGAATAGTCAAATCCTAGTTTGAAAAATCAAATCCTAGTGGAGGAAGGAAAGGAAACCTTGAGGGAAAAGGTTTCCCTTTACCTGTCCTTGCCGCTGGCCTAGAGGAGTTGGGGGTGGATTCGGCCAGAGCTAGGAACCATGGCCTCCACCCCTCCACCCATATAAGGAGGGGTGGGGGCGACCCCTAGTGACAAGGGTTCGACTCATCAATGCCCATTGTTATGTACTTGAGTTTTGGAGAAGATGGGGATGCTGGAAGTCACGAGACGGTTAACAGACAAGCAACACGGGGACACGAGGTTTACCCAGGTTTAGGCCCCCGGAGGGAAAATCCTACTCATGTTTGTCTGTTCTTGATTACGGCGGAACCGAAGCTTACAGGGGTGCGCATATGCAATTTGGCGTGAGGTGTGTGTATGAGGTGAGTTGGATCCTTCTCGTCGTACCCTCCTGGCCTTTATATAGATAGTCCAGGTCCCGGGACAGGTCTAGTCGGTTACAGATTAGGGTTGATACCCTTTGAAATTCTATCTAATCTAGACTTGTCCTCCAAGGAGTCGAATTCGCCACAGGCTTGAGCCACCCGAAATCTTCTTGGGAAGCAAGTCCTGGCGTGGGCTTTCCTTTTGCTGGACTGGGTATACCAATGTTATGCACCCGTAGGGTATATCCATGTCACCTAGCCCCTCACCTCAAACCCTAGACGCCGGCGCCTCCCCTCTGTCCTCCATACACTGCTTCGGCTTAGGCGAAGCCCTGCAGTAATCTCTTCTCCTCCTCCACCACCACCACACTGTCATGATGTTGGGATTCCAAGGAGATCTACAACCTCCGCTGCCCTACCGGAACAATGGATAGGAAGGTCTTCATTGACTACCGTACGTGTGACCGACTGCGGAAGCGCTGCCGGAACGTGATGCCGGAAGGATCGTCTATGCGATCTTGAGATCGGCAAGTGATTAACTACATCAACCACGAGATCCGAATCTCGTTAAATGCTTTGGATCTTCGAGGGTTAGTTCTCTACAATATTGTTGCACCGATCACATAGAATAGATCTTGGTTTTGTGTATTCCCGTGATAGATTTTTTTTTGTTTTCCATGCTGCAAACCCTACAGTGGTATCAGATCCGACTCTATGCGTAGATCTGTTGCACGAGTAGAACAGAATGGTTTTATGGGTATTGATGCTTTTGGTGTTGCTTGATTTTTGTGTACTTTGCATCTTGCGGAATGGTGGGATAAAGCGGCCCGGGCTAACCTTACATGTTATCGTACATGAGTCTTGCTCCACGCTCAATGTGCAACTTGCATTGCACAAGTGACTTTGCGGGGGTCTATCTCTCCCACCATAGTGAAGATTCAATTTAAAACAGGCACTTGACAATACTTGTATCGACGTTGTGGTTCATGATCGTAAGTTAGAACAGTTCTTACTCGAAAGCCCCAGCCACGTAAAACATGCAAAGAAAATTAGAGGCGTCTAACTTGTTTTTGTAGGGCTTGTGTTGTGATGTGATATGGCCATGATGTGATTGTGATTATATATGATGTATGCAATGATCCTTATTGGAAGTTGGAAACCGGCAGGAGCCTTATGGTTGTCTTTAAATTCTGTTTAAGACATGTGTGTCTATTCATCAAAGTAGTTGTAATAATTGCTATTGGTGGAGGACAACCATGAAGCGGCGCCATTGACCTTGACACCACGCCGGTGATGATGGAGATCATGTTCATGCTTTGGAGATGGAGATCAAAGGCATAAGAATAAAGACCATATCATATCACATATTATGAATTGCATGTGATGTCAATCCTTTTTATGCATCTTGTATTGCTTAGATTGTGATGGTAGCATTATAAGATGATCCCTCTCACTAAATATCAAGTAATAAAGTGCTTGTCCTTAGTAGGCACCGTTGCTAATACTAGTCGTTCCAAAGCACCACGTGATGATCGGGTTATTCTACGTGTGCATACAACTGGTACAAGCCAGATTTGCACATGCGGATACTAAGGTTAACCTTGACGAGCCTAGCATGTACAGACATAGTCTCGGAACACGGAATACCAAAAGGTAAAGGATGAGTCATATGATTGACATAATAAACATGTTGATTGTTCGCCACTGAAGCTGCATCATCTCTCGTGATGATTGGAATTGGTGTAGTGGATTTGGTTCGTGTGATCACTAAAATAATGCGAGGGATGTTGTTTTGAGTGGGAGTTCACCTAGTTAATTTATGTATTAAGTATGAACTTAATTTATCATAAACTTAGTCTAAACTCATTGAAAATATGTTGTAGATAATGGCGACCCCTACCACCGTTTTAATGCATTCCTAGAGAAATAAAAGTTGAAATACAATGGAAGCAACTTCATAGGATGGTTCTGTAACATGAGGATTGTCCTCAATGCTGGAAATTTCACCTATGTGCTTGATGCACCGCTAGGTGACCGTAACATCCCAACATTAGGTATTAGAAACAAGCTAAACTCAGAAGTGTGCATTGCATCCATGCATAGAAAATCCATGGAATTTTAGCGCAAAACTAAAAGAGCAAAAGAGGGATCGAGATATCCCTTGTTCAGGTGGAAACGTCAGTGCAATTGCGATAGATTTTGACATGACCTTTGCAGAACTCTTTGTTTAAGGGGGCAGTGATTCAAGCATGTATTTGAATTCAAGTGAATTTAGAATAGAAATCACAAATTAATTATGGAATATTTAAATATTTTATAGAAATGGAATTTCTTGAAAAAATTAATATGATTTTATAATAAATAGATAATAGTAAAGTAATTGGAACAAATATTACAAAGTCTTACATTTATACAAAAGGAAAAAGAATTACAACAATAATTAAGAATTGAATTAATAATTATAAACAAGATATAAATATTTTTATAAGTTTCAATTCACAATAATGGAGAAAACATTTACTTTATTATCATATAAATAATATTACAATATCTTTACAATTTCCAGGAATAATCACAAAAGAATAACATTTGAAAAAATACAAACATCATTGTTTTTACAAATGTTGAAAAGGAAAAAGGAAATTACAAGTATATGAATAAACAATTACACAAGAATAAATGAAAATCCTATACTAAACTTTAAGGAGACTTCTACATCTTCCTGATCCTTTCTTCTTATTGGATCCCTGCAAATAAGAATAGAAAACAAAGAAACTAAGATAAATGGGTTAGTTTAAATGGTTCTGCTCTTAGTAGTAAACAGTGGGATGAACTGTTAATTGCTTCATCATTGAGCTAATCTTAAAGGGGCAAGTTTCACCAAACCACATCAATCTGTTCTTGTCAGGTTAGAGGCCTCAGTACTACATCCTTGGCCTTTGACAGGGGCAAGTTTCACCAAATCCAGATAAGAAAGTAAAGAGGTAAAAACATCAGGAAACATTAATCTTTCACTTGATCTGATCCATAGGTACCGCCAAACAGTCAAGCAACTCACACACCACATGTAGTTAGGTGCTATCAACAGCAAGTGAGAGGAATAGGGCATAAAGTCACAACTTGCCCATAGCAATCCTATCTTGCTTACTAGTTCACAACCACAACCTGAGTTCTTTCTCAAGAACACACAAGGAACCACATAACATTTTTAGCCAGATTTCCATCATCTCAGCTAGCAAAACCTTATAGAAACCCTATCAGATTACCACCATGATAACTAAATAGGAGGGGGTGGATCAGGTGTTGGGCAAGGACAAGCCAGAGAAGAAACAATCCTAATCAAGGAGGAGCGGGTATAGTTCCAGGAATTGCAGATCAAGGTCGAGGGGCTATAACCACAACTGCAGACACTAGGGTAGTAGGCAACAACAGCACCAGGCAATAGCTACCACAATCTACTCTAGATCCAAGGTAAACCTCCAATCTTTTGATCCAACACTTGATCACATACATGTATATAAAATAGTTGTTGGGAAATATCCTCAGTATCCATGCAAGAGACATGATATGCACATCATAGGATTTTTAAGAAAAGGGGCAATAAAATAGCACTTGTTCAAACTTCAGCCTAGGTATCAGACTGTGCATCACTGACCTAAACTGATACTTTCTAGTTTTTAAACTAGATACCATCCATTACAAAAATGATTTTCTGTTGGGCACCTCCTAAATTTTGGGTAGCACCTCAACAGAAATTAAGATAACAATCATCTGTCTATCATTAAACCATCTTATGCAAATTTACATAAGCCAAATACATTAACCACTTTCCTAAAAATAATAATTTAGGAATCATTTTATTCAAACATCAAACACTGAGGTAAACAGAATGAGTTATAGCCACATGGTATCACTTTAAATCATTTTCTTACCAGTTTCCAGGGGAATCATTTTCTGCTTAAAAGTACATCATTCCTTCTGTTCCAAATCCATAGCCTAAATCTCAGCCTATACATCACTGATTTAAGCTAGTAATCACCAGTTTGAAATCTGATATAAGAAAATTCATTCATGATCTTCTATTGGTCACATCCCAAATATTGGGTAGCACCTCAATAGAAGCCAAGGTAAAAGTCATCTTCTTATTATTAAGATCTCATTTGCAAGCTTTCATAAACTAGATACATCAAATCATTTTCCTAAAAAGAAAAATCATTTAGGAATCATTTCTTTTCCTCTAAAAAATCATTCACAGAGAGTTCATCAGTACAAGTAATAGTACAATCATCATCTAAATGAGATAAATCTTTATCTGATACTTGGTTGGATTATTATAGTAAATAATCCAAGAGATTGGTTTATGGATTCACAAAATCAGGAATCAGACCTTTATACTATTACTATCAAGAATGACAGCAAACAAGAATAATATCATATAATCATATTTTTCCCACACAGTTGATTATCATAGGAATAGCTCAGGCACCAATCAGGTATACTTGATCTTTCTGCTAGTAAGCAGAACGTACCCTCTTAATATAATCGTTTATTTATCTCATAACCAAGGCCATTCAACTTTACCTATTCATCTTATTCATATAAGATAGCAAATCAATTTCTTAGAACTACTTCTAGGAATCATCTTTATATGCAAATCTGCCGTCATTCTGGACATTCATCCTATAAGGGAGATAGTTAATCAAACAAAGGAAACAACAATGATATTTGTATATACCATCTAGATAAAAGCATGCTTTAAATCAATCATTATCCAAATCAAAAGAAATCACTATCATAAATTCCAAACCAAGCATGGAATCAGATTCACAGTATACTCACAGAAGGAATACATGAACTATTTTGCATTATCACAAATGACCACAATTAGAGGGAAGACCCTATAATAGACCTTGGTACTCTCTAGAAGAATTCCTTATCCATAGGGATGAACTCCAGGAGGACTAAAGAGAGGAAGAGGAATACCATCACTTACCCGAGGTCCTCGCTTAGAGTTTGAAGAAGAGGAAGTAGAGAAGCAACCTGAGTGGCGACGGGAGCCACAGCATAGCGACATAGGAGCACGACCGTGATGCACCTGCACCAAGCCGCAACCGGCGGCAACATCCACACCATTAGATCCCCAGCACGTCCCTCAACAACGCGCTACAAGCCAGGGCGGCACATCACCGAAACCCTAGGTAACAGGGAGGAGACGACATGGCCAAAGAAGGGCAAGAGCATCAAATCAGACTGGGCCAATTGATGGAGTGTCACCGACTACCTCATCCTGCAACACGATGGCATCCGGGAAGGCCAGGGATGGTCGGAATCGAACGACGGCGGTGAGGAACTCTCAGTCGCTAGAGAGATGAACGGGAGGGCAAAGTTGAACGAGCTCGAGAGGGGGCGGCGCACTGGGCCGATGGGTCGGTCCAGTGGCAACCAGGTGGGTTTGAACCAGGACCCACTAGGTTGTGTCGGGCCAACCCAAAAGGATCAGGCCCAAAAAATTTAATTAAATAAAAAGAAAAGAATTATAATTTACCAAAATGACCCTACAAATGTTGTAAACCCAAGAAAAATCTTAAAAATACAAATAATATATCCATATGTTCGTAAAAATCTAAATTACCCACTAAAAATAGTACATTGCACTTTAGGAGGATAAAATTTAAGATAATTATTTAAGTGACATACATTCCTTATGGGATTTTCTAAAAATGATGATGACATCTACAAATAAATAAAATTCACTTTTATGATCCTAAATAAATATTGTATTTAAGAAATATACTAGTTTGGATTTTAGTCTCATAAAACTAAATGATCTATATTAAAACACTTATTACTTTATGAAAAATCATAAAATAAGGAAAAGTCTTAAAATTCAATAAAATCATTTTTGTGTATTAAAAATCAATCTACTAATTTATAAAATATTAACTTAAAATTTTACAAAAATACAACTTGAAATAAATATTCAAAGACATCTAATAATTTAAAGAAATTTTATAAACATAAGAATAACACTTAAAAATAAATAAAAATCGCTTTTAAGATCTTAAATAAATATATTACACTAGAGAAATATTAAATATATTATTAAAAAGTTTTTAATATTTTAAAGTAATAAATCCTAACCTATTATATATTATGAAAATTCATTAAAGACATTTTTTAAGTAAGAAACAATCACAAGTTTATATAAAACCTTGAATATATTATATTATATTTAAGTCCTAATTCCAAAACCATAATTTGAATTCGTAATCAAATTTAAAACATAACTATCAACTTTAATATACTCCTTAAAACCCTTTACAAATAAGTATAGGGTACCACTCATATGTAATATGGTGGATAATCCTTATTCATTAATCATTATTACATAACTTCAAATCCTAACGAACTACTAATATCATCTAATTTTGCTTCCATTAATAAGTTACATGTAATTTAGCTCATCATTCACTTAAACTAAAAATGAATGATGCTACATCTATAATTTTACTTGTCAAAAACCTAAATTTGATGATGTTTTAAACTCATCATACCTTAAGATTCATTTCTAGTTTTAAAGTTATCTTTAGTCTCAAAAGCTTATAAACATCATATCTAATAAACTACTTATGTTTTTTATAGTTTACTTTGGTCTATTTCAAATTAAATCTAAAGCATCTCAGGACCAAACCAATCAAGCAAATACCAAGAGATATCAACCACATTAGATTAACCATTAAGGATTGTTTAAACCTTATCAAAGAAACCTTTTCTTTGAAGGTTATTCTTTTTGCCACTTCAAATAGCAACTCTATAATAATTTCTTCAACCTTAATAACTCCACCCAAGAACTTTCATCATAATAACCAGATGACAATGAATCATAATCACCTTATTTTATACTTTACTAACATTGTTTAAATTGTTAACACTTAAGTTCCTTATAAATGCCATTCCTTATAAAGTAAAATTTAAGGATAAACCAACTCTTAAAGAAGTCACTTAAATTCACTTTACTTATACTATTGGGAATTCACTTCAGGAATTTTACAAAATGCATGGCATTACTTATGCACAACTACATATTGCTTCTTTAAACATTATTCCTTACCGGATCACTGATGATGATTTCAGATATTGGATCTTCTATTGTCTTGAAGACCATGAATGCATAATATTGCAATCACAAAAGGCAATTTCACACTTGCTCATGTCCTTTGATTATTTTCTATTAAATAAATACAAACTGTTGTGTCATCACGTGCATTTCAAAAAGGTCGAAAACACTATTTTCATAATCAACTTGAAGTATCGATTACTAATCCGGGGTGATCAGCTAATCTATTAAATCTGGCAGTTGAAATACCAGTGCACAAAAATATACCATCTAGGACTTAACAACCAATGTCGCCAGTGATTCTTGCACCATATATCACGCGTCAACCATGAGATTTGGAATGGGACGAAGAAGTCAGTTGTATATTCTTCCTCTTGCATGTAGCCAGATGCGCAGATCATGGCTGTTATCCTCGTAGCGTACATTAATTGGTAATTCGTAGAGGATATGCAACACATAGGTGAGAACCCTCAACGTCCCACAATAGTTCTAGCATCTGAATGGTCTGTACCAACCATTGTAGTATTTCAATGTGTGGGCATGGCGTACACCAAGGAGACATGCGAGGTCACGAAGAGGGAAGTGATTGGCTTGGATCATCTACTAGGCCCCATATCATAGACTTGTGGATGGAAATAAGCTTCCCGTTGTGCAACAAGGATTTGATCTCTCATGGGTAAAGCAACGCACCTCTGCAGAGTATAAGCACTATAACTTGTTACTTCCTATTCCGGGAAGGAGCTACAAATGTAGCAGGAAAGGAACTCCATGAAAGTTCTGGTAAACCTGTGAAGGCTGATGGACATAGCTTTTCAGAATAAAAGCAACCTTTGAAGAAATGTTTACGAAAACCTGCAAAGCCTATGACCTTTGGTCTGTGGCTAAAGATAGTGCATCAAACACTCCTTATTAGTGAACTTGCTGAGTACGCTCGTACTCAATATATCTTCTTAACCCTTGCTAGATTCTGAAGTCAATACAAACGACGTCTACATCAACTTATGCTTAAGGGAATCGTCCTCAATAGCTCGAGCTCCTCAATGAAGTCAAGGAAGTCAACATATACATCAATTAAAGTGAATACAAAGTTACTGATTAGGTAGGAGTATAATCTCTAGCCATAGAACCTATTTCTATAGAATATTGCAATAACAGCAATGCAAGCCAAATAGTTAGATGCTAATTTTATTAGCATGATAATTCTGAGTTGATTATTTTGGTTCTTCTTTGTAAGAAGTTTCTTTCTCTCTCTTTAACCTAGAGTTTTCTCCGGATCTTTTGTAAAGAGTCAAGTTGTAACCTATAATCATGTCTTGGACCTGTTGTGTTTCTGTTGTACCACTCTAAGGGATGTAATACTAGTGAACGGTGTTTCATTTGTTGTTATGTCAACGACTATAGTGTACTACATCATGCAGTGGTATAATGGGTCACCACAGCGACCCACCTGCAAATACTGCGTCTTAGGTTGAGCAAAGTGTGTATGACACAAAGCGTGATGACTACAATCTTGTGAAATATGCGATCCTTATGTCGATGGAGCATGCGCTCCAAGAACGCTTTGAACTTAGCAGCGCTGCCGCCATGGTGAAGGAACTCAAATCCATGTTTGAGAACCAAATCCGTGCTAAGATATATATAATCTCTAGTGAGTTCTTTAGTGTTAAGATGAAGGAACATAGCTTAATGAAAGATCACGTCATGATGAACTATGTTCAACGTATCAAGACAATTGGATATGTTATCCTAGTTGATCTTGTGATGGATAGAGTTGTACAGTCGCTCCCACTCAATTACAAAGAGTTTGTGCTGAATTACAAGATAAGTGGTGCGATTGGATCGCTCACTGAACTAGTTGCCACTTTGGTGGCTGCCAAAGTAGACATGAAGAAAAAGGGTGAGCTCAAGGGTAACTTCGAGAAGGGCAGCAAATCTGTTGCTACACTTGAAAAGAAGACCCGAGCTGGCCCTAGTCCTAATACATAATGCTTTTGTTGCAAATAGTATGGTCACTGGAAGCGGAATTTCCCCAAGTACCTGGCAGATCTGAAGAACGACAACATCAAGAAGAAAGGTATATTCGATATACATGTAATTGATGTGTATCTTACTAGTAGTCATAGTAGTGCCTAGGTATTTGATACTGGTTAGATTGCTCATATTTGTAACTCGAAATAGGTGCTGCAGAATAAGAGAAGACTAGTGAGAGAGGAGGTGACGATGCACGTTGGAAATGGCTCCAAGGTTGATGTGATCACTGTCGGCACGCTCCCTCTTCATCTATCGTCGGGATTAGTTTTAAGTCTAAATAATTGTTATTTGGTGCATGCATTAAGCATGAATATTATATTTGGATCTTGTTTATTGCGAGGCGGTTACTCGTTTAAGTCTGAGAATAATGGTTGTTCGATTTATATGAGTAATATCTTTTATGGTCATGCGCCTTTGATAGATGGTCTATTCTTATTGAATCTCGATAGTAGTGATACACATGTTCATAATACTGATGCTAAAATAATGAAATTGAATGATAATTCCACATATATGTGGCACTGCCGTCTTGGTCATATTGGAGTGAAGCGCATGAAGAAACTCCATTCCGATGTACTTCTTGAATCACTTGATTTTGAATCACTTGAAAGATGCGAAGCATGTCTGATGGGAAAAATGACTAAGACACCATTCTCTGGAATAATGGAGTGAGCTATAGACTTATTGGAGATCATACACACCGATGTGTGCGGTCCAATGAGTGTGGCATCGCGCGGTGGATATTGTTATGTTCTTACTTTCACGGATGACTTTAGTAGATATGGGTATATCTACTGTATGAAACATAAGTCCGAAATTTTCAAGAAGTTTAAGGAAATCCAAAGTTAAGTAGAAAATCAACGTAACAAGAAGATCAAGTTTCTGCGATCTGATCATGGAGGTGAGTATCTAAGTTACGAGTTTGGCATGCATTTTAAGAAATGCGAAATACTTTCACAATTGACACTTCCGGGAACACCACAACGTAATGGTGTGTCTGAACGTCGTAATCGAACTCCCTTAGATATGGTTTATTCTCTGATGTCTCTTACAGATTTACCATTATCATTTTGGGTTTATGCATTAGAAACAGCTGCATTCACTTTAAATAGGGCACCATCTAAATCCGTTGAAACGACACCGTATGGATTGTGGTTTGGGAAGAAACCTCAGTTGTCGGTCCTTAAAGTTTGGGGTTGCGAAGCTTATGTAAAGAAGTTACAGCCCGACAAGCTTGAACCCAAAGCGGAAAAATGAGCCTTCATAGGATACCCTAAATAAACAATTGGGTATACCTTCTATTCTAGATCCGAAGGCAAAGTTTTCGTTGACAAGAATGGATCCTTTCTTGAGAAGGAGTTTCTCTTGAAATAAGTGACTGGAAGGAAAGTATAATTCGACAAGGTTGTTGAACCTTCTCTCGGTTTTGAGAGTAGCACAGCGTCGGGATGTTCCTGTGCCACCTGCACCAATAAGAGAGGAATCTAATGATAATGATCATGAAACTTCGAACGAAGTTACTACGAAACCTCGCAGGTCGACGAGGGTTCGTACCACTCTAGATTGATCTGATCCTGTAATGAATGTCATGTTGGTGGACAACACCGACGACCCTACGACGTATGAGGAAGCAATGATGAGCCTAGATTCCAACAAATGGCATGAATCCATGAAATCCGAGATTGGATCCATGTACGAAAACCAAGTGTGGACATTGGTGAACTTACCGGATGGCCGCAAGGCTATCAAGAACAAATGGATTTTCAAGAAGAAAACAGATGTTGATGGTAATGGAACCGTCTATAAAGCTCGACTTATCGCGAAAGGGTTCCGACAAATTCAAGGAGTTCACTACGATGAGACTTTCTCACCGGTAGCAAAGCTTAAGTCTGTGAGGATTTTGTTAGCAATCGCTACATATTATGATTATGAGATATGGCAGATGGATGTCAAAACAGCGTTCCTCAATGGTGACATTGAAGAAGAGTTGTATATGGTACAACCCAAAGGTTTTGTCGATCCTAAAGATGCTAACAAGGTATGCAAACTTCAACGGTCCATTTATGGATTAAAGCAAGCATCCCGGAGCTGGAATCAACGTTTTGATAAGGTGATCAAAAGCTTTGGATTTATACAAAACTTATGGAGAATCTTGTATTTACAAGAAAGTGAGTGGGAGATCTGTAGCATTCGTAGTACTATATGTAGATGACATATTATTTATTGGGAATGATATAGAACTTCTTAAAAGTGTAAAATACTGTTTGAATAATAGTTTTTCAATGAAGGATCTTGGCGAAGCTGCATACATTTAGGCATCACGATTTATAGAGATAGATCAAGATGCTTAATAGCGCTTTCACAAAGTACATATTTGGACAAGGTACTAAAGAAGTTTGGAATGGAAGAAAGCAAGAAAGGGTTCTTGCCCATGTTGCCCACTACGACCTTGAGTAAAACTCAAAATCCAGCTTCGGTAGAAGATAGAGAGAGGATGAGCAAAACTCCCTATGCCTCAGCCGTATGTTCTATCATGTATGCCATGATGTGTACTAGACCATATATTGCATATGCTGTTAGTTTGACTAGCAGATATCAAAGTTACCCAGGAGTATATCACCGGAATAGCGGTAAAAAATATCCTAAAGTACTTGAGAAGGACTAAGGATATGGTTCTTTCTTATGGAGGTGACGAAGAGATCGTTGTAGACGGTTATACCGATGCTAGTTGGAACACTGATCCGGATGACTCTAAGTCGCAATCTGGATACGTATTTACTTTTAATGGTGCAACAATGAGCTGGAGGAGTGCTAAGCAAAGCATTATGGCGAGATCTTCAACTGAATCGGAATACGTAGCTGCTTCGGAGGCTTCACAAGAGGCGATATGGATGAAGGAGTCCATTACGGAGCTTCGCGTGGTTCCTAGTGCGTTGGACCCAATGGCCATCTACTGTGACAACATGGGTTCCATAGCCAATGCACAGGAGCCAAGGTCACAAAATAAGTTGAAGCATATCAAGATACGTTTTCATGCTATTCACGAGCATGTCCAAGATGGTGACATAAAGATGTACAAAGTACACACAGATCTAAATGTGGCAGATCCGTTGACTAAACCTCTCCCTAGGAAAAAACATGACCAACACCAGAACGCCATGGGTGTTAGGTTCATCATAATGTAATCTTGATTATTGACTCTAGTGCAAGTGGGAGACTGTTGGAGATATGACCAAGAGGCAATAATAAAATGGTTATTATTATATCTTTGTGTTTATGATAAATGTTTACATCCCATTCTATAATTGTATTAACCGGAAACATTAATACTTTGTGTTTTGTAAACATGAAAGAGTCCCTATTAAGCCTCTTGTTGAACCATGTTGTTGATTAATAGATGATCATGGTTTCATGATCATGGACATTAGATGTTATTAATAACAAGATCATGTCATTAGTAGAATGATGTGATGGACATACTCCAATAGTTAGCGTAGCGTAAGATCAAAGTCATTTATAGTTTGTTTGTTACAAGCTTTCAAATACATAGTAACCTAATCCTTCGACCATGAGATCATGTTAATCAGCATCACCGGATGGATTCTTTGATGACATCAAACACCACTTCATAACCGGGTGGTTATAAAGGTGGCATTAGTTATTCTAAAAGTATGTGTTGAGGCACATGGATCAAGAGTGGGATTTGTCCATTCATATGACAGATAGATATACTCTGGGCCCTCTCAGTGGAATGTCATCCAATTGTCTTGCAAGCATGTGACTAGCTCACAAGGGATGTCATATCACGAAACGAGTAAAGAGTGCTTATCGGTAACGAGGTTGAACTAGGTATATAGATACCGACGGTCAAACCTTGGATAAGTTAAGTATCGCGCTACAAAGGGAATTGGTATCGTATCTAAATGGTGTTGGAGATATGCCCAAGAGTCAATACTAAAATGGTTATTATTATATCTTTGTGTTTACGATAAATGTTTACATCCCATGCTATAATTGTATTAACCGTAAACAATAATACTTGTGTGTTTTGTAAACATAAAAGAGTTCCAGTAAGCCTCTTGTTAAATTAGCTTGTTGATTAATAGATGATCATGGTTTCCTGATCATGGACATTAGATGTTATTAATAACAAGATCATGTCATTAGGAGAATGATATTATGGACACACTCCTATAGTAAGCATAGCTTAAGATCAAGTCATTTAGAGTTTATTTGCTACAGGCTTTCAGATACATAGTAACCTATTCCTTCGACCATGAGATCATGTTAATCATCATCACCAGATGAATGCTTTGATGATATCAAACACCACTTCCATAACTGGGTGGTTATAAAGGTGGCATTAGGTATTCTAAAAGTATGTGTTGAGGCACATGGATCAAGAGTGGGATTTGTCCATCCATATGACAAATAGATATACTCTGGGCCCTCTCGGTGGAATGTCATCCAATTGGCTTGCAAGCATGTGACAAGGTCACAAGGGATCACATATCACGAAACGAGTAAAGAGTACTTATCGGTAACGAGGTTGAACTAGGTATTGGAGATACCGACGATCAAACCTCGGATAAGTAAAGTACCGCAAGACAAAGGGAAATTGGTATCATATGTAAATGGTTCATTCGATCATGAATTAATCGTATAAATATGTGGGAGCCATATGAATTTCCAGATTCTTCTATTGGTTATAGATCAGAGAAGTGTCTCGATCATGTCTGCATAATTCACGATCCGTAGGGAGACACACTTAAGGATTCGATGTTGTTTAGTAGATATGGAAATGATTTGGAGATCGAATGTTGTTCGGATTCTCGGATTGGATCCAGGACATCACGAGGAGATCCGGAGAATAATATTCATATAAGGAAAGTCCAATTCCGGGGTTCGGAAATGTTTTTGGTGTTTTCACCAGAATCTTCTGGAAGGTTCTAGAAGGTCCACCACCCCGGAGGGGGGACACATGGATGCGCCATACCCAAGTGGTGGTGGCAGCATAGTGTCCTAGGTCGAGACGACCAAGGCTATGAGGTGGGATTCAAACTCTAATTTGAATTGTCAAAGTCTAGTTTGAAAAGTCAAATCCCAAAATAAGGAAAGTCAAAATCCTAGCTGAGGAGGGAAAGGAAACCCACAAGGGAGAGAACCTCTCCCTCCTTGCCGCCGACCAATAAGGGGAGTTCGGGGAGGACTCGGCCTCCCCCTTGCCGCCTCTCCCACCTATATAAGGAGGGGTAGGGCGCCCCCTACCCCTCACCCCAAAGCCTAGGACGCCGCCTGCCCCTTTAGCTGTCGGCGCCATAGCCGTCTAAACTGTCGCCGCCTAGCCTAAACCCTAGCCGCCGATGCGACCTCCTCCCCTTGGTGTCTAAACCCAAGCCGTCGAGGCTCTCTCTAATCCACCAAACCCGCTCCAGCTTAGGCAAAGCCCTGCAGGATCTACTCCTCCACCTCCACCATGACACTGTTGTGCTGCTGGAATCGGGAGGAGTGATACGTCGGAAACGTATCTATAATTTTTGATGTTCCATGCTTGTTTAGTATCTACTTTGCTTTGCTTTGTCCACACTTTGAGGTGCTTTTCATATGTTTTCTGGTACTAACCTATTAACAAGTTGCCATAGTGCTAGTTGCCTGTTTTCTGCTGTTTTTGGTTCCAAAAAAGCTAGTAAGGAAATATTCTCGGAATTGGACGGGACAAAAGCCAAAGTCACTATTTCACCGAGGAGAACACGGAGTCTAGAGGAGAGACGGAGGGGCGCCACAGGGCGGCTGCACCCCCAGGCGTGGCCTAGGGTGGGTCCGCGCCTAGGCAGGGTGTAGGCCCCCTGGCCGCCCTCTTGCCTCGCCCCTTCGCCTATAAGAATCCCCCGATGCCTAAACCCTAAGCACCCAATCAATATTCCACGAAACTATCTATAGCCGCCACCACCATCGTCCCTAGATCGGGAGGTCTGAAGCTCTTATCGGCACCCTGCCGGAGGGGAGATCATCCCGGAGTCCTTGTTCTTCATCATGACAGCCTCCGGTATGAAGCCTGAGTAGTTGCACCTTGGACTACGAGTCCACATAGTAGCTAGATGGTTGTATCTCCTTCTTGTGCTTTCATGTCTAGATCTTGTGAGCTCCGTTCATTATCAAGATCTCATCTATTTGTAATCATGCATGTTGTGTTTGTGGGGATCTGATCGATATTGAGATTACTATGTCAGATTGATTAATGGTTTTGTCTTATTGATTCTACCATGTCTGTGTTGTTTGTAATCTTGCATGCTCTCCATTGTTAGTAGCTATCTTGGCCAAGTAGTTGCTAGTGACTCCAAGAGGGGGTATTTATGCTCGATAGTGGGTTCATGCCTCTATTTAATCAAGGGAAGTGACAGAAATCTCTAAGGTTGTAGATGTGATGTTGCCACTAGGGAGAAAACAACGGTCTCTTGTTCATGGAACAAGTGGATTGTTTACCTTACACACTTTGCTTAAAGCTGTTGTCTGTTGCTTGCAACTTAATACTAGAGGGGGTTCAGATGATAACCCAAAGGTGGACTTCTAGTCATAGATGCAGTTGGATGGCGGTCTATGTATCTTGTTGTATTGCCCAATCGAATCTCATAGGATCTTTTTGTCTAGTATTACATTGTTATGCCTTGCCCAGTCATGTCAATTGCTCTGCTGTAATTTGTTTACCCAGCATGCCATGTTTGTTTATCTAAGGAGAACACCTCTAGTGAACTATGGACGCCGGTCCAATCTTTACCATTGTTACATGTTCCACTGTTACTGTTTACTTTCCGCAAATCATCACCTTCCACACCATACAGTTAATCCTTGGTTACAACAACCGGTGAGATTGACAACCTCACCGTTAGTTGGGGCAAAGTCTTGAGTTTGTGTTGTGCAGGTTTCCACGTTGCTTGCAACACCTTTGAGACGTTTCCTTCCTCCTACTGGTTCGATAACCTCGGTTTCTTACTGAGGGAAAACTTGCTATTGTGCTGCATCATACCTTGATCTTGGGGTTTCCCGACGAAGCGCTCCACGTTGACGCGACGCCATCAAGACTTTTCTGGCGCCGTTGCTGGGGAGGCTAAGGACGTCTTCACAAGGGGACTCCTTCACAACCTTTCTCTTTACTTTGTTTTTGTTTTGCTTAGTTTCTTTTGCTTGGTTTTGTTTACCTCCTTTTATCAAAAACTCCAAAAAAATAGTTTAGTTTGGTTTCCTTTCTCTTATCAAAAACACAAAAAAATAGTTCCCACTCTAGTTGCTGGTCTATTATTGCCTTGCTTGGTCATGATTTCTATCAATGGATGGTTACTTTGAAACTAGTTCTTATTGGCAAGGTGGGTTCACGGATGAACAAAAGTACTGTTATAAGGAACACCGTTTGTCACAAAAATGGAAACACTTATGGGCACAAATTGATAAATTGAATACTATTGCTAGAGAGGTGTGCTCTACTTATAATGTTACTTATTTCTTTGACAAAGCTTGTTGCTGTAGGAGGTATAAACACCTCCCTTTTGAATGTGAGTATAATGATAATGTTACCATATCCTCTTATGTTAAAGGAAATTATGACTTTTATGATGTGGAACAAACTGAAGAATTTATTGCTTTCAAGGGTGCATTTGAACTTGCCAGTTTGCTTCAAAATATTGATGATGCACCTTATGAATATGAGGTTTATGAGATACTTAAATTTTTGTAAGGGTCCCAACCTTTAATAAGGTAGAGTCCCCTGTGTTTACAATGCTAGTCCCTGGATCAATAGCTAGCATCCACAGTTAAGATGTAATATCAAGAAACAAAGGTCATAATACAATTTTATAACCAGGAATAACATAATTTTATTACATCTTACATAGCTCATTTGGCTATTACAATACATTGCAGCAGAATATCTATAAGCATGGGGTCCTTCATCTTCAAAGTGCCACAGGCAGACATGTTGGTTGTAGACTTTGTAATCCTAATCAACACTCTTTACTAAATCAATCAAACCTGCAACATAACAAGTTACAGCCACAAGGGTCAATACATTTGAATTGTATTGGCAAGTGATACTATGGTAGTATAGTGGAGTCTAACATCTATTTGCATATGGCTAAGTGGAGTTGAGGCTTGCATTGCTCAAAATAGATTTTCCTTGTCATTTGAAAATACTAAGTTTTTGCTTTGACAAAATCATTTCTCCCAATCAAAGATTGAAGATCTTTTAACCCTTGTTCAACCACAAGTTTTTAACTTTGAAATTTGAATGATGAGATTCTTGATTGCTTCCATGTCTTGATGCTCAAATTGTCCTTTACCAGGGACATGGCTAAGTACTTAGATTTTACACTCTGCAGAGGTGGTGCACTTTCCCCACAAGACTTGGTTTCCCAAGACAAGATCTTTCAGAAGCCTTCCCTTAGACCAAAATGGACGCGCTCCAACCTATCAAACTCTACCACCAACTGTCCATATGGCTAAGTTCTTGCAACCTATATGATCCAGGCAGAGCCCATAATGTCAAGTGGCTGCACTTGAAGCTTCTCAACATTTGACATAATCTCTTTGTTCCTGGGTGGCCATCCACAAGTGAGATACACAAGGTCAACCATAAACATGGGCCTTGTGAACCACTCAACCAAAAACCACCATTCAAGTCCCATTCCACCCAGGTGATTCATTAACTTAGTTGTTTTATTAAACAAAAACACAAGTCCTCAGACTTAGAAATTTTTCATAGTATGGATATATATTCCACCCTTGTTTTCTATTAGCTAGGCTAAGCTTGATAGTAGTAGGAATCTTAACTTAGGAAAATTTCTACTAAGGTTTCATCTACTAGGTTTTCCTATAGCAAGGTTTATACTTAGCAAAATTCCATGCAAGTTTTACTTAGAAAAATCACTAATGCATAGGAAAAGTAATGGGACAAAGTATGAAGCATCACTTGCATTTTTGGTAGAGGGTATAAGTTCACTCCTTGTCCTTGCAACAATCACATTCTTCAAGTCACTACAATTCAATCAAGCAAGGCACAAACTCAATCTACCAATCAAGCAAAACATCACATAAAATCATAGAACCAAGATAATGCATGCAAGCACGCCAAGGATTGTTTTATTTGGACAAGTGGTTCCTAATGGGACATAAACATTTGAAAACACCTAATGGTCATTTTGTAAAGTGGCAAAGTCATTTGCAAAAGGTTTCACTTCATAAACTATTTTCAAAACATGGTATCATTTTATGTGGTGTAGAAATACGTTTACTAAGGCATTAATCTATGGGGTTCACAAGATATGTTTTTACACCATAAAACTTGGTGTTTAGGGTCAGAGAGTTTAAAACAAAACATTTCCCAAAAGTTTTCTTCCAAAACCATCTTTAATAAATAAACCATATTTTTATTTTGACTAGAAATGGTTTTAAATCAAAGAATCATTCTTTTGTATAACCAAATACATTTTTGAAACCACAAAGTGTTTCCTAGGGTCAGTAGGTTCAAAATACACCATTTGCAAAAGATTTTATTCCCAAAATCATTTTTGAACAATTTTTATAATCTAAACAAGCATACAAATGTTTCTGCAAAAACAAACAATTAAACAGAAACTTTTTACTAAACAAATGGTATGGTTGGCTAGGGCTTGTTCCACTGATTCCATTGATATAAAGTTTGTAATTTTTGGACGTGTGGATCAAAAGTTACAAGAGTTTCAAATCTGCATCTAAATCAGATTCAAAATTTCTGTTTTAAACAAACTGGTGACACGCGGCGTGTTCTGATTCGTCCATACCGCTTCGCTCGGATCGGCTACTCTGGTGCGTTGGATCAAGTCAGATCGTGTGGCATAGGATCACTCGTACCCCTTCGGTCCTGTTCTATCGTGGCGCTTGGATTTTCATCCTACGGTGTACAGCGTGCCAGCCATAGATGGGCGGCGCTGCGGTGGCTACTGGCGGCGCTTATAGGAAGCTAGAATGGCTGGGGAGATGCTCACAGTGATCGCAGGGTGACGCCGAAGCTCAACGTGGAGTCGTCTTAGCAAGGGGCGCACAGGGTAGTCCTGAATCGCTCGCCGGAGTTGTACTTTCTCCTCGGGTGCGGTCAGATGTTGTCAGAGGTGAGTGTCTGGGGCGCAAACGAGAGAAACAACACATCAGGAAGATGCACACGAGTTCAAGGTTCACGAAAACACTCACCAGTGAGCATGGGGCGCACGAGGTTGTCGGCTATGGCTCACCGAAGTTGGGCTTATCGTCGGTGGCGCTTAGACATGGTCAGAGTCCAGGCTGCAAGGCATGTGCGGGCAAGCTGGCTCTATGGGGAGGTTCGCCTGGTGGTGGGGAGGGTGTCTGTGTGCTTGGGGAGGCAAGTGGTGGCGTGGGGCTGCCGGAATCCTCGCCGGAGCGTCATCGGACAGTGGCGGTGTTTGAGCGAAATTCGACAGCCTGGGGGCGCACTTGGGGGAGGAGACAGAGGGGAAATGGAGAGGATGCCAGGGCGATTAAATGGGCTTGATCACAGCGAGGAATAAACGCAGCGTTACGACGAATTAAACCAGAGGAATCAACAGCAGGAGCGGGGGAGAACTGGTCGCAGGGTGGAGACGATGAACAGTGTGTGGGTCCTGGCTGTCTGCGAGAGAGAGAGCGTGAGTGTGGGGTCCAGTCGTCATCCTCTGTGTGGTTAAGTTCCTGAGTGAGAAAAATAACGGTTCGCTGGGGAGGGAGGTGGGCTGCTGGGCTGGGTCGTTTTGCTCTATTTTTTCCGTCTGATTGATTTATCCTTTTCTATTTCTATTTACTGTTTTGAAATTCAATCAAACAAATCAATCAACAAATCAAATCAAAACAATTCAAACATTCACCACACTTGTATGAGTACTGGTTCTGTTTAATCAACACAAACCAAAGTCCCAAAATAAAATAATAATTTTATTCCTTTTAGGATCTATTTAATAATTAAATAAAATAGACCTTAATTATTAATTCAAATAGGTTTTGATTTATTTAAAAAATCTCTATTTGAAAACTAAATATTATCAAAACCAAAACAGTAGGTTTTATTTGAAAATATAAGATACTTGGAAAACTTGTTTAAAATAAAATAACATTTTTATTTTAGGGTCCATTAATAATTAAATAAAATGGACCTTAGTTATTAAATCAAATAGGATTTGTTTTATTAAAATCTTTATTTTGAAATCTAAAATAAAACCAAAAACACTTCAGTAGGTTTTAATTGAGAATATAAAATACTTGGAAAACTTATTTAAAATAAATAAATAAGTTTTAGTGTTTATTTAAAATGGGAAAAGCCTTTACTTAAATAAAAATTGGATATTAATAAATCCTCATTATTTTGTTTAAATAAACCTTTACTCTTTTAATCAAAACAAAATGTTATATTTCAAAAGTTTGGCCAAGGTTTAATTTGGCTCTATAAAATAATCCTTATTTATAAATCTACCTTTTCCTTTGAAAACCAAATCCTTTTATTAAAGATCCAAAAGTAATTCCAAATATTTTTTTAACTTTATTGTTTATTTAACTTTTTAAATCCCTTTAGGATTTTATTTGATCCAAATAGGCTTTGAAGGTTCCCAATTTGATTCAAAAGTTTCTTCTCACCCTGAAAATCAACAAAGTTTTATTTTATTCATTTATTTTTTTCACATTACAAGATTTGGAAAATCTTGGGATGTGACAATTTTGCTTTGATAATTACAAGGAATAAAATGGATATATTCTTGAATATTTTAATAGGTGCTTTCCACAAACGGAGGAGACTAATGCTTTGTAGGAGCCTATGGAAGAAGAAATTGCTGAAACAGGAAGCTCATTAGATGAAAAAGAGGAGGATGAATGTTATGCTACTGTGGATTCTTTTGATATATCTAATATGGGTAGAACTTGTGATGATGGTCCTATGCATGTTAGCTATAGTAGTGCTCATGATTGGGAAAAGCACACTACTTTTGATATTGAAAATCATTTTGGTATCAATTCTGAAAATGCTATTGCCTATGATGATACTTCACCTCCAATTTATGATGATTAAAATGATGATTATGATATTTTCATCCGCCTACTATTGAGGATGAAATAAATTATGATTACAATATGCCTCCTATATTTGATGATTATGGTGATGAGAATAATAGTGATAGCTATTTTGTTGAATTTGCTCCCACTACAATTAATAAGAATGACTATGATTATGTGGAGAGTAATAATTTTTTTATGCATGTGGCTCATGATAAGAATATTTTATGTTATAGTTATATTGTTAATTTTATTCATGTTGCTACTGAAAGTTGTTATGAGAGAGGGAAACATGGTCTTATGCATCTCAAAAATATTAAGTTTCCCCTCTTTATGTTGAAAATCTTGAAGTTGCACTTGTTTTGCTTTCATATGCTTGTTGCTTTGTGCTTTCATGACTTGTTTCTTTACAAGATTCCTATGCATAGGAAGTGGGTTAGACTTAAATGAGTTTTGAATTTGCTTGTTGATGCTCTCTTTTACTTCAATTCATATTTCTTATGTGAGCATCTTTTCTTGCTTCTTGTGCCTAACTTAAAGGCGTTAAAGAAAAGTACTTGTTGGGAGATAACTGATACGCCCAATTTTCATCACCATTCTATATCATAATTTACCTCTATTCATTGATATTTGTCTTCTTATGAGGTATTACTTATGTCTTTTCTTCTGTTTATGCATGTTGGATGATTCCTGGAGGATGGAATGCCGGAGTCTGGATTCTGATGGAAAAGAAGGCGTTTCGGTGCAATTTCACGAAGATCAGAAAAATACCAGAAAAATATTGAAACATATTATTTTCCCAAAAGACGAAGGAAGCCAGAAGGAGGAGCGAAGAGGGGCCTCAGGGGGCCCACACTCCCCCTAGGCGCGGGCCCACCCTAGGTCGCGCCTAGGGCATGTGTGGCCCACCTGCCCGGCTCCCGACTCCGCCCCTTCGCCTATATCTTCCCTACGAAACCCTAAGCCTAGGAGAGCGACCACAGATAGATCTCCGCCGCCTCTAGGGGGCAGAAAACACCGAGAGATAAAGATCTCTCCAGCAGACAGATTTCTACCAGGGGAATTCCTTCCCAAAGACGGGAGACCGTCGCCATCAACACCATCGTCAAGCTAGGCTTCATCGGGATCATCATCATCATCCACACCATCATCTCCACCAACACCACCATCACCACTCCGTCCCGTTGTAACAATTGTGTTGGATATTGCTTTAGTTCTTAAGGGAAACTTTCCCGGTGTTGATTACTATTGTAGTTGATGCTTGTGAGTGGAACCATTGGATTATTGTTTATGTTCAGATTGTTATCCATTACCATATCATCTTTGATATTGATACATATGATGTCTTGTGAGTAGTTCGTTGTGTTCTTGAGGACATGGGAGAAGTCATGTTGTTAGTAGTGGATTTGTGTTGAGTTATTATTCAATGGTTTAGTATTTAAGTTGTGGTGCTATTCTTCTAATGGTGTCATGTGAACGTCGACTACATGATACTTCACCATTTATGCGCCTAGGGGAATGCATTGTGTATTTGGCTACTAATTGTGGGGTTGCCGGAGTGACAAAAACCTGAACCCCCATTAGGACACCTTTGCACAAGGGAGCGTAGGATCTCAGAGTTTAAGGATGTTGTTAGATTTATATCTTAATTACTTTCCTATAGTTACATATGTTTGCAGGGGGTTTAATCACAAGTATGTATTAGTCCAAGTAAGGTCGGTAAATTAGCACAGGTTCACCCACACAACACTTACAACACCAGAGAAAAGTACTCAACTATATGAAGCGAAAGCACTTGACAGAATTCCCATGTGTCCTCGAGAATGTTTGGTCCTTATAAGTATTTCCACCGGCTTGTCCTTTTCTAAGAAAGGATTGGTCCACTTGCTCCATTTGTTCATTGTCTTTATTACTTGCTCCTTGTTTTGTTGCCTTATCAGAAAACCACTAAAAATCCGTTTGCTAAGTATTCACAGGGATCTCCTGCTCCATACCACTGTTCAGCATGTTCTCCTCCTCGTTGGGATCGACACTCCTATTTATCGAAAGTACTACGATACACCCCCTATAAAAGATTATTTGAATAAAATCATAAGGATTGAACAATATCCAATTTTATTTAAATAAAGACAAATTGCCTAAACTAAATAATAAATACCAAGGAAATTATTTAGAAGACAATTTAAATTAAATCCATAAGCAAATGAAATAAAGATAATCCAAATGAAATAAAGGGATAAGGAATATTCAAATAAAATAATATGACATTAACCAAATTCTATTCTATTTGAATAAAGACAAAATCCCTAATAGAAATGATTAATTAAATCATGGGACAATAATAATTGGAATTTACCCAAGTAGAATAAAACTTATTTAATTAACTTAAATGGAATAAAGGAATCATTTAAATAAAAATTTATATGGAATTAAAACCATATTTGATTTTATTGGAATAAAGACAATTGCCCAATTAGAATGATTAATAAATCCTATTAAAATATTTTAAATAATAATTCAAGTATATTATTTACACAATGGAATAAATAAAACCTACTGGAAAAGGTTTGGTGAAAATTAGAATTCAAATAAAGAGTTTGAAAATGTAATTAAAATCTTATTTGAATTGAGACAAAATGTCTATTTTAAATAAATAACAAACCGTAAAGAGAATAAAATAAATATTCTAAATGGATTGTTTAATTACATAAATGAAGAGATTAAAAACTTACTAAAAAGTTTGGAGGGTTCTGAATTCAAATGTTCGTTTGAATTGTTTGAACAAATTAGAAACAGAATAAAAGAAACGGAAAAGAAAAATAAACATGAAAAAAAGAACCAGCCCAGCTAGGGCTGGACTATCGAGTAGCTCGACTCGTTAAGGCTCGATTCGTTAAGGCTCATACTCGTTAAGGCTCAGATCATTAAACTCGTTAAGGATAATGAGCAAAAAGTAAAGCTCGGCTCGGTTCGTTAGATGTTAACGAGCGCTCACGAGCTACTCGTTAAGAAAATACGAACGAGTAGGGCTCCAGGCTCCAGAGTCCAGTCGACAAGGCTTGTTAGGCGTCGTCGCCGCGGTCAAAAGATCTAGATCGAGAATATGGGAATGCGGTGGGGACTGGGGACTGTGTCTGGGGAGACGACGAGTCTAGGAGAAATAAGGGGTCTGTCGATGACGGTGAACGGTCGCTCTCGCCTCTCGGGCTCTCGGCCTCTCGCTCCTGATCGATTGGTCTTCCTGGGCCAAATGTTTGTCTTAAATGGGCTATCAAATTAGACATAAGTGGGCTATACCTTGGTTGTTACCGAGTTTAACGAGTAGCTCACGAACATCGTTAGCTCGATCGTTTAGCTCGTTAAGGATAACGAGCAAAAACTTCAGCTCAGCTCGAATCGCTAAGAAAACGAGTCGATTTCGAACGAGCCGAGCAAACGACTGCTCGTTAAACTCGTCGAGTTTCGAGTTTTATGTCCAGCCCTAAGCCCAGCCCAGGCCCAACTAGCCAGCCCACCTCTCTCCTCCCCCGAACCGTTTTCTTTTCACTCATCAGCGCACCCACTCAGTCCCTGACCTGCTGACCCCACCGCACCCTCTCTCTCTTGCTGCCGCCAGGCCCCACTGCCAAGCAATCACCTTCTTCCTCACTCGCCACTGACCACACCCATCTCTGGCCATTTTACTACAGTGGAATGCCGGCGTTAATACGCGTTAACGACGCCATAAAACCGTCCCGTGACCATGCGTACTTTGTTGCCCTCTCTCCTCTACCTTTCCCCTCGCTCGCTAGGCTCTCTCTGCCCCAGGGCTGCTCGGATTTTGAGCCACACCACCTCAGCACCGACGACCTTCTCCGACCAAATTCTAGCAAATCCGGCCACCCCTCCACTCCCAGTACCCACTAGCGCGATACCCATCATCAGGCACACCTTCCCATAGCCCCATCTCGCCTGCACATGCCCCAGCGGCTCGGCAACTTCGACACCCGAGCGTCGCCGTCGTCTGCATTCGCTCCGGCAACCTCCCCAGGTGAACCCTGGCCCCCTCTCTCGATGACGCTTAGATGTTCTATGTTTCCACGTGATTCTAACGCCCCCTCCCAATCACCTTCTCGTGGTCTGCAGCCCCGCCCCCGTCAAGAACAGGACGTGCCCGACGCCGCGACAACTCTAGCGAGCAATACACGTCGACACCGTGCGCCCCTCGAGTAACGGAGACCACCTTAAGCTTCACTACGACCCTGCGAACTCGGTGAGCTATTCCTCCCTCTCCCGCGCTTCCTAAATCATCGGCAACGCCACCGCCAGAGACGCGCTGCCACCAGCCACCGTCGCTGCGCCGCCCATCTCTGGTCAATTTGCTGAGCGCCGTTCAATTTAGATCCTATGGACGCGATAGATTACTTAAGCGAAACATTATCTTTTGATCTGGGCCGCACAGATCTAATTAGATCCAACGCCCCACGTAGCGCGCTCCTCATGTTTTAAAAACAGAAAAGGTTCTATTAGATGTTTGATTTCGTAAAATTCATAACTTTAAATCTACACGTCCAAATTTTGCAAACTTTATATCAATGGAAACAGAAAGAAGAATTCTATCCAACCATGCACTTTGTTTAGTAATTTACTTCGGTAAAATTGGTTGTATTTGTAGAAACATGTGTAGGCATATTTTGAATATAAAAATTATTCTATAAATTTTTTAGGGTAAAATCTTTTGTAAATGGATTGTTTTGAACCTACTGACCATGTAAACCAACTTTTGGATTAAAAAATATATTTTGTGACACTTAGGAATTATTCCTTTGAACTAAAGCATTTCTAGTTAAATAAAAATATTGATTATGGTTTAAAAATGTTTTTTGAGTAAAACCTTTGGAAAATTATTTGAATTAAACTCTCTGACCCTAAACACCAAGTTTTGATTTAAAAATATATTTAGTGAACCCTATAAAATTATTACTTTGTTTAAAGGCATTTCTAACAAGAAAAATATTGCTTTGATTTAAAAATGGTTTATAGGTAAAACCTTTTGCAAATGGTTTTAATATAAAACACTTGACGAAAAAACGCTAACATTTGTGTTTAAAAATATATTTGTTAAACACTAGAAATTATTACCTTGATTTAAATCATTTCTAGCAAACAAGGATGATTAAAATGGCCATTTTCACTAAATTAATATAAAATGGTTTTACCACTTTTATAAAAGACCAATAGGTATTTTAAAAAATTTATAGCCTATTAAAAACCACCTTTCCAAATAAAACAACCTTTTGCATGCTTGCATGCATTGTTTTGTTTTCTTTATTTTATGTGATGAATTGTTTGAATGCTAGTTTGAATATTTGCTTGCTTGATTGAATTGTAGTGAAATTTGAAGAGTGTGACTATTGAAAGATCAAGGAGTGAACTTATATTGAAGGGTTTTACAGCATAGTAAATCAAAAAAATTCTACGGATGCGAACAAGAAAGCCAAGATCTAATCTAGGAGATGCAATCAACAAAAGAGATAGATGAGATCTTCGTACCCTTGAAGAAATCACATAGCGGAAACGTTCAACAGAACGTGGGTGATGTAGTCGAACTAGCCTTCTCCTCCTCGCGACCCGATCCGATCCAACGCCGCAAGTGACGGCGCCTCTGAGAGATGCACACGTACGGTGCCGCGACGTCTGCTCCTTCCTTGGTCCAGCAAGTGGGGTGGAGAGATGGATTGGATCTGCAGCACGACGGCGTGGTGCTATGGTGGAGAGTTTCTGCGGCAGGGCTTCGCCTACGCGTAGTCGGGAGAGAGAGAGAGAGGTGGAGGGCAGCAGGATGGCGGCTAGGGTTGAAGGAGTGGGGGGAGGGGTGCGGCCCTGCCCACCTTATATAGGGGGCTGGCCGGCCCCCTTGGCCCCTCCTCCAAGACCTAGGGCGGCGGCCCCAAGGGTTGGAGTGGGGGGGGCAAGTTTCCCCCCTCCTTCTAGAAGGGTTCCCTAGGGTTTGGCCAGATGGGCCTATGGGGCCTTGTGCCCCTGGCCCAAAGCGGCCAGGGCACTCCCTCTTAGGCCCACGCAGCCCTCCGACAAGTGGGGCCACGTTGGTCCCACTCCGGAAGCTTCTAGAACCTTCCGGTACAATACCGAATACTCTGAAACGATTTCGAAATCCAAAAACTGCTTTCCTTTATATGAATCTTATTCTCTAGACCATTTCGGAACCTCTCGTGATGTCCTGGATCTCATCCGAGACTCTGAACAAAAACTCATAAACCAATTATCCATTCTATCCTAGCGTCGAGGCACGTTAAGTGTGTGACCCTACGGGTTCGAGAATATGTAGACATGATCTTCTATCAATAATCAACAGCGGGATCTGGAAACCCATATTGACTCCCACATATTCATCGATGATCATATCGTATGAACCACGATGCCAGGATTCAATTAATCCCATATATATTCCCTTCGTCACGCGATATTTTACTTGCCCGAGATTCGATCGTTGGTATCGGCATACCTAGTTCAATCTCGTTCACAGCAAGTACTTTACTCGTTTCGTAATCTGATATCACTTTGTGATTAACTCCTTAACCACGTGCTTGCAAGCGGTGTTGATATCGATTACCGAGTGGTCCCGAAGTATATCTCTTCGACTCGGGAGGGACAAATCCCATCTCGATACATACAACCCAACAAATACTTTCCGATCACCTGAGAGACACCTTTATGATCACCCTCACATAGGATGACGTTTGATGACCTCAAAGCTTTCTTCTGATACCAGGGAGTTGCATTATCTCATGGTCTAAGGAATACAATATTTGACATAGGAAAAAGCCTCGCAAAGATGAACACGATGACACGATCTAATTGCTCTGCTTGATTTGGGTCTGTCCATCATATCATTCTCCTAATGACATGATCTCATTATTAATCGACAACTCATGTCTATGGTTAGGAAACCTTAACCATCATTAATCAATGAGCTAGTCCATAGAGGCGTACTAGGGACACGGTGTTGTTCATAAACCACACAAGTATCAAAGTTTTCGCTTAATACAATTCTAGCATGGAATATAAACTTTATCATGAACAAGAATTATAACAATAACATCTTTATTATTGCCTCTAGGGCATAATTCCAACAATATTATCTACCAAAAAAGCAAGTGGTGCTTCATACTTTTGTACCATTATTTTCACTATGCATTAGTGATATTTCTAAGTAGGACTTGCATGGAATTTTTACTATGTATGCTATGCCTTGGGAAATCCTAGTAGATGATACCTTAGTAGAATTTTCCCTAAGTTAAGATCCCTACTACTATCATGCTTAGCTTAGCTAGTAGAAAACAAGGGTGGATTATATTCATGCTATGAAATATTTCTAAGTCAAGGACTTGTGTTTTGTTTAATAAAACAACTATGTGAATGAATCATCTGGGTGGAATGGTTGTGAATGGGTTATGTTGAGTGGTTACACAGGGCCCATATTTATGGACTACCCTAGTGTATCTCACTTGTGGAAAGCCACCCAGGAACAAAGATATTTGAGGTGTCAAATGATGAGAAGCTTCAAGTGTAGCCACATGGCATTATGGGCTCTGCCTGGATCATATAGGTTGCAATAACTTAGCCAAATGGACAGTTGGTGGTAGGGGGTGATAGGTTTGGAGCGCGTCCATTCTGGTCTAAGGGAAGGATTCTGAAAGATCTTGTCTCGATGCATGTCGAGTCTTGTGGGGAAAGTGCACCACCTCTCGAGAGAGTAAAATCTAAGTACTTAGCCGTGTCCCCGACAATGGACAATTTGAGCATCAAGACATGGAAGCTATCAAGAATCTCCTCATCCCAATTTCTAAGTTAAAAACTTGTGGTTGAACAAGGGTTAAAGGATCTTCAATCAATGATTGGTAGATGCCTTGGGTGATTTTGACAAACAAAAACTTAGTGTTTTCAAATGATAAGGAAAATCTATTTTGAGAAAAGCAAGCCTAAGCTCCACTTAGCCCAATGCATATAGATGATATGTACTGCTATTCTACCAGAGTATCACTTGCCAATAGAAATCAAATGTATTGACCCTTGTGGCTGTAACTTATTATGTTGCAGGTTTGTTTGATGTTAGTGAAGTGTGTTGATTAGGATTACAAGTCTACAACCAACATGATTGCCTATGGCACTTTGAAGATGAAGGACTCCATGCCATAGTTATTTCTGCTGCATTGTAATGAGATAGCCAAATGAGCTATGTAAGATGTAATAAATTATTTTATTCCTGGTTATAAAGTTGTATTATGACCTTTGTATCTTGATATTACTTCTTAACTGTGGATGCTAGCTATTGATCCAGGGACTAGCATTGTAAACATAAGGATCTCTACCTTATTAAAGGTTGGGACCTCTACAGATGGTATCAGAGAACTATGTTGTCTGTAGGATTGTAACCCTAGGATTGGATAAAACCCCTTAGAAAAATAGGAGTTGTATTGGTTCAAAATTATTTACAAACAATCTTGTAAACTCTTTCCTCAACCTTTTTGGTTTTGATTCTACATCTCTTCTATTTCAAACTTGATGGACAAAGACTTCAACAAGAACAAAGACATCAACTTAAGCAAGGACTTCACCAACTCAAATGACTTCAACTTCAACATCACCAATGACTTCAACTTTAGTTTCACCAAGGACTTCAACTTGGACATCACTAAGGACTACAAGTGAGACAGGAATGTTACTCAAGACTTGAAGACTAAGGAAACACAACCTAGAAGGAACCATCATCACCTTTGAAGTTTTGTGGCCAAGACACAAGAATTTTTCCAAGGATACCATGATCTCATTCATGAAGAAACAACTAAGAAGAATGGAATGATCTCAAGAAAACCATATAGTTGGACCACCATACTAATGTTAATTTAGATCAAACACACCAACTTATGTGGTGTAGCAAAAATATTTTGTTGCCTAAAAATGTGTTTGAACCTTGTTGTTTGAGTGTAATGCTTGTTTGTGATTGCTTGCACATTGCTTGTGTGAATTGTGATGTGTGTGATTAGACTTTTTCCCCTAGAAATCTTTTGCCTATTCTAATCCCAATCCAACCCAAACAGATGACTTCTCCAAGAGACTCCAACATCAAGAATGGTGACAACAACAACCAAGAGATGCTTATAGCAACCCAAGCCCAAATGACTCAAGTGACAACTCAGTTTTTAGCCAACAACAATGAGTTAGACCCAAGCATGCAAAAGATTATGGAAACCCAATCCCAATTGTTGCAAAGGATGACCAATCAAATGATCAGCATGATAAGCAACTCTTCCCGAGGAGAATGTGACAACAATGATGTCAAGGATGATATTATAAAAGGAACTCAAGCTTGCAATATTTGTGGAAACATGGATCACACTTCTAAAGAGCATGAGGATCAATGCCCTAATTGTGAAGAGAAACATCCAACTAATCAATGCCCCACATCTCAAGTAACTTGTTTCCTATGTGAAGGGAATGATCATGTCCCTATTCAATACCCCATCTATCCTATAGTTCAACAAATGAAGCAAGATGGAATGCATAAAATGTTTGGAAACCTCCATAAGGGAACAACTTCTACCAAGAAGGATGAAGGCAAAGTCAGAACCATGCCTCATAAGGCCAAATCCAAAGTGACCACAAAGTGTTGCTACTCTTGTGGAGAAGAAGGTCATATCTCTAGTAACTGCCCCAAGAAGAGAGAAATATTTCCCACCTTTGAGGTGAGATATGAAGAACATGAACTAGAAGAACTCCTAGCTTTGGAGAGACCCAAAAAGAAGAAGAAGGACAAAAGCCAAGTGCAATGTTACAATTGCAAAGAAATGGGACACTATGCAAGTGATTGCCCAGAAAACAAGAAGAACCAAGGAAACAAACAAGAGGCAATGATGCCAAAGGAAAAGAAGGATATTAGCCAAGTGATGTGTTTCAAATGCAAAGATCTAGGCCATTATGCAAACAAGTGCCCAGAGAAGATACATCAAGATCCCAAGTAAGCCAAGATGTAATTTAGTTGAAAACCTTTTTAAGGGTGGTAGTACCCTAATTGTGTAACATCCCAAAAATACTAAACTTAGATCATCAAATTTCTAATCACCAAGATTAGGGTTAACAAAAACTTTTCTAAGTAAACCCATGAATGCATGTATAGGTGTATGCATGGATTTTAAATTTCTTTAAAAACCACATTGTTTGTGTGATCCATTGCTTGTAAAATGTTTCTTAGGTGAAATAAACATCATCTAAAACATTTCCCACACTTTTCCTTAAGACAAGTAAATCAAAACAAATATATTAAGTGAATGGTCATTTTGACCAATTTAACTCTCATGCCTACTTTGGCTGTCTCAAACTTTCAAAACCTAACAGAAACTTTTCTGGATCTTTGCACCCCTTGAATGTACTCATAACAGAGTATCAAGGCCCACTTTGTGATCATCCAGAAACTTTCAAATGCATAGTTTTCATATGGGAAGATCCCACTTTTTCAAAACCCACTCAAACAAGCTCAACTTTCAAAACCCAAGCATCTGCAGACTCACCAGAACCAATCTAGCAAACCCACCAAAATTCATTTCAAAATTCAAAACTTGATTTCATGCGGCCATTTCATCAAACAGGTTGCAGACACAAAGCAAACAAAACATCAAACACTATAGTGTGCAGTGATTCTTGCCTAACTTGTTCCCTAGTTAGCTCACACACACCTCAGTAGATCATCTAGAAAGATTAGCCCAACACTATCACCCCTGTGAGCTTGCCATTGCCATTAATGGTGAACAGCCGAGCACCTCAATGCCACCCCATAGTCGACAGCAGGCTAGAGGAAGAACTAGCCGTGCCAACCTTGTCTGGGAGGCAGCCCCACCGCCATCGCTGTCCCAGCCGCGAGCGTTGCCAAGCCCTGGACCACGCGCACGCCCAGACCATGCCGAGCGTGCGCCAGAGCGCCACCCTCGACCAGCATCCACAGACCGCGCGTCGCCCTCACCGCGTGCATACACGATCACCACCGACCCAGGAGACCGCCAGACATCCCCGTTTGCCGCCCCGTGCCATACAACCACCACCCGCCGTTGAAGACGCCGCCTCTGCCGCGCAGAGCACCGTCCGTTCCAGACCAAACCACACCGCCCCATGCCTCGCGACCATGTCGTTGAGCATCACCAGGAGACACAACACCACCCCCTACCCTTGCCCATGCCATTAGCCGCCTGTAACGTCGCCCTGACGAGCTCACCGTGCGCCCCGACGGTCCCCTCGTTCGACTATAAATAGAGGCCACCCCCGCACGAATTCTTCACACCATCTCACTCCCCTCTCCTCATTGATCGTGACACACCATCCTCAGAGCAAGGCGAGCACCACATCGCCGGAATTTCACTGAGCCGCCGCCTGGAGAAGAAAGGAGCCAGCGATTGGAGCCACCCAGAGAAGCCACCGGTACGGGAGGTTCGCCGTCGTCGACTTCGTCGTTCGCCTGCCTCGCCTGCACTCGGTGAGCCCCAGCACCCCTCACTGGCAGCGCTAGGTTTCATTCTCGCCGAGCTGTCTCGCGACGCTGACCCACAACGTTGGATTAGAACTAGATCGAGCGATCCACGTTGCCCCATACCGCCCAGCCTCGTGTCAGCGGCAGTGGGGACACCCACTTAAGCAGCCCGCGGGAGCACAGCGCTTAGTAGGCCGGCCCGTTAGAATTTCCCGCGCAGCCCAGCAATTCAAATTAAACCTTTTCTTTTAAAATTCAAACACACTTCTGTACCCAACTTCAAAAATCAACCCAGATCGATTCAGTGCACCAAATTGGATGAAACCAATTTTGTTGGAAAGGTCTGTGAATGCTTAATCCAAGACCGTTGGATTCAAGTCATTTGGATCTATACATCACCCATAGCAAAAATAACAAGGCAGAAGCTTTTCTGCATTCAAACATTTTTCAAATTTAAACCATAAAAGCTTTTGAGTTGATTCCAACTCTCAAAAATCACATTTAACCATACCTTTCAGAATATATAAAAATATATAGGTTTACTTGCAGAAATAATGTTCAAGGAATAAAAGAATGCTTCATAAGCATTTCTAGTCACTTTAGTTAATTAAAATAAAAAGGTAAAACCTTATTAAATTGTGAAACCACTTTAAATCACATTCCCATGGACTACAATATGTGGTGATGACATGTGTCAACATGATCCCATGTTTAGTTTGGAGAATATTAAATCTTAAGTAGTTTTTCAATGAGTAGAAATTACTTTTCTAAAATAAAAAAAGATTTAAACCAAGCCTTAACCTTGTAATGTTAGAGATGATGCTAGATCATCTATAGGACCCTTGTGTATGATGATTGCAAGTAGTTAAGTATTGTTTGGTGATTGTGTACCTCGTATTTATTCATAGACGCTAGTACCGACCAAGGATATGAGGAGGAAGGAGGATACTACGAAGAAGAAGCCGAGGAGAACTTCAACCACTGCTCTGCACAAGGCAAGCCTAATACTACTAGTGAATGTGAAAGCTAACACTTGCAAGATACTATACCTATGCAAGCTTATACTCATATTGATGCAAGCCAACCCTTGCCAGATACCCTACTGATGCCACAACCCCATACTTGTGACCCTACTTGCTTGTTGAAAACCAATCCTAGTTTTATGGCAAGCTTCTTACTTTATTTCTTTATCAAAGCTTACTTAGAGTCTACCTAAGAGTTTGGTAGATACTAGACAGTTGTGCTGAAGGTTGCATAAAGAGCATAAAATTTGGCCTAAGCTAGAAACCTTGATCTCAGCCTAAGACATGAGATTGAACTTAGTTAAAACCCCACTAGTTACCACCCCTCATTAGTACCAACCCCACCTGTAGATGCTAGTGCTAAGCATAAAACTTGATCAACTTTAGATGGGAATACTTGGTGGAAAAATGGTTATGAAAACCTTGGAATGATGGATCATTCTATTGAAATGTTTTGGACATGTGTTTCCAAACACTTGAGGATTGGTGATAAAATGTTGAGGCATGAGCCTTAGCCCTTTATAAAACTGATGGTTGTCTGGATGCGATACCATTCCAATTTTTGCGTACAACCACAATACCCGAATATTGGGTAGGGCTTGACTGGAAACTTATATACCTTAGTATTAGTTCCCTCACGGCCAAGGTCTGAGCTGAGGCTACCTTGTGAAGATTGTCCACTGCAAGACCCAAGATGACAGTGGTCATGGTTGGGAGGCCAAACTCACAGGAGAGGTGCTTATACTAGGGAGTGTAATTGAAAGGTTAGGATTGATTATCCGCATACTGAGTATGGTGAATTCGGGATTTGTTCCTGACGGATGTATCGAATGTTGTGGTGAAAGTGTACAATCTCTGCAGAGTGTCAAACTATTCGAATAGCGCGTCATGATTATGGACGATTAGAGTGGCCATCTGTTCCCCGTCAGACTTTTCAAAATGACTTGTGAAATGAAGTGAGACTTTGACTTGACCACAACAGAGTTGTGACCTAAACTACAAGATCCCACTTAGGAGTTATAAAATTGTGACTAGCTTTGGAACTTAGTAGAGATAAACCTGGCTTTTTGCAAAATAACCCTAGAGCCTAGTGTCCTATTATCCAAAAACCCCTTACCTGTTAGTATTAGTTTGCGAGTACTTAAAGAGTACTCATGGCTTTGTCCCTGGCTATTCCCATGGCCAGACTATGAAGAGGAGTACCTCGAAGATGGAACCCCGGAAGGTTACGACAACTAGGATCATCTCCCATCGTCAGCATTGCCTATGAACTCGAAGATGGAGCTTCGCCTATGCTACCATTATTATTACGTATTCCGCTGCTTGATGTGTATTAAGAACTGGATCATGAGATCCCTATTTGTGTAAGAACTTATGTATCATTTGTAATGGATGAAGTACTATGGTATCCAATTCTGTTATGTCTCGCAAAAATGGTAATCCTGGGATTGCGATGTATGGCATAACAGGCATCTAGGATTCAAAAATCCGGTTGTTGACAAGTTGGTATCAGAGCCATCCTGACCATAGGAGACCCTAGTTAGGTTGGACGTTGAACCAAAAACTTAGTTTCAAAAACCAAAGAAAACAAATATTTACAAAAACCTATTCTCATTCTTATCTCTTTAATTCTTTCATAAAACTTCATGTTCCTCAAAAACTCTTGCAAAATAGATAAAATTTTGACACACTTGATCACTCTGCTAATCTACTCATCCTCTATTTTTATAGATGGACGTGAAGTACAGCAAGTTTTACCAACTTGGTAATGGGGGAGACCTTATCTTTGAGAGGGATCTGGATCAGCTTTCGGAACTTCTGGAGCGTCCACACCCCGAGTTCTTCGGAGCTCAGCTCAATGATCAAGGAGGAGAAGATCTGCAGTGGCTAATTGTTGCAAGTCTCCGAGGAAAGATTGAACCTCCCACAGCGGAGGGAATTCAGTTTACCTTGAGGGAAAACAACTGGCTCAATGGACTTGCCAGAGCAATGCAGGAAGCTCTTTCCCGTCTGTGTGGACAGAGCATCAATCAGCTCAAGGGTACTCGCTTTGAGTTTTTCCCAAGACGTGATGCAAATGGACAACCACTGGAAGCCCCATACCACCCTGAGCTGAAGACTCAATTGGACCACCTTAGCTTCATGATGTATGATCGTCAGCAGGAATTGGACAACTGACGTGACTATTGCA
The DNA here is from genome assembly GCA_023614405.1 of Avena insularis. Lineage (NCBI taxonomy): Eukaryota > Viridiplantae > Streptophyta > Magnoliopsida > Poales > Poaceae > Avena > Avena insularis. The sequence continues at coordinate 361,512,186 of CM042697.1, forward strand.
ACCACAAGTCTGCCATCATCAAGACGAAGGATCAGACCATAGCCATGCTAGCAAAGGATCGCAAGTCTCGCCGTCGTCAGCTCGACAAGAAGGAGCGCATTATTGCCCGTCTTCGCCATCGCATATCCTCTCTGGAAGAGACCATCCACGAGAGGGACATGCAGTTGGAGGAAAGGGAGAATGCCGGAGAGGATCTTCGTGGAGACCCTTACTCCTATCTCAGCGATGACGATGATTTTCTGGAGGATCGGGCCATGGACTTCTTCACCGATGAGGATGATTTCGCCTTCATCGATGATGCTGAAGATGATGAAGCCACAGACTCCGAGGAGTAGTAGCACTGAGCACTAGCGTAGTGAGTAGTAGTCGGTCCCACTGTATCGTAGATTCCAGAATGGTTCTTAAAACCATCTGTTTTTCCTTGATGTGGTGTGTGTTGTACTGTGTGCTATGAGTGAATGAATGAAAACGCAAGTTGCTAGAAAACTTGAGTCAAACTCTAAAAACTTTTCAAAGACCCAAAACCTTAGAAATTTCCCTCTTTTCTCATGATCTATATCAATCCTCAGATGCCACGTGGAGGAAGTGGTTCAGCCCCGGACCCGATGTTGCAGATCCTGCAAATGTTGACTTCTGACCGCGAAGCTGAAAGAGCGGAACGTCAAGCCAACCTAGCCACTCTGCAGCAGATAGCCCAGCTAGCCCACAATAACCAAGGCCACGGAAATCAGGACAACCACGGATCTAAGCTCAAGAATTTCCAGAATACCAACCCACCCGTTTTCACCAAGTCAGAAGAACCCCTAGATGCCGATGATTGGCTGCAAACCATGGAAAACAACTTAGAAGTAGCAGGAGTCGAAGCCAACGAGAAAGTCCTGTTCGCCACCCATTATCTAGCTGGAGATGCCATGGCATGGTGGAACAGTGTGTGTGTAATGACCGGAGGCCAGATGATGACCTGGGAGGAATTCAAAGTCAAGTTTAGCAGAACCCATGTGCCACCAGGTTTAATCAAGAGAATGAGAGACGAGTTCAGAGAGTTGAAGCAAGGAAGGATGACTGTAGTGGAATACCGTGACAAATTTTTGTCATTAGCTAGGTATGCCCAGACGAAATAGACACCGAAGCCAAGAAGAAAGAAAGATTCCTGAATGGTCTGCATGACGAGATGCAGACGGTGTTAGTCAATATCCCCTTTGTTGATATTGAAGCCCTTGTAGACTCTGCTATCCAGATGGAAGGAAAGATAAACCAGGCCAATGAAAACCGCAAGCGTCGCATGATGCATCAACTAGGAACCCATCAGACCCCAAAGTATCGCCCCAACCCATCTCCAGGATTTGCCCCAAGAACCAATAGACCCCCTATGACCCGTCCTACCTACCCCAACCGTGGAAACCCTAGACCCGGAGGAAACAACAACCCCGGCAACTCTAGCAATTTCACCCGTGCCCCACCCAAATTCAACACCAACAATGCTACCGCCAACCCCAACACCGCTCGAGGATCGGAAGCAATCTTGTGCTGTCAGCCAAGGACAAGTCACAAGTGACTTGTTATGACTGTGGAAATAAAGGCCACTATTCCAATGAGTGCCCCAACAAGAAGAATGCTACAGCCCCCAACGCCAATGTCCCAGCTCAGCAGCAGCGTCGTGTCCAGCCAGGGAGAAGATTTGCCCCAGGGAATTCACTCAACCGCAATGGCCGTCTTTTTCTCATGCATCTTTGAAGAAGCTCGAGCGCCAGACGTCGTGCTGGGTATGTTTTCTGTTAATTCAGTACTTGCAAGAGTGTTGTTTGATTCTGGTGCATCGCATTCATTTGTCACCGAAGAATTTGCCTGCACTAGTAAAATTCAACCAACCAAATTGAAGCATGTGATGATTGTACAAATTCCCGGATCAACCACCAAGGCTAGGCAAATTTGCAAAGCCGTCCCTATCCGAATCCATGGCATAGATTTTTATGCTAATCTAATAGTACTCGGAACTAAAGGTTTGGAAGTAGTACTAGGAATGGATTGGATGTCCAAGCATAAAGGATTGATTGACTGTGCCAAGAAAGCCATCACCATGACCAGTACCGCCGGAATATCAGTCGAGCATATATCTGAAACCTTACCTCGCCAATTCAAGTGTAACAAGAGTCTAGCCCAAACTACCATTAACCAAGTTCGGATAGTCTGTGAATACCCCGATGTATTTCCAGATGTTTTGCCCGGTATGCCCCTAGATCGAGATATCGAGTTTATCATCGAACTAATCCCCGGAACAGGATCCATAGCCCAGAGACTCTATAGTATGAACCCGTCAGAACTAGAAGAACTGAAGAAGCAACTGGATTCCATGCTAGAAATCGGATTGATTCAACCGAGTGCGTCCCCATGGAGATCACCTGTCTTGTTTGTGGACAAGAAGGATGGAGGTAACCGTTTGTGTACGGATTATCGGAAGTTGAATGATGTCACCATCAAGAACAAGTACCCCTTGCCTAAGATAGAAGATTTGTTTGATCAGTTGACCGGTGCCCAGGTGTTTTCTAAGATTGATCTTAGGACTGGCTATCATCAACTCAAAATTCGTGCAGAGGATATTCCAAAGACTGCCTTTACCACCAGATATGGATTGTATGAGTATACAATCATGTCTTTTGGATTAACCAATGCCCCCGCTTATTTCATGAACCTCATGAATAAGATTTTTATGGACTTCCTGGATAAGTTTGTCGTTGTTTTCATTGATGACATACTGATTTATTCCAAATCAGAAGAAGAACATGAGGTACACCTAAGGACCATTCTTGGAACCCTTAGAGAGCATCAGTTGTATGCAAAGTTTAGCAAATGTGAATTCTGGTTACAGGAGGTAGGATTCCTCGGTCACATTGTATCAGCCGGAGGAATTGCCGTTAACCCTGCCAAAGTGAAAGATGTCGAAGATTGGCAAGCCCCAACCACTCAAACCAAAGTTCGTGCTTTTCTCGGATTGGCGGGATATTACCGCAAATTCGTAGAAGGATTCTCTAGTATCGCCCGACCCATGACCCAATTGCTGAAGAAGGACAAGAAGTTTGAATGGACCGACACATGTGAAGCGAGTTTTCAAGAACTCAAGAGGAGATTGATTTCAGCCCCAATCTTGATTATGCCTGATATCACGAAGCCCTTCGATGTGTATTGTGACGCATCCAAGATTGGTCTCGGATGTGTGCTAATGCAAGAAGGCAAAGTTACATCTTATCTATCTCGACAATTGAAGCAACATGAACAAAATTACCCAACCCATGACCTCGAACTCGCAGCCGTAGTTCTAGCCCTGAAGACATAGAGACATTACCTTATGGGAAACCGTTGTGAGATTTATTCGGATCACAAGAGCCTAAAGTATATATTCACTCAGAAGGAGCTGAATATGAGGCAGAGAAGATGGATTGAACTAATCAAGGATTACGACCTGGACATTCACTATCACCCTGGAAAAGCCAATGTGGTAGCCGATGCCCTTAGCAGATTGTCGTGCCGCTTGAACTCCATGATTTTGAAGGAGCAACCAAGTTTGCACAAAGAGATGGAAGATTTTCGAGTGGAATTAGTAAGTGAAGGATTTTTGGCTAGCATAGAACTTCAGCCCACTTTGATCAGTCAGATTAAAGAGGCGCAGAAAGGAAATGCTAGTATCGACGGAATCAAGCGTCGTATCGGTGCAGGCAAAGTACCCGGATTCACCGAGGACGAAGAAGGAGTTTTGTGGTACAAAGGACGCCTTTGTGTACCATCAGATTCTGAGTTAAAAGAAGTTATCTTGAAGGAGGCTCATGATACTCTTTATTCTATCCATCCCAGAGGAACTAAGATGTATCAAGATTTGAAAGAGCAATTTTGGTGGCATAAGATGAAGAGCGAAATCGAAAGCTATATCGCCAAGTGTGATATATGTTAGCGAGTCAAGGCAGGACATCAAAGACCCACTGGATTGTTGCAACCTTTGCAGATTCTGGAATGGAAATGGGATTCTGTAGGAATGGACTTTATCACTGGACTACCTACTTCTAGTAGGGGAAATGACTCTATCTGGGTCATAGTGGACAGATTGTCCAAAGTCGCCCATTTCTTGCCCGTCAAAATCACCTATCAGAGTTCGAAGCTAGCGGAGTTGTACATTGCTAGAATAGTTAGCTTGCACGGAGTCCCCAAGAACATAGTATCGGATCGAGGAACTCAGTTTACCTCGAGATTCTGGAAGAAATTCCAAGAAGGTTTAGGAACCCGCCTAGATTTCGATCTGCGTATCACCCTCGGACCGATGGACAAGCGAGCGAGTAAATCAAATACTCGAAGATATGCTTAGAGCATGTGTGCTAGAATATGGATCCAAATGGGAAGACTATGCCGCGTTTGCAGAATTTTCATACAACAATAGTTACCAAGCCAGTTTGCAAATGGCCCCATTTGAATTCATGTACGGAAGGAAGTGTCGCACCCCTTTGAACTGGTCGGAAGTAGGAGAGAGTCAAATTTTCGGACCCGACATCCTACGAGAAGCAGAAGAGAAGGTTCACAAGATTCGTGAGCACCTCAAGATAGCCCAATCCCGACAGAAGAGTTACGCCGACAAGAGACGTCGAGACCTCGCCTTCAACATCGGAGATTTTGTTTATCTGAAAGTGTCGCCATTGAAGGGAATGCAGCGTTTCCAACTCAAGGGAAAGTTAGCCCCCAGATATATTGGACCTTTCAAAATTTTGAACCATCGAGGAGAAGTATCATATCAACTGGAGCTACCAGAAGAGATGTCAGTTGTGCACAATGTGTTCCATATCTCATTACTTTGCAAATGTCTCGAAGTCCCCGAGAAGACCGAAGTGTTCAAGAATATCGATCACCGGACCATAGAGATCAATGATGATCTGACCTATCCCGAAGTACCCATCCGTATATTGGAAGAAGCCTTTCGAACTACCAGAACCCGAAGCATCAAGTTTCTCAAGATTCAGTGGAGCAACCACACAGAAGAGGAGGCTACCTGGGAACGCGAAGATCACATCAGAACGGAGTTTCCAGATCTCTTCAAATCCTAGGTAATCTTTTCGTCCTTTTTCAAATCTCGGGACGAGATTTTGTTTAAGGGGGGAAGGTTTGTAACATCCCAAAAATACTAAACTTAGATCATCAAATTTCTAATCACCAAGATTAGGGTTAACAAAAACTTTTCTAAGTAAACCCATGAATGCATGTATAGGTGTATGCATGGATTTTGAATTTCTTTAAAAACCACATTGTTTGTGTGATCCATTGCTTGTAAAATGTTTCTTAGGTGAAATAAACATCATCTAAAACATTTCCCACACTTTTCCTTAAGACAAGTAAATCAAAACAAATATATTAAGTGAATGGTCATTTTGACCAATTTAACTCTCATGCCTACTTTGGCTGTCTCAAACTTTTAAAACCTAACAGAAACTTTTCTGGATCTTTGCACCCCTTGAATGTACTCATAACAGAGTATCAAGGCCCACTTTGTGATCATCCAGAAACTTTCAAATGCATAGTTTAAATGACAATTCAAAATTGAATCTTCTTCATATGGGAAGATCCCACTTTTTCAAAACCCACTCAAACAAGCTCAACTTTCAAAACCCAAGCATCTGCAGACTCACCAGAACAAATCTAGCAAACCCACCAAAATTCATTTCAAAATTCAAAACTTGATTTCATGCGGCCATTTCATCAAACAGGTTGCAGACACAAAGCAAACAAAACATCAAACACTATAGTGTGTAGTGATTCTTGCCTAACTTGTTCCCTAGTTAGCTCACACACACCTCAGTAGATCATCTAGAAAGATTAGCCCAACACTAGCACCCCTGTGAGCTTGCCATTGCCATTAATGGTGAACAGCCGAGCACCTCAATGCCACCCCATAGTCGACAGCAGGCTAGAGGAAGAACTAGCCATGCCAACCTTGTCTGGGAGGCAGCCCACTGTCCACCACCACTGCCTATCCCAGCCGCGAGCGTTGCCAAGCCCTGGACCATGCGCACCAGACACGCCCAGACCATGTCGAGCGTGCGCCAGAGCGCCACCCTCGACCAGCATCCACAGACCGCGCGCTGCCCTTACCGCGTGCATACACGATCACCACCGACCCAGGAGACCGCCAGACATCCCCGTTTGCCGCCCCGTGCCATACAACCACCACCCGCCGTCGAAGACGCCGCCTCTGCGCGAGCACCGTGTTCAGACCAAACCACCGCCCATGCCTCGCGACCATGTCGTTGAGCATCACCGAAGACACAAAGACCGTCCCCTACCCTTGCCCATGCCATTAGTCACCAGCGTCGCCCCCGACGAGCTCACCGTGCGCCCCGACGGTCCCCTTGCTCGACTCTAAATAGAGGCCACCCCCGCACGATTTCTTCACACCATCTCACTCCCCTCTCCCCACTGACCGTGCCACACCATCCTCAGAGCAAGGCGAGCACCACATCGCCGGAATTTCACCGGAGCCCGCCGCCTCTGGAGAAGAAAGGAGCCAGCGATTGGAGCCACCCCAGGAGAAGCCACCGGTACCAGGAGGTTCGCCGTCGTCGACTTCGTCGTTCGCCCGCCTCGCTGACCCTCGCCCGTACCCCGGTGAGCCCCCAGCACCCCTCACTGGCCGCGCTAGGTTTCATTCTCGCCGGAGCTGTCTCGAGTCGACGATGACCCACAGTCGTTGGATTAGAACTAGATCGAACGATCCACGTTGCCCCATACCGCTTCGCCCAGCCCCGTGTCACTGACGAGTGGGGACACCCACTTAAGCAGCCCGCGGGAGCACTGCGCTTAGCAGGCTGGCCCGTTAGAATTTCCCGCGCAGCCCAGCAATTCAAATTAAACCTTTTCTTTTTAAATTCAAACACACTTCTGTACCCAACTTCAAAAATCAACCCAGATCGATTTAGTGCACCAAATTGGATGAAACCAATTTTTTTGGAAAGGTCTGTGAATGCTTAATCCAAGCCCGTTGGATTCAAGTCATTTGGATCTGTAGATCACCCATAGCAAAAATAACAAGGCAGAAGCTTTTCTGCATTCAAACATTTTTCAAATTTAAACCATAAAAGCTTTTGAGTTGATTCCAACTCTCAAAAATCACATTTAACCATACCTTTCAGAATATATAAAAATATATAGGTTTACTTGCAGAAATAATGTTAAAGGAATAAAAGAATGCTTCATAAGCATTTCTAGTCACTTTAGTTAATTAAAATAAAAAGGTAAAACCTTATTAAATTGTGACACCACTTTAAATCACATTCCCATGGACTACAATATGTGGTGATGACATGTGTCAACATGATCCCATATTTAGTTTGGAGAATATTAAGTCTTAAGTAGTTTTTCAATGAGTAGAAATTACTTTTCTAAAATAAAAAAAGATTTAAACCAAGCCTTAACCTTGTAATGTTAGAATTGATGCTAGATCATCTATAGGACCCTTGTGTGTGATGATTGCAAGTAGTTAAGTATTGTTTGGTGATTGTGTACCTCGTATTTATTCATAGACGCTAGTACCGACCAAGGATACGAGGAGGAAGGAGGATACTACGAAGAAGAAGCCGAGGAGAACTTCAACCACTGCTCTGCACAAGGCAAGCCTAATACTACTAGTGAATGTGCAAGCTAACACTTGCAAGATACTATACCTATGCAAGATTATACTCATATTGATGCAAGCCAACCCTTGCCAGATACCCTACTGATGCCACAAACCCATACTTGTGACCCTACTTGCTTGTTGAAAACCAATCCTAGTTTTATGGCAAGCTTCTTACTTTATTTATTTATCAAAGCTTACTTAGAGTCTACCTAAGAGTTTGGTAGATACTAGACAGTTGTGCTGAAGGTTGCATAAAGAGCATAAAATTTGGCCTAGGCTAGAAACCTTGATCTCAGCCTAAGACATGAGATTGAACTTAGTTAAAACCCCACTAGTTACCACCCCTCATTAGTACCAACCCCACCTGTAGATGCTAGTGCTAAGCATAAAACTTGATCAACTTTAGATGGGAATACTTGGTGGAAAAATGGTTATGAAAACCTTGGAATGATGGATCATTCTATTGAAATGTTTTGGACATGTGTTTCCAAACACTTGAGGATTCTGGTGATAAAAATGTTGAGGCATGAGCCTTAGCCCTTTATAAAATTGATGGTTGTCTGGATGCGATACCATTCCAATTTTTGCGTACAACCACAATACCCAAATATTGGGTAGGGCTTGGCTGGAAACTTATATACCTTAGTATTAGTTCCCTCACGGCCAAGGTCTAAGCTGAGGCTACCTTGTGAAGATTGTCCACCTGTGCAGTACCCAAGATGACAGTGGTCATGGTTGGGAGGCCAAACTCACAGGAGAGGTGCTTATACTAGGGAGTGTAATAAAAAGGTTAGGATTTATTATCCGCTACTGAGTATGGTGAATTCAGGATTTTTTCCTGACGGATGTATCGAATGTTGTGGTGAAAGTGTACAATCTCTGCAGAGTGTCAAACTATTCGAATAGCGTCATGATTATGGACGATTAGAGTGGCCATATTGTTCCCCCGTCAGACTTTTCAAAATGACTTGTGAAATGAAGTGAGACTTTGACTTGACCACAACAGAGTTGTGACCTGAACTACAAGATCCCACTTAGGAGTTATAAAATTGTGACTAGCTTTGGAACTTAGTAGAGATAAACCTGGCTTTTTGCAAAATAACCCTAGAGCCTAGTGTCCTATTATCCAAAAACCCCTTACCTGTTAGTATTAGTTTGCGAGTACTTAAAGAGTACTCATGGCTTTGTCCCTGGCTATTCCCATGGCCAGACTATGAAGAGGAGTACCTCGAAGATGGAACCCCGGAAGGTTACGACAACTAGGATCATCTCCCATCGTCAGCATTGCCTATGAACTCGAAGATGGAGCTTCGCCTACGCTACCGTTATTATTACGTATTCCGCTGCTTGATGTGTATTAAGAACTGGATCATGAGATCCCTATTTGTGTAAGAACTTATGTATCGTTTGTAATGGATGAAGTACTATGGTATCCAATTCTGTTATGTCTCGCAAAAATGGTAATCCTGGGATTGCGATGTATGACATAACAGGAATCTAGGATTGAAAAATCCGGGTGTTGACAAATTGCCTTGAAGCCAACTTGTAACCTCTAGCCTTCCCAAATCTCGAGACAAGATTTCTTTTAAGGGTGGTAGCGTGTCACATCCCAAAATTTTCCAAATTTTGAAATGTGAAAAATAAATAATTGTTGAAATTTAGAGTGAAAAGAAACTTTTTGATTCCAAATGGAAACATCAAAACCCATCTTGAACAAACTTTGAATAAAAGGGAAACCAACAAAATTCGAATCAAGTGAAATGAATTCATCAATAAATGTATCTTGAAAATTTAAACATTTGGAAAAGTAAACCAAAACCCTAAAACCCTAATGGAAGAAAATCATTTCCAAGAACTCTAAGACTATGGATTTGACCCATATAAAAATTTGTCAACAAAACATTTATAAATGATCAAAAATAATAAAACAAAAATATTACAAACCATAGAAAGTGGTTTCATTTAATTTGGAGCCATAGATAAAAACTTATGAATTTAATAAGATAAAAGGAAATAATTTCCAAAGCTAATAAAGCTCCTATATAAAATCCATACCAAACTGTGAACAAATGAATCCTAAATGGATTTAAAAAGATAAACAAATATTAAATAAAAATATACAAATTGGAATCACCAATTTTGGATCTTTAAAATAAAAAGATATGGATTTTATAACACAAAGAAAAAAAGAAGGAATATTTAAAAGCCAAATTAAATCTTGGCCAAACCAATGAAATAAAAGATTATTTGAATAAAATCATAAGGATTGAACAATATCCAATTTTATTTAAATAAAGACAAATTGCCTAAACCAAATAATAAATCCCAAGGAAATTATTTAGAAGACAATTTAAATTAAATCCATCAGCAAATGAAATAAAGATAATCCAAATGAAATAAAGGGATAAGGAATATTCAAATAAAATAATATGACATTAACCAAATTCTATTCTATTTGAATAAAGACAAAATCCCTAATAGAAATGATTAATTAAATCATGGGAAAATAATAATTGGGATTTACCCAAGTGGAATAAAAGTTATTTAATTAACTTAAATGGAATAAAGGAATCATTTAAATAAAAATTTATATGGAATTAAAATCATATTTGATTTTATTGGAATAAAGACAATTGCCCAATTAGAATGATTAATAAATACTATTAAAATATTTTAAATAATAATTCAAGTAAATTATTTACACAATGGAATAAATAAAACCTACTGGAAAAGGTTTGGTGAAAATTAGAATTCAAATAAAGAGTTTGAAAATGTAATTAAAATCTTATTTGAATTGAGACAAAATGTCTATTTTAAATAAATAACAAACCATAAAGAGAATAAAATAAATATTCTAAATGGATTGTTTAATTACATAAATGAACAGATTAAAAACTTACTAAAATTTTTGGAGGGTTCCGAATTCAAATGTTTGTTTGAATTGTTTGAACAAATTCAAAACAGAATAAAAGAAACAGAAAAAGAAAAATAAACAGGAAAAATAAGAACCAGCCCAGCCCAGGCCCAACTAGCCAGCCCACCTTTCTCCTCCCCCGAACCGTTTTCTTTTCACTCATCAACGCACCCACTCAGTCCCTGACCTGCTGACCCCACCGCACCCTCTGTCTCTTGCTGCCGCCAGGCCCCACTACCAAGCAATCACCTTCTTCCTCACCCGCCGCTGACCACGCCCCTCTCTGGCCATTTTACTGTCGTTGAATGCCGGTGTTAATACACGTTAACGACACCATGAAACCGTCCCGTGACCGTGCGTACTTAGTCTCCCCTCTCTCCTCTACCTTTCCCCTCGCTCGCTAGGCTATCTCTTCCCCAGGGCTGCTCGAATTTTGAGCCACACCACCTCAGCACCGACAACCTTCTCCGACCAAATTCTAGCAACTCCGGCCACCCCTCCACTCCCAGTACCCACTACCATGATACCCATCATCAGGCGCACCTTCCCATAGCCCCAGCTCGCTCGCGTGTTCCCCAGCGGCTCGGCAACTTCGACACCCGAGCGCCACCGTCGTCTGCCTTCGCTCCGGCAACCTCCCTAGGTGAACCCTGACCCCCCCTCTCTCTCGATGATGCTTAGATGTTCTCTGTTTCCACGCGATTCTCACGCCCCCTCCCAATCGCCTTCTCGTGGTCTGCAGCCCCGCCCCCGTCAACAATAGGACGTGCCCGACGCCACGACAACTCCTGCGAGCAATACACGTCGACACCATGCGCCCCTCGAGTAACGGAGACCACCTTAAGCTTCACTACGACCCTGCAAACTCGGTGAGCTATTCCTCCCTCTCCCGTGCTTCCTAAATCGTCGACAACACCACCGCCAGAGCCGCGCTGCCGCCAGCCACCGTCGTCGCGCCGCCCATCTCTGGTCAATCTGCTGAGCGCCGTTCGATTTAGATCATATGGACGTGATAGATTACTTAAGCGAAACGTTATCTTTTGATCTGGGCCGCACAGATCTAGTTAGATCCAACGCCCCACGTAGCGCGATCCTCACGAACCGGTACCAGCCAATGAGGTTGTGACACGTAGCTAGACTCAGGTTTTAAAAACAGAAAATGTTCTATTAGATATTTGATTTTGTAAAATTTATAACTTTAAATATACACGTCCAAATTTTGCAAACTTTATATCAATGGAATAAGCAATAAGAATTATATCCAACCATGCACTTTGTTTAGTAATTTACTTCTGTAAAATTGGTTGTATTTGCAGAAACATGTGTAGGAATATTTTGAATATAAAAATTATTCTAGAAATTTTTTTAGGGTAAAATCTTTTGTAAATGGATTGTTTTGAACCTACTGGATACCAACTTTTGGATTTAAAAATATATTTTGTGACACTTAGGAATTATTCCTTTGAATTAAAGCATTTCTAGTTAAATAAAAATATTGATTATGGTTTAAAAATGCTTTTTGAGTAAAACCTTTGGAAAATGATTTGAATTAAACTATCTGACCCTAAACACCAAGTTTTGGATTTAAAAATATATTTGGTGAACCCTATAAAATTATTACTTTGTTTAAAGGCATTTCTAACAAATAAAATATTGCTTTGATTTAAAAATTGTTTATAGGTAAAACGTTTTGCAAATGGTTTTAATATTAAACACTTGACCTAAAAGCACTAACATTTTTGTTTAAAAATATATTTGTCAAACACTAGAAACTATTACCTTGATTTAAATCATTTCTAGCAAAACTAGGATGATTAAAATGGCCATTTTTCCTAACTTAATATCAAATGGTTTTGCCACTTTTATAAAAGACCAATAGGTATTTTCAAATGTTTATAGCCTATTAAAAAACACCTTTCCAAATAAAACAATCTTTTGCATGCTTGCATGCATTGTTTTGTTTTCTTTATTTTATGTGATGAATTGTTTGAATTCTAGTTTGAATATTTGCTTGCTTGATTGAATTTTAGTGAAATTTGAAGAGTGTGAGTATTGCAAGATCAAGGAGTGAACTTATATTCTCTACCAAAAAGGCAAGTGGTGCTTCATACTTTTGCCCCATTATTTTCACTATGCATTAGTGATATTTCTAAGTAGGACTTGCATGGAATTTTTACTATGTATGCTATGCCTTGGGAAATCCTAGTAGATGATACCTTAGTAGAATTTTCCCTAAGTTAAGATCCCTACTACTATCATGCTTGGCTTAGCTAGTAGAAAACAAGGGTGGATTATATTCATGCTATGAAATATTTCTAAGTCAAGGACTTGTGTTTTGTTTAATAAAACAACTATGTGAATGAATCACCTAGGTGGAATGGTTGTGAATGGGTTATGTTGAGTGGTTATATAGGGCCATATTTATGGACTACCCTAGTGTATCTCACTTGTGGAAAGCCACCCAGGAACAAAGAGATTTGAGATGTCAAATGTTGATACGCTTCAAGTGCAGCCACATGGCATTATGGGCTCTGCCTGGATCATATAGGTTGTAATAACTTAGCTAAATGGACAATTGGTGGTAGGGGGTGATAGGTTTGGAGCGCGTACATTATGGTCTAAGGGAAGGATTCTGAAAGATCTTGTCTCGATGCATGTCGAGTCTTGTGGGGAAAGTGCACTACCTCTCGAGAGAGTAAAATCTAAGTACTTAGCTGTGTCCCCGGCAATGGACAATTTGAGCATCAAGACATGGAAGCTATCAAGAATCTCCTCATCCCAATTTCTAAAAACTTGTGGTTAAACAAGGGTTAAAGGATCTTCAATCAATGATTGGTAGATGCCTTGGGTGATTTTGACAAACAAAAACTTAGTGTTTTCAAATGATAAGGAAAATCTATTTTGAGCAAAGCAATCCTAAGCTCCATTTAGCCCAATGCATATAGATGATAGGTACTACTATTCTACCATAGTATCACTTGCCAATAAAAATCAAATGTATTGACCCTTGTGGCTGTAACTTATTATGTTGCAGGTTTGTTTGATGTTAGTGAAGTGTGTTGATTAGGATTACAAGTCTACAACCAACATGATTGCCTGTGGCAATTTGAAGATCAAGAACTCCATGCCATAGTTATTTCTGCTGCATTGTAATCAGATAGCCAAATCAGCTATGTAAGATGTAATAAATTATTTTATTACTGGTTATAAAGTTGTATTATGACCTTTGTATCTTGATATTACATCTTAACTGTGGATGCTAGCTATTGATCCAGGGACTAGCATTGTAAACACAGGGATCTCTACCTTATTAAAGGTTGGGACCTCTACAAGAATGGACAATCCATGGAATGGGAGGAGATGGCATCTCTCTTTTACTCTAAATTTTATCCTCCTAGTGAGATTCATCAGGATAGAAATCTTATATATAACTTTTGGCCTCTTGATGGAGAGAGTACAGCTCAAGCTTAGGGGAGATTGAAGTTACTAATGCTTAAATGTCTTATTCATGAACTCCCTAACAATATTATTCTCAATAACTTTTATGCTAGGCTTTCTCTTCATGATAAAGATTTACTAGATGCTTCTTATGCTGGATCATTCACACGTATGAAGGAAGAAGCTAAATGGGATCTCCTAGACCGTATTCAAGAAAACACTGAAGCTTGGGAGAATGACAAAGGAAGAAAGTCAGGTATAAACTATGATTATGAATGCATTAAATCTTTTATGGGAACTAATGACTTCCGTGATATTAGCAATGAGTTTGGTCTTGATTCCCAAAGTATTGGCAACTGTTTTAAGGCCTTTGCCTCTTACATAGAAATTCCCAAGAAGAAGCGGAATAAGTACCATGCTCCATATAAAGATGTTGTTAATCATACTCCCGTTAGAAGTACTGAAGTTTGTAGTACTAATCATATTGTGCCTGAACCTCATGTTGAGAAAATGCCTTTCCCAGCTAAGGTAAAGGAGTATTCTATGATTATTAGTGCAAATAATAAAGGTACAATGAAAACTGTGGAGCCTGATGAGCAATTGAGTGATGAACCTATGGTAGCTATTGTGAAAGACACTGTCACTAGAAATATAGAGGATGAGCACATTGTATTCTATGAAGATGCTTCTAATGTTATCTCTCATCCTAAGAAAGTTAGAAAAGCTAGTGTTCCTGTGCTTTCTGTTAGAATTGGTAGTCACAGCTATTATGGTTTATGTGATATTGGTGCTAGTTCTAGTGCTATTCCTTATGAGCTTTACAGGAAAATTATGCATGAGATTGGTCTTTGTGAGCTTGAGAACATTGATGTGGTTATTCACCTTGCTAATAAGGAAACCATTTGCCCCATTGGTATTGTAATAGATGTGGAGGTTCTCTGCAGTAAGATTAAGTATCCTGCTGATTTTCTAGTGCTTAATTCAGCAACTAGCAAAACTTGTCCTATCATTTTTGGTAGACCTTTCTTGAACACTTGTGGAGCTATTATTAATGTAAGAAGGAAAAAGTTTTAACTAAGTTTGATGGAGATTCTTATGAGTTTAACTTATCCAAATTTGCTAAAGATCCTTGTGAAAATAGCTTGCCTAATAAAGATTTCAGGATGGGAAAACTTGCTTCTATTAATCCAGTCTATGACCTTGGGCCTCTTTTTGATGACTGTAAGTATGCTTATTCTGATGATAAAGTTGTTTCCAGTGACAGTTATATTGTCAACTTTATTCAAAGTGCTACTGGAAGTTATTTTGAGAGAGGGAAACATGGTTTTATGCATCTCAATAATGTTAAGTTTCCCCGTTTAATGTTGAAAGATTTGAAGTTGCATCTGTTTTATATTCCTATGCTAGTGGCTTTTTGTTTCAACAATTCATTTTCTCATGATACCCCCATGCATAGGAAGTGGGTTAGACTCAAGTGTGTTGGTTATTTGCTTCTTGATGCTCTCTTTCACTTCAAATATATATATATATCCTATGTGAGCATTTTTGAAAGTTTCAAGCCTAACTTAAAGGCATTAAAGAAAAGTACTTGTTGGGAGATAACCCAAGAGTTTTGTTGAGTCTTGGAAGTTATTACCTCAGTAATAACTTCTCCTTATCCTTTTTGTTTTGATTTTTGTGTCAAGTTCAACTACTTTTGTGAAGTAGAGGAGTTGTGAAAAGTGGCTGTCCTAGGACAGATTTTTGTGCTGTATTGTAAAAAAACGTGAGGAAGATCAGTACTTCGGATGGAGCTGGATTATTCTGATCTTGTTCTCCAAGTTGTTACCCAACTTTCATCAGTTCTGCACTTTTTGATTTGAGCAACATAAGGTCTTCGAAAAAATCAATCTTTACCTGCTGGTCTGTTTTGACAGATTTCTGCCATCATTTGCATTTGCCTCTTACATAAGCTTTTGTTTTGATGGGTTTGCAGTTGAAGTGTGTACCTAAAGGTTATTGTTTTGCTTACACTAATGTTGTCATTGAGTTTGTGCAAGGGTTTTGTAAGAAGGAAATTTTCTCAGGAGAAAGAGAAAAGGAATCTACAGAGTTCGTCTTTGAATAGGTAAAAGTGGTAAAAACAGAAGGTTCGTGAAAATCCAATATTTTTATATTTTTGATGTTTTTAATACATAAGGGAAGTTACGAGACGGAATTGAAGAGGAAACGGAGTCCGGGGTGGACAGACCCACCCTAGGAGCGGGCCCAGCCTGGCCGCACCTAGAGGGGGTTTGCCACCCTCGAACTCCGTCTCCGCCTCGTTTCTGTGTCAGTTCCTTCCTTATGCCTTGAAACTTCATAATATATAACCCCCCGGATCCCCCGAGGTTTGTGCATCATGTTCTCGTCGTGTTTTCGTTTCGATCTGTTTCTGTCAGGAAATCTTCTCAAGTTTAGAGCACCATGGTCTCCACCAACGACAAAGGCAAGAAGCCCGTGGAAGAGTTAAAGTTGGAAGAACAAACCGCCGCAGGGACAAGGGCAAGGAAACCTACTTTTGTAGGAGAAATTAACACCGGGATGCCTTTTCTCATAACATGCAGGGAATCATAGCCTTCGGTCCAGACTTCAGATACTGCCCTAAAGCAGTGGAATCCCTTCGAACCACTGATGAGTTTTGTGATACGTACCGTGCTTTAAGGTTGAAGGTGGATATGCTTCAAGAGGAAAATAACAGACTTCATAAGATGCTGGAAGATTTTATGACCCTAAACAAAAGAACACCACCACCACCGAAGAAGTAATTCATCATCAGGTTTGGCATCCCCTTGGATTGTTCCAAGCTTGGGGGAGTGTCGCGGTATCACCACCATTATCTTTTATCTTTTACCTTTTTAGTGGATTCATATCTGTGGTAGAGAGGTGACCTTATAGTTTGGTTTGCATGTGGAAGTATATCTAATTTAGTTGGTTATCTATGTATCCCTTGGTGTGAGTGCCTTTATTGGAATATTAATGAGAAGTCTCATCTTTTACTTTTTGCACTTCTTATTTTAGTTTGCAATCTCTATTATATGATGGATCTTGTTGATCAGTATTGGCATCACTTTGGGAGCATCAAGTGGATCTAAATTGGTTTTGGCAAACCGAGTTCTGGTCAGTAGCATTACTTTGAAAGAGAAAAAATAGAAAAAGCTTACAGGTATTTTGTATCATTTGTTTTCTTTCTTGTTGGCTCATAAGCTTAGTATTCTTTATTTAATATCTTTTGTGTCTTCAAGGAAGATTGCATGTTTGGCTTTATTACTTGTATGTTTGCTTGTCTCTTTCAACTCCCTTGCTTGCTACCCAGCCTTGCTAGCCAAAAACCTGTTTTGAGAAGGCATACTTCTCATGTTTCCAAACCCATTGAACCAAAACTTTTGCCACTTGTGTCCACCATATCTACCTATTAGCATTATTGCTATTCCAAGCAAATTCTCAAGTTTCATCTACCTTTCGAATTAAAAAGTATTTTGTTCTAGAAGGTCCACCACCCTGGAGTGGGGACACATGTATGCGCCATACCCAAGTGGGGGTGACGGCATAGTGTCCTAGGTCAAGTCGGAGAAGGCTAGGATGTGGGATTCAAATTCTAATTTGAATAGTCAAATTCTAGTTTGAAAAGTCAAATCCCAAAATAAGGAAAGTCTAAATCCTAGTGGAGGAGGGAAAGGAAACCCAGAAGGGAGAGGTTTCCCTCTCCCTCCTTGCCGCCGGCCAACAAGGGGAGTTGGGGGATGATTCGGCCTCCCCCTTGCCGCCTCTTCCACCTATATAAGGAGGGGTAGGGCGCCCTCCTACCCCTCACCCCAAACCATAGGCCGCCGCCTGCCCCTCTAGCCGCCGGCGCCCTATCCCTCTAAATTGCCGCCTAGAGTGAGCCCTAGCCGCTGGTGCCACCTCCTCCCCTCGGTGTCTAAACCCTTGTTGTCGAGGCTCTCTCTAATCCACCATACTTGCTCCGGCTTAGGCGAAGCCCTGCGGGATCTACTCCTCCACCTCCACCACCACACCGTCGTGCTGCTAGAGTCGCGAGGAGATCTACAACCTCCATTGCCTGCTGGAACAAGGGAGAGGAAGGTCTTCATCGAGTATCGAACGTTTGACCGACTGCGGAAGCACTGTCGGAACGCGATGCCGGAAGGATCGTCTTCACGATCTTGAGATCGGCAAGTGAACGACTACATCAACCAAGAGAAACCGATCTTGTTAAACGCTTTGGATCTTCGAGGGTTATAACTCTATGAACTCGTTGCACCGATCTCATAGATTAGATCTTGGGTTTTGTGTGTTCACACGATATACTTGTTTGTTTTCCATGCTATGAACCCCTACAAATGTTTCATTCGATCATGAAGTCTTCGTGGAAATATGTGGGAGCCATTGTGGATTTCCAGATCCTACTAATGGTTATTGATCGCATAGGTGTCTCGATCATGTCTGCATAGTTCACGAACCGTAGGGAGACACACTTAAGGATTTGATGTTATTTAGTAGATATTGAATATGAGTTGGAGACCGAATGTTGTTCGGAGTCTCAGATTGGATCCAGGACATCACGAGGAGATCCGGAATGGTCCGGAGAATAAGATTCATATAAGGAAAGTCAATTTCCAGGGTTCAGAAATGTTTTCGGTGTTTTAACCGGAAGCTTCTAGAAGGTCCACCACCCCGGAGGGGGCACTCGGGATGCGCCATACCCTAGTGGGGTTGGCCGCACCATACCCTAGGTCAACTCGGCCAAGGACTAGGAAGATACAAACAAAATCTAGTTTGAATAGTCAAATCCTAGTTTGAAAAATCAAATCCTAGTGGAGGAAGGAAAGGAAACCTTGAGGGAAAAGGTTTCCCTTTCCCTCTGATACGTCCAAAACGTATCTACTTTCCCAAACACTTTTTCTATTGTTTATCCTCTAAACTTGTGTGATTTGGATACAACTAACACGGCCTGACGCTGTTTTTAGTAGAATTACCTTGGTGTCTAGTTTTTGTGCAGAAAATCAACTATCAGGAAAAATCCCAGGAAATATGCCAAAAATCCTATTTCACCAGAATATCCACGGAGCCATAAGACGAGACGGAGTGGAGGCCTAGGGTCCACACCCCTGCCAGGCGCAGGTGGGCCCTGCCCCGCACCTAGGGGGTGCGGCCACCCCAGGCACCCCCTCGGGCTCCCTCTACGCCTATAAGTTGCCCCTTGACCTAAAAACCGAGGGGGGTCGACGTTTTTCCAGAAAGAGTTCCGCTCCTCCGCCACCATCAGAAACCAAGATTTGGATCCAGAAACTCCATTATGGCACCCTGCCAGGACGGGGAATTTGGAGAGGATCATCGCCATCGTCATCACCAACGTCGCTCCATCAACCATCAATGTTCCCCTCATCCATGAGTGAGTAATCCCTCGTTGTAGGCTATGGGGATGGTAGGGATTGGATGAGTTCTATCATGTAATCGAATAAGATTGTTAGGGCATAGTGCCTAGTATCTCTATTAGTGCTATTTGACTTTGTTGCAACTTGTTGTGCTTAATGCTTGTCACTAGGGCCCGAGTGCCATGATCTCAGATCTGAACTTATTATTGAATCATTATGATAGTATTGTTTGTGATATTATCTGCAAGTTGTGTAAACATATCATTGTCCGGATCCAAAGGCCCCGAAGTGACAATAATTGGGACAACCGAATGGGATGGCTGTGGTGTGAGGATCACATGTGTTCACGGAGTGTTAATGCTTTGCTCCGGTGCTCTATTAAAAGGAGCACCTTAATTGCCAGTAGTTCCCTAGATGCCCCGTTGCCACGGGCTGGCTGGACAGAAGATGTTGTGCAAGTTCTCATTGCGAGCATGTATGACTATATATGGAGCACATGCCTAGGATTGTTTAGTACTTGGATGCTTATTCTTATTTATCTGCAATGCCCTAGATCTTGAAGTTACATGTTTAGACTCGTCCATGCAACGCCCGTCCATCCATCTCTATGCCTACCGCACTCGAATCCTACTATTTACTGTTACTGTTACTATTGCTCTTGTTTTACTGCTACTGTTGCTACTGATTAACTTTTGTGAGCAAGAACTATTTCCAGGTGTAGCTGAATTGACAACTCAGTTGTTAAGGCTTGCAAGTATTCTTTGGCTCCCCTTGTGTTGAATCAATAAATTGGGTAATACTACCCGCGAAGACTGTTACGATCCCCTATACTTGTGGGTCATCAAGACTATTTTTTGGCACCGTTGCCGATGAGCATAGCTTTATTTGTAAGTTCACTTGGCTCTACTATTGTTCACTGCGACTCCTTTCATCATGGGTAAGTCTCGTGATGGAAAGTTTCCTATTTTACCATCCACTACAAGAAGAGGTACAGTCCTAAACACCTATGTTGCTCTTGATTCACCGTATGTTATAAGTAAGCTTGTCACACCACCACCACATACTCATGATACACACACTGCTACTACTGCTGAATCTGAAACTGCTTTTGATGCTCATGATGTTACTTCTACTGTGCTTGATGCGAGTGGTTCATTAGGTTCTTTCCTAGATGCTACTATGGCTAGTCTAGGAAATACCGAAACTCCTAGTGAAGACATTGTTACACCTGTTAGCTCACCTGAGTCTAGAGAGAGTTATGATATTAATGATGGTTACATTGAGTTCACTGATGAATTTGTTGAAGAATGCCGAAACACACATGGTACTAGTGCTATTAAGAGTCTCCTTGCTAGACATACCATTATTCCTAAATTGTCCTCTGATCATAAGTTTGCCACCTCTCCCATAGATATCAAAGATAAAGATTATGATTTCTCTCTTGATTTATCCTATTTGGACATTGTTGAGAAAGAACCTTTTTGTGGGACTAAAAATGAGAGTGTTGTGGCTCATATGAATGAGATTTCTATTATGAGTGCTTTATTATCTGATGATTTTAAGATGTGTAAGTACTTTGTTACAAAGATCTTCCCATTTTCACTAAAAGGAGAAGCTAGGGCTTGGTTTAATAGATTACCTCCTGGTTCCATTGATAATCCTGATTGCTTCTTTCTTCCAGAAATATTTTCCTCCCAGTGCTAGAGATGCTACTTTGCAGAGACTTTTTGATTTTAAGCAGGGAGAAGAAGAGAAATTGCATGAGTCATGGACAAGGTTCTGTACCTTGATTCATGCACATCCCGGATGTCTATTACCTAAGAATGAGCTTCTTGATATTTATTATAATGGATTAACTAATGATTCTAGGACATACCTAGATAGTTTTGCTAATTGTGTTTTCAGGAAAAGAACTCCTACAGATGCTGAAGAATTAATGGCTAAGATAAGCAAACATTATGATGATTGGACTTCAGCTGAGCTAAATACACCTGATCCTATTACTCCTGAACCAGTTGTGCCCGCATCAATTTCAACACCAACACCAAAGAAGAGGGGAGTTATTGCATTAAATGATGAAGTGATGAAGGAAGCTAAGAAGTGTCTAAAGGAGAAAGGTATTAGAGCTGAAGATGTGAATAATCTACCTCCTATAGAAGAATTATGCAAGACAATTCCCCACTCATCTACTATTGAGGTACACTCTCTCAAATTTAATGAAGGTGATATTTCTTATGGTAAGCCTCCTGATCAATGCTTAGAGGAACTTGACACATTTATTGTTAAACATGGTAATTTTAATAAACAAGTTCAGAATCATTTATTGGAAAAATCTAGAGCTATTAAAGAGTTGAAAGATATTGTGGAAATAACTTCTAATGATATTAAAATGTTTTGTAAACACTTTCAAATGGTTCAAACCCAACTTGATCAACTTGCTAAGGTACAAAAGGATATGCTAGTTAATGCCTCAGGAGATAAACATGCTTATGGAATTAGAAATAGGAGTGGTATAGCTACTCAAGATCCTTTATATCCTAAAGGACACCCTAAAAGAATCGAGCGGGATTATCAACAAGGTGAAAGTAGTGGTAGTCCTCGTAAGAGAAAGAAAAAGAAACATAAGGTAGTTGAGGAACCCCTTGAACCTGTTGTAGATCCTAATAGTATATTTGTCTTTGATGCTAAGACTGAGAGTGGTAATGATAAAAATGATGCTCCTGATAAGGAGGAAGTTGAGGAAGAACCTAAGAAGCACACTAAGAATACTAGGTACACAAAGGAAGATTTTATTGCTAAGAAACATGGTAGTGAGAGAGAACCTTGGGTGCAGAAACCTATGCCTTTTCCAGGTAAGAAACACAAGTCAAAGGAGGAAGAACACTACAACAAGTTTTATGAGTGGATGAAACCTTTATTTTTGCAAATTCCTTTGACTGATGCTATTAAGTTGCCTCCTTATTCAAAGTATATGAAGGACATTGTCTCTAATAAAAGGAAGATTCCTAATGAGGAGATTTCTACTTTGCTTGCTAATTACTCCTTCAATGGTAAGGTTCCAAAGAAACTTGGTGATCCAGGTATACCAACTATTCCTTGCTCTATTAAGAATAATTATGTTAGAACTGCTTTATGTGATTTGGGAGCTAGAGTTAGTGTTATGCCTTTTTCTCTCTATAAAAGACTCCAGCTAGAAAAGTTGATACCAACTGATATATCTTTGAAAATGGCTGATAAGTCAACTACTATTCCTGTTGGTATATGTGAGGATGTTCCTGTTCAAGTGTCTCATAATTGCTTGGTTTTAACTGATTTTGTTGTGCTTGAGATGCCTGAAGATGATAATATGTCTATTATTCTTGGGAGATCTTTTCTTAATACTGCAGATGCTGTCATCAATTGTAATCAAGGGAAAGTAATGTTCAATATTAATGACAAAGAGCATACTTTCTATTTCCCCAAGAAGGTTGCTAAGAGCTATTGCCTGAATTCTATTGAAAATATTGAGAGCATCAAGGTTGGAGAAATTTATTGTCCCATTCCACAAGAAAATTTTGAAACTATTATGATTGGGACCATTGCTATCAAGTATGATGTAACATAATCACCTTGTGGAATGCAAAGTTTTGTTTCATATAAGATTGTTTTGGTAACAAGACTTGATCAACCTTGTTAACAAAAGGATTTTAATGAACAAAATAATGTTTCCACTATGGTTATACTTGCTTTCTTTTACTTTTCTCCTTCCTAGTCTTTGCCTTTCTCTTGCTAGATTTGGTTTTGTTAGTTGTTTGCTTGTTAGAGTGCCTTAGAACTTCTGTAGTTTGGCTTTTGGTTTGCTTTTGCTTCTTCTGAAAAAACTTTTTCTGCGAGAAAATCAATTTTCATACCCTGAAAATTGGCCAAAAATAAAGTTTCCCAAAAAATGCCAAAAAATTGAAAATAATTTTTTCCTCGAAAAAAGGGCGGAGGACACACAGGTGACCCAGGCCCACACCCCTGTAGGCGCTACCACCCATTGGTGGCGCCTACGGGGGTCTAGCCCACCTGGGGCCCTCCAAGGTGCCTCCTCCCAGCCATCTTCTTTCTCTCTCCCGAAAAACACCGGAAAACTTTCTCAAGCTCGAGTTCCTGCTGTTCTTGCTCGCGATTTTCGATATCCTTGCTCAGCCCATCTTTGCTGCTGATTTTTGGAGGGATTGCTCCTTGGCATGTGCCTCCTCCACTTGCCCAATTAGATTTGTGATTGGTAGATTGTATCTTGAGTATTTTGCTGCTATAGGTGATAGGTTGTGTGAGCTTGAATGCTTGTTCTATGCTTAGAGATTTCATTTTTGATGCATGTGTAGCCCTCTAGCAAGTTCCTATAGTAGTTGCTCATCATTTATCAACTTGGAAATCACTTGGTTTGATGTTTGTCTAAAAATTTCAGAAAAGAGTGGTCATGGACAACCACACATTTGGAGAGAATTTGAGAGTGATGCACCTAGAAGGGCAAGGCCTTCAAGATCATCCTCCCGTGCTAGGCCCTCATACAATGAGGATCTCATCACTCCGCGATTCGGCGACGAGGGAGATGAGGGGGATGCGCACCCCTCCGCCTTTCCTTGCCAAACCTTCTTGCGGGTTGCTGGGATTCTTGATGATATTATGACCTTGGTTTGGAGGGCTGGACTAACAAGCCTTATGCAGGATGAGAGCGTGCAATATGCTACACTCACTAAAACATTTGTGGAGAGCTTCTCCTTTACTAACAACATGTTCAATCTAGATGTTTCTTTCAAAATTTATGGTAGGTCTTACCATATGACATTGAAGAAATTTTGTGAGGCTCTGGGACTTGGTACAGCTGGGTCAGCAAAGAAGATTCCAGCTCAACCCGCTGATTTGTTGAAGCTCTACCGCGGAATAACAAATGATGATAACCGTAGAGCTCAACGGGGAAAGATAAGAAATATTCAGCTTCCAGCCATCAGGTACTTCACTTACTATCTTGCCACTAGTGTTCTTGGTAGGGAGAACACTAGTAATATTTCCAGCGATCATTTGGCTTTCTTAGCTGCTGCGCTCAACAATGATACTAAGTACAATCTTGGTTCTCTCGTTGCTCGTCGCTTAACTACTAAGGGACCCATTTATGGGGGAATTTATTGCTATGTGTGTTGCCACTGCCTTGGACATCTCTACTGATCCAAATGATACAGTTTTGGCTCCTCGGAGGCTTGACCTTGCTGCCATGAAGGCGCACCAGTCACTAATGGCTCTATCCTTGAGAACTTGGTCTATAAAATGTTGTTTATTGACGGGGAAGAGAGAGAGATCCCTCTACCCCAAACCACTTTGTTCAGTATTTCTCAGGGACCTTTGTCACGCTCCAAGGAGGATATGGACGACAAGCTGCGCTCTCTTACCTTCCATGGACACTATCAGGAGGACGCGCCCTCATATGACCCTGTTGTACACTACACAGGGGAGTCCTCGAGCTCGTACCAGGACGAGATAGCCTCCTCGTTGTACTACGGAGGTGCACCTACTTGGGCACCATGGGATTGATCCCCACTTAGGCCAAAAGCCTAATCTTGGGGGAGGTATACCGACATCACACTCATATATATATATATATATCATGTTCGATCGGTTCTTTGTATATCCATTCTTTAGCGTTCTTTTTGGTTTTTGTTGCTGCTTTCTTAAAACACAAATATACCAAAAATATTTTCGTTGTTTCTCCTAGTTTGTTTCTTTGCTTTTTTTCTTTGGTTTGCCTTAAAAGAAAAATCCAAAAATATTTTGCTTTGCTTGGTTTGTTTTTGCTTTGCTTGTTTTTGCTTTGTTGGCTTGTTTGAAAAATCGAAAACACCAAAAATATTTGTTGTTCTTCTTTGGTTTTGTGAGTTCTTTGCAGGGTTCATCC
This sequence comes from Avena insularis, assembly GCA_023614405.1. Taxonomy (NCBI): domain Eukaryota; kingdom Viridiplantae; phylum Streptophyta; class Magnoliopsida; order Poales; family Poaceae; genus Avena; species Avena insularis. The sequence goes on from CM042697.1 coordinate 361,537,493, forward strand.
GTCCTCAGTGGATTTTGGTTTCATGTTATTATTCAAGTCACACAAGTGAAGGGCAATAATGAAGATTAAGACAACTCGAGGTATGGTAAGAGGCTGGTAATGAACTCTATTTGTTTTCATTTTTGTACATATACTCATCATTGTGAGCATGCTTAGTCTGTTCATTGTAAGGCGTATGTTACTGATGGATGCTTAGTAGTTCTTGCTTGTCTATCATTAGCTCCATCTTGCTAATGGTTGGTAGCATGCCATATGAATGTTTGCTTGCATTGTTTTATTCATATTTTTGTATGATATTGTGGTATCCTCCTATGAATGTTTCATGTGAATCGACTTGGCACATGCTCACGCATGCATATGACTAAACAATAGTCAGTAAGCCTCGATAATTTATTTTGCCTCAGAGTTCTAGTATCACTTTCATGCCATAATTAGTCATGTTTTGTTGCAAGCATGATTATGACAATTATTGCTCTCTCGTTTGTCGCTCCTTCTCTATTGCTAGCCTTCACTTGCACTGATTATGAGCTCTACCTGTGCTTCCAATTCCCCAAAACCAATATTGCCAACTGTGTCAACCATACCTACCTATTAGCATCATTTGCTATTTCAGTGATATTCTATATGCCTTGTTTTCTTCCAAATAAAATGTTTGTCTGTTTTGAGAAAGTTAGTTAGTAAAGATCTTACTAACTTGATGGCACACTTTATTCCTTGCACTTAATAATCCTGAACCATTATGACTTGTCCATGAAAGTTATATGCTTGCAAATTATATGCTAGGAGTTAGCAGAACCGTGCTGTCATGGGGAATGCTTTCAACACTTTTTGGATACATATCCAGTTGATACCTTGCTATTTTGTTTGCGGATGTCGTCGGTGTGAAATTAAAGGGGATCTTGTGAGTTCATGGAGTCTATACATTGTGTTAGAGAAACGCCTAGGCCTCTAGCCTAAGCCATGCCTAATCATGGTGGAAACTTGTAGCATCACCATAATGAGCATTCTATGAAGCATCCTCAATAAAAAAGCTATGCACGTAGTAAATAAAAAGATCGCTGAGATGCTCATTGTCTGCTTGCCTTGTCATTTTGATCACGGGATAGCTCATGTATCATGTGCAAGGGGTACCCCGTTGGCGGTTCTCTATGATATGCATGTATGCACAATGACAAGAACTTGCATGTAACCCAAGTTGAGTAGCATGCGGAGCGGACCTCGTACTCAAGGGACTTGGGATTTCCAGTTTATGGTCTATCAAGCATATAACTCAAATTGGACCTCACTTTCACCTTAATCACATGAAGATGCCTATGATAGGGGAAATGAGAGCTCAAAGCTAGTGAGTACCTTCCTTTCAACATTTGAAAGCCTTTCAAACTTTTCAAAACCTTTTCACTTCCTTGTTGAGTCACCACTTATTCTATGAGCACCTTCTTGAGAGCATAGTTGTCATTGTTGTGTTTGTCTCAAAACTTGATTAATTATGTCATGACTTTGATGCTTGTATCTCTGATATCTTTACTTCTAGTCTTCACTTGAACTTCAGAGGTGTCTTGGCATTTATATTGTGATCTACAAACAAAGGCAAGCGAGATACCACTCTATCATACCTTATTATGAGCATTGCAATGTTGCTTATGTTTATGTTTCATGCTACTTATTATTATTGAGTTGGTTTCTCTTCATAGCTTGCAATGACTATTGAGTAGACTTAGTTGCATACTTCTTATTATGAATGGTTTAAGCATCTACTCCCGTGCTGAGAATATATACATCATATGAAGCAAATGTGTTCGTGAAAGTTCTTTTATCCCACTCATTTTTCAACTGAATTGCTTGAGGACAAGCAATAAGCTAAGCTTGGGGGAGTTAATACGTCCAAAACGTATCTACTTTCCCGAACACTTTTGCTATTGTTTCTCCTCTAAACTTGTGTGATTTGGATACAACTAACACGGACTGACGCTCTTTTCAGCAAAATTACCTTGGTGTCTAGTTTTTGTGCAGAAAATCAACTATCAGGAAAAATCCCGAAAATATGCCAAAAATCCTATTTCACCAGAAGATCCACGGAGCCAGAAGACGAGACGGGGTGGAGGCCTAGGGGGCCCACACCTGCCCGGTGGGTGGGCCACCGCGCCTAGGGGTGCAACCCCAGGCACCCCCTCGGGCTCCCTCTGCGCCTATAAGTTGCCCATTGACCTAAAAACCGAGGGGGGGTCGACGTTTTTCTAGAAAGAGTTCCTCTCCACCGCCACCATCAGAAACCAAGATTCGGATCCAGAAACTCCGTTCTGGCACCCTGCCCGGGACGGGGAATTTGGAGAGGATCATTGCCATCATCATCACCAACGCCGCTCCATCAACCATCAATGTTTCCCTCATCCATGAGTGAGTAATCCCCCATTTTAGGATATGGGGATGGTAGGGATTGAATGAGTTCTATCATGTAATCGAATAAGATTGTTAGGGCATAGTGCCTAGTATCTCTATTAGTGCTATTTGACTTTGTTGCAACTTGTTGTGCTTAATGCTTGTCACTAGGGCCCGAGTGCCATGATCTCAGATCTGAACTTATTATTGAATCATTATGATAGTATTGTTTGTGATCTTATCTACAAGTTGTGTACACATATCATTGTCCGGATCCAAAGGCCCTGAAGTGACAATAATTGGGACAACCGTAGGGGATGGCTATGGTGTGAGGATCACATGTGTTCACGGAGTGTTAATGCTTTGCTACGGTGCTCTATTAAAATGAGCACCTTAATTGCAAGTAGTTCCCTAGAGGCCCCGCTGCCACGGGCTGGCTGGACAGAAGATGTTTTGCAAATTCTCATTGCGAGTACGTATGACTATATATGGATCACATGCCTAGGATTGTTTAGTACTTGGATGCTTATTCTTATTTATCTGCAATGCCCTAGATCTTGAAGTTACATGTTTAGACTCGTCCATGCAACTTCCGTCCATCCATCCCTATGCCTACCGCACTCGAATCCCATTGTTTGCTATTACTGTTACTATTGCTCCTATTTTATTGCTACTGTTGCTACTACCAAACTGTTGCTACTGATAAACTTCTATGAGCAAGAACTATTTCCAGGTGCAGCTGAATTGATAACTCGGTTGTTAATGCTTGCAAGTATTCTTTGGATCCCCTTGTGTCGAATCAATAAATTGGGTAATACTGCCCGCGAAGACTGTTGTGATCCCCTATACTTGTGGGTCATCACCCTCTCCTTGCCGCCAGCCTAGAGGAGTTGGGGTGGACTCGGCCAGGGCTGGGAACCCTGGCCGCCGCCCCTCCACCCATATAAGGAGGGGTGGGGGCTCCTCCTAGCCCCTCACCTCAAACCCTAGTCGCCGACGCCCCTCTCTCCTCCATACACTGCTCCGGCTTAGGCGAAGCCCTGCAGTAATCCCTTCTCCTCCATCACCACCATCACACTGTCGTGCTGTTGGGATTCCGAGGAGATATACAACCTCTGCTGCCCTGCTGGAACAAGGGAGAGGAAGGTCCTCATCGACTACCGTACGTGTGATAGACTACGAAAGCGCTGCCAGAACGTGGCACCGAAAGGATCGTCTACGCGATGAGATCGGCAAGTGATTGACTACATCAACCACGAGATCTGAATCTCGTTAAACGCTTTGGATCTTCGAGCGTTAGTTCTCTACAATCTCGTTGCACCGATCTTGTAGAATAGATCTTGGTTTTCTGTGTTCCCGTGATAGAATTTTTTTGTTTTACATGCTGCGAACCCTACAATAACCTCTAATGTTCTTGGCCTGGATACACCGCTCTAGAGCGGGCATGCTCCATATGGCCCCACAACAGCGCCTATAGCAGCTCCACCCAATACCGCGGCCTTCCCTTGCCACATGCCCGCCGCTACCCACCACGGGGAGAAACAATCATTCCCACTAGTTGCCTCTGCCCGCTGCCTTTGGAGTGGGTGTCACCGCAATGGCCTAGGAGCTTGTTGACGACACTCCTAAGAGCATCTCCAACGGAGGCTCTAAATTCTGGCACTGTGAAACCGCTTTGCAGCGTGTTGTATCCAGGTTTAGTGCGCGGCCGCCTCCAGCTTTTCCAGACGCACTAAAATAGAACATAGAGCAGGCGACGCTTTATCTGAGGCTGTAAAATAGGCTCTAAAATTTTACAAAGGAGACCTTGCACATATTTTAGGAAACACAATCTTGTCCTTTAATCTCAATTACACACAGCAATCGACGGGTGGCGGGAGCGGACCGATGGGCGGGCAGCCGGCGAAGGGCGGAGCGAGGGGATGGTGGAGGGCCGGTGGGCGGCGACCAAGGGATGGCAGGGGCGACAACAAGCGATGGGGAACCGGTTGGCGCACGAGCGAGCGACAGGAGAGGGTCAACAACGACGTCTGCGCTTGGGTGGCGGAGGGCCATGCGCGGTTGGAGGAGGGCCGATGGCGCGCCTCCTACTAGCTCCCCAACGAGCTCCTCCACGCATGGGCATACAATAGTGCTCCTCCACGCGGGCAGCCAGGCTGTGCGATTCTGACGGCCAGGCGACGCGATCCCGCGGCCATGGAGCGCGGGAGGAAACTTTTGGACGGTAGTTGTTCTCACACGTTTCCTCCGAACTTTCCAGCGTCCAAGCCGTTGCGGCAAACGTAGAGCATAGGATACCGTTTTTTGGTGCGTGCACTAAATTTTTTACTTTTCAATATTTATTGGATAGCTAGAATCCACCGCGCTGTAAATCGGCGGTTTTTCTAGCGCTGACTCATTTTAGCACGTGTTGGAGATGTTCTCCCCAGCGATCCGGGATATCCAATGGGATTTCTTTAGGTTTATTCAGATATTTTTCTCTTTATAATTGCATTATACTGAAAATATTTGCTATACCCAAAGTTGTAAAAGGAGCGTGTGATCCTAACATATATTATATAAGTTTAATAAAGCTTACTTTATCGAAAAAAATCCATAAAGACTACTACGAATCTATTAAGAGGGCTATGAATTAATTTGAACTTAGCCACAATTACAAAATTACCCTCGAGCCTGAAGCCCTCTCTGCGCTCTCTTTTTTCGAACTTGCCTTTTCTTTTCCTTTTTCTTCCTTTCCTTTTGCTTTATTCTGCACAGGAAGTTACACTCTCGAAAGTCGTCTTTCTCTCGCCTCTCTTGAACACCAAGCCACCACCAAATCTTCCCGGACCGATTCCACCCCAATCCGTCGGCATTCGCCAATGGGATCACCACGAACCTAGATCGCTGCCCGGAGCCGATCCGAACAAGAGCGGATTCGCCCGCCCGTGGCTTCATCTCCCGCATTCGGGTAGTCCGTTCTGGTACGTTTCCTTGATTCGGTTTCTTGATCTTTTGACTGGCACGCGCGGTTCCGCGTTCGTTTCATCTGTTCGGACGATCTTTTCTTGGGTACCTAGTTCTTCCGCCAGTTTCTGTCTTGCTATTCTAGGCATACTGTTCGTTGCAACGTTCCCCCGAGTTTGTTGATTTTTATAGTGTTCAGGGTCAGAAGTGTTGTTCTTGATTCCAATGTGGAAGTTGACACTCCCTCAAAAAAGAAGTGGAAGTTGACACTTTGCGATCTGTATTGGTGATTTTAGTGTTTGTGGAGATAAACGTTTGGGGCATCAGCCATCAGGTGACAGCATCGGAGTTCTTACAATAAAAGTTCCCAAATCTTTGGTATTGCTATATAACTATCGTGGAGAAATTGTTTGTTTCCTAAGAGTTGCGCCTATTTCTTTGATTATCTCATATGATCAAATACTGTATTTTTTATGTAAATTGAGATATATCCCGTGTGGTATTAATGACAAATTATTTCACGACAAAAGGGTACTATGAAAAGCAATTTCTCAGTTTGGAAGTTAGCTCACCAATAATATCCACCGTTCCTGTCTAATATGACTTCGCGTAGATAAACTGTTTCTTAAATTTGTGGTTACCAGTGGTGTCGCAGTGGTTGTTAAAGATCTGATGTTTTGATGTGACATCAGTTGAGATGGCGAAGTCTACCTAAAGATTGCATTTCCATTTCATGATGTTGACCCAGAAAGCCACCTAATGCGTGAAGCCACATGGTGTCACTGTTCAAGGCATCCACTTTACTATTCCTTACACTTGTTGGCAGGGCAGATATAGCTGTTGGTCTTCTTCCTCGTCAGAGCTTCCATGAGGTGGATGCAGTATCCTAGGTGCTAGGTTCTGTAACTGAATTGGGGTAGAATGAATGGGGTTTCTGAAGGTTTGATCATCGGTACTACGGTTGGCGTGTTGATAGGGCTGCTGATGGCAGTTGGAATACTCCTGTGCATGAGGTATCGGCGTTCTCAGGCGCAAATAAGGAGTAGTAGCTCAAGGAGGTCATCGTTGGTCCCCATTCGTGCAAATGGTGTAAATACATGTGCGGAGCTCTCGAATTCAACTACAGGGCAGGACTCGCCGAGGGAGTTTGAAGATCGTGGGGTCTCTCTGTGGATTGAAGGGCCTGGAAGGAAGAGCCTAATATCAGCTTCTGGGATACCCAAATATGCGTACAAGTATGTTTCCTTGATTTTTCTGTATTCTCATGGTTGCTAGATTCATAGCTGTATCACAAATTGGGCTCTACTTCATTTGTTTTCAAGTAATTGATTTAGTTTTAGGGGTCGGTTCTGAAAAGAAGTTCATGTCATAGGTTGGTTATCCTCCATTGACTTATATATGTCTGGACCTACCAACTACAATGGGACAAGATAATGATGGTTGGTTTGTACTGAAAGAGAATATGCAAAATAAAATCTGGTGTTCTTTATTGAGAGAAACATGAATGAAGGATAGGAAAACATATCATATACTTGCCAGTAAGATCTGCACAGCTCAGGTGTAGTTTATAGATATAAGGAGGCTGCAACGAAACACAAAAAACTGAGTAACTATTAAGCACGTAAAGGAGCCATCATATCCCAGGATTTCAACATTAGGTAAAATCAGCTTTATTATTATTATTGTTTTTGTAAGTTAATCTCATGTTTTTGCTAATTTAAGTATGATCGCGAAACTGTTTCTTCTACTCCGTCAGGTTCATAATTCTTGTAAACTAAAAGAATTTGAACTAAAACCACGGCAAGAATTATGGAACAGAAGGAGTACATAACTTTGCTAATTTAATCATGATCATGAAACTGTGTCTTCTTTTAGTTTAAATTAACCGCCCAACATCATTTTCTTTCGTTTAGGGAACTGCAGAAGGCTACCAGCAATTTCACAACAGTATTGGGCCAAGGAGCCTTTGGTCCGGTTTACAAAGCTGATATGTCATCTGGTGAGATACTGGCTGTTAAAGTACTTGCTAACAATTCAAAACAAGGTGAAAAGGAGTTCCAAAATGAGGTATGCTACTGATTATACATGACTGGAAATGGGCATGCCTGGTATGTAATGGATAACTAATTTCAGGTCTTACTTCTTGGGCGGTTGCACCACAGGAACCTGGTGAACTTGGTCGGCTACTGTGCTGAAAAAGGGCAACACATTCTGTTATATGCATACATGCCTAATGGGAGCCTTGCATCACACTTATATGGTATTTATTACCTCCATTTGGAAAATATATTGCTCATTTAGAGCACTCTCCTTACAGTAATTACTTGGCACATTTGTGCTTGGTTGCTACCATAACTCTGTTTTAACTTGAATGTGGTACAAAAAGGACTTGTAATTTTGTAAGAACACGGTGGTATGAAATTCATGAAGTACAACCAGCATATCTAAAAAGTCTCGCAAATGCATCAATGTTCGATGCTATCTCCCTTTTAACTTATAGCTCTTGATCACTGAGAAAAATAGCCACCACCTTTTGAGCTTATTTACCTGATAAAGAAGGCCAGTGGTTTCATATGAATTAAGTCAATCGGAAATATTCAAGCTTTGGTACTTTGCTAGTATCCTTGAACAACTACTGGAGTGATTTGCCTTGCCAATCTATCTTTTATAAGAGACTATTTACAGCCAGAATGCCACATGTTATATTTAGATACTACATATTTTGTTTTGTTTCTGAAGACATTTTGTGATCCAGGTGAAAAAAGTGCACCATTGAGGTGGGATTTGAGGGTAAGCATAGCTCTGGATGTTGCTAGGGGTTTGGAATACCTACATGATGGGGTAAGGCTTTGTGAAGCATAATTTGAAGCATGGTCCATGATGATATGTGAATACACTACTTGATTTGGCTTAACTGTAGTGCAGGCTGTTCCTCCGGTAGTTCATCGGGACATCAAATCACCAAACATTTTACTGGATCAGTCTATGCATGCTAGGGTATGTTGTGTACATCTCTGTGATTCATCTGAGTATTCATTTAAACACTAGCTGTAACATTCTGCTTATTTATTTTCCTGTTTGCACCTCTGTAGTTCTTAACTTGTACTGTCGAAATTTTGTTTGTTCTTGATTCTGCATACAGCCATACACTGAAAGCAGCATCAGGACTTTGTGCTATTGTATGTTGTTGTCATATGTTCTTTATCAAAGACAGGCATTTGATTAAACCTAAATACCAGCTTATTAATGTCTTAAAAAATAATCAATGTATTAGCATACTTGCAGAATATGAAAATCCACGAAACATCCTTTACATGATTAACCTGTTTCTGAAATACCCTATTCTTATAAATAATTAAATACACATAAAGAGAACAAAGTGTTACTCAGTTCACTAGAGGTGCGAATGCATGCCCCGCCCACCCATGCTAGGGGCATATCCTCCACGGTTATGCTCATGGCTGCTTCTTATAATCAAAATGCCATGTGTGCTAGTGCCTGTTGGTCGAGTTTTTTTATATATGACATACACATCGGGAGTCTTCTCATCTATCCTTTAGCCTTTGCTTATAAATACACAGAGGATTTTTCTCATATTTAGTGAATGGTGATTATGTGAACAACTCTACAAATTTGGCAGTTCAATAGAATAGGTTTTCTTGCTCAGCATTACCTCCGTTGCCTTTGTTTCTGAAACTTCTATTCCTAGAAATGAAATGTGAGGAGCATTCTTTCTTGTCCAGGTTGCCGACTTCGGTTTATCAAGGGAGGAAATGCTTACTCGAAATGGAGCCAACATACGTGGAACTTATGGATATCTTGATCCAGAGTACGTCTCCTCGCGATCATTCACGAAGAAGAGTGATGTGTACAGCTACGGTGTTCTGCTATTTGAACTGATCGCTGGCAGAAACCCTCAACAAGGTTTAATGGAATATGTTGAGCTTGTAAGGAAGTCCCCCTTCACATGCTTGACGTTTTCTAGAATTTAGTTTGCAAGACACTAATGTTGTAAATGCTGACTATAATGCAATCTATGATCAGGCTGCAATCAATGCTGATGGCAAGAGTGGATGGGAGGAAATCGCAGACTCCCGGTTAGAAGGTGCATTTGATGTGGATGAGTTCAATGATATGGCGGCTGCGGCTTACAAATGCGTAAGCCGAGTGTCCCGGAAGCGCCCATCGATGCGAGATATTGTCCAGGCACTGATCCGAGTGGCGAAGCATAGCCGCAGCAGCAGGAACCATCATGGTAGGAAGCTTCCACTGGGCAGGGCGGATGACGAGTCTTTTGACCTCGAGCCGTCCGAGGGTCAGTCATCTGCCTCTGGCCATCAGAGACAGGAGTCAGTTGGCAGCGTTCCTGAACTTCCGGATGTCTGACCGGAATTAACAAAAAAAATCCCTGCTGTTGCTCCTGGCTCGTTTTTTTCTCTTTTCGACTTGTGCATTCTTCTGTTTTGTTGATATGAAAAGCACTAGGATCAAGCATGGAACTAGTTGATAGGGAGGTGAAGTATTGAGCAGTTTTGTGAATTGCGAGTGCTGACCGGCGCCGAGGGCTGTCAATAGTGACTGTGTTGTATAGACCTGCACTATAACTAGTTGATAAATGGAAGCTGATTGTTACTACCATCATCTAGTATACAGCTTGTCCTAGATAATGTGCTGGTTTAGTTCTTTTGTACAACAATTGCCTTGCCTAGGAAAGACAACAAGCTTCTGTTCTACGAAGAACATTGGCTCACAGATCAGTGGGCCAGGGAAAGCTTCTGTTCTAAGAAAATTTTGGATTGCATTAGCAAAAATCAATATGGTTTTCTAAGAAACAGATCTATCCAAGACTGTTTAGCATGGTCGTTTGAATACCTATTCTTATGTCATGCCTCTAAGAAGCCCATTATTATTTTAAAGTTGGACTTTGCCAAAGCTTTCGACACCATAGAGCATGAAGCAATTATCCAAGTTATGCAGCATTTGGGTTTCAATGGAAAGTGGATTGATTGGGTCAGAGAAATTCTATCCACAGGAACTTCAGCTATTATGCTCAATGGGATCCCATGCAAGCAGTTGTTTGCAAACGTGGTGTACGGCAAGGAGACCCCCTTTCTGCCCTGTTATACCTGTTACTGCAGGTGATTGTGAATGATCTAATGAATCAAGGAGTCATTAATAGACCCATCGACACTCATGGTTCCGACTTCCCAATTATACAGTACGTCGACTTCCCAATTATACATTACTGCACAGTTAGCTGCTGAATTCGGATGTCAAGTGGGCTCGATGCCATTCACGTATCTGGGTCTCCCACTTGGAACTACGAGGCCTTTGATCAGAGACTTAATGCCCTTGGTGTGTACAGTAGATTGGAGTGTAAGTTGTCTGCAAGTTCTAGATTTCTCAATCAGAGAGCTCGTCTGCAGTTGATCAACTCGGCACTTTCTTCCATGCCTTGGCATTTCCTCTGTTCGCTACAGTTACCTCTCGTTCTCACAAAGCAGTTCGATAGAGTCCTTCGGCAATGTCTATGGAGAGATCACACTGATACACCAAAGCAGTCCCTCGCTTCATGGGAAATGGTGTGTCAGCCAAAACAGTCTAGTGGGCTTGGGATCGTCAACTTTCAGAAACATAATGCTGGTTTGTTGATAAAAAATTTAGACAAGTTCTACAATAGAGTTGATACGCCATGGGTTCAATTGGTTTGGTCCTCTTATTATGTTGACAAAATACCTCATGCTGAAAACTTGTGTGGGTCATTTTGGTGGCGCGACGTTATGATGTTGGTGGACAATTTCAGAAGTGAAACCTGGTAGGGGTGACACTTTCCTGTTTTGGGAGGATAAATGGCCGTTCAATGGGAGTTCGACCCCCATGAAGGATCGATTTCCATGCTTATATTCATATGTTCTAGAGGGCAAACAGTCGGCAGCCAAAGTATGTATACTCACTAGATGACTTGGCGTCAATGTTTTATATGCCACTCTCACGGCCAACTTATGAGGAGATGATAGAAGTGCAACAACTAATGCAGTCATCGCCCTTGTCTAACCAAAATGACCGTTTGGAGCTACTGCTGGGGCGACAAATACACTGCTGCCAATTTCTATGCTCACATTCAGACACATTTCTGTACCGTTGGTTTTCAAGTGGCTTTGGAAGTCAAGCTGCACTATGAAGACCAAAGTCTTTGCTTGGCTCTTGTTGAGAGATCGTTTGAATACGAGGGATCTGCTACAGCATCGACATTGGCATGTCACTAATGATAAGCATTGTGTTCTTTGCCCTTTGAGAGCCCATGAAGACCGTGTGCATCTATTCTTTGAGTGTAATTTTAGCATTCGTACATGGAACTACCTTCAAATAGATTGGGCAGGGGGAAATGGTGACTTACAAGATACTGTTGCTGCTGCCCGACAAAGTATGGACAATCAGAAATGCACTTATTTTTAGGAAGGAGAAACCCACTTTTGCAAAGTGGAAAAGTAGTTTTATACATGATATTCATCTCCTTATGCATAGGATTAAGGCCAAACATATAGATAGATACAAGGAATGGTTAGCCTCACTGCCATGAGTGGGTGTTTGTATATTAGGTAGGCATGTCCTGAACTACTGTATACAGTTTTTTTATTTAGTGAAATAAATTTTGCTGTGGGGTTGTTGCCTCATAGTTCAGGGTAAAAAAAAAGAGCTTCTGTTCTAACAACCGAAAATGGGTAACTTTTTTTTCTCAAAAAAGGGTAATGTTTATTCAGTCCTTTGTATATCAAAACTATTGTCTGAATCCCTTTGCTGTACATTGAGCTACTCCCTATGTTCCAAAATATAAAATGTTTTCCTTTTCTGAAACACATGTATATAGACGTCTTTTAAAGTGTAGGTTGAGGGGGAGTATTTAATAGCACTTTCCAGAATTTAAAATTTACATATGAATTTGCTAAAAGTTCATCAACAATTTTTTGGTTGGCAAGCATTTACAACTTACAATGACAAATCAGTCAAACCACAATAATATTCTTTTTTGTGCAACTTTGATACAAGATGGAGCCGGATGCTTCCACGAGTTGTTAAAAAGAAGTAAAAAGCCAGATCACAAACTGAAAGATACGAAAGAACAAAAGCAAGAAAAGAATGGTGATCTCATGTGAGAAAGTATCAGATTGTATAATCTCTCGGCTGAAAGTATAGCACGCACGATGCCTGCTGGCCTAACGAACTTCGTGGGCTGCTGCGGTGGCAGTGACGTAGTATGCAATGGTGATCCCCGCATGGACGAAGCACATTATCCCACCAAGGGCCAGGGTCTTGCCGTGCACGAACCCGCATGATGTCTTCGACTTGGAATTGGACATCGCCCCAGCGAGCAGGAGCGAGAACCCGACGATGAGCGCGAGCCTATTACAACATCGAACATCAGTTATCAGTCATAAACTCTTGCAGATTTGCAAAATAATTTTTAAGGTGAGAGCAAAGTTACCATGAAAGAACTATGAGAGTTGCTGCGAGTTTCCGATTGATGGATGCCCGGATGAACTCCATCTGAGAGCAGATGCAGGCACAGCCTCCTAGGAAGTTGGCCACTGCGTGAGCAACTACCAGCAGCACTGCCGCCGCGAGCCCTAGCTGGTATGCTTTATACACCGGTTTCTCGCACTGGATGAAGAGCACCGTTACCTTTTTAGTCTGCCAACAAGATTAAATAACAAGAGCTTCAGATAAAACTATTGATACAAAGCACCTGTAACTACTCTGCAATAACAACCATCCATGAAGGTATAGCTGCAATAGCTGAAGACATCAGTTTAAAACAACCTTTATTACAAAATAGTACATTTCATGAAGAAAAAACCGAGAAGATTTATCGATATCATGCAACAATACCTTGTTTTGTGCAGCCTGAGCCTGAAGTCCTAGTATGCCAGCAGTGATATCCAGGGCTAAAACCAACACGCACACAATGACAGCAGCCACCATTTTAGCCATCTTGTATTCTCAAACTTCTGTCAGCTGAGTGAAGTTGTGGGAGGAAAGATTGCCTGCTTACAATGGAGGAAGTTGTGGCCCTTTTTATTGCCAAGCACTGAATAAAGAGATCAGAGCAAAAGTGCCGCAGGAGAATTTTCTCCAACTATGACGCAGTTAGAAACAAGCTGTCAAAAGATGCTCAAAGTGTTATACTTTCCTTCGATCCTTTGTTGCATCTCAGCTTTATTCCTTCCTTGCAGTACACAAGTAAATATTGGCATCTCCAGTATGAAAGCCACCCCATCCCATATTCAGGCTACTTTTGCAGATTCTTGTTTCACACAAGGTTTGTAAAGCTACTGGAAAACTGAAAACAGAGGGAAAAGTATCGGTCTGATTTGCTCAAAGAAAACAATCTTCTTAGCACGTCATAAAGGCCAACTTTTCAAAGATTGATAAGAGCATATAAGAAGCTACTAACAAAGACATGCAAACAAGTTTTGACAGCAGTAAAATGACAGGGGAAAACAAGGCAAATGTGCATATAAAGGGGAATCAAACATGCACTTTACTATTTCAAAATATGAGATAGATTAAAAAATTATAAGTTTACCAAGACTTTCATCCTGACCAATGAAGCTTCTCCAGTCCAGAATTTGATTCCAAACTTCTGAATGATCAGCCGTCGGCAATTTTTGTTTAGCCTAACATTCTATATGATAACAACTGCTCAATATGCAACCTAAGCACAAGATATTTAATCAGAGCATATTATCAGATGTACTGAAACTAGCCAAATTCCCCACACAAATGTGTGATCAGATACTACAATTACTAAAATGGAATTTTATTTGTATGAACTTAGGTTATAAGCCATAGCAGTTATCATGTAATCTCAATAGACAAGAACAAACATGACAAGACAAAGACTTGAAAAAAAATCTCATAAAACCATAAATTAACAAACAACGGAAACTATGCCAAAAGTCAGGTATGCCATGTTCGAGTGTCACACTACAGGCAACATATAAAATCAGGGAAGTAGCTTGTAGGTCAACTGTATCAACTCTGCTATGGATTTCACATTTGATATTTCAGAAAGTGAAAATCAAGTTCTTGCTGCTTATCACTCAATAGTTGCTTGGTTTTAGTTCCATCAAATTGCAGCGCAGGCCTAGATCACAAAGAATTAGCATGCCTTCGGATAAAGACAAGGTGGAACAATCATTCAGTTGGACATACCTAGTTACCAGTAGTCACCACAAGAGCATGTTCCAAGTTTAAAGTGATGAAACCTGCTAGCATCTCTTACAGTAATCTCTCTCTTTGTAACTTGTGTCACAAATTTGATCACCGTGTGGCAGTCGCGGCATAACCGATGGTTTTGGTTGATCGTCAAGGGAGCAGATGGAGATGTGCTGATAAGGCCAAAAGCAACTGCAAGCTTTTCACTATGGTAAACTTTTGATGTCTCATGCTCATCAGGAAGAATATCTGGTAGCAATTCTTCCTCCTCGCTGACATAACCAAGTCCTTTTATCGTCTCCATTAATGTATCTAGCCTGCGGTAAATTTCTGAACTTTTTGGGTTGAGACTATCATTAAAGAAAAACCTGTGACCTTTTTTCTTGAGTGTGATCCAGCTACAAGCAGCACCCATATATAACCCTGCCTTCTTTAAGGTGTTAACTACAGTCAAAGCTTCATCATGTTTCCCAGAGCTAATATACAAGTTGAGAAGCACAATGTAATTGTTCACTTTCTGAGGTTCCATCGCCAAGAGCTGCTCCGCGGCTAATCTAGCAAGCTGAATATTCTTGTTAATCCTACAAGCGGTGAGCAAGGCTCCCCACATATTGGCAGTTGGGGTGAATGGTGCTTTCCTTATCATTGAATAGGCTTCATCTAGTAGCCCCTGCCGGCCAAAAAGCTCAATAACACAAGCATAGTGCATTGCACGAGGTTTCGTTTTTGGATTTTGAGCCATGAACTGGAAAATCCTCTTCCCTTTGTCGATAAAGCCGGAAAATCTACATGCATTTAGCACCCCCAGAAACGTCACGTGGTTTGGAGCAATCCCTTCAGCTATCAGCCTTTCAAACATCTCAATAGCCTTAGTCCCCATGCCATGGTAACCATACCCTGCTATTAGAGCATTCCAAGAGATGAGGTTCCTGCTAGGCATCCTCTCAAAAACATGCCTTGCATCTTCCATCTGACCCCACTTACAGTACAGATCAACAAGTGCAGTATTCCCAACAATGTCCATCTGCAGCCCACTTTGGATCAGGCCAGCATGCATTTGCTTTGCATGCTCCAGCAAACCCAACCTAGAGAAAACCCTGAGCATCGTCGAGAATGTGAACTGATCCAAGCCAACACCACTCTGGCACATGTCGTGGTACAGGTCCAACGCCTGGTCACTGCACCCATGAAGGAAATATGCGGCCAACATCGTGTTCCACGCCACGACACTTCTCCAAGGTATCCCATCGAACACACGCCTCGCCTCATCAACCCGCCCGCACTTGCTATACATGTCGATGAGCGCACATGGCAGGTACTGGTCCTCGCACATCCCCATCTTGGCGACGCAACAATGCAGCTCCCGTCCAGCATGCACCGACCCCAACACCGTGGCCGCACGGACAGCCACCACGAGCACCCTAGGCCCAGCACCCACGCCCACCTCTTCCCACAGCTCCCCGAACAGCGCCAGCGCGCCGCGGGGACGCTTCCCGTCAACCAGCCCGCCCATCATCACACCCCAGGTGACCCTGCTACGGGCTGGCATTCCCTCGAACACCTCGCGCGCCTCCGTGAGCATCCCGCACACCAAATACATCCCCAGCACCCGGTTCCACATGTACTGGTCGGGCTCGAACCCGGAGCTCTCCATGTGCCAGAGCACCGCCGCCGCGGCCCCGGCCTCTCTCAGCGCGGAGGCAGCCGTGACCAGCGCGTCGTAGGTGGGCGCCGGGAGAGCCACGAAGGGGGCGCCAGCGCGGGCGTCCCGGAGCGCGTCGCAGGCTTCCCGGTGCCGCCCCTCGGTGACCAGCTGCTCGATGGCGGCGCAGAGGGAAGGGAGGTCGACGGGGCTGCTGCGCCGACGCCCGTGGAGGAGCGCCTGCCGTGGGAGCTGCGGCCGGGGCTTGAGCGGTTCCAGCAAGCAGGCGGAGACGGTGTTGGCCGTCGGCGTGGCCGTGGCTTTGGTGTGGTGGATGGTGGTGCTGGGGTGGAGCGTCGGGAGGCTGCGGAGGGGCGTGAGCTGCAGCTCCATGGATGTGGATGGCAAACCGAGCTGAATTCGGAGGGGATTGAGGCTAAATTTTGAGAAATCGAGGTGAATTTGTGGCGAAGGTGGCGAGGTTTTGGGGGGTTTTTGGAGGGGATATCGTTTGAGCTCAGGGGAGCAAGGGGATATCGTTTGAACCTTTTTTTTTTCTTCACTGAGCTGGTTTGCACACAGTAGGTCTACGCGGGAATGCTCCACGGACATGTGATGCCGGCCCCACTTTTCATCGGCTTGTGGATGGGATTTATTATGCGGACGGCTGGTGTACCCGTGAGATTAGGGCTGTCAACGAGCCGCGAATATTGTTAGGCTCGGCTCGAGCTCGGTAGAAGCTCGAGCCGAGCTCGAGCGAGTCTAGGTTGGCCTTCGAGCCTACATCTAAGTTTGAGTTCGGCTCGACCAAAGCTCGAGTAGGCTTGCTCGGTTCGTTGAAGCTCGGTAAGAAAATTTTAGTACATCGACATGCAGCTAGTAAAGCTTAAAAACGGAATAGCAGAAATGGCTTGAAGTTTCATATAATAGTAATATAGTGCCAACATGCAAGCAAAATTATTTTAGCGGTCTTACAACAAATGAAATAATAATAGTAGTCTCAATTTTGCGGCTGTACAAAAATCACGAGCTCTATCGAACTGTTTGAGTTCGGCTCGACTAAGCTCGCGAGCTCGAAAACAGACTCGAGTTTGGTTTGTTAGAGAGACGAATCAAGTTCGAGTCGAGCTGTTAACGCGTCGAACTCGCACAGTTTGTCAAGACTGAACTTTTTTAACAGCCATACGTGAGATGGCCGGAGGAAGAAGATTTTTGGCGGTTTTCAAGTGGCAGCACGTAGTGTTTAATGATGCATGTGGGAATGTGGGATGGACCCGCCTCCCGCCTAATCAGTCCGCCGGGACACAGTGGGATTAACGGGATCAAACTACCAATCAGTGCAACTCGGGCCGAACGGCCTAGAGTCTAGCAGCTGCACCATTAACTCCTCTCCGCATGGACTAAGTTGTCTCCAGAATACTTCTGTACGCTGCCCGGTTACAGGTGGGATTAATAGGACAGTTAGCGGTAATCATGTCGGGACAATCGGATATTAGAAATAGAACAGATGGGCTCAGCTGGTGGGATGGGAGGCGGGTTTGGCGGCAGGCCCGTCCCAGTTGCATCGTTAGTAGTGTTGCATAAGTCATGACACGACAATGTTTAAGTTCTCTAAACATTGGTAGTTGCATCGTTAGTAGTGTTGCATAAGTCATGACACGACAATGTTTAAGTTCTCTAAACATTGGTAGTGTCTCGATTTAAACTTACTTTCTTCTGTTCAATGGTTTTAACTTTATAAAATGTAGTGAAATATTTAGATTAGATGCATCCATATCTAGATAAAGTTGAGGGCTTGATCTTATTAATATGGATCGGAGGGAGTAGATAAAGAAGAATAGGGTAAACATTCTCTTGCTATTCATCGTTCATGCGATGGGGATTGGGAAAGTCATGACCCACAATATAAATCACGCTATTAGGTAAAAATAATTACAGGTAACCTATGTGACGCACATGGTAGGCGATGCCTTGTGGGTAAATAGCCATGTGGTGCCCTCTCGGTGGATTAACTTTTAAGTTTTGTAAAAAAACAAAAAAAATGAAAAATACTTTTAAAAATAAAATCCTTTCACATATAGGGTGGTTATGTAGTTTAGTTTCTAGGAAAATTAACAAACATAAATTTGGACTTTCCTGAAAAAAGTCATGTCACGGTAAAACGGTTATAACTTTTGCATACAATGTAAAAAAAAATCAGTATATCAAAATGATGAGCACGAAATTTCGCATCCGCTCGCAACCATCTTTGATTGTTTAGTGATTTTTTAGATTTTCAAAATTTGAAAAGGATAAAAAGGTATGACAGACATAAGAAATTTTCCTGAAAAAAAAAGATGGGGCCACTTAACCGTGGCACACCATGTAGTACACCACAAGTAAGTGTGGGAGGGATTCGAAATTCGAATCCGGCTGGCCAGCTACCCCCTCTCCTTTTTACCTCCCATTCTTCTCCTTCTCCTCCCTTCTTCTTCTCCTTTTCGTTTTACTTCTCCTTTCTTCTTATCGTTTTCCTTTTCCTTCTCCTTCTCCTTCTCCTTTCTCTGGCCTCCTCTCTCGGGCCTCCTTGCTCCGGCCTCCTCCTTCTCCTTCTCTCCTTGCAGTGACGACGGCGGCCTCCCCTCCTCCTTGTAGTGACGATGGCAACGGCGGCCTCCTCCTTCTCCTCTTTGTAGTGACGACGGTGGCCTCCTCCTCCTCCTTGAAGTGACGATCGCGACCTCTCCGATGAGGCAACAGTGGTGACCTCTCCGACGAGGCAATAACAACCGCGCTGACAACGACTGCTCCGGTACGCCACGGGTAAATTTTTTATCCGCAGCACACCATGCAGTGCGCTGTGGGTAAAATCTACCCGCAGCACGCGGCTTGTGGCGCACTGCAGGTGCATTATGGATGATCGATCGATTTTGATGTGCCACGGGTGCTATTTCCTAATAGTGTCGGTTTATTGAGACAAAAATAGATATGTTTCTTTCTTTTCATTTACTCTTGTGGGGATTAGGGTATGCATCTTTTCAATACAGAGGTCAGATGCTCGCACCCTCCATTTTAAAAAAAAGTACTTTTGTGATGTCAAAGCAAATTTGTAGTGATATATTGGTCAACACGGACAAACATATTGACAGATCCTAAGAAAAATATAATACCTTTACTGAATTACCACCTATTTTAACTAGTATTGCCATCTATCCAATGTCTATGTATGGAATGGTCTCAATTTATCTAGATATGATTGTATTTAGTCAAAATACTTAATTAGATACATACAAATCTAGATAAAATTAAGGATATTAATATGGAGCGAGTAGTTAGAGGTTATTAATTTTAAGAGTTTTTATATTTTTATTATACCAGCTTCGTTCCGAATGTGACAATTGAAAATTAGATCAAGTTTATAGGAAAACTATTTACGACTATAGTGAAAGTTGCATGTCACGATGTGCCTAGTGATATTGGTTTGACAACGTAAGTGCTAATATTTTTGTCTACTCCCTCTAGCTCTCAAAATAGATATTGTAAATTTGTCTCAATTTTACAATATCTATTTCAAGACGAAGAGAGTATAATGTGATCAAATTTTATATTTTTAGACTTCAAATAATTTTACTAGATATTAAGAAAAATGTATACACGATAAGAGCATCTCCATATGAGAGGCCTCAATAACGCTCCCGATAGGCCCGTGAGGACTAGGCCCAGTTTTTGGCTCATAACACGGTCCCGATAACCCGCCAGCCTATTTTAAAGTCCAATACAACAGCCGACAACCCCAAGCTGGCCCCTGCCCACAAGGCCCGTGCTGGGAGCCCCGGTACCTCAATCCATGCCAGATTACGCCATCGGGTCAACCTTGGCAGCCAAATAAACCCGTTCTCCACCCTCTCCAACACTCCCCATCTGCCTCCTGTAACACCCCGGCTTCTTCGGACCAACGGTTGTTACTCCTGACAGCTCAATAGGATCTCTAGACTAACCCCATAGACTAATACTAGTCTTTTCTGCGTACTTTGTCCTCACTCGTGTGCATCCGGTACGCACTTTTCGGTCAGTCACTCATCCTCAAATTTCTCTAGGCCAATTACGCTTAACCTTAGAGTTCTTTTAAGATGAGCTTTCGGAAAAGAAGTTGCAGCTTATTAGTATGAGGATACTATCAATCCTATTAAGCCATGAGTCTCACATACACCCACCCTTAGAAGATCGACGCCCTCGTCGATCAACCACAAGTCAGGAACCTCCCCTCTTGGCATACATCTACGCGTCTAGTGCCGTCACATGTGCCATGTCGTGTCCACTCCAGGACACACACGTCATGCTCCACATGTCCACCCCTGACCCGCGCACGCCCTGTGTAACCGCGAGGTTCATATCTAATACCACTTATAACACCCCGGCCTCTCTAGACCAGCGGCTATCACTCCTGGCAGCTCAATAGGATCTCTAGGCTGACCCCACAGACCAACACTAGCTTTTCTGCGCATTTTGTCCTCATTCGTGCGCACCCGGTACCCACTTACTAGTCGGTCACCCATCGTTAAATTGCTCTAGGCTAAGCACGCTTAACCCTAGAGTTTTTTTCAAATGAGCTTCCGGAAAAGAAGTTGCAATTTGTTGGTATGGTACACTATTAATCCTATTAAGCCATGCGCAAGGGACTCACACCTCCCGACCCCTGAATCTCCAATCGATTATTTCAATTGTTGTATAGATTTTTCTATGAGACCACTTGCATGTACTAGATGATGAAGATGCTTGTATTTGTTGCATGTGTAGTTGGAATATGCATACATTTCTTGTATGGTTTAAATTGTATTGTGGTTTAAATCCACCATTTGTGATGCTTGGATGTCTGTGTCATCATTGATGACACAACCTTATTAATGGTCGTGGACACCATATCTCCCATGTAACATCCCAAAAATGTTGAACAATGATTATCAAATTTCAATCACCAAAATTAGGGTTAACAAAAACTTGTGTTAATTCAAATCATTATGAATGCATGTGTGTATGTGATGATTGTGTGAATACATGAATGGACTTGTGTGATTGATCTAAATATCAAGGAATGGTTTAAAGATGAATATAACATCATCTAAAACATTTCCAAGCAGAAACAAATCAAGAAAAAATCAAAAACAAATCAAATAAGGCAAATGGTTATTTTTGTCAATCTTGCTCACTAGGCCACTTTGAGTGTTTCTAGTCCAATATTTCAAACAGAAACTTTTCCAATTCTTTTCACCCCTTGCTAGACCAAGTAAAAGTGAATCAAAGCCCACCTTTCAAACTTGCAGAAACATTTGGCAAACCCATTCAAATGACAATTTAAAATTGAATCTATAACATATGTGAAGATCACACATTTTCAAAACTCAACCAAACCAGTGCCCCTTGACCAATCCAACTGACTAGAGACTCCCTAGTATATAACTAGCAAACCCACCAAGTTTGAATCCAAAATTCAAATTTGAATCTCTTGCGGCCATTTCATCAAACACCTTGTAAGCAGCAAACAAACAAACACAAAACATTATTAGAAGCAGTGATTTTGGCCAACCTTGTTCCCTCTCTAGGTCACTCTACACTCTCAGTAGATGATCAAACTAAGTTAACTAGCCTTAGGGCCTGTTTGTTTGGGCTGTGGTTGGCTGGCTGTGGGTCATTTGTCTTCTTTGTGCGGAAAGCTTGTGTAGGAAAAACTACTTCTCGAGTTTGACCGTTGGTAACTTGGTGGTGTTGACTATATGCTAAAAAATTGTCTGTAATGTTCCTGTAATTTATATAACATATTTTCATTATTAAAGTGCATAAATGCATATATTGTTATTGACTGACTAGGCGTTGAGCAGCGGCCGGCCATGGTGACTATAGCTGAAGTACATTTTTTTTCTACAGCAGAAGTATAAAAAAGGACACTTGCTGTTACATATTTTTTTATAGTAAAAGGATAATATGTCTGGTTGTATGCTTTAAAATTTTCAATTAAAAAAAAGAGAGAATAAAAAGGAAAAAAAACCAGCCGTTGTCCTCTCTCTCCTTTATCTTCTCCTCTTCCTTATCTCTCTGTTTCACGTCCTCCACCCAGCGACGCTGCTCCCCGCCACTCACGTGCACCTCCGCCACCTAGCTCTGCCACCGGACGCTGCTCTTCTTCTCATCCCCGGCCTCTCCTTCTTCCCTCCCACGCTTGCTCCCCGACGCCTAGTCACCATGGCCGGCCGCTGCTCCCGCACCTCAACGCCTAGTCACCATGGCCGGCCGCTGCTCCCCGACGCATAGTCACCATGGCCGGCCGCTGCTCCCGCACCATGGATGACCGCTGCTCCCGCACCATGGCCGGCCGCTGCTCCCGCACATCCAGGAACGAGGTCGGGCGAGGAGGAGGTCAGCCTTGGGATGGGGATGGGGTCAGCCTTGGAACTGACTTGGGATGGGGAGGAGGTCGGCCGGGGACGAGGTTGGCCCGGGGGGTGGGGGATGGGGTCGGGCGGTCGGCCGACGGGGGTCGGGCAAGAACAGCGAGGAGGAGGTCCATCGGTCCGGTCGGTGGGGTGGTGATACGGCTCAGGATGGCAGTTTGCTTGTAATTTCCTCTAACCAAATGTCCAAAGATGAAAACACTTCGCTCGCAGCCCCGAGAAGCACCTGCGGACCTGCTTCCCCGTATCTCCTGTTTCGCCAACCACTTTGGCCGAAGCCCATCGCGCAGCTGTGCCGTTTGGTCAGTTTGTCTGGCTTTTTCCACTGGAAAGCCACCAAAAGCCCAAACAAACACCCCCTTAGCACCACTGTGAGCATGCATAGCCATCAATGGTGACCATGCCGAGAGCACCCTTGCCACCCCCATGTCGCCAGCGAGCTAGGAGAAGCTCTAGCCTCGCCAACCTTGTCTGGGACACGCAACACCGTCCACCGCTACCTCGTGTCCAAGCCTCGAGCGCAGCCAGCCACTGGACCACACGACAAGCTCGCGACCAGCTTCTCTACGAGCGCGCCAGAGCGCCGCACGCGACACCAGCCCACAGACCGCGTGCCGCCCTCGCCACTTGCGTGCGTAATCGCCAGCCCCCCAGCAACCCACCAGACAACCCCGTTCACCGCCGCGCGGACCATGGACGTTGTGCGCCATTAAAATCACCGTCGGACCCGCCCAGAGCGTCGCGACATTCCGACTGTTCCGTACCGCCCCACGCCTCGCCATCAAGCCGTTGAGCTTCGCCAGGAGGCAACGCACCGTTCCTATCGTCGCCCATGCCATTAGCACGCTGTGCTGAAGACCACGACGAGCTCCACCCGTGCCCGTCGGTCCTCTTCAGGCACTATAAAAGGAGGCCACCCCCGTTCGATTTGAGCACACCATCTCACTTCCCACCTCTCACCGATCACACCCACTCACCCCCGGAGCAAGGCGAGCACCAGGTGGCCAAAATTTCACCGGAGTTCGTCGTTGTAGAGGAGGAGAGGCGTTGTCGATTGGAGCCGCCCCAGGAGGAGCTGTCGGTACCAGGAGGATCGCCGTTGTCGACTTCGTCGTTCGCCCCCATCGCCGACCATCGCCGGAGCCCCGGTGATCCCCCGTCGACCCTCACTGGCCGCGCTAGGGTTCAACCTCGGCGCGTCCTGTTCAGGCGTGGACGATGAACCACAACCATAGGATTAGAGCTAGAGACCACCACGTACCGCTTTCCTACTCTCTGCCTCACTAACGAGTGGGGACAACCACTTAATCAGCCCGCGCGCGTTATGCATAGTGGGCCGGCCCAGTTAAACATCCCGCGTGACCCAGCAATTCAAATCTAGGTTTTTCCATTTAGTTCTAAACTTAGTTCTGTACCCAGATTCAGAAATCAACCCAGCTCGATTCACTAAACCAAAATGCATGAAACCAATTTTGTTAGAAAGATACTGGAGTGCTTAATCCAAGCCCGTTGGATTCAAACCAATTGGAGTTGTAGACCACCCATGGTAAAAATAACAAGGCAGAAGCTTTTCTGCATTCAAATATTTTTGAAAATTCAACCATAAAAGCTTTTGAGTTGATTCCAACTCTCAAAAATAATATTTAACCATACCTTTCAAAATATATAAAAATATCTAGGTTTACTTGCAGAAATAATGATCAAGTAACAAAATAATGCCCCATAGGCCATTCTAGTCATTTTATTTAATAAAAATAAAAAAGGTTAAACTTTATTAAATTGTGACACCACTTTAAATCACATTCCCATGTACTGAAATATGTGGTGATGACATGTGTCAACATGATCCCATGTTTGAGTTGGATAATATTAAATCTTAAGTAGTTTTTTAATGAGTAGAAATTACTTTTCTAAAATAAAATAAATAAGGCAAGTGCTTTAATCTTTGTGATAATAGGGATGATGCTAGATCATCTAGTGTGAACCTTGGTGTGCTAAATAGAGTAGTTAATAATTGTGTGGTGATTGTGTACCTCGTATTTATTTATAGATGCTAGTACCGACCAAGGATACGAGGAGGAAGGAGGATACTACGAGGAAGAAGCCGAGGAGAACTTCAACCACTACTCTGCATAAGGCAAGCCTAATACTACCAGTTGACTTGGAAAGCTATTGACTTTGCAAGCTAACCCTTGCAACTATGAAAGTTAGATAATCTATGCCATGCATTGAGCATGCTTGGTTAGATACATTTG
Organism: Avena insularis; assembly: GCA_023614405.1. Classification (NCBI taxonomy): domain Eukaryota; kingdom Viridiplantae; phylum Streptophyta; class Magnoliopsida; order Poales; family Poaceae; genus Avena; species Avena insularis. Next base: position 361,562,353 of record CM042697.1, read on the forward strand.
ATGATACCCTATCCTAGTTTTACTTGCAAGTTTAGTACTTTATTTCTTTATTAAAGCTTTCTCTTAGAGTTTACTTAGTGACTTGTAGATTTCAGAAAGATATTTAAAGGTAGCATAAAGAGCATAAAACTTGGCCTAAGTTAGATAATCTTGATGTCATCCTGAGGCATGAGATTGAAAGAAGATGAGATACACTGATTACCACCCCTCATTAGTGTTTACGCCCACCTGTAGTTGCTAGTGCTAAGCATAAAACTTGATCAACTTTAGATGGGAATACTTGGTGAAAATGGTTATGAAAACCTTAGAATGATGAGTCATTCTACTGAAATGTTTTGACATGTGTTCTTGAACACCAGATGATTTTGATGATGAAAATGTTAAGGCATGAGCCTTAGCCCTTTACAAAACTGATGGTTGTCTGGATGCGATACCATTCCAATTTTACCGTACAACCACAATACCCGAAATCTGGGTAGGGCTTGACTGGAAATTTATATACCTTAGTATGGGTTCCCTTGCTGCCAAGGTCTAAGCGGAGGCTACCTTGTGAAGATTGTCCACATGTGCAGTTCCCAAGATGACAGTTGGTCATGGTTGGGAGGCCAAACTCACAGGAGAGGTGCCTATACTAGGGCGTGTAATTGAAAGGTTAGGATTGATTATCCGCATACTGAGTATGGTGAATTCAGGATTGTTCCTGACGGATGTATTGAATGTTGTGGTGAAAGTGTACAATCTCTGCAGAGTGTCAAACTATTCGAATAGCCGCGCCCGCGATTATGGACAGTTAGAGTGGCCATACTGTTCCGTCGTCAGATGTTTTCAAAATGACTTATGAAATGATTTATGACTTTGACTTGACCACAACAGAGTTGTGACATGAAATTCAAGTTCCCACTTAGGTGTTATAAAACTTTTAATTTGCTTCTGAACTTAGTAGAGGTAAATCTGGCTTTTTGCAAAATAACCCTAGAGATTAGTACTTCCTATTCCAAAACCACTTCACTTGTTAGTATTAGTTTGCGAGTACTTAAAGAGTACTCATGGCTTTGTCCCTGGCTATTTCCATGGCCAGACTATGAGGAGTAGTATCAAGAAGACAGACAGCGGGAAGGTTACGACAACTAGGATCATCTCCCATCGTCAGCATTGCATGTGACATGAAGATGGAGCCTCGCCTACGCTATCGTTATTATTACATTATTTCCGCTGCTTGAATTGTATTAAGACTGGATCATGAGATCCTTATTTGTGTAAGACCTTATGTACGGTTTGTAATGGATGATGTACTGTGATATCCAATCTGTTATGTCTCGCAAAAATGTAAATCCTGGGATTGCGATGTATGGCATAACAGGCATCTGGGATTAAAAATCTGGGTGTTGACAAGTTGGTATCATAGCCATCTTGACCATAGGAGACCCTAGTTTAGAATGGATGTTTGAATCAAAAACTTAGTTTCAGAACCAAGGAAGTGAGTATTTACGAAAACTTATTCTCATCCTTATCACTTAGACTCTTTCATGAAAATTAATGTTCCTCAAAAAAAAATCTTGCAAACTTACATAAAATTTGACACACTTGATCACTCTACTAACTTACCCATCCTATATTCTTATAGATGGACGTGAAGTATAACAAGTTTTATCAGTTGGGGAATGGAGGAGACGTCATCTTTGAGCGTGACCTGGACCAGCTGTCAGAGATGCTGGAGCGTCCGCATCCCGAGTTCTTCGGAGCTCAGCTCAATGATCAGGAAGGGGAGGATTTGTAGTGGCTAGTTGTTGTAAGTCTCCGGGGAAAGATTGAAGCCCCCACCTCAGAGGGAATTCAGTTCACCTTGAGAGAGAACAACTGGCTCGATGGACTTGCCAGGGCCATGCAGGAAGCTCTTGCCCGTTTGTGTGGGCAGAGTATCAATCAGATCAAGGGTACCCGCTTTGAGTTCTACCCAAGGCATGGTGTTATGGGACAGCCATTGGAGGCCCCATATCACCATGAGCTGAAGAGTCAATTGGACCACCTCAGCTTCATGATGTATGACTGTCAGAAGGAGTTAGACAATGCCTGCTCCTACGCCAACCACAAGTACGCCATCACCAACAAGAAGGATCAGAACATTTCCATGTTAGTGAAGGATCGCCAGTCTCGTCGCCGTCAGCTCGACAAGAAGGAGCGCATCATTGCCTGTCTTCGCCACCGGATCACAGAGTTGGTGGAGACTATCCACGAGAGAGACATGCAGTTGGAAGAGAGGGAGAATGCAGGGGAAGACCTTCGTGGAGACCCCTACTCCTATCTCAGTGATGATGATGACTTTCTGGAGGATCAGGCCATGGACTTCTTCACCGATGAGGATGACTTCCCCTTCATCGATGATGATGATGAGGATGATGAGGACACTGACTCCAAGGAGTAGTAGCACTTGAGCACTAGCGTTAGTGAGTTGTATTCGGTCCCACTGTATCGTAGTTTCACAGAATGGTTCTTAAAACCATCTATTTTCCTTTGTTGTGGTGTGTGTTTGTATCGTGTGCCATGAATGAATGAATGAAAAGAAAGTTGCTAGAAAAATCTGAGTCAAACTTTGAAACTTTTCAAACACAAAACTCCGGAACCTTAGAAATTTCCTTCTTTTCTCATGATCTATCTCAAATCTTCAGATGCCTCGCGGAGGAAGCACTTCATCCCCATACTAGATGTTGCAAATCTTGCAAATGTTGGTTTCTGACCGCGAAGCCGAAAGAGCCGAACGTCAAGCCAACTTAGCCACCCTTCAACAGATAGCTCAGATGGCCAACAACAATCAAGGCCATGGAAATCAGGACAACCATGGATCTAGGATCAAGAATTTCCAGAACACCAATCCACCCGTTTTCACTAAGTCAGAAGATCCCCTCGATGCCGATGATTGGTTGCAAACCATGGAGAACAATCTGGAAGTTGCAGGAGTGGAAGCTAACGAGAAAGTGTTGTTTGTTACCCACTACCTGGCTGGAGATGCAAGAGCATGGTGGAACAGTGTTCGCGCGATGACAGGAGGTCAGATGATGACTTGGGAAGAGTTCAAAGTCAAGTTCAGCAGAACCCATGTGCCACCGGGTTTGATCAAGAGGATGAGAGATGAATTCAGGGAACTGAAGCAAGGGAGGATGACCGTCGTGGAATACCGTGACAATCTTGTCATTGGCTAGGTATGCACCGGATGAGATAGATATTGAAGCCAAGAAGAAGGAGAGGTTCCTGAATGGTCTGCACAATGAAATGCAGACAGTGTTAGTCAATATCCCCTTTGCTGATATTGAAGACTTAGTGGATTCCGCCATTCAGATGGAAGGAAAGATCAACCAAGCTAATGAGAACCGCAAGCGTCGCATGATGCATCAACCAGGAACCCACCATACACCAAAGTATCGCCCAACCCATCTCCAGGATTTTCCCCAAGAACCAACAAACCCCCGATGAACCGTCCAACTTATCCCAACCGTGGAAACCCAAGGCCCGGAGGAAACCACAACAACCCCGACAACTCCAATCGTGCTCCACCCAAGTTCAACAACAACAATGTCGCCACTAACACCGACACTGCCCCAAGGACTGGAAGCAATGTTGTGCATGTTGCAGCAAAGGACAAGTCCCAAGTAACTTGTTATGAATGTGGAACCCGGATAGGAGACATGCTATGAGGATACCCATATAGCATATCCCCAACAGTAGCCCCCGGAGAACTCCGAGATCTTGCGTCGTCTTGCCTCTTCACGTTGAATGCTCTGTCTAGATGGATGTCGGGAAATCTTCAAGCAACATCTTGTAGTCCTCCCAAAGAACCCTGCAAGGTTTTCTCCGTCTTCAATTTGTAAGTCGGAGAATTGCTGAATCTTCTATCATACTTTTCCGTAGCCGGATTAGATCCGTCCATGCCGGAATATTCTGATGTGATGGTTAATCTGCCAGTGACAGCTAGGGCGACATAGACATAGGTCAGCAATGCCTCGTAAGTCACACATGCAGAAAATGCAATCATGTCTGTTTTTCCCGCGCGAGCGATACGAACCGTTGGCGGTGACGGTTGGGAACATGGAGAAATTTCCGCGCACGCGCCTACACACGTCGCCCACATGACAACCGTTTGATCATGCTACACGGATCTCGATGCCGGAGATTATAAATTGTGACAGCGGTGGAAATTTTACTTTTCACCTCATTCTCCTCTGCATCGTCTTCTTCCTCCCTCGAGCGCCTCCTTGAGCTCTCCGGTCACCGTGCAAAAAACCCTAGCTCCTCGACCTTTCCCAGTCACCACCGCAACCTCCCAATGGCCAGCAGTAGCTCCGCCCTCTCCATGGCAGCATCAGGCGATGCCGCGGCAAAGCCGACGAACACCGTCATCGTGCCCCTAGAGGGCCTGGTGATTCCCAAATCCGTGGTGGTTGAATCCACCGACGACGACCACAACTCAGTGGCGCTGGAGCTGCTAGAGGAGGAGAACGACTCCCACAAGGGGGACTGGCGCAGTTCGGATATTACGGACCGCGACATCAAGAATATGATCATCGAGGGCTACCTCCCCGCGACGGAGGGGCTCACCTGGCGGGAGGCGCCGGCCGGCGAGGTCACCCCTTCTCCCCAAGCCAGAGAGAAGGTGTACCTCAAAGCTCAAATGGTACGTGGCGTCTCCCTGCCCATCTCCAATTTCTTCCTAGCTGTCCTCAACCATTACCGAGTACAGCCTCAAAACCTCTCCCCCAATAGCATACTCGCACTTAGCAAGAACTGGCAATGGACGTACTTCTACGGCCCAGATATCCCTCTGGCCGGCCGATAAGCGACGTATCCGAACTTCGTCGATGGAGCTGCCGCCGAAGCCTCGACATGGAGATCCCAGGCCTCCCTTCCCTCCAACATCGACGCTTCCTGCGCTATAAGGCGGATAGAGTGGTTCGTAGAGACGGGCCTGACCGGATTGGACCTGGCCATGTGTTGGTTCGTCAGGCGGATCCAGCCTCTGCAGCACTACTTGAAGTTGATGCACGAGTATACCAACGAGAGGAAGGATAGCCTTCGCATCTCCAAGGACAACTTTTCGAGCAACTCCGTCAAGTTCCGCCTCAAGGAAATCGTCAAGGTGAAGGATAGGAAGCATGGCTTCACCATCACCTACGACATGTTCGTAGAGAGCAAGTGCCCAAAGGTACCTCTTTGTTTTTCGTGTATGACATATACTCCAGTTCTTCCTTCTAGCAATTACCATCTCATCTAACACTTTGGGTTTTCAGTTAACACCTTAGCGATCTAGAGGAGGATAGCATGGTTGTCCAAATATATGATCCAAAGATGAAGGAAGTCATCATCGTGTCCGACGACGATGTCCCGTTGGCGTGAAAGCGGAAGAGCTCCACCTCTGACGCTGTCGACGGAGGCAAGAAGAAGAAGAAGACGGAGGGTGGAGCCTCCAAGAAGACTACCGCCGCCCTGGAGGCGGAGAAAAGAAAGGTTACCGGGATCCCTTTTGCCAAAGCACCCACTCTTGTGTAAGCTTCTTTCTCTTCGACATTGTCCATTGTTTGTCTTATTCCTGTACTTATACTTTTTGTACGTTTCAGGAAAAAGGCTACTACCAGTTTGAAGAAGACCTCCAAAACTTTGGGGGCTTCTAGAAACATTAAGGATATGTTGCATCATGATGTGTCTCCCCACGCATCTCCCGCCATCACCCCTGTCACTCCCAGTGTCCAGCCCACGTCCACTCCGACAAGCTCACAGGCCAAAGAACCATCTGGCCCTTCCGCCATGGAAGTGGACTCAGGTGCCTCCAGCTGCCAGCAAATCGGCGACGAGAAGAAAGTGCCGCAACCCAAATGGCTGAAGCTTCGGCTAAGGATGCCATCGGTAGCGGTAAGGCGGTGGTGGAGGGTGGTACGTCTGCCGAAGGCGGCGCCTCCGCACCTAGGAAGACCATATAATTCCCAAAGATAGTCTATCTGGCACTTACACCGGGTAGCTCCGCTTTGGTTCTTGGTGTGGCGCCGACATCTACAACATGTGGTCTTGAGAAACTTCTCCGGCAAGCAGAAATCCTGCAAGGGAACAACCTTTCTTTTGGCAAGTTGCTTGCTGAGAGCGCTACCAACCTCAATATCATTGCACTTCTAAGTTTTATTTGCCTTTTACATTTCATATGAGTATCACACTGTAGCCCCCAAGGACTTAGACGGAAAACCATAGGTCTTTGCATCTAAATGCTCTAAGAGTGACTAAGCTAGAAAACTTCTCACTGTAGCCCCCAAGCATATAGTTTGAATGAATTATTCTGACTAGATACTTTCAGAGTAGCATACGCAGTGTTTGTGAATTTCGATACTGTAGCCCCCAAGCTTCTAGTTGTAACTGAATTAGTTCCGACTAGATGCTTAAAGAGAAGCTAAGCATATGACTAAGTTAAAAACTTTATACTGTAGCCCCCAAGCTTCTAGTTGTAACTAAATTAGTTCCGACTAGATGCTTAAAGAAAGACTAAGCATATTGCTAAGTTAAAAAACTCTCGATGTAGCCCCTGAGCTTCTAGGTGGAATTTTTCCAGCTAGATGCTCCAAGTAGATTGAACAACGTCAACTTTTCTCTTCTCACAGAATGAAAATGCTCGGAGAGGCGTGGATAATGACAAGTACCAGAAGATGCACGGACTTGGAAGCTGAAAGGGTAAAACTGCCTTCTTGAAGGAACAAATCATCAAGAGCAAGCGTCTGTTTTTTCCTTTCTTTTTCGTATTCCGACTTGGTCTTGTGCCAACATTCTCCGAGTACTCACTTGTGTACTGCTCTTTCTCCATCTTGCAAAAACCATTTCCAAGGCTAAGGATATTGTTGAACAATCCAAGCACATTTAGCATCTAGATAGTGAAAACAAGATCCTTAAGCAGGAGAGGAAGGATATGATGAAGATGCATGAGGACTCCATGAAAGTCCTGCAGGAGTCCACCAACACGAAGATGAACCGCTTGAAGGAGGAGATCGCGGTCTTGAAGGAGCAGAAGAAAGCTGCCGATGAGCAAAATCAGCGCCATCATGAAGCGTACAAGATCCTCCGACAAGAATGGGAACTCTCTGGCAGGCCGAGATTAGCATCTTCGGTAAGTGATTGTTCGCCTTGTATTTCTGTAAGCTATATACTCTGAACTTTTTGTGTTTGTTGAACTCATGTGTTCCTTTGTCGGAAATTTGCAGCTTCTATGGAATTAACCCGGTCGCCTCCTCCGCCAAAGGAATGTATGGTTCTTGCCGGCAACTTTATCAACACTGTGATCAAGCAGACCAAGGATATAGCCAAGCCCCTCCAGATTAACATCAAGGCGGTGGAATATGTGGCGAAGTTCTCGGAGATCCTACGCCGAGCCCCCGAGCGTATCGCAAGTTGGAAAGCTTCATGTACACGGGCCGACGCGAGGATGGCTCTATCAATGGTCAAGGCACACTACGAAAATTCCGACATCGACACGGTGACCTCTGGTATCCCCGAGGTCGACAACGAAGGCCAAAAGATAGATCATGAAGCTATCCTGGCATCGCTCGGGGGTTTTGACACCAGAGTCGCCGAGTTGGTTGACCCTAACGTCTTTGTGCCCATGAAAACCATTGACGGCAACAGCCAAAGCTCCTCCGAGTCCCTCAACACTGTCGACTTCGAGGAAGATGGCTCTCCTGCTGCTGACGATGCTGCGTCCAAGTCACCTGTGCCAGAGGAATGAAAAACAATATGTAATATTTGTTTCCTCTATAATGTTTATGCGTAAAAACTACTTGTTAACTTAAGGCGGAAAACAATGGTTGTTATTTCCTGCTACTCAAGAACTGGTTCCAGCATGTATATATGTTTTTTAAGCAAGTGCTGGCTTATCCATTACTGTGGTTTTTATGCTTGACTTTTCGTGAGCCGGAAGACTCGTTGTCGGAACCATGCGCTCAGGTGATGATGCCTAATGGCACCGTCAATAACATAAACACAAAATTGCCGACAATAAGTGTCGAAAGTCACTACTCCAGAATCCACATAAACACGACAAAAAACGTGTAGACCAGAAAACTTAAGCTAACGCCCGTAGGCAGAATTTTCACAAGTGCAGTTGCAAAGCTTGTGCATAAAGGTTTTATACGGTCCAAAAAGGAACACTAAAGGAGGTAAAATACTCAAAAATATGAGTGAACTAGAGATCTTTATTTCATTGATCATATAAGAGGTACACAATAGATAAAAATGCTAAGTGTAGAAAGGACGTAGATGTGCTATGTTCCATGGCTGATCAAGCTCCGGGTAGTCATCATCCGGGTCACGTCGCTTATGCTTATGATCCTCATTGGGTCTATCTTTCAGTTCACGATTGTCAACGAGGTAGTAGGACCCATTGAGCAGCGCCTTGCTTATGATGAATGGTCCTTCCCATGGCGGGGATAATTTGTGTGACTTCTTCTGCTTAAGTCGGAGCACCAAATCCCCCTCTTTAAACGAGCGATGCCGAACATGGCGACTATGGTAGCTACATAGCTTCTTCTAGTAGATGGCGGATCTTTGGCATGCCAATACGCGCTCCTCCTCGAGAAGGTCCACATCTAGGCGTCTGGGTTCTTCAGCATCATCTTCTTCGTAGGCAAAAACTTTTGGTGCATCGTGAAGGATGTCGGAAGGCAGGATGGCTTCTGCTCCATATACAATGAAGTAAGGGGTGTAGCTGGTGGATCTGTTGGGTGTAGTTCGTAAACTCCACAACACAGATGGCAATTCTTCCGCTCGGCTGCTCTATGTAGCGGTGCCTCAAGACGTGGCTTGATTCCCTGCAGAATTAATCCATTGGCTCGCTCAACCTGACCATTGGATTGTGGGTGTGCCACAGATGCAAGGTCAAGTCGGATGCCTTTGTCCCAACAATAAGCCTCCACTTCTCTGAGTGACAAGTTGTTGCCGTTGTCGGTGATTATGCTATGTGGGAGACCAAATCTCACCACTAGATCCCGGACAAACCTAAGGGCAGTTGCCCCATCGAGCTTTCTAATGGGTTTAGCTTCTATCCATTTGGTGAATTTATCAACAGATGCATGAACCCACATGGTGTCGTCTATAGCAGACCAACCATGTCCAGCCCCCAGACTGCGAACGGCCAAGTTATTGGTATCGTTCGCAATTCTTCAGCAGGAACATGTGGTTGTCCGGCATAGTACTGGCATCCCATGCACGTCTCAACCAGCTTGTCGGCGTCCGCCTTCGCGGTCAGCCAGTAGACTCCTTGCCGGAAAGCTTCAGCGACCAACGATCGGGGAGTGGTGTGATGCCCGCAATCTCCAAGATGGATTTCGCATAGGATTTCAATACCTTCTTGCTGGGAAACACACCTAAGGTATACACCAGTAGTGCTTCTTTTGTAGAGCTGTCCATTGATTATGGTATAAACCATTGCTCGACGTACTATTTGCCGTCTTTCGACTTTGTCGTCGGGCAAAGTTCCGTGTTCGAGATACTTCATGAACGGTTTTGTCCAAGTCGGAGGGATCTTTGCCACCATGTGGACGAAAGAGTCAACTCTATCCGGGTTGTCGATGTCTGCTCCCTTCACGGATGGTGTCCGTAGATGCTCCAGGAAAACTCCAGGCAGAATTCGTTTTGTTGGAGATATGCCCTAGAGGCAACAATAAATATAGTTATTATTATATCTTTGTGTTTATGATAAATGTTTACATTCATGCTATAATAGTATTAACAAGGAAACATTAATACTTGTGTGATTTGTAGACTAAAATAAGAGTCCCTAGTAAAGCCTCTATATAATACTAGCTTGTTGGTTAATAGATGATTGTGGTTTCCCTATCATGAACATTGAGATGTTATTAACAACAAGATCATATCGTTAGGAGAATGATATGGTGGACATACTCCTATAGATAAGCGTAGCATAAAGATCAAGTCATTTTAATAGTTCAATTGCTATATGCTTTCTGATACATAGTAACCTAATTCCTTCGACCATGAGATCATGCATATCACCTTTACGGATGGATGCTTTGATGACATCAAACACCACACCGAATCGGGTGACTATAAAGGTGGCATTGAGTGTTCGGAAAGTATTGGTTGAAACACATGGATCAAGAGTGGGATTTGTCCATCCATATGACGGATAGATATACTCTGGGCCCTCTCGGTGAAATGTCATCCAATTAGCTTGCAAGCATGTGGTAGCTCACAAGGGATCACATATCACGGGAACGAGAAAAGAGTACTTATCGGTAACGAGGTTGAACTAGGTATGCAGAGATACCGACGATCATAACCTCGGATAAGTAAACTATCGTGAGACAAAGGGAAATTGGTATCGTATGTAAGTGGTTCATTCGATCGCAAAGTAATCGTAGAAATATGTGGGAACCATATGAATTTCTAGATTCCTCTATTGGTTATTGTTCGGAGAAGTGTCTCGATCATGTCCGCATAATTCACGAACCGTAGGGAGACACACTTAAGGATTCGACGTTGTTTGAGTAGTTATGGAATGATGAGAAAGAGACCGAATGTTGTTCGGAGTCTCAGATGGGATCCGGGATATCACGAGGAGATCCGGAATGGTCCGGAGAATAAGATTCATATAAGGAAAGTCCCGTTTCGGAGTTGGAGAATGGTTCCGGTGTTTTCGTCGGGAATGTTCTAGAAGGTTCCGGAATGTCCGGCACTCCAGAGGGGAAGGGTACATGAATGTGTTATATCAAGTTGGTATGATTGCATCATGTACTTGGTGTCATCGCTGAACAAAATAGAGGGTTTATTCAAATCCTAGTTTGAAAAAGTCAAACGCCAAGTTTGAAAGTCAAACGACTATTTTGGGAAGTGGAGGGGAGGTGGAATCCGAGTTGGGGAGGAGTCCCTCCACCTCCACTGCCGGCCCACCTTGGGTCCGAGTTGGGGAGGGACTCCCCTCCCCTAGCGTGCCTCCCTCCACCCATAAAAGGAGGGGCAGGGCTCCCCTCCTAGACACAAGTTCCTACACCTCTAAACCCTAGCCCCAAGCCGCCGCCGCCTCCATAGCCGCCACCGGCCCTAGGGCAACCGCCACCGCCGCCTAGGTGAAACCCTAGCCGCCGGCCTAGCCCCCTCCTCGGCGTGTCTAAACCCTAGATCGTCGAGGGCTCTCTCATAGTCCACCATACTCGCTCCGGCTTAAGGCGAAGCCCTGCGAGATCTCCCCTCTACTTCCGGTACCACGCCGTTGTGCTGCCGGAATCACGAGGAGAGTGCTACAACCTGCACGGCCTGCTGGAACAAGGAGAGGAAGGTCTTCGAGTACCGAACGTGACCGATCAAGGGAGCGCCTTGAACGCAGCGCCGGAAGGATCGTCTACGCGATCTTGAGATCGGGAAGAGTACGACTACATCACCCACGAGAATCCGCTCTCGTTAAACACTTTGGAATCTTCGAGGGTGAGTTATTCTATCGACTCGTTGCTACAATCTAGTAGATAGATCTTGGCTTGTTTGTTTGTATGCGGTAGGAAATTTTTGTTTTCCATGCTACGAAACCCTACACGTTTGTGCCCTGATACAAGATTAGACAGCAGATCAGCCGCCTCGTTTTGCTCCCTAGGTACATACTTGACCTCGTAGCCCAAGAAGCACTTGGCTATCTCGTCCACTTCGTCTCGATATGCTGCTATCATAGGGTTACGCGCGTTCCAGGTGCCAGCCACCTGTTGGGCAACCAAGTCGGAATCTCCACAGCAAAATATGAGCTTGATGCCAATATCCTTGGCTACGCGTAGTCCGTGAATGAGTGCTTCATACTCCTCCATGTTGTTTGTAGCCTCGAAGTGGATCTGCAGAACATAGTGTAGCTTATCCCCAATTGGTGACTGTAGCAGTACACCAGCCCCCGAGCCGTTGAGTAGCTTTGATCCATCAAAGTGCATCACCCAGTATTCTGGCTCCGGCATTGGGGTAGCATCTGGCATCTCCGTCCAATCTGCGATGAAATCCGCCAAGGCTTGTGACTTGATAGCGTCGCGTCTCTTGTAGTTTATCTCGAAGGCAGCAAGTTCAACGCCCCACTTCGCGACCCTTCCTATAGCGTCGCTGTTATTGATAATGTCGACAGTGGAGTCTTTCTCACCACTGTGATAGGGTGCTCCTGGAAGTAGTGCCTTAGCTTTCGAGAAGCAAGGAATACTCCATAAGCTATCTTTTGGTAGTGCGGGAATGCTGCTTGGACTCCGTCAAAACCTTTCTTACATAGTAAATTGGTCGTTGAACTCCGTGCTCATAGCCTGGTTCCTTCCGCTCTACCACGACGACGATGCTGATTACCCGGTTGGTGGCCGCCATGTAAATTAACATGGGCTCTCCAGGTTCGGGTGCTACAAGGATAGGCGCTGAGGAAAGTATCTCCTTGATCTGCTTCAATGTTGCATCTACTTCGTCCGTCCACGTGAATTTGTCCGCCCTCTTCAGCAACTTGTACGACGGCAGAGCCTTCTCTCCAAGTCGGCTGACGAACCGACTAACTGCTGCAACACAACCTGTTAGTCATTGTATGTCCTTTAGGCATGTCGGACGGTTTATGTTTAAGATGGCCTTGATTTTTTCCGGGTTGACCTCGATTCCACGCTGGGAAACGATGAAGCCCAACAATTTGCCGGGTAGAACCCCGAAGACGCACTTCTTAGGGTTGAGCATCATGTTGTATTTCCGAAGATTACCAAAGGTTTCTTTTAAGTCGGAGATTAAGTCATTTGATTTTTCAGACATCACCGTTATATCGTCCACATAGGCGTGAACGTTCCGACCAATTTGATCGTGTAGGCAATGTTGCATTGTCCGCTGGTATGTAGCACCTGCGTTTTTCAGCCCAAAGGGCATCGTGACATAGCAAAACATGCCGTAGGGTGTAGTGAACGAAGTGTCCAATTGGTCCGACTTCCTCATCTTGATCTGGTGGTATCCTGAGTATGCATCGAGAAAACACAAAAGTTCCGAGCCACCCGTCGAGTCAATGACTTGTTCAATGCGAGGCAAAGCAAACAGATATTTGGGACATGCTTTGTTCAAGCCGGTGTAATCAACGCACATTCTTAATTCTTTGGTTCCCTTTTTGGGGACAAGTACAAGATTGGCCACCCATTGGGTGTGAAGGACTTCTCGGATAAAACTAGCCTTAAGTAACCTAGCTATCTCTTTGCCTATGGCGCGTCTCTTCTCATCTACAAAGCGTCGTAGAGGTTGCTTCACTGGTTTGCATTTTGGATCAATGTTCAAGCTGTTCTCGGCAAGTTCCTTAGGTACACCTTTCATGTCGGCAGGTTGTCAGGCAAAGATGTCCCTATTCTCATGGAGGAACTCGATGAGCACGCTTTCCTATTTGGGATCCAGGTTCATCCCGATGGCGGTGGTCTTGGAGGCATCGCCTACCAAAAGTTCCACTGGCTTGGTTTCGATGGCGGCCTTGAATGCTGGGGCAGAGTCAGAAATCTATTTCTTCGACGCGGGCATCTCCGAGGCATCGACCTTGCTCTGGATCTCCTTGAATTCTTCGTTGTAGAGGACAGCTTCTGCGTAGGCTGCTTCTCCAATCTCATAGTCCCTAGCTTTGGCAAAGCTTCCGGATACGGTGATGACATCGTTTGGTCCAGGTATCTTGAGTTTGTTGTAGACGAAGCATGGCTTGTCCATGAAGGTGTGGAATATGTCGCGGTCGAATATGACGTGGTACACGCTCTTGAAGGGGACCACCTCAAAGGTCATGCGCTCTTGGCGGTAATTATTAACATCACCAAAGGCGACCTAAAGTGTGATGCACCCAAGGGACCGAGCCTCTCGGCCAGGAACTACACCGTGGAAGATGGTGTTGGTCCACCTTAGGTTTGCCTCCGTCAAGTTCATCTTCTACAGTGTATCCAGGTACATGATGTTGATGCTGCTTCCACTATCCACCATACATTTGGTTAACTCATTGCCGTCAATTAGGGGGTTGATGACTATGGCGTATTGGTTCTTCGTAGGGATGAGGTCTGGGTGATCCTTCCTGTCCCAAGTAATTGGAATCTCCGACCAGCGCAGGTACTAGGGAACTGGGGGTAGAGTAGCCATCAATATCCTCATGGAGGTCTTCTGTTGTCGGACGGTGGGGGTACCAAGGAAAGTGTGGAAAACTGCCGCCTTCTTCTCGAAGGGGTTCTTGTCTTTGCCGCCGCTCTTGGCAGCGTGCTTGGGGTCAATGTCCTTGTCCATGTCACTTGAATCCTTGGACTCATCCTCCTTCTTCTTGCCCTTTCCCTTTCCTCGCGGTCTGTTCTTCCGACTTTGCTTGTAGCCAGACTCCGGGTTCTCCTTGAGGTCATTGACGAACTTGTAATGGCGGTTGGTGTGGGTGGCCTTGCCGTTGGCGTCGAGGTGTATGAGGCACGACATATCATGGTACTCCTCGTAGGTTTGGGGAACGTGGAGCGCTGCCGAGGTAGTTTCACTTCCTCGCTGCTGCCCATGACCTGCTCCCCGCCCTCGGCCACGCTGTCCGCCATCACCTCGTCCTGCGAAAGTCATGGCGACCATGTCGGGAGTTTACTTTTCTTTTGGTGCGGTTTTCCGCTTGGTGCTGTTGTTCCTCCGAGCTTGAGTTGGAACAGCCGTTGCCGGCAGGGAGCCGCGAGCATCATCATCGGCAGCTGCGAACTCACTAGCCAACTGAATCATCTGGTTCAAGTCTAGCTGGTGATTGTCCTGCAGGCGCTTCAGCTTATGCCGGAGCAACTACCCCTTTCCAACCCATCGATGAAGGCGGCCATGGCGGTCTGAGCGTGCACTCCTATGCAAGAATTCTTCATATCCAGCCAGCAGGAGAGGTAGGTGCGAGATGTCTCGTATTTCTCTTGCACGCACCGCTATAGATCGCCAACAGTGCATGGACGCTTATACGTACCCTCGAAGTTCTTGGTGAATGCTTCTTGCATGTCCAACCAATTGCAGATGGATCTTTCCGGCAAGTCATCAATCCATTGATGGGCCGTGCCCACCAACATCAGTGGGAGGTACTTGACAGCGACGTTGGGGCTACCCCCGGCGATTTCCACCGCATTGTCGTAGTCCTGCAACCATGTATCTAGCTTGGCGGTGCCGTCATAGGGCTTGATGGTCTTGTCAATCCGGAAACCTTTGGGGTAAGTTGCAGACCGTATCACAGGTCCAAAGTAACGTGGTCCTAGGTATGGTCCTTCCCGGGCCTCGTGGATCTTGTCTATACACGAACGTGCATCGTATGGCTCTGGGCTTCTTTTCTTCTTGCCATCAGGGGATGGGCTGTGTGAACGACGCGGGCCTCCTCCACCATGGTGGTTGCTAGGTGGCGACGGAGGCGGAGGTGGCGGTGGGTTAGCCTTCTTGCTGTTACCCTCTAGCGACGCCTCACGCTTGTCGCAGTTGCTTGTCGGACGCGGAGGGTCATGGTGCGACCTGCTCTTGTGTCCTTGGTTGCGATCTCCGTCATGACGGGTCTGTTCCACATTGTCGCGGATGACGATGTTGTTCTGCCTTGGCGGAGGCATGTTCGTACAACGGTGAGCTTTGGGGTCTTCGCGATGTCGAGGGGAGCGGGGCGGTGGCGATGGGAGACGAGGTTGGGCCTTACCTCCATGGTCGAAGGATATGGGGGTAGCATCCTTCCTGTTGCGCGCATCCCTTCGTCTTTGTTCTGACAAACCCGTCTAAGACTCGACATCAAGAGGAGATCTGTCCCTTGGCGGCTTATGTTGGCTAGACTGGCAAAACGCTGGGTCAGACTCAAGCCTCCGAGAGGTGGCCTTTTCCTGCCGTTTCACCGCCTTGGCCACTAGGTCATAGACCTGGTCCACCACTTTAGGTGATCTATCCTGCTCCAGAAGGGTCTTGGTGACGGCGAGGTTGAGGAGAGGAGTGGGCATCACCTGCCTGCCTTCACTGTCAATGTATGGCTTGGCCTGTGCCGGCTTCGAGGGAGCCCATCCTAGGTTTCGCCGCACACCAGGATCGTTGATGACGCGAGCCGGAGCTTTCTTGGCCTTCTGCTGCTGCAGCAGAGTCTTGTACTTGGCCTCCATTGCTCTGGCTTTTTCTATTGACTTCTGCGCGTTGGCCAGATCTTGATCTAGCTTTGCGCCTTGCTCCGCGATGGTCTATGCTTCCTCTAGCAGCTGCTGGCGCTTCTCGTCAAGCTGGACTACATTGTGAATATGAGCCACGGTCATGGGCTCGACGAGGAGATTTCTGTACATCACTCTATCAGCTGGAGTGACTTGGGCAGCAGCAGACGTAGATGCCGGAGGTGGCGGGTTTGCCGTGTTGTTGTTGCTCAGGCCGGTGCCGAGTTCCTGCGGCTGTTGCACTGGGTTAGGCGGAGGGGGCATGTCCTTTGCGCGATCATTGTCGGCAGCAACAGGTGCTCCCTTCCCCTTGTCCAGTGCTATAGGTGGAGCTCTTCCGGGTTGATCTTCATCCATCGTCGTCCCAATGGTGACGAACACCTCTCGGTACGTGACGGCGTTGTTGGCCTGTTCGTCGCGTTTGTAATCCTCCTCCATCTCCTGCATGGCAGAGTCTAGCTCCTCCGGACTGAGGTCTATCTCCTCTGAATCTGCGCTAAAGTCGGCATAAAGCGCGTCTATCACAGAGTCGGAGGGTGCTGGGGCTTCCTCGATGACGGGGGATTGAGGTGCAATAGCAGCGATGATGACTGGAGGTGGTGGTGCAGCTGCGGCGATGGCGGACGGAGGCGGTGGTGGCGGTGGCTGAAGAGGTGGCGCTCCGTTAATGAGTGCAAGAGCTGTCTGAGATTCCTCCTCAGCCTCCGCGTAGTTGTTGACGGTGTTCACCATGCTTTCGAAGGTGAGGCGTCCTGAAGCCTGCTGCCGCCTTAGAGAATGTCGGAGAAGCATTCCCTGGTCCAGTCCTTCCACAAAGTGATACATAGCATCGTCATTGGGGTAATGCCCCAGATCGGCTCGTATACGGAGCCACCTGGGTAGGTAATCGTGGGGGTTTTCGCCCTCTCTCTGAACGCAATGTGCCAGATCGAAGATGGTAACCACACCGACGAACTTGGTTCTCTGTTGTCTAGACGCACGGACGAAGCCGGCGGACTTGCAGTGATCTTCCACCGTTGTATCCTGCACCGGGGCGGTTTGGTTGGGCCTTGAATTTTTCCGATCTTTGCCGGCAAACTCCGAGGAGAGATCCGACATCGATCCTTCCGCGAACATGTCCTGCCCCGTAGGCGGTCCGTGCGGGTCTTGATGCTCCTCCGACTCCCAGGGAACTAGTGCCCGAGTCGGTTTTGCCGATGAAGAGGTGGATATCTCCAATGGGGACGATCGAGCACCGCGTAGGGTTCGTCTTCGCCGAGATCCAGAACTCGTCGGGAGGAACGATCGGAATGTTGTCGGAGAAGAGAACACGACCGATGACTATGGTTTCGCCGATTCCCGCGAAGATCTTGGTCCTTGCCCGCTGAAGAGCCTAAAGCGCCTCTTGCCCCACAGTGGGCGCCAACTGTCATGGTATTACCGACGAGTACGCCATGGAGGGGTCCTCACAGTGCGTGTTTAGAGACGTGGGGGAAGGCGGACGGTTGGCGGGTACGAGGTAACACAGCTTACCCAAGTTCAGATCCCACAATGGTGGCGGAATCCTACTCCTGCTATAAATCACTATAATGGCAATACGCCGAGTTACATGGATTGGTTTGCTGTGCGAGGTGCGTCGTAGTCGACACTAGGTTGTCTAATATTGTGCCCTAAAGGCTACCATAGGCCCAACTTATATAGTCGCTAGATCCTAGGGTTACAACTAATCTAACGTGTCTTGCAATCCAAGGCTCCGGGTACGCCAGTGACTCCTCTGTAGCCTTCCTTTTTTCGGCATGGGCCTCCCTTCTAGATCCATCTAACTGGGCTGCCCAGCAGGCCATGGGCCTACCCACTGTGGGCCACCCGGGTTATCCGAATAGGAGACATGCTATGAGGATACCCATATAGTATATCCCCAATAGCCGGAGCCCCGGTGAGCCCCTGTCTACCCCCACTGGCCGTGCTAGGGTTCAACCTCGCTGCGTCCTGTTCAGGCATGGACGATGAACCACAGCCATAGGATTAGAGCTAGATCGCACGGCCTAGATCACCTATACCGCTTCGCCACTCTCTGTCTCACCGACGAGTGGGGACAACCAATTAATCAGCCCGTGCACGCTGTGCGTAGTGGGCCGGCCCAGTTAAACATCCTGCACGACCAAGCAATTCAAATTTAGGTTTTTCCATTTAGTTCTAAACTTAGTTCTATACCCAGATTCAAAAATCAACCCAGCTCGATTCACTAAACCAAAATGCATGAAACCAATTTTGTTAGAAATATACTGGAGTGCTTAATCCAAGCCCATTGGATTCAAACCAATTGGAGTTGTAGATCACCCATGGTAAAAATAACAAGGCAGAAGCTTTTCTGCATTCAAACATTTTTCAAAATTCAACCATAAAAGCTTTTGAGTTGATTCCAACTCTCAAAAATCACATTTAACCATACCTTTCAGAATATATAAAAATATCTAGGTTTACTTGCAGAAATAAAGATCAAGTAATAAAAGAATGCCCCATAGGCCATTCTAGTCATTTTATTTAGTTAAAATAAAAAGGTTAAACTTTATTAAATTGTGACACCACTTTAAATCACATCCCATGTACTGAAATATGTGGTGATCACATGTGTCAACATGATCCCATGTTTGAGTTGGAGAATATTAAATCTTAAGTAGTTTTTCAATGAGTAGAAATTACTTTTCTAAAATAAAATAAATAAGACAAATGCTTTAATCTTTGTGATGATAGGGATGATGCTAGATCATCTAGTGTGAACCTTGGTGTGCTAAATAGAGTAGTTAAGAATTGTGTGGTGATTGTGTACCTCGTATTTATTTATAGACGCTAGTACCAACCAAGGATACGAGGAGGAAGGAGGATACTACGAGGAAGAAGCCGAGGAGAACTTCAACCACTACTCTGCACAAGGCAAGCCTAATACTACCAGTTGACTTGGCAGGCTATTGACTTTGCAAGCTAACCCTTGCAACTATGAAAGTTAGCTAATCTATGCCATGCATTGAGCATGCTTGGTTAGATACATTTGATGATATCCCATCCTAGTTTTACTTGCAAGCTTAGTACTTTGTTTCTTTATTAAAGCTTTCTCTTAGAGTTTACTTAGTGACTTGTATATTTCAGAAATATATTTAAAGGTAGCATAAATATAAGGTTCGCAACCTTTAATAAGGTAGAGATCCCTGTGATTGCAATGCTAGTCCCTGGATCAATTGCTAGCATCCACAGTTAAGAGGTAATATCAAGAAACAAAGGTCATAATACAACTTTATAACCAGGAATAAAATAATTTATTACATCTTACATAGCTCATTTGGCTATTTCATTACAATGCAGCAGAATATAACAATAGCATGGGGTCCTTCATCTTCAAAGTGCCACAGGCAGTCATGTTGGTTGTAGACTTGTAATCCTAATCAATAAATTTCACTAACATCAAACAAACCTGCAACATAATAAGTTATAGCCACAAGGTTCAATACATTTGAATTGTATTGGCAAGTGATACTATGGTAGTATAGTGGAGTCTATCATCTATATGCATTTGGCTAAGTGGAGCTTAGGCTTGCTTTTTTCAAAATAGATTATGATTTGAAAACACTAAGTTTTTGCTTGACAAAATCACCCAAGGCATCTCCCAATAGAAATTGGTGATCCTTCAACCCTTGTTCAACCACAAGTTTTTAACTTAGAAATTGGTATGAGGAGATTCTTGATAGCTTCCATGTCTTGATGCTCAAATTGTCCTTTACCAGGGACATGGCTAAGTACTTAGATTTTCCCATCTATAGAGGTTGTGCACTTTCCCCACAAGACTTGGTTTCACCAAGACAAGATCTTTCAGAAGCCTTCCCTTAGACCAGAATGGACGCGTTCCAACCTATCATCCCCTACCACCAATTGTCCATTTGGCTAAGTTATTGCAACCTATATGATCCAGGCAGAGCCCATAATGCCAAGTGGCTGCACTTGAAGCTTCTCAACATTTGACATCTCAAATCTCTTTGTTCCTGGGTGGCCATCCACAAGTGAGATACACAAGGTAAACCATAGAAATGGGCCTTGTGAACCACTCAACACAAACCATTCCTTCCATTCCACCCAGGTGATTCATTCACTTAGTTGTTTTGTTTAATAAAACACAAGTCCTTGACTTAGAAGTATTCCATAGTATGAATATAATCCACCCTTGTTTCCTACTATCTAAGCTAAGCATGATAGTAGTAGGAATCTTAACTTAGGAAATTTCTACTAAGGTTTCATATACTAGGATTTCCCATGGCATAGTTTACACTTAGCAAAACTTCCATGCAAGTCCTACTTTAGAAATATCACTAATGCATAGTGAAAATAATGGGACAAAAGTATGAAGCATCACTTGCCTTTTTGGTAGAGAATATGAGTTCACTCCTTGATCTTGCAATGTTCACACTCTTCAAATTCCACTACAATTCAATCAAGCAAGCAAGAATTCAAACTACCATTCAAGCATCATCACAAAAAATAATAGAAACAAAACAATGCATGCAAGCATGCCAAACATTGTTTTATTTGGAAAATTGGTTCCTAATGGGTTAAACATTCTAAAACACCTATTGGTCACTTTATAAAAGTGGCAAAACCATTTGCAAAAATATTTTTACTTATAAACCATTTTTAAACCAAATCATTATTTTATGTGGTTAAAAATGTCTTTATCAAAGTAACAATCTTTATAGGGTTCACCAAATACATTTTTAAATCATAAAACTTGGTGCTTGGGGTTAGAGAGTTTATTTCAAAACATTTCTCAAAGATTTTCTCCCAAAAGTATTTTTAATAAATAAACATTATTTTTATTTGACTAGAAATGCCTTAAATCAAAGATATATTCTTTTGCTTCACCAAATATGTTTTTGAAACCAAAAATTGATTTCTATGGTCAGTAGGTTCAAACAATCCATTTGCCCAAAGGTTTTATCACCAAAATAATTTTAGAACAAATTTTATATTCTAAATATGCCTACACAAGTTTCTGCAAAAACAATCAATTTAACAGAAGCATTTTACTAAACAAAGTGCATGGTTGGGTTGGATTTGTCTTGCTGATTCCATTGATATAAAGTTTGCAAATTTGGGTGTGTGGTTTGAAAGTTATGAATTTTTCAAGTTTGCATATTTAATAGATTCTATTTTCTGTTTTAAATCAAACCTTGTCCACGTGGAGGGCTCTGATTGGCTAAAAACGATTCGTGTGGATCGGCTATTGTGGGCCGCTGGATCTAATGTGCATCGCACGGCTGGAAACACTCCATACCTCTTCGGTTAATGATTCTATCACACACGTTGGATCGAAATCGAACGGTGCATAGGTGCTGGCCAAAGGTGGGCGGCGCTGGCGGCGGCGCGCTCAGACGAGGGTGTTCCCGGCGATTTAGGAAGCAAGAGATGGTGGGGAGAGGCTCACCAGGTTCGCAGGGTTGCGCTGATTCTCGACGTGGTCGCCACAGGGACAGGGGCGCACAGCGCTGCTGGTGATTGCTCGCCGGTGTTGTCGTTGGTGTCGGGTCCGCTCTGCTGTGGTCGAAGGCGAGGCTACACGGCTCGGGAAGGAGAGGCAGAGATATCGTTAGATGCACAAGACGATGCTGAGTACATGAGCATCACAGAGATGGAGAGGCGAGGTCAGATTTTACCAGTAGGGTTTGCCAGAGAGGTAGCAGACGACGACGGCGTGCAGAGGTCGTCCTTGCCGACGCTCTGGGGCAAGCGCGGCCAGGCTGATGATACGAGTAGGTGCGCAAGGTTCTGGTGAGCAGGATAGTGTGAAGCAGGGACGGTGGGGTGGGACGTGTTCGTCTGAATTTGTCGGCGAGCTCACCGGAGCAGTGAGGCACGAGCTCGAAATTATGGCGGCCTGGGGGCGTAGAGGATCTGGCGAGTGAGGGGAAATAGAGAGGGGGCAAAGGCACTTTAGTACGCGTGATCGCGGGGCCGTTTCATGGCGTGGTTAACTCGAATTCACGCCGGCATTCAATCGGCAGTAATGGCCAGAGAGGGGGGCGCGGTCAGCGGCGGGTGAGAACGATGACGACGTGGCCGTGGGCCTGGTTAGTCAGCGAGTGAGAGAGTGTGGGGGTGGGGTCCAACCGTTAGCGACCTAGCGGGTTCTGTCTGCGGTGAAAAATGGTTCTCTCGGGGTGAGAGGGAGAGGTGGGCTACTGATGGGCTTAGTGGGCTAGGTTAGTTGGGTTGCTTTGTTTCATATTTTTTTCTTCTCTTGTTATTTTTCTTTTTCCAATTTGATTTTCTGTTTTGATTTTGTTTAGTCTATTCAAACATCTATTTGAATTCAAACTTCTCTCAAATTTTGTGTGGATTCAAACACTAATTATTTATACATTCTGAAGTCAATTTTGGAATAAATCTTTTATTCTTTTTAAGGTCTTTTAATTATTTAACACAAGCCCTTGCTTTAAATTCAAATAAGATCAAATATATTTTTAATCCTTCTTTAAATTTCATTTTTCCATAAAACCTTTTCAGTAAGTCTTATTCATTAATAGGGTGTCAAATAATTCACTTTGAATTGATTGGAATATTTTTAATAGGATTTATCAATCATTTTAATTTGGATACTTGTTTTAATTCCAATGGAATTAAATATAGTTTTATTTCCATAATTTTTATTGGGAAGATTTCTTTGTTCTTATTTAAGTTAATTAAATAACCTTTTAATCCACTTGGGTAAATTCCAAATATTATTTTCCCATGATCTAATTAATCATTTCTAATAGGAATCTTATCTTTATTCAAATAGAATAGGATTTGTTTAATGCCCTTTCAATTAATTTGAAAACTATTTATTCATTATTTTATTTGGATCTGGATCATAATTATTCCATTTGCTTATGGATTAGGTCAAGATATAATTTGGTCTTTAAATATTCCTTATTGAAAAATCCATATCTTTTTTTTATAGATCCAAACTTGGTGATTCCAATTTGTAAAATCTTATTTAATATTTATTTATACTTTTAAACCTTTTTAGGATTAATTGCTCACAATTTGGTATGGATTTTAGATAAGTGCTTTATTAGCTTTGGAAATCCAATTTCCTTATCTTATTAAATTTATAAGATTTTATCTATGGCTCCAATTCAAGTGAAACCAATTTCTATGGTTTTATAATATTTCTATTTGTCATTCTTGATCATTGGTAAATGTTTGTTGACAAATTTTTATATGGATCAAATCCATAGTCTTAGAGATAACTTGAAAATGATTTTCTTCTATTAGGGTTTTAGAGTTTTGGTTTATTCTCCAAGTGTTTAAATTTCAAGATGCATTTTATGAGGAATGCATTCCACTTGATTTGAATTTAGTTAGATTCAAACATTAACAAAAGTTTGTTCAAGATGGGATTTTAAGTTTCCATTTAGAAACAAAAGTTTCTTTTCACCCTAAATTTCAACAATTATTTATTTTGTTTATTTACTTTTCACATTACAAGATTTGGAAAATCTTGGGATGTGACAGGCTACCACCCTTAAAATAAATCTCGTCCCGAGATTTGGGAGGCTAGGGGTTACAAGTTGGCTCAAAGCAGCTAGGGTACTACCACCCTTAAAAAAATTCCAACTAGATTACTTCTTGGCTTGCTTGGGATCTTGTTGAAATCTCTCTGGGCAAACATCTGCATAGTGTCCTTTGTTTCCACACTTGAAACATGTGACAAGGCTGAGATCCTTCATAGGCTTTATCTTGTGCTTCATCTTTTCTGGACAGTTGCTTGCATAATGTCCTTGGTTACCACAATTGTAACATGTGATAAGATTGAGTTCTTCACGTATCTTCTGTGGACAAGTTGACACATAATGGCCTAACTCTTTGCAGTTGTTTCACCACACTTGGCTAATCTCCTTATACTTTTTCTTCTTCTCTGGACATTCATTGGCATAGTGTCCCATCTCTTTGCAATGACAACATTGCACTTGGCTTTTGTCTTTCTTCTTCTTGGGTTTCTCCAAAGATAGGAGTGCTTCTAGTTCATGCTCTTCATATCTTATCTCAAAGGTAGGAAAGTTTCCTGGTCTCCTTGACCTTTTCCTTGGATAATACATATGTCTCCTCTTTGGTCCTTTAAATTGAGTCATATTGCATGGAGGTGCAAGCTGAGATTTTCCTTTGTCTTCATCCTTCTTGGTAGAAGTTGTTTTCTCATAGTAGTCTGCAATCAGTTGTTGCACTCCACCTTGTTTCCTTTGTTGAACTATGGAGTAGATGGGGCATTGGATAGGGACATGATTATTTCCTTCACATAGGAAACAAGTAGCTTGAGATGTGGGGCATTGATTTGTTGGATGTTTCTCTTCACAATTGGGGCATTGATCTTCATGCTCTTTGGAAGTGTGATCCTTGTCTCCACAAATATTGCAAGCTTGAGTTCCTTCTAAAATATCATCCTTGACATCCTTGTTATCACAAATTCCTTGGGAAGAGTTGTTTCCCATGTTGATCATTTGATCTGTCACCTTATGCAACAATTGGGTTTGGGTTTCCAAAAACCTTTGCATGGTTGGATCTAACTCACTGATGTTGGCTAAAAATTGAGCTGTCACTTGGTTCAACTGGGTTTGGGTTACTATGAGTTCTCTCATGTTGATCTCTTGGTTGTTGTTGTTGTCACCATCCTTGATGTTGGAGTTTCTTGGAGTAGTCATCTGTTTGGGTTAGATTGGGATTAGAATAGGCAAAAGATTTCTAAGGAAATAATTCTAATCACTCAGATCTCAATTCACACAAGCAATGAGCAAGCAATCACAAACAAACATTCCACTCAAACAACAAGTTTCAAGCACACTTATAGGCAACAAAATATTTTGTTACACCACATAAGTTGGTGAATTTGGTTTGATCTAAATATGGTGGTCCAACTATATGGTTCACTTGAAATCATTATATCCTTCTTGGTGGATTCTTCTTGAATGAGATCATGGTTTCCTTGGGAAAATTCTTGGTCACAAAACTTTAAAGTGATGATGGTTCCTTCTGAGTTGTATTCCCTTAGTCTTCAAGTCTTGAGTAATATTTCTTGTCTCACTTGTAGTCCTTAGTGATATCCAAGTTGAAGTCCTTGTTGAGACTAAGGTTGAAGTCACTTGAGTTGATGAAGTCCTTGGTGAAAATATAGTTGAAGTATTTGGTCATGGAGAAGGCTTTATCCATCAAGTTGAAATAGAAGAGATGTAGAGTTAAAACCAAAATGGTTGAGGAAAGAGTTTACAAGATTGTTTGTAAATAAGTTTGGGAACAAATACAACTCCTATTTTCTAAGGGGTTTTGTCCAATCCTAGGGTTACAAATCCTACAGGCAACACAATGCTCTGATACCATCTATAAGGTTCCCAACCTTTAATAAGGTAGAGATCCCTGTGATTGCAATGCTAGTCCCTGGATCAATTGCTAGCATCCACAGTTAAGATGTAATATCAAGAAACAAAGGTCATAATACAACTTTATAACCAGGAATAAAATAATTTATTACATCTTACATAGCTCATTTGGCTATTTCATTACAATGCAGCAGAATATAACAATAGCATGGGGTCCTTCATCTTCAAAGTGCCACAGGTAGTCATGTTGGTTGTAGACTTGTAATCCTAATCAATAAATTTCACTAACATCAAACAAACCTGCAACATAATAAGTTACAGCCACAAGGGTCAATACATTTGAATTGTATTGTCAAGTGATACTATGGTAGTATAGTGGAGTTTATCATTTATATGCATTTGGCTAAGTGGAGCTTAGGCTTGCTTTGCTCAAAATAGATTATCATTTGAAAACACTAAGTTTTTGCTTGACAAAATCACCCAAGGCATCTCCCAATAGAAATTGGTGATCCTTCAACCCTTGTTCAACCACAAGTTTTTAACTTAGAAATTGGGATGAGGAGATTCTTGATAGCTTCCATGTCTTGATGCTCAAATTGTCCTTTACCAGGGACATGGCTAAGTACTTAGATTTTTCCATCTGTAGAGGTTGTGCACTTTCCCCACAAGACTTGGTTTCACCAAGACAAGATCTTTCAGAAGCCTTCCCTTAGACCAGAATGGACGCGTTCCAACCTATCATCCCCTACCACCAACTGTCCATTTGGCTAAGTTATTGCAACCTATATGATCCAGGCAGAGCCCATAATGCCAAGTGGCTGCACTTGAAGCTTCTCAACATTTGACATCTCAAATCTCTTTGTTCCTGGGTGGCCATCCACAAGTGAGATACACAAGGTAAACCATAGAAATGGGCCTTGTGAACCACTCAACACAAACCATTCCTTCCATTCCACCCAGGTGATTCATTCACTTAGTTGTTTTGTTTAATAAAACACAAGTCCTTGACTTAGAAGTATTCCATAGTATGAATATAATCCACCCTTGTTTCCTACTAGCTAAGATAAGCATGATATTAGTAGGAATCTTAACTTAGGAAATTTCTACTAAGGTTTCATCTACTAGGATTTTCCATGGCATAGTTTACACTTAGCAAAACTTCCATGCAAGTCCTACTTTAGAAATATCACTAATGCATAGTGAAAATAATGGGACAAAAGTATGAAGCATCACTTGCCTTTTTGGTAGAGAATATGAGTTCACTCCTTGATCTTGCAATGTTCACACTCTTCAAATTCCACTACAATTCAATCAAGCAAGCAAGAATTCAAACTACCATTCAAGCATCATCACATAAAATAATAGAAACAAAACAATGCATGCAAGCATGCCAAACATTGTTTTATTTGGAAAATTGGTTCCTAATGGGTTATAAACATTCTAAAACACCTATTGGTCACTTTATAAAAGTGGCAAAACCATTTGCAAAAATATTTTTACTTATAAACCATTTTTAAACCAAATCATTATTTTATGTGGTTAAAATGTCTTTATCAAAGTAACAATATTTATAGGGTTCACCAAATACATTTTTAAATCATAAAACTTGGTTCTTGGGGTCAGAGAGTTTATTTCAAAACATTTCTCAAAGATTTTCTCCCAAAAGTATTTTTAATAAATAAACATTATTTTTATTTGACTAGAAATGCCTTAAATCAAAGATTTATTCTTTTGCTTCACCAAATATGTTTTTGAAACCAAAAATTGATTTCTATGGTCAGTAGGTTCAAACAATCCATTTGCCCAAAGGTTTTATCACCAAAATAATTTTAGAACAAATTTTATATTCTAAATATGCCTACACAAGTTTATGCAAAAACAATCAATTTAACAGAAGCATTTTACTAAACAAAGTGCATGGTTGGGTTGGATTTGTCTTGCTGATTCCATTGATATAAAGTTTGAAAAGTTTGGACGTGTGGTTTGAAAGTTATGAATTTTTCAAGTTTGCATATTTAATAGATTCTATTTTCTATTTTAAATCAAACCTTGTCCACGTGGAGGGCTCTGATTGGCTAAAAACGATTCGTGTGGATCGGATATTGTGGGCCGCTGGATCTAATATGCATCGCACGGCTGGAAACACTCCATACCTCTTCGGTTAATGATTCTATCACACACGTTGGATCAAAATCGAACGGTGCATAGTCTTTGGCCAAGGTGGGCGGGGCTTTCGACGAGGGTGTTCCTGGTGATTTAGGAAGCAAGAGATGGTGGGGAGAGGCTCACCAGGTTCGCAGGGTTGCGCTGATTCTCGAGGTGGTCGCCACAGGGACAGGGGCGCACAGTGCTGCTGGTGATTGGTCGCCGATGTTGTCGTTGGTGTCGGGTCCGCTATGCTGTGGTCGAAGACGAGGCTACACGGCTCGGGAAGGAGAGGCAGAGAGCTC
The DNA here is from genome assembly GCA_023614405.1 of Avena insularis. Taxonomy (NCBI): domain Eukaryota; kingdom Viridiplantae; phylum Streptophyta; class Magnoliopsida; order Poales; family Poaceae; genus Avena; species Avena insularis. Next base: position 361,590,322 of record CM042697.1, read on the forward strand.
GTTAGATGCACAAGACGATGCTGAGTACATGAGCATCACAGAGATGGAGAGGCGAGGTCAGATTTTACCAGTAGGGTTTGCCAGAGAGGTAGCAGACGACGGCGGCGTGCAGAGGTCGTCCTTGCCAACGCTCTGGGGCAAGCGCGGCCAGGCTGATGATACGAGTAGGTGCGCAAGGTTCTGGTGAGCAGGATAGTGTGAAGCAGGGACGGTGGGGTGGGACGTGTTCGTCGGAATTTGTCGGCGAGCTCACCAGAGCAGTGAGGCACGAGCTCGAAATTATGGCGGCCTGGGGGCGTAGAGGATCTGGCGAGTGAGGGGAAAGAGAGAGGGGGCGAAGGCGCTTTAGTACGCGTGATCGCGGGGCTGTTTCATGGCGTGGTTAACTCGAATTCACGCCGGCATTCAATCGGTAATAATGGCCAGAGAGGGGGGGCGCGGTCAGCGGCGGGTGAGAACGATGACGACGTGGCCGTGGGCCTGGTTAGTCAGCGAGTGAGAGAGTGTGGGGGTGGGGTCCAACCGTCAGCGACCTAGCGGGTTCTGTCTGCGGTGAAAAACGGTTCGCTCGGGGTGAGAGGGAGAGGTGGGCTGCTGATGGGCTTAGTGGGCTAGGTTAGTTGGGTTGCTTTGTTTCATATTTTTTTCTTCTCTTGTTATTTTTCTTTTTCCAATTTGATTTTCTGTTTTGATTTTGTTTAATCTATTCAAACATCTATTTGAATTCAAACTTCTCTCAAATTTTGTGTGGATTCAAACACTGATTATTTATACATTCTGAAGTCAATTTTGGAATAAATCTTTTATTCTTTTTAAGGTCTTTTAATTATTTAACACAAGCCCTTGCTTTAAATTCAAATAAGATCAAATATATTTTTAATCCTTATTTAAATTTCATTTGTCCATAAAACCTTTTTAGTAAGTCTTATTCATTAATAGGGTGTCAAATAACTCACTTTGAATTGATTGGAATATTTTTAATAGGATTTATCAATCATTTTAATTTGGATACTTGTTTTAATTCCAATGAAATTAAATATAGTTTTATTTCCATAATTTTTATTGGGAAGATTTCTTTGTTCTTATTTAAGTTAATTAAATAACCTTTTAATCCACTTGGGTAAATTCCAAATATTATTTTCCCATGATCTAATTAATCATTTCTAATAGGAATCTTATCTTTATTCAAATAGAATAGGATTTGTTTAATGCCCTTTCAATTAATTTGAAAACTCTTTATTCATTATTTTATTTGGATTTGGATCATAATTATTCCATTTGCTTATGGATTAGGTCAAGATATAATTTGGTCTTTAAATATTCCTTATTGAAAAATCCATATCTTTTTATTTATAGATCCAAACTTGGTGATTCCAATTTGTAAAATCTTATTTAATATTTATTTATCCTTTTAAATCTTTTTAGGATTAATTTCTCACCATTTGGTATGGATTTTAGATAAGTTCTTTATTAGCTTTGGAAATCCAATTTCCTTATCTTATTAAATTTATAAGGTTTTATCTATGGCTCCAATTCAAGTGAAACCAATTTCTATGGTTTTATAATATTTCTATTTGTCATTCTTGATCATTTGTAAATGTTTGTTGACAAATTTTTATATGGATCAAATCCATAGTCTTAGAGATAACTTGAAAATGATTTTCTTCTATTAGGGTTTTAGAGTTTTGGTTTATTCTCCAAGTGTTTAAATTTCAAGATGCATTTTATGAGGAATGCATTCCACTTGATTTGAATTTAGTTAGATTCAAACATTAACAAAAGTTTGTTCAAGATGGTATTTTAAGTTTCCATTTATAAACAAAAGTTTCTTTTCACCCTAAATTTCAACAATTATTTATTTTGTTTATTTACTTTTCACATTACAAGATTTGGAAATCTTGGGATGTGACAATAAAGAGCATAAAACTTGGCCTAAATTAAATAATCTTGATGTCATCCTGAGGCATGAGATTGAAAGAAGATGAGATACACTGATTACCACCCCTCATTAGTGTTTACCCCCACCTATAGTTGCTAGTGCTAAGCATAAAACTTGATCAAATTTAGATGGGAATACTTGGTGAAAATGGTTATGAAAACCTTAAGAATGATGAGTCATGCTACTGAAATGTTTTGAAATGTATTCTTGAACACCAGAGGATTTTGATGATGAAAACGTTAAGGCATGAGCCTTAGCCCTTTACAAAACTGATGGTTGTCTGGATGCGATACCATTCCAACTTTACCGTACAACCACAATACCCGAAATATGGGTAGGGCTTGACTGGAAATTTATATACCTTAGTATGGCTTCCCTTGTGGCCAAGGTCTGAGCTGAGGCTACCTTGTGAAGATTGTCCACCTGTGCAGTTCCCAAGATGACAGTTGGTCATGGTTGGGAGGCCAAACTCATAGGAGAGGTGCCTATACTAGGGCGTGTAATTGAAAGGTTAGGATTAATTATCCGCATACTGAGTATGATGAATTCAGGATTGTTCCTGACGGATGTATCGAATGTTGTGGTGAAAGTGTACAATCTCTGCAGAGTGTCAAACTATTCGAATAGCCGCGTCATGATTATGGACAGCTTAGAGTGGCCATCTTGTTTATGCGTCGATGTTTTCAAAATGACTTATGAAATGATTTATGACTTTGATTTGACCACAACAGAGTTGTGACATGAAATTCAAGTTCCCACTTAGGTGTTATAAAACTTTTAATTTGCTTCTGAACTTAGTAGAGGTAAATCTGTCTTTTTGCAAAATAACCCTAGAGCTTAGTACTTCCTATTCCAAAACCACTTCACTTGTTAGTATTAGTTTGCAAGTACTTAAAGAGTACTCATGGCTTAGTCCCTGGCTATTCCCGTGGCCAGACTATGAGGAGGAGTATCAGGAAGACAGACAGCAGGAAGGTTACGACAACTAGGATCATCTCCCATCGTCAGCATTGCATGTGACCATGAAGATGGAGCCTCGCCTACGCTATCGTTATTATTACGTTATTTCTGCTGCTTGAATTGTATTAAGACTGGATCATGAGATCCTTATTTGTGTAATACCTTATGTACGGTTTGTAATGGATGATGTACTGTGATATCCAATCTGTTATGTCTCGCAAAAATGGAAATCCTGGGATTGCGATGTATGGCATAACAGGCATCTAGGATTAAAAATCCGGGTGTTGACACCCCACTACCTGTGCCCTCCATCCACTCACTTCTCCCCGCCACTCGCCATGGACGTGGTCTCTCTGAACTAGTATGAGGCCAACGAGTTCACCTTCCATGGCATCCTCACGCCGCCACACGTTGTGCTTCCGCCGAGATTCCACATTAGCTTTGGCGGGGTACCTGTGGCACCACTACCGCGTGGCAACAAGGTGTCCATCAAGATCAAGGAGTGGTGCCACTAACTACCAGATGTGGAAGAGGGCAATGCCTCGGTACACGACCGATAGTGACTGTTGGCCAAGGTGTTTCACGAAGGAGCACAGGGAGTTCCCACCGCATCTGCGCAACGCCGAGGAGTGGCGGCGGTTCTGGTCTGTGCCCGACCATGGCCTACGAGGTAAATGCCACGGCACGTCGTGACACATTCATGAGGGAGGCAAACAACACAGGGATCATGGACATTTCATCGAACAAGGAGGAGGCCGGTGATGGCGCTGCGTCAACGTCGAGCGCTTCGTCGGGAAACCCCAAGAGCAAGGTATGATGCAGCACAGTAGCAAGTTTTCCCTCAGCAAGAACCAAGGTTATCGAACCAGTAGGAGGAAGGAAACATCTCAAAGGTGTTGCAAGCAACGTGGAAACCTGCACAAGACAAACTCAAGACTGCCCCAACTAACAGTGAGGTTGTAAATCTCATCGGTTGCTGTAACAAAGGATTAACTGTATGGTGTGGAAGGTGAACATGGTTTGTAGCAAGTAAACAGTAATAGTGGAAGATGTATCAATGGTAAAGATTGGACCGGGTCCATAGTTCACTAGAGGTGTTCTCCTTAGATAAACAAACATGGCATGTTGGGTAAACAAATTACAACAGGGCAATTGACAGGACTGAGCAAGGCATAACAATGCAATACTAGACATAAAGATCCTATGAGATTCGATTGGGCAATACAACAATATACATAGACCGCCATCCAACTGCATCTATGACTAGAAGTCCACCTTTGGGTTATCATACGAACCCCCTCCAGTATTAAGTTGCAAGCAACAGACAAATGCTATAAGCAAAGTGTGTAAGATGAACAATCCACTTGTTCCATGAACAAGAGACTGTTGTTTTCTCCCTAGTGGAAACAGCACATCTACAACCATAGAGATTTCTGTCACTTCCCTTGATTAAGTAGAGGCATGAACCCACTATCGAGCATAAATACCCCCTCTTGGAGTCACTAGCAACTACTTGGCCAAGATATCTACTAACAACGGAGAGCATGCAAGATCACAAACAACACAGACATGATAGAATCAATAAGACAAAACCATTAATCAATCTGACATAGTAATCTCAATATCCATCGGATCCCCGCAAACACAACATGCATGATTACAAATAGATGAGATCTTGATCATGAACTGAGCTCACAAGATCTATACATGAAAGCACAAGGAGGAGATACAACCATCTAGCTACTACATGGACCCATAGTCCAAGGTGGAACTACTCACGCATCATACCAGAGAGAATGCCTCCGGGATGATCTCCCCTCCGGCAGGGTGCTGGGAAGAACTTTCTATCCCCCCGATCTAGGGATGATGGTGGTGGCGGCTACAGACGGTTTCGTGGATATTTGATTTTGTCCTCTGTCCCGTCCAATTCCGAGATTATTTCTTTACTAACTTTTCTGAAACCAAAAACAATAGAAAATAGGCATCTGGCACTGTTGCGACTTGTTAATTGGTTAGTACCAGAAAACATGTAAAAAGCACCTCAAAGTGTGGACAATTCAAGTAATGCAAAGTAGATACTAAACAAGCATGGAGCATCAAAAATTATAGATACGTTTCCAACGTATCAACATCCCAAAGCTTAACTCCTGCTCGTCCTCGAGTAGGTAAGTGATAAACAGAATAATTTTTGAGGTGACATGCACCCTCACAATAAAGATCCAACAATTTGCAAGCATTGAAAGCTGGGATCAAAGAACTCAAAACATGTGCATGAAATATGGAGTTCTAACAATAGGACATAGTAACTATGAATGCAACATGACAAGCTACAAATAAAGATCATGAATAACATGCATTGAAAACCGTTTGTTTGTTTCACATGCAGAAAACATAGCATAGTGGCAATCAACTTGTCCCTCATAGAGTAGCAATATAAATACATAGGACACCTGCAAAGTTCACAAGGGTGACTAGAAACAAATAGCACAAGAACAAGTAATATCACAATATGCATCAATTAATAAGCTTTGGAACACTGCACACAGAATGACAACTATGCTTTCTTAATGGTGCCTAAAGGTAGAAGGTGGAGACTCAATAGTGGTGGAAGAAAGGCCTTTTTGTAAAAGGAAGCAGGGATTACAAGTTTCAAAAAGAGCTTACAAAAATTATGGTACTTGTTAGCTTTCAGCCCTCATTGCCCCTATCATAAGCATCTTGAAGTGGTTAAGGTTAAAGTGGCAAAGATGGAGTATATGCTTGACGAAGTATAAGTTGGCAATCTCATGTCCCTTGAATACGAGGGCCACACCTCATGCATAATCAACTTTGGGTCCAGGTAAGTTCTTGTCATTGTAAGTATTTGCATATCATTGAGAACCGCCAATAGGGTACCCCTTGCACATGGTACAGGAGCATTCCCATAACCAAAATGACAAGGCAAGCAGACAATGAGCATCTCAGCAATTCTTCTTATGTACCATGGGAATATGGTGCTTTTTTCTCTCTTTCCTCTTTTCTCAATGTGTCTCTTTTTTTATACTCCCTCCGACCCATATAACTTGACTTGGATTTGTCAAAATTTGGATGAACCTATATACTAAATAGTGTCTAGATTCATCCAAATCTAGACAAATTTGAGTCAACTAATATGGATCGGAGGGAGTAAGAAGAATGCTTCATAGATGTCACTATGGTGATGCTGCAAGTTTCCACCATGATTAGTCATGGCTTAGGCTAGTGGCCCAGGCGTTTCTCTAACACAGGATGCAAACTCCATGGACTTACAAGTTCCCTCTTTATTTCACACCGGTGACATCCATAGACAAAAGAACATGATATCAACTGAGTACAACAAGGTACAAGTGCAATGTTGAAAACATTCCCCGTGACAGCACGATTCTGGTAATTCCAACTTATAAGTGCAAGCATATACAACAAAGTTGTCACAATGGTTCAAGTTTATTAGGGGCAAAGAATAAAGTGTGCCATCAAGTTCGTGAGGGCTTTAATCACTAAGTTTTCACATAACAAAATAGTTTTTAATTGGAAGATAGTTGAAAACAAGAATATACTTGGAATGGTGTAACACACCATGCATAGGAGTTTATAGTGGACACTTTGGAATAACTTGGTTTCTTGGGAGTTGGAGGCATGAGTAGAACTTACTCATACAAGTGGAGGCTATCAAAAGACTGGGAGCAACAAACTAAGAGAGCAATAATGACCATAATCATGTAGTGCAACAAAACATACTAATCAAATCAAAGAGTGGTACTACAAGTCAAGTACTAAATGATCATAGAGGCTATGGTGACTTGTGAGATTCATAACATGGTGTGAGCATGTGCCAAGTCAACCCAAGCAAAGCATCAAAGGAGAATACCACAATACTATTCTTTTGCATGCTAAAACAATGCATAATTTCTTCAAGGGACACTAAGCAATCCCAATTGTTTGGAACAAGACATGCTACAACAATAATCACTAAGCATAAGGTCAAAACAACACCTAGCATGACATGCTAAAGTCTAAGTCACAGTCAATGCAAGCTCCTCTTGCACTTCAAGCAAGCACTTACTACTCCTTTCCAACACCAAGCAAACTTATTTGCAAAACAACACAACGAGAACGGGGGTCCAAACTACTTAAGCAAACTAAACAACCTAAGCAAAGCAAACGAAAAATAAGATGCTCCAAGCACAACACAACTGTGCATGAAACAATAAAAACAAAGTGTCTAGACAGACCTCAGCTTTTTATTGATGAAAAAGGGGATGCCTTGGGCATCCCCAAGCTTTGACGCTTGTAACTCTTGGATATTTCTTGGGGTGACACCATGGTGGCATCCCCAAGCTTGATATTTTGTCCATTCTTCATCTCATTGCATCATTCTCTCTCTACACCTGAAAATTTTCCTTCATACAAAACTTCACACAATCTTCATTAGCAACATTAGTGTATTCAAAAGATATTAGACCTCTGGCAAAGCTTTGGAACAACAAGGATTTTCACTAAAAACACAAGCTACTGTAGTAACTCCTTCAAAAATCTCAATTCACCTAAAGAGAACTCAAAAAGGAATCAATAAGAAGCAAATGCAAATAATGGCAGAAATCTGTCAATACAGACCAGCAGGCAGAAATCGATTTTTTCGAACATCGCCTGTTGCTCAAATCAAAAAGTGTTGAACTAACGAAAGTTATCTAACATACTGGGGGATGTATTCGTAAATTGTGAGCTCAATCCGAGTTATAGAGACTCCTCACGATTTTTTGGTGGAGGACAGAAATCTGTTTCGGGACAGCAAGTCCCCAAATCTTACCCCCCTCTCATTAGAGGTCATTATTGGCACAAAAAGCAAACAAAAAGTATAAGGATAGGTCATTACTGAAGTAATAACTTCCAAGACTCAAGGAAACTCTTGGGTTATCTCCCAACAAGTACTTTTCTTTAACACCTTTAAGTTAGGCACAAGAAGCAAGAAGAAGATGCTCACATAAGAAATATGAATTGAAGTCAAAGAGAGCATCAAGAAGCAAATTCAAAACACATTTAAGTCTAACCCTATTCCTATGCATCGGAATCTTGTACGCAAATAAATTCATAAAGAACAAAGTGACAAGCATAGGAAGATAAAACAGGAGTAACTTCAAAACTTTCAGAACATAAAGAGGTGTTTTAGTACCATGAAAAATTCTACAACCATACTTTCCTCTCTCATAATAATTTTCAGTAGCATCATGAATAAACTCAACAATATAGCTATCACATAAAGCGTGTTTTTCATGATCTACAAACATATAATTTCTATCAAGCTCAAAAATAGTGGGTTTAAAACCTTCACAGGTTTTACCCAAAGTAGATATTTCAAAAGGATCCACAGGAACATAACATTCATCCTCCTTTGGTAAGCAAGGGGGACAATCAAATAGTGTAAGGGATAAAGAGTTACTCTCATTAGAAGGTAGGCATGGGTAAATCCATTCTTCCTCCTTTTGTTCATCACTCTCCCCCTCTTTTTCATCTAATGAGCTTCCAGTTTCAACAATTTCTTCTTCCATAGTATCCTGCAAGGCAATAGTATCTTCCATTCGTGGAAAATGCTTATTAAAATATTCAAGAATATAGCTATATTCTTCCTTGTAATTATCAAAGAAAAATTTAAGTATCTCAAAAACCTCATGTTTATAAGGTGCATCATCAGTATTCTCAAGCAAACTGGCAAGTTCAAATGCACCCTTGAAGGCAATAAATTCTTCAATTTGTTACACATCATCAAAATCATAATTTCCTTTAACATAAGAGGATATGGTAACATTATCATTATACTCACATTGAAAGGGTAGGAGTTTATACCTCCTGCAGCAATAAGCTTTATCAAAGCAATAAGTAACATCATAAGTAGAGCACACCTCTCTAGCAATAGTATTCAACTTATCAATTTGTTCCCATAAGTGTTTCTCTTTTTGTGACAAACGGTGTTCCTTATAATAATACTTTTGTTCTTCCGTGAACCCACCTTGCCAATAAAAACTAGTTTCAAAGAAACCATCCATTGATAGAAATCATGACCAAGCAAGGCAACAACAAACCAACTAGAGTAGGAACTAATTTTTTTGTGTTTTTGAATAAAGCAAGCAAACCAAACTAGACTATTTTTTTTGGTTTTTTTGAAAAGAGGCAAACAAAACCAAGCAAAAGAAACAAAGCAAACTAAAAACAAGAAAAGAGAAAGGAAGTGAAGGACTCCCCTAGTGAAGACGTCCTTGGCCTCACCAAGACAGCGCCGGAGAAAAGCTTGACGGTCTATACATGCACTGTTGGGAACCCCAAGAGCAAGGTGTGAAGCAGCAAGCAGCAAGTTTTCCCTCAATTGAGACCGAGGTTATCGAACCAGAAGGAGGAAGGAAACGTCACACAGGTGTTGCAAGCAACGCGAAGACCTGCACAACACAAACTCAAGACTTTGCCCCAACGAACAATGAGGTTGTCAAGCTCACCGGTTTGCCGTAACAAAGGATTAAACGTATTGTGTGGAAGGTAAAGGTTTGCAACAAGTAAACAAGTAACAGTGGAAGATGTATCAATGGTAAAGATTTGGACCGGGGTCCATAGTTCACTAGAGGTGCTCTCCTTAGATAAACAACATGGCATGAAGGGTAAACAAATTACAACAGGGCAATTGACAGGAACTGAGCAAGGCATAACAATGCAATTACTAGTTAGAAATATCCTATGAGGTTGATTGGGCAATACAACAAGATACATAGACCGCCATCCAACTGCATCTATGACTAGAAGTCCATCTTCAAGTTATCATCCGAACCCCCTCCAGTATTAAGTTGCAAGCAATAGACAACTGCTTTAAGCAAAGTGTGTAAGGTAAACAGTCCACATGTTCCATGAACAAGAGACCGTTGTTTTCTTCCTAGTAGCAACAACATATCTACAACCGAAGAGATTATTGTCAATTCCCTTGGAAACTAGAGGCATGAACCCACTATTGAGCATAAATACCCCCTCTTGGAGTCACTAGCAACTACTTGGCCAAGATAGCTACTAACAACGGAGAGCATGCAAGAACACAAACAACACAGACATGATAGAATCATAAAGACAAAACCATTAATCAAACCAACATAATAATCTCAATATCCATCGGATCCCCGGAAACACAATATGCATGATTACAAATAGATTAGATCTTGATCATGAACGGAGCTCACAAGATCTATACATGAAAGCACAAAGGAGGAGATACAACCATCTAGCTACTACATGGACCCATAGTCCAAGGTGGAAATACTCACGCATCATACCGGAGAGAAGGCCTTCAGGATGATCTTCCCTCCGGCAGGGTGCCGGGAAGAACTTTAGATCCCCCCGATCTAGGGACGATGGTGGCGGTGGATACAGACGGTTTCGTGGATATTTGATCGGGTGCTCAGGGTTTCTGCATTGGGGGCTTCTTATAGGCGAATGGGGAGACCGAGGAGGCGGCCTGGGTGGCCAAACCCTAGCCAGGCGCAGGGCAAGGCCCACCCATGCCTTGGGTGGGTCTGGCCCCCCTGGCTGGCCCCTCCGGCTCTCCTCTGGACTTCTTGTTCCCCACGGAAAGTAATTGACTTTATCCTTTGTCCCGTCCAATTCCGAGAATATTTCTTTACTAACTTTTCTGAAACCAAAAACAGCAGAAAACAGGCATCTGGCACTATTGCAACTTGTTCATAGGTTAGTACCAGAAAACATGTAAAAAGCACCTCAAAGTGTGGACATAAAAAATTATAGATACATTTCCAACGTATTAAAGCACAAGGAGGAGATACAACCATCTAGCTACTACATGGACCCGTAGTCCAAGGTGGAACTACTCACGTTTCATACCGGAGGCTCGCATGATGAAGAAGAAGGCCTCCGGGATGATCTCCCCTCTCGCAGGGTGCCGGGAAGAGCTTCAGATCCCCCCGATCTAGGGACGATGGTGGCGCGACTCTGCACGGTTCGTGGAATATTGATGGTACTTAGGGTTTAGGCATCGGGGGGCTTCTTATAGGCGAAGAGGCTGGAGGCAGCCAAGGGGCCACACCACCTTGCGCCGAGGTGGGACCGCGCCTGGGGGATGGGGGTGTGGCCACCCTGTGGCATCCCTCCGTCTCTCCTCTGGACTCCGTGTTCTCCTCGGTGAAATATTGACTTTGGCTTTTATCCTGTCCAATTCCGAGAATATTTCCTTACTAGCTTTTCTAGAACCAAAAACAACAGAAAACATGCAACTGGCACTTTGGCAACTTGTTAATAGGTTAGTACCAGAAAACATATAAAAAGCACATCAAAGTGTGGACAAAGCAAAGCAAAGTAGATACTAAACAAACATGGAACATCAAAAATTATAGATATGTTTCCAACGTATCAGACGGTGAGGACCAGGCTAACGACTCTGAAAAACAATGGCAGCGACATCATCGACTAGATTTAGGGTTCTATTTCTATGTAATTTCTATTTTTAGGTAGAATCTGTATTAGCGCCGACCGTTGGGCTTGTCGGTGTGGGTGGCTCACCCCTAATCTTGTGTACCATCCGTTGGCGCTCCCCGTAGCACTATATCGATTTTGTTGACGGATACGATGGGGAGCGCCAGTGGAGATACTCTAAGAGAATACCCAACGGTGCCCCCCAAATGGCCTTTTTCTATCCTTAAAATTTTCCGTGGATAGCAAGGACTAAAAACAATATCCCAATGGGGGAAAACTGTCTCTAGGCCCCGGACCAACACATTCGCGACCCAAATTGGGACAGTGTTTGCGCTCATGCGGATGACCAACGGACAGCGCAAGTGTCCTCATCTTGTCCTCCCTGGCCCGCTCATCAGGGCCAAAAATCCCCACTACTCCTTGCATCCCACCCCGAGGCCCCTCTTCCCCTTCCATCCTCGTGTCATCGACGACCGTTGCCACCAGATTCATCCACTCCCTTCCTCCTTTCGACAACCGGCGGGTCATTCGACCTGGATCCCTTATTGTTTGGAGGCCGAAGTTGGACGGGCGTTGCCAGGGCTGACCGTCGGAGGAACGCGGCCCAGAGTATCACTCCCACGACATGTTCGACCATTTGCGGAAAGGGGGCTGGTACGTTTGGCCACTTCATTTTATTGACAATCTCGCAACATTGTAGGTAATTCTTGTTGTGACTATGCTTGGACGAGCTCTTTTATAAGATTTTCTTCGATACATCTGAAGAATCCTCCGATGATGATACCAAGATAATCGTGGCCACGACCGTAGTCATCAAGCAACTCGAAGAAGATGCGCTCCCATAGTACATGGGGTGTTTGAAGGGCCAGGCGACTGTGTTGGATCGGGATAGGGAGTCCGGCCGCATCCAGCTGTACAACGACTACTTCGACCACACCAATGTGTTGTACACCCCGGCTCAGTTTCGAAGGCGATTTCGGATGGGAGGCATGTTTTCATGAGGATTTTTCAGGGAGTGAGGGATGCAGATGATTATTTCATGTTGAAGAAAGATGCCATCGGTAAGCTTGACTTTACTTCCTAACAAAAATGCACTTCAGCGATTAGGATGTTTGCCTATAGAGTTACCAGTGATCTCATTGATGAGTACATGCGCATGAGAGATTCCACTGCCCTCGAGTCGATAGGTTTTGCCGCGCTGTTGTTAAGGCATTTGGCGATCGGTACTCGAGAGAGACAACGATGGAGGACACTGCCCGACTTTTGTCTATCAACGAGGCGAGAGGGTTTCCTGGTATGCTCGATAGCATAGATTGCATGCGTTGAGAGTGGAAGAATTGTCCAGTTGGTTGGCAGGGACAATTCAAAGGCCATGCTACCAGGTGCACAGTCATACTCAAGGCAGTAGCATCGTAGGATCTTTGGATTTGGCACTCTTTTTTAGCATGACAGGTTCTGCCAATGATATCAATGTGCTGCAGTGCTCTCTGGTATTTTATAGGCTTGCAGAAAGCAATGCTCCAGAAATCGACTTTATAGCAAACAATCACCACTACAACAATGGGTACTACCTAGCCGATGGTATCTATCCTGAGTGGTCCATATTTGTGAAGACAATCTGCCAACCCACTAACAACGCTGAGCATAGGTTTGCTAAAAAACAAAAGGCATGTAGGAAGGACGTAAAGCGAGCATTTGGAGTACTACAAGCTTGTTAGGCCATTGTCAAGTTCCCTACAAGAACATGATGCAGGAAGAGGATGGACGAGATGATGACTGCTTGTGTGATCATGCACAACATGATTGTAGAGGATGAGCACAATGATATGCTTCATGATCAAGTTTGGGAGTTCCGCACAGATTTTGTTGAACCCGGGCCAGAAGCAGCAACATTCCAAGAATTTCTGCATACTTAACATGAAATTCGTGACCGGACAACCCACAATGCACTTCAGGCAGGTCTCGTCAAGCACACATGGAGGCATCTAGACCACAAATAGTTTTATTGTTGGTGTGTAGAACTATTTAATGTGTAGAACTATTTGTATGTGTTATTTGTGTAGACAATTGCTTGTATGGCCGAATCTTATTATTTATATGGACAATTCCATGATTTATATGTATAACTTTGAAATAATGACCCATATAGTCTATTTGAGGCCAAAAACTGTGTGCCGAATTGCCCACATTTGCGGCCAAACCGCCGAGAAAGGCCGAAATTGGCAGAAAAATGCTCGCGAAAATGACAAAGAAGGATACCACGGCCTCGATCTAACCAAATAGATAAATTCGAACACATTTGCTATTCAAAATGGACGGCACCGTTGGGATACTCTAAGGCTGGTCCTAGTGCTAGTATCATAAGGTGTATCATGCATGCCAATTTAGCAAAAATTTGACGTGACATCATAATTAATGAAGAGAGAGGTGGTTGGAGTATCATAGGTAGCACGTAAAACTAGAAATTATAATGGCAAGTAAATCTTGTACATACATTTTACACATTTTACATAGAGATTTTACAAATTAATAAATATATCATGACTATAATACTACTACATGATATATAAAGACATAATATCATACCATATGATACTAGTATTATGATACTTCCACTCAGTGGCGGACCCAAGAATTATTCAAAGACTGGACAAACAGTATATTTTAAGACTAATAATACTATTTTTCAATCAAATTACTATAAAATTAGGCTTGTCGGCCGGTACTTAAGGACGGCTAGGTTCGCCAATGCTTTCACTATGACCAACCCAAGAGTAACACTCTAATGGCTTTGCTACCCCTAGCATTATTGCTAAGGAGAATCTAGTCTATCTGGCGCGGCATCCCGACGGATTCCGTCGGCCCTATCAGCCGGCGCCACCGCGCCACGTTAAGCGTCCCTAGGCCTCACCTACTCCTATCTTTCTCCAACCACACAGAACGCTCAAAACTTTAAACTAATCAAACAAATATAAATAAAATCCGCCCATGGCCCCACATGTCATGGACGTCCGCCGCCCACCCAATCTCCCCCAAACACGAGCCGTCTAAAAATCGGGGAAAAGAAGGGAACCAAAAATAGAAACCGAGCGAAAAGGTTGGCGGAAAAGTCTCCCACCTTTAGGCGACGGCGGCGGCGGCGACGACGACGGCGATGTCTCTCCCTCAGGCGGACGGCGGCGACGACTGGTTCCTCGACTGCGGCATCCTCGCGGACCTCCCGGCCGCCGCGTGCGGCGCCTTCCCGTGGGACGCCTCCGCCTCATCGTCCAATCCAAGGTCCGCCAGCCGCTCCTTTCCTGTTTTGGCATATAGATATTTTTTGGTTCCTATTGATTTTAGAGGTATCGATTTCGTCGATTGGATGCTGAACACGGCGTCCCATCTCTCGCCGGGGCGATGATTGCAGAAGATTTCTAGATTCAGGTCCGGTCGTGAAGATAGCTGGATTTGTACAGATACATACACGCCCTTTGGATAATTTAAACATTGCTCGTCGAGACTGTTGTTTTATCTGGATCCTAGGGATTCCGATGAATTAATTTTGCAAAAGCTTCTGATGTATTATTGGTTATCATTGATGTGCTGAGATTTGTTCAAAGTTGTTTGGGGAATAGATGGGTTAGATCGGGTGGGGAGGGCAATTTTAGTGAAGTACATGACACGTTGTTATGTTGCTGCTGGGCATGATTGTGGAGTTGGCTTATTGCTGCGGATCTTTGGTGCAATCTTCAAGGAGCGTATGATGGGATTGGATTACCTGTCATAACTTTTCATATGTTTGACTCTGATGCAAGTATTTGTTAATGTTGTACTCTTGGAAATGGATGAAACTGGAGTGTTGGAACATGATAACTGCCAATTCTGGATGTGGTCAGGATCAGGATCAAATCTAGAGTTTGTATGGACCATATATGTCACAATATGGACTCAATTGCAGCAGTTAGTAATTTCTGGTTTCCTGAGGATGCGGAATGATGTTTTTTCCTGCTTACTGATAACGGCATGCTGTATATTGGTAGAGATGGATAGGTTTCTGGTTAATTTGGAATTCACACAATTTTGTAGTACTAGTTATATACAGTAAGAAATTTCTAATTGTGTAGTAAGACTGTAGGATTCAGATTGCTGAATAGGTTATGTAGCACATATCACATATGAGGAATAGACCAAGATACACAACTTTACAATAATTGAATATGCGCATTTTTGGGGTCATCTATAGATGTGTTTTTTCTTGTGTGCAGCATCAGCATTCATTTTTAATTCTGGCACTTCCATGTTAGGATTTACTTTGAATCTGGTTGTATCTGCATGTAGATTGTGGTGCAATCCTAGATTCTGACGAAGAACTCCATCTCGTTATACACAAACTCCATTGCCAAACAAATCTGGTTCTTATCTCAGGAATGATGGATTCGTTTGCACTGAACCTTAGTTTTGCTAAATAAAGATTTTTGGACGGTTGTTAAATTAAGTATTTCTCTATGAAGTTAATTTATATTCCACAAAGTGGCCTAGCTTTAATTCTTTATCTAAGTATCTCTGTGGTGTATTACTTAATATTTCTATTACACTACTTGCTTTTGCCTTTGAGTTAATTTCCCCCTTTATCACTACAGTGCAGAAGTAGGCAGCTATGTGAACACTTCTGATGTCTTGAAGGATTCGGGCACCAATAAACGGTAGGCAGCTGTTTTACTTTATAGTAGAGATGCACATCAGATTGCTTCATTGTGAGATCTGTAACTGAATCTATTGCAAATCACAGCTTGAGGTCAGGGCCCTGTGGGAGGCTGACATCTAAAGCCTGTAGGGAGAAAGTGAGAAGAGACAAGCTGAATGACAGGTACATCATACCTTCAGTTTTGCTAATTCTAGATGGAAGAGAGGCCGTGCTTTGATTTTCAGTAATTCTTTTGATTGATAGGTTTCATGAATTGAGTACTACTTTGGATCCTGGTAAGCCAGTAAAAGCTGACAAAGCTGCTATCCTAAGTGATGCTACTCGCATGGTTACTCAGCTTCGCTCTGAAGCACAGCAGCTAAAGGATACTAATGGAAGTCTTGAAGACAAGATTAAAGAGCTGAAGGTGAGGGAACTTTACATACACACAATCTTCTATAGTTCAAAATATTATGAACATGGAACTTTGTAGTAGCTGTTAACCCGAAGACAACATATCATATTTTCTTTTGATCGAAACAACATTTCTAGGGGAATTATGCTTATAGCAACACCAATTTAGGATGAATCATGGAAGTCATGCTATTTTATTTCTCTGTCCTACCAATCGGTCCAGTGTTTTTAAATATTTGTCTTATTATTTGATTAGCAGATCGTATTCCAAGCTTTGAAGTGTGGTTTATGCATACATGTGCTGTTCTAGTTTGCATCATGGAATATACATTTCTGGCTACCACTTAGTCACTTACTAATGTTGTTAAACCTAGAATACCAATAATATGGCCAGAAATTACAAATCAGCAGCCTGACTGAGCTGATCACAAATTACATATCTGGTTACTTATATGGTATGCTTCATATTACTGTGGAGCACAGTGCATATGTTGTTCAGGCAAGACATTATATACTTTTATGTAAATAAATGAACTTGCTATCTTTTGTTCATGTGACATTCCTGCTATGGCTCAAGTGACTGATCTGCATTGCATCTCTTGGACAATGCCAGAACTGTTTGTGCGATCATGTTACCTAACATCTGTGATAATGTTTCCATGACCCTTTAAAAAAAAATTACAGGCAGAGAAGGATGAACTTCGTGACGAGAAGCAGAAGCTGAAACTAGAGAAAGAGACTTTGGAGCACCAGATGAAACTTATGACTGCAACTCCAGCCTATATGCCTCATCCCACCATGATGGCCTCACCATTCGCGCAGGCACCAATGGCACCCTTCCATCCCCACGGGCAAGCTCCAGGACAGAAATTGATGATGCCATTTGTTAGTTACCCAGGATATCCGATGTGGCAGTTGATGCCACCCTCCGAAGTGGACACATCGAAGGACAATGAAGCATGCCCGCCAGTTGCCTGATGCTCGGACCGTTTAAATCATGTGAACTCGTGGTAACCTAAAACAGCATAGTTGTTCGATCCATTGTTGCGCATAGTCTCTCTAATTCAAATTAGACTATTGTTCACACAATGGTAGTTTTTATTGTTGAGGAGAATGCTGTCATTTGTGTGCAATATAGAGACTACTACCCTTTAATCTGTACAATACATTTTTTGTGGAGAAAGGAAGAATGCTCGTTCTTGTTCTCTAATCTGTATACATGAAGAATAACTACTGATACTTGATTTACCTTGTTTTCCTTTCAAAGTACTCAACTTCATTTCTTTCTTCCATGCACAAGTCCAATCTTTCAGTTAAACACAAGGAGTGAGAGAAGTTTTTAAAATACGAGTACAAATTTAGGTGTGACAAACAATCGCAAACAAATCTATAGAACCGTAAAGGCCAAACAGCACAACCGTAGCAACAACCATAACTGCCTGGAGATCCCGGCGCCGAACTGTAGGAATCGCCGGTCAGGATCAGACTACTTCAGGCCATCCCAACGGACCCCACGCAAACTGACTCCGCACGTCGGATCGTGTTTTTTCGGACCGAGACCAAAGCCCAACACGCATCCACAAACGGACCGGACAGCATGCAACAGTTTGATTCGGCACAAACCGGGCCAAAACCCGGGGCTGGTTTACGGGCTCGGACGCCGACTGACATGGTTTTATACTCTATGGGTACATGATATTAGTATACCTGGTCCAATCCAAAAAAGGCCTACAAGAACATATGCGGCCTGTGGAGATTTTCGGGTGACCCAAACCCATCACGTCTTCCGATCCTTGGAGAGCAAGACTAGAGTAGATAGAATTTTAAAGGGGCAAATCCTAATCTGTAACCGACTTGACCTATGCCCAGGACCTGCCTATCTATATAAAGGCTAGGAGGACACGGCGAGGAGGGCACTTCTCGCCGCACACACACCTTCACGCCAAATTGCATCTGCACATCCCTGTACTTTTCGGTTTCGCCATAATCAAGAGCAGACAAGCAGGAGTAGGATTTCCCCTCCGGGGGCCTGAACCTGGGTAAACTTCGTGTCCCCGTGTTGCTTGTTTGCTAACCGTTCCACGATCTCCAGCATCCCCATCTTCTAAAAAATCCAAGCTCATAACAATGGGCATTGACGAGACCGAACCTCGTCAATTGGAGCCGTCTGTGGGAACTAGGGCGCTGATTATGCGATCGTGACTGTCCCAATCAAAGCGATCTATAGCTCCTCGGCGACGGAGAGCCACCTCCTCTTCGACGCTTTTGACTTTACCGCCCACTCGCCAGCCACCATGAAGGTTTTCGAGCCCGTAGGCGACGGGCTCGACATTCTGTTCAGGAGCTTCTGCTTCCAAGTGGGACAAATCGGTACTCTCCGCCTCCCAGAGCGGGTGCCACCACCATCCATCAGGCCCACCTCGTGGGCCCCGCATCCCAGCGTGCTACGCACGTCGACGCTGACAGACGAGTCATATGACAACAACAACTGCAACTCAAATCTGTGTGACCCTCCATCGGACGAGAGAACCTATGGTTCTGGATCCGAAAGCTGCGGTAGCAGCGATCCAATCCGTGAGCGCTGTCAGTGCGCCGTGATCATCCAAAGCGACGTGGAACAACCACCAGGTTCGGGTGCCCACGTACTATAACACCCCAGTTTTAAATAATCATTATTTAGGGTTTGATTGTGCATCATTAGCATCATTATTAAAAATGCATGCAAAGAGAAATACACAAAACCCTAAACCTTACTCTTTCTCCCTCTATTTGAAATCAATTCAAAATGGTTTGAATTTGAAAAAGTACAAAAATAATTGGAGCCCAAATGGATTACAAGGGCTCATAAATATTTTACATATTTTATAAAAGCCTCTTGTGTTTTTAAAAGCATTTAAAACAGATTTGAAATGGGTTTGCAAAAGAAAGAAATAATAAAACTAAAAAGAAAAAGGGTTTTGCGAAAAAATAGAGCAGCAAGCCATTTCAGGCCGCAGCCCAGCTGGCCCAAATTCCCTCTTCTCCTCTCCACGCCCACACAAGGCAGCAGCCAAAGACTCCTGCTGCCCACAGGCCCACTCGGCCCATACCCCTTCACCCTTCCTGCTCGTTGCCTTCCTCATGAAGGCAAGTAGCAACAGTGCTGGCCACCGCCACCCGATGCCGTCGCCGCATCGCGATGCCCGCCGCCGCTCTCTGGAGGGGATAAGGACCTCGCCGAGCCATGCCCTCTTCTCCTGCTCCTCTCACTCCTCTCACGTGCTCTCTTCCTCTCTCCCCCAGTGAGATCGAACCCTAGCTTGCAGATGCCGCCGACGTCACGCTGTTGCCGTGCTCCCCTCGCCTACCTGAGACCACCAAGAGCACCGCTGTGATGCCAGCTCCCTCCTCGCCAACAAAATCGACGCGGAGTGCTCTGTATCTTCGCCATCAACGTCTTCTTCTCCGAGCCCGACGAGCTCCGCCGTCGACCCTGCCGTCGTTCCAGTCCTCCTCTGGCCTCACCGACCACTCCAGCACGCTCAGGTTGAGCTAGCGATTTCTCTGGACCCCTCCATCCCCCTTCTCGCTCTGTAGCCGTCTCTCGCTGTCGACCCGTAAGCTCCGACGCCGTGCGCCACCATTCCACTAGCTCCGACAACCTAAAACCAGCGGCGCCACCACTAGATGGTTGGCCTCGCTCCCCTTGTTCGATTGCCCCCACTCCCACGTTATAGCGCGTCCCTGATCGCCGGATCCGGTCACCGTCTGCCGGTCAACGGCCAGATGACGTGGCGTCGACCAAGCTCTGCCACCGTGGCTGATGACGTGGCCCTGGCCCCTCAGTCAGCCACAGGGGCTAGGTCCAGTAGCAGTGTAAAAAGGATTAACGCCCTCGCTGATGTCACAGTGACGCATTAAATTATTTTAAATGATTTAAATGAAACCAGAAAATGAATAAATATTGGAAATTCAATAACTAATTAATTATAAGTCAAAAAATATGAATAATATATCAAAATGTTCAGAAAAATGAGCTCTACCTCTTTAAGCTATCATTATGCATTGTTAAACAACTTTCATGACAAGTTTAATTAGAAGAACATAGTAACCCTCACAGGTGATTCCGGAGTTTCGTCGAGTTAGGGTTTTTACCCCTCGGAACCCCGATTAAACTACCAAGCATGTTCTAGGGTTTCATTTCAATACAATTCAACTTGTCATATCATCATACGTGCTTGAGCATTGTATCGATGCCATGTGTTGATTGTTTCCTTCTCTTTCCAGTGATTTGGTTCTTCTTCGGTAGAATACGATATCGAGATCGAGATCGAAGACCGAGATCAACATCGTCGAAGATCGAAGCTCGAAGACAAATACTTGACCAACTGTAATCAAGTCAAGTACAAGCTCCCGAAGATCTGCATATCTGTTATCAATTGGCAAAGGCAAGCATAGCCCCACCATGATATAATTCTATGATTTCGAAAGTATTTCAATTCTTGCCATGATGCATATGATTCTACTGTGGTATTTCATCGATAGATAAAGTATCCTATCTATTGCATTACTCCCTTTGAGCTTATATTACCTGATCCACTACTCCTAGCATAACTAGGTTTGGCTTGTGTGTACTGCTAGAGCTTATCTATGTCCTGCTTAGCCATGTTTAGCTATTGAGTCTGGTTCATCCAGATGATGTATCAGATGCAGAGAATCTAGTATGACAGGAGAACGTGATGAGATGATATCATAGGTGATATGAGTTAAACATGCTAAGGCTTGTATGGGAGGCCAACGGTGGGATGTGGTTTTCTTGTCCCATGCTCGCCACCTCTAGGACCTGAGTTCTTGCCTTTGGAACCAAGACGAGCGTACAACCACACGGGGCCTGGACAACCTCATGATTAACTAACTTGTCTAGTAGATTTCATGAGTCACATAGTTCGGGCGTTCCATTCGACATATGCATAGAAAACCTTTTGAAAGATTTGCCGGGTGAAGGTGCATTCATAACAGGTAGGGAAGCATGGCCGCGGTTTCTTGGGGTTGATAGCGCCCCTGGTAAACCAAACTCGCCTCACATTTTTAAGTACCGGCTTCGGAATTTGACCCATTACGATGGAACCATACTTATTGCATGACTCATGGTCTCGGCGAAAGCAAGGTAAAGGTCGTGTAGAAACCACCCTCTACCAGCCTTCCAAGGAAGAGGGCTTATCTAGTGGCATTAAGAGAAGGTTAGTATGTGTGGATAAAGTTGTACACCCCTGCAGGGTAATAATCTTTTCGAAAAGCCGTGTTCATGGTTATGAATGCTTGGTGACCAAATTCTAAGATCATAGATAACTATAACCTATTCATAAAACTTGTTGATCAACGTGATCTTAAGGATGTTGTTGGGCCACGTAGAGATAAAACAAAAAAAATTCCTCTAACGCGGTGATCCCAAGATCTAGCTGAGGTAGAAGACCACGAGGTTTACCACTAGACGCGCAATTGCGGATTACTGATGAAGCGCGTCAGTTGATGTAGTGCAGTCCTTTGCGTTCCGATCGTCCTGGTGCTGATCGTACATCACCTCTGCTGGTATCCACATGTACAAGGAGGAGCACCGGCAGCGAATTGCTAGGTTCGTTATGACGACAGGACTGATGTGGAGCTAGAGTTTCCAACACATGGAATGACCTAACCGAACAACGATTAACCCTTTTAGGTTGCAGTGCTCCACAATATATAGGGAGTGAACGTGGGCTCCACTCTCGAGGTCCATTCACTAAAGCCCATTTAACACTAGTCACCGTGTGTCTAACTCACTAACTCAGTCGTAATCCGGTTTGTGTCCAACCCAACCAGATTACCGGTTCAGATCCAATCCGGACTTGCTCCCGTTCTTAAGTGTGTGACCCCGCAGGCTCATGGCTACTTGGACACGATTAGAGTCCGACTCTCAATCGATCAGTCGGTAGCGGCTCCTAGAAGAACGGCTCCCAAGTACCAAAGAGTCATGATGACTTGCGACTTATGTCTGAGTCACTTTTGCCTCACGATATACCTTGTCAGACTATAGGCGAATAATTGTCATCCCTTAAATAGTTCGACTCTCTTCTTGATCCGAGATAAGTGATTCACCCGACTAAATCTTAGTCGATCGCCTCGGTTAACACTTAACCGAGTCGTGCATGGCCATGATTTCTGAATCATATCATCTGAGAGGGCCTAGAGAATATCTCTCCGACTGGAGGGGCAAAATCCCATCTTGGTTATTCACATCACGCAGCTTGATTCTCAGTCGACCCGAACTCTGCCTTTATGACTGCCCAGTTACGGATCAACGTTTGACAGAACCTAAGTCGGTGATCCTCAACTCGGACTATGCAATAACCTTAGGTCTAAGGATTACATTGATTGAGATATACAAATGACAACTTGTTCGTTGTACCTCAATATGGGTCAATCCGACTCGCTGAACTCTTTAGCCGAATCTGTGTAAGTCAGAATAGCATCACCATGCCCATGACAAGTGGAACCGAGTCATCAAGCCAACTTTCACATTGGTCTAAGTTGTGTGTCGAACACAACCTCAATGACCAAGGATATTTAGTACAAACAACATGAATGTATAGTTCCACAACCGAATCACATATTCAATGATACACATCAGATGTTTATACAAGGACAACTTAATAAATTTATGAATACAATGGGAAATATCATCATACATGATTGCCTCTAGGGCATATTCCCAACAAATGCTTCCTCATGGGTACGAGGGGGTGATCCTAGTTGGTAGAAGATGATGATTTGGTGGATATCAAAAGATGATGATCAATTCTTTGGAGATGTCGCTCTCTTAACCCCTTTTAAAATACTCTGAATAGACGAGCTTCTCCTCTCTCTTGTTTTACAAACAAAGATGGCTTTATGCAAAACAACTACACCAGCCATAAGTCTTGCAGAGTACACCCTGTACTCACCCTTGCTTTGTTGATACTTTTGGCAGAGTAAGTGTTCCCTGAAGATCAGTTTGTACTACATCGACATCGACGAGTAGCTTGGGGTTCCCGGCCGACAGCCTGGAATCTATGGGCTAGGACGTCATCGTTATGCTTCAGGCCTCTTAGGCCCTTTGTTAAGTTTTCTATACTTAATAGCATAATATGCCTTCCATTGTTTGATGTCTATGGTCAGTGACCTCTGCTTGTAATAATTTGGTTCTCTGCTCAGTTATGAGCTTGCTGTAAGAAATTTTTGTGTCGTAGGGTCACTTCCGTGTTACCAATTCTTCACTGGATATTCTCGAGCTCAAGGTTAATATTATTTCAGACGGAGGTCTGGGATTTGTTTAGCCCTGATCTCGGGGGTGTCACACGTACCACCACCCAACCCACAGGGTGGAAATAGAGGAAACGGGGGGCAGCCGCCACTCCAGCCAAACGAAGGTGACGTTAACACCTATCATAAGATCAACCTCAACGAGGATGGATGGCGCCAGGCACGCGAAGCCGTGGCGGGTAACATGATCTTACCTGTGAATGCTTCACGGGAACTGTTGATGGCATATCACCTGCTCCTTATCGTCGAGCACAACCGGCAGGTGAAGATGCAGGAGGACCTCAACAAGCGCAAGCAAGAGGCCTCGGAGTCCAGCATGCGGCGAGCTACGGTCTCCGCCGCTGGTGGCTCCAGCTCCCAGGACAACAATGCCAACAAGCATCGCTCTCGCACAGAGCACATGGACCCCACCGCACGTCGCGAAGTCACCGGAACTCTCAATGCGTCCTTCATGGAGATGGACGTCAACGACAACGTCATACCGAAGACGCCGCAGGCTGCAATCATGGCAGCCACCACGTACCTCGCGTCCCATCCACCTTCGGTGGGGGACCCGAAGAGGGCTATGCACAAGTCCACGCTAGCTGAACTCGGACTCGTCGGAGCTGCGCTCCACGATGAGGCTCATGTGGAGCCAAAAAAGAAAGCTGGGGTCAGATACAACCACAACCCCACACCTTCATCCGACGAGGACGAGCACGATCTACCTCGACATCACAAGAGCCCAAGGCGTCGCAACAACGACTATGACGCTCGAAGCGATCTCGCCTAGCGCAAGGTCAACAAGGCGCGCGCCAAGCGCACGTTCTCAACCGAGTCCGAAGAAGAAGATGATGGAGAACTGTGTGGAGCCCGATGCTTCAGCAGATCTATTCGGCGAACGCGGATGCCGAAAAATTTCAAGCTCCCTTTGGAGACTCCGAAGTTCGACGGAACGCAGGACCCGAAAGCCTGGCTCAGCGACCACCTGTTGTCCATCAAGCTGCACAGCGGTAACAAGAACATCGCCCTACAATGCCTTCAGCTGCAGCTGACAAGCGCAACTCGAATCTGGCTCAGCAGCCTGTCTTTAGGCTCAATCCGAAACTGGGAGGAGCTGGCATACAGTTTCATCCCAAACTTCAAGGTTACCTGCCAGAGGCCAGCCTTGATCGAGGAGCTATGGGCCTGTACCCAACGAGCGGGCGAATCCATTCGCTCGTACATACTACGCTGGTCCAACATCATGAACTCCACAACACACATCTCCGAGAGGAGAGAACGATCGATGCCTTCAAGGACGGTGTCGAATGCCCAGACTTCAAGGAGGAACTTGGGTGCATCAAGCCCAAGACGCTCAACCACCTTATGGACATCGCCAACAGGTGGGCAGATGGCGAGGACTCACTCCACCGAACACATTCGGATGACGAGGATGACTATGGCCGCAGGCGCGAACGCCGTAGCAAGCAAAGGCCGCATGTCTACGACGACCATGACGGAACCAACATGGTTGCGGCTGGCTACGCCGAACGTCGCAACGACAACAACCGCAGCAGCGGAGGATACCGCGGAGGCAACTTCCATGACAGAGGACGCTCCACACAGACGTGGCAATGTCGCAACCATGATGACGAGCCCTCGGAATACGACAAGTTGTCGGGCCATTGCACCATCCACTTCTACATCGACAAGCAGGATGGCAAAAAGAAGGCCAGCCACATGCTGAAGGATTGCCGAGAGTTCCAGAAACTCAGTGAGGGCCTCACCCAAATGCGACGCCAGATAGTGAACCCAGGGTTCGGACCCGCACCTGCACTAGGTGACATCGCCCACGGAGCTCCTCCACCACCACCTGTGGGACCTTCGAATCCAGCAATCGCACCCATGCAAAACAACGGCATAAATGGGTACCCAACGCCAAAAGGGTCCCTGATGATCCAAAAGGGGCGCACAACAAATAGGGTGCAAAAGAAGATCACCCGCCAAGTCAGCCTGGCTGTGACCACTCCGCCTGCCATCCCTGAGTACCTCAGCGGCTCGGAGTCCTGCATCACATTCAGTCGTTCGGATCACCCCCGCCAGATCCCTTGCCCAGGTCATGCTACCCTAGTGCTTGAGGCGCAGATCGGAGGGTTCAAAATAAGCCGCGTCTTCATGGACGGTGGCAGCGACATCAACCTGATGTTCGCTAGCACCCTAGATGCAATGCGGATCCCGCTGTGCAGCCTGGAACAATCCGACACAACATTCCACACCATCGTCCCAGGGAAGGGCATATTGTTGGAATTATGCCGTAGAGGCAATAATAAAGATATTATTATTATAATTCTTGTTCATGATAATGTTTATATTCCATGCTAGAATTGTATTAAGCGGAAACTTTGATACTTGTGTGGTTTATGAACAACACCATGTCCCTATTACGCCTCTATGGACTAGCTCATTGATTAATGATGGTTAAGGTTTCCTAACCATAGACATGAGTTGTCGATTAATAATGAGATCATGTCATTAGGAGAATGATGTGATGGACATACCCAAATTAAGCAGAGCAATTAGATCGTGTCATCGTGTTCATCTTTGCGAAGCTTTTTCTTATGTCAAGTATTGTATTCCTTAGACCATGAGATAATACAACTTCTTGGTATCGGAAGAAAGCTTTGAGGTCATCAAACATCATCCTATGTGAGGGTGATCATAAAGGTGTCTCTCAGGTGATCGGGAAGTACTTGTTGGGTTGTATGTATGAAGATGGGATTTGTCCCTCCCGAGTCGGAGAGATATACTTCGGGCCCACTCGGTAATCGATATCAACACCGCTTGCAAGCACGTGGTTAAGGAGTTAATCACAAAGTGATATTGGATTATGGAACGAGTAAAGTACTTGATGTGAACGAGATTGAACTAGGTATACCGATACCAACGATCGAATCTCGGGCAAGTAAAATAGCGCGTGACGAAGGGAATATATATGGGATTAATTGAATCCTGGCATCGTGGTTCATCCGATATGATCATCGATGAATATGTGGGAGTCAATATGGGTTTCTAGATCCTGCTGTTTATTATTGATAGAAGATCATGTCTGCATATTCTCGAACCCGTAGGGTCACGCACTTAACGTGCCTCGACGCTAGGATAGAATGGATAATTGGTTTATGAGTTTTTGTTCGGAGTCTCGAATGAGATCCAGGACATCACGAGAGGTTCCGAAATGGTCCGGAGAATAAGATTCATATAAAGGAAAGCAGTTTTTGGATTTCGGAATCGTTTCGGAGTTTTCGGTATTGTACCGAAAGGTTCTAGAAGCTTCCGGAGTGGGACCAACGTGGCCCCACTTGTCGGAGGGGTGCGTGGGCCTACGAGGGAGTGCCCTGGACGCTTTGGGCCAGGGGCACAAGGCCCCATAGGCCCAGCCGGCCAAACCCTAGGGGACACCCTAGGGAACCCTTCTAGAAGGAAGGGGGAAACTTGCCCCCCACTCCACCCTTGGGGCCGCCGCCCTAGGGCTTGGAGGAGGGGACAAGGGGGGCCGGCCAGCCCCTATATAAGGAGGGCAGGGCGCAGCCTCCCCCGCTACACCTCCTCAACCCTAGCCGCCAACTGCTGCCCTCCTCCTCTCTCTCTCCCGACTGCGCGTAGACGAAGCCCTGCTGCAGAAATTCTCCACCATTAGCACCACGCCGTCGTGCTGCAGATCTAATCTATCTCTCCACCCCACTTGCTAGACCAAGGAAGGAGGAGACGTCGCGGCACCGTACGTGTGCATCTCTCGGAGGCGCCGCCACTTGCGGCGTAGGATCGGATCAGATCGCGAGGAGGAGACGGCTAGTACGACTACATCAACCACGTTCTGTTGAACGTTTCGACTGTGCGATTTCTTCAAGGGTATGAAGATCTAATCTATCTCTCTCGTTGATTGCATCTCCTAGATTAGATCTTGGCTTTCTTGTTCACATCCGTAGATTTTTTTTGATTTACTATGCTGCGAAACCCTTCACATATACCCCCTGGAAAAGATATGGCTCGACGTTATCTTCGGCAAGCCCGGCAACTTCCGATGCAAGCGGCTAGAGTTCGAAGTGGTGGACTGGCCATCACAATACCACCCCATCCTCGGGCGCGTGGCATTCACAAGGTTCCTGGCAGTACCGCACTATGCGTACCTGCTACTCAAGATGCCAGGGCCTAGGGGCGTCATCATGATCCAGGGCAGCTTCACCCGATCTGACCACTGAGACAGATACTTCAAAAAAATCTCCCAGTCGTTTGGTATGCAGGAGGAGCTTATGAGGCTCCGAGAAGTGATAGACAATGGGGCACCCCCAGTCTCTAGACAAAACGCACCCGACATGTCGTTTGACTCTACAGTCAACACGAAAAAGGTGCAAGTCCACCCAATGGATGCCTCCAAGACGTCGCTGATCACCAACGACCTCAGCCCCGCATAGGAAAGCGCGCTCGTCAAATTCCTCCGTGAGCGTTGGGAAATCTTCGCCTGGTGTCCTGCGGACATGCCAGGAGTTCCCAGGGACTTCACCGAGCATGCACTCAATGTGTTTCCGAACGCCAAGCCCATCAAACAATCCATCCGACGATTGTTCGAACCACGGGCCGAAGCTGTTGGATTCGAAGTCAACAGACTGCTCGATGCCGACTTCATCCGGGAGATCAAGGAGAGAGAGTGGCTAGCCAACACTGTGCTGGTTCCCAAAAAGGATACGGACATCCTGCGGATGTGCGTGGACTTCACGTCGCTCAACAAACATTGTCCCAAGGATCACTTCCCCCTACCGCAGATCGATCAGATCATCGATTCGACCGTAGGATGTGAGAAGCTCTCCTTCCTCTATGCCTACTCAGGCTACAATCAGATTCGACTAAAGATCAAAGATCAGGAGAAAACATCGTTCATCACGCTGTTCGGAGTGTTCTGCTACAACACCATGCCCTTCGGGCTGAAGATTGCAGGTGCCACGTACTAGTGGTGCATGCAGGTGTGTCTGAAAAACCAGATCGGTCGAAACATACAAGTCTATATCGACGACATAGTCATCAAGACAAGGGAGGCCAAGACATTGATCGACAATCTTCGCGAGCCGTTCGATAAACTTGATCACTACAAGATCAAGTGGAATCCAGAAAAGTGCGCCTTCGGCGTCCCATCTGGCCAATTACTCGTCTACTTCATCTCCCAGCGAGGGATCGAGGTGAACCCGGAGAAAATCCGGGCCATACTGACCATGGAGAAGCCGAAAACATCAAAGGTGTCTAGCAGCTACCTGGGCGCATCACGGCGCTGAGCAGATTCATCAGCCGCATGGGTGAGAAGGCCCTGCCTTTCTACCAGCTGCTTCGCAAAGCAGACAAATTCGAGTGGACGCCCGAAGCAGGCAATGCATTCGAAGACCTGAAGCGACTGCTCTCCACCTCGCCTGTCTTGGTTATGCCAAAGGAACGCGAACCCTTGCTGTTATACATAGCAGCCACGCATCAGGTGGTAAGCACCGTACTCATGGTCGAACGACCCGAAGAAGGCAAGACCCACGGGGTCCAACGCCCAATTTACTACCTCAGCAAGGTACTGACCCCGACAAAGCAGAGGTACCCTCACTACCAGAAACTCGCATACGGAGTATTCATGACGGCTCGTCGGCTGAGCCACTACTTCCAGGAGCACCAGATAATGGTCGTTAACGAGGCACCATTGTCCAACATCCTGAACAACCCCGAGGCTACGGGACGCGTAGCCCTATGGGGCATCGAGCTATCCCCTCTAGACATAGTCTACGTGCGACGCAAGGCAATCAAATATCAGGTCCTCCCTGACTTCCTAGTTCATTGGATGGAGCTCCAGCTGCCAGACACCCCGGACATGGCGCAGTCATGGACGATGCACTTCGCCGCCTCCAAACGCGAGGCTGGAGCAGGAGCTGGCGTCATACTGACGTCCCCGCAAGGTGACAAGATGAAATACGTCCTTCAGATGAAATTTCGCGCCTCCAACAACGAGGCCGAATACGAGGCCCTCATCCATGGTATGAGGATGGCAAAGATCTGCGGCGCAACGCGCCTAGTCATCTATGGTGACTCGAACCTTGTCGTCCAGCAGACGATGAATGAGTGCGACGCACACGCCGCCAACATGATCGCGTACAGCACGCTCTACAACTCACTCGAAGGAGACTTTGATGGCTGCAAGCTCTGCCACATTGGAAGGGAAAGCAACAAAGAGGCCGATAGACTCGCCAAAATCGGCTCCACCTACACACAGATGCCACCAGGCGTGTTCCTCGAACAAATCTGCGTACCCTCTGTCAAAAGGAAATTCCCCAAGGGATCACCCGAAGAAACAAAGCACTCGGGGGCTGCTCTACCCGAAGGATAGGAAGGACCCAAAAAGGTCGACATGGAGGTCGAGCTGGTCAGCCTGATGTAGGTCATGGCAATCGAAGAAACATGGACACAGCCGTACCTTCGGTACCTGATAAACAGGGAACTGCTTGATGACCCGACAGATACCCGACGCATATCTCGCCGGTCCAAGGCCTTCACCATCATCAATGGCGAGCTATATAAGCGCAACATTTCGGGTGTACTCCAACGGTGCATCACCATCCTCCAAGACATCCACGAGGGCATCCGCGGCCATCATGCGGGCAGCCGCGCCCTCGTCGCCAAAGCTTTACGAGCTGGATTCTACTGGCCAACGGCCATGAACGATGCCAAGGACATCGTCCAAAGGTGCAATGGCTGCCAGAGGTTTGCGGACAAGCCACACACACCAGGGTCGGAGCTCAGGCCCATACCACTGGCCTGGCCCTTCTCCCAATGGGGCCTCGACATGATTGGCAAACTTCCCAAATCTTCGAAAGGAGGCCACGTATACCTCCTGGTCGTAGCCGACAAGTTCACCAAGTGGATCAAGGCCATGCCTGTCACCAACCAAAAGGGCAAAACGTCCGTCAATTTCTTCGAGTCTATAGTCTACAGGTTCGGCGTGCCGCACAGCATCATCACGAACAACGGCTCGAACTTCATATCCAAAGAATTCCAGGACTTCTGCGAGGGCCTTGGCATCAACATATCATGCGCCTCCATGGCGCACCCGCAATCCAACGGGCAGGTCGAAAAGGCCAATGGTCTCATAGGCGGTGGCATCAAGAAACGCCTATTTCGCCCACTCGAACGACTTGCGGGAGCCTGGGCAGAAGAGCTACCCTCCATCCTCTGGAGCTTGCGTACAATGCCAAACAGCTCAACTGGCTACACACCATTCTTCATGGTGCACGGAGCCGAAGCCGTACTACCTACATAAGTACGCCATAAGGCCCCACGTGTCGTTTCCTATAGCGAAGCCAAATCATCGGCCGCACTCGAAGACGCCGTCGACACACTCGACGAAGCACGCGCCATTGCCACGGATCGCTCAGCGGTCTACCAGCAGAGCCTTCGCAACTACCACAACCACCGGTTGCGCCCAAGGTCCTTCGTCGAAGGAGACCTCGTCCTACGACTCAAGCAAGAGCGGCCGAAGAAGCTCGAGTCACCCTGGGAGGGACCCTACATCGTCACCGGAGTCATCCCAGGTGGCACCTACCGCCTCAAGGACGTCAAGTCAGGAGTCGCATACTCCAATCCATGGAAAGTTCACAACTGCGACGCTTCTACCCCTAGCTATCTCTTTACTTTCAATAAGGCTACTCAGCCAAAAAATGTACCTCCTCGTTACGATATGAATAAAAGATAGGTCTCCAGTCCGAAAATCTCTTTTCCTTGCATTTACTTTCTGTTACAACACACTCAGGGGCTCCGCCTCACCTCACGACTTCGTCGACTAAGAATAACGCATGTAAACCTGAGTAGCTGACCGCGTCAGCCTAACAAAAAGGACATGCATACAACAAAGCACCATGTGCTAACACAAATAATCTTTACAACAAAAGGCACAACAAGCCCACTCGAAACATATACAAGTTTTACATCTCTCTTTTTACAGGGTCTACCTATTCTGAAGGATCACGCGCGCCCGATGCTCAAAGAGATCCACGATCTCTTCAGCATACTGCCTACCAGCCGCATAATGCGGGCGCATATCTCAGAGGCTACCGTCTGGTCGAAGAGGCAGCCCAGTCGCCACCGTCGCAAGGTCTGTTGGGAATATGCCCTAGAGGCAATCATGTATGATGATATTTTCCATTGTATTCATAAAGATATTAATTAATCCTTGTATAAACATCTGATGTGTATCATTGAATATGTGATTCGGTTTTAGAACTATGCATTCATGTTATTTGTACTAAATATCCTTGGTCATTGAGGTTGTGCTGGACACACAACTTAGACCAATGTGAAAGTTGGCTTGATGACTCGGTTCCACTTTTCATGGGCATGGAGATGCTATTCCAACTTACACAGATTTGGCTAAAGAGTTTAGCGAGTCGGATTGACCCAAATTGAGGTACAATGAACAATTTGTCATTTGTATATCTCAATCAATGTAATCCTTAGACCTGAGGTTGTTGCACAATCCGAGTTGAAGATCACCGACTAAGGTTCTATCAAACGCTGATCCGTAACTGGAAAGTTATAAAGGCAGAGTTCGGGTCGACTGAGAATCAAGATGCGTGATGTGAATAACCAAGATGGGATTTTGCCCCTCCACTCAGAGAGATATTCTCTGGGCCCTCTCCTGAGATATGATTCGGAAAGCATGGCCATGCACGACTCGGTTAAGTGTTAACTGAGGCGATCGACTAAGAGTTAGTCAGATGAATCACCTATCTCGGATCGAGAAGAGAGTCGGACTACTTAAGGGATGACAATTATTCGCCTATAGTCTGACAAGGTATATCGTGAGGCAAAAGGGACTCGGACGCAAGTCGCATTGGAAAGGAAAGTCGTCATGACTCTTTGGTACTTGGGAGTCGACACATTCTGCTAGGAACCGCTACCGACTGATTGATTGAGAGTTGGACTCTAGTTGTGTCCAAGTAGCCATGGGCCTGCGGGGTCACACACTTAAGAGCGGGAGCTAGTTCGGATTGGATCTGAACTAGAAATCTGGTTGGGTTGGACCCGAGCCTGATTTGGACTGAGTTAGTGAGTCAGACTCACAGGGACTAATATTATATGGGCTTTAGTGAATGGGCCGCGCAAGCAGAGCCCACATTCACTCCCTATATATAGTGGAGCACCGTAACCTAGAAATGTTAATCGTTGTTCGGTTAGGTCATTCCATGTGTTGGAAACCCTAGCTCCACAGTAGTCCTGCCGTCGTAATGAACCTAGCAGTTCGCCGCCGGTGCTCCTCCTTGTACGTGTGGATACCAGCAGAGGTGCTGTACGATCAGCACTAGGACGATCAGATCGCAAAGGACTGCACTGCATCAACTGACGCGCTACATCAGTAATCCGCAACTGCGCGTCTAGTGGTAAACCTCGTGGCCTTCTTCCTCAGCTAGTTCTTGGGATCACCACGTTAGAGGGAAAATTTTGTTTTATCTCTACGTGTCCCATCTGTGGTATCAGAGCGATAGCTTCTGGTTTTAGTCTCGAGATCTCGCATATGTGATATGCGGTTGGCTATAGATGAGATCTATATGCTGTTTGGTGGTCGATCTATGAGATAGATCGGTTTTGTATGAGGTTGATTGGATCAACTGTACTCGGGGAATGGTAGATCTGATTTCCGTGATCATACTGCTGAGGTCGTGGAATGACATACCCCTACCGGTCAGCTTCCGCCATCGGGATAGGTTGTGACACGTAAATCTAGATGCGGTGATCAAAGATCAAAGAGTTTGATCGAGTCGGAACGATGGTCGGAATCCATGATCAGATCACCCTGTCATAGCGCCTTAGATGTCGTTGAGAATTTCACAACGCCGGTAGATATTGTATCTATGCATATCTTGTTTTTGCAGGAAGTTGTGAATGGTATGGTTCATGTGCATGTGATGTATGTGTGTAATCCATACATGATCTGCGAATCACGGTTTTTTGTCAGCCGGCTGGACTCTGGAGCCTAGGTGCTGTCTTTTTATTGTATAACGACCTGCGTGTCGGATTCTCTATGTAATTTACTTTACTAAGCTAGTGTAGCTGTTTGGAGAATCCGGATGACATGCAAGGCGATGTACGTGTCGGCGACATGGAGTAAGACGGCAAGTGCCAAGAGTTGGCACGAGTGGGATTACAGGCTTTGTGGAGATGGAGATCGCCATGAAGGAAGCCATACCATTTCACATTATAATTGCTTTATTCTGTGTTATTGTTATGTCTCTGTTTTACCTCTATTAGATAGTCAGTAAGATTTAATCCCTCAAAGAAGGTCTAATTGGTTTTCCTGCCAGTGTTTGCAGCATCACAAGTCGGACATTTTTGGTAGTGGGCTCATAAAATTGAGGTGATGCCAATTATTTCTGACTAGGTGTGTTCGAGTCGGACTCTTACTGTGGAAACACTCGGTAAGCTAGACGGGTCTATCACAACAGTTGTGGGGCTCGGGGAAAAGTCGGATGGGAGCCGGGGCATGTGACGCCACCCGTCCAACAGGAGTCGTATGAGATGCCATTGACAAGGAGTTGTCTACCTGGATCACTTGGCGTCTAGCGGTGATGCTAAAGCTCACTAGCTGACTTGATTATTTAGGATCCTGAATCACTATGCAACCATCAGAGGGGTGTTGGTTCTAGTGGGAGCATAAAATATTAAAATGTTTAATATGCTTGCTCTTTTATGAATACATGTCTTAAGTGTTTTGCATATTTTCTGTTGTAGATCATGGCACCAAGTAGCAGTCACTCTCAGATATCCGGTTTTGTGTTGAGAACTATCCTTGATAAATATAAACTAAACGACACTAATTTTACCAACTGGTATCAAAATCTGAGAATTGTTCTCAAACAACAAAAGAAGGACCATGTCCTAGACAACCCACTTCCAGATGAGCCGAATGAGAATGCGACTATCGCTGCCACCAATGCCTACTGTCAGTCTAAGGATGAGTCCACAGATATTAGCTGTCTTATGCTTGCTCACATGGAACTGGACTTGCAAAAGCAGTTCGAGCACGTTGAGGCCTACGATATGATCGAAAGCCTCAAAAGTATGTTCCAGGCTCAGGCCAAGACTGGGAGGTATCAAGTCTCTCAGGCTTTGCTGAGTTGCAAGCTTAAGGATGGTGATCCACTGAGTCCGCATGTGATCAAAATTGTTGGTTATGTGCAGTCTCTGGAGAGGCTTGGCTACCCCATTAGCGAAGTGTTTGCTACGGATATAATTCTGAACTCTCTTCCTAGTGCATATGGTTAGTTCATTTCGAACTACCACATGCATGCTATGGATAAGAAGCTCACTGAATTGCATCGGATTCTCAAGCACGCAAAGGCGGATCTCAAGAAGGGCGCAAGTCATGTGTTGATGGTGCAGAATAAGGCTAAGTTCAAGAAGAGTTCTTGTACTAAGAAGAAGGCTAAGTCAGGAGGAAAGCAGGCTCAGGACCCGGTCCCAAGCGCTTCCTTAGGGACTAAGCCATCTCCTTCAGCCGGATCTACTTGCTTCTATTGCAAGGCAGATGGCCACTAGAAGAGGAACTGCAACAAGTATTTGGCCGACAAAGCTAAGAGTGGAGGTATGACTTCCGACTCAGGTACATTTTTTTGCAATGTTATAGACATATATCTTGCTGATGCACCTAATAGTTCTTGGGTATATGATACCAGATCAGTTATTCACATCTGCAACTCGTTGCAGGGACTGGTAAGAACTAGGAGCATAGCAAGAGGCGAGGTTGATATTCGAGTCGGCAACAAAGCAAGAGTTGCTGCGTTGGAAGTCGGCACGATGCAACTTCATTTACCTTCCGGATTCATTATGGAACTGAATAATTGTTATTATGTTCCAGTGCTCAGTCGAAACATTATTTCTGCTTCATGTATGATGAGGCAAGGCTATGAGTCGAATATCAAGAATAATGGTTGTTCTTTGTATTTGAATGATATGTTTCACGGATTTGCACCCATCCAGGACGGGTTATTTATTTTGAATCTTGATGGTGAGTCGGTTTATAACATAAATGTTAAAAGGTTGAAACCAAATGATCTGAATATGACTTACTTTTGGCACTGTCGGCTTGGTCATATAAGTTGGAAACGCATGAAGAAGCTCCATGATGATGGACTCCTAACTTCGTTCGACTTAGATTCGTTCGAGACATGCGAATCTTGCCTACTCGGCAAATGACCAAGACACCTTTTGCAAAGAGTTGCGAAAGGGCGTCCGACTTATTGGGACTAGTACATAGTGATGTATGTGGACCAATGAGCACGACAGCCAGAGGTGGTTATGAGTACTTCATTACCTTCAATGATGATTTGAGTAGGTATGGATATATCTGTTTGATGAAACATAAGTCGGAAGCCTTTGAAAAGTTCAAAGAATTCCAGAATGAAGCACAAAATCAACTCGGCAAGAAAATAAAGTTTCTTCGATCGGACCGAGGAGGCGAGTACATGAGCCATGAGTTTGATGGCCATCTGAAAAGTTGTTGAATAGTTCCTCAACTTACTCCGCCAGGAACGCCATAGAGGAATGGTGTTTCAGAAAGGCAGAATCGGACCTTGTTAGACATGGTACGACCAATGATGAGTCAGACAGATCTGCCTATATCATTTTGGGGTTATTGTCTAGAAACAACGGCATTCACACTAAACAGAGTACCATCAAAATCAGTAGAGAAGACACCGCATGAGATGTGGACAGGCAAAAATCCGAGTTTGTCTTTTCTTAAGATTTGGGGCTATGAAGCATTTTTCAAGCGACTTTTTAGTCGGACAAGCTTACGGCCATGTCGGATAAGTGTATTTTCGTGGGATATCCGAGGGAAACCTTGGGTTACTACTTCTGTAACCGAGAAGAGGGCAAAGTGTTTGTCGCTCGGAATAGTGTCTTCCTTGAGAAAGAGTTTCTCAGTCGGGGAGTCAGTGGGAGCACGGTGCAACTCGAAGAAATTCGAGAGCAACCGGCTAGTAGCGAGTCGGCAAAAACCTTGGAGGTTGAGCCGGTCGTGTTGGCTGAGCCGGCAGCAGTACCTGTACTACGAAGATCGACAAGATTACGAAGTGTTCGTGATGTATTACTGTTAGACAGTGATGAGCCGACAAATTATTCAGAAGTGATGGTGGGATCTGATTCCGAGTCATGGCTTGGAGCCATCAGATCCGAGTTAAAATCCATGGATGAAAATCAAGTTTGGAACTTGGTTGGTCTGCCAGACGGTGCAAGACCTGTCGAGTGCAAATGGGTCTTTAAGAAAAAAACTGATATGGATGGAAATGTTTCCGTCTATAAAGCATGCCTTGTCGCGAAGGGGTTTCGACAAGTTCAGGGAGTTGATTACGAAGAGACTTTCTCGCCTGTAGCGATGCTTAAATCAGTTCGGATCATGTTAGATATAGCAGCCTATTTCGACTATGAGATATGGCAGATGGATGTCAAAACGGCTTTCCTTAATGGAAATTTAACTGAGGACGTGTATATGATACAGCCCGAGGGTTTTGTCTATCTGGCTAATGTTGACAAAGTATGTAAACTCCAGAAATCCATTTATGGGTTGAAGCAAGCATCTCGGAGTTGGAATATTTGCTTTGATGAGGTATTCAAATCGTTTGGCTTCATCAAGAGTGATCATGATTCTTGTTTATACAAGAAGTTTAGTGGGAGCAAAGTAAACTTTCTAATCTTATATGTGGATGACATATTACTGATTGGAAATGATGTCCAGATGTTGCAAGAAACCAAGGAATCATTGGAAAGGAGTTTCTCAATGAAAGACTTGGGTGAGGAAATATACATCCTCGGAATCTGGATCTATAAAGATAGATCAAGGAGGCTCATTGGATTGAGTCAGAGTACTTATTTGGACAAAGTGTTGAAGAAGTTCAACATGGAATCGTCTAAGAAGGGGTTCTTACCGATGTCCCATGGTGTAAAACTTAGCAAGACTCAGTGTCCTTCGACAACTGATGTGCGAAGTCGGATGAGTGCGATTCCGTATGCTTCTGCAGTCGGATCCATCATGTATGCCATGATTTGTACTAGGCCGGATGTTTCATATGCTCTAAGTGTTGTGAGCAGATACTAGGCTGATCCTGGAGAAATCCACTGGACAGCGGCTAAAAATATCCTAAAGTACTTGAGAAGGACTAAGGATATGTTTTTGGTTTATGGTGGTGAAGATGAACTCAGTGTAAAGGGTTACACGGATGCGAGTTATCTTACCGACTCTGATGATTCTCATTCATAATCTGGATACGTGTTTATCATAAATGGAGGTGCTGTGAGCTGGAAGAGTTCCAAGCAAGAGACTATGTCTGCATCTACAACAGAGGCTGAGTATATTGCCGCCTCGGAGGCAGCAAAGGAAGCTGTTTGGATGAGGAATTTCCTCATGGATCTTGGTGTGGTTCAAGGCTCGTCCAATCTGTTAGACGTGTATTATGACAACAATGGTGCTATTGCACAAGCCAAGGAACCTAGACAACACCAGAAGAAGAAGCACATACTCATGCGGTACCACCTGATTCGCCAGTTCGTGGATCAGGGTGATATCAAGTTATGCAAGGTACACACGGCTGCAAATATTGCGGATCCGTTGACAAAGCTGTTACCACAGCCAAAGCATGAGGCGCACCTGAGAGCCATGGGCATTAGATGCTTAGACATGTGATGTCGGAAGATTGACTCTAGTGCAAGTGGGAGACTGTTGGGAATATGCCCTAGACGCAATCATGTATGATGATATTTCCCATTGTATTCATAAAGATATTAAGTAGTCCTTGTATAAACATCTGATGTGTATCATTGAATATGTGATTCGGTTGTGGAACTTTGCATTCATGTTGTTTGTACTAAATATCCTTGGTCATTGAGGTTGTGCTGGACACACAACTTAGACCAATGTGAAAGTTGGCTTGATGACTCGGTTCCACTTGTCATGGGCATGGAGATGCTATTCCCACTTACACATATTTGGCTAAAGAGTTTAGCAAGTCGGATTGACCCAAATTGAGGTACAACGAAAAAGTTGTCATTTGTATATCTCAATCAATGTAATCCTTAGACCTGAGGTTGTTGCACAATCCGAGTTGAGGATCACCGACTTAGGTTCTATCAAACGCTGATCCAGAATCGGGCGCTTATAAAGGCAGAGTTCGGGTCGACTGAGAATCAAGCTGCGTGATGTGAATAACCAAGATGGGATTTTGCCCCTCCACTCAGAGAGATATTATCTGGGTCCTCTCGTGAGATATGATTCGGAAAGCATGGCCATGCACGACTCGGTTAAGTGTTAACCGAGGCGATCGACTAAGAGTTAGTCGGATGAATCACTTATCTCGGATCGAGAAGAGAGTCAGACTATTTAAGGGATGACAATTATTCGCCTATAGTCTGACAAGGTATATCGTGAGGCAAAAGGGACTCGGACGCAAGTCGCATTAGAAAGGCAAGTCGTCATGACTCTTTGGTACTTGGGAGTCGACACGTTCTGCTAGGAACCGCTACCGACTGATCGATTGAGAGTCGGACTCTAATCGTGTCCAAGTAGCCATGGGCCTGCGGGGTCACACACTTAAGAGCGGGAGCTAGTTTGGATTGGATCTGAACTGGAAATCTGGTTGGGTTGGACCCGAGCCTGATTTGGACTGAGTCAGTGAGTCAGACTCACAGGGACTAATATTATATGGGCTTTAGTGAATGGGCCGTGCAAGCGGAGCCCTCATTCACTCCCTATATATAGTGGAGCACCGTAACCCAGAAAGGTTAATCGTTGTTCGGTTAGGTCATTCCATGTGTTGGAAACCCTAGCTCCACAGCAGTCCTGCCGTTGTAACGAACCTAGCAGTTCACCGCCGGTGCTCCTCCTTGTACGTGTGGATACCAGCAGAGGTGCTGTACGATCAGCACCAGGACGATCAGATCGCAAAGGACTGCACTGCATCAACTGACGCGCTACATCAGTAATCCGCAACTGCGCGTCTAGTGGTAAACCTCGTGGCCTTCTTCCTCAGCTAGTTCTTGGGATCACCACGTTAGAGGGAAAATTTTGTTTTATCTCTACGTGGCCCATCAAGGTCAACATCAGGGTGATGTAGCCGAACAAGCGAAAGGGCAGCCTTCACGCCTGCAACAAGCTGGTGCCACACCAACTCCCTCACGTGACCCATGTATCGAAACTTCGCTAGCAAACCCCAAAGAGTTGAAGGTGCCTCGTCTAGGGGGAACATGACATACAGAATCGACGACATGGAAGTTTTCGCCTGCTTCAGCACCCGTGAAACTTGATGCACACGATCCAGCACAGTCGCAAGGACGGTGCTCGGTCACGATCCATCTAGAAGAAGCCGCCAGCTTCCAAGTCCTGTTGGGTTAGACAGTTGATCCGAACCGCAACGCGCTCCTCCTCCTCCTCCCTGGGAACAAGGTTGACACCTGCAAAACATTCAGAATAAGGTGACACGCAAACAAGGCGCACCCGAAAACGAGCAGCAGCTCAAGAATACTCACATTGCAGTTGTTCGCTCAACTGCCACAGCTACCCCATCAGATACTCCTCCCTGGAGGTAGCTCGCTCCGACTTCGACTTCCACACGTACGCGTGACCCCGAACGCCAAGGATCTCCTTCTCCAGGCTACGGACGCGGTCATGAAGAAAAACAAGCTGGGACGCATCATCCAAAGATGGTCGTGGCTGAGGGACAGTCGAAGTATCCATGGGAGCCTCACCCGAAGGCCCCTAAAGAACAACAAACAAGGGTATGAAAATCACACACATCTTTGGTGACAGCTCGAAATATAACTTATATACATCAAAATCCACTGCATGGCACAAGGATAAATTGTTCATCAACAAAAACTTACAACAAGAGGAAGAAGATAAAACTATCCTAAACTACAGCCCCATAGCCTAGGCATCAGCATCCGGAGTGGCCTCGGAGCCAGAGTGCCTGCTCTTGGCTTCCTCCTGCTACTTCGCAGCATAGTCCGCCAGCAGGTCGATAAGCTTCGGACCATAACGGTTAAAGCGAGAGGCGAAGAGAGCAAAGGCTACCTCAGAGCCGTCTGGAGCTGTTGGCATCTGGGAGGTGATGTGCGGAAGATCCAGTTCCGCTCCAGATGCCATAGCCATGGTCAGACCCATGGAAGAACCAATGCCCTTCTGCTTGCGCTTGTAAGCCGCAGGGGCATCCTCTGATAGCGCATCCGCCAGAGCACCGACATCCTCAAGGGTAGCGCCCTTGGGAACGATCTCCTTATAGAAGCGCATGAGCACCCCTTTGGCTTTCGCCAGAGAATTTGCAGCAGTGCCGCAGCGATCTTTGACCACTGCGGTGGCATCATCCAAAGCACTCCCATGCTCCAAGGCACCGCGATCAAACGCGATGCCTGAAGCATCTGAGGAAAGAAGAAACAAAAGAACTGAATAAGAACGCGACAAGGAGCGCCTGAAAATTCAAAGATCAAATTCAACACAAGATACTCACTGGAAAAAGCCTTGGCCACAGCCATCAGCTTCTTGGCCACCTCCTTCTCGCGTGCAGCTGCAACAGTTGCGAGCTGCTCCTTGCGATTCGAAGCCTCCCATTGCAGGCGCTCCTTGGCCTCGGCAGCATCAGCCAACTCTTTTTGCAGGTGCTCCTTTGCCTCCACAACATCTTCAGCCTTCTTCTCCGCTCGACCGAGGCTCTTTTTGAAAGCATCTAGCTGGCGAAGGGCCGCATTATTTTCATTTGCAAAGCACCAAGAGCACACGTGAGTACCACAATCATTATTCAAGCAACAGACAAAACAGACAAGAGTGGGCCAAACACATACCTCGAACCTGCTGCATGCTGGCCTCCAAGGCCAGATGCTGCTGAATGAGAAGGTTTGCACCGCGCACAAAGGACTGCAAGAAGAAACAGAGGACAACAATCAAAAAGCATCATAACAAGGGCTCAGGGGCTACGCCCCGAAAAGATCAAAACATTCAACAAAGCGACTCGAAAAGGGCTCGGGGGCTCCCCCCAGAACGATAAAGGAACAGTTAACTTACATGCTCAGACGGGGACTTCGAAGGTCCAGGTGCAGTCTTCTGAGTAACGACCACTCGAGCCTCTCGTGGAGAGGGATTCGGGGCATCATCCTTAGAGTCGGCCACCATCTGAGAGTGAGGAGTTCTCAGCTTCGACTCCCCTACGGCCTCCTGAGCGCCCTCACTAAGAGAACCCTCTGAAGAGTGGCTGCAAGGAAAATGTTGGTCACAACATGAAGAAGCATAGCACACGCAAATTACAAAACAAAGCGCAACTGAAACTACTTATGAGTCAATGTTGGAAAGATTGAAGACTGGTGGCGCCTTCTCCTCCTCCTTCTTCTTCTTCTTCTTCTTCTTCTTCTTCTTCTTCTTCTTCTTCTTCTTCTTCTTCTTGGCTGGCGGCTCTGGCACCATCGTTCGAAGGGGAACAACCGGATACAGTGCGGAAGAAGCACCATCATCCTTGCCATGCCGCTCAAGGAAGGGTGGGCCCCTCGGAGTAGGCGGAATCGACGCATCCGACGATTCGCTACACGATCGCTTTCAGGTCTGACCCTCGCTCGCCTCAGGAGCGTCCACAGTAGGCGACTAAGCGGGAGGAAGCTCAGACTCGGAGTCCACCTCCTCATTGTATGGTGCCTCCCTATATTTCTCAGGCAGAGGGGGCATAGACCCCGTAACCTGGAGGTGCTGCAAGTAAAGATAACAAACATACGTGAGAAACTACAACAAACAGAAAACGCATAGAAAAGCACAACATGCACGAACAATCTTCACCTTTGAGGCCCCTTTACTAGAGCTAAGAGGGGGGGGGGGTCAGCGACTCCCCTGGAAGTTCCTCACCAGCCTTGAACTTCATCAGAGGATGGAGGGGCCTATCAAGAACACCCGAAGATAACTCTTCGGATGATACTCTGGTGGGATCACTAGGGCCGGTGTAGAGAAACATCAGGTGCGCCCTGGCCTAGAGAGGCTGCACCCGACGTTTGAGGAAGGTGTGGATGATGTTGACTCTGTTGACCTCCTTGCCTGGCACTAGCTGGAGAGCCTCCACTCGCTTGTAGAGCCTCTCCACCTTCGTAACTTCGCCCTCCAAGATGTGGTTTTTCCACGATCTCTTAGGAACAATCTTCTGCTCGGAGTCGAAGGGAGCAAGACCAAATTGCTGACCGTCCAGCTTGACATCGTGGATGTAAAACCACTTGTGACACCAATACTGAATGGACTTGCAAATGGAGAAGGAGAAAAATTGGATAAAGGGATGAAGAGAAATGATGCAGCCACCGAGCGGATAGACTCCGCCAGTGCCGGACTGCCTCTTCACGGAATAGAGCTTCCGGAAGAGACCAAAATGTGGATCGATACCGAGCTAGCACTCGCAAAGCGTGATGAAACACGCAATGTTAAGAAGAGAATTGGGAGATAGATGATGAATCTGAATCCCAGAGAGGAAAAGGAGCCCACTGTAACAACCCAAGTCTATGATATATGTATATAATGTTAAAGCATTGCATGCATCTATTTAAATTAATACAATATTTGCATGTGAGCATGTGTTGAAATAAATGCAAATTTAAAACCCTAAAACCCTAGTTTTCCCCTTTCTTTCTTTGAAAGCTTATCCAAAATGGTTTGAATAGTTTGAAAACCCAAAATTGTGGATCCCAAATGGATTACAAGGGCCCCACAACAGTTTGTGTATTTTACAAAAGCTTCTAATATTTTGAAACATCCAAAACAAATTTGAAAATGCATTGCAAAAGAAGAAATCAAAATAGAAAACAAAAAGGTTTTGTTTATTTAAAAAAATTGAGCAGCAGCAGCCCAGGCCGCATAGCCCACTTCCTTTCTCCCTTTCTTCTGCGCAGTGTGGAACCCCGCAGCCCAGCTCAACCCAAGTACAGCCCGCAGCTAGCCCATAACCCTTCGCCCTTCTTTCCCTTTTCTTCTTCCTGCCGACAGAAGGACGAGCGAAGCAGCTTGCTATCCTGCGCCGATGTCGTCGCCTCGCCGCTGCACCGCGATGCGTGTTGCCGCCCTGGAGATGAGGATAAGGATCCGCCGAGAATGCCTCCCTCTCCCTTATCCTTTCACTCTCCCCTAGTGCTCTCCCCCTTTCTTCTCGCAAGCACTGAACCCTAGCCGTACGGCCGCCGCTGGA
The DNA here is from genome assembly GCA_023614405.1 of Avena insularis. Classification (NCBI taxonomy): domain Eukaryota; kingdom Viridiplantae; phylum Streptophyta; class Magnoliopsida; order Poales; family Poaceae; genus Avena; species Avena insularis. The sequence goes on from CM042697.1 coordinate 361,634,312, forward strand.
CGTCGCCGTTCTGGCCACCCCATGCTCCGTTGATCTTGCACACGTCTTCTCCTCGCTGCCGTGAGTATCCTCGCTGAAGGAATCGAGTCAAGAAGGTCTCTGTCGCCCACAATCGAAGTCGTCTTCCCGGCCTCCGACGAGCTTGCCGTCGTCCTAGCCGTCAATTTCGAGCTCCTCCGACCGATTTGACCCTACCATCGCGATTCCGGTGAGCTCCTGGTCCTCAAGGACCTCTCTTCGATCTTCCTACCCCTCCCTGGCGCTCTGCCATCATGTACCGCCCACCACCGCCGCAGTACATGGTCGCCGGTGACAACCCGGTGACCCAAAACGGGCGGAGCCTATGCTGGTCGCTCCTTTGCTTTTATGTCGACACACATAACCTCGCAACCCCGCCGCCTCCTCCATCGTCCTCGGCTGCTGTCGCGCCGCGCCCGAGTCCTGTGGCGCCAAGGTGGCATCCGCATGGCCTCGGCCCCACCCGTCAGTCGGAGTGGGTAACCTCTGCCCCGGTGAAAAATGCTCCTGAGCCCATTTCGCGTGTGTGGCTGCTGAGGTGGCCAGAGGCCCACCTATCTGTGTCTGTGGCTAGCCCAGCCTCGGTGTAAAAAGGTTTCCAGTTTTATTTAAATTAAGAAAAGGCTTTAATAATTTCAGGAATTGTTTTAAATATTGTAAATTCAATAACTTTTAATCTGTAATTCAGAAAAATACAAATAATATATCAAAATGTTCAGAAAAATGAGAGATATCTCTTTAAGCTATAATCATGCATTGTTCATTAACTTAAATGACAAGTTTAATTAGAAGAACATAGTAACCCCTCACAGGTGATTCCGGAGTTTCCCCGAGTTAGGGTTTCCACCCCTCGAAACCCCCTTTAAGCTGTCAAGCATGACTTAGGGTTTCATTTCAATGCAACTTAACTTGTCATATCATCATACTTGTTTGAGCATTGCATCGATGCCATGTCATGATTGTTGCCTTTCTTTCCGGTGTTGGTTCTTCGCGATAGGATCAGAGCCCGAAGCTGAAGTCAACAACACCGAAGATCAATACTTGTCTACTGACGGACAAGGCAAGTGTAGCCTCTCATTCTGAACCTACTTTTACAAAGTATATTACTTTCTCGCTATGATGCACATGATTCCAATGTGGTCTTCTGTCAGTAGTTAGTGTTACCTATCTGCTGCATAGTTTCCCTGTTATAGCCTTATACTCCTGATACACTGCTCCTAGCATACCTAGGTCTGGCATCTGAGCGTTGCTAGAGCTTCTGAGATTGACAGCTTAGCCATGCATAGTATCAATGTCTGATATATCCGAACAATGAATCAGAGGTGCCGGAGAATCTAGAAAGGTAGGAGGTGGTGACATCATCGAAGGAGTTAACTAATCATGCTAAGGCTTGTATGGGAGGCCACGTTGGGTGTGGTTTTTGTAGTCCCATGATCGCCACCACTAGGAACTGAGTTCTTACCTTTGGAACCAAGACGAGCGTATAGCCACACGGGGCCTGGACAACCCCTCGACTAACTAACTTGCCTAGTAGATTCCATGAGTCACATAGTTCGGGCGTTCCATTCGACATATGGATAGAAAACCTTTTGAAAGATTTGCCGGGTGTAGATGCATTCATAACATGTAGGTAAGCATGGCCGAGGTTGCTTGGGGTAGATAGCGCCCCTGGTAAACCAACCTCACCTCACATCTTTAAGTACCGGCTTCGGGATTGACCCATTACGGTGAAATCATACTTATTGCATGACTCATGGTCTCGGCGAAAGCAAGGTAACGGTCGTGGTCAACCACCCTCTACCGGCCTTCCAAGGAAGAGGGCTAATAATTTGGCATTAAGAGTCGGTTGGTACGTGTGGGTAAAGTTGTACACCCCTGTAGGGTTAAATCTTTTCGAAAAGCCGTGTTCAAGGTGATGAACGACTTGGCGACCGGACTTAAGATCATAGATAACATTAATCACTATAAAACTTGCTGATCCACATGTGCTTAAGGATGCTTCCTCTGGGTTGAGGGGGTGATCCTAGATAGGAGGTTCTGATGGAGCTGGTGGTTATTAAGATGTGATGAACAAGATGAAGAAGTCGATATCTTATCTCTTTTAAAAGATTCTGAGTAGACGAGCCTATTCTCTCTCTTGTTTACAAATAAAGATTGCTTTCCACAAAAGTACATCCAGAGAAAGCCTTTCAATCTAGAGCATGTAGATAGTAAGTTATCTAAGTCTTGCGGAGTACATTCTCGTACTCAGCCTTTCGCCATTGTTGTTTTTCTACCGAGGATCTGGTTACCACTGAAGGTGGCTTCTATTGAAATCGACGAGTAGATGGGGGTCCCAGGTAGCAGCGTGAGGACTATGGGATGGACGTCCGCTTTTGTTAATGGCCTCTTAGGCCTTTTGCTAAGTTGTTGTGTAGAACAACATAATTTGCTCTCGCTGTGTGATGTAATGTTGGGTCTATGACCTCTGGTTTGTAATAAATCTAATATCTCACTCTGCTAAGAGTTTAAACTTATGCTGTTGAATCCATGTGTTCTGTAATGTTACCGAATTTTACTGTGATCTTCTGTGTTTTGGGAGTTGAACTTTTCTTAGATGGTAATCTGGGGTTAGTTTAACCCAAACCCTAGGGGGTGCTACAGGTTTTGGTATCAGAGCAGGACTGCCTGTAGGAAACCCTTTTATTGGTCGATGTTGAGTCTAGAAGTTGACAAAACTATTTGAAAGTTAAAATTATTTGTAGAAACTCTGACTAGGATTCTATTTATTCCTTCTCTGGTGTGTTTTTGATGCTGGAGTTCTTCTTACCCTATTTGGTTTGAAAAGGTTTTCATTCCTTACCTCATATCTCAAAAATTTTAGGATCGTGGTTTTGGGGTTGTTTCTCTAAAAGTACTCCGTACTTGGTTGCTATTCTCAGAGTTCCAAGATATCCCAGTTTTGCTTGGTGTGTAACATCTTAGCATTCCATTGTGATGGTTTGTGAGTCAGCTGGTTAGTCTATACATTAGTATGCTTTGATACTACCATGCTTGATAAGATGATACGTTTATATCAAGTACTCTTTGTTCATCTTTCTATCTTGTTCCTTTGGATCCCTTGTCTAACCTTCTTTTTGTTCTTTCAGGATGGGTGACACTTCTCGTGCCCGTACCCGTGCTCATGCACGTGGTGCTGCAAATGAGGGTGAGTCTTCCAACCTTCCTCCACCGCCGTCCATGGTTCAACTCATGGCCATGTACGAAATCAACCGTGCTGACAACATGAGGCTCCTTGAAAGGATTGAGCGCAACACCGCTCAACGCGAGAACAATCAATTTGGAATCAAGGACTTCACACGTCTCACTCCGCCAGTTTTCAGCTATTCCACTTAGCCACTTGATATGGACTACTGGCTTTGCACTATGGAGCGCAAACTTCAGGTTGGTCATGTTGCTCAAGCTGATTGGGTGACTTTTGCTGCCTATCATCTGGAGGGAGCAGCTAATTCCTGGTGGGAAAATTTCTTGGCTATGCAAGAAGCTCAACATGTTGTTACATGGCAAGAGTTCACTGAAGCCTTCCGAGCTTATCATATTCCGGAGGGTCTGATGGATCAGAAGAGGGAGGACTTCCTCAAGCTTAAGCAGGGCACTGGTTCCGTGTGTGATTACCAGCGCAACTTCAATCGTCTTGCCTGCTATGCTACTGAAGAGGTCTCCACTGATGTTAAGAAGCAAGCTCTGTTCCGCAAGGGACTGGATCCTGAGGTTCCTCGTGATCTCCATCTCATGGATTTTGTTAACTTCCAAGGTCTTGTTAATAAGGCTATGAAAGCCGAGAGTGGAAAGATGGAGCATGAAGAAACCCGTAAGAGTCCTTAGGAGGGGTACAACAAGGCTGGTTCTGGTAATAAGAAGCATCGTGTCTTCGTGCCTTACAGTGCTGTGCCACGTGCTCCTTATACTCCAAGGACTTCTGGATATGCACCTCGTCCGAATGCTACTTCAAGAAATGCTAGTGGATCAAATTATCCTTCTGCTGGTACTAGATCAGGCCTCATATGTTTCAACTGTCGCCAGCCTGGCCACTATGCAAGAGACTGTCCTCAAAAGAGTGCTACTGAGAAGGCACAACCCCCAAAGAAGAATGATAAGTATCCAGGTGCTGGAAAAGGATGCCCGAACCACATCTCTGCTGAGGAGGCTCAGGAAGATCCAAGCGTCATCATTGGTACGCTTCGTATCAATCAAATTCCAGCTAAAGTTTTGTTTGATTCTGGAGCATTGCATTCATTCCTGTCACAAGATTTTGCTCAAATGCATGGGATAAATTTTGAGGGTTTATCTGTTCCTTTGCTAGTTCAGTCTCCTGGTTCTAGTTGGCGTTCCACCATGGTTAGTCATGGGAATCAAATCGAAGTTGCATTTTAACTTTCCCCACTTCTTTGATCGCCCTCAAGTCAACTAATATTTACATCATTTTGGGCATGGACTGGTTGACCCGTTATCAAGCCATTCTCGATTGTACAACCAAGTCTGTGACTCTGACTAGTCCTGCTGGCATAACAGTCAAGTATTGGACCGTAGGGTCACTATCTCCTTCAGCTGTTTCTATTCCTGAAGCGGAGTTGTATGCTCTTGAAGTTCTACCTCTGCTAGAGATCCAAGATGTTTCTGTGGTCTGTGAGTTTCAGGATGTCTTTCCTGAGGAGTTGCCTGGCATGCCACCTAATCGAAGTGTGGAGTTTGTCATAGAGTTAGTTCCTAGAACTGCTCCTGTTTCTAAAAGACCCTACCATATGCCTCCTCATGAGCTTGTGGAGTTGAAGAAGCAATTAGAGGAGTTAGAAGGAAAAGAATACATTCAGCCCAGCACATCATCTTGGGGATGTCCTACCATCTTTGTCAAGAAGCGGGATACCAATATACTGCGTTTGTTTGTGGATTATCGCCCACTCAATGCTGTGACTATCAATAATAAATATCCTCTCCCTAGGATCAATGATCTATTTGATCAGTTAAGTGGTGCCACTGTCTTTTACAAAATGGAGTTGAGGTCAGGGTATCACCAGATAAAGATCCGTAAGGAAGATATTCCAAAGACTGCTTTCACCACTCATTACGGTCTTTATGAGTATACAGTCATGTCCTTTGGTCTTACCAATGCTACAGCCACTTTTATGCGGCTCATGAACTCTGTCTTCATGGAGTATCTTGACAAGTTCGTCGTGGTTTACATCGATGATATTCTGGTCTATTCCAAGACTGAAGAAGAGCACGCCGAACATCTTCGTTTGGTGTTGACAAAACTTCGAGAACATCGTCTCTATGCCAAGTTTTCCAAATGCGAGTTTTGGTTACAAGAGCTCGTATTCCTTGTTCATGTTGTTTCCGCCAAAGGGGTTGCTGTTATCCCTGATAAGGTCCAAACTATCCTCGACTGGGAGTCTCGTAAATCCGTCAAGGATGTCCGAAGCTTTCTCGGGATGGCTGGTTATTATCGTCGATTCATCAAGAATTTCTCCAGAATTGCAAAGCCGATGACTGATCTTCTTAAGAAGGATAAGAAGTTTGAATGGTCTGATAAGGCTGAAGAAAGCTTCCAGATGTTGAAAACCAAGCTAACAACTGCTCCGGTGTTGGTTCTCCCAGACACCAGCAAAGACTTTGTTGTCTTCTGTGATGCTTCTCACCAAGGTCTCGGATGTGTGTTGATGCAAGATGGGCATGTGGTGGCGTATGCATCCTGTCAGCTGAAACCACATGAGAACAACTACCCAACTCATGATCTTGAGCTTGCAGCTGTTGTTCATGCTCTTAAGCAATGGCGACATTACCTTCTCGGTAGTCGTTGCGAGTTATACTCGGATCATCAGAGTATAAAGTATCTTTTCACACAACCTGATTTGAATCTCAGGCAAAGAAGATGGTTGGAACTCATCAAGGACTATGATTTGGGTCTCAACTATCAACCTGGCAAAGCCAATGTCGTTGTTGATGCGCTGAGCCGTAAATCTTATTGCAACACCCTGATGATCAAACAAACACAACCTTATCTTCATGAGGAATTTGCTCGATTGAATCTTGAAGTAGTTCCTCGTGGATTCCTTCTATTCTTGAAGTGAAGTCTTCTATAGAGGATGACATTAAGCTTGCTCAGAAACATGGCTCTGAAATTGCTGAGATCAAAGGGAACATTGCTAGCGGAGTTGCTAAGTGTTTCTCTGTTGATAATCAAGGTACTGTCTACTTTGGTACCCGTCTGGTAGTGCCAAAGAGAACAAAATTGAGGGATTTAATTCTCCAAGAGGCTCATGAATCACCTCTTTCTATCCACCCTGGAGGTACCAAGATGTATCGGGATCTTCATCAAAGATTCTGGTGGTCTGGTATGAAGAAGGATATCGCTCGTTTCGTTGCTGAATGTGATGTTTGTCGTCGCGTCAAAGCTGAGCACCAAAGACCCGCTGGTCTCCTGCAACCACATAAAATACCTGAGTGGAAATGGGATGAAGTTGGCATGGATTTCATCACTGGTCTTTCTAAGACTCAGAAAGGAAATGATGCCATCTGGGTAATCATTGACTATCTGTCCAAGGTTGCTCACTTTCTACCTGTTCGCGAGAGTATCAATGCTAGTCAGCTAGCAGATCTATATCTCTCTCGAATAGTTGTTCTTCATGGGATTCCAAAGAAAATCGTCTCTAACCGAGGGAGTTTGTTCACCTCAAGGTTCTGGACAACCTTCCAAACTGCTATGGGAACTCGTCTCTCCTTCAGTATAGCTTATCATCCTAGCACCGGTGGCCAGACCGAAAGAGTGAATCAAATTCTTGAAGACATGCTAAGAGCATGTGTCATATCTTTTGGCAAGAACTGGGAGAAATGCCTTCCTTTTGCTGAATTCTCCTACAACAACAGTTATCAGTCCAGTATTGGTATGGCACCATTCCAGTTCCTATATGGAAGAACCTGTCGTACTCCTTTGAACTGGTCAGAAACCGGCGAAAGAAAGTTCTTTGGTCTGGATATGATCCAGTAAGCAGAAGATCAAGTTCGTATCATTCGAGATCGTTTGAAAACTGCTCAGTCTCATCAGAAAAGCTATCATGATCGTCACCATCAACATGTTGAGTATGAAGTTGGTGATCAAGCTTATCTACGGGTCACTCCTTTGAAGGGTGTCCACCGTTTCGGTATCAAAGGCAAACTAGCTCCTCGCTATGTTGGTCCTTTTCGTGTTCTTTCCAAGCAAGGTAACCTCGCATACAAGTTGGAGTTGCCTGCAAACTTCACTGAGGTGCATGACATCGTTCATGTGTCTCAACTCAAGCATTGCTTCAAAGATCCTGTCCGTGGTGTTGATCACCAAACTCTTGATCTCCAGAAGGATCTGACTTACCGTGAGTACCTGTTCGTATCCTTGATGAAGCCGAGTGCAAAACTCATCATCAGAACATCAAGTTTCTGAAAGTTCAGTGGTATCATCACTCTGAGGATGAAGCAACCTGGGAATGAGAAGACCGTCTCTAATCTGAGTACCCTGCCTTCTTTTCAAAAACTTAGGAATCTCGGGTCGAGATTCTTGTAAGGGGGTAGAGCTGTAACGACCCAAGTCTGTGATATATGTATATAATGTTAAAGCATTGCATGCATCTGTTTAAATCAATACAATATTTGCATGTGAGCATGTGTTGAAATAAATGCAAATTTAAAACCCTAGTTTTCCCCTTTCTTTCTTTGAAAGCTTATCCAAAATGGTTTGAATAGTTTGAAAACCCAAAATTGTGGATCCCAAATGGATTACAAGGGCCCCACAACAGTTTGTATATTTTACAAAAGCTTCTGATATTTTGAAACATCCAAAACAAATTTGAAAATGCATTACAAAAGAAGAAATCAAAACAGAAAACAAAAAGGTTTTGTTTATTTTAAAAAATAGAGAAGCAGCAGCCCAGACCGCATAGCCCACTTCCTTTCTCCCTTTCTTCTGCGCAGTGTGGAAACCCGCACCCCAGCTTGGCCCAAGTGCAGCCCGCAGCCAGCCCATAACCCTTCGCCCTTCTTTCCCTTTTCTTCTTCCCGATGTGAAGGACGACTGAAGCTTCGCTGCCCCTCTTGATGTCGTCATAGCCTTCTGCTGATGATGTTGTTTGCTCGAGAAGAGGGATAAGGATCCGACGAGAACGCCTCCCTCTCCCTTATCCTCTTACTCTCCCCTAGTGCTCTCTCCCTTTCTTCTCGCAAGCACTGAACCCTAGCCATACGGCCGCCGCTGGACGTTGCCGTTCTGGCCACCCCCATGCTCTGTTGATCTTGCACGCGTCTTCTCCTCGCTGCCGTGAGTATCCTCGCTGAAGGAATTGAGTCGAGAAGGTCTCTGTCGCCCGCAATCGAAGTCGTCTTCCTGGCCTCCGACGAGCTTGCCGTTGTCTTAGCCGTCGATTCCGAGATCCTCCGACCGGTTCAACCCTACCATCGCGATTCCGGTGAGCTCTGGTCCTCAAGGACCTCTCTTCGATCTTCCTACCCCTCCCTGGAGCTCTGCCGTCGTGTACCGCCCGCCACCGCCGCAATACATGGTCGCCGGTGACACCCCGGTGACCCAAAACGGGCGGAGCCTATGCTGGTCGCTCCCTTCTGTTGCTTTGCGTCGAACACACATAACCCCGCAACCGCGGTCGCCCTCCTCCGCCGTCCCTGGCCGCTGGCCGATGCGCTCGCCGGCGTGGCATCCACGTGGCCTCGACCCCACCCGTCAGTCGGAGTGGGTAACCTCTGCCCCGGTGAAAAATGCTCCTGAGCCCATTTCGCGTGTGTGGTTGCTGAGGTGGCTAGAGGCCCACCTGTCTGTGTATGTGGCTAGCCCAGCCTCGGTGTAAAAAGGTTTCTAGTTTTATTTAAATTAAGAAAATGCTTTAATAATTTCAGGAATTGTTTTATATATTGTAAATTCAATAACTTTTAATCTGTAATTCAGAAAAATACAAATAATATATCAAAATGTTCAGAAAAATGAGAGCTATCTCTTTAAGCTATAATCATGCATTGTTCAATAACTTAAAATACAAGTTTAATTAGAAGAACATAGTAACCCCTCATAGGTGATTTCGGAGTTTCCTCGAGTTAGGGTTTTCACCCCTCGGAACCCCGTTTAAGCTGTCAAGCATGCCTTAGGGTTTCATTTCAATGCAACTTAACTTGTCATATCATCATCCTTGTTTGAGCATTGCATCGATGCCATGTCTTTATTGTTGCCTTTCTTTCCGGTGTTGGTTCTTCGCGATAGGATCAGAGCCCGAAGCTGAAGTCAACAACACCGAAGATCAATACTTGTCTACTGACGGACAAGGCAAGTGTAGCCTCTCATTCTGAACCTACTTTTACAAAGTATATTACTTTCTCGCTATGATGCACACAATTCCAATGTGGTCTTCTGTCAGTAGTTAGTGTTACATATCTGCTACATAGTTTCCTTGTTGTAGCCTTATACTCCTGATCCACTGCTCCTAGCATACCTAGGTCTGGCATCTGAGCGTTGCTAGAGCTTCTGAGATGGACAGCTTAGCCATGCATAGTATCAATGTCTGATCTATCCGAATGATGAATCAGAGGTGCCGGAGAATCTAGAAAGGTAGGAGGTGGTGACATCATCGAAGGAGTTAAATAATCATGCTAAGGCTTGTATGGGAGGCCACGTTGGGTGTGGTTTTTGTAGTCCCATGCTCGCCACCACTAGGAATTGAGTTCTTACCTTTGAAACCAAGACGAGCGTACAGCCACACGGGTCCTAGACAACCCCTCGACTAACTAACTTGCTTAATAGATTCCATGAGTCACATAGTTCGGGCGTTCCATTCGACATATGCATAGAAAACCTTTTGAAAGATTTGCCGGGTGCAGATGCATTCATAACAGGTAGGTAAGCATGGACGAGGTTGCTTGGGGTAGATAGCGCCCCTGGTAAACCAACCTCACCTCACATCTTTAAGTACCGGCTTCGGGAATTGACCTGCTACTGCGGAATCATACTTATTGCGTGACTCATGGTCTCGGTGAAAGCAAGGTAAAGGTCGTGGTCAACCACCCTCTGCCGGCCTTCCAAGGAAGAGGGCTAATAATTTGGCATTAAGAGTCGGTTGGTACGTGTGGGTAAAGTTGTACACCCCTGTAGGGTTAAATCTTTTCGAAAAGCCGTGTTCACGGTTATGAACGACTTGGCGATCGGACTTAAGATCATAGATAACATTAACCACTATAAAACTTGCTGATCCACGTGTTCTTAAGGATGCTTCCTCTGGGTTGAGGGGGTGATCCTAGATAGGAGGTTCTGATGGAGCTGGTGGTTATCAAGATATGATGAACAAGATGAAGAAGTCGCTATCTTATCTCTTTTAAAAGATTCTGAGTAGACGAGCCTCTTCTCTCTCTTGTTTACAAATAAAGATTGCTTTCCGCAAAAGTAAATCCATAGCATGTAGATACTAAGTTATCTAAGTCCTGCCGAGTACATTCTCGTACTCAGCCTTGCGCCATTTTTGTTTTTCTACAGAGGATCTGGTTACCACTGAAGGTGGCTTCTACGTTGACATCGACGAGTAGTTGGGGGTCCCAGGTAGCAGCCTGAGGACTATGGGATGGACGTCGCTTTTGTTAATGGCCTCTTAGGCCTTTTGCTAAGTTGTTGTGTAGAACAACATAATTTACTTTCGCTATGTGATGTAATGTTGGGTCTATGACCTCTGGTTTGTAATAACTCTAATATCTCACTCTGCTAAGAGTTTAAACTTATGCTGTTGAATCCCTGTGTTCTGTAATGTTACCGAATTTTACTGTGATCTTCCGTGTTTTGGGAGTTGAACTTTTCTTAGATGGTAATCTGAGGTTAGTTTAACCCTAACCCCGGGGGGTGCTACACCCACGAATAAGAGATAAACCACGAAGAATGAAAAGCAACGAAGATCACCCAAAAACCCACGGGTGGGTGAGGGATTACCTCATCGCCAGGGATCTTGACGTCCTCCTTGTTTTGCGGGATTAATCCCGCATCATGCAGATCGGTGTCACGCACGTCGGAGCGCCTCCATTTGCCGTCAGTGTTGAGCGCAGGGGCGGCAACCTTCTTTCCGCCGGCAGCAGCACTCGAGCCCGCTTCAGCGGAGGCCTTCTTCGACTTCACCATCGTGGAGCGTTGACGGCGGCGATGCGCGCGCAAGAACAAAGAGGGAAAGGATCGAAGAACGTCCAGTGTGCGCGAGGAAGAGCTCGTGAAAATGTAGGCAGTGAAAGCAAATGGAAAAGGGTGAAAACAAATCACTGTTTTCCCCACGGTTATAAGGATGAAGACGACGAATAGGAACCGTTCATCCAGAAGCCCTAACGCTAGGGACAGATCCAACTGTACACGTGTCAACACAACAGCGAACCGTCGACCGCACGCCGTCCACTATGCACGGAAATCAAGGAGACGCCGTAATTCTCGCCATGACACGCATGACTAGTCAACTTCAAGTCAGAAAGTGGGACCCACATTCGTCCTGTTACGTCACCTCTGGCACCACAGACGGTTGAGGTCATCGGTCGTCAGCACTGACGTCATCAAGCAGTCTAGCAACAACTAGATTTTTTTGACTGATCAAACAAGTACTTCCTCGAATCTACGATCGAACAACTACTTGAGGGCTACTCCTATCAGGAGTGCTGACCACGCACCCGAAGGACGATTGAAGAAAAACAACTCGCAAGATATCTTCGAGTCCTATGTTGAGTCTACAACTCCACTAAGGACTCGGGGGCTACTGCCATAGGGAGGACTGATCAAGCATCCGAAAAAATTGTGTCCTACAGACCTGAAGCTCAATTAACTGAACTAAATTCTTTGCTCGAGTCTACGACTCGAACAGACACTCGGGGGATACTCCCATAGGGAGCGCTGGCCGCGCACCCTATGAATTATTCGACTGCGATCCTTCGGATCAAACACAGCAAAATATTTTCTGGCAACTTTTCCCAAACCAACGCTAAGTGAGAAGCATCCTCTTTGGCCACCCAAAACACCTCCGCGGTGATAACATTTTGGAAGCCGTGTCTGCGACGCAAAGATAAGACCTGCAGATATCATCTGATGGCACGTAACGCTTGCTGGCTCTCGCGGTAAAAGCCGTGTCAACAGACACGATGAAAATCTTGACGGACGCGTTGGGTACATCACTCGAAAGCTACTGGGGTTCGACTCCTATAAGGCCCCAGCGGCCTGAGTCGAATTACGCCAGCATCCGTTCCAGATTCGAGTCTATGGAATCGAGTCTAAAGAAGATCGTGTTGTTTTGTCCTAAGACAGTTAATTGATCCTGATCTATCAGGAGAGTCAGGCACACGCATCAAAAATCTCTACGAACTAAAATCATTCTTTTTCTTATGAACAGGACCAGTTGCATCCGAAAGATTGAAGAGTCCTCAGCCGAATCTACGATTCGACAGAACACTCGGGGGCTACTGATATGGTTATACCCTACGTGTACACGACATTAGTATACCTGGTCCAGCCCAAGGAAGGCCCACAAGAACGTATGCAGCTTGTGGAGATTTTCGGGTGGCCCAAACCCATGACACCTTCAGATCCTTGGAGAGCAAGACGAGAGTAGATAGAATTTCAAAGGGGCAAACCCTAATCTGTAACCGACTCGACCTATGCCCGGGACCTACCTATCTATATAAAGGCTAGGAGGGCACGGCGAGGAGGGCACTTCTCACCGCATACACACCTTCACGCTAGATTGCATCTGCGCACCCCTGTACTTTTCGGTTCCGCTGTAATCAAGAACAGTCAAGCAGGAGTAGGGTTTTCCCTCTGGGGTCCTGAACCTGGGTAAACTTCGTTTCCACGTGTTGCTTGTTTGCTAACCGTTCCGCGATCTCCAGCATCCCCATCTTCTCCAAAACCCAAGCTCATAACAATGGGCATTTACGAGATCGAACCTCGTCACCGGCCTCGTCCGGGGCGGTCCACAGCTAGGCCCGTGTGTCATACACAAAGAATCGCTAAATAACTGACCGTCATTGCATAAACTTCTGGGCCCGCATGTCATATATACAAAATTATTAATAGCATTAATTAAACTAACTAAAATAAGCATCGGCCCCGTCCTAGCCGGAGGCCGCGGCCTTGGCCGCTTGGGCCCGTTGAGCCGCAAGGCTGCGGTCTTGGCCTTTGTGGCCTGCCTTTGGCGGTGGCACGCCAGGGTCTCCACCCCCCTCAGCCTGGCCATCATTGCGCATACGTGGTTGCACACCGCTCTCGCCTCCCAGTTGGTGGCGGCCAGGAGCACCTCCCGTTGGGCCGCCGCAACCACCGCAGCACGCAAGTTGCCAGCGTCCTCCAGCACCTCCGCTAGCACCTCTCGTTTGACCGCCACATGCACATCCGCCAGGTCCTTCCATTGGGCGGCGACGTTCTTGGCCAAGACCACGGCCTCCGCTAACACCTCCCGCTTGACTGCATCCGACAGCTCATCTGCCAGCTCGCCCCGTTTGGCGGCGGCCTTGGACAAGACACTTCCCAAGGTCGCGGTCTCCGCCGTCTCCTGTGCATCTTGCTGCTGCCGCTCCTCCTCCATCATGGCTTCGGCGACGAGCTGGGCGGCCTTCTCGGTCGCCAGTGATTGCTGTGCTTCCCGCTTGTCGCGGTCCTCGATGGTCGCCTCCACCTCCCTCGCCACCTCCTCAGCCTCCAGCCAAAGCCGATGGGCGGGTTGCTGACCAGCGGCCTTCCTGGCCTTGGATGCCGTGTACAACTCGCAGACGTAGTGAGAAGCGTCGGTGCTATCGACTTCGCCCTCCGCCGCGTCCGCCTCGGCCTGCGCCACCAACTCCGCCCCGCTCGGCACCAACTCTCCCATGTCCTTGTTGCCCTCCGAAGTTTCACCGACATCCGGATGGGAAGTGGAATGGGGTACGTGGCGAGGGCAAACTTGCTGAGCTCGGCCCAGGTCACAAGGAGGCTGTCCATGGCAAGGGATGGAGGGAACGACGAGCGAGGGGTGGAACAACGAGGGAGAGGTTGGTGCTGGTGCTCCGTCTCGGCGGCCGGCCCCGATTTATATAAGCGGGGCTCGGCGGGAACATTGAGCGGGAAGGGATAGCCGGGCGAGACATGGCGCGGGCTAGGCGGGAAAGGCCGCGGGCCTGGACGGAAGACGAGTTCTGGCGCGGGACGGCCGCCGCTTATTAGCGCTGATACTCCCGTTAGCTCGAGCTTAATGGCTCCTGGTGGACAAGGAAGGCCGCATATGGGGTAGCCGGTGGGGGTACATGCCACTACAACTGGGCTGGGTCTGCCACCCCGCAAACGGACCGATTCGGATGAAAACGATATCCAAAATACGGAGGCCTGTTGGCAGTGGCGGATCCAACGGGGGCGAGAGGGGGGGGGGGGGGGGGGGGATACAAAATGACACAGTCGATCTTTTTCCTCAATCTAATGCACACGATTTTTGGTCAGTTCCCATCCGCCGTTTGACATCATCATCGTCCATCGTCGTCGTCGCCGCCCGGCCGACCCAGGGCTTCAGCCTTCAGCAAACGCCGCCACCGGTGGTTACCAGGCTGGCGAAGGTTCAGCTGCCGCGCCGGGGCATCGGCATAAAAAAACTGCCTGGCAAAGGTGTGACTGCCCTTCGACAGCATGAATCTTACCTCTAGTCGTGATCTGCCAATTACCAATCTTCCGCCGCCTCTTCAATCTCATTACTGTACTAGTTTACAATTTTTTGTTACTACATCATTTGCAAATCATATATTTACCTTTTACTACTTCCTCGGGCCCATATTAACTGACTTTGATTTGTCAAATTTTGAATGAATCTATATACTAAATAATGTCTAGATTCACCTAAATTTTGACAAATTCAAGTCAATTAATATGAGCCGGAGGGAGTAGTTAGAACTGCATGTCTGCATCAAGCATGAAGAGAGAGACGCAACACATAAGTTTTCAAGCCATTTGTTTGAACCTTCGACTATAGCACCTAAAAAATGTAAGGCCCAGTTCTTTTTGGCTACGGCTTATGCATAAGCCCTCTTGGCTTGAGCTGTCCAGATAAACAGCTGTGGTAATAAGCTCACAAAAAATTATAGTTCAGTTCTTTTTTGCTTTTCCTATCATAGCTTATTGTAAAGTTGTTTGAAAAGTGTCTGTAATACCTTGAAATGAGTCCGTGTGTTAACTAACCGATATTGAGTTATTTAGTATTGTTTTTCCATTCAGTTTTTTTACTACTCCACTTCAAGTGGATGGCGATGGAGTATAAAAAGTCTTAAATATTGCAATAGAATCTATAATTATTAGTTGCTTACAATTAGAACTGAAGGAACGTATAATTTTTTCTTTCCAATAAAAAGAGCACCACATTTGCAAGTACAGATCAGATTAATATCTACAAGAAGAACCGTGTAACGAATTCCTGGTGCATACAGCAGGCACCATTGACCGGTCAAAAATCTAAACTAGCATCCTCAAATTCCCAATCCCTCAATAAGAATCAGATCGATGGAGCATGAAGCGCCCTTTCCGTTGCTGCTCAGCTCTAGTGCACTACACGAGCACCACAAGGCGACGAACATGCAGCGATTCAGTGACATAACTGCAGGGCAGCAGCGGACGAGGCTTGAAGTGGATGGCGATGGGAGCAGAAGGTCGGCCGGAGCCGGGAGCACTGGTGGATGGCCGAAGCAGATCGAGCGTCAAGCGGCGAGCTTGAGCGCTGCTCGATCCGCGACAACGAGCAAGGCATTGGCCGGACGCGCCGGCGACGGCAGCTGGATGGGTGCAGAGGAACCCTATGAGAGGATGTCGCTCGGGTCAGGAGTCAGCTCGAAAAAACGATTCGATCAAAACTGAGGCTCGCCTATGTGCAGCGCGGTGGCATGTTTGACGTAAATAGAGTGGAAAAAATAGGGGCAAGCAATAATAACTTTCGTTGGAGCCGGGAAGCTGCAAGAAGCTGGGGGTATCCAGCTTCCTCCCACCGTGGAGAAAACGTGGAAGCTGGCTGTTTGGAGAAACGGCTTAAAATCGAGTTTTTTTTAGCTTAAGCTTATTTTCACCACTAAGCCACCCAAAAGCTCCAAAAAAACTAGGCCTAAGTCTACTAACTGCTGCATAGATTATGAACCTTTTGGGAAGGGCTTTGTGGGCATATAGATCTAGACATATACTTCCTCTGTTTTAAAATATAAGATGTTTTAGCTTTGTGAAGCAAATGTATCTAGACTACTTTTAGTATATAGGTTTACTTAAGTTTGGAGTGAATCCACACACTGAAACAAGTCTTGATACATTTTCTTTACAAACCTAAAACATCTTATATTTTATAACGAAGGGAGTACTAGTTAAATAGAGCTTTTGCAATTACAAAACATAATACTTTCTAGTTTCAATTACACAACATTATACTTTCTAGTTTGCTATCGGTTATATATATTACTATAACAATTGGTATTCTTTTATGATATATAACAGTTGGTACTTCTTTACAGTATATATTAACAATTGGTGATCTTAATAGTTAGTGTCTTCTTCGCCCCACTATGCTCAAGTCCGGATCTGCCCCTGCCCGTTGGAGTTGGCCTCATACGCAGCCAGGCGGTAGGACCCTGACCCACTAGTGCAAATAGATCCATGCATCCCGGTTGGTAAGGGGCTTTAGTCCCGGTTGCCCAACCGGAACGGGGCAATCGGGACTAAAGCCCTGACCCTTTAGTCCCGGTTAGGCCACTAACCGGGATAAAATGTGGTCCACGTGGCCGCTGCTCCGCGCGAGGGGGGAGGAGCAACCGTCCCGGTTCGTGTTCGTAACACGAACCGGGATAAAATACTCTCTGCCGCGACAGAGATTTGACACATTTCTCTACCGCGGCAGATAATTCATTTTGGCCATATTTTTTTTGTCGTGGGAGCATTTTGGCCACTTTTTGTGCCGCGGCAGAGAATTCATTTATATTGTTTTATTTTTTATTTTATGTTTTTACTCATCAATGAAGAAACCATTATATTACACAACATCATCATGACAATAGAGATCCAAGTGTCAAACATATTACATTCGATACACGGGTTTCGTGCACATATATACATACAAAATAATCTCTTTGTGTCCCTATTGCCTATGCACCCGCTGTCGTATAGTATTCTCCTTTTGAGTTTAGGACTTCTACATCCAAGAATTCCGCCAATTCCTCCTGAATTGCTTGTATGCGATCCTTTGGCAGAAGACCGCCCCGCAGCCGTTCGAGCTGATTTAGAAAAGGAGTCAACCTATATGAATTAAACTAAACACAATTTGATGGTAATAAAAACTATGAAAATTGTTTACGTACGTTAAGTTGCTCTAAATTTCTGCCATTCTCACAGCACGTCTAACGGATGAACTCGCAAACATAGTATCCACATAAATTTTTCCCTAGTCCCTGCGTTAGGCACTTTACGAGAATAGAGTTTAATCAAAATAATAATCAAGCATGATAATGGTATCAAAACTAGAATCAAAGAGATGCGCGGATATAGCTAGTGGTACTTACATCTAGTGGTTTAAATGTAAGCTTCTCTTTACAAACACCCCTAGCCTTCTTGGTGAACCATTTCCAAGCGCTGCCCGATAAAAAACGAATAAAAGAAGTTATTAATTACTTGATATCATGAAATTTACGAACGTTGCCGATATAGTGTTGTAATGATTAGAATTACCGCTGGAGAATCATCTGCATGTCCGCCCATGTCTCAAGGGGTTTATGTTTCGAGTCCATGACTAGTACCCGTCCTTTGTCAGGTTGAATGATTAACAGAATATAATAGAAGCTGCTCATGCATAACTCATCAATTATACAATTAACATCGAGTAAGCGAAATAGAAAGTGTATACAAGACAATAACACTCACTGTAAATATAAGCTGCACATGCAAGGAAATAGTATTTCCATTCTGGTTTCTTGAAATCTTAACGTGTGTATAATATTATCCTCCATATCCTGGGGGTTTGTTTTGAGATTAGCTTGATGAACAAAATATGGGTCAACGAACCCAATGTCATAGATTTGTCCTCTGCTGCATTCGGGAATCTTCATTCTGCATATTATAGTATGATTATATACATGCAATAAACGAGGTAAGATAACTAGAGACTTAATTAATTACAGAATTAGTACTTACAGACAATAGGCACTGATGATCGCTATGTCCAAGGCGTCTTGATTGAATAATTGAAATAGTTCACAAAATTCAATGGCTACCACGTCATCTGCTTCTTTCCCGTAATGCTTTTTTGTAACCCCCAGCGGTATCCAGTTAGCCCCGGCCTTTGTGGTATGCATGTACCAGTTATGCAATCTTCGCATTTTTGTTGAAAGATTCTTTACCTCTCAGGTTTGACGAGAGGTTTCTCGTACTGGTATTTGTATGCTATTTCACCCGCGGGGAAGTACTGTAACTGGGATAAGTAGTGGGCAATACTCATACCTTGAGCAGCGGCCGCTTCTCTGTATAGTGCAACTACCTCTGGATCATACTGCTCTTCGGCCGCATATTTGCTCGACCCCACATTGGTATGGGAAATCACCTTGAGAGGGGCGCAAGATTGTTTTGTTTGTTCTCCGAGATGGGGAATAGATTTCCGGCTTGCACTAGTGCTCTTCGATAGTTGTTGTGCCGCATGTGACTTGAGAATAGAGCGCTCATAGTCTGATGACAACTTTGGCTCGGGTTGGTGAAGGCCCTTTAGCATTTTGAACACTCGGGCTTTAACTTCTTAGGTGCTAGGGAACTCTGGCTCTTTCGGCCACCTTAGCTTAGCAAAAAACGCTATCGTTTCCGCCTCGACGATCGCTGTAGTCTCCTCTTCAATACAGTCATAAGCTCTCTTGGGAGGAACCTTTGGTACTTTTGGAAGAGGCTCCTGTTTACGTGTCGGCGATCGCTTACCACTCCGCAGAGTAGCGGTGGTACGCTTACGCTTTTTTCCTGAGGCATCGGCGATGGCTGCCGCTGCGGCGACGACTGCACTAGAGACTTGTGAGGCGATGGAGACGGGTGAGGCGACAAAGACGGCTGCCGCGGCGGCGACGACTACGCTGGAGACGGGTGAGGCGGCGGCGAAGATGGCCTTGGCGTCTGATTTGAAAGCACGATACATTCCTTTGGCCATAGAATGGTAACGTTTGTTGCTTCTCCCAGTTCAGTCACATCCCCTTCACCTGCAGGGTAGTCAAGATTCAAACCTTGAAAGCTGGGCATGACTTCATCCACCCCGACAATAGTGTAGCCCTGTGGAACCGGACGACAATGGTAAGTTGGTGCAGGTCCAATTGGTAAGGCATAGCCGACTGCCACCTTCATTGTTATGTTCACAACTTTGGCATGTAGCTTGCAGTGTGTCATCTGCGTGATATCATCCACTGGGTAGCCAACACGAGCCATCGTTGGTGCACCATCATCATCGTCATCAACCCGGACCTCGGTGGAAGCCACACTGCTTTTTCTATTATTTGATAGGCCGGTAGCACCATGTGCTACTGAGATGGGCCGGTAGTACCTTGCTGGCTAAGAGCGTTAATTTGATCTTGTTGTTGCTTTATTTGTTCTTCAATTTTACGCATCCGGTCTGCCTGAATATTTGCTTCAACTTCCGCCTTGTCCTTTCTCCTTTTACGGCTTCTATCAGGATATTTCTTCCTCTCATCGGGAAACCCAGTGCTCCATGGTTGGGAGCCTATTGTGCCTCGTGTTCGTCCATCGTGTTCATTATTCCCAAGGGCGAGTGTGAGCTCGTCATTCTCTCTATTGGGAATGAAGTCCCCATCTACAACAGCCTTTACTGCTTTTCTTATCTTCTCGATTGGCAAGGGGTCTTCTTTATGTCTTATGTTATATATACACTTCCCTTCTGAGTCCAACGTTCCCCCATGCCTGTAAAACCAATTCTTTGCACATTCGATCCAATCGTCTGTCTCTAGGATGATCTTGTTAGCACGCAGTTCATCCTCAAGTTTCTTCCACTTAGGAATGCCAGCCCTGTAGCCACCTTGCCCCATAGTATGGTGATACTTCTTGTTAGCAGCATTTAGCTTATTCGTTTCAGACATTTTCTTAGCTTTTTCTGATGTCTTGTAATTCACAAACTCAGCCCATAATGGTTTTAACTTCTGATACCGAATCTTCTCGAAATCCGGAGTCTTCTCTTTCACAACATAGTCAAGGTGCAATCTTTTCTTCCAGTTGGTGAAACACTAGGCCATCTTCTTCAAAGACCACTTCCTGACTTTCATCTGCATGGCTTTGGCATGTTGCTTGGAGTCCTCAACTGTATCCTCCGCATTTGCATCCAGCTCTACCTTAGGTAGGGTGAAATTAAGCATGAGCCTCTTCCACAGTAAATCTTTGGCCACGCTAGGGAGAAATAAAGACGTTCCCTCTTCTTCCGTATTAGCAGGCCTATTCCAATTTCGAATGGTGATCGGGATGAAGTCCCTAACGATTACTTCACATTGTGCCACAAATTTGTTTGTGGCAACAAGGGGAGCCGTCGGTTTGCCGTTGTCACCGACTTCTTCGATCCTGAACCTCTCATGGTCTTCCAACTTTTTGGTTGGGCCTCGTCTGCTCTTTTCAGTATGGTCGATCCGGAGGGCTAAGATAAGGAAGATCATCATTAATATTTGTATATAGATAATAGATGATTAATTAATTATATTACATGCACCTCGCCAGAGTTTGTAATATTGTAATATTGAAGGTTCCCTCCGGATCACAGAAGGCATCGCCTTCTCCCTTGCGGAAGGCATCACCTTCTCCCTCAAAGAAGTCGTCTCTTCCGGCAACTAGAGGATCACCCTCACCAGAGTTGTTCAGAAACGTCGATACATCTATATTTTCTTCCCCGCGGATCACACCTTGGATTAACTCTTCCTTTTCTTCATCTCTTCCTTGTGGTTCCATATTTTCTGCATAGGTGGAAAAGCGAATAAGTCAAAGCGGCTAAGGGAGAAGGTTAGGTAGGGTGTTGAGAGATATAAACCCTAATTCGAAGAAACCCTAATATATACATACACAATAATAAAAATGACTTTACAATATTTACAATAATAAAAATCAACTAAAATCAATATTCCGGAGTTCCGAGGGGTGTAAAACCTAGTTCGGAGAAACCTTGGATGCATATGAGAGGGGTCACTTAGGTATACTATTTTGGTATATTATTTATACCAAAATTTTGGTATATAATTTATATTTTTATCATTTATGAATATTAAAATATGAATTTTCAAAGTATTAATACGTATAAAATATTTATCAAATAATAATTATTTAAATAGTTAAAATAATAATGTATTGTAATAGTTTTAAGTTGTACATTTTATTTTTCTGAAAAATTTCATATATTAAGCATATTTTTCTGAATTATTAAACAATAGTTATGAAATTTATAAGATTTATTCATTTTCTATTGAAAAAATAGTATGTACAAAATATGATAATATACATATACAAAATATGATAATATATAAAAAATATGATAATATACATATACATATACTACATATGATAATATATAAAAAATATGATAATATACATATACATATACATATACATAATATGATAATATATAAAAAAATAACTAGAAAAAAATTAAAATTGGCCCTATCCTCCCGTGCTATGCCCATGTCTTGTGGCATGCGCTGGCGCCTCGCGCCTCCTCAGGTGGCGTGCAGCCTCGCCAGCTTGCTCGCGCGCCCGTAGTAGCCAGACCGCCCATGCTTGACGGCGTGGCGCCACCCGTAGCCAGCATGGCGATGGCGATGACATAGCCCGTAGCCCCATACCCCGTAACTGCGTGTCGGAGAGGGCATACTGGCGGCGGCAAGGCGGCGGCGGTTGGAGGTGCTGGCGCAGCTAGAGAGGGGGACGACGATGACGCATGGTGACGGTTGGAGATGGTGGCGGTCGGGGAGAAGGCGGACTACCAAAGAGGCGGAGAGCGAAAAGCGGCAACCTTGACGACGACGGCGGCGACTGCAGCGTCGTTGAGATTAGGGCGGCGTCTCCCTTTGTGTCTTGCGGCGTCGTCGGAGTTAAGAGAATGAAGAAGGAAGAAGAAGGCAGCGCGTCATGTATAAAAGGGGAGGGAGAATACGTCCCGGTTGGTACTAGCAACCAGGACTAAAGGATCATACGTTCCGGTTGGAGCCACCAACCGGGACGTATGCTCCACTTATATATATATATATATATTTTGGGCTGAGCCCAAGCGGCGTGCGTAGGGGGCCTTTAGTCCCGGTTGGATCGAAAAACCGGGACTAAAGGTCCTATTTTCAAAATTTTCACAAATTATCTCTCTGTTCTCGCCTTATTTTTTATTTTGAGGTTTAAATTTGTAATTTTTTTAAATAATAATTAATTTGGAATATTGAAAACTTTAAACATAAAAAAGTGTTTGAATTTGAATAACTAATTCAAAACCATTTTCTGTTTTTAAAAATAATTAATGTAACCATTTAAACTATTAACCATTTAAAATAAAAAATGAATTAACTTATATTTTTTATATATTAATTTGGAATTTAGCAAAACTTTAAACATAAAAAGTGTTTGAATTTGAATAACTAATTCAAAACCATTTTCTGTTTTTAAAAATAATTAATGTAACCATTTAAACTATTAACCATTTAAAATTAAAATGAATTACCTTATATTTTTTGCATATTAATTTGGAATTTAGAAAAACTTTAAACATAAAAAATGTTTGAATTTGAATAACTAATTCAAAACCATTTTTTGTTTTTAAAAATAATTAATGTAACTATTTAAACTATTAACCATTAAAAATTAAAAATGAATTAACTTATATTTTTTTCATATTAATTTGGAATATTGAAAAACTTTAAACACTTATCAATATACCAAGTTTGGTATTTTTCCTTGTAACTATGTCACATAATATGACACCATGCGAAGGATTTACATTGTTCGGACATATTTTTGAATTTCTAATGCCCATTTTGAATTTTCCCTTTTCGAACTAAGGTCGAACCGGCGGGCATGAAGATAGGGGACAAGCATCGTTAGAACTTGAATTGGATCTCTAAAGAAACCACATATTGCTAGTCTAATAATGATTTTTTCAAAAACTCATAGGCGTTAGATAATGTACCTGTAGTACAAACCGGACCCACTTCCTATCGATTCGGCAGACATTTGTCCTTTTTACCTGGGATGGACGGAAAGGTTTGAGATCTCCCGGTTGGGAGATAGTTCATGTAAGGTGGTCTAGTATTTTAGAAAAATGGGACGGTAGCTTTCTGTAACAGCATTTTGGTGGTTGCTTCACAAAACGACCCTTTTTTGCGCTCGGAAAATGGAAAATGTCTTTTCCGTGCGACGAAAAGGAAAACTTCCTCCTCCAACATTGTTCTCCATCCCAATGTCCACGTGCATGCATAATATGGGCACAGTATCACAAACTATGCTGCAATTCAGCATATAACATCGGTCATTTGGACCGAAAGCCATGAAACCTCGAACATGAGGTTAGGCTGAGGTGGGCAGCCTATAAATAGAGAGAAATACCTATAAATAGAGGGAAATGGTTCATCTTTAGTCCCAGTTGGAGGGATTTTGGCAGGCTGGGCCAGGCAGCACTAATGATAGGGGTGAGTGTCGACATTATGTCGTGTGGCTTGTACCTTGTCCCGGATGGTGTCACCAACCGGGACTAAAGATGAACCTTTAGTCCCGGTTGGAGACACCAACCGGGACAAAACATGAGTCAGCACTAATAATAGGGGTGAGTGTCGACACTATGCCGAGCTGCTTGTACTATAAATAAGCATCCTTGTGAGTCCAGTCCTCTCCAAGATGGTTTTCGAGAGCAGGGACACCACTACGGCCAGCTTGAGGGAGATGCCGCCAGAGCCCAGTCCTCCGGCATCTCCAACAAGCTGGCCATAGAGGCACTCCCTAATATGTGAAACTAGCTAGTTAGCTCCCAGGCGTATTGATCTAGTTAGAGAAGTTACAAGCTGCAAGATGGTGTGCGAGAGCAGGGACACCACTACGGCCAGATTCAGGGAGATGCCGCCGGAGCCCAGTCCTCTGGCATCTCCAAGAAACTGGTCATAGAGGCACTCCCTAATATGTGACCACGCGCATTTGGAGATCAGATCTTAATGGTAAGTATGAATCGGGACAACTTCTTCATATTTCGGGAAAGTCACTCTATGAATAGGGACTAAAGGCCCCCTTTTAGTACTGGTCCAGCCACAAAACAGGACTAACACTCAAGACATTTATTAATATTAAAAACCGAGACTACAAAATCGGGACTAAAGGCCCCCTATAGTCCTGGTCTAGCCACAAACCGGGACTAACGCTCAATACATTTATTAAACTTGGAAAATTGCAAACATCATAAAATATCCTTTACAAACTGAGCTATCATGTCTCATGGCATTTAGGTTCACAATATGCGGCCGACCGGCCAGAAATGAACTAGAGGTACACAATATGAGCATGAACTTCTTGGCGTATGTCCTTCCTTATGATCGCTTCAGACATAACCATGGAGCATCTTCTTTACTTAACGGAATGCTTGGGGTCAGTTTTCACTGTGAAGGCGGAATTTCATCAAACTTATTATAATCTCTGACATGTCTGTCTTGTCCTTGATTCCCATGATGTTTCTTTTCCCTGAAAGAACTATGTGACGCTTTGGCTCATCATATGATGTATTCGTTTGCTTATTTTTTCTTTTTTCGGTCTGGAGGACATGTCCTTCACATAGAAAACCTGAGACACATCATTGGCTAGGACGAATGGTTCATCTCTGTAACCAAGATTGTTGAGATCCACTGTTGTCATTCCGTACAACTGGTCTATCTTTACCCCTTCCCCATTCAGGTTGACTCATTTGCAGCGAAACAAAGGGGCCTTAAAAGAGACTCCATAGTCAAGTTCCCATATCTCCTCTATGTAACCATAGTATGTGTCCTTTTGCTCATTCTCGTCCGTTGCATCAAAGCGAACACCATTTTTTTGGTTGGTGCTCTTTTTATCTTGGGCGATCATGTAGAATGTATTCCCATTTATTTCGTACCCTTGGAAATTCAATATAGTAGAATATGGTGACGCGGCTAACAAGTATAGTTGATCTCCAATAGTGGTGTCATTCAAGAGATGTGTCCGCATCCAACCGCCGAAAGACTTCATGTGTTCATCTATAATCCATGAGTCAGGCTTCCCTGGGTTTTTGGAGCGTACAATATTCTTGTGTTCCTCGATATAGAAGCTGCCAAGGTGGAATTATGTAGAACTGTGTAGTGTGCTTTAGTGAAAGATTCCCCGTCCCTACATATCATTTCTTTATTTCCCAGTGTGCCTTTTCCACTTAGTCTTCCCTCATGCCGCGAGTCAGGAACACCAATCGGCTTAAGGTCAAGAATAAAGTCAACACAAAACTCAATGACCTCCTCTGTTCCATATCCCTTGGAGATGCTTCCTTCTGGTCTAGCACGATTATGAACATATTTCTTTAAAACTCCCATGAAACTCTCAAAGGGGAACATATTATGTAGAAATAAAGGACCGAGAATGGCAATCTCTTCCACTAGGTGAACCAAGAGACGCGTCATAATATTGAAGAAGGATGGTGGGAATACCAACTCAAGACTAACAAGACATTGTACCACATCCTTCTGTAACCTTGAATGAGAATATCTGGATTGATTACCTTCTGAGATATTGCATTGAGGAATGCACACAGCTTCACAATGGGTACTCGAACATTTTTCGGTAGAAGCCCCATCAATACAATCGGAAGCAAATGCATCATAATCACATGACAGTCATGAGACTTCAGGTTTTGGAACTTTTTCTCTGCCATATTTATTATGTAGGGTTCGCAGCATAGAAAACAAAAAATTTCCTACGATGGGAACAACTATGTACCAAGATCTATCTACTAGATACAAACAACGGGCGGATGTACATCCATAGAGAACATACCCTTGAAGACCGACAAAGCTTAACGAGTCCAAACTCGTGGTTGATGTAGACGATCTCTTGCTGATCTCAAGATCGAGAGGAAGTCCTAGCGCCGCAAAACAGCAGCGCATCCGTGCTCGCACACACGTTCGAGGCACCGAGCAACCTCCGCCTCCTCGATCCAGCGATGCAGCGGAAGCACAACTCTTTCTTGCCGAATAGCCACCAGGAACATGTATCTCGCTAGTCCGAGACCATGGGGAGTAGATTCTAGAGGGGGAGAGAGATCCTTCACGAGGAGGTGTGAGTGAGAGAGAGGGAGTGGGCTCCTTTTATAGGGAGAGGGGGGCACCCAAGGGGCCATGCGCCCAGCCATGGGGCTGCCCCCACCTCTTCCACATTCATGTGGGTGGACACTCCACTCACTCAAATGCCTTTCAATTCCCTCCACTCAAAAACCCACTCAAATTCCCATTAAATTTCCACCACATTTAATGCAAACTCTCATTAAATAAAACTCCTTTTATTTATTCAGAATTTTGTCAATTGCTTTAATGACAAACATTCACATATAACCCCTTGCTAGTATTTCATTTCACATGCAAAAACACTTTTTGCAATTTCACCCGAAAACCTGTTTCGGTATCTAGTGAAATAAATTCCTGCGCTTGTTATTCTTTTCGGCATGAAACTTTTGCTCCAAATGGATGTCGGTGTCTCTTAAGTGTGTCACCCTACTGTTCGCGAATAATGCGGACATGATCGAGAGCCCTCTCAGATCAATAATCAGAAGCGGGATCTGGAGACCCATACTGACTCCCACACATTCAACGATGACTTTCTTGTGGTCGTCAGAACCTTTTATGCTAGTATCTTAATCCTTTTTTTTCGCGATATATTACATGTCCGAGATTCGATCATTGGTATCTCCATACCCAGTTTGATCTCGTTACTGACATGCACTCTTTTCTCGTTCCCGTGATATAACATTCTAGTGATCAAATCACTTGCTTGCAAGCTAATCAATGTGATATCACCGAGAGGGCCCAGAGCATATCTATCCTTCATCGGGATGAACAAATTCCACTCTCGATCCATGGGCCTCAACATAACACTTTAGTAGTTCTGAACCCATCTTTATAATCACCCTGCTATGGTGTGACGTTTGATGTTATCAAGAAACTCTTCCGGTGTTAGTGATTGACATGATCTCATGGTCTAAGGATTTCGATCACTTCGTAAGTTTTTATAGCAATATAAATTCAATGACTTTGATCGTAATGCTATACTTCGGATGAATTCTCATCACACCATTACACTAATGTTGTGACCTCGTTATTAACAACATCCAATGTCCATGATCAGGAAACCTTTGATCATCTTGTTAATCAACGAGCTAGTTTATAAGAGAGGCATAACTAGGAACTTCCTTTTTGTTTATTAAACACACATGTATTAATGTTTCCGTATTAATACAATTATAGCATGTAAAATAAAAATTTATCATAAACAAGGAATACGATAATAACCACTTTATTATTGCCTCTCGGGCATATTCCCTTCAGTCTCCCACTTGCACTAGAGACAATAATCTAGTTTGAAAACTTTGCGTATTGAACACCTATGGCTTTCTGGTGTTCCATATACGCAATTGCAAGTGGTTAACATAATCTACGGTATGACGCTTCAGGTCCGTGTGTATTTGCATGTCTTTGCGTCTTCACGCATCACTCATTCTCCAATGAGATAGCATTGTATAAATTTGTTCTTTTGGTGAGACCTTTAGTTCCTTGGGGTTAAATCATGTCGATACTATTGTCATACAATATATCTTTAGTGTTAGCCCGTTGTGAACCACACCTTAGTTTGATAACAAACTTCTTGACACAAATTCCCTCCTTTGCTGCTACTATAGCAGTCATATACTTAGCCTTTTTGTTGTAGTATTCGTCACAATGTCTTAAATATGGAATTCATCCAAATCCATCATGGAATCTCCTTTCCATTACATTGTGCCACCCATAGTTTAAATTGAGATAAACTTAATTTGTATCTTGTGACAAAACTAGTATCAATGTAACGCTTTACAATGAACTATTTGTAATTGTTTGTCACCTCTACACAAATATATTCTTAGTTCTTCCAAAAGATCATAAGAATATTCTCACTATCGTCCATTTTTCATTTTATGATTCATTCTGGTATATGCTCATAACACTTAGAGCATAGGACATATCTGGATGTGTACATATCATGGTATGATTGATCATAACATTCTCGTGATTTCACTCATCAAGTGTCAAAGCACTTGAATCTTGTTTCACTTATCAAGTGTCGAGACACTTGAATCTTGATTCAATTGCTTTCCATGCGACAAGAACCGTTTCTTGTCGTTTCTATATTGAACTCCTTCAATATCTCATATATGTACGTTTGGCCCAACCATATTAGCTTCACCGTCTATCCACTATAGACATTCATGCTAAATATTCAGGTTTTGCCTAAGTATTTCATCAAAATGAAATCCTTAACCTTTGTCAATAAAAGATACATCATTTCTAATCAACAAGATGTCCTCCACATAATGTATTAGAAATATGTCTCAGCACTCCCACTTAATTTCTTGCAAATGCAAGCATCTTCATCGTCTCTAGATGAAAACTCCTTTGTCATCACGGTGAAGATTCCAACTCCGCGATGCTTACTTCAACCATTGAAGTTTGCATGCCCTTTTAGCATCCTTTGAATTTAACAAAACCCTTTGGACCGTGTCTTGTACACGTCCTAGGTAACCATTCTATTAGAAGAATTTTGTTTTTTATTCATCTACCATATACCAAATTATATGTAGTGGTTGCTACTTTAATCCATCCAGACTAAATATCGCTATGAAAGATCCAATCTTGTCATAGTTAACTCCTTTGAACATTGTCATAAAATAATTTGCGACATGTCGACTATTTCATAGATGTGAAACATCCATGTCTGTTTCTTTATAGATCCAAATACGACCGATAGGTTTTTACACCTTTCCGGAGGGTCTTCCAAGTTCAAAAACTTGATTTCTCGTGTATGGAACTATCACGGATTTTATGGCTTCAAGCCATTTGACGGAGTCAGGGCCCATCACCGCTTCTTTGTAGTCGGTTCATCATTGTCAAACAATAATGATTTACTCTCAAATATCAATCATTTTATTGTTTATCCGACCTTCTTGGTTCAATAGGAACTTTAGATCTCAGTGACCACAACCTTTGAGGCACATAAGCTATGAGCTTTCTGGCTGCCTCTGGAACATTTTCCGGCGCTGCGCAACTCAGCACATTTAGCTAAGGTACGTTAACCTTATCAAAGTTCTATTGTCCACCCATTTAACTTTTGTGAAAAATTCCTTCTTCAAGAAACTTCACGTTTCAAGCGACAAACCCTTTTGTCCTTGGTGTTATGGAGGAATAACCAATTTTTATTCGAAATAACCTACAAAGACATGCTCATCCGACTTTGATTGTAAACATCTTACTTATGTTTAGCATACCAAAATTTAAGAAAGGACAACTTGGGTTTTACCCCAAACCGTAACTCATATGGTGTCATTTCAACGGATCAAGATGGAGCTCTTTTCAGTGTAAAAGCAGTAGTCTCTAAAGCTTTAATCTTTTAAAACATAATGACAGTTTTATAAATAACACCTTTGATCCAACCATGTCAAACAAGGTTTTATTACAAATCTCAAACACTCCATACTCCTATGGTGTTTCAGGAGATGTAAATCTAGGTGTTTTGCTAAACTTGCAACTCAAATAAATCCCTTTATGATAAAATCATAATTCATTTATTTTCTTATTACACTTGTAACTCAAATAAATCCCTTATGATAAAATCATAAACCATTTATTTTCTTGTTACAATGATTTTCACTTCATCTTGAAAGTCTTTGAAACGTTTTTCAAATATTTCATACTTCTTTCTCATTAAGTGAATATTCACTCAAATTTCCGGAGAAAGCATATGAAGTTGAAATCCATCGCTTACGACTATACATAATGGACTACATACATCGATATGTATAAATTCCAATATTTTAGTCAATCGTTCTTCTTTAGCATTTGAACGATGTTTTAATTATCCCGAGGAAAGTCTCACAAGCGTCACTTGATCAAATCAAAGACTCCAAAATTCCATGAAAATGGAGATTCTTCATGTTTTCTTTCCAATATAATTTAAACGGTGATGTCACTTCGTAAGTGATATTTTAATCATTTGTCTTGAGACATTTTAGCATTAGGTTTTATGGATGTGATTTCTACAACTAGATTTGTAAATCATCCATCTTATATGGAATACGGTAATTATTTGAACAACCTTTGTTCTCATAATACCTGATTTAAATAACAATTATTAAAACAAATCTTGAAGTCAAGCTTTGATATCAACGAGAAATACAAACAACGGTTTGTTTGTTTTCGATGAACATCATCACATATTCTCTTGCTAGTTACTTAGGCCATTGTGGTTGATGAATTGCGTCGTTCCGTATGAAATTTCATACCAACCAATTCAGTATCCAATACCCAAGAGCCACATTGTTTAACAAGCAAAGAATACAACCATAACATGTATATCATCTATATACCTAAATTGGATATTTCCAATATTTTATTTTCTGCCAAATATATTTTATAGATTCTCTTTCAGCATTTCCTTTTCCTTTTTAAAAGAATCTATCAACATCAAAAGTGGCGCCATATACATGACACATAGTCCAAAGCGTGTATATTCAAATAATAATACCTTTGGACTTGCAGTTTGAAGTAGATCACCATCATTAAAATGATCGGCATTCTTTCAAAATCCATTCTATAGTAATCTTTTAGTGTAGTAAACACTTTACATACATCTTCTATTCACCCTTATCATGACGACTTTCATGATCAAGCTACTGTAGCTTATAAAGGAGAATCGTGAGTATAACATTACTTTCCAAAACCCTTTTAGATGATTAGGATGTCTAGCATCTCCAACCTTTGCAAATTCTCATCCAATATGAGAACATATATTTTACTCTATCATATTGCAACCGAAACATTATTTCAGATATCGTTATGTCTGTCACACATGATGGTTTCTGAAACAATTCTTTCAGCTCCTAGATAATCTTGATATTTAAATCAAGAATCATGGAGGCAAATATGATACTTAAGATACTAACACTGGAATTGTTACTCTCGATTTAATACCAATTATTAAATTTCACGAAGTAAATAGAGTTTGCTGAAAGTTTGCAATAGGACTTTAAACTTTAGACTGACACTCAACACAATACGATACTAGTTCGTAAAGTATATATATCTAGAATTATATAGTTCTATTATCTCAATTACAACTATGCATAAGGTGGTGAACAAATGCCAATGACTACAAAAAATTATGCAAATTCACTTTCATTTAATTTATGATAAATTGAGTTCTACTAATCCAAATTAGAAATGAACTCCCACTCAAAAACGACATCCCTCGTGCCTTTTTGGTGATTACATGAACCAAATGCACTACACCAAGTCCGATCATCACGTGAGTCGGTGTAGCTTCAAAGGAGAGAATCAAATGGTCATCATATCAAAACATATGACTCATGCTTAACCTTTCGATCCGTGTTCCGAGGCCATGTCTGTACATGCTAGGCTCGCCAAGTAAGAACCTTAGTATTCGCGTGTGTAACTGTCTTAGACCCGAGATATGCTCGTGGATTCAAGTACACCCGATCATCACGTGATGTCTTGAAACGGCGATACATTGTCGGTGCATACTTAAGGAAGAACACATTTTTATATTGATATCTAAATGAGGGATCATCTTATTATGCTAATAAAACGCCAAACAAGCAATATAAGATGCAATAAACATCACATGTTAATAAGTGAAATGATATGGTTCCCGCACTTGATCTCCGTCATGTGCATCGTGGTATGATCTCTATCATACCTCTATGTGTAAGACCAAGGTCTATGGAATCTACACGTTATGTGTGTTGTAAGAGTATCATCTTATACTTCTACTTACAACATCACCATATCATAACACTAGCCCAGCAATAATCTAAACTAGGCGGCTCTAATTTATCCATTGCAAGTTTTACGTGGCTTAGGGCTTTCGAAGATAGAACCGTTCTTACCTACGAACATGAACCACAACGAGGATAACCAAATTTTTGACAACTCGTTGCAAATTAGATATTGACTATAGCAGGAGAGACAGACACCCGCTAGCCACTTATGCAAAACTAGTTGCATGTCAAGCGTGGAACATGTCTCATGTGCGAGGACATGTAAAGTTTGTCCGGGCCGCTTCATCCCACTATGCCACCAATATCCAAAGTACAACTAAGAAACAATAAAATGATCATCATCGCCCACATACTCATATGTGTACTACCCGTGCAAAGTATCTACGCATAGATCCGGCTCTGATACCACTGTAGGGTTCGCAGCATAGAAAACAAAAATTTTCCTGCGATGGGAACAACTATGTACCAAGATCTATCTACTAGATACAAACAACGGGTGGATGTACATCCGTAGAGAACATACCCTTGAAGACCGACAAAGCTTAACGAGTCCAAACTCGTGGTTGATGTAGACGATCTCTTGCCGATCTCAAGATCGAGAGGAAGTCCTAGCGCCGCAAAACAGCAGCGCATCCGTGCTCGCACACATGTTCGAGGCACCGAGCAACCTCCGCCTCCTCGCTCCAGCGATACAACGGAATCACAACTCTTTCTTGCCGAATAGCCACCGGGAACATGTATCTCGCTAGTCCGAGACCATGGGGAATAAATTCTAGAGGGGGAGAGAGATCCTTCACGAGGAGGTGTGAGTGAGAGAGAGGGAGGGGGCTCCTTTTATAGGGAGAGGGGGGCACCCAAGGGGCCATGCGCCCAGCCATGGGGCTGCCCCAACCTCTTCCACATTCATGTGGGTGGACACTCCACTCACTCAAATGCCTTTCAATTCCCTCCACTCAAAAACCCACTCAAATTCCCATTAAATTTTCACCAAATTTAATGCAAACTCTCATTAAATAAAACTCCTTTTATTTATACAGAATTTTTTCAATTACTTTAATGACAAACATTCACATATAACCCCTTGCTAGTATTTCATTTTACATGCAGAAACACTTTTTGCAATTTCACCTGAAAACCTGTTTCGGTATCTAGTGAAATAAATTCCTGCGCTTGTTATTCTTTTTGGCATGAAACTTTTGCTCCAAATGGATGTCAGTGTCTCTTAAGTGTGTCACCCTACGATTCGCGAATAATACGGACATGATCGAGACCCCTCTCAGATCAATAATCAGAAGTGGGATCTGGAGACCCATACCGACTCCCACACATTCAACGATGACTTTCTTGTGATCGTCGGAACCTTTTATGCTAGTATCTTAATCCCTTTGTTTCGCGATATATTACATGTCCGAGATTCGATCATCAGTATCTCCATACCTAGTTTGATCTCGTTACTGACATGCACTCTTTTCTCGTTCCCGTGATATAACATTCTTGTGATCAAATCACTTGCTTGCAAGCTAATCAATGTGATATCACCGAGAGGGCCCAGAGCATATCTATCTGTCATCGGGATGAACAAATTCCACTCTCGATCCATGGGCCTCAACATAACACTTTAGTAGTTCTGAACCCATCTTTATAATCATCCTATTACGGTGTGACGTTTGATGTTATCAAGAAACTCTTCCGGTGTTAGTGATTGACATGATCTCATGGTCTAAGGATTTTGATCACTTCGTAAGTTGTTATAGCAATATAAACTCAATGACTTTGATCGTAATGCTATACTTCAGATGAATGTTCATCACACCATTACACTAATGTTGTGACCTCGTTATTAACAACATCCAATGTCCATGATCAGGAACTTCCTTTTTGTTTATTAAACACACATGTATTAACGTTTCCGTATTATACAATTATAGCATGTAAAATAAACATTTATCATAAACAAGGAATACGATAATAACCACTTTATTATTGCCTCTCGGGCATATTCCCTTCATATTATCCCCTTTATATTAGATGAGAAGCCAGACGGCACCTTGATACTGTAAAGGACTTCAAAAAAGATATCCTTCTTTGATTTGGTAAGAGCATAGCTGGCACGACTTAAGTGACGCCCTTTACCCGTCTTTTTCTGTGTATGCATGTTCTTTTTGTCTTTCATAATTTTCTGGTCCTCCCGTGCTTCTGGTGTATCTTTTGTCTTCCCACACACGCCTAGGAATCCTAGCAGGTTCACGCAAAGATTCTTCGTCATGTTCATCACATCGATTGAAGAGCGGACACATAGGACTTTCCAATATGGCAGCTCCAAAAATATAGATTTCTTCTTCCACATGGGTGCGTGTCCAGTAGCGACGTCGTTCGGAACTGATTGACCGTCGGGACCCTTTCCAAATATCACATCTATGTCCTTGACCATACCAAATATATCATCACCAACAGGGAGTTCCGGCTTCTTCCGGTGATCTGCCTCACCTTTGAAATGCTTGCCTTTCTTTCTTACGGGATGATTGGTCGGAAGAAATCGCCGATTCCCCAGGTGCATAATCTTCTTGCATTTATGCAAATATGTACCTTCAGTCTTATCTAAACAGTGCGTGCATGCCTTATATCCCTTGTTTGTCTGTCCTGAAAGATTACTAAGAGCAGGCCAATCACTGATGGTTATGAAAAGCAACCCTCGTAGGTCGAATGGCTCCTGTTTGTTCTCATCCCACGCATATACACCTGGTTTGCCCCATAGCTGTAAGAGTTCTTCAACTAATGACCTAAGGTACACATCAATGTCGTTACCCAGTTGCTTCAGGCCTTGGATGAGCATTGGCATCATAATGAACTTACGCTTCATGCACAACCAAGGAGGAAGGTTATAGATACATAGAGTCATAGTCCAGGTGCTATGACTGCAGCTCTACTCCCCAAAAGGATTCATGCCATCCATACTTAGACCAAACCATAAGTTCCTTGCGTCACCTATAAAGTCCGGGAAGTCTCTCTTGATTTTTCTCCACTGCGACCCATCAGCGGGGTGTCTCAACTTGCCGTCTTTTTTACGGTCTTCTTTGTGCCATCGCAACAACCTGGCATGCTCTTTGTTTCTGAACATGCGTTTCAACCTTGGTATTATAGGAGCATACCACATAACCTTAGCAGGAACCCTCTTCCGGAGGGGCTCTCCCTCAACATCACCATGGTCATCTCGTCTGATCTTATACCATAATTCATTGCATACCGGGCATTTATCTAAATTCTCATAATCCTTACCACGGTAGAGGATGCAGTCATTAATGCATGCATGTATCTTCTGCACATCTAATCCTAGAGGGCAGAGAGTCTTCTTTGCTTCGTACGTACTCTCGGAAAGTTCGTTATGCTTTGGAAACTTCGGCTTCATTATTTTTAGCATATTTTCAAATGCGGAGTCAGTTAGACCATACTCTGCCTTCCATTGCAGCAATTCCAGTGTGGTACCGAGCTTTGTGCTGCCATCTTTGCAATTTGGGTACAACAATTTTTTGTGATCTTCTAACATGCCCTCCAACTTCAACTTCTCCTTTTCTATTTAACAGTTTCGCTTTGCATCAGAAATGACCCTACCAAGTTCATCAGCGGGCTCATATGATGCCCGTTCTTCACCTCCTTGCTCTTCATTGTCTTCCATTGCAGTATCACTGTATTCAGGAAACATATGACGATAGTTGTTATCATCATCTTCTTCTTCATTGTCTTCCATCATAACCTCTCTTTCCCCGTGCTTGGTCCATCAATTATAGCTGGACATAAAACCTTTCATAACCAGGTGGCCGCGAATGATTTTTGAGGAAGAGTACTCTTTGTTGTTCCGACATTGAACACATGGACAACACATAAAGCCATTCTCTTTGTTTGCCATAGCCACAACAATAAATTTATCCATGCCTTTAATGTACCCGGGTTCACGCCGGTCACCATACATCCATTCCTGGCCGTTCATCTGCATCTTATAATTAAGTTTATCAAAAACAGAACATCATAAATAGTGAAATGACCAATTCACATCGACACATGCATTGTATCAATGACAGAGAAAACATAAGATTGCTAACCTTGATTGAGGAGGAAAGAAAGAGGAAAAAGCTCAAGTGCGTCTAGGGCACCTCCTATATTTTTGTTCTGTGAGAAATTGAACGGGATCATTCACTCAAACATTTCATTAAACACCTCGCATGCATGCATAGGAAAAAATAAACTAGCACACCTCTCACACCTTTCACCAAGAAAAAACAGAGGGGAGGCAGAGGGCTGGGGCGTCGTATTTATAGAGGGCTGGCTCATACGTCCCGGTTTGTAACACAAACTGGGACTAAAGGTGTGTGGGAGGCCACGTGTCTGGCACCCATGCTTTAGTCCCGGTTTGTGTTGCAAACCGGGACACATTCTCCCTCACCAACCGGGACGGATGCCTCCGGCCCTCGTGGGGCAGGCCGGCCCGCTCGAACCGGGACGTATACCGGCATTAGTCCCGGTTCGTGGCGAAACCTAGGAATAATGCAGTTGGGGGTCGCGAACGGATAGCCTGTTTTCTACTAGTGACCCGCAGCTTCATGCCGGAGGTGCAGTGCCCTATACGTTGCATGTGAAGTAGTGGCGGTCAGGTGGACTGTGTCTTGGCCGGTCTTGAGGGTGCCAAGGATGTAATTGGATGCCGTGAAGGAGAGGTAGCCATCCTTGGTCACCTACACCACGTCATGCACCTCCGACGAGTACTTGAACACTACATCGCAAAAGGTTTACACTTTACCGTACTACTAGTAGCATCTTTGTTTCCAACGCCGGCGAAGCCTGATCACCATGGGTGATATTAGTTAGCGATCTGGTTGCCCAGGCAGAACCAGAATGAGGAAGCTCACTGGGCTCGCCGTGAATGCTTCTACCACGGTGAACAAGGATACCCATAAATCTGCATCTGAGCTAAGAACATCTTTAGCCGCCCCCCTATATAATTCAGTCTCTCAAACAGCTTTTTATCGCAAAAGGAGTACTTATATTTGTATTGGATCATGTCCTTCTACATGGAGGTGTGTTGGCAGCCCAACATTAGCCCGTGAAAGTCCAACACGTTTCAACCGTTTATCAACATTCGTATCCAACAACCGAGGTGCTTCTTGGAAGAGAGTAGAAAAGAAAACCCTAGCCACCCTTGGTGGCTGTGTGAGAGACACGCTGCGAGAGTATGTGTGCGTGAGACACTCTATCAAATTGTGAGCTGATCAAGGGAGAAGGTGAGCGAACACACACGAACACCACAACCTAAGAAGAACAGAGGAGGAAGAAGAAAATGTGATTTCTATCCAGTTTTCTAAGATCTGATCGGTCTGTCTTCAAGCTGGTGTTTGGAGGCTCAAACGTACTTGGATTGGCTTCAAACTTGGTGAGCTTGTTCCTTGCTTTGAGTACTTTGATCTGGTTAGCTGGTTTGATATTTGGGTTAGTGTAGCATCTGATTTGAAAGCGGTTTAGTCAGTTCCATCTCCTGTATTTTTAGCACAGAGAAGTTTTGGAAGTTTTGGTAGACGAACAGTTTGAGCAGGCAAAAAGTGTCCGATTGGCCTGAAATTTGGCATGTATGTTGGGTACTCGTATGTTAGCTTGTCTATCAAGTTTGGTGCTGATTCGATTTGTGATTTAAAAGCAGTTTGCTAATTACCGAAGAGAACAGAAACTGAGATACTCTGCTTTGTTGTAATCTTTCTTTCAAGTGGTTGTAGTTGTTGGTGCCAGTTGGCAATGTGCTGAGTGTGTTGTATATCTCTAGATGTTCTAGAGAAGACTCTGTACTCAGGTTGCTCATAGTGAAACTCGCATGGACTCGTTGGTTCGTACTCGTGATTTTTTTCTTCTCACCTTGAGAAGGGTTTTCCACAGAAATCCTTGTGACACATGTGCATGTGCTCATTGTTTTATTTCCGCTGCATATTTGTTGATTGAAATTATCCTCGGGATTCACCGCAAGCAATAGGGATTGTGTATCTTCCCCCAACTATTTGGTCTGCTCAATAAAAATGGTTCCTAACTAATCCTCTAAAAACTTAACTCCCTTAAAAAATAATACAGAGTACATATCATTTTGGTAAGATTCATAGTGCATATAAACCGATATCATAGTCATAGTGCATATAAATCGATAGCATAAACCCTAATGTTCTAGTTTATGGAAGACCAAACCGAGCTGCATTGGAACACATAAGTTCCACCTACTTAAGAGTGTGCTAGGGATCTAGATTCTTGACTTGTGTTGGACTTGTTAAAGCGTTTATAGATTTGTTGTTAAAATGTTTTGCACTGTTGTTTAACTCCACTCCTAGATTCAAGAACATCTTGATCATTCCATGAAAATACAATGCATTCTCCTCATTCTCTGACCATTTAAGGCCTCTTTTTTTCACTTCATTATGGAAATATGAATTTCAAATAAAATCACATAAGTAACACATTGGCATAAATCCCCCTACCTCATTCACAAGAGGAAAAAGGGAAAAAAATTACCTTGTTCGCATTGTGCCGAACGCCATGGGTGCATCCTGTGAATGAGAAGGGCAGGAATGCTGGCGTTGGTTCTAGTGTTCCTACAACGGAGGGAGCTTATGCGGAGACAAGCTTGGTCTCCTCCATCTCGATAGACGTGCCATACATGGCGATGACAGATTGAACGGTGTCGGCTGGGGGAGGCGAATTCTAGACCCACGACACGTGCAATGGGCGAGCGGCAGCTACAAGATGTCGGAAGTCGGCGTAGGGGCTCAGAGGTCCCCGATTGGAGTTTTCGGCAATGACATCGACACAACGGCTGGAGAGGCACGATTTGGTTCTGGCGACGGCATCAACCAGTGAGCGAGTCGGACTAGGGTAGGAGGACGGCGGTCTGGCGGAGGTTGCAAGGTCCTGGCACAGCCTAATGGTGGACTTGGTCCATGATGTGGTGCTTACGGATGAGTCTGTTAGCATAGAATGGAGGGCTCATTTTTTCTCTGGATGAGCTGCGACCAAGTATATTTGAGGAGTAGTCGATGGCGATGACTAAAGTTTACTGCTCTAACAGCATCTCCACTCGTCGTACCTCCTATCGGGGTCACCGCCTCCTAGCTGTCGTCCCTAAATAGCTCTCAAATCGTAGTTGTAAATTCAAATATTTAAAAAGGTCGCCGGAAATTAACATAGTTTTGTCGCCACTGGGTACAACATAGTTCAGGCGATGCAATTGCCGCAAATCACCGGAATACAAGTTTATCGGTCAAAATAAACATGCGAGGAACACGAAAATCAAACATGGAGATCATAGACCGCGGTAGGAGGCACCTCCGGGGTTGCCAGCGGCGGAACGGTGGTGTCGGCCTAGGTGCCGATCTGGGTCGGGGTCATAGTTGCAGCCGCCGGTGTCGGGGCGCTAGCCTGGTTGGCGACTGCTTGGCTCTCAGAGAGGATCAAGGTGCGCTGATAAAGACATAACGCCTTCACCTTGTCGTCCATGTCCTTCATGTCGACCATCAAGATCGCCAAGTCCTCCCTCCTCTTCTTTGCCACCATGTTGGCCTTGATGAGGCCGAGCTCGATGTCCTTCCGCTTGATGGCCGGCGCCCACCTTGCCGCGCTGATCTCCTCCAACCTAGTGGCCTCCTTGTAGCACCCCAGGAAAACCACTACTAGAAAATCGCTCGTTGTTTACTTTTTTGTGCATCATCATGACATCATCCATATATTTGCCTAAAAATAGTTTAACTAAAAGCCTATCTTTGGTTTCTAAATATCCCCCTCTTTGATATCAAACTTAAGCTCTGGCTTTTTCCGAATCTTTTATTTGTCTAAAAACTATTTATAAAAATATTTAAAAGATAAATAAAAATAAATATTTTGTATCGGGGGAGGCAGCCTCTGGCCAGGCCCAAAAACCCGGCCCGTAGCACCTACCACCCCGGTGCCCCGAACCCCTAACCCTAGATTCCACTTGCCCTAATACTAATCCCCACCCGCCATCGCAACACACGCGGTACACGCACACCCCGCCACACCGGCATACACCTAACCCTACCGACTCACAACTAGACGCGTCCCATAGACACCCACTCGACACGGTCAGCACACACACGCCGCACACGCTAGAGCGCAGCCATCGCTCACGCGATGCAGCGACCCACCATGACGCACGACCCTACTTCCCACCTACCGCGTCTCCCTCACACGTAGCTTCCTCCCTCATCTTCCCCTGTCGCCCCTCTCCTTCCTTTTTTAAACGGAAGAGGCCCGAAGGCCCCGAAAGCTTCATTAGTCACTAGACATGTGGCAGGTACAATTTACAAAAGAGGCCCTTTGAGACTATAACCCTAAGAAATAAGCTATTCAAAGATAAGGCCTCTATTGTTACAAAAAACACCCTAGCACAAAGTGGAAAAATGCAATCCGGTGCTTGGGTGCCTCTACCACTGCGCGCCGACGATCTCCAGGCGGTGCCAGCGCCTAGGTTTGAGATCAAGTGCTCAGTCGTTCTCCTCCGGCGAGAGATCACTGTCTACGGCCACCTCCGAAACTCTAGGGACGAAACCACTTGGAGAAAAGGAAATGTTCAGCTTCGACACACTATCTGGAATGACTCCTCTAGGGAGGAAGAAGATGGGCCGCCATGCTGGCCAAGGATCGTGGCGGTCTTCATACCATCCGCGTAATTTGCTCGAGGAAGCTTCAAAGGCCAGAAGAACGCCACTGAACGCACCAAGCCACCCTAGTCCTCTCCCTCGCCGCCATGGCCGGCCAGGAGGTCAAGGTGGGCTCGACACGAGGAAGTGCTTTGCTGGCCGCGCAGGATGTAGAGGAAGGCGGCTGCCCGCCACGCCTTTGTTAGCTCCATCCCCTTGCCACCACGGTCAGCCAGAGGAAATTGAATCAATAGCAGGAGTGAAGCCAGCCATCGCTCAGCGCCGCGCACACATGCCAGGACGAAGACTCACTCGCTTCCTCCAAGTCTGAGCGCCACCGAGCTCTCCATCTTCAACCCCTCGCCGCCGTGGCCGGTCGGTGGAAGATGAAAGAACCAGGGAGCATCCCTGACAAGGAGATGGAGGAAGACCCAAACTTTATTAAGAGATGCGGTGGTCACCGCCACCACCCACAGCTCCGACCGGACGAGCAAGAGGACTCCGTCGAAGAGCCCTATAGCCAAGATCTGGGCCAGGAGATCTACAACTCTGCATCTGGGCAAACTTCCCAATACCGGCACGAGGCCAACACTACCTTCCCTACAGCCTACTACTACTACTTCGGCTGCCCTCCTCCACCGCCTCCTGCCGGCTATTCCGACGAGAGGGGCTCGGGAGCACCCCCGTCGCTTTTGCTGGACTCTCAAAGCAGAGGAGAGGGGAAGGGCTCGGGAGAGAAGAGTACGAAAATGCAGATAAAA
The DNA here is from genome assembly GCA_023614405.1 of Avena insularis. Classification (NCBI taxonomy): domain Eukaryota; kingdom Viridiplantae; phylum Streptophyta; class Magnoliopsida; order Poales; family Poaceae; genus Avena; species Avena insularis. The sequence goes on from CM042697.1 coordinate 361,675,841, forward strand.
TGTGAAAATCCACTCTCCTTCCTGCCCGAATGCGCACCGCCACCATAGAATCCAGAGGAAGCCGTACCGCCTCGTTGAGCTCCGCCACCAAGCTTGACCTCGCCTCCCGGAAGCGGCCTCCCTCCTCCTACTCTACACCACTAGCAACGCCTGCCGCCGCCGTGTTCGTGAGCCCGCCGCCCCGCACAGTTCCTTGGGGCCCGCGCTCGTCACCGACCCCGCCGCCCTGGTGCGCCGACCCTGCGCCGCCTCCTCTGGCCGAGATCCGATCTTGCCGGCCTCCTTCTCCCTGCGATACCACACCATCGTGCATACTGTCACTAGGCCCTCGACCCCGACCCTGCCTACGCGTCCCCAACCGCCACTGGCCGCTTCCCCGGCCTCGTCTATCCTCTGCCTCGCCGCCCCTGCACCGATGGGCTCCTCACCTCCCTCTTGCTGTCCACGACAATCGCCTCTCTCCGCCACACCAGCGTTGCCCCTCTGCATGCTCGCGTTGCCCTATGCTACGAACGGTGTGGCTCCCCTCCTATGGTCGTGCCGACCTCATCCTCTCCTGCTGCCTTAGACAACAACGCTACACCGAGCGTGTCCCTGGCGTCCAACATGACCATGTCCTTTTGTGATCGATGGTTTTAGTGTGTTGTAGACATGTTTAAGCTCCGTGATGTCATCTATGGGGTGGTGGTACCTTGTAGTACCCATGGTGGTAGATGGATCCTTGAAACCGATGTGGTGTTGAGGAGGGTGACCTTCGGCTACCTCCCTTGGCTACAACCGGCAAGATGGTTGAGACACCCCGATGGACAAGATCAACAAGTGTACAAGGAGTTCGATGCACAATGAAGCCAAAACTTCTACCGGAGCCGATGACCCGATGCTCTTCTTCATGGACGCCGAGACCCCTGATCCCGGATCCGCACACCTCGAGTTCCCCTTCATGGAATTCAAAGGCCGTTGCCCCGAAGACCGATCTCGCCAAGCCCAAACCCCGTCGAACCCCCCGATCCAAGATCGCCGAACCCTAATGTGTGATCCCCTTTTCTGAGACCCCTATTTTATAAATGCCATCTTGCATATTAAATTGTTCATGCTCGCATACATATTCATTTGTTGGGGGTGTTTTGTGGAATCATCTAATAATTAAATATGGAGTATATATAAGGGCTATTCTTGTCTTATATTGGCTGCATTTAAATCCATGTAGAGAATCGATGCCATGTTTTTCCTTATTAATGCAACATTTAAATTGCAGGGAACCTAAATAACTTGAACCTCATATTTAATTGTCAGGATCCCGATGATGCTTAATATTGTCTAGTTGCATCGTACCTTTTCCATGTCATGCATCATACATGCATCATGCCCGATCTTCTGCTGTAGTATTAAATAGTGTATTGGGTGTTTCTTTTAGTGCTTTGCTTCTTCACAGATTAGGCCATTGAGTTGATGCGGGTCTCGATAAGTCCTTCGGATAATGAATCTTTGGCAATGTTTACCAGGCGAGCACTCTCCCCTTTCTACCTATTTTGTATTTATAGTCTTTACTTCCTCCTGTTGATCTATTGCTATCCTTTTCATAGATGCTTTAGTTTCCATACTAGTTATGTTCCCTGCTGCCCATATTGTCTTGGACACCTCCTATTTCTTGTTGTTTGGTAGCCAGTTGGCCTTGCGAGTCGTAGTGCTTGCTTAGGGTTGCTTCGCATCGTTGATGTTCCATCGTTGTTGGGAGGTTGGCACATGCTTAATAGTGGTGATAATCATGGTTTTACTTGTCACATGGCAATTAAATGTTGAAAGTAGATATAACTAATGCATAGGCATAGGTGGGTAGTAGTTGAGATCTGGCTCTTATCCCGCCCACTTGTGTCGACTTTGGACCCGAGTTCTTGACACCTGCTCCGAGATCAAGCGCGCTAACAACATGTGGGGTGAATGGGAACCCCTATCGACTTAGTACTTGATTTCAAAGTACTATACTGGGGGCCACGAACTAGTTTGGGGCGTTATTACTATCCTGTACTTATGCCATACTTTACTGCTTTATTTACTACTGTTGCTCGAGACCGTTTACTACTCTACTATTTTGGAACCAATGTGGAATGTTTTCGCGGTATCTACAAGCCCAGTCACACTTTCGGGTTCCTAGTCGTTTACAGCCATTAACACAAACCCTGGGTACATCTCAGAGCCGACCGACTTTGTTGCGGGTAGCTTAGTGGGGTGCCCCCCATGTACTTGCTTTGGCTCTGGGAAACGTCATGTCTGAAGCCCCGCTGACATACCGTTGGGTGTATGTTTTATGATCTTGCACCTACCTAATCTAGCAACAAGGATGGAAATTCGTGTGGAAATATTGGTGCACCCCTGTAGGGTTAAATCTTTTTGAAAAGCCGTGTCCGCGGTTATGGACGATTTGGAACATAATTTCTCGATCATATACAACTTACACTAAACAATTACAAATATAACTTGACTCGTATCTGCTATGACTAGTAAGTTAGATAACTACCATGGAATGAATAGAACTGCCAACTGTGTGAGTTTCCTCAGAATGACTTCCTCGTTTTGTCTCGAGGGGGAAATACCAGAATGGGTATGTTTGGTGTTAGTATCAAGTTGGTCTCGAATAGTTCTTTCTTATCCCTCTCTGATAGCCAACAGTTGTATCGAGTCTCTATAGGTTGTTTAGTGCATGCTTCGTTGCTTCAGTCCACCATACCTATGTAGGAGAGAGCCGCCGAATTATAAGACTCACCGTGTACTGTCCTCGGTACTGACCGCTCCCCTTCTCCTCTTCCCTTTGTTGGCCCCCCTTTGTTTTGACAGGTATGAGTTTGACGACGTTAGCAAGGTTACCCTTCTGGCTTGGCCTGAGAAGGGTTATGGATGCCATTGGTTATTTCTCAGGGCTCTTAGCCCCATTTGCATCTTATCCGTACTCGGATGCCATATTGTTTTCAAGGTGATTTGGATCTTTGTACTATGTATCTGTATTCTTGACTTATTGAGTCATCGTTGTATATATACGTTCTTGTGGGTTCCATCGTGAACTATTGTGCAATGATATTAGTTTGTTTTCCACCCGCACACAAGTGTCTAGTGGGCATATTTCAATCGTTTGTATGTGGGTTTGGCGAGAATCGCTAAAACTTGCATAGCGCCTATTCGAGGGTGTTACACCGCTTTGCCCTCACGGCGGCATGCGCGGCGGTATCGGCCATACAGGCCCTGGTGGCCTTTGCCTTTTTGTGGCCAACAAGTCGACCCTCCGAGGCACCCGATGGCGCCACTCCGGGGTCATAGGCGGTGGCCTTGGAATTGGTGAGAGCGGTATGCGTCTCCGCCCACTTGTCACACCCCTCTATCCATGCAAAGACGTGGATGAACTTGAACCCGCTGTCGTTATTGTCCTTGTGGTAGGCTGCGATCATGTCACACATCTACGAACAATAGCAACAATTGGAGACAAATTTAAAATGGGTGGGAGCGGGCGGCGATGGGGGCTTCTTACCTGATTGTCCTAGGTGGTGCCGCTGACATGGACACGGCATACCTCCTCCACGACATCGTGCCACTTGTTGTAGGCGTGCTGGATCATGGCCCAATGGTGAGACATGCCAGAGTCGTTGCGGTCGTGGCACAAGGACTTGAATTAGGGATCCATTGGATCAGCCTCTCATCATACACTACCTTCACCCTCTTTGAATAGCAGTCTGAGTTCTGGTTAGCGCCGGTGAAGGGGTCTATGCTAATGGTCTTCCAAGCTTCGGATAGGCACTCATCCTCCCTCAAGCTCAATTTGGGGCCACGTCCGCTGCCTCCTTTCTTATTTTTCTCACCCTCCACCTACACCTCATTCTTCTTCCTTTCAGGTTGGCCGCGATGGTCACCGGCTCCTCCACCACCTCATCCGCGACCTTCGCCACCTACTCATACGTGTAGACCTCGTACTCTCAAGTCTCGCCGACATCTTCCTCCTCGTATGCATATGCAGTGGCTTAATCTTGCGTGAAGGCATGGGCGGAGACGCCGTTGATGATGTCGACCATGATGGAGTCGTTGTGGTGCGCTCCGCCAAACAGATTGTGGGTGCTCGGGATGCTTCCTGCGCCAAATAGGTTGGGGGTGCTCTGGTTGACATGGTTATACCATGCAGGTACACGACCTTAGCATACCTGGTCCATCCCAAGGAAGGCCCACAGAGAATATGCACCAGCCCATGAAGATTTTCGGGTGGCCAAGGCCCATGACGCCTTCGGATCCTTGGAGAGCAAGACTAGAGTAGATAGAATATTCAAAGGGGTAAACCCTAAAACCTGTAACCGACTCGATCTGTGCCCGGGACCTGCCTACCTCTATATAAAGGCCAGGAGGGCACGACGAGGAGGCTCTCTCACGCATCACCGCATACACACCTCCACGCCAGATTGCATCTGCGCACCCTGTAACCTTCGGTTCCGCCATAATCAAGAGCAGACAAGCAGGATTAGGGTTTTCCCTTCAGGGGCCTGAACCTGGGTAAACCTCGTGTCCCCGTGTTGCTTGTTTGCTAACCGTTTCGCGACCTCCAGCATCCCCATCTTCTCCAAAACCCAAGTCCATAACAATGGGGATTGACGAGATTAAACCTCGTCAATTGGCGCCGTCTATGGGAACTAGGGACGCTGATTTTGCGATCGTGACGGTCCCAACCAAAGCGATCTACAACTCCGTGGCGACGGAGAGTCATCTCCTCTTCGGCGCCATCGACTTCACCGCCCACTCGCCAGCCACCCTGCAGGACTTCAAGCCCGTTGGCGACGGACTCAATATCCTGTTCGGGAGATTTTGCTTCCAGGTGGGGCAGACCGGCACCCTCCGCCTCCCAGAGCGGGTGCCCTTGCCATCGATCAGGCTCGCTTCATGGGCTCCACACCCCGTGCTACGCACATCGCCATCAACAGATGAGTCCTACGACAACAGCAACTGCAACTCAGATCTGTGTGAGCCACCATCGGAGGAAGGGACCTACGGTTCCGGATCCGAAAGCTGCGGCAGCAGCGATGCAATCTACGAGCGCTACCAATGCACCGCATTCATCCAGAGTGACGTGGATTAGGAGCACAACCCGCCACCCAACCCACAGGGTAGAAACGACGAGAACAGAAGAAGCCAGTCCCCCCGCTCAACGGGGACAACACCGATCGGGTCATCCACCTCAGCGAGGAAGGATGGGCTCAAGCACGCGAAGCTGTAGCAGGCAACAAGATCCTGACCGTGGGTGCCTCACGGGACCTGCTGATGGCATACCACATGCTCTTAATCGAGGAGCACAAGAAGCAGGTGAAGATGCAATAGGTGCTTGACAAACGCAAGCAAGCAGCCTCGGAGTCCAGTGCGCGGCGAGCTGCGCTCTCCGCCATGGGCATTGGCTCCAGCTCGCACGGTAACCATGGCAACAAGCACCATTGTCGCACGGAGAACATGGATCCCAAGGCATGTCGCGAGGTGACTCGGGCCCTCAACGCGTCCTTCATGGAGATGGATGCCGACGGCAACATCATCCCGAAGACACCGCAAGCTATGATCATGGCAGCCACCGTGTACCTCGCGTCCCATCCACCTCTAGAGGGGGACCCGAAAAGGACCATGCACAAGTCCGCGCTTACCGGACTCGGACTAGTTGGAGCCATGCTCCACGGAGAAGGTCCTATGGAGCCAAAGAAGAAGGCTGCGGTCAGGTTCAACCGCAGTCTCACGCCCTCATCCGAGGATGAAGAGCACGACCTTCCTCGAAGGCACAAGAGCTCCCGCCATCGCAGCCGCGATTACGACGCTCGAAGCGAGCTCACCCAGCGCAAAATCGACAAAGCGCACGCCAAGCGCGCATGCTCATCCGAATCCGAGGAGGATGACGACAAAGGAGAACTCTGTGGAGCCCTATGCTTCAGCAGATCCGTTTGGCAGACACGGATGCCGCAGAACTTCAAGCTTCCTTCGGATACTCCGAAGTTCGACGGCACACAAGACCCTAAGGCGTGGCTCAGCGACCACCTGTCGTCCGTCAAGCTACACGGCGGAAACAAGAACACCGCCCTGCACTGCCTTCAGTTGAGCTGTTAGGCGTAGCCCGCATCTGGCTCAGCAGCCTATCCTCGGGATCCATCCGAAGCTGGGAGGAACTGGCGTACAGTTTCATCCGAAACTTCAAAGGCACCAGCAAAAGGCCAGCCTCGATCAAGGAGCTGCGAGCCTGCACCCAACGAACGGGTGAATCCATTCGCTTGTACATAGTGCGCTGGTCCAACACCAAGAACTCCACGGCGCACATCTCTGAGGAGAGAGCTATTGACGCCTTCAAGGACGGTGTCAAACGCCAGGACTTCAAGGAAGAACTTGGGCGCGTCAAGCCCAAGATACTCGCCACCTCATGGACATCGCCAACAGGTGGGCCGACGGCGAGGACTCCATCCACCAAGCGCACTCGGAGGAGGAAGATGACTATGGCCGGCGACGTGAATGCCGTAGCAAGAGAAGATCGCGTGTCTATGACGATCGCGATGGACCCGACATGGTTGCGGCTGGCTACGCCAACCGCCGCAGCGATGGCAACCGTAGCAACGGCGGATACCCCAGAAGCAACTTCCGCGATGGAGGACGCCCAACGCAGTCATGGCAACGTCACAGCCGTGATGACGGACCCTCAGCATACGACAAACTGTCGGGTCCATGAACCATCCACTTCTACATTGGCAATCAGGATGGTAAGAAGATAGCAAGTCACATGCTCAAGGACTGCCGCGAGTTCTAGAAACTCAGCGAGAGCATGGCTCAGATGAGGCAGCAAGCCCCAAACCCTGGATACGGGAACGCACCCGCACCAGGTGAGATCGCACATGGAGATCCTCCACCACCACCCGCGGGACCTTCAAACCACCCATCGCACCCGCGCAGAATAACGGTGGCACGGGTACCCCACGCCGAAGGGATCACTGATGATCCAAAAAGGGCGCCCAACGAACAGGGTGCAGAAGAAAATCACCCGTCGGATCAATCTGGCTATGACCGCTCCACCCGCCATCCCTGAGTACCTCAGCGGATCGGAGTCCTGCATCATGTTCAGCCATTCGGACCACCCTTGCCAGGTCCCTCGCCCAGTCATGCTGCCATGGTGCTTGAGGCGCAGATCGGAGGGTTCGACATGAGCCGCGTCTTCATGGATGGTGGCAGTGGCATCAATCTGATGTTCGCTAGTACCCTAGCAGCAATACGGATCCCGTTGTGCAGCCTGGAACAGTCCGACACAATGTTCCACGACATCGTCCCAGGGAAGGGCGTATTCCCCCTGGGAAAGATATGGCTCGACGTCATCTTTGGCAAGCCGAATAACTTCCGGTGCGAGCGACTCGAGTTCGAGGTGGTGGACTGGCCATCACAATACCATGCCATCCTCGGGCGTGTGGCATTCACATGATTCCTGGCAGTACCGCACTACGCGTACCTGCTACTCAAGATGCCAGGACCCAGGGGCGTCATCACGGTCCACGGGAGCTTCACCCGATCGGACCACTGCGACATGGACTTCAACAGAATATCCCAGTCATTCGGCATGCAGGAGGAGCTCATAAGGCTCCGTGAGGTGATGTACAATAGGGCACCCCTAGCCGCAAGACAGAACGCACCAGACATGTCCTTCGACTCCATCGTCAACACAGAGAAGGTGCAAGTCCACCCAACGGACGCCTCCAAGACGGCGCTGACCGCCAACGACCTCAGCCCCGCATAGGAAAGCACGCTCGTCGAATTCCTCCGTGAGCGCTAGGAAATCTTCGCCTGGTGTCCTGCGGACATGCCAGGAGTTCCCAGGGAATTCTCCGAGCACGCACTCAACGTCTTTCCAGACGCCAAGCCTGTCAAACAGTCCATCCGACGACTATCCGAACCACGAGCCAAAGCAATCGGAGTCGAAGTCAACAAACTACTCGACGCGAACTTCATCAGGGAGATCAAGGAGAGCGAGTGGCTCGCCAACACCATGATGGTCCCCAAGAAGGACACGGACATCCTGCGGATGTGCGTGGACTTCACATCGCTAAACAAGCACTGCCCGAAGTATCACTTCCCTCTCCCTCAGATCGATCAGATCATCGATTCGACTGCAGGATGCGAGAAGCTCTCCTTCCTCGATGCCTACTCAGGCTACAACCAGATTCAACTAAAGGTCGAAGATCAGGAGAAAACGACGTTCATCACGCCGTTCAGAGTGTTCTGCTACAACACAATGCCCTTCGGGCTAAAGAACGCAGGAGCCACGTACCAACGGTGCATGCAGGCATGTCTGAAGGACCAGATCGGCCGCAACATCCAAGTCTATGTCGATGACATAGTCATCAAAACAAGGGAGGCGAAGACGCTCATCAACGATCTCTGCGGGACGTTCGATAATCTTGATCACTACAAGATCAAGCTAAACCCAGAAAAGTGTGCCTTCGGCGTCCCATCTGGCCAGCTGCTTGGCTACTTCATCTCCCAGCGAGGGATCGAGGCGAACCCAAAGAAAATCTGGGCCATAATGGCCATGGAAAAGCCGAAGAACCTCAAGGGCATCCAACAGCTTACCGGGCGAATCGCGGCATTGAGCAGGTTCATCAGCCGCATGGGCGAAAAAGCTCTACCGTTCTATAAGCTGCTATGCAAGGCAGACAAATTCGAGTGGATGCCCGAAGCGGAGGACACATTCGAAGATCTAAGGCGGCTGCTCTCTACCTCGCCCGTCTTGGTCACGCCAAAGGAGCGCGAGCCTTTACTGCTGTGCATTGCAGCCACACACCAGGTGGTAAGCACCGTACTGGTGGTCGAGCGACCTAAAGAAGGCAAGACCCATGGGGTCCAACGCCCAATCTACTACCTCAGCGAGGTATTGACGCCGACAAAGCAGAGGTGCCCTCACTACCAGAAACTCGCATACGGCGTGTTCATGACGGCTCGTCAGCTTAGCCACTACTTCCAGGAGCATCAGGTGATGGTCGTCAACGAGGCACCCATGAACAACATCCTGAACAATCCAGAGGCCACAGGACGTGTGGCCCTGTGGGGCATCGAGCTATCACCTCTAGACATCGTCTACGAGAAGCGCCACACGATCAAGTCTCAGGTCCTCCCGGACTTCCTCGTACACTGGATGGAATTGCAGCTGCCAGACACCCCGGACATGACATAGTCATGGACAATGCACTTCAACGGCTCCAAGCGGGAGGCCGGAGCAGGAGCTAGGGTCATACTGACCTCCCCGTAGGGCGACAAGATGAAGTACGTCCTCCGGATGAAATTTCGAGCCTCCAACAACGAGGCCGAGTATGAGGCCCTCATCCACGACATGAGGATGGCCAAGATATGTGGCGCGACGCGCCTAGTCATCTACGGAGACTTGAACCTCGTCGTCCAGCTGACGATGAACAAGTGCGACGCACATGCCGCCAACATGATTGCGTACCGTGCACTCTACAACGCACTCGAAGGAGACTTTGACAGCTACGAGCTTCGGCACATTGGGAGAGAAAGCAATGAAGAGGCTGACAGACTCGCCAACATCGGCTCCACCTGCGCACGGGTGCCACTAGGTGTGTTCCTCGAACAGATCTGCGTGTCGTCCATCAAACGGAAATTCCCCAAGGGATCACCCGAAGAGGCAGAGCACTCGGGGGCTGCGCTACCCGAAGGACAGGAAGGACCTGAAAAGCTCGACACAGAGGCCGCAGTGGTCAACCTAATGCAGGTCATGGCAGTCGAAGAAACTTGGACACGGCCATACCTCGGTACGATAGGCGGAGAAGCGCACGATAGCCGAAGATGCCCAACGCATATCTCGCCGGTCCAAGGCCTTCACCATCATCAGTGGCGAGCTATACAAGCGCGGCATTTCGGGTGTACTCCAAAGGTGCGTCACCATCGGTGACGGCAAAACCATCCTCCAAGACATCCACGAGGGCATCTGCGGCCATCATGCGGGCAACCGCGTCCTTGTCGCCAAAGCTCTATGAGCTGGGTTCTACTGGCCAACGGCCATGAACGACGCCAAGGACATCGTCCGAAGATGCAATGGGTGCCAGAGGTTCTCCGACAAACCGCACGCACCCGGATCGGAGCTTCGGCCCATACCTCTAGCATGGCCTTTCGCCCAATGGGGGCTCGATATGATTGGCAAACTGCCAAGGTCCTCGAAAGGAAGTCACTTCTACCTCCTGGTCGCAGTTGACAAATTCGCCAAGTGGATTGAAGCCATGCCCGTCACTAACCAAAAGGGAAAAACGACCGTCAAGTTCTTCGAATCCATTGTTTATAGGTTTGGCGTGCCGCCGAACATCTTCATCTCTAAAGAATTCCAGGACTTCTGCGAAGACCTCAGAATCAACATCACATACGCCTCCATGTCGCACCCGCAAACGAACGGGCAGGTCGAAAAGGCCAACGGACTAGTCGGTGGTGGCATCAAGAAGTGCCTCATGAGCCCACTCGAGCGAATCGCAGGAGCCTGGACACAAGAGGTACCCTCGGTCCTCTGGAGCTTGCGCAGGAGACCAAACAGCTCAACTGGCTACACGCCCTTCTTCATGGTGCACGGAGCCGAAGCCGTGCTACCAGCAGAGGTACGCCATAAGGCCCCATGGTTCATCGCCTACAGTGAAGCCGAATCGACGGCCGCACTCGAAGATGCCGTCGACACACTCGACGAGGCGCGTGACATAGCATCAGCTCGATCATCGGTGTATCAACAGAGCCTCCGCAACTACCACAGTCGTCGGCTGCGCCCAAGGTCCTTCGTCGAAGGAGACCTAGTCTTGCGACTCAAGCAAGAGCGACCGAAGAAATTCGATTCACCATGGGAAGGACCCTACATCGTCACCGAAGTCATCCCAGGTGGTGCCTATCGCCTCAAGCACATGGAGTCCGGAGTCGCATACTCCAACCCATGCAACGTCGCACAACTGCGACGCTTCTACTCCTAGCTACCCCCTTCTTTTTTACTTGCAGTAAGGCTATTTAGCCAAGGCTACTTAGCCGAACAATGTACCTCCTCCTTACGATATGAATAAAGCTAAGTGTCTCGCCCCAAATTCTTGTCTATTGTTCGCATTTTACTCCATGTTACAACACACTCGGGGGCTCCCCCCACCTCACGACTTTGTCGACTGAGGATAAAGCGTGTACACCTGAGTAGCTGACCACGTCAGGCTAACGAAAAGGGCACGCATACAAACAAAGCACCACGTGCTAACAACAATGAAACCTTTACAGCAAAGGGCACAACACGCCCAGTCGAATACATACAAATTTTACATCTATCTTTTTACAGGTCCTACCTATTCTAAAGAATCACCTGCGCACGCTGCTCAAAGAGATCCACAATTTGTTCGGCATACTGCCTTACAGCCGCATAATGTGGACGCATATCCCACTCGCCACCGTCTGGCCGAAGAGGCGGCCCAGCTGCTACAGCAACCAGATATACATCTGGACAATGTAACCGCACAAGGGAAAGCGCGACCTTCACCCCTGCGACCAGCTGATTCCGCACCAGCTCCCTAACATGATGCACATTTCGAAACTTCGCCAGCAGGCCCTAGAGAGTCGATGGCGCCTCATCCAGGGGAAACATCACATGCAGAACCGATGCCAACGAAGCCTTAGCCTGACGCAGCAGCCGCGACACCTGGTGAACACGATCCTGCACAGTCGCAAGGACCATGGCACGATCGCGGTCCATCCAGAAAAAACCGCCGGCCTCCATGTCCTGCTGGGTCAAGCAGTTGATCCGAACAGCAACACGCTCATTTTCCTCCTTCGGAGCAAGGTTAGCACCTGCAACACTTGCAAAAGTAAGATGAAAGGCCAACAGGCGCATCCAAAACAATGAGCAGCAACTCAAAAAACTCACATTGAAGCTGTTCGGACAGACGATGCAACTCCCCCATCAAATACTCCTCTCTGGCAGCGCCTCGCTCTGCCTTCGATTTCCAAACATCGGCGTGGCCGCACACTCCAAGTAATTCTTTCTCAATACTACGGATGCGGTCATGAAGAAACACAAGCTGCGACGCAACATCCAAGGATGGCCGCAGCTATGGCGCAGACGAAGTGTCAACGAGATCATCACCCGAAGGTCCCTAGGGGAAAAGAAGGCAGGGATATGAACAAACAGTCGAATGAACAAAGAACTCGGAGATTCATTATATGCAGCAAAAAGCCACTGCGTGGCACAAAGACTGTTCATAGACATATTACAAGAAAAGAAACAAAATCTATCCTACAACTACAAGACCTAGGAAGCTACATCCTGAGTAGCCTTGGAGCCGGATTGCTTGCTCTTGGCCTCGGCCCCCCTTGCTGCTTCAATGCATACTCAGCCAACAAGTCAATCAACTTCGGCCCATAACGTTTACAGCGGGCAGTGTAGAGGGCGAAGGCTACCTCGGATCCGTCAGCAGCCGTTCGCATCTGGGAGGTGACCTGATGAAGATCTAGCTCCGCTCCAGACGCCAGGGCCATCGCCAGCCCGACGGATGCACCAATGCCTTTCTTCTTGTGCTTGTACGCCGCAGGCGCATCGGATGACAGTGCATCCTCCAACGCATCGACATCCTCGAGGGTGACGCCCTTGGGGACGAGCTCCTTATAGAAGCGCCCGAGAACCTCCTTGGCCTTGGCAAGTGAGCCGACCACGGTACTGTAGCGGTCGAAGACTGCCGCAGTGGCATCATCTAGAGCACTTCCGTGCTCCAGAGCACTGCGGTCAAACTCGATGCCTGCGGCATCTAAAGAAATGAAAGAGGCAACGTGAATAAAACGCAAAGCAAGAAAAGACAAGGAAGCCGAAAAGGAAAAGACGAAACCACTCACCCGAAATAACCTTGGCAGCCGCCATCAGCTTGTCGGCTACCACCTTCTCGCGCGAGGCCGCAGCAGTGGCGAGTTGCTCCTCGCGGTCCGTAGCCTCCTGCTACAGGCGCTCCTTGGTCGCAGCTCTGTTGGCTAGCTCCTGCTCGAGGCGCTCCTTCGCACCAACGGCGTCCTCGACCTTCTTCTCCGCTCTTTTTGAGAGCATCAAGCTCGCGGAGGGTGGTATTGTTGTCCTCTGCAAACAGCAGAACACTTATCAGATCAAAGAAAAGGAAACAAAAGAAGACGCAAAAATACCAACTCATGAACGTACCCTGAAGCTGCTTGAAGCTGGCCTCCAGCACCAGGTGCTGCTGCACCAGCTGGTTGGCGCCTTGCACAAAAGGCTGCAAAAAGACACTACTCGTCAAAAGAAAGGCTCGGGGGCTACGCCCAAAGAATGAGCAAGACAGATTATACATACGAAAAAACGCTCGTGGGCTCCCCCCGAGACACAAAGCAAAAAACGATCAGCATATCATCCTACAGATGCTCGGGGGCTCCCCCCGAGACACGAAGCAAAAATCAAAGTGATCAGCAGATCGTCCGAAAACGCTCGGGGGCTCCCCCCGCGGCAAGAACGAAGGGACTTACATGATCAAACGGTGACTCCGAAGGTCGAGCCGAAGTCTTCTGGGGGACAACCACCCGAGCCTCCTGTGGAGAAGGGTTCGGAGCAGCGCCCTCAGAGGTGGCCACCGTCTAAGGAGGAGGAGGAACAACTTCGACTCCCCCACCATCTCCCGAGCGCCATCGCTGAAGGAGCCATCGGTGGAGTGGCTACAATAGAAAAAGTCAGCCAAGTACAAGCAAACAGACGAGAGAAAGCAAAAAGCAACTGAAGAAAACATACGACTCGAGATCGCTCAAGTCGAAGACAGGCGGGGTCCTCCTGCCCTTCTTCTCCTCTTTCTTCTCTTCCTTCTTATCTTCCTTCTTCCGCTTCGCCGGCAGGTGCGGTGCCACAGCCCACACGGGCATGGCCGGAATATGAGAGGAAGAACCCCCATGACCCCCACTGTGACGCTCAAGGCACAGCGGGTTCCTAGGCGTCAGCGGAGTCAAAGCATCCAACAATTCACTCGAGCTCCGTGTCCGCTTTCAAGTCTGCTCCTCGCTCGACTCAAAGGCTTCTTTGGCCGGCGACCGCACCGAAGGAAGCTCAGACATGGAGTCCACTACCTCATTGTCCGGTGCGTCCGGAAACAATTCGGGCAGTGGAGGCGACATGCCCGGTACCTTTAATTCCTGCGCAAAAAGAAACAAATTTTCAGCACACAAACAAGTCCAAGGAAAACGCAGTCGAAAAAAGCGCTACGCGCATGTCCCAGATCTACACTTGCGTAACCGGACGAGAGGCAGCGAATGGAGGAGTCAGCGACTTCCCCGGGAGATCCTCTCCAGCCTTGTACTGCAGAAGCGGACGAAGAATTTTGTCGAGATCACCCCTGGAGAACTCTTCAGCCGAAACCCTAGTCGGATCGTGGCGACCAGAATAAAGGAACATCGGGTGTGCCCTAGCCTGGAGCGGCTGCACCCAACGTTTGAGGAAGGTGCGGATGATATCCACACCGTTCACCTCTTTATCCGGAATCAACTGAAGATCCTCCGCCCGACGATAGAGCCCATCTATCTCCGCCACCTCGCCATCTAAGATGTGGTTCTTCCAGGACCTCTTAGGCTCGATTTTCTGGGAGGGGTCGAAAGGATCAAGGCCAAAGTTATGTCCGGCCACTATGGAGTCACGGATGTAAAACCATCGCCTCCGCCAGTACTGGACAGATTTAGACATAGAAAAGGAAAAGAAGAGAAAGGTGGATCTCAGGGAAATGATGCAGCCGCCGATGGGATAAACGCCATCGGAGCCAGATTGCCTCTTCACGGAATAGAGCTTCTAGAAGAGTCCAAAGTGTGGCTCGATACTGAGCCAACACTCGCAAAATGTGATGAAGCAGGCGACATGAAGAAGAGAGTTCGGCGAAAGATGATGAAGCTGGATGCCATAAAGGAAAAGCAATCCACGGAGAAAATCGTGGATTGGGAAAGAAAGGCCCCGAAGGACAAAAGCGATGAACATAACCCGAAACCCTGCGGGAGGACGGGGAATTACCTCGTCGCCGGGAACTATGATGGCCTCCCTATCCTGCGGGATAAGACCCCGCTCACGGAGCTTGTGGAGTTCACCCTCACGCGTCTCTGATCGCCGCCAGCCACCATCGGTGACGCGAGTGGCGGCGGAACCCTTCTTGCCGCTGGCGGCAGCACTAGTACCAACTGTGGTGGAGGCTTTCCTAGACTTCCCCATCACAGTACGGCGGTGACGACGATGAGCACACAGAAACAGGGAAGGAAATGCTCGAGGAAATTCCAGCGCACAGTGAGAAAAGCTCAAAGAAGATGGGAGCAGTGAAACAGGAATGGCTGTGGTGAAAACAAACTAACTTTCCCCAATGATTATAAGGACGAGGACGATGCACGACGACCGTCCATCAGGAAGACCTAGAGCCAACATCAAGATCTGACCGTCCACGTGTCAGCACAGCAGCGAACCGTCGCTCACACGCCATCCACTATGCACGGAAATCGAGGCGACGCCATAATTATCTCCACGCCGCACGTGGCCGGTCAACTCAAAGTCATAAGGTGGGACCCATGTTCGTCCAGTCATGTCATCTCTGGCGCCGCAGACGCTTGAGGTCACCGATCGTCAGCACTAACGTCATCAAAAGCTATACTAGCAATGGTTACAATTCTTCGGCTACACAGCTAAGAGTACTCACTCGAATCTACGATTCGACTAACTACTCGGGGGCTACTACTATTAGGAGCGCTGGCCGTGCACTCGAAAAATAATCAAAGAACTATACCATGGAACTATTCTTCGAGTCCTATGTCGAGTCTACGACTCCACTACGGACTCGGGGGCTACTCCCATAGGGAGGATGGATTCAAGGATCTGAAAAATTTGTGTCCTACGGACCTGAAGTAAGCAATAGCTGAACTAAAGTCTCCGCTCGAGTCTACGACTCGAACAGACACTCGGGGGCTACTCACATAGGGAGTGCTGGTCACGCACCCTATGAATTCTTCGACTGCGATCCTTCGGATTAGCATGCAAAAACTTTTTGGCAACTCTGCCCCAATTAACGCTAGGTTAGTGGCATCCTCCTTGGCCACCCAAAACACCTCTGTGGTGATAAACATTCGGATGATGCATCTGCGACGCAAAGATAAGACCTACAGATACCATTTGATGGCCTGGTAACACACACGACTGAGCTTTGCTAGTAAAAATCCGTGCCAGCAGGCACAATGAAAAATCTGACGGACGTGTTGGGTACATCATTTAAAATTCACTAGAATTCCACTCTTGTAAGTCCTCCACGGCATCAGTCGAATTACACCAGCATATGTTCCGGGTTCGAGTCGAGGGACTCGAATCTGAAGAAGATCGTGTTGTTTTGTCCTAAGACAGTTAACTGACCCTGATCTGTCCGGAGAGTCAGGCACATGTATCAACAATCCCTACTAGACAAACAGAGATAGCTGCACCCGAAGGATTAAAGAGTCCTCAGCCGAATCTACGATTCGACTGAACACTCGGGGGCTACTGACATGGTTATACCCTCCTCATACGTGTAGACCTCGTCCTCTCAAGTCTCGCCGACATCTTCCTCCTCGTATGCATATGCAGTGGCTTAATCTTGCGTGAAGGCATGGGCAGAGACGCCGCTGATGATGTCGACCATGATGGAGTCGTTGTGGTGCGCTCCGCCAAACAGATTGTGGGTGCTCGGGATGCTTCCTGCGACAAATAGGTTGGAGGTGCTCTGGTTGACATGGTTATACCCTGCGGGTACACGACCTTAGCATACCTGGTCCATCCCAAGGAAGGCCCACGGAGAATATGCACCAGCCCATGAAGATTTTCGGGTGGCCAAGGCCCATGACGCCTTCGGATCCTTGGAGAGCAAGACTAGAGTAGATAGAATATTCAAAGGGGTATACCCTAAAACCTGTAACCGACTCGATATGTGCCCGGGACCTGCCTACCTCTATATAAAGGCCAGGAGGGAACAACGAGGAGGCTCTCTCACGCATCACCGCATACACACCTCCACGCCAGATTGCATCTGCGCACCCTATAACCTTCGGTTCCGCCATAATCAAGAGCAGACAAGCAGGAGTAGGGTTTTCCCTCCGGGGGCCTGAACCTGGGTAAACCTCGTGTCCACGTGTTGCTTGTTTGCTAACCGTTCCACGATCTCCAGCATCCCCATCTTCTCGAAAACCCAAGTCCATAACAATGGGCATTGACGAGATTAAACCTCATCACTGGTTGCTGCTTGCGGTAAACTGGGTGAACCCAGTCCTCTATGGCGGTGTGTCGCCATTGAAAGGAGGACGGGAACAATGGGATGATGAGGTGTCATTGGCGAGGGAGTTGGGGTCAAAACTGTCGAATGGGTCAAAGTCGTTGTAGCCCGGCGAGAAATGAGTGAGGTGGGGCGCCGTGTTCGCCTGGCTAGACAGCGACGGGGATGAGATGTTGCTCTGGCTCCGAACGATGTGCATGCCGGTGGTGTAAGTCAGTGTCGCCATTCCCGCCATGGCCGCCGCCCAATGCGCCGCAAGAGAGGCCGCATGTGAATGGAATATGCCTTGAGAGGCAATAATGAAGTGTTTATTATGTGTATTCCAAGTATATGATAGATGTTTATTTTGCATGCTATAATTGTATTAATACGGAAATGTTAATACATGTGTGTTTAATAAACAAACAGAAAGTTCCTAGTTATGCCTCTCTCATAAACAAGCTCGTTGATTAACAAGATGATCAAGGTTTCCTGATCATGGACATTGGATGTTGTTAATAACGGGATCACAACATTAGTGTAATGGTGTGATGAACATTCATCCGAAGTATAGCATTACGATCAAAGTCACTGAGTTTATATTGCTATAACAACTTACGAAGTGATCCTAATCCTTAGACCATGAGATCATGTCAATCACTAACACTGGAAGAGTTTCTTGATAACATCAAACGTCACACCGTAATAGGGTGATTATAAAGATGGATTCAGAACTAATAAAGTGTTATGTTGAGGCCCATGCATCGAGAGTGGAATTTGTTCATCCCGATGACAGATAGATATACTCTGGGCCCTCTCGGTGATATCACATTGGTTAGCTTGCAAGCAAGTGATTTGATCACTAGAATGTTATATCACGGGAACAAGAAAAGAGTGCATGTCAGTAACGAGATCAAACTAGGTATGGAGATACCAATGATCTAATCTCGGACATGTAATATATCGTGAAACAAAGGGATTAAGATACTAGCGTAAAAGGTTCTGACGTCACAAGAAAGTCATCGTTGAATGTGTGGGAGTCAGTATGGGTCTCCAGATCCCGCTTCTGATTATTGATTCGAGAGGGGTCTTGATCATGTCCGCATTATTCACGAACCGTAGGGTGACACACTTAAGAGACACCGACATCCAATTGGAGCAAAAGTTTCATGCCGAAAGAATGAACAAGGGCAGGAATTTATTTCACTAGATACCGAAACAGGTTTTCGGGTGAAATTGCATAAAGCGGTTATGTATGTGAAATAGAATTCTAGCAAGGGATTATTTGTGAATGTTTGTCATTAAAGTAATTGACAAAATTATGAATAAAATAAAAGAGTTTTATTTAATGAGAGTTTGCATTAAATTTGGTGGAACTTTAATGGCATGTTTGAGTGGGATTTTGAGTGGAGGGATTTGAATGGATTTTTGTGAGTGGAGTGTCCACCCACATGAATGAAGGAGGGGAGGGGGCAGCCCCCATGGCCGGCGGCCACCCCCTTGGGTGCCTCCCTCCTCCTATATTAGGCACCCCCTCTCCTCTCTCTCACTCACACCTCCTCGTGAAGGATCTCTCTCCCCCTCTAGCATTTATCCCCCATGGTCTCGGACTAGCGAGATACATGTTCCCGGTGGCTATTCGGCAAGAAAGAGTTGTGCTTCCGCTGCATCATTAGAGCGAGGAGGCGGAGGTTGCTCGGTGCCTCGAACGTGTGTGCGAGCACGGATGCGCTGCTGATTTGCGGCGCTAGGACTTCCTCTCGATCTTGAGATCGGCAAGAGATCGTCTACATCAACCACGAGTCGAACTCGTTAAGCTTTATCGGTCTTCAAGGGTATGTTCTCTACGGATATACATCCGCCCGTTGTTTTATCTAGTAGATAGATCTTGGTACATAGTTCCCATCGTAGGAATTTTTTTGTTTTCTATGCTGCAAACCCTACAGCATGAGCCTGCTCTGCCTGCGCCTCCGGTGCTCGGTGCAACCTCGAGTTCTTCTCCCTCAGCCGATTGCTGGCGTTCTCCACTTGCCGGCGCTGGATGTCGAACACCCACTCCGTGTTGGTCATCCCCTTCGACCGCTGCTTGTCGGCCTTCCCTTTCTTCGCAGGCGCCAACGTGCGGGGAGCTCGGTACCACTTCGGCGGCATCAAAGTTGTCAGAATCATGATTCTGAATCGGATCAGAATCTCTATGGTAGGATTTTAGATCGTAGGATCATAACTTTTAGAATAATGAAATCGTAGATTCTACTTAATATAATTCCAGAATCGATCCACTCAATTTGGGTCGTAAAGTCGTAGAATCGCATGGTAGAATCATGATTCTGACAACTGTGGGCGGCATTGTGGTGGCGCACTAAAGGGGAGAGGTGGGGCGGGGAAATGGCGGGAGTGGGCGGCGATGAGGGGGGAAATGGTAGGACTAGACGGTCAGAAGGGAAAAGAGAGGGGGAAAAGGGAGGGAAGATTTTGGTATCCTGCCGACAGGTTTGGCCTGCCAACTTTTTTAAATTGCACCGACGCCCCCGATTGACCCCCCTCGGGTTGGGTTTGGCCTGGAGACGCTGAATATTTAGTTGAGCTGCATCAGTGCCATTTTGTTTTTTAGGAGGGCTGGGCGGATTTTTTTGCGCCGGCACCCTCGTGTCACCTTTAGGGGGTGAGTGGAGATGCTCTAAAGCCTTTGAGGAATCGGCTATGTCTAGTTTAGCTTCTTAAATCAAAATTTTTACTGCCTAATATCGATGTGAAGACGCCTATCGCGGTAGTGAATCTCTACTATATAACTTCTCTTTCGGTGGTTTTCGCACGAGACGGACGGTTTTTTGGACAACTTTGCCCTTGATAGTTTGGAGAAATAACACCACTGCCACCGCCAAGTACCACAGCGGCATAACCCTATCCACTCGAGCATCCGTGAACATGGCTGATCCCCTCCCCCCTCTCGATCTCTCCCTGTCTACTCCGCGTCGATCTCGAGACCCAATGCGTCCGCGGCGCCATGGCCGCTAGCCCCCTCCCCCACTCCTCTGATTCGATCTCAAGCACCAATGCGTCCACACGGGCGGGGCGAAGAGGGAGGCGGTCGTGTCGAGATGGTCCTGCGGGGCTGGAAGAGGAGGGAGATCACCATGGCCGTGGAGCCGGACGCCCTGCTCATCGGGGCCATGCCCATGAAGGAAGGGGAGATCCGCAAGAAGACAGGGGGTGGGCTCGCCCCATGCACGGCAGGTCCGTTCTACACACGATGCTGTTGAGAGCTAGCACGGGATAGGGACTGCAAGCAGGGAGTTGGGGGCTACCTTGATTTGATTTCATGGGGAGGGCCAGCAGGGGAGAGTCTTGGCGTTGTTTTCATTGGAAATCAGGGACATGGGATCGATACCGTGCGGGACGGCCACCTCCGTGCAGGAGCGCGGGAGGCCCGATGCAGGAAGTTTGGGGTAGGAGGCGAGGGCGGCGAGTTGTGTGGCCGGGGAGGCGCGCTAGGGGAGTTTGCCGGGGCGACGCATAGGGCGAGTTCACCGGCACAGGGAGTTGGCGGCGGTGCCATAGCCCTTGACAGTTACCATATCGTCCATCACTTCTCTAGCTATTTACCCCTCCGGCTGGCACTAGTATCCGCGTCGGGCTCGGCCCGTCTCTACCTGAGCTAACACGGACCTCCATTCATCACCGATGGTCACCTACATGCTTCTCTACAAGCACAAGCCCAACCGCCGCTCTCTTCCCTTTCTCTCTGGAACTTTGTGGCAAGCAATGGCTGAGCTACTGAGGTTGAGGTGTGGAGATGGGAATCGATGAGATTTGCCAGCTCGTGCTTCATCTTTATTTACCACAAGTTTTGACTCTATATTTTGGACGTGTTCTATAATCTATACAGAACATGAGGGATATTAGCTCACATGTTCATTCGGTTTGAAGTCTATAACTGCGGTGACCCAGCATACCACTGCATGTGTAGTACACTATAGTCGTTGACATGACATCCACAGAACACTATTTCGTAAATATCACATCCCTCAGAGTGGTACAACAGAAATATTGCGGGTCCATATTACAAACATACACACGTTATTATTATTACAATACCGGAAGTTCAAGACTTCCCAAAGATTCAACTTACAAACCAAAATATAAGTGTTTCAGCGGAAGGTTCAAATTTAAAACTTAAACTCCAAATTGAGGTCAACAACTTATTTCTATATATTGTTCATGTTGCTCGGCTCAAGTGGCTACTAGACTATAGTAATTATTCGGACTCTTGGAACTTTCATGGAGTTCCTTTCCTGCCGCGTTCGTAGCTCCTTCCCGGAACAGGGAGTAACAAGTTACAATTCTTACACTCTACAGAGGTGCGTTACTTTTCCCATGAGAGATCAACTTCCTTGTTACACAACCGGGTGTACTTTTCCGTCCACAATTCCATGATGTGAGGCCCAGTAGCTGGTCCAAGCCAATCACTGCCCTTTCCGCAACCTCATATGTCTGCATGATCCTTCGGGGCTGGCTCACCTTCGTTAAGCCCCCTTTTGGGCAGGCTAAAACCCTGATGAGTTCCTGAAGACTCTACAACCTAGTGATGCCCGGACTAGTACCATTTACATGGACTATATCCCTAAACACCATTCATAGATAATCTAGACACCAAAAGTGTGGGGCGTAAGGGTGCCCACCCATATGTTGGATCCGCACAAGGAATCACAACGTCACGTTAAGGTCGTCTTGCCTCCATATAAGCGGAAAAGGATACAACTGACTTCTCCGTCCCATTCCAAATCTCATGGTTAACGCGTAATATACGGCGCTAGAATCACTGATGTCATGGGTTATTAATCCTTAAGTGTTCATCATTATTGCAATTATAACCCTAAGTTCTATTGCTCCATCATATCATCACTTAGGATGTTATCTAAGATTTTTTATCTTGAGAAAATAATGTTTTCTTTTTCTATAATATAGATGATAACACACAATTTGCAAATACTTTGATAAAGACTCTTCAAAGGACATGAGCAAGTGATGAACTTGCCTTGTGATTGCAAGGTAGTGAAGTCTGATGCTTGCACTGGACCTTGAGCTTCAATGTCTACAAAAACATCATTATTGCCCGATAAGGACAATATTTAAAGAAGAAAAATGATTATGCAAAGTAATGTAATGCATCATTTAACTTTATATGTATTCCCCCCATTATTTAAATTATAGAAAAAATACTTTTTTTAATAATTAAGGATTTATAAATATTAATTTCTTTAATATTTATTGAATATTGTATTCTTTTATTTTATTTCCTTTTTATTTGCATTTTATTTACTTATTAATTCCTTTAAGAATTATCATTAAATACAAAAGATTGGTATTACTATTTGTTTAGTATTTTTCTAAAATACTACAATATTAATATATAACGAAAGTGATTTTTATTTATTTTTATCATCTTTCAATAATTTTGTAAAATTCCATAAGGAATATATATTACAAAATTCTTAATAAAATTTATATGTCTAAAATTTTATTTCTTAATTTATTTGGATAGTCAGGATTATTGTGAATCCAAAAATATTTTATTTATAATTTTTGGATTTTTGTTTTATTTTTAAGAATTTATAAGTTTAGCTGCATTTTGGTCATTTCCTATTTATTAAAAATGGCCTTTAGGTAAATGGGCTGCCTGTTTGGTTTATTGGCCCCTGGTGGCCCAATAGGACAGAATCAAAACCACACTGCAAAGGGGTTTTGGCCCAGTCCAGCCCACTCCCTCAGTCACTCGTTCGACCTTATCCTTCTCTTCTCCTCCTCGACCCCGTGGCCGATGGCGCCACCGCCGTGCTCTGCTCGCTGCCGTGGTTCTCTCTGGCCGCTGCTGTGATGCAGGGCGAGGTTGTTAACCACGCGCTACCCTTCCATCCAATTCAATTTGGCTATGGAGCTTTCCTGTGGCCAAACTAGTCTCATCCCGAACCCTAGGGTTTGGGGTGATACGGTTGCTGTCGCCGCCGTTGCTGCCGTGTGCTGTGGTGGCGCTCCTCGCCTCTAGGCGTGGCTATGGTCACCGCCGCGGTGTTGTGTGGGTCGTAGCTCCCCCTTGGGGTGCTCCCCATGCCGCCATGTTCGTCGGCCTTCTCTGCTTCCTCTTCTATTCTTCAGCGAGGACCATAGGTGAGTTGATTCCTGGGTTTTTTCCCGTGCCTCTACTTCCTCTGAGTTCATATGTGTGTAACTAGTGGCCACCCCCCATTAGGGTTCATCTCTGTTCTAGGGTTCTTCCCTGGTTCTAGGATTCATCCCTGTTTGTGCTTGTAAGATGATGGTTTGATTTGGTAGTGGTGACTAGTGAAGATTATGCTCACTGCATTTCAGTGCTTGCTGTCATGATTTGATTACCTGATGATATTCTTGATCTAATGCTGGTGGTTCAGTAGTGTTGCCTTTAACTGGTGATAAGGCTTGGTTAAGATGATGATTGAGCTGTGAAACTTGGTTAGTTAAGTTGATGTTTAGTGAGTTTGTCTACTATTAGTATTCCAGTACTGATAGTAGCACTATCAGTGGAGATGTGCAGATTGAAGTTACTTAGTTCCTTTATGGTAACACTTTGCACATATAAACTTGATTCTGATTCCTAGCTGTTCTTTCTAGGAAAATGATAGTGATTGTTTTATTGGTTTATTTATGAAAGCTCAATGATTGTTGGCTTGTTTTAGAATTGGTTCTTGTGACACCATCTTAGGATGGCACACAAGTAGTGATTCTACAGCTGGGCTTTTACTTAACAGTGCTTAAGATTGGGTGTCTGTTAAAATAAATTGTAAGCTTCATTCTTTCAAATATCAATGCCTATGATGCTGGTCCGAGGCTTAGGAATTAAATTCATATCCTACTGTTCCTTATAGATATGCTTAAGTATCAAGGTTGTTCACTGAACCTTGGATCTTAGTGGGCTAAAATGATTGGTTTGCTTGTATCTTAATGTTGGTGCATGTAGTTTATAAATCTGAGGTGCTACTCCATTATGAGATGTGCCCAAATTTTATAGGATATTTGAGAATATTCTGGAATGTATGAGTTGTTTATGATTACCAGGACCTGTGATGCTGGTCTGAGGTCCCGGTGGATTTGGTAGGTCTTACTACTGGCCTTTATATTTCAAACTTTCTCTATGATAGGTCCACCCCATTTGGGTGATCACTGAGAGATTTAATTTGTAAAACATCACATGATTTTCTGTTGGACTAAGATGAACAGAATATATGGGTTTTTTATGTTACTCGCCACACTTGGGTGTTGTTGGGGTTGCAATTGGTGAATCTTGTGACTAGCTTGATCTGGTGCTCCTCCTGGTATTTCCAGTTCTTGGACTTGTCCTTGTTCTATCTCTCCACCTCATGGTCCTGGTGGCTTGATCTTGTCCTTGCTATCCACTTGATCTACCCCCTCCTTATGTCACCATTTTTGGTGATGTGATCCAGGGTTTTGATTGGTGTGATCTTGCTTGGCTTTGATTTGGTTTAGCTAGGCTGCTGTTCTTGGTGTGTATGAACAAAGAAATGGTGTGGAGATGCCTCCCACGGCTGTGTTGATGGTTTTGTGTGATTGAGCTGTTGCTGTGGTGCTGACAGCACACACCATGCAGTTTGGTGTGTGTGATGCCTGTGTGCCTGCTGCACACCTTGTGGATATGTTCTGATTATGAAGTACTTTTATCAGATTACTTTTTACTGGACTGGTGAAACTTTCCCCTCCTTGCTATTTATTTGGCTTATGGTTTGAAATTATGAAAGATATATTCTTTAATATTGGTGAAATTTTCCCCTTTGAAAGGTTACTCAATGATGATCTTTGAACAGTGCACTTCAATGTCAAATCTGAGAGTGTAATAATTTTAATCCTTAACTTTCTTTTTGTTTAGTTTATGTTTATTTTGCAGGTACCAGACTTGGAGATCAAGACTTTAGTTTAGGTTTTCTTTTCTTTATAGAATAGTCACTTGTAATATTTCTTTCATTCTTTTGTAATTTTATTTTTATTCTTTTGTAATGAAGATTGTACTATTATTCAATAAATAAGGATTCTTCTTTTGTCTCTTATACTATTGTAAAGATTGTTGCTCATTTACATAAGTTACATTTGTGTAACTTATTTGTTTATCGAATAAATATTCATTTTATTGATTATGTTATTTATTTAAAGTTTGAGCTATTAATCATCATCTCTTAACTAATTCAAAATACTCAAACATAATTCTAAATTCTTTTGAATTATAAATCAAACACTCAAGTTTTAAATTCAAATTTCATTTCCCAAAGCACTCTAATCCATGAAGATCATATCAAAGTCTATAACAATCATCCTTCAAGACTATACCTAATCTCAAAGCATGAAAGAACTTTTATCACTTTAGGTTTTTATTTGGCAAAAAATTTACACACATTTCACAAATGAATGCATGCAATTTTACAGATTCCTAAATCTATCCTTCGTGGGTTCCTAAATGTTGGGATATTACAGCAACCTAATGAAGGGATACGGGTAGGCTACACTAGCTTAAATCAAAAATTTCTACCGCGTATACCAGGATTACTGTTGCCATAGATCATGGGATTACCACTAGACGCGCAGTTGCGGAATTGATGAAGCGCGTCGATTCAGTGCAGACGTTCCACGTCTCCTCCTTGTCCTCGTCCCACAAGAATCTCCCCTTGCGCGGCTCGTCCAAGTGCCACAGATGCGGCACCTCCGAGGTATCCACACGTGCGGGGTGGAAGCGTCAGACGCCGGACTGCTAGGTCTGCACGTGCAACACAGGCGAGAGGTGTGGCGGCTGGGTGGAATGGTCTAAGGTCTCACCCTAGTAAGCTCACCCCACCCTCTCTTATATAGGCGTCCCTAGTGGGTTTCTACATTAGCAGCCCATTAGTAGCCTAAGCCTGGTCTAATTCGGATCCAATCCTTATTAGGCTTCCAGCCCCTTAAGTGTGTGACCCTATAGGTTTATATGCGTATAGACATAACACGAATACACTTATTCTGTAAATAGTTGGTAGCGGCCTCTAGCAAGACGTGTCAACTCCTAAACGCATAGAAAGATCATATCGGACGAACCATCACAAGGTTTAGTACATGTCTTTCCTTTTGCCTCACGATATTTGGTCTAGGTCTAAGATGACCTCCTTTTCTCGATACCGTGATTCAGAATCCCTTTACTAGGTTAACTCTTAATCATATGTAGCACGGCCATTCATTTCTGGATCCGGTCACTCGAGGGGCCCAGAGATATCTCTCTCAAGTAGAGAGGGACTCCCATCTTGATTGACCATGTCTTGCAGCATGCTTCAGGACAAACCCAAAAGCTACCTTTATAACTACCCTGTTACGGTGCAGCGTTTGATAGCCCCAAAGTAGGTCGATCCACATCTCAAGTACATGCGACAATCTCAGGTCTAAGGATAAAACGTACACGATTTGCCGGTCTCAAGTTGGGTCAGTCCAACCCCATGTTCATAACATGTGTCCATATTATTGGTTTGACATCTCCATGTCTATGACTTGCGAAACATAGTCATCAACCAATCGATGTGCTAGTCTAATATTCATATGTGTCCTCACATGAACTCCGACTAGGGACAACTATTAAATAACCATACAAGTAAAGAGTTTTACAAACAATTCACATAATTGCCAATCAATACAAGTTGCCTGATATGGATATTCAAGAAACATTATAATAACTCATGGATACGTATGAAATATAATCATTTCTATGATTACCTCTAGGGCATATTTCCTTCACCTAAAAACTAACACACGTTTTGGTCATGAATTTGGAGTGCCTCTTGATTCTTTCCGTTTGCGGTCGTGAAAACAGATGCAGGTGTGTACAGTGAACACGTCCAAACATTTCATTCAGAGTCAAACCTTTGTCGCACAGATTTAGACGAGGGCTGAAATAAGATAATTCAGCTACTCACACGAATGCCAGAATGCCACTATGACTACGTTTGTTTCCCCCTTCCAGTGTTTACATAGCAATAAGTAGGTTCACTTTGTTTCTACATTCAAAAATCTATGTTCAATTTTTGTTTCGGATGATGTCAACCAAAAACATCCAACTCCAGATTAATCCAAGTGGACGAGATAAAAGACATCCCCGCACGGAATAGTCGATCGATGATTGCATCGGTGTTACCAGACGGGATAAAATATGCCCCGGTGCTAGACTACAATGTGCCAATAATTCTCAATAAAATTAAAGAGTGATGCGGTGGCGTCTAAAGATCTGAAAATAATTGAAACCTAGAAAAATAAGGTTGGTATCTTTTATTTATTATATATTTATAAGATGTATTTATTATGACACGTTCGACAGGGGCATTGTGCTATGACAGGGAAACCAAAATTTTTGTACCACTCAGATGCATTATTATTATGGTTTGAAGGGAACACACCTAAGATTATTTTCATGTGTACCATGACCACGGTAGGTATCGGCAAGGAAAGATGATATTGTTGTTCTTTTTATCTAAATATTTTTTTGGTGTTTATCATGAGACCATGAGACCGCCAAATAATTATGGCATAAAAGATAATAATTTTTTATCATTTTTATGTTTTTATTATCACACGTAGTAACGCACGGGCATTCAGCTAATAAGCTATAACCAGAGGAAATAGATGTTTGCCGCGTACAATCAATAATCGCGCGTGCTAACGTATATGTATGTATGCACACGGATGACAAATGCTTCTTGATAACTTTGCGGGTAGGTACGCGTCTGAAATGGTCCATTGGTTGCTTAGATGAAAGCGTGGAACTGATTAAGATCGAGCGCTTGAGCGTGGTGATATGTTCAGATGATGCGCAATTGTTCACTTTGCTCCTGAAAAGCGGTGAATTTCGGACAGTAAAGTTCGGCACACGTATCCCCAAATGCAATTTCGGCTTTTGATGTCAGTGAGTATAGCACCCACGTCTTCCTATGTATTTTCCAGTGGCAGAGCTCCTGATATGTTGACAGAAATTTTTGACCGACTTTAACCATTTTCGACTATACAATATTGCCTTTCTTTGTTGTGCTGAGTCAATAAAAAATCTTTTTATTAATCTTTTAATTTTTCATTTTCTTATTGTTGCGCACATTGGCGTCTTCTAGATATCGAGCCTGTCGAAATTATCTTCGAAACCATGTCTCTGATGATGGACACATGTAGCGCCAGAAAAACTGCCTTATTGCAGACTAATACTTCTAAATTAAAAAGAAAATTGAAAGCTAGAGAGTGAGAAAAATCTCGTGCTATCATACTTTGATGTGCTTTAGCCAACTTAAACATGTGAAAGAATCCACCACCCATTAGGTTTATGATTCAGGGGCGCTTTGCATTTCGCACATGAGGTATAAAAGATGTTTATGGTCTCATCCAGCAGCAGCTAGTAAGGGCAGCTGCAATGTGTTGATAGTCAAATCTGACATAATCCAGAATTTGGCTTTGGTATGCAATATGGCTATAGCTTCGCAGCATAGCTGATTCTAAATTGCATGCATAATAGGTCCCTGACATACCTTACATAAAAATAGCTTACTTTTTCCCCGTCCATTCTCTCTTCCCACAATGTCTTTCTTCCCCATCATGTGAGAGTAATTTTTTAACCACATAGAAAGATTTGGCATCCGGTTCCTATTTTTGTTCTTTTTAGAACTACCCCTACAAACGCATGGAACTAGTTCTAAAAACAAAGAAGTCAATATGTAACCACTTTTGCCACAACGCTGTGGGTGGCCTAAGTGGAGTGGCGAAAAATCCCATGCTAGCCACCGTTGGAGAGGAAAAGTAAACAAAGAAAGAGAGAAAGAAAGAAGACACTCGCCACAAAGAACATGGAGTATATCTCCTAAGTTGCAAATTTCAAGTCGACCAAGTTGTTTACTCGATGTGTAATTTCACTATTCTTAATGAGATTGTTTAAATCCTTATTTAATGTGCTCTCAATGTTGTTATTGCAAAAGTAAATTTTGGATGCACAAAGGGCTCTAGACGTGAAGTTGTATTTCACATTTGATAAAAATGGAAGAGGATTTCAGTGCCTTTTGATCCATGGTTATTATCTCAAGTTAAGATTTTGCACCTAAAATTTTGGTGTCCATCTATTG
Organism: Avena insularis; assembly: GCA_023614405.1. Taxonomy (NCBI): domain Eukaryota; kingdom Viridiplantae; phylum Streptophyta; class Magnoliopsida; order Poales; family Poaceae; genus Avena; species Avena insularis. The sequence goes on from CM042697.1 coordinate 361,705,269, forward strand.
ATGTTGTCGTTGCAGTTTTATGCTAAGGGAACCTAGTATTTGTTTTATGTGCTTCCTGAAATCAACTCGTAGTTGTAATGAGAGGATTCATGACTTGTCCTAGGCTTTGATTGAACATGTTCATACTCCATAGTCTCCTATATGTTGATGCATATGTTAGTTTCAATGATGACAAACTATCATTAAGTTAGTACACACAAATCGTGATGAATATATACTTTGTTGCTCGTATTTTGAAATCACTTTAAGTGTGTTCTTATTACTCAACAACAAATATAATGCTAATTGATCGTAAGAGCATCTCTGGCCAATTCCCCTAATACTTAACTCCTTATCCAGCCTTCTTATACTTAACTCATATTTTGAGGAGTTAAAGGGTGGCCGTTTCTAGCGAACCCCTATATTCAGATCCTTCAGAAAATTTGCCCAATTTTCAAAACCCTTGTCACATACATTTCAAACTATTGTATGGTATTTCATCAATCATACGAATGATACAATTTTAACATACAAAACAAATTAAAAATAGACATACATATAGCTCTTCCACTTGAACACATAAAACTAAAACATGCATAGTGTTCATCCAAATGTCACCACATCGATCAAGTTCATCCAAAAGCAACCACATCGATCAAGTTTGATCCAAAATAACCACAACATAGCATGTTTATGTTGTCAAGCACATTCGTGCTCATCACCATCCGCACGGTCAACACCATCACCACCATGACCTCCTCGATCACCCCCACGGCTACCTGTTGGAGATATGCCCTAGAGGCAATAATAAATGTAGTTATTATTATATCTTTGTGTTTATGATAAATGTTTACATTCATGCTATAATAGTATTAACAAGGAAACATTAATACTTGTGTGATTTGTAAACTTAACTTGAAGTCCCTAGTAAAGCCTCTATATAATACTAGCTTGTTGGTTAATAGATGATTGTGGTTTCCATATCATGAACATTGAAATGTTATTAACAACAAGATCATATCGTTAGGAGAATGATATGATGGACATACTCCTATAGATAAGCGTAGCATAAAGATCAAGTCATTTTAATAGTTCAATTGCTATATGCTTTCTGATACATAGTAATCTAATTCCTTCGACCATGAGATCATGCATATCACCTTTACCGGATGGATGCTTTGATGACATCAAACACCACACCGTGAATCGGGTGGCTATAAAGGTGGCATTGAGTGTTCGGAAAGTATTGGTTGAAACACATGGATCAAGAGTGGGATTTGTCCATCCATATGACGGATAGATATACTCTGGGCCCTCTCGGTGAAATGTCATCCAATTAGCTTGCAAGCATGTGACTGGCTCACAAGGGATCACATATCACGGGAACGAGAAAAGAGTACTTATCGGTAACGAGGTTGAACTAGGTATGCAGAGATACCGATGATCATGACCTCGGATAAGTAAACTATCGTGAGACAAAGGGAAATTGATATCGTATGTAAGTGGTTCATTCGATCGCAAAGTAATCGTAGAAATATGTGGGATCCATATGAATTTCCAGATTCCTCTATTGGTTATTGTTCGGAGAAGTGTCTCGATCTTGTCCGCATAATTCACGAACCGTAGGGAGACACACTTAAGGATTCGATGTTGTTTTGAGTAGTTATGGAATGATGAGAAAGAGACCGAATGTTGTTCGGAGTCCCGGATGGGATCCGGGATATCACGAGGAGATCCGGAATGGTCCGGAGAATAAGATTCATATAAGGAAAGTCCCGTTTCGGAGTTGGGGAATGGTTCCGGTGTTTTCATCGGGAATGTTCTAGAATGTTCCGGAATGTCCGGCACTCTGGAGGGGAAGGGTACATGGATGTGTTGTATCAAGTTGGTATGATTGCATCATATACTAAGTGTCATCGCTGTTCCAAATAAAGGATTAATTCAAATCCTAGTTTGAAAAGTCAAATAGCTAAATTGAAAAGTCAAACGGCTAAATTTGGAAAGAGGAAAAGAGGAGGAAGGGGAAACCGAGTTGGGGAGGAGTCCCTCCTCCCAAGCCGGGCGCACCACCAAGCCGAGTTGGGAGGGACTCCTCTCTCCCTTGTCTGGCCGCCCTCCACCTATATAAGGAGGGGCAGGGCTCCCTCCTAGAGACACACAAGTTCCCTGCCCCAAACCCTAGCTTGGCGCCACCACCTCCTGCAGCTGCCGCCGCCTCCTAGGGTTGCCCTAGCCACCGACTTGGGCTGCCCCAAGCCCTAGCCGCCGGCTCTAGCACCTCCTCCTTGGTGTGTCTAAAACCTAGATCGCCGAGGAGTTCTCTCATACTCCACCATACTCGCTCCGGCTTAAGGCGAAGCCCTGCGAGATCTCCCCTCTACTTCTGGTACCACGCCGTTGTGCTGCCGGAATCACGAGGAGAGTGCTACAACCTCTGCTGCCTGCTGGAACAAGGGAGAGGAAGGTCTTCGTCGACCGAACGGTGACCGATCATGGGAGCACTGCAGAACCTTGCAGCATAGCCTTTGGAAGGATCGTCACGCGATCTTGAGATCGGAAGAGTATTTACTACATCACCCACGAATCTGCTCTCGTTAAACACTTTGGAATCTTCGAGGGTGAGTTATTACATCGACTCGTTGCTACAATCTAGTAGATAGATCTTGGCTTATTTGTTTGTATGCGGTAGAAATTTTTTGTTTCCATGCTACGAAACCCTACAAAGGGTATCGAGCCGTGTCTATATGTAGATCTGTTGCGAGTAGAACACAATGGTCATTGTGGGCGTTGATGCTTTTATTGTCGATTGCTTCTTGTGTACTTTGTATCTTGCGGGATGTTGGGATGAAGCGGCCCGGGCTAACCTTACATGACATCGTTCATGAGACTTGCTCCACGCTTGACATGCAACTTGTATTGCATAAGTGGCTTTGCGGGTGCCTGTTTCTCCTAGCATAGTTAAGATCCAATTTACAACGGGTGATTAACAATACTAGTATCAATGTTGTGGTTCTTGTTCGTAAGTTAGAACGACACTTATTGAAAGCCCCAAACCACGTAAAACATGCAAAGAAAGTAGAGGCGTCTAACTTTGTTTCTGAGGGTGTCTTTGTGATGTGATATGGCCATGATTGTGATTATATTTGATGTATGCAATGTTCCTTATTGTAAGTTGGCAACCGGCAGGAGCCATATGGTTGTCTTTAATTTATGTTAAGACCCGTGTGTCTATTCAAAGTAGTTGTAATAGTTGAAGCCGGTGGACGACAACCATGGAGAAGCGTCATTGACCTTGATGCAATGCCGGTGATGATGGAGATCATGTTCGTGCTAGAAGATGGAGATCGGAAGCACAAAGAAGAAAGGCCATATCATATCACATATTATGAATTGCATGTGATGTTAATCCTTTATGCATCTTGTATTGCTTAGTAGACAACGGTAGCATTATAAGATGATCCTTCATGCACATGAATTTCAAGTCATAATGTGTTCACCTTAGTTAGCACCGTTGCTAAAGCTTGTTGTTTCGAAGCACCACGTGATGATCGGGTGTGTTAGATTCCGCAAGTGTATACAACGTGAGCAAGCCAGATTTGCTCATGCGGAAACTAAGGTTTGATATTGACGAGCCTAGCATGTACAGACATGGTCTCGGAACACGGATCACCGAAAGGTAAAGCATGAATCATATAGTGGATATGATGAACATGTCGATTGTTCGCCATTGAGACTATATCAACTCTCGTGATGATCGGTGTTGATGTGGTGGATTTGGTTCGTGTGATCACTAAAACAATGTGAGGGATATTGTTTTGAGTGGGAGTTCACCTAGATTAAACTTATTAATTTGAACTCAATTTGTCATAAACTTAGTCTAAACTATTGCAAATATGTTGTAGATCAATGGCAGCCCCTACCATCAATTTTAATGCGTTCCTAGAGAAAGAAAAGTTGAAAAACAATGGAAGCAACTTCGCGGATTGGTTCCGCAATTTGAGGATTGTCCTCACAGCTGGTAATTTGACCTATGTGCTGGATGCACCGCTGGGTGACCCACCTGCAGCTGATGCTTCCGATGAAGTAAAGAATGTTTACCTTACTCGGAAGACTCAGTACTCCACAGTTCAGTGTGCTATCTTGTATGGTTTAGAATCGGAGCTTCAGAAAAGGTTTGAGAATTCAGACCCATATGATATTGTCGAGGATCTCAAATTAATCTTTGAGACTCATGCGGCAATTGAAAGCTATGAGGCTTCTGAAAAGTTCTTTAACTGCAAGATGGAAGAGGGCAGCTCCACAATGAAAGCATGTGCTTAAGATGTCTGGGCACGCAAACAAACTTCAAAGCTTGGGTATTGTGATTCCTAATACTTTGGGGATTTACCGTGTCCTCCAATCACTACCACCAAGTTACAAGAACTTTGTGATGAACTACAACATGCAAAACATGAACAAGACGTTGTCAGAACTCTTTGCCATGTTGAAGTCTGCAGAAGTGGAGATCAAGAAAGAGCACCAAGTGTTGTTGGTCAATAAGACCACCAAATTCAAGAAAGGCAAGTCTAAGCAGAAGGGACACTTCAAGAAGGGTGGTAAGCAAGTTACCACGCCGATGAAGAAGACCAAGGCTGGACCTAAGCCTGATACTGAGTGCTTTTACCAAGGGAGAAGGTCACCGGAAGCGGAATTGCCCAAAGTACTTGGCGGATTTGAAGAACGGCAACATCAAGAAGAAAGGTGTATCTGATATACATGTTATTGATGTGTATCTCACTAGTACTCGTAGTAGTGCCTGGGTATTTGATACTGGTTCGGTTGCTCATATTTGTAACTCAAACAAGGTCTGCGAGAATAAACGGAAGCTAGCGAAGAACGAGGTGACGATGCGCGTTGGAAATGGATCAAAGGTTGATGTGATCGCGGTCGGCACGCTACCCCTTCATCTACCATCGGGATTAGTTTTATACTTAAATAATTGTTATTTGGTGCCTGCATTAAGCATGAACATTATATCGGGATCTTGTTTATTGCGAGACGGTTACTTGTTTAAATCCGAGAATAATGGTTGTTCGATTTATATGTGTAATATATTTTATGCACATGCACCTTTGATAGATGGTCTATTATTATTGAATCTCGATAGTGGAAATACATATATTAACAACATTGAGGCTAAACGTTTGAAATCGAGCGATAACTCGACCTATATGTGGCACTGTCGTCTTGGTCACATTGGAGTGAAGCGTATGAAGAAACTCCATTCCGATGGACTTCTTGAATCACTTGATAGATGCGAAGCATGTCTGATGGGTAAAATGACTAAGACTCCATTTTCTGGTATGATGGAGCGAGCTACGGACTTATTGGAAATCATACATACCGATGTGTGTGCTCCAATGAGTGTAGCATCGCGTGGTGGTTATCGTTATGTTATTACCTTCACGGATGACTTGAGTAGATATGGGTATATCTATTTCACGAAACATAAGTCTGAAACTTTCGAGAAGTTTAAGGAATTTCAAAGTGAGGTAGAGAATCAACGTAACAAGAAGATTAAATTTCTACGTTCCGATCGTGGAGGTGAATATCTTAGTTACGAGTTTGGCGAGCATTTGAAGAAATGCGGAATACTTTCGCAGTTGACACCGCCGGGAACACCACAACGTAATGGTGTGTCCGAACATCGTAATCGAACTCTCTTAGATATGGTTCGTTCTATGATGTCACTTACAGATTTACCGCTATCATTTTGGGGTTATGCATTAGAAACAGCCGCATTCACTTTAAATAGGGCACCGTCTAAATCTGTTGAAATGACACCGTATGAATTATGGTTTGGGAAGAAACCTAGATTGTCGTTCCTTAAAGTTTGGGGGTGCGAAGCCTATGTAAAGAAGTTACAGCTGGACAAGCTTGAACCCAAAGCGGAAAAATGCGTCTTCATAGGATACCCGAAGGAAACTATTGGGTATGCCTTCTATCATAGATCCGAAGGCAAAATCTTTGTTGCCAAGAATGGATCCTTTCTAGAGAAGGAATTTCTCTCGAAAGAAGTGACTGGAAGGAAAGTAGAACTCGACGAGGTTGTCGAACCTTCTCGAATTGCGAGTAGCGCAGCACCGAAGTAGTTCTGTGGTGCCTGCACCAATAAGAGAGGAAGCTAATGATGATGATCATGAAACTTCGGTTGAAGTTGCTTTCTGAGCCTCGCAGTCAGCGAGAACTCGTACCACTCCAGATTGGTATGATCTGTTATGAGTGTCATGTTGGTGGACAACACCGATGACCACGAGACATATGAGGAAGCGATGATGAGCCAGATTCCAATAAATGACAAGAAGCCATGAAATCCGAGATTGGATCCATGTACAAAACCAAGTATGGACTTTGGTGGACTTACCGGATGGTAGGAAGGGTCGAGAACAAATGGATCTTCAAGAAGAAAACAGATCTTGATGGTAATATTCTGTCTATAAAGCTCGACTTGTCGCAAAAGGGTTTTGACAAATTCAAGGAGTTGACTACGATGAGACTTTCTCACCAGTAGCGAAGCTAAAGTCTGTGAGGATTATGTTAGCAATCGCTGCATATTACGATTATGAGATATGGCAGATGGATGTCAAAACAACATTCCTCAATGGAGACATTGATGAAGAGTTGTATATGATGCAACCCAAAGGTTTTGTCGATCCTAAAGATGCTAACAAGGTATGCAAACTTCAACGGTCCATCTATGGATTGAAGCAAGCATCCCGAAGTTGGAATCAACGTTTTGATAAGGTGATCAAAAGTTTTGGTTTTATACAAACTTATGGAGAAGCTTGTATTTACAAGAAAGTGAGTGGGAGCTCTGTAGCATTCTTAATACTATATGTGGATGACATATTATTGATTGGGAATGATGTAGACCTTCTTAATAGTGTCAAGGAATATTTGAATAATAGTTTTTCAATGAAGGATCTTGGCGAAGCAGCTTACATATTAGGCATAAAGATTTATAGAGATAGATCGAAACGCCAAATATCATTGTCACAGAGTACATATTTGGACAAAGTTATAAAGAGGTTTGGAAGATAGCAAGAAAGGGTTCTTGCCCATGTTGCGCAATACGACCTTGAGTAAAACTCAAAGTCCGACATCGGCAGAAGATAGAGAAAGGATGAGTAAAACTCCCTATGCCTCAGCCATAGGATCTCTAATGTATGCCATGCTATGTACTAGACCCGACATTGCATATGCTGTTAGTTTAACTAGCAGATATCAAAGTGATCCAGGAGTGGATCATTGGACAATGATCAAAAACATCCTTAAGTACTTGAGAAGAACTAAGGATATGGTTCTTTCTTATGGAGGTGATGAACAGCTCGTTGTTAATGGTTACACCGATGCTAGTTGGAACACCGATCCGGATGATTCTAAATCACAATCTGGATACGTATTTATTTTGAATGGTGTAGTAGTTAGCTGGAGGAGTGCAAAGCAAAGCGTTGTGGCGAGATCTTCAACTGAATCGGAATACATGGCTGCTTCAGAGGCTTCACAAGAAGCGATATGGATGAAAGAGTTCATTACAGAGCTGTGTGTGGTTCCTAGTGTGCTGGACCCAATGTCTATCTACTGTGATAACATGGGCGCCATAGCCAATGCGCAAGAACCAAGGTCACACAAGAAGCTGAAGCATATCAAGCTACGTTTTCACGCTATTCGAGAACATATCCAAGATGGGGATATAAAGATTTGCAAAGTACACACAGATCTGAATGTGGCGGATCCGTTGACTAAACCTCTCCCGAGGGCAACACCTGACCAGCCCCCAACTGCCATGGGTGTTTGGTATATTACCATGTAATCTAGATTAGATGACTCTAGTGCAAGTGGGAGACTGTTGGAGATATGCCCTAGAGGCAATAATAAATGTAGTTATTATTATATCTTTGTGTTTATGATAAATGTTTACATTCATGCTATAATAGTATTAACAAGGAAACATTAATACTTGTGTGATTTGTAAACTTAACTTGAAGTCCCTAGTAAAGCCTCTATATAATACTAGCTTGTTGGTTAATAGATGATTGTGGTTTCCATATCATGAACATTGAAATGTTATTAACAACAAGATCATATCGTTAGGAGAATGATATGATGGACATACTCCTATAGATAAGCGTAGCATAAAGATCAAGTCATTTTAATAGTTCAATTGCTATATGCTTTCTGATACATAGTAATCTAATTCCTTCGACCATGAGATCATGCATATCACCTTTACCGGATGGATGCTTTGATGACATCAAACACCACACCGTGGCGGGTGGCTATAAAGGTGGCATTGAGTGTTCGGAAAGTATTGGTTGAAACACATGGATCAAGAGTGGGATTTGTCCATCCATATGACGGATAGATATACTTCGGGCCCTCTCGGTGAAATGTCATCCAATTAGCTTGCAAGCATGTGACTGGCTCACAAGGGATCACATATCACGAGCGAGAAAAGAGTACTTATCGGTAACGAGGTTGAACTAGGTATGCAGAGATACCGGCGATCATGACCTCGGATAAGTAAACTATCGTGAGACAAAGGGAAATTGATATCGTATGTAAGTGGTTCATTCGATCATAAGTAATCGTAGAAATATGTGGGATCCATATGAATTTCCGATTCCTCTATTGGTTATTGTTAGGAGAAGTGTCTCGATCTTGTCCGCATAATTCACGAACCGTAGGGAGACACATAAGGATTCGATGTTGTTTTGAGTAGTTATGGAATGATGAGAAAGAGACCGAATGTTGTTGAGTCCGGATGGGATCCGGATATCACGAGGAGATCCGGAATGGTCCGGAGAATAAGATTCATATAAGGAAAGTCCGTTTGGAGTTGGGGAATGGTTAGGTGTTTTCATCGGAATGTTCTAGAATGTTAGGAATGTCCGGCACTGGAGGGAAGGGTACATGGATGTGTTGTATCAAGTTGGTATGATTGCATCATGTACTAAGTGTCATCGCTATTCCAAATAAAGGATTAATTCAAATCCTAGTTTGAAAAGTCAAATAGCTAAATTGAAAAGTCAAACGGCTAAATTTGGAAAGAGGCAAAGAGGAGGAAGGGAAGCAGGGTTGGGAGGAGTCCCTCCTCCCCACGCCGGCGCACCACCCAAGCCGAGTTGGGGAGGGACTCCTCTCCTCCCTCATTCGCCGCCCTCCACCTATATAAGGAGGCGGGGCTCCTCCTAGAGACACACAAGTTCCACGCCCCAAACCCTAGCTTGGCGCCACCACCTCCTGCAATGCCGCCTCCTAGGGGTTTCCCTAGCCGCGACTTGGGCTGCCCCAAGCCCTAGCCCCGGCTCTAGCACCTCCTCCTTGGTGTGTCTAAAACCTAGATCGAGGAGTTCTCTCATACTCCACCATACTCGCTCGGCTTAATGAAGCCTCGAGATCTCCCTCTACTTCGGTACCACGCCGTTGTCACGGAATCACGAGGAGAGTGCTACAACCTCCACTTTGCTTTGGAACAAGGGAGAGGAAGGTCTTAGTCGAGTACCGAGCGATGTGACCGATTGTGGGAGCACCGTAACGCAGCTGGAAGGATCGTCTCACGCGATCTTGAGATCGGAAGAATCGACTACATCACCCACGAGAATCCGCTCTCGTTAAACACTTTGGAATCTTCGAGGGTGAGTTATTCCATCGACTCGTTGCTACAATCTAGTAGATAGATCTTGGCTTGTTTGTTTGTATGCGGTAGAAATTTTTTGTTTTCCATGCTACGAAACCCTACACTACCAACATCACCACCACCATCGTTATCAAGAGAGGCCATCGACCTGACCATGATCTTTGCACCATAGACCTTCCAATCTTACTTGATGTGACATCCATCGCATTTGGGTCCATGAACATGATAGCACACTCTTTGTCCTCCTTATATTTTGCCAAGCTTTCCACCTCGAGTAAAGTCCCACTCTTCATTGTTCTTTTATTTTGCCAACCTTGCCTCCTCTAGAGCAACTCTTCTTTCCTCGGTCCCCAACTTGGACCTCCACTTCTCTTACTTCAAGACCTTGAGCTCATTCCACCTAGCTACCTTCTCTTCCTCGCATTCATCCGCCAATGCTTTCTTGGTCTCAGTGATAGAATTGAACTCCTCCTTATAGGTGCTGACACCTCCTCTATTTTGTACATCCAGCCTCTTATGAGAGTTTTCGTCCTCCTCGACTAATGAATGATAGTTTTCATGATCCCACGGTAGCCTCACTTTCGAAGGTCGAAGGAGAGTTTATTTGTTTGGCAATCAACTCGAGTAGTAGGTTTGGATCTCAAATACGATGATATGTATAAAACAAGGAGGATTCCATCATACTTTATTCATAAGGTGATCACGAGATCATACAATGTGGTTACAATATGATCCCAGTGAGAGTAGATGAATCTAGGGTTTATGGCTAAAACTAATGGGTACAGTTTGGGAAATTATGGCATGTCCTCTTTAGGTGAATGTCTCCAATTATATATAGCAGCTAGTGGTGTAAGAGTTTCCCCTAGTCATGACATGTCTTCATCTTGCCTTGCACGTTAAGTTGATCTTCATTCTACCTTAGAATTACATCTTGTCTTCGGGAACCTCCAAAGAGTCATCTTGCATCCTTGCAGGTCAAGTTGGTTGAGAGCTTCTGGTCGTAGGCCTTCAAGTCTTGTACGTAGAGGTCTCCATGGATAGGAATCATGGATTAGTGTCGTCTGATTGTGGACAAGTATGCCATAGGGGGGTATGAAGGCGTTGATAAGATGGGGTGTGAGATGTACGTTTTTCCGGGAGCGTGAGCACAAGTTTATCCAGGTTCATATATGACTGCGGTGATCAGATCCAGCTCCTGCTAGCAACCCAGTAATATATCAGCATGAGCCGGATGTTACAGCGGATTACAAGAGAGGTTCGCCTATGCGAGTAGGTTGTGGTTGTTGTAGAGATTGTTGCCCTAAAGGCTCCCATAGGGCCGGTTTATATAGTCATTGGGGCCTAGGGTTACAGGAGAGACCTATCCGGCTACATTATAGAGTTGGTAACTATATACAACTTGGACTACAAGTAAGACTACAAGCCTAAGTCGGTAAATCTTCTGGGCCTTGTCGTAACCGGAAGTGACTCCTCATCTTTCTCTGACTGGGCCACCCGTGAAGCAAAGCTCTAACCCGTTGGTGGGCCACCCTGCTCAGTGAGTCCTGTGGGTATATCCGGAAAGTATATCCCCAATAGTAGCCCCCGAAAGTCTCCGAGATCCAAAGTCAGATAAATCGTCTAGCTTGATGGTTTCTTCGTCTTGAGAATCTTGAAGGTTTCCAGAAAACTTCTTACAGTATTGTAGGATTCTGAGTCTCTTCTGAGTCGGATATGTCTTCTTGACTTCAGTCATTTTCCTGCTCGTTTCGAAACATGAGTCGGATTTAAACAGTGTCGTGTTGTCTGACAAATTTTTCAGACTAGGACTTGTCACTGACAAACATCCCTTCAGCACGACCGTTGGTGGATCCGTTCTTTATGGAACAAAAGACCATTTCAATGCCCACGCAAAAATCTAGGGGGCGGAGGCATTGCAAGGAAGCCACCTATCTCTCTCTTATACGCGTGGCGCAAATCACGCGGATTAACACCAATCTTGGCGTGGAGGTTAATAAAAGGAGAAATATCTTTCTCCTAGATTCATTCCTCGCCGTTCTTTGTTGCCTCCTCATACTCCTTGAGAGATACGCATGTACTCCCATGTGCACACCAAAAAACCTTAGCGCTGCCAATCTTTGACCTTCTCCGGTGAGATGGAAACGCCATCCAGCTCCAGAGCGGCAGCGGCGACAGGCACGGTGGCGGCGGACGAGAGGAAGCTGTGGGGCCTTTGGGTCCCGAGAGCCATGGACAACGCCGAGCACCAAGTCATGGAGGACGAGGGCTACCTCATCGCCGGCGTGTGGCAGAGCGGTGCTGGAGATGCCGTTCCCACACCGCACGATGGCGAACGAGTTCTCTTTGGCATGCATATCGACCGCGGCCTTAGTCTTCCATCGTCAGAGTTCTTCACCAAAGTTCTCCAATACTATAGTGTGCAACTTCACAATCTTCGTCCCAACTCTTTGCTTAAGCTTAGTTCTCATGCAGCTCTTAGTGAGGGATTTCTCGGTATTAGACTGAGTCTTACTCTTATCCGGTACTACTATGGTACCCGAAAGAACTCCATCAGTGTTGGTGTTCCTTACACCACTGGCACTCTTAGCTTAGTCCTTAGGAGAAACCGCGTTTACCCTAGGATTAACGCTAGCGAATCAGTTAAAATATGGGCCGAAAATTTCTTTTATCATAAGGATATTCCTGCTCCGAACAAGGCAGAAGGTCTTCCGGCCTTCGTCGACGGTGCTGCTCCCCACCAAGAATCGTGGGATGTAGAAGCGCCGGAATTGTTCGAAGACTTGGTCCTCTCCAAGAGGTGGATCGAGTTTTTGATGAAGCTCAAAGGGCTCCACGGATCCGACTTGATCCACTGCAGGCTGGATCGCCCGATTCAGCCACTGCAGTATCACGGAGACCGCTTGATGCACACGGTCACTAGAGACCGAAAAGATAGCCTAAGGGTCTGTTCGAATCGCATTCCTACGAAGGACTACAAGACTCGGATGCAGTTTTTGATCAAGGAGAGAGTGGAAAGGAGGCTCCCCGATGTATCTATGAAAATGTTCACTGCCGACCGTCCTCTGAATCCGGTAAATATTTCAACTTTGTTTTAAGCTTTTTCGCTCTTTCCGCCTCGTCATCCGACTTTAGTTTTACTGATGTTCTCAATACATATCAGCTCGAGAAACTTCCTGAGTCCGAGCTTGCCCCTGTTGAGGGTTATATCTCTGACGACTCGGAAGCGACGGAGGACAACAGGGTGAAAGAAGTTTCTTCCTTTGCGTCCAAGAAGCATAAGGCTAAGGAAACCGTTGTTACCTCTGGCGCACAAGTGTTGCCAGTGGTTAAAAGGTAATCACCTTGTGATCTTTAGTACTTTGTACATCGTGTTCTTTCTGAACCACTCCTGGCATTCATTCTTGTCTGTTTCAGAGCTAAGTCTATTTTGAAAAGTAAACTGAAGTCGGAAAGCAAGCTAGCCAAGCAACTGCGTCAGCAGAAGTTTGCATTATCTCCAGCGATGCCTCCGCCAACTCCTAGTAGTACTGATACCTCAGCACCAAAGGTTTCTGTCTCTCCTAGTGCCAGTTCCATCATCCCTGATGCTGCCGCAACCTCGCAAGACCTGGTTACCGTTGTTAGCCAGACAACTGACAAGGGTGAAACCATCAAGGGTAATGAGCCCATGCTAACATCGCCAGCGAAGATTGATAAAATGGCCGGCTCTGCTGCCTCCGGCGTGAAGCGAAAGGAGGAGATCCTCAAGCTGGCGCAATCTAGTCTCGAGAAGAAAGTCCTTAATCCAGAGGCAGCGAGCCAGGAGACGGAGGATGTCAAGCTGGTGAGCCTCCTGGACCAAATTTTGGTCCGGGATGCCAAGATCAAGTCTGGCGAGCTTCTAGCAACAAGTGTTTCTCCTCTCTCCCTTGTCGAGAAAGTGTTTCACAACACGAAACTCAGATTTGAGAAGTTGCACTTGGAGCACATTGTAAGTTTTCCGAATCTCGTTTCCAGTATTTATTATATTATCCTATAGACCCCAAGCATGAAGTTGGATAAAGATCATAGCATAAGATTCGAGTTGATACTTATAGGATGCAAAAGAATGATATAGTGTAGCCCCCAAGGCTCGTGTTGTATTTTGACTGTATTTGAAGGTGCAGCCCGAGTCTTAGTAGACGTTTGACGCTTATTCCGTCTTTAACTTACAGAAAGTTGCATCTTACAACCAGGATTTGCTCAAGAACATTTGCAATAAGAGCAAGGAGATTAAGGCCTTGCGTCTTGAGAATTCTAAGCTGCAGGTTGAGAAGGATGAGGCGGAAGGTAATCTTTTTTGACCATTGCCTTTAGTGATTGTCATGGTCAAACTGTTTTGCCGACTGATAGTTTTTCCCTTTGCAGAATTGCTGAGCCAATCCAGCAAGATGGTGGAGGATGCCGAAAAGTTCAAGGTCTTACAGATGGAAAATGCTAAATTTCGGGACGAGCTTGAGAAGCTTAAGAATGAATCAAAGAAATCCGTGAATGTCGTCCTGGAGTCAAGCAACATGGTGACTGAGAGGCTCAAGAAGCTGTTGGCACTCCGCGATAAACAACTTGATGATTTGAGGAAGGATTTCGACAGCTAGAGGGATCTAGCCTAGGCCACAGAAGCAGAACTAAAGAGTCTCTGGGAGGATCATTCTCAGTGGAACCACTGGGTTCTAGGTAAGATTTCCGACTTTAATCTCCCATTGATTTTTGACTTTTACTAGTCAGATTTTGATTTTGGTTCTTTCCTAGACCCTCTGCATCTTTCCGACTCCTCTTCCTCTAAACCTCGTCTCTAGCGCATTAAACTTGTCAGAGATGTTCTTTTAGACTTCCGCTAGACTCTTGAAGAGGCTGGCGAGTTGGTCAGACTTTTCATCTTGAATAACATGCCAGTGCTTGAGGTGAGGGACAGAGTGAAGGAGATTCTGAAGCTCACTGAGGATTGGAAGATTTCCTATGCCCGGACTGCTGCACAGACTGCCCTTACGATGGTGATGAGTCACCATAGTGACATGGAAATCTGGCACGTCACCAAGGGCATTGCCAACATGGACGATGATGGTAACCACAAGACATCAGGGCCATCCAAGAATCTTGCGCAGGTTATGCTTGTCGCGTGGCAGAGATGACGAACTACACGACGCCATTGTTCCAATCTGTCGATGTGTGTCCTTCGCCCCAGGAGCCGGAAGATATCATTGTTGAAGAAGCTTCCAAATCTCAAGAGCAAGGTGGAGAAGATGTCGACTCCAGCGCTCCAAGGTCTCCACCACCACCACCACCTGAATCTGCAGCATAAACATTTGATGAATTATCCTAAACCTTTTCATTTGGTTTGTAATGATGGGAACAATATTTTTGTTTAAATGTGTTGGTATGTAAGAACTAATGCTTTACTACTTAGCACTTGTTGTATATATTTTGATTTGTGTGCTTGAAAGTTATACACTGTGCATTTATACTTTTTGTTTTATATGGCTCTCTCCCTCGTCCCTTTCTGTTGGAGATATGCCCAAGAGGAAATAATAAAAGTATTTATTATTATATCTTTATGTTTATGATGAATGTTTACATCCCATGCTATAATTGTATTAATCGAAAACTTTAATACTTGTATGATTTGTAAATAGAAAAGAGTCCCTAGTAAAGCCTCTTGTTAAACTAGCTTGTTGATTGATTGATGATCATGGTTTCCTGATCATGAACATTAGATGTTATTGATAACAAGGTCATATAATTAGTAGAATGATGTGATGGACATACTCCTAAAGTTAAGCGTAGAATAAGATCAAGTCATTTCAATAGTTCGTTTGCTATAAGCTTTCAGATACATAGTAACCTAAATCCTTCGACCATGAGATCTTGTTAATCACCATCACCGGATGGAAGCTTTGATGACATCAAACATGTAGCACCCCGAGTAAATCCACTACTAGAAAATCGCTTGCATTTGAGCATCATCAGGTTATCATGCATATGCCTGTCTAAAACTATTTCCGAAAAGTCTATTTTTGTTTCTACATTAGTCCTTTCTTTATCTCAAACTAAAATCCTAGTCTCTGAATCTTTTGTCTATCTAAAACTACTTACAAATCTTTTATTAAAAAATGAAAACAAATAAAATAAATCAAATCGTTTTGTCTAGAGACAGCCACCGGTCAAGCCCAAGGCCCAACCGGCAGTCGTCTACCACCCAGACAAACCCTAATCTACATCAAACCCTAAACCCCACCCCACGCCTATCCCTGGCAGCCGTCGCCACCCATTGCACACGTCCTTCCACAGTCAAGCCCCCGCAATCCACCCCCAATTCCACTCCCTGCCGCCAGAACCCGACCTGCCCGCTCCCCTGGGTCACTCCCGTGTGACTGCCCTCACCAACCACTCCCCACGGGACCTACCCCGACACGTTCGACCCTCGCCTCTCTTTCTCTCTCTCGCCTCGCTCCCTGCCCACGCTTGCTAGCGACAACCGTCGCTCGACCCTACTCTATCTCTCTTCCCCCGCGACCCATCTTCCTCCCTCAACGCACCAGGGAGCCGCCACCGGCAAGCCTCCCTATTGCGTCTACCCCGACGCCCTCAACCGCCTCCGCTCAGTCCTCCTAGCCCCCTTTCGGCCTCCTAGCCTGGAGCCGCCGCCTCCACCCTGTTCTATGGCCGTCGCCACCTCGGGCTCCCGCGCCGACCCTGCAAGCCGCTGCCCGGCAGACTACACCGCTACCGGCGGCCCCCTCTCCGGCCGTCCCTCTCAGACATCGCTTCACCGGCCCGTTCTCTCCCTTCTCGCGCTAGGTGCCACTCCCCGTGCTCGCCCCCGAGAAGTCCCTCGCCGGAGCCAGCCTCCCCGCACGTCCTCGCTCTCTCCCCACCTCGCGCTGGCCTCTCTCTGCAGCGCCACGGCCAAGCCCTCGTTGCCGAGCATCTCTTGCTTGTCCTGCGCCCCGTGTCTCCGCCTCCCTTCGCTGGTCGTCGGTGCCCCATGCCGCCGGGCGCCCCACCTTCCTCTCTGGCCACCTGCTGCCTTGATGTCAACACCCGGATTTTTAATCCCAGATGCCTATTATGCCATACATCGCAATCCCAGGATTACCATTTTTGGGAGACATAATAGAATGGATACCATAGTACATCATCCATTACAAACGATACATAAGTGCTTACACAAATAGGGATCTCATGATCCAGTTCTTAATACAACATCAAGCAGTGGAATACGTAATAATAACGGTAGCGTAGGCGAAGCTCCATCTTCGGGGTCACCGGCAATGCTGACGATGGGAGATGATCCTAGTTGTCGTAACCTTCCTGGGGTCCATCCTCCAGGTACTCCTCTTCATAGTCTGGCCATGGGAATAGCCAGGGACAAAGCCATGAGTACTCTTTAAGTACTCGCAAACTAGTACTAACAGGTAAAGGGGTTTGGGGATAATAGGACACTAGGCTCTAGGGTTGTTTTGCAAAAGCCAGATTTATCCCTACTAAGTTTAGAGGCAACGAATGCTCGTCACAATTTTATAACTCCTAAGTGGGAACTTGTATTTCATATCACAACTCTGTTGTGGTCAAGTCAAAGTTTCAAATCATTTCACAAGTCATTTTGAAAAGTCTGACGGGGGAACAGTATGGCCACTCCAACTGTCCATAATCATGACGCGCTATTCAATAGTTTGACACTGCAGAGATTGTACACTTTCACCACAACATTCGATACATCCGTCAGAACAAATCCTGAATTCACCATACTCAAGATGGATAATCAATCCTAACCTTTCGATTACACGCCCTAGTATAAGCACCTCTCCTGTGAGTTTGGCCTCCCAACCATGACCAACTGTCATCTTGGGTACTGCACAGGTGGACAATCGTCACAAGGTAGCCTCAGCTCAGACCTTGGCCGTGAGGGAACTAATACTAAGGTATATAAGTTTCTAGTCAAGCCCTACCCAATCTTCGGGTATTGTGGTTGTACGATAAAATTGGAATGGTATCGCATCCGCAACCATCAGTTTTAGAAAGGGCTAAGGCTCATGCCTCATCGCTTTTCATCACCAAAATCATCAGGTGTTTGGAAACACATGTCCAAAACTTTTCAATAGAATTATCCATCATTCCAAGGTTTTCATAACCATTTTTCCACCAAGTATTCCCATCTAAAGTTGATCAAGTTTTATGCTTAGCACTAGCATCTACAGGTGGGGGTAAGCAATAATGAGGGGTGGTAAACTAGTGGAGTTCTAACTAAGTTCAATCTCATGCCTTAAGATGACATCAAGATTATCTAGCTTAGGACAAATTTTATGCTCTTTATGCAACCTTCAGATATCTTTCTAGTATCTATAATTAACTTAAGTAAACTCTAAGGAATAGCTTTGATAAAGAAATAAAGTATAAAGCTTGTAAGTAAAAGCTAGGATTGGTTGGTCAAGTGGGTTGGATCATATATGCTTAAGGCATATAGTGGGCAGAGTAACAAGTAGTGGTTTGTGGAATCAGTAGGGTATCTTGTAAGGGTTAGCTTGCATTGGTCCACTTAGTTAATAAAGCTTGCACCATATCAGTATAAGCTTGCTAGATTGCAAGTGTTAGCTTGCAAGGTTAATAGCTTGCACATTCAACTAGTAGTATTAGGCTTGCCTTGTGCAGAGCAGTGGTTGAAGTTATCCTCGGCTTCTTCTTCGTAGTATCCTCCTTCCTCCTCGTATCCTTGGTCGGTACTAGCGTCTATGAATAAATACGAGGTACACAATCACCAAACAATACTTAACTACTTGCAATCATCATACACAAGGGTCCTATAGATGATCTAACATCATCACTAACATTACAAGATTAAAGCTTGGTTTAATTATTTTTACTTTTAGAAAAGTAATTTCTACTCATTGAAAAACTACTTAAGATTTAATATTCTCCAAACCAAACATGGGATCATGTTGACACATGTCGTCACCACATATTTTAGTCCATGGGAATATGATTTAAAGTGGTGTCACAATTTAATAAGGTTTTACCCTTTTATTTTAATTATTTAAAGTGGCTAGAAATGCCTATGTAGCATTCTTTTATTACTTGAACATTATTTCTGAAGGTAAACCGATATATTTTTATATATTCTGAAAGGTATGGTTAAATATGATTTTTGAGAGTTGGAATCAACTCAAAAGCTATTATGGTTTAAATTTGAAAAATGTTTGAATGCAGAAAAGCTTCTACCTTGTTATTTTTACCATGGGTGATCTATAGATCCAAATGACTTGAATCCAACAGGCTTGGATTCAGCATTCTCAGACCTTTCTAACAAAATTGGTTTCATTCAATTTGGTGCACTGAATCGATCTGGGTTGATTTTTGAAGTTGGGTACAGAAGTGAGTTTGAAACAAAATGAAAAAGGTTTAATTCAAATAACTGGGCTGCGCGGGAAAAGTTAACGGGCCGGCCTGCTAAGCGCAGGTTGCTGCTGGCTGCTTATGGGTGTCCCCACTTTCGGTGAGACAGGAGGAGGCGAAGCACGGGCGATGTGGATCGTTCGATCTAGTTCTAATCCAACGGCTGAGAGTCATCGTCGACGCGAGGCAACGCCGGCGAGAAAGAAACCTAGCGCGGCCAGTGAGGGTTGCTGGGGGCTCACCGGGGTGCAGGCGAGGGTCGGCGAGGCGGGCGAACGACGAAGTCGACAATGGCGAACTCAGGGGTGGTCGCGGCAGCTCCTGGGGTGGACGAAATCGATGGCGCCCTTCTTCTCCAGAGGCTGCGGGCTCCGGTGAAATTCCGGCGAGGTGGTGCTCGCCTTGCTCTGGGAACGGTGTGGCACGATCAGTGAGGAGAGGGGAGTGAGATGGTGTGAAGAAATCGAGCAGGGGTGGCCTCTATTTATAGTCGAGCGAGGGGACTGACGGGGCGCACGGTGAGCTCGTCGGGGGCGATGTTACAGGCGGCTATTGGCATGGGCGAAGGTAGGGGGCGGTGCGGTGTTCCCTGACGATGCTCAACGACATGGTTTTGAGGCGTGGGGCGGTGTGGTTTGGTCTGGAACATGCGACGCTCTGCGCGGCAGAGGCGGCGTCTTCGACTGCGAGCGGTGGCTGTGCATCATGGGGCGGCGAACGAGGATGTCTGGTGGTCTCCTGGGTCGGTGGGGATTGTGTATGCACGTGGTGAGGGCGGCGCGCGGTCTGTGGGCGCTGGTCGAGGATGGCGCTCTGGCGCACGCTCGGCATGGTTGCTGGCGAGGTTGGCATGGTTCGTGCGTGTGGTCCAGGGCTTGGCAACGCTCGCGGCTGGGACAGTGAGTGGCGGTGGACAGTGGGCTGCCTCCCAGACATGCTGGCTAGGCTTTCTTTTCTTCCTAGCTTGCTGTCGACATGGGGGTGACATGGGTGTGCTCGGCTGTTCACCATTTATGGCAATGCCAAGCTTACAGTGATGCTACGGGTTAGTTTAGGTTGTTAGATGATCTACTAAGGCTAGTGGTGTCCAGAGAGGGAACAAGTTAGGCTTCAATCACTGCTCACTATAGTGTTTAGATTTTGTATGATTTGTGTCTGCAACCTGTTTGATGAAATGGCCGCATGAAATCAAGTTTTGAATTTTGAAAAGATTTTTGGTGGGTTTGCTAGATTGGTGCTAGTGAGTCTGCAGATGCTTGGTTTTGAAAGTGGAGCTTGTTTGAGTGGTTTTTGAAAAAGTGGGATCTTCCCATATGATAAAGATTCAATTTTGAATTGTCATTTAAACTATGCATTTGAAAGTTTCTGGATGATCACAAAGTGGGCCTTGATACCTTGTTATGAGTAGATTCAAGGGGTGCAAAGATCTAGAAAAGTTTGAGACAGCCAAAGTAGGCATGGGAGTTAAATTGGTCAAAATGACCATTCCTTTATTTTATTGGTTTTGATTTATTTGTCTTTAGGAAAAGTTTGGGAAATGTTTAGATGATGTTTATTTCACCTAAGAAACATTTTACAAGCAAGTAAACATACAAACAAGGTGGTTCAAAAGAACTTCAAATTAAATGCATACACATATGCATGCCTTCATAATTTTAATTATTAAAGTTTTTGTTAACCCTAATTTTGATAATTAGAGTTTGATGATTTAAGTTTAATATTTTTGGGATGTTACAAACCATCCCCCTTAAAAAAAATCTCGTCCCGAGATTTGAAAAAGGACGAAAAGATTACCTAGGATTTGAAGAGATCGGGAAACTCCGTCCTGATGTGATCTTCGCGTTCCCAGGTAGCATCCTCTTCTGTGTGGTTGCTCCACTGAATCTTGAGAAACTTGATGCTTCAGGTTCGGGTAGTTCGAAAAGCTTCTTCCAAAATACGGATGGGTACTTCGGGATAGGTCAGGTCATCGTTGATCTCTATGGTCTGATGATCGATATTCTTGAACACTTTGGTCTTCTCGGGGACTTCGAGACACTTGCGAAGTAACGAGATATGGAACACATTGTGCACGGCTGACATCTCTTCGGGTAGTTCCAATTGATACGACACTTCTCCTCGACGGTTCAGAATTTTGAAAGGTCCGATATACCTGGGGGCTAACTTTCCTTTGAGTTGGAAACGCTGCATTCCCTTTAATGGCGACACTTTCAGATAAACAAAATCTCCTATGTTGAAGTCGAGGTCTCAACGTCTCTTGTCGGCGTAACTCTTCTGTCGGGATTGGGCGGTCTTGAGGTGCTCACGAATCTTGTGAACCTTCTCTTCTGCTTCTCGTAGGATGTCGGGTCCGAAGATTTGACTCTCTCCTCTTTCGGCCAGTTCAAAGGGGTGCGACACTTCCTTCCGTACATGAATTCAAATGAGGCCATTTGCAAACTGGCTTGATAACTGTTGTTGTATGAAAATTCTGCAAACGGCAGACAGTCTTCCCACTTGGATCCATATTCTAACACGCATGCTCTCAGCATATCTTCGAGTATTTGATTTACTCGCTCTGTTTGTCCATCGGTCTGAGGGTGATACGCGGTGCTGAAATCTAGACGGGTTCCTAAACCTTCTTGGACTTTCTTCCAGAATCTCGAGGTAAACTGAGTTCCTCGATCTGATACGATGTTCTTGGGGACTCCGTGCAAACTGATGATTCTAGCGATGTATAACTCCGCTGATTTCGAACTCTGATATGTGGTCTTGACGGGCAAGAAATGGGCGACTTTGGACAATCTTTCCACTATGACCCAGATAGAGTCATTTCCCCTACTAGAAGTAGGTAGTCTAGTGATAAAGTCCATTCCTACAGAATCCCATTTCCATTCCGGAATCTGCAAGGGTTGGAACAATCCAGCGGGTCTTTGATGTCCTGCCTTGACTCGCTGACATATATCACACTTGGCGATATAGCTTCCGATTTCTCTCTTCATCTTATGCCACCAAAATTGCTCTTTTAAATCTTGATACATCTTAGTTCCTCCGGGATGGATAGAATAAAGAGTATCATGAGCCTCCTTCAAAATAACTCCTTTCAACTCGGAATCTGCTAGTACACAAAGGCGTCCTTTGTACCACAAAACTCCTTCTTCGTCCTCGGTGAATCCGGGTACTTTGCTTCCGACACTGACGCTTGATTCCGTCAATACTGGCATTTCCCTTCTGCGCCTCTTTAATCTGACTGATCAAAGTGGGCTGGAGTTCTATGCTAGCCAGAAATCCTTCACTTACTAATTCCATCCGAAAATCTTCTAGCTCTTTGTGCAGACTTGGTTGCTCCTTCAAAATCATGGAGTTCAAGCGGCACGGCAATCTGCTAAGGGCGTCGGCTACTACGTTGGCTTTACCAGGGTGATAGTGAATGTCCAGATCGTAATCCTTGATTAGCTCAATCCATCTTCGCTGCCTCATATTCAGCTCCTTCTGAGTGAATATATACTTTAGGCTCTTGTGATCCGAATAAATCTCACAACGGTTTCCCATCAGGTAATGTCTCCATGTCTTCAGGGCTAGAACTACAGCTGCGAGTTCGAGGTCATGGGTTGGGTAGTTTTGCTCATGTTGCTTCAATTGTCGATATAGATAAGATATAACTTTGCCTTCTTGCATTAGCACACATCCGAGACCAATCTTGGATGCATCACAATACACATCGAAGGGCTTCTTGATATCCGGCATGATCAAGATTGGGGCTGAAATCAATCTCCTCTTGAGTTCTTGAAAACTCGCTTCACACTTGTCGGTCCATTCAAACTTCTTGTCCTTCTTCAGCAATTGGGTCATGGGTCTGGCGATACTCGATAATCCTTCTACGAATTTGCGGTAATATCCCGCCAATCCGAGAAATGCATGAACTTGGGTTTGAGTAGTTGGGGCTTGCCAATCTTCTACGTCTTTCACTTTGGTAGGGTCAACGGCAATTCCTCCGGCTGATACAATGTGACCGAGGAATCCTACCTCCTGTAACCAGAATTCACATTTGCTAAACTTTGCATACAGCTGATGCTCTCTAAGGGTTCCAAGAATGGTCCTTAGGTGTAGCTCATGTTCTTCTTCTGATTTGGAATAAATCAGAATGTCATCAATGAAAACAATGACAAACTTATCCAGGAAGTCCATAAAAATCTTATTCATGAGATTCATGAAATAAGCGGGGGCATTGGTTAATCCGAAAGACATGACCATATACTCATATAATCCATATCTGGTGGTAAAGGCAGTCTTTGGAATATCCTCTGCATGAATTTTGAGTTGATGATAGCCAGTCCTAAGATCAATCTTAGAAAACACTTTGGCACCAGTCAACTGATCAAACAAATCTTGTATCTTGGGCAAGGGGTACTTGTTCTTGATGGTGACATCATTCAATTTCCGATAATCCGTACACAAACGGTTACCTCCATCCTTCTTGTCCACAAACAAGACAGGTGATCTCCAAGGTGACGCACTTGGTTGAATCAATCCAATTTCCAGCATGGAATCTAGTTGCTTCTTCAGTTCTGCGAGCTCTGACGGGTTCATACTATAGGGTCTCTGGGCTATGGGTCCGGTTCCAGAAATTAGTTCAATGATAAACTCGATATCCCGATCTGGGGGCATACCGGGCAAAACATCTGGAAATACATCGGGGTATTCACAGACTATCCGGACTTGGTCAATGGTAGGTTGGGCTATACTCGTGATGCATTTGAATTGGTGAGGTAAGGTTTCAGATATATGCTCGACTAATATTCCGGCGGTACTGGTCATGGTTATGACTTTCTTGGCACAGTCAATTAATCCTTTTTGTTTGGACATCCAATCCATTCCTAGTACTACTTCCAAACCTTTAGTTCCAAGTACTATAAGATTTGCATAAAAATCTATGCCATGGATTCGGATAGGGACGGCTTTGCAAATTTTCCTAGCCTTGGTGGTTGATCCAGGAATTTGAACAATCATAACATGCTTCGATTTGGTTGGTTGAATTTTACTAGTGCAGGCAAATTCTTCGGTGACAAATGAGTGCGATGCACTAGAATCAAACAACACTCGTGCAAGTACTGAATTAACAGAAAACATACCCAGCACGACGTCTGGCGCTTCCTGAGCTTCTTCAGCATGCATGAGAAAAAGACGGCCATTGCGGTTGAGCAAATTCCCTGGGGAAAATCTTCTTCCTGGCTGAACACGACGCTGCTGCTGAGCTGGGACATTGGTATTGGGGGTTGTAGCATTCTTCTTGTTGGGGCACTCGTTGGAATAGTGGCCTTTATTTCCACAGTCATAACAGGTCACTTGCGACTTGTCCTTGGCTGCTACTGTACAAGATTGCTTCCGATCCTCGGGCAGTGTTGGTGTTGGCGGTAACATTGTTGTTGTTGAACTTGGGTGGGGCACGATTGAAATTGCTAGAGTTGCCGGGGTTGTTGTGATTTCCTCCGGGTCTAGGGTTTCCACCGGTTGGGATAGGCCTGACGGTTCATCGGGGTCCATTGGTCCTTGGGGCAAATCCTGGAGATGGGTTAGGGCGATACTTTGGGGTCTGATGGGTTCCTGGCTGATGCATCATACGACGCTTGCGGATCTCATTGGCTTGGTTGATCTTTCCTTCCATCTGGATAGCAGAGTCGACAAGGGCTTCAATATCCGCAAAGGGGATATTGACTAACACCGTCTGCATCTCATCATGCAGACCATTCAGGAATCTTTCTTTCTTCTTGGCTTTGTCTATTTCATCCGGCATACCTAGCTAATGACAAAAATTTGTCACGGTATTCCACTACAGTCATCCTTCCTTGCTTCAGCTCTCTGAACTCGTCTCTCATTCTCTTGATCAAACCCGGTGGCACATGGGTTCTGCTAAACTTGACCTTGAATTCCTCCCAGGTCATCATCTGGCCTCCGGTCATTGCGCGAACACTGTTCCACCATGCTCTGGCATCTCCGGCTAGATAGTGGGTGGCGAACAGGACTTTCTTGTTGGCTTCCACTCCGGCTACTTCTAAGTTATTTTCCATGGTTTGCAGCCAATCATCAGCGTCTAGGGGCTCTTCAGACTTAGTGAAAACAGGTGGGTTGGTATTCTGGAAGTTCTTGATCTTAGATCCGTGGTTGTCCTGATTTCCGTGGCCTTGGTTGTTGTGGGCTAGCTGGGCTATCTGCTGAAGGGTGGATAGGTTGGCTTGACGTTCCGCTCTTTCAGCTTCACGGTCAGAAGTCAACATTTGCAGTATCTGCAACATCGGGTCTGGGGTTGAACCACTTCCTCCACGTGGCATCTGAAGATTTAGATAGATCATGAGAAAAGAGGGAAATTTCTAAAGTTTTGGGTCTTTAAAAAAATTAAAGTTTGACTCAGATTTTCTTGCAACTTGCTTTTTCATTCATTCATTCATTCATTCATTCATAGCACCCGATACAACACACACCACAACAAAGAAAAACGGATGGTTTTAAGAACCATTCTGAGAACTACGATACAGTGGGACCGAATACTATTCACTGCGCTAGTGCTCAAGTGATACTACTCCTCAGAATCTGTGGCTTCGTCATCTTCATCGTCATCGATGAAGGCGAAATCGTCCTCATCGGTGAAGAAATCCATAGCCTGATCTTCCAAAAAATCATCATCATCGCTGAGATAGGAGTAGGGGTCTCCACGAAGATCCTCTCCGGCATTCTCCCTTTCCTCCAACTGCATGTCTCTCTCGTGGATGGTCTCCTCTAGAGATGAGATGCGGTGGCGAAGACGGGCAATAATGCGCTCCTTCTTGTCGAGCTGACGGCGGTGGGACTTGCGATCCTTTGCTAGCAGGGCGATGGTCTGGTCCTTCGTCTTGATGATGGCAGACTTGTGGTTGCAGTAGTCACGGTAGTTGTCCAACTCCTGCTGACGATCGTACATCATGAAGCTAAGGTGGTCCAATTGGGTCTTCAGCTCGGGGTGGTATGGGGCTTCCAGTGGTTGTCCATTAGCATCACGCCTTGGGCAAAACTCAAAGCGAGTACCCTTTATCTGATTGATGCTCTGCCCACACAGACGAGAAAGAGCTTCCTGCATGGCTCTGGCAAGTCCATCGAGCCATTTGTTCTCTCTTAAGGTAAATTGAATTCCCTCAGCAGTGGGAGGTTCAATCTTTCCTCGGAGACTTGCAACAATTAGCCACTGCAGATCTTCTCCTCCTTGATCATTGAGCTGAGCTCCGAAGAACTCGGGGTGCGGACGCTCCAGAAGTTCTGAAAGCTGGTCCAAATCCCTCTCAAAGATCAGGTCTCCTCCATTCCCCAGTTGGTAAAACTTGTTGTACTTCACGTCCATCTATAAGAATATAGGATGAGTAAGTTAGTAGAGTGATTAAGTGTGTCAAAATTTTATGTATTTTGCAAGAGTTTTTGGAGGAACATGACTTTTTATGAAAGAATAAAAGGGATAAGAATGAGAATAAGTTTTTGTAAATATTTGTTTTCTTTGGTTTTGGAAAATAAGTTTTTGGTTTAGACGTCCAGCCTAACTAGGGTCTCCTATGGTCAGGATGGCTCTGATACCAACTTGTCAACACCCGGATTTTTAATCCCAGATGCATGTTATGCCATACATCACAATCCCAGGATTACCATTTTTGCGAGACATAACAGAATTGGATACCATAGTACATCATCCATTACAAACGATACATAAGTGCTTACACAAATAGGGATCTCATGATCCAGTTCTTAATACAACATCAAGCAGTGGAATACGTAATAATAACGGTAGCGTAGGCGAAGCTCCATCTTCGGGGTCACCGGCAATGCTGACGATGGGAGATGATCCTAGTTGTCGTAACCTTCCTGGGGTCCATCCTCCAGGTACTCCTCTTCATAGTCTGGCCATGGGAATAGCCAGGGACAAAGCCATGAGTACTCTTTAAGTACTCGCAAACTAGTACTAACAGGTAAAGGGGTTTTGGGATAATAGGACACTAGGCTCTAGGGTTGTTTTGCAAAAGCCAGATTTATCCCTACTAAGTTTAGAGGCAACGAATGCTCGTCACAATTTTATAACTCCTAAGTGGGAACTTGTATTTCATATCACAACTCTGTTGTGGTCAAGTCAAAGTTTCAAATCATTTCACAAGTCATTTTGAAAAGTCTGACGGGGGAACAGTAGCCACTCCAACTGTCCATAATCATGACGCGGTTATTCAATAGTTTGACACTGCAGAGATTGTACACTTTCACCACAACATTCGATACATCCGTCAGAACAAATCCTGAATTCACCATACTCGATATGGATAATCAATCCTAACCTTTCGATTACACGCCTAGTATAAGCACCTCTCCTGTGAGTTTGGCCTCCCAACCATGACCAACTGTCATCTTGGGTACTGCACAGGTGGACAATCTTCACAAGGTAGCCTCAGCTCAGACCTTGGCCGTGAGGGAACTAATACTAAGGTATATAAGTTTCTAGTCAAGCCCTACCCAATCTTCGGGTATTGTGGTTGTACGATAAAATTGGAATGGTATCGCATCCAGACAACCATCAGTTTTAGAAAGGGCTAAGGCTCATGCCTCATCGTTTTCATCACCAAAATCATCAGGTGTTTGGAAACACATGTCCAAAACTTTTCAATAGAATTATCCATCATTCCAAGGTTTTCATAACCATTTTTCCACCAAGTATTCCCATCTAAAGTTGATCAAGTTTTATGCTTAGCACTAGCATCTACAGGTGGGGGTAAGCAATAATGAGGGGTGGTAAACTAGTGGAGTTCTAACTAAGTTCAATCTCATGCCTTAAGATGACATCAAGATTATCTAGCTTAGGACAAATTTTATGCTCTTTATGCAACCTTCAGATATCTTTCTAGTATCTATAATTAACTTAAGTAAACTCTAAGGAATAGCTTTGATAAAGAAATAAAGTATAAAGCTTGTAAGTAAAAGCTAGGATTGGTTGGTCAAGTGGGTTGGATCATATATGCTTAAGGCATATAGTGGGCAGAGTAACAAGTAGTGGTTTGTGGAATCAGTAGGGTATCTTGCAAGGGTTAGCTTGCATTGGTCCACTTAGTTAATAAAGCTTGCACCATATCAGTATAAGCTTGCTAGATTGCAAGTGTTAGCTTGCAAGGTTAATAGCTTGCACATTCAAATAGTAGTATTAGGCTTACCTTGTGTAGAGCAGTGGTTGAAGTTCTCCTCGGCTTCTTCTTCGTAGTATCCTCCTTCCTCCTCGTATCCTTGGTCGGTACTAGCGTCTATGAATAAATACGAGGTACACAATCACCAAACAATACTTAAATACTTGCAATCATCACACATAAGGGTCCTATAGATGATCTAACATCATCACTAACATTACAAGACTAAAGCTTGGTTTAATTATTTTTATTTTTAGAAAAGTAATTTCTACTCATTGAAAAACTACTTAAGATTTAATATTCTCCAAACCAAACATGGGATCATGTTGACACATGTCATCACCACATATTTTAGTCCATGGGAATATGATTTAAAGTGGTGTCACAATTTAATAAGGTTTTACCCTTTTATTTTAATTATTTAAAGTGGCTAGAAATGCCTATGTAGCATTCTTTTATTACTTAAACATTATTTCTGAAGGTAAACCTATATATTTTTATATATTCTGAAAGTTATGGTTAAATATGATTTTTGAGAGTTGGAATCAACTCAAAAGCTATTATGGTTTAAATTTGAAAAATGTTTGAATGCAGAAAAGATTCTGCCTTGTTATTTTTACCATGGGTGATCTATAGATCCAAATGACTTGAATCCAACGGGCTTGGATTTAGCATTCTGGGTTGATTTTTGAAGTTGGGTACAGAAGTGAGTTTGAAACAAAATGAAAAAGGTTTAATTCAAATAACTGGGCTGCGCGGGAAAAGTTAACGGGCCGGCCTGCTAAGCGCAGTGCTCCCGCGGGCTGCTTAAGTGGGTGTCCCCACTCGTCAGTGAGACAGGGAGGGGCAAAGCGGTACGTGGCGATGTGGATCGTTCGATCTAGTTCTAATCCAACGGCTGAGAGTCATCATCGACGCGAGGCAACGCCGGCGAGAAAGAAACCTAGCGCAGCCAGTGAGGGTTGCTGGGGGCTCACCGGGGTGCAAAGTAGGGTCGGCGAGAGGCGAGCACTAAGTCGACAACGGCGAACTCAGGGGTGGTCGCGACAGCTCCTAGGGTGGACGAAATCGATGGCGCCCTTGTTCTCCAGAGGCGGCGGGCTCTGGTGAAATTCCGGCGAGGTGGTGCTCGCCTTGCTCTGGGAACGGTGTGGCACGATCAGTGAGGAGAGGGGAGTGAGATGGTGTGAAGAAATCGAGCGGGGGTGGCCTCTATTTATAGTTGAGCGAGGGGACCGATGGGGCGCACTGTGAGCTCGTCGGGGGCGATGTTACAGGCGGCTATTGGCATGGGCGAAGGTAGGGGGCGGTGCGGTGTTCCCTGGCGATGCTCAACGACATGGTTTTGAGGCGTGGGGTGGTGCGGTTTGGTTTGGAACATGCGACGCTCTGCGTGGCAGAGGCGGCGTCTTCGACGGCGAGCGGTGGTCAGCGTCCACGGGCGGCTAACGAGGATGTCCGTGGTCTCTGGGTCGGTGGGGATTGTGTATGCACGCGGTGAGGGCGGCGCGTGGTCTGTGGGCGCTGGTCGAGGGTGGCGCTCTGGCGCACGCTCGGCATGGTTGCTGGCGAGGTTGGCATGGTTCGTGCGTGTGGTCCAGGAATTGGCAACGCTCGCGGCTGGGACAGTGAGTGGCAGTGGACGGTGGGCTGCCTCCCAGACATGCTGGCTAGGCTTGCTTTTCTTCCTAGCTTGCTGTCGACATGGGGGTGACATGGGTGTGCTCGGCTGTTCACCATTTATGGCAATGCCAAGCTTACAGTGATGCTACGGGTTAGTTTAGGTTGTTAGATGATCTACTAAGGCTAGTGGTGTCCAGAGAGGGAACAAGTTAGGCTTCAATCACTGCTCACTATAGTGTTTAGATTTTGTATGATTTGTGTCTGCAACCTATTTGATGAAATGGCCGCATGAAATCAAGTTTTGAATTTTGAAAAGATTTTTGGTGGGTTTGCTAGATTGGTGCTAGTGAGTCTGCAGATGATTGGGTTTTGAAAGTGGAGCTTGTTTGAGTGGTTTTTGAAAAAGTGGGATCTTCCCATATGATAAAGATTCAATTTTGAATTGTCATTTAAACTACTCCCTCCGATCCATATTACTTGTCACAAAAATGGATGAATCTAGACATGTTTTAGTGCTAGATACATCCATTTCAACGACAAGTAATATGGATTAGAGGGAGTATGCATTTGAAAGTTTCTGGATGATCACAAAGTGGGCCTTGATACCTTGTTATGAGTATATTCAAGGGGTGCAAAGATCCAGAAAAGTTTCCATTAGGTTATGAAAGTTTGAGACAGCCAAAGTAGGCATGGGAGTTCAATTGGTCAAAATGACCATTCCTTTATTTTATTGGTTTTGATTTATTTGTCTTTAGGAAAAGTTTGGGAAATGTTTAGATGATGTTTATTTCACCTAAGAAACATTTTACAAGCAAGGAAACATACAAACATGGTGGTTCAAAAGAATTTCAAATTAAATGCATACACATATGCATGCCTTCATAATTTTAATTAGAAAAGTTTTTGTTAACCCTAATTTTGATGATTAGAGTTTGATGATTTAAGTTTAATATTTTTGGGATGTTACACTTGACCATCCCTGGTAGCTCATGCCTGCACCGCGAAGCCCGATGTCCCCTTCAGTGTCGAGCCCGTCTCGGTCTCCTTGCGTGTGTGTGCTCCTGTGTTTGTGTTTGGAGATGTTAGGGACAAACCAAGTACAAGTTGATCCGAGGCTGAAATGAAGACACTGATTCCAACTGTGTGAATCTAGTGTGGCAATGTTGATGCTATGTGAAAAACCGCAACCTTGCCGAACAATATCCACATGGACCCAGGCAAACCCCAGGAACCACCGGCGCTTGAACCCGAGAGAACCACGTCGAGGACCTATGGTACCCGATGATCGACATCGGGTCGGTACATCAAGACCTCCATCATGGAACATCAATGCCCTATTCCCGGAGTTCGAAGACCGATTCCGTCGAACACCTCCGAGCCCCCAAGATTGTCGAACCCCATGTGTGACCCCTTTCCTCGAAGCCCTATTTTATAAATAATATATATACTTGTTGCATTTAAATTGTCATACTCGCATACATATTGTGTGGTTTGGGGGCCTTATGCCGATTCACCTCAATTAAACATGGAGGCCATATGTGGGCGAATCTAGTCTAATATTGGCCCCATTTAAATTTGTGTAGCGAACTGGTGCGATATTTTCCCTTGTTAAGCAAACATTTAAACTGCGGGTATCGAAACAACTAGAACGATATAATTAATTGTCGGGACCCCGGTTCCACTTAATATTGCCTAATTGCATCGCATCTTTGCCATGTCATACATCATACATATATCATGCCCGATCTTCTGCCGTAGTATTAAATAGTGCATCCGGTGTTTCTTTTAGTGCTTTTCTTCTTCATGGATTAGGCCGATGAGTTGATGCGAGTGTCGACCCGATCTTCGGATGAACCTTCAGTAATGTTTTCAGGCGAGCGTTCTTCCTCTTTCTACCTATTTTACATTTATAGTCTTTATTTCCTCCTGTTGATCTATTGCTATCTATGTTGTGATGCTATAGATTCCGTACCCCGTTATACTTCCCTGCAGCCCTTATATTGCCATGGACACATCCTATTACCTGTTGTTTGGTAGATAGTCGGCCTTGCGAGTCGTAGTTGATTGCGCAGGTGATGTGTCGCATCATCGATCTTCCATAGTTGTTGGAGTAATGCCGCATGTTTAATGTTGGAGATGATCATGGCTTTAATTACCGTTTAATAACTAAAATTGAAGTAGGTAAATAATGCAGAGGCACGGGTGGGCAATAGATGTTATTTGGTTTTTAACCATCCACTTGTGTCCCCGTAAGACCCCGAGTACTTGATACCTGTTCTTTGAATATTTGCACTATCCGCATGTGGGACCATGAATCCCCCTAACCCTAGCTTGAGTCATATTTAATTCCTTGGGGCCACAAAGTAGTTTGGGGCTTTATTACTATCCTGTACATATGCCAAACTTTACTGCTTTATTTACGATTACGCGTGGAGCGCCATACTGTTTAGGTAAGTGGAATGTTTCCGCGGTATCGTCAAGCCCAGTCACACTTTCGGGTTCCCAGTCGTTTACAGCCATTGACACAAACCTCTAGGTCCGTCTCGGAGCCGGCCAACTTCGTCGCGGGTTGCTTAGTGGGGTGGCCCCCTGAAATCAAATATGAATCTTGTGAATGTTCTATCGTGATGCCTCGTTGGGTTTTCATTTGGTTTTTTCCGAGGTTGATCGTAAGTTGCTATTATTTGTGCCCCCCTACAGGGTAAAACTTTCTGAAAGCCGTGTGCGCGGTTATGGACGACTTGGAGCACAGTATCTCGATCATAGACAACTATAACTAAAGTAGTGCTATGAATTTGACTTTATAATGACTAGTAGTCAGCTTCACTACAACGGAATGGCTAAATAAAAGTACCAACAACTGCTGGTTTTGTGATGTCTCATGGTATATGTATTTGACTAGTAAGTATTGCAACTACAATGGAATGGCTAAATAAAAGTATCAACAACTACTGGTTTTGGGATGCCTCATGCTATATGTATCTGACTAGTAAGTATTGCAACTACAACAGAATGGTTAACTAAAACTGCCCACTTTTAATAATATCAGGATGACTCATGCTATCTATATCTGACTAGTAATTGCCGCAACTATAACGGAATGAATAAAACTGTCAACTGTGTGATTTCCTCGGTTGACTTCCTCGTTTGGTCTCGAGGGGGAAATACTAGGATGGGTATGCTTGGTGATAGTTTCTGGATTGGATCCGAATAGGTCTTTCTTATCCCTATCTGATAGCCGCCAGTTGTATTGAGTCTCTATAGGTTGTTTAGTGCATGCTGCGCTGCCTCTTCAGTCCACCATACCTATGTAGGCGAGGACCGCCGAATTCTTGTCTCATGCAATCGCCTCGATCGACCGCTCTCTTTTTCTTTTGCCCTTTGTCGGCACCCCTTTTGTTTAAGCAGGTTTTGAGATCGACGTCGTTAGCAGGGTTACCCTTCCGGCTTGGCCTGGGCAGGGTTATGGACGCCATTGTTTATTCTTCAGGGCTCTTAGCTCAATTTGTATCTTGTCCGTACTCGAACGCTGTATCATTTTAAAGGTGATTTGGATCTTTGTATTGTATATCTGTATTCTTGACTCTCTGAGTCATTGTTGTACATATCTGTTCTGTGGGTTCCATCGTGGACTATTGTGTAATGGTATTACTTCCTTTTCCACCCGCACGAAAGTGCATGGTGGGCACCTTTGAATCGTTTCTATGCGGGTTTGGCAGGAATCGCTGAAACTTGCATAGGGCCGATCTAGAGGGTGTATAGAGTGGTATCAGAGCTCAGCAGTTACGATACCCCACTGGTCCATCTTGTAGGATAACCTAGCTAACGGCCGTGGTAGAGTGTCAAAACTATTTTAAAAATCGGTTGGATAGATCTGATTAGGTTTGCCTTTACTCCTTACCCCTCTGTTTTTCTCCTCTTACCTTTGCGTGTTTTTAATCTGCTCTCTTATCTTTTCTTTAGTCTAGGAATTCTCGTGGTTGGGTTTTTGTCGTACCTTCAGGGTTTCACTTCCTCCTCTTGTAACGGTGCTTCGACATCCGTCATTCATGCTATCTAATGAATCTTTCATCTGTTGTACCTTTTAGTGGACCGAAAATCACTAATTTTTTTCTTTCTATCCTTCGGTGTTTTCCGATACGACAAAGTCATCTACATCAGATCTAATGAGAATTTCCATCCCTCCTTTGTTTCCGAACCACGCTTATTGAGATCTTCAGTCTGAATTCCGAGAGTTGGTTGCATAATTCTCCTATTCATGTACATAGTAATGCTTTGGGTGCGCGATGGACTGATCACCATCCGACTACTCTTATAATTCGCTTCGTACATTGAATCAGTGGATCAAGCAATTTTACTCCTTCCATAGAAGTTAGAGGTGGCCTTATCTTTTGATACCTTTACCTTCGTCCTTTGTTCTCCAGAGAATTATCTCGACGAATGTGATCAACGACCCCATGTTGGTGGTGTCACTGATTTCATGGAGTAAGAATCCTTGTTAGTGGTGTCGCGAAGATACACATGAAGCGAGAAGACTTTGATCGTGGGCCTTCTTTCCCGTACCATGAGGCGGATCTCGAGGGCGAGATCCATTGTTAGTGGTGTCGAATTGTAGCACCCCGGGTAAATCCACTACTAGAAAAGCGCTTGCATTTTAGCATCATCATGTTATCATGCATATGTCTGTATAAAACTATTTCCAAAAAGTCTATTTTTATTTCTACATTAGTCCTTTCTTTATCTCAAACTAAAATCCTAGTCTCTGAATATTTTGATTATATAAAACTACTTACAAATATTTTATTAAAAAAATGAAAACAAATAAAATAAATCAAATCGTTTTGTCTAGAGACAGCCACCGGTCAAGCCCAAGGCCCAACCGTCAGCCGTCTACCACCTAGATAAACTCTAATCTACATCAAACCCTAAACCCCACCCCACACCTATCCCTGGCAGCCGCCGCCACCCATTGCACGCGTCCTTCCGCGGTCAAACCCCCGCAATCCACCCCCAATTCCACTCCCCGCCGCTAGAACCCCACCTGCCCGCTACCCTGGGTCACTCCCACGTGACCGCCCTCACCAACCACTCCCCACGGGACCCACCCCGACGTGTTCGACCCTCGCCTCTCTTGCTCTCTCTCGCCTCGCTCCCTGCCCACGCTCACTAGCGACAACCGTCGCTCGACCCCACTCTATCTCTCTTCCCCCGTGACCCATCTTCCTCCCTCCACGCACCAGGGAGCCATCGCCGGCAAGCCTCCCTGCTGCGTCTGCGCCGACGCCCTCAACCGCCTCTTCTCAGTCCTCCTGGCCCCCTTTCGGCCTCCTAGCCTGGAGTCACCGCCTCCACCCCGTTCTCCAGCCGCCGCCACCTCGGGATCCCGCGCCGACCCTGCAAGCCGCTGCCCGGCAGACTGCACCGCTACCAACGGCCCCCTCTCCGACCGTCCCTCTCAGACACCGCTTCACCGGCCCGTTCTCTCCCTTCTCGCGCCAGGCGCCACCTTCCCGTGCTTGCCCTCGACCCCCGCCTCGCCCTGGCCTCTCTCTGCAGCGCCACGGCCAAGCCCTCGTCGCCGAGCGTCTCCTGCTTGTCTTGCGCCCCGTGTCTCCGTCTCCCGCCGCTGGTCGTCGGCGCCCCACGCCGCCGGGCGCCCCACCTTCCTCTCTGGCCACCTGTCGCCTTAACCATCCCCGATAGCTACTGCCTGCACCGCGGAAGCCCGATGTCCCCTTCAGTGTCGAGCCCGTCTCGGTCTCCTTGCATGTGTGTGCTCCTGTGTTTGCGTTTGGAGATGCTAGGGACAAACCAAGTACATGTTGATCCGAGGCTGAAATGAAGACATTGATTCCAACTTGTGAATCTACTGTGGAAATGTTGATGCTATGTGAAAAACCGCAACCTCGACGAACAAGATCCACATGCACCCAGGCAAACCCCAGGAACCACCGGCGCTTGAACCCGAGAGAACCACACCGAGAACCTATGGTACCCAAAGATCGACATCGGGCCGGTGCATCAAGACCTCCTTCATGGAACATCAATGCCCCATTCCCGGAGTTCGAAGACCGATTCCGTCGAACCCCTCCGAGGCACCAAGATCGTCGAACCCCATGTGTGACCCCTTTCCTCGAAGCCCTATTTTATAAATAATATATATACTTGTTGCATTTAAATTGTCATACTCGCATACATATTGTGTGGTTTGGGAGCCTTATGCCGATTCACCTCAATTAAACATGGAGGCCATATGCAGGCGAATCTAGTCTAATATTGGCTCCATTTAAATTTGTGTAGCGAACCAGTGCGATATTTTCCCTTGTTAAGCCAACATTTAAATTGCGGGTATCTAAACAACTAGAACGATATAATTAATTTTCGGGACCCCGGTTCCACTTAATATTGCCTAATTGCATCGCATCTTTGCCATGTCATACATCATACATGCATCATGCCCGATCTTTTGTCGTAGTATTAAATAGTGCATCCGGTGTTTCTTTTAGTGCTTTGCTTCTCCACGGATTAGGCTGATGAGTTGATGAGAGTGTCGACCCGATCTTCGGATGAACCTTCAGTAATTTTTTCAGGCGAGCATTCTTCCTCTTTCTACCTATTTTACATTTATAGTCTTTATTTCCTCCTGTTGATCTATTTCTATCTGTGTTGTGATGCTATAGATTCCGTACCCCGTTATACTTCCCTGCAGCCCTTATATTTCCATGGAGACATCCTATTACCTGTTGTTTGATAGATAGTCGGCCTTACGAGTCGTAGTTGCTTGCGCAGGTGATGTGTCGCGTCATCGATCTTCCACAGTTGTTGGAGTAATGCCGCATGTTTAATGTTGGAGATGATCATGGCTTTAATTACCGTTTAATAACTAAAATTGAAGTAGGTAAATAATGCAGAGGCACAGGTGGGCAATAGATGTTATTTGGTTTTTAACCATTCACTTGTGTCCCGTAGGACCCCGAGTACTTGATACATGTTCTTTGAATATTCGCACTATCGGCATGTGGGACCATGAATCCCCCTAGCCCTAGCTTGAGTCATATTTAATTCCTTGGGGCCACAAAGTAGTTTGGGTCTTTATTACTATCATGTACTTATGCCATTCTTTACTGCTTTATTTATGATTGCGCGTGGAGCGCCTGTACTGTTTAGGTAAGTGGAATATTTCCGCGGTATCGACAAGCCTAGTCACACTTTCGGGTTCCCAGTCGTTTACAACCATTGACACAAACCTCTAGGTCCGTCTCGGAGCCGGCCAACTTCGTCGCGGGTTGCTTAGTGGGGTGGCCCCCTGAAATCAAATATGAATCTTGCGAATGTTCTGTCGTGATGCCTTGTTGGGTTTTCATGTGGTTTTTTCCGAGGTTGATCGTGCATGTGTTGCTATTTGTGCCCCCTGCAGGGTAAAACTTTCTGAAAGCCATGTGCGCGGTTATGGACGACTTGGAGAACAGTATCTCGATCATAGACAACTATAACTAAAGTAGTGCTATAAATTTGACTTTATAATGACTAGTAATCAGCTTCACTACAATAAATGGCTATATAAAAGTACCAACAACTGCTGGTTTTGAGATGTCTCATGGTATATGTATTTGACTAGTAAGTATTGCAACTACAACAGAATGGCTAAATAAAAGTATCAACAACTGCTGGTTTTGGTAT
The DNA here is from genome assembly GCA_023614405.1 of Avena insularis. Taxonomy (NCBI): domain Eukaryota; kingdom Viridiplantae; phylum Streptophyta; class Magnoliopsida; order Poales; family Poaceae; genus Avena; species Avena insularis. The sequence goes on from CM042697.1 coordinate 361,742,793, forward strand.
GCCTCATGCTATATGTATTTGACTAGTAAGTATTGCAACTATAAAGGAAGGGTTAACTAAAACTGCCTACTGTTTATAATATCAGGATGACTCATGCTATCTATATCTAACTAGTAATTGCCGCAACTATAACGGAATGAATAAAACTTCCAACTGTGCGAGTTCCTCGGTTGACTTCCTCGTTTGGTCTCGAGGGGGAAATACTAGGATGGGTATGCTTGGTGATAATTTCAGGATTGGATCCGAATAGGTCTTTCTTATCCCTATCTGATAGCCGCCAGTTGTATTGAGTCTCTATAGGTTGTTTAGTGCATGCTGCGCCGCCGCTTCAGTCCACCATACCTATGTAGGCGAGGACCGCCGAATTCTAGTCTCGCCGTGTACTGGCCTCAGTACTGACCGCTCTCTTTTTCCTTTGCCCTTTGTCGGCACCCCTTTTGTTTAAGCAGGTTTTGAGATCGACGTCGTTAGCAGAGTTACCCTTCCGGCTTGGCCTGGGCAGGGTTATGGACGCCATTGGTTATTCTTCAGGGCTCTTAGCTCAATTTGCATCTTGTCCGTACTCACACGCTGTATCGTTTTAAAGGTGATTTGGATCTTTGTATTGTATATATGTATTCTTGACTCTTTGAGTCATTGTTGTATATATCTGTTCTATGGGTTCCATCGTGGACTATTGTGTAATGGTATTACTTCATTTTCCACCTGCACGAAAGTGCCTGGTGGTCACCTTTGAGTCATTTCTATGCGGGTTTGGCAGGAATCTCTGAAACTTGCATAGGGTCGATCCGGAGGGTGTTACAAAACACCACTTCGTAACTGGGTGGTTATAAAGGTGGCATTGAGTATTCAGAAAGTATGTGTTGAGGAACATGGATCAAGAGTGAGATTTGTCCATCCAGATGACGGATAGATATACTCTAGGCCCTCTCGGTGGAATGTCATCCAATTGTCTTGCAAGCATGTGACTGGCTCACAAGGGATCGAATATCATAGGAACGAGTAAAGAGTACTTATCGGTAACGAGGTTGAACTAGGTATGCAGAGATACCGACGATCAAACCTCGGATAAGTAAAGTATCGCGAGACAAAGGGAAATTGGTATCGTATGTAAAGGGTTCATTTGATCACAAATTAATCATAGACATATGTGGGAACCATATGAATTTCAAGATTCCTCTATTGGTTATTGATCGGAGAAGAGTCTCGATCATGTCTGCATAATTCACGAACCATAGGGATACACACTTAAGGATTCGATTGAAGGGAATATGCCCTGAGAGGCAATAATAAAGTGGTTATTATGTATATTCCAAGTATATGATAGATGTTTATTTTGCATGCTATAATTGTATTAATACGGAAACGTTAATACATGTGTGTTTAGTAAACAAATAGAAAGTTCCTAGTTATGCCCCTCTTATAAACTAGCTCGTTGATTAACAAGATGATCAAGGTTTCCTGATCATGGACATTGTATGTTGTTAATAATGAGGTCACGATATGATTGGAATGGTGTGATGAACATTCATCCGAAGTATATCACTATGATCAGAGTCATTGAGTTTATATTGCTATAACACCATACGAAGTAGTCCTAATCCTTAGACCATGAGATCATGTCAATCACTAACACTAGAAGAGTATCTTGATAACATCAAATGTCACACCGTAACAGGGTGATTATAAAGATGGGTTTAGTGCTACTAAAGTGTTATGTTGAGGACCATGGATCAAGAGTGGAATTTTTTCATCCCGATGATGGATAGATATACTCTGGGCCCTCTCGGTGATATCACATTGGTTAGCTTGCAAGCAAGTGATTTGATCACTAGAATGTTATATCACGGGAACGAGAAAAGAGTACATGTCAGTAACGAGATCAAACTAGGTATGGATATACCGATGATCGAATCTCGGACATGTAATATATCGCAAGACAAAGGTATTAAGATTCTAGCATAAAAGGTTCTCACGATCACAAGAAAGTCATCGTTGAATGTGTGGGAGTCAGTATGGATCTCCAGGTCTCGCTTTTGATTATTGATCTGAGAGGGGTCCCGATCATGTCCGCATTATTCGTGAACCGTAGGGTGACACACTTAAGAGACACCGACACCATTTGGAACAAATAGTTTCATGCTAAAAATATTAACAAAGCGTGGGAATTTATTTCACTAGACACCGGAACTGTTTTGGGTGAAATTGCTAAAAGTGTTTCTGCATGTGAAATGAAATACGAGCAAGGGGTTATATGTGAATGTTTGTCCATTAAGGTAATTGCCAAAATTCTGAATAAATAAAAGGAGTTTTATTTAAAGAGAGATTGCATTAAATTTGGTGGAAATTTAATGGGAATTTTGAGTGGAGAAATGAAGGGGCTAATTTTGAGTGGGAGCTCCACCCACATAATGGAGGAAAGGGTGGTGGCACCCACCATGGCCACCGCCACACCCCTTGGGGTGCCCCTCCTCCTATAAAAGGAGTCGCTCTCCCTCTCTCACACTTACACCTTCTCGTGAAGGATCTCTCTCCCCCTCTAGTTTATTCCCCATGGTCTCAGACTAGCAATATACATGTTCCTGGTGGATTTTCGGCAAGAAAGAGTTGTTGCTTCTGCTGCATCGCTGGAGCGAGAAGGCGGAGGTTGCTCGGTGGCTCGGACGTGTGTGCGAGCACGGATGCGCCGCTGATTTGTGGCGCTAGGACTTCCTCTCGATCTTGAGATCAGCAAGTGTTCGTCTACATCATCCATGTGTACAACCTCGTTAAGCTTTGTCGGTCTTCAAGGGTATGTTCTCTATGGACGCATATCCGCTCGTTGCTTGTATCTAGTAGATAGATCTTGGTACATAGTTGTTCCCATCGTAGGAAAATTTTTGTTTTATATGCTGCGAACCCTTCAGTGGTATCAGAGTCGGATCTATGCGTAGATGCTTTGCATGGGTAGTATACATATGAGTATGTTGGCGATGATGATCATGTTATTGCTTCTTAGTTGTACTTTGGATATTGGTGGCATAGAGGGATGAAGCGGCCCGGACAAACTTTACATGTCCTCGCACATGATACCTTTTCCACGCTTGACATGCAACTAGTTTTGCATAAGTGGCTAGCGGGTATCTATCTCTCCTACTATAGTCAATATCTAATTTGCAACGAGTTGTCAATAATTTGGTTATCCTCGTTGTGGTTCATGTTCGTAGGTAAGAACGGTTCTATCTTCAAAATCCCTAAGCCACGTAAAACTTGCAATGGATAAATTAGAAGCGTCTAGTTTAGATTGTTGCCGGGCTAGTGTCATGATATGGTAATGTTGTACGTAAAAGTATAAGTCGATACTCTTACAACACACATAACGTGTTAGTTCCATAGACCTTGGCCTTACACATAAAGGAATGATGAAGATCATACCACGATGCACATGATGAAGATCAAGTGCAAGAACCATATCATTTCACTTTTTTACATCTTATATTGCTTGTTTGGCATTTTATTAGCATAATAAGATGATCCCTCATTTGGATATCAAGATAAAAATGTGTTCTCCCTTAAGTATGCACTATGTTTTGCCGCTCCAAGACATCACGTGATGATCGGGTGTTCTTGGATCCACGATCATATTTCGGGTGTAAGACAGTTTACACACGCGAATACTAAGGTTCTTACTTGGCAAGCCTAGCATGTACAGACATGGCCTCGGAACACGGACCGAAAGGTTAAGCATGAGTCATATGAAGATATGATGCCCATATAGATGCTCGCCTTTGAAGCTACACCGACTCACGTGATGATCGGACTTGATGTAGTGGATTTGGTTCATGTAATCACCAAAAAGGCACGAGGGATGTCATTTTTGAGTGGGAGTTCATTCTTAATTTGGATTAGTTGAACTCGATCTATCATAAACTTAGTCTAAACTTTATAAATTCTGTTGTAGATGGCACCACCTGCTTTTAATTTCAATGTGTTCATGGATAAAGACAAACTTGCAATGAACGCTAGCAACTTTACTAACTGGGCCATGAATTTGAGGATTCTCCTCTCTGCTGCACAAAAACAATATGTGCTAGAAGCGTTGCTAGGCCCCCCACCACTTGATGATGCCCCTGACAAAGAAAAGAACGTCTATTTGACTCATCAGGAGGACCATAACTTAGTTCATTGCGACATATTGTATGGGCTAAAGACAGAACTTCGAAAGCATTTCGAAAATGGCAATGCCTTTGATACAATGGGAGAGTTGAAAATGATTTTCGACACCCATGCGGCTGTAGAGAGTTATAATGCTTCAGAAAAGTTCTTTAGCTGCATGATGGAAGAGAACAACTCCTTTAGTGAGCACGTACTCAAGATGTCGGGGTACGCCGATAAGCTTGTGTCCTTGGGAATATCGATTCCCATTGACTTAGGCATACATCATGTTCTCCAATCTCTGCCACCTAGCTACAAGAGCTTTGTGATGAACTATAACATGCAGGGCTTGAAGAAGTCTCTCCTCGAGCTTCTGTCAATGCTTAAGACTGCAGAGGTGTAAATCAAGAAGGAACATCAAGTGTTGATGATCAACAAGACCACCGGTTTCAAGAAAGACAGGAAGGGTAAACAGAAGGGAAAGAAGGGCGGCAAACCAGTTGCCGTACCTGAAAAGAAATCTCGAGTTGGCCCTAAGTATGATACCGAGTGCTATTATTGCAAGGGGACTGGCTACTAGAAGTGCAACTGCCCCAAGTTTTTGCAGACAAGAAGGCCGACAAGGCAAATAAAGGTATATACAATATACATGTTATTGATGTGTACTTGACTAGTACTCATAGTAGCACCTGGATATTTGATACTGGATCGGTTGCTAATATTTGTAACTCGAATCAGGGGCTATGGAATAAGCAACCACTAGAAATGGGTGAGGTCAAGATGCGTGTCGGCAACGGATCAAGCATTGATGTGATCGACGTCGGAACGCTACCTCTCCACTTACCATCGGGATTAGTTATAAACTTGAATAATTGTTATCTGGTGCCAGCACTGAGCATGAACATTGTAACGGATCATGTTTGATGCGAAGTGGTTATTCATTTAAATCGGAAAACAATGGTTGTTCAATTTATATGAATGATATCTTTTATGGTCACGCATCGATGATGAATGGTTTATTTCTGTTGGATCTCGATAATAGTGTTACACATATTCATAATGTTGATACTAAAAGGATTAAACTTAGTGATGATATATCCGCATATATGTGGCACTGCCGTCTAGGTCATATTGGCGTTAAACGCATGAAGAAGCTCCATTCGGATGGACTTTTGGAATCACTTGATTTTGAATCATTTGATACATGTGAGCCATTCCTTATGGGCAAGATGGCTAGAACGCCGTTTTCCGGTTCAATGTAACAGGCGACAGACTTATTGGAAATCATACACTCTGATGTGTGTGGTCTAATGAGTGTGTCGGCGCGAGGTGGATATCGTTATTTTGTTACTTTCACAGATGATTTGAGTAGATACGGTTATATCTACTTAATCAAGCACAAGTCTGAAACCTTTGAGAAATTCAAGGAATTTCAGAATGAAGTGGAAAATCATCGTAATAGAAATATCAAATTTCTACGGTCCGACCGTGGAGGTGAGTATCTAAGTTACGAGTTTAGCACACATATGAAAGAGTGTGGAATAGTTTCACAACTCACACCTGCCTGAAAACCACAGTGAAATGGTGTGTCGAAACATCATAATCGTACTCTACAAGATATGGTTCAATCTATGATGTCTCTGACAGACTTGCCACTGTCATTTTAGGGTTATGCACTAGAAACTTCTGCATTCACTTTAAATCGGGAACCATCTAAATCCGTTGAAAAGACACCGTATGAATTGTGGTTTGGAAACAAACCTAAGCTATCATTTATTAAAGTTTGGGGATGCGATGTTTATGTGAAGAAACTTCAACTAGATAAACTCAAACCCAAAGCTGAAAAATGCGTCTTCATAGGATACCCTAAGGAAACTATTGGGTATTCCTTCTATCACAGATCCGAGGGCAAGGTTTTCGTTGCCAAGAATGGATCCTTTCTAGAGAAAGAGTTTCTCGCGAAAGGTGTGTGTAGTCGGAAGGTAGAACTCGAAGAGGTTGTAGAACCTTCTCTTCATAATATGGCGAGTAGCGCATCGCCGGAAGCCGTTCCAGAGTTGACTTCACTAAATGAAGAGGGAACTAATGATAACGATCATGAAGCTCCGAAAGAGAATACTACCAGCCCTCGCAGGTCTAGCAGGACGCGTGCAGCTCCCGAGCTGTACGGAAATCCTGTTATGAATTTCATGGTCGATGAAATTGATGACACTGTGACATATGAAGAAGCGATGATGAGACCAGATTCCAACAAATGGTTAGAAGCCATGAAATTCGAGATGGAATCCATGTACGAAAACCAGGTTTGGACCTTGGTGGACTTACCTCACAACCGAAAGGCCGTGGAGAATAAATGGATTTTCAAAAGGAAAACTGATGCTGATGGTAATATAACCGTCTATAAAGCTCGAGTTGTCGCAAAAGGGTTTTGAAAAATTTAAGGAGTTGACTACGATGAGACATTCTCTCCTATAGTGATGCTAAAGTCAGTTAGGATTATGTTAGCAATTGCTTCATATTTCAACTATGAGATATGGTAGATGGATTTCAAAAGTGCATTCCTCAATGGCAAAATTGAAGAAGAGTTGTATATGGTACAACCAAAGGGTTTTGTCGATCCTAAGGATGCTGACAAGGTATGCAAGCATCAGCGATCCATCTATGTACTGAAGCAAGCATCCCAGAGTTGGAATCTCCACTTTGATGAGGTGATCAAAGAGTTTGGATTTATCCAAACTTATAGAGAGGCTTGTATTTACAAGAAAGTGAGTGGGAGCGATGTGGCATTTCTAATATTATATGTGGATGACATATTATTTATCGAAAATGATATGGATCTTTCAAACAGTGTTAAAAGTTATCTAAACAACAAATTTTCAATGAAGGACCTAGGTGAAGCGTCATACATATTTGGCATAACGATCTATAGGGATAGATCTAGGCGCCTAATAGGGCTATCGCAAAGTACATACCTTGATAAGATTTTAAAGAAATTTAAAATGGACGAAAGTAAGAAAGGGTTCTTACCTATGTTGCAAGGCAAGACATTGAGTAAGACTCAATGTCCGGTTACGGCGGAAGAAAGAGAGATAATGGACAAAGTCCCCTATGCTTCAGCCATAGGCTCTATAATGTACGCCATGCTATGTACAAGACTAGATGTGGCACATGCTATTAGTTTAACTAGTAGATACCAATCTGATCCAGGATCGGAACACTGGATAGCGGTCAAGAATATCCTTAAGTACTTGAGAAGAACTAAGGATATGTTTCTCGTGTACGGAGGTGAAGAAGAGCTTGTCCCTAAGTGTTATGTCTACGCTAGCTTTGACACCGATTCGGATGACTCTTAAGTCTCAATCCGGATACGTATTTCTCATGAATGGTGGAGCGGTTAGTTGGAGGAGTTCCAAAAAACCCGTGGTGGTGGGATCAACAACGGAGGCCAAATATGTTGCTTCTTTGGAAGCGGCTCAGGAAGCAGTTTGGATGAAGGAATTCATAACCGAACTAGGTGTGGTTGCAAGCATGTTGGACCCAATGGTGATCTATTGTGACAACAATGGAGCCATAGCCAATGACAAAGAACCAAGGTCTCACAAGAATTCCAAGCATATTAAGCGCCGGTTTCACTCCATCCGCCAGCATGTCAAGGATGGAGATATAAAGATTTGTAAAGTACACACGGATCTCAATGTAGCAGACCCATTGACTAAAACTCTCCCTAGAGCAAAACATGATCAATACCAGAACTCCATGGGTGTTAGATTTATCACTATGTAACTAGATTATTGTCTCTAGTGCAAGTGGGAGACTGAAGGGAATATGCCCTAAGAGGCAATAATAAAGTGGTTATTATGTATATTCCAAGTATATGATAGATGTTTATTTTGCATGCTATAATTGTATTAATACGGAAACATTAATACATGTGTGTTTAATAAACAAACAGAAAGTACCTAGTTATGTCTCTGTTATAAACTAGCTCGTTGATTAACAAGATGATCAAGGTTTCCTGATCATGGACATTGGATGTTGTTAATAACGAGGTCACAACATTATTGGAATGGTGTGATGAACATTCATCCGAAGTATAACACCACGATCAAAGTCATTGAGTTTATATTGCTATAACAGCACACGAACTAGTCCTAATCCTTGGACCATGAGATCATGTCAGTCACTAACACTAGAAGAGTATCTTGATAACATCAAACGTCACACCGTAACAGGGTGATTGTAAATATGGGTTCAATGCTACTAAAGTGTTATGTTGAGGCCCATGGATCAAGAGTGGAATTTGTTCATCCCGATGACGGATAGATATACTTTGGGCCCTCTCGGTGATATCACATTGGTTAGCTTGCAAGCAAGTGTTTGATCACTAGAATGTTATCTCACGGGAACAAGAAAAGAGTACATGTTGGTAACAAGATCAAACTAGGTATGGAGATACCAATGATCGAATCTTGGACATGTAATATATCACGAGACAAATGGATTAAGATTCTAGCGTAAAAGGTTCTCACAATCACAAGAAAGTCATCGTTGAATGCGTGGGAGTCAGTATGAATCTCCAGGTCCCTCTTGTGATTATTGATCTCAGAGGGGTCTCGATCATGTCTGCATTATTCATGAACCGTAGGATGACACACTTAAGAGACACCGACACCATTTGGAACAAATAGTTTCATGCTGAAAAGATTAACAAAGCGCAGGAATTTATTTCACTAGACACCGGAATTATTTTGGGTGAAATTGCTAAAAGTGTTTTTGCATGTGAAATGAAATACTAGCAAGGGTTTATATGTGAATGTTTGTCCATTAAGGTAATTGACAAAATTCTGAATAAATAAAAGGAGTTTTATTTAAAGAGAGATTGCATTAAATTTGGTGGAAATTTAATGGGAATTTTGAGTGGAGAAATGACTAATTTTGAGTGGGAGCTCCACCCACATAATGGAGGAAGGGGTGGGGGTTGCCACCATGGCCGCCGGCCACACCCCTTGGGGTGCCCCCTCCTCCTATAAAAGGAGCCCCTCTCCCTCTCTCACACCTACACCTCCTAAAAAAATGACTGGAAGGAAAGTAGAACTCGACGAGGTTGTCGAACCTTCTCTTGGATTTGAGAGTAGCGCAACATCAGAAGAAGTTCCTGTGGATCCTGCACCAATAAGAGAGGAAGTTAATGATAATGATCATGAAACTTCGAACAAAGTTACTACTAAACTTCATAGGTCGACGAGGACTCGTACCACTCCCCATTGGTATTATCCCATTATGAGTGTCATGTTGGTGGACAACACCGACAACCCTGCGACATATGAGGAAGCGATGATTTGCCCAGATTCCATCAAATGGCAAGAAGCCATGAAATCCGAGATTGGATCCATGTACGAAAACCAGAGGGTACTTTCCCCGACGATGTGTTTTCCTCGGGTGATCTATGCGGTCAAATGTGATGGTTACATCCGACCAATCCAAGAATTGGGGAACAGCCAGAACTGTGGTGTTGAGCTCACAGAGAACTGCCTTTTTGACCTTAGCCGGCTGAGTCCCAAGGAAGCAGACACATGCATCTTTCTTTGTGGGATAATCCTTCTTTCCATCCGAATTGTGTTGTGCGGTGTCCGCTTCTTCCATGTCGGAACATTCCTTGGGCTCCTTGCCTTTCTCGGAATTTATCTTTCCTTTTTGTTGCTTGGCTCTATAGCCAGCCAATTCGTCTTTTTTGATGTCGTCATTAAAACGACACTCAGCATTGGTATGGGTAGAACCTCCATTCGCATCCAGATGATGAACACAAGGGTTGTTTGCGATATCGGCCCAGGAATATGATTTTTTGGGCTGTTGATCTCCTCTAACATGGACCTGAGAAGTTCCGCGACCTCGTCCCCGGCCGCCTCCATGCCTCCTTGTCCTCCAGATCCGAATGTTGCATTAATAGCTATGTTGTCCGGAGCCGGTTTATCTTCTGAGGTGTTCTTGCGCTTCTCAGTTTGTTGCTTCTACTACTTGGGCGCATTTGGATTGGCCAGAATATTCAGCAGTCCTTCTGAATCGTCATCGACGTCAGCATATTTGCTTCCCGTTTCTATCATATCTCCCAGATCTGTGACATGGTCACGCTTTAGTCTATGACGCAAAAGTCCGACTGGGAGTCCTGCAATGAAATCTTCAATCGTAGTTTGTTCGTTTACTCCCTCACAGGAGTTCCTTGTGTCAATCCAACGTCTGAGGTAATCCCGGTAGGTTTCTCCGGGTCTTTGAGTGCAATGCTGCAAGTCTCCGACTGTGCAGGGCCTCTTGTATGTTCTGAAGTTTGAAAAGAACACAGTTTGCATATCATATCAGTTGTGAATCGAGTTCTCTGGTAGTTCGTTGAGCCATGATCGAACTGTCTTCCTCAACATGAGTGGGAGATATCAAACTGTGACCAGGCTATTTCCTCCTTTGGCGATGCAGCAAGCCTGGAAAAAATCATGAAGCCAAGTATCTGGCCGAGCCGCACCGTCATAGGGCTGAATGTGTTTGGCAATGCCAAAGTCAACTGGAAACTTGGTTTGACGGATACATGGGCCAAAACATTTGGGTACCATGTACACGTCCTCTTCCTAATACCGCCACACTGCAATATTGGATTCAATGCTATGGCAAGCGTCATTTGGCGATAGAGATCTATGCCTTGGAGGCTCGCGGCTTCTGCGTGGCGGAGTCGGATTTCTGCTTCTTCTTCCACCATTGCCGCCTCCGCCCCTGCGGCTTTCATGGCTACGATGAGATCCTTCATGGTCGCTGCTGGGCGGTGAGGGTGGCGCTGGCGGGTTATTTCCGGCTGAGCAGCGTGGTCCTGGAGCCTCATTATGCTGACTCCGAGGTTGGTTTCATCGGGTGCCGTCCCTAATTGATTCAGGACGATCCGGGTCATTTCTTCGTCCGGGTTGTTAGCCAGACGGCTGGGGGTGGCATCCTTAGCCGGTCTTGCTCTCGCTGGCGGCGCACCTCTGGGTATTCTCTGTGGCGATTATTCTGCCGACTATGGCCCTGGTGAGGTACCAATGCCTTGATGGCATCTTTAGACACAGCCGGAATAACTCCCGACTAGTCCCGTGCGGCCCTACGAAGATGACTGTTTGATCCGTTTCTTGAATTTTCTTCCTCCCGATGGCGATGACATTGATCCATATCCCTGCAGGGTCTTGCATTAGCGCTTTGGCCTACGCCAGTGTGGTAAATTTCCGACCTTGAGGCCAGATTGCCACTTAATGACGTGGCTGTCTTTTGTTGTTTCAATCCTTTGTCGAGCAACGCTACGCATTGCCGGACCTGTTCTGGAGACGGATTATTGGCGAGGATGGCTCGATCAGCCGCAACGTTCTCCATTGGCGTGTTGTAGACTCGGATCTTCTCTCCAGTTTTACCATAGAATAAATCTCTGTAGACATCCGGGTTCCTATTAGCAAGAATCGGACATCCCCTTGTCTTGTTTGGCAGTCGCTTGAATTCTAACTAGTATTGGGCAGGATTGTTGTCTATCTGTTCCATGAGCTTGACGATGCGGACAGCCTCCTCAAGCAAAAACAACCGATGCTTTTCCAGGTCCTCAGCCCTTTTCTCCAGCTCCTACGGAGTAAGATCCGAAGTAGATGGGCTTGGAATAGTGAGAGCATCTCCGTAGATCTCATGTGCACCTTTGGTAACGACGTGACCATCCACATGAGGATCGACCGGTGTGAGATTAATCGGATCTCCGTCCTAATTCTCCAGCTCGATCTCTTTGTCGACCTCTTCATCATTGACTTCCTCTGCTGGCTCTGCCGGTGTCGGGTTTTTGTTCTTCTTCTTCTTCTTCTTTGACCTCCCAGTAGCCTTAACCTGCGTACCAGTGTCAAAGACGGATTTCGGTTCGGCTCCGGGAGATAGAATTTTGTCGGTACTTTCCGTCGTAGTTGGCTTTTGGACCTCAGATGAATCTCCGGTGTCCATGTCATCTTGCGAGGTGTAATATTCATCCATGCTATCATATGGACTTGGAGGGGTCTCTGGCTCACCTTGCGCTGGCTTGGAGGCGTATTCTTGTTCATACTACTCCATCTCCTTATCGAAATATCGAAGCTCCTGCAACATTAGTGACTCCTGAGGGGAATCAGGTAAGTTAGCACTTTCTTCGATCACATCGAGGAATGAATTGTTTCCGGCTCCAACATCGATAGAGTCGGATCAATATCCCACATGGTACACGAAGCAATGTTTATTCTTATTCATGGTCTTGATGTACTGGAGCGTCTTGACTTCCACCTCTATCCTGCAACTAATGCGGGGGCGTCTCGTCATCTGTTTGGTCCTATGCCTCAAGAGCGATTTTCCTGCTTCAACATCGATAGAGTCGGATCCGAAGCGAATATACTCCTCATCCGTGTATTCGATATCAACGAGGAGATCAGATCTGGATTTTTATTCCACCACTTCTTCCACTACAGGAGCGGGCTGGGTGGGTTCAGGTTTTTCCGGCATCTTGAACTCTTACACCTCTGCAGATAGAGCAGATCTAGATTTTTCTTCTGCCATGGTCATCACCTCAGGGGTGGGTTGTGTGGGTTCATCGAAGCCGATGTAGATGTCGATCTCGCCAATGGACATGATTGTGTAGGTTGTCACGGGTTCCTTAGCCGTAATCCAGGTCTCGTCGATAAGAACGAGAGGGACATCACTGGCGTAAATGACGCTACCCATGGCAATTGTTTCGCTGATTCCTGCACGCGTAGATTCGGCCTGGAATGAAGCTCCGAAGGTCACCTGCCCCACGGTGGGCGCCAACTGTCGTTGGATTGTCGACAAGTATGCTATAGGGGGTCCTGAAGGCGTCGAGAAGATGGGTTGTGAGATGTACGGTGTTCCAGGAGCGGTGAGCACAAGTTTATCCAGATTCAGATCCGACCACGGTGATCGTATACTACTCCTACTAGCAACTCAGTAATATATCAACGAGAGCCGGATGTTACAGCGGATTACAAGAGAGGTTTGCCGGTGCGAGTAGGTTGTGGTTGTTATAGAGATTGTTGCCCTAAAGGCTCCCATAGGGCCGGTTTATATAGTCACTGGGACCTAGGGTTACAGAACAAACCTATCCGGCTACGTTACAGAGTCGGTAACTAGATATAACTTGGACTACAAATAATACTATAGGCCTAAATCGGTAACTCTTCTGGGCTTTGTCATAGCCGGAAATGACTCCTCTTTCTTTGACTAGGCCGCCCGTGAAGCAAAGCTCTAACCCGTTGGTGGGCCACCCTGGTCACTGAGTCTTATGGATATACCCAGAAAGTATATCCCCAACAATTAGACCCATATATCATATAGTCCTAAATCCACGCATGATTCATGTAAAATGCATACATGAAATTTATAGTTTATTAACACATATTCCCAAATATTTACAACATATGTAATGTAATAACCATGTTTTATATTGATTTTTGGGAATTTGCCAATGATCCCTTTTATTTTAGTTATAACTCTAGAGGACAGAAAACCCCGTTTGTGTATTATTATCTTGCATATTTTATTATTATTTTACTTTACTAGTTATTATTATTATTTTATATTACTAATACGAAACCTTGTGCTTGACAACCACACACTAGAGTGTGTACACGAGAAAAAATCTTTGTTTTGTAGATTGATTGAGATGAGAAGAAAAATATACTCTTTGCCAATTCCCCGTGAGTTCGATATAAACCTTCGAGTCACAGAACGAGGTCGTGGACGATGGTATGGGGGTTGTATTGGCTTCATTTTTCCTTCTAAACTGGTAATTTCCACTTAGTGTTGGTACAACATTGTAATTAGCTAAGCGAAGAACTACTGTGCCATAGGATATAGATTGTACGGCCTAGATGATTCCAGTGATGGATGAGTGTCGAGCGACGACCTAAGGTCACCAACTCCCATTTAATAATAAAAAAATCGCGCCAGCAGCGGTATATCCATTGGTGATGCACGAGACACCAAAAGTATCACCCATTCTTGCAAGATAGATTATTTGTAGAACTAATTTCATAGACTTAGTTGGTGGATAATTTACTTATTGGTAAATTCAACTTAAGCAGTTTGATCCATGTCTAGGTCTGTTGATCTTTCAAAAGAGAGTAGACATACTTCTATGGTACTACTCATATACGGTCCTGCTCCTAATTGACACACCTGCATCTGCATCATGCAGCCAAAAATCAGAGATAGAGGGCAGATAAAAGATGGAATGAGATGGAAGAGGAGCCATGGTTCAGCAATCGCCGGCCAGTGATCTCTGGCTATGGAAGCCCCAAGTGTTCATACCTAGCAAACTCCGGCCAGGGCGCTCCGGCATCCAGCTTGAGGCCACCATACACCCTTATCCACCGACTCTGGCCTAGCGAACTCTGGCCTAGAAAACTCCGGCCAGGGGGATACACCGCATGAGCAGTTAGTGTTGGTGGATACAACATGAAACGATAGTTTTTTCCTGCTAAGTAATGATGCCCTTGTATCGACTAACAAAACGGAAGGAGGGGCATCAGGCTTGTAGTGGCGGCTGGGGTAGGGCGAGGCGGGTGAGGGAGAAGGGTGGGACGACGGCGGCAATGGGAACTTGTGGCATGTCCTGCACTAGGGTTTTTAGAGATGTGCGCTCAGTTATCACGGGAGTAGGTCGGATGCGGTGGTGCGGGCTCGTATTCGCTTCATTTTTCCTTCTGAACCGGTAATTTCCACTTAGCGGTGGCAGAGCAATGTAATTATCTAAACGAAAAACTACGTACCATAGGATATAGATTGGATGACCTAGATGATTTCAATGATGGATGTTGAGTGTCGAGCAACGACCTACGATCACCAACTCCCATTTAATAATAAAGACTTGTGGCATGTATTTCGCTGACAGATGTAGCCCATATCAGATGGCGATTAAAATAAGAGTGGTCGTACCACGTCTTCTTTATCCCATTCTATTCCCAAACTCTAGTCGTTCTAACAGCGAGCATGAGCATGGAGCAGTCAACGAACACGCGCAGGCCTCACTATCCTCGACCATTGCGAGGAAGCACTAGTGGGTTACAGTAGTTCATGCTAGCCATGAGTTGTAGTATGGGTTGCAACAAAATGGAGACTTTTAGCTTTGTGTTCATCGTGAAGATGATGTTAAAACTACTTCATATGACAAATTATGCATCCTTCTGTTGCAAAAGAAGGACCTGTGTATTGTCTAGGCATGTTATGGATAGTATTTGATGCTTCTTCTCGCTATGTTTGTTTTATTGATCTAAACTTCTATATGTATCATTTCAGGCAATGTCTTTGGTTATAGATGTGAGAACACCATTGGTGTTGGAGGAATGATGGTTGGGATCCACTATTGGAAGATGTCAAATCATTTTGCGCTGAAAATGAGATCACAATCCCAAGTATGGATCAAATGGTAATAAGGTGGGGTAAAACAAGGAAATGGGGGAAATTTCATGTTAGCACCGATCATTTTTATCAGGTTGTTGTCTTCTATGCTTCCATAGACTCTATTATAACTGATTTTGATAATCGTTTTAATGTGATATCTTCGGAGGTTCTTCAGAACTTTCTTGTCTTGATCCAAGAGGCTCATTTCCTAGATTGAATGTGAACAACCTTGCTTGGCTTTTATCATGAGGTTTTCTCTGATTATGAGTGTGAACATATACAAGATACCCTTGAGTTATTCATTATTCATATGAAGAGAATTGAAGATTTCAGAGTTTGTTTTGATATTGAAGGCCTAGCTAAAAAGATGGTTGAACTTGAAAGACATATCATGTTTTCTACAATTTACCGCCTCATTGAGTTGGCATTGATTTTATGGCGTCAACAATAGTTGATAGGGCATTCTCAGCTATGAAGATCATTAAGACGGAGTTGCAGAACAAGATGAATGATGGTTGACTTAATGATATGATGGTGTGCTACACCAAGCAAAGAATATTCAAAAGTCTTGATCTTGGTGAAATTAAAAAAGATTTTCAAAAAAAAGGTGGAGCTTTGCCATTACCTGAGATTTCTAGATATTTTACATCTATTTAAATAAGTACTAAAAGACTATGACTTAACATCATATAAAGTATTAATGTGTCTAGACAATTTTGATTTTTTTCTATCAATCTTTTTATTAAGATTTTTTCTCGCCAACTTCTAGTACCGCGGTAGTGCTTCCACAAGTAACATGCATGACACTTGAGGCTACCATAGGTCCCGCTGGCTATGCCATCGTTTCCGTCTAGGCATACCTCTTCGAGCCGCCTTCTACGTATTCGTCCACTACAATATCATCCGTCACCAGTGTTATCGTCTCGTTTCCAACTACACATGTTCGTCTACTCCGACAACTAACCGCGGAGGCTCCATGATATATATTCTGACAATCTCATAAATTCTACACTTTTTTTGGGTGCAAGCATATCATAGCAAGAAGCAGAGTAGTGAACGCTAGTATGGAGTGTGATGGGCAGCTCGAATGGCCGCTGCTGGCGTACACCATCCCAACGCCGTTGCCTCCGCCTCCGCCTCCAGCAACGCCGCTGCCACCGCCAGCAGCCGATCCGGCGTAGTTGACCCCCGCATATGCGGCCGCTTCACCGTTGTCCCTGTCAGAGAAAATACACATTGTACTGTGTGAGGTGTCGCCACGAATTACGCCTATTTTTCCTTAAAAAAAAGAATTACGCCTGTTTTGGGCTCAGATCTACCACTCTGGCACGCTGGAACGAGAAGTGGATTCCGGGGAACATAAACATGGTACGAAACGACAAAAAGGCCACAGTTCCTAACGGAAACGCTGCCCGCTGGATCCTTTCCTTTCTCTCCTCAGTAAAGTTGGCTCCATTTCAAAGAAAAGTTCTTTTATGTAGGGGTCGGTCCCGGAGCCAGCCGCCTATAGATCTAAGACGATCAAAGAATATTTACCCGAGTATAGTAGTATCATTGGGGGTGAGATTGAATACTTTTGCTTCGGTATCCCTTTATTTTCTAACTTTGATAAATAAAAACTTGATACCGATTCATTTAAAAGACCGTACGAACCCTAAACCCTAAACCTATCAGGAGCTCCTATGGTTCTCTTAAACGTATATTCACCGTATACGTATACTCACGTGTCTATGGGAGATGGAAATCAGGAGGTATATATATAGCAGTATGAACAAAAATTTAAAACGTGGTATGCAAAGACATATATCGCGATAACAGAAGATGAGATCAATCGGTTGGAACGTGAGGTATACCCTGCTCGACTAAATACACATATATGAAAGTATACATGGCATGAAAATAGGTTTCGACGGATTTAAAAGAAATTAGTCCATGCAAAATTAATTTTGAAGGAGAGACACCACCTCAAGATGGAGATGGGCAGACGGAGTCACAGAGGGGCCGACTGCCGTGCTCTCCGGCGGGGCTACTACTCGATAGACGATAGCAGTAGCCAGCAGCATACACGTTTGGAGCAAATGGTGTGAAAAAATTGACAGGAATCGACGACCCCGGTCCCCGGGGATGTGTGTGACACGCACTCCGGTCCCGGTCCGTTGGGGGAAGCCAAAGCCCAAAGGTATCTAAAAAGAATTGACAAACTAACATGCATGCCACCATAGGAAAAACAAACAAAGGATTCTGAAAAATGGAATGGGTGGATATTTTTTTGATTACCTATGAATGATGAATACTAGCGCAAAGACAAATCCTTTGAATCAAACAGACAGACACCACATGCGATACGTACCTGGGTCCTCCGAGGACGCCGGCCCCCATGGTGAGCTGGTCGACGAGCGCCGACGACTTGGGCTCAACGCTCGAGTAGATGGCCTCCATCCCTTCCCCGGAGGGCACGAAGAAGGCGCCGTTCACCATCATGTCGCCCTCCGTCCGCCAGTTCCACCCGTTCCACTGCCCCTCCTCCGTGTCCACACGCTTCGTCACCTGCAGCAGTCATTTACATTTACGAAAACTCCAAACGAAGCTGTGAAAGTAGAACTGGACAAGCAAAGAAAAGAACATAGCAGAGTAAACCCAAGGCCCATAATTAACCATCATCAAAAGCAAGAAACGAAAGAAAGAACCCAAGAACACGGCACGACAGCAGAACACGAAACGAGCCATATCTGGCCACACACACAGACACACACACCTCCTTGGCGTTGGGGTTCGTGGGAGCGATGTAGCGGTTTCCCTGGCTGTTGATGGTGGGGCTGGCGCTGCCTCCGATGGCGTACATCTCCCACGCCGTGTAGTCGTTGTTCACAATGTGGAAGTAACCCCGGCGGCACCGCGGCATCCGCTGCACCAGCTGCACGCCGAAGTGGTTGAACGCGATGGTCACCTGCATCCCGGAGTCCGGGAGGTACCCGTCGCTGTGCCCCAGCAGCATCACCTCGTTGTGGTGGGAGAAGTAGCTGTTGGACACGGTGATGGCCGTGGAACCCATGATGGCGTCCACCAGCCCGTCCGCGCACCGGGACAGCGCGCAGTGGTCCACCCACACGCCGCGGGCCGAGAAGAGGGAGATGCCGTCGCCGTCCGACCGCGTCCGCCACCCGGAGTGCGTCGGGGACGACCGCACGTTGGCGTTCCCCGCCGGCACGCAGTCGTGCACGTGCAGGTTGTGGATGATCACGTTCGACACGTACTGCAGCGTGATGCACGCGCCGCCGGAGATGTGCACGTTCGCGCCGCGCCCGTCCAGGGTCTTGTAGCTGTTCACCAGGAGCTCCTCGTTCAGCCGGATGGTCATGTCGGCGGCGAACACGATCCACAGGGGGCCTTCCTGGATCACCGCGTAACGGAGCGTGCCGGGCACCGGGTTCACGGGGTCGCGGTCAGACGAGTCGGTCACCGTGTAGTACGGCCCGCCCTTGCCGCCCAGCGCGTTGCGCCCGAACCCGATGCCGCAGTCTGCCAGCCGCTGCCGGTCCTGCCACCAGTTCGTCCCCGCGCAACGCCAGCAGTCGTCGATTGGGTTTCCCGTAATGCACCCGCCCGACTCCTGCATCCGCCGCCGGGACGTCGCCACCTTGCTGCACATTACGTAGCATTACACTGGCGTGCCAAAGATTGCAGATTTGCACAGCCTCAGGAATTCAACCATCGGCCAGGCGGCCAAAATTACCTGTGGAAGTCAGCGACGACGGCGGCGGGGTCCGGGAGGGAGGAGTTGAGCAGAGGGAGGGAGGAGGCCGTGACCCCGAGCAGCAGGAGGGGAAGGAGGAAGATAATGCGGCTGGATTTGGGGGCTCCGGCCATGGTTTCCTCCCTGGATTTTTTTATCTGCAGCTGCTCCTGGGCGTCGATGCGGTGGATTTTATAGCAATGCAGGAGAATGGCAGCAGGCAGCAGAGCGAGCGGGCCAATGGAGGCGGGGATGCTGAATTTCTTGACATTTGGAGCTCGGGTTAGCCGGTTAGCAATGGCCAATGGGGAAAAGTGTAGGAGTGTAAACGGGTAAGAGAGGGGATACGATTTGAAATCTCCCGGGAGAGATTTCCTCCTTGCTTGTTAAAGCATAGCTTCGACAGGAGGATAATTGCGACGGGATTGCTATCTGAGGGGCAAAAGAAACACATTTTTAGTTACCTTGGTCGTTGCCGCACTTGCTCCCCGCCGACCGCTCAGCGCCGCCACTGCTCCCCACCGACCGCTCCCCGCCACTGACCAAGGAGCCCTCGTCGGCTGGACTGCACCCGCCGGCGCCACTCCTGTCCCAGTCCACCCCTCGCTGCTCCGCCGCTTGCCCTCGTCGCCTCGACCTCTCTTGTCGTCTGCCTCAGGTCAGGTGTCCTCCAGACGGCGCAGCTCCAGTGACACCCAGAGTCCGCTCTGCGCACGCAGAATGCTATGCGCCGCTCAACGTCGCAGGAATGTCGGTCGTCGCCCACCTGCTCGGGGTTCTGGGCCGGCCCACCTCGCGCGACGCTGCTTGATTTTCAAAGCAGGGTCTCTTGGTTCGACTCTGTTTGGGGGTGGCTTTCTGGTTCGTTTTTTTTTTTTTGCTGTTTTTGGGTTCTATTTTCTGGTGTTTTTTCGTTTCTTTTTTACAGTTGGTTTTCAGTTCGTGTTTCCATTTTTTCCCTTATTTTCTTTATATACTTCCTCGGGTCTATATTTATGGCGTAAATTTTGTCTGGATGTCGTATCTACTAGTTAAGTATTTAGAAAACCCTTTCAATAATTGTCCTCGTCAAAATTAATAAGTCAGACGAAAGGAATCGTGAGTATGAACCGGTACGTATCGCCGCCAGGAGACTAGGAAGAGAGAAAACCCATCTAGAGTTTCATACTCCTCGCTGGCGACGTCGTCGGTCCGCTCCGCCTTCAGTGGCCTTAGGGCCTTCGAGGTGTGGCGGACCACGGCCTCTCGTCGGCGGGAGGTTTTCCGTTCTTGTTTCGTCTATTTTTTAGTGTCTTCTTGGGATGTCGAGACGACGGCTATGTCCTGAAGTCAGAATAAGATCCTCCCCGCTCTATCTTGTTTCGGTGGTGCATCTAGCGCTAGCGGAGGACGCGTGGAGTCGTTTGTCCGACGGATCTCCTAGGATTCTGTCCGTTTTTGGTGTTCGTCGGTTTGTTTTCAGGTCAGTCTTTTCCGATCTACAGATGTCATCATTGGCGATGGTTGCGGCTCTAGTGTGCTGGTCCTTTGTGGCCTTAGCACGATGACTTTCCGTTTGTCTACTACAACAAGCTCTACTACGACAAGCTTTGCCCGGCTCCGATGATGGAGGGGCGAGGACGGCGGCGCGCCTTCGGCTCGCGCTAGTGTTTATAGTCGTCGCTAGGTGGTCCAACGACCTATTTGTAATTTTTATTATTTTTGGGTCTTTTTTACTACTGTTGATGATTAATATTAGATTGTGAAATTTCGCAAAAAAAAATTGTCCTTGTCACTGGTAAAACAAATCAGCTCAATAAACCAACTAAAACATGTTATGTCTTTTGAATACCAAGACAATATCTTAAGTGTTCAATTCTCCTAGTAAGAATGATGAATAACTCAAGCTTAACTTGTATATGCTCATGATCATAATAAGAGAATCAACCCGTGGTTGGATGGTTAGGAGGGCAGTGGTACCCCCAGCCCACCAAAGTTCAAATCCCAGATTTGACGTTTTGGTGTCTCATAAAGGCGGAATATTCTTTCAGTGGGAGGCGACGTTCCCATCGATAGCGAGGCGCCTATGGTGACTTCGTCAATCTCAAGACCCGCCGGCTCAAGTCTTTCAGAGGTGCTCATAGGGTAGGGTGTGCGTGAGTATGTTCATAGGGATGAGTGTATGTACGTATTATGAGCGTCTTGCGTTTGTACTGCGTTTCTCAAAAATAATAAGATCCATGATAAAATCTTCGGGACGAGCAATCTTATTCATCTATTTTGTTACCATTTAATTTATACATAGAATTGTGATGTAATTACCTATGAAAATTCACACCTTTCATTAGGGACGCTAAATCGCAATCTATCTAATTGAGCAAACATGTACACACATCCTTAGGATAAGACATTGAATTAAGTAATACAATTATAATTTTATATCAATAAAATATACAAAGCCAAAGTAGAACCATAGAACATAATCCATCACATACCTAAAGTTGTTTTGATAATATCCCATAAGCGAGTCATCGGAGGACACCGCCGCCGCCACCAACGACAACGACGATGAGGACGACAACGAGTAATGTTCTGTTGTTAGTATTGTTATTACATATTTAACTGCCACGTCTTACATTATAATTGTTGTAACTACCATGTCGTGTGTAATAATACTGGGATGTTGCTACTATAACAATTTCATGTGGTCATCCCTGCATTTCAAAAAGTCAGAAAACACTATTTTCATAATAATATTATTATAGGTTATTTACCATTAGGTAATAACCTTATATGGAAGTTCCGGTGGTAAAGGAACATATTATCTAGGACTTAACAACCAATGTCGCCAGTGATTCTTGCGCTGTATATCACACGTTAACCATGAGATTTGGAATGGGACGGAGAAGTCAGTTGTATCTTCTTCCTCTCGCATGTAGCCGGATGTGCAGGCCATGGCTGTTATCCTCGTAGCATGCATTAATTGGTAATTCATAGAGGATATGCATCATATGAGTGGGAACCCTCAACGTCCCACGATAGTTCTGGCATCTGACGGTCTGTACTAACCATTGTCGTAATTCAATGGGTGGGCATGGCGTACACCAAGGAGACATGCGGGGTGGCGAAGGGGGCAGTGATTGGATTGGATCTTAGCCTGGGACCCACGCCAAGGAAGTGTGGAAGAGAATGCAACTCAGATGTGCAACAAAGCTAAGGTCTCTCATGGGTAAAGCAACGCACCTCTGCAGAGTGTAAGAACTATAACTTGCTACTCCCTGTTCCGAAAAGGAGCTACGAATGCGGCAGGAAAGGAACTCCATGAAATTTCTGGTAAACCTGTGAAGGCTGACAGACATAGCTTTTCAGAATAAAAGCAATCTTTGATGAAATGTTCACGAAAACTTGCATTGCCTATGACCTATGGTCCGTGGCTATAGATATAATGCATCAAACACTTTTTTTTAGTGAACTTGTTGAGTACGCTCGTACTCAATGTATCTGCTTAACCCTTGCTAGATCCTGAAGCCAATACAGACGACGTCTACATCAACTTATGCTCCAGGAATCATCATCAAAATCTAAAGCTATTCAATGAAGTCAAGAAAGTCAACATATACATCAACTCAAGTGAAGATGAAGTTGCTGATTAGATAAGAATAGAATCTCTAGCCATAGAACCTACTTCTGTAGAGTATTGCAATAGCAGCAATGCAAGCCCCAGTAGTTCAAATACTTGTCTATTAATATGTTAGTTAGGAGTTGATTATTCCTGATTCTTCTTTGTAAGAAGTTTCTTTCTCTCTCTTTAACCTAGAGTGTTCTCTGGATATTTTGTAAAGAGTCGAGATGTAACCTATAGTCATGTCTTGGACCTGCTGTGCTTCTGTTGTACCACTCTGAGGTATGTAATACTAGTAAACGATGTTTCATTGGTGTTATGTCAACGACTATAGTGTAATTCATCATGCAGTAGTATGCTGGGTCATCGCAGCTGGTATCAGAGCATATGCTTTGACCTTAGGATTAAAACCCTTTTAGGAAGATCTGTAGGTTGAATAGTGACTATAGGAAGCCATCTTATCTAAACCAAATATTCTTGTGACTTGTGATGAGTATCCACTTGAGAATAACTTTGTCACAAGATGGTAAAGTCATTCCTGCTTCGGAGTAGTTATCAATCTTCTCTCAGTAAAGTGTTATATAGTGTCTTCCAAAGGAGATATAATCCACAAAGATACCTTAGGAAAGCCAATTGATCACAGTAGATTAGGATCAAGTTCAAGACATCATTGGAAGTAGTTCAAATGGTGTAGTGTAATCATAGAATTCAAGTAAGATAGTAAAGTCTTAATGTTAATTGATAACAATAGACAACATAATGAAGACCATTAGAGTATGTATAGTTGTAATGGGTTGTAAATCATGTGGGATTCACTTGAGAATTCTATGTGATGAAGTGGAATTTTGTTAAGAATTCAATATATTAAGGAAAGAAGTAAAGTCATCAGGATAAGATTACTCTTAAATCGTGATGAATAGGTAAAACATAACAAGATCATGGTGAGATTAGCTCCGAAACCATGATATAAGTGTAAATATGACAAGTACTTAGTAGTTGATCTTAGAATAAAATAAGAAAATAACATGGTAGTACTATGATAGAAGTCATAGGTGTCTTAAGTTTCTGCTAAAAAATAATTTTGGGTGAGTAATAGAAACTTATTAGCCTTTTCGAGAAATCATGTGAGGTTAGTTTACTAAATAATGACATGTTAGATAAAGTTGGTCATTCCAAAAGAGAAATAATAAGTTGGTGTAACAAACTTG
The DNA here is from genome assembly GCA_023614405.1 of Avena insularis. Lineage (NCBI taxonomy): Eukaryota > Viridiplantae > Streptophyta > Magnoliopsida > Poales > Poaceae > Avena > Avena insularis. The sequence continues at coordinate 361,766,896 of CM042697.1, forward strand.
AGACCACTTGCTTAAAATTATCCTGTTGCAGTTGAGCAATTTGGGTAAATTATGAGACAAGGAATAGTTTGACCCTAAGTGCTAATTATCACGATGTAAACCTATATGAGGAGGGTAATATACTACACAACTAAGCCTGAATTCTAGAGATATTATACTCAACTACTATATTCCGGGATTAGAATATTGTGTGTTATATGTACCACATTTTAATTTCTTGGTTTTTCTTAGATCTTCTTGATTAACTAGATCTATACATGAAGTTTGACTTGGTGTGCAAATGCATGTTGCAACATCCAGTTACTACTTGATGTTATAGACCTAGATTGAAAAGGGATTCGTGTAAGGGAGTGACGAGTTCCAAAGACCAAGATGAAGGCTTACTTGAAGAATGAAGCCAAGTGATAACCCACAAGTGTAGGGGATCGCAACAGTCTTCGCGGGTAGTATTACCCAATTTATTGATTCGACACAAGGGGAGCCAAAGAATACTTGCAAGCCTTAACAACTGAGTTGTCAGTTCAGCTGCACCTGGAAATAGTTCTTGCTCACAGAAGTTTATCAGTAGCAACAGTTTGTAGTAGCCACAGCAAAGCAACAGCAACAGTGAAATAGGAGTAATAGTAACGGTAACGGCAACAGTAGGATTCGAGTGCGGTAGGCATAGGGATGGATGGACGGGCGTTGCATGGACGAGTCTAAACATGTAACTTCAAGACCTAGGGCATTGTAGATAAATAATAACAAGCATCCAAGTACTAAACAATCCTAGGCATGTGCTCCAAATATAGTCATACGTGCTCGCAATAAGAACTTGCACAACATCTTTTGTCCAGCCAGCCCGTTGCAGCGGGGCCTCTAGGGAACTAATGGCAATTAAGATGCTCCTTTTAATAGAGCACCGGAGCAAAGCATTAACACTCCATGAACACACATGATCCTCATACCACAACCATCCCCTCCGGTTGTCCCAATTATTTTCACTTTGGGGCCTTTGGATCCAGACAATGATATGTGTACACAACTTGCAGATAAGATCATAAACAATACTATCATAATGATTCAATAATAAGTTCAGATCTGAGATCATGGCACTCGGGCCCTAGTGACAAGCATTAAGCACAACAAGTTGCAACAAAGTCAAATAGCACTAATAGAGATACTAGGCACTATGCCCCTAACAGATCTTATTCGATTACATGATAGAACTCATCCAATCCCTACCATCCCCAAGCCTACAGCGGGGGATTACTCACTCATGGATGAGGGAAACATCGGTGGTTGATGGAGATGCGTTGGTGATGACGATGGCGATGATCCTCTCCAAATTCCCCGTCCCCGCAGGGTGCCAGAACGGAGTTTCTGGATCCAAATATTGGTTTCTGGTGGCGGCGGCGGAGCGGAACTCTTTCTGGAAAACTATCGAACCCCCCTCTGTTTTTAGGTCAGAAGGCAACTTATAGGCGCGGAGGGAGGCCGAGGAGCTGCCTGGGGTGGCCAAACCTCCCCCAGGCGCGGGGTCAGTGGGCCCGCGCCTAGGGTGGGTCTAGGCCCCCCAGGCCTCCCCTCTGTCTCCCCTTCTGGCTCCGTGGATCTTCTGGTGAAATATAATTTTTGGCATATTTTCCGGGATTTTTCCTGATAGTTGATTTTCTGCACAAAAACAAGACACCAAGGTAATTCTTCTGAAAACAGCGTCAGTCCGTGCTAGTTGCATCCAAATCACATAAGTTTAGAGAAGAAACAATAACAAACTATTCGAGAAAGTAGATACGTTTTGGACGTATCAAATCCCCCCAAGCTTAGCTTATTGCTTGTCCTCAAGCAATTCAGTTGAAAACTGAGTGCAATAAAAGAACTTTCACGAACACTTTGCTTCATATGATGTATATATTCTCAGCACAGGAGTAGATGCTTAGACAATTCATAATAAAGAGTATGCAACTAAGTCTACTCAATAGTCATTGCAAGCTATGAAGAGAAACCAACTCAATAATAATAAGTAGCATGAAACATAAACATAAGCAACATTGCAATGCTCATAATAAGGTATGATAGGGTGGTATCTCGCTTGCCTTTGTTTGAAGAGCACAATATAAATGCCAAGGCACCTCTAAAGTTCACATGAAGACTAGAGATAAAGATATCAGAGATACAAGTATCAAAGTCATGACATAATTAACCAAGTTTTGGAACAAACACAAGAATGACAACTATGTTCTCAAGAAAGTGCTCATAGAATAAGTGGTGACTCAACAAAATTGTGAAAACGGTTTTGTGAAGGTTTGAAATGCTTCCCAATGCTGAAAGGAAGGTACTTATTAGCTTTGAGCTCTCATTGCCCCTATCATAGGCATCTTCATGTGGTTAAGGTGAAAGTGAGGTCCACTCTGAATCATATGCTTGATGGACCATGGTGGAAATCCCAAGTCCCTTGAGTACGAGGGCCGCTCCGCATGCTACTCAACTTTGGTCACCTGAAAGTTCTTGTCATTGTAAATACATGCATATCATCGAGAACCGCCAACGGGGTACCCCTTGCATATGGTACAGGAGCTTTCCTATAACCAAAATGACAAGGCAAGCAGACAATGAGCATCTCAGCAATCTTTTTATTTACCATATGCATAGCTTTTTATTCAGGAAGCTTCATAGATGCTCATTATGGTGATGCTGCAAGTTTCCACCATGATTAAGCATGGCTTAGGCTAGCGGCCTAGGCGTTTCTCTAACACAATGTATAAACTCCATGAACTAACAACTTCCCCTTTTATTTCACATCGTCGACATTCGTAAACAAAAGAGAAAAGTATCAACTCGATAGAATTATCCAAAAAGTGTTGAAAGCGTTCCCCATGACATCACGGTTCTGCTGACTCCCAGTATATAGTAAGCAAGCATATAAATTTCATGGACTAGTCACAATGGTTCAGAATTATTAAGCGCAAGGAATAAAGTGTGCCATCAAGTTCGTGAGAGATTTACTAACTAACTTTCTCAAAACAGACAAACATTTTATTTTGGAAGAAAACAAGGCATATGGAATATGCACTGAAATAGCAAATGATGCTAATAGGTAGGTATGGTAGACACAGCTGGCAATATTGGTTTTGGGGTGTTGGAAACACAGGTAGAGCACATACTCAGTGCAAGTGAAGGCTAGAAATATAGAGGGAGCGACAAACGAGAGAGCAGTAACTATCATAATCATGCTTGCAACAAAACATGACTAACTATGGCATGAAAGTGATACAAGAACTCTGAGGCAAAATAAATCATCGAGGCTTACTGACTATTGATTAGTCATATGCATGCGTGAGCATGTGCCAAGTCGATTCACATGAGCGATGAGGAGGATACCACAATATCATACCAAAGTATGAATAAAACAATGCAAGCAAACATTCATATGACATGCTACAAACTATTAGCAAGCTGGAGCTAATCATAGACAAGCAAGAACTACTAAGCATCCATAATGACATACACTTTACACAAACAGGCTAAGCATGCTCACAATGAAGAGTATATGTACAAGAACGAAACAAATAGGGTTCGTTACCAGCCTCTTACCACACCTCGAGTTGTCTTAATCTTCATTATTTCCCTTCACTTGTGTGACTTGAATAATTAACATGAAACCAAAACCACTCAGGACGGCTGAACCCTACAAAGAACTCATAAACCAAAGAAGAACAACAAATATTTCTGGTGTTTTCAATTTTTTTAGAAACAAGCAAACCAAGAAAAAAACAAAAACAAAAACTAAGACGCTCCAAGAACAACACAACTGTGCATGAAACAATAAAATAGAAGTGTCAAGAAAGACCTGAGATTTTTATTGATAAAAAAGGGGATGCCTTGGGCACCCCCAAGATTTGACGCTTGTACCTCTTAAATATTTCTTGGTGTGACACGGGGTCACTCCTCCCAAGCTTGATCTTTTGTCCATTCTTCAGCTCATTACATCATCCTCTCTCTACACCTGAAATATTTCTTTCATACAAAACTTCACACAATCTTTATGAGCAACATTAGTTTATTCAAAAGATATTAGACCTCTGGAAAAGCTTTCGAACAGCAAGAATTTTCATTAAAAACACAAGCTACTGTATAAATTCCTTCAAAAAGGTCAATTTCCCAAAAAAACCCGAAAAGGAATCAATAAGAAGCAAATGCAAATAATGGCAGAAATCTGTTAAAACAGACCAGCAGGTAGAAACTGATTTTTTCGAAGACCTTCTGTTGCTCAAATCAAAAAGTGTTGAACTAACGGAAGTTATCTAACATACTGGGGGATTTATTCGTAAATTTTCAGCTCAATCCTACTTACAGAGACTCCTCACGAATTTTTATGGTGGAGGACAGAAATCTGTTTCGGGACAGCAACTCCCCAAATCTTACTTCCCTCTTATTAGAGGTCATTCTTGGCACAAAAAGAAAACAAAAAGGATAAGGAGAGGTCATTACTGAAGTAATAACTTCCAAGACTCAAGGAAACTCTTGGGTTATCTCCCAACAAGTACTTTTCTTTAACGCCTTTAAGTTACGCACGACGAAGAGCAAAGATTGGAAAGGAGAAAAATAAAAGTGAGCAAGTATAACCACTGTGAAAACATTATTTTGTTCATTAAAATCCTTTTGTTAACAAGGTTGATCAAGTCTTGTTACCAAAACAATCTTATATGAAACAAAACTTTGCATTCCACATGGTGATTATGTTACCTCATACTTGATAGCAATGGTCCCAATCATAATAGTTTCAAAATTTTCTTGTGGAATGGGACAATATATTTCTCCAACCTTGATTCTCTCAATATTTTCAATGGAATTCAGACAATAGCTCTTAACAACCTTCTTGGGGAAATAGACAGTGTGCTCTTTGTCATTAATATTGAATGTTACTTTTCCTTGATTACAATTGATGACAGCGCCTGCAGTATTAAGAAAAGGTCTCCCAAGAATAATGGACATATTATCATCTTCAGGCATTTCAAGCACAACAAAATCAGTTCAGACCATGCAATTATGAGCAACTTGAACAGGAACATCCTCACATATACCAACAGGAATAGTAGTTGACTTATCAGCCATTTGCAAATATATATCAGTTGGTATCAACTTTTCTAACTGGAGTCTCTTATAGAGAGAAAAAGGCATAACACTAACTCCAGCTCCCAAATCACATAAAGCAGTTCTAACATAATTATTCTTAATAGAGCAAGGAATAGTTGGTATATCTGGATTACCAAGTTTCTTTGGAACCTCACCATTGAAGGAGTAATTAGCAAGCAAAGTAGAAATTTTCTCATTAGGAATCTTCCTTTTATTAGAGACAATATCCTTCATATACTTTGAATAAGGAGACAACTTAATAGCATCAGTCAAAGGAATTTGCAAGAATAAAGGGTTCATCCACTCACAAAACTTGTTGTAGTGGTCCTCCTCCTTTGACTTGTGTTTCTTACCTGGAAAAGGCATAGGTTTCTGCACCCAAGTTTCTCTCTCTTTACCATGTTTATTAGCAATAAAATCTTCCTTGGTGTACCTAGTGTTCTTAGTGTGTTTCTCAGGTTCTTCCTCACCTTCCTCCTTATCAGGAGCATCATTATTATTACCACTCTCAGTTTCAGCATCAGAGACAGATATACTATTAGGATCTACAGCAGGTTCAAGTGGTTCCTCAACTTTCTTATGTTTCTTTTTCTTCCTATTACGAGGACTACCACTATCCTCACCTTGTTGGGAATCCTACTCTATTCTTTTAGGGTGTCCTTCAGGATATAAAGGATCTTGAGTAGCTGCACCACTCCTAGTTCTAATTCCATAAGCATGTTTATTTCCTGAAGCATTAACTAGCATATCCTTTTGCACCTTAGCAAGTTGATCAAGTTGGGTTTGAACCATTTGAAAGTGTTTACAAAGCATTTTAATATCATTAGAAGTTCTTTCCACAATATCTTTCAACTCATGGATAGCTCTAGAGTTTTCCAATAAATGATTCTGAACTTGTTTATTAAAATTACCTTGTTTAACAATAAATGTGTCAAGTTCCTCTAAGCATTGATTAGGAGGCTTACCATAAGGAATATCACCTTCATTAAATTGGAGAGAGTGTACCTCAATAGTAGATGAGTGGGGAATTGGCTTACATAATTCTTCTATATGAGGTAGATTCTTCACATCTTCAGCTCTAATACCTTTCTCCTTTAGACACTTTTTAGCTTCCTTCATCACTTCATCATTTAATGAAATAACTCCCCTCTTCTTTGTTGTTGGTGTTGGAACTGGTTCAGGAGTAATAGGCTCAGGTGTATTCAGCTTAGTTGAAGGCCAATCATCATAATTCTTGCTTATCTTGTTCACTAATTCTTCAGCATCTGTAGGAGTCCTTTTCCTGAAAACACAATCAGCAAAACTATCTAGGTAGGTCCTAGAATCATCAGTTAATCCATTATAATAAATATCAAGAAGCTCATTCCGAGGTAATGGACATCCAGGATATGCATGAATCAAGGAACAAAATCTTTTCCATGACTTAGGCAATTTCTCTTCTTCTCCCTGTTTAAAATCAAAAGGTCTCTGCAAAGCAGCATCTCTAGCACTAGGAGAAAAATATTTATGGAAGAAAGAATCAATCAAGCAATCAGGGCTATCAATGAAACCAGGAGGTAATCTATTAAACCAAGCCCTAGCTTCTCCTTTTAGTGAATAAGGGAAGATCTTAGCAACAAAGTACTTGCGCATCTTAAAATCATCAGAGACCAAAGCACTCACAGTAGAAAGCTCATTCACATGAGCCACAACACTCTCATTTTTAGTCCCACAAAAAGGTTCTTTCTCAACAATATCTAAATAATATAAATCAAGAGAGAAATCATAATCTTTATCTTTAATATCTATGGGAGAGGTGGAAAACTTAGGATCATAGGACTTCTTAGGCATAATAGTACATCTAGCAAGGAGACTCTTAATAGCACTAGCACCATGTGTGTTTCGGCACTCTTCAACAAATTCATCAGTGAGCTCTATGTAATCATCATTAATATCATAACTCTCACTAGACTCAGGTGAGCTAACAGGTGTAATAGTGTATTCACTAGGAGTTTTGGTATTTCCTAGACTAGCCATAGTAGCATCTAGAAAAGGACCTAATGAACCACTCACATCAAGCACAGTAGAAGTAACATCATGAGTATCAAAAGCAGTTTTAGATTCAGCAGTAGTAGCAGTGTGTGTAGCATGAGCATGTGGTGGTGGTGTGACAAGCTTACTTATAATAGACGGTGAATCAAGAGTAGCAAAGGTGTTTAGGACTGTACCTCTTCTTGTAGTGGATGGTAAAATAGGGAACTTCCATCACGAGACTTCCCCATGATGAAAGGAGTAGCAGTGAACAATAATAGATCCAAGTGAACTTACAAATAAAGCTATGCTCCCCGGCAACAGCGCCAGAAGATAGTCTTGATGACCCATAAGTGTAGGGGATCGCAACAGTCTTCGCGGGTAGTATTACCCAATTTATTGATTCAACACAAGGGGAGCCAAAGAATACTTGCAAGCCTTAACAACTGAGTTGTCAGTTCAGGTGCACCTGGAAATAGTTCATGCTCATAGAAATTTATCAGTAGCAACAGTTTGTAGTAGCAACAACAAAGCAACTGTAGGGGTTCGTAGCATGGAAAAACAAAAAATTTCTATCGCATACAAACAAACAAGCCAAGATCTATCTACTAGATTGTAGCAACGAGTCGATGGAATAACTCACCCTCGAAGATTCCAAAGTGTTTAACGAGAGCGGATTCTCGTGGGTGATGTAGTCGTACTCTTCCCAATCTCAAGATCGCGTAGACGATCCTTCCGGTGCTGCGTTAAGCCGGCGCTTCCATGATCGGTCACCGTTCGGTACTCGTGAAGACCTTCCTCTCCCTTGTTCCAAGGCAGCGGAGGTTGTAGCACTCTCCTCGCGATTCCGGCTGACGGCGTGGTACCGGAGTAGAGGAGATCTCGCGAGGCCCGCCTTAAGCGGAGGCGAGTATGGTGGACTATGAGAGAGCCTCGGTGATCTAGGTCTTAGACACACAAAGTAGAAGGGGCTAGACCGGCGGCTAGGGCAACTAGAAGCCCCAACTCGGCGGCTTGGGAGAAACCCTAGGGCGGCGGCGGCTAGGGTTAGGGTTTTGAGGGGCAAGGTGTAGATCTTGGAGGGGCAGCCCTGCCCCTCCTTATATAGGTGGAGGGGGCGCGCCAAGGGGAGGGGAGTCCCTCCACAACTCGGCTTCAAGGCGGCGGTGGAGGAGAGGACTTCCTCCCAAGTAGGTTTCTACTCTCCTCCACCAAACAAAATAGCCGTTTGACTTTTCAAATTGGCGTTTGACTTTTCAAACTAGGATTTGATTTAACCCTTTATTTTGTTCAGCGATGACACCTAGTACATGATGCAACCATTCCAACTTGTTATGACACATTCATGTACCCTTCCTCTCCGGAGTGTCGAACATTCTGGAACCTTCTAGAACATTCCCGATGAAAACATCGGAACCATTCTCCAACCCCGAAACAGGACTTTCCTTATATGAATCTTATTCTCTGGACCATTCCGGATCTCCTCGTGATATCCCGGATCCCATCCGAGACTCCGAACAACATTCGGTCTCTTACTCATCATTCCATAACTACTCAACAAAGTCGAATCCTTAAGTGTGTCTCCCTACGGTTCGTGAATTATGCGGACATGATCGAGACACTTCTCCGAACAATAACCAATAGAGGAATCTGGAAATTCATATGGCTCCCACATATTTTGTAAGAGTCCCAACCTTTAATAAGGTAGAGATCCCTGTGTTTACAATGCTAGTCCCTGGATCAATAGCTAGCATCCACAGTTAAGATGTAATATCAAGAAACAAAGGTCATAATAGAATTTTATAACCAGGAATAACATAATTTTATTACATATTTCATAGCTCATTTGGCTATTACATTACATTGCAGCAGAATATCTATAAGCATGGGGTCCTTCATCTTCAAAGTGCCACAGGCAAACATGTTGGTTGTAGACTTGTAATCCTAATCAATCAACTTCACTAATATCAAACAAACCTGCAACATAACAAGTTACAGCCACAAGGGTCAATACATTTGAATTGTATTGGCAAGTTTCACTACTATGTAGAAATAAGTGGATCCTTTCATTACATGCATATTTGGCTAAGTGGGGTTTTAGGCTCATTTGCAGAAAGCAATAATTTATCCTATCTTTTCAAAATGGCTTTGATCCTTTGTCAAATCTTTTGAGCTACTTGGTACTCCCCAAGTGCTTCAAGTCTTTGCAAAATCTCTTGAGCTCCTTGGTACACCCCAAGTGCTTCAAGTCTTTGTAAAATCTCTTGAGCTCCTTGGTACACCCCAAGTGCTTCAAGTATTTTGTTGTCACTTTAAAGATTTGCTTTTAGAAATTGGAATGTCGAGATTTCCCATAGCTTCAGGCTTTAGTTGCTCAGTATTGTCCATAACCGGGGACACGACTAAGTACTTAGAATTTTATCTTCTGCAGAAGTTGTACACTTTACCCACATGACACACTCTCATCTTGTTGCCACCATTGGCCGCTGGATAAGTACTCACCAAGATGGAGTACCGGCAGATTGAGAATGTGACGAAGTCTTTCCATAGAGTCCTCCCAATCTAGCTTGTCTACTAGGCACCAATGTAGGGTTCCAAGTTCCCTCATTTAGTTAACCTGAAGAGGCTAATGCATGGGTCTTCCCAATGTAGTTGACTAAGCCAGTGCCCATTTAGCATGTGGCTGTACACGGAAGCCACTGTTGGAGAAACATGTTCAATCTCTAAGTCCCTGGGTGGTTTTCTTTTAGTGCACAACAAAAATAGATTGCCATATAAACATGGTTCCTTTTGTTGCCACCTTTTCCAAAACTTGAGTATCCTTGTCCACCCAGGTGGTTCATTGAGTACTTGTTTTATTATATAAAACATAAGTCTTTTCTCAACTTCATAAAATCTCAACATGTATCTCTTCTCAAAATATATATAGCATGGCTAAGCATTTTACAACTACATTGTTTCCACTAAGGATTATATAGGGTATCCTAATAGGATTTAGCATAGCATAAAGTATAGAAATCCTTTTCATGCATGTTTTCAAAATCCACTAAGTATAATGAAAATAGTAGGACTTGGATGATAGTGTCACTTGCCTTTTTGGTAGAGAATGTTGGTTCACTTCTTGATCTTGCTAATATCACACTCTTCTAACTTCACTACAAGTCAATCAAGCAAACACAAATTCAACTAGCATTCCAACCAATATTCAACAACCAAACACACATAAAATAATAGAAACCAAGTCATGCATGCAAGCATGCAAAAGATAGTTTTATTTGCAAAGGTGGTTTCTAATAGGCTCCAAACTTTGTAATGTCCCAAGTGGTCATTTTCTAAAGTGTCAAAGTCATTTGCAACAGGGCTTTATCTACAAACCATTTTTAAATCAAATCATTATTTCATGTGGTGAAAAATGTTTTTAGCAAAGCAACAATTTTATGTTGTTCACCAAATAGGTTGTTAATTCTCAAAACTTGGTGTTTAGGGTCAGTAGGTTCGAATCAACACATTTTCCAAAGGTTTTGCTCAAAAATCATTTCCATATCAAAATCAATATTTTTATTTGACTAGAAATGGGCTAATTCAATTAATCAATCCTAATCTTCACCAAAAACATTTTTAAATCCATGAGTTGGTTCCTAGGGTCAGTAGGTTCACAACAAACCAATTTGCAAAGATTTCAACCTCAAAATCATTTTGGAATAATTTTTATAACCTAAACAAGCATACAAATGTTTCTGCAAAAACAAACAATTTAACAGAAACTTTTTGCTAAACAAATGGCATGGTTGGCTAGGGATTGTCTTGCTTATTCCATTGATATAAAGTTTGCAAAATTTGGACGTGTAGAACTAAAGTTATGGATTTTTCAAATTTGCAAACAAATCAGATTCTAAATCTGTTTTAAACAGACCCAATGCCACGCGGCGCAAAACTACTGGTCGATACCGGTTCGCACGGATCGGCCTATGTGAGGCGTTGGATCTAAACAGATCGTCGGCTCGGTGCTTCTTACCCTTTCGCTTAAGTTCTATTTTCAACCACAAGATCAAGATCTAGTGTAAATCAATTTGACCATACTCGGCGGTCTTGTGGCGGTGGCGGTGTGATCGAGATGATGTGCTAGCGGTGGTTGCAGGAAGCAAGGATGACAGAGGAGGGTCTCACCGTGTTTGCGAGGTCATGGTGAAGCTCTAGGTGATGCTGGTTTGGCGAGGCACTAGGAGAATGTCGCTCATGGGAGTGGAGCTGCGCCTCGGTTGTTAAATGACGGTCGTCGGCGGGCGGGCTACAAAGGCGTGCAGATCAAAATAAAGTGCGTTAGATCGCATGGTACCAGGAAACATGTGAGCATCAATGAAGCGGCAGTGGTCTGTCTTACCAGGAGGTCGCGGAGAAAAGCAGAGCGCGGCGGTGGTCGTCGTCGTTCGAGCTTCTGCGAGCAGCGGTTGAGCTTGGCGACAGGAAGGTGCGCCTGGTGCAGGGAATGTGCTCATGTGCTCGGGGAGGCAAGGGTGTACGCAGGGTGGAATTTTCTCGCGAGTTTGTCAGAGCAGAGGGTGGTGTAGGAGAAAATTTGGCAGCCTAGGGGCGCGCTAAGGTGGGGCGACAGAGGGGAACGAGAGAGGATATGCTGGCGCTTAAGTAGGCGTCATCACAGGGCCGTTACATGGCATGGTTAACGCGTAATCACGCCGGCATTTCATCGGTAGTAATGGCCAGAGAGGAATGAGGGGCGAGGTCGTGAGGAGGAAGAGTGGTGACGGTGGGAAGTCGGCAGCAGCGAGAGGAAAAGGAAATGGGTTCCACACATGCAGCTCTGCGGGTGCGTGTTTAGGTGGAAAACGCTTCGCGCGTGGGGGAAAAGTTGGGCTGGACTGGTGGGCTGTTGGGCCAGACGAGTTGGGCTGAATCCTTTAGTATTTTTTTTGTACTGAAACTTTTTCCTATTTTCCATTTGATTTTCTGTTTTGAATTTCAATCAAACAATTCAAACATTCAAAACAATCAAACTTCCACCACACTTTGCAATTGAGTTTGGTTCTGTTTAACAACACAAAACCAAGTCCCAAAAATAAAATAATATTTTTATTTTAGGGTCCATTAATAATTAAATAAAATGGACCTTAGCTATTAAATCAAATGGGTTTTGATTTATTTATAATCTCCATTTGAAATCTAAATAAAATCACAAACACTTCAGTAGGTTTTATTTGAGGATATAAAATACTTGGAAAACTTATTTAAATCAAATTAATTAGTTTTGATGTTTAATTAAAATAGTAAAACCTTTATTTTTAATAAACTTGGATATTAAATCCTTATTAATTTTTTTAAATAAACCTTTACTAATTTTATCAAATAGAATTATTTTATTTCAAAGGCTTGGCCAAGTTTTAATTTGGCTTATAATGTAATCCTTATTTATATTTCTACCTTTTTATTTAAAACCAAATCTTTTTATTAAAAGACCCAAAATAGTAATTCTAAATATTTTTAACTTTATTGTTCATTTATCTTTTTAAATCCCTTTAGGATTTTATTTGATCCAAATAGGTTTTGAAGGTTTTCAATTGGAATCAAAAAGTTTCTTCTCACCCTGAAAATCAACAAAGTTTTATTTTATTCATTTATTTTTCACATAACAAGATTTGGAAAATCTTGGGATGTGACAGGCTACCACCCTTAAAATAAATCTCGTCCCGAGATTTGGGAAGGCTAGGGTTACAAGTTGGCTCAAAGCACCTAGGGTACTACCACCCTTAAAATTTTTCAAACTAAATTACATCTTGTTTTGCTTGGGGTCTTGGGGAAACTTCTCTGGACAAACATCTGCATAGTGTCCCTTGTTTCCACACTTGAAACATGTGACAAGGATGAGATCCTTCATAGGCTTGTTTATCTTGTGCTTCATCTTTTCTGGACAGTTGCTTGCATAATGTCCTTGGTTACCACAGTTGAAACATGTGATAAGTTTGAGTTCTTCACGTGTCTCTTGTGGACAGATTGCTGCATAATGGCCTAGCTCTTTGCAGTTGTTGCACCATACTTGGCCAATCTCTTTATACTTCTGTTTCTCTGGACATTCACTGGAATAGTGTCCCATTTCTTTGCAATGATTACATTGCACATGGATTTTGTCCTTCTTCTTCTTGGGTTTCTCCAAAGCTAGGAGTGCATCTAGTTCATGTTGTTCATATGTTATCTTATAGGTAGGAATGTCTACTTGTTTCTTGGACCTTCTATTGCTCCTTGGATAATTCATATGCCTCTTCTTTGGTCCTTTGAATTGGGTTGTAATGCATGGAGGTATAAGTGGAGATTTTCCTTTGTCCTCATCCTTCTTGGTAGACTTGGATCCTTCTTGATAGTTTGCCATCATTTGTTGCACTCCACCTTGTTTCCTTTGTTCAACTATGGAATAGATGGGGCATTGGATAGGGACATGGTTATTTCCCTCACATAAGTAACAAGTATCTTGAGATGTGGGACATTGGCCTACTGGATGTTTCTCTTCACAGTTGGGGCATTAATCTCCATGCTCCTTGGAAGTGTGATCCTTGTCTCCACAAATGTTGCAAGCTTTGGCTCCTTCTAGAATAACATCTTTGTCATCCTTGTTGTCACAAACTCCTTTGGAAAAGTTGCTTTCCATGTTGAGCATTTGATCTGTCACCTTATGCAACATTTGGGCTTGGTTTTCCAAAAACTTTTGCAGGGTTGGATCTTCCCCACTAGTGTTGGCTATGAATTGAGCTGTCATTTGATTCAACTGGTTTTGGGTTCCTATAAGTTCTCTCATGTTGTCCTCTTGGTTGTTGTTGTCATCAACCTTGATGTTGGAGTCTCTTGGAGTAGTCATCTGTTTGGGTTGAATTGAGATTAGAATTTGGCAAGATATTTCTAAGGAAATAATTCTAATCACACACATCACAATTCACTCAAGTAATGTGCAAGCAATCACAAACAAACATTTCACTCAAACAACAAAGTTCAAGCATATCTTTAGGCAACAAAATATTTTTGTTACACCACATAAGTTGGTGGGTTTGGCTTAAACTAAATATGGTGGTCCATCTATATGGTTCACTTGAGATCTTTCCATCTTTCTTTGGTTGATTCTTCTTGCATGGGATCATGGTTTCCTTGAGAAAAACTTGTGGTCACAAAAACTTCAAAGGTGATGAAGGTTCTTTCTAAGTTGTGTTTCCTTAGTCCTCAAGTCTTGATTAACATTTCTTGTCTCACTTGTAGTCCTTAGTGATATCCAAGGTTGGAGTCCTTGGTGAAAATGCTGAAGATGTTGAAGTCATTAGAGTTGAAGATGTTGAAGTCATTAGAGTTGAAGATGTTGAAGTCATTAGAGTTGAAGAAGTCCTTTGCATATGGTGAAGTCTTTGGCCATGGGGTAGGCTTTATCCATCGAGTTGAAATAGAAGAGATGTAGAGTCAAAACCAAAATGGTTGAGGAAAGAGTTTACAAGATTGTTTGTAAATAAGTTTTGGAACAAATACAACTTCTATTTTTCTAAGGGGTTTTGTCCAATCCTAGGTTTACAAATCCTATAGGCAACACAATGCTCTGATACCATCTGTAAGAGTCCCAACCTTTAATAAGGTAGAGATCCCTGTGTTTACAATGCTAGTCCCTGGATCAATAGCTAGCATCCACAGTTAAGATGTACTATCAAAAAACAAAGGTCATAATACAATTTTATAACCAGGAATAACATAATTTTATTACATCTTTCATAGCTCATTTGGCTATTACATTACATTGCAGCAGAATATCTATAAGCATGGGGTCCTTCATCTTCAAAGTGCCACAGGCAAACATGTTGGTTGTAGACTTGTAATCCTAATCAATCAACTTCACTAATATCAAACAAACCTGCAACATAACAAGTTACAGCCACAAGGGTCAATACATTTGAATTGAATTGGCAAGTTTCACTACTATGTAGAAATAAGTGGATCCTATCATTACATGCATATTTGGCTAAGTGGGGTTTTAGGCTCATTTGCAGAAAGCAATAATTTATCCTATCTTTTCAAAATGGCTTTGATCCTTTGTCAAATCTTTTGAGCTACTTGGTACTCCCCAAGTGCTTCAAGTCTTTGCAAAATCTCTTGAGCTCCTTGGTACACCCCAAGTGCTTCAAGTCTTTGTAAAATCTCTTGAGCTCCTTGGTACACCCCAAGTGCTTAAAGTCTTTTGTTGTCACTTTAAAGTTTTGCTTTTAGAAATTGGAATGTCGAGATTTCCCATAGCTTCAGGCTTTAGTTGCTTAGTATTGTCCATAACCGGGGACACGGCTAAGTACTTAGAATTTTATCTTCTGCAGAAGTTGTACACTTTACCCACATGACACACTCTCATCTTGTTGCCACCAGTGGCCGCTGGATAAGTACTCACCAAGATGGAGTACCGGCAGATTGAGAATGTGACGAAGTCTTTCCATAGGGTCCTCCCAATCTAGCTTGTCTACCAGGCACCAATGTAGGGTTCCAAGTTCCCTCATTTAGTTAACCTGAAGAGGCTAATGCATGGGTCTTCCCAATGTAGTTGACTAAGCCAGTGCCCATTTAGCATGTGGTACGTACCACGAGAAAGCCAACATTGGATAAACATGTTCAATCTCTAAGTCCCTGGGTGGTTTTCTTTTAGTGCACAACAAAAAGATATTGCCATATAAACATGGTTCCTTTTGTTGCCACCTTTTCCAAAACTTGAGTATCCTTGTCCACCCAGGTGGTTCATTGAGTACTTGTTTTATTATATAAAACATAAGTCTTTTCTCAACTTCATAAAATCTCAACATGTATCTCTTCTCAAAATATATATAGCATGGCTAAGCATTTTACAACTACATTGTTTCCACTAAGGATTATATAGGGTATCCTAATAGGATTTAGCATAGCATAAAGTATAGAAATCCTTTTCATGCATGTATTCAAAATCCACTAAGTATAATGAAAATAGTAGGACTTGGATGATAGTGTCACTTGCCTTTTTGGTAGATAATGTTGGTTCACTTCTTGATCTTGCTAATATCACACTCTTCTAACTTCACTACAAGTCAATCAAGCAAACACAAATTCAACTAGCATTCCAACCAATATTCAACAACCAAACACACATAAAATAATAGAAACCAAGTCATGCATGCAAGCATGCAAAAGATAGTTTTATTCGCAAAGGTGGTTTCTAATAGGCTCCAAACTTTGTAAAGTCCCAAGTGGTCATTTTCTAAAGTGTCAAAGTCATTTGCAACAGGGCTTTATCTACAAACCATTTTTAAATCAAATCATTATTTCATGTGGTGAAAAATGTTTTTAGCAAAGCAACAATTTTATGTTGTTCACCAAATAAGTTGTTAATTCTCAAAACTTGGTGTTTAGGGTCAGTAGGTTCGAATCAACACATTTTCCAAAGGTTTTGCTCAAAAATCATTTCCATATCAAAATCAATATTTTTATTTGACTAGAAATGGGCTAATTCAATTAATCAATCCTAATCTTCACCAAAAACATTTTTAAATCCATGAGTTGGTTCCTAGGGTCAGTAGGTTCACAACAAACCAATTTGCAAAGATTTCAACCTCAAAATCATTTTGGAATAATTTTTATAACCTAAACAAGCATACAAATGTTTCTGCAAAAACAAACAATTTAACAGAAACTTTTTGCTAAACAAATGGCATGGTTGGCTAGGGCTTGTCTTGCTGATTCCATTGATATAAAGTTTGCAAAATTTGGACGTGTAGAACTAAAGTTATGGATTTTTCAAATTTGCAAACAAATCAGATTCTAAATCTGTTTTAAACAGACCCAATGCCACGCGGCGCAAAACTACTGGTCGATACCGGTTCGCACGGATCGGCCTATGTGAGGCGTTGGATCTAAACAGATCGCGCGGCTCAGACTGCTTCTTACCCTTTCGCTTAAGTTCTATTTTCAACCACAAGATCAAGATCTAACGGTGTAAATCAATTTGATCATACTCGAGCGGCGCTGACGGCGGTGAGCGGCGGCGCGCGGTCGGACGATGTGCTAGCGGCGGTTGCAGGAAGCAAGGATGACAGAGGAGGGTCTCACCGTGTTTGCGAGGTCGTGGTGAAGCTCGAGGTGATGCTGGTTTGGCGAGGGGCGCATTGGAGCGGGAGTAATCGCTCACTGGAGTGGAGCTGTGCCTCGGGTTCATACGGTCGTCGACGGAGGCGGGGCTACAAGGCGTGCCAGATCAAAATAAGGGGTATGTTAGATGCGCATGGTACCAGGAAACATGTGAGCATCAATGAACGGCTTCGGGGCGGTCTGTCTTACCAGGGGGAGGTCGCCGGAGAAAGAAACAAACGCGACGACGGTGGTCGTCATCGTTGTCGAGCCTGCAGAGCACGCGCGGTTGAGCTGGCGACACAGGAAGGTGCGCCTGGGTCTGGGAATGTGCTCGTGTGCTCGGGGAGGCAAGGGGTGGCGCGGGGTCGCCGGAATTTGCTCGCGAGTTCGTCGGAGCAGAGGGTGGTGTAGGAGAAAATTTGGCAGCCTAGGGGCACGCTAAGGTGGGGCGACAGAGGGGAACGAGAGAGGAGATGCTGGCGCTTAAGTAGGCGTCGTCGCAGGGCCGTTACATGGTGTGGTTAACGCGTAATCACGCCGGCATTTCATCGGCAGTAATGGCCAGAGAGGAATGAGGGGCGAGGTCGTCGCGGGGAGGAAGAGAGTGAGCTGGCGGTGGGCGTGAGAGAGGGTCTGCATGAAGGAAATGGGGTCGTGTTTAGGTGGGCGCAGCGTGGGAGAAAAGTTGGGCTGGACTGGTGGGCTATTGGGCTAGACGAGTTGGGCTGAATCCTTTAGTATTGTTTTTGTACTAAAACTTTTTCCTATTTTCCATTTGATTTTCTGTTTTGAATTTCAATCAAACAATTCAAACATTCAAAACAATCAAACTTCCACCACACTTTGCAATTGAGTTTGGTTCTGTTTAACAACACAAAACCAAGTCCCAAAAATAAAATAATATTTTTATTTTAGGGTCCATTAATAATTAAATAAAATGGACCTTAGTTATTAAATCAAATGGGTTTTGATTTATTTAAAATCTCCATTTGAAATCTAAATAAAACCACAAACACTTCAGTAGGTTTTATTTGAGGATATAAAATACTTGGAAAACTTATTTAAATCAAATTAATAAGTTTTGATGTTTAATTAAAATAGTAAAACATTTATTTTTAATAAACTTGGATATTAAATCCTTATTAATTTGTTTAAATAAACCTTTACTAATTTTATCAAGTAGAATTATTTTATTTCAAAGGCTTGTTCAAGTTTTAATTTGGCTTATAATATAATCCTTATTTATATTTCTACCTTTTCATTTAAAACCAAATCTTTTTATTAAAAGACCCAAAATAGTAATTCTAAATATTTTTAACTTTATTGTTTATTTATCTTTTTAAATCCCTTTAGGATTTTATTTGATCCAAATAGGTTTTGAAGGTTTTCAATTGGAATCAAAAAGTTTCTTCTCACCCTGAAAATCAACAAAGTTTTATTTTATTCATTTATTTTTCACATAACAAGATTAGGAAAATCTTGGGATGTGACATATTTCTACGATTACTTTGCGATCGAATGAACCACTTACATACGATACCAATTTCCCTTTGTCTCACGATAGTTTACTTATCCGAGGTTTTGATCGTCGGTATCTCTGCATACCTAGTTCAACCTCGTTACTGATAAGTACTCTTTTCTCATTCCCGTGATATGTGATTCCTTGTGAGCTAGTCACATGCTTGCAAGCTAATTGGATGACATTCCACCGAGAGGGCCCAGAGTATATCTATCCGTCATATGGATGGACAAATCCCACTCTTGATCCATGTGTCTCAACCAATACTTTCCGAACACTCAATGCCACCTTTATAGCCACCCAGTTAGGGTGTGGTGTTTGATGTCATCAAAGCATCCTTCCGGTGAAGGTGATATGCATGATCTCATGGTCGAAGGAATTAGGTTACTATGTATCAGAAAGCATATAGCAATTGAACTATTAAAATGACTTGATCTTTATGCTACGCTTATCTATAGGAGTATGTCCATCATATCATTCTCCTAATGATATGATCTTGTTGTTAATAACATCTCAATGTTCATGATAGGGAAACCACAATCATTTATTAACCAAGAAGCTAGTATTATAAAGAGGCTTTACTAGGGACTCTAGTTTAGTTTACAAATCACACAAGTATTAATGTTTCCTTGTTAATACTATTATAGCATGAATGTAAACATTTATCATAAACACAAAGATATAATAATAACTACATTTATAATTGCCTCTAGGGCATATCTCCAATAGTCTCCCACTTGCACTAGACTCAACTAATCTAGATTACATGGTAATATACCGAACACCCATGGCAGTTTGGTGTTGGTCATGTTTTGCCCTCGGGAGAGGTTTAGTCAACGGATCCGCCACATTCAGATATGTGTGTTCTTTGCAAATCTCTATGTCACCATCTTGGACATATTCTCGAATAGCGTGAAAACGTAGCTTGATATGCTTCAGCTTCTTGTGTGACCTTGGTTCTTGTGCATTGGCTATGGCGCCCATGTTATAACTATAGTTAGACATTGTTTCCAGCTCACTTGGAACCACACCGAGCTCTGTAATGAACTCTTTCATCCATATCGCTTCTTGTGAAGC
Organism: Avena insularis; assembly: GCA_023614405.1. Lineage (NCBI taxonomy): Eukaryota > Viridiplantae > Streptophyta > Magnoliopsida > Poales > Poaceae > Avena > Avena insularis. Next base: position 361,786,736 of record CM042697.1, read on the forward strand.
CTCCGAAGCAGCCATGTATTCCGATTCAGTTGAAGATCTCGCCACAACGCTTTGCTTTGCACTCCTCCAGCTAACTGCTGCACCATTCAAAGTGAATCGTATCTAGATTGTGATTTAGAATCATCCGGATCAGTGTTCCAACTAGCATCGGTGTAACCATTAACAACGAGCTATTCATCACCTCCATAAGAAAGAACCATATCCTTAGTTCTTCTCAAGTACTTAAGGATGTTTTTGAACGCTGTACAGTGATCCACTCCTGGATCACTTTGATATCTGCTAGTCAAACTAACAGCATATGCAATGTCGGGTCTAGTACATAGCATGACATACATTCTATGGCTGAGGCATAGGGAGTCTTACTCATCCTTTCTCTATCGTTACTGGACTTTGAGTTTTACTCAAGGTCGTATTGGGCAACATGGGCAAGAACCCTTTCTTGCTATCTTTCATTCCAAATCTCTTTAGAACCATGTCCAAATATGTACTTTGTGACAATGAAATTAGGCGTCTCGATCTATCTCTATAAATCTTTATGCCTAATATGTAAGCTGCTTCGCCAAGATATTTCATTGAAAAACTATTATTCAAATATTCCTTGACACTATTAATAAGATCTACATCATTCCCAATCAACAATATGTCATCTACATATAGTATTAAGAATGCTACAGAGCTCCCACTCACTTTCTTGTAAATACAAGCTTCTCCATAAGTTTGTATAAAACCAAAACTTTTGATCACCTTATCAAAACGTTGATTCCAACTTCGGGATGCTTGCTTCAATCCATAAATTGACCGTTGAATTTTGCATACCTTGTTAGCATCTTTAGGATCGACAAAACCTTTGGGTTGCATCATATACAACTCTTCATCAATGTCTCCATTGAGGAATGCTGTTTTGACATCCATCTGCCATATCTCATAATCGTAATATGCAGCGATTGCTAACATAATCCTCACAGATTTTAGCTTCTCTACTAGTGAGAAAGTCTCATCGTAGTCAACTCCTTGAATTTGTCGAAACCCTTTTGCGACAAGTCGAGCTTTATAGACAGTAACATTACCATCAGCATCTGTTTTCTTCTTGAAAATCCATTTGTTCTCGACAGCCTTCCGGCCATCCGGTAAGTCCACCAAAGTCCATACTTGGTTTTCGTACATGGATCCAATCTCGGATTTCATGGCTTCTTGCCATTTATTGGAATCTGGGCTCATCATCGCTTCCTCATATGTCGCAGGGTCAACGGTGTTATCCACCAACATGACACTCATAACGGGATCATACCAATCAGGAGTGGTACGAGTTCTCGTTGACCTGCGAGGCTCTGTAGCAACTACAACCGAAGTTTCATGATCATCATCATTAGCTTCCTCCCTTATTGGTGCAGGCACCACAGGAACTTCTTCCGGTGCTGCGCTACTCGCAAGTTCGAGAGAAGGTTCGACAACCTCGTCGAGTTCTACTTTCCTTCCAGTCACTTCTTTCGAGAGAAATTCCTTCTCTAGAAAGGATCCATTCTTGGCAACGAAGATTTTGCCTTCGGATCTATGATAGAAGGTATACCCAATAGTTTCCTTTGGGTATCCTATGAAGACGCATTTTTCTGCTTTGGGTTCAAGCTTGTCCGGCTATAACTTCTTTACATAGGCTTCGTGACCCCAAACTTTAAGGAACGAAAATTTAGGTTTCTTCCCAAACCATAATTCATACGGTGTCGTTTCAACGGATTTATATGGTGCCCTATTTAAAGTGAATGCGGCTGTTTCTAATGCATAACCCCAAAATGATAGCGGTAAATCTGTAAGTGACATCATAGAACGAACCATATCTAAGAGAGTTTGATTATGACGTTCGGACACACCATTACGATGTGGTGTTCCCGGCGGTGTCAATTGTGAAAGTATTCCGCATTTCTTCAAATGCTCGCCAAACTCGTAACTTAGATATTCACCTCCACGATCAGAACACAGAAATTTAATCTTCTTGCTACGTTGATTCTCAACCTCACTTTAAAATTCCTTAAACTTCTCGAAAGTTTCGGACTTATGTTTCATGAAATAGATATACCTATATCTACTCAAGTCATCTGTGAAGGTAAGAACATAACGATAACCACCGCGCGATGCTACACTCATTGGACCACACACATCGGTATGTATGATTTCCAATAAGTCCGTAGCTCGCTCCATCATACCAGAAAATGGAGTCTTAGTCATTTTACCCATTAGACATGCTTCGCATCTTTCAAGTGATTCGAAATCAAGTGATTCAAGAAGTCCATCGGAATGGAGTTTCTTCATACGTTTCACTCCAATGTGACCAAGACGGCAGTGCCACATGTAGGTCGAGTTATCGCTCGATTTCAAACGTTTAGCTTCAATGTTATTAATATGTGTATTTCCACTATCGAGATTCAATAAGAATAGACCATCTATCAAAGGTGCATGTGCATAAAACATATTACTCATATAAATCAAACAACCATTATTCTCGGACTTAAACAAGTAACTGTCTCGCAATAAACAAGATCCTGATATAATGTTCATGCTTAACGCAGGCACCAAATAACAATTATTTAAGTATAAAACTAATCCCGATGGTAGATGAAGAGGTAGCGTGCCGACCGCGATCACATCAACCTTTGATCCATTTCCCACGCGCATCATCACCTCGTTCTTCGCTAGCTTCCGTTTATTCTGTAGCACCTGTTTCGAGTTACAAATATGAGCAACCGAACCAATATCAAATACCCAGGCACTTCTACGTGTACTAGTGAGATACACATCAATAACATGTATATCGGATATACCTTTCTTCTTGATGTTGCCGTTCTTCAAATCCGCCAAGTACTTTGGGTAATTTCGCTTCCAGTGACCTTCTCCCTTGCAGTAAAAGCACTCTGTATCAGGCTTGGGTCCAGCCTTGGCCTTCTTCGTCGGTGCGGTAACTTTCGTACCACCCTTCTTGAAGTGTCCCTTTTGCTTAGACTTGCCTTTCTTGAATTTTGTGGTCTTATTGACCATCAACACTTGGTGCTCTTTCTTGATCTCCACTTCTGCAGATTTTAACATGGAGAAGAGTTCTGGCAACTGCTTGTTCATGCTTTGCATATTGTAGTTCATCACAAAGTTCTTGTAACTTGGTGGTAGTGATTGGAGGACACGGTAAATCCCCAAAGCATTAGGAATCACTATACCCAAGCTTTGAAGTTTGTTTGCGTGCCCAGACATCTTAAGCACATGCTCACTGACGGAGCTGCCCTCTTCCATCTTGCAGTTAAATAACTTTTCAGAAGCCTCATAGCTCTCAACTGCCGCGTGAGTCTCAAAGATCAATTTGAGTTCACGGACAATATCATGTGGGTCTGAATTCTCAAACCTTTTCTGAAGCTCCGATTCTAAACCATACAAGATAGCACATTGAACTGTGGAGTACTGATTCTTCCGAGCGAGGTAAACGTTCTTTACTTCATCGGTAGAATCATATGCTGGCGGGTCAACGAGCGGTGCATCCAGCACATAGGTCAAATTACCAGCATTGAGGACAATCCTCAAATTGCGGAACCAATCCGCGAAGTTGCTTCCATTGTTTTTCAACTTTTCTTTCTCTAGGAACGCATTAAAATTGATGGCAGGGGCCTCCATTGATCTACAACATATTTGCAATAGTTTAGACTAATTTTATGACACATTGAATTCTAATTAATAGTTAAATTAATCTAGGTGAACCCCCACTCAAAACAATATCCCTCACATTGTTTTAGTGATCACACGAACCAAATCCACCACATCAACATCGATCATCACGAGAGTTGATGTAGCTTCAATGGCGAACAATCGACATGTTCATCAGATCTACTATATGATTCATGCTTTACCTTTCGGTGATCCGTGTTCCGAGACCATGTCTGTACATGCTAGGCTCGTCAAGATCAAACCTTAGCTTCCGCATGAGCAAATCTGGCTTGCTCACATTGTATACACTTGCAGAATCTAACACACCCGATCATCACGTGGTGCTTCGAAACAACAAGCTTTAGCAACGGTGCTTACTAAGGGTGAACACTTTAGAACTTGAAATTCATGTGCATGAGGGATCATCTTATAATGCTACCGTCGTTAACTAAGCAATACAAGATGCATAAAGGATTAACATCACATGCAATTCATAATATGTGATATGATATGGCATTTCTTCTTTGTGCTTCCGATCTCCATCTCCAAGCACGAACATGATCTCCATCATCACCGGCATTGCATCAAGGTCAATGACGCTTCTCCATGGTTGTCGTCCACCAGCTTCAACTATTACAACTACTTTGAATAGACACGCGGGTCTTAACAGAAATTTAAAGACAACCATATGGCTCCTGCCGGTTGCCAACTTACAATAAGGAACATTGCATACATCAAATATAATCACAATCATGGCCATATCACATCACAGCACACCCCTGCAAAACAGAGTTAGACGCCTCTAATTTCTTTGCATATTTTACGTGGTTTGGGGCTTTCAATAAGTGTCGATCTAACTTACGAACAAGAACCAAAATATTGATGCTTGAACTATCAAGTGCCCGTTGTAAATTGGATCTATACTATAATGGGAGAGACAGACACCCGCAAAGCCACTTATGCAATACAAGTTGCATGTTTAGCGTGGAGCAAGTCTCATGAACGATGTCATGTAAGGTTAGCCCGGGCCACTTCATCCCATCATAACACAAGATGCAAAGTACACAAGAAGCAATTGATAATAAAAGCACCACCGCCCACAATGACCATTGTGTTCTACTCGTGCAACAGATCTACATATAGACACGGCTCTGATACCACTATAGGGGTTCGTAGCATGGAAAAACAAAAAATTTCTACCGCATACAAACAAACAAGCCAAGATTTATCTACTAGATTGTAGCAACGAGTTGATGGAATAACTCACCCTCGAAGATTCCAAAGTGTTTAACGAGAGCGGATTCTCGTGGGTGATGTAGTCGTACTCTTCCCGATCTCAAGATCGCGTAGACGATCCTTCCGGTGCTGCGTTCAGCGCTTCATGATCGGTCACATGTTCGATTACTCGGAAGACCTTCCTCTCCCTTGTTCCAGCAGCGGCGGAGGTTGTAGCACTTTCCTCGCGATTAGCAACGACGGCGTGGTAGGAAGTAGAGGGGAGATCTCGAGGCTTCATTTAAGCCGAGCAGTATGGTGGGCTATGAGAGATCCTTGGTGATCTAGGGTTTAGACACACCAAGTAGAAGGGGCTAGACCGGCGGCTAGGGCAACTAGAAGCCCCAACTCGGCGGCTTGGGAGAAAACCTAGGGCGGCGGCTAGGGTTAGGGTTTTGAGGGGCAAGGTGTAGATCTTGGAGGGGCAGCCCTGCCCCTCCTTATATAGGTGGAGGGGGCGCGCCAAGGGGAGGGGAGTCCCTCCCCAACTCGGCTTCCAAGGCCGGCGGTGGAGGGAGAGGGACTTCCTCCCCAAGTAGGTTTCCTACTCTCCCTCCACCAAACAAAATTGCCGTTTGACTTTTCAAATTGGCGTTTGACTTTTCAAACTAGGATTTGATTTAACCCTTTATTTTGTTCAGCGATGACACCTAGTACATGATGCAACCATTCCAACTTGTTATGACACATTCATGTACCCTTCCTCTCTGGAGTGTCGGACATTCCGGAACCTTCTAGAACATTCCCGATGAAAACATCGGAACTATTCTCCAACCCCGAAACAAGACTTTCCTTATATGAATCTTATTATCCGGACCATTCCGGATCTCCTCGTGATATCCCGGATCCCATCCGAGACTCCGAACAACATTTGGTCTCTTACTCACCATTCCATAACTACTCAACAAAGTCGAATCCTTAAGTTTGTCTCCCTACGGTTCGTGAATTATGCGGACATGATCGAGACACTTCTCCGAACAATAACCAATAGAGGAATCTGGAAATTCATATGGCTCCCACATATTTCTATGATTACTTTGCGATCGAATGAACCACTTACATACGATACCAATTTCCCTTTGTCTCACGATAGTTTACTTATCCGAGGTTTTGATCGTCGGTATCTCTGCATACCTAGTTCAACCTCGTTACTGATAAGTACTCTTTTCTCGTTCCCGTGATATGTGATCCCTTGTGAGCTAGTCACATGCTTGCAAGCTAACTGGATGACATTCCACCGAGAGGGCCCAGAGTATATCTATCCGTCATATGGATGGACAAATCCCACTCTTGATCCATGTGTCTCAACCAATACTTTCCGAACACTCAATGCCACCTTTATAGCCACCCAGTTAGGGTGTGGTGTTTGATGTCATCAAAGCATCCTTCCGGTGAAGGTGATATGCATGATATCATGGTCGAAGGAATTAGGTTACTATGTATCTGAAAGCATATAGCAATTGAACTATTAAAATGACTTGATCTTTATGCTACACTTATCTATAGGAGTATGTCCATCATATCATTCTCCTAACGATATGATCTTGTTGTTAATAACATCTCAATGTTCATGATAGGGAAACCACAATCATTTATTAACCAACAAGCTAGTATTATAAAGAGGCTTTACTAGGGACTCTAATTTAGTTTACAAATCACACAAGTATTAATGTTTCCTTGTTAATACTATTATAGCATGAATGTAAACATTTATCATAAACACAAAGATATAATAATAACTACATTTATAATTGCCTCTAGGGCATATCTCCAACAGCAACAACAACAGTAACAACAACAGTGAAACATGAGCAATAGTAACGGTAACGGTAATAGTAGGATTCGAGTGTGGTAGGCATAGGGATGGATGGACAGGCGTTGCATGGACAAGTCTAAATATGTAACTTCAAGACCTAGGGCATTGCAAATAAATAATAACAATTATCCAAGTACTAAACAATCCTAGGCATGTGCTCCAAATATAGTCATACATGCTCGCAATGAGAACTTGCACAACATCTTCTGTCCAGCCAGCCCGTGGCAGCGTGGCCTCTAGGGAACTACTGGCAATTGAGGTGCTCCTTTTAATAGAGTATCGGAGCAAAGCATTAACACTCCATGAACACACATGATCCTCACACCAAAGCCATCCCCTCCGGTTGTCCCAATTATTGTCACTTTGGGGCCTTTGGATCCGGACAATGATATGTGTACACAACTTGCAGATAAGATCATAAACAATACTATCATAATGATTCAATAATAAGTTTAGATCTGAGATCATGGCACTCGGGCCCTAGGGACAAGCATTAAGCACAACAAGTTGCAACAAAGTCAAATAGCACTAATAGAGATACTAGGAACTATGCCCCTAACAGATCTTATTCGATTACATGATAAAACTCATCCAATCCCTACCATCCCCAAGCCTACAGCGGAGGATTACTCACTCATGTATGAGGGAAACATCGGTGGTTGATGGAGATGCGTTGGTGATGATGATGGCGATGATCCTCTCCAAATTCCCCGTCCCGGTAGGGTGCCAGAACAGAGTTTCTGGATCCGAATCTTGGTTTCTGGTGGCGGCGGCGGAGCGGAACTCTTTCTGGAAAACTATCGAACCCCCTCTGTTTTTAGGTCAGAAGGCAACTTATAGGCGCGGAGGGAGGCTGAGGAGCTGCCTGGGGTGGCCAAACCTTCCCCAGGTGCGGGGTCAGTGGGCCCGCACCTAGGGTGGGTCTGGGCCCCCTAGGCCTCCCCTCTGTCTCCCCTTATGGCTCCATGGATCTTCTGGTGAGAAATAGTTTTTGGCATATTTTCTGGGATTTTTCCTGATAGTTCATTTTCTGCACAAAAACAAGACACCAAGGTAATTCTGCTGAAAACAGCGTCAGTCCGTGTTAGTTGTATCCAAATCACACAAGTATAGAGGAAAAACAATAGCAAAGTGTTCGAGAAAGTAGATACATTTTGGACGTATCACGTACACCAAGGAGAGATGCGGGGTCACGAGGGGGGCAGTGATTGGCTTGGATCTTAGTTTTGGACCCACACCAAGGAAGTGTGGACGAGAATGCAACTCGGATGTGCAACAAAGATAAGTTCTCTCATGGGTAAAACAAGACACCTTTGTAGAGTGTAAGAACTGTAACTTGTTACTTCCTGTTCTGGGAAGGAGCTACAAACGCGGTAGGAAAGGAACTCCATGAAAGTTCTGGTAAACCTGTGAAGGCTGACGGGCATAGCTTTTCAGAATAAAATCAACCTTTGAAGAAATCTTTACAAAAAATTGCATTGCCTACAACCTATGGTCTATGGATGTAGATATAGTGCATCAAACACTCCTTTTTAGTGAACTTGCTAAGCACACTCGTAATCAACGTATCTTCTTAACCCTTGCTAGATTCTGAAGCCAATACAGACGATGTCTACATCAACTTATGCTCCAGGAATCATCATCAAAAGCTAAAGCTCTTCAATGAAGTCAAGAAAGTCAACATATATATCAACTCAAGTGAAGACGAAGTTGTTGATTAGATATGAATATAATTTCTAGCCATAGAACCTACTTCTGTAGAGTATTGCAATAGCAGCAATGCAAGCCCAAATAGTTCAGATACAAGTCTATTAGTATGTTAGTTAGGAGTTGATTATTCCCGATTCTTCTTTGTAAGAAGTTTCTTTTTCTCTCTTTAACCTAGAGTGTTCTCTGGATCTTTTGTAAAGAGGCGAGTTGTAACCTATAGTCATGTCTTGGACCTGCTGTGCTTCTGTTGTACCACTCTAAGGGATGTGATACTACTGAACGGTGTTTCTTTGGTGTTATGTCAATGACTATAGTGTACTACATCATGCAGTGGTATGCTGGGTCACCGCAGGTTCCATGTGAGCTATTCATGGACTCATCCTTAGCCCAATGGTAGGCATTAGTAGCAGCGATAGTCGCATTCTCATTCAGCTCATCTGGAAGTGGTTTGTCTAGGACACGGTCCTTCTTTTCTTGTTTGAGAACAATTCTCAGATTTCGATACCAGTTGGTAAAATTAGTGTCGTTCAGTTTATCTTTGTCAAGAATGGTTCTCAAAGCAAAACCAGATATCTAAGAGTGACCGTTACTTGGTGCCATGATCTACAACAGAAAAATGCAAAACACTTAAAACATGTATTCATAAAAGAGCAAGCATATTAAACACTCTAATATTTATGCTCCCACTAGAACCAACACCCCTCTGATGGTTACTTAGTGATTCTGGATCCTAGATAAGAAAGTCGGCTAGTGAGCTTTAGCATCACCGCTAGCTGCCAAGTGATCTAGGTAGACAACTCCTTGTCAATCGCATCTCATACGACTCCTGTTGTTCAGGTGGCATCACATGCCCCTGCTCCAGTCCAAGTTTTCCCCGAGCCCCACAACCGTTGTGATAGACCCGTCTACCTTACCGAGTGTTTCCGCTGTAAGTGCCTGACTCGAACTCACCTAGTCGGAAAGAATTGGCAGCACCTCAATTTTATGAGCCCACTACCAAAAATGTCCGACTTGTGATGGTGCAAACACTTTCAGGAAAAATGACTAGACCTTCTTTGAGGGATTATATTTTATTGACTATCTAATAGATGTAAAACAGACACATATCAACAACACAAAATAAAGAAATTATAATGTGAAATGGTATGGCTCTCTTCATGGCGATCTCCATCTCCACAAAGCCTGTAATCCTTCTCGTGCCAACTCACTTGTCGTCTTACTTGTCAACACCCAGATTTTTAATCCCAGATGACTGTTATGCCATAGATCGCAATCCCAGGATTACCATTTTTGCGAGACATAACAGACTGGATATCACAGTACATCATCCATTACAAACCATACATAAGGTCTTACAACAAATAAAGGATCTCATGATCCAGTCTTAGAGCAATCAAGCAGCGAAATAATATAATAACGATAGCGTGGGCGAAGCTCCATCTTCATGGTCACAGGCAATGCTGACGATGGGAGATGATCCTAGTTGTTGTAACCTTCCTGTGGTCCATCCTCCTGACAGTCCTCTTCATAGTCTGGCCACGTGAATAGCCAGGGACAAAGCCATGAGTAATCTTTAAGTACTCGCAAACTATCACTAACAAGTAAGGGGGTTCAAGTAGGAATCCTAAGCTCTAGGTTGTTTTGCAAAAAGCTAGGTTTATCTCTAACTGAGTTTAGAATCAAAGAAAACTAGTTTAAAGTTTTATAACACCTAAGTGGGAATTTGAGTTTTCATATCACAACCCTGTTGTGGTCAAGTCAAGATCATGATTCATTTCACAAGTCATTTTGAAAACATCTGACGATGGAATAGTATGGCCACTCCAACTGCCCATAACCGCAGACGCGGCTATTCAAATAGTTTGACACTCTGCAGAGGTGGTATACTTTCACCACAATATTCGATACATCCGTCAGGAACAATCCTGAATTCACCATACTCAGTATGCGGATAATCAATCCTAACCTTTCAATTACACGCCCTAGTATAGGCACCTATCCTATGAGTTTGGCCTCCCAACCATGACCATCTGTCATCTTGGGAACTGCACAGGTGGACACTCATCACGAGGTAGCCTCAGCTCAAACCTCGGCCGCAAGGGAACCCATACTAAGGTAGATAAACTTCCAGTCAAGCCCTACCCAAATTCGGGTATTGTGGTTGTATGGTAAAATTGGAATGGTATCGCATCCAGACAACCATCAGTTTTATAGAAGGGCTAAGGCTCATGCCTCAACATTTTCATTCCTCAAAATCATTTGGTGTTCAAGAACACATGTCAAAACATTTCATTAGAATGACTCATCATTCTAAGGTTTTCATAATCATTTTCACCAAGTATTCCCATCTAAAGTGATCAAGTTTTATGCTTAGCACTAGCCAGTAAAGTTGGGGGTAAACACTAATGAGGGGTGATAATCAAGTGTGGCTTATCTAAGTTCAATCTCATGCCTCAGGATGACATCAAGATTTATCTAACTTAGGCCAAGTTTTATGCTCTTTATGCTACCTCTAATATCTTTCCAAAACTTACAAGTCACTAAGTAAGCATAACTAAGGAGCTTTGATAAAGAAATAAAAATAATCAAGCTTGCAAGTAAAACTAGGATTGGGTATAATCAAAGGGGTGTAATCACATATGCCTAAGGCATCTAGTTTGCATAGTTATTATGCAAGTGTTATCTTTTAAAGTTAACTTGTTTTGTGAAACTTTCTTAGTTAGTAGCTTGCCTTATGCAGTGCAGTGGTTGAAGTTCTCCTCTGCTTCTTCCTCATAGTAGTCTCCTTCCTCTTCGTGTCCTTGGTCGGTACTAGCGTCTATAAATAAATACGAGGTACACAATCACCAAACAATACTTAACTAATTCTATTTATCACACCAGGGTTTTCACTAGATGATTTAGCATCATCACAATCATCACAAGAATTAGGGCAATAATTTTATTTATTTCTTTTTAGAAAAGTGATTTCTACTCATTGAAAAACTACTTAAGATTTAATATTCTCCAACTAAAACATGGGATCATGTTGACACATGTCATCACCACATATTTAGTACTTGGGAATATGATTTAAAGTGGTGTCACAATTTACTAAGGTTTAACCTTTTTATTTTAATTAATTAAAGTGACTAGAAATGCCTATGGGGCATTCTTTTATTACTTTTCCATTATTTCTGTAAGTAAACCTAGATATTTCCATATATTCAGAAAGGTCACATCAAATGTGATTTTTGAGAGTTGGAATCAACTCAAAAGATTTTATGGTTGAATTTTGAAAAATGTTTGAATGAAGAAAAGTCTCTGCCTTGTTATTTTTACTATCGGTGATACATAAGTCCAAATGGTTTGAATCCAACGGTTTTAGATTAAGAATTTCCATACCTTTCTAACAAAATTAGTTTCATGCAATTTGGTTCAGGAAAACTCTCTGGATTGAATTTTGAATCTATAGACAGAACTAGGTTTGCAACTAAAATGAAAAATCTAAATTTAAACTACTGGGTCGCACGGGAGTGCTAACTGGGCCGACCCACTATGCACAGCGCGCGCGCAGGCGGGTTAAGTGGATTTCCACACTCGTTAGTGAGATAGAGAGTGGCAAAGGGGTACGGGGCGATTAAAACCGTATGATTAGAAGTAAGATCTACGGCTGAGGGTCATCGTCCACGTCTGAATAGAACGCGACGAGCACGAACCCTAGCGCGGCCAGTGGTGGTCAGTGGAGGCTCACCGGGGCTCCGGCGATGGTCGGCGATGGGGGAGAACGACGAAGTTGACGACGACGATCCTCCTAGTACTGGTGGCTCCTCCTGGGGCAGCTCCAATTAGCGATGCCCTTCTCCTCCAGCGGTGGCAAGCTTTGGCGAAATTCCGGCAACCTGGTGCTCTCCTTGCTCCGTGGAAAGAAGTGGGGTGGTTCTGAGAGAGAGGGGAGTGGAATGGTGTGAAGAATTCAAGCGGGGGAGGCCTCTATTTATAGTGCGACGAGGGAACCGAAGGGTGCGGGCTGAGCTCGCCGGGGTCGTCTACACAGTGAGCTAACGGCATGGCCGAAGGTAGGGGACGGTGCACTGCCTCCTGGCGAAGCTCAACGGCTTGATGGAGAGGCGTGGGGCGGTGCGGTTCGGTCGGAACACGTCAAAGCTCTGGGCGGCACCGATGGAAGTTTTAATGGCGCACAGCGGTACAGTGAACGGGGTTATCTAGGAGGTTCCCGGGGCGGTGGTGGTCACGTACACGGGCGGCGAAGGAGGAGCACGGTCTGCGCGAGCATGTCGAGCGTGGCGCTCTGGCGCGCTCTCGGCATGGTCACAGAGAAAATGGTCGCGAGCGTTCTGGGTGGTCTAGTGGTCAGGGTGAGACAGGGGGTAGTGGCGATAGGCGGATGGGCTGGCTTGGCTAGACACGGTGGCTAGGCTCGGCTAGGCTTCTAGCTTGCTGTCGACATTGGGGGTGGCAAGTGTGCTTGGCCATGGTGACCATTGATGGCATGGTCGAGTTCACAGTGAGCTAGAGCTGCTTAGACAAGTTTAATGATCTACTAGGAGTGTAGTGAGAGCTAGAGAGGGAACAAGGTTGGCACATACACTGCTCACAATAGTGTTTGTTGTTTAATTTGGTTTGTGCTCAGAAGGTGTTCGATGAAATGGCCACAAGATATTTAAATTTGAATTTTTGGATGAAACTTGGTGGTTGCAATGGTCACATACTAGGTAGTCTCTGGTTGCTTGGATTTGTCAAGGTGCACTGGTTTGGTTGGGTTTTGAGAAATGGTGATCTTCTCATATGAACTAGATTCAATTTTGAATTGTCATTTGAATAGGGTTGCCAAATGTTTCTATGGGTTTGCAAAGTGGGCTTGGGTTCACTTTCACTTGGTCTAGCAAGGGGTGAAAAGAAATGGATTTGTTTCTGTTGGAAATCTTGGACTAGAAACACTCAAAGTGGTCTAGTGAGCAAGATTGGTAAAAATGACCATTTGCTTGTTTTGTTTATTTTTGAAATTCTAGTGATTTGGTTCTGCTTGGAAATGATTTAGATGATGTTGTTTTTCATCTTTAAACCAATGCTTGCCATATATAACAATCACACAAGTTCATTCAAGCATTCATGCATTCATACATACACACATGCATTCATAATGATTTTATTTAACAAAAGTTTTTGTTAACCCTAATTTTGGGTGATTTGGAATTGATAACCTTGATTAATATTTTTGGGATGTTACAAACCTTCCTTCCTTAAAAAAAATCTTGTCCTGAGATTTGATAAAAAGAAAACTAGGATTTAAAGAGATCTAGAAACTCCGTCCTAATGTAATCTTCTCGCTCCCAGGTAGCTTCTTCAGTGTGGTTACTCCACTAGATCTTGAGAAACTTGATACTCCGGGTCCTGGTGGTTCTAAAATCTTCCTCCAAAATATGAGTGGGTACTTTGGGATACGTTAGGTCATTTTTGATCTCTATGGTTTGGTGATCAATATTTTTGAAAACTTCGGTCTTCTCCGGGACTTCTAGGCATTTGCGGAGTAACGAGATGTGGAACACATTATGCACGGCTGACATCTCCTCTGGCAGTTCCAGTTGATATGATACTTCTCCTCGACGATTCAAAATCTTGAAGGGTCCGATATATCTAGGGGCTAACTTTACTTTGAGCTGGAAATGTTGCATTCGTTTCAAAGGTGACACTTTGAGATACACAAAATCTCCGATATTGAAGGCTAGGTTGCGACGTCTCTTGTCGGCCTAACTCTTCTGTCTGGATTGGGCGGTCTTGAGATGCTCAAGGATATTGTGAACTTTCTCTTCTGCTTCTCGTAGGATGTTGGGTCCAAAAATCTGACTCTCTCCTACTTCTGACAAATTCAACGGTGTACGACACTTCCTTCCATACAGGAATTCAAATGGGGCCATTTGAAAACTAGCTTGGTAAATGCTGTTGTATGAAAATTCCGCGAATGGCAGACAGTCTTCCCATTTTGATCCATATTCTAACACACAGGCTCTCAAAGTATCTTCGAGTATTTGATTTACTCGCTCTGTTTGTCCGTCGGTCTGAGGGTGATAAGATGTGCTAAAATCCAGTCGGGTTCCCAATCCTTCTTGGACTTTCTTCCAAAACCTCGAGGTAAACTGGGTTCCTCGATCCGACACGATGTTCTTGGGGACTCCGTGCAAACTGACTATTCTAGCAATGTACAACTCTGCTAGTTTTGAACTCTGATAGGTGGTCTTGACAGGTAAGAAATGGTCGACTTTGGACAGTCTATCTACTATGACCCAAATAGAGTCATTTCCCCTACTAGATGTAGGAAAACCGGTGATAAAATCCATTCCAACTGAATCCCATTTCCATTCCAGAATTTGTAATGGTTGCAACAGTCCTGCAGGTCTCTGATGTCCCTCTTGTCGCTCTGACAAATGTCACACTTGGCTATGTAGCTTCCGATTTCTCTCTTCATCTCATGCCACCAAAATTGCTCCTTCAAATCTTGATACATCTTCGTTCCTCCAGGGTGGATAGAATAAAGCGTATCATGGGATTATTTCAAAATAGCTTGCTTCAATTCCGAATCTGCTGGCACACAGATACGTCCTTTGTACCACAAAACTCCTTCTTCTTCGGTGAATCTGGGTACTTTGCCTGTACCGATGCGATGTTTGATTCTGTCGATACTAGCATTTCCTTTCTGCGCCTCCTTGATCTTACTGATCAAAGTGGGTTGAAGTTCCATGCTAGCCAAATATCCTTCACTTACTAATTCCATTCTAAAATGTTCCAACTCCTTGTGCAAACTTGGTTGCTCCTTCAGAATCATGGAGTTCAATCAACACGGCAATCTACTAAGGGCATATGATACCACACATTGGCTTTACTGGGGTGATAGTGAATGTACAAATCATAGTCCTTGATTAACTCTATCCATCTCCTTTGCCTCATATTCAGCTCCTTCTGAGTGAAAATATACTTCAGGCTCTTGTGGTCCAAATAAATCTCACAGCGGTTTCCCATAAGGTAATGCCGCCATGTCTTCAAGGCTAAAACTACGACTGCTAGTTCAAGGTCATGGGTAGGATAATTCTGCTCATGTTGCTTCCGTTGGCGGGATAGATACGATATGACTTTGCCCTCTTGCATAAGCACACATCCGAGACCGATCTTGGATGCATCACAATATACATCAAAAGGCTTCGTGATATCCGGCATGATCAAGATTGGGGCTCAGATCAATATCTTCTTAAGTTCTTGAAAACTTGCTTCACATTTGTCCATCCATTCAAACTTCTTATCTTTCTTCAACAATTGGGTCATGGGTCTTGCGATACTCGAGAATCCTTCGACGAACTTGCGGTAGTATCCCGCTAATCCGAAAAATGCACGAACTTGGGTTTGAGTGGTTGGGGCTTGCCATTCTTCAACATCCTTAACCTTTGCAGGGTCAACGGCAATTCCTCCGGCTTACACAATATGTCAGAGGAATCCTACTTCTTGTAACCAGAATTCACATTTGCTAAACTTGGCATACAACTGATGCTCCCTAAGGGTTCCAAGGATAGTCCTTAGGTGTAGCTCATGTTCTTCTTCTGATTTGGAATAGATCAGAATGTCATCGATGAAAACAACGACAAACTTATCCAGGAAGTCCATAAAAATCTTATTCGTGAGGTTCATGAAATAAGCGGGGGAATTGGTTAATCCAAAAGACATGATAGTATACTCATACAGTCCATATCTGGCGGTAAAGTCAGTCTTTGGAATATCCTCTGCACGAATCTTGAGTTGATGATAACCATTTCTAAGATGGGTACTTGTTCTTGATGGTGACATCATTCAACTTCTGATAATTCGTACACAAACGGTTACCTCCATCTTTCTTGTCCACAAACAAGACAGGTGATCTCCATGGCGACGCACTTGGTTGCATCAATCCTATCTCCAGCATAGCATCCAGTTGCTTCTTTAGCTCCACTAATTCAGACGGGTTCATATTATACGGTCTCTAGGCTATGGGTCCGGTTCCAGGGATTATTTCAATGATAAACTTGATACCTCGATCTGGGGGCATACCGGGCAAAACATCTGAAAATACATCGGGGTATTCACAGACTACTCTGACTTGGACAATGGTTGGTTGGGCTAGACTCCTGTTGCACTTTAATTGACGGGGCAAGGTTTCAGATACATGCTCTACTGATATTCTGGCTGTACTGGTCATGGTTATGGCTTTCTTGGCACAGTCGATTAATCCTTTATGTTTCGACATCCAATCCATTCCTAGTACTACTTCCAAACCTTTGGTTCCGAGTACTATTAGAGTAGCATAAAAATCTATGCCATGGATTCTGATAGGTACGGCCTTGCAAATTTGTCTAGCTTTGGTGGTTGCACCAGGTATTTGAACTATCATAACATGCTTCAATTTTGTTGGTTGAATCTTACTAGTGCATGCAAATTCTTCGGTAACAAATGAGTGCAATGCTCTAGAATCAAACAACACTCTTCCAAGTACTGAGTTAATAGAAAACATACCCAGCACGACATCTAGCGCTTCCTGGGCTTCTTCAGCATTCATGAGAAATAGACAGCCGTTGCGGTTGAGGGAATTCCATGGGGCAAACCTTCTTCCAGGTTGAACACGACGCTGCTGCTGAGCTGGGGCATTCACATTGGGGGCTGCTGCAATCTTCTTGGGGCACTCATTGGAATAGTGACCTTTGGTTCCACATGCATAACAAGTCACCTAAGACTTGTCCTTTCCTACAACAGGCACATCATTGCTTCCAGTTCTTGGGGAAGTATTGGTGTTGTTGGCGACATTGTTGTTGTTGAACTTGGGCGGTGCACGACTAAATTTTTTGGTGTTACCGGGGTTGTTGTTGTGGTTTCCTCTAGGCCTTGGGTTTCCTCCTCCACGGTTGGGATAGGTTGGACGGTTCATCGGGGGTCTATTGTTTCTTGGGGCAAATCCTGTAGATGGGTTGGGGCGATACTTTGGGGTATGGTGGGTTCCTAGTTGATGCATCATTCTACGCTTGCGGTTCTCATTGGCTTGGTTGATCTTGCCTTCCATCTGAATGACAGAATCCACTAGGGCTTCAATGTTAGCAAATGGAATATTGACTAACATTGTCTGCATCTCATCATGCAGACCATTCAAGAATATCTCCTTCTTAGCTTTAGTGTCAATCTCATCCAGTGCATACCTAGCTAATGACAGAAATTTGTCATGGTACTCAACTACTGTCATCCTCCCTTGATTCAATTCTCTGAATTCATCTCTCATCCTCTTGATCAAACCCATGGCACATGGGTTCTGCTGAACTTGAGTTTTAATTCATCCCAAGTCATCATTTGACCTCCATTCATGGCTCGAACGTTGTTCCACCAAGCTCTTGCATCTCCTGCCAGATAGTGGGTGGCAAACAGGACTTTCTCGTTGGCTTCAACTCCTGCAACTTCTAAGTTGTTCTCCATGGTTTGTAGCCAATCATCTGCATCCAATGGCTCTTCATACCTAGTAAAGATGGTGGATTGGTATTCTGAAAATTCTTGAGCTTGGATCCATGGTTGTCCTGGTTTCCATGGCCTTGATTGTTGTTGGCCATCTGAGCTATGTGTTGAAGGGTGGCTAAGTTGGCTTGACGTTCGGCTCTTTCAGCTTCGCGGTCAGAAACCAACATTTGCAAGATTTGCAGCATTGGGTCTGGTGATGAACTGCTTCCTCCACGAGGCATCTGAAGATTGAGATAGATCATGAGAAAAGGGGGAAATTTCTAAGGTTCGGGGTTTTTGTTTTTGCAAAAGCTTTTGAAGTTTGACTCAGATTTTTCTAGCAACTTGCTTTTCATTCATTCATTCATAACACACCATACAAACACACGCCACAACAAGGAGAAAGATGGTTTTAAGAACCATTCTGTGAAATTACGATACAATGGGAACGGATACAACTTCACTAACGCTAGTGCTCAAGTTCTACTACTCCTCGGAATCGGTGGCTTCATCATCATCTTTATCATCATCAATGAAGGCGAAGTCATCCTCATCGGTGAAGAATTCCATGGCTTGATCCTCCAGGAAGTCATCATCATCACTGAGATGGGAATAGGGGTCTCCACGGATATCTTCCCCTACATTCTCCCTCTCCTCAAGCTGCACGTCCCTTTCGTGGATGGTCTCCTCCAAGTCAGTGATCCTGTGATGGAGGCGGGCAATGATGTGCTCCTTCTTGTCAAGCTGACGGCGACGATACTTGCGATCCTTCACAAGCATGGCAATGTTCTGGTCCTTCTTGACTGAGATGGAGTAGTTGTGGTTGGCATAGGAACGGGTATTGTCCAACTCCTTCTGCCGGTCATAAATCATAATGCTGAGATGGTCCACTTGATGCTTCAGATCTAGGTGACATGGCACCTCTAGTGGCTGTCCCATAGCATCACGCCTTGGATAGAACTCAAAGTGGGTGCCCTTGATCTGATTGATACTCTTCCCACACATACAGGCAAGAGCTTCCTGCATGGCCCTGGCAAGTCCATCGAGCTAGTTGTTCTCCCTTAAGGTGAACTGTACTCCCTCTGAGGTGGGGTCTTCAATCTTCCCTTGAAGACTTGCAACTATCAGCCATTGCAATTCTCCTCCTTCCTGATCGTTGAGCTGAGCTCCAAAGAACTCGGGGTATGGGCGCTCCAGAAGTTCCGAGAGCTGGTCCAAGTCACGCTCAATGATGAGATCTCCTCCATTTCCCAACTGATAGAACTTTCTATACTTCATGTCCATCTATAAGAAGGTAGGATGAGTAAGTTAGTAGAGTGATCAAGTGTGTCAAATTTTATATAAGTTTGCAAGAATTTTTGAGGAACATGAATTTACATGAAAGAATCCAAGTGATAAGAATGAGAATAAGTTTTCATAAATACTCACTTCTTTTGTTTTGAAACTAAGTTTTTGATTCAAACGTCCATTCTAAACTAGGGTCTCCTATGGTCAGGATGGCTCTGATACCAACTTGTCAACACCCGGATTTTTAATCCCAGATGCCTGTTATGCCATACATCACAATCCCAGGATTACCATTTTTGTGAGACATAACAGATTGGATATCACAGTACATCATCCATTACAAACCATACATAAGGTCTTACAACAAATAAAGGATCTCATGATCCAGTCTTACTACAATCAAGCAGCGGAATAATATAATAATGATAGCGTGGGCGAAGCTCCATCTTCATGGTCACAGGGCTGACGATGGGAGATGATCCTAGTTGTCGTAACCTTCCTGCGGTCCATCCTCCTCATAGTCCTCTTTATAGTCTGGCCACAAGAATAGCTAGGAACAAAGCCATGAGTACTCTTTAAGTACTCACAAACTATCACTAACAAGTAACGTGGTTAAAGTAGGAATCCTAAGCTCTAGGTTGTTTTGAAAAAATCTAGGTTTATCTCTAACTGAGTTTAGAAGCAAATAAAACTAGTTTAAAGTTTTATAACACCTAAGTGGGAATTTGAGTTTTCATATCACAACCCTGTTGTGGTCAAGTCAAGATCATGATTCATTTCACAAGTCATTTTGAAAACATCTGACGATGGAATAGTATGTGCACTCCAACTATCCATAACCGCGGATGCGGCTATTCAAATAGTTTGACACTCTGCAGAGGTGGTACACTTTCACCACAATATTCGATACATCCGCCAGGAATAATCCTGAATTCATCATACTCAGTATGCGGATAATCAATCCTAACCTTTCAATTACACGCCCTAGTATTGGCACCTATCCTATGAGTTTGGCCTCCCAACCATGACCATCTGGCATCTTGGGAACTACATAGGTGGACAATCATCACGAGGTAGCCTCAGCTCAAACCTCGATCGCAAGGGAACCCATACTAAGGTATATAAACTTCTAGTCAAGCCCTACCCAAATTCGGGTATTGTGGTTGTACGGTAAAATTGGAATGGTATCGCATCGAGACAACCATCAGTTTTATAAAAGGGCTAAGGCTCATGCATCAACCTTTTCATTCCTCAAAATCATCTGGTGTTCGAGAACACATGTCAAAATATTTCATCAGAATGACTCATCATTCTAAGGTTTTCATAATCATTTTCACCAAGTATTCGCATCTAAAGTGATCAAGTTTTTTGCTTAGTACTAGCCACTAAAGTTGGGGGTAAACACCAATGAGGGGTGATAATCAAGTGTGGCTTATCTAAGTTCAATCTCATGCCTCAGGATGACATCAAGATTTATCTAACTTAGGCCAAGTTTTATGCTCTTTATGCTACCTCTAATATCTTTCCAAAATTTACAAGTCACTAAGTAAGCATAACTAAGAAGCTTTGATAAAGAAATAAAAATAATCAACCTTATAAGTAAAACTGGGATTGGGTATAATCAAAGGGGTGTAATCACATATGCCTAAGGCATCTAGTTTGCATAGTTATTATGCAAGTGTTAGCTTGCAAAGTTAACTTGTTTTGTGAAGCTTGCTTAGTTAGTAGCTTGCCTTGTGCAGTGCAGTGGTTGAAGTTCTCCTCTGCTTCGTCCTGATAGTAGTCTCCTTCCTCTTCGTATCCTTGGTCGATACTAGCATCTATAAATAAATACGAGGTACACAATCACCAAACAATACTTAACTAATTCTATTTATCACACCAGGGTTTTCACTAGATGATTTAGCACCATCACAATCATCACAAGAATTAGGGCAATAGTTTTATTTATTTCTTTTTAGAAAAGTGATTTCTACTCATTTAAAAACTACTTAAGATTTAATATTCTCCAACTAAAACATGGGATCATGTTGACACATGTCATCACCACATATTTTAGTACTTGGGAATGTGACTTAAAGTGGTGTCACAATTTAATAAGGTTTAACCCTTTTATTTTAATTAATTAAAGTGACTAGAAATGCCCATGGGGCATTCTTTTATTACTTGTCCATTATTTCTGTAAGTAAACCTAGATATTTCTATATATTCAGAAAGGTCTCATCAAATGTGATTTTTGAGAGTTGGTGTAGAGGTCCCAACCTGATAAGGTAGAGATCCCTGTGTTTACAATGCTAGTCCCTGGATCAATAGCTAGCATCCACAGTTTAAGATGTAATATCAAGAAACAAAGGTCATAATACAACTTTATAACCAGGAATAAATTAGTTCATTACATCTTACATAGCTCATTTGGCTATCTCATTACAATGAAGCAGAAATATCTATATAGCATGGAGTCCTTCATCTTCAAAGTGTCACAGGCAATCATGTTGGTTGTAGACTTGTAATCCTATTCAACACACTTCACTAACATCAAACAAACCCGCAACATAATAAGTTACAGCCACAAGGGTCAATACATTTGAATTGTATTGGCAAGTGATACTATGGTAGAATAGTGGTATCTATCATCTATATGCATTTGCCTAAGTGGAACTTAGGTTTGCTTTGCTCAAAATAAGGTTTTCCTTATAAGTTGAAAACACTAAGTTTTTGTTTATCAAAACCACCCAAGGCATATACCAATAGATATTGGTGATCCTTTAACCCTTGTTCAACCACAAGTTTTTAAGTTAGAAATTGGGGTGAGGATATCCTTGATAGCTTCCATGTCTTGATGCTCAAATTGTCCATTGCCGGGGACACGACTAAGTACTTAGATTTTACTCTCTCGAGAGGTGGTGCACTTTCCCCACAAGACTCGACATGCATCGAGACAAGATAATTCAGAAGACTTCCTTTAGACCAAATGGACGCGTTCCAAACCTATCACCCCCTACCACCTTCTGTCCATCTGGCTAAGTTATTGCAACCTATATGATCCAGGCAGAGCCCATAATGCCGTGTGGCTGCATTTGAAGCTTCTCAACATTTGACAGCTCAAATCTCTTTGTTCCTGGGTGGATTTCCACAAGTGAGATACAATAAGGTAGAACATAAATATGGGGCCCTGTGTAACCACTCAACACAAACCATTCTTACCAATTCCACCCAGGTGATTCATTCACATAGTTGTTTTATTAAACAAAAAACACAAGTCATAGAGTTTGTATCATATCATGAATAATCCACCCTTGTTTTCTAGTAGCTAAGCTAAGATTGATAACATGGCAAGTTTCCTATCTTAGAATAATTCTACTAAGACATCATATAGGATTTCCCATGGCATAGCTTATACTTAGGAAAAATTCCATGCAAGTCCTACTCAACATATCACTAATGCATAGTGAAAATAATAGGACAAAATGTATGAAGCACCACTTTCCTTTTTAGTAGAGAATAAGTTCACTCCTTGATCTTGCAATTGTTACACTCTTCAAAGTTCACTACAATTCAATCAAGTCACAAATTCAATCTAGCATGTGAATCAAAATACATTTACAAAACCCTAAACCCTAGTCCTTTTCCCCTCTATTTGAAAGTACATTCAAATGGTGTTTGAACTTTGAAAAGTACAAAAACAATTGGAGCCCAAAAGGAATAAAAGGGCCCCACAATGTTTTACATATCTCACAAAAGCCACTGGTATTTTTGAAATACCCAAAATATTTTTGAAATAGAAATACAAAACAGATTCTGAAATCAGAAAAAGAGAAGGGGTTTTGCTAGAAAAAAATAGAGGTAACAACCGATGGGCCTCGACCCATCTTTCCTTTCCATCTCTCTGCCACCGCGAGCAGCAGCCAGCAGCCCAGGTCGGCCCACCCAGGGCCTAGGAGTCGGCACCCTTGCCTTCCTCTCTCTGTCGTCTTCCCACGGACGGCATTTCGCCGCCCGATGTCGCCCCGTCTTTGCGATGCACACCGCCACTTGGAGGAGAGGATAAGGAGCAGCCACACGGCTCTACCTCTCTCCCCTGGTCATTCCCTCTCCGCGCAGACCCAAAACCCTAGCTCCGACGATCCCCGCCGTCCCCAGCCTCCCCGTGCTCTGCAGATGATGCATTGAGCTCCGCCGCGCTCTGAGGATTCTCCCTGCCAAAGGAATCAAGGGGGGCGCCATGAATCATCGCCTGCGACTCCGTCTTCTTCGTCACCGACGACCACCGCCACCATGGATTCCCTCGCCTCCGTCCTCCCTAGCTTTCACCGTCACCGTCAACACCCTCCTAGTGAGCTAACGGTCCCAGTGGATCTCTCCAACCTTTTCCTCCCCCTTTGGTTCGACCCCGCGCCGTGCCTCGCCGTCCGCCGCCGTCAGGCACTGCCACCACCACGCCTCCGGTGACCTTTTAGCAGCGGAGCTGCCACCAATAGGTAGCCCGCGATGTCCTCTTTCGTCCGGGCTAGATCCCTTAGCCCCGTCCCTGTCACTGCCACCGCTGCTGCGTTCTCCGGCGAGTCCTCGTGGCTGAGGAAAGGTGGCCTCGGCCCCACCGTCAGCCTCTGGGGCTAGGTTTTGCCCTGGTAAAAATCAAACCAACCTAGCACCAACCCCACCTATCCAACGTGGCTGCACATGTGGCCTTGGGCCCAGCAGTCAGTGTCTGGGTCTGGCCTCTACCTTGGTAAGAAATGTTTAGGGTTAGGGCCCTGATGTCATATGATGCAGTAAATCAATTTAAAATGCTTTATTAATTTCAGAAAAGGTTTTAATATTGTAAAATCAATAACTAATTATCTATAAGTCAGAAAAATACAAATAGTATATCAAAATGTTCAAAAAAATGAGTTCTACCTATCTAAGATATAATCATATATTAATCAACAACTATAATGACAAGTTTAACTAGAGAACAAAATCAACCCCTCTCATGTGTTTCCGGAGTTCCTCGAGTTAGGGTTTTCAACCCGCGGAACCCCGTTTAAACTGTCAAGCATGCCTTAGGGTTTCATTTAAATGCAATTCAACTTGTCATATCATCATACTTGTTTGAGCATTGCATCGATGCCATGTTTTGATTGTTGCCTTTCTTTCCGGTATTGGTTCTTCGCGATAGGATCCGAGCCCAAGGTTGAAGTCAACAACATCGAAGATACATACCTGTCTACCGACGAACAAGGCAAGCGTAGCCTCTCATTCTGAACCTATGTTTTATAAAGTATATTACTTTCTCGCTATGATGCACACGATTCCAATGTGGTATTTTGTCAGTAGCCAGTGTTACCTATCTGGTGCACTGTTTCCCTTTTGTAGCCTTATACTCCTGATCCACTACTCCTAGCATACCTAGGTTTGGTATGTGAGCGTTGTAGAGCTTTTGTTACTGACAGCTTAGCCATGCATAGTAACAACGTCTGATCTATTCAAATGATGAATCAGAGGTGCCAAGGAAGGTAGTGAGGTAGGAGATGGTGACATCATCGAAGGAGTTAACTAAACATGCTAAGGCTTGTATGGGAGGCCACGTTGGGTGTGGTTTTTGTAGTCCCATGCTCGCCACCACTAGGAACTGAGTTCTTGCCTTTGGAACCAGGGGCAGGCGTGCTGACCACGGGGCCTAGACAACCCCTCGACTAACTAACTTGCCTAGTAGATTCCATGAGTCACATAGTTCGGGCTTTCCATTTGGCATATGCATTGAAAACATTTTCGAAAGAGGAGGTGAAGGAGGTGCATCATAACAGGTAGGGAGTTGTGGACCGGGTTGCTTGGGGTCGATGGAGCCCCTGGTGAACCAACCTCGCCTCACATCTTTAAGTACCGACTTCGGGATTTGACCTGTTATGGTGGAACCATACTTATTGTGTGACTCATGGTCTCGGCGAAAGCAAGGTAAAGGTCGTGGTCAACCACCCTCTACCGGCCCTCCAAGGAAGAGGGCTAATAATATTTGGCATTAAGAGTCGGTTGGTACGTGTGGGTAAAGTTGTACACCCCTGCAGGGTTAAATCTTTTCGAAAAGCCGTGTTCACGTTTATGAACACTTGGTGACCAGATTCTAAGATCATAGATAACTTTAAGCATTATAAAACTTGTTGATCCACGTGTGCTTAAGGATGCTTCCTCTGGGTCGAGGAGGTGATCCTAGATAGGAGGTTCTGATGAAGCTGGTGGTTATCGAGATGTGATGAACAAGATGAAGAAGTCGCTATCTTATCCTTTTAAAAAGATTCTGAGTAGATGAGCCTCTTCTCTCTCTTGATTACAAATAAAGATTGCTTTCCGCAAAAGAAAATCTAGAGAAAGCCTTTCTAGCCAGAGCATGTAGATACTAGGTTATCTAAGTCTTGCGGAGTACATTCTCGTACTCAGGCTTGCGCCATTGTTGTTTTTCTACAAAGGATCTGGTTGCAACTGAAGGTGGTTTCTACGTTGACATCGACGAGTAGTTGGGGGTCCCAGGTAGCAGCCTGAGGACTATGGGATGGACGTCGCTTTTGCTTATGGCCTCTTAGGCCCTTTGCTAAGTTGTTGTGTAGAACAACATAATTTGCTTTCGCCGTGTGGTGTAATGTTGGGTCTATGACCTCTGGTTTGTAATAACTCTAATATCTTACTCTGTTAAGAGTTTAAACTTATGCTATTGAATCCCTGTATTTCGTAATGTTACTGAATCATAATGTGATCTTCCGTGTTTGGGAGTTGGACTTATGTTAGATGATGATCTGAGGTTAGTTTAACCCTAACCCCGGGGGGTGCTACAAGTTTTGGTATCAGAGCAGGACTGCCTGTAGGAAACCCTTTTATTGGTCGATGTTGAGTCTAGAAGTTGACAAAACTATTTGAAAGTTAAAAATTATTTGCAAAAACTCTGACTAGGATTCTTTTTACTCCTTCTCTGGTGTGTTTCTGATGCTGGAGTTTCTCTTACCTTATTTGGTTTGAAAAGGTTTTCATCCCTTACCTTATATCTCAAAACTTTTAGGATCGTGGTTTTGGGGTTGTTTTTTTGAAGTACTCTGTACTTGGTTGCTATTCTTAGAGTTCCAAGATATCTTAGTTTTGCTTGGTGTGTAACATCTTAGCATTCCATTGTCATGGTTTGTAAGTCAGCTGGTTAGTGTATAAATTAGTATGCTTTGATACTACCATGCTTGGTAAGATGATACGTTTATATCAAGTACTCTTTGTTCATCCTTCCATCTTGTTCCTTTGAATCCTTTGTCTAATCTTTTCTTTGTTCTTTCAGGATGGGTGACACCTCTCGTGCCCGTACTCGTGCTCACGCACGTGGTGCTGCAAATGAGGGTGAATCTTCCAACCTTCCTCCACCACCGTCCATGGTTCAACTCATGGCCATGTACGAAACCAACCGTGCTGACAACATGAGGCTCCTTGAAAGGATTGAGTGCAACACTGCTCAACGCCAGAACAATCAAGTTGGTATCAAGGACTTCACACGTCTCACTCCGCCAGTTTTCGTCTATTCCACTGAGCCACTTGATGCGGACTACTTCCTTCGCACTATGGAGCGCAAACTTCAGGTTGGTCATGTTGCACAAGCTGATTGGGTGACTTTTGCTGCCTATCATCTGGAGGGAGCAGCCAACTCCTGGTGGGAAAATTTCTTGGCTATGCAAGAATCTCAACATGTTGTTACATGGCAAGAGTTCACTGAAGCCTTCCGAGCTTATCATATTCCGGAGGGTCTGATGGATTAGAAGAGGGAGGAGTTCCTCAAGCTAAAGCCGGGCACTGGTTCCGTGTGTGACTACCAGCGCAACTTCAATCGTCTTGCCTACTATGCTACTTAATAGGTCTCCACTGATGCTAAGAAGCAAGCTCTGTTCCGCGAGGGGCTGGATCCTGAGGTCCGTCGTGATATCCACCTCATGGACTTTGGTAACTTCCAAGGTCTTGTCAACAAGGCTATGAAGGCCGAGAGTGGAAAAGTGGAGTATGAAGAAACCCATAAACGTCCTCAGGATGGGTACAACAAGGCTGGTTCTGGTAATAAGAAGTGTCGTGTCTTCGTGCCTTACAGTGCTGTGCCACGTGCTCCTTATACTCCAAGGTCTTCTGGATATGCTCCTCGTCCGAATGCTACTCCAAGCAATGCTGGTGGATCAAACTACTCTCCTGCTGGCAATGCATCAGGTTTTATATGTTTCAACTGCCATCAGCCTGGCCACTATGCAAAGGAGTGTCCTCAAAAGAGTGCTGTTGCGAATGCACCATCACCAAAGAAGAATGAGAGGTACCAAGGTGCTGGAAGAGGTCGCCTGAACCATATCTCTGATGAGGAGGCTCAGGAAGATCCAAGCGTCATCATGGGTACGCTTCGTATCAATCAAATTCTAGCTAAAGTTTTGTTTGATTCTGGAGCATCGCATTCATTCCTGTCAGAATCTTTTGCTCAAATGCATGGGATAAGTTTTGAGGGGTTATCTGTTCCTCTGCTAGTTCAGTCTCCTGGTTCTAGGTGGTGTTCCACCATGGTTAGTCATGGGAATCTAATTGAAGTTGCATTTCAACTTTTCCCCATCTCCCTTATCGCCCTCAAGTTAACTGACATTGACATCATTTTGGGCATGGACTGGTTGACCCGTTATCAAGCCATTCTCGATTGTACAACCAAGTCTGTGACTCTGACCAGTCCTGCTGGCATAACAGTCAAGTATTGGACCGTAGGGTCACTATCTCCTTTAGCTGTTTCTATCCCCAAAGCAGAGTTCTATGCTCTTGAAGTTCTACCTCCGTTAGAGATTCAAGATGTTTCCGTGGTTTGTGAGTTTCCAGATGTCTTTCCTGAGGAGTTGCCTGGCATGCCACCTGATCGAAGTGTGGAGTTTGTCATAGAGTTAGTTCCTGGAACTGCTCCTGTTTCTAAAAGACCCTACCGTATGCCTCCTCATGAGCTTGTGGAGTTGAAGAAGAAATTAGAGGAGTTAGAAGGAAAAGAATACATTCAGCCCAACACATCTTCTTGGGGATGTCCTACCATCTTTGTCAAGAAGCGGGATACCAATATACCGCGTCTAGTTGTGGACTATCGCCCACTCAATGCTGTGACTATCAAGAACAAGTATCCTCTCCCTAGGATCAACGATCTATTTGATCAGTTAAGTGGTGCCACTGTCTTTTCCAAAATGGATTTAAGGTCACGGTATCACCAGATAAAGATCCGTAAGGAAGACATTCCAAAGACTTCTTTCACCACTCGTTATGGTCTTTACGAGTACACATTCATGTCCTTTGGTCTTACCAATGCTCCAGCCACTTTCATGCGGCTTATGAAGTCTGTCTTCATGGAGTGTCTTGACAAGGTCGTTGTGGTTTACATCGATGATATTCTGGTCTATTCTAAGACTGAAGAAGAGCATGCTGAGCATCTTCGTTTGGTGTTAACAAAACTCCAAGAACATCATCTCTATGCCAAGTTTTCCAAATGTGAGTTCTGGTTACAAGAGCTCGTATTCCTTGGTCATGTTGTTTCCGCCAAAGGGGTTGCTGTTATCCCAGATAAGGTCCAAAATATTCTTGACTGGGAATCTCCTAAATCCGTCAAGGATGTCCGAAGTTTTCTCGGGATGGCTGGTTATTATCGTCGATTCATCGAGAACTTCTCCAGGATTGCAAAGCCGATGACTGATCTTCTTAAAAAGGATAAGAAGTTTGAATGGTCTGATAAGGCTGAAGAAAGATTCCAGATGTTGAAAACCAAGTTAACAACTGCTCCGGTGCTGGTTCTTCCAGACACTAGCAAAGACTTTGTTGTCTTCTGTGATGCTTCTCACCAAGGTCTCGGATGTGTGTTGATGCAAGATGGGCATGTGGTGGCTTATGCCTCCCGTCAGCTAAAACCATATGAGAACAACTACCCAACTCATGATCTTGAGCTTGCAGTTGTTGTTCATGGTCTTAAGCAATGGCGACATTACCTTCTCGGTAGTCGTTGTGAGTTATACTCGGATCATCAGAGTCTGAAGTATCTTTTCACACAACCTAATCTGAATCTCAGGCAAAGAAGATGGTTGGAACTCATCAAGGACTATGATTTGGGTCTCAACTATCAACCTGGCAAAGACAATGTTGTTGCTGATGCGCTGAGCCGTAAATCTTATTGCAACACCCTGTTGATCAAACAAACACAACCTTCTCTTCATGTGGAATTCGCTCGATTGAATCTTGAAGTAGTTCCTCGTGGATTCCTTTCTACCCTTGAAGTGCAGTCTTCTATAGAGGATGAAATCAAGCTTGCTCAGAAACATGATTCTGAAATTGCTGAGATTAAAGGGAACATTGCTAGCGGAGTTGCTAAGTGTTTCTCTGTTGATAATCAAGGTACTGTTTACTTTGGTAACCGTATGGTAGTGCCGAAGAGAACAAAATTGAGGGATTTAATTCTCCAAGAGGATCATGAATCACCTCTTTCTATCCACCCTGGAGGTACCAAGATGTATCGGGATCTTCGTCAAAGATTCTGGTGGTCTGGTATGAAGAAGGATATCGCTCGTTTTGTTGCTGAATGTGATGTTTGCCGTCGCGTCAAAGCTGAGCACCAAAGACCTGCTGGTCTGCTGCAACCACATAAAATCCCGGAGTGGAAATGGGATGAAGTTGGTATGGATTTCATTACTGGTCTTCCTAAGACTCAAAAGGGAAATGATGCCATCTGGGTAATTGTTGACTACTTGTCCAAGGATGCTCACTTTCTACCTGTTCGTGAGAGCATTACTGCTAATCAATTGGCTGATCTGTATATATCTTGAATAGTTGTCCTTCATGGGGTACCAAAGAAAATCGTCTCTGATCAAGGGAGTTTGTTCACCTCAAGGTTCTGGGCAAGTTTCCAACAAGCTATGGGAACTCGTCTGTCTTTCAGTACATCTTATCATCCTAGTAGTGGCTAGACTGAAAGAGTGAATCAAATCCTTGAAGACATGTTAAGAGCGTGTGTCATATCTTTTGGGAAGGACTGGGAGAAATGCCTTCCTTTTGATGAGTTCTCCTACAACAACAGTTATCAGTCCAATATAGAAATGGCACCTTTCCAATTCCTATATGGAAGAGCCTGTCGTACTCCTTTGAACTGGTCAGAAACCTGCGAAAGAAAGCTCTTTGGTCCGGATATGATCCAGGAAGCAGAAGATCAAGTTCATATCATTCGAGATCGTTTGAAAACTGCTCAGTCTCACCAGAAAAGCTATCACGATCGTCACCATCAACATATTGAATATGAAGTTGGTGATCAAGCTTATCTTAGGGTCACTCCTTTAAAGGGTGTCCATCGTTTTGGCATCAAAGGAAAACTAGCTCCTCGCTATGTTGGTCCTTTTCGCGTTCTTTATAGACAAGGTAAACTCGCATATCAATTGGATCTGCCTGCAAACTTCCATGAGGTGCATGACGTCTTTCATGTGTCTCAACTCAAGCGTTGCTTCAAAGATCCTGTCCGTGGTGTTCATCACCAAACTCTTGATCTTCAGAAGGATCTGACTTATCGTATTCTGTTCGTATCCTTGATGAAACCGAGCGCAAAACTCGTCGTCAAAACATCAAGTTCCTCTCATCACTCCGAGGACGAAGCAACCTGGGAACAAGAAGATCGTATCCGATCTGAGTACCCTGCCTTCTTTTCTAAAACTTAGGAATCTCGGGTCGAGATTCTTGTAAGGAGGGTAGAGCTGTAATAGCCCATGTTTGTATATATGTAATTAGTACCTAAGCATTTCATGCATCTGTTTAAATCAATAAAAGATATGCATAAGATCAAGTATGTGAATCAAAATACATTTACAAAACCCTAAACCCTAGTCCTTTTTCCCCTCTATTTGAAACTACATTCAAATGGTGTTTGAATTTTGAAAAGTACAAAAACAATTGGAGCCCAAAAGGAATAAAAGGGCCCCACAATGTTTTACATATCTCACAAAAGCCACTGGTATTTTTGAAATACCCAAAAGATATTTGAAATAAAAATACAAAACAGATTCTCAAATCAGAAAAAGAAAAGGGGTTTTGCTAGAAAAAAATAGAGCTAACAGCTGATGGGCCTCAGCCCATCTTTCCTTTCCATCTCTCTACCACCACGAGCAGCAGCCAGCAGCCCTGGTCGGCCCACTCGGGGCCTAGGAGTCGGCCCGGTACCCCTTCGCCTCTCTCATGTCGTCTTCCCCGCTGACGGCAGGCAGCTCGCTGTCGCTGCCGCGGTCACCCGATGCCGCCCCGTCTTTGCGATGCACGCCGCCACTTGGAGGAGAGGATAAGGAGCAGCCGCACGCCTCTACCTCTCTCCCTGGTCACTCCCTCTCTCTGGAGCTCTCCCTTTCCCCTTTCCGCGCAGACCCGAAACCCTAGCTCCGACGATCCCCACCGTCCCCAACCTCCCCGTGCTCTGCAGATGATGCCTTGAGCTCCGCCGCGCTCTGAGGATTCTCCTCGCCGAAGGAATCGAGGGGGGCACCGTGAATCATCGCCTGCGACTCCATCTTATTCGTCACCGACGACCACCGCCGCCGTGGATTCCCTCGCCTCTGTCCTCCCCAGCTTTCACCGTCACCGTCAACACCCTCCTGGTTAGCTAACGGTCCCAGTGGATCTCTCCAACATTTCCCCCCCTCTGGTTCGACCCTGCGCCGTGCCCCGCCGTCCGCCGCCGTCGGGCACTGCCACCACCATGCCTCTGGTGACCTTTTAGCAGCGGTGCCGCAACTAATAGGTAGCCCGCGATGTCCTCTTTCGTGTGGGCTAGATCCCTTAGCCCCGCGCGTCCCCTGTCACCGTCTGCCACCGCCATCTGGCCGTTCTCCGGCGAGTCCCTCGTGGCGCTGAGGTGGAAACCGACGTGGCCTCGGCCCCACGGTCAGCCTCTGGGGCTAGGTTTCTCCCTGGTAAAAATCAAACCAACCTAGCACCGACCCCACTTATCCAACGTGGCTGCACATGTGACCTTGGGCCCAGCAGTCAGTGTCTGGGTCTGGCCTCTGCCTTGGTAAGAAATGTTTAGGGTTAGGGCCCTGACGTCATATGATGCAGTAAATCAATTTAAAATGCTTTATTAATTTAAGAAAAGGTTTAAATATTGTAAAATCAATAACTAATTATCTATAAGTCATAAAAATACAAATAATATATCAAAATGTTCATAAAAATGAGTTCTACCTATTTAAGATATAATCATACATTGATCAACAACTATAATGACAAGTTTAACTAGAGAACAAAATCAACCCCTCTCATGTGTTTCCGGAGTTCCTCGAGTTAGGGTTTTCAAACCTCGGAACCCCGTTTAAACTGTCAGGCATGCCTTAGGGTTTCATTTCAATGCAATTCAACTTGTCATATCATCATCCTTGTTTGAGCATTGCATCGATGCCATGTCTTGATTGTTGCCTTTCTTTCTGGTATTGGTTCTTTGCGATAGGATCCGAGCCCGAGGTTGAAGTCAACAACATCGAAGATCCATACCTGTCTACCGACGGACAAGGCAAGCGTATCTTCTCATTCTGAACCTATGTTTTATAAAGTATATTAATTTGTCGCTATGATGCACACGATTCCAATGTGGCCTTTTGTCAGTAGCTAGTGTTACCTATCTGCTGCACTATTTCCCTTTAGTAGCCTTATACTCACGATCCACTTCTCCTAGCATACCTAGATTTGGCATGTGAGCGTTGTAGAGCTTTTGTTTTTGACAACTTAGCCATGCATAGTAACAATGTCTGATCTATTCAAATGATGAATCAGAGGTGCCAAGGAAGGTAGTGAGGTAGGATATGGTGACATCATCGAAGGAGTTAACTAAACATGCTAAGGCTTGTATGGGAGGCCACGTTGGGTGTGGTTTTTGTAGTCCCATGCTCGCCACCACTAGGAACTGAGTTCTTGCCTTTGGGCCAGAGGCAGGCGTACAACCACACGGGGCCTGGACAACCCCTCGACTAACTAACTTGCCTAGTAGATTCCATGAGTCACATAGTTCGGGCTTTCCATTTGGCATACGCATTGAAAACGTTTTCGAAAGAGGATGTAAAGGAGGTGCATCATAAAAGGTAGGGAAGCATGGATTGGGTTGCTCGGGGTCGATGGAGCCCCTGGTGAACCAACCTCGCCTCACATCTTTAAGTACCGGCTTCGGGATTTGACCCGTTATGGTGGAACCATACTTATTGCGTGACTCATGGTCTCGACGAAAGCAAGGTAAAGGTCGTGGTCAACCACCCTCTGCCGGCCCTCCAAGGAAGAGGGCTAATAATATTTGGCATTAAGAGTCGGTTGGTACATGTGGGTAAAGTTGTACACCCCTGCAGGGTTAAATCTTTTCGAAAAGCCGTGTTCACGGTTATGAACACTTGGTGACCAAATTCTAAGATCATAGATAACTTTAAGCATTATAAAACTTGTTGATCCACGTGTGCTTAAGGATGCTTCCTCTGGGTCGAGGGGGTGATCCTAAATAGGAGGTTCTGATGAAGCTGGTGGTTATCGAGATGTGATGAACAAGATGAAGAAGTCGCTATCTTATCCCTTTTAAAAGATTCTGAGTAGACGAGCCTCTTCTCTCTCTTGATTACAAATAAAGATTGCTTTCCGCAAAAGAAAATCCAGAGAAAGCCTTTCTAGCTAGAGCATGTAGATACTAGGTTATCTAAGTCTTGCGGAGTACATTCTCGTACTCAGCCTTGCGCCACTGTTGTTTTTCTACAAAGGATCTGGTTGCAACTGAAGGTGCTTCTACGTTGACATCGACGAGTAGTTAGGGGCCCCAGGTAGCAGCCTGAGGACTATGGGATGGACGTCGCTTTTGCTTATGGCCTCTTAGACCATTTGCTAAGTTATTGTGTAGAACAACATAATTTGCTTTCGCTGTGTGGTGTAATGTTGGGTCTATGACCTCTGGTTTGTAATAACTCTAATATCTTACTCTGTTAAGAGTTTAAACTTATGCTGTTGAATCCCTGTGTTCGGTAATGTTACTGAATCATACTGTGATCTTCCGTGTTTGGGAGTTGGCCTTATCTTAGATGATGATCTGAGGTTAGTTTAATCCTAACCCCGGGGGGTGCTACATTTTCCGCGTGGGCTTCTGCTAGGCTTGCTGGGCTGGTTGGGCTGGGTAGGTTTAATTGGGTCGAGTCTGTTTCATTTTTTTCTTTCTTATTCTTTTTCCTTTCTCTTTTCTGTTTTTCTGTTTTCAAATTCAAACACTCTTTTGATTTCAGATTTCTTTTTCAAATCTATTCCAAATTTTTAGTAGGTTTTTAATCTGTTTATTTATGTATTTTAAAGTCCATTTTAGGATAATTTCTTTTATTCTTTTATGGTTTATTATTTATTTAAAAATAGACATTTTGTCTTTATTTAAATAAGAGTATAAATATGTTTTCAAACTTCTATTTGAATTCCAATTTTTACCAAACCTTTTTCATTAGGTTTTATTTAATCATTAGTGTGTTAAATAATTCACTTTGAATTATTTAAAATGATTTAATATTCATTTAAATTGGGCATTTGTCTTTATTCAAATAAAATCAAATATGGTTTTAATCCCATATAAATTTTATTAAAATAATTCTTTTATTCCTTTTAAGTTAATTAGATAAATTTTTAATCCACTTTGGGAAATTGCAATTTATTTTTTCATTAGCAATTTAATTGATCATTTACATTAGGGATTTTATCTCCATTTGAATAGAATTTAATTTCGTTAATGCCATATAATTTTATATGAATAATCTTTATCCCTTTATTTTATTTGGATTCTCTTTATTCCATTTGCTTATGGATTTTAACTCAAGGTTTAAATTGTCTTCCAAGTAAATTTCTTGGGATTTATTATTTATTTAGTTTAGGCAATTTATCTTTATTTAAATCAAATTGAATATGGTTCAAAGCCCATATACTTTTATTTAAATAATATTTTATTTATTTTTATTATTCAATAACTTTCATTTGTTTATGGACTTGGCAAAGATTTAATTTGGCTTTTAAATATTCCTTATTTAATCATTTCTTTGTCTTATAAAATCCATATCTTTTTATTTATAGTTCCAAAATTGGTGATTCCAATTTGTATAATTTTATTTAATATTTGTTTATCTTTTAAATCCTTTTAGGATTATTTTTCTCATAATTTGGTATGGATTTTAGATAGGAGCTTTTATAGCTTTGGAAATTATTTCCTTTTATCTTATTAAATTCATAAGTTTTTATCTATGGCTCCAAATTGAATGAAACCAATTTCCATGGTTTTATAATATTTTTGTTTATCATTTTTGATCATTTATAAATGTTTGTTGCTGAATTTTATATGGATCAAATTCATAGTCTTTGAGGGGTCCTGGAAATGATTTTCTTCCATTAGGGTTTTAGGGTTTTGGTTTATTTTCCAAATGTTTAAATTTTCAAGATACATCCATTGATGAATGCATTTCACTTGATTGAATTTTTGTTGGATTCCCTTTTCATTCAAATTTTGTTCAAGAAGGGTTTTGATGTTTCCATTTAGAAGCAAAAAGTTTCTTTTCACCCTAAATTTCAACAATTATTTATGTTGTTTATTTATTTTTCTCATTTCAAAATTTGGAATTTTTTTGGGATGTGATAGGCTACCACCCTTAAAAGAAATCTCGTCCCGAGATTTGGGAAGGCTAGAGGTTACAAGTTGGCTTCAAGGCAACTAGGGTACTACCACCCTTAAAAGGTTTTCAACTAGATTACATCTTGTCTTACTTGGGATCTTGATGTAACTTCTCTGGACAGATGTCTGCATAGTGTCCTTTATTTCCACAATTGAAACATGTGACAAGGCTGATGTCTCTTATAGGTTTGCTTGTCTTGTCTTCCTTCTTTTCTGGACAATGTGATGCATAATGGCCTAGCTCTTTGCATTTGTGGCACATCACTTGGCTAATGTCCTTCTTATTCTTGGGTATCATTGTCTCTTGTTTGTTTTCTTGGCTCTTCTTCTTCTTCTTCTTCTTCTTCTTCTTGGGTCTCTCCAAATATAGGAGTTCTTCTAGTTCATGCTCTTCATATCTCACCTCAAAGGTGGGAAATATTTCTCTCTTCTTGGGGCAGTCACTAGAGATGTGACCTTCTTCTCCACATGAGTAATAACACTTTGTGGTCACTTTGGATGTGGCCTTATGAGGTATGGTTCTGATTTTGTATTTATCCTTCTTGGTAGGAGTTGTTCCCTTATGGAGGTTTCCAAATATTTGATGCATTCCATCTTGTTTCATTTGTTGAACTATGGGATAGATGGGGCATTGGATAGGGACATGATAATTTCCTTCACATAGGAAACAAGTAACTTCAGATGTGGGGCATTGTTTAGCTGGATGTTTCTCTTCACAATTAGGGCATTGGTCCACATGATCTTTGTAAGTGTGTTCTATGTCTCCACAAATATTGCACGCTTGAGTTCCTTCTATAATATCATCCTTGATATCATCTATGTCACAATTTCCTTGGGAAAGGTTGCTTCTCATGTTGATCATTTGATTTGTCATCCTTTGCAACAATTGGGATTGGGTTTCCAAAAACCTTTGCAAGGTTGGGTCTAACTCATTGTTGTTGGCTAAAAATTGAGTTCTCACTTGATTCAACTAGGCTTGGGTTGCTAGAAGTGTTCTCTCATGTGCATCTCTTGGTTGTTGTTGTCACCATTCTTGATGTTGGAGTATCTTGGAGAAGTCATCTGTTTGGGTTGGATTGGGATTAGAGTAGGCAAAAGATTTCTAGGGAAGAAGTCTACTCACACACAACTATTCATAAAAGCAATGTGCAAGCAATCACAATCAAACATTCCACTCAAACAATAAGATTCAAGCTGTTTTTTAGGCAAAAAAATATTTTTCCTACACCACATAAGTTCGTGTGATCAATATATGATCTAAACTAAACACTAGTATGGTGGTCCAACTATATGTTTCACTTGAGATCATTTCATTCTTCATAGTTGTTTCTTCATGAACAAAATCATGGTTTCCTTGGAAAAATTTCTTGCATCTTGGTCCCAAAGATTAAAAGGTGATGATGGTTCTTCCTAAGTAGTGTTTCCTTAGTCTTCCAAGTCTTGAGTATTGTCCTTGTCTCATTTGTAGTCCTTGGTTATGTCCAAGTTGAAGTCGTTGGTGAAACTAAAGTTGAAGTCATTGGTGATGTTGAAGTCTTTTCTTATGTTGAAGTCTTTGTCCATCAAGTTTGAAAAGGGGGAGATGTAGAATCAAAACCAAAAAGGTTGAGGGAAGAGTTTACAAGATTGTTTGTAAATATGTTTGAAAAAATACAACTCCTATTTTTCTAAGGGGTTTTGTCCAATCCTAGGGTTACAATCCTACAAGCAACACAATGCTCTGATACCATCTGTAGAGGTCCCAACCTGATAAGGTAGAGATCCTTGTGTTTACAATGCTAGTCCCTGGATCAATAGCTAGCATCCACAGTTTAAGATGTAATATCAAGAAAGAAAGGTCATAATACAACTTTATAACCAGGAATAAAATAGTTCATTACATCTTACATTGCTCATTTGGCTATCTCATTACAATGCAGCAGAAATATCTATATAGCATGGAGTCCTTCATCTTCAAAGTGCCACATGCAATCATGTTGGTTGTAGACTTGTAATCCTATTCAACACACTTCACTAACATCAAACAAACCTGCAACATAATAAGTTACAGCCACAAGGGTCAATACATTTGAATTGTATTGGCAAGTGATACTATGGTAGAATAGTGGTATCTATCATCTATATGCATTTGGCTAAGTGGAGCTTAGGCTCGCTTTTCTCAAAATAAGGTTTTCCTTATAAGTTGAAAACACTAAGTTTTTGTTTATCAAAACCACCCAAGGCATCTACCAAAAGATATTGGTGATCCTTTAACCCTTGTTCAACCACAAGTTTTTAACTTAGAAATTGGGATGAGGAGATCCTTGATAGCTTCCATGTCTTAATGCTCAAATTGTCCATTGCCGGGGACACGGCTAAGTACTTAGATTTTACTCTCTCAAGAGGTGGTGCACTTTCCCCACAAGACTCGACATGCATCGAGACAAGATCTTTCAGAAGCCTTCCCTTAGACCAAATGGACGCGTTCCAAACCTATCACCCCCTACCACCTTCTGTCCATCTGGCTAAGTTATTGCAACCTATATGATCCAGGTAGAGCCCATAATACCATGTGGCTGCACTTGAAGCTTCTCAACATTTGACATCTCAAATCTCTTTGTTCCTAGGTGGCTTTCCACAAGTGAGATACACTAGGGTAGGCCATAAATATGGGGCCCTGTGTAACCACTCAACACAAACCATTCTTACCAATTCCACCCAGGTGATTCATTCACATAGTTGTTTTATTAAACAAAAAACACAAGTCATAGACTTTGTATCATATCATGAATAATCCACCCTTGTTTTCTAGTAGATAACCTAAGCTTGGTAACATGGCAAGTTTCCTATCTTAGAATAATTCTACTAAGTCATCATATAGGATTTCCCATGGCATAGCTTATACTTAGGAAAAATTCCATGCAAGTCCTACTCAAAATATCACTAATGCATAGTGAAAATAATAGGACAAAATGTATGAAGCACCACTTACCTTTTTAGTAAAGAATAAGTTCACTCCTTGATCTTGCAATTGTTACACTCTTCAAAGTTCACTACAATTCAATCAAGGCACAAATTCAATCTAGTATTCAAACAATTTCACCACATAAAATAATGAAAACAAAACAATGCATGCAAGCATGCGAAAGATTGTTTCATTTGGAAAGGTGGTTTCTAATTGGCTATAAACATTTTAAAGCACCTATTGGTCATTTATAAAAGTGGCAAAACCATTTAAAAACAAGTTAGTGAAATAGACCATTTAAATCATTTATGTTTTGCTAGAAATGATTTAAACTAAAGTAATAATTTCTAGTGTTTTCCAAATGTATTTTTGAACACAAATGTTAGTGTTTTAAGGTCATAGTGTTTAAGACTAATCCATTTGCAAAAGGTTTCACCCAAAACCATTTTTAAATCAAAGCAACATTTTTATTTTATTAGAAATGCCTTTAAACAAAGTAATAATTTTCTAGGGTTCATCAAATATATTTTTAAATCCAAAACTTAGTGCTTACGGTTAGAGAGTTTAAATCAAACCATTTGCAAAAGGTTTTTTCTCAAAAAGCATTTTTAAACCATAGCAAATATTTTTGTTTTACTAGAAATGTCTTTATTCAAGGAATAATTCCTTGTGTTTAATAAAATATATTTCTAAACCCAAAAGTTTGTTCTTATGGTCAGTAGGTTCAAAACAAATCATTTACAAAATATTTTACTCAAAAATCATTTTTAGAATAATTTTTATACTCAAAATAGGCCTAAACATGTTTCTGCAAAAACACCTAATTTATAGAAAAAATATACCAAACTAAGGGCATGGTTGCAAATTTTGAATTTTTGTGAATCCATTGATATGAAATTTGCAAATTGTGGACAAGCAGATTAATAGTTATGATTTTTGCAAGTTTAAAGAATCAAAATTTATTTCTGGAATTAATCAAACCGAACATGCCACGTGTCTTAATCTAACTGGTCCATACCGGTTCTTCTGGATCGACTAACACAGAGCGTTGGATCTAAAGGGCATCACACGGCTCAGACCTAACATACCGATTCACTTAAGTTAACCTATCCACGCCACTGGATTAAGATCTAACGGACAGGGGCGAGTTGGTCAAGATTGGGCGGCGCTGGCGATCTGTGGCGGCAAGGCTCTCGTTAGGTTCGTGAAACAGGAAGCAAGAGAGAGGGGGAATTTGCTCACCAGGTTCGCTGTGGTGTTCTGATTCTCGAGGTGGTCGCAGTAGGACAGGGGGCGCATGGAGTCACTAGCGATTTCTCGTCGGAGTCGTCACTGGCGT
Organism: Avena insularis; assembly: GCA_023614405.1. NCBI lineage: Eukaryota > Viridiplantae > Streptophyta > Magnoliopsida > Poales > Poaceae > Avena > Avena insularis. Next base: position 361,826,970 of record CM042697.1, read on the forward strand.
CGGGTGCGGCTGCTCGTCAACGTTGGCGAGGCTTTGGTGCGCGCCAAGACAAGAGAAAGTGTGGGTCAGATGCGCGCGAGAGAGGAGGTTGTAGGGGTAGCAACCAGAGAGGAGGGGGCACTCAGGGTTTACCGGGGAAGGGTCACCGGAGTGGACGCAGTCGACGGTAGCGCTCTGCCGAAGACGAAGACGAGTATCTGGGGCACGCGCATGCAAGCGGGAGATACTGGCAGATGCGGGAGATGATGGCGAGCACGCTCGTAGAATCTAGGAGGTAGGAGGGGGTTTAGGTTGGCCGGAATCATGGCCGGAGTGTTGTCAGAACAGCGGTGGTGCGGTTCAAATTTAGAGCAGCCCTGGGACAGAGAGGTGTCGGGGATTGAGGGGAAAGAGAGAGGGGACGTGGGCGCTTAAGAGGGCGTGTTCACTGGTGAGAATTATCACGGCATTGATGCGGATTTACAAGGTTTAATCCGCGACAAAAACGACAGCGAGGGAAGAGGGTGAGGTCAGCGGGGAAGACGATGATTATTTGGCATTGTGGGGTCGTGCTGTCAGCGAGGTGGAGGGTTACATGTGGGGTCTCTTGGTCAGCGAGGGGACGGGTTTGTTTTCGAGTGAAAAACAAGTCCCGCGTGGGCTTCTGCTGGGCTTGCTGGGTTGGTTGGGCTGGGTAGGTTTAATTGGGTCGAGTCTGTTTCATTTTTTTCTTTCTGATTCTTTTTCCTTTTTCTTTTCTGTTTTTCTGTTTTCAAATTCAAACACTCTTTTGATTTCAGATTTCTTTTTCAAATATTTTCCAAATTTTAAGTAGGTTTTAATCTGTTTATTTATGTATTTTAAAGTCCATTTTTGGATAATTTATTTTATTCTTTTATGGTTTATTATTTATTTAAAAATAGACATTTTGTCTTTATTTAAATAAGAGTTTAAATATGTTTTCAAACTTCTATTTGAATTCCAGTTTTTACCAAACCTTTTTCATTAGGTTTTATTTAATCATTAGTGTGTTAAATAATTCACTTTTAAAATGATTTAATATTCATTTAAATTGGGCATTTGTCTTTATTCAAATAAAATCAAATATGGTTTTAATCCCATATAAATTTTATTCAAATAATTCTTTTATTCCTTTTATGTTAATTAGATAACTTTTTAATCCACTTTGGGAAATTCCAATTTATTATTTTCTCATGATTTAATTAATCATATTTACATTAGGGATTTTGTCTCCATTTAAATAGAATTGAGTTTGGTTAATGCCATATAATTTTATTTGAATACTCTTTATCCCTTTATTTTATTTGGATTATCTTTATTCCATTTTCTTATGGATTTTAACTCAAGGTTTAAATTGTCTTCCAAGTAAATTTCTTGGGATTTATTATTTATTTAGTTTACGTAATTTCTCTTTATTTAAATAAAATTGAATATGGTTCAAAGCCCATATAGTTTGATTTAAAAAAATCTTTCGTTTCTTTTTATTATTCAATAATTTTCATTTGTTTATGGACTTGGCAAAGATTTAATTTGGCTTTTAAATATTCCTTATTTAATTCATTCTTTGTCTTATAAAATCCATATCTTTTTATTTATAGTTCCGAAATTGGTGATTCCAATTTGTATAATTTTATTTAATATTTGTTTATCTTTTAAAATCCTTTTAGTATTATTTTGCTCATAATTTGGTATGGATTTTAGATAGGAGCTTTTATAGCTTTGGAAATTATTTCCTTTTATCTTATTAAATTCATAAGTTTTTATCTATGGCTCCAAATTGAATGAAACCAATTTCCATGGTTTTATAATATTTTTGTTTATCATTTTTGATCATTTATAAATGTTTGTTGCTGAATTTTATATGGATCAAATTCATAGTCTTTGAGGGGTCCTGGAAATGATTTTCTTCCATTAGGGTTTTAGGGTTTTGGTTTATTTTACAAATGTTTAAATTTTCAAGATACATCCATTGATGAATGCATTTCACTTGGTTGAATTTATGTTGGATTCCCTTTTCATTCAAATTTTGTTCAAGAAGGGTTTTGATGTTTTCATTTAGAAGCAAAATGTTTGTTTTCACCCTAAATTTCAACAATTATTTATGTTGTTTATTTATTTTTCACATTTCAAAATTTGGAATTTTTTTGGGATGTGACAGTTGGAATCAACTCAAAAGCTTTTATGGTTGAATTTTGAAAAATGTTTGAATGCAGAAAAGTCTTTGCCATGTTATTTTTACTATAGGTGATCTATAATTCCAAATGGTTTGAATCCAATGGGCTTGGATTGAGAATTTCCATACATTTCTAACAAAATTGGTTTCATGCAATTTGGTTCAGTGGAACTCTCTGGATTGAATTTTCAATCTATATACAAAACTTGGTTTGAAACTAAAATGAAAAATCTAAATTTAAACTATTGGGTCATGAGAGTGTTAAGCGGGCCAATGCCTGCCATGTGGAGCGGGTTAAGTGGCTATCCCTACTCGTCAGTGAGACAGAGAGTGGCGAAGGGGTACAGGGTGATTATAACCGTAGGATTAGAAGTAAGATCTACGGGTGAGGGTCGTCGTCCACGTCTGAACAGAACGGGACGAGCACGAAGCCTAGCACAGCTAGTGGGGGTCAGTGGCGGCTCACTGGGGCTCCAGCGATGGTTGGTGACGGGGGCAAACGACGAAGTCGACGACGACATTCCTCCCAGTACTGGTGGCTCCTCCTGGGGCGGCTCCAATCAGCGGCGCCCTTCTCCTCCAGTAGCGGCAAGCTCCGGCGAACTTCCGGCAACCTGGTGCTCACCTTGCTCTGGGGAAAGAAGTGGGGTGGTTCTGAGAGAGAGGGGAGTGGAATGGTGTGAAGAATTCGAGCGGGGGAGGCCTCTATTTATAGTGCGACAAGGGAACCGAAGGGTGCGGGCTGAGCTCGTTGGGGTCGTCTTCACATTGAGCTAACGGCATGGCCGAAGGTAGGGGACGGTGCGCTGCCTCCCGATGAAGCTCAACGGCTTGATGGCGAGGCGTGGGGCGGTGCGGTTCGGTCGGAACACGTGGACACGCTTGGCGGCACCGACGGAAGTTTTAATGGTGCACAGCAGCTACGGGTCGCGCGATGGCGAACATGGTTGTCTGGGAGGTTCCTGGGGTGGTGGTGATCACGTACGCGGGCGGAGAATGCGGAGCTTGGTCTGTGCAAGCGTGTCGAGCGCGGCGCTGTGGCGCGCTCTCGGCATGGTCGCAAAGAAAATGGCCGCGAGCATTCTGGGTGGTCTAGTGGCTGGCAGGGGTCGAGGGCTAGACATGGGGTGGCGATGGATGGTGGCGTGCTGGCTAGACACGGTGGCTAGCCTCGGCTAGGCTTCTAGCTTGCTGTCGAATTTGGGGGTGGCAAGTGTGTTCGGCCATGGTGACCATTGATGGCATGGTCGAGTTCATAGTGAGCTAGAGCTGCTTAGACAAGTTTAATGATCTACTGGGAGTGTAGTGAGAGCTAGAGAGGGAACAAGGTTGGCACATACACTGCTCACAATAGTGTTTGTTGTTTAATTTGATTTGTGCTCAGAAGGTGTTTGATGAAATGGCCGCAAGAGATTTAAATTATAATTTTTGGATGAAACTTGCTGGGTGCAATGGTCACATACTAGGTAGTCTCTGGTTGCTTGAATTTTTCAAGGTGCACTGGTTTGGTTGGGTTTTGAGAAATGGTGATCTTGTCATATGAACTAGATTCAATTTTGAATTGTCATTTGAATAGGGTTGCCAAATGTTTCTGTTGGTTTGCAAAGTGGGGTTGGGTTCACGTTCACTTGGTCTAGAAATGGGTGAAAAGAAATGGATTTGTTTCTTTTGGAAATCTTGGACTAGAAACACTCAAAGTGGTCTAGTGAGAAAGATTGGCAAAAATGATCATTTGCTTGTTCTTTTTTTGAAATTCTAATTATTTGATTCTTCTTGGAAATGATTTAGATGATGTTGTTTTCATCTTTAAACCAATCCTTGCCATATATAACAATCACACAAGTTCATTCAAGCATTCATGCATTCATCACATACACACATGCATTCATAATGATTTTATTTAACAAAAGTTTTTGTTAACCCTAATTTTGGGTGATTTGGAATTGATAACCTTGATTAATATTTTTGGGATGTTACATTACTCCATGTCGCCGACATGTACATCGATTAGCATGCCATCCGAGTTCTCTAAAGAGATACACTAGCTTAGTAAAGTAAATTACATAGAGAATCTGACACGCAGGTCGTGATACAATAAAATGACAGCACCTAGGCTCCAACCGGCTGACAAAACCGTGATTCGCAGATCACGTATGGATTACACACATACATCACATGCACATGAACCATACCATTCACAACTTCCTGCAAAAACAAGTTATGCAAAGATACGCTATCTACCGGCATTGTGAAATTTGCAACGACATCTAAGGCACTACGACAGGGTGAAGCCTACGGTCCCGACCATGGATTCCAAGCATCATTCTGACTCGATCATACTTTTTGATCTTTGATCACCGCTTCTGGATTTATATGTCATAGTCTACCCTGATGGCGGAAACCGATTGATAGGGGTATGTCGTTCCACGACCTCAGCAGTATGATCACAGAAATCAGATCTACCATTCCCTGAGTATAGTTGATCCAATCAACCTCGTACAAAACCGATCTATCTCATAGATCGACCACCAAAACATCACATAGATCCAATATATAACCAACCGCATATCACATATGCGAGGTCTAAAGCCTAAAACCAGAAGCTATCACTCTGATACCACTGTTGGGCCATGTAGAGATAAAACAAAACTTTTTCCTCTAACGTGGTGATCCCAAGATCTAGCTGAGGTAGAAGGCCACGAGCATTACCAGTAGACACGGAGTTGCGGATTACTGATCAAGCGCATGTTGGCGCTGCGTCAACGTGGAGCGCTTCGTCGGGAAACCCCAAGAGCAAGGTATGATGCAGCATAGCAGCAAGTCTTCCCTCAGTAAGAAACTGAGGTTATCGAACCAGTAGGTGGAATGAAACGTCTCAAAGGTGTTGCAAGCAACGTGGAAACCTGCACAACAAAAACTCAAGACTTTGCCCCAACTAACAGTGAGGTTGTCAATCTCACCGGTTGCTGTAACAAAGGATTAACTGTATGGTGTGGAAGGTGATGATGGTTTACAGCAACTAAATAGTAACATTGGAGGATGTATCAATGGTAAAGATTGGACCGGAGTCCATAGTTCACTTGGCGTGTTCTCCTTAGATAAACAAACATGGCATGCTGGGTAAACAAATTACAGCAGGGCAATTGACAGGACTGAGCAAGGCATAACAATGCAATACTAGACAAAAAGATCCTATGGGATTCGATTGGGCAATACAACAATATACATAGACAGCCATCCAACTGCATCTATGACTAGAAGTCCACCTTTAGGTTATCATCCGAACCCCCTCCAGTATTAGGTTGCAAGCAACACATAACTGCTTTAAGAAAAATGTGTAAGGTAAACAATCCACTTGTTCCATGAACAATAGACCGTTGTTTTCTCCCTAGTGGCAACAGCACATCTACAACTGTAGAGATTTCTGTCACATCCCTTGATTAAGTGGAGGCATGAACCCACTATCGAGCATAAATACCCCCTCTTGGAGTCACTAGCAACTACTTGCCCAAGATAGCTACTAACAACAGAGATCATTCAAGATCACAAACAACATAGACATGATACAATCAATAAGACAAAACCATTAATCAATCTGACATAGTAATCTCAATATCCATCGGATCCCCACAAACACAACATGCATGATGACAAATAGATGAGATCTTGATCATGAACGGAGCTCACAAGATCTAGACATGAAAGCACAAGGAGTAGATACAACCATCTAGCTACTACATGTACCCGTAGTCCAAGGTGGAACTACTCACGCTTCATATCGGAGGCTGGAATGATGAAGAACAAGGCCTCCGGGATGATATCCCCTCCGGCAGGGTGCCGAGAAGAGCTTCAGATTCCCCCGATCTAGGGATGATGGTGGCGGCGGCTACAGAAGGTTTCATGTAATATTGATTGGTCCTTAGGGTTTCGACATCGGGGGCTTCTTATAGGCGAAGAGGCGAGGCTGGGAGGCGGCCAGGGGGCCCACACCCTTCCCAGGCACGGGGCCACCCTAGGCTGCGCCTGGGGGCGGGGGGGGTGGCCACCCCGTGGCGCCCCTCCATCTCTCCTCTAGACTCTGTGTTCTCCTGATGAAATATTATCTTTGGCTTTTGTCCCATCCAATTCCGAGAATATTTCCTTACTAACTTTGACGAGGTTTAATCTCGTCAATGCCCATTGTTATGAGCTTGGGTTTTGGAGAAGGTGGGGGTGCTGGAGATCGCGGAACGGTTAGCAAACAAGCAACACGGGGACACGAAGTTTACCCAGGTTTAGGCCCCCGGAGGGAAAACCCTACTCCTGCTTGTCTGCTCTTGATTACGACGGAACCAAAAGTTATAGGGGTGCGCAGATGCAATCTGGCGTGGAGGTGTGTATGCGGTGATAGGTGCCCTCCTTGCCATGCCCTCCTAGCCTTTATATAGATAGGAAGGTACCGGGCATAGGTCGGGTCGGTTGCAGATTAGGGTTTGCCCTTTGAAATTCTATCTACTCTAGTGTTGTTCTCCAAGCATCCGAAGGCGTCATGGGCCTAGGACACCCGGAATCTCCATAGGCCGCATATCTTGCAGTGGGCCTTCCTTTGGGCTAGACTAGGTATGCTGATGTTGTGTACCCGTGGGGTATAACCATGTAAGTATCCCCGAGTGCTTAGAGGACTCCTTAGTCTTTCGGGTGCAGTTTTATGCCTATTTACAAGAGAATAGTTTTAGTTTTGTAGGGATTGTTGATGCGTGTGCCTGACTCTCCTGACGGATCAGGGCCAGTTAACTGTCATAGGACAAAACATCACGATCTTCTTCAGATTCGAGTCCCTAGAATCAAACCTGGAACAGATGCTGGTGTAATTCGACTCAGGCCGCCGAGGTCTTATAGGAGTCGAATCCCAGTAGTTTTCGATTGATATACCCAACGCGTCCGTCAGGATTTTCATCGTGTCTGTTGACACGGGTTTTTACTGGTAGAGCGTAGTCAGGTGCATTACCAGGCCATCAGATGATATATGTAGGTCTTATCTTTGCATCATAGACAAAACATCTGAAATGTTATCACCGCGGAGGTGTTTTAGGTGACTAAGGAAATCAGTTCTCTCTTAGCGTTGGTTTGGGCAAAGTTGCCGAAAAGATTTTGTCGTATTTGATCCGAAGGATCGCAGTTGAAGAATTCATAGGGTGCGCGGCCAGTGCTCCCTATGGGAGTACCCCCCGAGTGTTTGTTCGAGTCGTAGACTCGAGCAGAGACTTTAGTTCAGTTGTTTTTGGCTTCAGGTCCAAAGGACAAATTTTTTCGGATGCTTGAATCAATCCTCCCTATGGGATTAGCCCCCGAGTCCCTAGTGGAGCCGTAGACTCGACGTAGGACTTGAAGAATCATCAGTGGTGTAGCACCTTAATCATGCCTCAAGTGCGCGGCTAGCGCTCCTGATAGGAGTAGCTGTTCGAATCATAGATTCGAGGAAGTACTTATTTGATCAGTCAAAAAATTCTAGCCATTGCTAGGCTGCTTGATGACGTCAGTGCTGACGATCGATGACCTCAACTGTCTGCGGCACCAGAGGTGACGTAACAGGACCAACATGGGTCCCACTTTCTGACTTGGAGTTGACTAGTCATGCGCGACGTGGCGAGAATTATGGCGTCTCCTCGGTTTCCGTGCGTAGTGGATGGCGTGCGGGCGACGGTTCGCTGCTATGTTGACACATGGATAGTTGGATCTATCCTTGGCACTAGGGCTTCTGGATGAATGGCTCCTGGTCATCGTGTTCATCCTTATAACCATGGGGGAAAATACCCTTTGCCATTTGCTTCCTCTGCTGCTTCCATTTTCACGAGTTCTTCCTCGCGTGCACTAGACATTCTCCGATCTTTTCCCTCCTCGTTCCTGCACGCGCATCGCCGTCGTTGACACTCTGTCATGGTTAAGTCGAAGAAGGCCTCTGCCGGAGTGGGCTCGAGCACCGCCACCGGCGGTAAGAAAGGTGCCACCGCCGCTCTCATCAATGATGGCGGGTGGAGGCGCACAGAGACACGCGAAGGTGACCCGCGCAACCTGAACGATGCGGGCTTAATCCCGCAGAACAAGGATGACGTCAAGATCCCCGGCGATGAGGTAATGCCCCGTCCACCCGCAGGGTTTCGGGTGATGTTTGTTGCTTTCATTCCTCGCGGTTTGTCGCTCCCTGTCCATGACTTTCTTTGTGGACTTTTGTTTTTCTATGGCATCCAACTCCACCATCTTTCGCCCTATTCTATTCTCCACATCACCTGCTTCATTACCTTTTGCGAGTGCTGGCTCGGTATTGAGCCACACTTTGGCCTCTTCCGGAAGCTCTATTCCGTGAAGAGGCAGTCTGGCACCGGCGGGGTCTACCCTCTTGGCGGCTGCATTATTTCCCTCCGATCTTCTATTCTCTTCTTTTATTTTTCTATGTCTGAGCCTGTCCAATACTGGCAGAAGCGGGCACGGAGTCCGAGCGAATCTTCGGATGCCTCGACTCCGCCAACGCCTAGGGACCCATCCTTCCTTGTGCGCCACGGCGAGGATGACGATGCTTCTTCGGCACCTTTCCCGACTGTGCCTCTGCGGGCAATGGATCCGCAGTAACCGGTTAAGAAGAAGGAGAAGGAGAAGGCGCCGCCCGTCTTCAATTTGAGTGACATTGACTCGTAAGTAGTTTTTGGATGCTTTCGTTATGTACTTTGCGTGTGCACCTTTTATTCTTGCCTTGATCAATGTTTTCCTTGCAGCCACTCCTCGGAGAGCTCTCTTAGTGAGGGTGCTCAGAAGGCCGTAGGGGAGTCGAAGACGACGGCCCCTCCCTCTCAGACGGTGGCCAACTCTAGGGGCGATGCTCCGAACCCCTCTCCGCAGGAGGCTCGAGTAGTCGTTACTCGGAAGACTGCACCTGGAACTTCGGAGTCTTCGTCTGAGCATGTAAGTAACTTACACCTCTTGGCTTTGTAGGGGGAGCCCCCGAGCCCTTTTCGGGTTGTTTTGTTCAGTGTTTTGCTCTTTTTGGGACGCAGCTCCCGATCCCTTTTCTGATGCTTTCTTGATTGTTTGCTTCTGCTTGTTTCCACAGCCCTTTGTGCACAACCTTCTCATCCAGCAGGATCTGGCGCTGGAGGCCAGTATGCAGCAACTTCGAGGTACGGAATTTGATCATCCGCTGCTTTTTTCGGTTGTCTCTTTGCTTTGATTGACTCTTTGTTCTTGACATGTGCAGATGAAAATAATGCGGCCCTTCGTCGGCTGGATGCTCTTGAAAAGAGCCTCGGTCGAGTGGAGAAGAAGGCTCAAGATGCTGTGGAGGCGAAGGAGCGCCTGCAAAAGGAGTTGGCCGATGCTGCCGAGGCCAAGGAGCGCCTGCAGCGAGACGCTTCGGATCGCAAAGAGCAGCTCACAATTGTTGCAGCTGCGCGTGAGAAGGAGGTGTCCGAGAAGATGATGGCTGCGGCCAAGGCCTTCTCCGGTAAGTGTCTTGCATGAAATTGGTCTTATGGATTTTCGACTACTCTTTCTTCATGTCCTTGTTCGACTCCTGCATGTTCTTCTTTGCGCCAGATGCTTCGGGTATTGCATTTGATCGCAGTGTCTTGGAGCATGGGAGCGTTCTAGATGATGCCACCGCAGTGGTCGAAGATCGCTGCGGCACTGCTGCTGGTTCACTTGCTAAGGCTAAGGAGGTCCTCCAACGTTTCTACAAGGAGATCGTTCCCATGGGCGCTGCCCTTGAGGATGTTGATTCTCTGGCGGATGCGCTGTCAGAGGATGCCCCTACGGCCTACAAGCGCAAGCAGAAGGGCATCAGCGCCTCCATGGGTCTAGCCATGGCTATGGCATCTGGAGCGGAGCTGGATCTTTCACACATCACCTCCCAGATGCCAACAGCTCCCAACAGCTCTAAGGTAGCCTTTGCTCTGTTCGCCTCTCATTGTAAGCGGTATGGTCCGATGCTTATCGACCTGCTGGCGGACTATGCGGCGAGGTAGCAGGGAGAAGCCAGGGGCAGGCAATCTGGCTCTGAGTCTACCCCGGATGCGGGCGCCTAAATCTGATGTAGCTAGGATAGCTTTTCTTCTTCTGTTGCTATAATATTTTGTCGAACAATTTCTCCTTGTGCCACGCAATGGATTTTTGATGTATATAAATGATGCTTCGAGCTGTTGCCAGAGAAATGTGTTGTTCATATTCTTACTTTCTTGCCTTTAGGGAACTTTGAGTGAGGCTCCTGTGAATACTTCGACTGTCCCTTAGCCGTGGCCATCTTTGGATGATGCGTCGCAGCTTGTTTTTCTTCACGATCGCGTCCGTAGCTTGGAGAAGGAGATCCTTGGAGTTCGGGGCCATGCGGATGTATGGAAGTCAAAGACTGAGTGGGCTACCGCCAGGGAGGAGTATCTGATAGGGGAGCTACGGCAGTTGAGCGAGCAAGCAGTATGCGAAGTTTTCTTGAGCTCGCCGTTTTGGATGCGCCTTGTTGTCGGGTCATCTTATTCTGAGTTTTCTGCAGGTGGTAACCTTGTTCCGAGGGAGGAGAAGGAGCACGTTGTAGTTCGGATCAACTACCTGACCCAACAGGACATGGAAGCCGGAGGCTTCTTCTGGATGGACCGTGAACGAGCCACCGTCCTTGCGATGGTGCAGGATCGTGTTCATCAGGTGTCACGGGTGCTGAGGCAGGTGAAGACTTCCCTGGCGTCGATTATGTACGTCATGTTTCCTCTGGACGAGGCACCGTCCACCCTTTGGGGTTTGTTGTCGAAGTTTCAGGATGTGAATCACATGAGGGAGTTGGTGCGGCACCAGCTGGTTGTAGGGGTGAAAGCTGCCCTTTCGCTTGTTCGGCTGCATCGCCCTGATGTTGATCTCGCGGCGGTGGCAGCTGGGCCGCCCCTTCGACTGGATGGTGGCCTCTGGGACATGCGCCTGTATTATTCCGCTGTTAGGCAGTATGCCGAAGAGATCGTGGATCTTTTTGAGCATCCGACACACATAATTCTTTAGAATAGATAGACCCTGTAAAAAGATAGATGTAAAACTTGTATATATTCAAGTGGGCTTGTTATGCCCTTTTTCTATGAAGTTTGTTTGTGCTAGCACGTGGTGCCTTTGTTGTATGCATGTCCTTTTCATTAGCCTGACGTGGTCAGCTACCTAGGTTACATGCGTTATTCTCAGTCGATGAAGTCGTGAGGTGAGGCGGAGCCCCCCGAGCGTGTTATAGCAAAAAGTAATGGAAGGTAAAATAAATTTTCGGGCGGGACACTTAGCTTTTATTCATATCGTAATCAAGGAGGTACATTGTTTGGCTGAGTAGCCTTATTGAAAGTAAAGGGATAACTAGGGGTAGAAGCGTCACAGACGCGCGACGTTCCAGGGATTGGAGTATTCGACTCCTGACGCGATGTCCTTGACGCGTAGGCACCATCTGGGATGAATTCTTGACAATGTAGGGTCCTTCCCAGGGTGACTCGAGCTTTTTTGGCCGCTCTTGTTTGAGTCATACAACGAGGTATCCTTCGACGAAGGACCTTGGTCGCAACAGTCGGCTGTGGTAGTTGCGGAGGATCTGCTGGTAGACCGCTGAGCGAGCCGCGGCGATGTCGCGTGCCTCATCGAGTGTGTCGATGGCATCTTCGAGTGCGGCCGTCGATTCGGCTTCGCTGTAGGCAACGACCCGTCGGGCCTTGTGGTGTACCTCGGCAGGTAGTACGGCTTTGGCTCCGTGCACCATGAAGAAATGTGTGAAGCCAGTTGTGTTGTTCGGCGTTGTGCGTAGGCTCCAGAGGATGAAGGGTAGCTCCTCTGACCAGGCTCCCGAAGCCGTTCGAGTGGGCTGAGAAGACGTTTCTTGATGCCTCCACCTATGAGGCCATTGGCCTTTTCGACCTGCTCGTTGGTCTGCGGGTGCGCCACCGAGGCGTATGATATGTTGATTCCAAGGCCCTCGCAGAAGTCCTGGAATTCATTCGAGATGAAGCAAGCCATTGTCCGGGATGATGCTGTGCGGCACGTCGAACCTGTAGACTATGGACTCGAAGAATTTGACGGCCGTTTTGCCGCTTTGGTTGGTGATGGGCATGGCCTCAATCCACTTGGTGAATTTGTCGACTGCGACCAGGAGGACGACGTGGCCTCCTGGCAAGGACTTTGGCAGTTTGCCGATCATGTCGAGGCCGCATTGGGCAAAGGGCCAGGCTAGTGGTATGGGCCCGAGCTCCGATCCTAGTGCGTATGGCTTGTCCGCGAACCTTTGGCAGCCGTTGCACCTTCGGACGATGTCCTTAGCATCGTTCATGGCCGTTGGCCAGTAAAATCCAGCTCGCAGAGCTTTGGTGACGAGGGCACGACTGCCTGCGTGGTGACCGCAGATGCCTTCATGGATGTCTTGGAGGATAGTGTTGCCATCACTGATGGTGACACATCTTTGGAGCACACCCGAAATGTTACACTTGTACAACTCGCCATTGTGAAGAGTGAATGCTTTGGACCGGCGAGATATGTGTCGTGCATCTGCCGGGTCGTCAGGCAGTTCCTTGTGGAGCAGGTACCGAAGGTATGACTGCGTCCATGTCTCCTCGATCACCATGACCTGCATCAGGCTGACGAGCTCGGCCTCTGTGTCTAGCTTTTCGGGCCCTTCGTGTCCTTCAGGTGGCGTAGCCCCTGAGTGTTCTGCTTCTTCGGGTGATCCCTTGGGGAATTTCCTTTTGATGGAGGGTACGCAGATTTGTTCGAGAAACACACCTGGTGGCACCCGTGCGCAGGTGGAGCCGATATTGGTGAGTCTATCAGCTTCCTCGTTGCTTTCCCTTCCAACGTGTCGAAGCTCGCAGCCATCAAAGTCTCCTTCAAGTGAGTTGTTGAGCGTGCAATACGCGATCATGTTAGCAGCGTGTGCGTCGCACTCATTCATCGTCTGCTAGACGACGAGGTTCGAGTCACCGTAGATGACTAGGCGCATTGCGCCGTAGATCTTGGCCATCCTCATGCCATGGATGAGGGCCTCGTATTCTGCCTCGTTGTTGGAGGCATGAAATTTCATCCGAAGGACGTATTTCATCTTGTCACCTTGCGGGGACATCAGTATGACGCCAGCTCCTGCTCCAGCCTCGCGCTTGGAGCCATCAAAGTGCATCGTCCATGACTGCATCATGTCCGGGGTGTCTGGCAGCTGGAGCTCCATCCAGTGAACTAGGAAGTCAGGGAGGACCTAAGATTTGATCTCCTTGCACCGCTCGTAGACTATGTCTAGAGGGGATAGCTCGATGCCCCACAGGGCTATGCGTCCCGTGGCTTCGGGGTTGTTCAGGATGTTGGATAGTGGCGCCTCATTGAGGAACATTATCTGATGCTCCTGAAAGTAGTGGCTCAGCCGATGAGCCGTCATGAACACGCCATAGGCGACCTTCTGTTAGTGAGGGTACCTCTGTTTTGTTGGCGTCAGTACCTCACTGAGGTAGTAGATTGGGCACTGGACCCCATGGGTCTTGCCATCTTCGGGTCGTTCGACCACGAGTGTGGAGCTTAACACCTGGTGTGTGGCTGCGATGTATAGTAGCACTGGCTCTCGCTCCTTGGGCGTGACCAAGACAGTCGAGGTGGAGAGCAACCGCTTGAGTGCTTCGAATGCGTCATCTGCTTCGGGTGTCCACTCGAACTTGTCAGCTTTTCGTAGCAGCTAGTAGAAAGGCAGGGCCTTCTCTCCCATGCGGATGATGAATATTCTCAGCTCCGCGATGCGCCTAGCTAGTTGCAGGACACCTTTGATGTTCTTCGGCTTCTCCATGGTCAGTATGGCCCAGATTTTCTTTGGATTTGCTTTGATTCCTCGCTGGGAGATGAAGTAGCCGAGTAGTTGGCTAGATGGGATGCCGAAGGCGCACTTTTCTGGATTCAGCTTGATCTTGTAGTGATCAAGGTTATCGAATGTCTCACGGAGATCGTCGATCAGTGTCTTGGCTTCCCTAGTCTTGATGACTATGTTGTCGACATAGACTTGGATGTTGCGACCGATCTGGTTCTTCAGACATGCCTGCATGCACCTCTGGTACGTGGCACCTGCGTTCTTCAGCCCGAAGGGAATGGGTGTTGTAGCAAAATACCCCGAACGGCGTGATGAACACCGTTTTTCCTGATCTTCTACCTTCAGCCGAATCTAATTGTAGCCTAAGTAGGCGTCAAGGAAGGAGAGTTTATCGCATCCTGTCGTTGAATCGATGATCTGATCGATTCGAGGAAGAGCGAAGTGGTCCTTGGGGTAGTGCTTGTTGAGCGATGTGAAGTCCACGCACATCCGCAGGATGTCCGTGTCTTTCTTGGGGACTAGCACAGTGTTGGCTAGCCACTCGCTCTCCATGATTTCTCGGATGAAGTTGGCGTCCAGGAGTCTATTGATTTTGATTCCAACTACTTCTGCTCGTGGTTCGGACAGTCGTTGGATCAACTGCTTGACCGGCCTTGCGTCTGGGAACACATTGAGTGCATGCTCGGCGAATTCCCTAGGAACTCCTGGCATGTCCGCAGGACACTAGGAGAAGATTTCCTAGCGCTCACGGAGGAATTCGACGAGCGCGCTTTCGTATGCGGGGCTGAGGTTGTTGGCGATCAGCGCCGTCTTGGAGGCATCGGTTGGGTGGACCTACACCTTTTTCGTGTTGACTATGGAGTCGAACGATGTATCAGGTGAGTTTTGCCTAGCGGCTGGGGGTGCCCTGTTATCTATCACCTCTCGGAGGCTCGTGAGATCCTCTTGCATGCCGAACGACTGGGAGATTCTGTTGAAATCTCTATCGCAGTGGTCTGACCGGGTGAAGATTCCCTGGACTGTGATGCCGCCTTTGGGCCCAGGCATCTTGAGTAGCAGGTACGCGTAGTGCGGTACTGCTAGGAATCTTGCGAACGCTACACGCCCGAGGATGGTGTGGTACTGTGATGGCCAATCCACCACTTCGAACTCGAGCCGCTCACACCAAAAGTTTTCGGGCTTGCCAAAGATGATGTCGAGCCATATCTTTCCCAGGGGATATATGCCCTTCCCTGGGATTATGCCGTGGAACGTTGTATCGGATTGTTCCAGGCTGCACAGCGGGATCCACATTGCTGCGAGGGTGCTGGCAAACATCAGGTTGATGCCGCTGACGCCGTCCATGGAGACGCGACTCATCTTGAATCCTCCGATCTGCGCCTCGAGCACCAGGGCAACATGACCTGGGCGAGGGATCTGGCGGGGGTGATCCGATCGATTGAACGTAATGCAGGACTCTGAGCCACTGAGGTACTCAGGGATGGCTGGCGGAGCGGTTACAGCGAGGCTGACCTGTCGGGTGATCTTTTTTTGCACCCTATTGGTAGGGTGTCCCTTCTGGATCACGAGGGACCCTTTTGGCGGTGGATATCCACCTGTGCCGTTGTTTGGCGTGGGTGCGATTACGGGATTCACGGTCCCACGGGTGGTGGTGGAGGAGCTCCATGGGCGATGTCACCTGGTGCACGTGCGGGTCCAGACCCAGGGTTCACGATCTGGCGCCGCATTTGGGTGAGACCCTCGCTGAGTTTTTGGAACTCGTGGCAGTCCTTGAGCATGTGTCTAGCCTTCTTGTTTCCATCCTGCTTGTCGATGTAGAAGTGGATGGTGTAGGGGCCTGACAACTTGTCGTATGCTGAAGGTTCGTCGTCATGGCCGCGGCGCTACCACGTTTGTGTTGGGCGTCCTCCATCGCGGAAGTTGCCTCTGCGGTATCCTCCGCTGCTGTGGTTGTTGTCATTGCGGCGTTCGGCGTAGCCAGCCGCAACCATGTTGGGTCCATCGTGATCGTCGTAGACGCGCGATCTTCATTTGCTACGGCGTTCGCGTCTGCAGCCGTATTCATCCTCCTCATCTGAATGTGCTCGGTGGAGGGAATCCTCGCCATATGCCCACCTATTGGCGATGTCCATGAGGTGGTCGAGTGTCTTGGTCTTGACACGCCCAAGTTCTTCCTTAAAGTCTGGGCGCTTGACGCCATCCTTGAAGGCGTCGACCGTTCTCTCCTCGGAGATGTGTGTCGTGGAGTTCTTGATGTTAGACCAGCGCAAGATGTACGAGCGAATGGATTCACCCGTACGTTGAGTGCAGGCCCGCAGTTCCTCGATCGAGGCTAGCCTCTTGCTGTTGCCGTTAAACTTTAGGATGAAACTATACGCCAACTCCTCCGAGCTTCGGATGGAGCCTGAGGATAGGCTGCTGAGCCATATCCGGGCTGCACCTGTCAGCTGCAGCTGACGGCATTGCAGGGCGGTGTTCTTGTTGCCACCATGCAGCTTGACGGACGAGAGGTGGTCGCTGAGCCAGGCCTTTGGATCCTGTGTGCCGTCGAACTTCGGAGTGTCCGAAGGAAGCTTGAAATTTTTTGGCATCCGCGTGCGCCGAACGGATCTGCTAAAGCATCGAGCTCCACACAGTTCTCCATCGTCATCCTCTTCAGATTCGGTTGAGCACGCGCGTTTGGTGCGTGTCGTGTCGACCTTGCATTGAGCGAGGTCGTTTCGGGCGTCGTAGTCACGGCTGCGACGTCTTGGGCTCTTGCGTCGTCGAGGTAGATTGCGCTCGTCCTCTTCCTCGATGGATGAGGGTGTGGGGCTACGGTTGAATCTGACCGTAACCTTTTTCTTTGGCTCCGTAGGAGCTTCTTTGTGGAGCGCAGCTCCGACGAGTCCGAGTCCGGCTAGTGTGGACTTGTGTATGGCACTCTTCGGTCCCCCACTGGAGGTGGATGGGACGTGAGGTATGTGGTGGCTTCCATGATCGCAGCCTGCGGCGTCTGCGGTATATGACGTTACCGTTGACGTCCATCTCCATGAAGGACGTGTTGAGGGTTTTGGTGACCTCACGGCGCGCGGCGGGGTCCATGTTATCTGTGTGAGAGCGATGCTTGTTGGCGTGATTGCCGTGCAAGCTGGAGCCACCAGCGATGGCGAGCGCAGCTTGCCGCGCGCTAGACTCTGAAGTTGCTTGCTTGCGTTTGTCGAGTTCCTCCTGCAATTTCACCTGCCTATTGTGCTCGCCGATGAGGAGGAGGTGGTATGCCATCAGCAAATCCTGTGAGAAATTCACAGGCATGATCTTGTTGCCCGCCACAGCTTCGCACGCCTGGCGTCAGCCATCCTCGTTGAGGTTGATCCTCTTATAGGCGGCAGCGTTGCCCTCGTTGGGCTGGAGCGGCGGCTGCCCTCCGTTTCCTCCGTTCCTAGCCTGTGGGTTGGGCGGTGGGTTTGGTGGTTGGTTGGGATCAGTCGAATTTGGCGGTGCTTCTGTTTCGCCATGGATGACCACGGCACATTGGTAGCACTAGCAGATTGGATCGATGCTGCTATAGCTTTCGGATCCGGAACCATAGGTTCCTTTGTTTGACGGAGGGCCGCACAAATCTGAGTTGCAGTACTGCTGTCATAGGACTCATCTATTAGCATCGACGTGCGTAGCATGCTGATGGGTGGGACCCACGAAGCGGGCCTGATGGACGGTGGTGGAACCCGCTCTGGGAGGCGGAGAGTGCCGGTCTGCCCCACCTAGAAGCAGAAGCTCCCGTACAGAATCTCGAGCCCATCGCCTACGGGCTCGAAATTCTTCATGGTGGCTGGCGAGTGGGCGGTGAAGTCGAAAGCGCTGAAGAGGAGGTGGCTCTCCGTCGCCGAGGAGTTGTAGATCGCTTCGGATGGGACCATCATGATCGCACAATCACCGTCCCCGCATCCCACAGACGGCGCCAATTGACGAGGTTTAATCTCGTCAATGCCTATTGTTATGATCTTGGGTTTTGGAGAAGGTGGGGATGCTGGAGATCACGGAACGGTTAGCAAACAAGCAACATGGGGACACGAAGTTTACCCAGGTTTAGGCCCCCGAAGGGAAAACCCTACTCCTGCTTGTCTTCTCTTGATTACTGCGGAACTGAAAGTTACAGGGGTGCACAGATGCAATCTGGCGTGGAGGTGCCCTCCTCGCCGTGCCCTCCTGTCCTAGGTCGAGTCGGTTACAGATTAGGGTTTGCCCTTTGAAATTCTATCCACTCTAGTCTTGTTCTCCAAGCATCCGAAGGCGTCATGGGCCTGGGCCACCCGGAATTTCCGCAGGCCGCATATCTTGCAGTGGGCCTTCCTTCGGGCTGGACTAGGTATGCTGATGTTGTGTACCCGTGGAGTATAACCATGTCAACTGTGGCAACTGAAGGGAATATGCCCTGAGAGGCAATAATAAAGTGTTTATTATGTATATCCAAGTATATGATAGATGTTTATTTTGCATGCTATAATTGTATTTAATACGGAAACATTAATACATGTGTGTTTAATAAACAAATAGAAAGTTCCTAGTTATGCCTCTCTCATAAACTAGCTCGTTGATTATCAAGATGATCAAGGTTTCCTGATCATGGACATTGGATGTTGTTAATAACGAGATCACAATATTAGTGTAATGGTGTGATGAACATTCATCCGAAGTATAACATTATGATCAAAGTCATTGAGTTTATATTGCAATAACAACTTACGAAGTGATCCTAATCCTTAGACCATGAGATCATGTCAATCACTAACACCCGTGGAGTTTCTTGATAACATCAAACGTCACACCGTAACAGGTGATTATAAAGATGGGTTCAGAACTACTAAAGTGTTATGTTGAGGCCCATGGTTCGAGAGTGTAATTTGTTCATCCCGATGACGGATAGATATGATCTGGGCCCTCTCGGTGATATCACATTGGTTAGCTTGCAAGCAAGTGATTTGATCACTAGAATGTTATATCACGGGAACGAGAAAAGAGTACATGTGAGTAACGAGATAAAACTATGTATGGAGATACCGATGATCGAATCTCGGACATGTAATATATCGCGAAACAAAAGGATTAAGATACTAGCATAAAAGGTTCTGACGATCACAAGAAAGTCATCATTGAATGTGTGGGAGTCAGTATGGGTCTCCAGATCTCGCTTCTGATTATTGATCGGAGAGGGGTCTCGATCATGTCCGCATTATTCGCGAACCATTGTGTGACACACTTAAGAGACACCGACATCCATTTGGAGCAAAAGTTTCATGCCGGAAAGAATAACAAGCGCAGGAATTTATTTCACTAGATACCAAAACAGGTTTTCGGGTGAAATTGCAGAAAGTGTTTTTGCATGTGAAATGAAATACTAGCAAGGGGTTATATGTGAATTTTTGTCATTAAAGTAATTGACAAAATTCGGAATAAATAAAAGGAGTTTTATTTAATGAGAGTTTGCATTAAATTTGGTGAAAATTTAATGGGAATTTGAGTGGGATTTTTAGTGGAGGGAATTGAAAGGCATTTGGGTGAGTGGAGTGTCCACCCACATGAATGAAGGAAGGGAGGGGCATACCCCATGGCCGGCGTCCACCCCCTTGGGTGCCCCCCTCCTCCTATAAAAGGATCCCCCTCTCCTCTCCCTCACTCACACCTCCTCGTGAAGGATCTCTCTCCCCCTCTAGTATTTATCCCCCATGGTCTTGTACTAGCGAGATACGTGTTCCCGGTGGCTATTCGGTAAGAAAGATTTGTGCTTCCACTGCATCTCTGGAGAGAGGAGGCGGAGGTTGCTCGGTGCCTCGGACATGTGTGCGAGCACGGATGCGCCGCTACGTTGCAGTGCTACAGACTTCCTCTCGATCTTGAGATCGGCAAGAGATCGTCTACATCAACCACGAGTTTAACTCATTAAGCTTTGTCGGTCTTCAAGGTTATGTTCTCTACGGATATACATCCGCCCGTTGTTTGTATCTAGTAGATAGATCTTGGTACATAGTTGTTCCCATCGTAGGATTTTTTTTGTTTTCTATGCTGTGAACCCTACAGTGGTATCAGAGCCGGATCTATGCGTAGATGCTTTACATGGGTAGTACACATATGAGTATGTGGGCGATGATGATCATGTTATTACTTCTTAGTTGTATTTTGGATATTGGTGGCATAGTGGGATGAAGCGGCCCGAACAAACTTTACATGTCCTCGCACATGAGACCTGTTCCACGCTTGGCATGCAACTAGTTTGCATAAGTGGCTAGCGGGTGTCTGTCTCTCCTACTATAGTCAATATCTAATTTGCAACAAGTTGTCAATAATTTGGTTATCCTCGTCGTGGTTCATGTTCGTAGGTAAGAATGGTTCTATCTTCAAAAGACCTAAGCCACGTAAAACTTGCAATGGATAAATTAGCGGCGTCTAGTTTAGATTGTTGCTGGTCTAGTGTTATGATATGGTGATGTTGTAAGTAGAAGTATGATATGATACTCTTACAACACACATAACGTGTAAGTTCCATAGACCTTGGCCTTACACATATAGGTATGATAGTGATCATACCACGATGCACATGATGGAGATCAAGTGCGGGAACCATATCATTTCACTTATAAAAATGTGATGTTTGATTGCATCTTATATTGCTTGTTTGGTGTTTTATTAGCATAATAATATGATCCCTCATTTAAATATCAAGATAAGAATGTGTTATTCCTTAAGTATGCACCGATTATGTTTCGTCGCTCCAAGACATCACGTGGGGCGTTCTTGGATCCACGACCATATTTCGGGTGTAAGACAGTTACACACAAGAATTCTAAGGTTCTTACTTGGCGAGCCTAGCATGTACAGACATGGCCTCAGAACATGGACCGAAAGGTTAAGCATGAGTCATATGGTAGATATGATGCCCATTTGATGCTGCCTTTGAATCTACACCGACTCACGTGATGATCGGACTTGGTGTAGTGGATTTGGTTCATGTAATCACCAAAAAGGCACGAGGGATGTCGTTTTGAGTGGGATTTCATTCTTAATGTGTATTAGTTGAACTAAATCTATCATAAACTTAGTCTAAACTTTACAAATTCTGTTGTAGATGGCACCACCTGCTTTTAATTTCAATGTGTTCATGGAGAAAGAGAAACTTGCAACAAACTGTAGCAACTTTACCGAATGGGCCATGAATTTGAGGATTCTCCTCTCTGCTGCACAAAAGCAATATGTGCTAGAAGCGCCACTAGGCCCCCCACCGTTCGATGATGCCCCTGACAAGGAGAAGAATGTCTATCAAACATGTCAGGAGGACCACAACTTAGTTCATTGCGGCATATTGTATGGTCTAGAGCCAGAACTTCAAAAGCATTTCGAAAACGGCAATGCATTTGATACAATGGGTGAGTTGAAAATGATTTTCGACACACATGCTACTGTAGAGAGTTACAATGCTTCAGAAAAGTTCTTTAGCTGCATGATGGAAGAGAACAGCTCCATAAGTGAGCATGTACTCAAGATGTCGGGTTACGCCGAGCTTGTGTCCTTGGGAATAATGATTCCCATTGACTTAGGCATCCATCGTGTTCTCCAGTCTCTGCCACCAAGATATAAGAGCTTTGTGATGAACTATAATATGCAAGGCATGAAGAAGTCTCTCCATGAGCTTCTGACAATGCTTAAAACTGCAGAAGTGGACATCAAGAAAGAACATCAAGTGTTGATGATCAATAAGACCACTGGTTTCAAGAAAGACAAGAAGGGTAAACAGAAGGGAAAGAAGGGCGGCAAGCCGGTTGCCGTGCCTGAAAAGAAACCCCGAGTTGGCCCTAAGTCTGATACCGAGTGCTATTATTGCAAGGGGACTGGCCATTGGAAGCGCAACTGTCCTAAGTATTTGGCAGACAAGAAGGCCGGCAAGGCAAATAAAGGTATATATGATATACATGTTATTGATGTGTACTTTACTAGTACTCGTAGTAGCACCTAGGTATTTGATACCGGTTCAGTTGCTAATATTTGTAACTCGAATCAGGGGCTGTGGAACAAGCAGCCGCTAGCAAGGGATGAGGTTAAGATGCGTGTCGGCAATGGGTCAAGCGTTGATGTGATCGCTGTCAGAACGCTACCTCTCCACTTACCATCGGGATTAGTTATAAACTTGAATAATTGTTATCTGGTGCCATCACTGAGCATGAACATTGTATCCGGATCATGTTTGATGCGCAGTGGTTATTCATTTAAATCCAAGAACAATGGTTGTTCTATTTATATGAATGAAATCTTTTATGGTCAGGCACCAATGATGAATGGTTTATTTCTGTTGGATCTCGATAATAGTGTTACACATATTCATAATGTTGATGCTAAAAGGATTAAACTTAATGATGATATATCCGCATATATGTGGCACTACCGTCTAGGTCATATTGGCGTTAAACGCATGAAGAAGCTCCATTCAGATGGAGTTTTGGAATCACTTGATTTTGAATCATTTGATACATGTGAGCCATGCCTTATGGGCAAGATGAATAGAACGCTGTTTTCCGGTTCAATGGAACAGGCGACATATTTGTTGGAAATCATAATTCTGATGTGTGTGGTCCAATGAGTGTGTCGGCGCGAGGTGGATATCTTATTTTGTAACTTTCATGGATGATTTGAGTAGATACGGTTATATCTACTTGATGAAAGACAAGTCTAAAACCTTGATAAATTCAAGGAGTTTCAGAGTGAAGTGGAAAATCATCGTAATAGAAACATCAAATTTCTACAGTCCGACCGTGGAGGTGAGTATCTAAGTTACGAGTTTAGCACTCATATGAAAGAGTGTGGAATAGTTTCACAACTCACACCTGCCGGAACACCACAGCAAAATGGTGTGTCATAACGTCGTAATCATACTTTATTAGATATGGTTTGATCTATGATGTCTCTAATGGACTTGCCACTGTCATTTTGGGGTTATGAACTAGAAACTGCTACATTCACTTTAAATAGGGTACCATCTAAATCCGTTGAAAAGACACCATATGAATTGTGGTTTGGAAACAAACCTAAGCTGTCATTTCTTAAAGTTTGGGGATGCGATGTTTATGTGAAGAAACTTCAACCGGATAAACTCAAACCCAAAGCGGAAAAATGTGTCTTCATAGGATACCCTAAGGAAACTATTGGGTATTCCTTCTATCACTGATCCGAGGGCAAGGTTTTTGTTGCCAAGAATGGATCATTTCTAGAGAATGAGTTTCTCGCGAAAGGCATGAGTAGTCGGAAGGTAGAAATCGAAGAGGTTGTAGAACCTTCTCTTCATAGTATGGAGAGTAGCGCAGCGCCGGAAGCCGTTATGGAGTTGGCTTCACCAAATGAAGAGGGAACTCCGAAAGATAATACTACCAAACCTCGCATGTTTAGCAGGACGCGTGCAGCTCACGAGCTGTACGTAAATCCTGTTATGAATTTCATGGTCGATGAAATTGATGACCCTGTGACGTATGAAGAAGCGATGATGAGCCTGAATTCCAACAAATGGTAGAAGCCATGAAATCCGAGATGGAATCCATGTACGAAAACCAGGTTTGGACCTTGGTGGACTTACCTCACGACCGAAAGGCCGTGGAGAATAAATGGATTTTCAAAAGGAAAATTGATGCTGATGGTAATGTAATCGTCTATAAAGCTCGACTTGTTGCAAAGGGGTTTCGACAAATTCAAGGAGTTGACTACGATGAGAAATTCTCTCCCGTAGAGATGCTAAAGTCGGTTAGGATTATGTTAGCAATTGCTGCATATTTCGACTATGAGATATGTCAGATGGATGTCAAAACTGCGTTCCTCCATGGCAATATTTAAGAACAGTTGTATATGATACAACCAAAGGGTTTTGTCGATCCTAAGGATGCTGACAAGGTATGCAAGCTTCAGTGATCCATCTATGGACTAAAGCAAGCATCCCGGAGTTGGAATCTCCGCTTTGATGATGTGATCAAAGAGTTTGGATTTGTCCAAAATTATGGAGAGGCTTGTATTTATAAGGAAGTGAGTGGGAGAAATGTGGAATTTCTGATATTATATGTGGATGACATATTATTTATCGGAAATGATGTAGATCTTTTAAACAGTGTTAAAAGTTATCTAAACATCAAATTTTCAATGAAGGACCTAGGTGAAGTGTCATACATATTAGGCATAAAGGTCTATAGAGATATATCTAGGCGCCTAATAGGGCTATCGCAAAGTACATACCTTGATAAGATTTTAAAGAAGTTTAAAATGGACGGAAGTAAGAAGGGGTTCTTACCTATGTTGCAAGGAAAGACATTGAGTAAGACTCAAAGTCCGGCTACGGTGGAAGAAAGAGAGATAATGGACAAAGTCCACTATGCTTCAGGCATAGGCTCTATAATGTACGCCATGCTATGTACAAGACCGGATGTGGCACATGCTATTAGTTTGACTAGTAGGTACCAATATGATCCTGGATCGGAACACTGGATACTGGTCAAAAATATCCTTAAGTACTTGCGAAGAACTAAGGATATGTTTCTTGTGTACAGAGGTGAAGAAGAGCTCGTCGCTAAGTGTTATGTCGACGATAGCTTTGACACCGATCCGGATGACTCTAAGGCTCAATCCGGATACGTATTTCTCATGAATGGTAGAGCGGTTAGTTGGACGAGTTCCAAACAACCCGTGGTGGCAGGATCAACAATAGAGGCCGAATATGTTGCTGCTTCGGAAGCGGCTCAAGAAGCAGTTTGGATGAAGGAGTTCATAACCGAACTAGGTGTGGTTGCGAGCGCGTTGGACCCAATGGTGATATATTGTGACAACAATGGTGCCATAGCCAATGCCAAAGAACCAAGGTTTGACAAGAATTCCAAGCATATTAAGCGACAGTTTCACTCCATCCGCGAGCATATCATGAACGGAGATATAAAGATTTGTAAAGTACACATGGATCTCAATGTAGAAGATCCGTTGACTAAACAACTCCCTAGAGAAAAACATGATCAACACCAGAACTCCATGGGTGTTAGATTTATCACTATGTAACTAGATCATTGTCTCTAGTGCAAGTGGGAGACTGAAGGGAATATGCCCTGAGAGGCAATAATAAAGTGGTTACTATGTATATTCCAAGTATATGATAAATGCTTATTTTGCATGCTATAATTTTATTAATACGAAACCGTTAATATATGTGTGTTTAATAAACAAATAGAAAGTTCCTAGTTATGCCTCTCTCATAAACTAGCTCGTTGATTAACAAGATGATCAAGGTTTCCTGATCATGGACACTGGATGTTGTTAATAACGAGATCACAACATTATTGGAATGGTGTGATGAACATTCATCCGAAGTATATCATTACGATCAAAGTCATTGAGTTTATATTGCTATAACATCATACGAAGTGATCCTAATCCTTAGACCATGAGATCATGTCAATCACTAACACTGGAAGAGTATCTTGATAACATCAAACGTCACACCGTAACAGGGTGATTATAAAGATGGGTCTAGTACTAATAAAGTGTTATGTTGAGGCCCAAGGATCGAGAGTGGAATTTGTTCATCCTGATGATGAATAGATATGCTCTGGGCCCTCTGGGTGATATCACATTGATTAGCTTGCAAGCAAGTGATTTGATCACTAGAATGTTATATCACGGGAACGAGAAAAGAGTACATGTCAGTAACGATATCAAACTAGGTATGGAGATACAGATGATCGAATCTAGGACATGTAATATATGAAGCGGGGGTTCAGGTTTCTGTCACTCCGGCAACCCCACAATTAGTAGCCAAATACACAATGCATCCCCTAGGCCCATAAATGGTGAAGTGTCATGTAGTCGATGTTCACATGACACCACTAGAATAATAACACCACAACTTAAATACTAAACCATTGAATAATAACTCATCACAGATTCACTACTAACAACATGACTTCTCCCATATCCTCAAGAACTAAACGAACTACTCACAGGACATCTTATGGATCAAGATCAAAGATGATATGGTAATGGATAACAATCTGAACATAAACAATAATCCAATGGTTCCACTCACAAGCATCAACTACAATAGTAATCAACACTGGGAAAGTTTCCCCTAAGAACTAAAGCAATATCCAACACAATTGTTACAGCGGGACGGAGTGGTGATGATGGTGCTGGTGGAGATGATGGTGTGGATGATGATGATCCCGATGAAGCCTAGATTGACGATGGTGTTGATGGCGACAGTCTCCCCTCTCTGGGAAGGAATTCCCCCGGCAGAAATCTGTCTGCCGGAGAGATCTTTCTCTCTCGGTGATTTTCGCCCCAGAGGCGGCGGAAATCTATCCATGGTCGCCCCCCGAGGCTTAGGGTTCCGTAGGGAAGATATAGGCGAAGGGGCGGAGTCGGAGGCCGGGCAGGTGGGCCACACCTGCCCTAGGCGCGGGGTCAGGTGGGCCCGTGCCTAGGGGGGTGTGGGCCCCCTGCGGCCCCTCTTTGCTCCTCCTTCTGGCTTCCTTCGTCTTCTGGTAGAATAATATGTTTCCATATTTTTCTAATCTTCGCGAAATTGCACCGAAACTCCTTATTTTCCATCAGAATCCATACTCCGGCAGTCCATCCTCCAGGAATCATCCAACATGCATAAACAGATGAAAAGCCATAAGTAATACCTCATAATAAGACAACTATCAATGAATAGAGGTAAATTATGATATAGAGTGGTGATGCAAATTGGTCGTATCAACTCCCCCAAGCTTAGACTTCGCTTGTCCCCAAGCGAATACTAAGCTCAGTAAACATGTCCACAGTTTTATGGAATGAAGTGTCGATAAAAGAATACGAACAAGAAGCATCACACTTACCATTGCACAACTCATAGAAGAAAGTAACTCACCATTATATAACTTAGCTTGCAACCGAGTACATTAGTCACAATAGAGATGCATAAAGATAAATCATAATTGGAATTGGCAAACTTGTTCTTGGTCAGAGAACACCTGGCAAATAGTTTCACAAAAGCTTTTTGTAGAAGTTTCAAAACAAGAGCACTCTTTGCTCAAAAAGGTTTTTCACAAGTGAAGGCTTTCAAAGAAATACTCAATAGATAAGAGTTTTGTGCAAACAAGGAAGATAAAGAACATGATTGAATAAAGCACTATATGAATGCTTGAAACACAACAACTCAAATGCTTGCTGGAGATAGAGAGGAAGCAGGTTTACTGACTCAACTGGTAACTAGGAGAAAGGTCCCTTTATAGAGGGAAGCAGGGATTACAAGTCATAAAGAGTTTCCAAAAGATTATGGTACTTACTACCTTTGAGCCCTCATTGCCCCTATCATAGGCATCTTGAGATGATTAAGGTTAAAGTGCACAAAGATGGAGTATATGCTTGATGAAATATAAGTTGGCAATCTCATGTCCCTTGAATATGAGGGCCACTCCTCATGGTACTCAACTTTGGGCCCAGTTAAGTTCTTGTCATTGTAAGTATTTGCATATCATTGAGAACCACCAACGGGGTACCCCTTGCACATGGTACAGGAGCTTTCCCATAACCAAAATGACAAGGAAGCAGACAATGAGCATCTTAGCGATCTTTTTATTTACTATGTGCATAGATTTTTATTGAGGATGCTTCATAGATGACTCACTATGGTGATGCTGCAAGTTTCCACCATGATTAAGCATGGCTTAGGCTAGCGGCCCAGGCGTTTCTCTAACACAGGATACAAACTCCATGGACTTACAAGTTCCCTCTTTATTTCACATCGTTGACATCCATAAACAAAAGAGCACGATATCAACTGTGTATAGAGTACAAGTGAAATGTTGAAAACGTTCCCCGTGATAACACGGTTCTGCTAATTCCAACGTATAGATGCAAGCATATACAACTTCAATTGCACAAAGGTTCAGGTCTATTAGGGGCAAGAAATAAAGTGTGCCATCAAGTTCGTGAGAGCTTTACTAACTAGTTTTCACATAAGAAAATACTTTTTAATTCGAAAGGTAGATGAAGCTTGAGAATTTATTTGGAATAGCAACAATGCTACTAGGTAGATATGGTGGACACAAGTGGCAAAAGTTTGGTTCAAAGGATTTTGGAAACATGAGAAGTATGCCTTCTCAAAACAGGTTTTTGGCTAGCAAGGCTGGGTAGCAAGCAAGAGAGTTGAAAGAAACAAGCAAACATACAAGTAATAAGCCAAACATGCAATCTTCCTTGAAGACACAAAATAATCTTAAATAAAGAATACTAAGCTTATGAGCCAACAAGAAAGAAAACAAATGATATAAAATACCTGTAAGCTTTTTATCTTTTTCTTTCAAACTTCAAAAAGTATTGCTACTAACCAGAACTCGGTTATCCAAAACCAATTTAGATCCACTTGATGATCCCAAAGTGGTGCCAATACTGATCAACAAGATCCATCATATAATAGAGATTGCAAACTAAAAATAAGAAGTGCAAAAAGTAAAAGATGAGACTTCTCATTAATATTCAATAAAGGCACTCACACCAAGGGATACATAGATAATAAACTAACGGATATATATTTCCACATGCAAACCAAACTATAAGATAACCTCTCTACCACAGATATGAATCCACTAAAAAGGTAAAAGATAAAAGATAATGGTGGTGATACCGCGGCTCTATACGGTTCATGATCATGTCAGTCCGAGAATCCCAGTTCTTGTTATTCTTTCCCCACTCTTCATCCTTAGCATGATCCTTCTCTGCATTGTTAGAACGAGGCATATCCCAAACCAAGGGAAAATTCCCTTTGGGCACATGTTGATATTGATATTCATGTATAAGTGTATGGAAGGGTGTCACATCCCAAAATTTTCCAAATTTTGAAATGTGAAAAATAAATAAACAAAATAAAACTTTGTTGGAAATCAGGGTGAGAAGAAACTTTTTGAATCCAATTGGAAACTTTCAAACCTATTTGGATCAAGTAAAATCCTAAAGGGGTTTAAAAAGATAAACAATTAATAAAGAAAGTTTTGATAGTTGGAATTACTATTTTAGATCTTTTAATAAAAAGATTTGTTTTTCAAAAGCAAAAGGTAGAATTATAAATAAAGATTATTTCTTAAAGCCAAATTAAAATCTTGGCCAAGCTTTTGAAATAAAACATTTCTATTTGATAAAAAGAGTAAAGGTTTAATTAAATAAAATAATGAGGATTTAATATCCAATTTTATTTAAGTAAAGGCTTTTCCCATTTTAAATAAACACTAAAACTTATTAATTTATTTTAAATAAGTTTTCCAAGTGTTTTATTTATTCAAATAAAACTTACTGAATTGATTTTGGTTTTATTTAGATTTCAAATGGAGATTTTAATAAATCAAATCCTATTTGAATTAATAACTAAGGACTATTTTATTTAATTATTAAATAGATCCTAAAAGTATAAAAGTATTATTTTATTTTGGACTTTGGTTTGTGTTGTTAAACAGAACTAAAAATTATACAAACTTTAGCAAAGGTTTGAATTCATTGGTTGTTTGAATTGTTTGTTTGAAAATCAAAACAGAAAAATCAAATAGAAAAAGAAAAAGGCAATCAGTATAAAAAAATGAATCGGACCAAACCCAACTGGCCAGCCCACTAAGCCCAGCAAGAGCCCACCCGACATACCCCACTGCGAATTGTTTTCCACTCGAACCCACACCCGCAGAGTCACAGACAAATGGACCCCACTTCCTCTCCCTCTCCCTCACAGACAGCACGGCCTCACTGCCTCGTCATCGTCATCAACACCTCGCCGGCCGTTTTCCATTTCTTTGATTACGCGTTGATGACCGGAGTAAACCCGCCAGTAACCACGCCTGCATAAACGCCTCTCCCTCCTCTATCTTTTTCCCCAGACAGCTCCTCCCCTCTGCCCCTAGGCTCCCCCGATTTCCTCTTGCTCCGCCACTGCTCCGACGAGCGTCCCAGAGCAATTCCGGCCACACCCCGCCACCCCTCGCCTCCCTCTGCACGCTAGCACATTCTCCACCTCCTGGCGCATCTCCCCGTGCCACTGGTTCGCTCGCGCCTGCTCCAGAACATCGGCAACTTCAAGCTCAACTCACCACCACCGTCTGCCATTGCTCCGGCGACCTTTCCCAGGTAATTCCGACCGCCCCAAGACATCATGTTGACACTCCCGTACTCCCCACGCTCTTCCGCATCTGACCCTGTCCTTGTTATGCCTCGGCACGATCTGTAGCTCCATCCTCGACGACCTCCAGAGCGCGACCACGTCGAGCATCGCCACGATCCCCTGAGCACGGTGAGCTGTTTTCCCCTCTTCCTTGCTTCCTGTATCGTCGGCAAGCTCGTCGCCAGAGCGTGCGCCGCCGTCTGCCGCCGCGCAGCGCCGCCAGAGTTTGACCACGTGACTGTGTCCGTTAGATCACGATCTGATGGCTGAGATTAGAACTAGATGAAGAGGTACGAGTTGATCAGCATCGTTCGTTTAAGTTAGATCCTGCGGTCCAGAGAGGCCGATCCGCACGAAGTGGTATCGACCAATAGTATCACGCTGTGGCACTAGTTTGATTTAAAAACAGAATTTGGAACCAGATTGATATGCAAACTTGTAAAATTCATAACTTAAAATCTACACGTGCAAATTTTGCAAATTTTATATCAATGGAATCAGTAGAACATGTACTTTGCAACCATGTATTTTGTTTAATGTTTTGCTTCTGGTAAATTGGTTGAATTTGCAGAAACATGTGTAGGCTTAATTTGAATATAAAAATTGTTCTAGATATAATTTTAATGTGAAATCTTTGAAAAATGATTTGTTGTGAACCTACTGACCCTAGGAACCAACTCATGGATTTAAAAATGAATTTTGTGAAGTTTAGGAATAAATACTTGAATTAGCTCATTCTAGTCAAATAAAAATATTGATTTTAATATGGGAATGATTTTTGAGTAAAACCTTTGGGAAATGTTTTGATTCAAACCTTGTGACCCTAAACACCAAGTTTTGTGAATTAACAACTTATTTGATGAACAATATAAAATTATTGCTTTGATAAAAGCATTTTCAAACACATAAAATAATGATTTGGTTTAGAAATGGTTTATAGATAAAACCTTTTGCAAATGGTTTTACCACTTTAGTAAATGACCACTTTGAACTTTAAAATGTTTTAGAGACTAGTAGAAACCACCTTTGCAAGTAAAACTATCTATTGCATGCTTGCATGCATGACTTTGTTTCTAGTATTTTATGTGTGATAGATTGTTTGAATATTGGTTGGAATGCTAGTTGAATCTATGTTTGCTTGATTGATTTGTAGTGAAGTTAGAAGAGTGTGATATTAGCAAGATCAAGAAGTGAACCAACATTCTCTACCAAAAAGGCAAGTGACACTATCATCCAAGTCCTATTATTTTCATTACACTTAGTGGATTTTTGAAACATGCATGATAAGGTTTACTATATTTTATGCTATGCTAAATCCTATTAGGATACCCTTATATATTCCTTAGTGGAAACATTATAGTTGTAGTATGCTTAGCCCTGCTATATATTGGGATGGGATACATGTTATGATTATATGAAGTATTGAAAAGACATATGTTTTATATAATAAAACAAGTACTCAATGAACCACCTGGGTGGACAAGGATACTCAAGGTTGGACAAGGTGGCAACAAAAGGAACCATGTTTATATGGAAATCTCTTTTTGTTGTGCACTAGAAGAAAACCACCCAGGGACTTAGAGATTGAACATGTTTCTCGTACAGTGGCTTCCATGTACAGCCACATGCTAAATGGGCTCTGGCTTAGTCAACTACATAGTGGAAGACCCATGCATTGGCATCTTCAGGTTAACTAGATTAGTGCTAGGGAACTTGGAACCCTACATTGGTGCCTGGTAGACAAGCTAGCATTGTGTATTGGGAGGACTCCTATGGAAAGACTTTGTCACATTCTCAATCTGCCAGTACTCCATCTTGGTGAGTACATATCCAGCGGCCACTGGTGGCATCAAGATGAGATTGTGTCATGTGGGTAAAGTGTACAACTTCTACAGAAGATCAAAATTCTAAGTACTTAGCCATGTCCCCGATTATGGACAATACTAAGCAACTAAGGCCTTAAGCTATGGAAGATCTCGACATTCCAATTTCTCAAAGTTTAAACTTGAGGGTGACAACAAGGGATTTGAAGCACTTGGAGTTTTCCAAGAAGATCAAAAAGATTTGACAAAAGTTCAAAACTATTTTGAAAAGATAGGATAAAACTATATTGCTTTCTGCAAATGAGCTTAAACCCCACTTAGCCGAATATGCATGTAATGATAGGATCCACATATTTCTACATAGTAGTGAAACTTGCCAATACAATTCAAATGTATTGACCCTTGTGGCTACAACTTATTATGTTGCAGGTTTGTTTGATGTTAGTGAAGTGTGTGAATAGGATTACAAGTCTACAACCAACATGACTGCCTGTGGCACTTTCAAGATGAAGGACCCCATGCTTATAGATATTCTGCTGCAATGTAATGTGATAGCCAAATGAGCTATGTAAGATGTAATGAATTATTTTATTCCTGGTTATAGAGTTGTATTATGACCTTTGTTTCTTGATATTACATCTTAACTGTGGATGCTAGCTATTGATCCAGGGACTAACATTGTAAACACAGGGATCTCTACCTTATTAAAGGTTGGGAACCTTACAGATGGTATCAGAGCACTGTGTTTCCTATAGGATTGTAACCCTAGGATTGGACAAACCCCTTAGAAAAATAGGAGTTGTTTTGTTCCAAAAACTTATTTACAAACAATCTTGTAAACTCTTTCCTCAACCTTTTTGGTTTTGACTCTACATCTCTCTATTTCAACTTGATGGACAAAACCTACCCCATGGCCAAAGAATTCACCATGAGCTAAGAACATCTTCAACTCTAATGATTTCAACATCTTCAACTCTAATGACTTCAACATCTTCAACTCTAATGACTTCAACATCTTCAACATTTCACCAAGGACTTCAACCTTGGATATCACTAAGGACTACAAGTGAGAACCAAGAGACATTAGATTGCCTACCAAAAGACATTGATATCAATTTAGAGTATGGATCATATTGACCTATGAGGTATGACTATACTAAGTTATACATTTCAAGAAAACTTGTTGTATCCTTCAACTCATGAGTTAAACTCATAAGTTGTTAAGTGGATAGTTGCTTGTTGATTGTTTGATTGAACTTGGTTGTTTTTGATTTGTGTGTTAAAACTTCTTAAAAATCTATCCACCAATACTTATCCCTATCAAACCAATAGATGCCTCCCCGTCATGCCAACCCTAACCAAAACAACAACATCACCCCAGAGATGCAACAGTTGATGACAGGCCAAA
Source organism: Avena insularis (assembly GCA_023614405.1). Taxonomy (NCBI): domain Eukaryota; kingdom Viridiplantae; phylum Streptophyta; class Magnoliopsida; order Poales; family Poaceae; genus Avena; species Avena insularis. Next base: position 361,860,360 of record CM042697.1, read on the forward strand.
CTCAACTGATGCAGATGATGACCACACTCATACAGAATCAAAACAACAACAACAACAACAACAACAATCAGAATAACCCTCCAGCACTTGACATGCTCACCAAGTTTCTGAAACTTAGGCCTGCAAGATTCTCTGGAACAACTGATCCAATGTAAGCTGATGATTGGTTACGTTCAGTGAACAAAGACCTAGTGACTGTTGGCTGCACCGATGAAGAAAAAGTTAGGTTTGCAGCATTTCTGCTTGAAGGACCAGCAGCAACATGGTGGGACAACTTTCAAATCACCACTCCCCTTGAAGATGTAACATGGGATATTTTTGAGGATGGATTCAGAACAACTCACATCTCACCTGGAGTATTGTACTTGAAGAAAAAGGAGTTTCACAATCTGAAACAGCGTCACCTCAGTGTGGCTGAGTATATTGAAGAATTCAACAATCTGGCATGCTATGCACCGGATGAAGTTGACACAGATGCTAAGAGAAAAGAAAAATTTCTTGAAGCACTTAATGATGAGTTGAACCTGCAGCTAGCTGTTGCCTATGTCCCAACTTATCAATCACTCTGTGACAAAGCCACCATCTTGGAAAACAAGATGAATCAAGTTGAGAATAGAAAGAGGAAGCATAAACTCAAGAATCACTCAGGATCATCAAAGAAGAAGCATTCATTCAAAAAGAGTAATGAAGATTCTGAACCACATCAGTATTACCACAACAACAATGGAAGTGAGAATAATGGAAATGATACTGACAATGGAGATGACCTTGGTCAGAACCAACATGACACTTTCAAGAAAGACATTAGCCAGTTGTAGTGCTATAACTGCAAGGAACTTGGACACTATGCATCAGACTGTCCTGAGAAGAAAAAGAACAAGGATGCTAGAAGAGCCAATGGAAATGACTCCAATGTGACCCAGAAAGGACATGTGAACCACATTGACATGAATGGAAACTTTGAAGAGATAGAAGAAGTGGATGCCAGGATTTAGATAACTCAGTTGAGTCAAATAAGGATTCCTTGTCTGGATATCAAGTGTTGAACCCATAGTCAAGTGAACCATCAATGTAACCCTATGAGACTTTATTTTTAAGGGTGGTAGTACCCTAGTTGCCTTGAAGCCAACTTGTAACCTTTAGCCTTCCCAAATCTTGGGACGAGATTTATTTTAAGGGTGGTAGCCTATCACATCCCAAAATTTTCCAAATTTTGAAATGTGAAAAATAAATAAACAAAATAAAACTTTGTTGGAAATCAGGGTGAGAAGAAACTTTTTGAATCCAATTGGAAACTTTCAAACCTATTTGGATCAAGTAAAATCCTAAAGGGATTTAAAAAAGATAAACAATTAATAAAGAAAGTTTTGATAGTTGGAATTACTATTTTAGATCTTTTAATAAAAATATTTGTTTTTCAAAAGCAAAAGGTAGAATTATAAATAAAGATTATTTCTTAAAGCGAAATTAAAATCTTGGCCAAGCTTTTGAAATAAAACATTTCTATTTGATAAAAAGAGTAAAGGTTTAATTAAATAAAATAATGAGGATTTAATATCCAATTTTATTTAAGTAAAGGCTTTTCCCATTTTAAATAAACACTAAAACTTATTAATTTATTTTAAATAAGTTTTCCAAGTGTTTTATTTATTCAAATAAAACTTACTGAATTGATTTTGGTTTTATTTAGATTTCAAATGGAGATCTTAATAAATCAAATCCTATTTGAATTAATAACTAAGGACTATTTTATTTAATTATTAAATAGATCCTAAAAGAATAAAAGTATTATTTTATTTTGGACTTTGGTTTGTGTTGTTAAACAGAACTAAAAATTATACAAACTTTGGCAAAGGTTTGAATTCATTGGTTGTTTGAATTGTTTGTTTGAAAATCAAATAGAAAAAGAAAAAGGCAATCAGTATAAAAAAAATGAATCGGACCAAACCCAATTGGCCAGCCCACTAAGCCCAGCAAGAGCCCACCCAGCATACCCCACTGCGAATCGTTTTCCACTCGAACCCACACCCGCAGAGTCGCAGACAAATGGACCCCACTTCCTCTCCCTCTCCCTCACAAACAGCACGGCCCCACTGCCTTGTCATCGTCATCAACACCTCGCCGGCCGTTTTCCCCTTTGCTCAACGGCGTTCTGCCGCGATTAAATTTCTTTGATTACGTGTTGATGACCGGAGTAAACCCGCCAGTAACCACGCCTGCATAAACGCCTCTCCCTCCTCTATCTTTTTCCCCAGACAGCTCCTCCCCTCTGCCCTAGGCTCCCCCGATTTCCTCTTGCTCCGCCACTGCTCCGACGAGCGTCCCAGAGCAATTCCGACCACACCCCGCCACCCCTCGCCTCCCTCTGCATTCTAGCACATTCTCCACCTCCTGGCGCATCTCCCCGTGCCACTGGTTCGCTCGCGCCCGCTCCAGAACGTCGGCAACTTCAAGCTCAACTCACCACCACATACGCCATTGCTCGGCGACCTTTCTGTGTAATTCCGACCGCCCCAAGCCATCCTGTTGACACTCCCGTACTCCCCATGCTCTTCCGCATCTGACTCTGTCCTTGTTATGCCTCCGCACAATCTGTAGCTCCATCCTCGATGACCTCCAGAGCCGCCTGACGCCGCCACCAACTCCGGTGAGCGATTCCTCCTGTCCCCGTGCGCCCCTTGCCTCCTCGTGACCACGTCGAGCATCACCACGATCCCCTGAGCACGGTGAGCTGTTTTCCCCTCTTCCTTGCTTCCTGTATCGCCGACAATCTCGCCGCCAGAGCGTGCGCTGCCGTCTGCCGCCACGCAGCGCCGCCAGAGTTTGACCACGTGACTGCGTCCGTTAGATCACGATCTGATGGCTGAGATTAGAACTAGATGAAGAGGTACGAGTTGATCAGCATCGTTTGTTTAAGTTAGATCTTGCGGTCCAGAGAGGCTGATCCGCACGAAGCGATACCGACCAATAGTATCACGCCGCGTGGCACTAGTTTGACTTAAAACAGAATTTGGAATCGGATTGATATGCAAACTTGTAAAATTCATAACTTAAAATCTACACGTCCAAATTTTGCAAATTTTATATCAATGGAATCAATAGAACATGTACTTTGCAACCATGTATTTTGTTTAATGTTTTGCTTCTGGTAAATTGGTTGAATTTGCAGAAACATGTGTAGGCTTAATGTGAATATAAAAATTGTTCTAGATATAATTTTAATGTGAAATCTTTGCAAAATGATTTGTTGTGAACCTACTGACCCTAGGAACCAACTCATGGATTTAAAAATGAATTTTGTGAAGTTTAGGAATAAATACTTGAATTAGCTCATTCTAGTCAAATAAAAATATTGATTTTAATATGGGAATGATTTTTGAGTAAAACCTTTGGGAAATGTTTTGATTCAAACCTTCTGACCCTAAACACCAAGTTTTGTGAATTAACAACTTATTTGTTGAACAATATAAAATTATTACTTTGATAAAAGCATTTTCAAACACATAAAATAATGATTTGGTTTAGAAATGGTTTATAGATAAAACCTTTTGCAAATGGTTTTACCACTTTAGTAAATGACCACTTTGAACTTTATAATGTTTTAGAGCCTAGTAGAAACCACCTTTGCAAATAAAACTATCTATTATTTTATGCATGACTTTGTTTCTATTATTTTATGTGTGATAGATTGTTTGAATATTGGTTGGAATGCTAGTTGAATCTATGTTTGCTTGATTGATTTGTAGTGAAGTTAGAAGAGTGTGATATTAGCAAGATCAAGAAGTGAACCAACATTCTCTACCAAAAAGGCAAGTGACACTATCATCCAAGTCCTATTATTTTCATTACACTTAGTGGATTTTTGAAACATGCATGATAAGGTTTACTATATTTTATGCTATGCTAAATCCTATTAGGATACCCTTATATATTCCTTAGTGGAAACATTATAGTTGTAGTATGCTTAGCCCTGCTATATATTGGGATGGGATACATGTTATGATTATATGAAGTATTGAAAAGACATATGTTTTATATAATAAAACAAGTACTCAATGAACCACCTGGGTGGACAAGGATACTCAAGGTTGGACAAGGTGGCAACAAAAGGAACCATGTTTATATGGAAATCTCTTTTTGTTGTGCACTAGAAGAAAACCACCCAGGGACTTAGAGATTGAACATGTTTCTCCTACAGTGGCTTCCATGTACAGCCACATGCTAAATGGGCTCTGGCTTAGTCAACTACATAGTGGAAGATCCATGCATTGGCATCTTCAGGTTAACTAGATTAGTGCTAGGGAACTTGGAACCCTACATTGGTGCCTGGTAGACAAGCTAGCATTGTGTATTGGGAGGACTCCTATGGAAAGACTTTGTCACATTCTCAATCTGCCAGTACTCCATCTTGGTGAGTACTTATCCAGCGGCCACTGGTGGCATCAAGATGAGATTGTGTCATGTGGGTAAAGTGTACAACTTCTGCAGAAGATCAAAATTCTAAGTACTTAGCCGTGTCCCCGGTTATGGACAATACTAAGCAACTAAGGCCTGAAGCTATGGAAGATCTCGACATTCCAATTTCTCAAAGTTTAAACTTGAGGGTGACAACAAGGGATTTGAAGCACTTGGATTTTTCCAAGAAGATCAAAAAGATTTGACAAAAGTTCAAAACTATTTTGAAAAGATAGGATAAAACTATATTGCTTTCTACAAATGAGCTTAAACCCCACTTAGCCAAATATGCATGTAATGATAGGATCCACATATTTCTACATAGTAGTGAAACTTGCCAATACAATTCAAATGTATTGACCCTTGTGGCTGCAACTTATTATGTTGCAGGTTTGTTTGATGTTAGTGAAGTGTGTGAATAGGATTACAAGTCTACAACCAACATGACTGCCTGTGGCACTTTGAAGATGAAGGACCCCATGCTTATAGATATTCTGCTGCAATGTAATGTGATAGCCAAATGAGCTATGTAAGATGTAATGAATTATTTTATTCCTAGTTATAGAGTTGTATTATGACCTTTGTTTCTTGATATTACATCTTAACTGTGGATGCTAGCTATTGATCCAGGGACTAGCATTGTAAACACAGGGATCTCTACCTTATTAATGGTTGGGAACCTTACAAAGGGTCTCTTGTTACGTGGAGGAGATGATCGTGGAGAGAGAGTATGATGTCGAGAATTCCCTCCTGTAGACATCCATGCTGTCCTCTTAAGCTTGGTAGGTCGTGCCACGAAACCAATGCTTGTGACGGTAGCGCGGGTGTCCGGATGCTTGTCCTCCTCCATGTCACCTTCATACCCTACTGAAATCTCCTCCTCCTTGAGGACTTGAGGTGCTTCTTTCTCGGGCTCCTTGCCTTTGTCGTTGGCGGAGGCCATGGTGTTCTAAACTTGAGAAGAGTTCCTGACAGAAACAGATTGAAACGAAAACACGATGCACGAACCTCGGGGGATCCGGGGGGTTATATATTACAAAGTTTCAATGCATAAGGAAGGTTTTGACACGGAAACGAGGCGGAGACGGAGTTCGAGGGGGGAACACCCCCCTCAGGCGCGGCCAGGCTGGGCCCGCGCCTGGGGTGGGTTTGTCCACCCCGGGCTCCGTTTCCTCTTCAGTTTCGTCTCATAACTTCCCTTATGTATTAAAAACATCAAAAATATAAAAAGATTGGGGTTGCACGAACCTTCTGTTTTCACCACTTTTACCTATTCAAAGACGAACTCTGCAGATTCCTTTTCTCTTTCTCCTAAGAATTTCCTTCATACAAAACCCTTGCACAAACTCAACGACAAAATTAGTGTAAGCAAAAAAAATAACCTTTTGGGTACACACTTCAACTGAAAACCCATCAAAACAAAAGCTTTTGTAAGAGGCAAATGCAAATGAAGGCAGAAATCTGTCAAAACAAACCAGAAGGTAAAGATTGATTTTTTCGAAGACCTTCTGTTGATCAAATCAAGAAGTGCAGAATTGATAAAAGTTGGGTAACAACTTGGAGAACAAGCTCAGAAAAATGCAGCTCCATCCGAAGTACTGATCTTCCTCACGAATTTTTACAATACAGCACAAAAATCTGTCCCAGGACAGCCACTTTTCAAAACTCCTCTACTTCACAAAAGTAGTTGAAATTGACACAAAAACCAAAACAAAAAAGGATAAGGAGCGGTTATTAGTGAGGAAATAACTTCCAAGACTCGACAAAACTCTTGGGTTATCTCCCAACAAGTACTTTTCTTTAATGCCTTTAAGTTAGGCTTGAAACTTCCAAAGATTCTCACAAAGGATATATATATCTGAAGTGAAAGAGAGAATCAAGAAGCAAATAACCAACACACTTGAGTCTAACCCACTTCCTATGCATGGGGGTATCATGAGAAAACAAATTGTTGAAACAAAAAGCCACTAGCATAGAAAGACAAAACAAATGCAACTTTAAAGCTTTCAGCATAAAACGGGGAAACTTAACATCATTGAGATGCATAAAACCGTGTTTCCCTCTCTCTCATATTAACTTTTAGTAGCACTTTGAATAAAGTTGAAAATATAACTGTCAATGGAAACAACTTTATCATCTGAGTAATCATACTTACAGTCACCAAAAAGAGGTCCAAGGTCATAGAGTGCATCAATACACTACTGGAAAAACCCTCTTCGGTTCGACGTGAACAACCCCAGCAGTCCCGGCCTGTCACAGCCTGTGACTAGTGGGAGCACTAGTCCCGGGCCGTGAGGCCTCTAACGGCTAGAAACGGCCATAGTCACTAGTCCCGGGCCGGACCAGATCTTTAGTCCCGGTCCGTATTATGGACCGGGACTAATGACCTGGAGTAGGCCAGCTAGTCTTTTCGTGGACTATTAGTCTCGGGTCGTATCACGGCCCAGGACTAGTTGTCCACCACTATATATCCTGCTTCCTGTCCTGCTGCCCTAAAGCATATGATGGCCATTTTTCTCAAAGAAGCAAGAGAGTTCATGCCATTTTTTCTCAAGATTTGTCAAGATTTAGTTTGCAACCTCTAAATCCAAAGCTTTAAAAGGTTAGAACTTCATTCTTTCATCTCTTATTGCTACTTTAGATCTATAATGCTCTAGAAGTATGGAGATATGGATCAATGCATGCATGCTCTAGAAGTAGAAGGATTTTGATATATATGTGTAACAAATTTTGATTAGGCTGTCACATCCCAAAATCCTCCTAATTTTGGAATGTGAAACAAATAAATAAGATTGATTGATTGTTTGACTATGTTGAAAATTCTCAAAGAGAAGAAACTTTTTGAATAGAAAATCCTCTCAACCTTGAATTCAAAATCCTATATTCTTTTGTTAAGACCTAAGTAGCCATATAGGCAAAAGGGCATGGATTGATTATGGATTGTAGAATTGGTGTGCAAGATTTCAAAATGAAAATCATGAAGCATTCATATGCATTTCATCCATGCAAAGTTCTCCCAAACTAAATCCAAATCCTGGTATCTAAATCCTATAGTTGATTCGCCCAAATGTTCCTAAAGGAAATTAAATTGACTTTATTAAAACCCACTGTTGATAAGACATAAATTATTGCTAAATTATAGCCTAAAAGAATCCAATTAATATTACAAAATTTTAGAAACAAAATTGAGCTCATTTGGAGCTAGTATGAAAAACTTATGGAACAAATACAAATACATAAAGATATAAATAAAATGGAATATACAAGGATTTATAAATCCACTACTTCCAAACTAGTAAAAAGATTACAAATTTTATCCTATAATGATCTATTCAATTTTAGAAAAATTTAGAAACGAGAATCATATCATTTAGAGTTCGTATGCAAAAGATATGAAGAAAACAAGTAAATATAAAAGAAAAAGATTTTTTTTTTCTAACGGGCCGGCCCACCCGACCGGACCGACCGCAGCCAGTACATGAAGCAAGGATCGATCCACTGCTTTAAAAAGTGTGCGAAAAATCGATTTTCTATACCTATCTCTATTCAAACACTTATAACTTTTTATCTACAACTCTAAATCGACTTCCGTTTGTTTCTACTTGTTCCCTACTCCAAAACCTATCTCCCCGCCATCCTAAACCTCCATATAAACTTGTGGAGCCACAGCTGTACGAGTTTCCCTTCTCGAAATCCCGAATCTACATATGCCCGAATCTTATTTTGCTTTTTAACCCATCTAGACTTCGTCGTTTGCCTTCGGTCAAAAAACGAAAGTTGTAGGAATCGTCGAAATCTTTCAATCCCGAAAAACCTCAACTCTTTTCTTCCACCACAGCCGGAGAATTTCGTATCGCAATATTTCAGATCTTACGGTCTAAATCCAAGATGTACTCGCGCTCGTTTCTTCAAATCCAAATTCCTTTGGTGAGAAGGTAGGAATAATGATTCCCCAAAACTTTCATGTTCTGATTTTTTCAATTTAACCTACAACACAGATCTATTTCTTGTCTATTCTGAGCCAAAATCGGGTCAATCTCTTCTTCTAGCCACCGGATCCTATCCAGACGGTCGAGATCCAATCAAACCGGTGCGTGCCATGTCGTCATCCCGGTCATCTTCCTCATCAACGCCACGTCAACGTAAGGTCAACATCTAGTCCCAGTCAGCATCCAAAGTCAACCTGTCCAGTCAGCAGAATATTCCCTGAAATATTCCGTTCGAATTTAAAATTGCATATTATAGATCTAACTTGTAAAATTCATTAGAAATTCATACCATGTCCAAAAATTGCATATAATATACCAAATTGAAGATAATTTCACGTAGAATCATCTTGTCAGAATAGATCCAACTTTTACTGTACGTGGTTACTGCAGTAATTTAATTAGTTTTAATGGTCTTTTAGGTTAATAAATTCATAGAATATTATCTGTAACTCCGAAAAATATGAACAATATATCAAATTGAAGCTACTGTAATGTAGATTAATAATATCTGGTCGTATCTAGCCTTTGCCGATTATTTAACCTGTACCAATTTAATTCGTTTTAATGGCTTTATAAGTCATTAAATTCATTAAAAATTAATTGCTTGTCACAAAAATATAAATGATATACCGATGAAAAGCTGGTTCCATGTAGATCATCAATATGCAATTAGTTCAGCATTTTACTGTAAGATTTTTCCGTGAAGATTTAAATAGTCTAATGGCCTATTTAGAGTAATAAATTCATAAGAAAATAAATACTATTCAGAAAATTACAAATAATATGTCCGTGAAATCACAATTCCGTGGAGATTACAGATATAATTTTAGTTTGATTTTTAGACAACAGAAACTGTATGAATCATTTAAAACCATTAAACACTATTTAAATCATACAAAAAGATCTATAACTCCGATTAGGGTGAATCCAACGCCTATTGGTTCGTATTAATGTCTTCTATCCATTAAACCCAAGAAACAAATTTAATTCTATAGTTAGAACAGTCGTTACAAAATAACTATTAAAAACCCTATATTGGCAAGTAATTATTAATAACAAGTACTCCATTGCATTAATTGGTCTCTTGCATGCATCATATACTCCAATATTGTGTAGAGAACTAAAGTAACAACCATTATGACTTATTAAATTGTCATGCATGCATTTGTTGCTTTTGTTTGATCTCTTTGTGCTATTGTTTATGTTGTATGCAATTGTTTGATCGATAGATTGCGAGGAGTGCAACGTGTGTGATTGCAACTACTATGATTGCAAGTATTGTGGTTATGACGAGTGCAACCGTTATATCTATGAGGATTGTGAGGATTATCTAATCGACTACATCTACAACAAAGGCAAGTGGTGCTATCTTGGTCATAAATGTCCTACTGTTTTCCTATGCATTGTAGATGTTTTTGTAGAATTGCATATGTAGGAATTGATGTGTATATGCTATGCTATGACCCATATTATTCCCTAGTATTCCTTGTTTATGAGCCATCGTATTGGTAGATTTCTTAGCTATGCTATTTAGACGAGGAAGGGAATCACATCATGAAAAGTTATATGTTTTGAAAGGCTTATGTTTTGCTAAATGACAAACCAACATGTTTTAATGAACCACCTGGGCGGAATGGCATTGATTGGGTCATCGAGTGTGGATTTGGGTGGGGAATGCCGCCCAGGACACTGAGAAATGATTGGTTTCTTTGTTTGGAAGCTTTCGTGTGCAACCATGTGCCAATAATGGAATGGGCGGTTGGTTGAACTCAGTAGGTTGTGGTAACTCGAATCCGCGTATCCAGAGATGTAGATAGTGTAGGTTGGACCGGTGCGCGTCAGGATTGGGGAGCTACTTCCCGAACGGTTCCTTCTTGGACTTCTCCCTATTATCACCCAATATGAGAGTGGTGGTACGAGCTGGGCTGGCCAAGTCACATGGGTAAAGTGTACTAACCCCTGCAGGGTGTATAATCTAATCGATTAGCCGTGTCCCCGGTTATGGACAATTTGAGCGACACATCGATGCTATGATATTTCTCACTCATCCTTATTTCTTAATTACTTAAAACTTGTTGGGTGAACATAATTGGGTAGGAGCACCTAGGAGTGAACCAGAGTGTCCTATTTATCGTATTAGAAAACTACTTTGTTACAAATGTTAGGATAAAACTGTTGCTTTATGCAAATGAGCCTGAACTCCACTTGGCCAAATAAGCATGTAGTTGATAGATCTGTTGTTAACCACTTTAGCCTATTGCCATAAATTCAATGTATTGATCATTCGTGGCTGCAACGTTTCATGTTGCAGGATATATCGTATCTGAGTGATCGTTCATAGGTCGCGAGACTCCACTCAACAATTGTTCGCCTGTGGCACATTTGAAGGATGGAGATCTACCTTGTATTCGTTTTCCGCTGTGTACTTGAATAAATAATGTAAATTCTGGATCATATTCGTTGTATTTATGATGCACAGTTATATTTGGTATCATTTTGTACTGTGTGTGCCAGTGAACCGATCCAGGGATTGGCACTATACACATGAACTCAGCCTTATCAGACGAGGGTGTTACAAGATGGTATCAGAGCTGTCTGTTGACTGTAGGATCGTGACCTTAGAAATGGATTAGCAATAAAAGACCTCTATTAGGGGAACTATCATATTTTCTACTTATTAGATGTTCTTATATTCCTTGTCTATCTTTTCTATAACCTCTTCTTGTTCAAAATTTGTAGTTGTCCATTCTTAAGATACCTATATGAGAGTTAGCTAAGTAAAAGAACAAATAGTATGACATAAATAAACATCTCACCAAGTTTGGGTAGGTCTGGACCACCATGTTCTATCTCTTTGGGAGATCATCGTTATCGTGTGAGCATATTGTTCTTATCAACTTATGTGGTATGCCAATATAGGTTGCTTGCTTGTTTGTATTGAGCTATTTTGTGTGATGCTTTGTTTAGGATCAGTTAGTTTTGAACTCTAATGTTTTTGAAATTATGATGAGGTTTTTAAATTAGTTTAATGGTGTGAATTGATTGAAATTCGTGGAATAACTGCTGCAGTTTTCTGCCTGTCCTGTTGTACGGCGCGATTTTTCATATTTTACTGGTAACTTAGAAAAATCTAAAATAATAGGATATGGAGCGCAATTACCTGTAGTACACGCAAAAAAATTGGCTAAAATTCCTGGAGAGTTTAAGTTAGTCAGAAAAATTCGTGAAACCTGCTGTACTGTTTTGACAGATTTAGTTTAGTGCTTATATGTTGCTATGTTTTACTCTAGTATTGTTCCCAATCCTTTCAAACTATTTTGTGGTTATATACTACTAAGTTTATACCCCTGTAATTTTATTATACAAGTGTTTGATTGTGTGTTGATCGCCTATGATTGTTTCCTTGTTTGTGACATTGATTGCTTCATATAGTTATGGGTAGGATTATTTCCTTAGTCGTTTCTTTCCTATAAAATCTATTCTCCCCTATCTTGAACCCTTGGAGATATAATGATGTGTTAATTGGAAGGTTTGACCACACAATGCATTTAGGAAATAGAATGCTTCACCTAATGGAAAAAAATGTGGGAGTATGAAGTGTTGAAATGATGTTATGTAGTAGATTACCCAACCTGAAAGTTGAAGTATCGATAGCTTAGTTTTAGTAGTAGCTTTATTGATTGAATACATGGGAGTATACATAGAGCATTAGTTCGTGCCCATAGAAACATTCTTCAAGGCAAGTGAGAATGCCCGAGTGATAGAAAAACGTGATTCACCTATCCTCATACAGGGTAATGATTTGGGTGCAGGATGGATTGATCACCATTCCTACTACTCTTATTATTCGCTCTTGTACTGTTGGCTTTGTGAATCTTGAGTGCCCTTTACAACCTTAGCAGAGAGTCGACGTTGAGCCTAAACCCTAGAATGGTATATTGTTACACCCTTATAAAAGCACCTAGTGCTTAGCGTAGGAATATACGGTAAGAATGAATCTCAACCATGGTTAATGGGCACCGTGAAGTAAACATCCCCTAATTGACCACCATGAGAGTTCTGCTAGTTCGAGTAGTGTTTTCATGGAATCTGTCAATCATGAAGTTTAGAATGTGCAAGAGACATTGTGTCAATAAATGTCTAGAGGAGAATTTACCTTAGCCAAGTGAACCCTCAAGAAGTGACCTAGTCAATTTTCTTTTAAGGGTGATAGCATCCTAATGGATCCCGAACCTTTCTTTCTTTCTAGCCTTCCCAAATCTCGGGACGAGATTTCTTTTAAGGGTGGTAGTCTGTCACATCCCAAAATTCTCCTAATTTTGGAATGTGAAACAAATAAATAAGATTGATTGATTGTTTGACTATGTTGAAAATTCTCAAAGAGAAGAAACTTTTTGAATAGAAAATCCTCTCAACCTTGAATTCAAAATCCTATATTCTTTTGTTAAGACCTAAGTAGCCATATAGGAAAAAGGGCATGGATTGATTATGGATTGTAGAATTGGTGTGCAAGATTTCAAAATGAAAATCATGAAGCATTCATATGCATTTCATCCATGCAAAGTTCTCACAAACTAAATCCAAATCCTGGTATCTAAATCCTATAGTTGATTCGCCCAAATGTTCCTAAAGGAAATTAAATTGACTTTATTAAAACCCACTGTTGCTAAGGCATAAATTATTGCTAAATTATAGCCTAAAAGAATACAATTAATATTACAAAATTTTAGAAACAAAATTGAGCTCATTTGGAGCTAGTATGAAAAAGTTATGGAACAAATACATAAAGATATAAATAAAATGGAATATACAAGGATTTATAAATCCACTACTTCCAAACTAGTAAAAATATTACAAATTTTATCCTATAATGATCTATTCAATTTTAGAAAAATTTAGAAACGAGAATCATATCATTTAGAGTTCGTATGCAAAAGATATGAAGAAAACAAGTAAATAGAAAAAAAAGAAAAAGAATTTTTTTTCTAACGGGCCGGCCCACCCAACTGGACCGACCGCAGCCAGTACATGAAGCAAGGATCGATCCACTGCTTTAAAAAGTGTGCGAAAATTCGATTTTCTATACCTATCTCTATTCAAACACTTATAACTTTTTATCTACAACTCTAAATCAACTTCCGTTTGTTTCTACTTGTTCCCTACTCCAAAACCTATCTCCCCGCCGTCCTAAACCTCCATATAAACTTGTGGAGCCACAGCTGTACGAGTTTCCCTTCTCGAAATCCCGAATCTACATATGCCCAAATCTTATTTCTCTTTTTAACCTATCTAGACTTCGTCGTTTGCCTTCGGTCAAAAAACGAAAGTTGTAGGAATCGTCGAAATCTTTTAATCTCGACAAACCTCACCTCTTTTCATCCACCACAGCCAGAGAATTTCGTATCGCAATATTTCAGATCTTACGGTCTAAATCCAAGATGTACTCGCGCTCGTTTCTTCAAATCCAAATTCCTTTGGTGAGAAGGTAGGAATAATGATTCCCCAAAAGTTTCATGTTCTGATTTTTTCAATTTGACCTACAACACAGATCTATTTCTTGTCTATTCTGAGCCAAAATCGGGTCAATCTCTTCTTCTAGCCACCGGATCCTATCCAGACGGTCGAGATCCAATCAAACCGGTGCGTGCCATGTCGTCATCCCGGTCATCTTCCTCATCAACGTCACGTTAACGTAAGGTCAACATCTAGTCCCAGTCAGCATGCAAAGTCAACCTGTCCAGTCAGCGGAATATTCCCTGGAATATTCCGTTCGAATTTAAAATTGCATATTATAGATCTAACTTGTAAAATTCATTAGAAATTCATACCACGTCCAAAAATTGCATATAATATACCAAATTAAAGATAATTTCACGTAGAATCATCTTATCAGAATAGATCCAACTTTTACTGTACGTGGTTACTGCAATAATTTAATTAGTTTTAATGGTCTTTTAGGTTAATAAATTCATAGAATATTATCTGTAACTCCGAAAAATATGAACAATATATCAAATTGAAGCTACTGTAATGTAGATTAATAATATCTGGTAGGATCTAGCCTTTGCCGATTATTTAACCTGTAGCAATTTAATTAGTTTTAATGGCTTTATAAGTCATTAAATTCATTAAAAATTAATTGCTTGTCACAAAAATATAAATGATATACCGATGGAAAGCTGGTTCCATGTAGATCATCAATATGCAATTAGTTCAGCATTTTACTGTAAGGTTTTGCCGTGAAGATTTAAATAGTATAATGGCCTATTTAGAGTAATAAATTTATAAGAAAATAAATACTATTCAGAAAATTACAAATAATATGTCCCTGAAATCACAATTCCGTGGAGATTACAGATATAATTTTAGTTTGATTTTTAGACAACAGAAACTGTATGAATCATTTAAAATCATTAAACACTATTTAAATCATACAAAAAGATCTATAACTCCGATTAGGGTGAATCCAACGCCTATTGGTTCGTATTAATGTCTTCTATACAGTAAACCCAAGAAACAAATTTAATTCTACAGTTAGAATAGTCGTTACAACAGAACTATTAAAAACCCTATATTGGCAAGTAATTATTAATAACAAGTACTCCATTGCATTAATTGGTCTCTTGCATGCATCATATACTCCAATATTGTGTAGAGAACTAAAGTAACAACCATTATGACTTATTAAATTGTCATGCATGCATTTGTTGCTTTTGTTTGATCTCTTTGTGCTATTGTTTATGTTGTATGCAGTTGTTTGATCGATAGATTGCGAGGAGTGCAACGTGTGTGATTGCAACTACTATGATTGCAAGTTTTGGGGTTATGACGAGTGCAACCGTTATATCTATGAGGATTGTGAGGATTATCTAATCGACTACATCTACAACAAAGGCAAGTGGTGCTATCTTGGTCATAAATGTCCTACTGTTTTCCTATGCATTGTAGATGTTTTTGTAGAATTGCATATGTAGGAATTGATATGTATATACTATGCTATGACCCATATTATTCCCTAGTATTCCTTGTTTATGAGCCATCGTATTGGTAGATTTCTTAGCTATGCTATTTAGACGAGGAAGGGAATCACATAATGAAAAGTTATATGTTTTGAAAGGCTTATGTTTTGCTAAATGACAAACCAACATGTTTTAATGAACCACCTGGGCGGAATGGCATTGATTGGGTCATCGAGTGTGGATTTTGGTGGGGAATGCCGCCCAGGACACTGAGAAATGATTGGTTTCTTTGTTTGGAAGCTTTCGTGTGCAACCATGTGCCAATAATGGAATGGGCGGTTGGTTGAACTCAGTAGGTTGTGGTAACTCGAACCCACGTATCCAGAGATGTAGATAGTGTAGGTTGGACCGGTGCGCGTCGGGATTGGGGAGCTACTTCCCGAACGGTTCCTTCTTGGACTTCTCCCTATCATCACCCAATATGAGAGTGGTGGTACGAGCTGGGCTGGCCAAGTCACATGGGTAAAGTGTACTAACCCCTGCAGGGTGTATAATCTAATCGATTAGCCGTGTCCCCGGTTATGGACAATTTGAGCGACCTGATACTGATGCTATGATATTTCTCACTCATCCTTATTTCTTAATTACTTAAAACTTGTTGGGTGAACATAATTGGGTAGGAGCACCTGGGAGTGAACCAGAGTGTCCTATTTATCGTATTGGAAAACTACTTTGTTACAAATGTTAGGATAAAACTGTTGCTTTATGCAAATGAGCCTGAACTCCACTTGGCAAAATAAGCATGTAGTTGATAGATCTGTTGTTAACCACTTTAGCCTACTTTCCATACATTCAATGTATTGATCATTCGTGGCTGCAACGTTTCATGTTGCAGGATATATCGTATCTGAGTGATCGTTCATAGGTCGCGAGACTCCACTCAACAATTGTTCGCCTGTGGCACATTTGAAGGATGGAGATCTACCTTGTATTCGTTTTCCGCTGTGTACTTGAATAAATAATGTAAATTCTGGATCATATTCATTGTATTTATGATGCACAGTTATATTTGGTATCATTTTGTACTGTGTGTGCCAGTGAACCGATCTAGGGATTGGCACTATACACATGAACTCAGCCTTATCAGGCGAGGGTGTTACATAGGCACATAGTTACTGAATATTGAAATGTGTAATTTTAGAGTTTCATAGCTTAGAATGGAATGAGGTTTTCACTAATAGAACAATAATAAAAAACTCCACATTTATCATGTTGATTGTTTTCTCCAATTCACAAATTGGTGCATGTAAATTTTTCAAAATTCAAAATTAATGCTCTAGAAGCTCTGAATATAACTTGTAATAATTTTATCATGTTGTGTAATGGTTTTTGATATACTTTTACTATAATGCAGATGGTCCGGGAATGGATGTAATATCGACCGACGCCTCATGTAGTTCATTAATGGCGTGCATGAAGTCATCCGTGTTGCTGATGCAAACAAGCGCAATGGTTTTGTATTCTGTCCATGTAGTGGATGTAGGAATAAGAAGGATTACTCTTACTCAAAAACCCTTCACAACCACCTGTTGAAATCCGGCTTCATGCCTAGTTATAATTGTTGGACCAAGCACGGAGAGAGAGGGGTTATAATGGAAGACAATGAAGAAGAGGAGGAGGATGACAACTATCATGGTTTCCCTGAGTATGGAGATACTTCCATGGGGGTGCTGAAGGGGAGGATGAAGAAGAGACACATGATGAACCCGCTGATGATCTTGGTCGGACCATTGTCGATGCAAGAAGAGATTGTGAAACTGAAAAGGATAGGGAGAAGTTCAATCACATGTTAGAGGATCACAAAAAGTTGTTGTGCCCAAATTGTGAAAATGGTCTAAAAAAGCTGGGCAGCACACTAGAATTGCTGTGATGGAAGGCTGACCCAAGAAGATGGACTCATATGTCGTATGAACAAGGCAAACTATTGGTCAGACCAAAGACATGAAGATGTACCCAAGTGAAACATCACGAGTAGAAACATCATCAATATAGTCCTTGGACTGAGTTTGGTTTGACGATAACCCAAATCAAATCAAAGGTGGGGGAGGATAACATATCTACAAAGGAGATATTATCTTTCTTCAACACGAACAAAACTAAACATCCCTTTAAAAAGGAACATAGTCGATTAGAACTTTTGTCTTACAACTCTCCAAGTTGTTGTTTAAGCTCAACCAACTAGTTCAGGGGTATCCAGTACGGATCCTTGGAGAAAGGTGTAGTTCAAAGAACTTGCTTGCTCCAGAACTTGATAACACGGTCATGTGGCAACAAGGCGATACTTCTAGAAAGACATCTAGAATATCACGAACCACCGATATGTCACTTAGTTAGAGAGGAAACTTGATTTGTAAGGCAAGAAGACATAGTCTCAGAGTTTCTACAAGAGCCTAACTCTTTGACTGAAGAGAGTGTACCAGAATAACGGACTTGGTAGAACGATCATCCTTTGCTTAGTGATAGGGTTAAAAAATCACGCTAAGAATGACACAAATTTCCTTGGAGTTCAGAACAATAATAATTGCTAGAATCTCAGATGGCCTCATTGTTACGTACACGCATCATTCACGAGTGCGAAAGCTCGAGTAAGGGTGGGTAACGATGTGTAAAAGCATCACTTCATTAAGGGGTCATGAAACTTAACATGACCTCTTAGTATAGAAGAGTGTGATACTTTAAGATAGAGCAGATGGAAAACAATTAATGCCTCTTGATCTGCGGGTTACAACACTTTGACCTGGTCCTAGATATGACGAGGTACAGTAGTTTGTTTCTCCTAGACATTCCAAAATGGTTTGTCTGGACGGACCACAAGAGTATCTTGCATCAGAAGACACCGATGCACATTTACTACTTGCTACCAACTGGTAGAGAAAGGTCGGAAAACGACAAGGAGAAAGGAACATGCTCATGATAGAATCCCGAGATGTGGATGCATAGATTATCAATCTTCCGAGAACCAATGCATAGGAAAGGTAAGGTGTGGCAGAGTCACGAGTTTAGATGCGATACTCTCGAGGAGTACTCTTATCGTGATTTATTTGGTTCCATTAAAGAACATCTGTCATAGCATGTGGTAGGGGAAGTCCTTTATTGTCACAACTCAATCGCGACAAGAACCACAAGCTTGAAGGCTAGAATGGTAATACCAGCCATCTTGAGGTAATGTGTGAACATTAACGACAGGGGTCAAAAGAATGGATCTTGGGTTAAAGGTCGGCTTCATGTATAAGATTCACAACACTAGAATCCAGCACAATCAGGTATCTTAGGTTCAAGTCCAAGGGTTAAAACCCAAATAAAGGAGTAACTACTACTTGAGTGACATGGCGTACACTGCAAATTAGTAATCACAAGGTAGCTTCCAAGAGAAGAAACGACTTCTGAAGTACCCAAACAAACAAAAAGGAGGCACACGAGGCGAAAGGAAACCTCGAAGCCTAGAACAGAACACTGTAGATCCAACAATATAATATTGTGGATTCAAAGGATAATGACATCATGATAGAAAGAAATCTCTCATGTGAACAAGAGAAAGGGGGAACAAGGAATTCACAACACATACAACTCTAGAGAACTCAACACTAGGTCAACTGGTTTAGAAACGGCATGCCAAGAAGGCACCTAAGTTTTGAAAGACAAGAAGAGATATCAAAACTTTTCCAAAGTCAACACAAGATGATATGACCCAGGGTTAGAGCGAAACTAGATAAGGAGAAAAGAAGCATACTAGAGCTTTCGCAAATACTTTTCAGCTTTAGAATAGTTTTCACAAACACTAGACTCAACAACGGCCAATAGCAAGGTTTTCCTACGGTCTGTACTGCTCTAATACCAAGAACTGTGACACCCCCGGGATCAGGGCTAAACAAATCCTAGACCTCCGTCTGAAATAAGCTTATCCTTGAGCTCAAGAATATCCAGTGAAGAATCGGTAACACATCAGTGACCTTATGACACAAAATTTCTTACAGCAAGCTCATAACTGAGCAGAGAACCAAATTATTACAAGCAGATGTCACTAACCACAAACATCAAACAACGGAAGGCAAATTATGCTATTAAGTATAGCAAACTTAACAAATGGCCTAAGAGGCCTGAAGCATAACGATGATGTCCCTGCCCATATATTCCAGGCTGCCGGCCGGGAACCCCAAGGCTACTCGTCGATGTCACTGTAGTACAGAACTCGTCTTCAGGGAACACTTACTCTGCCAAAAGTATCAACAAAGCAAGGGTGAGTACAGGGTGTACTCCGCAAGACTTATGGCTGGTGGAGTTGTTTTGCATAAAGCCATCTTTGTTTATAAAACAAGAGAGAGAGAAGAAGCTCGTCTAATCAGAGTATTTTAAAAGGGGATAAGAGAGCGACATCTCCGAAATATTGATCATCATCTTTATATCCACCAAACCATCATCACTTGAACTAGGATCACCCCCTCGTACCCATGAGGAAGCATCCTTAAGCACACATTGACCTACCAAGTTTTACGATAATGTTATAGTTCTCTATGATCTTAGAATCTGGTCACCAAGCGTTCATAACCGTGAACACGGATTTTCGAAAAGATTTAACCCTGCAGGGGTTACAACTTTACCCACACGCGCCAACCGATTCTTAATGCCACTATAGATTAGCCCTCTTCCTTGGAAGGCCGGCAGAGCGTGGTTGACCACGACCTTTACCTTGCTTTCGCCGAGACCATGAGTCACGCAATAAGTATGATTCCACCGAAACGGGTCAAATCCCGAAGCTGGTACTTAAAGATGTGATGCAAGGTTGGTTTACCAGGGGCGCCATCAACCCCAAGCAACCCGGTCCATGCTTACCTACCTGTATGAATGCACCTCCTTCACCTCCTCTTTCGAAAACATTTTCAATGCGTATGTCGAATGGAACGCCCAAACTATGTGACTCATGGAATCTACTAGGCAAGCTAGTTAGTCATGAGGTTGTCCAGGCCCCGTGTGGTTGTACGCTCGTCTCGGTTCCAAAGGCTAGTACTCAGGTCCTAGTGGTGGCGAGCATGGGACTAGAAAAACCACATCCCACCGTGGCCTCCCATACAAGCCTTAGCATGTTTAATCTTATATCACCTCAGATATCATCTCATCACGTTCTCTTGTCATACTAGATTCTCTGCATCTGATACATCATCTGGATGGACCAGAACTGACAGCTATGCATGGCTAAGTAGACACATATATAAGCTCTAGCAGTGCACACAAGTCAAACCTAGTTATGCTAGGAGCAGTGGATCAGGTAATATAAGCTCAAAGGGAGTAATGCAATAGATAGGATACTCTATCTATTGATAAAAGACCACAGTAGAATCGTATGCATCATGGCAGGAATTGAAATGCTTTGGAAAACATCGGATTATATCATGGTGGGGCTATGCTTGCCTTTTCCAGTTGATAACCGATAAGCAGATCTTCGAGAGCCTTGAACTTGACTTGGTTACAGTTGGTCAAGATTGTTTGCCGATCTTCTATCTTTGACGATGTCGATCTCGGTCTTTGATCTTGATTTTGATCTTGTATTCTACCACGAAGAACAGAACACCGGAAAGAGAGGGGTAACAATCAACACATGACATCGATACAATGCGCAAGCAAGGATGATGATATGACAAGTTAATTTGTATTGAAATGTAACCCTAAAACATGTTCGATAGATTAATCGGGGTTCCGAGGGGCACAAACCCTAACTCGGGGAAACTCCGGAGACACATGAGAGGGGTTGATTTTTGTTCTCTAATTAAACTTGTCATTTTAGTTGTTGATCAACGCATGATTATATGTTAAATAGATAGAGCTCATTTTTCTAAACATTTTGATATATTATACACATTTTTCTGACTCAATATGAATAAGTTAATTGATTTTATAAGATTATATCATTTTCAAAAATTATTAAAACTATCATTAAAAGCTTGTTAAACTTTTTACACCCAGACAGAATCTACCCATAGTGACTGGCCGGTGGGCCTTAGAGCCACATCGGCCTCCACGTGGATAGGTGGGACCTGAGGGGGTTAGGGTGTTTCTCACTGGGGCTTGATCTAGCCATCGTGGCTGAATCGCGGGCCCAGGCCACGTCAGCGCACCACCTCAGCAGCAGGGCCCGCGCGTTTTTGATTCGGTTGAATGCACGGTGGACGGCCGCTGACACCGGCGACCATCCAGCGATGGCGCTACGGCGCGCGCAGACGCGTACAAGCGTGGATCGGGGGCGCCTAAACTCGGGGAACCTAACTAAGGTAGCACGAGGTCCTGGGGTGGCCAAGAGCCTCGTCGGCGATGAGCCTGGACAACAGCAGACGGTGGAGCATGTAGGCAGAGCGCTAGAGAGGGTTAGGGGAAGCGTGGAGTGGTGCCTGAGCACCAGAGTCTCACTATGGTTGCGGCAAAGGGGTCGGGAAGGCTTGGCGTGGTCCGAGAGCACTGAATCGGCGGCAACCAGCATCGGAGAAGATGAAATCATCAGGGGAAAATCGGGGCTCGGTGGCTCAATTCCTTTGGTAGGGCGACGCTGTGCAGCACGACGACCTCAGCAGCAAGCTCGGCTGGGCAAGAAGGGCTCTAGAACAACGACGGCTAGCGGCGTCTACATGAGCTAGGGTTCGAGAATCTCGCACAAGAAGGGGAGAGAGCGTTGGGGAAAAGGAGAGGATAGGGGTGAGAGAGAGGCAACGTGGTGGTCTTATCCTCATCCAGGGGCGGCGGGACAGCGCGAATCGCAGCGTGGGAGGGCGACGGCGGTGCCGGCGACACGCAGAAGCTTCGCCACATCCTTCTGGCAGAGGAAGAAGAAGAGAAAAGAAGTGAAGAGGTATGGGCTGGAACGGGCAGCGGTTGGGCCGAGGTGGGCCGGCTGTGGGCGCACTAGGCGGCATGGAAGGGAGAAGAGGGAGGTGGGCTAGCTGGGCTGCGGCCTGGTTAGCTCGCCTGACTATTTTTTCTTCTCAAATCCCTTTTCCTTTCTGTTTTTTTTTGTTTTTCTGTTTGTATTTTCAAATCCAAAACTGTTTTGAGTATTTCAAAAATACCAGAGCTTTTATAAAACATAGTAAAATGGTGTGGGGCCCTTTTTATTCAACTTGGGCTCCAATTGTTTTGGTAACTTTTCAAATTTGAAACCATTTGAATGCTTTTCAAATAAGAGGGAGAGAGTAGGGTTTAGGGTTTGGCATTATTTTCTTGCATGCATTAATAGAGATGAGGCTTATGATGCACAAACAAACCCTAATACAAGATTAACTAAAATTTGGGTGTTACACCCTGCCCCGTTGATGATCGCTGCAGCAGGAGTACATCAACTTGATCTCTGCCTCTGCGCAATACTCGATCTCCGCCTCCGCCCCCGTGCAATACTACTACCTCATCGAAGAAACGGAAGTTCGACGCTCCCCCGTGCCCTACATCAAAGAAAGGTCAAACGGTGAAGATAGTCAACATCCCGCCGGCTCTTCCAAAGAGACCTTATGACAAGACCAATGAGGAAACTAAAGCGGATCTGGCTGCCCAAGTTAAGGCGCATTTTGCACCCAAAAAGCCTGAGCCAAAGCCGGTATATGATGAAAAAACCAAAAAGTGGGATAAGTCCTTTCTTGAGAAACCATCCCAGATATCGATGAATTTGGAATCAGACTATGACCGAGAGATTATTAAGCAAGAACAGAAGAAAAAAAATCACAAGTGCAAAAAGCGGGAAGCAAGTTGCCCAGCTCGGAGCACAGAAGAATCAATCGGTCGCCCCGCTCAAAGTCATTTCAGACCTCGACAAGGCCTTCAGAGCTGAAATGGATATGGACATGCAAATAATGGACCCCAGAGCCCGTAATAATGCTGCACAAATGGGAATCACTGTATAGCAGGCCAAAGCACTTGCTACCGAAGCAAATATGTCACTTGGTCAATATTTAGGCTATGCAGATACGCAAATGGGTCAGATAGTACAGCAGTATGTCCAAGGGGAGCCTCTGGTCAGTAATGAGGAGCTCGCGTGTCTATCCACACATATGCGAAATCTGCATGAATGGTACATGTCGCAAGCAGAAGAGAGCATCAGAAAGATTGGTTTCCGGTGGACGTTAGAAAGGAGCATCACTTCAAACCATACTCGATAAAGGTTCAAATGACCGAACTGTTTCAGTTATACAGCCAGCACGCCCTCGACAAATCTATCATTGGTTGCTACTGTCTGTAAGTGATTTATTTCTATAATTAAGTTTGTAGCTCAGCTCGTTCATTGCATTTAATATATTATCCTAACTATATATCATTCTGTATGATGATATTATATTCTGCAGAATGAAGATGCTTGAATGCAAAAGAGCTAGAAGATACGACGTTGGGTTCATTGACCCATATATCATTAATGAATATCCGTTAAAGAATCACCCCAAGGACGTGGAGGAAGACCTGTGCAGGTTCTTAACCGAGAATAATTTTGTTAAGGAAATACTATTTCCTTACAACTTCAAGTGAGTGTTTATATCTTGTACATATTTTATTTTTGCTTACTCGATGAGCTATGCATGTATGCTTATGTAAACGTCCGCAGATTCCACTGTATCTTGCTAAACATTCAAGTTGACAACTCCCTAGTTGAAGTACACGACTCATTAAGTTGGGACCAAGAGCAGTGGAGCGACATGAAAGCAATGCTCCATAAGTAATTTCAATCATTATCGCATTATATCGTCCTCTTTCATTCATTTCCTGATATCAAGTAACTAATAACTCCTTTGTTCATTTTCTTTGCCGAGCAGGTGTTGGACACGGTTCAGACAGAAAATACTATTGGAGATATGCCCTAGAGGCAATAATAAATGTAGTTATTATTATATCTTTGTGTTTATAATAAATGTTTACATTCATGCTATAATAATAGTATTAACCAGGAAACATTAATACTTGTGTGATTTATGAACTAAATTAGAGTCCCTAGTAAAGCCTCTTCGTGATACTAGCTTGTTGGTTAATAGATGATTGTGGTTTCCCTATCATGAACATTGAGATGTTGTTAACAACAAGATCATATCATTAGGAGAATGGTATGATGGACATACTCCTATAGATAAGCATAGCATAGAGATCAAGTCATTTTAATAGTTCAATTGCTATAAGCTTTCTGATACATAGTAACCTAATTCCTTCGACCATGAGATCATGCTTATCACCATCACCAGAAGGATGCTTTGATGACATCAAACACCACACCGTAACTGGGTGGCTATAAAGGTGGCATTGAGTGTTCGGAAAGTATGGGTTGAGACACATGGATCAAGGGTGGGATTTGTCCATCCATATGACGGATAGATATACTCTAGGCCCACTCGGTGGAATTTCATCCAATTAGCTTGCAAGCATGTGACTGGATCACAAGGGATCACATACCACGGGAACGAGAAAAGAGTACTTATCGGTAACGAGGTTGAACTAGGTATGCAGAGATACCGACGATCAAAACCTCGGATAAGTAAACTATCATGAGACAAAGGGAAATTGGTATCGTATGTAAGTGGTTCATTCGATCGCAAAGTAATCGTAGAAATATGCGGGAGCCATATGAATTTCCAGATTCCTCTATTGGTTATTGTTCGGAGAAGTGTCTCGATCATGTCCGCATAATTCACGAACCGTAGGGAGACACACTTAAGGATTCGATGTTGTTAAGTAGTTATGGAATGATGAGTAAAAGACTGAATGTTGTTCGGAGTCTCAGATGGGATCCGGGATATCACGAGGAGATCCAGAATAGTCCGGAGAATAAGATTCATATAAGGAAAGTCCTGTTTCGGAGTTGGGGAATGATTCCAGTGTTTTCATCAGGAATGTTCTAGAAGGTTCCAGAAGGTCCGGCACTACGGAGGGGAAGGGTACATGAATGTGTCATGACAATGTGGAATGGTTGCATCAAGTACTAGGTATCATGGCTGAGCAAAATAAAGGGATAAATCAAATCCTAGTTTGAGAAGTCAAACGCCAATTTGAAAAGTCAAACGGTAGTTTTGCTTGGTGGAGCGAGAGTAGGAAACCTACTTGGGGAGGAGTTCCTCTCCCTCCACCCGCCGACCAAGGAGGCCGACTTGGGGGAGGACTCCCTACCCTTGGCCGGCGCCCTCCCACCTATAAAAGGAGTGGCACGGGTGCCCCTCTTCCCTACACCTCTCTCCACCAAAACCCTAGCCCTAGCCGCCGGCCACCACAAGTCGCCGCCGCCCTAGGGTTTGCCCTAGCCGCCGAGTTGAGGCTCTCCCCAAGCCCTAGCCGCCGGCCTAGCCTCCTCCCTTGGTGCTTCTAAACCCTAGATCACCAAGGCCTCTCTCATAGTCCACCATACTCGCTCCGGCTTAAGGCGAAGCCCTGCGAGATCTCCCCTCTACTTCCGGTGCCATGCCGTCGTGCTGCCGGAATCGCGAGGAGAGTGCTCCAACCTCCGCTGCCTGTTGAAACAAGGGAGAGGAAGGTCTTCATCGAAAATCAACGCAGTGACCGATCATGAAGCGCTGCCGAAATGCAGCGCCGGAAGGATCGTCTACGCGATCTTGAGATCGGCAAGAGTACGACTACATCACCCACGAGAATCCGCTCTCGTTAACCGCATTGGAATCTTCGAGGGTGAGTTCCTCTATCGACTCGTTGCTACAATCTAGTAGATAGATCTTGGATTGTTTGTTTGCATGCGGTAGAATTTTTTTGTTTTCCATGCTACGAACCCCTCAAAGGGTATCGAGCCGTGTCTATATGTAGATCTGCACGAGTAGAACACAATGGTCATTATGGGCGGTGGTGCTTTTATTATCAATTGCTTCTTGTGTACTTTGCATCTTGTGGTATGATGGGATGAAGTGGCCCGGGCTAACCTTATATGACATCGTTCATGAGACTTGCTCCACGCTCAACATGCAACTTGTATTGCATAAGTGCCTTTGCGGGTGTCTGTCTCTCCCACTATAGTATAGATCCAATTTACAACGGGC
Organism: Avena insularis; assembly: GCA_023614405.1. Classification (NCBI taxonomy): domain Eukaryota; kingdom Viridiplantae; phylum Streptophyta; class Magnoliopsida; order Poales; family Poaceae; genus Avena; species Avena insularis. The sequence goes on from CM042697.1 coordinate 361,886,814, forward strand.
ACTTGATAGTTCAAACATCAACGTTGTGGTTCTTGTTCGTAAGTTAGATCGACACTTATTGAAAGCCCCAAACCACGTAAAATATGCAAAGAAAATTAGAGTCGTAAAAATTTGTTTTGCAGGTGTTTGCAGTGATGTGATATGGCCATGATTGTGATTATATTTGATGTATGCAATGTTCCTTATTGTAAGTTGGCAACCGGCAGGAGCCATATGGTTGTCTTTATTTTCTGTTAAGACCCGCGTGTCTATTCAAAGTAGTTGTAATAGTTGGAGCTGGTGGACGACGACCATGAAACGGCGCCATTGACCTTGATGCTATGCTGGTGATGATGAAGATCATGTTCGTGCTTGAAGATAGAGATCGGAAGCATAAGAAGAAAGGCCATATCATATCACATATTATGAATTGCATGTGATGTTAATCCTTTATGAATCTTGTATTGCTTAGTTAACGACGGTAGCATTATAAGATGATCCCTCATGCACATAAATTTCAAGTTTTAAAGTGTTCATCCTTAGTAAGCACAGTTGCTAAAGCTTGTTGTTTCGAAGCACCACGTGATGATCGGGTGTGTTAGATTCTGCAAGTGTATACAACATGAGCAAGACAGATTTTCTCATGCGGAAGCTAAGGTTTGATCTTGACGAGCCTAGCATGTACAGACATGGTCTCGGAACACGGATCACCGAAAGGTAAAGCATGAATCATATAGTAGATATGATGAACATGTCGACTGTTCGCCATTGAAGCTACATCAACTCTCGTGATGATCGGTTTTGATGTGGTGGATTTGGTTCGTGTAATCACTAAAACAATGTGAGGGATATTGTTTTGAGTGGGAGTTCACCTAGATTAATTTAACTATTAATTAGAACTCAATTTGTCATAAACTTAGTCTAAACTATTGCAAATATGTTGTAGATCAATGGCGGCCCCTACCATCAATTTTAATGCGTTCCTAGAGAAAGAAAAGTTGAAAAACAATGGAAGCAACTTCGCGGATTGGTTCCGCAATTTGAGGATTGTCCTCAATGCTGGTAATTTGACCTATGTGCTAGATGCACCTCTGGGTGACCCGCCTGCAGCTGATGCTACCGATGAAGTAAAGAATGTTTACCTCGCTCGGAAGAATCAGTACTCCACAGTTCAATGTGCTATCTTGTATGGTTTGGAATCAGAGCTTCAGAAAAGGTTTGAGAACCATGACCCACATGATATTGTCCGTGAACTCAAATTGATATTTGAGACTCACACGGCAGTTGAGAGTTATGAGGCTTCTGAAAAGTTCTTTAACTGCAAGATGGAAGAGGGCAGCTCCGTCAGTGAGCATGTGCTTAAGATGTCTGGGCACGCAAACAAACTCCAAATCTTGGGTATAGTGATTCTTAATGCTTTGGGGATTTACCGTGTCCTCCAATCACTGCCACCAAGTTACAAGAACTTTGTGATGAACTACAATATGCAAAGCATAAACAAGCAGTTGCCAGAACTCTTCTCCATGTTGAAATCTACAGAAGTGGAGATCAAGAAAGAGCACTAAGTGTTGATGGTCAATAAGACCACCAAATTCAAGAAAGGCAAGTCTAAGCAAAAGGGAAACTTCAAGAAGGGCGGTAATAAAGTTGCCGCACTGGCGAAGAATACCAAAGCTGGACCTAAGCCTGATACTGAATGCTTTTACTGGAAGGGAGAGGGTCACTGGAAGCGGAATTGCCCAAAGTACTTGGCGGATTTGAAGAACGGCAACATCAAGAAGAAAGGTATATCCGATATACATGTTATTGATGTGTATCTAACTAGTACTCGTAGTAGTGCCTAGGTATTTGATACTGGTTTGGTTGCTCATATTTGTAACTCGAAAAAGGTACTGCAGAATAAACGGAAGCTAGCGAAGAACAAGGTGAAGATGCGCGTTGGAAATGGATCAAAGGTTGATGTGATCACGGTTGGCACGCTACCTCTTCATCTACCATCGGGATTAGTTTTATACTTAAATAATTGTTATTTGGTGCCTGCGTTGAGCATGAACATTATATCTGGATCATGTTTGTTGCGAGACGGTTACTTGTTTAAGTCTGAGAATAATGGTTGTTCGATTTATATGAGTAATATGTTTTATGCACATGCACCTTTGATAGATGGTCTATTCTTATTGAATCTCGATAGTGGAAATACACATATTAATGACATTGAAGCTAAACGTTTGAAATTGAGCAATAACTCGACCTATATGTGGCACTGTCGTCTTGGTCATATTGGAGTGAAGCGTATGAAGAAACTCCATTCCGATGGACTTCTTGAATCACTTGAAATATGTGAAGCATGTCTAATGGGTAAAATGACTAAGACTCCATTTTCTGGTATGATGGAGCGAGCTACGGACTTATTGCAAATCATACATACCGATGTGTGTGGTCCAATGAGTGTAGCATCGCGCGGTGGTTATCGTTATGTTCTTACCTTCACGGATGACTTGAGTAGATATGGGTATATCTATTTCATGAAACATAAGTCCAAAACTTTCGAGAAGTTTAAGGAATTTCAAAGTGAGGTAGAGAATCAACGTAACAAGAAGATTAAATTTCTACGTTCTGATCGTGGGGGTGAATATCTAAGTTACGAGTATGGCGAGCATTTGAAGAAATGCGGAATACTTTCACAATTGACACCGCCGGGAACACCACAACGTAATGGTGTGTCCGAACATCGTAATCGAACTCTCTTGGATATGGTTCGTTCTATGATGTCACTTACAGATTTACCACTATCATTTTGGGGTTATGCATTAGAAACAGCCACATTCACTTTAAATATGGCACCATCTAAATCCGTTGAAACGACACCGTATGAATTATGGTTTGGGAAGAAACCTAAATTGTCGTTCCTTAAAGTTTGGGGTTGCGAAGCCTATGTAAAGAATTTACAACCGGACAAGCTTGAACCCAAAGCGGAAAAATGTGTCTTCATAGGATACCCGAAGGAAACTATTGGGTATACCTTCTAACATAGATCCGAAGGCAAAATCTTTGTTGCCAAGAATGGATCCTTTCTAGAGAAAGAATTTCTCTCGAAAGAAGTGACTGGAAAGAAAGTAGAACTCGACGAGGTTGTCGAACCTTCTCTCAAACTTGCGAGTAGTGCAGCACCGGAAGAAGTTCCTGTGGAGCCTACACCAATAAGAGAGGAAGCTAATGATGATGATCATGAAACTTCGGTTGAAGTTGCTACATAACCTCGCAGGTCCACGAGAACTTGTACCACTCCTGATTGGTATGATCCCGTTATGAGTGTCATGTTGGTGGATAACACCGATGACCCTGCGACATATGAGGAAGCGATGATGAGCCCGTATTCCAATAAATGGCAAGACGCCATGAAATTCGAAATTGGATCCATGTACGAAAACCATGTGTGGACTTTGGTGGACTTACCGGATGGCCGGAAGGCTGTCGAGAACAAATGGATTTTCAAGAAGAAAACAGATGCTGATGGTAATGTTACTGTCTATAAAGCTCGACTTGTCGCAAAAGGGTTTCGACAAATTCAAGAAGTTGATGACAATGAGACTTTCTCACCAGTAGCAAAGCTAAAGTCTATGAGGATTATGTTAGCAAACGCTGCATATTATGATTATGAGATATGGCAGATGGATATCGAAACAGCATATCTCAATGAAGAGTTGTATATGATGCAACCCAAAGGTTTTGTCGATCCTAAAGATGCTAACAAGGTATGCAAACTTCAACGGTCCATATATGGGTTGAAGCAAGCATCCCGAAGTTGGAATCAACGTTTTGATAAGGTAATCAAAAGTTTTGGTTTTATACAAACTTATGGAGAAGCTTGTATTTACAAGAAAGTGAGTGGGAGCTCTGTAGCATTCTTAATACTATATGTAGATGACATATTGTTGATTGGGAATGATGTACACCTTCTTAATAGTGTCAAGGAATATTTGAATAATAGTTTTTCAATGAAAGATCTTGGCGAAGCAGCTTACATATTAGGCATAAAGATTTATAGAGATAGATCGAGACGCCTAAAATCATTGTCACAAAGTACATATTTGGACAAAGTTCTAAAGAGGTTTGGAATGGAAGATAGCAAGAAAGGGTTCTTGCCCATGTTGCCCAATACGACGTTGAGTAAAACTCAAAGTCTAGCAACGGCAGAAGATAGAGAAAGGATGAGTAAGACTCCCTATGCCTCAGCCATAGGATCTCTAATGTATGCCATGCTATGTACTAGACCCGACATTGCATATGTTGTTAGTTTGACTAGCAGATATCAAAGTGATCCAAGAGTGGATCATTGGACAGCGGTCAAAAACATCCTTAAGTACTTGAGAAGAACTAAGGATATGGTTCTTTCTTATGGAGGTGATGAACAACTCGGTGTTAATGGTTACACCGATGCTAGATGGAACACCGATCCGGATGATTCTAAATCACAATCTGGATACGTATTTACTTTGAATGGTGCAACAGTTAGCTGGAGGAGTGCAAAGCAAAGCGTTGTGGAGAGATCTTCAACTGAATCGGAATACATAGCTGCTTCGGAGGCTTCACAAGAAGCGATATGGATGAAGGAGTTCATTATAGAGCTCGGTGTGGTTCCAAGTGCGCTGGACCCAATGTCTATCTACTGTGATAACATGGGCGCCATAGCCAATGCGCAAGAACCAAGGTCACGCAAGAAGCTGAAGCACATCAAGCTACGTTTTCACGCTATTCGAGAACATGTCCAAGATGGTGACATAAAGATTTGCAAAGTACACATAGATCTGAATGTGGCGGATCCATTGACTAAACCTCTCCCGAGGGAAAAACATGACCAACACCAAACTGCCATGGGTCTTCGGTGCATTACCATGTAATCTAGATTAGTTGACTCTAGTGCAAGTGGGAGACTGTTGGAGATATGCCCTAGAGGCAATAATAAATGTAGTTATTATTATATCTTTGTGTTGATGATAAATGTTTACATTCATGCTATAATAGTATTAACCAGGAAACATTAATACTTGTGTGATTTGTAAACTAAATTAGAGTCCCTAGTAAAGCCTCTTCGTGATACTAGCTTGTTGGTTAATAGATGATTGTGGTTTCCCTATCATGAACATTGAGATGTTGTTAACAACAAGATCATATCATTAGGAGAATGGTATGATGGACATACTCCTATAGATAAGCATAACATAGATATCAAGTCATTTTAATAGTTCAATTGCTATAAGCTTTCTGATACATAGTAACCTAATTCCTTCGACCATGAGATCATGCTTATCACCATCACTGGAAGGATGCTTTGATGACATCAAACACCACACCGTAACTGGGTGGCTATAAAGGTGGCATTGAGTGTTCGGAAAGTATGGGTTGAGACACATGGATCAAGAGTGGGATTTGTCCATCCATATGACGGATAGATATACTATAGGCCCTCTCGCTGGAATGTCATCCAATTAGCTTGCAAGCATGTGACTGGATCACAAGGGATCACATACCACGGGAACGAGAAAAGAGTACTTATCGGTAACGAGGTTGAACTAGGTATGCAGAGATACCGACGATCAAAACCTCGAATAAGTAAACTATCACGAGACAAAGGGAAATTGGTATCGTATGTAAGTGGTTCATTCGATCGCAAAGTAATCGTAGAAATATGCGGGAGCCATATGAATTTCCAGATTCCTCTATTGGTTATTGTTCGGAGAAGTGTCTCGATCATGTCCGCATAATTCACGAACCGTAGGGAGACACACTTAAGGATTCGATGTTGTTAAGTAGTTATGGAATGATGAGTAAGAGACTAAATGTTGTTCGGAGTCTCATATGGGATCCGGGATATCACGAGGAGATCCAGAATGGTCCGGAGAATAAGATTCATATAAAGAAAGTCCTGTTTTGGAGTTGGGGAATGATTCCGGTGTTTTCATCGAGAATGTTCTAGAAGGTTCCGGAAGGTCCGGCACTCCGGAGGGGAAGGGTACATGAATGTGTCATGACAATGTGGAATGGTTGCATCAAGTACTAGGTATCATGGCTGAGAAAATAAAGGGATAAATCAAATCCTAGTTTGAAAAGTCAAACGCCAATTTGAATAGTCAAACGGCAGTTTTGCTTGGTGGAGGGAGAGTAGGAAACCTACTTGGGGAGGAGTTCCTCTCCCTCCACCCGCCGGCCAAGGAGGCCGACTTGGGGAGGACTCCCTCCCCTTGGCCGGCGCCCTCCCACCTATAAAAGGAGGGGCAGGGGTGCCCCTCTTCCCTACACCTCTCTCCACCAAAACCCTAGCCCTAGCCGCCGGCCACCACAAGTCGCCGCTGCCCTAGGGTTTGCCCTAGCCGCCGAGTTGGGGCTCTCCCCAAGCCCTAGCCTCCGGCCTAGCCTCCTCCCTTGGTGCTTCTAAACCCTAGGTTGCCAAGGCCTCTCTCATAGTCCACCATACTCGCTCCGGCTTAAGGCGAAGCCCTGCGAGATCTCCCCTCTACTTCTGGTACCACGCCGTCGTGCTGCCGGAATCGCGAGGAGAGTGCTACAACCTCCGCTGCCTGCTGGAGCAAGGGAGAGGAAGGTCTTCATCGAGGACCAAACATGTGACCGACTGCGGAAGCGCTGCCGGAACGCAGCGCCGGAAGGATCGTCTACGTGATCTTGAGATCGGCAAGAGTACGACTACATCACCCACGAGAATCCGCTCACATTAACCGCTTTGGAATCTTCGAGGGTGAGTTCCTATATCGACTCGTTGCTACAATCTAGTAGACAGATCTTGGCTTGTTTGTTTGCATGCGGTAGAAATTTTTTGTTTTCCATGCTACGAACCCCTACAAATACCAGGTCCATTCAAAGAGGAGCTAACTTATAAAATGGTGAAGAGTTTACAGCAGCCACCGGGAACTCATTTATGTGGATACTACATCTGCGAGTACATCCGTGAGTTGACCAGTTAGCGGAAAGTTGACTCACATTATATTTATGATTTGCGGGAGAAACTAGAGCCAGACCAGCACATAAGAGCAATTAAAGAGGAGCTGGTGGGATTTATGATGAAGGAAGTCCTTGATGTACATGGAGAGCATTATGCGGATGACGTGGAACTCGATTTGCCTTAGTGATCTCCATGTAGCTGATATGATATATATATTCATCAATGACCATGTAATTTCAAAACATTTCTTCATTTTGATATATATATCATCAATGTATGCTTGCAAGGGATCGATTAATTATATAGATGCATCAACGTGTACTGTGTATGTACTAGTGTAGAATATGTCTACTTAAATATATGTTTGAAATTATAGTGAAACACAAAACAAAAAAGGAACAAAATGGCAAAAAAAAGGAAATATACAATCGCTGCCACGGCAGAGAAACACACAATTCTCTGCCGCGGCAGGAAACCTTATAGTCCCGGGTGGTGTTACGGCCCGGGACTAGAGGTTTTCCACCCCCCGCGGCGCTGAAACAGCCACGTGGATGTTATCGATCGGGTCGAGCGGGACTAGAGGGGGGCCTCTAGTCCCGTTTTCGCAGTCCCGGGCCCAAAACCGGGACTAGAGCCAGTTGCGGCCCGGGACTACAGGCCCTTTTTCCACCAGTGATAGAAGCAAGTTGTTCCATCCTGAAATCTTTATCAGGCAAGCTATTTTAACAAGGAGCTTTAGCAAATTTGGAAAAGTTAAACTCATAAGAATCTCCATCAAACTTAGTTAAAACTTTTGCCTTCTTACAATCAATAATGGCTCCACAAGTGTTCAAGAAAGGTCTACCAAAAATGATAGGACAAGTTTTGCTAGTTGCTGAATTAAGCACTAGAAAATCAGTAGGATCTTTGATCTTACCATAGAGAACCTCCACATCTCTTACAATGCCAATGGGGAAAATGGTTTCCTTATTAGCAAGCTGGATAACCACATCAATGTCCTCAAGCTCACAAGGACCAATCTCATGCATAATTTCCATGTAAAGCTCATAAGGAATAGCACTATAACTAGCACCAATATCACATAAACCATAGTAGCAATGATCACCTATTTTAACAGAAAGAACAGGAACACTAGCTTTTCTATCCTTACTAGGATGAGAGATAGTATTAGAAGCATCTTCACAGAAGACAATATGCTCATCCTCTATATTTCTAGTGACACTGTCTTTCGTAATAGATACCACAGGTTTATCACTCAAATGCTTACCAGGCTCCACAGTTTTCATTGTACCTTTGTTATTTGCACTAATAATCATAGAATACTCCTTTACCTTACTGGGAAAGGCATTTTCTCAACATGAGGTTCAGGCACAATATGATTAGGAGTACAAACTGAAGTACTTCTAACTGGAACATCTTTATAAGGATCATGGGACTTATTCCACTTCTTCTTGGGAATTTCTATGTAAGAGGAAAAGGCCTTAAAACAGTTGCCAATACTTTGGGAATCAAGACCGAACTCATTACTAATATCACAGAAGTCATCAGTTCCCATAAAAGATTTAATACATTCATAATCATAGTTTATACCTGACTTTCTTCCTTTGTCATTCTCCCAAGCCTCGGTGTTATCTTGAATACGGTCTAAGAGATCCCATTTACCTTCTTCCTTCATATGTGTGAATGATCCAGCACAAGAAGCATCTAGTAAATCTTTATCATGAAGAGGAAGCCTAGCATAGAAGTTATTGAGAATAATATTGTTAGGGAGTTCATGAATAGGACACTTAAGCATTAGTAACTTCAATCTCCCCCAAGCTTGAGCTATACTCTCTCCATCAAGAGGCCAAAAGTTATATATAATATTTCTATCCTAATGAATCTCACTAGGAGGATAAAATTTAGAGTAAAAGAGAGATTCCATCTCCTCCCATTCCATGGATTGTCCATTCTTCAGCAGCTTATACCATTCTTCAGCTCTCCCTTTCAAGGATATGGAGAGTAACTTCTTCTTCACCTGTTCAGTTGTGATACATGCACACTTAAACAACCCGCATAATTCATGGATAAAAAGCAAGTGATCACCGGGATGGACGGTTCCATCCCCAAAATAATAATTATCCATAACATGATTAACAATACTTGTAGGTATCTTAAAAGGATCTATCTCAACAGGTGGTGATTCAGCTACTACCCTAGCAGTGGTAGTAGTTTTCCCAAATAGAAAACCAAGTGGGTTATCCATATTGGAAACAAAGTAACAAGCAGTAACAAAAGCAATACTCAGAGTAAAAGTTTCCCTTACCTGTTCCACTCTTCAATAGCGCTTCACTCCCCGGCAACGGCACCAGAAAATAGTCTTGATGACCTGCAAGTATAGGGGGTGTATCATAGTACTTTAGATAAATAGGAGTGTCGATCCCAACGAGGAGCAGAAGGTGCTGAACAGTGGTATGGAGCAGGAAATCCCTGTGAATACTTAGCAAACGGATTTTTAGTGGTTTTTTGACAAGGCAATAAAACAAGGAGCAAGTAACAAAGGTAACGAACAAACGGAGCAAGTGGCCCAATCCTTTCTTAGCAAAGGACAAGCCGGTAGAAATACTTATAAGGACCAAACGTTCTTGAGGACACATGGGAATTCTGTCAAGTGCTTTCGCTTCAAATAGCTGAGTACTCTTCTCTGGTGTTGTAAGTGTTGTGTGGGTAACCTGTGCTAATGTACCGACCTTACTTGGACTAATACATACTTATGATTAAACTCCCTGCAAACATCCATAACTACAGGAAAGTAATTAAGATATAAATCTAACCACAGCCTTAAACTCTGAGATCCTATGCTCCCTTGTGCAAAGGTGTCCTAACGGGGGTTGAGGTTTCTGTCACTCTGACAACCCCACAATTAGTAGCCAAATACACAATGCATCCCCCTAGGCCCATAAATGGTGAAGTGTCATGTAGTCGACGTTCACATGACACCACTAGAAGAATAGCACCACAACTTAAATACTAAACCATTGAATAATTACTCATCACAGATTCACTACTAACAACATGACTTCTCCCATGTCCTCAAGAACTAAACGAACTACTCACAAGACATCATATGGATCAAGATCAAAGATGATATGGTAATGGATAACAATCTGAACATAAACAATAATCCAATGGTTCCACTCACCAGCATCAACTATAATAGTAATCAACACCGGGAAAGTTTCCCCTAAGACCTAAAGCAATATCCAACACAATTGTTACAGCGGGACGGAGTGTTGATGATGGTGCTGGTGGAGATGATGGTGTGGATGATGATGATCCTGATGAAGCCTAGCTTGACGATGGTGTTGATGGCGACGGTCTCCCCTCTCTAGGAAGGAATTCCCCTGGCAGAAATCTGTCTGCCGAAGAGATCTTTCTCTCTCGGTGTTTTCCGCCCCTAGAGGCGGCGGAAATCTATCTGTGGTCGACCCCGAGGCTTAGGGTTCCGTAGGGAAGATATAGGCGAAGGGGCGGAGTCAGAGGCCGGGCAGGTGGGCCACACCTGCCCTAGGCGCGGGTCAGGTGGGCCCGCGCCTAGGGGGTGTGGGCCCCTGTTGCCCCTCTTCGCTCCTCCTTCTAGCTTCCTTCGTCTTCTGGTAAAATAATATGTTTCCATATTTTTCTGGTATTTTTTCTTATCTTCGCGAAATTGCACCGAAACGCCTTCTTTTCCATCAGAATCCATACTCCGGCAGTCCATCCTCCAGGAATCATCCAACATGCATGAACAGATGAAAAGCCATAAGTAATACCTCATAATAAGACAAATATCAATGAATAGAGGTAAATTATTATATAGAGTGGTGTTGCAAATTGGTCGTATCAGACTCTCAATCGATCAGTCGGTAGCGGCTCCTAGTAGAACGTGCCGACTCCCAAGTACCAAAGAGTCATGACGACATGCCTTTCCAATGTGACTTACGTCCGAGATAAGTGATTCATACGACTAACTCTTAGTCAATCACCTCGGTTAACACTTAACAGAGTCGTGCATGCTCATGCTGAAAGAACATTTCATGATCCCTAGTGTTTTGTGTGTTAGATAACAATACCAAGGATTATTTAATGTGTGTTGAAGTGCTGCAAATCTTAACATTGAAAAGGAGATTTAAAGTGGTTTTGGGGGCGGATTATCCACCCCTACCGCAAGGTCTCGACCCACTATTTGGGGGTAGAATATCTCCCGGATTTTCCCGCCAGGGCTGGAGTTTTTTCCTAGGCCGGATAATCCACCCTCAAGGGGGCCGGATAGTCCGCCCCCAGGAATTTTGCAAAGGTCTCCACTCCTTGTCAATCAGAGAGGGGCGGAATTTCACCCTGACTTTCCGTCTCTGGGGAGGATTTTTCCCCAGGGGCGGATGGGCGGATTAAATCCGCCCCTGCGAGGATTTTCACAAAGTCAAGCTCGGAGCGATCCACTGTGTGGGGTCGGATTTTCCCTCAGACTTTCCGTCCAGGGGGCGAATAGTCCTCCCCTAGTGAGGGGTGGACAATCCGCCCCCAAACTTATCCAACGGCCAGTTCAGGGCATGGGGTATTTAAACCCTTCACCCCCTCCTGCCAGAACTCTTGGTTCATTCAAAAGGGACAAGATCATCTCCTCAAGTTCCGTCCAAGAGATCTCCACCTTCATCCACCCAAAGGCCCCATTCCTTGGGGAATAGAAGGAGGAGGTCTCTATCTTCATCAACAGCAATCAAGCGCTTCATCTCCTCTCCATTCATGTGGAGAAACTTTGATCTAGTATTTCTTGCCAATATCTAGATCCTTGATTTGATTATATTGATAATCCTTGTTCTTGTGACAGCTTGCTGTCATTATGGGAGCCTCCAATTTGGTTATGGATGTGTGCCCTTCTAGAGTTGTAAAGGCACTTGTTCCCGCCTCGAAGGGTACCAATAGTGGAGAAGGTGGATCGGGCTTCTCGTGGCGAGATCCATTGGAGAATATGGTGAGTCCTATTGTGGCGTGGTGGTCTTAGAACCACCCACCCCTCCAACACAAATGTACTTCCCTTAACAAGGAAGGAACTGCGGTAAAACAAATCTCTGTGTCACCGCGTTCTCCACTATGGTTTCCTCGCTCCTATCTTTACGTGTTTAGTAGATAGGTTTGCATATAGCGAAATTCTCGTAGTTGCATATCTAGAGAATTTACTTTATGTGAAGCCTAAAATTGAAAAATAATTAAGAATTGAGTAGCACCTATTCACTCCCCCCCTCTAGGTTCCCATACGATCCGTTTCACATGCTTTTCGAATCATATCATCCGAGAGGGCCTAGATAATATCTCTCCAAGTGGAGGGGCAAAATCCTATCTTGGTTATTCACATAACGCAGCTTGATTCTTAGTCGACCCGAACTCTACCTTTATAACTTCCCAGTTACGGATCAGCGTTTGACAGAACCTAAGTCAGTGATCCTCAACTTGGACTGTGCAAAAACCTCAGGTCTAAGGATTACATTGATTGAGATATATAAATGAAAACTTGTTCGTTGTACCTCAATATGGGTCAATCCGACTCGCTAAACTCTTTAGCCAAATCTGTGTAAGTCAGAATAGCATCTCCATGCCCATGACAAGTGGCGCCGAGTCATCAGCTGACTTTCACAATAGTCTAACTTGTGTGAAAGTGACAGCGTACACGCCATGGTGGCACTTAGGTTTGAGTCTACATAAATACTCGTTGTGCTTTAATAGATCTATGATTTTACCCACGTGTGTGAAAGTGACAGCGTGCATATCATGTGTGGCACTTTAGCTAGATTGAATATTTGTTATGAGTTATATTTGTAGTTGGATGTCTCTATGAAATTGTGGTGTTTTTTGGAACCATCTAGCGCTCAAGGTGACAGTGTGGGGTGATCTAGATTGGGGAAGGCGGACATTGAGGAGTACTGTTATAGCCCTACCGATGATTAGAGTTTCCAACCGGAGAGTAGTTAAGAGTAGTATCATGAAGAGACGATATTTATATGAGAGAGTGTTCACTAGTGAAAGTATGATCCCTAGACCTTGTTTCTAAACACTGAAACATCGTTTGCATCTAGATTTTTTGCATGTTTACTTGCTTCCTTATTGTTGCCTTTAGTCTTTACCTCACCGTCAAGCTATTTTCTGGCACTCACACACGTTAACCCACATCAACAACAAGTCAGAAGCTCTTTTTTTGCAATGTTACCACTTGTATTTCACTATCTCTTTGCCGAACTAGTGCACCTATATACATGACAAGTGTATTAGGTGTGTTGGGGACACAAGAGACTTCTTGTATCTTGATTGCAGGGTTGCTTGATAGGGATACCTTTGAACACTTCCTCCCTGAGTTCGATAAACCTTGGGTAATCCACTTAAGGGCAACTTGCTGCTGTTCTACAAACCTCTGCACTTGGAGGCCCAACACCTTTCTACAAGAATAGAAGTGCGTAGACATCAAGCTATTTTATGGGGTCGTTGCCGGGGAGGATTTGGTCCTTTTACCTTTCCTCCATGTCAAGCTCCATCAAAAGTATTTTCTGGCGCCGTTGCCGGGGAGGTAAGGTAAAAGGTAATCACATCCACCGATGTGAGTGCACGGAGTTATTTCCTTTAGATTCTGCAATTTTGTCTTTTTGTTTCTTGTTTTCACTAGTTAGGCTTAATGGAAAACAACAAAAAAATAGAGAGCTTTATAGTATCTATCTTGAGTTAGGACATGAAGTGTTTGAAGAGAAAATTAAAAAACCTATGGAGCTTTATTTGCATGCTAATGCAATTAGTATGAATCCTCTGGACACCATTATTGCTAATGCTATGGAAATGTCTAAGCTTGGGGAAGCTAGTTTTTATGAAGATGATCGTTTTAGTTCCCCAACTTTGGAAGATAGCTATTCTATTGGTTATGATGATACCAAACCTCCAATATATGATGATTACAATGATGAGTACGATATTTTCAGTCCACCTACTATTGAGGAGGAAATTAATTGTGATTACAACATGCCTCCTATATTTGATGATTATGGTGATGAGAATAGTAATGATAGCTATTTTGTTGAATTTGCTCCCACTCCAATTAACTATGCTTATGTGGAGAGTAATAATCATTTTATGCATGTGGATCATGATAAGAATGTTTTCTGTGATAGTTATATTGTAAAAAAAATTCATGTTGCTACTGAAAGTTATTATGAGAGATGTAAACATGGTTTTATGCATCTCAATAATATTAAGTTTCCCCTCTTTATGTTGAAAATCTTGAAGTTGCACTTGTTCTGCTTTCCTATGCTTGTTTCTTTGTGCTTGCATGACTTGTTTTTTTACAAGATTCCTATGCATAGGAAGTGGGTTAGACTTAAATGTGTTTTGAATTTTCTTGATGCTCTCTTTTACTTCAATTCATATTTCTTATGTGAGCATCTTCTCAAACTATCATGCCTAACTTAAAGGCGTTAAAGAAAAGTACTTGTTGGGAGATAACCCAAGAGTTTTCTTGAGTCTTGGAAGTTATTACTTCAGTAATGACCTGTCCTTATCCTTTTTGTTTGCTTTTTTGTGCCAAGAATGACCTCTAATGAGAGGGAAGTAGGATTTGGGGAGTTGCTGTACCGAAACAGATTTATGTTCTCCACCATAAAAATTCGTGAGGAGTCTCTGTAAGTCTGATTAAGCTCAAGATTTACGAATAAATCCCCCAGTATGTTAGATAACTTTCGTTAGTTCAACACTTTTTTATTTGTGCAACAGAAGGTCTTTAAAAAAATCGGTTTCTACCTGCTGGTCTGTTTTGACAGATTTCTGCCATTATTTGCATTTGCTTCTTATTGATTCCTTTATGGGTTGTTTTTGGGAAATTGAGATTTTTTGAAGGAGTTGCTACAGTAGCTTGTGTTTTTAGTGAAAAGTTCTTCTATTCTAAAGCTAAACCCAAGGGTCTATTATCTTTTGAATACACTAATGTTGCTAATGAAAATTGTGTGAAGTTTTGTATGAAGGAAAAAAATTTAGGTGTAGAGAGAGAATGATGTAATGAGACGAAGAATGGTAAAAAGCTCAAGCTTGGGGATGCCACCCCGGTGTCACTCCAAGAAATATTCAAGAGGTACAAGCGTCAAAGCTTGGGGATGCCCAAGGCATCCCCTTCTTCATCAATAAAAATCTCAGGTCTTTCTAGACACTTCGTTTTTATTGTTTCATGCACTGTTGTGTTGTTCTTGGAGCGTCTTAGTTTTCTTTTTTTGGTTTTTGTTTGCTTAGTTTGCTTGAATAAAGTTGGTTGATCACACCACACTTATTTTGGAGAGAGACACACCTCGTTATAACACTCTAGTTTTCATTATTATTGTTCTGTGAGTGTTCACTTTTGCTAGCACTGCGTCCAGCCTTAGTTCTTCTTTATGGATTTGTGAGACAAGCTCACTAATCTTTATTGATTATTATCTTTGTGAGTTGTATCAAATAAGTTGTTTGGTGTTGGAAAAGAGTAGAAAGTTTCATGCTTATAGTGGTACAAAAGGGAGCTAGTTTTGACTGTGGCTTAGACTTTAGCATGACATGCTAGGTGTTTTTTTAACCTTATGATTAGTGATTATTGCTATAGAATGTCGTGTTCCAAACAATTGGGGTTGCTTAGTGTTCCTTGAAAAATTTATGCGTTGTTTTAGCATGCAAAAGCATAGTATTGTGGTATTCTCCTTTGATGCTTTGTTTGCGTTGACTTGGAACATGCTCACACCATGTTATGAATATGACAAGTCACTATAGCCTCTATGATAATTTAGTCCTTGACTTGTAGTACCACTCTATGCTTTGATTAGTAATGTTTTGTCGCTCTGCATGATTATGGCCATTATTGCTCTCTTAGTTGGTCGCTCCCAGTCTTTTGCTAGCCTCCACTTGTATGAGTAAGCTCTACTCATGCCTCCAACTCCCAATAAACCAAGTTATTCCAAAGTGTCCACTATAAATTCCTATGCATGGTGTGTTACACCATTCCAAGTATATTCTTGTTTTCAGCTATCTTCCAATTAAAAACTATTTTGTTATGTGAAAACTTAGTGGTTAAATCCCTCACAAACTTGATGGCACACTTTATATTTCTTTGTCCCTAATAAACTTGAACCATTGTGTCATCTATGTTGTATATGCTTGCACTGATACGTTGGAATTAGCAGAACCGTGCTGCCACGGGGAACGTTTTCAACATTGCACTTGTACTTTGTACTCAGTTGATATCATGCTCTTTTGTCTATGGATGTCACCGGTGTGAAATAAAGAGGGAACTTGTAAATCCACGGAATTTGTATTTTGTGTTGGAGAAACTCCTGGGCCGATAGCCTAAGCCATGCCTAATCATGGTGGAAACTTGCAACATCACCATAGTGAGCTATCTATGAAGCATCCTCAATAAAAGCCTATGCATATAGTAAATAAAAAGATCGCTGAGATGCTCATTGTCTGCTTGCCTTGTCATTCTGGTTATGGGATAGCTCCTGCACCTTGTGCAAGGGGTACCCCGTTGGCGGTTCTCTATGATATGCATGTACTTACAATGACAAGAACTTACAGGTAACTGAAGTTGAGTAGCATGATGTGTGGCCCTTTTATTCAAGGGACTTGATGTTGGGGATATGCTATATGGGTATCCTCATAGCATGTCTCTTATCCGGATAACCCGGGTGGCTCACAGTTGGTAGCATGGCCCATGGCCTGCTGGGCGGCCCAGTTATATGGATCCAGAAGGGAGGCCCATGCCGGATAAAGGAAGGCTACAGTCACATCACCAGCGTACCCGGAGCCTTGGAGTACAAGACACGCTAGACTAGTAATAGACGGTGTAGGACTCTGTAACCTCTCCGACTAGGAATTTTTCCTGTAACCCTAGGACCTGGTGACTATATAAGTCGGGCCTATGGGAGCCTTTAGGGAACCAATTAAATCATACCTCGCACAGCGAACCAATCCGTGTAACTCGGCGAATTGCCCTTATAGTGATTTATAGCAGGAGTAGGATTCTGCCACCGTTGTGGGATCTGAACCTGGGTGAGCTGTGTTACCTCATACCCGTCAACCATCCGCCTTCCCCCACGTCTCTAAACACGCACTGTGAGGACCCCTCCATGGCGTACTCGTCGACAATACCACGACAGTTGAGATTGCCAACTTATACTTTGTCAAGCATATACTCAATCTTTGTTCACTTTAACCTTAACCACTTCAAGATGCTTATGATAGGGGCAATGAGGGCTGAAAGCTAACAAGTACCATAATTTTTGGAAGCTCTTTTTAAAACTTGAAATCTCTGCTTCCTTTATGAAAGGCCTATCTTTCACCACTATTTGAGTCTCCACCTTCTACTTTTAGGCACCATTAAGAGAGCATAGTTGTCATCCTGTGTGCAGTGTCCCAAAACTTATTGATTGATGCATATTGTGATATTATTTGTTCTTGTGCTATTTGTTTCTAGTCACCCTTGTGAACTTTGAAGGTGTCCTATGCATCTATTTTCTACTCTATGAGGTACAAGTTGAATGCCACTATGCCATGTTTTCTATATGTGAAACAAAAAAACGTTTTTCAATGCATGTTTTTCATGATTTTTGTTTGTAGACTTTCATGTTGCATGCATAGTTACTTTGTCCTATTGTTAGAACTCCATCTTTCACGCTCATGTTTAGAGTTCTTTGATCCCATCTTTCAATGCTTTCAAATGCTTGCAAATGTCACCTCAAAAATTATTCTTTTATCACTTACCTACTCGAGGACGAGCAGGAGTTAAGCTTGGGGATGCTTGATACGTCGGAAACGCATCTATAATTTTTGATGCTCCATGCTTGTTTAGTAACTACTTTGCTCTGTTTTGTCTACACTTTGAGGTATTTTTATACACTTTCTGGTACTAACCTATTAACAAGATGCCATAGTGTCAGTTGCCTGTTTTCTTCTGTTTTTGGTTCCAGAAAGGTAGAAAATCAATATTCTCGGAATTGGACGGGACAATAGCCAAAGTCATTATTTCCCTGGACCAACACAGAACCATGAAGCAAAGACGGAGTAGAGCACCAGGGTGGCCGCACCCCCCAGGCACGAGCAAGCCCTGGTGGCGCCTACAGGGGGTGTGGGCCCCCTGGCCCTCCATCGACCTTGCCTCCTTCGCCTATAAGAAGCCCCCGGGGAGAAAACCCTAAATCATCCATCATATTTCCAGAAAAACCTTCGTAGCGCCGCCGCCACCAAAAGGGAGATTCCGGCGACAGAAAGTCTATGTTCCGGCACACTGCCGGGACGGGGAAGTGCCCCCGGAGCCATCTCCATCGATCTCCACCACCATCTTCATCACCGTTGCTGATTCCCATGATAAGGAGGGAGTAGTTCTTCCTCGAGGCTAAGGGCTCTACCGGTAGCTATGTGTTCATCTCTCTCTCTATGCATGGTCATATTGTGATCATGAGCTTTGTAATCAAGTAGATCTACCTTGCTACTCAAGTGCTTTAATAGATCTCTGCTCTCCCCATGTGTGTGAAAGTGACAGCGTGCACGCCATGGTGGAACTTAGGTTTGAGTCTACATAAATACTCTTTGTGCTTTAATAGATCTATGCTTTTCCCCACGTGTGTGAAAGTGACAGTGTGCATACCGTGTGTGGAACTTTGGTTAGATTGAATATTTGTTATGAGTTATATTTGGAGTTGGATGTCTCTATGAAATTGTGGTGTTTGTTGGAACCATCTAGCGCTCAAGGTGATAGTGTGGGGTTATCTAGATTGGGGAAAGCGGACTTTGAGGAGTGCTGTTATAGCCCTACCAATGATTAGAGTGTCCAACCGGAGAGTAGTTAAGAGTAGTATCATGAAGAGACGATATTTATATGAGAGAGTGTTCACTAGTGAAAGTATGATCCCTAGACCTTGTTTATAAACACTGAAACACCGTTTGCATCTAGATTTTTTGCATGTTTACTTGCTTCCTTCTTGTTGCCTTTAGTCTTTACCTCGCCGTCAAGCTATTTTCTGGCACTCACAAACGTTAACCCACATCAACAACAAGTCAGAAGCTCTTTTTTTGCACTGTTACCAGTTGTATTTCACTATCTCTTCGCCGAACTAGTGCACCTATATACATGACAAGTGTATTAGGTGTGTTGGGGACACAAGAGACTTCTTGTATATTGATTGCAAGGTTGCTTGAGAGGGATACCTTTGACCACTTCCTCCCTGAGTTCGATAAACCTTGGGTAATCCACTTAAGGAAAACTTGCTGCTGTTCTACAAACCTCTGCACTTGGAGGCCTAACAACTATCTACAATAATAGAAGTGTGTAGACATCATCCAACACAACCTCAATGACCAAGGATATTTAGTACAAACAACATGAATGTATAGTTCCGCAACTGAATCACATATTCAATGATACATGTCAGATGTTTATACAAGGAGAACTTAATAACTTTATGAATACAATGGGAAATATCATCAAACATCATTGCCTCTAGGGCATATTCCCAACGTCATCATCATATTTGTTGTTTCCACCATGTGGTGATGGTGGTGGCGGGGGTAATGGCGGTTGTGGTGCGATGGATTCACCTTGGGGCGGCCCACACGCTCCCAACAGTTATTGGTGGTGACTGGTGGTAGCGACGACGACGGCTGGCTTCCGAGGTGGTAGCTGGATGATCAAGGTGGCATCGGTGTGCCCCGCAAGATGAATTTGGGTCTTCGACCATGTCAAGGGCCAGCTGTGGCATTCTGCAAGGGTCTTGTGTTCGTCGGCTCCCTGAGGTTGAAAGGAGGGTTCATGTCATCGCACCCTGGCAACACCGAAGCAATCCGGACCCCGATCACGGCATCGTCCATTGGATTGTTGTGCATTGTACGGTTCGCCGGTTGTATGAGAGTGCCCTTGGCAACATCCTTCAACTCGCCACCGGCAACTTTATGGAGCAGTAGGCAAGTAGCATCCTGAGTCAAAACATGTTGGGCATCATGAGGTGGCAGTCATCAAAGGCACATAAAGGAGATGAAGTGGAGTAACCAATTAGTTACCTTGGTGAGGATGTTGAGCTCGGATAATGTAGAGACACAACTGGTGTCGGCAGTAGGCCTATCATCAGCATTCTCCTGTGGTGGTGAATTATGAAGCACCACCGTCGGCGACTGCGGCATGGTATTTTTGGCGGGAGTTGTAGGGGGCAGCTGTGCGACCAGCTCTTGTGGATGCGCCATGGCGATGGTGGCCGGCGCGGTCACCAAGTCCGGCGACGTGTTAACGTTGATGCTCGAGTTGTTGCCTATGAAGCTGGGTTGCTGTATCGGCACCTCTCGACCTGCCGCATTCCAAGTAGCTAGCCCCTCGAACAACCCAGGGGGGATAATCACGCGGAGCTTCTCTTCCACTAACCTGTCCATAGTGTTTTTGTCCACTTTTTCCTCTAATGTCTTCACCTTCAACTTCAACTCTTCAACCTCTGCTTTATTTTGAGTCGCTGACTGGTCCTTCCTCTCCCTTCTCTTATTTGTGTCCTCTTTGTAGTACTCTACAAACTTCATGCTCATACTAAAGCCGGACACACGGCCAGATGAGGACGGTGGCAATTTCTTGTCCCTCTTCTTGTAAGCGTTCGTTGCCCTATTGAAAACCATGTGCCATGGTCCGCCGTCGAATCCTGGGACGATGAGTCACCAGTAGCATTCAATTCCTTCTCCTTTAGAGACAAGGAGAGGTGAACCCATGCATTTAGATTGTTGGCTTCATTATTTTAATCAGAACTCTTGAGAGATCCGCGGTAAATTTCTTACCAGCTCGTCCTCAAAGGCCTTCACCTCTGGATCATCGGTGATGAACTCCCCTGTATTCGGGTCCAGGTAGTAGCGGGCCCGGAAAAAGTTCCTTAGCTGTAGGTCCGTGATTTTATGCCATGGGTTGTCTTTACCCAGGCGTTCTAGCTCGGCGTCCTCCTTGTCCCAAATGGGCTGTTTCCCTCTGTATCTATCACTTCCAAGCCAGTGGTTACCTATGTTTTGATCTCGCATATTCTTTCCCCACACAGTCCATGCTTTAGAGTTAGCGGAAGCTAACTCCGCATTGAATATCTTGAACTCTTCTTCGTCGAGCATCGGATTTTTCCTACTTATAAGCTCCCAACTTTCACCTTTGTCAATGTTGTTCCTTACCCAGGGTTTCTAGCTGCTCAAGGTGTTGCTCATCTTTGTCAATTCTAGTTTGTTCACCAGGTTCTTTCTCTCCAGGTTTCTGAACTGCTCTGGGAATGTGTATCATTTGTGAAGCTTCTTAAGGAGGTTCTTAACAAAGCACGATTGGCAGCACTTCAGATGTGATTCGTGTTGATCGACATTCTTTCTCGGACGATGCACCCGAGTTGCATGCCGTACCCTTTGGCAATCAACAAAAGCGCAATGCTTGGCCAATTTGTGTGACCTCAGTGAACTCATCACAGACGTTGGCGAGCACTTGCGGCTTCCGATCCTTATTCTCCTTCTTCTTCTTATGTATAGCGGTCGGGTTGCCGCTACCGCCATCCGTGCGCTCGCCGCCATCGGTGGTGGTGTCACCCTCCTCGTCGCCTTCACTAGTTCCGTCGTACTCATCATCGTCCCCCTCGTAATCTAGATCTCCCTTGTTGCCCCTAGCACCTCCGACGGCGGTCGCTGGTGGTGGTGTCATTCTCATCTCTTCCTCCGCCTCCTCATGCTCTTGGACGCCCCCCAGAATGACTTGTTGGCCTCTCAGGCTTGATATTCGACGCTCATGTGCTTTGAAGGGTTGGGCTCGTCGTTGGCCGACATGTTTGCACTTTATAAAAAAGGCAAAGAGTTAGCACAAATATCGACCGAAAAATTCGGCATGACCTTTGCTAATTTTTGGACCTACGAGTGCCCATTTCTCAACCAAAACAGAAGTGAATCAACATTTCAGGAGAAACGGGCAACTCAATTGAAATCCCTGCAAGAAAAAACAGCCCCAGCCACAGAGACAACCCCATTGACCCCATCCATCATTCACACACAAAGAAAATAGCCCCATCCATCATCGTCGCCTTCGCTTCCATCATCCATCATCAATCAGATACATCATTAAACAGCAGAAGCACCATATCATATACATAAACAACAGCAGCACCATTTCATATACATAAGGAGCAGCAGCACCAATTCAGAACAGCAAAACCATTTCATAGCATGCATAATTAGTGTTATATGAGCACATGGCTAATTCATAGTAGCAACACCAATTCAAAGTAGCAACACAATTTCGCAGCATGCATAATTAGAGTTATATGAGCACATGGTTAATTCATAGTAGTAGCACCAATTCACAGCAGCAGAACCATTTCACAACTTGCATGATTAGAGTTATATGAGCACATGGTTAATTCATAGCAGCAGCACCAATACAGATTGTTATCATACTTATGAAATAGAGTTAAAAATATATATGAGCACCTCTAACAAGTGTATATGAGCACAAGACATATGAGCACAGGAGCATCTGAGCACCTCTAAGGTTAAAAAGACCACCTTCTTCACAGGGCAAATATCTGTGCAAACAATGAGTACACACAGATGCAATGTTGCAAAGGATCATCAAATGAATTGACATGTATGAATTGTGTTACACCAAGTCAAATCATTATATTATACCAAGTCAAATCATTATATTACACTACTAAAGAAAGATCAAAACCATGGACTATGGTTGCAATAAAGAAACCATGGATTGTGTATATGCTGTCTAGGATGTAATGATAATAATAGTGTTGTGGACTTAGGGAACCAGTTTCATTTTGTATATGTGGAGCCTAACTTCTATTAGTCGATCATCATCGAGAGATTCAACATTTTCACTACAGAGAGAAACCATAGCCTTCTCCCTGAATTGATTCCTTTTTCTGCCGGCTATTAATCGCATGCAGCACTATATATTTCAGGAACTTTCATGGAACCAATGCTACTACAAACAATATATCTCTAATACCTAAATCCTACCAAAGTGCTCTCAAAGATCCACATTGGTTTCATGCCATTCAATCATAATATGATGCATTTATTCAGAATGATACATGGGAGCTTGTCCCTAGGCCACCCCACTACAATATAGTATCAGTAAAGTGGATTTTCATACACTGAAAACAACATTATTGACTCAGAATATGGCCTGAACAAGCTACTCTAAATCAACCTATGTACAAAGCCTAAACTGAATCAACCTTTGTATAAACCCTAAACTAAATCCAGGGGAAGAATCAGTGGCCAGGGAGGCTAGGGGAAGGATGCAGCAGATGGCGAGGTGGCTTCTGGTGGCGGTGGCAAGCAACGACCGCCGTGCACTGCCCTTCACACGGATCCTGCTACGGACGGGCTCTGGTGGCTCCTCCTCCTCCTCGGGCTTCGGCGGATCCTCCTCTATGGGCTCCGGTGGCTCCTCCACCTTGGGTTCCGGAGGCTCCTCCACCTTGGGCTCCGGCGGCTCCTCCTCCTCCATGGGCTCCGATGGTAGGGGCAATCGAGAGATAGGGTTCGTGGGGCACGAGTGGTTGGGGAAATTAGAAATGGGAAGGGGAAAGGGTAAGTGGCGAAGCGGTTATTTGGCTAAGTGCCAAACTTCTGTGGCACATCCCACATATATGCACCACAGAAGTTTGGCACTTAGTCAAATAAAAGTTGTGCCCTAGCTGTGACACGGAACGTTTGATACCCTAGTGGTATTGTCTAATTTTATAGTTGATTGTTTCCCTGGGTAAACCAGGTTCAAATCCTGGTTGTCTCCTAATTTTTATTTTTTAAAGTAATTTTAATTATGTTAAATCATGCAAGAAGTACACACATCATTATATTATTCTCAAAACCCCAATCATATACATCAATAGTTGTATTCATATACTCCCTCTGTTTAGAAATATAAGATGTTTTAGGTTTGTTAAGGAAATGTATCTAGACATCTTTTAGTGTATAGGTTCAAATGAATCTAGACACTAAAAGATGCCTAGATACATCTCATTCACAAACCTAAAACATCTTATATTTTCAAACAGAGGGAGTACATGATTATATTATTCTCAAAAAACCACGAATCATATACATCAATATAATTTTAGTTGAGCTAGCCTCTCTTCACAATATTCTTGCCCTTTTTCTTCGCGGTTGAATACTTTAGCCCGGGAACCTTGAGATTTCTTCTCGTGAACGGACAACCTTTAGTAGGTAGTGTGGTCTTCCTTCTTACTATAGTAGTAGGCATGTTGAAGTACTTGTCGAATTACTCTTCGATCTTTGGATCACTATTCTTATAGAAGTCTTGCTCGTTGGGAGATCCTTCCATTTCGATGATGCTCCTCTTGCCCCTCCTCACTACAACACGACTGGGCTTTCTCGGGTCGGTAATAAAGAAACATTGATCAACTTGGCTAATGAGTACCCATGACTCATTTTTCGTGGAGGCGTTCTTTGACGACTTGGCATCAGGTATAACGCAGGTGGTGAAATACCGGCCTTATTTTTCGAAGTTCTTGGCCCATCTAACACGGAACATCGGTACTAGCTCTCCATAGTAGTCGAGCTACCATATCTCCTCGGTCCTTCTGTAGAATATTTCCATGATAGTAGTGTCGTCATCGTCGAAGGACGTCATAGTTACTCCTAAGTTTTGATATTCGCTATTCATATCATTTTCCTCGGTGTATAATCTGTAAACGTTGGTGTCATATGACTAATAGGTCTTTACGTTATGCGTTGGGCCCTGTGACAAGGAGAATATGAGTTTTTTCTCTTCCGTAGAAGGCGTCTGCGGAAATTGTCCGGCAGCCTTTTCTTGAACCAACCTGTGAAGCTGGAGTTGTGCTCTCTTGTTACGTCTCCTTTCTTCTTCGGGTGGGCCCGGTCCATGTACTCCTGCTCGATCATGCTTTTGTGCTCTTCTACCCAAGGGCTGACCAATTCAATGTGTTGTAGCACGACTCGATGTGCCCTGCCAAAGTTGACGTGCCGATTAGCAATGCCGACATGCAGTGAGTGGCCCTCGCGGTGTCCATACCCAGGAAGCCTGACGAGGTGCTTCTTGGTGGGTATTCCAACATCCTCGCTCTCAATAGTTAGATAGTTCAGGCAGAAGGAGATGCACTCATAGATCAGAAAGCCCTTGGCTATTCTTCCATCTGGACGGGACTTGTTGCGAACGAACCCTTTGATGACACCGTTCAGCCTTTAAAATGGCATCATGTTGTGCAGGAATGTCGGCCCGAGCTGGATGATGTCATCCATGACATGGACAAGCAGATGCACCATGATGTCGAAGAATGTGGGCGGGAAGTAAATCTCGATCTCTCATAGTATCACCACAATCTCTTCATGTAGCCTGTTGAGATGCTTCATGCCGATCGACTTCCTAGAGATGACATTGAAAAAGTTGCACAGGCCAAACAGCATCTCACGGACGTGCTCGTCCATTATCCCTTGTATCGCAACTGGAAGTATCTATGTCATCAGCACGTGACAGTCGTGGGACTTCATATCGCTGAACCTCTTCTTCTCTATGTCGAGATATCTTCTTATATTTCCTGAGTAACCGTGAGGAACTTTGACTCCTAGGAGGAACCTAAAAAACTGCTCGATCTCCTCCTGACATAGAGTGAAGCAGGCAGCACGAAGCACAACCACCTCATTCTTCTTAACCCTTTTGCAGAGACCTTGAGTCCCTTCCGTCTGATCGTCATCATCATCACTATCAGGGTAATGAAGCTCCTTCTTGATGCCAAGCAATTCCAGGTCGTTTCTTGCTTTCAGCCCATCCTTGGTCCTATCCCGCATGTTAAGCAGAGTGCCAAGCAAACTCTCGGTAACGTTCTTTATGATGTGCATTACATCAAGGCTATGAGGTGTGTGGAGGACCTTCTAGTATGACAGGTCCCAGAAAACAGACCACACTTTCCATACACCCAGAAGAGGCTTTGTCCTCGGTCACTTCTTTCCTGGCGCAGGGCACTCTTCCCAATTATTCAGAAGCTCCTTGATTTCTTCGCCGCTCCTTGGACACGGGGCTATTTTGAGCTTGTCTTTACCATTGAACAGGTCACCGCATTTTCTCCATGGGCGATCCATGCGAAGCCACTTTCGAGTCCCTTGGAACACAGTTTTCAAAGACTTGGGATCCTTTGGTAGATAGAGATGCGGGGTCTTATCCATGCACTTGACACATGCATTGTGTCCGTGGTTCACTTGGGACGATACATATGTGTAACGAGGATAGTCCTGCACCATCGTGAGCAACACGGCTCCAGAGGGAAATATTCTCTAGTTTAGGCGTCCCACGTACGGGCTGGCGTCTCCCACAACATGGCTAACTCCTCTTTCAACAGCCCGAGATAAAGATGCATATCGATACCTGGTTGTTTTGGCCCCTGAATAATAATGCTCATGTGTACATACCTTTGCTTTGTTCAGAGCCATGGGGGGATGTTGTATGTCCATACAAAGACGTGCCAGGTGCTATGCATGCAACTCTAGTTGCCAAAAGGATTGAGTACATCAGTGCTCATACCCAGCCTGACATTCCTTGCATCGCCCCGAACTCTTCAAACTCGATGTCCAATGCATTCCACTGGCTAGCGTCTGAAGGGTGTGTCAGGATGTTGCCCTTCTCTAGATCATCTTCCGGTTTCTCCCTTTCTGCGTTCCATTTCATGAGCTTTGCTTCCTTAGGATCTACGAAATATCGTTGTAGATGGGGAGTGATAGGAAAGTACCATACCACTTTTCGAGGAACTTTCTTGTTCCCTCTCTTGTATCGTCCATGGCCGCACACCGAACATGTGGTTCTCTACATGTACTCATTATGATAAAGTGCGCAATCGTTGATGCATTCGTGGTATTTAACGTGCGGTAGGTCAAGAGGGAACACGATTTTCTTGGCCACCTTGATACTTGTTGGCAATGTGTTCCCCTTAGGAAGACGATCGTGCCAGAATTCCATATTAGCATTGAAGCTCACGTCAGTCCATTTGTGTTCCGCCTTCATCTCTAGATCCTTGAGCGTTACATTAAGGCGTATATCCTTGGGCCGACACCTAGGATACAATGGAGTCATCCCGTCTATCTCCATTTGCACCAGCTTAGCTTTCTCTCTGGCCGCAACTTTGGCGTTGCTCGTCTCCTTGAGGAGAAGTTCTTGAACATGAGGGTCCTGCAACGTCGAAGTTAACAGTGTCTGGGTGTTCGCGTCTTCTCCTTCTTCATGATGGCCATGCCCGTCGACAGATCCTTCTTCTTCATGATGATCATGCCCGCCGGTATATTCTTCATCATGATGACCATGCCCGCCAGGAGACTCTTTGTCTTCTCGCCTGCCCTCGTCTTCATGATGACCACCACCATTTGCTGTCGGCTCCTCATCGAAGTCGCGCATGAAACCACGCATGAGCAGGTGATCCTCCAATTGACCAGAATAAGGGTCGATCTAGCGCTAGAGTTTGCATGTTTGACATGGACATCTTTTCTAGGTATTGTTGTTCCGAATCATGTCCGCCTTCGTGTCTTTCTTATACCTAGAAACTCGACCATCGCTCATCGTGACGACCATGGTTGCCTGCACGATATACATGTGTAGATCAAAAGTGAGAGTAGGTTAATTATAAACCACACCTTATGCACACACACATGCATGGTTGCCGGAAAAATTTGGCACGACCTTTCCTAAAAGTAGGACATGGGTGGTGCGAAAATTTGCCGAAATGGAAATGAATCAACATTTCAGCAAACATCCATGCACCACAACGGGGGCAAACAAGAAACAACAAAAAACTTCTTCCCATGCAAAAATTCATGCATAGCGACAAGCTTCACCTACAAAACATTTGCATATTCATGGCAAATTAATCACCTAGTAGATTCAATACCGAGTCGAGACTGCAATTTACAGAATGTGGACGAATAGATCTATACAAGTTTGAGAGATAGTGGTGGACAAATAGAGATGTGGAGGAGAAAACTAAGTGTGCTTTAGATATACAATTTGTAGAGAGGCTTTCCCTAACCAATCTATCAACTATAGTAGGTTTAAATACAACAAAATGGAGAAAATTATGGGCACAATGGGGTGGAAGAGAGGAGGAAGACGAGCTGGGAGGAGAGGGGAATAAGGATGTGAAATGGGTGGTGGTAGGTAGAGGGTTGCAAAAGTAGCCACCTTTATGCACGTCTGGACACCGAGATCTGTGGCGCATATGGTAGATATGCGCCACAGAAGTTCACACTTCTGTGGCGCATATGTCCATATGTGCCACAAAAGCTTTGTCAGAGTGCGGTCAAACCGGACAGGTTGTGGGGCCCACACCCATATTCTGTGGCGCATATCTGGACATGCGCCACAGAAGACATAAATTCTATGGCGCATATCTAGACATGCACCACAGAAGGTTGGTCAGAGCGCAGTCAAAGCGAATCTGTTCTGGGTCCCATGCACTACTTTTGTGGCGCATATGGCTATATGCACCACAGAAGTTTGGTAGCCCAACCCCGGGTGGGGGTCCCACCATACTTCTATCGCGCACTGTTAAAGCCCATGCGCCACAGAAGTACCATAGCCACTGGACAACTTTTGTGGCGCATGATCAGCACCATGCGCCACCGATGTTCTGTCTATCTATAGATGTTTTCCTAGTAGTGCGCAGGAATTCATCGACCTCAGCAACATCGACACTGAATATACAACCTCATCAAGTAGGGGGACACCGATGCTGGCCACCGACGCTCGGCGGTGTAGCTAGGGTTTCTATGACGGCCACCGACACCAACGACCATTCTAGTGTTAGAATCTATGTATGAACTATGCAATGTCTGTATGAACTAAGTGTTTAAGTTTGATTTTGTAAAGGTCCCAACCTTTAATAAGGTAGAGATCCCTGTGTTTACAATTCTAGTCCCTGGATCAATATCTAGCATCCACAGTTCAGATGTAATATCAATAAACAAAGGTCATAATACAACTTTATAACCAGGAATAAAGTAATTCATTACATCTTACATAGCTCATTTGGCTATCTCATTACAATGCAGCAGAAATAACTATAGCATGGAGTCCTTCATCTTCAAAGTGCCACAGGCAATCATGTTGGTTGTAGACCTGTAATCCTAATCAACACACTTCACTAACATCAAACAAACCTGCAACATAATAAGTTGCAGCCACAAGGGTCAATACATTTGAATTGTATTGGCAAGTTTCACTACTATGTACAAATAAGTGGATCCTATCAATACATGCATATTTGGCTAAGTAGGGTTTAGGCTCATTTGTAGAAAGCAATATAGTTTTATCCTATCTTTTCAAAATAGTTTTGATCTTTTGACAATCTTTCTGAACTCCTTTGAAAACTCCAAGTGCTTCTAATCCCTTGTTGACACCATCAAGTTTTACTTTGAGAAATTGGAATGTCGAGATCTTCCATAGCTTCAGGCCTTAGTTGCTCAGAGTTGTCCGTAACCGGGGACAAAGCTAAGTACTTAGAATTTGATCTTCTGCAGAAGTTGTACACTTTACCCACATGACACAATCTCGTCTTGACGCCACCAATGGCCCCTGGATAAGTACACACCAAATGGAGTACCGGCAGATCGAGAATGTGACAAAGTCTTTCCATAAAAGTCGTCCCATTACACAATGCTAGCTTGTCTACAAGGCACCAATGTAAGGATATATTTCCAATACACAATTCTAGTTAACCTAAAGATGCCAATGCAAGGGTCTTCCACTATGTAGTTGACTAAGCCAGAGCCCATTTAGCATGTGGCTGTAAGCCATCATTTGACGAGAAACATGTTCAATCTCTAAGTCCTTGGGTGGTTTTCTTCTAGTGGACATACAAAAAGATAGCCATATAAACATGGTTCCCTTTGTTGCCACCTTGTCCAAAACTTGAGTATCCTCTTTCCACCCAGGTGGTTCATTGAGTACTTGTTTTATTACATAAAACATATATTTTTCCAACACTTCATATAATCATGATATGACATTCCACCCCAAGTCTATAGCAGGGCTAAGCATACTACAACTACAATGTTTTCACTAAGGGAGATATATGGATATCCTAATAGGACATAGCATAGCAAAGTAATATAATAGTCCTATCATGCATAATACAAAATCCACTAAGTGTAATGAAAATAGTAGGACATGGATTATAGTGTCACTTGCCTTTTTAGTAGAGAATATTGGTTCACTCCTTTATCTTGTAAATATCACACTCTTCAAACTTCACTACAATTCAATCAAGCAAGCACATATTCAAACTAACATTCAAACAATTCACCACATAAAATAATAAAAACAAGGCAATGCATGCAAGCATGCAAAAGATGGTTTTATTTGGAAAAGTGGTTTCTATTAGGCTCTAAACATTTTAAAGCTCATATTGGTCATTTAAAAAAGTGGTAAAACTATTTAAATTCAAGTTGGTGAAAATGGCCATTTAAATCATTTTGTTTTGCTAGAAATGATTTAAATCAAAGTAATAATTCCTAGGGTTAGTCAAATATATTTTTAAACAAAAATGTTAGTGTTTTTATGGTCAAGTGTTTATTATTAAAACCATTTGCAAAAGGTTTTACTTATAAACCATTTTTGTACCAAAGCAATATTTTATTTGTTAGAAATGCCTTTAAACAAAGTAATAATTCTCAAAAGGTTTTACTCAGAAAGCATTTTTAATTTTCAAAAGTAATAATTCATAATACTTGGTGTTTTGGGTCAGAGAGTTTAATTCCAACCATTTTCAAAAGGTTTTACTCAGAAAGCATTTTTAAAACATAATCAATTTTTTATTTTAACTAGAAATTCTTTAATTCAAAGATTTATTCTTTAGCATCACAAAATATGTTTTTAAATCCAAAAGTTGGTTTCTATGGTCAGTAGGTTCAAAAAAATCCTTTTACCAAAGATTTTACCCGCAAAACATTTCTAGAATAATTTTTATATTCAAATTATGCCTACACAAGTTTCTGCAAAAAAAACTAAGTTTACAGAAGCAATTTACTAAACAAAGTACCTGGATGGAAAGTATTTGTTTTGTTGATTCCATTGATATAAAATTTGCAAAATTTGGACGTGTGGATCAAAAGTTATGAATTTTACAAACTCTAACATCTAATAGAAACTTTTCTGTTTTTAAAACAAAACTCAGGCCACGTGGCGTAATCCTATTGGAGGGTAACGCTTCGTTTGGATTGAGATATACTCTCCACATGATCTCATTTAAATCGCATGACATAGATCATCGCATACCCCTTCGATTAAGACTCTATCGTATCCACTGGATCATCATCCAACGGTCCACAGCGCACCAACCATAGATTGGCGGCGCTGGCAGCGGCGAGTGGCGGCGACGCGGTCAGACGAGGTCGGAGCCGGCGTTACAGGAAGCGCGGAAGAGAGTGAGGATGCTCACCAGACTCGCAGGGGTGTAGCGATGCTCAACGTTGCCTCAGTTGGCCAAGGGGCGCATGGACGCGTTGCTGATTGCTCGCCGGAGTTTTTGGCGGTGCCAGGTGCTTCTGTTCGTCGACGGGGGTGAGGTTATAGGCTACCAGAAGGCAAAAGGGAGGATGTGTTAGATGCGAGCGAGTGTGGCGATCACGGTAGCTTCATCGAGAGGGACAAGGGTGGACGGAAACTACTTGGAGAGTTCGTCGGAGTTGAACAAGTTCTTGGTGGCGCTCGGGTGACATCGAAGCCGAGCATCTAGCGCGCACGGGGGCGATCTGGGGCTATGGGAAGATGCGCCTGACGATGGGGAATAAGACAGTGGGTGCCAGGGAGTGGGAGGTGGCCGGAGTTGCCGGTATTTGGCCGGAGAGTTCGTCGGAGCCGAGGGTGCTTGGGCTTGCAATTCGTGCAGCCTCGTGGCTGAGGGGGAGCGGTGTCTGGGGGAATGGAGAGGGGGCGTGGCTGTTTAAGTGTGCGTCATCGCTGGAGGAATTGACATCGCCAATAACTCGAATTAACAAGGATTGAACCGCGGCAGAATGGCGAGGTGTGATGGGGAAAGCAGTCATGAGGTTGATGGCCGCTGTAGTGCGGTTGTTGCCTGTGAGAGAGAGAGAGAGAGCATGTGGGGGCCAGGCGTTAGCAACATTGCGGGGGCGGACGCGTGTGAGGAAAAACGGTTCGCGGGGAGGAAAGGTGGGTTTAGAGTTGGGCTGGACTAGGCTTTGTCTCTGGGCTGGGTTTTGTTTTTTTATACTAAACCTTTTTCTTTTTCCTTTTCTATTATTCTGTTTTGATTATTGTTCAAATAATTCAAACACCATTTGAATTCAAACCTTAACCAAACTTGAGTATATTTTTAATATTGTTTATTAACATATTCCAAAGTCCATTTTAGAATATTTCTTTTATTCTTTTAGGGCATATTAATTATTTAAAATAGTCCCTTGTCTTAATTCAAATAAGGTTTTAATTATGCTTTCAAACTTTATTTGAATTCTAAATTTTACCAAACCTTTTTCAGTAGGTTTTATCAAAAAAATCACTTTGAATTATTATTGAAAATACTTAATATTTTTAATGTTCATTTAAATTGGAAATTTACTTTACTTAAATAAAATCGGATATTAATAAATCCTTATGATTTTATTTAAATAATCCTTTACTCTTTTTATTAAACAAAAATATTTCATTTCATTTGTTTGGCCAAGATTTAATTTGGCTTTTTAAAATAGTCCTTATTTATTTATTTATTTCTTCCTTTGCTTATAAAATCCATATCTTTTTATTTAAGGATCCAAAAATGGTGATTCCAACTTTTATAATTTTATTTATTATTTGTTTATCTTTTTAAATCTCTTTAGGATTTTATTTGTTCAAAATGGGTTTTGATGTTTCCATTTGGGATCAAAAAGTTTCTTTTCACCCTAAATTTCATCAATTATTTATTTTGTTTATTTATTTTTCACATTTCAAAAATTGGAAAATTTTGGGATGTGATAGATTTTAATGTGTTTTCGTTTTATTGCAATGTGTTTGATTAAGTGTCTAGCCGAAGTTTAAATTTAGGAGTCTAAATAAAGGGGATCGAATCCAGCAGCCGAAGTTTAGAGGAGCAAACATATAAGAATCGATGAACAGTGCGCCGAATTCGGCTCTAACATTAAGAGGATCGGTTAGAGAAGCTCTTAGGTTGTTAATTTCACCACCTTAATATGAGGTAAGTATATATATATATAAATCATTAGAAGGTTTAGATGTTATAGTTTTTAATGGTATTAAAATATTTTATGTATTTTATATGTATACTTCAAACTTTTCACCTAAGGATACATCGAATGCTTTATCAAACTACCTCACTGACCATGGTGTTGGGTTCGACTCATCGGGGATAATTACATTACGAATATCTGATCAATAATGTCTTTTTCCGCTGAATCCTTGCTTTAGTGAAATTTGTCCACGAATCATCTTAATCGAAAGGGAAAATTGCGGTGACCCAGCATACCACTGCATGTGTAGTACACTATAGTCGTTGATATGACACCCACAGAACA
The DNA here is from genome assembly GCA_023614405.1 of Avena insularis. Taxonomy (NCBI): domain Eukaryota; kingdom Viridiplantae; phylum Streptophyta; class Magnoliopsida; order Poales; family Poaceae; genus Avena; species Avena insularis. Next base: position 361,920,316 of record CM042697.1, read on the forward strand.
CTGTTCCGTAAATATCACATCCCTCAGAGTGGTACAACAGAAACATTGCGGGTCCATATTACAAACATACACACATTATTATTATTACAATAACAGAAGTTCAAGACTTCAAAAGATTCAACTTACAAACCAAATATAAAGTGTTTCAGCGGAATATTTAAAGTGACTACTTAAACTCCAAAATTGAGCTCAACAACATATTGTTATATATGGTTCATGTTGTTCAGCTCAATTGGCTCCTAGAACTATGGTACTATTCGGAATCTTGGTGCTCTCCTCCGTAGACAACATTGTAGTCCACCCCTTCTACGTCTCCATACATATTGGTCTCTTCATAAAAAACCTCCTCTTGGCTTTCGACTGCATACATTGGAGTTTCTTCGGGATCCTCAGAGTCTAAGCAGGGGATCAAACGAAAAGGTGAGTAACAGCGTTACCTAGCAAGTTCATTATATGCAAGGTGGGAAGTTTGATGCTCTATCTACTACCTCGGACTATAAGTCCTTGGCACTATGCAGTTTTCGTAAATCTTTCTTCAAAGATTGATTTTATTATGAAAATATATGACCATCAGCCTTTGCAGGTTGACCAGAACTTTCATGGAGTTCCTTTCCTGCCGCGTTCGTAGCTCCTTCCTGGAACAGGGCGTAACAAATTACAATTCTTACACTCTGTAGAGGTGTGTTACTTTACCCATGAGAGATCAACTCCTTGTTGCACAACCGGGCGTACTTTCCCGTCCACAATTCCATGATGTGGGGCCTAGTAGTTGGTCCAAGCCAATCACTGCCCTCTCCGCGACCCCATATGTCTGCATGAACCTTCGAGGCTAGCTCACCTCTGTTAAGCCTCCTTCTGGGCAGGCTAAAACCTTGATGAGTTCCCAAAGACTCTATGAACTGGTGATGCCCTGGCAAGTGCCATATCAAATGGACTTAACCACTAAAAACCAATCATAGATAATCTAGACACCAAAAGTGTGGGGCATAAGGGTTCCCACCCATATGTTGGATCCACGCAAGGAATCACAATGTCACGTTAAGGTCGTCTTGCCTCCATACGAGAGGAAAAGGATACAACTGACTTCTCCGTCCCATTCCAAATCTCATGTCTAACACATTATATACGGCGCTAGAATCACTTATGTCATGGGTTGTTAAGTTCCTAGTTGATTATCACTGTAGCAAATAGAAACTTAAGTTCTATTGCTCCTTCCTATCATCACTTAGGATGATATCAACAATTTATTTATTTGAGAAAATAATATTTTCTTCCCTTGAAACATAGATGATAACACACAATTTGCAAATACTTTCATAAAGACTCTTCAAAGGACATGAGCAAGTGATGAACTTGCCTTGTGATTGCAAGGTAGTGAAGCCGGATGCTGGCACTAGACCTTCAGCTTCTATGTCTACAAAACATCATTATTGCCCGGTAAGGACAATATTTAAAGAAGCAAAATGACTATGCATAGTAATGTAATGCATTATGTATCATTTATTTTTTCTTTGTGTGTTTTACCCATTTACTTTAGTTTCAAGAATTTCTTTAAATAATAAAGGATTTCCTTTAAAAAATAATCTTTAATAGTTTTTGAATATTATATTTGCCATTATATAAGATAATAATTTATTTTTAAAATTTAAAATTTAATATAAATACCTACATTTATTCATTTAATAATTCTTTTAAGGATTAATATTTAAATAAAAGAATTTATTTTTAACATTTATTTAGCATTTTTCTTAAATTCTATGATAATAATATATAATAAAAGTGATTTTTATTTATTTTTATCCTCTTTCTTTAATTTTATAAAATTCCATAAAGCATAATTATATTATAAAATTCTTGACCAAAAATTATATACATAAATATTTATTCCTTAATTTAATTAAATAGGTTGGATTATAATGAATCCAAAAATATATTATTTGTAATTTTTAAACTTCTATTTTACTTTTAGAAATTTTATTTAACTTCTAGGGGTATTTTGGTCTTTTATTAATTATTACATCTTCTTTTAAGTTTTGGGTTGGTTCCATTGGGCTTATTGGGCCAATTTGTCCCAAGTGACCTTGACCAAAAGGACACCTCGAAGGGTTCTGGCCCTACTGGCCCACTCCCTCGGTTCCTCTCTCTCGTCCTCATCTCCTCTCCTCCTCGACCCGTGGGTTCTTTGGCCGGTCGCCGTCGTCGATGCTCGCCACCAGCCTCTTGGCATTGTCGTGGTGCAGGGTGGGGTTGTCGACTATGCTTGTCCATCTCCTCCGCTTCGATTTGACTTTGGAGCCCTCCTATGGCCAGGCTAGCCCCGTTCCCGAACCCTAGGGTTTGGGTTTGGTGCTGCCACTGTCGCCGCTGATCCTCCCATGGTGGCGTGCGATGTTGTGCGCTATTGTGGCCACCGCTATGGCTGGTGCGGGTTGCAGCGCCCCTGGGTGCTTCCTGTGCCAGTGAGTTATGCCTCTATGAACCCTAGTGCATCTAGCTACCTCGAGTCCCTCTGTGTGCATCTAGTGGCCAATCTATATTCTGTGTTTGCACTGATACTAGGGTTCATCCCTGTTGCTGGTAGAATGATGTTATGGCCTAGTAATGATGCTTGGTGAGAATTAGTGTTCAATTGATGCTAGTGTTGGTATGATGTTAGTGGTTCATCAGATGTTAGTGTTACATAGTGTTGCCTCTGGTTGAGTATATGGTGGCTTAATGTGTTCATATGTTATCAGTATCTTGGTACTGATAGTAACTCTGTTAGTGATGATTCACTGCATTAGTATTTGTTGGCTTTCCTGTTTATCCATAATCTGAAATTTATTCAATAGAGTCTGATGATTCTTTGAAAATGAATGGATAAATATTGTATGATCTCTGAGTATGGTCTCATGGAAATGATATATATTGATTTGCTAGTTCATTTATAAAAGCTAGACTATCTGGTTGTCTTAGCTTTAAGATTATTTGTTATGAAACCATCTTTGAATGGTACACAAATTGATCTTGTTGCTAGCTTCAATTATGGTCATTACTGGAAACTTGATGGATGCTTAATACTAAGTTGGAAAGTTTACTGATTGTTCATGCCTATGATGCTAGTCTGAGGCTTTAGGAACTAGGTTCCTATGTTGCTGTCATTTCCAAGATTTACTAGGGCATCATAGTTTCTTACTAGATCTTGGATCCTGGTTGGTTAAGTTAATGGATTTATTGGTAGCTTATAAGATCTGAGGTGCTACTCCTTCTGGGAGATGTGCCCAGATCTTGTAAGAACAAATGATAGAATATAGAAGTTGCCTTTGATATCACCAATTCTATGAAGTTGGTATGAGAATTTGGTGTTTTTGATATAGTTTGATTCTGATCTTTATATTTAAAACCTCTAGGATAGATTCACCCCACTAGGGTTATCATTGAGAGGTTGTTTCATGAAACAACACATGTTTCTGTTTGGGTAAGATGAATGGATCATGTGGTTGTTTATGATACTCACCACAAAACTGATGATTGTTGTGGATTGTGGTGATGTTGGTGCTGCTGGCTTGATCCTGTCCTTCACCTCCTGATGTTGTTATTGTTTCCCCTGGTTCCTGTGCTTGGCCTTGATCTAGCCTGCTCCTCCTAGCTCCTGTGGCTTGGCCTTTTTGTCCACCTAATTCTTCCTCCTCCTTATGTCACCATCTGGTGATGTTTGGGTTGATCTAGTGTGGAGTTTTGTTTGCTGGTTTGCTGGGCTATGGCTAAGCTTCTGGTTCTAGTGTGATGTGAGCAATGTAGTGGTGCACTAGTGCTAGCCCACGGCTGTGCTTGGTCCTTTTGTTGGTTTGGACTACTGGGCTATGTCGACAGCACACCCATGCAGTTAGGTGACTAAGTTGTTTGTGTGACTACTGCATGGTAATGGATATGCTCAATGAGGTGTTCTACCCTTTTACCTTGTTACCATTAACCTGCCTGGTGAAACTTTCCCCTTTTACTGATTGGGATCATTTGACTTATGGCTTATTTGTTTATGAAAGATTTGATTCTTTCATATTGGTAAAACTTGCCCCTAATGGATTTACTCAATGATGTAAAATTGAGCAATGCAAGTCACTGCTCTCTACTGAGAGTAAAAATTAACAACTTAACTTTTATTTTCTTTTTTGTTTGTTCTTTGATTTGCAGGTACAAGATTTGAAGATTCAAGTTTAGTATAGGTTTTCTTTTTTTAGACAGATGTAATCCTTTGTAATTTTTATTTCATTCTTTTGTAAAGAATTTTGTAATAGTCCAGTAATATGTAAATATTCCTCTTTTTTGTAAATATTCCTTATTGACTTTATGAGTTACATTTTGTAACTTATTCATGGAATAAATATATGAATAAATATTCATTTGTTTGATTGTATTTCATATTTAGAGTTCCTGTTACTATATATTATTTCTTGATTGAAGAATATTACTAAATCTTAACTCTAATCTTTCTAAAATATAATTCAAATCTTTAAGTTTGAATTCAAATTCCTTTCCCCAAAACACACTAATTCATAAAGATCATGTCAAAATTTATAACGATCATTCTCCAAAGCTATTCCTAAACTTAGAGAGTGAAAGAAACTCTGGTCGCTTTAAGTTTTTATTTGGCAAAAAATTTACCCACAATTTTGCAGATGAATGCATGCATATGCACAATTTCCTAAATCTACCATTCGTTTGATCCTAAATGCTGGGATGTTACAGACTTTCCCCCTTAAATTAAACTTCATCCCGAAGTTTGCTGATGTGTACCTGAATAGTTCTGGATAGGCTTTTCTTAAATCATTTTATTTCTCCCATGTGGCTTCTCTCTCAGGATGATGTTCCCATTGTACCTTACAGTACTTGATTGCCCTATTTCTCAACCTTTTCTAGTTTTGTTCCAGAATTTTACAGGGTTTTTGTAGAGGTCCCAACCTGATAAGGTAAAGATCCATGTGTTTACAATGCTAGTCCCTGGATCAATAGCTAGCATCCACAGTTTAAGATGTAATATCAAGAAACAAAGGTCATATTACAACTTATAACCAGGAATAAAAATAATTCATTACATCTTACATAGCTCAATTGGCTATCTCGTTACAATGCAATAGAAATAACTATATAGCATGGAGCCCTTCATCTTCATATGCCATAGGCAATCATTATGGTTGTAGACTTGTAATCCTATTCAACACACTTCACTAACATCAAACAAACCTGCAACATAATAAGTTACAGCCACAAGGGTCAATACATTTGAATTGTATTGGCAAGTGATACTATGGTAAAATAGTGGTATCTAACATCAATATGCATTTGGCTAAGTGTAGCTTAGGCTTGCTTTGCTCAAAATAAGTTTTCCTTATTAGTTGAAAACACTAAGTTTTTGTTTATCAAAATCACCCAAGGAACTACCAATAGACATTGGTGATCCTTTACCCTTGTTCAACCATAAGTTTTTAACTTAGAAATTTGGATGAGGAGACCCTTGATAGCTTCAGTGTCTTGATTCTCAAATTGTCCATTGCCGGGGACACGGCTAAGTACTTAGATTTTAATCTCTCGAGTGGTGGTCCACTTTCCCCAAAAGACTTGACATGCATCGAGACAAGATCTTTCAGAAGCCTTCCCTTAGACCAAATTGACGCGTTCCAACCTATCACCCTACCACCTTCTGTCCATCTGGCTAAGTTATTGCAACCTATATGATCCAGGCAGAGCCCATATTGCCATGTGGCTACACTAGAAGATTCTCAACACTTGACATCTCAAATCTCTTTGTTCCTGGGTGGATTTCCACAAGTGTGATACACAAGGTAGCCATAGATATGTGCCTTGTGTAACCACTCAACATAACCCATTCATAACATTCCACCCAGGTGATTCATTCACATCGTTGTTTTGTTAAGCAAAACACAAGTCATAGACTTTGCGTAATATCATAGCATGAATAATCCACCCTTGTTTTCTACTAGCTAAGCTAAGCATACTAGTAGCAAGAATCTTAACTTAGGGAACATTCTACTAAGGCATCATCTACTAGGATTTCCCAAGGCGTAGCATATATATACTTAGTGAAAATTCCATGCAAGTCCTACTCAAAATATCACTAATGCATGGTTAAAATAATATGACAAAATATATGAAGCACCACTTGCCTTTTTGGTAGATAAACTAGGTTCACTCCTTGATCTTGGAATTGTCACACTCTTCAAAGTTCACTATAATTCAATCAAGGCATAAATTCAAACTAGCATTCAAACAAATCACCACATAAAATAATAAAAACAAAGAAATGCATGCAAGCATGCAAAAGATGGTTTTATTAAAAAGTGTTTTCTAACAAGGTCATAAACATTTCAACACACCTACTGGTCATTTTTGTTTTCCTAGAAATGATTTTATTCAAAGAATAATTTTCTAGTGTTAGCAAAATATATTTCTAGACACAAATGTTAGTGTTTATGGTCAAAGTGTTTAAAACTAATCCATTTGCAAAAGGTTTCACCCAAAACTCATTTTTAAATCATAGCAACATTTTTGTTTTACTAGAAATGCTTTTATTCAAATAAATAATTCCTTATGTTAGTTAAATTTATTTTTAAATCCGAAAGTTAGTGTTTAGGGTCAGAGAGTTCAAAACAAACCATTTGCAAAAGTTTTTGCTCAAAAATCATTTTTAGAGTAGTTTTTATAACCAAAATAGTCTTACAAATTTTTCTGCAAAAACACCTAATTTTTTAGAAGAAAAATACTAAACTAAGGGCATGGTTTCAAAGGCTTCATTTTCCTGATTCCAATGATATAAAATTTGTAATTTTTGGACGTGTAGAACAAAAGTTATGAATTTTTCAAAATCATTCATCTAATATAACCTTTTCTGTTTTTAAAACCTGAACCTGGCCATGTGGCGTGTTCTTACTGGCGCATACTGCTTCGCTCGGATTGAGCAACGTGGACCGTCAGATCTATTGAACATCGCACGACACAGATCACTCTATACCGCTTCGTTTAATGATTCTATCGTGTCTCTTGGATCTAGATCTAACGGACAAAATCGATTTGGCCAGGAACTGGCGACGCTGCGATGGCTGTGTGGCGGCGACGGTCCATCGGCGACATTCCGGTGACTACATAGAAGCAAGGAAGAGTGGGAAGAGGCTCACCGGGTTCGCAGGAGAGCGGAGAAGCTCAACATTGTCATTGACGACGGAGGGGCGCACGGGATTAACGACAGTTGCTCACCGGAGTTCCTTCTTTCGTCAGACACGTGCTGTCATCATCAGGAGCAAGGCTACGAGGAACGCCAAGGCAAAACAAAGGGTGTGTCAGATGCGCGCGAGAGAGGGGAGTATGAGAGTGTCAACAAGAGGGGGAGGCGCGGTCAGAAATTACCAGGAAAGGTCACCGGAGTCGAGGAAGTCCATGATGGTGCTCAGACGAAGACGAAGCCGAGCTTCTGGGGCGCTCGCGTGCAAGCTAAGGCCATGGCAAGATGCGCGAGGTGATGAAGAGCAAGCTCGTGTGAGCCAGGGGCAGTGGGGGTGGTTGTGTTGGCCGGAATTGGCGTCGGAGGGTCGTCGAAGCAGTGGGGTTCGAGCGAGCAATTCTCGCAGCCTGGTGGCGGAGAGGGAGTGGCGAGTGAGGGGAAAGAGAGAGGGGAGAGGGGCGTTTAAGAGAGCATGGTCGGGGAGAGGAATTGTCATGACATTAACGCAAATGGATGACGTGAAATAACACAGAAACGGCGAAGAGAGGGGGAACGGGTCACGCGGGTGAGGAAGAAGAGATGACGTGGAGTGGTTCCATCTCGTCAATGAGTGAGGGGGGTACGATGCGCGGTGAGAAAATGTTTCGCGGGGCAAAGAGAGGGGCTGCCGGGTGGGCTTGCTGTTGGGCTTGCTGGGCCTGGTAGCTGGGTAGGGTTAGATGGGTTGATCCTTTTCTATTTTTTCTTCTCTGTTTTCTTTTTCTTTTTCCATTTCTTAATTTTGTTTTCAATTCAAACTCTCATTTGAATTCACATTTATTTATCAAACCTTTTCCAAACTTTCAGTAGGTTTTTATACTGTTTATTAATGTGTTTAAATAATCCATTTTAGAATATTTCTTATATTCTCTTATGGTTTATTATTTATTTAAATTAAGCATTTGTCTTTATTCAAATAAAATTAAATATGGTTTAAACCCATATAATTTTATTCAAATAATACTTTATTCTTTTTAAGTTAATTAGACAACTTTTAATCCATTTTGGCAATTTCAATTATTTTTTCTTATGATTTAATTTATCACTTTTATTAGGGATTTTGTCTTCATTTAAGTAAAATTGAATATGGTTAAAAGCCCATATAATTTTATTTAAATAATCTTTATTCCTTTATTTTATTTGGATTATCTTTATTCCATTTTCTTATGGATTTTTCCAAGATTTAAATTGTCTTTGCAAATATTTCTTATTTAATTATTTCTTTCTTTATCTTATAAATCCATATCTTTTTATTTATAGATCTAAAATTGGTGATTCCAATTGGTATAATTTTATTTAACATTTGTTTATTATTTTAAATCCTTTTATGATTAGTTTGCTCACAATTTGGTATTTGTTTTTGTTAGGAGATTTATTAGCCTTGGAAATTAATTCCTTTTATCTTATTAAATTCATAAGTTTTTATCCATGGCTCCAAATTGAATGAAACCGATTTCTATGGTTTTATAATATTTTTATTTACCATTTGTGATCATTTAAAAATGTTTGGTGCTGAATATTTATATGGAACAACTCCATAGTCTTGGAGAGATCTTGGAAATGATTTATTCCATTTGGGTTTAGGGTTTTGGTTTATTTTTCCCAAGTGTTTTAAATTCAAGATTCTTTCCGTGCAAGAATGCATTTGATCTTTGAAATATTTTTTTGTTGATTTATTATTCAAATTTTGTTCAAGTAGGGTTTTGATGTTTCCATTTAGAAGCAAAAGTTTCTTTTCACCCTAAATTTTAACAATTGTTTATTTTGTTTGTTTATTTTTCATATTTCAAAATTTGGAAAATTTTGGGATGTGACAGGCTACGACCCTTAAAAGGAATCTCGTCCCGAGATTTGGGAAGGCTAGAGGTTACAAGTTGGCTTCAAGACAACTAGGGTACTACCACCCTTAAAAGATTTTTAAGTAGATTACAACTTGGCTTACATGGTATCTTGATGTAACTTCTTTGGACAGTCGTTGCCATAGTGTCCTTTGTTTCCACATTTGAAACATGTGACAAGGTTGATGTCTCTCATAGGTTTGCTTGTCTTGACTTTCTCCTTTTTAGGACAATGTGATGCATAATGGCCTAGCACTTTGAATTTGTTGCACATCACTTGGCTAATATCTCTTTTTATCTTTGGCATCACTATTTCTTGTTTGTTTCATTGGCTCTTCTTCTCTTATGGACATTCATTGGCATATTGTCCCATCTCTTTGCAATTGTAACATTGCTCCTGTCTAATGTCTTTCTTGCTGGGGTTGGGGATTTTCTTCTTGTTCTTGGGTTTCTCCAAAGCTAGGAGGGCTCCTAGTTCATGTTCTTCATATCTCACCACAAATGTGGGAAAACTTCCTCGGTTCTTTGAACGATTCCTAGGATAACGTCCATGTTTCCTATTTTGACCACCATGGTGAGTTACAATGTATGGAGGTGTAAACTGAGACTTGACTTTGTCTTCATCCTTCTTGGTAGAAGTTGTTCCTCTATGGAGGTTTCCAAACATTTGATGCATTCCATCTTGTTTCATCTGTTGAACTATAGGATATATGGGGCATTGGATAGGGACATTATCATTTCCTCCACATAGGAAACAAGTAACTTGGGATGTGGGGCATTGTCTAGTTGGATGTTTCTCTTCACAATTAGGGCATTGGTCCACATATTCTTTGTAAGTGTGTCCTATGTCTCCATAGATATTGCAAGCTTGAGTTCCTTCTATAATATCATCCTTGATATCATTGTTGTCACAATCACTTTGGGAAAGGTTGTTCCTCATGTTGATCATTTGATTGGTCATCCTTTGCAACAATTGAGATTGGGTTTCCAAGAACTTTAGCATGGTTGGGTCTAACTCATTGTTGTTGGCTGAAAACTGAGTTGTCACTTGATTCAACTAGGCTTGAGTTGATAGTAGTTGTTCTCTCATGTTCATATCTTGGTTGTTGTTGTCACCATTCTTGATGATGGACTCTCTTGGGGAAGTCATCTATTTGGGTTGGATTGGGATTATAATAGGCAAAAGATTTCTAGAGGAAGAATTCTAATCACACACAACAAGTCACACAAAGCAATGTGCAAGAAATCACAATCATGCATTCCACTCAAACAATAAGATTCAAGCATATTTTTAGGCAACAAAATATTTTTTGCTACACCACATAAGTTGGTGTGATCAATAATTCGATTTAACTAAACTCTAGTATGGTGGTCCAACTATAGGATTCACTTGGGGTCATTCCATCCTTCTTAGTTTTTTCTTTATGAACAAGATCATGGTTTCCTTGTAAGAATTCTTGCACCTTGGTCACAAACTCAAAGGTGATGATGGTTCCTTCTAGGTTGTGTTTCCTTAGTCTTCCAAGTCTTGAGTATTATTCTTGTCTCACTTGAAGCCCTTAGTGATGTCCAAGTTGAAGTCCTTGGTGCAATTGAAGTTGAAGTCATTGGTGATGGTGAAGTCCTTTGCTCATGTTGAAGTTATGTCCATCAAGTTGAAAAGAGGGGAGATGTAGAATCAAAACCAAAAAGGTTGAGGAAAGAGTTTACAAGATTGTTTGTAAATAAGTTTTGAACAAATACAGCTCCTATTTTTCTAAGGTTTTTTTCCAATCCTAGGGTTTACAAACCTACAGGCAACACAATGCTCTGATACCATCTGTAGAGGTCCCAACATGATAAGGTAGAGATACCTGTGTTTACAATGCTAGTCCCTGGATCAATAGCTAGCATCCACAGTTTAAGATGTAATATCAAGAAACAAAGGTCATATTACAACTTATAACCAGGAATAAAAATAATTCATTACATCTTACATAGCTCAATTGGCTATCTCATTACAATGCAGCAGAAATAACTATATAGCATGGAGTCCTTCATCTTCATATGCCACAGGCAATCATTTTGGTTGTAGACTTGTAATCCTATTCAACACACTTCACTAACATCAAACAAACCTGCAACATAATAAGTTACAGCCACAAGGGTCAATACATTTGAATTGTATTGGCAAGTGAACTATGGTAGAATCGTGGTATCTAACATCTATATGCATTTGGCTAAGTGTAGCTGAGGCTTGCTTTGCTCAAAATAAGTTTTGCTTATTAGTTGAAAACACTAAGTTTTTGTATATCAAAATCACCCAAGGAACTACCAATAGACATTGGTGATCCTTTACCCTTGTTCAACCACAAGTTTTTAACTTAGAAATTGGGATGAGGAGATACTTGATAGCTTCAATGTCTTGATGCTCAAATTGTCCATTGTCGGGGACACGGCTAAGTACTTAGATTTTACTCTCTCGAGAGGTGGTGCACTTTCCCCACAAGACTCGACATGCATCGAGACAAGATCTTTCAGAAGCCTTCCCTTAGAACAAATGGACACGTTCCAACCTATCACCCTACCACCTTCTGTCCATCTGGCTAAGTTATTGCAACCTATATGATCCAGGCAGAGCCCATATTGCCATGTGGCTGCACTAGAAGCTTCTCAACACTTGACATCTCAAATCTCTTTGTTCCTGGGTGGCTTTCCACAAGTGTGATACACAAGGTAGCCATAGATACGGGCCTTGTGTAACCACTCAACATAACCCATTCATACCATTCCACCCAGGTGATTCATTCACATAGTTGTTTTGTTAAGCAAAACACAAGTCATAGACTTTGCATAATATCATAGCATGAATAATACACCCTTGTTTTCTACTAGCTAAGCTAAGCATACTAGTAGCAAGAATATTAACTTAGGGAAAATTCTACTAAGGCATCGTCTACTAGGATTTTCCAAGGCGTAGCATATATATACTTAGTAAAAATTCCATGCAAGTCCTACTCAAAATATCACTAATGCATAATTAAAATAATAGGAAAAAATATATGAAGCACCACTTGCCTTTTTGGTAGATAAACTAGGTCCACTCCTTGATCTTGCAATTGTCACACTCTTCAAAGTTCACTATAATTCAATCAAGGCACAAATTCAAACTAGCATTCAAACAAATCACCACTTAAAATAATAAAAACAAAGAAATGCATGCAAGCATGCAAAATATTGTTTTATTAAAAAGTGTTTTCTAACAAGGTTATAAACATTTCAAAACACCTACTGGTCATTTATAAAAGTGGCAAACCCATTTAAAAACAAGTTTGTGAAAATAGGCCATTTAAATCATTTTTGTTTTGCTAGAAATATATTTTCTAGTGTTTTCACGCAAACTCATTTTTAAATCATAGCAACATTTTTGTTTTACTAGAAATGCTTTTATTCAAAGGAATAATTCCTTGTGTTAGTTAAATTTATTTTTAAATCCAAAAGTTAGTGTTTAGGGTCAGAGAGTTCAAAACAAACCATTTTCAAAAGATTTTACTCAAAAATCATTTTTAGAATAGTTTTTATAACCAAAATAGTCTTACAAATGTTTCTACAAAAACACCTAATTTTTCAGAAGAAAAATACTAAACTAAGCGAATGGTTGCAAAGGTTTCATTTTCCTGATTCCAATGATATAAAATTTGTAATTTTTGGACTTGTAGAACAAAATTACGAATTTTTCAAAATCATTCATCTAATAGAACCTTTTTTGTTTTTAAAACATGAACCTGGCCACGTGGCGTGTTCTTACTGGCGCATACCGCTTCGCTCGGATTGAGCACCGTGGACCGTCAGATCTATTTAACATCGCACGGCACAGATCACTCTATACCGCTTTGTCTAATGATTCTATCGTGTCTCTTGGATCTAGATCTAACAGACGAAATCGATTTGGCCAGGAACTGGCAGCGCTGCGACAGCTGTGCGGCGGCGACCCTATGCTAGCGACGTTCCGGCGACTACAGGAAGCAAGGAAGAGGGGGAAGAGGCTTACCGAGTTCGCAGGAGAGCGGAGAAGCTCAACGTGGTCATTAACGACGGAGGGGCGCATGGGATTGACGACAATTGCTCACCGGGGTTCCTGCTTCCGTCAGGCACGTGCTGTCATCATCGGGGGCGAGGCTACGAGGAACGCCAAGGCAAAACAAAGGGTGCGTCAGATGCGCGCGAGGGAGGGGAGTATGCGAGTGTCAACGAGAGGGGAGGCATGGTCAGAACTTACCAGGGAAGGTCGCCGGAGTCGAGGCAGTCCATAGTGGCGCTCAGACAAAGACGAAGCCGAGCTTCTGGCGCGCACGCATGCAAGAAAAGTCCATCGGCAGATGCACGAGGCAATGACGAGCAAGCTCATGTAAGCCAGGGGCAGTGGGGGTGGCTGTGTTGGCCGGAATTGATGTCGGAGGGTCATCGGAGCAGCGGGGTTGGAGCGAGCAATTCTCGCAGCCTGGTGGCGAAGAGGGAGTGGCGAGTGAGGGGAAGAGAGAGGGGAGAGGGGCGTTTAAGAGAGCACGATCGCGGGGAGGAATTGTCGCGGCATTAACGCGAATTGATGACGCGAAATCAAAGCAGAAACAGCGAAGAGAGGGGGGAACGGGTCGCGCGGGTGAGGAAGACGAGATGACGTGGAGTGGGTCTGTCTCGTCAGTGAGTGACGGGGGTACAATGCACGGTGAGAAAACATTTCGCGGGGGAAAGAGAGGGGCTGCCGGGTGGGATTGTTGGGCCTGGTAGCTTGGTAGGGTTAGATGGGCTGATCCTTTTCTATTTTTTTCTTCTCTGTTTTCTTTTTATTTTTCCATTTCTTAATTCTGTTTTCAATTCAATCTCTCATTTGAATTCAGATTTCTTTTTTAGACCTTTTCCAAACTTTCACTAGGTTTTTATACTATTTATTAATGTGTTTAAATAATCCATTTTAGAATATTTCTTATATTCTCTTATGGTTTATTATTTATTTAAATTAAGCATTTGTCTTTATTCAAATAAAATTAAATATGGTCCAAACCCATATAATTTTATTCAAATAATCCTTTATTATTTTGAAGTTAATTAGATAATTTTTAATCCATTTTGGCAATTTCAATTATTTTTTCTTATGATTTAATTTATCATTTTTATTATGGATTTTGTCTTCGTTTAAGTAAAATTGAATATGGTTAAAAGCCCATATAATTTTATTTAAATAATCTTTATTCCTTTATTTTATTTGGATTATCTTTATTCCATTTTCTTCTGGATTTGGCCAAGATTTAAATTTTCTTTGCAAATATTTCTTATTTAATTATTTCTTTCTTTATCTTATAAAATCCATATATTTTTATTTATAGATCCAAAATTGGTGATTCCAATTGGTATAATTTTATTTAATATTTGTTTATTCTGTTAAATCCTTCTAGTATTACTTTGCTCACAATTTGGTATTTGTTTTTGTTAGGAGCTTTATTAGCCTTGGAAATTAATTTCCTTTTATCTTATTAAATTCATAAGTTTTTATCCATGGCTCCAAATTGAATGAAAGCAATTTCTATGGTTTTATAATATTTTTGTTTACCATTTTTGATCATTTAAAAATGTTTGTTGCTGAATATTTATATGGAACAAATCCATAGTCTTGGAGAGATCTTGGAAATTATTTATTCCATTAGGGTTTTGGTTTAGTTTTCCCAAGTGCTTAAAGTCAAGATTCTTTCCATGCAAGAATGCATTTGATCTTTGAAATATTTGTTTGTTGCTTTCTTTTTAAAATTTTGTTCGAGTATGGTTTTGATGTTTCCATTTAGAAGCAAAAGTTCATTTTCACCCTAAATTTCAACAATTGTTCCTTTTGTTTATTTATTTTTCATATTTCAAAATTTGGAAATTTTTGGGATGTGAAAGTTTTTCAACATAAGTCAGGTCTTCTTGTAACTCTATCTCTTGGTGTGTGATTTCATCGTCAGGAACTTTAAGACATTTCCGAAGTTGTGACACATGGAAAACATTATGAACTTGAGCCAATCTTGAGGGTAGCTCTAAAGCATAAGCTATTGTCCTGTTCTAACTTAGTACTTTGAATGGTCATATATATCTTGGACTTAATTTTTCTTTAACTCCGAACCTCTTAACTCCTTTCATTGGGCTTACTTTCAGATTTACCATATCTCCTACTTCAGGATGCCATGATCTTCGACTTAGATCGGCATAACTTTTTTGTCTACTTTGAGCTATCTTCAATCTATCCTTGATTATATCATTGATATCTTGCCTTTCTTTGATATAATCGGGTGCAAATTCTTTGCTACTTCTAGGCTCAAACCAACATATTGGTGATCTACATTTACTTCCATAAAGTACTTGATATGGATCTGCCTTTAGACTGCTTTGGTAGCTATTCTTGTAGGAAAATTCTACCAATGGTAAATGATCTTCCCATGAACCTCCAAAATCTAAGGCACAAGCCCTAAGCATGTCTTCTAGTATTTGATTTGTTCTTTCAATTTGACCCCCCGTTTCTGGATGATAAGCGGTGCTAAAATCTAACTTTGAACCAAGTGCTTCTTGTAGTTGCTTCCAAAATGCTGAAGTAAACACGGATCCTCTATCAGTTACGATCTTCTTGCGAACTCCGTGCTTACTTACTATCTCATTGATGTATACTTCTACTAACTTCTTAGCATTATCCTTCTGATTCACCGGAATAAAATGTACACTTTTAGTGAGTCTATCAATAATTACCCATATCATGTCCTTCCTTTTAGGTGTCATGGTAATCCTGTAATGTAGTCCATACCAATTTCCTCCCATTTGCATTCAGGAATTTCCAAAGGTTGCAATGGTCCTGCTGGACTTTGATGTTTAGCTTTTACCCTTTGACAAGTATGGCATTATGACACATATTTTGCAATGTCTCTCTTCATGTTATTCCACCAGAATAGTTCTTTCAAATCCGTGTACATCTTAGTACTTCCTGGATGAATGGAATATGGTGTCTAATGTGCCTATCGAAGTATTACTTCATGAATCTTCGGCACATCTGTAACACAAAGACGATCTTGGAACCATAAAGACTCATAATCTCCTAAGCGAAAAACTGATGTTTTTCCTTGAGATATCCTTCGAATTTCCTCAGCAATGAAAGGATTTTCTGCTTGATGCCTAAAAATTTCTTGCTTAAGATCACTATTTTGTTCTGCAACTACCTGCATAGTAGTTAATCCTCCAAGTGTCTCTGTTCTTATAAATTGAATCTCTAACCTTTCCAAATCCATCTTTAACTCTTTTGGCAGCTCCCTATTGCTTGGCTGAATATCTGCACTTTTACGACTTAAAGCATTTGCTACAACATTTGCTTTTCCTGGGGTGTAGTTTATTGTTAAATTATAATATTTGATTATCTCTATTCAATGCTTGTGTCTCATATTCAATTCCTTTTGAGTCAAGAAATATTTGAGACTTTTCTGGTCAGTGTATAACTCACATCTGGCTCCATACAGAAAATGCCTCCATCCTTTCAGAGCAAAGACTACTGCTGCTAATTCCAAATGATGAGTTGGGTAATTAACTTCATGTGGTTTCAGTTGTCTTGATCCATAAGCAATTACTTTCCGATCTTGCATTAACACACAACCTAAACCTTCTTTGGATGCATCACAGTATACTATAAAGTCTTTCCCTGTTTTAGGAACTACTAAGATTGGAGCGGTAGTTAATCTGGTCTTTAACTCCTGAAAACTGGCTTTGCACTTCTCATCCCAGATGAATGGTGTATTCTTCCTTAACAATTTGGTCATTGGTCCAGCTATCTTGGAGAAACCTTCAATGAACCTCCGATAGTAACCAACCATTCCCAAGAAACCTCTAATTTGTTTCACATTAGTGGGTGCAGTCCATTCTAATACTGATTGAACTTTGGATGGATTTACCGCAATTCCATCTTTACTAATCACATGACCGAGGAATTCTACCTCATCTAGCCAGAACTCACACTTTCTGAACTTAGCATAAAGCTTATGTTCTCTTAGGATCTGCAATGCTATTCTCAAATGATCAGCATGCTCTTCCTTATCTTTGGAATATATCAGAATGTCATCAATAAACACTATGACAAACTTGTCTAAGTATGGCATGAAGATTTTGTTCATTAGAATCATGAATATTGCTGGTGCATTGGTCAAACCAAACGGTACGACAAGATACTCATGGTGTCCATACCTTGAGACAAATGATGTTTTTGGAACATCTTCTGGTTTGATTTTTATCTGATGATATCCGGATCTTAGATTAATCTTTTTTTGAACCTTTAACAGTAGGAAAGGCTCCTACTACTTTCTATATTAAAAACCCCTAGGGAGGGGTAGGAGAACAATTTACATATTTACAAAAGGGGGGAGCCCCAAAAAGAGAAAATTACAAACTATCACACACTTGTCTAATAAAAGGGTGTAAATCTTCTCTGGTCCTATGAACCAGGAGGGAAATGTCTTCCTTGAATTTAGCTTTCCAGGAGGTTACTGAAGCAGGAAAGTTATTGAAACATAGGTTATTCCTCTCCTTCCAAATACTCCAGGCTGCAACAGTGAAAACTTCCATGAACATAGGTTTTCTCCATCTCTCTTTAGCATGCTGAATAATCTCCAGATGATCATCTCCAGCTCCTTTAACTTGATCAAACAGATCCTAGATTCTAGGTAATGGATACTTATTCTTGATGGTAACATTATTGAGATTCCTATAGTCTCCACACATTCTTCTAACTCCATCTCTTTTATCCACAAAAATCATTGGTGTTCCCCATGGAGATACACTTTCTTGAATAAATCCTTTTTTGGATCGCTCATCAATTTGATCTTTGAGTTCTTTTAATTCTTTTGGACCCATCTTGTATGGTGCTTGAGCTATTGGTGCGGTACCCAGAAGTAGATCAATAGTGAACTCTATCTCCCGATCTGGTTGTAGGGTTTCGTAGCATGGAAAACAAAAAAAATTCTACCGCATACAAACAAACAATCCAAGATCTATCTACTAGATTGTAGCAACAAGTCGATGGAATAACTCACCCTCGAAGATTCCAAAGTGTTTAACGATAGCGGATTCTCGTGGGTGATGTAGTCGTACTCTTCCCGATCGCAAGATCGCGTAGACGATCCTTCCGGCGCTACGTTCCGGCAGCGCTTCCACAGTCGGTCACACGTTTGGTACTCGACAAAGACCTTCCTCTCCCTTGTTCCAGCAGGCAGCGGAAGTTGTAGCACTCTCCTCGCGATTCCGGCAGCACAACGGCGTGGTACCGGAAGTAAAGGGGACATCTCGCAGGGCTTCGCCTTAAGCCGGGGCGAGTATGGTGGACTATGAGAGAGAGCCTCAGTGATCTAGGGTTTAGACGCACCAAGGAGGGGCAAGGTCGGCGGCTAGGGTTTGCCCTAGGCGGCGGCGGTGAGATGCCCTAGGCGGCGGCTATGGTGGGCGGCAGCGGCTAGGGTTAGGGTTTAGAGGGGGCAACTTGTGTGCTAGGAGGGGCAGCCCTGCCCCTCCTTATATAGGTGGGAGGCGCCGGCCAAGGGGAGGGGAGTCCCTCCCCAACTCGGATCCCAAGTGGGCCGGCGGTGGAGGGAGGGAACTCCTCCCCAAGTAGGTTTCCTACTTCCCCTCCGCCTTCCAAAATAGTCGTTTGACTTTTCAAATTGGCGTTTGACTTTTCAAACTAGGATTTGATTAAACCCTTTATTTTGTTCAGCGATGACACCTAATACATGATGCAATCATTCCAACTTGATATGAAACATTCATGTACCCTTCCCCTCCGAAGTGCCGGACCTTCCGGAACCTTCTAGAACATTCCCGATGAAAACACCGGAACCATTCTCCAACCCCGAAACAGGACTTTCCATATATGAATCTTATTCTCCGGACCATTCCGGATCTCCTCGTGATATCCCGGATCCCATCCGAGACTCCGAACAACATTCGGTCTCTTACTCATCATTCCATAACTAGTCAAACAACGTCGAATCCTTAAGTGTGTCTCCCTACGGTTCGTGAATTATACGGACATGATCGAGACACTTCTCCGAACAATAACCAATAGAGGAATCTGGAAATTCATATGGCTCCCACATATTTCTATGATTACTTTGCGATCGAATGAACCATTTACATACGATACCAATTTCCCTTTGTCTCACGATAGTTTACTTATCCGAGGTTATGATCGTCGGTATCTCTGCATACCTAGTTCAACCTCGTTCTCGATAAGTACTCTTTTATCGTTCCCGTGATATGTGATCCCTTGTGAGCCAGTCACATGCTTGCAAGCCAATTGGATGACATTTCACCGAGAGGGCCCAGAGTATATCTATCTGTCATATGGATGGACAAATCCCACTCTTGATCCATGTGTCTCAACCAATACTTTCCGAACACTCAATGCCACCTTTATAGCCACCTAGTTACGGTGTGGAGTTTGATGTCATCAAAGCATCCTTCCGGTGAAGGTGATATGCATGATCTCATGGTCGAAGGAATTAGGTTACTATGTATCATAAAGCATATAGCAACTGAACTATTAAAATGACTTGATCTTTATGCTACGCTTATCTACAGGAGTATGTGCACCATATCATTCTCCTAACGATATGACCTTGTTGTTAATAACATCTCAATGTTCATGATAGGGAAACCACAATCATTTATTAACCAACAAGCTAGTATTATAAAGAGGCTTTAGTAGGGACTCTATTTTAGTTTACAAATCACACAAGTATTAATGTTTCCTTGTTAATACTATTATAGCATGAATGTAAACATTTATCATAAACACAAAGATATTATAATAACTATATTTATTATTGCCTCTAGGGCATATCTCCAACACTAGTGGCATTCCTAGTAGCTCTGCTGGAAAAACATCTTGAAACTCATTTAGTATAGGAATATCTTTCAACTTGACCTCCTTCATTGAGTTCAATTGAATATCCACCATGATATGACTGTGCTTATCTGCTTGATAAACTATCCTTGCTCCACTTGGAGTTTTGATTGAGACAGTTTTGTCCTCACAATTAATTTGGGCTCCATGTTCAGTCATCCAATGCATACCCAGCACTACTGCAATTCCCTTCAAAGGAATCACATAAAGGTCCGCAAAGTAGGTAAAACCACAGATCGAGATAACCTGATCTTGTTTAATGTGATGTACAACTACATTTACCCCTGCCGTCACTACGGTCATATGGTTTTCTAACGTTGCCCTTCTAATCCTGAATTTATCACATAATTCTTTAGAAATGAATGAAGTAGTTGCACCAGTATCAAATAGAACTTTTTTAGGATTGGTAAGGATATTGAGCGTACCTATCACCGCATGCTCCGAGTTATCCACCTCCTCTAGGGTTGCGCAATTCAACTTCCCGATAAGTCTGTTCCTCTTGCCATTATGGTTCTTGACAAAATTTCCTCCTTTATTGGGTTGCCCATTGCCTCTGCTAGTTTGTCCTCCACCTTTAACAGGCCAACCACCTTTTGGCTTGCTCGGACAATTTGGCTTTATGTGACCCCTCTGGCCACAAGCATGGCACACTATTATTAGTTTCTGGCAATCCCTGCTCATATGCCCTGGAAGTTTGCAATTATGGCATATAATATTCCTTCCGGTTGGATTTGCACTCCGATTGGAATTATTACTGTTATAAGTTCTATTCCTTGGCTTGAATTCTAGGTTGGACTTAGGTTTACTTGCTTGTATACTTTTAGTTTCCTTCTTAGCTCTCTTCCTCCTATCCTCTTGGACATTCTTGTAGTCATCTTCAAAAGTGATAGCTGCATCCAGTAACCGATGATATGTTTGTTTATTGGCCAACCTCAACTGCATCCTCACGAATGGATTTAACCCTCGCAGAAAGCGCTTCTTCCTCTTTTCTTCAGTGCTGACTTCTTCCTCTGCATAACGAGACAGTTGGCTAAACTCCCGGATATACTTCATGACACTAATATATCCTTGCTGAAGCTCCACAAATTCACTCCACTTCTCCATAACACTCTCCAGAACATGATACTCACGGAACCTCTGCTTGAACTCTTCCCAAGTGTACTCTCTTCCTGGATGTTGCATGGCTAACTGATTTTCCCACCATGATGCTGCAGGACCTGTCAGAAGATGAGTTGCATACCTCATTTTTTCCTCATCATTACAACCTACAGTCTTCAACTTTCTTTCTGTATCTGCTAGCCAATCTTCTGCATCCATTGGTTCAGGAGTTGATGCAAAAGGTAACGGCCTTGCATTCTGGAAGTCAGAAAGACTCACTCCTCCACCTTCAGGTGCTCTCTGGTTTCCAGCTCGTCCTAACAACTCTTCCATAAAGTTGTTTTGGTTTTACTACATCCTTTGCATATACCGCATAAAATTCTGCTCCATTAACGACCTCATTGGTGGTGGTGGTGGTAATGTTCCCTGATTTCCGGCATCTGCATCGGCCTTTTCCTTGGCCTCGCGTTCCATTCGCTGCTGCTTAGTTTCGGTTTCTACACCCGTGTCCATGACCCTCTAGTCCTGCAACATAAAGTGAATACTCATAATTACATCATGCACATGTGTTCTGTGCTCAACTATACGCACAGAACTAGTCACACAATGAAAATCGAAATATGCATTTCACATATTATACATTACAAGCCTCATAACAAAGTACAAAGTCATCATACTTGTACCATATAAGTACAATAACAACTTAACAACACTTCCTTATTCATATATCTACATCATTCTCAATATGCAATACACAATACTTCCTAATAAGCCGCCTGCTTCTAGTATCCACGACGCTCATCATACATGCCTAAGGTCCAACCGTGATGACGTAACGTCCGTCGCACAGTTCGTGGAACAAATGGCCTTCTAGAAGGAACATACTCAGTATCTGAAGTATTAGGAATTGAGTCATTACTCAGCTTGAGTGCATTGACTCCCTCTAACTCAGCTGAAAAAGTCTTTAGAAACATGTTCAACATTATCACCCACTTGCATCTCCTGAGCTTCATTCCTTGAGTAGTCAACAGAATATGTAGATCCTGCTGCTCCCCAGGTTCTCTGTTGGGCAAGATAGTTAAACCCCGGATAATGTATATTCCCTGGGTTTTGAGAAAATGTTGATGATTCAAACACTCTCTCCTCAGGATCTTCTTCCTCATCCTGATCTACAATGAACATGGTATTTATACCACCGTCGCTAGGATTGGTTCTTGCACCCATCCAATTGGATTGTCCAACAGTTATGTCAGACCCATCTATGTACATCTAATTTTCTTGGGATCCTTCAAAAGATCCCATTCACCAACCATCAGAATTTTTAATAGGAAGTTCTGAATCATACCCTTCCTCTGAACCCTATGGTACAACATACCTCATATCTAGGGAAGGATCATAAGTAGGTTCAGGTCTAGGTGAATAAGGATATGGTGTAAACGATTCAGGATCTATGGGTATATCCTTAAAGATTGGTTTTGTACTACTCCTTGCTTCTTTCTCCAACTAGAATGCTAACTGTTTTCTTCTTTAAGGATCATTTAGATCCTCTAACATGTAACTTTTATCTTCAACAATAACTTGATGTGTCTTATAAAAAGACGTAACAAGTGTTCGGTATCGATCCATAAACATGGAGGCTAACTTAGGATGCTTCTTTACCAAAGTAAGATGATCCGGTACTGGCTCCGAGTCTATAGAATAATGAGGAATCACAGAAAATGTGCTCCCTTCTAACTCTTTGGCTTTATGCTCCCGAATATTAGCTATCGCCTCCACAACAGCAACATGATATGATGCTAAATGACTCCTACCTTCACCTATAGGTAGATCGTGGCATAACCTAAGATCCTCTGGTAGTTGGATACTCACACGATACTTGGATAACAGCCTACCATCATAATAGGTCTTGGTATTCACCGGAATTTTAGTTGGACAACTAAAAATCTTTAAAAGTTGATGAAGCTGATTCGTGAATGATCCTTGGTAATCATCAAGAGTCTCTCTTTCCTTACCAAAGTTTGTTTTGGAAACTTTGGTGCCATAACTCTGTATATTCAAAAATATTTTGATTAGTAAGAGATGATATATTGCATCATAACAAAGAATTATCGCACTAGAAAAATATATAACGGAATATTCTCATTTGAATACCCATTATACCCTTTTTAGAGAATTCTTCATCGTTGCTATACACTCCTACAGATAATACCCTTTAATAGGTTTCTAACCTAAGGTCAAAGTAATTTGCTCTGATACCAACTATGGTGACCCAGCATACCACTACATGTGTAGTACACTATAGTCGTTGATATGACACCCACAGAACACTGTTCTATAAATATCACATCCCTCAGAGTGGTACAACAGAAACATTGCGGGTCCATATTACAAACATACACACATTATTATTACAATACCAGAAGTTCAAGACTTCAAAATATTCAACTTACAAACCAAATATAAAGTGTTTCAGCAGAAGATTTAAAGTGACTACTTAAACTCCAAAATTGAGCTCAACGACTTATTGTTATATATGGTTCATGTTGTTCGGCTCAATTGGCTCCTAGAACTATGGTACTATTCAGACTCTTGGTACTCTCCTCCGTAGACAACATCGTAGTCCACCCCTTCTACGGCTCCATACATATCGGGATCGTCATAGAAGACCTCCTCTTGGTTTTCGGCTGCATACATTGGAGTTTTTCGGGATCCTCAAAGTCTAAGCAGGGGATCAAAGGAAAAGGTGAGTAACAGCGTTACCCAGCAAGTTCATTATATGCAAGGTGGGAAGTTTGATGCTCTATCTACCACCTCGGACTATAAGTCTTTGGCACTATGCAGTTTTGGTAAATCTTTCTTCAAAGATTGATTTTATTATGAAATCTATGACCATCAGCCTTTGCACGTTGACCAGAAATTTCATGGAGTTCCTTTCCTTCTGCGTTCTTAGCTCCTTCCCGGAACAGGGAGTAACAAGTTACAATTCTTACACTCTACAGAGGTGCGTTACTTTACCCATGAGAGATCAACTCCTTGTTGCACAACCGGGCGTACTTTCCCGTCCACAATTCCATGGTGTGGGGCCCAGTAGTTGGTCCAAGCCAATCACTGTCCTCTCCACGACCCCATATGTCTGCACGATCCTTCGGGGCTGGCTCACCTCCGTTAAGCCCCCTTCCGGGCAGGCTACAACCCTGATGATTTCCCAAAGACTCTATGAACTGGTGATTCCCTGTCAAGTGCCATATCAAATGGACTATACCACTAAAAACCACTCATAGATAATCTAGACACCAAAAGTGTGGGGCATAAGGGTGCCCACCCATATGTTGGATCCAAACAAGGAATCACAACATCACGTTAAGGTCTTCTTGCCTCCATACGAGAGGAATTAGGATACAGCAGACTTCTCCATCCCATTCCAAATCTCATGGCTAACGCGTTATATATGGTGCTAGAATCACTGATGTCATGGGTTATTAAGTTCCTAGTTGATTATCATTGTTGCAAATAGAAACTTATGTTCTATTGCTCCTTCCTATCATCACTTAGGATGATATTAGCAATTTATTTATTTGAGAAAATAATATTTTCTTCCCTTTAAACATAGATTATAACACACAATTTGCAAATACTTTGATAAATACTCTTCAAAGGACATGAGCAAGTGATGAACTTGACTTGTGATTGCAAGGTAGTGAAGTCGGATGCTTGCACTGGACCATGAGCTTCTATGTCTACAAAATATCATTATTGCCCGATAAGGACAATATTTAAATAAGAAAAATGACTATGCATAGTAATGTAATGCTTTATGTATCATTTAATTTTTCTTTGTGTGTTTTACCCATTACTTTAGTTTTAAGAATTTATTTCAATAATAAAGGATTTCCTTTAAATAATTAATTTTTGATAGTTGTTGAATATTATATTTGCCATTATATAAGATAATAATTTATTTTTAAAATTTAAAATTTAATATAAATACCTATATTTATTCATTTAATAATTCTTTTAAGGATTAATATTTAAATAAAAGAATTTGTTTTTATGACCCAAAACATTTATTTAGCATTTTTCTTAAATACTATGATAATAATATATAATAAAAGTGATTTTTATTTATTTTTATCCTCTTTCTTTAATTTCATAAAAATCCATAAAGCATAATTATATTATAAAATTCTTGACCAAAAATTATATACATAAATATTTATTTCTTAATTTATTTAAATAGGTTGGATTATTATGAATCCAAAAATATATTATTTCTAATTTTTAAGCTTCTATTTTATTTTTAGAATTTTATTTAACTCTAGGGGTATTTTGGTCTTTTATTAATTTTTAAATCTTCTTTTAAGTTTTGGCTAGTTCCATTGCGCTTATTGGGCCAATTTGGCCCAAGTGACCTTGACCAAAAGGACACCACGAAGGGTTCTGGCCCTACTGGCCCACTCCCTCGGTTCCTCTCTCTCTCTCTCTCTCTCTCTCGTCCTCATCTCCTCTCCTCCTCGACCCCGTGGGTTGCTGGCGCCGCCATCGTGCGATGCTCGCCACTGTGGCCCTCCCTGGCCGTTGCCGTGGTGCAGGGCGGGGTTGTGGACAACGCTTGTCCATCTCCTTCGCTTTGATTTGACTTTGGAGCCCTCCTATGGCCAGGCTAGCCCCGTTCCCGAACCCTAGGGTTTGGGTTTGGTGCTGCCACTGCTGCCGCTAATCCTCCCATGGTGGTGTGCGGTGTTGTGCGCTATTGTGGCTGCCGCCGTGGCCGCCTCCGTGGCTGGTGCGGGTTGCAGCGCCCCCTGGGTGCTTCCCGTGCCGCCACGAGCACGTCGGCCCTTCTGCTTCCTCTTCAATTCATTAGCGAGGACCTCCGGTGAGTTATGCCTCTATGAACCCTAGTGCATCTAGCTACCTCGAGTCCCTCTATGTGCATCTAGTGGCCAATCTATATTCTGTGTTTGCACTGATACTAGGGTTCATCCCTGTTGCTGGTAGAATGATGTTATGGCCTGGTAATGATGCTTGGTGAGAATTGGTGTTGACTTGATGCTAGTGTTGGTCTGATGTTAGTGGTTCATCAGATGTTAGTGTTACATAGTGTTGCCTCTGGTTGAGTATATGGTGGCTTAATGTGTTCATCTGTTGTCAGTATCTTGGTACTGACAGTAACTCTGTTAGTGATGATTCACAGCATTAGTAGTTGCTGACTTGCATGTTTATCCATAATCTGAAATTTATTCAATAGAGTCTGATGATTCTTTGAAAATGAATGGATAAATATTGTATGATCTCTGAGTATGGTCTTAGGGAAATGATAGATATTGATTTTCTAGTTCAATTATAAAACCTAGACTATCTGGTTGGCTTAGCTGTAAGATTATTTCTTGTGAAACCATCTTTGAATGGTACACAAATTGATCTTGTTGCTAGCTTCACTTATGGTCATTATTGGAAACTTGATGGATGCTTAATACTAAGTAGGAAAGTTTACTGATTGTTCATGCCTATGATGCTGGTCTGAGGCTTTAGGAACTAGGTTCCTATGTTGCTGTCATTTCCAAGATTTGCTAGGGCATCATAGTTTCTTACTAGATCTTGTATCCTGGTTGGTTAAGTTAATGGATTTATTTGTAGCTTATAAGATCTGAGGTGCTACTCCTTCTAGGAGATGTGCCCAGATCTTGTAAGAACAAATGATAGAATATACAAGTTTCCTTTGGTATCACCAATTCTATGAAGCAAGTCTGAGAATTTGGTGTTTTTGATAGAGTTTGATTCTGATCTTTATATTTAAAACCTCTAGGATAGATTCAACCCACTAGGGTGATCATTGAGAGGTTGTTTCATGAAACAACACATGTTTCTGTTTGGGTAAGATGAATGGATCATGTGGTTGTTTATGATACTCACCACAAAACTGATGATTGTTGTGGATTGTGGTGATGTTGGTGTTGCTGGCTTGATCCTGTCCTTCACCTTCTGATGTTGTTCTTGTTTCCCCTGGTTCCTATGCTTGTCCTTGATCTAGCCTACTCCTCCTAGATCATGTGGCTTGGCCTTGTTGTCCACCTAATTCTCCCCCCTCCTTATGTCACCATCTGGTGATGTTTGGGTTGATCTAGTGTGGAGTTTTGTTTGCTGGTTTGCTGGGCTATGGCTAAGCTGTTGGTTCTAGTGTGGTGTGAGCAATGTAGTGGTGCACCACTGCTTTCCCACGACTGCGTTTTGTCCTTTTGTTGGTTTGGACTGCTGGCCTGTGTCGACGGCACACCCATGCAGTTAGGTAACTAAGCTGTTTGTGTGACTGCTGCATGGTTATGGATATGCTCAATGAGGTGTTCTACCCTTTTACCTTGTTACCATTAACCTGCCTGGTGAAACTTGCCCCTTTTACTGATTGGGGTCATTTGACTTATGGCTTATTTGTTTATGAAAGATTTGATTCTTTCATATTGGTGAAACTTGCCACTGATGGATTTACTCAATGATGTAAAATTGAGCAGTGCAACTCACTGCTCTCTACTGAGAGTAAAAATTAACAACTTAACTTTTATTTTCTTTTTTGTTTGTTCTTTGATTTGCAGGTACAACATTTGAAGATTCAAGTTTAGTATAGGTTTTGTTTTTTTAGATAGATGTAATCCTTTGTAATTTTTATTTCATTCTTTTGTAAAGAATTTTGTAATAGTCCACTAATATGTAAATATTCCTCTTTTTTGAAATTTTATTATTATTTTTTTGTAAAGATTCCTTATTGACTTTATGAGTTACATTTTGTAACTTATTCATGTAATAAATATATGGATAAATATTCATTTGTTTGATTGTATTTCTTATTTAGAGTTCCTGTTACTATATATTATTTCTTGATTGAAGAATATTACTAAATCATAAACTCTAATCTTTCTAAAATATAATTCAAATATTTAATCTTGAATTCAAATTCATTTCCCCAAAAGACACTAATTCATAAAGATCATGTCAAAATTTATAACGATCATTCTCCAAAGCTACTCCTAAACTTAGAGAGTGAAAGAAACTCTGATCGCTTTAAGTTTTTATTTGGCAAAAAATTTACCCACAATTTTGCATATGAATGCATGCATATGCACAATTTCCTAATCTACCCTTCGGTTGTTCCTAAATGATGGGATGTTACAAAAATGCCCCCTCGTTGCCCGAAGTAGGCGACACCGGGGGTGACCCACGCTGCCGGCCGCTAGGGCCCCTCCTCCTCCCTCGTATCCCCTCTTCCACCACCGCTAGGGGTCCTGTTGAGAGAAGCGCAGCGGCAGCGGCGGGGCTCTCTCCCCACGCAGCGGCAGTGCTTAGCTCTGGCGGCGGCGACGCATGGTCTAGCGGGATTCTATAGTGATAAGTGGGAGGGTCTCTGCAGCGAGTGCGACTTCGGCGGCGGCGGAGCTGGCCCAACGTCCTCACGATGAAGGTGCCCCTGCTGGCGTGGGCGTGATCCAGGGGCTTGTTTAGGCCCATATATGCTTGGGAGGGCTTGAGGCTCTGCTCCTGGTAGCAGGCGATCGTGGTGGTGCCTAGTGGCGCCGGCTGCTGGGCACCGTGGAGGTCCCGGCGGTGGTGGTCTGAATCCCCTCCGTCCAGCCCCTGTTCTTCGGGTGATCGAGGCGGGACGATGGTCAACACCTCCAGTTCTGCTAGCAGAAGTTCCGGCTCATCTCTTGTCGGTGGTGGTGCCAAAAGGTGGCTCCTTGCAGCGTAGTTTCGATGTATGCTGGGGTCTACGGTAGAGCCTGGAGAAATCCTTGCATAAGGATGACGATGACGATGCCCGCGGGTGCCGTCACCTTCTTGGAGGTGTCGTCATGGTTCTGTCCTGGTTTCCCCACCTCTAGCATCGAAAGAAACCTTGATCCGTACTTCGGATCGAGCGACGGCGTCACGGCTATGTTTTCCCCTCGTTGGAGGCGTCACCTAGGTGGTTCATGGAGTCTTTGGTGCGCCAATTGGACTCGTTGAGGTCTGCCGCTCAGAGCATGGGCCTCTGGGGCGCTATGTACACCGTCGTCGACGCTTCTTGGCGACATCTCCTCTGATCTGGTGCGCCCCTCCGTTCACTTGCCGACTCGGGGTCTATGGGTGGGCGGTGCGTTGTTTTAGCTATAGTAGTGTTGGAGTTGGTCTCTTGGAGTTTTGTTCTTCGGTTGTGACACGACCCAATATCCCCGTGTATCATCTCCTCTCCTTCTTGACTAGAAACGATGCAAGACGAGTCCTGTTGCTCGGTGTGACTAGGTTGTGTTGTTGACCGTGTGGCGTTGTGTTTGTTCATGCCAAAATAAGTCTAAATAACCCCCTAACTATTGGTTTGTCACGCTAACCTCCCTAAGTTTAAATTTGGACACTTAACCCCCATAAGTATCAAATACCAGACAAATTATCCATCTGGACGCCGATGGCTGTTTTGGTCCCCCGGTTAGCGTTGAGGACAACTTGCAGGTTCAGCTGAACCTGCATCTCACTCGTGGAAAATACACGTTAACATGTCCTCAACCTGCAGGTTCAGCGGAACGTGCAAATAACAACCCGTCCTCAACCTAAACCAGCAACTAGCTAGGACTCTGCAGTGGCGCGAGCACCACCGTGCTGGCCAAAGCAGCATACCAGGCTTCATCATCGCCCCACGCATCAGAGCACACATACTCCCTTCTTGGCCAAAACATCGTCAGAGACCATATCCTAGATAATGCCCTTCCCCAACACCTAGCCATCATCCCACGTGCTGGGCACCGGAGGGTCGCCATAAGCGGTTGCCGCCTACGAGGCGAGGTGAGAGAGGGCATGGCGGTGTGGATCATGATCCAATCTATGCAGATGACCTAGAACAGACACGCAGAGGCCTGAGTGTTGGCGGCGGCGAGCAGCCCGGGATGGCGGGCACGGAGCTGTGCAAGTTCGACAAGCATGGGCGAATCAGGCTCTAGAGCTGCACGATCACCTCCGCACCGTTTGAGTACCGCCTCGACGGGAGGCCTAATAGCGTTGGTCAGCGGAGGTGCGGGTCCTGGACCACCATACCCGTGCGAGTCGTGCCTGGGGCTATGACGTGCATGTGCATCACGGTGGCCTCCTCCCTAGCTGCCACTGACGTCACTCGTCCCACGTGCACTGTTGCGCCTAGCATGGGGTCTCGGCCAAAACCACTCCACCATGGCCAAAACCACTCCATGTGGGCCAAAACAGCTAACAAAACACCCATCGGGGGGTGTTAAGTACCCCAATCCAAACTTAGGGGGTTTAGCCCAGACCCGATAATTAGGGGATATCTGGACTTCTTTCTATCATGCCTTTTGGATTGTTTGGGCCGTCTTGACCTTTCTTCTTATAAAATCTGATACACCTTTTCAGGTGTATTCTCAAAAAATAAATGTCTTTTCGTTGCTGCCCCGTAAGGCACTTGCTAGCAATTAAACAAATCAAATCGATATTTACAAAGACAACATATTTACGGAGAAAAGATTGATCAAAGTGCAATCTTTAAAACTATTTCTGCTATTGTAGTTGAACATGGGGAAAGTAGGGGTATCTAAAGTAATGGGAAATGCTATACGAATAGACTTCTATCTGCGTTATTGGGGTGTGGCTGTAGACACTAAGCTGAACAAATAAACGTGTATGTTTGAAAAACAAATTAACACAGCCATATGTTTGCTAACCCACGTTAAAAACGATACGATACAACACCATTCTCTGAACGCGTTGTCGGCCACGTTCAAATGTTGGTACTGTTTTCGGTACATATGCTGGATTCTTCATATTTATAAGGAAGTCTAAAGAGGCTTAAACTCACGACGTGAGACTAAATAATTTAGAATATACACACAGCAAATAAAAATAGCACAATGATTTCTGGGCCAGCTATTTCCACAATCAACTGCTACTTATAAACTTTCAGCACAACTATAATTCTAGTGGCTCAAAAGACGCACACACACTATGGGGCATGGCACTCAGAATATATGGCAATACCTGCGCATTATCGATCATCCACGCAAAAATGCATTTCTATAGAAGCTGGGATATGCCCGCGGGAGAGACGTTGAAAGAACATGTTGGGCCCTCATGTGTGGTTTTGGTAATTAATGACAATTTTTATGGACTAATATGTGTATTAAGTTATACTTGTAGGATTTGTCTATTGGCATCGCTTAGAGCATGTGTTGGCTTCAAGGTCGATGAAATGAGAAGAAGATGTGTTATGCAAGCTCAAAATACGCCATCTATAGAAGATCTCATGTTTGTTGCTTTCCATCCTCGGTAATCATGGATCGATGATGAGAAATCAAGTAAGGCGTTCCATCTTGAGAAGATCAAGTTCGTCTACATCGAGCTCAAGTGGAATGCTCAAGGCAAAGGTATAATCTTGATAGGTTTTCCCTTTTGCCGGTCTCATGTTGTGTGTAGAAGACCGGGTTTAGGATAGATAACCGTACTATCAAGAGGGGCTCTCGAATGAGTAATTCAGTCACATCGTTCGGAGAGAGCTCAAACCTTTGCATACTTACATCATCATGTTTGGTTGTTATTTAGTCTTATTCATGTGAGGATATAGAGCTTGTGTTAATCTTCATAACAAGTTCTTGTTCATCAAAATCGAATCTTTCGTTTGCATCTTGTTGCGATTTTGATTTATGCGGCTTTTTGGTTTCTCACCAAGTGAGGTATCCCACATTATTCTACTTGATACTTTCTCACTTGGTGATAACCAATATTTTCACTTTTTATAGGGCCGTCCATGTCGTCCTCTTTGCAACGCAATTGGAATCGGGTCGATCGGAGTTACCAAACAAAAATTGCACCCGTTTGAATATTTGCCGGTCTTATTTTAAAAAAAAAGGAAAATTCTATTTTCTGGGCCGGGCGGGCCGGTACTACCGCCCGCATCTGGCAGCGTGTATCTATCTTCTGCCTGGCCCGGTTGCATCGTCCGGTACTACCGGACCGGCCCGGTAGTACCGGCCGGCCCAGGTTGGTGCCCTACTCAACTTGCTGGGCTGCCTCTACCCTCACGCGCCGCCACTCCCGCGCGGGCCGGCGTTGACCCGGTGCTGCCTCGTGCTCGCGCTACGCGCGCTTCCTCGCTCCCGCTGCCGCTCAGATCCCGCATGCTGCGCGCCTGTGGCCCCGCACGCTGGCCCCCACTTCTGCCGCCTTCGCATGAGCGCCAGCCGCTCTTTGGCCCTCCGCTTCCCAGCGCTCCTGGCTTCTGCTGGCCCGCTTCTTTGTCGTACCCACCAGCGCCACTGCAGCTCCATGCAGCGTGTCCCCACTTCGCTTCGTCGGCCTGCTGATTGGGCCTCATGCTCTGCACGCCTGCTGCTGGCGCTTTGCTTTCGCTGCTGCAGCATGCCAGCGATGCCGCCACTGCCACTGCTAGCTGGTCCCACTCTCCTGCGCGCGTACGGCCTGCCCCAATTCCCCACTTCCTCTCTCACTGCTAGTCTGCGGGCGGAACCGGTACTACCGGCCCTAACTGAAAAAATGCCCCAACGGCTAGATTATCTGGGGCCACTATTTAAGCATGTTGCCCGTTTTCAGTTTAGTTTGCTTCTCTCTTATCTATTAGGCTAAGTTTTGTCCACGCTTGCTCGAGATCTTGAAGCTTGCCTAATCTTTTCCCTCCGATGATTCTTGCCCATATTTAAGTGGAAGAGAGAGGAGATCAAGATCCACGTTTTGACCTAACCAATTCATCTCTTTGTGAGTGCATTTTTGAGGATCGATCCCGTTGGGGTGAGATTCACCGGAGAATAAGGGAGGCCTTTTGTGGCGTTGGTGGTTTGATACCACCCCCTCTCCAAACGAGACGTACTCCATGTTGGGAGGAACTCGGTAAAATATCGCCGTCCCCGCGTGCCTCGGTTATCTCTATACCCGAGCTCTTTACTTATGCACTTTACATTGTGATAGCCTTCGTGCTTGAAGTAATCTATATCTTGCTATCACATTGTTGCTTGTATTGCTTAGCATAAGTTGTTGGTGCACATAGGTGAACCTTAGTTGTTATAGGTTGTGCTTAACAAAGTAAGCACTAGTTTTATTCTGCCTTTGTTGAGCCACTCTAGGAAAAGTTTTAATCGCATGTTCACCCCTCCCCCCTCTAGGCGACATCTGTATCCTTTCAGACGTTCACGACCATCCTGCAGTACGTGCGCCACTGCTTACCATGTTTAACCAGTGAATAGTCAATCTAGAAAAAAATATGATTGAATAGTCACGCATTCATGCAAAAGGTGGAGTACGACTGTAGGAGACCTGCTCACGACCAAGATGCCGTACTTGCGGCACTGCTTATGATGCTCGCTCGACTGGTGAATAATTGTGCGTTTATTTTGTAATATTAATTTATAGAACACGGGATATCCATGTTTACATCGACATATACTGCTCTATTCTTAATAAACAGTTGACGTACTACTTTGCATACACACATGCTTTACTTAGAAAGGCAACATTGTTATGCATCGGGGACGAGCAACTTAGATTAACTAGGACCAAAGGTCAGTATACATGTGCGTCCTTAAATGAGAGAATTTGCAAAGAACCTTTTATACAACGGGCAAATACAAAGAGGGAGTATACACTCTAACAAACATTATAACATGGATGCATTCATTCTAATGCTTATGAAGACATCAACGCTGTCCTAATCCTACTAGTATGCAATATGAAACGATAGCCTACTATGTCTGCCTACAATAGGCTCGCACTCCAGGTCGCCTATGCCCATGGACATAGTTTTCGGGGTTGAGTCGCCTTAGCGTGGCGAGCGACACGACCTAGACCTAGCACGGATGCGGGAACTCCTGCAGTGAACCGATGGAAAAGGAAGATGAGTCCATGAAGGATCTGGAAAACGTTATTAGATACAATAAATATCATACATAGAAGACGTAAAACAATAAATACAAAGAAGAGTACCTCAGATTTTGTTGGTACCTCGATGATGGTCATTGATGTGCACGAGGAAATATGCATAGGAGCATTTCATGATGGTCGTCACTACACCCAATGTTCGAAGGAGAAGAAGAAAGCAACATTACCTCGACACTGCCATCAGCTGTTGGTTGGTCATCTATAGGGGCATGGCATGTCCCGCGTGCTACTACCTTATGAACCCTTGCCTCTCTCTATCCATGCATGGCAGGGACAATCTAAATACATAGATGGCATCAATGGAAACGGACGAAGGAGCTCATGCTCGAAAAGAAGATAAAAGAAGAAAAAGACTTGCTGTCAAAACTTACCTACACTCCATCGGAGTAGTCGACTGGCACTGTCATCATCTATCAATAGAGGATGACCATGCATATCATCGCATTTGTAATCCAGTACATGTCGTGTCTGCTGCTACCTACGTTGATCCGCCTTTCGTCGAACTCCATCTGCTTGTTTTAGCCGCTATGTTGGGTAAGCTGGCAAAATGAAGTCCTTCGATGTCTGCGCACGAGCTTTGTTGCACCTCTTCTGCAAACAATGGAACAACATGAAAAAATATAGCAAGCAAAAGATTGAGCAAGAACCAATTTCTTACCACGCTTACCGTACGCCGACCTATAAGATGCCGTTGTAGTTCTCCAACATGTTGTGGTCCTCATGAAGTCTACTAGCTGCCATTACTATGCCCTCTTATCTTCTTGACTCCGCCGACGTTGACGCTTCCATGCCTGCAGGCTTCGCTACTCACATTTCCATGCTTCCCACCATGTTTGCTCATCGTTTCCGCTCGTGGTTCCAATTGCCTGAGACGGAGCTTCCCATGCCGTGACAAAAGTCTCCGCCGCTAGAAAGTTAGACAGGATGGAACACGTGAGAGCGAGACCCAAGATAAAACCACACTAAAGTGTGGGAGCCCTGGTGCTCTCCGCATGTCTCTGTTGGAATTTGGTGAGTTTTGGGTTATTGGCCCATTAGACAAATTCTGAAATTCTCTTTGACCCACTTGTATATGGCAGCATATGGCTATGCTAGTGGTACTAAAGTTTAGTCCCACATTGCTAGTTGAAGGGGAGTTGGACCACCTTATATAGTAGAGTGTTGCACCACTCACTAAGGTGTGACAAGAAGTGTAGCCCTCGCGCACTCCTCCTCCGACGCCGTCCGCCTCGCCTCGCCTCATCACGACACGCGTGCGCGCCGCGGGTTGCGGGAATCTCGCCGAGCCGAGCTTTATTTGCTGGTTGGAAAAACTAAATGAGTCATTAACGGACGCGTTAATTACAGTTGTTTCCAGTTTTCATGGACGTGGCTGTTACCGACTCGGCTGAGCCCCACGATCTTCCTAACCTGCACTATATAAGCGTCTGCGCTAAACCTAATCGGTGAATCAATCCACACACGCGCCTACCTCCAGAACCTTGCACTGCCGATTTTGTCTTCCCCATCCCGGCTTGCGGCATGCACCGTAGATCGGGACAATAGGCCTCCGGAACCCCGTCTCTCTTGAACCTGTACGGGTGAGGGGCGATCAGGTTTTTGGGGAGAGCTCAAGCGCAACTACTGGCAACCATGACGTCGTCCGACGAGGAGTTTCTGAACGACGACTTCTTCCCGGACGTCAACGACCTCTTCGGCAACCTCAACATGGGCGACAGCTCTGTTGCGGCTACTGCCACAACTGCATCGTATGTGATCTCAATCTCTCTCTTTCGGATTATCCTAGAGTTTCTAGTTCTAGCGTTTGGCGTAGATGTGATAGGTTTATCTTGTATAGATGTAATATGTCATGTACTTTGTTGATCTTCATGATTGGTTTTAGTATCGTTTGTATGATCATGCTTTATCTGTTTATTATTCGGATTAAATCATATGGATTATTGCTTATATTTTCAACAATCCAAAAACCTGATTATAGGCAACTGAATTCCACTTGTGTAGCCGCAGCTACTAGGATGCCTCCTTTTGATGGCATGCACTATAAGAGATGGCGCAAGAGAGCAGTTCTCTGGTTTGAAAACCTAAACTGCTATAGCGCCACTCTTGGCAAGCCTGAAGGAGATCTTTCTGCTGAGCAGGAAGCGAACTTTAAGAAAGCCGATACCATGTTTATGGCGTCTTTGTTCAGTGTTTTTGGGGACAACATTGTTGACCCTTATATGTCATTTGATAATGGAAAGGACACGTGGGAAGCGCTCGAGGCCAAGTTTGGGGTGTCGGACGCTGGCACTGAGCTGTATGTCATGGAGCAATTCTATGACTGCAGGATGGTAGATGAGCGCTCCGTCATTGAGCAAGATCATGAGATACAATCACTTGCCAAAGAACTTGAGCAGTTCAAGTGTTCCTTACCAGACAAATTTGTGGCTGGTGGCATTATTGCCAAGCTTCCTCCTTCGTGGAGGAACTTTTCTACTTCTCTGAAACATAAGAGACAAGAGTTTTCCATTACGGATATCATTGGGTCTCTTCATGTGGAAGAGAAAGCGAGAGAAATGGACAAAACTACTCGAGGACTTGAGGGAGGTTCTACTGCCAATTTAGTGCAGAGGAAAAACTCCCAATCCCACAAGTTCAAGAATAAGAACAAAACTGAAGGAAAGGGGAAGTTTGATGGCAATAACAAGGCCACGCACTCAACCAACTTCAAGAAGAAAAATGGTAAGAGGAAAGGCTCTTGCCACGTCTGTGGTGATCCTGATCATTGGGCTCCTAGCTACCCTAATCGCTTTGACAAGCATCAACATGGAAATAGTGGCAAGGCCGCTAATGTTGTTATTAGCGATACTGAGATGAAGGATGCTGGGTACGGTATTTTACCTACTATCCTTTCAGTATGTCATTCTCCTGATTGGTGGATAGACACGGGTGCTAATACACATGTATGTTCTGATATTTCCATGTTTTCCTCTTATCAGGTCTCAAGGACCTCTTCCGTGTTGATGGGAAACGGCTCACGTTCTTCTGTTCATGGTGTTGGTACGGTAAATCTGAAGTTTACTTTGGGGAAGACCATACAGCTGAAGAATGTGCAACACGTTCCCTCCATCAATAAGAATCTCGTCAGCGGATCGCTTTTATGTTGAGATGGATTTAAGTTGGTTTTTGAGTCCAATAAATTTGTAATTTCTAAGTATGTACAATTTGTTGGAAAGGGTTATGAGTGCGGAGGTTTGTTCTGCTTGTCTTTGTCAGACTCATGTACTAAAGTTATTAATCATGTTTGCAATGATAATGAGTCCAATGTTTGGCATTCACGACTCTATCATATTAACTTTGGTTGCATGACGCGGCTAGCCAATATGAGTTTAATTCTGAAATTTACCACTGTCAAAGGTTCTAAGTGCCAAGTTTGTGTGCAAGCAAAGCAACCCCGCAAGTCTCATACGGCTGCGGAACCGAGAAACTTAGCACCACTAGAACTTATACATTCAGATCTTTGTGAGATGAATGGTGTGTTGACAAAAGGTGAAAAAGATACTTTATGACGTTGATTGATGACTCCACTAGATACTGCTATGTTTATCTTCTGAAATCTAAAGATGAAGCTTTGAACTACTTCAAAATCTATAAAGCTGAGGCAGAAAACCAACTTGATCTTAAAATAAAGCGGCTAAGGTCGGATCGTGGTGGAGAGTACTTTTCAAATGAATTTGATTTATTCATTATGGAACATGGTATTATACATGAGAGGACGCCTACCTACTCACCTCAGTCAAATGGGGTGGCCGAAAGGAAGAACCACACTCTAACGGATTTGGTTAACGCCATGTTAGATACATCGGGTCTTTCAAAGGAATGGTGGGGGGAGGCGCTAACGACTACGTGTCATGTCCTAAACGGTGTTGTAAAGGATAAAACCATGACTCTATTTGAGGAATGGGAAAATAAAAGACATAAACTCTCTTACTTACGAACATGGGGTTGTTTGGCGAAAGTCAATATTCCAATACCCAAGAAGCGAAAGCTTGGACCGAAAACCGTTGATTGTGTTTTTCTGGGATATGCTTTTCATAGCATTGGCTATAGATTTTTGATAGTAAAATCCGAGGTATCCGACATGCATGTTGGTACTATTATGGAGTCGAATGATGTGACTTTCTTTGAGGACATCTTTCCTATGAAAGGTATGTCTAGCTCATTAAATCAGGAGATGACTAGTTCATCTAGTCAGGAATTTGTTATAATTCCTGAACCCACTATGCCGATAGAACACTCTGATGATCCTATGGAGGATGACAATGAAGCTCCCAAAAGGAGCAAGAGACAAAGGACTGCAAAGTCATTTGGTGATGATTTCATTATGTACCTTGTGGATGATACTCCCACTTCTATTTCAGAAGCTTATGCATCTCAAGATGCTGACTACTGGAAGGAAGCTGTCCGAAGCGAGATGGACTCCATCTTATCTAATGGTACTTGGGAAGTTACTGATATTCCTTATGGGTGCAAACCTGTAGGATGTAAGTGGCTATTCAAGAAAAAGCTTAGACCTGATGGTACTATTGAAAAGTACAAGGCACGTCTTGTGGCTAAGGGTTATACCCAAAAGGAAGGTGAAGACTTCTTCGATACCTACTCACCTATAGCCAGATTGACCACTATTCGAGTACTACTTTCCTTGGTTGCCTCACATGGTCTTCTCGTTCATCAAATGGACGTTAAGACAGCTTTTCTAAATGGAGAGCTAGATGAGGAAATTTATATGGAGCATCCTGACGAATTTGTAGTAGATGGTCAAGAAGGAAAGGTGTGTAAGTTAGTGAAGTCTTTGTATGGTCTTAAGCAAGCTCCTAAACAGTGGCACGAGAAGTTTGAAAGAACTTTAACTGCTGAAGGCTTTGTTGTAAATGAAGCTGATAAATGTGTGTACTATTGCCATGGTGGGGGCGAGGGAGTTATTATGTGTCTCTATGTTGATGACATATTGATAATCGGGACCAACCTCGCTGTTATCAAGGAGGTCAAAGAGTTCCTATCTCGCTGCTTTGAGATGAAGGACTTGGGAGTGGCTGATGTAATCTTAAACATTAAGCTACTAAAGGATGACAATGGTGGGATTACATTGCTTCAGTCTCACTATGTGGAAAAGATATTGAGTCGCTTCGGGTATAGCGACTGCAATTCTTCTCCAACGCCTTACGATCCGAGTGTGCTACTTTGAAAGAATCGAAGGAATGCTAAAGATCAATTGAGATATTCTCAAATCATTGGCTCGCTCATGTATTTAGCCAGCGCTACTAGACCTGACATCTCCTTTTTTGTAAGCAAACTGAGTCGATTTGTGTCAAATCCTGGAGATGAACATTGGCATGCTCTTGAAAGAGTTTTGCCCTATTTGAAAGGCACTGCGAGTTATGGTATTCACTATACTGGGTATCCACGGGTACTTGAAGGTTATAGTGATTCAAACTGGATATCTGATGCTGATGAGATTAAGGCCACAAGTGATTATTTGTTTACACTTGGTGGTGGCGCTGTTTCCTGGAAGTCTTGCAAGCAGACCATCTTAACGAGGTCAACAATGGAAGCAGAACTCACAGCATTAGACACAGCCACTGTTGAAGCAGAGTGGCTTCGTGAGCTCTTGATGGACTTACTTGTGGTTGAAAAACCAATACCTGCCATCCCGATGAAATGTGATAATCAAACTGTGATCGTCAAAGTAAACAGTTCTAAGGATAATATGAAGTCATCAAGGCATGTGAAGAGGAGATTGAAATCTGTCAGGAAACTGAGAAACTCCGGAGTTATTGCGTTGGATTATATCCAAACATCTAAGAACCTGGCAAATCCCTTCACAAAGGGTTTATCTCGCAATGTGATAGATAATGCATTGAGGGAGATGGGTTTGAGATCCACGCTATGAGTTGATCCCAGTGGCAACCCACTCTATGTGATCGGAGATCCCGTGAATTAGAGCTGGGAGACAAGTTGTTGGTCAACTGAGAGGAGAGTATTCCCATATTATATTTATATCTCCATAAAGATGCAATACTCTCTTAATCTGCATGGCAGGTTGATATTTATCTTAATGTGTTCCAAGTGGCTTTTATAAGCAGAGATGTTGTCCTGCAGAACATCTCTTGAGGAACACACTTATATGAGTCTGACTGTCAAACGTCGCAGTCCATGAGAGTTGGGTGCTCTCTAATAAACTCATGAAAGGCCCTAGAGTATGACGCATAAGCTCCAAACCGCGGGGAAGCCGACGGTAGCCCTGTACCGGTTTAGATTTTATGTGAAACTAGCGCGCAGAAAACTTGTAGTTCAAGGCATAGTCCACTATTCAAGTTGCTAGCTAGTGTAGAATGAAGTTTAACATGGAAGTTCAACTTAACAGTCTCCACTACACACCGGTATATAAAACAATGTTCTGGAAGGAAAATAATGTGATGTGCCAATAAGACTTTATGGGGGATTGTTGGAATTTGGTGAGTTTTGGGTTGTTGGCCCATTAGACAAATTCTGAAATTATCTTTGGCCTACTTGTATATGGCAGCATATGGCTGTGCTAGTGGTGCTAAAGTTTAGTCTCACGTTGCTAGTTGAAGGGGAGTTGGACCAACTTATATAGTAGAGTGTTGCACCACTCACTAAGGTGTGACAAGAAGAGTAGCCCTCGTGCACTCCTCCTCTGACGCCGCCCGCCTCGCCTCGCCACGCCTCGCCTCACCTCGTCACGACGCGTGTGCGTGCCGCGGGTTGCGGGAATCTCGCCGAGCCGAGCTTTATTTTGCTGGTTGGGAAAACTGATTATGAGTCATTAACGGACGCGTTAATTACAGCCGTTTCCAGTTTTTATGGACATGGTTGTTACCGACTCGGCTGAGCCCCACGATCTTCCTAACCTGCACTATATAAGCGTCTGCGTTAAACCTAATCGGTGAATCAATATACACACGCGCCTACCTCCAGAACCTTGCGCCACCGCTTTCGTCTTCCCTATGCCGGCTTGCGGCGTGCACCGCAGATCAGGACAGTAGGCCTCCGGAACCCCGCCTCTCATGAACCTGTACGGGTGAGGGGCGATCAGGTTTTTGGGGAGCGCTCAAGCGCGACTACTAGCAACCAAGATGTCGTCCGACGAGGAGTTCCCGAATGACGAATTCTTCCCGGATGTCAACGACCTCTTCCGCAAACTCAACATGCGCGACAGCTCTGCTGCAACTACTGCCGCAACTGCATCGTATGTGATCCCAATCTCTCTTTCGGATTATGCTAGAGTTTCTAGTTCTAGCGTTTGGCGTAGATGTGATAGGTTTATCTTGTATAGATGTAATATGTCCATCTACTTTGTTGATCTGCATTATTGGTTTTAGTACCGTTTGTATGATCATGCTTTATCAGTTTCTTATTCGGATTAAATCATATGGATTATTGCTTATATTTTCAACAGTCTTGCCGTTTAGCATTCCATCGACTTCTCCGAAAGACGCCTCATTTCAGCTCATGCTCGTAGCCATTCGCGTCACCCGAACCGGGTGTGTTCACCGGACCATCGCATGTGAATGGCGAGGGGAGTAGGTTATTAAGAGAGGAGGCGGAGGTGGAAGAAGAAAGAACCCATCTAGAACATTATGTGGATAGAAAAATGCGATAGGGGTCTTATACATAGTTGAGCTAGCCATGGTGCGAAACAGCATGATACCGCCGCGAGAACCCATTGATGCCTAGCATCTATGTTAACATCTCATCTATTAGCAGGATCCACAATATGATCTAGACGCGAAACCCCCGGGAGACTGTGATGTACATTGCCAGCTCGTCTATGAACGGGACTTGCTGTATGATCTCGCCACGAGAACCCGTGGAAGTCTATGGTCTATTCCACCAACTAGGCTCTACGCCCGCAAGAAGACGCGTCTACGGTCTAGTCTAACAACGTCGGCCTGTTGCGGGCCCTACGCCCGCTAGAAACTGCGTCCAGCATGAGCTAACGGCGCGACATCACTCTCGATGGGCCCCATGACCACGAGAGTCTGCATCCTACCGGTATGGGCTCACGGCGCCACGTCGGCTTTGGGAAGGCCCCACCACTTGGCTGGTGCTGACACAGAGTGAGGCCCTTCCTGCGTACGCTAACTGGGGGGCCATGTCGCGCGTACGGTCCACCATCCGGTAATGCGGGGTACGATGGCGTGCGACACCTGTCTGCGGTAGAGAATCTTCCGCACTGGCCTGCAGTGGATCCCGCCTCCTGGAAGAGCAGGGCTCCATTGTGTGGAGCCACGTGTCCTTTTCGGCGTCCACCCCACGGCCGAAAAGAATCGGGACGATGTGGATAGCAGTTTGAGCTCAAACATTCTAGCGCTATTATTACTCTGATTTTTTGGAGAAGTCCGAATTGAGAAAATCCTCTTTATTCCTTTTGCATATATTACCACGTAAGGGGTTCTTTTCGGCGAGTACACGAGAACTGGTGTCCTATTAGTTAGAACTTTGAAAAATTATGCACATAAATATGTGTTACATGCCCATTTCAAAAATAATAATCTCTACCACGTACAGGTAAATATTCATGGTTTTCAATTGAATGAAAATAATGACAGTACTGTTTGTGAAACATATTTGTTAATTTCTCTATAATTAGTAAAATGCACGTGCGTTGCCACGGCCAATAATGCAGGTTAATAAATCAATAAAGTGGTTAAAAAATGCCCGTGCGTTGGCACGGCCAACAATGCAGGTTAATAAATTAATAAAATGGTTAAAATGGTTAAAATGGTTAAAATGCAAATATCGTATCATTGACGGAGCTACGGTAGCGGCATCAGAAATAAGCAAGCGAATGAAAACATAGCCATCAGGTTTTAGTGATGTGTGATACGTCAAGAAACATAGCCATCAGGTTTTAGTGATGTCAAACATAAAAAAACACTTTTTCCAAGAGGAGGACCAAGAAATTTGTGTTAACAAAACTGGCAGGTCATACTCTTGGTATGTTTCACAACACACTTCTATTTGACATTGACTTTGCTCCCTAATGACGATTCGTGCATGTAGTAATAATTTGTATAGGTAACAGAATACCGAGAATTCGGACAAAACATCCCGGTTTAACTTGATTAAAAATATCTACACTCGGTATACCACTTATTCCCAACACAAAGGCACTTTACACATACAGAGAGAGAGAGACATCTCACACTCACATAGAACATAGTGCCACAAAGGAATGACAAGGATGCATATGTAATCCTTCTCCTTTCCTGACAACCACTTAGCTTCACCCCTCTCGTCATTCCGCCACCACTTTACATCGCAGTCACCCCTCTAAGAGTACCGCCACTATGTTTCGTAGTCACCCATGTCACTCGCTGCTATCCGTTGGTGTTCTCTACAAGTCTGACGAATTGATGTAGTCACTCATTCCCATAGCCCATGACTTTGGAGAGATTGCACTCCCTCCTCAAAGTTGTGAAAAGTCTAGCAAGTTCCCACAATAATTTCGCAAGGTTCAAAAACACCAAAGGACGGTCTATTCAACCATTAAGGACATGTAGATAAATAGAAAAATTAAAGTGCAGCATAACACAACTACAAAAACAATGGAAAGGTGGAATGTAAGAAAAAAAAGAACAATAATAGACCCATATGTTGGTTTGCAACCGGTATTTATCGTTAAATAAAGTAAACAATTCAAATTAATCTAACGTATGTATTTAACGCCACATCAACTTCCTGCAAAATATGTATAAATACATTTCAAACCTAACATGTCAGAAAAGCTAATCGCAACCAACATGTGCAGCTACATTAGGTTGGAAGAAGCATTCTTTCTACCCATTATAAATTTGTGTCTCAAGGACACCTACCCGTAAAAAAATGGACATGTGCATGGTAAAGCCTCAACTCCCCCCCTCCCCCCCCCCCCCCGACCCCGAGACCACTTTGTCATGCCATTGTTTGCCAAAACCAAGTTTATCACAGATTGGAAGTAAGCAATTGTCAAAACAAACACCTGAGATGTCGGATATTTTAACTGAACCAAGCTAATAGGTTCATGCATGCAAAGTGCATTGAAAGAACGCAAGAAAGAAGTAAATATTTACAACATAAAATAATAGAAAGTTTACCTTCAGTTACCTACTTTCCTCTTTCCTACTTATATTACAGGAATTCTCGCCTTCCAAGCTTGTCGTCTTCTTTTAGATTATTGACGTCTTTGTCCATCCAGGACTGCAGCAAATGAAATGCATATGCATAGAGTATAAATAACAATTAGATGCTTGAGCTAGGCAAAATTATTGGAAATTGATATTGTAAACAAGAAATTGGTAGATTGTACTCCAAGCTGAACTTTTGAGTACATTCCTTTTGATATGACTCAACCACTAGCCGTGAATCATCACTTGCACATGTGCATCACAATTCCTAAACTCCGTTTGGAATAATTTCCATTATGTAGAAATTAACTACTGTGGGTTTAGGATTTTACCAAGGAAACATTCAAACCTGCGCTTTAGAGAGAAACTGAAATGAGTAGCATGATGTCTGTGTCCGTGTGGGGGCATACATCACCTTCCACCACTAGTGGAAAACATGTCTTCGGTTCGATCTGAATAAAGCCAGTAGTCCCGGCCCATCACGAACCGCGACTAGTGCTAGC
Organism: Avena insularis; assembly: GCA_023614405.1. Taxonomy (NCBI): domain Eukaryota; kingdom Viridiplantae; phylum Streptophyta; class Magnoliopsida; order Poales; family Poaceae; genus Avena; species Avena insularis. The sequence goes on from CM042697.1 coordinate 361,965,027, forward strand.
ACTAGTCCCGAGCCGTGAGACCTTCAAGGGCTAGAAATGGCCATAGACACTAGTCCCGGGCCGGACCAGAGATCTAGTCCCGGTCCGTAATACGGCCCGGGACTAATTAGCTGGAGTGGGCCAACTGCTCTTTTCGGAGACTATTAGTCCCGGGTCGTATCACGGCCCGGGACTAGTTGTCCATCAGTATATATACAGCTTCCTGTCCACCTGCCCTAAAGCATATGGTGGCCATTTTTCTCAAAAAAGCAAGAGAGTTCATGCCATTTTTTTCTCAAGATTTGTCAAGATTTAGTTTGCAACACCTAAATCCAAAGCTTTAAAAGGTTAGAACTTCATTCTTTCATCTCTTATTGCTACTTTAGCTCTATAATGCTCTAGAAGTATAGAGATATGGATCAAATGCATGCATGCTCTAGAAGTAGCTAGAAGGATTTTGATATATATGTGTAACAAATTTTGATTAGGCACATAGTTACTGAAAATTGAAATGTGTAATTTTAGAGTTTCAGAGCTTAGAATGGAATGCGGTTTTCACTGATAGAACAATAATAAAAAACTCCACATTTATCATGTTGATTGTTTTCTCCAATTCACAAATTGGTGCATGTAAATTTTTCAAAATTCAAAATTAATGCTCTAGAAGCTCTCAATATAACTTGTAATAATTTTATCATGTTGTGTAATGGTTTTTGATATACTTTTACTATAATGCAGATGGTCCGGGATTGGATGTATGGTACTGACCGACGCTCTGGTGAGTTCATTAATGGCGTGCATGAATTCATCCGTTATTCTTGATGCAAACAAGCACAATGGTTTTGTATTCTGTCCATGTAATGGATGTAGGAATCAGAAGGATTACTCTGACTCAAAAACCCTTCACAGCCACCTATTGAAGTCCGGCTTCATGCCCAGTTATAATTGTTGGACCAAGAACGGAGAGAGAGGGGTTATAATGGAAGACAATGAAGAAGAGGAGGAGGATGCCAACTATCATGGTTTCCTGAGTCGGAGATACTTCCATGGGGATCTTTGAAGGAAGGATGAAGAAGAGACACATGATGAACCCGCTGATGATCTTGGTGGGACCATTGCCGATGCGAAGAGATTGTGAAACTGAAAAGGATAGGGAGAAGTTCAATCATATGCTAGAGGATCACAAAAGTTGTTGTACCCAAATTGCGAAAATGGTGCGAAAAAGCTGGGCGGACTGCTGGAATTGCTGCGATGGAAGGCTGGGTGTGCTATACCTGACTCCTCATTTGAAAAGTTGCTAAAAATGATGAAGAATATGCTTCCAAAAGATAACGTATTGCCCTTGACGCGTCTGAAGCAAGAAGGTTATCGCCCTCTAGGTTTAAAGGTTCGAAGATACATGCATGCCCTAATGTTGCATCCTCTACAGCGGTGAGGAGTATGAGAATTTAGATTCATGCCGGTATGCACTTCACTTGATATAAGATTAGGCGAGATGACCACAGGTGACGTTGAGGGCGAGCCCCCCCGGAAGAGGGTTCCTGCGAAGGTGATGTGGTATGCTCCTATAATACCACGGTTGAAACGCTTATTCAGAAACAAAGAGCACGCCAAGTTGTTGCGATGGCATAAAGAGGAACATAAGTCAGATGGGATGTTGAGACACCCCGCTGATGGGTCATAATGGAAAAATCGATAGAAAGTACCGGACTTTGCGGATGGCCTTAAGGATTTTAAGGTTTGGTCTAAGTCGGATGGCATGAATCCCTTTGGGGAGCGAGCTCAATCACAGACACGGCCCGTGACTCTATGCATCTATAACCTTCCTCCTTGGTTGTGCATGAAGCGGAAGTTCATTATGATGCCAGTGTTGATCCAAGGTCCGAAGCAACCTGGCAACAACATTGATGTGTACCTAAGGACATTAGTGGAAGAACTTTTACAGTTGTGGCACGAACCCGGGATACGCGTGTGGGATGAGCACAAGCAGGAAGAATTTAACCTCCGAGCATTTCTTTTCGTAACAATCAATGATTGGCCTGCTCTTAGTTACCTTTCAGGACAGTCAAACAAGGGATACAATGCATGCACACACTGTTTAGATGAGACTGAAAGTATATATTTAGAACATTGTAAGAAGAATGTATACAATGAGCATCGTCGATTTATTTTGGCCAAGCATCCCTTAATAAAGAAAGGCAAGCATTTCAACAGTCTGGCATGTCACCATACGAAGCCTAAGGAGCGTACTGGTGCTGATATATTTGATATGGTCAAAGATTTGGATCAACTGGTAACCTTTGGAAAGGGTCCTGGAGGAAAATCTGTTCCGAAAGACGCTGAAGGACACGCACCCATGTGGAAGAAGAAATCTATATTTTGGGAGCTACCATATTGGAAATTCTTAGAGGTCCGCTCTGCAATCGATGTGATGCATGTGACGAAGAATCTTTGCGTGAACCTGCTAGGCTTCTTGAGCGTGTATGGGAAGACAAAAGATACACTGGAAGCACGAAAGGACCATCAACGTATGAAAGACCTAGATGGCCTGCATCCAGAATGGTTTCAAGGTCATGCCATTCGCTCTTACCAAACAAGAGAAGGAAATATTTTTGAATGCCTAAGCAGTATTAAGGTCCCGTCGGCTTCGTCGAATATAAAGGGAATAATAAATATGGCAGAAAAAAGTTCCAAAACCTAAAGTCTCATGACTGCCACGTGATTATGACGCAAATGCTTCCGATTGCATTGAGGGGGCTTCTACCAGATAATGTTCGAGTACCCATTGTGAAGCTATGTGCATTTCTCAATGCAATCTCTCACAAGATAATCAATCCTGAAGATCTACCACGGTTACAGAATGATGTGGTCCAATGTCTTGTCAGTTTTGAGTTGGTGTTCCCACCATCCTTCTTCAATATTATGGCCTTTTCTGGTTCACCTAGTCGAAGAGATTTCCATTCTCGGTCCTGTATTTCTACACAATATGTTTCCCTTTGAGAGGTTCATGGGAATCTTAAAGAAATATGTTCGTAACCGTGCTAGGCCAGAAGGAAGCATCTCCAAGGGCTATGGAATAGAGGAGGTCATTGAATTTTGTGTTGACTTTGTTCCTGGCCTTAAGCCGATTGGTCTTCCTCAATCGCGGTATGAGGGGAGACTGAGTGGAAAGGGTACTCTAGGAAGGAAATCAATAATATGTAGGGACGGACATTCTTACACCGAAGCATATTACACCGTTCTACAGAATTCTATCTTGGCAGCCCCATATATCGAGGAACACAAGAAAATCTTACACTCCAACAACCCTGGAAAGCATGACTCTTGGATTAGAGATGAACACATGAAGAGTTTCGGCGGTTGGTTGCAACATCTCATCAAAAACAACACTCTTGGAGATCAGCTATACTTGTTGTCTAGGTCACCATCTTCGACTATATCGACTTTCCAAGGGTACGAGATAAATGGGTATACATTTTACACGATAGCCCAAGATAAAAAGAGCACCAACCAAAACAGTGGTTTCTGCTTTGATGCAACAGACAACAATGGGTCAAAGACCACATATTATGGTTACATAGAGGAGATATGGGAACTTGACTATGGACCTACTTTTAAGGTCCCCTTGTTTCGGTGCAAATGGGTCAAGCTGACAGGAGGAGGGGTTGAGGTAGACAAGAAATATGGAATGACATCGTTGGATCTCAACAATATTGGGTACTTAGACGAACCATTCGTCCTAGCCAATGACGTGGCTCAGGTTTTCTATGTGAAGGACATGTCTACCAAACCTAGAAAAAGAAAAAATAAGAAAAAGAATACATTAGACGATGAGCCAAAGCGCCACATAGTTCTTTCAGGAAAAAAACATCGTGGGAGTGGAGGACAAGACAGACATGTCAGAAGATTGTGATAAGTTTCATGAAATTCCGCCCTTCGCGGTGAAGGATGACCCAAGCATCATGTTAATGAATGAAGATGCTCCATGGATACGACGGGATCAGAAAGGAACACACGTGAAGAAATGATATGTAATAATTGTAACATTTTATGAGTGAAGATGCTCCATGCATGTGTCTATTTTTATAGTGTTGTCTGCAAACAATCTTGAGTGTGTTAGTCCCGTTTTGTGGCTGGACCGGGACTAAAGGAGGGCCTTTAGTACCGATTCATACTTACCATTAAGATCTGATCTCCAAACGCGTGATGTCACATATTAGGGAGTGCCTCTATGACCAGTTTCTCGGAGATGCCGGAGGACTGGGCTCCGTCGGCATCTCCCTGAAACTGGCCGTAGTGGTGTCCCTGCTCTCGAAAACCATCTTGCAGCTTGTAACTTCTCTAACTAGATCAATACGCCTGGGAGCTAACTAATTTCACATATTAGGGAGTGCCTCTATGACCAGTTTCTCGGAGATGCCGGAGGACTGGGCTCTGTCGGCATCTCCCTGAAACTGGCCGTAGTGGTGTCCCTGCTCTCGAAAACCATCTTGGAGATGCCTCAAACTGGCTGGAGGACTGGACTCACAAGGATGCCTATTTATAGTACAAGCAGCTCGGCATAATGTCGACACTCACGACATAATGTCGACACTCACCCCTATTATTAGTGCTGACTCATGTTTAGTCCCGGTTGGTGTCTCCAACCGGGACTAAAGGTTCATCTTTAGTCCTGGTTGGTGACACCATCCGGGACAAGGTACAAGCCGCACGACATAATGTCGACACTCACCCCTATTATTAGTGTTGCCTGGCCTAGTCTGCCGCAATCCCTTCAGTCGCGGTTGGTTTCTCCAACCGGGACTAAAGATGAACCCTCTCTTTATATAGGCATTTCCCTCTATTTATTAGGTAACACTCAAGACATTTATTAATATTAAAAACCGGTACAAACCGGGACTAGCTAACACTCAGGACTAAAGCCGCCCCCTTTAGTCATAATCATGCCTAGTCCTATAGTACGCAGCTTCAGGGTCTTCTTCGTCATCGTCATCATCATCGTCATCGTCACTTGCCACTCCGGGGATCCTCAGCCCATCCATGGCATATACCAGGGGCCATTCCAGCCTCGGATTCACGGCGGGCGGGGGAGAGGTCTCCTGGAAGACGATGCCGCTACCGCCGGGCCGATGTGGGGCCTTTTTGTGGCTCTGTGGTGGGTGGACTCGTGGGCACCGCGGGCGAGGATGGTCTCCCCCGACGATGTAGCGCATCACTCCGATGATAGTACGGTTAACCACCACAGACGACGGCCGGCTTCATTGTGGTTCACCGGTGGCTGGCCATCACCCTCGTACCTGGCGAGCTCCCTTTCCCGCCTATTAGCGAAGAAGGCATTCCAGGTGTCGTAGTTGTCGGGATCCCACTGGGAATCCATCCGCTGCTCCGGCGTGAGCTCGTGGTAGAAGTGGTTTGTGATGGCCTCCTGGCGTGCGGAACCTTGAGGGACAGGAGGGACAGGAACCCCTCCAGCGCTCAGCATCCAGCCGACAGGCGGCCGGTAGCCCGGCGGACAAGGGTAGTTGGAGGCGCACAGCGCCTCGGTCTCCTCGAGGGTCAGAATGGCCCAGTAGGCGTTGTCCATTGTTCTAAGAGAGGAAGGTGTGGATGTGTGGATAGCCATGGCGCGATCGACCTAAATATAGAGGGAAAGGGCGGGAAAACTTGGCATGAAGCTTTGGGAAATGGCGGAAAATATCTTTAGTCCCGGTTAGTGACTACATCCGGGACTAAAAGCTCTAAATGAAAGGAAAGGCGGAAAACTTGGCGGGAAGCGGTGGGAAATGGCGGGAAATATCTTTAGTCCCGGTTTGTGACTACAATCGGGACTAAATGGATATTATATTAAGATTCTTTATATTTTTCTTATAATAATAGACATATTATTTGTGTTATTTGGATTATTACAATAAAAGATATGATTTTCAAAGTTTTTATATTTGATTTGAATTAAAAAAAGAAAATTTACAAATGAAATAATATATAAATGATGCAAACAGATAAATGGATATTATATTAAGATTCTTTATATTTTTCTGATAATAATAGACATATTATTTGTGTTATTTGGATTATTACAATAAAAGATATGATTTTCCAAAGTTTTTATATTTGATTTGAATTAAAAAAGAAAATTTACAAATGAAATAATTTATAAATGATGCAAACAGATAAATGGATATTATATTAAGATTCTGTATATTTTTCTAATAATAATAGACATGTTATTTGTGTTATTTGGATTATTACAATAAAAGATATGATTTCCCAAAGTTTTTATATTTGATTTGAATTAAAAAAGAAAATTTAAAAATGAAATAATTTATAAATGATGCAAACAGATAAATGGATATTATATTAAGATTCTTTATATTTTTCTGATAATAATAGACATATTATTTGTTTTATTTGGATTATTACAATAAAAGATATGATTTTCCAAAGTTTTTATATTTGATTTGAATTAAAAAAAGAAAATTTACAAAAAAAACAATTAGTCGCGGGTCGTGGCTGGACCCGGGACTAAAGGGTGCCTTGGCATAAAAGCGGTTAGAAAAACCCTTTAGTCCCGGACCGTGGCTTAACCCGCGACTAAAGGGGGGTCTTTAGTCGCGGGCTAAGCCACGGGACGGGACTAAAGACCCTTTAGTCCCGTCCCGTGGCTTAGCCCGGGACTAAAGGGGGCGTCCCTATATATTCTGCGCGCCAGGGCAGGTGCTGCCCAGCACTTGACATTCTCGACGCAGCGAAGACGAAGCACACAGACGAAGACGAACACGCAGGGGAGGTGCTGTCCGCCGCCGCCGTGCCACTCCGCTCCGCCGCCGCTCCGCCGTGCCGTGACGTGCCGCCGCTCCGCGCCGACGCATCCTCGCCGCCGCGCGACGCCGGCCGCCTCTCCGCGCGCGTGCCGCCTCGCCGCCCCTCGTCGGTGAGCTCGATCGAGAGGCCGCGCGCGGGTGGTTTTTTTATAGTTTTTTGTATAGTTTGTTATATTTTTTTATAGTTAGGTTTATTATAATTAAGATTATAATTAAGATTATTAGGATTGTTATAATTAGGATTATTAGGGTTTTTGTTATATTTTTTTCTATAGTTTTTTTATAGTTAGGATTATTATAATTAGGATTATAATTATGATTATAATTATGATTATTGTAATTAAGATTTAGTTATTAGGATTAGTATAATTAGGATTATTATAATTAGGTTTATTAGGGTTTTTGTTATAGTTTGTTTCTATAGTTTTTTTTATATTAGGGTTTTTTGTTTTAGTATTAGGATTATTGTTTTAATTAAAATATTAAAATTAGGATTAGGATTATTGTTTTAGTTATTTTTTGTTTTATTTATTAGGATTATATTTTTTTATTTATAGTTTTATTAGGGTTATTTTTTTGTTTTAGTTATTATGATTATTGTTTTAGCACAAATAATATTAGGATTATTATAATTAGGATTATATTGTTTTAGTTATTAGGATTATTGTTTTTTCTAACCTGTTTAACTCCCTTTTTGTTATAGATAATTAAGTCATGGATCCATCCGAAGATCCTGGTCGCATCGGTGAAGGTTTTCTTCAGGGCATGACAAGAGGTGAAATTCCTCTTAATATTACTACCGGCGCCGAAGATATTTTGCTCGAGGAAGACATATCCTCATATCTGAATCCATCCGGTGATGGACTAGAGGAAAACCTAATGTACCAAGGGGAAGACCAGATGGACGAAGGGCAAACAAATAACAACAATAATGATGGCCCCTCGACAGGATCCGGCGAGGTACACACACACACATATATATATATAAAGTCTCGTGTTACCTCTATTCATTAACTGATCTAGATATATATTAATCACTCTCTCTTCTTCTTTTAGCCCACCAGATCGAAGCAATCGACAGTTCGAACGAAACGAGGGCCAAACAAAAAGTTGGATGGTAATCAGAGGTTCACCATCGAAGAAATAGATGATGATGGTGAACCGATTGCTCTAGAGAAGCACCGGAGGATGTTTATAAATCAATGCGGGGTGCTTGTTAGGGACAACCTGCCGATCACCATCCAAGAATGGAATAAGTCAAAGAAAGCCGGTGAAGAATCCAACTATGTCACGATGATGCCAAAGATGACCTTTGGCAGAAGCTCATAGCGCATTTCATACTACCTCCAGAGTATGAGGAATTTGAGGTAGATGGTATTACCCCAAGGCCGGGTGGGCTTGAAAATGGAGCGAAAGTCAAGGAGTGGGCACTGAGCAAGATGGCCGAACTATACCGGAACCACAAGAAAATTTTATACGCGAAATATGTCGCGAAAAAGAAAGCTCCAGACTTCAAAGGAGTAAACGAGAAGTTGAGAGAATAGTGGCCCGATTTTGTACAGTACAATCAATCTGATAAAGCTAAGGCAAAGTCGGCAAAGAACGCGTTAAATGCTGCCAACAAGAAATACCATCATAAAATGGGGACAGGTGGCTACAAGAGTGTCGTCCCTAAGTGGGAAACTATGGAGAAGGAAATGAGGACTCGAGGCGTCACTCCTGGTATAGATGGATGGCCCGAGAGGTCAAAGCACTGGTGGTACGGGCACGGGGGATCCTTGGACCCATAAACAGGGAAGACATTATTTCATGAGAAAATTCTAAAACCCTCCAAAGACCTTATTGTAGGGTTCGCAGCATAGAAAACAAAAAATTTCCTACGATGGGAACAACTATGTACCAAGATCTATCTACTAGATACAAACAACGGGCGGATGTATATCCATAGAGAACATACCCTTGAAGACCGACAAAGCTTAACGAGTCCAAACTCGTGGTTGATGTAGACGATCTCTTGCCGATCTCAAGATCGAGAGGAAGTCCTAGCGCCACAAAACAGCAGCGCATTCGTGCTCGCACACACGTTCGAGGCACCGAGCAACCTCCGCCTCCTCGCTCCAGCGATGCAGCGGAAGCATAACTCTTTCTTGCCGAAAAGCCACCGGGAACATGTATCTCGCTAGTCCGAGACCATGGGGGATAAATACTAGAGGGGGAGAGAGATCCTTCACGAGGAGGTGTGAGTGAGAGAGAGGGAGGGGGCTCCTTTTATAGGGAGAGGGGGGCACCGAAGGGGCCATGCGCCCAGCCATGGGGCTGCCCCTCCCCTCCTTTCATTCATGTGGGTGGACACTCCACTCACACAAAGCCTTTCAATTCCCTCCACTCAAATTCCCATTAAATTTCCACCAAATTTAATGCAAACTCTCATTAAATAAAACTCCTTTTATTTATTCAGAATTTTGTCAATTACTTTAATGACAAACATTCACATATAACCCCTTGCTAGTATTTCATTTCACATGCAGAAACACTTTCTGCAATTTCACCCGAAAACCCGTTTCAGTATCTAGTGAAATAAATTCCTGCGCTTGTTATTCTTTTCGGCATGAAACTTTTGCTCCAAATGGATGTCGGTGTCTCTTAAGTGTGTCACCCTACGGTTCGTGAATAATGCGGACATGATCTTGACCCATCTCGGATCAATAATCAGAAGCGGGATCTGGAGACCCATACTGACTCCCACACATTCAACGATGACTTTCTTGTGATCTTCGGAACCTTTTATGCTAGTATCTTAATCCCTTTGTTTCATGATATATTACATGTCCGAGATTCGATCATCGGTATCTCCATACCTAGTTTGATCTCGTTACTGACATGCACTCTTTTCTCGTTCCCGTGATAAAACATTCTAGTGATCAAATCACTTGCTTGCAAGCTAATCAATGTGATATCACCGAGAGGGCCCAGAGCATATCTATCCGTCATCGGGGTGAACAAATTCCACTATCGATCCATGGGCCTCAACATAACACTTTATTAGTTCGGAATCCATCTTTATAATCACCCTGTTACGGTGTGACGTTTGATGTTATCAAGAAACTCTTCCGGTGTTAGTGATTGACATGATCTCATGGTCTAAGGATTAGGATCACTTCGTAAGTTGTTATAGCAATATAAACTCAATGACTTTGATCGTAATGCTATACTTCGGATGAATGTTCATCACACCATTACACTAATATTGTGATCCCGTTATTAACAACATCCAATGTCCATGATCAGGAAACCTTGATCATCTTGTTAATCAACGAGCTAGTTCATAAGAGAGGCATAACTAGGAACTTCCTTTTGTTTATTAAACACACATGTATTAACGTTTCCGTATTAATATAATTATAGCATGTAAAATAAACATTTATCATAAATAAGGAATATGATAATAACCACTTTATTATTGCCTCTCGGGCATATTCCCTTCACTTATGAAAGCAATGAACGATGCTCAATTGGGATTGTTCCATCCCGAGAGAGAACGACGAGCTGACACGCGCCCTAGGGAATCCTGAAAAGGGAGGATGAACACGAGGTAAAGGCGCCGATGTCTCGTGGAAGAAAGGGTTTCCTCAGTACGATGGCAGTTACGGAAGCCGTCAGAGAAAGAAGGACCGGGAGTCAGACCGGATCTCCAGGGTAGAGCAGGACCTAGCTGATCTGAAGAACCTCATGCATGAAATTAGCCAAAGGCCGCCGTCGTCAACTCACCCGCAGTTTGATGATCCTGCATTGGATCTTAGCCAACAGAGAAGCAGCGTGGCTTCCACGGAGGTCCGTGCTGATGATCAAGCACTGCTGGATGATGCACCGGCTCCTCACTATCCCGTGGATGATGTGAGAGAGATGGCACAATGTGAGCTACATCAGCCAATGAACAACCTGTCCTTCAAGGTGGCGATCGGCACTGCTTTACCTTGTCTACCTTCACTTTCGATTCCACCAGGCTATGCTCGTGTCACGGTGGATGACATAGTGGAGGATTTTGCGGACCTAGAGATTGAAATCGCTACGCCTGAAGGCCTTACGAAACTAGGAGATGTCAAGCACAACATCATTCTATGGAATAAGAAGTACATCAAGTTTCCGGGCTCGGCGCCAAGGCCACCGACTCCAAGGAATCCAAATCCACCCCGCATCTAATATCGTCAACCTCCAAGTCCACCCCAACCCGATTATCGCCAACCTCCAAGTCCACCCCAACCCGATTATCGCCAACCTCCAAGTCCACCCCGCCCCGCTGACGATCGCCGCAGCAGGAGTACATCAACTCGATCTCCGCCTCTGCCTCCGTGTAATACTACTACCTCGTCGAAGAAACGGAAGTTCGATGGTCCCCCGGGCCCTACATCGAAGAAAGGTCAAACGCCGAAGATAGTCGATATCCCGCCGGCTCTTCCAAAGAGACCTTATGACAAGACCGATGAGGAAACTAACGCGGATGTGGCTGCCCAAGTTAAGGCGCATTTTGCACCCAAAAAGCCTGAGCCAAAGCCGATATATAACGAAAAAACCAAAAAGTGGGCTAAGTCCTTTCTAGAGCAACCATCCCAGATATTGATAAATCTGGAATCAGACTATGACCGGGATTATTAAGCAAGCACAGAAGAAGAAAATCACCAGTGCAAAAAGCGGGAAGCAAGTTGCCCAGCTCGGAGCACAGAAGAATCAATCGGTGGCCCCGCTCAAAGTCATTTCAGACCTCGACAAGGCCTTCAGAGCTCAAATAGATATGGACATGCAAATAATGGACCCTAGAGCCCGTAATAATACTGCACTTATGGGAATCACTATATCGCAGGTCAAAGCACTTGCTAACGAAGCAAATATGTCTCTTGGTCAATATTTAGGCTATGAAGATACGCCAGTGGGTCAGATAGTACGGCAGTATGTCCAAGGGGAGCCTCTAGTCAGTAATAAGGAGCTCACGCGTCTATCTACACATATGCGAAATCTGCACGAATCGTACATGTCGCAAGCACAAAAAAGCATCAGAAAGATTGGTTTCCGGTGGACGTTAGAATGGAGCATCACTTCAAACAATACTCGATACAGGTTCAAATGACCGAACTGTTTCAGTTATACAACCAGCGCGCCCTCGACAAATCTATCATTGGTTGCTACTGTCTGTAAGTTATTTATTTTTATAATTAAGTTTGTAGCTTTAGCTCGTTCATTGTATTTAATATATTATCCTAACTATATATCCTTTTGTATGATGATATTATATTCTGCAGAATGAAGATGCTTGAATGCAAAAGAGCTAGAAGATACGACGTTGGGTACATTGACCCATATATCGTTAATGAATATACGTTAAAGAATCACCCCAAGGACGTGGAGGAAGACCTGTGCAAGTTCTTAACCGAGAATAATTTTGTTAAGGAAATACTATTTCCTTACAACTTCAAGTGAGTGTTTATATCTTGTACATACTTTATTTTTGCTTACTCGATGAGCTATATATGCATGTATGCTTATATAAACGTCCGCAGATTCCACTGGATCTTGCTAAACATTCAAGTTGACAAGTCCCGAGTTGAAGTCCACGACTCATTAAGTTGGGACCAAGAGCAGTGGCGTGACATGAAAGCAATGCTCCATAAGTAATTTCAATCATTATCGCATTATATCGTCCTCTTTCATTCATTTCCTGATATCAAGTAACTAATAACTCCTTTGTTCATTTTTTTTACCAGGTCCATTCAAAGAGGAGCTAACTTATAAAATGGCGAAGAGTTTACAGCAGCCACCGGGAACTCATTTATGTGGATACTACGTCTGCGAGTATATCCGCGAGTTGACCAGTGAGCAGAAAGTTGACTCACATTATATTTATGATTTGCGGGAGAAACTAGAGCCAGACCAGCGCATAAGAGCAATTCAAGAGAAGCTGGCGGGATTTATGATGAAGGAAGTCCTTGATGTACATGGAGAGCATTATGCGGATGACGTGAAACTCGATTTGCCTTAGTCATCTCCATGTAGCTCATATGATATATATATTCATCAACGACCATGTAATTTTAAAACATTTCTTCCTTTTGATATGATTGATTATATGTATGCTTACAAGGGATCGATTAATTATATAAATGCATCGACGTGTAGTGTGTATGTAGTAGCGTATAATATGTATACTGAAATATATGTTTGAATTATAGTGAAACACAAAATGAAAAAGGAACGAAATGGCAAAAAAAAGGAAATACACAATTCTCTGTCGCGACAGGAAACCTTCTAGTCCCGGGTGGTGTTACGGTCCGGGACTAGAAGGTTTCATATGGCGCTTCATGAACCACGTGGCTGTTATCAGCGAGCCGGGACTAGAGGGGGGCCTCTAGTCCCGTTTTCGCAGTCCCAGGCCCAAAACCGGGACTAGAGCCAGTTGCGGCCCAGGACTGGAGGCCCTTTTTCCACCAGTGCACTACCATCCCAGAGAAGTCATACACCACCTTCTACTATCATCCCAGAGAATGAGTAATGCCTGAGTTTGCACTGCCACCTATGGGAAGGACACGTGCTCAACTGACTGTAGGAAGCGGAGTACGCCGACACATTTGATATGCATGTAGGTATGAGAAGTCGAGCAGCATGAATTATTTGTTTATGAATACATAGACGTACTTGGAGTGCTATAAAAACTTCTGTTTTATCCTTCTCCAATTTTCATATTTGATGATCATCATAATCAAACACACCTCCTAGCCTGCAGGATAAAAAATACATAATACTTGGTAGGGACAAAAGAATGTAAATCAAAACTAAGACCAAGAAGATGCAGGGGAATTATGAAGAAAATAAATACTCCCTGCGTTCGGAAATAACTGTCGTGAGGGTAAGAAATCCATTAAACGAGCCATTTTACACTTATACCATGTACAATTAGAAATGTAAAGAATGGATCCAAAGCAGCAATCTATCACTTTCGATGCCGGTCCTGATCGATCGCTCCCGACACCGACCATTCAAGCTAGCAACTGCTCCGCTCATCAGCAATCACATCCATCGGCTCCTGCTCCGCATCCTGGATCAATCGCATCTGGCTTGACACAACTGATGGCAACAAGTGCATCCCCGCGATAACAGCAAACACGGTGGCAGCAAGCGCATCCCGCCAGGTCCTGCTCCTACCCCACTGACTCCTAATCGCTCAGCTTATGATCGCTCAGAGATGGGAACGATGCTTGGAGCTCGCATCGATTGCGTGTTAATATATGGAAGGCATCGGCACAATTACAGGGAGGAGTTAAAACTTACGAGAGAGATAAGAGGATAGCGATCTGATCTTTATAAACGAGATCAGATCGATTACACGGTTTAAGCTAACAGATTCTATCTCTATCTTGTACGCATACATGTTGTACGTGACAGGTTCCAACACCCCTCCTCAATCACAACCTTTTTAGGTTGAGGTTGTTCTTGAACTCCTCAAGTTGCCGAGTTGGTAACGCCTTGGTGAATCCATCAGCCACCTGATCTTTAGAGGGAATAAACCGAATTTCCAACTGTTTATGTGCTACTCTTTCTCTTACAAAATGGAAATTAATTTCAATGTGTTCAGTTCTTGCATGAAATATAGGATTGACTCAAAGATAAGTTGCACCCATATTATCACACCACAAACATGAGATTTGATTCCTTTGCACACCAAGTTCTCCTAATAGAGATTCTATCCAGATCACTTCAGCAGTAGCATTTGCTAAGGATTTGTACTCTGCTTCTGTACTTGATCTTGGTACTGTTGCCTGTTTTCTGGCACTCCAAGAAATCAAGTTAGGCCCAAAGTATACAGCAAAACCTCCCGTGGATCTCCTGTCATCTACACATCCTGCCCAATCAGCATCTGAGAAGGCACTTACAAGTGTAGAGGATGATCTCCTGAAGGTTAGTCCAAGACTTACTGTTCCACTGACATACCTCAAAATTCTTTTAACAACTGTCTAGTGTACAGTAGTAGGTGCATGAAGAAACTGGCATACCTTATTGACAGAGAAAGCAATGTCTGGTCTAGTGAGTGTCAAATACTGAAGAGCTCCTACTATGCTTCTGTACCTTGTACCATCCTCTTGTCCTAGAGGTTCTCCTTCAGTGACTGTAAGTTTTTCAGATGCTGATAGAGGAGTCGGTAAGGATTTGCATCCCTTCAATCCAACTCTATTAAGCAAGTCTGAGGCATATTTCTCTTGGGTTAATACAATTCCTTGATTAAATTTCTTTACCTCAATTCCCAAGAAGAAACTTAGATCACCAAGATCCTTAAGAGCAAATGTTGAGCTAAGATCTTGAAGGAGTGATGTAATTGCTTTGTTGGAGGAGCTAGTGACAATAATATCATCAACATAGACTAGCACATAAATAGTTATACCTGATTTGTTATATATGAATAATGAAGTGTCTGCCTTGGATGCCAGAAAACCAAGCTGTTGTAGCTTGGAGCTTAATTTGGAGAACCATGCTCTTGGTGCCTGCTTGAGTCCATAGAGTGACTTGTCAAGTTTGCACACATGAAAAGGTGCATTAGGATCCTCATAACCAGGTGGCTGCTTCATGTAGACCTCTTCTTCCAGAACACCATGAAGAAACGCGTTCTTCACATCAAGTTGCCTCAAATTCCATCCTTTTGAAACTGAAATAGCTAAAACAAGTCTGATAGTAGCAGCCTTAACAACTGGACTAAAAGTATCTTCATAATCTATGCCATATCTTTGTTTAAATCCTTTTGCTACTAATCTAGCCTTGTACCTATCAATAGTGCCATCAGCTTTCCTTTTAATTCTATAGACCCATTTACAATCTATAAGATTTCTACCTTGCTTGTGTGGCACTAGATGCCATGTTTTATTTTCCATTAGGGCCCTATACTCATCATCCATGGAAATTTTCAAATTTTTGTCATTTAGAGCTAATTGCAAGTTCTCAGGTTCACTAGTTAAACAGGACAAACCGTAACAAATAGTACCATCTTTGTAAATTTTAGGCCTTGAGTTACCGGTTGTTGCCCTTGTTCTGTGAACTGGTGATGCAGTTTGAGCTATAGAATTTGTTGCCGCAGAAGATCCAGAGGAGAAGGAATCCTCCAACTCGGTGCTCACCGAGTCTCCCATGCGCGTGTCGTCCTGCCCATGCATGGAGGCAGGAGAATCTTCGCTGGGCCCTGAGCTGTTGAAGACGCTGGAGATGCCGATTGATGAGGCGAGGGCGACCACTCGCCTGTTGCCGCGTCAGAGTGCCCGCCTGCACTGGAAGGCGACCATTCGCCTGTCGCCGTACCGGAGGGCCCGCCTGGCGTAGTGGCTGCCCCCTGCCGCATGCAGCGTGGTGCGGGATGCTGCGGCGTAGCAGTACGGGACAGGGGAGAATCTCTCTGGTGATTTGACATGCGCGCAGATCCTGGAGAAGACCAGCCGCTGCTGTCCGAGGTTGTCGCCAGATCTTCCTCGGTTGGTGTGCCGTTCGCGCCTAAATTTGGGCGTGACGAGGTAGGGTGCATATTTGCACCGTTTTGACTCGTTCCAGCTTCATTTTGCACAGAATTTTCTCCTGCTGCTTGCTGTACCTAAGAGGCACTCAAAATACCAGGAATTATAGAGCCATTAGATGTTAGATCAGTGCAATGTTTTCCCCCTCATGAGATGGCACTAATGGATTTTGGAGTGTTTCGGGTAGGAGGAGAATTTCTTGCCGAAGAAGAGCACCAGCATTAGGATGAAGATTTGCAAAAGGGAAGACCGTCTCATCAAATACAACATCTCGTGAGATGTAAACTCTACCAGATTTAACATCTAGGCATTTGACACCTTTATGCATGTGGCTATAGCCAAGAAAAATGCATTGCTTAGAACGAAAAGCAAGTTTGTGCTTGTTATAGGGTCGAAGGTTAGTCCAACAAGCACATCCAAAAATACGAAGAGATGCATAATCTGGGGTTTTGTGGAAGAGACGTTCCATGGGGGTGTCATGGTCAATGACTTTGGATGGTAGCATATTAATAAGATATGTGGCAGTCAAAAAGGCTTCATCCCAAAATTTTAATGGCATGGATGCATTTGCAAGAAGAGCAAGCCCTACTTCTACAATGTGACGGTGCTTGCGTTCGGCGGAGCCATTTTGCTGGTGTGTATGAGGACAAGATACATGATGCTCAATGCCAATTTTTTGAAAGAAAAAGTTTAGTTTCTCATATTCTCCTCCCCAAATCAGATTGCAAGGCAAGAATTTTTCTGTCAAATTGGCGTTCAACAAGTGTTTGGAAATTGTGAAAAATTTGGAAAACATCCGACTTATTCTTGAGAAGATAAATCCAAACAAATTTACTAAAATCATCAATAAATCTTACATAATATGTGTATCTCCCTATGAAACTTGGCGCAGGCCCCAAACATCTGAGAAGACAAGTTGTAAGGGGATAGTGGATACACTAGTGGATCTTACATAAGGCAATTGATGACTTTTGGCTCTTTGGCAAGAGTCACAAACAGACTCACTACGAGATTTATTTGAGCAAGGAAGAAAATGCTTGCTAAGGACTTGTTGAACAATACGAAATGAAGGGTGTCCTAAACGACTGTGCCATCTTGAAGCTGAGGGCTTGGTGACACTGAAGACTTGTTTATTCTTGGTTGATGATGAGGAAATCAAGGGGTAGAGGCCTTTTGTGCATCTACCTTTGAAAAGTACCTTCTCCGTTGCTTGATCCTTAACATAAAAATGCCACGGGTGAAATTCAAGAAAGACATCATTATCTTTGGTAAAACGATGAATAGAAACAAGATTTTTTGTGGCATGTGGAATATGAAGGACATTTTTTAGATGCAAATATTTAGAGGGGGTATTAAAAATTGCATGACCAACATGACTAATGCTCATACCTTGTCCATTGGCCGTGTGAACTTGTTCCTGGCCATGGTACTTCTCCTTCATGGTAAGCTTATTGAGCTCACCGGTGATGTGGTCTGTGGCGCCGGTATCTCCATACCAGTTCGTGTCCACTCCATAGGGCACCGCATTGGAGCCCTTCTCTTCTTCTTATTCATCTTCACCGTCGGAGTAACGGTGCCAGCATTTCCAGGCTTCATGGCCCGGTTTCCCGCAGATCTGGCAGGTGACGTCGCGATCCTTGCCGCCACGGGCTCCTCCACGGCGACCATTGTTGCCGCCGCCTCCATGCTGCTGCTGATGACGTCCTTGGCCACGACCGTAGACGCGACCTCCTCGGCGCCCTCCACGGTTTCCACGCCCACGCGGCCAGCCACGACCACGAGAGGCCATGTTGGCAGAGGAGCCGCCACAGTCTTGGAGAAGCTCCATGCGGTTGTCGTAGGAGGTGACATGAGTGTATAGGTCGCTCACGGAGAGATCCTTTCCGCCGTTGACGCCGATGGCGGCGAAGAGCGGGTTGTAGGTGTCGTCGAGGCCGGCTAGGAGGTACTCAACGAGCTCCTCATCTTCAATGGGGCGACCTGCTGCTGCAAGTTCGTCGGCGAGTCCCTTCATCTTCAGGAAGAAGACTGTGGTGGTCATGTTCTCCTTCCTCGTCTTGGCGAGGGCGACGCGCAGGTTCGAGACCCGCGTCCTGGACTGGGAGGCGAACATCGCCTTGATCGCCCCCCAGACTACCGCCGAGGTGTTCATGCTGATGGTGGACACGAGGATTTCCCTCGAGAGAGTTTGCAGCAAGTATGACAGGACAAACTGGTCTGTCGATACCCACGCGTCGTAGGCGGGGTTTGGTTCCTTGACTTGCTTGCCATCCTTATCGACGACGATCTCAGACGGCACGGCCTTCTCCGCATCGAGGAAGTCGAGGAGACGAGCCCCTCGGATCGGCGGGAGGACCTGGGAGATCCAGAGGAGATAATTCTCCTTCGTGAGATTCTCGAAAACCCCCTGGCCTGCGAGAGGGTTGGTCATCGTCGAAGAGGAGGAAGTTGCGAGGCACATAGATGTGTTTATTGGAAGTCTAGCTTTGATACCATATGATCGCTCAGAGATGGGAACGATGCTTGGAGCTCGCATCGATTGCGTGTTAATATATGGAAGGCATCGGCACAATTACAGGGAGGAGTTACAACTTACGAGAGAGATAAGAGGATAGCGATCTGATCTTTATAAACGAGATCAGATCGATTACACGGTTTAAGCTAACAGATTCTATCTCTATCTTGTACGCATACATGTTGTACGTGACAGATTCTAACACAGCTGTGTTAGAATTCGCCCATAGATCAGCTACATCAAACTAGACAAACAAACACGCTCGAAAATCTTATGGCCAAGGACACGTGTCATACCCGTTCTTTTTCTTTATTTTCTTCTCAACTCACGGTAGAACTTCTCTTGCAGGACCTCCCGTGTATATATACACGATTCGTACACTACTCGGACAATAGCTATGCCCTCTTTATTGGTTACCTATCCATGCATGGCAATCTTCATTGGATGCGATTCAGATGGCACTTTCACCGGCAGCGTTTCCGCCATTTATTGGGGGTAAGTTCTGGGCCCTTTCTTCGCCGGATTATGCTGACGCCACCTCCCCGTCGGCCTCCCCGGCGAGATCTTCTTTGGTTTGGTGCAGGTCTCCATCGGCGGACTCTAATCTTCTTCGCGAATCTTCATCACGAGGGAATAAGAGAATGGAGAAAAGAAGAGCGCAGAGACAAGCGGCATTGGAATTAGCACCATCGGCGACGGAGGTAAAATCTAATTCTAGGAATCGGTAGAGACAATCACCGGCAATGGCGGGTCTCAAGTTCCCGGTCATTGAACCATCTACGTTCTGTCTCGAGTCTTTTGATACTGCAGAGTGGATCAGGGTTAAAAGAAAAAATAATCGAAGCCTTTGTCGTAGAGCGATTGCTCCGGCCAGAAAGACGGCGATCAGTAGAGATCGCCAGCGATCACCTCCAGCTTCCATTGATCAGAGAGCAGTGAGCTGCAATAGATCTCGATCTAATCAATTTAAATTTGTTGGGCTAAACGGGCATAAGGCCCATGGCACCGACCCTCTGTTATCTCGGGCAAAAGGCCCATTCGATTTAACCGAGGCTAATCAACGTCGAAAAAAGGTTGGACTGCGTCTAATGCGTGTCCATCTAGGGTTGCAGCATGCGGTATCTCGTCTTAGGTTACCTATCTTGTCGCCATCATACATCTCTGAGGGAGATTGTGAGCGGAGGGAGGCTATGGAAGGCAATGAGAACTGGTTGCCCAACCAGCGTAATGGAGGCCGAGGCTTCCAATCGTAGCCTCGTCAAGACATGCCAACACGTACCGGCGGTAATTTACAAGGGGAGAACTATGGACGTGGTGGTGGACCGGATTCTCGGGGTGCGCGAGGAGTTCCTCCGCACCAGCTCCATAATGATGTTGGTGGGGGTTTTGATACTAGGGTTTCACAAAGAGACTCTCAGTATCAGATGCGGCAAGAGGGCAGTGGGGGTTTCGATCCCAGGAACACACAAGGTGGCCCTCCTCAATACCACCGTGGTGAAAATGGATCACGTTTCGAGTTTGGTTCGAGCTCGAATCAAGGTGCCACAGGATTCACCGATAGGCAAAGGTATGATCGACAAAGTTTTGATGGGCGGAGATCCAATGGAGGTTTTGGAGAGTTTGATCAAGGTATTTTTGATGGCAACCAGAGGAATAATCAAGGTTTCAATAGGGGAAACTATCCTTACCGTCGTCCGTATCGTCAGCAAAATTTTAATAGCAGGACCAACAATGGGTATCGGAGTAACTTTCGGCACACCGCAAGTGGTGGTGCTGCATATCCGGTTACCAATTTTCAGCTGAATCCAGGGGCAGGAGGCGCTGTAGTCATCTCTGATGGAGGCGTGACCGGCTCTACATCGGTTGTTGTTGCTAAGCAGACCGGGCAGCAAGCCACCCAACAACACTTGGCTGGGGTGCTGGCAAGTACTGAGCCACAAGCAACGGTAGCGAAGGGGTCCAAGAAGGACAAAGTGCAGTGTTTCAAATGTGACGACACAGGGCATTTTGCAGGAGATTGCATGGCAGTTCTGTGTATCATTTATTAGAAGGCAACTCATGCTGCCGAGGACTGTCCTCTTTTGACTATGCCTAAGCCCACAGCTATTACATATGGGCTATGTCGTACCGAGTTGCTCTTTCATGAGGTTCCGGCATCACCTGACATTCGATTCAAGCATGACAGTGAAAAGGTGGGACGGATCTCGGTAATAGGTGGGTCTTTGGCAACACAATAGATTATTAAAGAGCTCGAATGGATAATTCCAGGGGATCATCAGTGGGATCTCAGGCCTGCAGGTCAAAATATTTACAAGGCAATCTTCCCCACTAAAGCTGACCTTGCTCGGGTTCGGAAAATGCCAGATATTCCTATTGAGGAAATGCCTTTTCTGTTGCACTTTGAAGAATGGTCGTCGACAAGTTTGGACAAATACCAGCTCGAGGAGACGTGGGTCAAAATTTCAGGTGTCCGTACAAGCTACGATGCGACTATCTAGCTTTGTTTGGCGTTGGCTCACTAATTGGAAAAACTAAAGAAGTTGATATGGCTTATACAAGGGAACATGGTGTCGTACGGATGAGAGTTCAAGTTACTGCAATAAAATGGATTCCTAAGGGAACAGACCATTGGTATGATGGAGAGGGATATGGCATCCTTTTTGAGATAGAAGGGACCGAAGATGCTAGTAATGATGTGGCTATGATGGAGAGTGATCCAACTGAGCCAGACGCAGCTGCAAAAAATAATGAGGAACAGAATCACGATGGCAATAAGGGAAGTGACCCTAAGGTGCAAGAAAACCAATCAGCTGACAAATCCGTGCCCTCTCAAGTAGGCAAACAAGTTGCTGCAGAAACTCGAGCCATTAAGTTTGGCTCCTTTGAGTGTGGATCCCCTCTTATCAGAAGTTGTTCGTCTGTCAAAATAAATAGTAAATCTCGTTCAAAAAAGTGGGATGATCGCGTTGAGAACGAACTTGATGAGCTGCCATCTCCTTTGGCACGCTCGGCTCCTGTATGTACTCGCAGGAAAGACGAACAAAATATCTTTAGTAACGTCGAGGCATACCCAAGTTTGCCAGCTGCAGACCACGTCCAGGCTGTGCCGGAACCAAGGCAGGTTTCTTCTCCGCGACAGGCTACCGTTTCTCCGAGTCAGAACGACGTAATGCTCTCTGTCACGGTAGACAACACTCCAGCGACTCCACTTCAATGTTCTGCTGATCAGACTGATGTGCAGTTATTTAACTCAGTAGAAAGGCATAAGGCCTTTTCTTCCATTCATTCTGAGTCGACGCCATCTTCTAATGAGACTGTGATGAATGCCTCGTTAAAAACTCCTGGAGTAGATTCTGTTCTATCCCCGCTGCAAGAGCAGACGCGAGGCACTGGAGTGTTTCTAGGTGGACGCTACACTCAGGAGGAGATTGTGGCTTTCGGTGGCATATCTATGGCTAGCAACGTGGTTCGGTCAAGTGACCGAATCCGTGCCCAGCCCAATGCTAATGCGACGCAGCTGGAGAGGGCGCAACAGCGGGCTATGACTTGTGATCCTTCTTCTTGCGCAGGTACTAATTCGGCACATCAATTTTCTTTATCTAAATTTTCAAACGACGAAGTTATAGCTAGGGCGTCCAGAATTGGAGTTTCTTTGGGCCAGTCCCCTTCTCAGATCTTGGCATCGGTTGATCTTCTAAAAGAAATTGATTTAGAACGTACTTTAATCACACTTAAAAGAAATGAAGATAAATTTAAATCTGGGCATGAAATGGATAATAGTTTTATTGTTCAAAAGGCTATGAATATGAGTGGCGATTTAGAGGAGGAAGAGCAACAAGGCTCCGAGGATCATGAGGATCTTCTACTCCAAGATATTGTCGAGAGGAAAACTAGTAGGAAAAAGCAGAAAGTAACTTTGGCTGTACGTCGTAGTGCACAGATTAATAAAGTTAAGATTGGGTAAAGATGAAAGGTAGTTTTTGGAATTGTGGCGGGTTTGGAGATTCAGCGAAACACCTTTTTGTTAATGAGACAATTAGACAACACAAATTAGATTTCTTTGCTATTTTGGAGACAGGAAGGTCCGACTTTACTAGTCATTTTTTGAGTCATATCTCTGGAGGTTTTGACTTTGAGTGGTATTGCCTTCCACCTCTAGGGCGGTCGGGAGGTATGCTTGTTGGTTTTAATAAAACCATGTTTCAAGTGAAAAATGTGGTAACAGGGGACAGATGTTTTAAATTTCATATGGTCTCTAAATGTGATGGTTTTGAGTGGTTCCTAGTACCGGTTTATGGGACGGCTCAAGATGCCAAGAAACCGGAGTTTTCGGCAGAGCTAGTTCGTATTTGTGAGGATGAGACACTACCCATGTTAGTTGGAGGTGATTTTAATATTATTCGTAGACAGGAAGAGAAGAATAATGACAATTTCAATGCAAGATGGCCATTTATTTTCAATTCCATCATCGAAAGTCTTAATCTAAGAGAGATAGCTCTCTTGGGTAGACAATATACTTGGGAAAATAGAAGGGAAAACCGGACTTATGAGAAGCTTGATAGAATTTTGGAAACTGTTGAATGGGAACAAAAGTTTCCACTCGTTAGTGTTCGGGCGTTAACAAGGTTGGGTTCAGACCACACTCCGCTAGTACTTGATTCCGGTGAACAAGCTCACCTAGGAAATAAAGCACGTTTTTCATTCGAATTATCTTGGTTACGACACGAAGGTTTTTATGATATGGTTGCACATGAGTGGGCATCCATGTCACATGGTGAAACTCCGATGGAGAGATGGCAGAACAAGATCCGTCATCTACGGATTTTTTGAAAGGATGGGCTAAAAATCAAAGTGGCATCTATAAGAAAGAAAAGGAACATATGTCCAATCTCATTGATATTTTGGATCGAAAGGCTGAAAATAATCCTCTAAACCCTTCAGAGAGAGATATGATGAATAAAGCAAATGATGATTTGGCTAAACTTAGGCGCAATGAAGAGTCCAAGTGGGCTCAAAGGGCGAAAGTTAAGCACATTCAGGAAGGTGGTAATAACACAAAATATTTTCATATAATCGCAAATGGTAAACATAGGAGGAAGAAGATCTTCCAACTTGAACAAGATGAGGTTACTATAATTGGACAAGAGAATCTAAAAGTCTAGATTTCTGAATATTATAAGAAACTATTTGGAGAACCGGCACAAAAAATTATCAATGCTAGAGACACAAAATGATGATATACCGAAAATTTCAGCGGAGGAGAACACTATTCTCACAGCTAACTTCACAGAGAAGGAGGTTTTTGATGCAATTATGCAAATGGAGACAAACAAAGCACCGGGACCAGACGGGTTTCCTGCAGAGTTTTATCAAAAAAATTGGGATGTTATTAAGGAAGATATGATGGCTATGTTTATGAGTTTCCACCATGGTGAATTATCATTATTCCAGCTGAATTTTGGTACTATTATCTTGCTTCCTAAAAAAGAAAATGCAATTCAAATACAACAATATCGACCCATCTGTCTTTTGAATGTGAGCTTCAAATTTTTTACGAAAGTTGGCACCAATAAAATAGCATCTATTGCGCATAAAGTTATCAGGCCGACTCAAACAACTTTCATGCCTGGGAGACACATTCTCGAGTGAGTTGTGGTTCTCCATAAAGCTATTCATGAGTTACATAGGAAGAAGTTAGATGGAGTCCTTCTTAAAATAGATTTTGAGAAGACCTACGATAAGGTTAAATGGTCCTTCTTACAACAAACATTAAGAATGAAAGGTTTCGATCCTTTATGGTGTGACTGGATCAATGATTTTATAAGACGGGGGAGTGTGGGTATTCGGGTAAACGATGAGGTAGGGCACAATTTTCAAACCAAGAAAGGGTTAAGACAGGGGGATCCTATTTCTCCTGTTCTTTTTAACCTTGTTGCAGATATGTTGGCCATTTTAATTGCTAGAGCAAAGTAAGATGGTCAAGTAGATGGTCTCATACCCCATCTAGTTGAGGGCGGAGTTTCCATTCTACAATATGCCGATGATACGATCATTTTCATGGAACATGATTTGCAAAAAGCATTGAACATTAAATTAATTTTGTGCATCTTTGAGCAAATTTCGGGTTTGAAAATAAACTTCCACAATAGTGAACTATTTTGCTTTGGTAAGGCCAAAGCTAAAGAGGAAAAATATATAGAACTCTTTGGTTGTGAGTCTGGATCTTTCCCGTTTAGATATTTGGGGATTCCAATTCACTTTAGAAAACTGAAGAATGGTGAATGGAAACCGGTTGAAGATCGTTTTGAGAAAAAATTGGCTTGCTGGTTAGGAAAATTACTATCATACGGAGATCGTTTGGTTTTAATTAATTCGGTTTTAACAAGCTTGCCAATGTTTAAGTTGTCATTTATGGAGATCCCTAAAGGGGTTCGAAAGAGATTAGACTTCTTTCGGTCCTGTTTTTTTTTGGCAAAATAATGAACATAAGAGAAAATACCGTCTAACAAAGTGGAATATTATTTGTAGACCAAAGGATCAAGGTGGTTTAGGCATTGAGGTTTTAGAAATAAAGAACAAATGTTTACTCAACAAGTGGTTGTTTAAACTTTTGATGACGAAGGTGTTTGGCAAGAACTTCTTAAAAATAAATATTTACACTCGAAGACCCTGTCGCATGTAAAAGCTAAGCCATTGGATTCAGCGTTTTGGAAAGGCCTTATGCAAGTGAAAGATTTTTTTTTTCTCGAGGGTCTTTTATTGTCAATAATGGACATAATACACGTTTTTGGGAGGATACCTGGCTAGGAGACACTCCTTTAGCTTTTCAATATCCATCGCTCTACAATGTTGTGCAACTAAAAGAAGTTTCTGTTGCACAAGTTTTATCTAATAACCCTCTAAATATTGGTTTTCGTAGAGCTCTAACTGAAAATAGGTGGTCAAGATGACTACATTTAGTTAATCGATTGATGGATATTCACTTAGGGAAAGATGATGATCGGTTTAGATGGGATCTAACTTCTTCCGGTAGTTTCTCTGTCAAATCAATGTATCTAGACTTAATGAATGGATACACAAAATTCCTACGTAAGTATATTTGAAAAATAAAGGTATCACTGAAAATTAGAATTTTCATGTGGTTTCTAAATCGTAAAGTTATTTTAACAAAAGATAACTTAGCAAAAAGAAATTGGCAAGGAGATAAAAAATATTGTTTTTGTGACAAAGAGGAAACGATTCAACATTTATTTATTGATTGCTCCTTTGCGAAAATTGTGTGGTGCATCGTTCATATGGCTTATAATCTTGCACCCCCAAAGAACATTAAGAATTTGTTTGGAAATTGGCTTCATGGGATGGATAAGAGAGAAAAAGTTCAAATACGAGTGGGTGTTTACGCTTTATTATGGGCTATATGGAATATACAGAATGATTTAATTTTTAACAGGGCTTCGAACTCATCTTTTATGCAGGTTATTCCATTAACCACATACTGGATCCGTATGTGGTCTTTCCTTCAGCCAGGGGAGCACAGGCTTGCCATGGATTTTGGGTGCATCCATTTGGAAATGGTTGCACGAGAATTATTCAGCCGATGCGGGTGGCATTTTGATAGTAGGATGTCATGTTGATACGTCGTATATTTTTGATTCTTGCTTTCTTTAGATGGTTGGTGCATGTATCAACTCTTAGCGACCCATGAGCTGGGCTTTTGTTTTGAAGTCGTTGTAATCAATTCAATAAGCTAATAAAGGCTATGCATCAGTCGATGCAGAGGCCGAGGCTTTTTCCCCTTTTCGAAAAAAAAACACTACTCGGACCAACACATAGTCGGACACAACCTAACCTGACCTGATCAAACTAGGACACACGCAAACACTTGCCTAACTAATAAACCTACTTAGACTCACATTCGTACAGCCACATGGACATGCAATCCGGACACTACACCACTAATTAAGATTAATTCTAACAATCTCTTCCTAATCTTAATTGATGACTCTTTGTCGTTTGTGCTTCTTCTGATCTTGACTCGTTGTAGATCCGCGTCTTGTCTAGGTCTCGCACCACGACAAGTCTGATTGGCTCTCCCCAATTTTGACTTGGCGAATTTCACGGACCAACTCAAATATGATCTGGACTATCCAGCCACGCTAGCAACCCTGTGGAATCGCACCACCCGTGAAACACACCGTCCACCCTAGCGCAATACATGCCGACCTCCTGGCGTGGACTAGACCATCCACTTCGGCCTCATATAGATACATGGCCTCATTAAAGAGACTCACCTTCACTGGTTTACCGTCCCCTTCACACTTGAAATTGATCCTCTCGTCGAGATACATAGACGACCTGATCGAGGCACGCAAATTGCGTCTTCGTCCAAACGATGAACAGTCCCTCAACCTTCATTCGCTTCCACTGCAACGGATCCTCATAGAGACAAGCACTTGGACACAACAACGTCTCACAGACACAACACTGACTTAACGTGCTACCTTGCACACACTTGACTCCTTTACTTATACTCTCCCGGACGATGATCTTGACAAGATTCTCCGGCACCATACCCGGCACCACCGCACTCATCAATGATCACCCCAATCCACCACCTTGCCGACGACACCTCACCCGCCTTCTTCTTCCTTGTCGCTCCTCCAAACGACGATCGCCCGCCGCCGCACTGATGACAGCATGTCTGCCGTCTCCACCCGATTGCCCGCCCCGAGGCGCTAGTCGGATCGCCTCCCCGGGGCAAGTGTGGTTTCAAATCTTCGACCTCGCTCTGATACCAATTGTTGGAATTCACCCATAGATCGACTACATCAAACTAGACAAACAAACACGCTTGAAAAATCTTATGGCCAAGGGCACGTGTCATGTCCGTTCTTTCTCTTTATTTTCTTCTCAACTCACGATACAACTTCTCTTGCAGAACCTCCCGTGTATACGGTCGTACACTACTCGGACCAACACATAGTCGGACACAACCTGACCTGACATCAAACTAGGACACACGCAAACAATTGCCTAACTAATAAACCTACTTAGACTCACACTCGTACAACCACATAGACATGCAAGCCGGA
Source organism: Avena insularis (assembly GCA_023614405.1). Lineage (NCBI taxonomy): Eukaryota > Viridiplantae > Streptophyta > Magnoliopsida > Poales > Poaceae > Avena > Avena insularis. The sequence goes on from CM042697.1 coordinate 361,992,973, forward strand.
CACTACACCACTAATTAAGATTAATTCTAACAAGCTCTGCCAAGCCCTGCTCGATCCACCTGATTGCTCGGGTCTCGGGCAGCGCCGGCAGCTCCTACACCTTCTCGCCAACCTCCTGGGCGGCTGTGGAAGAGGCACTGTCGGCAGCTCCAAAAGGTCGCCCACAACCTCCCCGCAATGCAGCTCCGTGCTGGAAGTGTTGTGAGCTTAGGCAACTTCTCTGCAACTTCCTATGCAGGAGTCAGTGCTGGCAGCTCTGACAGCTCTTCCCCGACCTCCCGGCATCGCAGCTTCTCACTGGCAGGTCGTCTCAGCTCCTCACTGATAGCGTTCTGTGATTCTGCATTTCATCCCTAACCTTTCAGCTGCGCAGGCAAAGGCCTGGGACGAGCGCGATTAGCCGGCCATCATGCCTGAGAAGAAGAAGCATAGGAGGAAGCCGCCCTCTTGCAGGGTCGTCGAGGGGCCCAAGCCCGTCGCACCTAAAGAACAATAATGGTGCTTCTAGAACTTAACTTCAGTCCACAAGAAGAACCTAAGAACAAGAAGATGAAGTCAATAATCCAACTGAAGAAGAACAAAATGCAGGTACTGTACTCTGAAATTGCAAGAAACTTGCATAGTCTAAAAATGCAGGAAAATTACAGTACTTGTGCTTGCGTTCTAATCCATGGCAAAGTTGAAGAAAAATTCTTGCTCTTGTGTTCAGTTATGTAGATTCATATTGTGTACATGTCACAACATTGAATATCTCTTGAGCAAACTAGTTATCTTCCCAAAATATACCGACCACCTAAATGTGAGTATTCTTTTTTGTCATTGTCTACTGACCATCTACTCTACAAAACACTACTTGAGGATAGTTTTACAGAGAGGTAGAGAGAGATAGAGCTACAATTTCCTTCAAGATCATTTGAAGAATTTATTCAGGATAACAACCAAATGAAAACACTCATATTATCACCATAGAAAAGTGCAGGAACTATTATCACTCAAAACACTCATATTATCCCCATAGACAAGTGTAGAAGTATTTGTCTAACAATTTTCTGGTTCAAAGTTGTTATACCTGAGCAAGCTTTTGGCAAATAATTCACTGCGCTCAAAAGGTTTTTCGAAAGAAGCACTAATTGAGAAACCATGCACATCCAAGAATCCAAAATTGCTCCATGTTAGACCTTGGAAATCATATACAGAAGGTATGCCTGGTATCAGGGAGACAAAAAAATTACAGAAATTCAGGGAGACATAAACAAATTACAGTTTACAAGTTATAGTGCGGCTTAAATCGATTATTGAGTAGAAATGATACTTTACTCAACGTGTAGGTTTTTTGTCACGGCTTGCTGCTCCAATCTCGAATAGCCTCCGCATCCACCATGGTTTGTTGTTCCAGCAGAAGAAATGCTTCATCAGAGAAAGAAAACAGGGAGTGTGCGATATCTCTAAAACAGTGGGCATCTTCAGTCGTAACTGCATCTATCTCTGAAAATGTAAAAATATATGGATAGGCAGGCCAATCTCATACAGATCTTACAGTGATTCAGTTATGCATAAGATGAATAAAGATTGTAGACTGTATTTTAAAGTGCTCCTCTAGAACGACAAACATGATCAGATAGGCTGCAGAACGCACACTGCATCTATTCAATCTTTGCATCGCTCTTTTGAATTGAATTGAAAGAACTGACGTAGAAAACAAAAGTACAAAAAAATAGATATATTAGATGCAACATTATACTTACGGGTATTGATGAGCAAGCACCCGTGAGGTCCTGCAGGGACTGCTCACGTGCCCGCATTCAAGCACGCAGCACACATGTTCTTCTCAAGTTAGATGAATCGGTCGGGGAGGAGCACCTGGTTTCTTGTCCGGAAAGTGCAGCGGGTCAGGCGTTCAGCAAGACTCCGGTGTTGCGCGATCAGGGCGGAATTCCGACCGGGGGCTGCGCGCTCTCGGCGGGGCCCCCTAGATTCCTCAGCTTAGGGCTCATTCGTCCTCTCCATCTCCGGCTCTACAGCCGTCTCGACGGGCATAACCCCGGAGCGACATGGCCGGCTAGCCCACTCCTCTACTCAACCAGCGCGGCGACTGGCAGGCGGCGATGTGGATGACTGGAGGTAGTGGGTGCGGCACCTCTGCGTTTGGGCGTGCAAAGGACGTGGACCCGGGCAATAAGGACCGCGCTAGGCGTCCCCGGAGGATGGGGGCTTTCCATCGTCCTGGTCCCCCGTGCGCCGTGTCCTCCAAATAGCATAAAATCACGTGTTTTGCTGCAAAACATCCCGCGTTTGCTGCATATGTTCCCGCTTTTGCTTCCGAAGCAAAAAAAAAACGGTTCGTTTTAGAAATAGAACGTCTCGCCGGAGACCTCACCGGAGACCTCGCCGGAGACCAGGCAGCAAAAAAATTGTGCTAATGCAGCAAAACCGGCTTCGCCAGAGACATCGTCGGAAAAAACTCGCCGGTGACTCTCGCCGAAGACCTTGTAGCAAAAAATTGACACTGTTGTAGCGAAACCACAAGACGGTTGTAGCAACAAAGTTCTTCTAATATAGTAAAAATCCTACTTCGCCGGAGACATGGCCGGAGAATTTAGCTAGAAAACCTCGTCGGAGAACTTGTAGCAAAATTTTTATGGTATTGTAGCAAAACAAAAAAACAGAGGTAGCAAATTTTTTTATCAATATAGCAAAATCAAAAGCTAGGGTTGTTCGTTGCATGGAGCAGCGCCACCCTTAGCAGGGAGCAACTCTGGCCGCCGCTTGTAGGAACGTCGCCCACCACATGGAGCAAGGCCTCTCTCTACAAGAAGCAAAAGGCCGCCGCCGTTAGGGAGCAACACCGCTCGCCATAGGGAGCAAAGCCGGCTGCCGCAGGGAGCACCCCCGCTGTTCACACGATGAGACACCGCCATGGCCTCATGACAAAGGCAAAGCGCCTCCTACCCATGGCAGAAACACGTCGTGTCAGGGCGAGGTCTCAGAGAGGAAAGGATGAGGCGATTGGCGCCACGGTCATGGGCGAGGGTGGTGCTGCAGAGTGTCCGGCGGTGGCGGTCGCGGGCGAGGGTGGCGCGAGCGCCATGGCCTACACCTCTGCAGAACCATGATTTTAAATCGAGCAGCCATGGAGACAAATAATGGAGGGAGGGAGGAAGGAAGAAGGAGGGGAGGAGGTGGCCGACACCACCGGAGTGGAGGGCGACAAGATTTGGTTGCCGCCGGAGCTAGAACGGTTCACGACGGAAGAGGAAGGAGGTTGGACTCGGTCGCGCATACGTACGGTTTGAGGGCGAGAGGATAAGGCAGGAAGACGAGGGAAGGAGACGCATCCGTGATGGGGTCCACCGGGAACACGCGTCGCTATGCGGACGATGCGAGTTACGTATCCCCGGGGGATGTACATAATTTTCCGGGCAATAATGCTAGAGTTACGGATTATTTTCTACGGACACACCCTACGGACTGATGTGGAACCGAGTCATTGGATGAAACAGGGGCGGTGGTTGCAAAAAATCTCCCGCATGATTTCTCCACCTGCAACGTTTGTCTGTAAAACCAAATCCGTAGGAATCTTCCCGTAGATATAGCATTAGAGAATAATAATAGGAGGGATGCATTGCGCCGTTTGATTGGATGTTCGATCCGTGAGAGTGTCCGACCCCTGCTCGCCGGCGCCCCGCGCCGTCGGCAGGTAAAGGTCGCCGCGCCTCCTCTCTCCGTCCTCCCGGGCCGTGCCCTCCACACCTGATGGCGCCGTCGGCCTGGTCGGCCCCTCCCCGGGCGAAAGCCACCCCCTTTCCTGCGCAGTTGGACGACGGTGGCTACAGGGGCAGCGTGCCGACGTGTCAGTCGCTGGGGAAGGGAGCGGAGGGGGCCTCGCGGGGCCAGGCGAAGGAGACCGACGACCTGCGTGGCCGGAGCTGGGCCGACGTCGCCGACGAGGAGGCTGAAGAGGAGGCCGCTGCGGCCGAGGTGGCGCGACGGTGCTCCCCCCGGCTTCACCCACCCTGGCGGAATTCCTACTGCTCGCCTGCCCTGCCCGGTCCACCAGGTCGGCCGCGAGGCTGCGCCGCCCTCCTCCCCCAGCTCCGGCGGGCAGCTCGGCGCCGCCGCTGACACGGGGCAAGCGCTCGTTGCAGGGTCATCTGCCGCGGAGGGAGGGGGATGGATCTAGCGCGGTGAGGGGGCCACCAGTGGGATTCTCGCTGGAGGTGCCCGCCTCGCCGGCGCCGGAGACGGCCTCTCCCCTCCCGGCGGCGCCCTTGCCCTCGCGTGGCTTGGCGCTGTGTCGGCCCTTGCGTGGGCCCCTGGTGGGCTGTGGCCCAGCTCTCGGCCCATTCCCGATCCGGGCGTGGCGGGGCCAGGACTTCCGGTTGGGGGAGAAGCAGCCCAGTTCGGCCCACCCGGGTCAGCTCCCTCCCAGCCGCCCCGCGAGCGGTCGCTAGGGCAGGGCCCGTCAGGGCCTGGGCGTGGTCACACCGCGCAACCGCCCCTCCTTGTGCTTCCTCCCCATCCCCGTCGCCCTCCCGCCGCCACCCCTCTTCCCCGTCCTCCCCGGCGCTCGCGACCGCCTCCGCTGCCCCGGGCTCCGCCGGCGCGATGACCTAGGCCGAGGCGGTCTCCCGCAAGCGTACGCGCAGCCCTTCCCCGACGGACGCCCGCCGCCGCTCCCCCGTGCGTCGGTCCCCGCCAGCTCGCCAGGCACGGGCGGCGCCCTACCGTCCACCGGGACGTCGCTCGCCTGGCCGCCCGCGGTTGCCTCGCCCCCCTACCAGCCCCAGGGATGCGCCAGATCCCCTCCCCGTGGGCACCAGCGGGCGCTGGAGGGCTCGGGTGCTGCGGGGCGAACTGGGGAACGCAGGGCATCTTCACCGGAGGGCCGCCGTGCCGAGCAGCGACTCCCAGGTACCTGGCGGTGGGGGTTCTACTACATCGATATCGGGGGGTGCTGATGTCGGTTCCCAGGAACCTGGCGGTGGTCTCCGTGGTCGTGGGTCAGGAGCTCCCAGCTTCGGTGGTGATCTCTGCGGAGCTGATCCAGGAGGAGCTTTGTCAGATGATGTCGGGGCACACCTGGATTGCCCAGGAGATCTCATCATCCCAGTTCGCCGTCCCCTTCCCCTCGGCTGAGATCCTCTCCATCAGTGCCTGGAGTACCTCGCTCACCCTCCCGATCAGCAAGGTGCAGATCTCCATCGCGCCTTCGACCGCTCACCCTGCAATGACCTCGACTCTCTCGGCGGTGTGGTTCCGGATCCTCGGTTTCCCGGAGGAGGCGAGGGTGCGGACCGTGCCCATCATCGAGCTCGTCTCGCAGGCTGTGGGAAAGCTGGTGAGGATGGACGAGGCGTCCCGCGCGGGGCCTGGCCCGATTCGCAGGCGGTGCTCTGCCCGGACCCGGCTCTGCTCCCAGGACCTCTCCCTCCCTTCTACTTCGGCACCGAGGGGAGGATCCTGACGGTGGAGCTGGATGAGGACCAGGCCACCGACAGTCCCCCCTCCCGCCCCCACGGACCCCCCTTCCGGCGGTCGCTCCCCTAGCGGGGGGAGCTCATCGGGCGAGGACTCTGAGGACGACGACTTGGGAGGGGAGTCTCGGACCCCGGTGCCGTCCCCCGCGGCGCCCCGTCCGGCTGGCACATCCTCGGCTGCTCCGTCTGTGTCGCTCCAGGTGCCCCTGGGGCAGCCCTCTCCGCGCCCGCTCGACCTCCATATAGCACAGTACGGTTCCAACTTCTGCCTGGCCGAGGGGTTCACTGGGCACATGGCCATGGACTCTTCTCTTGTGGAAACCGTGGGGGTGGCACAGGTGGCCGCGCTGGGTGAGACCGACAGAGACTCCGGTAGTGTGGGGATGGTGGTAGCCGCACCATCATCGCCGTGCTCGCCGGGGGTCCTCTGCTACGCGGTGCCCCCGGGCTCCACCCCGTCCTCGCCCAGGGGATCGCCAGCTTCGGTCCCCGCGACTCCTGCCCTCCGCACGGACGAGCCTGCAGCGGTCTTCCCCGCCACCCCCGCTGCGGGCACCAAGGCACGCCAGATCCGTCCTCCTCGCCCGGTGCCTCCACCGTCGCGCCACAGTGCGCGTCTGGCTTGTGTCCGGGCGGAGAGCCCAGGGATGGTGCCTACGGTGTCCCAGCTGGCTTCCCAGAGGACGGCTGCCCACAACCTTGACTCAGGTACTGTCCATAAACCCCCGAACCCCTGTCCTTCCTCTTCCTGTACCCCTCCTACATCAGGTTCAAGGTTCTCGGTTCTAGACGACTTTCCTCTGGATCACCTTGCTATTGTGGTTGCCGACTGCGGCATGGTCTTCCGCGGGGAGCGGGGACCAAATCTTGATCAGATTGCGGCGATTCGAGCTAAGGAGATTTATGAGGGGTCCCTCGCCGAGGCTCGTGCACGTGCTGCACGGGAGCAGGGGGAAACCTCGACAACACCAGGAACTGGGACACATGATCCCGGATCCAGGCTCGTTGGTTCTCCTCAGCAGCGCCCTTCGGCCGCCTCCCAGGAGAACCCCTTAGACGGGGGCTCTCTAGGAAGGCCGCCGAGATCGAGCTCACGGGCCCCGCCATCCGACAAGACCCGACCAGTCCCCAGTAAGGGGACCAAATCCAAGAATGTTATCCAATGAATTTGTCATCCATCATCACGCTGATCTGGAACATTCGGGGGTTTGGAAATGATGGTCGGAAACGCCAAATAAAGGATTACATGCGGCAGGAGAATGTTGACATCGTAGGCTTCCAGGAGACGATCAAACAAGACTTCCAGCTCTCGGAACTTCAGGGGTTATCGCGCCACAAGTTTGCTTGGAACTGGCTCCCGGCTTCAGGGCACTCCGGAGGCATCCTCCTCGGCGCTAAGGAGGATACCTTTGAGGTGGACGATATGGACCGCGGGGAATTCTTCGTGAGCATGTCCCTCACCCATAGACGATCCAACCTCCGTTGGGAGGTTATCATCGTCTACGGCCCTGCGGACCATAGTCGGTCCCCAGCCTTCCTGGTTGAACTTAGGGACAAGGTCGACCGCTGCACCACCCCGGTGGTGGTGGCAGGAGACTTTAACCTGATTCGCTCTCCTGATGAGAAGAGCTTAGGCAACGTGGACGTCCCACGCATGAGGATGTTCAACGATTGCATCGCGGATCTCGCCCTTAGAGAGATTACGCGAGTGGGAGCCCGCTTCACTTGGTCAAACAACAGGGCCGACCCTGTCAGGAGTGTTCTCGACCGTGTACTGGTCTCCGCAGATTGGGAGGTAGCTTTCCCTCTATGCTCTCTTCGCGCCATCACTAGAGTTGGCTTGGACCATGTCCCGCTGCTTCTCTCCACTGGGGGGAGCGCCCCGCTACGGCAGAACCGCTTCCACTTCGAGAACTTCTGGCTTAACCAGCCGGGGTTTGTGGAAGCGGTTTAGTCTAGATGGTTGTTGGCGGCTGCGTCCCCCCCAGGAGATTTAATGCGGCGGACGTCTGGCACCACTGCTCTAAGATTGCCCGCCAATTCATGAGGGGTTGGGGGGCTAATCTGGGTGCAGCCCAGAGACTGCAGAAGGGAGCCCTGCTGGAGGAGATCCAGGCCCTTGACCGGCTGGCAGACTCGGTGGGCCTCTCAGCGGACGAGTGGTCCAACCGTTATGCCCTTGAGTCCTCCCTAGTTGAGATTTTCAAGGGGGAGGAGCTGTTCTGGAGGCAGCGCAGCCGCCAAAACTGGCTCCTTCTGGGAGACGCGAACACTGCTTATTTCCATGCGGTGGCCAACGGTCGCCGTAGGAAATGCTCTATTCCATGCTTATGGGACAACGAGCTCCTCATCGAGGAGGCAGGCGCGCTCTCCTCCCATATCTACGAGTTCTATAAGTTGCTGTTCTCCGTGGGACCCCACACGGGGGTCGCGTTGGCAGCTGACTTCTGGCCGCCTAGGGCCAGGGTCACTGCCGACGAGAATATGGATCTCACCCTCCCATTCTTGCCGGAGGAGGTTGGGCGGGCGGTGAAGGCCCTGAAGGCCAACTCCGCCCCGGGCCCCGACGGCCTACCGGTAGCTTTCTTCCAGACCTTTTGGAGGGAACTCGAACAGGTCGTCATGCCTATGTTCCAGGAGTTCTACACGGGGACCATGGTGATGGGAAGGCTGAATCTCGGCGTGATAACCTTGATCCCCAAAGTTAGAGGGGCCTCGGATATTCGCCAATTCAGACCCATTACGGTCCTCAACGTCATCCAACGCATCTTCGCGAAAGTCTGCGCTTCTCGCCTTGCCCCAGTCATGGAACGACTAACCCATCAATATCAATTTGCCTTCCTCAAAGGTAGATTCATACATGATGGGATCCTTGCCCTTCATGAGGTCATCCACGAGATCAAGTCCAGGAAGTTGAAAGGCATCTTCTTGAAGCTTGACTTCCAGAAGGCCTACGACCGCCTGGACTGGCAGTTTCTTCGTCAGGTCCTCACTAGACGAGGATTCGATGATCGCCTGATCACCTGGATTATGCAGTTCGTCATGACTGGGAGCACGGCGATTAACATCAATGGAGTGATTGGACCTTACTTCCACCCCTCCTGCGGTGTTAGACAAGGGGACCCCCTGTCCCCCCTGATCTTCAACGCGGCCGTGGACGCCCTCGCGGAGATGCTTGATAGAGTTAAGGCAGCTGGCCACATCTCTGGTGTGGTCGGCCACCTCATCCCGGGGGAGGGCTCACCCAGCTCCAGTATGCAGACGACACGATGATCATGATAGAAGGCTCTTCTCTCGGTATTGCGAACCTTAAGTTCCTCCTCCTTTGCTTTCAGGATATGTCGGTCCTACGCATTAACTTCGACAAGAGCGAGGTTATCGCGCTAGGGTTCTCGCCAGAGGAGCAGCAGAGGATAGCTGACAACTTCAATTGTCGGCTTTCCTCCTTCCCCATCACTTATCTGGGGATGCCGGTCCGCGACACCAGGATCCTTATCAGGGACCTGGATCCGCTTGTGGACAGGGTACGCTCAAGGTCCGAACCCTGGTGTGGTAGATTCACATCTAAGGGTAGCAAGACCATCTTAATTGACTCTTTCTTATCCAGTCTTCCCATGTATATGATGGGTCTGTACCTCCTTCCTGAAGGGGTCCACGGGGCTTTCGATAAGGAGTTCTCCCGGTTCTTTTGGCAAGACCCTGTGGGTCGCCAGAAGTACCACATGGTCAAATGGGTTGACATTTGCCCCCCAAGGATTTTGGGGGCATAGGTATCATCGCCTCTCGCCAATTCAATAAGGCCCTGCTGCTTCGATGGGTGTGGCGGATCCTTAGGGATGACGGGGGTCTCTGGCTCAAGCTCATTAAGGCCAAGTACCTGCGGGGGCAGCCCCTCATGGACTGCGACCGCAGGGAAGGCTACCAGTTCTGGCACTCCATCCAGGAGATCAAGTCTGAAATACGGCTTGGGGCCACGGTCACAATTGGGAATGGAGAGGGCACAATGTTCTGGCTGGACTCCTGGCTACGGGCGCGCCCCCTCCGGGAGGTGTACCCGAGCCTTTTCGTCATATGTTCTGAGCCCTCGCTTCGCGTATTCGCTGCGGCCCTAGAAAGGACATGGAACATCTCGTTCAGGCGTACCTTTGGCCCAGAGGAAACCGAAGCGTGGCGGGAACTTAGGGCGGAACTACCGCCCTCACTGATGGATGAGCCCGACAGTGTAACTTGGAGCCTCGCCCCATCCGGGGCCTTCTCGGTTGGCTCCGCTTACCGGGCCCTCTTCATCCGCGAGGCCATCTCTTGGACAAAGCCTCTCTGGAAAGCCCCTCTCTCGCTAAAGACTAAAATTTTTGTGTGGTAGCTGTTACGCGATAGGCTCCCCTCAGGGGTGGAGGTGACCAAGCGACATGGGCCGGGGGATGGGCTTTGCCCATTATGTGGGATCCCGGAGACAGGTGCCCACATAATGTTCACTTGTCCCGCGGCTCGGTTTCTCTGGAGCTTTATCAGGGATGCGCTGGGCCCGGACTGGCAGGCCCACGATCTCGGTGAGTTCCTAGAAACCCAGGCGAACCGGGCAGGAAAGGGCTGCCGCCTTTTCTGGCTTGTGTTTGCTGCGATGTCCTGGGCCCTCTGGAACATCCGGAATAAGATGGTTATTGAGAAGATTCTTCCACGACGCGCTTCTGACTCGGTTTTTCACTTCTTGGCCTCTGCAGCTCTGGTACCCGTTGTGTAGACAACGGGACAAGGCGAGGCTGGACGCGACGCTTCGGTGGCTCTTGGAGGCGGCCCGGAGGCTCCCTCCCCCTAGTCCGGCTTTGCTCTGTCTTTTTTCGGTGTGCCCTTGCCTGGCGAGGTGGCGTTGTTTCCTTTCTGTTTGGGCCGTCTTGTGCTGTGGCCCCAGCATTTGTGTTGTGGATGTTCTTGGACCTTGTAACTTGTCGTGGACGGTTGCTTTATTTATAAAGTGGGGCGAAAGCCTATTTCGAGATGTAGCATTACTATGGACCCGGGTTGGTTTCCTCGTTTTCGCGTGAGTAATTAATGGGGATAATAATTGGTAGCGGTATTTCCGTCGATTACTGCCGATTATTTCGCTGTACGAGACGCAAGAGGTTGGACGAAGGTCGAGCGGAACGCATGCCTTGCTAGGAAACAGAACCGCAAGTCTTTTTTAAGTAGTAAAGATAAAGATAGAGATATGGTAAAATAAGGTAATATATGCATGGTTTTAAATATTCATGCCGTTCTTTAATGTTTTGAGCAGCAAACATACTGTACCTATATAGCTATAGCAATATATTTGTTAGTTCTCTCTGTAATATGCTTGCAGTTTTTGCATTTTTTTCTGGTGGTCCACTTGTTTTTGCGTGTATTTTTTTCTCGGTGGTCCACTTTGTTGAAGTTTTAGGCTGCGTGCATCTGGATCAAGGTGGTGTCAATTTGAGTGGGGCAACACCGCAACAGTGGTATAAAAGCCAATGGATTGGTTAGTAATTCTGTCAAAACTGATTGTTTAATTTTTTGAATTGGACATCTAATTCTATCGTTTGTTTGCTTCAGAATCACCGCGTAGGATCACCTAATAGAACTTGTGCATATAATTTTCACATGAATATGACTTAGTCATCTGTCACCATACTATATGGTAAAATGCTCATAATATTTACACTTTAGCAACTCACTTAAAGACATACTACAACAATAAAAATAAAATGAATAACTCCTTCAAGAAGGGCACTTATTCATGACATAATGGTGGCGTTAAGGTGGGCGTCATGCTAGGCCAATGGGTCCGGCAAACTGGCGGCACATTGGCACCGGGGCCACCCTTCTAATAAGTTTGTACCTGTTGTATTTTGATTTTGGCCATGCAGTTTTTATTTCCTGGCGCATTGCTGCTGTTCGGCACCTATAAGAGTTTTTCTACTAGTTCTACATCGATCTAGCCATGATTTTTGCACGAGTGACCTCCTAATACTTCATTGCTGTGCCATCCATCGCATTTGGGTCCATGAACAGGATAGTATGCTCTCTGTCCGAAAAATCGCTTTAGCTACCGTCCTTATTTGAGGACTTCTTTAAATTTTTCAAAAAGCATCAAACAAATTTGAAAAAAAAAAATTCGTATAGACAACAATCCAAAATACAAATCTGGAAATTTTGAAATTAAAATAGTTTGTATTTCCGGCACAGCAAAAAAGACAAATATGATAAAATATGAGAAAACGGAGGCTCGTTCAAAAATTACACCGTTCATATCCAGATCTAAACTTTTATCTTTTTTCTGCGTCCAAAATACAAAGTATTTTCACATAATTTTGTGCATACGCGTATTATAAATCATTATCTACATCCCTATATTTTTTCGGATTTTTTGGAATCTCTAAATTTGAACTTTTCAAAAAAAATTAAAGTGATCCTTCTCATTTGCATATTAAGCTTCCACCTCGAGTAAAATCCTACGTTCTTCGATCTTTTTATCTTTTGCCAACCTTTCCTCCTCAAGTGCAAGCCTTTTTTTTTCCTCGGTCTCCAACTTGTACCTCCACTTATCTTCCTCCAAGACCTTGAGCTCATCACCTTCTTTTACTTGCGTTTGGCCGCCAATATTCTTATTCTCAATGATAGCATTAAACTTCTCCTTGTAGGTGCCGACACCTCCTCTCTATTGCTATATTTTGCCCCTCCAGCCTCTTGTGAGGGTTTTTGTCCTCCTCGTCATTGGCTTCAATGACTATGCTCAACTGTGAGGCTGCACCCTTGCCTATGCCAACCTTGGAGGTTGCACTGGTATGCTCAACATGGAGGCTATGGCCTTGCCAACGCTGAAATTGGAGGTTGCGGTGGCCCACACGACGTTCTTGTTCCCCAATCACTTCGTTGGCGCCAGCCGAAGCACGTGAGTCGAATCTAGCTGCATTGCATTGCCGAGGTCAAGGAAGAGCCTTGAGGTTCCATTCTGGACGAAGTTAGGGGCATCGGTGGCACCGACGACGAGTTTGGGTGGAAGGAGGGAAGGTAAGCGAGAGAGAGACGGACAGGGGGTAGATTTTACTCGTGCCGGTTGGGACCGAGTATATTTGAGAAGAGTGGGATAATTTTTAAGACGGGTTCTTATATTTTTAGTTCTGTAAATTGGAAAAAGGTTCAGCTCGATACGGTTTAAAGGAGATGTTATAATATCTTTGACTATCGGAAAAACGTAGCAGGATGCTGACCATTATGATGCTTGCAAGCAACAAATCTCATTACAACACAATGAATTACATCTCTTTCCCATGTTTGACACTAGCGGAAAGATATTGATTACGAGAAAACCAAATACACGTAGGAGGCTAATTGATCAACGCATCTCTCTCACTAGTGCAGAAAAAAGGTAGGACGACACTGACTTCTCTGATATTTGCGACCTATAAAATCCAATTATAACACAATGAATGAATTACCACTGGTATATGCAGCTATTATATATGAACATTGGTGTACATCGACCACGTCTCAACAAAATGGAAAGACAAGAATAGCGTGAAGAACAAACTGCCATCGTTGACACTAGTTAGGAAAGGAGAACGAGACCTGCAGCCAGGACAGCAGCCAACCTAAGCCACAGCACCGTAGACCGGTCAGCGTGGACTGCCGCCGAGGCAGAGCTCGACGGAGACACCGACCAGTTGCACCGCCGTTTGCCCCCTTTCCATCGGCATTGCTGCTGCGGCGGCGAACTGACCGGCGGCGAACTGACGTTGACCTGGAGCTTCATGCCGGCGGCGCAGTGTCCGGAAACACCGCAGATGAAGTACCGGGTGCCTGCAGCGGCGAGTGGGACGGCGTCATTGCCGGTCTGGTATGTCGCCACAGTGTTGTTGGAGCCATTGCAGGCGTCGTAGCCTGACTTGGTGACCTCCACCACGTTGTGCTCCGCGGCGGAGTACTGGAACCGGAGCTGGTCGCCGGCGTAAAGCCTGACGCCGGAAGCCCACTGGGTGTAGTTGGTCTTGAGGTCCCACGACCCGTCCGGGGCGCCGACGGTGTAGCTGGCGCCGAGCGCCGTCCCCAGCAGCGTCGCCGTGACCACGGTGACGAGAAGGAGAGCTCTGTGAGCTGTCATCGCGGATCGACTGGAAGCTGCAAGACCGAGCGAGATGATCGGAAAGAGGATGATCGGAGTTGGAAGACCGTGCGAGTGATCGAAATGGCTTTGATGAGTGGTGTGTTGTAAGCTGGATATGGCTTATATAAGTGATGCACGCACGCCCTCTTCCAAACATCAGGCCACGTGTGTACGGTACGACTGTGTCAAGACAAACAAACTAGCATACTGTTTGACTCGCTCAACTTGGTTCGTGCACGCGTGTAATAGTTGGGAAGCTGCTAGCAGCCCGCTACTCGGTCGTCAGAAAGAATTAATCACGTGTCCAATCAAAGGATGCTTTTTCAGCTGATCCAATAATGTAATGTAACAATTGAATTATAGAGCCCTTTTTCAGAAAATTTGAAAGAATGTTTTACAAAGGCTAGCAATTTTGAGAGGATTTCTTTTCAATTCTATTCAAGGGAGGCGAATGTAGTGGCTCAGCTAAATTTTCTTTTGATTCGAAAGAGACCCAGATTTGGGATGGTGATCCCCGGCTTTTATCTTACCTTTGTGTGTAATAGAGGATGTAACCGTTCTAACGGTGTAATGTTGGGATGATTTTGAGGCTACAAGTTTTTTACGAACTCTTTTTCCTTACCGGATATCTAAGAGGACCGGAAGGTTTAACGAAACGGCTTGCAGACCTAATATATTATGTTTCATCCTAAAAAAAGAACACACACTCCTCTGGTCTGGTTTATTAGAGCATCTCAGGAAACCACTCGATAAATTGACGCCGTAAAATTGTGTTGGCGCGCTGTATCCGGATGGAGCATGAGACACCGGCGACAGCTCCACCCGAAGCTGTATTCTATCGCACACATGTAGTGGCCAAAACAAGGCCCCCACCGCGCGCTATAACTGGTGACAGCTCCACAAGCTGTATTTGCATAGTGGCCGAAACAAGGCCCCCACAAAAGGCGTTGCAAATTACAGCGCGTAGATGCCGACGCAAACAACATTCACATCTTTGTATCCACTCAACAAGATCAAACAGACCAAATTAAATCAACAATAATTGTTAAGTTTATTGTTTTAAAACACAAGAAAATAGTACACGGGCAATAAAATAAATATAAAAAATGTTTGACCAACAAATACAACAAATAAAGTAGCTCAACTATTGTTATCCATTCTATTTCCACTACTCCTCCGTGAGATCTTGTTGGAGCTCATCGTGTGTATCATTGGACTGAATCGCTTGATACGAAGCAATGAAACATCTCTAACCCATAGCCAAAAAAATTTAAAGGAGCAAATTTTCTCCTTTAACAGCCGAAGTAGCACCTAACCGATCCCCTAAAACGCCCCTAAAAGTTTCACACCCCTATATTTTCTCGCCCCCACTCCGCCGCTCACTCTCCCGACGTCGATCTTCTTCCCACGGCTCTCCTTCCACCCAAACTCGCCGGAGACGGCCAGATCCCGTCGCCGATCGCCGCCACCTATCCGCAACGCCTTTCAGGGCTGCGGCGCGTCCCGTGGCCGTAGATCGGGGCTTCGCGACATCCTCCCGCCGACGGCACCGCACGGCCAGTACCACAGCATGTCGCAGCGGCAATGGGGTACCATCTGGAACACCGGCCAATGCCACTGGCACCTTCCAGTCGGCGCGGCAGGCAGCGTGGGTGCACGACATCGCCAACATCATCATCCATGGATCCTACTGCGGGCCACTGGACTTCTCTCTTGGTAGTGAGCTGCCAGAGCTCTTCTTCCCTCCTAGCCGCGGCCATGCCGCGTGCTTTGCTCGGGAGGACCGGGAGCGACTCGAGGCTAAGGCCGCTGGCGAGCGATACATGGCCGAGCTCCATCGGCAAAATCCGACCACGTCGCTGTGGAGGCCGCGGGCTACAAGGATTACGTCGCATGTTGCGGCCTCGCCTCTTCCTCCTCGACGAAAGGGCCTTCTTCCTCTGAGATGGCGACAGGGCCTTCTTCCTCATGGTCGGTGGCAGGGCCTTCTTCCTCCGCGATGGTGCAGGAAGTCATCGACCTTGGCGACAGCGACACCGAATCCACCGACAGCTTCGACGCGTGGCTCGACAGCCTCGGCAAGTAGGTGGACACTGACGCAGGCCACCAACGCTCGGCGGTGTAACTAGGGTTTCTGTGACGGCCACCAACACCGGCGACCATTCTAGTGTTAGAATCTATGTATGAACTATGCAAAGTGTGTATGAACTAAGTGTTTTAGTTTGATTTTAATGTATTTTCGTTTCATTGCAGTGTGTTTGATCAAGTGTCTAGCCGAATTTTAAATTTAGGAGTCTATATAAAGGGGATCAAAGCCGGCGGCCGAAGTTTAGAGGAGCAAACATATAGGAATCAATGAACAGTGCGCCAAATTCGGCTCTAACATTAAGAGGGTCAGTTAGAGAAGCTCTTAGGTTGTTAATTTCACCACCTTAATATGAGGTAAGTATATATATATCATTAGAAGGGTTAGATGTTATAGTTTCTAATGGTATTAAATTATTTTATGTATTTTATATTGTATAAGTCAAAATTTTCACCTAAGGATACATCGAATGGTTTATAAACCTGATTGAAGGGTGTATAAAACTACTTCACTGACCACGGTGTTGGGTCCCACTCCTCGAGGAGAATTACATTATGAATATCTGATCAATAAATGTCTCTTTTTGCTGAATCCTTGCTTCGGTGAAAATTTTCCACTAATCAGATTAATCGAAAAGGAAAAATCCCTCATGTCGCCTGACCTAGGCGACGAAGCGACCAATGTTGCACGCCACGGGGCCCTCCTCCCTCGTCTCCCTTCCCCGCTAGAACCCGTCGGAGAAGCCCGGGTAGGGACGTCGGCAGCAGGACTCTCTCCCCGCTGATACGTCTTAAACGTATCTATAATTTTTGACGCTCCATGCTTTTTTATATCCACTTTGCTATGTTTTTTCTACATTTTGTGGTATTTTTATACACTTTCTGGAACTAACCTATTGACAAGATGCCAAATTGCCAGTTGCATGTTTTCTGCTATTTTTGGTTTCAGAAAGCTAAAAATGAATATTCTCGGAATTAGACGGGACAAAAGCCAAAGTTCATACTTTTTCCTGAAGGATACGGAAAATCGAAGACGAGACGGAGGAGGACACCAGGGTGGCCACACCCTAGGTGGGCGCGGGCCCACCCTGGCCGCACCCACAGGGGGTGTGGGCCCCCTGGCCCTCCACCGACCTTGCCTCCTTCGCCTATAAGAAGCCTCTGACCCAAAAATCCTAGGGAATCAACCAAAAAGCCACGAAAACCTCCGTAGCACCGCCGCCACCGAAGGGGAGATTCGGGGGACAGAAAGTCTATGTTTTGGCACCCTGTCGGGACAGGGAAGTGCCTCCGGAGCCATCTCCACCACCATCTCCATCGCCATTGTTGATTCACATGATGAGGAGGGAGTAGTTCTTCCTCAAGGCCAAGGGCTCTACCGGTAGCTATGTGTTCATCTCTCTCTCTCTCTCTATGCATGATCTTGTTATGGTCATGAGCTTTGTAATCAAGTAGATCTACCTTGCTACTGAAGTGCTTCAATAGATCTCTTCTCTCCCCATGTGTGTGAAAGTGACAGCGTGCACGCCATGGTGGTACTTAGGCTAGAGTCTACATAAATACTCATCATGCTTTAATAGATCTATGCTTTTCCCCATGTGTGTGAAAGTGATAGCGTGCACACCATGTGTGTGGCACTTAAGCTAGGTTACATATATATTTATCATGAGTATATTTTGAGTTGGTTGTCTTTATAAAATTGTGGTATTTGTTGGAACCATCTAGCGCTCAAGGTGACAGTGTGGGGTTATCTAGATTGGGAAAGGCAGACATTGAGGTGTGCTGTTATAGCCCTACCATGGATTAGAGTGCCCAACCGAAGAGTATTTAAGATTAGTATCATGAAGAGAATATATTTATATGAGAGAGTGTTCACTAGTGAAAGTATGATCCCTGGGCCTTGTTTCTAAGCATTGAAACACCGTTTACAACTAGATATGTTGCATGTTTGCTTGCTTCCATCTGTTTACTTGCTTTAGTCTTTACCTCACTGTCAAGCTCTTTTCTGGCACCGTTACCACTTGTATTTCACTATCTCTTCGCCGAACTAGTACACCTATACACCTGACAAGTGTATTGGGTGTGTTGGGGACACAAGAGACTTCTTGTATCTTGATTGCAGGGTTGCTCGAGAGGGATACCTTTGACCACTTCCTCCGTAAGTTCGATAAACCTTGGGTAATTGTAACACCCTCAGAACCGATCCTATGCAAGTTTCAGCGATTCCCGCCAAACCCGCATAGAAACGATTCAAAGGTGCCCACCAGGCACTTTCATGTGGGTGGAAAATGAAGTAATACCATTACACAATAGTCCACGATGGAACCCACAGAACAGATATATACAACAATGACTCAAAGAGTCAAGAATACAGTTATACAATACAAAGATCCAAATCACCTTTAAAACGATACAGCGTCCAAGTACGGACAAGATGCAAATTGAGCTAAGAGCCCTGAAGAATAACCAATGGCGTCCATAACCCTGCCTAGGCCAAGCCGGAAGGGTAACCCTGCTAACGACTTCGATCTCAAAACCTTCTTAAACAAAAGGGGTGCCGACAAAGGGAAAAGGAACAAGAGAGCGATCAGTACTGAGGCCAGTACATGGCGAGACTAGAATTCGGCGGTCCTCGCCTACATAGGTATGGTGGACTGAAGTGGCAGCGCAGCATACAATGAACAACCTATAGAGACTCAATACAACTGGCGGCTATCAGAGAGGGATAAGAAAGACCTATCCGGATCCAACCTGAAACTATCACCAAGCATACCCATCCTGGTATTTCCCCTCGAGACCAAACGAGGAAGTCAACCGAGGAACTCACACAATTGGCCGTTTTATTCATTCCGTTATAGTTGCGGCAATTTACTAGTCAGATATAGATAGCATGAGTTATCCTGATATTATAAATAGTGGGCAGTTTTAGTTAACCATTCCATTATAGTTGCGATACTTACTAGTCAGATACATATAGCATGAGGCATCCCAAAACCAACAGTTGTTGGTATTTTTATTTAGCCATTCCATTGTAGAGAAGCTGATTACTAGTCATTTCAAAGTCAAATTTATAGCACTACTTTAGTTATAGTTGTCTATGATCGAGATACTGTGCTCCAAGTCGTCCATAACCGCGGACACGGCTTTCAGAAAGTTTTTACCCTGCAGGGGGCACAAATAGCAACACACGTACGATCAACCTCGAGAAAAAACAAATGAAAACCCTACGAGCCATCACGATAGAGCAATTTCAAGATTCATATAATATTTCAAGGGGCCATCCCACCAAGCTACCCGCGACGAAGTTGGTCGGCTCCGATACGGACCCAGAGGTTTGCGAGAACGGTTGTAAACGACTGGGAACCCAAAAGTGTGACTAGGCTTGTCGATACCGCGTAATCGTGCCGCGATCCAAAACAATACAAGCGCTCCACGCGCAATAGTAAATAAAGCAGTAAATCATGGCATAAGTACATGATAGTAATAAAGCCCCAAACTATTTTGTGGACCCAAGAAATAATATATGACTCAAGCTTTGGCTAAGGGTTTCATGGTCCCACATGCAAATAGTCCGAATATTCAAAGAACAAGTATCAAGTACTCGGGGTCCTACGGGACACAAGTGGACGGTTAAAAACCAAATAACATCTATTGCCCACCTGTGCCTCTGCATTATTTACCTACTTCAATTTTAGTTATTAAACGATAATTAAAGCCATGATCATCTCCAACATAAAGCATAAGGAATTTTGCCAACAACTATGGTACTTGATGACACGCAACAGCACCTGAGCAAGCGACTACGACACACAAGTCCAACTATCTACCAAACAACAGGTAATAGGGTGTGTCCAAGGAAATATAAGGATGCAAGGGATACCACGGGTACGAAAACTAGAGCATCGCAACACAGATAGCAATAGATCAACAGGAGGAAATAAAGACTAGAAATATAAAATAGGTAGAAAGAGGGAGAATGCTCACCTGAAAACAACGCCGAAGGGTCATCCGAAGATCGGGTCGACACTCGCATCAACTCATCGGCCTAATCCATGAAGAAGCAAA
The DNA here is from genome assembly GCA_023614405.1 of Avena insularis. NCBI lineage: Eukaryota > Viridiplantae > Streptophyta > Magnoliopsida > Poales > Poaceae > Avena > Avena insularis. The sequence continues at coordinate 362,012,719 of CM042697.1, forward strand.
GCACTAGAAGAAACATCGGATGCATTATTTAATACTACAGCAGAAGATTGGGCATGATGCATCTATGATGTATGACATGGCAAAGATGCAATGCAATTAGGCCATATTAAGCGGAACCTGGGTCCCGACAATTAATTATTAAGTTCATGTTGTTTAGATACCCTCAATTTAAATGTTGTCTTATCAAGGTAAAACATGGCATCGGTTCGCTACGCAAATTTAAATAGAGCCAATATTAGACTAAAATAGCCCGTATATGGCCTCCATATTTAATTATGAGGTGAATCGGCATAAGGCCCCCAAACCACATAGTATGTATGTGAGTATGAATGATTATGTGCAACAAGTATATATGGCATATTATAAAAATAGGGATCGGGTCAGGGTCACACATATCGGTTCGATGAACTTGGGTGCCAAGGTTGTTCGGGTTTGGTCTGTAGGGCAATAGCCTTCAGATCCATCTTGGGTGGTTAAGTCGGAATCGTTGAAGTAGAGCTTGTCCAGGGATCACCGGGGTGCTCGTCGTTCTTGTCCAAAGGAGATCTTGGCAGATCTTGTGCTTGGCAGTGTGGAATGAGTACGCAAGCATGGTACTGAGACGAGCTTGGCGAGATAGCCTTGGCGGTATACCAAGAAAACAGAGACATTCGTAGTTCTTGGAGTTGAGATGGTATCACCACCAGGCAAGCAGCAAAAGAACGAACGAGGCCACCTGACAACATGCAAACAGGGGTCAGGAACCAAGGTGCTCGTGAATAACCAGAAGGAGATCTGTGAGGTGGGCCAGCGTGCGACGTGAACAGATCAGTTGACCTTGGCACGGGGCGCACAGGGGAAGCCGACAGAGAGCAGCAACAGAGGAATCGGTGACGACGGGTGCTACTGCTGGCCGGAACTCAAGGCGACGGAGGAAGCACCGGGTGCAGAGCTTGCCGAGAAGGGAAAACCAGCAGCGGCCCGCTGGCGGAGGGCAGCGGCCGAGCTCTGACGATGGGCAGCGAGGCGGCCACAACGCCGGCAGGAAGGGAGGCGAAGGAGCTCGGGGTAGAGGGTGGCGCCGTTCACAGGAAGGAGAGGGGTGGCGTCGCGTGCTCGCGGTGGAGGCCGTCACGGCTCGAGGCATCCGGGGTTGCAAAGGGGAACTGCGGGCGTGCTGCCATGAGAGGAGGGTGACCTCGCGTGAGGCGATGGCAGGGCCTGTAGGGAACTCGAGCGGGAGGCGGGGGAGAGGAAGGGCGCGGTACGAGCAGCGACGGAGGGGGTTGCAGGGCGTGGAGGCGCGCTGGCCGTCGGCAGATCGAGGAAGGGGCGCAGGCAGCTCGTGTCTCGCGTGCGGGGAGGAGATGACGTGTTGGGATGGTGGGTCCAGGTGCGGCAGGAAAACAAACAGGGTGGAGAGCGTTGATTGGGGACGGTTCCTGGGCGTGGGGCGTGCATGTTACGCGAGGTGTAAGGGAATGGGACCCGTGGAGGGGCCGGGTTTGATGGGGGAGCAGGTTTGGCAGGCGCTAGGTGGTGGTGGGGTGAGCCAGAGTGTTGGCGGCGGGGTGAGGGAGTTGGTGTGGCGGCGGGACAGGGGTGAGGGGTGGGGTTAGATGGGTATTAGGGTTTAGACAAGGTAGGATTGGTAGATTAGGGTTTCCATCGGTTGGGCTTTTGGGTCTGACCGGTTTAGGTCTAGGTAGTATTTTTTTATGTATTTAAAATATTTTCTGTTTTATGTTCTTTTGTTCAAAATCTTTTTGGTAAACATCTTTACACGATTTAAATAGTAAGAGATATAATTTGAATGTAAAGAGAAGATGTAAAGTAGAAAACGATATAGGGTTTTATATTACAAGTATGCATGATGATGATGTCATGATGATGCACAGAGGTAACCGCAGGCGATTTTCTAGTAGTGGTTTTACCCGGGGTGCTACAATTCGACACCACTAACAATGGATCTCGCCCTCGAGATCCGCCTCTTCGTATGGGGAAGAAGGCCGACAATCTGAATCTTCTCGCTTCGTTTAGATCATCGTGACACCACTAACAAAGATTCCTTCTACATCTTGAAATCGGCAACACCACCAGCAAGAGGTCGTTGGTCATGTTCGTCAAGCGAACACTCCGGAGAAACAAAGACGAAGGTCGAGGTCTCAAAAGATAAGGCCACCTCTAACTTCCATGGAAGGAGTAAAATTGCATCGGTATACCATTCAATGTACAACAGCGAATGATAAGAGTAGTGGTATGGTCGCGACTCCATCCCGCACTCAAAACATTACTCTGTACATGAATAGTAGACTATGCAACCAACTCTCGGAATTCAGACTAAAGATCTTGACAAGTGACGTTCGGAATCAAAGGAGTGATGAAAGCTCTTCATCAGATATGATGTAGAATATGTCGTCGCGTTGTAAAACATCGAAAGATAATTTTTTTAATGAATTTTTGGTCCACGAAAAGATACAATAGAGGAAAGTTCCTCAGATAGCAAGAAGTCCGAATGTCGAAGCACCGTTACAAGAGGACGGAAGCGAAACCCTGAAGGTATGACAAAAACCCAACCACGAGAATTCCTAGACTCAAAGAAAAGATAAGAGAGCAGATTCAAAACACGCATAGGTAAGAGGAGAATAGCAAAGGGGTAAGGAGTAAAAGCAGACCTAATCAGATCTATCCAACTGATTTTTCAAAATAGTTTGGATACTCTACGTTGGCTATTAGCTAGGTTATCCTACAGGCTGGACCAGTGGGGTATCATAACTGTTGAGCTCTGATACCACTCTGTAACACCCTCAGAATCGACCCTATGCAAGTTTCAGCGATTCCCGCTAAACCCGCATAGAAACGATTCAAAGGTGCCCACCAAGCACTTTCATGCGGGTGGAAAACGAAGTAATACCATTACACAATAGTCCATGATGGAACCCACAAAACAGATATATACAACAATGACTCAAAGAGTCAAGAATACAGATATACAATACAAAGATCCAAATCACCTTTAAAACGATACAACGTTCGAGTACGGACAAGATGCAAATTGAGCTAACAGCCCTGAAGGATAACCAATGGCGTCCATAACCCTGCCCAGCCCAAGCCGGAAGGGTAACCCTGCTAACGACGTCGATCTCAAAACCTGCTTAAACAAAAGGGGTGCCGATAAAGGGCAAAGGAACAAGAGAGCGGTCAGTACTGAGGCCAGTACACGGCGAGACTAGAATTCGGCGGTCCTCACCTACATAGGTATGGTGGACTGAAGCGACAACGCAGCATACACTGAACAACCTATAGAGACTCAATACAACTGGCGGCTATCAGAGAGGGATAAAAGACCTATTCGGATCCAACCTGAAACTATCACCAAGCATACCCATCCTGGTATTTCCCCCTCGAGACCAAACGAGGAAGTCAACCGAGGAACTCACACAGTTGGCTGTTTTATTCATTCCGTTATTAGTTGCGGCAATTTACTAGTCAGATATAGATAGCATGAGTCATCCTGATATTATAAACAGTGGGCAGTTTTAGTTAACCATTCCATTGTAGTTGCGATACTTACTAGTCAGATACATATAGCATGAGGCATCCCAAAACCAGCAGTTGTTTGGTATTTTTATTTAGCCATTCCATTGTAGTGAAGCTGATTACTAGTCATTTCAAAGTCAAATTTATAGCACTACTTTAGTTATAGTTGTCTATGATCGAGATACTGTGCTCCAAGTCGTCCATAACCGCGGACACGGCTTTCAGAAAGTTTTTACCCTGCAGGGGGGCACAAATAGCAACACACGCACGATCAACCTCGAGAAAAACCAAATAAAACCCAACGAGGCATCACGACAGAGCAATTGCAAGATTCATATAATATTTCTGGGAGCCATCCCACCAAGCTACCCGCGACGAAGTTGGCCGGCTCCGAGACGGACCCAGAGGTTTGCGAGAACGGTTGTAAACGACTGGGAACCCAAAAGTGTGACTAGGCTTGTCGATACCGCGTAATCGTGCCGCGATCCAAAACAGTACAAGCGCTCCACGCGCAATAGTAAATAAAGCAGTAAAGCATGGCATAAGTACATGATAGTAATAAAGCCCCAAACTACTTTGTGGACCCAAGAAATAATATATGACTCAAGCTTTGGCTAAGGGTTTCATGGTCCCACATGCGAATAGTCCGAATATTCAAAGAACAAGTATCAAGTACTCGGGGTCCTACGGGACACAAGTGGACGGTTAAAAACCAAATAACATCTATTGCCCACCTGTGCCTCTGCATTATTTACCTACTTCAATTTTAGTTATTAAACGATAATTAAAGCCATGATCATCTCCAACATAAAGCATAAGGAATTTTGCCAACAACTATGGTACTTGATGACACGCAACAGCACCTGAGCAAGCGACTACGACACACAAGTCCAACTATCTACCAAACAACAGGTAATAGGGTGTGTCCAAGGAAATATAAGGATGCAAGGGATACCACGGGTACGAAAACTAGAGCATCGCAACACATATAGCAATAGATCAACAGGAGGAAATAAAGACTAGAAATATAAAATAGGTAGAAAGAGAGAGAATGCTCACCTGAAAACAGCGCCGAAGGGTCATCCGAAGATTGGGTCGACACTCGCATCAACTCATCGGCCTAATCCGTGAAGAAGCAAAGCACTAGAAGAAACATCGGATGCATTATTTAATACTACAGCAGAAGATCGGGCATGATGCATCTATGATGTATGACATGGCAAAGATGCAATGCAATTAGGCCATATTAAGCGGAACCGGGGTCCCGACAATTAATTATTAAGTTCATGTTGTTTAGATACCCCTCAATTTAAATGTTGTCTTATCAAGGTAAAACATGGCATCGGTTCGCTACGCAAATTTAAATAGAGCTAATATTAGACTAAAATAGCCCGTATATGGCCTCCATATTTAATTATGAGGTGAATCGGCATAAGGCCCCCAAACCACATAGTATGTATGTGAGTATGAATGATTATGTGCAACAAGTATATATGGCATATTATAAAAATAGGGATCGGGTCAGGGTCACACATATCGGTTCGACGAACTTGGGTGCCGAGGTTGTTCGGGTTTGGTCTGTAGGGCAATAGCCTTCAGATCCATCTTGGGTGGTTAAGTCGGAATCGTTGAAGTAGAGCTTGTCCAGGGATCACCGGGGTGCTCGTCGTTCTTGTCCAAAGGAGATCTTGGCAGATCTTGTGCTTGGCAGTGTGGAATGAGTACGCAAGCATGGTACTGAGACGAGCTTGGCGAGATAGCCTTGGTGGTATACCAAGAAAACAGAGACATCCGTAGTTCTTGGAGTTGAGATGGTATCACCACCAGGCGAGCAGCAAAAGAACGAACAAGGCCACCTGACAACATGCAAACAAGGGTCAGGAACCAAGGTGCTCGTGAACAACTAGAAGGAGATCTGCGAGGTGGGCCAGCGTGCGACGCGAACGGGTCAGTCGACCTTGTCACGGGGCGCATAGGGGAAGCCGACAGAGAGCAGCAATAGAGGAATCAGCGACGACGGGTGCTACTGCTGGCAACAACTCAAGGCGACGGAGGAAGCGTCGGGTGCAGAGCTTGCCGAGAAGGGAAAACCAGCAGCGGCCCGCTGGCGAAGGGCGGCGGCCGAGCTCTGACGATGGGCGGCGAGGCCGCCATGGCGCCGGCAAGGAGGGAGGCGGAGGAGCTCGGGGTAGAGGGCGGCGCCGTTCACAGGAGGGAGAGGGGTGGCGTCACGTGCTGGCGATGGAGGACGTCACGGCTCGAGGCGTCCGAGGTTGCAAAGGGGAACTGCGGGCGCACTGCCGCGAGAGGAGGGCGACCTCGCTCGAGGCGACGACAGGGCCTGCAGGGAACTCGAGCAAGAGGCGGGGGAGAGGAAGGGCGCGATGCGAGCAGCGATGGAAGGGGTTGCAGGGCATGGAGGCGCGCTGGCCGGCGGCGGATCGAGGAAGGGGCGCAGGCGGCTCGTGTCTTGTGCACGTGGAGGAGACGATGCGCTGGGGTGGTGGGGCCAGGTGCGGCAGGAAAAAAACAGGGTGGGATCATTGATTGGGGACGGTTCCTGGGCGGCGGGCGTGCATGCTACGCGAGGTGTAAGGGAATGGGACCCATGGAGGGGCCGGGTTTGACGGGAAAGCGGGTTTGGCAGGCGCTAGGTGGTGGTGGGGTGAGCCAGAGTGTTGGCGGCGGGGTGAGGGAGTTGGTGTGGCGGCGGGACAGGGGTGAGGGGTGGGGTTAGATGGGGATTAGGGTTTAGACAAGGTAGGATTGGTAGATTAGGGTTTCCATCGGTTGGGCTTTTGGGCCTGACCGGTTTAGGTCTAGGTAGTATTTTTTATATATATATTTAAAATATTTTCTGTTTTATGTTCTTCATTTTGGTAAACATCTTTACACGATTTAAATAGTAAGAGGTATAATTTGAATGTAAAGAGAAGATGTAAAGTAGAAAACGATATAGGTTTTTACAAGTATGCATGATGATGATGTCATGATGATGCACAGAGGTAACCACAGGCGATTTTCTAGTAGTGGTTTTACCCGGGGTGCTACAGTAATCCACTTAAGGGAAACTTGCTGTTGTTCTACAAACCTCTGCACTTGGAGGCCCAACAACTATCTACAAGAATAGAAGTGCGTAGACATCATCCGCGCAGCGGCAGCGCTCAGGTCTAGCGGAGGCGACGACGCGTGGTCCAGCTGGATTCAACGGCGAGGAGTGACGGGGTCTCGGCCATGGCGTAGGCATCAAGCTATTTTATGGCGCCGTTGCCGGGGAGGAAAGGTAAAAGGCACTCACACACGTTACCCCACGGCAACAACAAGCCAGAAAGCTATTTTCTGGAGATGTTGCCGGGGAGGAAAGGTAAAAGGCACTCACACACGTTACCCCATGAAAATAGCAAGCCAGAAAGCTATTTTCTGGCGCCGTTGCCGGGAAGGTAAGGTAAAAGGTACTCGCATCCTCCGGTGTGAGTGCTCGAAGTTATTTCCTTTAGATTCTGCAATTTTGTCTTTTTGTTTCTTGTTTTAACTAGTTAGGCTTAATGGAAAAAAAAATTAGAGAGCTCTATAGCATTTATCTTGAGTTAGGACATGAAGTGTTTGAAGACAAAATTAAAAAACCTATGGAACTTTATTTGCATGCTAATAGCAATGTTATTAGTATGAATTCTTTGGACACCATTGTTGCTAATGCTATGGAAACGTCTAAGCTTGGGGAAGCCAGTTTTTATGAAAATGATCTTTTTAGTCCCCCAAGCACGGAGGAGAAAGTTTACTTTGATGATACTTTACCTCCAATATATGATGATTATAATGATGAATATGATATTTTCAGTCCACCTACTATTGAGGAGAAAATTTATTGTCATTACAATATGCCTCCTATATTTGATGATTATGGTGATGAGAATACTAATGATAGCTATTTTGTTGAATTTGCTCCCACTACAATTAATAAGTATAACTATGCTTATGTGGTGAGTAATAATCATTTTACGCATGTGGATCATGATAAGAATGTTTTATGTGATACTTATATTGTTAATTTTATTCATGATGCTATTGAAAGTTATTATGAGAGAGGGAAACATGGTTTTATGCATCTCAACAATATTAAGTTTCCCCTCTTTATGTTGAAAATCTTTAAGTTGCACTTGATTTGCTTTCCTATGCTTGTTGCTTTGTGCTTTCATGACTTGTTTCTTTACAAGATTATTTTCCATAGGAAGTGGGTTAGACTTAAATGTGTTTTGAATTTGCTTCTTGATGCTCTCTTTTACTTCAATTCATATTTCTTATGTGAGCATCTTCTCAAGCTATCAAACCTAACTTAAAGGCATTAAAGAAAAGTACTTGTTGGGAGATAACCCAAGAGTTTTCTTGAGTCTTGGAAGTTATTACTTCAGTAATGACCTCTCCTTATCCTTTTTGTTTGCTTTTTGTGCCAAGAATGACCTATAATGAGAGAAAAGTAATATTTGGGGAGTAGCTGTCCCGGAACAGATTTTTGTGCTCCACCATAAAAATTCGTGAGAAATCTCTGTAAGTCGGATTGAGCTGATATTTTGCGAATATTTGAGCATGATGGCGCCCAGCAATGTCGTGGGACGCTTCGTTGGAAACCCCAAGAGAAAGTTGTGATGAGCATAGCAGCAAGTTTTCCCTCAGTAAGAAACCGAGGTTATCGAACCAGTAGGAGGAAGGAAACGTCTCAAAGGTGTTGCAAGCAACGTGAAAACCTGCACAACACAAACTCAAGACTTTGCCCCAAGAAATAGAGAGGTTTTCAAGCTCACTGGTTTGCTGTAACAAAGGATTAAACGTATGGTGTGGAAGGTGATGATGGTTTGCATCAAGTAAACAAGTAACAGTGAAAGATGTATCAATGGTAAAGATTGGACCAAGGTCCATAGTTCACTAGAGGTGCTCTCCTTAGATAAACAACATGGCATGAAGGGTAAACAAATTACAGCAGGGCAATTGACAGGAACTGAGCAAGGCATAAAAATGCAATTCTAGACAAAAAGATCCTATGAGATTCGATTGGGCAATACAACAATATACATAGACCGCCATCCAACTACATCTATGACTAGAAGTCTACCTCCAGTATTAAGTTGCAAGCAATAGACAACTGCTTTAGGCAAAGTGTGTAAGGTAAACAATCCACTTGTTCCATGAACAAGAGACCATTGTTTTCTCCCTAGTGGCAACAACACATCTACAACCGAAGAGATTTCTGTCACTTCCCTTGGAAACTAGAGGCATGAACCCACTATCGAGCATAAATACCCCCTCTTGGAGTCATTAGCAACTACTTGGCCAAGATATCTACTAACAATGGAGAGCATGCAAGATCACAAACAACACAGATATGATAGAATGAAATAGAAAAAACCATTAATCAATCTGACATAGTAATCTCAATATCCATCGGATCCCTGCAAACACAACATGCATGATTACAAATAGATTAGATCTTGATCATGAACGGAGCTCACAAGATCTATACATGAAAGCACAAGGAGGAGATACAACCATCTAGCTACTACATGGACACGTAGTCCAAGGTGGAACTACTCATGCTTCATACCGGAGAAGAAGGCCTCTAGGATGATCTCCCCTCCGGCAGTGTGCCGGGAAGAATTTCAGACCCCCCCGATCTAGGGACGATGGTGGCGGCGGCTACAAAAGGTTTTGTGGAGTTTTGATCGGGTACCTAGGGTTTCTGCATAAGGGGCTTCTTATAGGCAAAGGGGCGAGCCAGGGGGGCCACCAGGGAGACCACACCCTGCCCAGGCGCGAGGTGGGCCCACCCGTGCCTAGGGGGGTCTGGCCGCCCTGTGGCGCCCCTCCGTCTCGTCTTCTGGCTTCGTGTCGGCCACGGTAAACTATTAACTTTGACTTTTGTCCCGTACAATTCCGAGAATATTGATTTTCTGCCTTTCTGGAACCAAAAACAGAAGAAAACAGGCAACTGGCACTGTGGCAACTTGTTAATAGGTTAGTTCCAGAAAAGATATAAAAACACCTCAAAGTGTAGACAAAGCAAAGCAAAGTAGATACTAAACAAGCATGGAACATAAAAAATTATAGATACGTTTCTGACGTATTAAGGATCCCCAAGCTTAACTCCTGCTCGTCCTCGAGTAGGTAAGTGCTAAAAAGAATAATTTTTGAGGTGACGTGCACCATCAAAACCAAGATCAAACCATTTGCAAGCATTGAAAGCTGGGATCAAAGAACTCTAAACTTGTGCATGAAAGATGGAGTTCTAACAATAAGACAAAGTAACTATGCATGCAACATTAAAGGCTACAAACAAATATCATGAATAACATGCATTGAAAAAGTGGCATAGTGGCATTCATAAGAGTGACTAGAAAACATGGCATAGTGGCATTCAGTTTGACATATAGAAAACATGGCATAGTGGCATTCAGTTTTTCCGTCATAGAGTAGCAAATAGATGCATAGGACACCTTCAAAGTTCATAAAAGTGACTAGATACAAATAGCACAAGAACAAGTAGTATCACAATATGCATCAATCAATAAGTTTTGGGACACTGCACATAGAACTAAGAATGACAACTATGCTCTCTTAATGGTGCCTCAAGGTAGAAGGTGGAGACTCAATATAATAGTGGAAGAAAGGCCCTTCGTAAGGGAAGCAGGGATTTAAAGTTTCAAAAAGAGCTTCCTAAAATTATGGAACTTGATAGCTTTCAGCCCTCATTGCCCCTATCATAAGCATCTTGAAGTGGTTAAGGTTAAGGTGAACAAAGATGGAGTATATGCTTGACAAAGTATAAGTTGGAAATCTCAAGTCGCTTGAATACGAGGGCCACACCTCATGCTACTCAACTTCAGTCACCTGTAAGTTCTTGTCATAGTAAGTATATGCGTATCATAGAGAACCTCCAACGGGGCACCCCTTGCACATGGTACAGGAGCTATCCCATAACCAAAATGACAAGGCAAGCAGACAGTGAGCATCTCAGCAATATTTTTATTTACTATGTTCATAGCTTTTTATTGAGGATGCTTCACAGATAGCTCACTATGGTGATGCTGCAAGTTTCCACCATGATTAGGCATGGCTTAGGCTAGCAGCCAAGGCGTTTCTCTAACACAAAATACATAACTCCATGGACTTACAAGCTCCCTCTTTATTTCACACCAGTGACATCCATAGACAAAAGAGCATGATATCAATTGTGTACAAAGTATAAGTGCAATGTTGAAAACGTTCCCCATGACAGCATGGTTCTTCTAATTCCAACGTATAAGTGCAAGCATATACAACATAGATGACACAACGATTCAAGTTTATTAGGGGCAAAGAATATAAAATGTGCCATCAAGTTTGTGAGGGCTTTAATCACTAAGTTTTCACATAACAAAATACTTTTTAATTAGAAGATAGCTGAAAACAAGAATATACTTGGAATGGTGTAACACACCATGCATAGGATTTTATAGTGGAGACTTTGGAATAACTTGGTTTCTTGGGAGTTGGAAGCACGAGTAGAGCTTAGTCATACAAGTGGAGGCTAGCAAAAGACTGGGAGCAACCAACTAAGAGAGCAATAATGGCCATAATCATGCAGAGCGACAAAACATTACTAATCAAAGCATAGAGTGGTACTACAAGTCAAGGACTAAATGATCATAGAGGCTATGGTGACTTGTTCATAGTCATAACATGGTGTAAGCATTTGCCAAGTCAACCCAAACAAAACATCGAAGGAGAATACCACAATACTATATTTTTGTATGCTAAAACAATGCATGATTCTTTCAAGGCACACTAAGCAGTCCCAATTGTTTGGAACAAGACATTCTACAATAATAAACACTAAGCATAAGGTCAAAACAACTCCTAGCATGTCATGCTAAAGTCTAAGTCACGGTTAATGCAAGTTCCTCTTGCACTTTCAAGTAGGAACTTCCTACTCCTTTCCAACACCATTGACTTATTTGAAACAACACAGCGAGAAAGGGGGTCCAAACTACTTTATTCAAGCAAACTAAACGAACTAAGCAAACCAAATGAAAACTAAGATGCTCCAAGAACAACATAACAGTGCAAGAAACAATAAAAACGAAGTGTCTAGACGGACCCGAGCATTTTATGGATGAAGAAGGTGATGCCTTGGGCATCCCCAAGCTTTGAGCTTGTACCTCTTGGATATTTCTTGGGGTGACACCGGGTTGGCATCCCCAAGCTTGAGCTTTTGTCCATTCTTCATCTCATTACATCATTCTCTCTCTACACCTGAAATTTTTCCTTCATACAAAACTTCACACAATCTTCATTAGCAACATTAGTGTATTCAAAGGATAATAGACATTTAGGTTTAGCTTTGGAACAGCAAAACTTTTCACTATAAACACAAGCTACTGTAGCAACTCCTTCAAAAAGATCAATTCCCCAAAATAGAACTCAAAAAGGAATCAATAAGAAGCAAATGCAAATAATGGCAGAAATCTGTCAAAACAGACCAGCAGGTAGAAACCGATTTTTGTGAAAATATCCTGTTTCTCAAATCAAAAAGTGTTAAACTAATGAAAGTTAGCTAACATACTGGGGGATTTATTCGTAAATTGTCAGCTCAATCTGACTTACAGATACTCCTCAAGAATTTTTATGGTGGAGGATAGAAATCTGTTTCGGGACAGCAACTCCCCAAATCTTACTTCCCTCTCATTAGAGGTCATTCTTGGCAAAAAAAAGCAAACAAAAAGGATAAGGAGAGGTCATTAATGAATTAATAACTTCCAAGACTCAAGGAAACTCTTGGGTTATCTCCCAACAAGTACTTTTCTTTAACGCCTTTAAGTTAAGCTTGATAGTTTGAGAAGATGCTCACATAAGAAATAGGAATTGAAGCAAAAGTGAGCATCAAGAAGCAAATTCGAAACACATTTAAGTCTAACCCACTTCCTATGCATAGGAATATTGTAAACAAACAAGTCATGAAAGCATAAAGCAACAAGCATAGGAAAGCAAAACAAGTGCAACTTCAAAATTTTCAACATAAAGAGAGGAAACTTAATATTATCGAGATGCATAAAACCATGTTTCCCTCTCTCATAATAATTTTCAGTAGCCTCGTGAATAAACTCAACAATATAGTTATCACATAAAGCATGCTTTTCATGATCTACAAACTCATAATTTCTATCAAGCTCAAAAATAGTGGGATTAAAACCTTCACAGGTTTTACCCAAAGTAGATATTTCAAAAGGATCCACAGGAACATAACATTCATCCTTCTTTGGTAAGCATGGGGGACAATCAAATAATGTAAAGGATATAGATTTACTCTCATTAGAAGGTATGCATGGGTAGATAATCCATTCTTCCTCCTTTTGTTCATCACTCTCCTCCTCTTTTTCATCTAATGAGCTTCCAATTTCAGCAATTTCTTCTTTCATAGGCTCCTGCAAGGCATTAGTCTCTTCCATTTGTGGAAAGCACCTATTAAAATATTCAAGAATATAGCCATTTTATTCCTTGTAATTATCAAAGCAAAATTTAAGTATCTCATAAACCTCATATTCATAAGGTGCATCGTTAGTATTTTCAAGCAAATTGGCAAGTTCAAATGCACCCTTGAAAGCAATAAATTCTTCAATTTGTTCCACATCATAAAAGTCATAAATTCCTTTAACATAAGAAGATATGGTAACATTATCATTATACTCACACTGAAAAGGAAGGTGTTTATACCTCCTTCAACAACAAGATTTATCAAATCAATAAGTAACATTATAAGTAGAGCACACGTCTCTAGCAATAGTATTCAACTTATCAATTTGTTCCCATAAGTGTTTCCCTTTTTGTGACAAACGGTGTTCCTTATAATAATACTTTTGTTCTTCCGTGAACCCACCTTGCCAATGAGAACTAGTTTCAAAGAAACCATCCATTGATAGAAAGCATGACCAAGCAAGGCAATAACAGACCGGCAACTAGAGCAGGAACTAATTTTTGTGTGTTTTTGATAAGAGAAAGCAAACCAAACTAAACTAATTTTTTTGAGTTTTTGATAAAAAGAGGCAAATAAAACCAAGCAAAAGAAACTAAGCAAACTAAAAACAAAGAAAAGATAAAGGTTGAGGAGGACTCCCCTTGTGAAGACGTCCTTAGCATCCCCAGCAACGGCGCTAGAAAGAGCTTGATGGCGCCCAGCAATGTTGTGGGACGCTTCGTTGGAAACCCAAGAGCAAGGTATGATGAGCACAGCAGAAAGTTTTCCCTCAGTAAGAAACCGAGATTATCAAACCAGTAGGAGGAACGAAACGTCTCAAAGGTGTTGCAAGCAACATGGAAACCTGCACAACACAAACTCAAGACTTTGCCCCAACGAACAGTGAGGTTGTCAAGCTCATCGGTTTGCTGTAACAAAGGATTAAATGTATGGTGTGTAAGGTGATGATGGTTTGTAGCAAGTAAACAAGTAACAGTGGAAGATGTATCAATGGTAAAGATTGGACCGGGGTCCATAGTTCACTATAGGTGCTCTCCTTAGATAAACAACATGGCATGAAGGGTAAACAAATTACAGCAGGGAAATTGACAGGAACTGAGCAAGGCATAACAATGCAATACTAGACAAAAGATCCTATGAGATTCGATTGGGCAATACAACAATATACATAGACCGCCATCCAACTGCATCTATGACTAGAAGTCCACCTTTAGGTTATCATCCCAACCCCCTCTAGTATTAAGTTGCAAGCAACAGACACCTGCTTTAGGCAAAGTGTGTAAGGTAAACAATCCACTTGTTCCATGAACAAGAGACCATTGTTTTCTCCCTAGTGGCAACAACACATCTACAACTGAAGAGATTTCTATCACTTCCCTTGGAAACTAGAGGCATGAACCCACTATCGAGCATAAATACCCCCTCTTGGAGTCACTAGCAACTACTTGGCCAAGATAGCTACTAACAACGGAGAGTATGCAAGATCACAAACAACACAGACATGATAGAATGAAATAGACAAAACCATTAATCAATCTGACATAGTAATCTCAATATCCATCGGATCCCCGCAAACACAACATGCATGATTACAAATAGATTAGATCTTGATCATGAATGGAGCTCAGAAGATCTATACATGAAAGCACAAGGAGGAGATATAACCATCTAGCTACTACATGGACCCGTAGTCCAAGGTGGAACTACTCACGCTTCATACCGGAGAAGAAGGCCTCCGGGGTGATCTCCCCTCTGGCAGGGTGCCGGGAAGAATTTCAGATTCCCCCCAGATCGAGGGACGATGGTGGCGGCGGCAACAGAAGGTTCCGTGGAGTTTTGATCGGGTGCCTAGGGTTTCAGCATCGGGGGCTTCTTATAGGCGAAGGGGCAAGCCAGGGGACCACACCCTTCCCAAGCACGGGGTGGGCCCACCCGCTCCTAGGGGGAGTCTGGCCGCCCTGTGGCACCCCTCCATCTCTTCTTCTGGCTTCATGTAACCCACGGTAAAATATTAACTTTGGCTTTTGTCCCGTCCAATTCCGAGAATATTGATTTTCTGCCTTTCTGGAACCAAAAACAGAAGAAAACAGGCAACTGGCACTGTGGCAACTTGTTAATAGGTTAGTTCCAGAAAAGACATAAAAACACCTCAAAGTGTAGACAAAGCAAAGCAAAGTAGATACTAAACAAGCATGAAACATAAAAAATTATAGATACGTTTCCGACGTATCAGAGCAACAGAAGGTCTTCGAAAAAATCGGTTTCTACCTGCTGGTCTGTTTTGATAGATTTCTGCCATTATTTGCATTTGCTTCTTATTGATTCCTTTTTGGCTTCTTTTTGGGAAATTGTGCCTTTTGAGGGAATTGATATAGTAGCTCGTGTTTTTAGTGAAAGTTTTGATGTTCTAAAGCTAAACCCAAAGGTCTATTATCTTTTGAATACACTAATGTTGCTAATGAAGATTGTGTGAAGTTTTGTATGAAGGAAAATTTTCAGGTGTAGACAAAGAATGATGTAATGAGATAAATAATGGAAAAAAGCTCAAGCTTGGGGATGCCGCCCCATGTCACCCCAAGAAATATGTAAGAGGTACAGGCGTCAAAGCTTGGGGATGCCCAAGGCATCCCCTTCTTCATCAATAAAAATCTCAGGTTTGTCTAGACACTTCGTTTTTATTGTTTCATGCATAGTTGTGTTGTTCTTGGAGCGTCTTAGTTTTTTTTTGTTTAGTTTTCTTGAGTAAAGTTGGTTGATCACAACACACTTCTTTTGGAGAGAGACACACTCTGTTTTCATTGTTTAGAACACTCTAGTTTTCATTCTTATTGTTTTGTCAGTGTTCTCTTTTGCTAGCAATGTGTTTAGCCTTAGTTTTCTTGTGATTTCAGCTTAGAAATTTTTAGTTATTGTTTGTGGATTTGTGAGACAAGCTCACTGGTCTTTATTGATTATTATCTTTGTGAGTTGTTTCAAATAAGCTGATTGGTGTTGGAAAAGAGTAGAAAGTTTCATGCTTAAGTGGCACAAAAGGGAGCTTGTTTTGACCGTTACTTAGACTTTATCATGTCATGCTAGATGTTGTTTTGACCTTATGCTTAGTGATTATTTCTATAGCATGACTTGCTCCAAACAATTAGGATTGCTTAATGTGCCTTGAAAGAATCATGCGTTGTTTTAGCATACAAAAGCATAGTATTGTGGTATTCTCCTTTGATGCTTTGTTTGAGTTGACTTAGCACATGCCCACACCATGTTATGACTATGAACAAGTCACCATAGCCTCTATGATCATTTAGTACTTGACTTGTAGTACCACTTTATGCTTTGATTAGTAATGTTTTGTTGCTCTGCATGATTATGGCCATTATTGCTCTCTTAGTTGGTCGCTCCCAGTCTTTTGCTTGCCTCCACTTGCATTGAGTAAGCTCTACTCATGCATCCAACTCCCAAGAAACCAATTTATTCCAAAGTGTCCACTATAAATTCCTATGCATGGTGTGTTACACCATTCCAAGTATATTCTTGTTTTATTTATCTTCCAATTAAAAAGTCTTTTTGTTATGTGAAAACTTAGTTATTAAAGCTCTCACGAACTTGATGGCACACTTTATTTTTCTTGCCCCTAATAAACTTGAATCATTGTGTCATATATGTTGTATATGCTTGCACTTATACGTTGGAATTAGCAGAACCGTGCTGTCATAGGGAACACTTTCAACATTGCACTTGTACTTTGTACACAGTTGATATCATGCTCTTTTGTCTACGGATGTCGCTGATGTGAAATAAAAGGGGAGCTTGTAAGTCCATGGAGTTATGTATGTGTGTTAGAGAAACGCCTGGGCCACTAGCCTAAGCCATGCCTAATCATGGTGGAAACACCATAATGACATCTATGAAGTATTCTTCTTATTAAAAAAACAGATAGAAAAAAGAGATTGAGAAAAAAAGAAAAAATATGAGAAAAAGAGGAAAGAGAGAAAAAAGAACCATATTCCCATGGTAAATAAGAAGATCGCTGAGATGCTCATTGTCTACTTGCCTTGTCTTTTTGATTATGGAATAGCTCCTGTATCATGTGAAAGGGCTACCCCGTTGGCGGTTCTCTATGATACACATGTACTTACTATGACAAGAACTTACATGTGACTAAAGTTGAGTAGCATGAGGAGTGGCCCTCGTATTCAAGGGACATGAGATTGCCAACTTATACTTTGTCTAGCATATACTCCATAGTTTGTTCACTTTAACCTTAATCACTTCAAGATGCTTATGATAGGGGCAATGAGAGCTGAAAGCTAATAAGTACCATAATTTTTGTAAGATCTTTATGAAACTTGTAATCCCTGCTTCCCTTTGAAGGGCCTTTCTTCCACCATTATTTTGAGTCTCCACCTTCTATCCTTAGGAACCAGTTAAGAGAGCATAGTTGCCATTCTTAGTTCTATGTGCATTATCCCAAAACTTATTGATTGATGCATATTGTTGATATTACTTGTTCTTGTGCTATTTGTATCTAGTCACTCTTATGAACTTTGAAGGTGTCCTATGCATCTATTTGCTACTCCATGAGGGACAAGCTGAATGCCACTATGCTATGTTTTCTATATGTGAAACAAACAAACGTCTTTTAATGCATTGTTATTCATGATCTTTTTTTGCAACCTTTCATGTTGCATGCATATTTACTATATCTTATTGTTAGAACTTCATCTTTCATGCTCATGTTTAGAGTACTTTGATCCGAGCTTTCAATGCTTGCAAATGGTTTGATCAAGATTGTGATGGTGCATGTCACCTCAAAAATTATTCTTTTTATCACTTACCTACTCGAGGAGGAGGAGGAGTTAAGCTTGGGGATGCTTGATACGCCGTAAACTTATCTATAATTTTTGATGCTCCATGCTTGTTTAGTATCCACTTTGCTATATTTTATCTACACTTTGAGGTATTTTTATACACTTTCTGGAACTAACCTATTGACAAGATGCCAAAGTGCCAGTTGCGTGTTTTCTACTGTTTTTGGTTTCAGAAAGCTAAAAATGAATATTCTCGGAATTAGACGGGACAAAAGCAAAAGTTCATATTTTTTCTGGAACGATACGGAAAATCAAAGACAAGATGGAGGAGGACACCAGGGTGGCCACACCCTAGGTGGGCACGAGGCCCACCCTGGCCACGAGGCCCACCCTGGCCACGCCCACACGGGGTGTGGGCCCCCTGGCCCTCCACTGACCTTGCCTCCTTCGCCTATAAGAAGCCTCTGAACCAAAAACCCTAGGGAATCGACCAAAAAGCCACGAAAACCTCCATAGCGCCGCCGCTACCGAAGGGGAGATTCGGGGGACAGAAAGTCTCTATTCTGGCACCCTGCCGGGACGTGGAAGTGCCCCCGGATCCATCTCCATCGATCTCGATCACCATCTCCATTGTCGTTGCTGATCCCATGATGAGGAGGGAGTAGTTTTTCCTTGAGGCTAAGGGCTCTACCGGTAGCAATGTGTTCATCTCTCTCTTTGTGCATGATCGTGTTGTGGTCATGAGCTTGTAATCAAGTAGATCTACCTTGCTACTCAAGTGCTTCAATAGATCTCTGCTCTCCCCATGTGTGTGAAAGTGACAGCGTGCACGCCATGGTGGCACTTAGGCTAGAGTCTACATAAATACTCATCGTGCTTTCATAGATCTATGCTTTTCCCCACGTGTGTGAAAGTGACAGCATGCACACCGTGTGTGGCACTTAAGCTAGGTTACATAGATATTTATTATGAGTATATTTTGAGTTGGTTGTCTCTATGAAATTGTGGTGTTTGTTGGAACTGTAGGGGTTCGTAGCATGGAAAACAAAAAAATTCTACCGCTTACACACAAACAAGCCAAGATCTATCTACTAGATTGTAGCAACGAGTGGATAGAAGCACTCACCCTCAAAGATTCCAAAGCGGTTAATGAGAGCAGATTCTCGTGGGTGATGTAGTCATACACTTGCCGATCTCAAGATCGCGTAGACGATCCTTCCAGCGCTGCGTTCCGCAGCGCTTCCGCAGTCGGTCACATGTTCGGTACTCGATGAATACCTTCCTCTCCCTTGTTCCAGCAGGCAGTGGAGGTTGTATTTCTCTCCTCGCGATTCCGGCAGCACGACGGCGTGGTGTCGGAAGTAGAGGGAAGATCCTGCAGGGCTTCACTAAGCCGGTGCGAGTTATGGTGGATTAGGGTTTCCCAGTGATCTAGGGTTTAGAAGAACGGGAGGAGGAGGAGGTGTCGGCGGAGACGGCGCGAGGCGGCGGCTTGGGCGCCATGTGGCAGCTGGTGTGGAGAGGGCTTGGCTCTTGTGGTGTTGGGGCAGCCCTCCCCTCTATTTGAGAGGGGGGCAACCTTGGGAGGGGTGGGTCTGAATCCAAACCCAAACCCAAGTTGGATTGAGAGAAGAACTTGTTTCTTCTCCCACTAGGAAACCATTGTTCCAGTTTGACTTTTCAAACTTCCCGTTTGACTTTCAATTTAGAGCTTTAATTATCTCTTGCAAATGCACACACCAAGTGACCTAGGATATGATCCAATCATTCCACTTACCCATGACACATTCATGGTCCATTCCCCTTCCGGTTCGGTGAACCTTCTAGAACCTTCTAGAACCTCTCCGATGAAAACATCGGAATCTTTCCCGAACTCCGGAATCGGACTTTCCTTATATGAATATTATTCTCCAGACCATTCCGGATCTCCTCGTGATATCCCGGATCCTATTTTAGACTCCGAACAACATTCGGTATCCCTACTAACATTCCATATCTACTAAACAACATCGAATCCTTAAGTGTGTCTCCCTACGGTTCGTGAATTATGCGGACATGACCGAGACACTTCTCCGATCAATAACCAATAGAGGAATCTGGAAATTCATATGGCTTCCACATATTTCTACGATTACTTTGTGATCGAATGAACTACTTACATATGATACCAATTTCCCTTTGTCTCGCGATAGTTTACTTATCCGAGGTTTTGATCGTCGGTATCTCTGCATACCTAGTTCAACCTCGTTACCGATAAGTACTCTTTTCTCGTTCCTGTTATATGTGATCCCTTGTGAGCTAGTCACATGCTTGCAAGCCAATTGTATGACATTGCACTGAGAGGGCCCAGAGTATATCTATCCGTCATATGGATGGACAAATCCCACTCTTGATCCATGTGCCTCAACCCATACTTTCCGAACACTCAATGAAACCTTTATAGCCACCTAGTTACGGTGTGGTGTTTGATGTCATCAAAGCATCCTTTCGGTGATGGTGATTAGCATGATCTCATGGTCGAAAGAATTAGGTTACTATGTATCAGAAAGCTTATAGCAAACGAACTATTGAAATGACTTGATCTTAATGCTACGCTTATCTATAGGAGTATATCCATCACACCATTCTCCTAATGATATGATCTTGTTGTTAATAACATCTCAATGTTCATGATCGAGAAACCACGATCATCTATTAACCAACAAGCTAGTATTATAAAGAGGCTTTACTAGGGACTCTAATTTAGTTTACAAATCACACAAGTATTAATGTTTCCGGTTAATACTATTATAACATGAATGTTAACATTTATCATAAACACAAAGATATAATAATAACCACTTTTATTATTGCCTCTAGGGCATATCTACAATAGTCTCCCACTTGCACTAGAGTCAACTAATCTAGATTACATGGTAATATACCGAACACCCATGGCGGTTTGGTGCTGGTCATGTTTTGCCCTCGAGAGAGGTTTAGTCAACGGATCCGCCACATTCAGATCTATGTGTACTTTGCAAATCTTTATGTCACCATCTTGGACGTGCTCTCGAATAGCATGAAAACGTACCTTGATGTGCTTCAGCTTCTTGTGTGACCTTGGTTCTTGCGCATTGGCTATGGCGCCCATGTTATCACAGTAGATAGACATTGGGTCCAGCGCACTTGGAACTACACCGAGATCTATAATGAACTCCTTCATCCATATCGCCTCTTGTGAAGCCTCCGAAGCAGCTATGTATTCCGATTCAGTTGAAGATCTCGCCACAACGCTTTGCTTTGCACTCCTCTAGCTAACTGCTACACCATTCAAAGTAAATACGTATCCAGATTGAGATTTAGAATCATCCGGATCAGTGTTCCAACTAGCATAGGTGTAACCATTAACAACGAGTTGTTCATCACCTCCATAAGAAGAACCATATCCTTAGTTCTTCTCAAGTACTTAAGGATGTTTTTGACCGCTGTACAATGATCCACTCCTGGATCACTTTGATATCTGCTAGTCAAACTAACAGCATATGCGATGTCGGGTCTAGTACATAGCATGACATACATAAGAGATCCTATGGCTGAGGCATAGGGAGTCTTACTCATCCTTTCTCTATCTTCTGTCGTTGCTGGACTCTGAGTTTTACTCAAGGTCGTATTGGGCAACATGGGCAAGAACCCTTTCTTGCTATCTTCCATTCCAAACCTCTTTAGAACTTTGTCCAAATATGTACTCTACGACAATGATATTAGGCGCCTCGATCTATCTCTATAAATCTTTATGCCTAATATGTAAGCTGCTTCGCCAAGATCTTTCATTGAAAAACTATTATTCAAATAATCCGACACTATTAAGAAGGTCTCCATCATTCCCAACCAACAATATGTCATCTACATATAGTATTAAGAATGCTACAAAGCTCCCACTCACTTTCTTGTAAATACAAGCTTCTCCATAAGTTTGTATAAAACCAAAGCTTTTGATTACTTTATCAAAACGTTGATTCCAACTTTGGGATGCTTGCTTCAATCCATATATGGACCGTTGAAGTTTGCATACCTTGTTAGCATCTTTAGGATCAACAAAACCTTTGGGTTGCATCATATACAACTCTTCATCAATGTCTCCATTGAAGAACGCCGTTTTGACATCCATCTGCCATATCTCATAATCATAATATGCAGCGATTGCTAACATAATCCTCACAGACTTTAGCTTCGCTACTGGTGAGAAAGTCTCATCGTAGTCAACACCTTGAATTTGTCGAAACCCTTTTGCGACAAGTCGAGCTTTATAGACAGTAACATTACCATCAGCATTTGTTTCTTCTTGAAAATCCATTTGTTCTCGACATCCTTCCAGCCATCCGGTAAGTCCACGAAAGTCCATACTTGGTTTTCGTACATGGATCCAATCTCGGATTTCATGGCTTCTTGCCATTTATTGGAATCTGGGATCATCATCGCTTCCTCATATGCCGCAGGGTCATCGGTGTTGTCCACCAACATGACACTCATAACGAGATCATACCAATCAGGAGTGGTACGAGTTCTCGTTGACCTGCGAGGTTCTGTAGTAACTTCAACCGAAGTTTCATGATCAACATCATTAGCTTCCTCTCTTATTGGCGCAGGAGCCACAGGAACTACTTCTAGTGTTGCGCTAATCGCAAGTTCGAGAGAAGGTTCAACAACCTCGTCGAGTTCTACTTTCCTTCCAGTCACTTCTTTTGTGAGAAACTCCTTCTCTAGAAAGGATCCATTCTTGGCAACGAAGATTTTGCCCTCGGATCTATGATAGAAGGTATACCCAATAGTTTCCTTCAGGTATCCTATGAAGACGCATTTTTCCTCTTTGGGTTCAAGCTTGTCTAGCTGTAACTTCTTTACATAAGCTTCACAACCCCAAACTTTAAGGAACGACAATTTAGGTTTCTTCCCAAACCATAATTCATACGGTGTCGTTTCAACGGATTTAGATGGTGCCCTACTTAAAGTGAATGCGGATGTTTCTAATGCATAACCCCAAAACGATAGCGGTAAATCTGTAAGTGACATCATATCTAACAGAGTTCGATTACGACGTTCGGACACACCATTACGCTGTGGTGTTCCTGGCGGTGCCAATTGTGAAAGTATTCTGCGTTTCTTCAAATGCTCGCCAAACTCGTAACTTAGATATTCACCTCCACGATCAGATCGTAGAAATTTAATCTTCTTATTACATTGATTCTCTACCTCACTTTGAAATTCCTTAAACTTCTCGAAAGTTTCATACTTTTGTTTCATGAAATAGATGTACCCATATCTACTCAAGTCATCCGTGAAGGTAAGAACATAACGATAACCACCGCGCGATGCTACACTCATTGGGCCACACACATCGGTATGTATGATTTCCAATAAGTCCGTAGCTCGCTCCATCATACTAGAAAATGGATTCTTAGTCATTTTACCCATCAGACATGCTTCGCATATTTCAAGTGATTCGAAATCAAGTGATTCAAGAAGTCCATCGGAATGGAGTTTCTTCATACGCTTCACTCCAATATGACCAAGACGATAGTTCCACATATAGGTTGAGTTATCGCTCAATTTCAAATGTTTAGCTTCAATGTTATTAATATGTGTATTACCACACTCGAGATTCAATAAGAATAGACCATCTATCAAAGGTGCATGTGCATAAAACATATTACTCATATAAATCGAACAACCATTATTCTTGGACTTAAACAAGTAACCGTCTCGCAATAAACATGATCCAGATATAATGATCATGCTCAACACAGGCACCAAATAACAATTATTTAAGTATAAAACTAATCCCGATGGTAGATGAAGAGGTAGTGTGCCGACTGTGATCACATCAACCTTTGATCCATTTCCAACGTGCATTGTCACCTTGTTCTTTGCTAGCTTCCGTTTATTCCGCAATACCAGTTGCGAGTTACAAATATGAGCAACCGAACTAGTATCAAATACCCAGGCACTACTACGAGTACTAGTGAGATACACATCAATAACATGTATATCGGATATACCTTTCTTCTTGATGTTGCCGTTCTTCAAATCCGCCAAGTACTTTGGGAAATTCCGTTTCCAGTGACCTTCTCCCTTGCAGTAAAAGCACTCAATACCAGGCTTAGGCCCAGCCTTGGTCTTCTTCGCCGGCGCGGTAACTTTCTTACCGCCCTTCTTGAAGTTTTCCTTTTTCTTAGACTTGCCTTGCTTCTTGAATTTGGTGGTCTTATTGACCAACAACACTTGGTGCTCTTTCTTGATCTCCACTTCTGCAGACTTTAACATGGAGAAGAGTTCGGGTAACGACTTGTCCATGTTTTGCATATTGTAGTTCATCACAAAGTTCTTGTAACTTGGTGGTAGTGATTGGAGGACACGGTGAATCCCCAAAGCATTAGGAATCACTATACCCAAGATTTGAAGCTTTCTTGCGTGCCCAGACATCTTAAGCACGTGCTCACTGATGGAGATGCCCTCTTCGATCTTGCAGTTAAAGAACTTTTCAGAAGCCTCATAACTCTCAACTGCCGCGTGAGCCTCAAATATCATTTTGAGTTCACGGACAATATCATGTGGGTCATGGTTCTCAAACCTTTTCTGAAGCTCCGATTCCAAACCATACAAGATAGCACACTGAACTGTGGAGTACCGATTCTTCTGAGCGAGGAATACATTCTTTACCTCATCGGTAGCATTAGCTGCAGGCGGGTCACCTAGCGGTGCATCCAGCACATAGGTCAAATTACCAGCATTGAGGACAATCCTCAAATTGCGGAACCAATCCGCGAAGTTGCTTCCATTGTTTTTCAACTTTTCTTTCTCTAGGAACGCATTAAAATTGATGGTAGGGGTCGCCATTGATCTACAACATATTTGCAATAGTTTAGACTAAGTTTATGACAAATTGAGTTCTAATTAATAGTTAAATTAATCTAGGTGAACTCCCACTCAAAACAATATCCCTCAAATTGTTTTAGTGATCACACGAACCAAATCCACCACATCAAAACCGATCATCACGAGAGTTGATGCAGCTTCAATGGCGAACAATCAACATGTTCATCATATCTACTATATGACTCATGCTTTACCTTTCGGTGATCCGTGTTCTGAGACCATGTCTGTACATGCTAGGCTCGTCAAGATCAAACCTTAGCTTCCGCATGAGCAAATCTGGCTTGCTCATGTTGTATACACTCGCAGAATCTGACACACCCGATCATCACGTGGTGCTTCGAAACAACGAGCTTTAGCAACGGTGCTTACTAAGGATGAACACTTTAAAACTTGAATTTTTTGTGCTTGAGGGATCATCTTATAATGCTACCGTCGTGAACTAAGCAATACAAGATGCATAAAAGGATTAACATCACATGTAATTCATAATATGTGATATGATATGGACTTTCTTCTTGTGCTTCCGATCTCCATCTTCAAGCACGAACATGATCTCCATCATCACCGATATGGCATCAAGGTCAATGGTGCCGCTTCATGGTTGTCGTCCACCAGCATCAACTATTACAACTACTTTGAATAGACACGCAGGTCTTAACGGAATTTAAAAGACAACCATATGGCTCCTGCCGGTTGCCAACTTACAATAAGGAACATTGCATACATCATATATAATCACAATCATGGCCATATCACATCACAACACACCCCTGCAAAACAAAGTTAGACGCCTCTAATTTTCTTTGCATATTTTACGTGGTTTGGGGCTTTCAATAAGTGTCGTTCTAACTTACGAACAAGGACCACAACGTTGATGTTTGAACTATCAAGTGCCCGTTGTAAATTGAATCTATACTATGATGGGAGAGACAGACACCCACAAAGCCACTTATGCAATACAAGTTGCATGTTGAGCGTGGAGCAAGTCTCATGAACGATGTCATGTAAGGTTAGCCCGGGCCGCTTCATCCCATCATACCGCAAGATGCAAAGTACACAAAAAGCAATTGATAATAAAAGCACCACCGCCCACAATGACCATTGTGTTCTACTCGTGCAACATATCTACATATAGACACGGCTCTGATACCACTGTAGGGGTTCGTAGCATGGAAAACAAAAAAATTCTACCGCATACACACAAACAAGCCAAGATCTATCTACTAGATTGTAGCAACGAGTCGATAGAAGCACTCACCCTCGAGGGTTCCAAAGCGGTTAACGAGAGCAGATTCTCGTGGGTGATGTAGTCATACACTTGCCGATCTCAAGATCGCGTAGACGATCCTTCCGGCGCTGCGTTCCGGCAGCGCTTCCGCGGTTAGTCACACGTTCGGTACTTGATGAAGACCTTCATGTCCCTTGTTCCAAAAGGCAGCGGAGGTTGTAGTTCTCTCCTCATGATTCCGGCAGCACGACGGCGTGGTGTCGGAAGTAGAGGGAAGATCCCGCAGGGCTTTGCCTAAGCCGGTGCGAGTATGGTGGATTAGGGTTTCCCGGTGATCTAGGGTTTAGAAGATCGGGAGGAGGAGGTGCCGGCAGCGGCTAGGGTGGTGGTGACGAGGCAGCGACAGCGCGAGGTGGCGGCGGCGGCTGGCGGCGGCGGTGGCGAGCAGCGGTGGCGACGCGGGTGTGGAGAGTGCTTGGCTCTTGTGGTGTTGGGGCAGCCGTCCCCCTCTATTTATGAGAGGGGGGCAACCTTGGGAGGGGTGGGTTTGAATCCAAACCCAAACCCAAGTTGGATTGAGAGAAGGACTTGTTTCTTCTCCCACTAGAAAACCATTGTTCCAGTTTGACTTTTCAAACTTCCCGTTTGACTTTCAATTTAGAGCTTTAATTCTCTCTTGCAAATTCCCAAACCAAGTGACCTAGGATATGATCCAATCATTCCACTTACCCATGACACATTCATGGTCCATTCCCCTTCCGGTTCGGTGAACCTTCTAGAACCTTCTAGAATCTCTCCGATGAAAACATCGGAATCTTTCCCGAACTCCGGAATCGGACTTTCCTTATATGAATCTTATTCTTCGGACCATTCCGGATCTCCTCATGATATCCCAGATCCTATCCAAGACTCCGAACAACATGGATGTTATAGCCCTACCATGGATTAGGGTGCCCAACCGGAGAGTATTTAAGAGAAGTATCATGAAGAGAATATATTTATATGAGAGAGTGTTCACTAGTGAAAGTATGATCCCTAGGCCTTGTTTCTAAGCATTGAAACACCGTTTACAACTAGATCTGTTGCATGTTTGCTTGCTTCCATCTGTTTACTTGCTTTAGTCTTTACCTCACCTTCAAGCTCTTTTCTGGCACCGTTACCACTTGTATTTCACTATCTCTTCACCGAACTAGTGCACCTATATACCTGACAAGTGTATTGGGTGTGTTGGGGACACAAGAGACTTCTTGTATCTTGATTGCAGGGTTGCTTAAGAGGGATACTTTGACCACTTCCTCCCTGAGTTCGATAAACCTTGGGTAATCCACTTAAGGGAAGCTTGCTGCTGTTCTACAAACCTCTGCACTTGGAGGCCCAACAACTATCTACAAGACTAGAAGTGCATAGACATCATCCGTGCAGCGGAGGCGACGACGCGTGGTCCAACTGGATTCAACGGCGAGGAGTGACGGGGTCTCGGCCATGGCGGAGCTGGACCGATATCCTCGCGACGGAGGCACCCCTGCTGGCGCGAGCATGAGCCAAGGGCTTGTTTAGGTCCAGATGGGCTTCAACGGGCTTGAGGCTTTGTTCCCAGCACCAGGCGAGTGCGGTGGCTCCTGGTGGCGCCGGCTGCTGGGCACCGTGGCGGTGCCGACGGAGGTGGTTTGGATCCTCTTCGTATAGCCTTGTTCTTCGAGAGATAGAGGTGGGACGATGGTCAACACCTCCAGTTCCTCTAGCGGAAGTTCTGACTCATCTCTTGTCGGTGGTGGTGACAAAAAGGCATCTCCTTGTAGCACAGTTTCGATGGATGCTAGGGTCGATGGCATGGACGGGATAAATCCTTGCGTGAGGCTGATGGCGGCAACGCCCGCGGGTGTTGTCACCTTCTTGGAGGTGTCATCATGCTTCTGTCCTGGTTTCCCCACCTCGAGAATCGGGGGAAACCTTGATCCGTACTTCGGATCGGGCGGCGGCGGTACGGTTGCGTCGTCCCCTCGTTGGAGGCGTCGCCTAGGTGGTTCATGGAGTCTTCGGTGTGCCAATTGGAGTCGTTGAGGGCCACCGCTAAGAGCATGGGCCTTCGGGGCTCTATGTACACTGTCGTTGGTGCTTCTTGGGCGACACCTCCTCCGGTCAGGTGCGGCCCCTCCGTTCACTTGCCGACTCAGCATCTATTGGTGGGCGGTGTGTTGTCTTTAGCCATAGTGGAGTTGGAGTTGGTCTCTCGGAGTTCCGTTCTTCGGTTGTGACACAGCCCAATAGCTCCGTGTATCGTCTCCCCGCCTTCTTGGCTAGAAACGATGCAAGGCGAGTCCTGTTGCTCGGTGTGACTAGGTGGTGTTGTTTACCATGTGGAGTTGTGTTTGTATCATGCCAAAATAATTCTAAATAACCCCCTAACTATCGGGTTTGGGACGCTAACCTCCCTAAGTTTCAATTGGGACACTTAACCCCCATAAGTATGAAATACCAGACAATTACCGCTCTGGCCGCTGATGTCTATTTTGGTCCTCCGATTAGCATTGAGGACAACGTGCAGGTTTAGCTGAACCAACATCTCCCCTGTGGAAAATACACGTTAACATGTCATCAACCTGCAGGTTCATATGAACGTGCAAATAACAACCCGTCCACAACCTGAACCAACAACTAGCAAGGACTCTCCAGCGGCGCGAGTGCCACCACGCCGGCCAGAGCAGCATACCAGGCTTCATCATCATCCCACACATCAGGCACACATATGTAGGGTTCGTAGCATGGAAAATAAAAAAATTCTATCGTGTGAACACACAAAACCAAGATCCAATCTATAGCAAAGCCAAGATCTAATCCACGAGATCAGTGCAACAGATTGAAGAGAACTAACCCTCGTATATCCAAAGCGTTTAACAAGATCAAATTCTCGTGGTTGATGTAGTCAATCACTTGCCGATCTCAAGATCGTGTATACGATCCTTTTGGTGCCGCGTTCCGGCAGCGCTTCCGCAGTCGGTCACACATACAAATTCGATGAAGACCTTCCTCTCCCTTGTTCCAGCAGGGGCAGTGGAGGTTGTAGATCTCCTCGGAATCCCAACAACACGATGGTGTGGTGGTGGTGGTGGACGACGAGAGATTTTTGCAGGGCTTCGTCTAAGCCGGAGCAGGACGATGGACGAGAGAGAAAAGAGTGGGTGGCTAGGGTTAGGTGCCAATTGAAAAGGGTGTGGGGGTGTGCCCCCACCCCTCATTATATAGGTGGGGCGACCAGCCAAGGGTTCCCAGCCTAGGCCGTGTCCCCCCAACTCGGCCACCAAGGGAAGAGCTTGAAACCTTTTCCACCAAGTCTTCCTTATTAGCAAAAACTAGAGTTTGACTTTTCAAACTAGGATTTGACCCTTTTACTATTCTTGGCCGAATTGTATCTTTAGTGTTTGGTGTGGCTGGCCCCTAGGGCATGCCACTGTCTAAGTGACCCCCTCCCAGGGTGGTGGAACCACTGGTGGCTGATACGTCGAAAACGTATCTATAATTTTTGATGCTCCATGCTTGTTTTGTATCTACTTTGCTTTGCTTTGCCTTTACTTTGAGGTGTTTTATATATTTTCTGAAACTAACCTATTAACAAGTTGCCACAGTGCCAGTTGTCTGTTTTCTTCTGTTTTTGGTTCCAGAAAGGCAGAAAATCAATATTCTCGAAATTGGACGGGACAAAAGCCAAAGTTATTATTTTCCCCGGAGCAACATGGAACCACGAAGAGCCGGAGGGGGGCCACAGGGTGGCCGCACCCCCCTAGGCGCAGGCAAGCCCTGGAGGGCGTGTGGGCCCCCTACACCCACATCGACCTTGATTCCTGCGCCTATAAGAAGCCTCCGACCCAAAAACCCTAGGGAATCCATTAGAAAGCCACGAAAACCTCCGTAGCGCCGCCGCCACCGAAGGGGAGATTCGGGGGACAGAAAGTTCTGTTCTAGCACCCTGCCGGGACGGGGAAGTGCCCCCGGAGCCATCTCCTTCGATCTCCATCGCCATCTTCATCACCATTGCTGATTCCCATGATGAGGAGGGAGTAGTTCTTCCTCAAGGCTAAGGGCTCTACCAGTAGCTATGTGTAACATCCCAGATTTTATATTAGGATGTTATTAGTTCCATGCATCATCCTTGCAACATTGCATCCTACAAATGAATTTTTACAACAAATCCTAAACACCTAAACCTAGTAAAACCCTAATAGTGGTTGCCATGTGTAAGCATTACTGTAGTGGCAAAGTATTAACCCTTCTAAAAACCTTGTAAAACATTAAACTATGGCCCTATGTTGACCACCTTAATTTTATAAAAATTTAGAAACAATTTTCATCAAGTTTGGGTTTGGCAGGCAAAAGTTATTTAGGTTTTATTAAAACAGAAAAAAGGAAAATGATAAAAGAAAAAAAAATGGGCAACCTACCTAACTGGGCATGCCAGCCCACACGCATACCAGCTGCAGCCAGCTTGCCCGCGCCCCGCCATGAGCCCAAGACCGCCCGCTCTACCAATCCCACTGCTGCCACCAACATGTGGGGCCATGCTGTCATCCCCCACCTCCAGCAGAGTCCCTGAAGAACACGGTTCTGAATTCAAATCCGCGTGATTAATCCGTCCCCTGATCGAATCCGTGCCCTCTACGACACGAAATCCTCCCCTCTTATACCGCTACATCGGCTCCCCTCGCTGCCCTCGTTTCTCTCAAACCCTAGCCCCAATTCCGAACTCGCCGGAGCAGCCGCCGTCGGAGCCCGAGGTTGGCGACTCTCCAGGGCACCTCGAGCCCTGTTACGCCTTCCACCCTTCTCGTCCTGACCTACCCTAACCGCCTGTCTGATCCGTTGCTTCCGAAACGCAGGAGATCACCGGCAATTGCTCGCTGGAGCCGTCGGACCTGAGGAGAGGAACGGCCGACGCCGGGAGAAGGAGGAGGAGAGGGACCGTGCTGAGACCGCTAGGGGATTCGCCATCGACGTGCGCATCGGGGGCCATCTTCGCCGCCTTCGCTAGGGCCGCCAGGACCTCCGACCACCGTCGACTCCGCCGCCGCCGCCGTCGTCTCCATCGCCGCCACCACCACAGGTCAGTGGAGCCGCCTCGGCCGTCCGATTGAAATCCTGCGGGCTAGATTAGAGGGGGGGACGAAGGTGTATCGGCCAACCACGCAGCGCCGCATGGCAAGCCGCGTGGCAAGCGCGTCGTCACCGCGCCGCGTCACCCGCCTGGCCAGCTGGCCCAACCAGAAACTGCCACTTGGCGCGTTCTGAGTTAGGGTTAGGCTAGTCTGGTTTGATTTTTGCAGATTGAATTTAATATTGCGAAAATCATAGAAAAATAACTACTTGGCCAATTTTAGCTTATAATATACCATTGGATTCCTAATTTTATGTAGAATCCAGATCTGCAATAATATCCCAGGTTTAAGTAAGGTTTTAGGTGTAGATTTTAATCATTAGATTAGAGTGTTTAATCTATAAAAAAAATTAAAATTTTGTTTTAATTGTTTCTTGTTGCAATAACTTTGTTTCCACAATACCTACTGAACAAAATTATTAAGCTTTGCTTAAGATCATTAGATCTAGTTTGGGGCTAATTAGATGATTTGATCTCCTTTAATCCTAGGAATTGTTTTAGTGATTCAATTAGATCTAAACCTTTGGGAAATCAATCCTAGTGACACCCTTACACTATCACAACACAAACTTGCTACCTTTGTCAATTTAGAAGAATCCAAACTTGCATAAAATACCATGTTGCATGCATGCATGATTTCCTTTGTGCTATGTTTTGAGCAAGTTGTGATCAGATCTATGTTTGTGATTCGTTAGATTGTTCGGAGTGCGCTAAGGAGTGCTATTGTGTAGAGTGCTGCTCGGATCAAGGCAAGTTACACCACTTGTTCATAATTTTGTCCCAGTTTTGATTCTATGCATGTGATCTTCAAAATTCTGTAGTATGCATGTGTAGGATGTTCCAGTAGAATTTTTCTTAGTATTATTTTGCAAGTGTGAAGATTTTGTAGTATGCCATGAGTAGCTCTATACTTAGGATCCTCCCTCCTAATAGGTTACCCCTGTTTTTGCTAAGTATTGCTTGCTATGCTATATATACAAAGTACCGTTGGGGGGTTCGAAAGACAAAGAATTTTCTAAGTATAAAGGCTCTCTAGAGCAAACTTTTCTTCTCAAATCCACTTCAAAATAAAACTAAGTTTTCTTCTGGGCGGAATGGTTGTCGGGACAACGAGTGAGATTTTGGTGGAGGACGGCCGCCCAGGAATCAAAGAAGTCTGCCATGTTTCAGAATTCAGAAGCTTCCAGTGCAACCACAATACATTATGGGCTCTGTCTTGGCCTAGTACTTAGTGGGAAACCTCACCTGGGTACCAACATTTGGAGGTTCTTGGCACGGTTGGATCCAGAAGGTAGAGGGGCTACTAAGGGAAAGCCTCGCCATGGTCTTGACTGTAAAAGGACTTGATCGTGGATTGTGGGTAAAGTGCACAAACTCTCGAGAGTATTGCAATCTGATTGATCAGCCGTGTTCACGGAAACAGAACAACATTGAGCATCTGAAGGATGGAGCCTCTGAAGGATCTTCCTCTCGCTTTTCTAAAACAAAGTTTTGAAACCCCATGGCGTGCGTAATATCGCCAATGGGTGGGATTTTGGGGAACTTGGTGTGTAATATCCAAGTGTCACTTGGTGCGTAATATCCAAGTGTTTGGTTGTTTGGACACTTGGTGCGTAATATCCTCGTGTTCCACTCGACCTTATCTTATATAAGCAAATGTTTACAAAGTAGGACAATCTTCTATTCTTCTCTCTACTTAAGAAAACTAGCTTTGAGCAAATGAACTCTACAGCCTATACCAGCCTTGCATGTAGAGATAGTCTTTTCTATCCTTGGTGTAATTTGCCAATACATTCAAAGTATTGACCCAACTTGTTGGCTGCACGTATTATGTGCAGAATCCGAAGATTGAAAGGTGCGTAGGGATCACGGGTCTACACTCGACAAGCCTGGGGCATTGATGGACTCATGCTGCTTTTATGTTTCCGCTGTAATTTGAGCTAGCATAATGCTAAGCAATTTATGTAATAAATTCATACTCTGGATTCTCCGTGTAATAAAGACTTTGTGTTTTACATGATATTTCATCGAGTGTGAGTGCTAGATATTGATCCAGGGACTAGCATGTTAATCACAGGGACTTAGGATCCTTACCGATCCGAGGTCACTACACTATGTGTTCATCTCTCTCTCTATGCATGATCATATTGTGATCATGAGCTTTGTAATCAAGTAGATCTACCTTGCTACTCAAGTGCTTCATTAGATCTCTGCTCTCCCCATGTGTGTGTGAAAGTGACAGCGTGCACGCCATGGTGGCACTTAGGCTTGAGTCTACATAAATACTCTTTGTGCTTTAATAGATCTATGTTTTTCCCACGTGTGTGAAAGTGACAGCGTGCATACCGTGTGTGGCACTTTGGCTAGATTGAATATTTGTTATGAGTTATATTTGGACTTGGATGTCTCTATGAAATTGTGGTGTTCGTTGGAACCATCTAGCACTCAAGGTGACAGTGTGGGGTTATCTAGATTGGGGAAGGCGGACTTTGAGGAGTGCTGTTATATCCCTACTGATGATTAGAGTGTCCAACCGGAGAGTAGTTAAGAGTAGTATCATGAAGAGAGGATATTCATATGAGAGAGTGTTCACTAGTGAAAGTATGATCCCTAGGCCTTGTTTCTAAACATTGAAACACCGTTTGCATCTATATCTATTGCATATTTGCTTGCTTTAGTCTTTACCTCACCGTCAAGCTATTTTATGGCACCGTTACCACTTGTATTTCACTATCTCTTCGCTGAACTAGTGCACCTATACACCTGAAAAGTGTATTGGGTGTGTTGGGGACACAAGAGACTTCTTGTATCTTGATTGCATGGTTGCTTGAGAGGGAATACCTTTGACCACTTCCTCCCTGAGTTCGATAAACCTTGGGTAATCCACTTAAGGGAAACTTGCTGTTGTTCTACAAACCTCTGCACTTGGAGGCCCAACAACTGTCTACAAGAATAGAAGTGCGTAGACATCAAGCTCTTTTTTGGCGCCGTTGCCGGGGAGGTAAGGTAAAAGGTACTCACATCCTCCGGTGTGAGTGCTCGAAGTTATTTCCTTTAGATTTTGTAGTTTTGTCTTTTTGTTTCTTGTTTTCACTAGTTAGGCTTAATGGAAAACAACAACAAAAATTAGAGAGCTTTATAGTATTTATCTTGAGTTAGGACATGAAGTGTTTGAAGAGAAAATTAAAAAACCTATGGAGCTTTATTTGCATGCTAATAGCAATGTTATTAGTATGAACTCTTTGGACACCATTATTGCTAATGCTATGGAAAATTCTAAGCTTTTTTTAGGGTAAAACAGTAGGGGAAAACCCCACTTCAATTTTTATAAATCATAATGGGTTACATAAGTAAATATTTACAAATACAAGGCACCTCAGAGAGGGAAAAATAGTACAAGGCTAACTATCTCCTATCCAAAATTGTTGTTGATCCAGGATTTGACATCCTAGAAGTACTTTTTCTTGATTCTGAACAGAACCCATCTTAATTCTTGAGAAACAATAGCCCTCCATGCATCAACGGAAGAACTCTTGTTGTTAAAGATTTCATTGTTTCTGCAAATCCAGATGCCGCAAGCCCCCAGAATAATAATTTCCATTGCAAAGGGGAGTTTTAATCTGCACTTTATATCAGCCAAAGCCTCTAAGAGAGTTAAATCATTATCTCTGATAGGGAAGATGTCATCCCAACATGCTTTTGCAAAAGGGCGGTCCCAAAATAAATTCTAAACTTGGGGAAGCTAGTTTTGATGAAAATGATCTTTTTAGTCCCCCAGCTTTGGAAGATAGCTATTCTATTGCTTATGATGATACCATACCTCCAATATATGATGATTACAATGATGAATATGATATTTTCAGTACACCTACTATTGAGGAGGAAATTAATTGTGATTAGAATATGCCTCCCATATTTGATGATTATGGTGATGAGAATAGTAATGATAGCTATTTTGTTGAATTTGCTCCCACTACAATTAATAAGCATGACTATTCTTATGTGGAGAGTAATAATCATTTTATGCATGTGGCTCATGATAAGAATGTTTTATGTGATAGTTATATTGTTAATTTTGTTCATGTTGCTACTGAAAGTTATTATGAGAGAGGGAAACATGGTCTTATGCATCTCAAAAATATTAAGTTTCCCCTCTTTATGTTGAAAATTTTGAAGTTGCATTTGTCTTGCTTCCCTATGCTAGTTGCTTTGTGCTTTCATGACTTGTTTCTTTACAAGATTACTATGCATAGGAAGTCGGTTAGACTTAAATGTGTTTTGAATTTGCTTCTTGATGCTCTCTTTTACTTCAATTCATATTTCTTATGTGAGCATCTTCTCAAGCTATAAAGCCTAACTTAAAGGCGTTAAGAAAATTACTTGTAGGGAGATAACCCAAGAGTTTTCTTGAGTCTTGGAACCTCTCCTTATCCTTTTTTTTGCCAAGAATGACCTCTAATGAGAGGGAAGTAAGATTCGGGGAGTTACTGTCCCGAAACAGATTTCTGTCCTCCACCATAAAAATTTGTGAGGAGTCTCTATAACTCATAATGAGCTCAAAATTTACGAATAAATCCCCCAGTATGTTAGATAACTTTCATTAGTTCAACACTTTTTGATTTGAGAAACAGAAGATCTTCGAAAAATCGGTTTCTACCTGCTAGTTCATTTTGACAGATTTCTGCTATTATTTGCATTTGCTTCTTATTGATTCCTTTTTGGGTTCTTTTTGGGAAATTGAGCTTTTTGAAGGAATTGCTACAGTAGCTTGTGTTTTTATTGAAAAATTTTCTGTTTCAAAACCAAAACCCAAGGGTCTATTATCTTTTAAATACACTAATGTTGCTAATGAAGATTGTGTGAAGTTTTGTATGAAGGAAAATTTTCAGGTGTAGAGAAAGAATGATGTAATGAGATGAAGAATGGACAAAATCTCAAGCTTGGGGATGCCACCCCGTTTCACCCCAAGAAATATTCAAGGGGTACAAGCATCAACGCTTGGGGATGCCCAAGGCATCCCCTTCTTCATCAATAAAAATCTCAGGTCTTTCTAGACACTTCATTTTTATTGTTTCATGCATTGTTGTGTTGTTCTTGGAGCATTTTAGTTTTTGTTTTTGGTTTTCGTTTGCTTAGTTTGCTTGATTAAGTTGGTTGGTTATACCACACTTATTTTGGAGAGAGACACACTCTGTTTCCATTGCCTAGAACACTCTAGTTTTCAATCTTATTATTTTGTGAGTGTTCACTTTTCCTAGCACTGCGTTCAGCCTTAGTTTTCTTGTGCTTTCATCTTAGAAATTTTTAGTTCTTCTTTGTGGATTTGTGAGACAAGCTCACTAATCTTTATTGATTATTATCTTTGTGAGTTGTTTCAAATAAGTTGCTTGGTGTTGGAAAGGAGTAGGAAGTTCCTGCTTGAAAGTGCAAGAGGAGCTTGCATTGACTGTGACTTAGACTTTAGCATGACATGCTAGGTGTTGTTTTAAACTTATGCTTAGTGATTATTTTTGTAGCATGACTTGTTCCAAACAATTAGGATTGCTTAATGTGCTTTGAAAGAATCATGCGTTGTTTTAGCATACAAAGGCATAGTATTGTGGTATTCTCCTTTGATGCTTTGTTTGGGTTGACTTGGCACATGCTCACACCATGTTATTGAATGGTTTCGCAGCATAGTAAATCAAAAAATTCTATGGATGCGAACGGGGAAGCCAAGATCTAATCTAGGAGATGCAAACAACGAGGAGGGATAGATGAGATCTTCATACCCTTGAAGAAATCGCACAGCGGAACGTTCAACAGAACGTGGTTGATGTAGTCGTACTAGCCTTCTCCTCCTCGTGATCCGATCCGATCCAACGCCGCAAGTGGCGACGCCTCCGAGAGATGCACATGTACGGCACCTCGACGTCTCCTCCTTCCTCGGTCCAGCAAGTGGGGTGGAGAGATATATTGGATCTACGACACGATGGCGTGGTGCAAAGGTGGAGAGTTTCTTCGGCAGGGATTCGCCTACGCGCAGT
This sequence comes from Avena insularis, assembly GCA_023614405.1. Taxonomy (NCBI): domain Eukaryota; kingdom Viridiplantae; phylum Streptophyta; class Magnoliopsida; order Poales; family Poaceae; genus Avena; species Avena insularis. The sequence continues at coordinate 362,049,854 of CM042697.1, forward strand.
CGGGAGAGAGAGAGAGGAGGGCAGCAGGTAGGCAGCTAGGGTTGGAGGAGGTGTGGGGGGAGGGTGTGCCCCTGCCCTCTTTATATAGAGGGCTGTCCGGCTGCCCTTGCCCCTCCTCCAAGCCCTAGGGCCGGTGGCCACATGGGGTGGAGTGGGGGGCAAGTTCCCCCCTTCTAGAAGCTCTCCCTAGGGTTTCCCCTAGGGCTTGGCCGGCTGGGCCTATGGGGCCTTGTGACCCTGGCCCAATGCGGCCAGGGCACTCCCTCGTAGGCCCACGCCCCCTCCCGACAAGTGGGGCCACGTTGGTCCCACTCTGAAAGCTTCTAAAACCTTCCGGTACAATACCGAACATTCTGAAACAATTCTGAAATCCAAAAATTGCTTTCCCTTATATGAATATTATTCTCCGGACCATTCCGGAACCTCTCGTGATGTCCTGGGTCTCATCCGAGACTCCGAACAAAAACTCATAAACCAATTATCCATTCTATCCTAGCGTCGAGACACGTTAAGTGTGTGACCCTACGGGTTCGAGAATATGCAGACATGATCTTCTATCAATAATCAACAGCGGGGTCTGGAACCCATATTGACTCCCACATATTCATCGATGATCATATCGGATGAACCACGATGCCAGGATTAAATTAATCCCATATATATATTCCCTTCGTCACGCGATATTTTACTTGCCCGAGATTCGATCGTTGGCATCAGAATACCTAGTTCAATCTCGTTCACAGCAAGTACTTTACTCGTTCCGTAATCTAATATCACTTTGTGATTAACTCCTTAACCACTTGCTTGCAAGCGGTGTTGATATCGATTACCAAGTGGGCCCAAAGTATATCTCTCCGACTTGGGAGGGACAAATCCCATCTCGATACATACAACCCAACAAGTACTTTCCGAGCACCTGAGAGACACCTTTATGATCACCCTCTCATAGGATGACGTTTGGTGACCTCAAAGCTTTCTTCCGATACCAGGGAGTTGCATTATCTCATGGTCTAAGGAATACAATATTTGACATAAGAAAAAGCTTCGCAAAGATGAACACAATGACACGATCTAATTGCTCTGCTTAATTTGGGTCTGTCCATCATATCATTCTCCCAATGACATGATCTCATTATTAATTGAGAACTCATGTCTATGGTTAGGAAACCTTAATCATCATTAATCAATGAGCTAGTCCATAGAGGCATACTAGGGACACGGTGTTGTTCATAAACCACACAAGTATCAAAGTTTCCGCTTAATACAATTCTAGCATGGAATATAAACTTTATCATGAACAAGAATTATAATAATAACATCTTTATTATTGCCTCTAGGGCATAATTCCAACAGTTATGACTATGAACAAGTCACCATAGCCTCTATGATCATTTAGTCCTTGACTTGTAGTACCCCTCTATGCTTTGATTAGTAATGTTTTGTTGCTTTGCATGATTATGGCCATTATTGCTCTCTTAGTTAGTTGCTCCCAGTCTTTTGCTAGCCTCCACTTGTATGAGTAAGCTCTACTCATGCTTCCAACTCCCAAGAAACCAAGTTATTCCAAAGTGTCCACTATAAATTCCTATGCATGGTGTGTTACACCATTCCAAGTATATTCTTGTTTTCATCTATCTTCCAATTAAAAAGTATTTTGTTATGTGAAAACTGAGTGATTAAAGCCCTCACAAACTTGATGGCACACTTTATATTCTTTGCCCCTTATAAACTTGAACCATTGTGTCATCTATGTTGTATATGCTTGCACTTATACGTCGGAATTAGCAGAACCGTGCTATCACGGGGAACGTTTTCAACATTCCACTTGTACTTTGTACTCAGTTGATATCATGCTCTTTTGTCTATGGATGTCACCAGTGTGAAATAAAGAGGGAACTTGTAAGTCCATGGATTTTGTATCCTGTGTTAGATAAACGCCTAGGCCGCTAGCCTAAGCCATGTCTAATCATGGTGGAAAGTTGCAGCATCACCATAGTGACATCTATGAAGCATTCTTCTTATAAAAAAAGAGACACATTGAGAAAAGAGGAAAGAGAGAAAAAAGCACCATATTACCATGGTAAATAAGAAGATTGCTGAGATGCTCATTATCTGCTTGCCTTGTCATTTTGGTTATGGGATAGCTCCTGTACCATGTGCAAGGGGTACCCCATTGGCGGTTCTCAATGATATGCAAATACTTACAATGACAAGAACTTACATGTGACTAAAGTTGAGAAGCATGAGGTGTGGCCCTCGTATTCAAGGGACTTGAGATTGCCAACTTATACTTCGTCAAGCATATACTACATCTCTGTTCACTTTAACCTTAACCACTTCAAGATGCTTATGATAGGGGCAATGAGGGCTAAAAGCTAACAAGTACCATAATTTTTGTAAGATCTTTTTGAAACTTGAATCCATGCTTCCTTTATAAAAGGCCTTTCTTCCACCACTATTGAGTCTCCACCTTCTACTTTTAGGCACCATTAAGAGAGCATAGTTGTCATTCTGTGTGCAGTGTTCCAAAACTTATTGATTGGTGCATATTGTGATATTACTTGTTCTTGTGCTACTTGTTTCTAGTCACCCTTGTGAACTTTGAAGGCGTCCTATGCATCTATTTTCTACTCTATGAGGGACAAGCTGATTGCCACTATGCTATGTTTTCTGGATGTGAAACAAACAAACGTTTTTCAATGTATGCTATTCATGATCTTTGTTTGTAGCCTTTCATGTTGCATGCATAGTTACTATGTCCTATTGTTAGAACTCCATCATTCATGCACATGTTTAGAGTTCTTTGATCCCAGCTTCCAATGCTTGCAAATGGTTTGATCTTAGTTTTGATAGTGCATGTCACCTCAAAAATTATTATTTTATCACTTTCCTACTCAAGGACGAGCAGGAGTTAAGCTTGGCGATGCTTGATATGCCAGAAACGTATCTATAATTTTTGATGCTCCATGCTTGTTTTGTATCTACTTTGCTTTGTCTTTACTTTGAAGCGTTTTTATATATTTTCTGGAAATAACCTATTAACAAGTTGCCAGAGTGCCATTTGCCTATTTTCTTCTGTTTTTGGTTCCAGAAAGGCAAAAAATCAATATTCTCGTAATTGGACGGGACAAAAGCCAAAGTTATTATTTTCCTGGAGCAACACGGAACCACGAAGCAGAGCCGGAGGGGGTCCATAGGGTGGCCGCACCCTCCTAGGCACGGGCAAGCCCTGGAGGGGGTGTGGTCCCCCTTCACCCCCATCGACCTTGACTCCTACGCCTATAAGAAGCCTCTGACCCAAAAACCCTAGGAAATCCATTAGAAAGCCACGAAAACCTCCGTAGCGCCGCCGCCACCGAAGGCGAGATTCGAAGGACAGAAAGTCTCTGTTCCGGCACCCTGCCGGGACGGGGAAGTGCCCCCGGAGCCATATCCTTCGATCTCCATCGCCATCTTCATCACCATTGCTGATTCCCATGATGAGGAGGGATTAGTTCTTCCTCAAGGCTAAGGGCTCTACAGGTAGATATGTGTTCATCTCTCTCTCTATGCATGATCATATTGTGATCATGAGCTTTGTAATCAAGTAGATCTACCTTGCTACTCAAGTGCTTCATTAGATCTCTGCTCTCCCCATGTGTGTGTGAAAGTGACAGCGTACACGCCATGGTGGCACTTAGACTTGAGTCTACATAAATACTCTTTGTGCTTTAATAGATCTATGCTTTTCCCCACGTGTGTGAAAGTGACAGTGTGCATACCGTGTGTGGCACTTTAGCTAGATTGAATATTTGTTATGAGTTATATTTGGAGTTGGATGTCTTTATGAAATTGTGGTGTTTGTTGGAACCATCTAACCCTCAAGGTTATAGTGTGGGGTTATCTAGATTGGGGAAGGCGGACTTTGAGGAGTGTTCTTATAGCCCTACCGATGATTAGAGTGTCCAACCGGAGATTAGTTAAGAGTAGTATCATGAAGAGAGGATATTTATATGAGAGAGTGTTCACTAGTGAAAGTATGGTCCGTAGGCCTTGTTTCTAAATATTGAAACACCGTTTGCATCTATATTTGTTGCATGTTTGCTTGCTTTAGTCTTTACCTCACCGTCAAGCTATTTTCTGGCACCGTTACCACTTGTATTCACTATCTCTTCACCGAACTAGTGCACCTATACACCTGAGAAGTGTATTGGGTGTGTTGGGGACACAAGATACTTCTTGTATCTTGATTGCAGGGTTGCTTGAGAGGGAATACCTTTGACCACTTCCTCCCTGAGTTCGATAAACCTTGGGTAATCCACTTAAGGGAAACTTGCTGCTGTTCTACAAATCTCTGCACTTGGAGGCCCAACAACTGTCTACAAGAATAGAAGTGCGTAGACATCAGTGGCCCCTCTAGAATATTCTACAAGTATCCGGTCAAAACACCGAAACTTTTTCCGAACCCCGAAGAACCACTTTCCTTATATGAATCTTATTATCCGGACCATTCTAGTTCTCCTCGTGATGTCCTAGATCCAATCTGAGACTCCGAATAACATTCGGTCTCTAACTCATATTCCATATCTACTTAAACAACATCGATTACTTTAGTGTGCCTCCCTATGGTTCATAAATTATGCAGACATGATCGAGACACCTCTCCGGTCAATAACCAATAGAGGGATCTGGAAATCCATATGTCTCCCACATATTTCAATGACGACTTCATGATCAAATGAACCATTTACGTACGATACCGATTCCCTTTGTCGCATGATACTTTACTTATCCGAGGTTTGATCGTCGATATCTCTATATCTAGTTCAACCTCGTTACTGATAAGTACTATTTTCTCGTACTATGAAGTGACATCCCTTGTGACCTTGTCACATGCTTGCAAGCCAATTGGATGACATTCCACCAAGAGGGACCAGAGTATATCTATCTGTCATATGGATGGAAAAATCCCACTCTTGATCGATGTGCTTCAACACATACTTTAAGAATACCCAATGCCACCTTTATAACCACCCAGTTACGGAAGTGGCGTTTGACGTCATCAAGGTACTCATCCGGTGACAGTAATTAACATGATATCTGATGGCTATGAAATATAGCCATCCAATTCCACATTTAATCTAGATATTATTCATATATTTGATGAAATATCTCTCTAAACCCTGCCACTAATGCCTAATGACCAAAGGGGTATGCAATCATTTCTTATTATTTTTTCCTGCGCAGATAATGACGTATGATGATGGGAATCACAACATAAATGTCAAATATACGAGATTTCCAACACATCAAAGAAACCAGGAGCCGTAAACTGGATCCAGAAGGCTTAACGACCAACTATACGGCGGGAAATTTTATTCCGGCCATACTGGCCGTATAGTTTCCATCGACTTCATTAGGTCAAGCAAAACAACTTTCGTGAAGGGACCCATATATAAAGAGGCTTCAGGCGACGAGAAAACAATGCTTCTTTCGATCTCAACTCTCCCTGCCACCAGAAGCCGCCACGCCGGAGGAAATAGATCTAGATCTAAATCTCCAAACCCTTCACCACCATAGCCATATTCCACCACTTTTAATAGTAGATCTCTTATCCAATTGGCGACATTGTAAGACTATTTGCTATCAATTTTATGATCTCTATTATAATGTTTATGATTGTTGATTTCATCTCTATGTGTGAGTAATTCTCCTTGGGCTAAGGGCTTCGGCCTAGCCATGTAGCTTTTGTGCATGCTATTTATCATAGATGGGATCATGTATTAGTTTGTATGACATTATGATTATTGTACCCTCTCCTCAATCTAAAGACTTGTCAGGTATCCAAGACCCCGAGGATTGATCCATGTATAGGGAGTGTGAGTGATGACTGATCTGCAGGTTGGGAACCCCAGTGACAGAAGGGGTAGTACGGCTGTATGTGAGATATTTGCTTGGGATTAACGGTGACATCACTATGCATATCATTAGTTCTCTTTCTTCTATGGATGAGACTAGTAGGTTATTGCTATAAGTTTATCATGGAGGCAATAACAATTATGGATGCACTTCCCACATATAATTATCTTTCTCTAACAATTACATGCATACTTTATTATTATCTTTTATTCCCATCAGATGTTTTGCACAGCTAATGGTGAAACCGAAGACTCTAGGCCCTCTCTCTCTCCATCATCAATAAAAAAAAAGATCGCAAACTCTTGGTCCGATGAAAACACAAAAGGAATTCTAAAACTATCGAAGGTTTGTTTAAGTAACTTCACTTTACTTTCTGCTTCCCAAGGATTCGATAAACCTAGGTCTACTAGGTAAAAAGAACTATACTACATCCGTAATCCGGATCGAAGGTTTCAATCTCATGGTCAAAGGATTAGGTTACTATGTATTTGAAAGCTTATAGCAAACAAACTCTAAATAACTTGATCTTATGCTATGCTAGCTATAGGAGTGTGTCCATCACATCATTCTCCCAATGATATGATCTCATAAATAATAACATCTAATGTCCATGATCAGGATACCATGATCAGCTAATAATCAACAAGGTAGCTTAACAAGAGGATTACTAGGGACTCTTTTATATTTACAAAACACAAGTATTAATGTTTCTGGTTAATACAATTATAGCACGAGATGTAAACATTTATCATAAACACAAAGATATAATAATAACCACTTTATTATTGCCTCTTGGGCATATCTCCAACAGTCTCCACTTGCACTAGAGTCAATAATCTAGTCGGAAAAACTTTGTGCATTCAACATCTATGGCTTTCTGGTGTTGTATATACACGATTGCAAGTGGTAAACATAATCTTCGGATTTGACACTTCAGAGAGCTAAGAGAAGGCATGCCTTCCCTAGCATTGTACATGCCCTTAGAAGGTTTAGATGTTATAATTTTTAATGGTATTAAATTATTTATATATTATATCAAATTTTTAATGGTATTAAATTATTTATAAATTTTAATGGTATCAAATTGTTCACCTAAGGATACATGAATGGTTTGTAAACCTGATTGAAGGGTGTATAAAACTACCTCACTGACTACCTTTTGTTAAACTCTACCCGCTTGTTCCAGCTGCTATGTTGGGTAAGCGGGTGAAAGGAAGTCCATCGACATATGCGCACAAGTTTTACTGCACCTCTTCTGCAAACAATGGAACAACAGGGAAAAATATAGCAAGCAAAACATCGAACACGAACAAATTTCATACCATTCTTACCCCAGGCCACCTAGAAGATGCCGCTATAGTTCTCCAACACGCTGTGGTCCTCACAAAGCCTGCTAGCAGCCGTTGCAATTCCCACTTATCTTTCTGAATCCGTCGACATCGACACTTCTATGCTCCCTGCCATGTTTGCTCACCGTTGCCGTTCGTGGTTCCAATCTCCTTAGACGAAGATGTCCGTGTCGTGGCCAAAGTTTTCACCACCAGGAAGCTAGACATGATGGAACACGTGAGAGCGAGACCCAAGCTACAACCACACCAAAGTGCGGGAGCACTGGCGCTCTGTAGCACCCCCGAGTAAAACCACTACTAGAAATCGCGTGTTATTTTTATTTTGTGCATCATCATGAAAGCAAGCTTATGTCATCATGCCATATTGCATTTGAGCATCCTCATGAATGCATGCATCTTTTAACCTAAAACTATTTCCCCCAAAATTTTGTCTTTGTTTCCTAAATATCCCTTGTATTAATTCCAAATTATAAAAACCGGGCTCGTCCGGATATTTTGTTTTGTCTAAAAACTATTTATAAAAGACTTATTAAAATAAACGTATAATCATTTATAATAAAAAATAATTTATTAAACGGGGGAGGCAGCTGGCCAGGCCCAAAGGCCTAGCCAGCCAGCCTACTACCCCAAACCCTAACTAGGAAAAACCCTAATCTACCTAACCTAGAACCAACCCTACCACCTACCTAATCCTTGCCGCCTCCAACACTCCACCCCACCTCGCTTCTCGCGCGATGACCCTCCTACAGACGACATCACGCCCCAACCCCGACAACCACATCCCCACGGCCCCACATCTCGCATGCTCCCTCTCTCCCCCGCCTGGCACCACCCATGGTACAACGCCCATCGTGGTCTCCCCATCTCTGTCGTGCCCCATCCCTGCCTCCTCCTCACATCCCCACCTTCCTCCACCGTCAGGCGCCCATCGGCCCGCTTTGTCATCACCCTTGTCTCCCGTCGCCGCCACCAAGGGAGGGCTCGACCTCGACCAGGCCGCCGCCTCCGCTCTCCATCCCTGTCGCCTCTATGACTAGCCCGCTCCTTGTGTGCCGCCGCATCCTACTACTGGCGACACCGTGGTCCCACCTCCTCTGCCTGGCTGTCCCCATCACGTCGCGAGCCGCCCCGACCACCGCCGGTTGCTCCCGTCCTCTCCCTGTCGAGCGCCTCCATTGTGCCTCCTTGCCAGAGCCTGATCTCCTCGCCTTCGTGGCCTTTCACCCCTCTGTGTCACACCTTCTGAGCGTCGCCGCCTCCGGGTTTCTGTCCCGCCACCGATAGGTCGCCACCGGCCCCATCTGCGCCTATATCGTCTGCCACCCTCCTCCCTCGCTGGATCCCCTCGCCCGCGCCCAAGCTTCTGCCCCCGTCGCCCGTGACCATCTTTGTGGCGTTGCCTCTCTATCCGGAAGTGCCCCTCGCCAGCCTCTGGCATTCTTGTTGTGGCCTCCTCCTGAGCCGGTCGACCTCAACCTCTACGGGGCTCTGCCCCAATTCCGGCCAGGCATGGCTCCTTGTGTCTGTCTTGTCTTGATGCTCCTGGAGCTGTGGTGGAGATGTGCCGATGGAAACATGAAGGGATGAGGATGGTACTTCCATAGTTGTGATAGCGTGTAACTGAGTCTGACACCGACCAAGTTGTACGACAAGAACTCCACTCAAGAACCACACCAACCGAAGAACTTGTCGGTGCAAATTCAAGATCGTCATCAAAGGGTGAAGCCGAACCCGTAAGTCATCAACATGGAACGCCGAGAACACCTATCGGACCCAGTGACACCGGCACCTCGAGATCTCCCTCACGGACCGCGAGACCATTCCCGGAGCCAAAGATCGAACCCTGGCTCGTTCTACTCCCTTGTCAAAGACCGGACCCTGAAGACCAACCTCGTTGAGTATGAACCCCGTTGAACCTCGAAAACCCAAGATCGCCAAGTCTGCTATTTGTGACCCTTTTCCGAGCCCCTATTTTGATAAATATAATATACCTTGTTGCACATTAAATTGTTCATACTTGCACACATATTTTGTGATCTGTGGGCTTTTAGCCGATTCACCTCATAATTAAATATGGAGACTATATGTAGGCTAATCTAGTCTTATATTGCCTCCATTTAAATTTGTGTAGCGAACTGCCATGTTTTGCCTTGTTAATACAACATCTAAATTGCGGGGTATCTACAAAACATAAACCACTTAATTAATTGTCGGGACCCTGGATCCGCTTAATATTGCCTAGTTGCATTGCACCATTGCCATGTCATGCATCATGCTCGATCTTTTGTAGTAGTATTAAATAGTGCATCCAGTGTTTATTCTAGTGTTTTGCTTCTTTATGGATTAGACCGATGAGTTGATGCGAGTGTCGACCCGATCTCCTGTGAACCTTCGACAATGTTTCCTAGGCGAGCATTATCCCTCTTTCTACATATTTTACATTTATAGGCTTTACTTGGTCATGTTGATCTATTGCTATCCGTGTTGCGATGCTTAAGTTTCTGTACACATGTTATATTACTTGCAGCTTATATAGCCATGATCACCGCCTATTACCTCTTGTTTGATAGATAGTTAGCCTTGCGAGTCGTAGTTGCTTGCTCAGGTGCTGCTTCGCATCGTCAATGTTCCACCGATATTGGGGGTTGGCACATGCTTAATAGTGGAATTGATCATGGATTTAATTACAACTTGTTAAATAAATGTTTCGGGTGGCCCCCATGTACTTTCTTTGGGTCTGGGAAAGCGTCATGTCCGAAGTACGCCAATAGTGGAATTTATGTCTTTTCAAAAATCCATGTCCGCGGTTATGGAAGAGTTGGAGCACAGTTTCTCGATCATAAACAACTATAAATAAAGTTTACTGTTATAATTTGACTTATATATGATATGACTAGTAAGTTGGATAACCACCATGGAAAGAATGAATAAAATTGCCAATAGTGTGAGTTTCCTCGGCAGGACTTCCTCGTTTGGTCTCGAGGGGGAAATACCAGGATGGGTATGTTTGGTGACAGTATCCAGTTGGTTCCGAATAGGTCTTTCTTATCCCTCTCTGACAGCCGACAGTTGTATTAAGTCTCTGTAGGTTGTTTAGTACATGCTTCGCTACCGCTTCAGTCCACCATACCTATGTAGGAGAGAGTCTTCGAATTCCATGTCTCGCTGTGTACTGGCCTTAGTACTCGCCACTCTCTTTTTACTTTTCCCTTTGTCGACACTCCTTTTGTTTAGAAGGTTTGAGTTCGACGTTGTTAGTAGGGTTACCCTTCCGGCTTTTCCTAGGCATGGTTATGGACGCCATTGGTTATTCATCGGGGCTCTTAGCTCAATTTGCATCTTATCCGTACTCGGATGTGTTTGATTTCAAGGTGATTTGGATCTTACTACTATATATCTGTATTCTTGACTCATAGAGTCGTGTTTTATATATATGTTCTATGGGTTCCTTCAAGGACTAATGTGTAATGGTATTAATTAGTTTTCCACACTCACGAAAGTGCCTGGTGGGAACCTTTGAATTGTTTCTATGCGGGTTTGGCGGGAACCGCTAAAACTTGCATAGGGCCGATTCGAGGGTGTTTCAAAGTGATATCAGAGCTCAGCAGTTGTGATACCCCATGTTGATGCGCCTAGTTGATGTAGGTGCGCTTCTTCGGGAAACCCCAAGAGCAAGGTGTGATAGAGCACAGCAGCAAGTCTTCCCTCAGTAAGAAACCGAGGTTATCGAACCAGTAGGAGGAAGGAAACATCACACAAGTGTTGCAAGCAATGTGGAACCCTGCACAACACAAACTCAATACTTTGCCCCAACGAACAGTGAGTTTGTCAATCTCACTGATTGCTGTAACAAAGGATTAATTGTATGGTGTGGAAGGTGATGATGGTTTGCAGCAAGTAAACAGCGGAAGATGTTTCAATGGTAAAGATTGGACCGGGGTCCATAGTTCACAAGAGGTGCTCTCCTTAGATAAACAACATGGAATGAAGGATAAACAAATTACAGCAGGGCAATTGACAGGAACTGAGCAAGGCATAAAAATGCAATACTAGACAAAAAGATCCTATGAGATTCGATTGGGCAATACAACAATATACATAGACCGCCATCCAACTGCATCTATGACTAGAAGTCCACCTTCAGGTTATCATCTGAACCCCTCCGATTAATTTGCAAGCAATGACATAACCGCTTTAAGCAAAGTGTGTAAGGTAAACAATCCACTTGTTCCATGAACAAGAGACCGTTGTTTTCTCCCTAGTGGCAACAACACATCTACAACCGAAGAGATTTATGTCACTTCCCTTGGAAACTAGAGGCATGAACCCACTATCGAGCATAAATACCCCCTCTTGGAGTCATTAGCAACTACTTGGCCAAGATAGCTAATAACAACAGAGAGCATGCAAGATCACAAACAACACAGATATGATAGAATCAAATAGACAAAACCATTAATCAATCTGACATAGTAATATCAATATCCATCGGATCCCCGCAAACACAACATGCATGATTACAAATAGATTAGATCTTGATCATGAACAGAGCTCACAAGATCTATACATGAAAGCACAAGGAGTAGATACAACCATCTAGCTACTACATGGACCCTAGTCCAAGGTGGAACTACTCACGCTTCATACCGGAGGCTGGCATGATGAAGAAGAAGGCCTCCGGGATGATATCCCCTCCAGTATGGTGCCGGGAAGAACTTTAGATCCTCCCCGATCTAGGGACGATGGTGGAGGCGGCTACAGAAGGTTTCGTGGAGTTTTGATAGGGTGCCTAGGGTTTCTGCATTGGTGGATTCTTATAGGCGAAGGGGGCTGGGGGCACACCTGCTTGGGGCCAGCTTGGCCGCGCCTAGGGGTCTGGCGCCTATGGCGCCTCGCCTCGTCTTCGTGTGTCGCCGACGGTAAAATATTGACTTTGGCTTTGTCCCGTCCAATTCCGAAAATATTGATTTTCTGCCTTTCCGGAACCAAAAAAACAGAAGAAAACAAGTAACTGGCACTGTGGCAACTTGTTAATAGGTTAGTTCCAGAAAAGATATAAAAACACCTCGAAGTGTAGACAAAGCAAAGCAAATTAGATACTAAACAAGCATGGAGCATCAATGTCACATCCCAAGATTTTCCAAATCTTGTAATGTGAAAATAAATGAATAAAATAAAACTTTGTTTGATTTTCAGAGCCAGAAGAAAGTTTTTGAATTCAATTGGAACTTCAAACCACTTTGGATCAAATAAATCCTAAAGGAATGAAAAAGATAAGTATTTAATAAAGGAAAAATAAAAATATTTTATTACTACTTTGAAATCTTTTAAGAAAAGGTTTTAGCTTTCAAATTGAAAAGGAAGGCTTTTAAAAGATTATTTTATAAAGCCAAATTAAACCTTGCCAAAGTTGTGAAAACAATAAAGGTTTTTCTTTGAATTAATTAATAAAGGTTTATTTAAAACAATAAAGGATTTAATATCCAAGTTTTATTAATAAAGGTTTTACCATTTCCAAAACCATCAAACTTGTTTATTTGTTTAAACAAGCTTTCCAAGTATTCTTTATTTTCAAATACAACCTACTGAATGGTTTAAAAGTATTTAGTTCTCAAATGGAGCTTTGACATAAAACAAGTCCTATTTGATTTAATAACAATGGTCCATTTATTTAATTAATAATGGGCCCTATTATTTAAACTATTATTTTGATTTTGGATTTTGGTTCATGATACTGAACAGAACTAATTTCAAAATTTCAAAGATTGGTGTTGTTTGAATTGATTTAGTTGATGTTTGTTTGTTTGAAATTCAAAACAGGAAATAGAATTAGAAAAAGAAAAGGATTACAGTAAGAAAAAAAATAGAGTTGGACCTGACCCAACTGGCCAAGCCCAACTAAGCCCAAATTACCAGCTCCTCTCCCCGAAAGAAAACGATTCGCACCCAGATTCTGACCCGCAGAGAGAATGACTGGTGGACCTCCTCCTCATTTCTTTTCCCACTGCCAGGTAGACCCCACCTCCCTGTTCATCGTCCACACCCCGCGCGACCTCTTCTCCCTCCCTCGTCGCCGTTTCTGCCAGTGATTCCGCGGATTGAATACGCATTGATGCCGCGCCTTAAACCTCGCCGTGACTGCACGCTATTAAGCGCCTGCGTCTTCTCCTCATTTCCCCTCAGTCACCAGCTCTCCTCCGCCCCAGGGCTGCTCGGATTGTTCGTGGCAAGCCCACTGGTTCCGACGAGGTCCCGTGTAAATTCCAGCGAAACCTCTCCACCCCTTGCCTCCCCGAGCACACTAACACACTCCCCACTCCTCGCTCTTCAACTCCGGTAGTTTCCGACCGCCCCGCGCCTTCTCGTTCATGCACGTGTCTTGTCCGTGACCTCCCGCACTTAACCATGCCCCTGTCTTGTCCTAGGGCGATCTACAATGTCGCCTTCGACCTCGGACAGAGCCGCTCGACGCCGTTCCCAACTCCGGCGAGAGATTCCACCTGACCCCATGCGCCCCATGCCACGTCGACCACACGCCCAGCATCACCTCGTCCTCGCGAACGCGGTAAGCACCCCCTCTGTCTTCCTCGCTTCCTAGAACCACCGTAGCGCCACCACCTGGCCGTGCGCCGCCGCTAGCCGCCGCCGGCGCCGCTCGCATATGGTCAAGCAGACCAGCACCGTAGGATCGAGATCCGGCGCTCACGATTAGATCACTTAACACCGAAGGGGTACGCGATGAGGACCGTGCGATCTAATTAGATCCAACGCGTCATAGAGCCGATCCGGCCGAACCGGTATCGTCCAATTAGAAAGCGACGCGTGGCCAGTTTAATTAAAAACAGAAGTTTGAAATCTGATTTAGTTGTGACATTCAAACCCTTGTAACTTTGGATCCACACGTCCAAAAATTACAAATTTTATGTCGTTGGATTCAGGAGAGCAAGCCCTAGCCAACCATGCCCTTGGTTTAGCAAATAGTATCTGTTAGTTTGCTTGTTTTTGCAGATTCTTTTGTGTGCTTGTTTAGGTTAGAAAAATTGTTTAAAAATGATTTTAGGGTTAAAACTTTTGCAAAATGGTTTGTTGTGACCTTACTGACCCTAGGAACCAACCCATGGTTTAGAAAATGGATTTGGAAAAGGTTAGAATAGATTAATTGGTTTAGTCCATTTCTAGCTAAATAAAACTATTGTTTTGTTTATGAAAATGGTTTTGAGTAAAAACTTTGAAGAAAATGTTTTGGACCAAACCTACTGACCATAAACACCAAGTTTTGAGAAACCACAACTTATTTGGTGAAACCACTTAAGGTTGTGGCATTGAGAAAAATGTTTTTCACCACATAAAATGATGAAAGGTTTTGAAAATGGTTTATGGATAAAACCTATTTGCAAATGACTTTGCCATTTTGGTAAATGACTAATTTGGACCTTACAAAGTTTAGAAGCCTAGTGGAGACCCTGTTTGCAAATAAAACTATCTTGTGCATGCTCCCATGCATAACTTAGAACCCTTTGCTTTGTGTGTGAAATTGTTTGTTTGACTTTGGTTTGAAATGTTAGTTGATTTTGTGTTTGCTTGATTGACTTGTAGTGAAGTTAGAGAAGTGTGAGACTAGCAAGATCAAGGAGTGAACCACCATTCCCTACCAAAAGGCAAGTTACACTATCATCTAAAGTCCTACTATTTTCATTATACTTAGTGGATTTTGAAAACATGCATGAAAATAATTTTATACTTATGCTATGCTAAGTCCTAATAGGATACCCTATACTTTCCTTAGAGAAAAACATTGTAGTTGTACATGCTTAGCCATGCTTTATTGGGAAAAGAGATACATGTTGAGATTTTACAAAGTTGAGAAAAGGACTTGTGTTTTATATAATAAAACAAGGACTCAATGAACCACCTAGGTGGAGGATACTTTAAGTTTTGGAGAAGGTGGCAACAAAAGGAACCATGTATATGGTGATCTCTTTGTGTTGTGCTCCAAAAGAAAACCCACCTAGGAAACTTAGAGATCAAACATGCTTCTCCAATTGTGGCTTTTGTGTGCAACCACATGCTATTATGGCTCTGGCTTAGTCAATTACATTAGGAAGACCCATACATTGTCTTTAGTTACTGGACATGGGGATCTAGAATGCTTCATGGGGGCTGAAGACAAGCTAG
Organism: Avena insularis; assembly: GCA_023614405.1. NCBI lineage: Eukaryota > Viridiplantae > Streptophyta > Magnoliopsida > Poales > Poaceae > Avena > Avena insularis. The sequence goes on from CM042697.1 coordinate 362,065,276, forward strand.
CAATGGTGTATGGGAGGACCTTTTGGAAAGACTTCGTCACATTCTCAATCTGCCAGTACTCCATCTTGGTGAGCACTAATCCAGTAGGCCACTGGTGGCAAAAGGATGGGATTGTGACATGTGGGTAAAGTGTACTCCTTCTGCAGAAGATAATAAAAATCTAAGTACTTAGCCGTGTCCCCGGTTATGGACAATACCGAGCAACTAAAGTTTGAACTATGGGAGATCTCGACATTCCAACTTCTAAAATAAAACTTGATGCACTTGAGTGTCTACCAAGGAATTCAAAGAGATTTTATAAAACTTGATGCACTTGGGGGTTACCAAGGTGCTCAAGAGATTTTGATGAAAACATGAACACTTGGAGCTACCAAGGAACTCATGAGATTGTATAAAACTTGATGCACTTGGGGTTACCAAGGAGCTCAAGGGATTTTGACAAGGACTTGAACACTTGAGTGTCTACCAAGGAGTTCAAGGGATTCTTGGAAAAGAGATTTGACAAAGGACCAAAACCATTTTGAAAAAGATAGGATAATTATTGCTTTATGCAAATGAGCCTTAAACTCTACTTAGCCAAATATGCATGTATTGATAGGATCCACTCATATTATACATAGAAGTGAAGCTTGCCAATACAATTCAAATGTATTGACCCTTGTGGCTGTAACTTGTAATGTTGCAGGTTTGATTGATTTTAGTGAAGATTGTTTGATAAGGATTACAAAGTCTACAACCAACATCTGCCTGTGGCACTTTGAAGATGAAGGACCCCATGACTATAATTATTCCGCTGCAATGTAATGTAATGTAATAGCCAAATGAGCTATGTTTGATGTAATAAACTTATGTTATTCCTGGTTATAAAGTTATATTATGACCTTTGTTTCTTGATATTACATCTAAACTGTGGATGCTAGCTATTGATCCAGGGACTAGCATTGTAAACACAGGGGACACCACCTTATGTTATTTAAAGGTTGGGCCACTCCCTCTACAGATGGTATCAGAGCATTGTGTTGCCTGTAGGATTTGTAAACCTAGGATTGGACAAAAACCCTTAGAAAATGGGATTTGCATTTGTTCCAAAATTTATTTACAAACAATCTTGTAAACTCTTTCCTTAACCATTTTGGTTTTAATTTTACATCACATCTATTTCAACTTGATGGAAAAACCTACCCTATGACCAAAGACTTCACCATGAGCAAAGGACAACATCAACTCTAATGACTTCAACTTCTTCAACTCTAATGACTTCAACTTCTTCAACTCTAATGACTTCAACTTCTTCAACTCTAATGACTTCAACATCTTCAGCATGTTCACCAAGGACTTCCAACTTGGATACTACTAAGAACTACAAGTGAGACAAGGAAATCTTGCTCAAGAATTAGAGACTGAGGGAATGCAAAAGTTAGAAGGAGCTCACTTCACTAGAAGTCAAGATAACCAAGAGTTTTTCCCAAAGAACCATGATCTCATGTAAGAAGAAGCAACCAAGAAGGATGGAAAGATCACAAGTGAACCATATAGATGGACCACCATATTTTAGTTAAGTCAAACCCACCAACTCATGTGGTGTAACAAAAATATTTTTGTTGCCTAAGTATGTGCTTGAACATTGTTGTTGAGTGAAATGTTTGGTTTGTGATTGCATGCACATTGCTTGTGTGAAATGTGATATGTGTGATTAGAATTAATTCCTTAGAAAAACCTTTTGCCTATTCTAATTCTCCTTCAACCCAAACAGATGACTACTCCAAGAGACTCCAACATCAAAGTTGATGACACCAACACCAACCAAGCTGACAGCATGAAAGAGCTCATAGCAACCCAACATCAGTTGAACCAACTGACAGCTCAGTTCATAGCAAGCAATAGTGATAAAGATCTAGCATTGCAAAAGTTTTTGGAAGAACAGTCCCAACTGATGCTTAAAGTGACTAATCAAATGATCAACATGGAAGAAAGCTATCCCAAAGGAGTTTATGATAACAGGGATGACAAGAATGTTATTCTAGATGGAGCCCCAGCTTGCATTATTTGTGGAGACAAGGACCATACTTCCAAGGAGCATGAAGATCAATGCCCTAACTGTGAAGGGAAACATCCTGTTGGACAATGTCCCACTTCTCAAGCTACTTGTTACCTATGTGAAGGAGGCAATCATACTCATATACAATGCCCCATCTACTCCATGGTGGAACAAAGGAAACAAGAAGGATCCAAGTCTACCAAAGGAAAAGGACCACTCATACCTCCAAACAAGACAACCCAATTCAAAGGATCAAAGAAACCCAAGAAACCAAGACAGGACATGAACCTTGTGCAATGTCGTAAATGTAAGGAAATGGGACACTACTCCAGTGAGTGCCCAGAGAACCAGAAAAATAAGGGGATTGATCAAGTGGTGTGCAACAACTGCAAAGAGCTAGGCCACTATGTGGCAACTTGTCCACAAGAGCCACGTAAAGAACTCCAAGATATCCACTGCTTCAATTGCAAGAACCCAGGGCATTATGCAAGCAACTGTCCAGAGAAGATGAAGAATAAGTTGAACAAGCCTATGGAGAAACTCAACCTTGGCCCATGAGTCAAGCATGGAAACTAAGGACACAAATGCAACTGTTTGCCTAGAGAAAGATTTCCCAGGATCCCAAGAAGGACAATATGTAATTTTTGTTTGAAATTTTTTAAGGGTGGTAGTACCCTAGTTGTTTTGAGCCTGCTTGTAACCCTAACCTTCCCAAATCTCGGGACAAGATTTATTTTAAGGGTGGTAACCTGTCACATCCCAAGATTTTCCAAATCTTGTAATGTGAAAATAAATGAATAAAATAAAACTTTGTTTGATTTTCAGAGCCAGAAGAAAGTTTTTGAATTCAATTGGAACTTCAAACCACTTTGGATCAAATAAATCCTAAAGGAATGAAAAAGATAAGTATTTAATAAAGGAAAAATAAAAATATTTTATTACTACTTTGAAATCTTTTAAGAAAAGGTTTTAGCTTTCAAATTGAAAAGGAAGGCTTTTAAATAAAGATTATTTTATAAAGCCAAATTAAACCTTGGCCAAAGTTGTGAAAACAATAAAGGTTTTGCTTTGAATTAATTAATAAAGGTTTATTTAAAACAATAAAGGATTTAATATCCAAGTTTTATTAATAAAGGTTTTACCATTTCCAAAACCATCAAACTTGTTTATTTGTTTAAACAAGCTTTCCAAGTATTCTTTATTTTCAAATACAACCTACTGAATGGTTTAAAAGTATTTAGTTCTCAAATGGAGCTTTGACATAAAACAAGTCCTATTTGATTTAATAACAATGGTCCATTTATTTAATTAATAATGGGCCCTATTATTTAAACTATTATTTTGATTTTGGATTTTGGTTCATGATACTGAACAGAACTAATTTCAAAATTTCAAAGATTGGTGTTGTTTGAATTGATTTAGTTGATGTTTGTTTGTTTGAAATTCAAAACAGGAAATAGAATTAGAAAAAGAAAAGGATTACAGTAAGAAAAAAAATAGAGTTGGACCTGACCCAACTGGCCAAGCCCAACTAAGCCCAGCCGCCCAGCTCCCCCTCTCCCCGAAAGAAAACGATTCGCACCCAGATTCTGACCCGCAGAGAGAATGACTGGTGGACCTCCTCCTCATTTCTTTTCCCACTGCCAGGTAGACCCCACCTCCCTGTTCATCGTCCACACCCCGCGCGACCTCTTCTCCCTCCCTCGTCGCCGTTTCTGCCAGTGATTCCGCGGATTGAATACGCATTGATGCCGCGCCTTAAACCTCGCCAGGATCGACGCTATTAAGTTACGCCTTTCTCCTCATTTCCTCACCAGCTTCCTCCGCCTCTGTGGTCGCTCGGATTGTTCGTGGCAAGCCCACTGGTTCCGACGAGGTCCCGTGTAAATTCCAGCGAAACCTCTCCACCCCTTGCCTCCCCGAGCACACTAACACACTCCCCACTCCCTGACGCTTCTCCCCGTGCCCTCAGTTCAACCGCGGGCGCCCTGAACATCGACTTCGACGACCTCTAAACGCCGTCGCGTCTGTCTTCAACTCCGGCGAGTACCCCAGGTAGTTTCCGACCGCCCCCTGCCTTCTCATTCATGCACGTGTCTTGTCCGTGACCTCCCCCACTTAACCATGCCCCTGTCTTGTCCTAGGGCGATCTACAATGTCGCCTTCGACCTCGGACAGAGCCGCTCGACGCCGTTCCCAACTCCGGCGAGAGATTCCACCTGACCCCGTGCGCCCCATGCCACGTCGACCACACGCCCAGCATCACCTCGTCCTCGCGAACGCGGTAAGCACCCCCTCTGTCTTCCTCGCTTCATAGAACCACCGTAGCGCCACCACCTGGCCGTGCGCCGCTTAGCGCCACCGCGCCGGGCCAGATATGGTCAAGCAGACCAGCACCGTAGGATCGAGATCCGGCGCTCATGATTAGATCACTTAACACCGAAGGGGTACGCAATGAGGACCGTGCGATCTAATTAGATCCAACGCGTCATAGAGCCGATCCGGCCGAACCGGTATCGTCCAATTAGAAAGCGACGCGTGGCCAGTTTAATTAAAAACAGAAGTTTGAAATCTGATTTAGTTGTGACATTCAAACCCTTGTAACTTTGGATCCACACGTCCAAAAATTACAAATTTTATGTCGTTGGATTCAGGAGAGCAAGCCCTAGCCAACCATGCCCTTGGTTTAGCAAATAGTATCTGTTAGTTTGCTTGTTTTTGCAGATTCTTTTGTGTGCTTGTTTAGGTTAGAAAAATTGTTTAAAAATGATTTTAGGGTTAAAACTTTTGCAAAATGGTTTGTTGTGACCTTACTGACCCTAGGAACCAACCCATGGTTTAGAAAATGGATTTGGAAAAGGTTAGAATAGATTAATTGGTTTAGTCCATTTCTAGCTAAATAAAACTATTGTTTTGTTTATGAAAATGGTTTTGAGTAAAAACTTTGAAGAAAATGTTTTGGACCAAACCTACTGACCATAAACACCAAGTTTTGAGAAACCACAACTTATTTGGTGAAACCACTTAAGGTTGTGGCATTGAGAAAAATGTTTTTCACCACATAAAATGATGAAAGGTTTTGAAAATGGTTTATGGATAAAACCTATTTGCAAATGACTTTGCCATTTTGGTAAATGACTAATTTGGACCTTACAAAGTTTAGAAGCCTAGTGGAGACCCTGTTTGCAAATAAAACTATCTTGTGCATGCTCCCATGCATAACTTAGAACCCTTTGCTTTGTGTGTGAAATTGTTTGTTTGACTTTGGTTTGAAATGTTAGTTGATTTTGTGTTTGCTTGATTGACTTGTAGTGAAGTTAGAGAAGTGTGAGACTAGCAAGATCAAGGAGTGAACCACCATTCCCTACCAAAAGGCAAGTTACACTATCATCTAAAGTCCTACTATTTTCATTATACTTAGTGGATTTTGAAAACATGCATGAAAATAATTTTATACTTATGCTATGCTAAGTCCTAATAGGATACCCTATACTTTCCTTAGAGAAAAACATTGTAGTTGTACATGCTTAGCCATGCTTTATTGGGAAAAGAGATACATGTTGAGATTTTACAAAGTTGAGAAAAGGACTTGTGTTTTATATAATAAAACAAGGACTCAATGAACCACCTAGGTGGAGGATACTTTAAGTTTTGGAGAAGGTGGCAACAAAAGGAACCATGTCTATGGTGATCTCTTTGTGTTGTGCTCCAAAAGAAAACCCACCTAGGAAACTTAGAGATCAAACATGCTTCTCCAATTGTGGCTTTCGTGTGCAACCACATGCTATTATGGCTCTGGCTTAGTCAATTACATTAGGAAGACCCATACATTGTCTTTAGTTACTGGACATGGGGATCTGGAATGCTTCATGGGGGCTGAAGACAAGCTAGCAATGGTGTATGGGAGGACCTTTTGGAAAGACTTCGTCACATTCTCAATCTGCCAGTACTCCATCTTGGTGAGCACTAATCCAGTAGGCCACTGGTGGCAAAAGGATGGGATTGTGACATGTGGGTAAAGTGTACTCCTTCTGCAGAAGATAATAAAAATCTAAGTACTTAGCCGTGTCCCCGGTTATGGACAATACCGAGCAACTAAAGTTTGAACTATGGGAGATCTCGACATTCCAACTTCTAAATTAAAACTTGATGCACTTGAGTGTCTACCAAGGAATTCAAAGAGATTTTATAAAACTTGATGCACTTGGGGGTTACCAAGGTGCTCAAGAGATTTTGATGAAAACATGAACACTTGGAGCTACCAAGGAACTCATGAGATTGTATAAAACTTGATGCACTTGGGGTTACCAAGGAGCTCAAGGGATTTTGACAAGGACTTGAACACTTGAGTGTCTACCAAGGAGTTCAAGGGATTCTTGGAAAAGAGATTTGACAAAGGACCAAAACCATTTTGAAAAATATAGGATAATTATTGCTTTATGCAAATGAGCCTTAAACTCTACTTAGCCAAATATGCATGTATTGATAGGATCCACTCATATTATACATAGAAGTGAAGCTTGCCAATACAATTCAAATGTATTGACCCTTGTGGCTGTAACTTGTAATGTTGCAGGTTTGATTGATTTTAGTGAAGATTGTTTGATAAGGATTACAAAGTCTACAACCAACATCTGCCTGTGGCACTTTGAAGATGAAGGACCCCATGACTATAATTATTCCGCTGCAATGTAATGTAATGTAATAGCCAAATGAGCTAAGTTTGATGTAATAAAATTATGTTATTCCTGGTTATAAAGTTATATTATGACCTTTGTTTCTTGATATTACATCTAAACTGTGGATGCTAGCTATTGATCCAGGGACTAGCATTGTAAACACAGGGGACACCACCTTATGTTATTTAAAGGTTGGGCCACTCCCTCTACAATCAAAAATTATAGATACGTTTCCGGCGTATCAAGCATCCCCAATCTTAACTCCTGCTCGTCCTCGAGTAGGTAAGTGATAAAAGAATAATTTTTGAGGTGACATGCACCATCAAAACCAAGATCAAAAAATTTACAAGCATTGAAAGATGGGATCAAAGAACTCTTAAACAAGTGCATGAAAGATAGACTTCGAACAATAAGACAAAGTAACTATGCATGCAACATGAAAGGCTACAAACAAAGATCATGAATAACATGCATTGAAAAACGTTTGTTTGTTTCACATACAGAAAACATGGCATAGTGGCATTCATCTTGTCCCTCATGGAGTAGCAAATAGATGCATAGGACACCTTCAAAGTTCATAAGAGTGACTAGATAAAAATAGCACAAGAACAAGTAATATCACAATATGCATCAATCAATAAGTTTTGGGACACTACACATAGAACTAGAATGACAACTATGCTCTCTTAATGGTGCCTAAAGGTAGAAGGTGGAGACTCAATATAATAGTGGAAGAAAGGCCCTTCATAAGGGAAGCAGGGATTTCAAGTTTCAAAAAGAGCTTCCTAAAATTATGGTACTTGTTAGCTTTCAGCCCTCATTGCCCCTATCATAAGCATCTTGAAGTGATTAAGGTTAAAGTGAAAAAACTATGCAGTATATGCTTGACAAAGTATAAGTTGGCAATCTCAAGTCCCTTGAATACGAGGGCCACGCCTCATGCTACTCAACTTCAGTCACCTGTAAGTTCTTGTCATAGTAAGTACATGCGTATCATAGAGAACCGCCAACGGGGTACCCCTTGCACATGGTACAGGAGCTATCCCATAACCAAAATGACAAGCCAAGCAGACAATCAGCATCTCAGTGATCTTTTTATTTACTATGTGCATAGCTTTTTATTGAGGATGCTTCGCAGATAGCTCATTATGGTGATGCTGCAAGTTTCCACCATGATTAGGCATGGCTTAGGCTAGCGGCCCAGGTGTTTATCTAACACAAAATACATAACTCCATGGACTTACAAGCTCCCTCTTTATTTCACACCGGTGACATCCATAGACAAAAGAGCATGATATCAACTGTGTACAAAGTACAAGTGAAATGTTGAAAAAGTTCCCCATGACAGCATGGTTCTGCTAATTCCAATGTATAAGTGCAAGCATATACAACATAGATGACACAATGGTTCAAGTTTATTAGGGGCAAAGAATATAAAGTGTGCCATCAAGTTTGTGAGGGCTTTAATCACTAAGTTTTCACATAACAAAATACTTTTTAATTGGAAGATAGCTGAAAATAAGAATATACCTGGAATGGTGTAACACACCATGCATAGGATTTTATAGTGGACACTTTGGAATAACTTGGTTTCTTGGGAGTTGTAAGCATGAGTAGAACTTACTCATACAAGTGGAGGCTAGAAAAAGACTGGGAGCAACCAACTAAGAGAGCAATAATGGCCATAATCATGCAGAGCGACAAAACATTACTAATCAAAGCATAGAGTGGTACTACAAGTCAAGGACTAAATGATCATAGAGGCTATGGTGACTTATTCATAGTCACAACATGGTGTGAGCATGTGCCAAGTCAACCCAAACAAAGAATCAAAGGAGAATACCACAATACTATGCTTTTGTATGCTAAAACAACGCATAATTCTTTCAAGGCACACTAAGCAATCCCAATTGTTTGGAACAAGACATGCTACATAAATAATCACTAAGCATAAGTTCAAAACAACACCTAGCATGTCATGCTAAAGTCTAAGTCACAGTTAATGCAAGCTCCTCTTGCACTTTCAGGCAAGAACTTTCTACTCCTTTCCAACACCAATTGACTTATTTGAAACAACACTGCGAAAACGGGGGTCCAAACTACTTTATTCAATCAAACTAAACAATTAAGAAAACCAAACTCAAACTAAGACACTCCAAGAACAACACAACAGTGCATGAAACAATAAAAACAAAGTGTCTAGACAGACCTGAGCTTTTTATTGATGAAGAAGGGGACGCTTGTACCTCTTGGATATTTCTTGGGGTGACACCGGGGTGGAATCCCCAAGCTTGAGATTTTGTCCTTTCTTCATCTCATTACATCATTCTCTCTCTACACCTGAAATATTTCCTTCATACAAAACTTCACACGATCTTCATTAGCAACATTAGTGTATTCAAAAGATAATAGACCTTTAGGATTAGCTTTGGAACAGCAAAACTTTTCATTAAAAACACAAGCTACTGTAGCAACTCATTCAAAAAGCTCAATTCCCCAAAAGAGAAATCAAAAAGGAATCAATAAGAAGCAAATGTAACTAATGGCAGAAATCTGTCAAAAGAGACCAGCAGGTAGAAACCGATTTTTTTCGAAAATCTTATGTTGCTCCAATCAAAAAGTGTTGAACTAATGAAAGTTAGATAACATATTGGGGGATTGATTCGTAAATTTTCATCTCAATCCAACTTACAAAGACTCCTCACGAATTTTTATGGTGGAGGATAGAAATCTGTTTCGGGACAGCAACTCCCCAAATCTTACTTCCCTCTCATTAGAGGTCATTCTTGGCCCAAAAAGCAAACAAAAAGGATAAGGAGAGGTCATTACTGAAGTAATAACTTCCAAGACTCAAGGAAACTCTTGATTTATCTCCCAACAAGTACTTTTCTTTAACGCCTTTAAGTTAGGCACAATAGTTTGAGAAGATGCTCACATAAGAAGTATGAATTGAGGTAAAAGAGAGCATCAATAATCAAATTCAAAACACATTTGAGTCTAACCCACTTCCTATGCATAGGAATCTTGTAAGAAATTAAATCAAAGAAGCATATAGTAACCAGAATGGGTAGATAAAACAAGAGCAACTTCAAAACTTTCAGCACATAGAGATGTTTCAGTATCATGAAAACTTCTACCACCAAACTTTCCTCTCTCATAAGAATTTTCAGTAGCATCATGAATAAACTCAACAATATAGCTATCACATAAATCATGCTTTGATCTACAAACACATAATTTCTATCAAGCTCAAAAATAGTGGGATTAAATCCTTAACAGGTTTTACTCAAAGTAGATATTTCAAAAGAATCCACAGGAACATAACATTCATACTCATTTGGTAAGCATGGGGGACAATCAAATAATGTAAGAGATAAAGAGTTACTCTCATTACAAGGTAGGCATGGGTAGATAATCCATTCTTCTTCTTTTTGTTCATCACTCTCCTCCTCTTTTTCATCTAATGAGCTTCCAGTTTCAACAATTTCTTCTTCTATAGGCTCCTGCAAGGCATTAGACTCTTCCATTTGTGGAAAGAATCTATTAAAATATTGAAGAATATAGCCATTTTCTTCATTGTAATTGTCCAAGAAAAATTTAAGTATCTCATAAACCTCATATTCATAAGGTGCATCATCAGTATTTTCAAGCAAACTGGCAAGTTCAGATGCACCCTTGAAGGCAATAAACTCTTCAATTTGTTCCACATCATAAAAGTCATAATTTCCCTTTATATAAGAAGATATGGTAACATTATCATTATATTCACACTGAAAAGGAAGGTGTTGATACCTCCTATGGCAACAAGATTTATCAAAGCAATAAGTAACATTATAAGTAGAGCACACGTCTCTAGCAATAGTATTCAACTTATCAATTTGTTCCCATAAGTGTTTCCCTTTTTGTGACAAACGGTGTTCCTTATAATAATACTTTTGTTCTTCCGTGAACCCACCTTGCCAATAAGAACTAGTTTCAAATAAACCATCCATTGATAGTAAGCATGACCAAGCAAGGCAAGAACAGACCAGCAACTAGAGTAGGAACTAATTTTTTTTTTGTTTTTGAAAAAAAGGTAAACTAAACCAAGCAAACTAAAAACAAAATAAAGAGAAAGGTTGAGGAAGACTCCCCTTGTGAAGACGTCCTTAGCCTCCCCGACAACGGCGCCAGAAAACTTGTTGATGCGCCTAGTTGATGTAGGTGCGCTTCGTCGGGAAGCCCCAAAAGCAAGGTGTGATGCAACACAACAACAAGTCTTCCCTCAGTAAGAAACCGAGGTTATCGAACCAGTAGGAGGAAGGAAATGTCACACAAGTGTTGCAAGCAACATGGAAACCTGCACAACACAACATCAAGACTTCGCCCCAACAAACAATGAGGTTGTCAATCTCACTGGTTGCTGTAACAAAGGATTAGTTATATGGTGTGGAAGGTGATGATGGTTTGCAACAAGTAAACAGTGGAAGATGTATCAATGGTAAAGATTGGACCAGGGTCTATAGTTCACTAGAGGTGCTCTCCTTAGATAAACAACATGGCGTGAAGGGTAAACAAATTACAGCAGAGCAATTGACAGGAACTGAGCAAGGCATAACAATGCAATATTAGACAAAAAGATCCTATGAGATTCGATCAGGCAATACAACAATATAAATAGACCGCCATCCAACTGCATTTATGACTAGAAGTCCACCTTCAGGTTATTATCCAAACCCCCTCCAGTATTACGTTGCAAGCAACAGACAACCGCTTTAAGCAAAGTATGTAAGGTAAACAATCCACTTGTTCCATGAACAAGAGACTGCTGTTTTCTCCCTAGTGGCAACAGCACATCTACAACCGAAGATATTGCTGTCACTTCCCTTAGAAACTAGAGGCATGAATCCACTATCGAGCATAAATACCCCCTCTTGGAGTCACTAGCAACTACTTGGCCAAAATAGCTACTAACAATGGAGAGCATGCAAGATCACAAACAATACAGACATGATAGAAGCAAATAGACAAAACCATTAATCAATCTGACATAGTAATCTCAATATCCATCGGATCCCCGCAAACACAACATGCATCATTACAAATAGATTAGATCTTGATCATGAACAGAGCTCACTGTCACATCCCAAGATTTTGGAAATTGGGACTAGAAAAAAATTTGCATTTGCATGACATTTATAAGCATTGCATTGCATATTTACATTAAGAAAAAAATTCCTAAATAGAAATAAAGGACTAAAACCCTAAATAGTATATGCCACTTTGTTCCTAAAAGGAATTAAATTGGCTTTATAAAAACCTACTATTGCTAAGGCAGTGATTATTGCTAAATTATAGCCTAAAAGGATCCAATAAATATTACAAAATTTTAGAAACAAAATAGAGCTCATTTGGAGCTATTATGAAAAAACTATGGAATAAATACAAACAAATAAATATATAGATAAAATGAAATATACAAGGATTTATAAATCCAGTACTTGCAAACTAGTAAAAATATTACAAATATGATCCTACAATGATCTATTCAATTTTACAAAAAATTAAAAACAAGAATCATATCATTTGGAGTTCGTATACAAAAGATATAGAGTAAATACCAAAATAGAAAAGGAAAAGAAAAAAAACTAACTGGGCCGGCCGAGCCAGCCGGCGGCCCAGCAAGGACGAACCAGCCAGCCACGCGCCTACAGAGAAGACATCCATGCCTTGTTTGCTTTAATTTCCGTGCAAATTAGTTTTTCTCAAACCTATCTCTATTCAAACTCTTATAGCTTTTAATATACAACTCCAAATCGACTTCCGTTTGTTTCTACTTGTTCCCAACTCCAAAACCTATCTCTCCACCACCCTAAACCTCCATATAAACCCGTGGAGCCACAGCTGTATGAGTTTCCCTTCTCGAAATCCTGAATCTACACATGCCCAAATCTTATTTTGCTTATTAACCCATCTAGACTTCGTCGTTTGCCTTCGGCCAAAAAACGAAAGTTGTAGATCTCGTTGAAATCTTTCGATCCCGAAAAACCTCACCTCTTTTCATCCACCACAGCCAGAGAATTTCGCATCGCAAAATTTCAGATATGACGGTGTAAATCCAAGATGTACTCGCGCTCGTTTCTTCAAATCCAAATTCCTTATGTGAGAAGGTAGGACTAATGATTTCCCACAACTTTTATGTTGTAAGTTTTTCAATTTGACCTACGGATTTGTCTGTCTAACACAGATCTATTTCTTGTCTATTCTGAGCCAAAATCGGGTCAATCTCCTCTCCTAGCCACTGGATCCCATCCCAACGGCCAGGATTAGATCGATTCCGCGAAGGGCTACGAGCCAACCAGATCTCGCCATGTGTCAACGCCAGGTCAGCCCCGTGTCCCAGTCAGCATACAATATTTCCAGGGAATATTCCCTATAGATTTGAAATTGAATTTAATTTGCAGAAAATTGTGTAAACTTGCAAAAATCATATAAAAAGATTCGTAGATCCAAATATAGCAAATAATATATCAGTGGATTCATAAAAATGTGTAGAATATTAATATGACATTAGATCCAACCTTAACAGTATTCGTTTACTACAGTAATTTAATTAGTTTTAATGGCCTTTTAGGTTAATAAATTCATAGGAAATTATCTGTAACTCCGAAAAATATGAACAATATATCAAATTAGAGCTACTATAATGTAGATTAATAATATCTAGTTGGATCCAGCATTTGCGTATTATTTACCCCATAGTGATTTAATTAGTTTTAATGGCTTTAGAAATCATTAAATTCATTGTAAATTATTTGCTTATCACAAAAATATAAATGATATACCGATGGAAAGCTGGTTCCATGTAGATCATCAATACGTATTTGGTTCATGCAAATACTGTAAGGTTATTATGTAGATATTTAAGCAAGCTAATGTCCATTTTTGAGTAATAAATTCATAAGAAAATAAATAATATTCAGAAAATTACAAATAATATGTCCATGGAATCACAAGAAAGAGTAGAACCAGTTTCTGAATTAAAATTATAGGTGTACAGTACGTATAATGTTAGGAGCATTATAATACATTCTGTAGTATTTTAATTATTTAAAAAGATCTATAACTCCGATTAGGGTGAATCCAATGCCTACTGGTTCGTATTAACGTCATCTATCCAGTAAACCCAAGAAACAAATTTAATTCGACAGTTAGAATATGCGTTACAACAGAACTATTAAAAACCCTATATTGGCAATAATTATTAATAACAAGTACTCCATTGCATTAATTGGCCTCTTGCATGCATCATATACTTCAGTTTTGTTTATAGAACTAAAGTAACAACCATTGTGACATATTAAATTGTCATGCATGCATTTGTTCATCATTGTTTTGTTGTATTGTGCATAATTGCATTATTTTGAATGGTGTGTTTGTTGTGCACTTGTTTTGATCGATAGATTGCGAGGAGTGCAACATTTGTGATTGTGACGAGTGCAATCTTCTCTATTGTGAGGATTATTTGATCGACTACATCTTCTACAACAAAGGCAAGTAGAGCTATCATAAATGTCCTATTATTTTTCCTATGCATGTAGTGTGATTTTTAGTAGTAATGCATGTGTAGGTGTTTTACTACAATGCTATGCTATGACACCCAGGCATGATTGCCACATCTCCATGAATTGATTCCTTTGAGCCATCGTATTGTAGTTGCTTAGCCATGCTTATTAGATGCGCAAAAGGGAATTCATGATTGATTATGTTATGAAAAAGTTATGTTTTGTTATAATGAAAACAACTGGACTTTAATGAATATCCTGGGTGTGATGGATTGATGTTTTTGGATGGTTTATTGTGGAAAGCACACATAGGTTTCAGAGATTGGAGAGGTTTCTTGTGTAGTAGCTTCCAGTACAACCGCATGTCATTATTTGTCTTGACTAAGTAAGTTGTGGGAACCTGACCCGACGTGACTAGCAGATGTAGGGGATGTAGGTTGGTATGGGTCCGTCCTGAGGGCTCAGGGTTCTGCTTCTGAAAGGTTTCGTCTTGGTTTTCTGCCTACCATGGCACAAAATGAGTGTAATGGTAAGAGCGGGTTGACTGGGTTGTGTGGGTAAAGTGTACAACCCCTGCAGGGTGTCTAAACTAAGTACTTAGCCGTGTCCCCGGTTATGGACAACTATGAGCAACTGGGCCTGAAACTGTTTGAAAGATCTCACTCATCGCAATTTCTTAATTACTAAAACTTGATGGGTGAACATGGGTTTAGGAGCATACGAAAGCTGAACTGTCTTGTTTCTACATGGGTTTATGCTGGTATGTCCTTAGAAGATTGTTTTTGAAGAAAGAAAAGTATTTTGAAAGTAGGGAAAAGTTGTATTGCTTTTAGCAAATGAGCCTGAACTCCACCTAGCCAAATATGCATGTAGTTGATAGATCCTTTGTACTCATTAGTTCTACTTACCAATACATTCAAAGTATTGACTATTCGTGGCTGCAACGTTTCATGTTACAGGTTATATCGTTTCTAAGAGATCGATATAGGTCGCGAGACTCCACTCAACGATTATTCGCCTGTGGCACATTTGAAGGATGTAGATCTACCTTGTATTCGTTTTCCACTGTGTACTTGAATAAATAATGTAAATTCTGGATCATATTCGTTGTATTTATGATGCACAGTTATATTTGGTATCATTTTGTACTATGTGTGCCAATGAACCGATCCAGGGATTGGCACTATACACATGAACTCGGCCTTATCAGGCGAGGGTGTTACAAGATGGTATCAGAGCTGTGGGTTGACTGTAGAATCGTGACCTTAGAAATAGATTAGTAATAGAAGACCTCCATTAGGAGAACTATCATATTTTCTATTTATTAGAGTTCTTATATTTCTTGTCTATCCTTTTTCAGAACCTCTCCTTATTCAAAAAAAATTGTAGTTGTCCATTCTTATGATACCTATATGACAGTTAGATAAGTAGAATAACAAATAGTATGACACAAATAAACATCTCATCAAGTTTGGTTAGGTCTAGACCACCATGTTCTATCTCTTTAGGAGATCATCGCTATCGTGTTAGTATATTGTTCTTATCAACTTATGTGGTATGACAATATAGGTTGTTTGCTTGGTTGTATTGAGCTATTTTGTGTGATGCTTTGTTTAGGATCAGTTAGTTTTGAACTCTAATGTTTCTGAAATTGTGATGAGGTTTTTAAATTAGTTTAATGGTGTGAATTGATTGAAATTCGTGATTTTACTGCTGTAGTTTTCTGCATGACCTGTTGTACCGCGTGATTTTTCATATTTTATTTATAACTCATAAAAATCTCAAAAAATAGAATCTGGAGCGTAATTACCTGTAGCACATGCAAAAAAATTGGCTAAAATTCCTGACGAGCTTAAGGTATCCAGAAAAATTCGTGAAAGCTGTTGTACCGTTTTTATAGATTTTGTTTGTTGTTTATTTGTTGCTCTATTCTACTCTAGTATTGTAACCCAACCTTTTCAAACCATTTTGTGCTTATATACTGCTAGTTTTAAACCACTGTAATGTTGTATTGCAAGTGTTTGCTTTT
This sequence comes from Avena insularis, assembly GCA_023614405.1. NCBI lineage: Eukaryota > Viridiplantae > Streptophyta > Magnoliopsida > Poales > Poaceae > Avena > Avena insularis. Next base: position 362,081,566 of record CM042697.1, read on the forward strand.
GTGTTGATTGGTTATGATTGTTTGCTTGTTTGTGATATTGATTGCTTCATATAGTTATGGGTAGAAATACTTCTCTTAGTCCTCTTCTATCTATACTCATCTATACTATCCCAAACAGATGCCGCCTCGTCGTTAACCCACTGGGATGGAGAGGTTGATAGCAGCACAGACACAACTATCACAAGTGGTGACTCAATTCATAGCAAACAACAACAACCCAACCCAAGTGGATGCACTCACTAGGTTCCTAAAACTGAGGCCTGCAAAATTCTCAAGCGCACCTGAGCCTATGATAGCACTTGATTGGCTTCGCTCAGTGAATAAGGACTTAGTAACAGTTGGATGCACTGATGAAGAGAAAGAGAGATTTGCTGCTCACTTATTTGAAGGACAAGCAGCTACATTGTGGGATATTTTCCAGATTACCCACCCCATTGATACAGTCACATGGGAGATGTTTGAGGAATGATTCAAGACAAACCATGTCTCGTCTGGAGTTATGAGCTTGAAGAGAAAGGAATTCCGTGACCTGCGCCAGCACAATCACACAGTGTCGGAGTACATAGAGGAATTCACCAATTTGTCTCGCTATGCCCCGGAGGATGTTGACACTGATGAAAAAAGGAAAGAGATTTGGATGGGTGAGTGATGAGCTTTCTGTTCAGCTGTCAGTAGTTTACACTCCCACCTTCCAGGATCTGATGGACAAAGCAAGAATTCTTGAAGAGAAACAAAGTCAAGTTGAGAAGCGCAAGAGAAAGCACCAGAACAACAAGGACAACTCAAGACCGCATCGGAAGTTTTGTGCTCTCCATGATGGGAATGTAGGTTCTGAATATCACATACATGAAGGCAATGGATACGACGACCATGATGGTAATGGACATCAGCACCGCGAAGGAAATGGACGCCACCATAATGTCCACATGAGTCACAACCACAATTTTCAAGGAGGGAATGATCACAACCATGAAGACAACAATGTTGTGGTGCACAACACCAATCTCTTTAGGAAGGATATAAGCAAGGTTGGATGTTTCAAATGCAAGCAAAAGGGACACTATTCAAGAGACTGCCCTGAGAAGAAGAAGAATAAGATTGATGGCTACAAGCCAAACCCATTTCAGAAGGGACATATTAATCATATTAGTATGGATGAAGTTCAAGGAGACCCTGATGCCGTGATTGGTACGTTCCGGCTCAATACCTTTCTAGCACGCTGTCACATCCCAAAATTTTCCAAATTTTGAAATGTGAAAAATAAATAAACAAAATAAAATTTTGTTGAAATTTAGGGTGAGAAGAAACTTTTTGATTCCAATTGGAAACATCAAAACCTATTTTGGTCAAATAAAATCCTAAAGGGATTTAAAAAGATAAAAAAATAATAAATAAAGTTATAATAGTTGGTTTTACTATTTTTGGATCTTTTAATAAAAGATTTGGTTTTCAAAAGAAAAGGTAGAATTATAAATAAGGATTATTTTATAGAGCCAAATTAAATATTGGCCAAGCTTTTGAAATAAAATATTTCTATTTGATAAAAAAGAGCAAAGGTTTATTTAAATAAAATAATGAGGATTTATTAATATCCAATTTTATTTAAGTAAAGGCTTTTCCATTTTAAATAAACACTAAAACTTGTTAATTCATTCTAAATAAGTTTTCCAAGTGTTTTATTTATTCAAATAAAACCTACTAAAATGGTTTTGATATTATTTAGATTTCAAAAAGAGTTTTTAAAATAAATTAAATCCTATTTGAATTAATGACTAAGATCTATTTATTTAATTATTAATGGATCCTAAAAAGAATAAAATTATTTTGTTTTGGACTTTGATTTGTGTTGTTAAACAGGACTAAAAATTATACAAAGTTTGGTGGTGGTTTGATTTGAATTGGTGTTTGAATTTTTTGTTTGAAAATCAAAACAGAAATTCAAATAGAAAAGGGAAAAAGCTTCAGTATAAAAAAAAAGAAACAAACTGACCCAACCCAATAGGCCCAGCAGCCTAGCAGCGCAGCCCACTCCTTCTCTCCCGCGAAAAACACTTCGCACCAGAATCCTTACCCGCAGAGTGACAGACAGGCAGGCCCCATCTCCCTCTCTCTCTCACCGCCAAGACCCCCACACCAAAGACGTCATCGCTCTCATGACCGTTCTTCCCCTGCCGTTGCTGCCGATTGAATGCGGCAATCAATTCGCGTTAATGGCGGGCTTAATTCCACTAGCGACCATGCTCTCTTAAGCACCTCTCCCTCCTCGCCATTTTGCCGAAACCTCACCGACCAGGGAGCGGCCACCTGCTTGCCTCATTGCTGCTGCTGCTTTGCAGCTTCGTCCGTGACTCCGGAATTCCGGCCGGCCTCTCTCCTCCCCTCTCCCTGCTCTTGCTCCCCGCCCACCTCGCCTGGCGCCTGTGTGCTCCATTCACTGCGCGCTTCCAAAGCGTCGGCTCCATCGTCACAAGCACCGCCGCGTCTGTCCCTTCTCCGGCGACCTCCCCCTGGTAAGCTCAGACCGCCCCAGCACCTCTCAGTGATGCTACCTTACTCGCGACCCTCGTGCGCACCTAACCGTGCCTCTACTTTGTCTTAGCGCGGTCCTAAACGACGCCAGCGAAGACAACCCGAGAGCACCGCCGCCCGCAGCAACTCTGACGAGTGATTACTCCTGTCCCTGTGCGCCCCTTGCCTCCTCGCGACCACGTTGAGCATCGCCATGATCCCCTGAGCACGGTGAGCTGTTTTCCTCCTTCCTTTGCTTCCTGTATCACCGGAACCGCCGTTAGCCGAGCATCGCCGCCGCGCGCTGCCGTCGAGCGCCGCCCAACCATGGTCAAAGGCACCGTGTCCGTTAGATCAGGATCCGTTGGCTGAGATTAGAACTAGACGAAGGGGTACGAGTTGATCAGCGCCGTGCGATTTAAGTAGATCCTGCGGTCCAGAGAGCTCAATCCGCACGAAGCGGTACCGTCCAATAGAAACGCGCCACGTGGGCATGGTTTAGTTTAAAACAGAATTTTGAATCTGATTGATATGCAAACTTGTAAAACTCATAACTTTAAATTTACACGTCCAAATTTTGCAAATTTTATATCAATAGAATCAGTAGAACAAGTACTTTGCAACAATGCATTTTGTTTAATGATTTGCTTCTGTAAAATTGGTTGAAATTGCAGAAACATGTGTAGGCTTATTATGAATATAAAAATTGTTCTAGGTATAATTTTAATGTGAAATCTTTGCAAAATGGATTGTTGTGAACCTACTGACCCTAGGAACCAACTTATGGATTTAAAAATGTATTTTGTGAAGTTAGGGAATAAATAATTGAATTAGCTCATTTCTAGTCAAATAAAAATATTTATTTTATTTTAGAAATGATTTTTGAGTAAAATCTTTGGGAAATGATTTGATTCAAACCTCCTGACCCTAAACACCAAGTTTTGTGAATTAACAACTTATTTGATGAACAATATAAATTTTTTGCTTTGCTAAAAGCATTTTCAACCACATAAAATATGGATTTGATTTAGAAATGGTTTATAGATAAAACCTTTTGCAAATGGTTTTACCACTTTAGTAAATGATTACTTTGAACCTTATAATGTTTAGAGCCTAGTAGAAACCACTTTTGCAAGTAAAACTATCTTTTGCATGCTTGCATGCATGACCTTGCTTCTATTATTTTATGTGTGATAAATTGGTTGGAATGCTAGTTGAATTTGTGTTTGCTTGATTGTATTGTAGTGGAATTAGAAGAGTGTGATAATTGCAAGATCAAGAAGTGAACCAACATTCTCTACTAAAAAGGCAAGTGACACTATCATTCATGTCCTACTATTTTCATTACACTTAGTGGATTTTGTAACATGCATGGAAAGGTTTACTATATTTTATGCTATGCTAAATCCTAATAGGATACCCTTATATATTCCTTAGTTAAAACATTGTAGTTTTAGTATGCTTAGCCCAGCTATATATTTGGGATGGGATACATGTTATGAATTATATGAAGAGTTGAAAAGATATATGTTTTATATAATAAAACAAGTACTCAATGAACCACCTGGGTGGACAAGGATACTCAAGGTTGGACAAGGTGGCAACAAAAGGAACCATGTTTATATGGCCATATCTTTTTGTATGTGCACCAGAAGCAAACCACCCAGGAACTTAGAGATTGAACATGTTTCTCGTATAGTGGCTTCCGTGTACAGCCACATGCTAAATGGGCTCTGGCTTAGTCAACTACATAGTGGAAGACCCATGCATTGGCATCTTCAGGTTAACTAGAATTGTGTAAGGGAACTTGAAACCCTACATTGGTGCCTGGATGACAAGCTAGCATTGTGTATTGGGAGGACTTGTATGGAAAGACTTTGTCACATTCTCAATCTTCCAGTACTCCATCTTGGTGAGTACTTATCCAGCGGCCACTGGTGGCATCAAGATGAGATTGTGTCATGTGGGTAAAGTGTACAACTTCTGCAGAAGATCAAATTCTAAGTACTTAGACGTGTCCCCAGTTATGGACAACACTGAGCAACTAAGGCCTGAAGCTATGGAAGATCTCGACATTCCAATTTCTCAAAGTAAAACTTGATGGTGACAACAAGGGATTCGAAGCACTTGGAGTTTTCCAAGAAGTTCAGAAAGATTTGACAAAAGATCAAAACTATTTTGAAAAGATAGGATAAAACTATATTGCTTTCTGCAAATGAGCCTAAACCCTACTTAGCCAAATATGCATGTAAATGATATGATCCACTTAATTCTACATAGTAGTGAAGCTTACCAATACAATTCAAATGTATTGACCCTTGTGGCTGCAACTTATTATGTTGCAGGTTTGTTTGATGTTAGTGAAGTTTGTTGAATAGGATTACAAGTCTACAACCAACATGTTTGCCTATGGCACTTTGAAGATGAAGGACCCCATGCTTTATAGATATTCTGCTGCAATGTAATGTGATAGCCAAATGAGCTGTGTAAGATGTAATGAATTATTTTATTCCTGATTATAAAGTTGTATTATGACCTTTGTTTCTTGATATTACATCTTAACTGTGGATGCTAGCTATTGATCCAGGGACTAGCATTGTAAACACAGGGATCTCTACCTTATTAAAGGTTGGGAACCTTACACACGCGTTCTATTTGATGATGGAGCATCACATTCGTTCATATCAAGGGAATTTGTGGATAGAAACAGAATTCCAACTGAAACCATTAACAAGCCCATCAAAATAAGCTCTCCTAGTGGAGAAGAGGTAGCAGCTTTTGGATGTCATCAACTGAACCTAAGGATTGGAGTACACAACTTTCCCACAAGCTTGAATGTGTTGCAATCACAAGGCTTGGATGTCACTCTAGGCAAGGATTGGATGTCTAAGTATGAAGGCCACATAGATCATGCACGACGAGCAATTTCACTCACAACCCAAGAGGGAAGAAGAATTAGATATAGCACAATAACTGAAGTTGGAGAGGCCAGCTTGAATTCTCTTAAGGGGGTTAGCTCAGAAGGCTTATCCATGGTGAAGAAGAGCTACACCGGACAAGGGGATATCCTATGCCTATTTGCTAGCCATTCCGAATCTCGGGGACGAGATTCATCTTAAGGGGGTTAGTCTTTCACATCCCAAGATTTTGGAAATTGGGACTAGAAAAAAAATTGCATTTGCATGACATTTATCAGTATTGCATTGCATATTTACATTAAGAAAAAATTCCTAAATAGAAATAAAGGACTAAAACCCGAAATAGTATATGCCACTTTGTTCCTAAAAGGACTTAAATTGTCTTTATAAAAACCTACTATTGCTAAGGCAGTGATTATTGCTAAATTATAGCCTAAAAGGATCCAATAAATATTACAAAATTTTAGAAACAAAATAGAGCTCATTTGGAGCTATTATGAAAAAGTTATGGAATAAATACAAACAAATAAATATATAGATAAAATGAAATATACAAGGATTTATAAATCCATTACTTGTAAACTAGTAAAAATATTACAAATATGATCCTACAATGATCTATTCGATTTTAGAAAAATTTAGAAACAAGAATCATATCATTTGGAGTTCGTATGCAAAAGATATAGAGTAAATACCAAAATAGAAAAGGAAAAGAAAAAAAACTAACTGGGCCGGCCGAGCCAGCCGGCGGCCCAGCAAGGACGAACCAGCCAGCCACGCGCATAAAGAGAAGGCATCCATGCCTTGTTTGCTTTAATTTCCGTGCAAATCAGTTTTTCTCAAACCTATCTCTATTCAAACTCTTATAACTATTAATCTACAACTCCAAATCGACTTCCGTTTGTTTCTACTTGTTACCTATTCCAAGACCTATCTCTCCACCATCCTAAACCTCCATATAAACCCGTGGAGCCACAGCTGTATGAGTTTCCCTTCTCGAAATCCCGACTCTACACATGCCCAAATCTTATTTTGCTTATTAACTCATCTAGACTTTGTCGTTTTCCTTCGACCAAAAAAGGAAAGTTGTAGATCTCGTCGAAATCTTTCAATCCTTACCTCTATTCATCCACCACAGTCACAGAATTTCGCATCACAACATTTTAGATATGACGGTGTAAATCCAAGATGTACTCGCGCTCGTTTCTTCAAATCCAAATTCCTTTGGTGAGAAGGTAGGAATAATGATTTCCCACAACTTTTATGTTGTAAGTTTTTCAATTTGACCTACGGATTTGTCTCTCTAACACAGATCTATTTCTTGTCTATTCTGAGCCAAAATCGGGTCAATCTCCTCTCCTAGCCACTAGATCTCATCCCAACGGCCAGGATTAGATCGGTTCCGCAAAGGGGTACGAGCCAACCAGATCTCGCCACGTGTCAACGTCAGGTCAGCCCGCGTCCCAGTCAGCATACAATATTCCCAGGGAATATTCCCTGTAGATTTGAAATTGAATTTAATTTGCAGAAAATTGTGTAAATTTGCAAAAATCATATAAAAAGATTCGTAGATCCAAAAATAGAAAATAATATATCAATGGATTCAGAAAAACGTGTAGAATATTAATATGGCATTAGATCCAACCTTAACAGTATTCATTTACTATAGTAATTTAATTAGTTTTAATGGTCTTTTAGGTTAATAAATTCATAGGAAATTATCTGTAACTCCGAAAAATATGAACAATATATCAAATTGAATCTACTATAATGTAGATTAATAATATCTGGTTGGATCCAACATTTGCGGATTATTTACCCCGTAGTGATTTAATTAGTTTTAATGGCTTTAGAAATCATTAAATTCATTGTAAATTATTTGCATATCACAAAAATATAAATGATATACCGATGGAAAGCTGGTTCCATGTAGATCATCAATACGTATTTGGTTCAGGCAAATACTGTAAGGTTATTCTGTAGATATTTAAACAAGCTAATGCCCATTTTTGAGTAATAAATTCATAAGAAAATAAATACTATTCAGAAAATTGCAAATAATATGTCCCTGGAATCACAAGAAAGAGTAGAACCAGTTTCTGAATTAAAATTATAGGTGTACGGTACGTAAAATGTTAGGAGCATTATAATACATTCTGTAGTATTTTAATTATTTAAAAATATCTATAACTCCAATTAGGGTGAATCCAACGCCTACTGATTCGTATTAACGTCCTCTATCCACTAAACCCAAGAAACAAATTTAATTTGACAGTTAGAACAGGCGTTACGACAGAACTATTAAAAACCATATATTGGCAAGTAATTATTAATAACAAGTACTCCATTGCATTAATTGGCCTCTTGCATGCATCATATACTTCAGTATTGTTTAGAGAACTAAAGTAACAACCATTGTGACATATTAAATTGGCATGCATGCATTTGTTCATCATTATTTTGTTGTATTGTGCATAATTGCATTGTTTTGAATGGTGTGTTTGTTGTGCACTTGTTTTGATCGATAGATTGCGAGGAGTGCAACATTTGTGATTGTGACGAGTGCAATCTTCTCTATTGTGAGGATTATTTGATCGACTACATCTTCTACAACAAAGGCAAGTAGAGCTATCATAAATGTCCTATTATTTTTCTAATGCATGTAGTGTGATTTTTAGTAGTAATGCATGTGTAGGTGTTTTACTACTATGCTATGCTATGACACCCAGGCATGATTGCCATATCTCTATGACTTGATTCCTTTGAGTCATCGTATTGTAGTTGCTTAGCCATGCTTATTAGATGCGCAAAAGAGAATTCATGATTGATTATGTTATGAAAAAGTTATGTTTTGTTATAATGAAAACAACTGGATTTTAATGAATCTCCTGGGTGTGATGGATTGATGTTTTTGGATGGTTTATTGCGGAAATCACACCTAGGTTTCAGAGATTGGACAGGTTTCTTGTGTAGTAGCTTCCAGTACAACCGCATGTCATTATTTGTCTTGACTAAGTAAGTTGTGGGAACCTAACCCGACGTGACTAGCAGATGTAGGTTGGTATGGTCTGTCCTGAGGGCTCAGGGTTCTGCTTCTGAAAGGTTTCGTCTTGGTTTTCTCCCTACCATGGCATAAAATGAGTGTAATGGTAAGAGCGGGTTGACTGGGTCGTGTGGGTAAAGTGTACAACCCCTGCAGGGTGTCTAAACTAAGTACTTAGTCGTGTCCCTGCTTATGGACAACTGGGCCTGAAACTGTTTGGAAGATCTCACTCATCCCAATTTCTTAATTACTAAAACTTGATGGGTGAACATGGGTTTAGGAGCATACGAAAGCTGAATTGTCTTGTTTCTACATGGGTTTATGCTGGTATGTCCTTAGAAGATTGTTTTTGAAGAAAGAAAAGTATTTTCAAAGTAGGGAAAAGTTGTATTGCTTTTAGCAAATGAGCCTGAATTCCACCTAGCCAAATATGCATGTAGTTGATAGATCCTTTGTACTCATTAGTTCTACTTGCCAATACATTCAAAGTATTGACCATTCGTGGCTGCAACGTTTCATGTTGCAGGTTATATCGTTTCTAAGAGATCGATATAGGTCGCGAGACTCCACTCAACGATTGTTCGCCTGTGGCACATTTGAAGGATGAAGATCTACCTTGTATTTGTTTTCCGCTGTGTACTTGAATAAATAATGTAAATTCTGGATCATATCCATTGTATTTTTGATGCACATTTATGTTTGGTATCATTTTGTACTGTGTTTGCCAGTGAACCGATCCAGGGATTGGCACTATACACATGAACTCAGCCTTATCAGGCGAGGGTGTTACACTCACAAGATCTATACATGAAAGCACAAGGAGGAGATACAACCATCTAGCTACTACATGGACCCGTAGTCCAAGGTGGAACTACTCACGCTTCATACCGGAGGCTGACATGATGAAGAAGAAGGCCACCAGGATGATATCCCCTCTGGCAGGGTGCCGGGAAGAACTTCAGATCCTCCTGATCTAGGGACGATGGTGGCGGCGGCAACAGAAGGTTTCATGGAGTTTTGATCGGGTGCCTATGGTTTCTGCATCGGGGGCTTCTTATAGGCGAAGGGGCGAGCCAAGGGGCCCACCAAGGGGCCCACACCATGCCCAGGCGCGGGCCAGGTTTGGCCGTGCCTAGGGGGGTCTGGCCGCCCTGTGGCGCCCCTCCGTCTCGTCTTCTAGCTTCATGTCACCCACGGTAAAATATTGACTTGGGCTTTTATCCCGTCCAATTATGAGAATATTGATTTTCTGCCTTTCTGGAACCAAAAACAGAAGAAAACAGGCAACTGGCACTATGGCAACTTGTTACTAGGTTAGTTCCAGAAAAGATATAAAAACACCTCAAAGTGCACACAAAGCAAAGCAAAATAGATACTAAACAAGCATGGAGCATCCAAAATTATAGATACGGTTCCGACGTATCACCCCACTGGTCCAGCCTATAGGATAACCGAGCTAATGGACGATGTAGAGTGTCAAAACTATTTTGAAAAAACGATTGGATAGATCTGACTAGGTCTACTTTTATTCCTTACCCCTATGTTTTTCTCTTCTTACCTCTGCGTATTTTGAATCTTCTTCCTTATCTTTTCTTCGAGTTTAGGAAATCTCTTGGTTGGGTTTCCGTCGTACCTTCAGGGTTTTGATTCCTTCCTCTTGTAACGGTGTTTCTTCATTCATTCTTCATGTTATCTAAGGAATTTTCCTCTGTTATACCTTTCAGTGGACCAAAATTCACTAAAAAAATTCTTTGTATCTTCTGGTGTTTTCCAATGCGACGACATCATCTGCGTCCGATCTAATGAAGAGCCTACATAACTCCTTTGTTTCCGGACATCGTTTGTCAAGATCTTTAGTCTGAATTCCGAGAGTTAGTTGCATAATTCTTCTATTCATGTACAAAATAATGGTTTGAGTGTGGGATGGAGTCGCAACCATACAACTACTCTTATCATTCGCTTTTGTATATTGAATCGGTGGACCAATGCAATTCGACTCATTCTACAAAAGTTAGACGTGGTCGTATCTTTTGATACCTCTATCTTCGTCTTTTTTCTCTGGAGTGTCCTCCCAATGAACGTGATCCACGACCCTTGTTGGTGTTGTCGCGGACTTCAAGATGGAGAAAGAACCCTTGTTAGTGGTGTTGCGAGGGTCTACACGAAGTGAGAAGATTCAGATCATCGGTCTTCTTCCCTGTATCATGAGGCATATCTCGAGGGCAAGATCCATTGTTAGTGGTGTCGAATTGTAGCACCCCGGATAAAATCACTACTAGAAATCGTGTGTTATTTTTATTTTATGCATCATCACAAGTGCATGCTCATGTTTCATGACATATTACATTTGAGCATCCTCATGACTGCATGCATTTTTTAACCTAAAACTATTTTTTCCAAAAGCCTGTCTTTGTTTCCTAAATATTCCTTGTCTTAATTTTAAATTATAAAAACTAGGCTCGTCCAAATATTTTATTTTGTCTAAAAACTATTTATAAAATCCTTTTAAAAAAACCTATAATTATTTATAATAAAAATATTTTATTAAACAGATGAGGTAGTGGGCTAGGCCCAAAGGCCTAGCCAGCCAGACTACTACCCCAAACCCCAACCGCAAAACCCTAATCTACCTAACCTAGAACCAACCCTAACACCTACCTAATCCCTGTCACTGCCAATACTCCACCCGACCCCGCTCCTCGTGCGACAACCTTCCTGCACACGACACCACGCCCAACCTCGACAACCACATACCCGTGGACCCACATCCCACACGCTCCCTCTTCCCCACCTGGCCCCACCTGCAGTACACCGTGTCTCCCACCATGGTCTCCTCGCCTCTGTCGCGCCCCATCCCAGCCTCCTCCTCGCGTCTCGATCTTCCTCCGCCGCCGGGCGCCCGTTGGCCCGCTTCGTCGTCACCCTCATCTCCTGTCGCCGACACCAAAGGGGGATCGACCTCAGCCGGGCTGCTGCCTCTGCTCGCCATCCCCGTTGCCTCTGTGACCGGCCCGCTCCTCACGCGCGTCGCATCCTCCTGCTCGCGCCGCTGTGGTCCTGCCTCCTCTGCCTAGCTGTCCCAACCGTGCCGCGAGCCGCCATGAACACCGCCAGTCGCTCCCGTCCTCTCCTCGTCGAGCGCCGCCACTGCGCCTCCTTGCCTGAGCCCGAGCTCCCCGGAGTTGCGGCCCCGCGCCCCTCTCTGCCGCCCTCCCGAGGGCCGCCGCCTCCGGGTCTCCGTCCCGCCACCGACAGGTCGCCACCGGCCCCTTCTACGCCTACAACGGCCGCCACCCACCTCCCTCGCCGGATCCCCTCACCCGCGCCCAGCTCGCCGACCCCGTTGCCTGCGAGCATCTCTGCGTCACCGCCTCTCTGTCCGAAGCGCCCCTCGCCGGCCGAGCCTGGCTTCCTCCCGATCCGGTCTACCTCAACCTCTGCGCGGCTTTGCCCCAACTCGGGCCAGGCGTGCCTCCTTGTGTCTGTATTGTCGCGATGTTCCTGGAGCTGTGGTGGAGACGTGGTGATGGAAACGTGAAGGGATGCAGATGGTACTGTCATAGTTGTGACACGCGTGTAACCGAGTCCGACACCGACCAAGTTGTACGACAAGCACTCCGCTCGAGAACCGCACCAACCGAAGAACTTGCCGGTGCCAATTCAAGATCGTCGTCAAAGGGTGAAGCTAAACCCGGAAGTCATCAAGATGGAACGCCGAGAACACCTGTCGGACCCGGTTGTCACCTCGAGATCTCCGTTACAGACCGCGAGACCGTTCCGGGAGCCGAAGATCGAACCCAGCTCATTCTCCTCCCTCGTCGAAGACCGGACCTTGAAGATCGAGCCAATCGATGAACCTCGGAACCCCAAGATTGCCAGTGTGACCCCTTTTTCAAGATTCCTATTTTGATGAATATAATATACCTTGTTTCATATTAAAGTTTTCATACTTGCATACGTATTTTATGGTGATTCACGTCATGATTAAATATGAAGACTATATGTGGGCTAATCTAGTTTTATATTGCCTCCGTCAAATTTGTATAGCGAACCACCATGTATTGCCTTGTTAATGCAACATATAAATTGCGGGAAATCTACACAATATAAACCACTTAATTAATTATCAGAACCCTGGTTCCGCTTAATATTGCCTAGTTGTATCACACCGTTGTCATGTCATGTATCACACATGCATCATGCTCGATCATATGTAGTAGTATTAAATAGTGCATCCGTGTTTCTTCTAGTGTTTTGCTTCTTCACGGATTAGACCGATGACTTGATACGAGTGTCGATTCGATCTCCGGTGAACCTTCGGCAATGTTTCTCAGACGAGCATTCTCTCTCTTTCTACCTATTTTGCATTTATATTTTTTACTTCCCTCTGTTGATCTATTGATATCTGTGTTGCGATGTTTTAGTTTCCGTACACATGTTATATTACTTGCAACTTATATAGCCATGAACACCGCCTATTACCTATTGTTTGATAGATAGTCGGTCTTGCGAGTCGTAGTTGCTCGCTCAGGTGTTGCTTCGCGTTGTCGATGTTCCACCAATGTTGGGGGTTGACACATGCTTAGTGGAATTGATCATGGATTTAATTACAACTTGTTAAATAAAAGTTGGAAGTAGATATAATTAATGCAGAGGCACATGTGGATAATACTCCCTCCGTCCCGGTTTAAATGACACAATTTGCAAACCATGCATATCTCTGTAATTACTCCTGTGTGAAAACAATAAAATCCTTACATGCGCATGTGTGAACAAATGTGAACGCTTTGTTAGATCTTTTTCTCCTCATGCATGTTCTTCTCCACACTATTAAATAGACCAATTAGAGGACACCTAGGGCCCAGAGAATTATAAATTGTGTCCTTAAACCGGGACAGAGGGAGTAGTTGAGATCTGGTTATTATCCCGCCCCCCTGTGTTCACCTAGGACCCGAGTTCTTGATACCTATCCCGAGACGAGCGTGCTAACCACATGTGGGATAAATGAAAACCCCTATAGGCTTATTACCTAATTTCAAAGTACTGTTCTTGGAGCCACAAACCAGTATGAGTATGTTTTGTGGCAGTATCAGGTTGGTTCCGAATAGATCTTTCTTATCCTTATCCGATAGCCGACAGTTGTATTGAGTCTCTATAGGTTATTTAGCACATGCTTTGCTACCACTTCAGTCCACCATACCTATGTAGGCGAGAGTCGCCAAATTCTAAGTCTCGCCGTGTACTGGGCTCAGTACTGACCGCTCTGTTTTTCATTTGCCCTTTGTCGGCACCCCTTTTGTTTAGTAGGTTTGAGTTTGACATAGTTAGAAGGGTTATCCTTCCGACTTGGCCTAGGCAGGGTTATGGACGCTATTGATTATTCTTCAGGGCTCTTAGCTCAATTTGCATCTTATCCGTACTCGGATGTGTATCGATTTCAAGGTGATTGTATATTTGTACGGTATATCGGTATTCTTGACTCATAGAGTCGTGTTGTATATAACTGTTCCATGAGTTTCTTTGAGGACTAATGTGTAATGATATTATTTTATTTTCCACCCACACGAAAGTGCTTGGTGGGCACCTTTGAATCGTTTCTATGCGGGTTTGGCGAAAATCGCTAAAACTTGCATAGGGATAATTCAAGGGTGTTACATGCTCTCTACGTGTCACGCAGTTTAGCAGTCCGTCGGCTCTCCAAAAGACGCATCCTTTCAGCTCATGTTCGTCGGGTGTGTTCACGAGACCGTCACACGCGAATGGCAATGGGAGAAAGCTAAGAGAGGAGGCGGAGGTGGAATAAGAGAGAAACTATCTAGCACACTACGTGGAGATAAAATATGAGAGGGTTCTTATACATAGCTGAACTAGCCATGGCGCAAAACTGCACGATATCGCCACGAGAATCCACTGACGCCTAGGATCTACACTATCAGCTCGGCTATTAGCGGGCCCCATATTACAATCTAGACGCGAAACCCCTGGATGAGTGCGATGTACGCTGCCAGCTCGTCTATGAACGGGACCCGCTGTACGATCTCACCACGAGAACCCGTGGACGTCTACGGTCTACGCCGCTAGCTGGCTCTATGCCCGCGAGAATACGGATTGTCAACGGTTGATCAATGGGTTTATGGCACCAAGTCGGCATGTTGCGGACCCTATGTCCACGAGAAACAGCGTCCGATATGAGCTAACGACACCACGCGGTTCTCAACGAGCCCCATGATAACAAGAGTCCGCATCAGGCATGGGTTCACGGCGCCATGTCAGCTCTGGGCGGGCCCCACCACCCGGCGAGTGCGGAGGCATGTGACGTCGGCAACGCCTCTCACAGAGCGAGGTCATGCCCGCGTACGCTGATGGTCCACCGTCCGGTGATGCGGGGTAGGACTTCTGCGGTAGGAAATCTTCCGCACTGGCCCGCAGCGGATCCCGCCTCCCGAAAGAGTAGGACTCTGTGGCAACAACGTCGCGTGTCCTTTCTGGCGTCCAACCCACGTCCGAAAAGAATCGAGACGATGTGGATATCAGTTTGGGCCAAAACATTCTAGCGCTATTATTTACTCTAACTTTCTTGGGGAGTTTGAATTGAGAAAATTCTCTTTATTCCTTTTGCATATATTACCACGTAAGGGGTTCTTTCCGGCGAGTAGATGAGACCTCCTACCCTATTATTTGGAACTTTAAAAATTGTTCACATAAATCTGTGTCACATGCCCATTTCAAAAATAATAATATGTGCCACGTACAGGTAAAATATTCATGGTTTTCAATTGAATGGAAATAAGGACAGTTTCACAAACCTACTATTTGTGAAATATATTTGTTAATTTTCTCTATAATATGGTAAAATAAGGTTATATATGCATGGTTTTAAATATTAATGTTGTTCTTTAATGTTTTGAGCAGCAAACATACTGGACCTATATAGCAATATCTTTGTTAGTTTTCTCTGTAATATGCTTGCAGTTTTTGCATTTTTTCTGGTGGTCCACTTTGTTGACGCTTTTGGCTGCGTGCATATGGATCAAGGTGGTGTCAATTTGAGTGGGGCAACAGTGGTATAAAGAGCAAATGAATTGGTTAGTAATTCTGTCGAAACTGATTATTTACTTTTTTGATTTGCATAATATTTGTTTGACTGAATTAGTGTTCATGTCACCAATTTCATTCTGAAGCATGTATGTCTACCAGGAACGTTTTTGGTTTTTGTTACATGTCCAAATATGCAAATCAATCTCACTTTTGGTTGAGTCATCCATATGAATTTTTATTTCACCATCAGATCGCATAGTCCTTGCCTTCATTGTATTCGGACATAATATCACTTTGGCCACCCAAGAAGTAGTTAGACATTACTACATATATGAAAGTGAACTGTTTCAGCCATCATTTAGCGATGCCAAATCAGCCTTTGATACTGTAGATCCCATCTACAGTACCCGAACATTTTTTTCCCGTAGCTCTGGTTACGCTTCTCCTTTTTTTTCTTTTTTTTCCTCCCATTAATTCCGCACAATCGGTGTTTCCAGATAACTCTCCAGACACCCGTTTGACCGAACAATGGAGAGAGACTGCTCTTCTCCCACGACACTCCCTCCCCACCGCCCCCACCTTCTACTCACCTGGCCTAGGGCCTCCCCCTCCGCCTCCTCCACTCCCACCTCAGCAGCCGCCAACGGCAGAACCAAGGGAATGGAACCGAGAAGCACGATTTGGTCCCCGTGCTGCTGCACGAAGTGGGCGACGCGGCAGTGGAGGTGGTGGCGCGAGACGGGAGGTTGGCTTCGCCGGAGCGCGTCCAGCGCAAGGCGTGGTGGACCCCCTTCTCTCTTTCCCACAGGATTCCTCCCTGCCCTAGAGCCTAGATCCTCCCATTTAGACATTTGATTTGGGGATTTCAGCGTCTCTCCTCCTATGATGCAGGCCCCTGACGGAGCTCACTTATTTGTGTATGGTGTTGGAGTTCAGATGCCAACTTCCTATTCTATTCAGGGGGAAGTTGTGGTTTTCTCCGATGGCGTTGTCTGCGTTTCATACTGGTGCTACCGCTATGGTCGTTTCGTGAAGGTCTCCTTGCACCGGACTGTGACGGCGGCTTCCTCGAGCAAGTCCACAGCCAAGCTAGCCACAACGAGCGACTCGACCGTGCCAGCTGATGGTGTCCTCAATGTTGTCCCACTCACACCGTAAGGGAGCCGCCGACGGTGGCATCGACCGTGGACCTTCGATCAATTCGTCGGGCACCTACACAACGCTGAGTACCATCACTGATATGCCGTTTTGCGCCATGGGTTTGAGCACAACGCTCCCTGGCTCGGACTAGGACAAGCTCGGCGGCGTGCAACCCTTCCTTTCGCTCAAGGCATCGTGGAGTCAGGTGCACTCATCCTTGATGACCAGCTTGCTGCCTCCACCTAGGATTGGTGTTTCCCCAACCTCAGGTACTCGGTTGTTCACCCTTCCTTCCCTTTCTCATTGTATAAATTCTATTATAGCCTTTGTAGGATAATGATACCAACAAATCATTGTAGATCCATCATTTACCTCTAAAGCATGGAGGAGAATCTTACCTTATTTTGGCCGGCATGGGCACTTTCTTTAATCTTGCGTTTAGTCATTCACAATAACCACATCACACAACTTAAAACCCAATCATTGGATCACTAAATGAATCTGAGCAGAAGGATTCGGTGCCACGGAAGTCGGGGAGGACGAACGACCGTTGTGGTATGGCATGGTGAGGTGCCCAAGGAGAGGTTCAACAACTCAATTCCTAAGGAGAGGTTCTTTGTGAAACTCTGAAATGCGCAAGTAAAATATGAACTTTTATGATCTAAATATCAAAATGACTGAACATAAACAGATTCACCCGATATACTATCTCAGTTTATTTTCAAAGTTCAAACCTTTAAGTTGTATGATAAAAAACAATATGAGGAAAACAGTCCTCTCTATATAATTCTCTCATCGTCTAGAGTATTCAACAAACTATTAGGGACGCACTTATTTATTTACTCCCTAACTAAATGCTGGATGACAGATACATGGTTATTGTACAAATTTTAGGCTACATTTGACTTTGGAAAACATGTCTGGTTCCGCTTAATATGAATATCAAGATTCCTTGGACATGTAAATTTCAAGCAGACTGATTTTTAACACGGGTCTTGACCCATGCATGAGAGGAACACTAACAACTGTCTGAACTTAATTCCTGTACACGTATGGTGTTCTACTGATGCAAATTCAGAGAACGCCAATCTGGTAAACCAACACCATACAACACCAACTTTACCCTCTCACTCTCTCCAGAATACTAAATCCACTAATTCAATACAAAGGCTATAATAGAATTTATACAATGAGAAAGGGAAGGAAGGGTGAACAACCGAGTACCTGAGGTTGGGGAAACACCAATCCTAGGTGGAGGCAGCAAGCTGGTCATCAAGGATGAGTGCACCTGACTCCACGATGCCTTGAGCGAAAGGCAGGGTTGCACGCCGCCGAGCTTGTCCTAGTCCGAGCCAGGGAGCGTTGTGCTCAAACCCATGGCGCAAAACGGCATGACAGTGATGGTACTCAGCGTTGTGTAGGTGCCCGACGAATTGATCGAAGGTCCACGGTCGATGCCACCGTCGGCGGCTCCCTTACGGTGTGAGTGGGACAACATTGAGGACACCATCAGCTGGCACGGTCGAGTCGCTCGTTGTGGCTAGCTTGGCTGTGGACCTGCTCGAGGAAGCCGCCGTCACAGTCCGGTGCAAGGAGACCTTCACGAAACGACCATAGCGGTAGCACCAGTATGAAACCCAGACAACGCCATCGGAGAAAACCACAACTTACCCCTGAATAGAATAGGAAGTTGGCATCTGAACTCCAACACCATACACAAATAAGTGAGCTCCGTCAGGGGCCTGCATCATAGGAGGAGAGACGCTGAAATCCCCAAATCAAATGTCTAAATGGGAGGATCTAGGCTCTAGGGCAGGGAGGAATCCTGTGGGAAAGAGAGAAGGGGGTCCACCACGCCTTGCGCTGGACGCGCTCCGGCGAAGCCAACCTCCCGTCTCGCGCCACCACCTCCACTGCCGCGTCGCCCACTTCGTGCAGCAGCACGGGGACCAAATCGTGCTTCTCGGTTCCATTCCCTTGGTTCTGCCGTTGGCGGCTGCTGAGGTGGGAGTGGAGGAGGCGGTGGAGCAGGGGATGCCCCAGGCCAGGTGAGTAGAAGGTGGGGGCGGTGGGGAGGGAGTGTCGTGGGAGAAGAGCAGTCTCTCTCCATTGTTCGGTCAAACGGGTGTCTGGAGAGTTATCTGGAAGCACCGATTGTGCGGAATTAATGGGAGGAAAAAAAAGAAAAAAAGGAGAAGCGTAACCAGAGCTACGGGAAAAAAATGTTCGGGTACTGTAGATGGGATCTACAGTATCAAAGGCTGATTTGGCATCGCTAAATGATGGCTGAAACAGTTCACTTTTATATATGTAGTAATTAGTGGATTTAGTATTCTGGAGAGAGTGAGAGGGTAAAGTTGGTGTTGTATGGTGTTGGTTTACCAGATTGGCGTTCTCTGAATTTGCATCAGTAGAACACCATACGTGTACAGGAATTAAGTTCAGACAGTTGTTAGTGTTCCTCTCATGCATGGGTCAAGACCCGTGTTAAAAATCAGTCTGCTTGAAATTTACATGTCCAAGGAATCTTGATATTCATATTAAGCGGAACCAGACATGTTTTCCAAAGTCAAATGTAGCCTAAAATTTGTACAATAACCATGTATCTGTCATCCAGCATTTAGTTAGGGAGTAAATAAATAAGTGTGTCCCTAATAGTTTGTTGAATACTCTAGACGATGAGAGAATTATATAGAGAGGACTGTTTTCCTCATATTGTTTTTTTATCATACAACTTAAAGGTTTGAACTTTGAAAATAAACTGAGATAGTATATCGGGCGAATCTGTTTATGTTCAGTCATTTTGATATTTAGATCATAAAAGTTCATATTTTACTTGCGCATTTCAGAGTTTCACAAAGAACCTCTCCTTAGGAATTGAGTTGTTGAACCTCTCCTTGGGCACCTCACCATGCCATACCACAACGGTCGTTCGTCCTCCCCGACTTCCGTGGCACCGAATCCTTCTGCTCAGATTCATTTAGCTTGATCCAATGATTGGGTTTTAAGTTGTGTGATGTGGTTATTGTGAATGACTAAACGCAAGATTAAAGAAAGTGCCCATGCCGGCCAAAATAAGGTAAGATTCTCCTCCATGCTTTAGAGGTAAATGATGGATCTGCAATGATTTGTTGGTATCATTATCCTAATTTAGTATTGTGAGCTTCAATTATTTCATGTTCAGGTGATTGCCTTGGACATGCTATTCTTCTAACCAACTTATGAGACTTAAGAATGAAACATGATTGGTATTTGTTTATTCTTCTATTCTATTGCATTAGATTTGAATCATGATGCCAGGTCTTCCACAAATACGTTCGCTCATAGCTTTTAATCTTATACAACCACATCAACTGAATTAAACTTTTATGATCGGACTGCAATCTTTTATTTTGAATTAGTAAATCCTCAAGGAGAAGAACCTGACCAATAGGATTTTAAGTATTGTTTCTAATTTAATATGTTTAAAAGGTACACTTGAACACACCGTCAGTATGTTGGCTTGGCTTCTATGCAAGAAGCTAGCTGTTGTGCTTTTAGTGGAAACCGTAAAATTTTCAACCTGCTGCCACTCATGTGTATGGGATCTTTGATAGTGTTTTTTTATGGAAATTATCTTCTCAATTTATAACTATTTGATGACAGATAGGGATAACTACTTGCCGGTAGTCTGCATTGGCCATTTTTGGATGCAGATATCACGTCAGGATCCAATCTGGACACTTCCTCCTGAGATAGGATGTCGGTAATTATTCTTTGAGCTATTCTTTTTCTCCTCGGTCATATATGGATCAAGTTTTCCTTTGTGGTCAGTTTCTTATTTTTACTTGCTTTATGGTCAGACGCAGGTTCCATCTCTTTTTCAGATTACGTAATCTAGGCAGAAAGCATCTAAGAAAATAACTAGATAAGAGAAGCAAATCTACTATAATACTGTTCCTTAGACTCCTTGAAATACAAAACGGTAGGAAAAATTACAAGGGTTTTTATTCGAGGCATACCAAACTGAGCCTCTAAAAGTACAATGGAGTACCCAAATATACATCAGTAGTATACCTTATTTTTTAAAGATCAATGCTTCCTAAAGTTGTCTAGAGCACATGAGAAAATTCAAGCTAAATACTCATGGTACTATCCCCAATTTTTAAACAGAGTAATCAAATGTGAGAACTTAGGCAAGGACTGTTCCAAACTACACTAGCAATATCTTTGATAGCACATTTCAGGTTATCACCATTTGCACTGACTACTCAATCATATAAGCTAATAATAAATAAAATACACGAACAATAAATAGATCTATGGTGCTTACTTTCCATTGAGTTTTCCCATTTTGGCAACACGTTGCCGAAGTAGTTAATTGCTACATTATATTGTGTATCAGTTAACCAAAGTGGAAAGATAGTTCACCCATTAATTTACCATTTTCTTACTAAATACAGTACAATATGATTCATCGGGTTTTACATACACTGTGCATTCTTAGAAAGTTATACAAATATACCAGATGAGATTGCTATCGAAGTTCCTGAGAATATCTTGGCAGAAAGCTCACCCCCACAGAATGCACCTGTGTCGCTGTTCCTTAACAATGTACTACCTTTCTATTACAGGGAGGTACAAATATAAAAGTGTAGCTATTACATGTCATACTCATGTGGTTTCTCATGCTAAGTGCTATATCTCGCCAAGAATGCTTGATGCCCAAACTATTCAGAAGTTTCCTCGGCAGTAGTCATGCACCCTAAAGCCTGACATTTACTTTGTGGACTTTCAATGTTTGTGTGGGTTCATCAGAGAAAATGTGCATGCTCGGGTATGGGTGAAGCTATTGAACGACAATCCATTCCTACTATATTTTGCTAATGTTCGTCCTTCTATATCTCTGTACGAGATGCTATCTGTGTCATTTGAAGAGTGGATTACTAAAGGAGAAATCGAGATGGTCCGATGGACACCTGAGTATGGCTCAGTCGGTTGTTTGGTTACTCAGTTGGCTGAGCTTATAATAATAGGTCTACCCTGCAACCTAAAATCAGTGCCTATAATCGAATATATCGTGGGTCCTTTTGCCTTGGTATTTTAAACCTTGGTAGTATGGTTACTGCTTGCATATAAATGTATTGTGTGGTGTGTTGCCATCCAAGTCATACCAACTACAAAGTGCATCAGAGTACTTCCCTCATACCTTACACAATTGACTCATATTTCTCCAGAAAGTAAATGTACATGTACATTGTTTGATGTGGCTGTGCATGCTAATGCAATCTTAGACAGTGTGTTTTTACCTAGATGTCTCTGAGGTGAGTTCTTATGAAGTACTCCACTCACTAATCTCTATGAACCTTCTTAATTTACAATAAAAAGCTAATCACTTCAATTCCAATGCAGGAGTGCCTTCAAACAGTGAAAGTTGGCTTCAAGCATCCACAAACGCCGGCTACACATGTTCAACTCTCAGCCTCTCATGGCAATTGATGTAACTATGGATACACTTTATTTAAGGCATACCATTTTGTTGTCAAGTTCTGTGTGCTCTGTTACTACCTGCTTTTATGATATAGCACATCTGGAGCTTCCTTTTTATGCTTTAAAATATGCTATGCTGAAAACGATCCTTAGCTATGTCTACCTTTGTATTCCCTCGTACTATTATAACAAATGTGTAATTGTACACAACATTGCCGAATCGGCGGAGGTACTATAGATACCTACATTCCGACGCATTTGTTGTACCTTTCTTGCCCATTATATCTATCGGTGCTTTCAGGTAACTCTCTCCCGGCACTCCTTGACCGAACAATAGAGAGCGACCTTAGCTAGCTTTACAAGATGCCATGACACCATGTTCTTACATTGACCACATCAGTCACAATCTAGCAATGACTTATTTGACGCAAAGATTGGCAGCACGGGCGCGGCATGCTGCCGCGCCTACTTACCTAGTTAAATACAATGTGAAGGGAATAACATGTTCGAATAGTTATACTTTGTTATTCAACAACAACATGTACCCTGATCTAGCTTAGAAATCCATGTATTGAAGTGTATTTTTTCCGTCTTTATATTTTTACTCTTTCTGAGAAAATAAGGAAAAATATTGAAGTCAAATAATGCGTTCCAGCGATGATCGATGATTTGACATATAGAGAAACATGCGTGGTCTTTTTTATCTCATTTTCACATGCAATCCTAACATATGCCTAAGATTTATGATTTTACATACAATTCAGTATGTTATGCTAACACTACTAGGAAAAACGCTACCAGTAGCGCACCAAATTGGAATTCTATGGCGCATATGGGTGTCGTCACTAAATCCTCGCCACTAAAATTTAAATTATGATGCGCCACAGAAGAATATGCCATATGCGCCACAGAATTTTGTCTCAGGATTTCAAAAAAAATACCAGAATACAGCAGAAATACATAGAAAATATACCAGAATACAGCAATATATCACATAAATGCACAAAACTCACAGGAATACCTAGAAACTCACTGAAATTCATACAAAGTGACAAAATACATCAATATAGAGAGTACAAGTGTTACACACAAGTCATGGGAGAGTACAAGTTCGAAATCACACAATCGCACGAATTCGTGATTGACGCAGATTCGACTGCTCCAGACGAGCCCCCACAGCCTCTATCTCCTGAATGAATTGCAGATGAAACGAGTCGAGCTCCACTCTGCTCAACCTCGGGGACGCTCGCTGGGCATGGGTGGAAGCCAGTAGGTGGACCGCGCTCTGTTGCTCCACGGCCATCAGGCACTGCTCCGAGGTGCTGGTGTCCCTGACCATCAACACCGTCGAGTGTTCCGCCGACGGCAAGTCGGCTGACGCAGCCTGACGCATCTCCGCCACGACATCCGATCTCACCGCTAGGCCCTGCAGCAGTCGCCCACCAGAGTCCCTCTAAGTCAGAAGCGGCCAGCCCCACACCTTGCATCTCTCCGAGATCTCCTCCAAGGCAGCTGCTCGCTGATGCAGAGGCCGCTGCATCGCGTGGACCACCTCAGAGGTCATATTCTGGAAAAATCGCCGTGCGGAACCTCTGTCCTCGCCCAGTAACACCTCTGCAAGCACCAGCAGGGTCTTCGCTCCTTCCCTCTCCGGCACAGCCGGCTGCTGCATCGAATCCCTTTGCCACCTCCAAGGGCACCACTCCACTCCCCCGTACCGAAACAGTAGTCTTGTGATGGGCTGCATGGTGAAACAAGATTTACAAATCAGCCTGCCAGTAACAAGATTATTACCAGGCCATGTTTACAAACCCATAATGCATCAGAGCACATCCTGAAGATTATTACCAGGTTCTTTTATTACCAGGCAAATAAAAATAATGGATCCTAAGCACAAGTGTTAACTGAACAAACAAATAACCTAAACTACTAAGAGGCTCCTATTAATTCACCATTACAAAGAAATTGCTAGCAATATATATGAGCAGTAAAGAGATCCCCATAAGAAAATGCCATAAACATACTTGGTTCATTTTTTCCAGGAATAAGCATACTTGGAAAACTTTGTTAGTTCACAGTTTTGGGTCTCAAATGCAAATAAGGACTGAATCTTGAGTTATCAGAGATTAGCTACAACATCATTGTAAAGGTACCAAGCAAAGAACACAGCTATCTGGTTCAGTACAAACATCAATTGCTCATGCAGAAGTAAAATAAGCCCCAACCAAACACTGCCACCGTTTCAAAATATAAAATGTTTTGGTAGGAGATGCTAAACTAACATACTAAACACTAAGTATGCACTTAGCAACAAGCAGGAAGATCAACGCGAGCTTGCGGCTTAAAGACGGGCCAGAGGTCAGGGCAAACGGAGGATCTGCAGCGGTGGTGAGGCGGGCTTGGTGCAGGGGCGAGCCCGGACGAGCCGAAGGGGAACACGGAGACCTGGGGGCAGGGTTCTGCGAGGTTGTTGGCGAGCAGCAGCTGCACGGTCGACTTCTTGGGGCGCCATGGGCGCTGGCGCAGGTCAGCGGCGCTGGCGCGGGCTCGGGAGGAGGACAGCAGGGGAACGCGAGCGCGGACGAGGAGGGGGACAATACGAAACTCACGGCGGCGAGCTCGGGAGGAGGACAAGACCGAGGCCGGCGAGGAGGCACGAGGCCGCGGCCGAGCAGGAGGACCTGCGGGCGCCAGCATGGGATGGCGGAGCTCGCCGCTCGAGCAGGCGATGTCGGCCGCTGGGCTTCCTAGAGGCGAGCGAGAGGAGGGTGCAAGGGGAGGTGCCTGGCGGCGGCGGGCGGTGTCTGTGGAAGGAGGTGCAGGCGAGGACGATGGCGAGGAATCCTGGTGGCAACGAGATGTTCCTGGTGACGGGAACAGAGAGCGAGGGAAGGGGATCGCGGGGAGGTGGGGGCGTTGCGGTTTGCGTTAATCATACGCGGCCAGAGGTCGGGGCACGACGAAGATGAGGCGAGTAGAGGCAACGGTTGAGCGAACAAGAGGGGGATGGGATGCTAGCGAGCGGCGCCTGGCGGCGGCGGGGTCGAGGCGGCAGCGTTGCATGCGTGCGTTGGGTGGACCGGTGTCAACACCCAGATTTTTAATCCCAGATGCCTGTTATGCCATACATCGCAATCCCAGGATTACCATTTTTGCCAGACATAACAGATTTGGATATCATAGTACATCATCCATTACAAACCATACATAAGGTCTTACACAAATAAGGATCTCATGATCCATTTCTTAATACAACTCAAGCAGCGGAATAACGTAATAATAAAGATAGCGTAGGCGAAGCTCCATCTTCGGGGTCACAGGCAATGCTGACGATGGGAGATGATCCTAGTTGTCGTAACCTTCCTGCGGTCCATCATCCTGATACTCCTCTTCATAGTCTGGCCACGTGAATAGCCAGGGACAAAGCCATGAGTAATCTTTAAGTACTCGCAAACTAATACTAACAAGTTAAGAGTTTTTTTGTTGTTAGGACACTAGGCTCTAGGGTTGTTTTGCAAAAATCCAGATTTACCTCTACTAAGTTCAGAAGCAAAGAAAACTAGTTGAAAGTTTGATAACACCTAAGTGGGAACTTGAATTTCATATCACAACCCTGTTGTGGTCAAGTCAACTTCTCAATTCATTTCACAAGTCCTTTTGAAAATATCTGACAGGGGAATAGTATGGCCACTCCAACTATCCATAACCGCGGACGCGGCTATTCGAATAGTTTGACACTCTGCAGAGATTGTACACTTTCACCACAACATTCGATTCATCCGTCAGGAACAAATCCTGAATTCACCATACTCAGTATGCAGACAATCAATCCTAACCTTTCCATTACACGCCCTAGTATAGGCACCTCTCATGTGAGTTTGGCCTCACAACCATGACCAACTGTCATCTTGGGTACTACACAGGTGGACAATCTTCACAAGGTAGCCTCAACTCAGACCTTGGCCGCGAGGGAACCCATACTAAGGTATATAAATTTCCAGTCAAGCCCTACCCAATTTTCGGGTATTGTGGTTGTACGGTAAAATTGAAATGGTATCGCATCCAGACAACCATCAGTTTTATAAAGGGCTAAGGCTCATGCCTCAACATTTTCATCATCAAAATTATCTGGTGTTCGAAAACACATGTCAAAACATTTTAGTAGAATGACTCATCATTCTAAGGTTTTCATAACCATTTCCACCAAGTGTTCCCATCTAAAGTTGACCAAGTTTTATGCTTAGCACTAGCATCTACAAGTGGGGGTAAGTACTAATGAGGGGTGGTAAGTAAGTGGAGATTAGTTAAGTTCAATCTCATGCCTTAGGATGACATCAAGATTATCTACTTAGGCCAAATTTAATGCTCTTTATGCAACCTTCAATTATCTTTCTAGAATCTACAAGTTACTTAAGTAATCCCTAAGAAAAGCTTTGATAAAGAAATAAAGTATAATGCTGGTAAGTAAAACTAGGATTGGGTTGTCAAGTGGGTATGATCACATATGCATAAGGCATATATTTGGCATGGTAACAAGCAAGTAGTAGCTTGCATAATTGCAAGTATAAGCTTGCTAAAGTATGGTATCGTGCAAGTGTTAGCTTGCCTTGTGCAGAGTAGTGGTTGAAGTTCTCCTCGGCTTCTTCCTCGTAGTATCCTCCTTCCTCCTCGTATCCTTGGTCGGTACTAGCGTCTATAAATAAATACGAGGTACACAATCACCAAACAATACTTAACTATTTTCAATCATCACACAAAGGTGTATTATAGATGATCTAGCATCATCACCTATCATTACAAGATTAAAGCATTTGTCTTATTTATTTTAATGTGAGAAAAGTAATTTCTACTCATTGAAAAACTACTTAAGTTTTAATATTCTCCAACTTAAACATGGGATCATGTTGACACATGTCATCACCACATATTTTCAGTACATGGGAATGTGATTTAAAGTGGTGTCACAATTTAATAAGGTTTAACCTTTTTATTTTAAATAAATAAAGTGACTAGAAATGCCTATGTGGCATTCTTTTATTACTTGAACATTATTTCTGTAAGTAAACCCATATGTTTGTATATATTCTGAAAGGTACGATCAAATGTGATTTTTGAGAGTTGGAATCAATTCAAAATCTCTTATGGTTGAATATTGAAAAATGTTTGAATGCAGAAAAGCTTCTGACTTGTTATTTTTACCAAGGTTGATCTACAGATCCAAATGATTTGAATCTAACGGGCTTAGATTAAGCATTTCAATACCTTTCTAACAAAATTGGTTTCATGCAATTTGGTTCATTGGATCAAGCTGGGTTGCTTTTTGAATCTATGTACAGAACTGTGTTTGAATTAAAATATAAAAATCTAAATTCAAACGGTTGGGTCGCGCGGGAGAGGTTAATGGGCCGGCCTAGTGTCACTCCGCAGCGCGGGGCTCAGCTGACAGGGGGGTCTACCAGTCAGTGGCTCATAATGCGCGAAGCGGTACGGGGCTATGTGGGTCGTTGGATTAGAAGGGAGATCGACAGCTGGGGATCGTCGTCGACGATGAACCTGTCACCGGCGAGCTCGAACCATAGCGGCTCAGTGAGGGTGCATAGGGGGTACCAGGGCTCCAGCGACAACGGTGAGGCGGGCAAACGAACGAGTGGTCAACGGCGAGCTCAGGGGCGGTCGAGGCAGCTACGGGGGTGGTCACAATCAGCGGCCCCCTTCTCCTCCAAAGGCGGCCCGCTCTGGTGCAATTCCGGCTAGCTGCTGCTCTTCGTGCTCCGGCTAGAGGGTGGAACGATCATTGAGGTGAGGGGAGTGTTACATGGTTATACCCCACGGGTACATGATCTCAGCATACCTGGTCCAGCCTAAGGAAGGCCCACGGCAATTATACGCCGACCCATGAAGATTTTCGGGTGGCCAAGGCCCGTGACGCTTTCGGATCCTTGGAGAGCAAGACTAGAGTAGATAGGAAATTCAAAGGGGTAAAACCCTAGAACCTGTAACCGACTAGGTCTATGCCCGGGACCTGCCTGAGTCTATATAAAGGCTAGGAGGGCACGACCTAGATCTCCTCCTCATACTTTCGCATACACACCTCCACGCCAGATTGCATCTGTGCACTCCTGTAACCTTCGGTTCCGCCGTAATAAAGAGCAGACAAGCAGGAGTAGGGTTTTCCCTCCGGGGGCCTGAACCTGGGTAAAACCTTGTGTCCCCGTGTTGCTTGTTTTCTAACCGTTCCGCGATCTCCAGCATCCCCATCTTCTCCAAAACCCAAGTCCATAACAATGGGCATTGATGAGATCGAACCTCGTCAATTGGCACCGTTTGTGGGAACTGGGGACGCTGATTGTGCGATCGTGACGGTCCCAACCCGATCGATCTAAAACTCTGTGGCGACGGAGAGTAACCTCCTCTTCGGCGCTTTCGACTTCACTGCCCACTCACCGGCCACCATGAAGGACTTCGAGCCCGTAGGCGACGGACTCGAAATCCTGTTCGGGAGCTTCTGCTTCCAGGTGGGGCAAACTGGCACCCTCCACCTCCCTGAGTGGGTGCCCCTACCATCAATTAGGCCCGCTTAATGGACCCCACACCCTGTGCTACGCACAACATCATCAATAGATGATTCCTACGACAGCAACAGCTGCAACTCCGATCTGTGCGATCCGCCATCGGATGAAGGGACCTACGGTTCCGGATCTGAAAGCTGCGGCAGCAGCAGACCAATCTACGAACGCTACCAATGCGCTGTAGTCATCCAGAGCGACATGGACCAGCAGGCGCCCAACCCGCCGCCTAACCCGCCAGATCGAAATGGCGGGAACAGAACAAGCCAGTCCCCCCACCCGAAGGGCACAACAACGGCCATGTCATCCGCCTTAGCAAAGAAGGATGGGCCCAGGCACGCAATGCCGTGGCGGGCAACATAGTCCTGCCTGCATACTCCTCCCGGGATCTGCTGATGGCCTACCATCTGCTCCTGATCGAGGAGCACAAGAAGCAGGTCAAGATGCAAGAGGTGCTTGGCAAACGCAAGCAAGCAGCCTCAGAGTTCAGCGCGCGACGAGCCGCGCTCTCCGCCATGGGCATCGGCTCCAGCTCGAACGGCAACCAAGGCAACAAGCACCGCTCTAGGATGGAGAACATGGATCCCAAGGAGCGCCGTTAGGTGACCCAAACCCTCCACACATCCTTCATGGAGATGGACGCCGATGACAACGTCATCCCGAAAACGCCGCAGGCTGCGATCATGGCAGCCACTGCGTACCTCGCGGCCCACCCACCTCCGGAGGGGGACCCGAAAAGAGCCATGCACAAGTCCGCACTTACCGGACTCGGACTCGTCGGAGCCACGCTCCACCAGGAAGCTCCCACGGAGCCAAAGAAGAAAGCTCCGGTCAGGTTCGACCGCAGCCCCACCCTTTCATCCGAAGAAGAGGAACATGACCTTCCTCGAAGGAAGAAGAGTTCGCGCCATCACAACCGCGACTATGATGCAAGAGACGCGCTCACACAGCGCAAAATCGACAAATCGCGAGCCAAGCACGCATGCTCGTCTGAATCCGAGATGGACGAAGATGAAGGAGAACTCTGCGGGGCCTGATGCTTCAGCAGATCTGTTCGACGAACAAAGATGCCGTGAAATTTCAAACTTCCTTCGGACACTCCGAAGTTCGACGGCACACAAGACCCAAAGGCATGGCTCAGCGACCACTTGTCATCTGTCAAACTGCACGGTGGAAACAAAGAGACCGCCATGCAATGCCTTCAGCTGCAGCCGACGGCAGCCGGATCCGCTTAGCAGCCTATCTTCGTGGTCCATCCGGTTGGAGGAGCTAGCTTACAGCTTCATCCGAAACTTCAAGGGCACCAGCAAGAGGCCCGCCTCAATCGAAGAGTTGCGGGCCTACACTCAACGAACTGGCGAATCCATTCGCTCGTACATATTACGCTGGTCCAACACCAAGAACTCCGCAGCGCACATCTCTGAAGAGATCGACGCCTTCAGGAACGGCGTCAAGCGCCAAGACTTCAAGGAGGAACTCGGGCGCGTCAAGCCCAAAACACTCGACCACCTCATGGACATCGCCAACAGGTGGGCTGACGGCGAAGATTTCATCCACCGAGCACAATCGGAAGAAGAGGACGACTACGGCCGACGACGAGAGCGCCAGAAGAAGATCGCGTCTCTGACGATCATCGCGATGGACCCGACATGGTCGCGCGGCCACGCCGATCGCCGAACGATGCCAACCGCAATGGAGGATACCGCGGAGGAAACTTCCGCGATGGAGGACGCTTAACACGGCAGCGCGATAACGGACCCTCAGCATACGAAAAACTTTCGGGTCCATGCACCATCCACTTCTACATCGACAAGCAGGATGGCAAGAAGAAGGCAAGCCACATGCTCAAGGACTACCGCGAGTTCCAGAAACTCAGCGAAAGCATGGTCCAGATGAGGCAGCAAGCTCCACTTCCTGGATTCAGGAACGCACCCACGCCAGGTGAGATAGCGCATGGAGATCCTCCACCGCCACCTGTACGAGGCCCGAACCAACCAGTCGCACCGGCACAGAACAACGCTGGGAACGGGTATCCCCCGCCGAAAGGAGCACTGATGATCCAGAAGGGGCGCCCCACGAATAGGGTGCAGAAGAAAATCACCCGTCAGATCAACCTGGCCGTGGCAACTCCACCCGCCATCCCTGAGTACCTCAGCGGATCGGAGTCCTGCATCACGTTCAGTCGTTCGGATCACCCTTGCCAGATCCCTCGCCCAGGTCATGCTGCCCTGGTGCTGGAGGCACAGATCGAAGGTTTCGAGATGAGCCGTGTCTTCATGGACGGCGGCAGCGGCATCAACCTGATGTTTGCAAGGACTCTAGCAGCAATGCGGATCCCGCAGTGCAGCCTAGAACAATTAGACACAACGTTCCACGACATTGTCCCAGGAAAGGGCATATTCCCCCTAGGCAAAATATGGCTCGACATCATCTTCGGCAAGCCGGACAATTTCCGACTCGAACGGCTCGAATTCGAAGTGGTAGACTGGCCATCACAATACCACGCCATCCTCGGGCGTGTAGCATTCGCAAGGTTCTTGGCTGTCCCACACTACGCATACCTGCTACTCAAGATGCCAGGACCGAAGGGCATCATCACAATCCACGGGAGCTTCACCCGATCAGACCAATGCGACAGGGATTTCAACAAAATCTCCCAATCATTCGGCATGCAGGAGGAGCTCGTAAGGCTCCACGATGTGACGGACAATGGGGCACCCCCAGTCGCACGACAAAATGCACCTGACATGTCCTTCGACTCCACCGTCAACACAAAGAAGGTGCAGGTCCATCCAACGGATGCCTCCAAGACGACACTGATCGCCAACGACCTCAGCCCCACATAGGAAAGCGCGCTCGTCGAATTCCTCCGTGAGCGCTAGGAAATCTTCGCCTGGTGTCCTGCGGACATGCCAGGAGTTCCCAGGGAATTCGCCGAGCATGCACTCAACGTCTTTCCAGACACCAAGCCAGTCAAGCAGTCCATCCGAAGACTGTCTGAGCCACGGGCCGAAGCCATCGGGAAGGAAATAAACAGGCTACTTGCCGCAGACTTCATCAGGGAGATCAAAGAAAGCGAGTGGCTTGCAAATACAGTGATGGTTCCCAAGAAGGACACGGATATCCTTCGGATGTGCGTGGACTTCACGTCGCTGAACAAGCACTGCCCAAAGGACCACTTCCCTCTTCCTTGGATCGACCAGATCATTGATTCGACCGCAGGATGCGAGAAACTCTCCTTCCTCGATGCCTACTCAGGCTACAACCAGATTCGACTCAAGGTCGAAGATCAAGAGAAAACGGCGTTTATTACACTGTTCGGAGTGTTCTGCTACAACACAATGCCCTTCGGGCTAAAGAACGCAGGTGCCACGTACCAGCGATGCATGCAGGCATGCCTCAAGGACCAGATCGGTCGCAACGTCCAAGTCTATGTCGACGACATAGTCATCAAAACCAGGAAGGCAAGAACGCTCATCGACGATCTCCGCGAGACGTTCGGTAACCTCGATCGCTACAGGATCAAGCTCAACCCCGAAAAGTGCGCCTTCGGCGTCCCATCGGGTCAGCTGCTCGGGTACTTCATCTCTCAGCGAGGGATCGAGGCGAACCCGAAGAAAATCCGGGCCATCATGGCGATGGATAAGCCGAAAAACCTCAAGGGTGTCCAGCAGCTCGCAGGACAAATAGCGGCATTAAGCAGATTCATCAGCCGCATGGGCGAGAAGGCCCCGCCATTCTACCAGCTGCTACGCAAGGCAGATAAATTAGAGTGGACTCCCGAAGCCGACGATGCGTTCGAGAGCCTCAAACGGCTACTCTCCACCTCGCCCGTTTTGGTCACGCCAAAGGAGCGCGAGCCTCTGCTGCTGTACATAGCAGCCACACACCAGGTGGTCAGCACCGTTCTAGTGGTCGAACGACCCGAAGAAGGCAAGACCCATGGGGTCCAACGCCCAATCTACTACCTCAGTGAGGTATTGACGCCAATAAAACAAAGGTACCCTCACTACCAAAAACTCGCCTACGACGTGTTCATGACGGCTCGACGGCTGAGCCATTACTTCCAGGAGCACCAGGTGATGGTCATCAATGAGGCACCCCTAGACAACATCATGAATAACCCATAGGCCACAGGACGCATGGCCCTATGGGGCATCGAGCTGTCACCCCTAGACATCGTCTACGAGAAGCGACTCGCAATCAAGTCTCAAGTCCTCCCGGACTTCCTTGTACACTGGATGGAGCTGCAGCTGCCAGACATCCTAGACATGTCGCAGTCATGGACGATGCACTTCGACGGCTCCAAGCGTGAAGCTGGAGCAGGAGCCGGGGTCATACTGACCTCCCCGCAGGGCGACCAGATGAAGTACGTCCTCTGGATGAAATTCCGAGCTCCCAACAACGAGGCCGAATACGAAGCCCTCATCCACGACATGAGGATGGCAAAGATCTGTGGCGCAACGAGCCTAGTCATCTACGATGACTCCAACCTCGTTGTCCAGCAGACGATGAACGAGTGCGACGCACACGCCGAAAACATGATCGCGTACCGCGCACTCTACAACACACTCGAAGGAGAATTCGACGGCTGCGAGCTTCGGCACGTTGGAAGAGAAAGAAACGAGGAAGCCGACAGATTCGCCAACATCGTCTCCACTTGCGCAAAGGTGCCACCGGGTGTGTTCCTCGAACAGATCTGCGTGTCATCCATCAAGCGGAAATTCCCCAAGGGATCACCCGAAGAAGCAGAACACTCGGGGGCTACGCTGCACGGCGACACGGCGACCCGAGAAACTGGACACATAGGTCGCTATGGTCAACCTGATGTTGGTCATGGCAGTCAAAGAAACTTGGGCGCGACCGTACCTCCAGTTCTTGATAAACGGAGAACTGCCTGACAGCCCGACGGATACACGGCGCATATCTCGTCGGTCAAAAGCTTTCACCATCATCAATGGCGATCTGTACAGGCGCAGTATTACGGGTGTAATACAAAGGTGCGTCACCATCGATGACGGGAAAACCATCCTCCAAGACATCCACGAGGGCATCTGCGGCCATCACGCAGGCAGCCGCTCCCTTGTCGCCAAAGCTCTACGAGCTGGATTCTACTGGCCAACGGCCATGAGCAATGCAAAGGACATCGTCCGAAGATGCAACGGGTGCCAAAGGTTCGCCGACAAACCACATGCACCCGGGTCAGAGTTCAGACCCATACCTATAGCCTGGCCCTTTGCTCAATGGGGACTCGACATGATCGGCAAACTGACAAAGTCCTCGAAAGGGGGCACGTCTACGTCCTGGTCGCAGTCGACAAATTCACCAAGTGGGTCGAAGCCATGCCGGTCACCAACGAAAAGGGCAAGACCGCCGTCAAGTTCTTTGAATCCATTGTCTACAGGTTCGGCGTACCGCATAACATCATCACCGACAATGGATCGAACTTCATCTCCAAAGAATTCCAAGACTTCTGCGAAGGCCTCGGGGTCAACATCACATACGCCTCAGTGGCTCACCGCAAACGAATGGGCAGGTCGAAAAGGCCAACGGCCTAATCAGCGCTGGCATCAAGAAGCGCCTCATGAGCCCACTCGAACGAAAGGCTGGAGCCTGGATGGAAGAGCTACCATCCGTCCTATGGAGTTTGCGCACCACGCCAAACAGCTCCACCGGCTACACGCCGTTCTTCATGGTGCATGGAGCCGAAGCCGTGCTACCAACCGAAGTACGCCACCAGGCCCCTCGGGTCGTCGCTTACAGCAAAGCCGAATCCACGGCTGCACTCGAAGACGCCGTCGACACACTTGATGAGGCAAGAGACGTAGCAGCAGCTCGATCAGGGGTGTACCAGCAGAGTCTCCGCAACTACCACAGCCGCCGGCTGCGGCCAAGGTCCTTCGTCGAAGGAGACCTCGTCTTGCGACTCAAGCAAGAGCGACCGAAGAAATTCGAGTCACCATGGGAAGGACCCTACATCATCACCGAAGTCATCCCAAGTGGCGCCTATCGCCTTAAGCACGTGGAGTCTGGAGTCGCATACTCCAACCCATGGAACATCGCACACTTGCGATGATTCTACCCCTAGATACCTACCCCTTTACTTTCAATAAGGCTTTTCAGCCAAGGCTATTCAGCCGAACAATGTACTTCCTCCATTACGATATAAATAAAGCTAAGTGTCTCGCCCCAAAATTTCTTCGCTATTTGCAACTTTACTTCATGCTACAAACACTCGGGGGCTCCCCCCACCTCACGATTTCATCGACTGAGGATAACACGTGTACACCTGAGTAGCCGACAACGTCAGGCTAACGAAAAGGACACGTACTCAAACAAAGCACTGCGTGCTCAAACAACAACCAAACCTTTATAACAAAGGGCACAACATGTTGTAACTACCTTGGTGAATTACGCTCCTAGTACAAGCCTGGATGATCAGAAATGGTTGAAATAGTACGGTGGGGCCCAAATGCCACTCACAGGTAGACCTTTCGGCCGTCCCAACCATTTCCAAACATCGGGACAAGGACGGCGTGAATCGGCGAAGGGATCAACTACATATACAAATGAGTATGTATGCAAGCCACCATACAATAGTACATCGAGCCATTCCATCTAAAAAGAAAGGAATATAGCAACGCATACGGCAAGATCCAAATATCCTAGATAGATATAATAGTGTAGGATATCTCCTCATACATCAATCAACGGAGTATCAAGCGAAGCGAAGACAAAATCCAGTACGGATAAGAAGCAAATCGGCATAAGATGCCCCATAAATAAGCACATCCCGCCTACAGATCTCACGGATCCCGTTCCCGAATCTCTACACCGAATGATCGTTGCCCACATCGTCCGTCTCTTCCACCCAGTATCCATCTTGCGAGTGTACCTGTTCATCTGAACCAATAATTTATCGTGTGAGACCCTAGGGGTACTCAGCAAGTCTTTATGCCTCTAAAGGGGACACAACCTGGGGTGACGCAATTGCAGCAAAAGATAAACCCTAGCAATTCTATAGATACTCGCTAACCATCCGCCTAACCAGAGATAGACGGATGTCCATGAATTAATAACAACAGTTATAACAGTTATAACGGTAATATCCACAGATCCATCCTCCTCCTCGCTTACCGACGAGGAAGCGGACGAACAACCCCCCCATCCGTTGGCAGTTTTATTATCCATTCCGTGGGTATTGCACTATTTACTAGTCAGGTACCTAGTCTAGTCAAATTTAAAGCGGTACTTTAGTTATGCTTGTCTATGATCGAGAAACCGTGCTCCAAGTCGTCCATAACCGCGGACACGGCTTTCAGAAAGTTTTACCTCATAGGTGCACAAATAGCAACACACACTCGATGTGCCTCGGAAAACCAAATCAAAACCCAACGAGGCGATCACGACAAAGCAATTACAGGATTCAGAAATATTTCAGGGGCCACCCCATTAAGCTACCAGCTGACAAGCTGGCCACTGAGACGGACTCAAGGTTTGGGTGGATCAGAAACGATCGGGAACCCGAAGTGTGACTGGGCTTGTCGATACCGCTGAAATCGTGTCCCGCCCTAACAAGACAAAGGTGCTCCTCGCACAATCTTAAATAAAGCAAGAAAGCATGGCATAAGTACAGGATAGTAAATAAAACCTCAAACTAGTTTGTGGCCCCAAGAAATAAGAATGAATCAAGCTCGGCTCGGGGGTTCATAAGCCTCCCGGATGTGGATAGCGAATAATCAAGGAACAGGAATCAAGTACTGGGGTCCCACGGACACAAGTGAGCCTGAAAAACCAAATAGCGAATATGGCTCACCGATGCCACTTTCATTAGTTATCCCATTACTACTCAGGTTAAGTTGTTTAGGTACCTCGTTATCCATCAGACACTCACATACCCTACACATGCTGTTCTACGACTCGCATGGCTCAAACAACTCCTATAGTAATGGCTCATGGGATGGAGGAACAAGCTTCGGTGGGGTTTAAATGTAAAGGCTATGCAATACTTGGGATTCAATTTAATGCAATCGCGACTCAATGATGCAAGAATAAGAAAGAGGCAATAGGTACTGTATGTATGCAAGCATTTGGTAGTGCTTGCCTGGCAGCTCAGTTGAAGCAAGGAATGGATCTGGGTAGTGCTCCTGGTTCTCTTGATATATCCACCTCAGCCTATTCGAAGAAGAACCAAACAAACAAGGGCCAACATAAATAAAGTGCGCAAGCATATGAATAAAATGCATCAAGCAAACAATCATGCTATGATGAATGATGCACAATTTGCATGGCATTAAGGTAGCATGGCATGGGTGAGGTGTGGAAACAATAACAAAGCATTTTATTGAGTTTTGGGCCCATTTTATTTCCATATTAGTTGCTGTACTCATTATATTTATATGATGCATGCTTCAAATCAAACCATGGAATGCATAAACAGAAAGGTCTCGTCAAGCTAATCAGTTTAGACATATCATTTGTTAAATTTGGAGTTATAAAACAAAAGATATTAATTATTTAAGTCAAAAGGGCAATTTGTTGTAATTTAAATAAACTTGGAATTTTAAATGTTCAAAATATATTTTAGAGGCCATATATGAATTCCCCACATCTTTCTGATTTGAAAGCATATATTATTTGTATTAATTGGATTAATATTTTAAAAGTTATTTAAAAACAGAAATAAATTTGAATTTGAATTAATTTGGAAAAGATTTGAATTTAAACAGATAGACTGAATTACTTTTTATACTCAGGGTTAGCTAGCCACAGTCACAGACATGTGGGGCCACTGCTGACTGGACCAAACGCGCGCGGAAAAACTTCTGTCACCGCGAGCTCTTCTAGCCTTAGCGGATGACAGGTGGGGCCTGGGGTCTTCGCAGGCCCACGTCAATGGCGACCAAAAGTGCCACGCTTAGCGAGGACCGCGGGTTGAGGCGGTGGAACCCTGGGGGTTTTCTGTAAAAGCGGCAGCGCGGCTGACTAGTGGGCCAGGCGGGAGCGCGGGATGATGCAGACAAAACGAGGGGGGGTATTTGCAAAACAGCGGCGGCTACTGTTTTTCTTCCACGCGCTGCAGAGGACAGATCCGTCTGCGACGCGCGGCGCGGCGAAGCGGGCTCGAACTCGCGACCTGGGGCTCGCGCGCGGGAACGGCTACCGCTGCGGTGGCTTGGCCTAGGTGACAGCGAGGTGGGCGCGGCCTAGCTAGGGCTTCTGCAACGCTACAGCGAGGCGGACCGAGCGCGACGCCGGCGCACAGAGCGTGCACGACGGAATGATCGGCGAAGCTAGGGCGAGACGGCGAAGGGGACCTTGTCAGGGAGGGAGAGGGGCTCACCGCGAGGCTGTCGGTGCGGTCGGAACGGGCAGGGGAGCAGGCGATCGGCGTCGAGGCAGAGGCCGGGCGATCTAGGGTTTGCGTCGGGCTCACGCTGGTACTGGCGGCTCCGGTCCTTCTTCTTCTCAACGGCGCGTACAGGGGTGGTGCCGGGGCTCGTCTTGGTCTCCTCGATCACCTCCCCGACGTGCTTGTCGTCTGGAACGGTGTAGCCGCGAGGGGCCGAGGGTTGCCGGCGATGGCGTAGCCGGTGGCGATGGAGAAGAGAGGGGGAGAGGGCAGGGCGCCTTCGGGGTAGATCTGGGGAACCAGAGGAGGCGTGTGGCGGGGGTAAGGCAGAGGGGGAGAGGAGAGGAGCGTGGGGAGCAGGTGGATGGGGGAAAGGTGGCCTCGGTGCCCCTTTTTCCTTCTCTCCTCGAGCACGTGCTCGGGCAGGGAGGCCAGGGGCAAAGCAGCGCATGGGGAGCCGGTGGGGTCGGGCAGGCCAGGGTCGGGGTGGTTCGGGCTGGGCCCCTAGGGTAGAGAGAGAGCTAGGGAGAGAGAGGTGAGGCTCGGGTTGGGGGGTGGTAGCCTCGGGCTAGGGTTGGTGTTAGGGTTGGGGGTAGCTAGGTGGGGTTTGGATGGTCAGGTGGAGCCAGCTAGGTGGGGCTCGGCATGGAGACTAAGGGGAGGGGGAGGCCGAGAGAGAGAGAGGAGGGGACTTAGGGCTTAGGTGAGAGGGGTATGGGGGTTAAGGTTAGATGGGGTATGGGTATGGTGATGATGGAGGATCTAGGATAGATGATTAGAGAGAGGGTGATGGATTAGGGCTTAAGGAGCTTGCATGCTCCACACTTGAACAAGCAAGAAGGTGGTGAAAGAGAAAGAGAGGGATGTGGTAAGGTGGTTTAAGCATGATCAAATAAGATCAAGCCAAAAGAAAAGATAGAGGTAGAGGTGATCCACTCCAAGAACAAATAAAATCCAAAAGACAAGCAAAGGTGGTGCTTGCATGGGCCATAAAACATTTAATGCCATGTTGATACTTGTGAAAACAATATTATTTCATGGCATTATTATTATGCATCCCAAATTATGGAGTAAGGCCCAAGCAAAGGAATTTAGAAAGAATTCCAAGTGGAGTATATGGGGATGATCACATTGGATTATAATTGGGAATTACTAGTGTGTATATTCCACTAGGTAGTTAATAAGCCCACAAAATATTCCAACATGAGCATAATTCCATGATAATCCAAATGGAAGCTAGGAGAAAGGGTCCCACTCACAAGGCAGGCAAAGGTGGCCATGTGGCTCTCATAAACCAATATTGTGAAAACAACATGATGCTAAGATGAGAGCATGTGGTAAAAGAATTGGATCCATCACAACCCACATGAGCTAGAGGTAAAACCAATAAGTGCCAAACTCCTATTTAGTTGGATGGTGGGATTATAAGGTGGTGAAAGAAGAGGTGGTGGAGTTAATAAGAGATATGCCCCCAACTCAACTTGGGCATTTAAACAATATATCAAGAGCCAAATACAATATCAAGAGGCAAATGCAAATAATAATGCATATGAGATAAGAACCAAACAAGAAGGGGTTTGATATGATGCTCAAATGCAAGGAGGCATGATGACATGAGCATGATATAATGATGATGTAACAATTATATATTTGAAGTAGCCATTAGATTACTAGACCAAGTAGCATTACAATTGTTAGACAATTGGGATGCTACAACTCTCCCCCACTAAACAGGAATCTCGCCCCGAGATTCTAGGATGAAGAAGAAGACACAAAGAGGGTAGGATACTTGGCACGGAGATCATCTTCACATTCCCAAGTGGCTTCATCAAGAATGGTGCGACCATCACCTTGCAGAACTTGATGGACTTGTTGCGAGTCCTTCTTTCTGCGACTTCAAGGATTTTTGTGGGGTGTTCTTGATAAGACAGGTCTTCTTGGAGATTGATAAGCTCATGGTCCACGGTCCTGCCGGGATCCTTGAAGCACTTCTTGAGCTGAGAGATGTGGAAAACATCATGGACCTTGAGTTTTTCCGGGAGCTCAAGAGCATAAGCAACTTCTCCTCTTCTTCCACGAACTTTGAAGGGACCGATGTATCTAGGAGCCAGCTTTCCTTTGATACCAAAACGGTGCGTGCCTCTCATGGGAGTGACACGAAGGTAAACGAGATCACCAGGGACATACTCCATGTCCGTGCTTCTGTCATAATTGCTCTTGGCGACTTTGAGCAATCCTCAGATTTTCGAGAATGATGTGAACCTTCTCCTCCGCTTGAGTCACAAATGTCGAGGCAAACAACATTCTTTCTCCTGCACCCGACCAACCAATCGGAGTTCTGCATTTGCGACCATAGAGAGCCTCAAATGGTGCCATCTTTAGACTTTTCTGGAAGCTATTGTTGTAAGAGAACTCAGCATAAGGAAGACATTCTTCCCACTTCATGCCAAAAGAGATGACGCAAGCACGAAGCATATCCTCCAGAATCTGATTGATCCTTTCAACTTGTCCTTGCGACTGAGGGTGGTAAGCTGTGCTGAAGTTCAACTTTGTTCCCAAAGCATTTTGGAAACTCTCCCAGAACTTGGAAGTGAAGATGCTTCCACGGTCTGAACTGATCTCGAGAGGAACCCCATACAGAGAGACAATTCTGTTGATATAGAGCTCCGCCAACTGAATTGCAGAAATGGTTTCCTTGACGGGGAAGAAGTGAGCCACTTTAGAAAGCCTGTCAATGACAACAAAGATTGCATTGTTGCCCTTCTGCGACCTCGGAAAACCAGTGATGAAGTCCATCTCTACTTTCTCCCATTTCCATTCCGGGGGTTTCAATGGTTGTAGAAGACCGGAAGGTTTCTGATGGACAGCTTTCACTCTGCGGCAGACATCACACTCCGAGACATACCTGGCACAATACCTTTTCAAACCAGGCCACCAATATTGTGTTTTCAAGTCCATGTACATCTTTGTGCTGCCAGGGTGGATAGAAAGAACAGAATCATGCGCCTCCTTGAGAACTTGCTCTCTCAAACCCGGGTAGTTCGGTACAAACATCCGGTGTTCAAAGAAAAGCGTGCCTTGATCATCGACGTGGAAGGACTCATACTTCGGAAGCTGAAGTCTGGAGATGATCTTTCTTGTGTACGGATCACCAAGCTGAGAAGAGCGGACCTTTTCTTCCAAGAGAGGTGTTGCTAGAAGGTTCAGGAGATACCCTTGCTCCACAATTTCCAGGTTGAGCTGACGGAATTCCTCGCACAAGAGAGGCTGTTGTTCTTCCATCATGAGGTTATTGACATAAGCTTTGCGGCTGAGAGCATCTGCCATAACATTAGCTTTGCCCGGAGTGTAGTTGATGGTCAGATCGAAGTCATTGATTGCTTCAATCCATCTCCTCTACCGAAGGTTGAGATCAGGCTGAGTAAAGATATACTTCAGACTCTTGTGATCATAAAAGATCTCTGGCATTTGCCAAGCAAGTAGTGCCTCCATACTTTCAAAGCAAAGACAATCGCCATGAGCTCGAGGTCATGTGTAGGATAGTTGATCTCATGCGTCTTCAATCGCCGAGAGGAATAAGCAACAACTTGATTATCTTGCATAAGGACCGCACCCAAACCATGCAAAGAGGCGCACAGAAGATCTGAACGGCTTGGATGTATCCGGAGGAACCAAGACTGGTGGAAGTGAGCTTCTCTTTGAGTGTCTCAAAGCTTGCTTGACATGCAGGAGTCCAAAGGTATTTCTTGCCTTTCTTGAGGAGATCGGTAAGAGGCTTCGCTATCTTCGAGAAGTTCTGAACGAAGCGACGGCAATAACTAGCCAAACCAAGGAAACTCCGCACTTCTTTGACATTAACAGGAGGAAGCCATTCAACAATTGTCTTCACAGTTTCCGGTTGACTGCAATGCCCTTTTGGCAGAGATGACGTGACCACGATAGGTAACTTGAGGCAGCCAAAACTCACACTTGGAGAACTTTGCATACAAGCGGTTCTCGCGAAGCTTGCTTAGGACACACCGAAGGTGTTCTTCATGCTCTTCCTTCGACTTAGAGTAGACTAAGATGTCATCTAGGTAGACCACAACGAACTTGTCAAGATACTCCATGTAAACCGAGTTCATGAGCCTCGAGAAGGTGGCAAAAGCGTTGGTGAGACAAAGACATGACCGTGTACTCATACAGGCCATAGCGGGTGGTGAAAGCTGTCTTAGGAACATCTTCCTTGCGAATCTTGATTTGGTGATAACCACTTCTCAAGTCAAGCTTAGAGAATACCACAGCTCCAGCTAGCTGATCAAAGAGATCATTAATCCGCGGAAGGGGATATTTATTCTTGATGGTTTTAGCATTGAGAGCCCGATAGTCAACACAAAGTCTATCACCGGGTCTCGCTTCTTCACAAAGAGAGTAGGGCTACCCCAAGAAGAAGTACTGTGTTGAATGAAACCCAACTTCTCTTGTTCATCAAGCTGTCGTTTGAGTTCAGCCAACTCAGCAGGACCCATCTTATAAGGCCGCTTGGAGATAGGAGCGGTACCAGGTTCAAGCTCAATAACAAACTCAATCTCACGATCCGGAGGCATACCTGGCAACTCTTCAGGAAAGACATCTGGGAACTCACAGACCACCGGAACACTCTGAATAGCTTCCATAGCATCAACATTCAGAGTTGCCAAAGAGAAAAGCTGGATAGCAGGAGTCAGACTTGGAGAATAGACTATATGGCCTTCAGGAATCTTCAGAGAAACCGAGTGCTCAGCACAATCAATCACAGCTGCATTTGCTGTCAACCAATCCATTCCCAAGATGACATCAATGTCAGAATTGCCCAGAACAATTAAGGATGCCGAGAACGAAGAGCCACCAATCTCAATTTGATTGCCATGGCTGATATGAGCAGCCCTCATGTTTGAACCAGGAGATAGAACCATTAATCGCTTGAGGAGAGGATCCAACGCTAACTCATTCTCATTTGCAAACTTGTGAGAAACAAAAGAATGCGATGCCCCAGAATCAAACAAAACTCGTGCAGGGACTGAGTTAACGGGAAGCATACCCATCACAACTCCAGGTGCATGCTCAGCTTGAGCGGCGTTGATGCAGTTGGCACGAGCAACAGTACACCCGGGCTTGGTGTTGATGTTGAGAGCCCGAGGTGGTGGTGCACGAACCAAAGGAGAGCTTGCCTCAGATCTTGCAGGTGGTGGAGGAAGAGCCTTGTTCTTCATCGGACAGTTCCATTGTTGATGCCCAGAGTCTCCACAAGTGTAACAAGCACCAGGTGGACGTGGAGCAACGAGCTGTGGGACTCCGCCAGCGCTCGGGTAGTGGTGGTTGTAGCCCCAGGAGCAGCAAGGTGAGGAAGTTTGGTGGCCTTGCAGCGTAGCTTGAAGGTCTTGGTGGAGCCGGAGCGAAGGTGGGGTGTTAGGAACCCAGACACGCTTAGAAGGAGCTGACATAGCTGAAGAGCTTGCTGCATCACGGCTGTGTTTCTTTGACTCCTCAAACACTTGCCTACTTGCCTCTTCCTGCAGAGCTGTATGCTGAAGTTCCAGAAAAGACGCCGGCCTTGCATGTGTGATTGCATATTTGATCGATGCATTGAGCCCTTGCCTGAACCTCTTTTGCTTCTTCTTGTCATCAGAGATCTCATCGCCACCATAACGAGAAAGGTTCATGAAGTTCCTGATGTAGGTGTTGACATTATCATTGCCCTGCTTGAGGTTGAGAAACACTTCCTTCATCCTCTCCATGACAATTTCTGACAGATACTGCTCTTTGAAAGCTCCAGTGAACTGTCCCCAAGTAGGCTGAAAACCAGTGCAGTTTGCCTTCAGGTAATTCTCCCACCAGAGAGCTGCATCTCCCTTCAGAAGGTGAGTAGCACACTTTACCCATTCTTGCTCGGGAACATCAGCAGTTGCCAGTAACTTTGACATCTCAGGCAACCAATCATCAGCATCAAGTGGTTGATCAGAAACATCAAACTGGCGAGGGTTGAACTTCAGGAAGCTCTTGATGTCTCCTCGCTTGGGAGGTGGAGGTAGCGGCACAAACTCATTCCTCCTGACACTTTCCTCAAACCGCTGCTGGTTCTGCTGCATTGCTGCCAAGGCATTGGCGATGCTTGACAACGCTGCCCCCAGTTCAGGTTGTATGTCCTCCTCAGAACGGCGTGGTGGTGCCATCCTGTGATTGATATAAAACACAAGTCAGTACTATGATGGAGAATAATGATAATCCAAAATAGTACCAAAATGGAATTAATCAAGATTAAAGGATACAATTTACTAAGATGATATTAAAATATCAACGAAGTTCAAAGCACCTAGAAGATATT
The DNA here is from genome assembly GCA_023614405.1 of Avena insularis. NCBI lineage: Eukaryota > Viridiplantae > Streptophyta > Magnoliopsida > Poales > Poaceae > Avena > Avena insularis. The sequence goes on from CM042697.1 coordinate 362,125,943, forward strand.
AAGCATATCGCACACGACTGAAAAGGAGTGTGGTACACAAATATATCAAAGAAATTTTTTCCACAAATTTCGGCATTAAAATACCAATAGATGCGCAAAATCACTTAACGAATCAAGATTAGTGACTCTACCAACTCAATATACAAGAGCAATAATAAAAGTAGTGGTATGGTCGCGACTCCATCCCGCACTCAAATCATTACTCCGCACATAAATAAGTAAAACACATATCTCAACACCTTCTTCTCACGATAACCTAAAGATTGGTATCTACGGAAACGAACACCACAAACAAGATAACGTCGGATAACAAAGAGTAAGACAGATCGCATCGGTATACAACGAATCAGATAGATCGCGTCAGTTTGCAAAAGCCTGTTGGTATGGAATGTACCAACAGTTGATAACCAAAGGCAGATTGTGATAACAAACTGGAAGCAACAGATAGACAAGGATTTACACACACACACACACCTCCTATGGTACTACGGAAACCCAGAACACGTGAATCCTAGTTTGAATTTTTAGAAGAGGATTGAAAACGTTACACTTCCTTACCAGAAAAGGGTGGTGGGTGGGTAAGAAGAAAAGTGGAAGCAGTCCTACTCTCGCGTTTTATTTTCCCTAGTATACATAACTACCAAAAATATTTGCTAGATGGACAACCATTTATTTGAGACCACGAAGGGCGGGATGGCTCGATACCAATTGTAACTACCTCGGTGAATTACGCTCCTAGTACAAGCTCGGATGATCGAAATGGTTGAAATAGTGCTGGGGCCCAAATGACACTCACAGTAGACCTTTTCGGCCGTCCCAACCATTTTCAAACATCAAGGACAAGAAGGCGGCGTATCGGCAATGAACGTAAGGGATCAACTACATATACAAATGAGTATGTATGCAAGCCACCATACAATAGTACATCGAGCCATTCCATCTAAAAAGAAAGGAATATAGCAACGCCATACCAAGATCCAAATATCCTAGATAGATATAATAGTGTAGGATATCTCCTCATACATCAATCAATGAGTATCAAGCGAAGCGAAGACAAAATCCGAGTGCGGATAAGAAGCAAATCGGCATAAGATGCCCCATAAATAAGCACATCCCGCCCACAGATCTCACGGATCCCCGTTCCGGAATCTCTACACCGAATGATCGCTTGCCCACATCGTCTCTTCCACCCAAGATCCATCTTGCAGTGTACCTGCTCATCCGAACCAATAATTTATCGTGTGAGACCCTAGAAATTTTCGGCAAGTCTTTATGCCTCTAAAGGGGACACAACCTGGGGTGACGCAATTGCAGCAAAAGATAAACCCTAGCAATTCTATAGATACTCGCTAACCATCCGCCTAACCAGATAGACGGTTATCCGGGAATTAATAATAACAGTTATAACAGTTATAACGGTAATATCCATAGATCCATCCTCCTCCTCGCTTACCGACGAGGAAGGATTTAACAACCCCCATCCGTTGGCAGTTTTATTATCCATTCCGTGGGTATTGCACTATTTACTAGTCAGGTACCTAGTCTAGTCAAATTTAAAGCGGTACTTTAGTTATGCTTGTCTATGATCGAGAAACCGTGCTCCAAGTCGTCCATAACCGCGAACACGGCTTTCAGAAGTTTTACCTAGGGTGCACAAATAGCAACACACACTCGATGTGCCTCGAAAAACCAAATCAAAACCCAACGAGGCGTCACGACAAAGCAATTACAGGATTCAGAAATATTTCAGGGGCCACCCCATTAAGCTACCATTTAAGACGGCTACTTAGACGGACTCAAGGTTTGGGTGGACGGCTGTAAACGATTGGGAACCGAAAGTGTGACTGGGCTTGTCGATACCACAAATCGTGTCCCGCCCTAAATAGACAAAGGTGCTCTCGCACAATCTTAAATAAAGCAAGAAAGCATGGCATAAGCAGGATAGTAAATAAAACCTCAAACTAGTTTGTGGCCCCAAGAAATAAGAATGAATCAAGCTCGCTCGGGGGGTTCATAAGCCTCCCGGATGTGGATAGCGAATAATCAAGGAACAGGAATCAAGTACTCGGGTCCCACGGACACAAGTGAGCCTGAAAACCAAATAGAATATGGCTCACCGATGCAAATTTAATTAGTAATCCCATTACTACTCAGGTTAAGTTGTTTAGGTACCTCGTTATCCATCAGACACTCACATACCCTACACATGCTGTTCTACGACTCGCATGGCTCAAACAACTCCTGTAGTAATGGCTCATGGGATGGAGGAACAAGCTTCGGTGGGGTTTAAATGTAAAGGCTATGCAATACTTGGGATTCAATTTAATGCAATCGCGACTCAATGATGCAAGAATAAGAAAGAGGCAATAGGTACTGTATGTATGCAAGCATTTGGTAGTGCTTGCCTGGCAGCTCAGTTGAAGCAAGGAATGGATCTGGGTAGTGCTCCTGGTTCTCTTGATATATCCCCCGTCGTCTATTCAAGAAGAACCAAACAAACAAGGGCCAACATAAATAAAGTGCATATGAATAAAATGCATCATAAAACAATCCTGCCATGATGAATGATGCACAATTTGCATGGCATTAAGGTAGCATGGCATGGGTGAGGTGTGGAAACAATAACAAAGCATTTTATTGAGTTTTGGGCCCATTTTATTTCCATATTAGTTGCTGTACTCATTATATTTATATGATGCATGCTTCAAATCAAACCATGGAATGCATAAACAGAAAGGTCTCGTCGAGCTAATCAGTTTAGACATATCATTTGTTAAATTTGGAGTTATAAAACAAAAGATATTAATTATTTAAGTCAAAAGGGCAATTTGTTGTAATTTAAATAAACTTGGAATTTTAAATGTTCAAAATATATTTTAGAGGCCATATATGAATTCCTCACATTTTTCTGATTTGAAAGCATATATTATTTGTATTAATTGGATTAATATTTTAAAAGTTATTTAAAAACAGAAATAAATTTGAATTTGAATTAATTTGGAAAAGATTTAAATTTAAACAGATAGACTGAATTACTTTTTATACTCAGGGTTAGCTAGCCACAGTCACAGACATGTGGGGCCACTGATTGGACCAAACGCTGAAAAACTTCGTCACCGTGAGCTCTTCTAGCCTTAGCGGATGACAGTGGGGCCAGGGTCTCGCAGCCCACGCCACAAGCGACCAAGGGGGGTGCCACGCGGCTTAGCGAGGACCGCGGGTTGAGGCGGTGGAACCCTGGGGGTTTTCTGTAAAAGCGGCAGCGCGGCTGACTAGTGGGCCAGACGGGAGCGCGGGATGATGCAGACAAAACGAGGGGGGGTATTTGCAAAACATCGGCGGCTACTGTTTTTCTTCCACGCGCTGCAGAGGACAGATCCGTCTGCGACGCGCGCTGGCGGTGGCTCGAACTCGCGACACAGGGCTCACATGGAACGGCTACCGCTGTGGCTTGGCCTAGGTGACAGCGAGAGGTGGGCGCGACCTAGCTAGGGCTTCGAACGCCACTGAGGCGACCGAAGCGCGACACAGCGCCTGAGCGTGCATGACGGAATGATCGGCGAAGCTAGGGCGAGACGGCGAAGGGGACCTTGTCAGGGAGGGAGAGGGGCTCACCGCGAGGCTGTCTTGGTCGGAACGGGCAGGGGAGCAGGCGATCGGCGTCGAGGCAGAGGCCGGGCGATCTAGGGTTTGCGTCGGGCTCACGCTGGTACTGGCGGCTCCGGTCCTTCTTCTTCTCAACGGCGCGTACAGGGGTGGTGCCGGGTCTCGTCTTGGTCTCCTCGATTTTCTCCCCGACGTGCTTGTAAATGCAGGCAGTGTAGGGGCCGAGGGTTCTTGGAGATGGCGTAGCGATGGCGATGGAGAAGAGAGGGGAGAGGCAGGGCGCGCCTGGGTAGATCTGGGAACGGAGGAGGCGTGTGGCGGGGTAAGGCAGAGGAGAGGGAGAGGCGCGGGGGGAGCAGGTGGATGGGGGAAAGGTGGCGTCGGTGCCCCCTTTTCCTTCTCTCCTCGAGCACGTGCTCGGGCAGGGAGGCCAGGCAGGCATGGGGAGCCGGGGTGGGGTAGGGGCAGGCCAGTGGTCGGGTGGTTCGGCTGGGGCCCCTAGGGCAGAGAGAGCTAGGGAGAGAGAGGTGAGGCTCGGGTTGGGGGTGGTAGCCTCGGCTAGGGTTGGTGTTGGGGTGGGGGGGTAGTTGGGTGGGGTTTGGATGGGCTGGTGGAGCCTGCTTGGTGGGGCTGGGCTTGGTGACTAAGGGTTGGGGGAGGCCGAGAGTGAGAGAGGAGGGGACTTCGGGGTTAGGGGAGAGGGGTATGGGGTTAAGGTTAGATGGGGTATGGGTATGGTGATGATGGAGGATCTAGGATAGATGATTAGAGAGAGGGTGATGGATTAGGGTTTTGAAGCTAGCATGCTCCAAACAAGATCAAGCAAGAAGGTGGTGAAAGAGAAAGAGAGGAGTGTGGTAAGGTGGTTTAAGCATGATCAAATAAGATCAAGCCAAAAGAAAAGATAGAGGTAGAGGTGATCCACTCCAAGAACAAATAAAATCCAAAAGACAAGCAAAAGGTGGTGCTTGCATGGGCCATGCAAAACATTTAATGCCATGTTGATACTTGTGAAAACAATATTATTTCATGGAATTATTATTATGCATCCCAAATTATGGAGTAAGGCCCAAGCAAAGGAATTTAGAAAGAATTCCAAGTGGAGTATATGGGGATGATCACATTGGATTATAATTGGGAATTACTAGTGTGTATATTCCACTAGGTAGTTAATAAGCCCACAAAATATTCCAACATGAGCATAATTCCATGATAATCCAAATGGAAGCTAGGAGAAAGGGTCCCACTCACAAGGCAGGCAAAGGTGGCCATGTGTCTCTCATAAACCAATATTGTGAAAACAACATGATGCTAAGATGAGAGCATGTGGTAAAAGAATTGGATCCATCACAACCCACATGAGCTAGAGGTAAAACCAATAAGTGCCAAACTCCTATTTAGTTGGATGGTGGGATTATAAGGTGGTGAAAGAAGAGGTGGTGGAGTTAATAAGAGATATGCCCCCAACTCAACTTGGGCATTTAAACAATATATCAAGAGCCAAATACAATATCAAGAGGCAAATGCAAATAATAATGCATATGAGATAAGAACCAAACAAGAAGGGGTTTGATATGATGCTCAAATGCAAGGAGGCATGATGACATGAGCATGATATAATGATGATGCAACAATTATATATTTGAAGTAGCCATTAGATTACTAGACCAAGTAGCATTACAATTGTTAGACAATTGGGATGCTACACATGCCCAGTCGAAATATACAAATTTTACATCTCTCTCTTTTACAGGTACTACCTATTCTGAAGAATTACTTGAGCACGCTGCTCAAACAAATCTACGACCTGCTCGGCATACTGCTTTACAACCGCATAATGCGGACGCATATCCCACTCGCCACCATCCGGCCGAAGAGGTGGCCCAGCCGCTACAACAGACAGATCTACATCAGGACGATGCAGCCTAACAAGGGACAACGCAGCCTTCACCCCTACGACGAGCTGCTGCCTTACCAATTCCTGGACACGAGTCACACTCCGAAACCTAGACAGAAGACCGGACAGGGTTGTTGGCACAACATCCAGGGGAAACATCACATGCAGAACCGATGAGAGTGAAGTCTGCACTTGACGAAGCACCCGCGATACTTGGTGAACGCGACCCTGCATCGTTTCCAGAGCCATGGCACGGTCGTGATCCATCCAGAAGAACCCGCCAGCTTCCATGTCCTGTTGAGTCAAACAATTGACCCGAACAGCAACACGCTCTTTCTCCTCCCGTGGAGCAAGGTTAGCACCTGCGATACTCGCACAAAAGTGAGATGCAAGGCCAGCAGACGCATCCGAAGAAATGAGCATCAGCTCGGAAAAACTTACACTGAAGCTGTTCAGACAGTCGAAGCAATTCCGCCATCATGTACTCCTCTCTGGCCGAACCGCGATCCGCCTTGGACTTCCAAACGTCGGCATGGCCACGCACCCCAAGCAACTCCTTCTCGAGACTACGAACACGGTCTCGAAGGAAAGAAAGCTGCGACGAATCATCCAAGGATGGCCGCAGCCGCGTGGCAGGCGAGGTGTCAACGGGATCAGCACCCGAAGTACCCTAGAGCAGCAGAAAGGCAAAAGAGATGAACACTCAGACGGAGAAGAAACACAACTCAACAAATTCATTAAGTGCATAAAAGGCCATTACGTGGCACAGGGATTTGTCCATCAACATAATTACAACAAAAGAAGACTACAACTATCCTACAGCTACAACACCTAATATGCGGCACCCTGTGTAGCCTCGGAGCCGGATTGCCTCGACTTGGCCTCCCCCTGCTGCCGTAGCGCGTACTCGGCCAGCAGATCAATCAACTTCGGCCCATATCGCTTACAACGGGCAGAATAAGTAGCGAAGGCTACCTCGGATCCATCCGCAGTCGTCAGCATCCGGGAGGTGATCTGGGGAAGGTCCAGCTCCGCTCCAGCCGCCAAAGCCATCCCCAGCCCGATAGATGCGCCGATGCCCTTCTGCTTGTACGCCGCAGGCGCTTCGGCTGACAGTGCCTCCGCCAGGGCGTCAACATCATCAAGGGCCACACCTTTGGGGACAAGCTCCTTGTAGAAGCGGCCAAGGACCTCCTTGGCCTTGGCGAGGGAACTGACGACGGTGCTGCAGCGATCTTCGACCGCTGCAGTAGCATCATCTAGAGCACTCCCGTGCTCCAGAGCACCGCAATCAAACTCTATGCCCGCGGCATCTGAGACAAAAAAAAGAAAAAGAAGAGAAGGAATGAACAAAGCATCAAAGAAGAAAGAAAAGAAAACCAAAAAAGATGCAAGTGAAGATACTTACCCGAAACAGCCTTGGCAGCCGCCATGAGCTTGCCAGCCACGTCTCTTTCACACGCAGCCATAGCAGTGGCAAGCTGCTCCTCGCGGTCCGTGGCCTCCCGCTGCAGGCGCTCCTTAGCCTCGGCCGCAGTAGCCAGCTCCAGCTCGAGGCGCTCCTTCGCACCAACGGCGACCTCGGCCTTCTTCTCCGCTTGACCGAGGCTCTTTTTGGGAGCATCAATCTCACGAAGGGAGGTGTTATGCTCCTCTGCATTCAGAAAATACAAGCATCAGACAGCAGGACACGAGTACACGAAGAAGCAAACATCAAAGGCATAACAGTACCTTGCAGCTGTCTGAGGCTGGCATCCAGCACCAGGTGCTCCTGCACCAGTCGCTTGGCATCTTGCACAAAAGGCTGCAGGAAGAAGACCTACTAGTCAGGAAAAGGACTCGGGGGCTACGCCCAACAGAAAAGAACAGAAGCAAAACACACACGAAAAACGCTCGGGGACTCCCCCCGAGACTCGAAGGAATAACAAAACAATAAAACTCTTTCACAGATGCTCGGGGGCTCTCCCCATGGAAAGAGACAGAAATACTTACATGATCCGATGGCGACGTCGAAGGTCCGCTAGCAAAATTCTGAGGCACAACCACCTGAACCTCCTGCAGAGGAGGGTTCGAAGAAGCGCCCTCAGAAGTTGCCACCGTCTGAGGAGGAGGAGACAACTTTCGACTGACCCATCATCTCTTGAGCACCATCACTGGAGGAATCGTTGGAAGAGTGCCTGCACAAGGACAAATTAGCACAAGCACAAAGTCAACAGCACAGAAAAAGCAGTACAGAGGAAACTTACGAGTCCAGCGAGCTCAGGTTGAAGACGGGAGGGGTCCTTCGGACTCTCTTCTCCTCTTTCTTCTCTTCCTTCTTCTCTTCCTTCTTTTCTTCCTTCTTCCGCTTCGCTGGCGGGTGCGGCGCTACAGCCCGCACGGGAAGAGCAGGAATAGGAGAGGAAGAGCCTCCATGCCCGTCACTATGACGCTCAAGACACAAAGGGTTCCTAGGAGTCGGAGGAGTCGAAGCATCCGAAGACTCGCTGGAGTTCCGCGATCGTTTGCGCGTGTGGTCCTCGCTTGACTCGTTGGCATCTTTAGCCGGAGATCGCGCCGATGATAGCTCGGACATGGAATCCACCACATCATTATCTGGAGCATCTGGATATACTTCGGGTAATGGAGGCGACATACCCGGCACTTTGAAGCTCTGCATAGGAGAAGAACAATTTGTTAGCAAACAAACACAAAACAATGCAGTCGAAAAATAGCGCTACGCGCACGGATCTACACCTGTGGAACAAGAACGAAGCATAAAACGGAGGAGTCAGCGACTTCCCCGGGATATCCTCTCCAGCCTTGAACTTCAGCAGCGAGCGAAGGGCCATGTCGAGATCTCCCTGGGAGAATTTCTCAGCCGAAACCCTCGTCGGATCACGTCGGCCAGCATAAAGGAACACCGGGTGCACCCTAACCTGGAGTGGCTGCACCCGACGCTCGAGAAAGGTGCGGATGATATCCACACCGTTCACTTCCTTCTCCGGAATCAACTGGAGATCCTCCACCCGACGATAGAGAGCCTCTATCTCCGCCACCTCGCCATCCAAAATCTTGTTTTTCCAAGACCTTTTCGGCTCAATATTTTGGGAGGGGTCGAAAGGAACAAGACCAAAATCTTGCCCAGGTACTACAGAGTCGCGGATATAAAACCATCGCCTCCGCCAGTACTGGACAGATTCGGACATGGAAAAATAAAAGAAAAGCAGATTGGGCTTGAGGGAGATGATGCAATCCCCAATGGGATAAACACCATTCGAACCAGATTGCCTCTTCACGGAATAAAGTTTCTGGAAGAGGCCAAAGTGCGGCTCAATACTGAGCCAACACTCGTAGAAAGTGATAAAACAAGGAATGTGAAGAAGAGAATTGGGGGAAAGATGGTGCAATTGGACACCGTACAAAAAAAGTAGTCCACGAAGGAAGTCATGGACTGGGAAGGAAAATCCGCGAATGATAAAGGCAAGGAACATAACCCGATACCCAACGGGGGGACGGGGGATTACCTCATTGCCTGGGAGTTTAACGGCCTCCCTATCCTGCGGGATCAGGCCCTTCATGGCTTGCGGAGATCACTCTTCCGCGTCTCCGATCGCCGCCAGCCACCGTCGGTGACACGGGTAGAGGCGGCACTTTTCTTCCCTCCAGCGGCGCTGGTACCAACCGCAGACGACGACTTCTTCGGCTTCCCCATCGCGGTACGGCGGCGCCAGCGGCGAGAGCGCAGGATGGAAGAAGGAAATGTGAAGGAATATTCCAGCGCGCAGCAAGAGCTCTCAGAACACAAGGAAGCAGTGAAAGCAAGAATAGATGCGGTGAAAACAAACTGAAGTTTTCCCCAATGATTATAAAGACGAAGACGATGCACGACAGCCGTCCATCGAGAAGACCTAACGCCAACGGCAGGATCTGTCCATACACGTGTCAGCATCACAACGAACCGTCGCTAACACGCCGTCCACTACGCACGGAAATCGAGGCGACGCCGTAATTATCTCCATGCCGCGCGTGACCGGTCAATTCAAGGTCAGATAGTGGGACCCATGTTCGTCCAGTCAAGTCATCTCTGGCGCAGCAGACGCTTGAGGTCATCGATCGTCAGCACTGACGTCATCAAAAGCTACACTAGCAAAAACTACAATTTTTTCGGCTTCAAAGCTAAGAGTACTCACTCGAATCTACGATTCGACCAATTACTCGGGGGCTACTCCTATCAGGAGCGCTGGCCGCGCACCTGAAAGATGAATAGAAGCAAACTATTACTTCGAGTCCTCCGTCGAGTCTACGACTCCACTACGGACTCGGGGGCTACTCCCATAGGGAGGACGGATTTAATCATCCGAGGAGTTACAACTGAACAACGTCTGAATTAAAGTCTCTGCTCGAGTCTACGACTCGAACAGACACTCGGGGGCTACTCCCATAGGGAGCGCTGGTCGCGCACCCTATGAATTCTTCGACCGCGATCCTTCGGATCAGCATGCAAAAACTTTTCGGCAACTCTACCCCAACTAAACGTTAAGTGAGCAATGTTCTCCTTGACCACCTGAAACACCTCCGCGGTGATAAACATTCGGATGCTGTGTCTGCGACACAAAGATAAGACCTACAGATATCATCTGATAGTCTGGCAACGCACACAACTGCGCTCTGCTAGTAAAAACCCGTGCTAACAGGTGCGATGAAAAATCCCGACGGACGCGTTGGGTACATCAATTAAATTCACTGGAATTCCACTCCTGTAAGTCCTCCGCGGCCTGAGTCGAATTACGCCAACATATGTTCCGGGTTCGAGTTGAGGGACTCCAATCTGAAGAAGATCGTGTTGTTTCGTCCTAAGACAGTTAACTGACCCTGATCCGTCGGGTGAGTCAGGCACACGCATCAATAATCCCTGCACATGAACTATTGAAATACATAGTTGCACCCGAAAGATTGCAGAGTCCTCAGCCGAATCTACGATTCGACTGAACACTCGGGGGCTACTGACATGGTTATACCCCACGGGTACATGATCTCAGCATACATGGTCCAGCCCAAGGAAGGCCCACGGCAATTATACGCCGGCCCATGAAGATTTTCGGGTGGCCAAGGTCCGTGACGCTTTCGGATCCTTGGAGAGCAAGACTAGAGTAGATAGGAAATTCAAAGGGGTAAAAACGTAGAACCTGTAACCGACTAGGTCTATGCCCGGGACCTGCCTGAGTCTATATAAAGGCTAGGAGGGCACGACCTAGATCTCCTCCTCATACTTTCGCATACACACCTCCACGCCAGATTGCATCTGCGCACCCCTGTAACCTTCGATTCCGCCGTCATCAAGAGCAGACAAGTAGGAGTAGGGTTTTCCCTCCGGGGGCCTAAACCTAGGTAAAACCTTGTGTCCCCGTGTTGCTTGTTTGCTAACCATTCCGCGATCTCCAGCATCCCCATCTTCTCCAAAACCCAAGTCCATAACAATGGGCATTGATGAGATCGAACCTCGTCAGAGTGGAATGGTGTGCTTCAAACGGCTGGGGGTGACCTCATTTTATAAGCTCGACAGTGAGACCAAGAGGGATGGGCAGGCGACGGTGGCGACATGGCTACGGGCTGCTAGCGGCATGGTTGAGGGTGGCGATCGACGCGCGGTCTCCTGGTGATGCTCTAGAACTTAAATGCGGGCTTAGGGCGGTGGTAGTCGGTAAAGTCCAATCAGTAGAGTGCCAGTTAAGTTCCTCAAGTAAGGATCTTTGATTCCTCCAATTCGGTAGGTAATCATAATAGTCTCGGCTCGGAATGCGAAGATGCTGCTAATCTGTTAAAGGGATCTAGATCGCATTTATTTGATATGCGTCCCTTCTTCAACCACACACAAAAGAAGTCGGTGGAAGGTATGGAATTTCTCGGCGGAAGGTCAGAAATAAAGCAATCGCCAGTGCTCTCGGTTCCAACAACGAGTCTGGGTGTGGGACGCTTGCGGAGTCCGTGCCTTCCGTACCACCACAGGTCGTTCTTGGGCAGATCCCGCTCCTAAACATAAGGGAGGGATAGGGGGAAAGGGGCCGGGCCTATCATATAAATAGGGTTGTAGAAAGACCACTTTCATTCGACGTTCCGGGGCGCCCGATTCGATCGACGAATTTGGCGAGCTGATCCGCTTTGATCCAGGAGAAAGCCCAGTCAGCCACCTTTTCGGTGAGGCACCCCTTATTAGTAAACTTAGTGTGTTATCGGCCTTCTTCCAGCGGACATCCAGAAAAGAAGGGGCATTAGAAAACATGCTGAAAGCAACAAAGTGGCAGACATTTTTTTTTGAATTCTGGGAGAAGAAATTCCTAGCCATTGCTAGGCTGAGCCATGTTAGCAAAGTATGGTTTCTCCAACAATATGAGGAGAAATCCCTGACTAAAATGGTAGTGGTCACAAACCCCTTCCGTGTAGCCGTGGACTTTCTCACGTGAAGAACTCCTTCTTATGAGCTCATGGATTCAGCAGACAGTTCATGTCATATTAGGAAATTAGTTCATTAATTCGTTTATTTGCCAACGAAGAAGCCTTGCGCTACTCGGAAAGTACTGACTAGAGGGGCGTGTGGATCCACAGTCCTAGCCATTCTCACAACGGGATAATAAAGCGAACAAAGACCATGAGAAGAGATTACAACATCCTCTAAATCATTTGATCAATATTAAGCTTCTGTCTCCATAGGGGTCTCCTCCGAGTTATTCTCGGTAGCCAAGGCAAGTAAATCTCTACGCCAAGAAATGACTTAGAGAAAGTGATGGAGTTATTGGCCAATCCGAAGAGAAAGGCGAAGCCTCTACTTGATGACCCTACCCTTTTCCATTGGTTCCATTAGGGCGGGGGAAGGGCCAATGGCCCAAACAAATCCTACCTGCGACTCCTCAGCCACTTCTAGAAGCGGTGATGCTGTGACACCAACTTGTGGAGACAAAGCAACGAATGAAAGGAAGGTCAAGTATTCCTTTGGTCGGCGGGCATGAACTTCACTACCTCTTTGGCGGTTCCTGCTGCCCAGCAGAAATGGCACTAAGACTTGCACCTTGATCTGGCCTTCTTCGCTCCTCACTGCTCCATACACATAAGCGGGGGTTGCATGTCGTGAACACCTACTAGTAAGCGCCTCCTACATGGGCACAACTTCCATAAGCACTCTGGCGTCTGATTGCATCCCACCCATGCTCTCATATCCTGAAGGCAGAGAATAGTTGGGGTTGAGATTGCCATACCAAAGTGATGAACTGGTGCTGGATTCTAGTATGGTCGACTCCTACATAGTTTGGCTTTGTGTATCCGCATCGACATCATGGATTTGCAGATATGCGGGATTTCCATTGGATCAGATCGGCACCAACCTTTCCTTTCTCACTATTGCAGGTAATAAGGCTTTAGCTTCCATCGAATAGTATGGGTATGGGTCTCCATTCTTCTATACCCCATCCATCCAGCCCTGAATAACCTTTATGCATCTTAGCACTTCAAGCACCTACTCGGTATACTCAAAAAGATAAATGGGGCTCTACCTCTTCAAACGTAGCCCTGGCAACAGTCTTCTTTCCCCTATTCTTATCTTTAGCTGCACCGTAACAAAAAATCTCGGATCATGTGAGTGAAGCCGTTGTGAGCTGGCATTAAGTCTTCCACAAGTGACAGAAGAAAGCTACGGGCATATACCCCTACCCCGGGGGAACAGGTGCCACCGAAAAGTAATGTTCACACTTTTGTATCCAAGACCTGGCCCCTTCCTTTAGGCAATCCACTCTACTTCGTTTTTAATCTGCTTCCCAGCCACGAGTAACCCTCGAAAGGCGTTTAGGCACAGTGGGTCATCAAGAGGAGAGTGGTAGACACGTTAGGGTCATTTTCTTCCTCGCACGTTCGGAAGTAACCTCCCAGTTTTGCAAGTTCGAATCAAAATAATAATGTGGTAGCAGAGAGCGCACATGCAGAAGAGCGTGCTGGGCCTGGTCGGAAGATGCCAGTGAAACGTTAGTGAACGGCTCCCTTATTCATTGGTGCTCACGCCCTGGATGGCGGAATGGACTAGTGAAACGCGTCCATACTTAGTTCTCGCTATCGCTTGGATTGCTTAGTCTGTGCCGCCCACCTGGGCCAGGACACCTCCTCCCAGAGCCGGTTCTTCTCTGTTAGATGAGATTCATGGGGATGCAGCTGAAGAGGTAGTCATAGATGGTAAAGCAGAGAAGGTGAATTCTTATACTATAGTTGTGATGTTTCAGTTAGGCAATCAGAAGGATGTCTAGGAGGAAGTGATCACAGAGGTTAAGGATGAGAAGGTAAAAACAGGCAGCATAGATGAAAAGGTGAGTTTGTGCAACGATTGACTCTTTTTATGGGCGCTTTCGACTAGGCTCTCGTTAAGGAATCGGCCCAAACAAGACCGAGATTCCCGCGAGAATTGCTACGCTGCCTGCTGTGAAATTGCAAGAATCACTTTATACGCTATTTCAAAATCGAATGAATTGAGCTACTGTATTTCCCCAGGTTTCCATTGGAAAAGGGGCTTTTGTATGCAAGTGATGATCGATTGGCGGAGAAGACGCTCCCGTGTGATTTCTATGTTGGGAATTTTATATCGACTAAATCAAGAAACTCGATTTCACTATGATATGACCATTGAACCCTTTGATGCAACATTTCTTGTTTCCAGAAGATCTCGGATGGTTTCTGAAGCTTCCATGATCTTGTAAAAGAAAGAAAGGCCTTGATGTGCAATCCCACTTGAATAGAATATCGTAGATAGAAGTCGAAGGGAATGCAATGATGGGAAGAAGCATCATTATGGAACGGTCTGGCATCGCAAAGCTCCAAAGAAGGCTGCGAAACTCCGAAGGATCAGACACAGGTGTACCCGCATCAGCTGCGAGTTTAGGCGCGGTGTCGATGCAGGTTTGCAGGTGACCATCCCGGTGCGTTGCAGGATCTCCTCCGCATACTTACTTTGGCTGAGAAATCCTGCTCATAAGCCAGGTCTGTGTGCCGAGTACAGCCGTTGCCTCAGGGGTGTGAAGCTACATTGGTGATGGTTGGTGGTAGATGCGGATTACCAGCAAGCTCTGGATGCTACTCTATATTAGGGATATTATTACTGTGCTTTTTTGCTATGGTTAGTCATGATTACTGATCAGTTGAGCAGTTCTTTTGAATGTACCAATTTTTTGGATTAAACGGTGGGGCGAGGCTGGCGCTCTAAGCGGCAGAGGCGGCGTCTTCAACGGCGAGCGGTGGCTGTGACGCATTGGGCGGCGAACGGGGATATCTGGCGTGTTCCTTGGGTCATGGCGAAGCTGTGGGCACGGGCTGCGGTCGAGGGGCGGCGTGTGCGCGCGTGCCGGGTGCGGCGCTCTGGGCGTGCTTGGCATGTCGCAGTGGCACTAGGCGTGGGGCGTTCTCGGTGGTCCACGGGTTGCCTTGGCTCGGGGAGGGGACAGTGGGTGGCGGTGAAGTGCTGGCTATCTCCCAGACATGGCGAGAGAGGGGGAGGCAGTCTGCTGCGGCAGCGACCAAGTTGGCCGGCAAGGTGGCTCGGCTTGTTCAACATTGATGACAATGGCCAGTTTACAGTGAGGCTAAAGGTTTCCATCTAAGCTAGATGATCTACTAGATGGTTGCTGTGAGCTAGAGAGGGAACAAGTTAGGCCAAAACACTATTAAAAACAATGAATTTGATTTGGTTTAAATTTACCTGCCAAGTGTTTGATGAAATGGCCACAAGAAACTTCTTTTTGAATTTTGAAAATATTTTTGGTGGGTGTGCTAGGCATGTGCTGGAGACTCTGTGGTTGCTTGGGTTTTGAAAATTGAGCTTGTTTGAGTGGTTTTTGAAATAGTGGGATCTTCCCATATGAGATAGATTCAATTTTAAACTGTCATTTAAACTTAGTATTTGAATGTTTTTGGAAGATCACAAAGTGGGCCTTGGTACCTCATTATGAGTACTAACAAGGGGTGCAAAGATCCAGAAATGTTTCTGTTAAGTTTTGAGTGCTTGGAATAGCCAAAGTAGGCATGAGAGTTAATTTGGCAAAAATGACCATTCACATCATTTGTTCATTTTGAGTTGTTTGTGTTTGGGAAAAGTTTGGGAATGATTTAGATGATGTTTATTTCACCTAAGAATCATTTTACAAGCAAAGAAACACAAAACCATGGCAATTCAAAAGAATCCTAATTTTAAATACACATGCATATGAATGCTCTCATATTTTTAGATAGGAAAGTTTTTTTGTCAACCCTAATTTTGCTGATTAGTATGTGATGATCCATGTTTAATATTTTTGGGATGTTACAAACCTTCCCCCTTAAACAAAATCTCGTCCCGAGATTTGAAAAAGGACAAAAAAGATTACCTAGGATTTGAACAGATCTTGGAACTCCGTCCTGAGGTGATCTTCGCGCTCCCAGGTAGCTTCTTCTTCTGTGTGGTTGCTCCACTGAATCTTGAGAAACTTGATGCTTCGGGTTCTGGTAGTTCTGAAAGCTTCTTCCAAAATACGGATGGGTACTTCGGGATAGGTCAGGTCATCGTTGGTCTCTATGGTCCGGTGATCAATGTTCTTGAACACTTCAGTCTTCTCCGGAACTTCGAGGCATTTATGAAGTAATGAGATATGGAACACATTGTGCACGGCTGACATCTCTTCTGGCAGTTCCAATTGATACGACACTTCTCCTCGATGGTTTAGAATCTTGAAGGGTCCGATATATCTGGGGGCTAACTTTCCCTTCAGTTGGAAACGCTGCATTCCTTTCAATGGCGACACTTTCAGATACACAAATTCTCCGATATTGAAAGCAAGGTCTCGACGTCTCTTGTCGGCGTAACTCTTCTGTCTTGACTAGGAGGTCTTGAGGTGCTCACGAATCTTGTGAACTTTCTCTTCTGCTTCTCGTAGGATGTCGGGTCCGAAAATCTGACTCTCTCCTACTTCCGACTAGTTCAAAGGGGTGCGACACTTCCTTCCCTACATGAATTCAAATGGGGCCATTTGCAAACTAGCTTGATAACTGTTGTTGTATGAAAATTCTGCGAACGATAGATAGTCTTCCCATTTAGAGCCATACTCTAACACACATGCTCTCAACATGCCTTCGAGTATTTGATTTACAAGCTCCGTTTTTCCGTCGGTCTGAGGGTGATAAGATGTGCTGAAATCTAGTCGGGTTCCTAAACCTTCTTGGACCTTCTTCAGCAATTGGGTCATGGGTCTGGCGATACTCGAGATTCCTTCTACGAACTTGTGATAGTATCCCGCCAATCCGAGAAATGCACGAACTTGGGTTTGAGTGGTTGGGGCTTGCCAATCTTCGACATCTTTCACCTTTGCAGGGTCAACGGCAATTCCTCCGGCTGATACAATGTGGCCGAGGAATCCTACCTCCTGTAACCAGAATTCACATTGGCTAAACTTGGCATACAACTGATGCTCTCTAAGGGTTCCAAGAATGGTCCTTAGGTGTAGCTCATGTTCTTCTTCTGATTTGGAATAAATTAGAATGTCATCGATGAAAACAACGACAAACTTATACAGGAAGTCCATAAAAATCTTATTCATGAGATTCATGAAATAAGCCGGGGCATTGGTTAATCCAAAAGACATGACAGTATACTCGTATAATCCATATATGGTGTTAAAGGCAGTCTTGGGAATATCCTCTGCGCGAATCTTGAGTTGATGATAGCCAATTCTAAGATCAATCTTAGAAAACACTTTGGCACCAGTCAACTGATCAAACAAATCTTCTATCTTGGGCAACGGGTATTTGTTTTTGAAAGTGACATCATTCAACTTCCGGTAATCCGTACACAAACGGTTACCTCCATCCTTCTTGTCCACAAACAAGACAAGTGATCTCCATGGTGACACACTTGGTTGAATCAATCCAATTTCCAGCATGGCATCCAGTTGCTTCTTCAGTTCTGCTAGTTCAGACGGGTTCATACTATATGGTCTCTGGGCTATGGGTCCTGTTCCTGGGATTAGTTCAATGATAAACTCGATATCCCGATCTGGGGGCATACTGTGCAAAACATCTGGAAATACATCGGGGTATTCATAGACTATCTGAACTTGGTCAATGGTAGGTTGGGCTATACTATTGTTGCACTTGAATTGACGAGGTAAGGTTTCAGATACATGCTCGACTGATATTCCGGCTGTACTGGTCATGGTTATCGCTTTCTTGGCACAGTCAATTAATCCTTTATGTTTGGACATCCAATCCATTCCTAGTACTACTTCCAAACCTTTAGTTACGAGTACTATCAGATTAGCATAAAAATCTATGCCATGGATTCGGATAGGGACGACTTTGCAAATTTTCCTAGCTTTGGTGGTTGAACCAGGGATTTGAACAATCATAACATGCTTCAGTTTGGTTTGTTGAATCTTACTAGTGCATGCAAATTCTTCGGTGACAAATGAGTGCGATGCACCAGAATCAAACAACACTCTAGCAAGTACTGAATTAACAGAAAACATACCCAACACGACATCTGGCGCTTCCTGAGCTTCTTCAGCATGCATGAGAAAAATACGGCCGTTGCGGTTGAGCGAGTTCCCTAGGGCAAACCTTCTTCCGTGCTGAACACGACGTTGTTGCTGAGCTGGGGAATTTGCATTGAGGGTTGTGACATTCTTCTTGGAGCACTCATTGGAGTAGTGACCCTTATTTCCACAGTCATAACAAGTCACTTGCGACTTGTCCTTTGCTGCAACAGGCACAACATTGCTTCCAGTCCTCAGGGCAGTGTTGGTGTTGGTGGCGGCATTGTTGTTATTGAACTTGGGTGGTGCACGGTTGAAATTTCCAGAGTTGCCGGGGTTGTTGTGATTTCCTCCGGGCCTTGGATTTCCACGGTTGGGATAGGTCGGACGGTTCATCGGGGGTCTGTTGGTTCTCGGGCCAAATCCTGGAGATGGGTTGGGGCGATACTTTGGTGTATGATGGGTTCCTGGCTGATGCATCATGCGGAGCTTGCGGTTCTCATTGGCTTTGTTGATCTTTCCTTTCATCTGAATGGCAGAGTCGACGAGGGATTCAATATCAACAAAGGGTATATTGACCAACACCGTCTGCATCTCATCGTGCAGAGCATTCAAGAATCTTTCTTTCTTCTTGGCTTCAGTGTCGATCTCATCCGGGGCATACCTAGCTAATGACAAGAATTTGTCACGGTATTCCACTATGGTCATCCTTCCTTGCTTCAGTTCTCTGAATTCATCTCTCATCCTCTTGATCAAACCCGATGGCACATGGGTTCTGCTGAACTTGACCTTGAATTCCTCCCAGGTCATCATCTGTCCTCCGGTCATTGCACGAACGTTGTTCCACCATGCTCTTGCATCTCCGGCTAGATAGTGGGTGACGAACAGAACTTTCTCGTTAGCTTCCACTCCGACGACTTCCAGATTGTTCTCCATAGTCTGCAGCCAATCATCTGCATCTAGGGGCTCTTCCGACTTAGTGAAGATAGGTGGGTTGGTGTTCTGGAAATTCTTGAGCTTAGATCCATGGTTGTCCTGATTTCCTTGGCCTTGATTGTTGTTGGCCATCTGAGCTATGTGTTGAAGAGTGGCTAGGTTGGCTTGACATTCGGCTCTTTCAGCTTCGCGGTTAGAAACCAACATTTGCAGGATCTGCAACATCGGGTCCGGGGATGAACCTCTTCCTCTACGAGGCATCTGAAGATTGAGATAGATCATGAGAAAAGAGAGAAATTTCTAGGGTTCAGGGACTTTGAAAAGTTTTTAAAGTTTGACTCGTATTTTCTAGCAACTTGTTTTTCATTCATTCATAGAACACGATGCAAACACACACCACAACAAAGGAAAACATATGGTTTTAAGAACCATTCTGGAAACTACGGTACATTGGGACCAAATACAACTCACTACGCTAGTGCTCAAGTTCTACTACTCCTCGGAGTCGGTGTACTCATCATCCTCATCATCATCATCCTCATCGATGAAGGCGAAATCCTCCTCATATGTGAAGAAGTCCATGGCCTGATCTTCCAGAAAGTCATCATCATCGCTAAGATAGGAGTAGGGGTCTCCACGAAGATCTTCTCCGGCATTCTCCCTTTCCTCCAACTGCATGTCTCTCTCGTGGATGGTCTCCTCCAAATCCGTGATACGGTGGCGAAGAAGTCGAATGATGCGCTCCTTCTTGTCGAGCTGACGGCGACGAGACTTGCGATCCTTCACTAGCATGGCGAGGGTCTGATCCTTCTTCTGGGTGATGGTGGACTTGTGGTTGGAGTAGTCACGGGCATTGTCTAGTTCCTGCTGACGATCATACATCATGAAGCTAAGGTGGTCCAACTGAGTCTTCAGCTCGGGGTGATGTGGGGCTTCCAGTGGCTGTCCCATAGTATCACGCCTTGGATAGAACTCAAAGTGGGTACCCTTGATCTGATTGATACTCTTCCCACATAGACGAACAAGAGCTTCCTGCATGGCCCTGGCAAGTCCATCGAGCCAGTTGTTCTCTCTTAAGGTGAACTGAATTCCCTCTGTAGTGGGAGGTTCAATCTTTCCTCTGAGACTTGCAACAACTAGCCACTGCAGATATTCTCCTCCTTGGTCATTGAGCTGAGCTCCGAAGAACTCGGGGTGTGGATGCTCCAGAAATTCCGAAAGCTGGTCCAGGTCACGCTCAAAGATGAGTTCTCCTCCATTCCCCAACTAATAAAACTTGTTGTACTTCACGTCCATCTATAAGAATATAGGATGAGTAAGTTAGTAGAGTGATCAAGTGTGTCAAATTTTATGTATTTTGCAAGAATTTTTGAGAAACATGAATTTTCATGAAAGAATCCAAGTGATAAGAATGAGAATAAGTTTTTATAAATACTTGCTTCCTTTGGTTTTGAAACTAAGTTTTTGATTCAGACGTCCATTCTAACTAGGGTCTCCTATGGTCAAGATGGCTCCGATACCAACTTGTCAACACCCAGATTTTTAATCCCAGATGCCTGTTATGCCATACATCGCAATCCCAGGATTACCATTTTTGCGAGACATAACAGATTTGGATATCACAGTACATCATCCATTACAAACCATACATAAGGTCTTACACAAATAAGGATCTCATGATCCAGTTCTTAATACAACTCAAGCAGCAGAATAACGTAATAATAAACATAGCATAGGCGAAGCTCCATCTTCAGGGTCACAGGCAATGCTGACAATGGGAGATGATCCTAGTTGTCATAACCTTCCTGCGGTCCTTCATCCTGATACTCATCTTCATAGTCTGGCCACGGGAATAGCCAGGGACAAAGCCATGAGTACTCTTTAAGTACTCGCAAACTAATACTAACAAGTTAAGGTTTTTTTTGTAGTTAGGACACTAGGCTCTAGGGTTGTTTTGCAAAAAGCCAGATTTACCTCTACTAAGTTCAGAAGCAAAGAAAACTAGTTGAAAGTTTGATAGCACCTAAGTGGGAACTTGAATTTCATATCACAACCCTGTTGTGGTCAAGTCAACGTCTCAATTCATTTCACAAGTCCTTTTGAAAACATCTGACGGGGGAACAGTATGGCCACTCCAACTTCCCATAACCGCGGACGCGGCTATTCGATTAGTTTGACACTCTGCAGAGATTGTACACTTTCACCACAACATTCGATACATCCGCCAGGAACAAATCCTGAATTCACCATACTCAGTATGTGGATAATCAATCCTAACCTTTCCATTACACGCCCTAGTATAGGCACCTCTCCTTTGAGTTTGGCCTCCCAACCATGACCAACTGTCATCTTGGGTACTGCACAGGTGGACAATCTTCACAAGGTAGCCTCAGCTCAGACCTTGGCCGCGAGGGAACCCATACTAAGGTATATAAATTTTCAGTCAAGCCCAACCCAATTTTTGGGTATTGTGGTTGTACGGTAAAATTGGAATGATATCGCATCCAGACAACCATTAGTTTTATAAAGGGCTAAGGCTCATGCCTCAACATTTTCATCATCAAAATCATCTGGTGTTCGAGAACACATGTCAAAACATTTCAGTAGAATGACTCATCATTCTAAGGTTTTCATAACCATTTCCACCAAGTGATCCCATCTAAAGTTGACCAAGTTTTATGCTTAGCATTAGCATCTACAAGTGGGGGTAAGTACTAATGAGGGGTGGTAAGTAGGTGGAGATTAGTTAAGTTCAATCTCATGCCTTAGGATGATATCAAGATTATCTACTTAGGCCAAATTTAATGCTCTTTATGCGAACTTCAATTATCTTTCTAGAATCTACAAGTTACTTAAGTAATCCCTAAGAAAAGCTTTGATAAAGAAATAAAGTATAATGCTGGTAAGTAAAACTAGGATTGGGTTGTCAAGTGGTTATGATCACATATGCTTAAGGCATATATTTGGCATGGTAACAAGCAAGTAGTAGCTTGCATAATTGCAAGTATAAGCTTGCTAAAGTATGGTATCGTGCAAGTGTTAGCTTGCCTTGTGCAGAGCAGTGGTTGAAGTTCTCCTCGGCTTCTTCCTCGTAGTATCCTCCTTCCTCCTCATATCCTTGGTTGGTACTAGCATCTATAAATAAATACGAGGTACACAATCATCGGCGAGCTCGAACCCTAGCGGCTCAGTGGGGGTGCATAGGGGGCATACCAGGACTCCAACGACGATGGTGAGGCGGGCAAACGAACGAGTGGTCGACGGCGTGCTCAGGGACGGTCGAGGCAGCTCCGGGGGTGGTCACAATCAGCGGCCCCCTTCTCCTCCAGAGGCGGCCTACAAAGATCCACAAATGTTTCTGTTAGGTTTTGAGTGCTTGGAATAGCCAAAGTAGGCATGAGAGGTAATTTGGCAAAAATGACCATTCACATCATTTGTTCATTTTGAGTTGTTTGTCTTTGGGAAAAGTTTGGGAATGATTTAGATGATGTTTATTTCACCTAAGAATCATTTTACAAGCAAAGAAACACAGAACCATGGCAATTCAAAAGAATCCTAATTTTAAAAATATGAATGCTCTCATATTTTTAGATAGGAAAGTTTTTTTGTTAACCCTAATTTTGCTGATTAGTATGTGATGATCCATGTTTAATATTTTTAGGATGTTACAACCGGGTCGGGGCGGCAGCGTTGCGTGCGTGCGTTGGGGTGTGAGGACGGGTAGGGGCAGCGGGTGAGGGAAATGGGGTAGGGCAGGAGGGGTAGTTTAGGAAGGTTTTAGGGTTAGGGTTTTCTTAAGATAGAGGGGTGGTAGGTGGATGCCACCTTTTTTTAAATCTGTTTTCCACATTCTGTGACGCATATGGCTATATGCGCCACAGAAAGTTAGAATTCGGTGGCGCATATAGCCATATGCGCCATAGAATTCTGGCATGCCTATGTGCTGAGTCAGGCCCACATGGGGCCCACAGGAATTCTGTGACGCATATGGCTATATCCGCCACAGAATTCTCACTTTCCGTGGCGCATATAGCTATATGCGCCACATAATTGCAAAAATTCTGTGGAGCATTTGCTATATGCGTCACAAAATTAATTTTAGTGGAGCATTTTTTCTATATACGCCACAGAATTAGAATCTATCTGTAATCATTTTTCTAGTAGTATAAATTTTACTCGGCTATGAGGTTGTATTAAAAAAATTCAGAACCAGATATGTCCAAGAGTCCGAGATCCAAGAATAGACTTATTTTGATGTTTTGACTCAGTTATACTTGGACGGAGTTTTACCGGTGATGGATGGATTAGTACCGTTTAAGGAATTATAATCTCTTTGCATATAATATACTTAATGGGCAGTGCTATGTGTCCTTCTGGATGGAAACTTTTCATCCTGGGTCCCCATCCATCCGGTCGGTTTGATCAACGGCCAGACTATCTTTTCGTCCTCCATCCCGTTTATGCTACAAAGTCCCGCTTTTACTACAAGTATTTCCGCTTTTGGTACATGTAGCAGAAAATGGTTTGGTCCAGAGAAAAGAATATAAGAGTTTGCCGGAGACCTCGTCGGCGACCTTGTAGCAAAACGTTGTGCTAATATAGTAGATCCGACCTCGCCAGAGACTCGCCGAAAACTGTCGCTGATAGACCTCATCAGAGACCATGTATCAAAACCTTTACGTTATTATAGCAAAAACACACAAACACACAAACCGTATGTAGCAAATAAAATGTCTTATTGTAGCAAATCTGACCTCGCCGAAGTCTTTTGCCGCGAGATCTCGCCGGAGGCTCGCCGGAGACTTTCGCCGCGAGATCTCGCTGAAGAACTTGTAGCAAAAACTTTATGATATTATACAATGTTCCAAATATCGGCCAATAAATCAATTAACTGGCCGATTAACTGTGAATCGGAGCCTGACCGAAACGAAAAGGGCCCTATCGGTGGGTTTACTGGTCTGACCG
Organism: Avena insularis; assembly: GCA_023614405.1. NCBI lineage: Eukaryota > Viridiplantae > Streptophyta > Magnoliopsida > Poales > Poaceae > Avena > Avena insularis. The sequence continues at coordinate 362,149,859 of CM042697.1, forward strand.
ATTTATCGGGAATCTTAAGTTAACTGGTAGAGTTTTATTTTACTGGTCTGCCCTTTTTCATCTAAATAGACCCCCCCTGCTCCAGTAGTTGACCCATCCCGCTCCAGTAGTCGGCCCATCCTGCTCGTTAGGGTTGGGAATTGGGGCTCCCGCGCCGCCTCCTCATCTCCTGGTGGCCACCGGCAAGGAGAACGTCGCCCCCGGCCAGAGCCACCACCCTCGCCGCCTCTAGGAAGGATTCCGCTCCCGCCAGCCTCTCTTCTTCCCCTCCAACGTTTTTTTTACCTTTCTCCTATGCTTTTTATACGCACATACAGTAGTATAGTCATGTTTAATACAATTTCTAGGAACATTGGAGATTGGGATAGTACTAAAACTAGGTATATTCTTCCGATTAATGGTCGACCAATAAATTCAGTTAATCGGCCGATTCATTGATTAATTGTTTCTTAGAGGCCGACCGAGCAGTCACCGGTCATCTGAACATTGATATTATAGCAAAACCACAAAACGGTTATAGTAAAATAAAATATCCTATTTAGCCTGAGACTTCGCCGGAGACGTTCTAGCAAAATTTTATGCCATTATAGCAAAAACACAAAATCGGTTGTAGCAAAAAATTTATATTATTTTATAAAAAAATATTTTTATTCACCTTCTAAAAAATCCTCCGACAAGTTAGCATCTTCGACCTTGGATATCCCGGAAGGCCGAGGACGGAGGATGAGGAGCCGAAGGTTATGTAAATGCAGAGGCGAGCGATGGTCCGCTGGAGGAGGACACCGTCGTTCTCGCGCCGGCAGGGAGCCGCTGGTGGCCGCATGCCCTCTGCAGATCGCGCCGCCAGCGCTGGCAGCGGGCGGTGTTGGTTGCAGGGGCGGGCGGTGCAGACTCCACGGGAGAATCGTATCGTTTCCCATACTTAATTGTGTACCCCTCTTTCATACATGATTTTCGTATATGCATGTAGATGCTCTCGGAGTAGGGGATACCATATTAGAGCTCTCAAAGGCGGGAATGGAAACCTTATAACATTCAAGTAACAACGGAAATCTGAATAAGACTCTCAAGTCCATGTGTCACTGATTTACACAAGAACAGAACAATTTTGTGTTGATTCAAATGGCTCCATTCGGTATTTTACATACTCCCTCCATCCTAAGAAAGATGTTACAAATTTATCTAAATTTGGATGAATCTATATACTACTAAAAAATGTCTAGATACATTCGAATTTAGACAAATATGCGACATCCTTTTTAGGACGAAGAAAGTATTATATAAACAAAACTTATTTATATTGCTATGCAAAGCATAGTATGAGTCTTGAATTGACTCAATTCAGTCCCGTATGTGATTCATTTCCTATATATGTTTCTCTCTGGGTGTATGCTCAATGTATTTCCAGGAGTTTTACATTAGTATGGGAAGCTCATTGGACAAGACTGGTTTGAGAATGCATGTCTCTGTTACAGAAAAAGGAAGTTTCAGAAAATAATCAGCATGTTGTTTCATTAGTAGTTGGAGTGGTTATGCTATTGCAAGTCTGGCTCGGGTTCCACGTATACTGGTATCAAATTGATTCCTCTCTACAGTTAATATCAATGTATATTACTTCCATGTTCAGTATATCTCGGAGAAAATGCATTGCGCTTAAGGACCCTAACGATGCCGTTCTTAAGTATAGCGGTGCCATTTGACATCCATTTTGTTTTTGGAAATGATTTAATTCACATGTTATCATCTTCCGCATTTACTTAACTACCTCATTGTTTCACTAGGTGATAATTATTTATAAAGTGCTTCATTATCATATTTTTCTTTGAACAAATGTATAATTTACACATCGCTTATTATTATAATTTATTACTCCTGTAAAGTAGCATCAAACATTAACCTATTAAATGACTGATTTTGAAACGACTTTTGGGCTTTGTTCTCGCTAATTATCTGCAATGTTTGCAAATGTATGATTAAGTCTTATTAGTTTTAATCCATATTGCAGTTTTGATCCGTCACACCGGTCCGATCTTTTCTCATGACCCGGAATTAGAGTTATGGAATATTTATAGAAGGAGTTTACAATAACTCAAGTTTCCATGTTTTTATAATTTATGTAGTTTGTAAATAGCAAGGGTTAGTTTTAGACATTAAACGTGCGTATCAAATTGACAAAATTCCTAATATCTTATTTAATAGGTTGAGCCAACAAATCAAGGTTAATTCTAAAGGATGATATTTGGGTTCTAAATACTGGAAACTTGCGTCCATTTGTATGTACTTCAAAGGATTACTGGCACCGGTAAATTGACCGTCACTTTAAAGATATGATTGGACTACCCTGTATTCATTTCCATTCATATATAGGCATCTTCATGGTTATTACAGAACTAACATATACGTATGCTAATAATAAGAAACTTAATGAATCAAGTTAGTATCTAAAGATTGTTTGAACTTTTCTATCAATCTTATAAATTATCAATTCAATTTGATCAACTATAATGTCTTTTTATAATGATGGCCCGTGCTAATAATAAGAAACTTAAGGAATCAAGTTAGTATCTGAAGATTGTTTGAACTTTTCTATCAATCTTATAAATTATCAATTCAATTAGATCAACTATAATGTCTATTTATAATGCTGGCCTGTGTAGCTGCAGGGGTTAATGACTAGTTCACCCAATGGGAGTGTGACTTGGCTAGTGGCTAGGGCTAAAGAAATTTCACACCAGGAACCCACTATCCTCTAAAAGAAGTGTTTTGACTTGTGGGTTGGGGCAAAGGCAATGCCACCTTGAAACTCCTCTTCCCTATATGTGGACCTAGGCCTTGTATAGGTATCTCAGGTCATATCATTTCTCTCAAGTTCTTTTTTAATCTCTCGAGGGTCTCTCGTGTTGAGTTGTACTCCAAGTGAGAGTGAATATTTGCACACCCCGTGAGGGACTATTTATATGCGACTTCTTTACAAATGGTCAAGGTTATTCTTGAGGAAATGAAATACTGAGTGTAGAAGGATAAAACTTGATCCACTAGTAGATGTGACTAGGGAGAGAGAGTGTGTCCATAGCTATGGTAGACCTTTCTTCCCATCATTTTGGTTTGACTTTGTATTTTACTCTTTGTTCTTCTGACTTATTGACCTTAGCTTAACCTTGCTGATTATGCCACGCATGACTATGAGGTGCCCTAACATAAGCTTTATCCATTCCAACAACAATGTCAATGTTTAAAAAGATTATTCCCTCCGATCCATATTATTTGTCACTAAAATAGACGTATCTAGACATGTTTTAGTACTAGATACATTTATTTCAACGACAAGTAATATCGATCGGAGGGAGTAATATTTTGAATAAGAGGAAGCAATACTCATCCAATAACATTTAAATTCTTTTCTCTAGACATAATAATAATATTTTTTTCTTATATAGGACAAGTACAACACCTTCATAGTTGTTTGGACACTCCCGTTCCGTTTGGCCAAATGAATTTAGCACTATGTGGAAAGTAAAATAATAGCACGGCACATGAAACCATCCATGTCAAACACATATAACCGTGGACACTGAAAAAATACAAGTTTTACAACCATATGAAAAGAATGTCAAAAAATATAAACATAAAAACAATTTTTGACTTCCATGGTGGAAAAGGCGGAGAGGAAAGCATGCCAGACACATCCATAGTTCCAAAACCATTTTATGCCTAGCGAAATCGAATATGGGAACAATAATTGAAGATCAATGACTAACTATGAGTAGTTGAACTGCCACATTTAAACATCGTGTATCCTGCATGGACCAAGTGGGATCATGCATTCACAGGTTGAAGGGATCCCATCCTTGTTACTATAAGGCCAATTTGAAGGTACCCTAGGGTCACAAGGAAAGAATTGCGGGACAAGTGAGACGACCATGAGATGAATATGCTTATGAGTTCTACTCGCACTAGTGGAAACGAGGCCTTTTGTTGATCCTGGAAATGGGCTTTAACACCGATTCTTCTACGAACCGGTGTTAAAGGGGGGGGCGTACCAGCGTGGACCGTGCAGCAAAAAGGAGCCCCCCTTTAACACCGGTTCGTGGCACGAACCGGTGTTAAAGGACCCTGCACCGATGGTTGCAGCCCCTTTCTTTAACACCGGTTCGTGGCTTGAACCGGTGTTAAAGGGGGGGGGGGCTATATAAGACACCGCAGCCCACACCCCACTCTTCCATTTTTTCACTATCTCATTTTGGAGCCTAGCAAGAGGGTGTGAAGTGTGCTAGTTTGTGTTTTTTTCATATGCACAAGAGGTGTTCGGTGAAATGCCCGAGAGCTCAAAATAAGTTTTCTCGTTGCTCTTTCCTTCTCGGTCAAGATCGACAACTATCCTTTCATGTGTCATTGATGTACTATATATATAAATGGTCATCTCCCTATTAATTTTTGATATATACTATATATTAATGCAGATGAACCGACAATGGATGTACGGTGACCGCCGCACATCCGAGTACATTACGGGCCTCCAAAATTTCATCGTTGTGGCTAATGCAAACCGTGATCACAACGGTTTTATGTGCTGTCCGTGTGTTCACTGTCAGAACAAGAAAGACTACTCAAATACCAGAACCATTCACGCCCACCTGCTTCGATCCGGTTTCATGCCTAGCTATAATTGTTGGACCAAGCACGGAGAAAAAGGGGTTTGATGGAAGACAACGAAGAAGAAGAGGAAGATGACAACTATCATAATATGTATCCTGAATATGATGATACTGCAAAGGGGGTAGATAATGAAGATCAAGAGGCAGCAGATGGGCCCGCTAATGACGATCTTGGTCGGGCCATTACTGATGCAAAGGAAGAATGTGAAACTGAAAAGGAGAAGGAGAAGCTGGAGCAGATGTTAAAGGATCACAAAACATTGTTGTATCCAACTTGCGAAGATGGCCACAAAAAGCTAGGTACCACACTGGATTTGCTGCAATGGAAGGCGAGAACGTGTGGTGACAGCGCATTTTCAAAGTTGTTGGTAAAAATGAAGAATCTTCTTCCAAGAAATAATGAGTTGCCCGACAGTACATACCAAGCAAAGAAGGTTGTCTGACCTCTAGGATTAGACGTGCAGAAGATACATGCCTGCATTAATGACTGCATCCTCTACAACGGTGAGAAGTACGAGAATTTGGATGCATGCCCGGTATGCACTGCACTGCGGTATAAGATCGGACGAGACTATCCTGGCGATGTTGAGGGCGAGGCCCCTAGGAAGAAGGTTCCTGCCAAGGTTATGTGGTATGCTCCTATAATACCACAGTTAAAACGTCTCTTCAGAAATAAAGAGCATGCCAAGTTGTTGCGATGGCACATGGAAGACCATAAGAAAGACACGTTGTTGAGACACCCCGCTGACGGGTCACAGTGGAGAAAAGTCGAGCGAGAGCACCCGGACTTCGCACGTGATGCAAGGAACTTAAGGTTTGGTCTAAGTACAGATGACATGAATCCTTTTGGTGAGCAGAGCTGTAGTCACAGCACCTGGCCTATGACTCTATGTATCTATAACCGTCCTCCTTGGTTGTGCATGAAGAGGAAGTTTATTATGATGTTAGTGCTCATCCAAGGCCCGAGGCAACCCGGCAACGACAGTGATGTGTACCTAAGGCCATTAGTCGAAGAACTTTTACAGCTGTGGGCCAAACCAGGTGTACATATGTGGGATGAGCACAAAGGGGAGCCATTTAACCTACGAGTGTTGCTTTTCGTAACCATCAATGATTGGCCTGCTCGTAGTAACATTTCAGGGCAGACAAACAAGGGATACAATGCATGCATACACTGTTTAGATGTGACTGAAAGTGTATATTTGGATAAATGTAAGAAGGTTGTGTACCTAGGGTATCGCCGATTTCTTCCGAACCTGCATCCAGTAATAAAGAAAGGCAAGCATTTCAAACGTCTGACAAAACCCCGGAGGAAGCCTGTCCTCCGTACCGGTGAGGAGGTATTTGGTATGGTCAAGGACCTAGAAGTAATCTTTGGAAAAGGTCCTGGCAGTCTATCTGTTCCGAATGACGATGCCGGACACGCGCCCATGTGGAAGAAGCAATCTATATTTTGGGACCTACCCTATTGGAAAGTCTTAGAGGTCCGCTCTTCAATCAACGTGATGCACGTGACGAAGAATGTTTGCGTGAACCTGCTAGGCTTCCTAGGAGTGTATGGGAAGACAAAAGATACACGTAAGCATGCAGGGACCAGCAACGTCTGAAAGACCCTGAAGAGCCTATGCATCCTGAGAACAAGAAGGGTAAACGATGCCACTTAACTCCTGCCAGCTACGCTCTTACCAAAGCAGAGAAGGAAATCTTTTTTGAATGTCTGAGCAGTATCAAGGTCCCGTCTGGCTTCTCGTCGAATATAAAGGGAATAATAAATATGGCAGAGAAAAAATTCCAAAACCTGAAGTCTCATGACTGCCACGTGATTATGACACAATTGCTTCCGATAGCATTGAGGGGGCTTCTACCTGAAAATGTTCGAGTACCCATTGTGAAGCTATGTGCATTCCTCAATGCAATATCTCAGAAGGTAATCGATCCAGAAAGCCTACCGGGTTCTGAGACAGATGTGGCACAATGTCTTGTCAGCTTTGAGTTGGTGTTCCCACCATCCTTCTTCAATATTATGACACATCTCCTGGTTCACCTAGTAGAAGAGATTGCCATTATCGGTCCTATATTTCTACACAATATGTTCCCCTTTGAGAGGTACATGGGAGTCTTAAAGAAATATGTTCATAACCGTGCTAGGCCAGAAGGAAGCATCTCCAAGGGCTATGTAACAGAGGAGGTCATTGAGTTCTGTGTTGATTTTATTCCTGACCTTAAGGCGATTGGTGTTCCAGAATCATGACATGAGGGGAGACTGCGTGGAAAAGGGACCCTAGGATGTAAAGCAATGATATGTAGGGACGGGCATTCTCTCAATCAAGCACACTACACGGTTTTACAAAGATCTATCTTGGTTGCCCCGTGTATCAATGAACACAAGAATTTAATACGCCTCAAACACCCAGGGAAGTCTGATGAATGGATTATAAGTGAACACATGGCGAGTTTTGGCGGCTGGCTGCAAAGACTTCTCACGAATAACACCACTGTTGGGGATCAGTTGTACTTGTTAGCCAGGACACCATCTTCGACTGTATGTACTTTCCAAGGGTACGAGATAAATGGGAATACATTTTACACGATAGGCCAAGATAAAAAGAGCACCAACCAAAATAGTGGTGTCCGCTTCGATGCAGCAGAAGACAATGGGCAAAAGACCATGTATTATGGGTTCATAGAGGAGATATGAGAACTTGACTATGGACCTAATTTTAAGGTCCCCTTGTTTCGATGCAAATGGGTTAAGCTAACAGGAGGAGGGGTTGAGGTAGACAAGAAGTACGGAATGACAACGGTGGATCTCAACAATCTTATGAAGGTAGACAAGAACTTAGACGAACCATTCGTCCTAGCCAATGATGTGGCTCAGGTTTTCTATGTGAAGGACATGTCCTCCAGACCACAAAAAAGAAAAAAAATATGCAAACGAATACATCATATGATGAGACAAAGCATCACATAGTTCTTTCAGGGAAAAGAAACATCGTGGGAATCGAGGACAAGACAGACATGTCAGAAGTAGATTATAATAAGTTTGATGAAATTCCGCCCTTCACAGTGAAAACTGACCCAAGCATTCCATTAAGTAAAGAAGATGCTCCATGGTTACGTCTGAAGCGATCATAAGGAAGGACATATGCCAAGAAGTTCATGCTCATATTATGTAACTCTAGTTCATGTCTTTCGCTGTTTGTGGCTTGACCGAAGGATATCTTTCGCGGTTTGTGGATTGACCGGGACTATATATAGGGGGACTTTAGTCCCGGTTTTGTAGTCTCAGTTTTTAATATTAATAAATGTCTTGAGTGTTAGTCCTGTTTTGTGGCTGGACCAGGACAATGAGAAGAAGTTGTCCCGATTCGTACTTACCATTAAGATCTGATCTCCAAACATGCGCGGTCACATATTAGGGAGTGCCTCTATGACCAGTTTCTTGGAGATGCCGGAGGACTGGGATCCGGCGGCATCTCCCTGAAACTGGTCGTAGTGGTGTCCCTGCTCTCGAAAACCATCTTGCAGCTTGTAACTTCTCTAACTAGATCAATACACCTAGGAGCTAACTAATTTCACATATTAGGGAGTGCCTCTATGACTAGTTTCTCGGAGATGCTGGAGGACTAGGCTTCGTCGGCATCTCCAAAACTGGCCGTAGTGGTGTCCTGCTCTCGAAAACCATCTTGGAGATGCCTCAAACTGGCTGGAGGATCGGACTCACAAGGATGCCTATTTATAGTACAAGCAGCTCGGCATAGTGTCGACACTTACGAAAATAATGTCACTCACCCCTATTATTAGTGCTGACTCGTGTTTTGTCCCGGTTGGTGTCTCCAACCGGGACTAAAGGTTCATCTTTAGTCCCGGTTGGTGTCTCCAACCGGGACTAAAGGTTCGTCTTTAGTCCCGGTTGGTGACACCATCCGGGACAAGGTACACGCCGCACGACATAATGTCGACACTCAACCCTATCATTAGTGCTGCCTGGCCCAGCCTGCTGAAATCCCTCCAACCGTCCCATTTTTAGAACAATGTAATATTTCTTCTGTTAACAATATATGTATTAAATGAGCCATTTTTCTTCCTTCTATTTCTTCCCTCCATTTTTCTTCCTGCCATTTTTTCCCGCCATTTTTCTTCCCGCCATTTTTTCCCTCCATTTTTCTTCTCGCCATTTTTCTTCCCGCCATTTTTTCCCGCCAGTTCTTCCCGCCAGTTCTTCACTATATATATGTATGTAGGGTTGGCCTCCATTGTAATTGCACATCTCTAGACTCATATCTGCAACCTCATCACTCTTTCCCATGGCTTCCATCGTAGCACTAACCCCCAGGGAGGCGGAGGCGCTTTGAACTACCCTGCCGCCGCTGGCCATCGTGTCCCTCGGCTGGATGCTGAGCGCCGGAGGCGTGCCGGTTCCTCCCGTCCCTCTAGGTGTGGCACGCCGGATGGCCATCACGAACCACTACTACTTCGAGCTCACGCTGGAGCAGCGGAGGAATCCCAGATGGCATCCCGACTATTTCCCTACTTGGGAAGCCTTCTTCATGGATCGGCGTGAGAGGGCGCTCGCTAGGCATGAGGAGGACAGCCCACCTCCTCCGAAATTCAACGAGGCCGGCCGTCGGCTATGGTGGCGCGGTCGGACTCTCCAGAGCGTCATGGCCTATGACACTGCCGCCGACTCTAACCCCCGTCTGCGCTATCCTCAAGTCTAGCCCACACGTACTCAGCCTTCAAGGTTCAATTACGGCGACCCGATTTACGACAATGATGACGGCGGCAAGTAGTACAACGACTACAAAGTGGTAGTATTACAGGTGTAGGCAGGAGCATGACTGAATCACTCCAACATTCTAAAACAAGTTCGGCCGATTGTTACTTAATCTGGCCATGTATCTTAATTTTCAGTTCTTTTATGTATCTTAATTTTCAGTCGTGCTTTATGCAACTTACTATTAGTTGCATTCTGTATTTTAATTCCAGTTCTATCTCCTTCACAAAATGACCTATCTCATTCGAGGTTTCTTGGCTTTCGCGTCAAATGACCAATGTTATGGCTAGAATCAAGGCATAGTTTGTGATAATATGGCCATATTGTGCATACATGTGCATCATGGCATGGCAAACAATGTTGCAAGAGGAAGTTTTCCTTTTTATCGCACCAAAAAGGCATTTTCCATTTTCTGAGCATAAAAAACGGACGGTTTTGTGAAGCAACCACCAAATGGCTAATTCAAAAAACCACCATCACATTTTACAAAAATATTAGACCACCTTATATGGACAATGTACCAATAGGGGGATCTGAAACCTTTCCTTCCACCTCTGGTGAAAAAGACAAATTCCTGCCGAATCGGAGGAAGTGGGTCAGATATGAACTACAGGTACATGATACGATGCTCATGATTTTTTACAAAAATCATTTTTAGGTTCACAATATGCTATTTTATCAAAAATCCAATGCAAGTTGAGCGAGGCTTTGTCAGATTCAAGTGTATACAAAAGATGCGGCATTTAAATATCCAATCAATTCAAAAATGTTAATACAAAATAAAATATGATTTGCTCTAATAAAATAGGGTTAGATTCCTTTTTAGATGCTTAATATTTCTTATGTTTAAAGTTTTAGGATTTGATAATTTATTTTTGTTTGAATTGAATAATCAAAATTTATATGTAAGTGTTTTAATCATTTTGAAAATTTCCATCTAAAGTAAATATAAAATGTTTTTACATGAATGGATAGATATTATTTTTCTGAAAATTATGATATATTATTCATATTTTTCTGAGTTGAAATGAATAAGATATGAATTTTCTAAATTCATATCCTATTTTTTGAATTATAAATGCCCCCACCCCTTTAATGCATGAAATAAATGCCCCCCTAACACCGGTTCCAGCAACGAACCGGTGTTAAAGGGGGGCGCATTTATTTCGTTTCGCGCGTGCACCCCCACCTTTAACATCGGTTCGTGGCCGGAACCGGTGTTAAAGAGTCTTGTGTAACATTTCTTTAACACCGGTTCTAGCCCCGAACCGGTGTTAAGGGGGGGGTATTAAATGCAGGCCTTCCACTTCCTTCTTCCCCCCAGCCAGATCGAAAGCCGCACAGATACAAACAGAGAGGAGAGCCGCCGGCGCCGTCCAGCCCTCGCCGTCGCCGCCCTCGCGTCGGCCGCCACCGCCAACTCGGAGCCGCCGTCGCCCCCGCGCGCGCCAACACCGCCACCGCCACCACCACCGCGCGCGCCAACACCGAAGCCAACGACGACGCCGGCGCCTACAAGAACCCCACCGTCGTGCTCGTGGTGAGCTAGCTGACCTCCTGGTCCCCTCTGTTTCCTCCCTTTCGCGCTGCGTTGCTGTCCCGATGAGCACCTTGCACATGGAGGCGGCGGTGTTTCTAGAGCTCGCGGTGGCGCCTGTTTCCCGGCAGTTTTCAGTGGCGGCGACGCGGTCCTTGGTGTCTGGGCGGCGGGCGACGCCAGAGCAGTGGGGGATGGCCCAGGCCCAGGCGGTACGGGGACGGCCTCCCCTCTCGGCTGCGGGGGCGGCCTAGGTGGTGCGAGCTCCGGACGAGCTCGACCAGAGCTCCGGTGGTGGCCATGGCGGTATGCCAGCGATGTCGGGGTATGCATGGTCCTTCTCGGGTTGCAGGTGTCCGCTGGCAACGACGGCACGACGTCCCTCTCTTCGGCGATGCGATGTGTCGTTGGTCGGAGTGGTGGCTAGAGTTCGCGGATGTCGGTGGCGGCCTTAGAAGGTGGACTGCGCGGGCAGCTCTTTGGCGAGCGTCGTGGCTTCTCCCCTCGGTCATGTGGATGGCGAGGAGAGGGCGTCGGGAGGCTTTGCTGTTGGCGACGTTTTGGCTTCGGCAGCTCCCAAATCGTGTGCCGGAGGCCTATCTTGGGGACAAGGAGCGGGGCAGAAGACGAGGAGCGGTACAGAGGTTTTTTCAGGCGAAGGCGGCGATGCCTGCGGGTACCATTACCTCTCTAGGGCCGCCGATGCTGCTACCTTCTTCGTCACAGGGCTCCGGGTGAAAACCCTTTACCATAGGTCTCGTTGGTCGTTACCCTCTTGGGGGCGTCGTTGTGGAGCTCTGACTCATCCTGATCTTGGCTCATTGACTTCGGTGGCAAGTTTAGGTTCTTCGGGGTTTTTCTTGCTTATTTTGATCTGCTTTATAAAAGGGATATACCCTCCACATTGTATCTGTTCTGCCAAGTTGTTTGTCGTCGCTGCTGTCGCTCCGGTGACCATACTGAGGCGGCGCCGCCACTATAATGCTTGCCTTAGCCTCCTCTTTCGAACAACACCCGTTTTAGGTAGGCCGCATCATGCTACCTCGTGCGCCCTAGGTCGCTCTCCAACGCCGCCAGCCGCCACTTTCTGGAGCATCCTCTGGTCAGCCACTGTAGCTAGCCCCTCTCATATGCATCCGGGATTTCTCCGAATTAGGGTTTGGACCCCTCGGAACTCGTTTAAAATGATCAAGCATCCTTAGGGTTTTAATTTCATTTGTGTATTTATTTGTGTATTTTTGTATGAATAATATGTATATTTGTGTATGAATCCAAGTCCACTTGAATGTTTACTCTCTTACTCTAGATAATATTATTGTTTTAGAAACTATGGATCCACTTAGTAGAAACCTTGAAGAAGAAGAAATAATGGAGAACATTATCGATGAGGACACCTCACAATATCTGAACTTGGAGGGACATGATGACAGCTCAAGTAGTCATGGAGAAGATGAAGACTCCGGTGAACGCAATTTAGTGATTACAAAGTCCGGCGAGGTATATGCATTGATTAAGCCTCACGACTTCCACCAACAATCTTCTTCTACATGTATTAATTAACGCTTCTTTCTTCTTTTAGCCCTCTGGATCGACCAGCCAGCAACCATCTTCTTCTATGAAAAGAGCAAGCGAAAGCGAAATATCGGTTGAAAGATCGTGCAAAGTTCACGATCGAAGCAGTCTGTGTTGATGGCAGGCCGATGGAGCCCAAGAAGGCCACAGACAAATTTGTACGTCAGGCTGGAGTTCTTGTTAGGGACCAAATCTCAATCATAATTGAATATTGGAATAAGCCAAAGAAGGGCGATGGTACCTTTGTCGATGAAAGATCCAAAGAAACGCTTTGGAATTCGTTGTTGGTAAATTCACCCTTCCGCCAGAGGAGGATGAAAACAAACCGGTTATAAAGGAAAAGGTCAAAGAGTGGACTCTAAAGAAGATGGCTGACGCTTTCCGCAAATGGAAGACAAAATTGAACAAATTTGTCGAAGCTCGCGAGACTCCAAATTTCGAAGACGCATATTATGCGAAGATAAGACCTCACTGGCCTGAATTTGTGGCATATAAGGAAGGTGCTATAGCTAAAAAGAGGTCAGAAACCAATACGCTAAATGCCCAGAAGAAGGAATATCACCACAGGACGGGATCAGGTGGCTACATATCTCAGAGGCCTAAGTGGGAGGAAATTGAGAATGCCCTGCGTGCTAGAGGGATCACACCCCAGACAGATGGGTGGGACCTACGTGCAAAGACTTGGTTCTGCAGAATCGGGGCAAGGTTGGACCCAGAAACAGGATTGTGTATCTTCCCAACACTCCTTGCCAAACCCGTCACTGAACTCATCACGACATACGAGGAAATAGCCGCCAGGACCTTCCATCCCGACAGAGAGAATGACCAGCTCACACGCGCCATCGGTAAAAAAGAACACCCTGGACATGCACGAGGCACAAGGGGTATGACGTGGAAGGATGGGTTTGCCGAGTGGAGCGACTCTTATAGATGGCGTGGCAGAAAAGAAAAAGAGCGTACAGAGTGGATGACACAGATAGAACATGCACTTGTGGCGCTGCAGGCGCAAGTGAATGCACAACAGAGCCATCAAGCTACCGGTCCATCTCAGCGGCACGAAGAGCCTGCATTGGAAGCGGCCGGCGGCCTAGACTCTGTGCGGAAAAGCAGCGTGGCTTCCACGGAGAACGTGCAGCCCACGCTTGAAATGGCGGGTCCTCGATACCCCGTGGATGAGATCACGAAGAGCGAACACGCTGAGCTGCATGTGAGATTAATGGGCTTATCCATTAAGGTGGCTGTCGGCTATGCCTTACCTCCTGTAGCTGGTGTAACTTACCACTGCCGACCGATTCCAGATGGCTATGCTATTGTCGGGGTGGATGAGGTTGTGAAGGAATATGAGGAAGCACAGCTTGACCATGCTACAGGTGAAGGGGAAACTCAAATCAAATTTGCAGTGAAAACAACCATTCTTTGGAAGAAGGAACACATCGTGCTTCCAAATTGGAGGCCACTGGCACCCCCGCCATCTCCGCGGCGTCGGTGATCAGCCATCTCTCAAGGCTGGCCAGCCATCTCCTGCCCGTCAGCCATCTCCGGCACTTCAGCCATCTCCTCAGCGTAAGCGGAAGAGCACTGCCACGAAGAGCATCACTAGCACTGCCACAAAGAAATCCGCAGGAAACCGTACGCCAAAGAGTTCAAAAAACTACGTCCCGTAGCCTTCCGCCAAGCCATTGCCGGTTTTACCGTGGAATCGCAGCGACGAGGAGACCAATAGGATCTCGGAAGAAGAGGTCAAGAAATTCTTTGCACCTAGACGGGCCGAGCCAAAGGAGAAAATAGATCCGGCGGTGGTGGAGAAGTTTTACAAAAATCTTTTGAAACCTGAAACCCCACTTGTGCCGGACTATGAGCGCCAGATTTTGAAGGGGGATGCAAGGCGCCTTAGGGAGACTGAAAGTAGCAGTCGTGCGGCACCCCAGAAAACAGTTCCCATGCTCGGAGAGCAGGAAAACCAATCATGCGCCCCGCTCCAAGTGTTCGACACACGGGACGCTCCTCCCGTAAATGATTACGAGGCAGAGCTACAAAGAAAGGCCAATGAGATGGGGATGAATTACATTGCATACTTGAACATCATGGGAGACAACTTTCCCAAATGTGATGCCAACCCCATACAGCCATGGAAGTATGGGAAGAATCTCGTCAAGAAAGAGGAGCTCAAGAATCTACCAACAAAGATGCGAAGATTGCACAAGTGGTACCTTGCTTTCTGCAAGACGAGAAATGAAGAATGGATCATGACGCATATAAGAGATCAGATTTTCTTGTGCGGAGACGATGAGATCGACTTCAACATTCAAGACTTGCATTTTCTATTCAATTAGAAGGAACTCGACAAAGCTGCCATCAGCCTTTATTGTGTGTAAGTACTATTTCTGTAATTTTTATCTCATCTCATTCACTTCATTAATTGCATGTATATATATATGCTCATCATATATGTATATACTATTATGCAGGAAAAAGGTTATGGAATGCATGAAAGGAGGCCCTTTTGACATTGGGTTCGTTGACCCAAATAGAGTTCATGAAGAAGTGGTAAGAACCAAACCCGGGCAAACAGAAGATTACTTGCTAAGGTCTTTACTGAGACAACAAACCAAAAGGGAAATACTATTTCCTTACAACTTCTCGTGAGTACTGTTACCCTCTCTTGTACATATTCTGTTTCGGCTTACTCGATGTTAAGTGTAACTGATGATGAGTTATGCGTGCATAGGTTCCACTTTATTCTGCTAGTCATTCAACCCGACTTAGGAAAAGTCCTTGTCATGGACTCGTTACGAAAAGAAAAAGAGATATGGGCAGACTTTAGAGAGATGCTCCAGAGGTAATTTCAATCATATTATCGCACTAGATCGGCAACTTTCGTGACAACAAGTAATTAATTTACTCCTTTATCCATTTTCTTTGCCGGACAGGGTTTGGAAAAGGTTCACGGGAAGGGCCGTGGGTGAATGGTTAGAAGAACTAAAATTTATAGACCAAAATGTAAGTAATACTAGCTAGTTAGGTCTGCGTATCTCTTTGATTCTGCTTCCAATTCCATTATATCATGCTTTATTGATTATTATTTTGATTGAACTATCTATTCTTGTAAAGTGCGCGCATCAGGGACACGGCAATAACTTATGTGGGTACTATGTTTGCGAGTTCATTCGCAACACGATATGTGCGACGGGCCAAGCCGCACTAGAACAACTTAGAGTAAGTAAACAAAGTACACAACATTATTTTATTACCATTAATTGTGTTGATTTTTATTCTTATATATATATATTGACCCCATTCTTTATATATATTCAGATCGAACGGATGCGGGACCAACTCCTACCATTTGAACGCATACGAGCCATTCAAGAGGAATTGGCGGGGTTCATACTTGATGAGGTTGTCACGCCTGGCGGAGAACTCTTTAGATATCCTCCAAAATAAACGTTGTATATATGCTTGAACGTGTTTGTCTTGTACTTGATGCTTCAACGTTTACGGAGAATACCACACAATGACGATGTTGTGTATAATAATAGTTACTTAATTATTCATGTACTCGTATGTACCGATGACGATGTATGTGTATACCTCTCCCGATCGATTCTCCCTCCCTCCCCCTCCCCGTCCCCGTCGCGCCGGAGAAACACGCCCAGAACGGGGCAGGGGCAGAACTCTGCCGCGGCAGAGATTTAGGCCGTTTTCCTGCCGCGGCAGAAAACCTTTAACACCGGTTCGTAACACGAACTGGTGTTAAGTGGGGGGGGGGGGGTGAGCGCTGCGCCAGCCCCACGTGCGCCACCCTTTAACACCGGTTCGTATAAGAACCGGTGTTAAAAGGGGGGGCCCTCTAACACCGAACCCTCAACAGCGGTTCTATAACCGCTGTTAGAGGGCCCTCCAAACCGGTGTTAGAGGGGGGGTGTGCACTAGTGTCGTACGGTAAGAGGATACCGATTTGGAAAGAAAGGCCACAAACATGGAGGAGGAGGATCTTAGTTCTTTACATTCATGCCATCTCCAACACCCGATGCAAATGGACATTTGATGTCCATTCGGGCCTTCGCGGACATCCAGGCACCAAAACCAGCACCCAATAGTGCGACCCAAATAAACCAACACAAACTGATATTTGCTAATTGATCAACGCTTCTCTCACTAGTGGAAAAAGTAGGACGAGGCTTCACTGATGTTTGCTATCGAGAAATTCCAGTTACAATAGAAATTTTGCAGTTGCACTCGATCACGTAACCACGTCTCAAATAAAAGAAAAGGAAATTGTTCTAAAAAATGGAAGAAAACAATTAGATAAACAGTCATCGTTGACACTAGCAAAGGAGCTCGATCCCTGCAGCCACGACAGCAACAACCCCGAGCCACGCGATCCCAGACCAATCGACACGGCTGACCTTGATGGAGGCATCGGCCGGTTGCACCACCACTTGGTCCCTCGCCCCAGCATACATTGCAGCGGCGCCTGAACCTAACGTTCTCCCGGATCTTCATGCCAATGGCGCAGTGTCTAGGAACATTGAAGATGAAGTATCGGGTGCCTGCAGCGGCTAGTGCGATGGTGTCATTGCCGGTCCGGTCCACGGTGTTGTTGCGTCGTAGTCTGACTTGATGACCTCCACCACGTTGTGCTCCCCAAAGGAGTACTGGAATTGGAGTTGCTTGCCAGCGTAAAATCTCACGCCGAAAGCCTATCGAGTGCAGTTGGTTTTAAGGTCCCATGGCCCTCCTGACGCGCCGACGGTGTAGCTAGCGTCAAGCGCCATATCAGGTAGCGTTGCAGCTGACACCATGACAAGAAGGCGAGCTCTAGTAGCAGCCTTGGTTGTCGCGGCCACCATAGAAATAATCGGTTGACTGGAACAAATGGCACTGATTAGGATGAAGATATTTGAAGTTAAAGGATTGAGGGAGAGATCAAAATGTCTTGATGCGTGGTGTGCTGTCAGATTGATATGTTTATGGTATTTATAAACGATGCACGTATGACGTCTTCCCACATTAGATTTTTGTATACGTTACAACTGTCCTAAAACGAGGCCTTTGGTTGAGGTTGAAAATATGCTTTAACACCGGTTGTGTTAAAGGTGGCGGCCATACTAGTGTGGTCCAGAAAGCAAAAAAGAGCACACCTTTAACACCGGTTCGAGCCACGAACCACACCGGTTCGAGCCACGAACCGGTGTTAAAGGCCCTACACCAGTGGCCCGCGCAACCCCATTTAACACTGGTTCGTGGCTTGAACCGATGTTACAAGGGTGCGCCTATATAACACACCGCAGCCCACACCCCTCTCTCTCATTTTTTCACTCTCTCATTTTGGAGCTTAGCAAGAGGGTGAAAGGTGTGCTAATTTGTGTTTTTTTCCTATGCACAAGAGGTGTTCAGTGAAATGCCCGAGAGCTCGAATTAAGTTTTCTCGTTGCTCTTTCCTTCTCGGTCGAGGTCGGCAACTTTATCCTTTCATGTGTCATTATTGTACTGTATAAGTGGTCATCTTCCTATTAACTTTTGATATACTATATAATACAGATGAACTGGCAATGGATGTACGGTGACCGACGCACTTCCGAATACATTACATGCCTCCAAAATTTCATCGTTGTGGCTAATGCAAACCATGGTCACAATGGTTTTATGTGTTGTCCGTGTGTTCACTGTCAGAACAAGAAAGACTACTCAAATACCAGAACCATTCACGCCCACCTGCTTCGGTCCGGTTTCATGCCCAGCTATAATTATTGGACCAAGCACGGAGAAAGAGGGGTTGTGATGGAAGACAGCGAAGAAGAAGAGGATGATGACAACTATCATAATATGTATCCTGAATACAATGATACTGCAACTGGGGGTAGATAATGAAGATCAAGAGGCAGCAGATGGGCCCGCTGATAACGATCTTGGTCGGGCCATTACTGATGCAAAGAAAGAATGTGAAACTGAAAAGGAGAAGGAGAAGCTGGAGCAGATGTTAAAGGATCACAAAAAATTGTTGTACCCAACTTGCGAAGATGGCCAAAAAAGCTAGGTACCACACTGGATTTGCTGAAATGGAAGACAAAGAACGGTGTGACTGCCAGCGTATTTTCAAAGTTGTTGGTTAAAATGAAGAATCTGCTTTCAAGAAATAATGAATTGCCCGACAGTACATACCAAGCAAAGAAGGTTGTCTGCCTTCTAGGATTAGACGTGCAGAAGATACATGCCTGCATTAATGACTACATCCTCTACCGCGGTGAGAAGTACGAGAATTTGGATGCATGCCTGGTATGCACTGCACTGCAGTATAAGATCAGACGAGATGACCCTGGCGATGTTGAGGGCGAGGCTCCTAGGAATAAGGTTCCTGCCAAGGTTATGTGGTATGCTCCTATAATACCACAGTTAAAACGTCTCTTCAGAAATAAAGAGCATGCCAAGTTGTTGCGATGGCACATGGAAGACCATAAGAAAGACACGTTGTTGAGACACCCCGCTGACGGGTCACAGTGGAGAAAAGTCGAGCGAGAGCACCCGGACTTCGCACGTGATGCAAGGAACTTAAGGTTTGGTCTAAGTACAGATGACATGAATCCTTTTGGTAAGCAGAGCTGTAGTCACAGCACCTGGCCTATGACTCTATGTATCTATAACCGTCCTCCTTGGTTGTGCATGAAGAGGAAGTTTATTATGATGTTAGTGCTCATCCAAGGCCCGAGGCAACCCGGCAACGACATTGATGTGTACCTAAGGCCATTAGTCGAAGAACTTTTACAGCTATGGGCCAAACCAGGTGTACATATGTGGGATGAGCACAAAGGGGAGCCATTTAACCTACGAGTGTTGCTTTTCGTAACCATCAATGATTGGCCTGCTCTTAGTAACATTTTAGGAAAGACAAATAAGGGATTCAAAGCATGCACGCACTATTTAGATGAGATTGAAAGTGTATATTTAGATAAATGTAAGAAGGTTGTGTACCTAGGGTATCTTCGATTTCTTCCGAACCTGCATCCCGTAAGAAAGAAAGGCAAGCATTTCAAACATCTGGCAGAACCCCGGAGGAAGCCTGTCCTCCGTACCGGTGAGGAGGTATTTGGTATGTTCAAGGACCTAGAAGTAATCTTTGGAAAAGGTCTTGGCAGTCTATCTGTTCAGAATGACGATGCCAGACACGCGCCCATGTGGAAGAATCAATCTATATTTTGGGACCTACCCTATTGGAAAGTCCTAGAGGTCCGCTCTTCAATCGACGTGATGCACGTGACGAAGAATGTTTGCGTGAACCTGCTAGGCTTCCTGGGAGTGTATGGGAAGACAAAAGATACACCGGAAGCACGGCAGGACCAGCAACGTATGAAAAACCCTGAAGAGCCTATGCATCCTGAGAACAAGAAGGGTAAAGGACGCCACTTAACTCCTGCCAGCTATGCTCTTACCAAAGCAGAGAAGGAAATCTTTTTTGAATGCCTGAGCAGTATCAAGGTCCCGTCTGGCTTCTCGTTGAATATAAAGAGAATAATAAATATGGCAGAGAAAAAATTCCAAAACTTGAAGTCTCATGACTGCCACATGATTATGACGCAATTGCTTCTGATTGCATTGAGGGGGCTTCTACCTGAAAATGTTTGAGTACCCATTGTGAAGCTATATGCATTCCTCAATGCAATATCTCAGAAGGTAATCGATTCAGAAAGCCTATCATGATTATAGACATATGTGGCCCAATGCCCAGAAGAAGGAATATCACCAGAGGACGGGGTCAGGTGGCTACATATCTCAGAGGCCTAAGTGGGAGGAAGCTAAGAAGGCCTACGCGCTAGAGGGATCACACCCCAGACAGAGGGGTGGGACCTACGTGCAAAGACTTGGTTCCACAGAATCGGGGCAAGGTTGGACCCAGAAACGGGATTATGTATCTTCCCAACAATTCTTCCCAAACCCGTCACTGAACTCATCACGGCATACGAGGAAACAGCCGCCAAGACCTTCCATCCCGACAGAGAGAATAACCAGCTGACACGCGCCATCGGTAAAAAGAACACCCTGGACTTGCACGAGGCACAAGGGGTATGACGTGGAAGGATGGATTTGTCGAGTGGGGCGACTCTTACAGATAGCACGACAGAAAAGAAAAAGAGCGTACAGACCGGATGACACAGATAGAACATGCACTTGTGGCGCTGCAGGCGCAAGTGAATGCACAAAATATCCAGCAAGCTACCGGCCCATCTCAGCGGCATGAAGAGCCTGCATTGGAAGCTGCCGGCGGCCCAGAGTCTGCGCAGAAAAGCAGCTTGGCTTCCACGGAGAACATGCAGCCCACGCTTGAAATGGCGGGTCCTCGATTGTAACATCCTAGATTTTAAAATGGGAAACGTTCATAGGATTCATATGCATTGCATAAAGCATCTTGCAAAAATATCAAATTTAAAACCATTTGTGAAAAACCCTATTTGAAAATCTTCTATGCACCTATTGGGTCTTGTTTCAAAAACCTATCTTTGAATAATTTGAATGGACATGAATATATTCCCTAGTAGTCCTAAAAAGTTATTTTGAGTTTTAAAAAAAATTTGAAACTGGTTTA
The DNA here is from genome assembly GCA_023614405.1 of Avena insularis. Classification (NCBI taxonomy): domain Eukaryota; kingdom Viridiplantae; phylum Streptophyta; class Magnoliopsida; order Poales; family Poaceae; genus Avena; species Avena insularis. The sequence goes on from CM042697.1 coordinate 362,170,981, forward strand.
ATATCTTTTGGAGTTCTAAATCAAATTGTACAAAAGAAACCAGTAAAAGAAAAATAAAAAAAACTAACTAACCTAACTCTACCTGGGCGGCCGCCAGGCCGGCCCAGTCCCTCTCTGCCGCCCACCACACGCGCATAAGCAGCAACATCAGCGGCCCACCTAGCCGCAAGCAGCCCACCCTGAAGGAAAACTGGCCCGTCTCCCCCCTCTCACTCTGAAGCACGGGGCCCACCCTATCGTCCTCTTCCTCGCGAATAGATGCTCTCCCCGAGTCCACCGCGACCCTGATTCGATCCCCACATGAATTCCGCTCGATTCTGTTGATTCCCCTGCCCCCTGTGCACACAATCAAACCTATAAACTCAGCCGCTTCCTCCCTCTCTCAATTTTTTCAATTTCTTCGAACCCTAGCCACCACACCGTAGTTTCTGGATCTGCACCGCCGCCATCGCCATTGCCAAGCTCCAGAGGTCCACACCGCCGCCAATTACGTCGCCCCCGACCCTCTTTCCACCTCTGATATTATTCCCCTCGCTCTGCCGCACCTCCCTGACCCATTTTTCCCTTGCGCAGAGCACCACAGCGGCCACCCGATCCCGCCGGAGCACCGCCACCATCGCGCACCTCCAGCCGCCTTTCGTCGTCGCTCGAGGAAGCGATCTACAGCGCTGTGACCGCCAGGAGAACCTCCAGAGCCCTCTACACACTATAGTCCCCCTATCCTCGTCGGGTACTCGCCGGAACCTCCGCCACCTTCTTCGCCCGAGCCGCCACCACCGCCTCCTTCATCGTCGCCGGTGAGCCTCGTCTGGGACGACCTCATCCGTCCGATCGCCATCTCATCCAACGGCCCGGTTCTTTTCAGCACCGAAGGGGTACCAGCCAGTGAGGTGCTGCCACTTGTCCTATCCTACAAGACGCTCAGAGTCGCTGGGTCAGCGCAGCCCTAGCAGAGCTCATCGTGGCATGGCAAGCCTGTCCATTGTTGTAATCTGCTTTTAAGAAAATAGTCAGAATATTTGCAGAACTTGTAAAATTGGTAGAAAATTGATTATAGCTCCGGAAAATACAAATAAGATATGCCTGGGTTCAGAATAATGTGTAGAATATTATCATGCAATAAAATTCGTAATTTGCCCAATGCATATTTCCTAGTTTATTTAAATCTCTTTAATGGTAAATAATTCATAAGAAAATATCCACAATTCCAAAATTGGTAAATTTGGTGTATGTGGATTCAGAAAGTTGTAATCTACGTCACTGTAGCATTAGTTGATTTTGTTACAGTACAAAATAACTAGCTATGATTAAATCCATTCAATGAGTATTTTGGCAATAATTTTTAATTTGTAAATCATTTTAAGGTGAAACCAGTGGCAAATGAAAGCTATGGACATTACGTATCCAGTACCATGGTTCCCATAATTTTTTGTAAAACTATTCTGTATTGAAAGTATTTAGAATTTATTAATGCCTATTAAAAGCCTATTTTTTTAATGGAAAATGTTTATGAAATGCTTTTGAACTTGTTTCTCTTTTATAAAATACATGCATACTATTTTGTTGTGTTGTGCTACTGTATGATTGATTGCAATTATTGTTTTGCGTGATAGATTGCCCGGAGAGCGATTATTGTGATTGCGATGACTGTGTGAACGATTACTACAAATAAGGCAAGTGTCACTATCATGAATCTCCTATTGTTTTCTTATGCATTTAGTTTTCAGTAGTTTGCATTGAAGGAAATGTTTTATATTATATATGCTATGCTATGGTGTGAGTACCCAATAGAATTGTCATAGACCCAGTTGATTCCTTGATAGCCATCATATTGTAGATGCTTAGCCATGCTATTAGTTGCATGGGTGGTTTTCATGATACATATGTGTATGAGAAGGATTATGTTTTGCTTAAATGAAAACCACTTAATCAACAAATCACCTAGGTGGAATGGCATTGATTGGGTCATCGAGTGTGGATTTTGGTGGGGATTGCCACCCAGGCTTCAAAGAGATAATAGGCGGTCTTTATTAGTAACTTCCATGTACAACCACATGTCATATGGGCTCTGACTTGATTGAGTAAGTTATGGGATCATGTCCTACTGTGACTAGCAGATGTAGGTGTTGATAGGATGGTACGGTCCGGAGTTAGGCTCATGATTCTATTTCCCAAAGGTCTCGTCCTGCTCTTCTCTCAAAAGGGGTTGATCAGGTCTTGTGGGTAAAGTGTACTAGCCTCTGCGGATGGTTTGATAACTAAGTGCTTAGCCGTGTCCCCGGTAATAGATAATTATGAGTAACTTCTCTTGACGCAGTTGAAAAGTCTCATTCATTCCAATTTCTCTAATAAAACTTGTTGGGTTAACTTAATGGGTTATAGGAGCACTTGAGGGACTCAATGTGTCCATAATTTTAGGAGCTCTCGTGTGACTCGAGTTGTTCTTAGTTATTTTGAAGAACTAAAACTTTATTTAATAAGGTAGGAGAAAATGCTGCTTTATGCAAATAGCCTAAAATCCACTAGCCAAAGTGTGCACGTATATGATAGGTTGCCAATTGTGTCCACATAACAGTGACATCTTGCTAATACAATTCAAATGTATTGACTATTGAGGCTGCAACTTTTTATGTTGCAGGTTATTTCGACGACAAGTAAGGTTATCATTTAGGTTGAGAATATCCACTCAGTGGTTTGCCTGTGGCGTGATGGAGCCTTTATCTTTTGTTTATTTATTGAACTATGTTATTTGAGCTAGCTATGAGCTAAGCAACTTTGTAATATTTATATTCTTGGACCAATCATTGTAATAATGTGACGCATTGATACTCTTTTATTCATCGAAACTGTGTGTGCTAGCTAATCGATCCAAGGGACTAGAACTGTAAACATAGGATCCAATTCTCAACGGGTTGGATCGCTTCAGATGGTATCAGAGCCAGGTTGATTGTAGGTTCATGACCTTAGAACTGGATTAGAAATAGGAGACCTCTATTAGGAGAACTATCATATTTTCTACTTATTAGAGTTCTTATATTCCTTGTCTATCTTTTCTAGAACCTCTTCTTGTTCAAAATTTGTAGTTGTCCATTCATTTGGTACCTATATGAGGGTTGTCCTACAAGTAGAATAAGAAATAGAATGACATGAAGGAATGTCTTACTAAGTTTTGTTAGTTTTGGCCCACCATATTTATCTCTTTAGGAGATCATCACTATCGTGTTAGCATATTGATCTTACCAATTTATGTGGTATGACAATATAGGTTGCTTGCTTGTTTATATTGAGTTATATTGTGTTATTACTTGTTTAGGATTAGTTAGTCTTGAACTCTAAAGTTTCTGAAATTTTCATGAGGTTTTTAGATTTGTTTATTGGTGTGAATTGATTGAAACTCGTGATACTGCTGCTGCAGTTTTCAGCTGAACCTCTTGTACTGTACGATTTTTCATGTTTTTTTGGTAACTGGGAAAAATATGAAAAATAGGGTTTGGTGCGAAAATTACTGTACTATATGCACAAAAATTGGCTAAAATTCCTGACGTGTTTAAGTCGGTCAGAGAAATTCGTGAAACCTGCTGTACCGTTTTGACAAATTTTGTGTATTGCTTATATGTTGCTCTATTTTTCTCTAGTATTGTCCCCAACATATTCAAACTATTTTGTGGTTATACTGCTGAGTTTAGACCCCTGTAATGTTGTTATGCAAGTGGTTGCTTGTGTGTTGATTACTTATGATGGTTTGCTTGTTTGTGTTACTGATTGCTTCATATAGTTATGGGTAATACTACTTTCTCTAGTCCCTTCTATCTATAACCTATCTATGCTGTCCCAAACAGATGCCGCCTCGCCGTCAACCCACTGAGATGGAGCAGCTGATAGCAGCCTAGACACAGCTAGCACATGTGATGACTCAATTCATGGCTGCCCAGCACAACAACAATAACAACAACAATGAGAACAACCAGCCCCATGAGGATGCTCTCACCAGGTTTCTAAAACTTAGGCCAGCTAAGTTCTCCACTGCACCTGAACCTATAATTGCTCTTGACTGGTTGCGCTCAGTGAATAAAGACTTAGTGACTGTTGGATGCACTGATGCTGAGAATGTGAGATTTGCTGCTCACCTACTAGAGGGACCAGCTGCTTCTTGGTGGGATACTTTCCAAATCACCCACCCGCTGGACACTGTTACTTGGACCATGTTTGAAGATGGATTCAAGACCAACCATGTCTCTTCAGGGGTTCTGAGTCTGAAGAGGAAGGAGTTTCGCAATTTGCATCAGACCAACCGCACTGTGGAAGAATACATAGAGGAGTTTAATAATCTGTCACGCTATGCACCTGAAGACGTTGACACTGACTCCAAGAGGAGAGAGAGATTTCTGGATGGTCTCAGTGATGAGCTCTTGGTGCAACTGTTAGTGGTTTACTACCCCACTTTCCAAGAGCGGATGGACAAGTCTAGAATTCTTGAAGGGAAGCACAAGCAAGTGGAACGATGCAAGAGAAAGCACAATGACAATCACAACTCAGGATCATATCATAAACGTACCTTCCATGATGGCAATGACAATTCTGATGACCACAACAACGAAGGTAATGGACACAACGTAATGGCCACAACAAAGGTAGCAATGGCCATCAGCATAATGGAAACAAAGATCTCAGTAATGTGGAATGCTACAAGTGCAGGAAGTTGGGACACTATGCCTACAGTTGTCCAGAAGATGGAACCAAGACAAACTCAACTGAGAAGGCAACTGTGAACCACATGAACATGAAGAGAGGACTCAATAAACCATGCTCTGTGACTGGTAAGCTTCAAGCTAATTTATGCATCACACTCATGTCTTTTCAATACTGGTGCATCGCATTCGTTCATATAAGGCATTCATGGATGATATTAGTCACATATGGAGTTACTTAGAAGATTTGTTAAAGTGAACTCATTGGAGAAGAAATTGATAGCTAGTACAACATGCCACAATTAAGTCTTAGATATTTGGAGATGCCAAGTTCAGTTCTCTTAAGGGGGTTAGCTTGATAAATGTACCCATGGAAGAGAGGCCAAATGATGCTAGAAACACAATCTCTAAGAAGACCACTAGAATCTATTTGCTAGCCATCTCGAATCTCGAGGACGAGATTCATCTTAAGGGGGTTAGTCTGTAACATCCCAGATTTTAAAATGGGAAAGATTCATAGGATTCATATGCATTGCATAAAGCATCTTGCAAAAATCTCAAATTTAAAACCATTTGTGAAAAACCCTATTTGAAAATCTTCTATGCACCTATTGGGTTTTGTTTCAAAAACCTATGTTTGAATAATTTGAATGGACAGGAATATATTCCCTAGTAGTCCTAAAAAGTTATTTTGAATTTTAAAAAAAAATTGAAACTGATTTGAGATCTTTTGGAGTTCTAAATCAAATTATACAAAATAAATCAGTAAAAGAAAAAGAAAAAAACTAACTAACCTAACTCTACCCGTGCGGCCACCAGGCCGGCCCAGCCCCTCTCTACCACCCACCGCACGTGCGTAAGCAGCAGCAGCGGCCCACCTAGCCGCTAGCAGCCCACCCTAAAGCAAAACTGGCCCGTCTCCCCCTCTCCCTCTGACGCGCGGGGCCTATCCTATCGTCCTCTTCCTCGCAAACAGATGCTCTCCCCGAGTCCACCGCGACCCTGATTCGATCCCCACGCGAATTCCGCTCGATTCTGTTGATTCCCTTGCCTCCTGTGCATGCAATGAACCCTATAAACTCAGCCGCTTCCCCCCTCTCTCAATTTTTTCAATTTCTTCGAACCCTAGCCACCACACCGCAGTTTTTGGATCTGCACCGCCGCCATCGCCATTGCCAAGCTCCAGAGGTCCACACCACCGCCAATTACGTCGCCTCCGACCCTCTTTCCACCTCTGATCTTCCCCTCGCTCCGCCGCACCTCCCTGACCTGTTTTTCCCTTGCGCATAGCACCACAACGGCCACCCGATCCCGCCGGAGCACCGCCACCATCGTGCACCTCCAGCCGCCTTTCGTCGTCGCCCGAGGAAGCGATCTACAGCGCTGTGACAACCAGGAGAACCTCCAGACCCCTCTGCACACTGTAGTCCCCCTATCCTCTCCGGGTACTCGCCGGAACCGCCGCCACCATCTTCGCCCCAGCCGCCACCACCGCCTCCTTCATCGTCGCCGGTGAGCCTCGTCTGGGACAACCTCATCCGTTCGATCGCCATCTGATCCAACAGCCCTGTTCTTTTCAGCACCGAAGGGGTACCAGCCAGTGAGGTGCTGCCACTTGTCCTACATTAAGCACGCGCACGCTGAGTCAGCCTGGTCAGCTACCAGTCAGAGCTCGCCGCGTGGCAAGCCTGTCCGCTGACTGTGTAATCTGCTTTTAAGAAAATAGTCAGAATATTTGCAGAACTTTTAAAATTCGTAGAAAATTGATTATAGCTCAGGAAAATACAAATAAGATATGCCTGGGTTCAGAATAATGTGTAGAATATTATCATGCAATAAAATTCGTAATTTGCCCAATGCATATTTCCTGGTTTATTTAAATCTCTTTAATGGTAAATAATTCATAAGAAAATATCCACAACTCCAAAATTGGCAAATTTGGTGTCTGTGGATTCAGAAAGTTGTAATCTACGTCATTGTAGCATTAGTTGATTTTGTTACAGTACAAAATAACTAGCTATGATTAAATCCATTCAATGAGTATTTTGGCTATAATTTTTAATTTGTAAATCATTTTAAGGTGAAACCAGTGGCAAATGAAAGTTATGGACATTACCTATCTAGTAGCATGGTTCCCATAATTTTCTAAAACTATTCTGTACTGAAAGTATTTAGAATTCATTAATGCCTATTAAAAGCTATTTGTTTAATGGAAAATGTTTATGAAATGCTTTTGAACTTGTTTCTCTTTTATAAAATACATGCATACTGTTTTGTTGTGTTGTTCTACTGTATGATTGATTGCAATTATTGTTTGGGTGATAGATTGCCCGGAGAGCGATTATTGTGATTGAGAAGACTGTGTGAACGATTAATACAACTGAGGCAAGTGTCACTATCATGAATCTACTATTATTTTTTTATGCATTTAGTTTTCAGTAGTTTGCATTGAAGGAAATGTTTTATATTATATATGCTATGCTATGGTGTGAGTACCCAATAGAATTGTCATAGACCCAGTTGATTCCTTGATAGCCATCATATTGTAGATTCTTAGCCATGCTATTAGTTGCATGGGTGGTTTTCATGATACATATGTGTATGAGAAGGATTATGTTTTGCTTAAATGAAAACCACTTAATCAACAAATCACCTAGGTGGAATGGCATTGATTGGGTCATCGAGTGTGGATTTTGGTGGGGATTGCCACCCAGGCTTCAAAGAGATAATAGGCGGTCTTTATTAGTAACTTCCATGTACAACCACATGTCATATGGGCTCTGACTTGATTGAGTAAGTTATGGGATCATGTCCTACCGTGACAGCAGATGTAGGTGTTGATAGGATGGTACGGTCCGGAGTTAGGCTCATGATTCTATTTCCCAAAGGTCTCGTCCTGGTCTTCTCTCAAATGGGGTTGATCAGGTCTTGTGGGTAAAGTGTACTAGCCTCTGCGGATGGTTTGAGAACTAAGTGCTTAGCCGTGTCCCCGGTAATGGACAATTATGAGTAACTTCTCTTGACGCAGTTGAAAAGTCTCATTCATTCCAATTTCTCTAATAAAACTTGATGGGTGAACTTAATGGGTTATAGGAGCACTTGAGTGACTCAATGTGTCCATAGTTTTTAGGATCTCTCGTGTGACTTGAGTTGTTCTTAGTTATTTTGAAGAACTAAAACTTTATTTAAAAAGGTAGGAGAAAATGCTGCTTTATGCAAATAGCCTAAACTCCACTAGCCAAAGTGTGCATGTATATGATAGGTTGCCAATTGTGTCCACATAACAGTGACAACTTGCCAATACAATTCAAATGTATTGACCATTGAGGCTGCAACTTTTTATGTTGCAGGTTATTTCGACGATGTGTAAGGTTATCGTTTAGATTGCGAATCTCCACTCAGCGGTTTTCCTGTGGCGTGATGGAGCCTTTATCTTTTGTTTATTTATTGAACTATGTTATTTGAGCTAGCTATGAGTTAAGCAACTTTGTAATATTTATATTCTTGGATCAATCGTTGTAATAATGTGACGCATTGATACTCTTTTATTCATCGAAACTGTGTGTGCTAGCTAATTGATCCAAGGGACTAGCACTGTAAACACAGGATTCAATTCTTAACGGGTTGGATCACTTCATCGATACCCCGTGGATAAGATTATGGAGAGCGAACACGCTGAGCTGCATGTGGAATGCATGAAAGGAGGCCCTTTTGACATTGGGTTCGTTGACCCAAATAGAGTTCATGAAGAAGTGGTAAAAAACAAACCCGGGAAAACAGAAGATTTCTTGCTAACGTCTTTACTGAGACAACAAACCAAAAGGGAAATACTATTGTCTTACAACTTCTCGTGAGTGTTACCCTCTCTTGTATAGATTATGTTTCGGCTTACTTGATGTTAAGTGTAACTGATGATGAGTTATGCGTGCGTAGGTTCCACTTTATTCTGCTAGTCATTCAAGTTGACTCAGGAAAAGTCCTTGTCATGGACTCATTACGAAAAGACCAAGAGATATGGGAAGACTTTAAAGAGATGCTCCACAGGTAATTTCAATCATATTATCGCACTAGATCGGAAACTTTCGTGACAACAAGTAATTAATTACTCCTTTATCCATTTTCTTTGCCGGACAGGGTTTGGAAAAGGGTTCACGGGCAGGGCCATGGGTGAATGGTCAGAAGACTAAAATTTGTAGACCAAAATGTAAGTAATACTAGCCAGCTAGGTCTGCGTATCTCTTTGATTCTGCTTCCAATTCCATTATATCATGTTTTATTGATTATTATTTTGATTGAACTCTCTATTCTCGTAAAGTGCGCGCATAAGGGACCCGACAATAACTTATGTGGATACTATGTTTGCGAGTTCATTCGCAACACAATATGTGCGACGGGCCAAGCCGCACTAGAACAACTTAGAGTAAGTAAACGAAGTACACAATATTATTTTATTACCATCAGTTGTGTTGATTTTTATTCTTATATATATACATTGATCCTATTCTTCATATATATTTTGATCGAACGGATGCGGGACAACTCCTACCATTTGACCGCATACGAGCCATTTAAGAGGAATTGACGGGGTTCATACTTGATGAGGTCGTCACGCCTGGCGGAGAACTCTTTAGATATCCAAAATGAACATGTACGGAGATGTTATATTGTATATATGCTTGAACGTGTTTGTCTTGTACTTGATGCTTCAACGTGTATGGAGAATACCACAATGACGATGTTTATATATAATAATAGTTGCTTAATTATTCATGTACTCATATGTACCGACGATGTATGTGTATACCTCTCCCGATCGATCCCCCTCCCCCCTCCCGTCCCCGCCGCGCCGCAGAAATCCGCCCAGAACGGGACGGCGGCAGAACTCTGCCGCGACAGAGATTTATGACGTTTTACTGCCGTGGTAGATAACCTTTAACATCGGTTCGTGTTACGAACCGGTGTTAAAGGGGGAGCCTAAGCGCTGCGGCAGCCCTACGTGCGCCAACCGCTGTTAAAGGGGGGGTCTCTAACACCGAACCCTCAACAACGGTTCTGTAACCGGTGTTAGAGGCCTCAACGAACCGGTGTTAGACGACTACTTATGCACTAGTGTTGGTTCGTGCACGTGTGTAGAAATATATTGTTAAATCTTTAAACTATCAAGAATCATGGGAAGCTGCTATCCTTTTTTGAGATAGAGGTTGAGGCCCTGGACGAGCATATATCAAACAACACGAAGCCATCACATAGTACCTACAAATCCGATAATGGGCAGAGAGCCGCATAATTGTTGGCAGGTGTGTCACTCGATGCGGTGTCCTACAATGATCAAACCCTGAAAAAGTTTTGGCAACAACTCAAAAAAGTTTTGTTGTATCATGCCGGTACCATCGACGCGCTCATTGAGATCACTCCAATACTGATATGATGTGAACAAATCTTATTGTAGCCGTTGGAGTGACTATTTGCAGCAAGTGAGGAATGTACCTCCTAGCCATTGCACTAATGATGACTACGTGAGTTCCTTTTTTTAGTCATTTGGTGTCAAAATAATATGGGAATGTTAGATATGTTCACGCTTTCCTTTTTTATGAATATAGGATCACATTGATCAATAAAGGCAATAGAAAATATCGACTTCAAAAAACGAAGCATTTGTACTCTAATATTCACTGCTATGAAAAGAGATATAGGTAAACCGCATACCCGTAGCGCACCGAACAGTGCGTGTCCCACAGGTAAATAATCATGGCGCACCACTATGTACATGCTGTCAGGACGCACCCACTTACCCTTGGGGCACCATATAGTGGTGCGCCACGGGTATGTTTTCTACCCGTGGCGGACCATTATGTGCTGTCCTATGGGTAAGTGTGGCCAGTCACCAACTCGCTTCACACATGCGGACGCACGTACGCACGCGAGCGGATTGCCTTTTTAGTTTTGTAAAAAATAAAATATGATAAACACTTTAAAAAATAAAATCCTTTTAGATATATGTAGGTTAAATGGTTTCGTTTGTAGAAAAATGAACAAACATGAATTTTAGACTTTTTTTTGCAAAAAATGTCATGTCACTAAAACGGTCATGACTTTTGTATACGACCTTGGATAAAAAGTTTTTTATATGAAAATTAATCTACACGAAATTCTACATCCGCTCGCAACAACCTACGATCATTTAACGTTTTTTAGAATCTCAAAATTTGAAAAGAAAAAAGTTACGGAAAAACAAGATTTTTCCTAAAAAATTTGGAGCTCACTTACCCGAGGTGGACCATCATGTGGTGCGCCACGGTTAAATGAGGGGGAGATTTAAATTCGAATCCCACCCGGCCACCTACCCCTTCTCCTTATGTTCTTCTCCACCTTTCCCTCCCATTCTACTCTCCTTCTCTCCTCCTCTCATCTCCTCCTCCCCTACCCGTCTACCCTTCTCCTTCTTCTCCACCCCCACCTTCCCTTTCTTCTCCTCTCCTCCTCCTCCTCCCCGTCTACCATTCTCCTTCTTCTCCACATCCACCTCCACCTTCCCTTTCTTCTACTCATCCTCCTCCCCTCTTTCTTCTCTCCTCCCCCTCCTCTCTTTATTCTCTCCTCATCCCCTTATCCTATCCTCCTACTCCGACTGCGACGCCCTCCTCCGACCGCCACCTCCCACGCCTGCTCGACGACGACGTGGAATGGCATGGCCACGACCTCTCACACTTACATGCGGTTTTAGATTGTGGTCGCGTCCATGCCTGATCTCGAGCGAGGAGACGATGGCGAGCGGGGTACTCGATTGATTTTGTTTTCAAAATTAGGATGTTTTCTGTATTTTTTTGTTTTTCAAAAAAATATACCCGTGGCGTACCTGTACCCCTACCCTGGCACACCGGGTGGTGTGCTAAGGGTAACTTTGTTTTACCTGTGGCGCACCAGGTAGTATGTGCCACGGATAATTTTTACCCGTAGCGAAAATCCCGTGGCGCATGGTTAGTGCGCCACGGGTAGGCCTTTTCCTAGTATTAAGTGAAAGCTATGGGATCAAGAAGAACCACCGAATAAAGGGGCCTTCCTTACCTTGGATGATGAAAATGATAGTGTTATGCCAAAGGGAGAAAGAAATAAGGGGAATCCTAATGGAAAGAAGGACAAGAGAGAGAAAGAGGGATCAAGTTTGAGGGAGAAAATTGATGACCTGGTGAAGTCAAAGCAAAGCTTATTGGCCAAGAAATTGGAAGTAGAATTTTCCTTGATCGACAAGAAGAAAACCGGCAAGGTGACAAGAACTCCAAGAAGATATACACGCAAGGCCGCCATCGAGGAGCGTTGAGTCAAACTCAGGAGAACAAGGTGATGGAAGAGATCATTGCTGAGGAGAACAAGGTTCTAATGATGGATCCAATAGGAATGGATGACAAGTAAAATGAATTATGGGAGAATAAAATACGTGATATTGTGGAAAGGAGGAGGCAAGCTCTCGAGGAGATAGTGCCATGGTGGTGCTACGGCCAGTGGTGATGGTGGTGTTGGAGGTGATGATGCTCCCTCTAGTGGTGAAGATGGTGCCGATGAGCTTGGAAATGAGGGTGTTGATCGAAGTGATCATCGGCGGTGCTTGATTGCACATTATTTAGGTCATGGTTGATTGCTACTTACTCGATTGCCCATTCTTTGGGATACTTACGAATTGAACTATTGCCAAGTAGCACTATTGTTATTTAAACTACCACCAAGCTATCTACAAACTTATTCTATAACACATAGTTGTTGAAAATCCATTACAAATGGTTTATAACTTACGGGATCGAGCGGGCTCGGGTGAAACAAATATTTATGGTACTAAGGATTTGTTACGCCCGTTCCTTTGTATGTCTTTTAAGAGGTCACAATATAAGAGATCTGATTAGATGGTTTGAGTAATTAACTCTTGAGCTATAGGGTAATATTACTCATCCGGCAACATTTCTAATTTTCTCCCACGCTAGCCGAAATGTGGAGGATACCCCTGCCGCTTATAATTAGCTGGTGCAAGGCACATGAATGCCACTGTTAATTTCAAAGTAGGGTAAGCTAGAAGTAGAGTATGTGTATAATATGGTCCCTCAGTTGTTTTGATAGACAAATTACTAACAGCGAGGAATATATTAAAATAGTGTGCCTAGTTGCCATAAATATCCTAATGTGTTTAAATAATGCAAACCTAGACACTTTCTCGGGACTCGAGAACATCACCGTTATCAGCATTCTTGGACAACACGCATTCACGATGCACAACAACAATTATATTCCAGCTATTTCATGTTATACGGCAAAGGGCTAACACAAGTTATATCAATACTAGTAAAACAGCTATAGATAATTTACATACCCGTAGTGCACATTATAGGTAGTTCCCTACGAGCAAATATCTGTATCACATGTTTTGAAAGTGTCCCATGGATAAGTCACTTACCCGTGGCGCACATGCCACATGTGCGCCACCACTATGTGTGGGCTAGAGCACAAGGGGTTGCATCCCACTTACCCGCAGGGCACCACATCGTGGTGTGTCACGCATATGTTTCCTACCTATGGCGCACCTCTATGTGGTGTCCTACGGGTAAGTGTGGCCAGCCAGCACCAACTCTATCCTTGGATTGACTTTTTAGTTCTGTAAAAAAAAGATGATAAACACTTCAAAAAATATAATCCTTTTAGATAGAGGGAGATAATATGGTCTAGATTGTAGTAAAATTAACAAACATGAATTTTGACTTTGTTTATAAAAAATATAACTCTACGGCAAAACGATCATAACTTTTGCATATGATATCGGCAAAAAAGTTTAATATATCGAAATGACGATCACGCAATTCTACAACGGCTCTAAAGTCGTTTAATGATTTTTTAGATTTTCAAAATTCGAAAAGGATAAAATTTATAGCAAAAATAAGAATTTTTCTGCAGAAAAAAAGAATTTGAGCCCACTAACCCGTGGACGCATGACATAGAGGTGCTCCACGGGTAAGTTTGGGGCATTATTTAAATTTGAATCACCACCACAGCCACCGATCCCTTCTTACCTTCTCCTTCTCCTTCTCCTTCTCCTCTCCTCCACTTCCACACTTCTACTTCTCCTCTCTCTTCACCTCCTTCTTCGGCCTCCTCTATCCGGCTGCACCCACATCCGATGGCGCCCTCCTCCGACCACCTCAGAACGCGACCTCCTCCACCAGCCTTCGATCGTGCTCCTCCGACCACCTCCGAACGCGATCGCCTCCACCAGCCTCCGACCGTGCCCTCCTCTGACCACCTTCGGACACGACCTCCTTCGACCGCGCCCTCCTCTGACCACCTCCGGACAACCTCCTGCCGCGACCTTCTCCACCTTCGACCACCTCCTCCACCATCTCCTACAACCTTCTACGGTGACCTCCGACCACCTCCAACACCTTCTCCGCCCACCTTCGGCCGCATCCTCCTCCGTGGTAGGTTGTGGCCACAACATCCCGCACCTCCTTGCGGTGGTAGGCTATGGCCACGACCCCCCTGCACCTCCGATGAAGCGACGACGACAACGACAACATCAGCGCGATCCAGATTCACATCCTGCTTTTTTTTTGAAATTTGAAATTCATACCTGTGGCGCACTGTATACCCCTATGTGTGACACACCAAGTGGTGCGCCACGCTAATTTTTTTTACCCGTGACACACCACGTACTGCGCTACAAGTAATTTTTACCCGCATCGCGGGCCTAATGGAGCACCGGTAGTGCGCTATGGTGACCAAATTCGGTATGCCACGGGTAATTGTTTTCCTAATAGTGTATAACCCATAAAAAATTGGTCTCTCTTTAAACAAATTAATTAGATTGAAAATTTCACCTATCTCTTAATTATCACCCACAACAGTAGGTCCTTGGAGAACCTAGTAATGGCTAAAGATACTAGCGGAGCAAAAGGCGTACCGCCATCCTCGCTTTTCCATCGCTGGAGCTTAGCAAAGCTTGTCGTAGTAGAGCTTATTTTAGTATACATGCGATAAGTTTTCTTATTAAGCCACAAAAGATCAGCGCACCAGAGCAGCAACCGTCATCAATATTGATAACCATACATCAAACAAGGCTCACAGAAAACTACACAAACGAACACAAAAAATGATTGAATCCCAAGAGATCCAATTCAGAGATGTGACTCCCGCCCCCCCCCCCCCCCCCGACCGCATCCCAAAGCTAGATGCACCATTGGACCAAGGATAGACACATAGGTTTAGGTGCATTTATTGTCTAAAAACATATTTTAGAATATTAAAGAAATTCATAAAAAATAATTGTGTGTACATCAGACATTCTATGTTTGTACATGAAGTTTTTGCAAAGAAAAATATTTTTTGTGGCTTGTGTGAAAAGACAAATTTCAACACGAGATATTTTATTTTGCCTTACAACATACACAAAAATGTTCTTTGTCCATGAAACTTTGTGTGCATGCATATAGTATCTTTATGTACGTGCAACATTTTTTTGGAATATTTAACATTTTAAAATGTATTTTTATGCATTTTTCATAAAGAGCCAAACATCACCGCCATACATCTTTTGTCTATTTTTGTATCTAATTTGCACTTATGTTATATTAATTCTAAACCATGGTAACCATGTGATATATGCGACATGATTAATTACCATCGTGCTAGAGTGGTGCTTGAAGCCAATTCCAACACTACATTCTTTTTAGTTTAATCACTTTGGCGAATAACTTGCAACTCAATAACTTGAGGGTGTGCGTTGCATTGGGATATTTTTTGTTTGTTTGAGTCACACATACCATCTGGTGTTCAATTAATTAATACAAGATGGAGTACTTTTTAGCATATGTGTACGTGCGAAGCAGCCTCAATTATTTAAAGGATTCATATTAGCCATATTTTGTCCTGACCAGGTCCATCCACGAGTGTCCAATATTTCTCCATTCTTATGGTTAGTGGAACGTATTAATTAGCTCCTACTAATGTATACCAAGTCAAACAATAGTTTGATGAACTCATCAACGCGCTTACACCAGATGATGCTTGCCTTCACCTATATAACTCAACACATTATCATATCCATCTTACAACACCATTCATCCCTTAAACCATTTCTCTCTTACCTCTCAACTCTAATCATCTCATTATTCCAAGTCCTCTTTGATCACCCATTACAGTTTACAAGTCCCAACACCATTCTGTACTCTCTGGCTAGATTCCTCGTCTGGTCATCTGATCTAATCACTATTCAAGTCCAAAACTGTTGGATAATCCTCTTTGTTAATTACTATTAGATAGTCATCGATCATACATATATCAATGGCGACCAAAGCTCTATTCCTGATCTTCGTGGCAGTGGCGGCGGTCGGGACGGCCCATGGTGCTAGCTATACCATTGGCGCACCGGGAGGTTCATGGGACCTCAAAACCAACTACACGCGGTGGGCCTCCGCCATCACGTTCTACGCCCGCGACGGTCTCCGATTTCAGTACTCTGTCGCGGAGCACAACGTGATTGAGGTGAGCAAGGCAGACTACGACACATGCAACAGCTCTAGCCCTATTGCGACGTACAAGACCGGCAATGACGTCATCCCTCTCGTAGCCGCTGGCTCACGATACTTCATCTGCGGCATCCCCGGGCACTGCCTCGCCGGCATGAAGGTACATGTCAATATTAGGTCGAACAACATCAAGTCAAAGGTGGTGCGGTGCCAGGGCAAAGAGAGCCGACAGAGATGTCGTTCCCAGCCTTCTCTAAGGTCAGTGGCGACTAGCGTTGGTCCATCTGCATTGGCGTGGCTCAGTCTAGCCGCCATCGTGGTTGGTATCGTGCTCTTCTTCTAGAGTCAACAAAGGGTGACCTGCATATACTGCCGCTATCTTTTTTTTTTGCTAGTGAGACATGATCGATCACGATCCTTTGTACTACAACATATTCTTTGTTAAATGTAATTAAATTCAATATAATTGAATATCTCCTTTTTACATGTATCCAAACTGATACATCGGGGAAACAAGAGTGGATACTGTTTCTTTTTAGGTTAAAAGCAGCCATTATTTATTAAAGCAATACGCTCTCACATAAATTGCGATAAATCCTAACATGCAAGGAGGCACCCCATTGCTTAACAACCATTTAGCCGACGCCTGAGCCAGATTAAGGTATAGAGATGCGAGTGAAGACGATCAACGATGTAGTGTATCAATATCAAGACATCAAGTCCATGCAAAATAAGGATATAAATAAATATGTTTGCAATGAACTAATGACACCACAACAATTTCATGCAGCGTGGTAATGTTTGGCTACTTTTTTTTAATAAGTTCAAGTTTAAGCACTATGTTAGGATCGAGAATTGATATTGTAACCATTGACATGTAAAATATTAATCTTTCTCTCCATTTTTTAATTAGTGGAGTATAGTTATACTAAATTAACGAGAAATTTGATCCAATTAGCAATATTTACCATCCCTATAGACTTGTGAACGGTGATGGGTGACCTAAACATGAAGTAGGATCTTAGTTCTTTACATTCATGCCATCTCCAACAGCCGATGCAAATGGACATTTGATGTCCATTCGGGCCTTCGCGGACATCCAGGCACCAAAACCAGCACCCAATAGGGCGACCCAAATAAACCAACACAAACTGATATTTGCTAATTGATTAACGCTTCTCTCACTAGTGGAAAAAGTAGGACGAGGCTTCACTGATGTTTGCTATCGAGAAATTCCAGTTACAATGACAAGAAATTTTGCAGTTGCACTCGATCACGTAACCACGTATCAAAGAAAAAAAAATGGAAATTGTTCTAAAAAATGGAAGAAAACAATTAGATAAACTGTCATCGTTGACACTAGCAAAGGAGCTCGATCCCTGCAGCCACTACGGCAACAACCCCGAGCCACGCGATCCCAGACCAATCGACACGGCTGAGCATGATGGAGGCATCGGCCGGTTGCACCACCACTTGGTCCCTCGCCCCAGCATGCATTGCAGTGGCGGCTGGGACCTAACGTTCTCCCGGATCTTCATGCCAATGGCGCAGTGTCTAGGCTCTGGGGACATCGAAGATGAAGTATCGAGTGCCTGCAACGGCTAGTGCGATGGTGTCATTGCTGGTCCGGTCCACGGTGTTGTTGCGTGGTAGTCTGACTTGATGACCTCCACCACGTTGTGCTCCCCAAAGGAGTACTGGAATTGGAGTTGCTTGCCAGCGTAAAACCTCACGCCGAAAGCCTACCGAGTGCAGTTGGTTTTAAGGTCCCATGGCCCTCCTGACGCGCCGACGGTGTAGCTAGCGTCAAGCGCCATATCGGGTAGCGTTGCAGCTGACACCATGACAAGAAGACGAGCTTTAGTAGCAGCCTCGGTTGTCGCGGCCACCATAGAAATAATCGTTTGACTGGAACAAGTGGCACTGATTAGGATGAAGATGATTGAAGTTAAAGGATTGAGGGAGAGATCAAAATGGCTTGATGCGTGGTGTGATGTAAGATTGATAAGTTTATGGCATTTATAAGCGATGCACGTATGACGTCTTCCCACATCAGGTTTTTGTATACGTTACAACTGTCCTAAAACAGACTGTTTACTCGCTCAATTAATTAATTATTAGCTACTTGGTTCGTGCACGTGTGTAGAAATATATTGTTAAAATTTAAACTATCAAGAATCATGGGAAGCTGCTAGCCTTTTTTGAGATGGAGGTTGAGGCCCTGGCCGAGCATATACCAAACAACACGAAGCCATCACATAGTACCTACAAAGCCGATAATAGGCAGAGAGACGCATAACTTTTGGCAGGTATGTCATATGCGGTGGCCGACAATGATCAAACCCTGAAAAAGTATTGGAAACAACTCAAAAAAGTTTTGTTGTATCATGCCCGTACCATCGACGCGCTCATTGAGATCAATCCAATACTGATATGATGTGAACAAAGCTTATTGTAGCCGTTGGAGTGACTATTTGTAGCAAGTGAGGAATGTACCTCCTAGCCATTGCACTACTGATGACTATGTGAGTTTCTTTTTTTAGTCATTTGGTGTTAAAATATTATGGATATGTTACATATGTTCACGCTTTCCTTTTTTATGAATATAGGATCACATTGATCAATAAAGGCAATAGAAAATATCGGCTTCAAGAAACGAAGCATTCATACTCTAATATTCACCGCTATGAAAAGAGATATAGGTAAAACGCATACCCGTAGCGCACCGAGGAGTGGGTGTCCCACATGTAAATAGTCGTGGCGCACCACTATGTACATGCTGCCAGGGGACGCACCCACTTACCCTTGGGGCACCATATAGTGGTGCGCCACGGGTATGTTTTCTACCCGTGGCGGACCACTATGTGCTGTCCTGTGGGTAAGTGTGGCCAGCCACCAACTCGCTCCACACATGCGGATCCACGTTAGTTTTGTAAAAAATAAAAGAAAATGATAAACACTTTAAAAAATAAAATCCTTTTAGATATATATAGGTTATATGGTTTAGTTTGTAGAAAAATGAATAAACATGAATTTTTGACTTTTTTTTGCAAAAAATGTCATGTCACTGTAAAACGGTCATGACTTTTGCATACGACCTTGGATAAAAAGTTTTTTATATGAAAATTAATCTAGATGAAATTCTACATCTGCTCGCAACCACCTACGGTCATTTAACGTTTTTTAGAATCTCAAAATTTGAAAAGAAAAAAAGTTACGGAAAAACAAGATTTTTTCTAAAAAATTTGGAGCTCACTTACCCGAGGTGGACCATCATGCGGTGCGCCACGGTTAAATGAGGGAGAGATTTAAATTCGAATCCCACCCGGCCACCTACCCCTTCTCCTTATGTTCTTCTCCACCTTTCCCTCCCATTCTTCTCTCCTTCTCTCCTCCTCTCATCTCCTCCTCCCCTCCCCTTCTACCCTTCTCCTTCTTCTCTACCTCCACCTTCCCTTTCTTCTCCTCTTCTCCTCCTCCTCCTCCCCGTCTACCATTCTCCTTCTTCTCCACCTCCACCTTTCCTTTCTTCTCCTACTCCTCCTCCTCTCTTTCTTCTCTCCTCCTCCTCTCTTTATTCTCTCATCCTCCCCTTATCCTATCCTCCTTCTCCGACTGCGACGCCCTCCTCCGACCGCCACCTCCCACGCCTGCTCGACGACGACGTGGAATGGCATGGCCACGACCTCTCGCACTTACATGCGGTTTTAGATTGTGGTCGCGTCCATGCCCGAGCTCCAGCGAGGAGACGATGGCGAGCGGGGTACTCGATTGCTTTTGTTTTCAAAATTAGGATGTTTTCTGTATTTTTTTTTGTTTTTCAAAAAAAACATACCCGTGGCGTACCTGTATCCCTACCCTGGCGCACCGGGTGGTGTGCTAAGGGTAACTTTGTTTTAACTGTGGCGCACCAGGTAGTATGTGCCACGGCTAATTTTTACATGTAGTGCAAATCCCGTGGCGCATGGTTAGTGCGCCACGGGTAGGCCTTTTCCTAGTATTAAGTGAAAGCTATGGGATCAAGAAGATCCACCGAATAAAGGGGCCTTCCTTACCTTGGATGATGAAGATGATTGTGGTATGCGAAAGGGAGAAATAAACAAGGGGAATCCTAATGGAAAGAAGAAGGACAAGAGAGAGAAAGAGGGCTCAAGTTTGAGGGTGAAAATTCATGACCTGGTGAAGTCAAAGCAAAGCTTATTGGCCAAGAAATTGGAAGTAGAATTTTCCTTGATGGACAAGAAGAAAACCGGCAAGGTGACAAGAACTCCAAGAAGATATACACACAAGGCCGCCATCGAGGAGCGTTGAGTCAATCTCAAGGAGAACAAGGTGATGGAAGAGATCATTGCTGAGGAGAACAAGGTTCTGATGATGGATCCAATAGGAATGGATGACAAGTAAAATGAATTATGGGAGAATAAAATACGTGATATTGTGGAAAGGAGGAGGCAAGCTCTCGAGGAGATGGTCCCATGGTGGTGCTACGGCCAGTGGTGATGGTGGTGTTGGAGGTGATGATGCTCTCTCTAGTGGTGAAGATGGTGCCGATGAGCTTGGAAACGAGGGTGTTGATCGATTTGATCATCGGCGGTGCTTGATTGCACATTATTTATGTCATGGTTGATTGCTACTTAGTTGATTGCCCATTCTTTGGGATACTAAACTATTACAAAGTTTAACTATTCCCAAGTAGCACTATTGTTATTTAAACTACCACCAAGCTATCTACAAACTTATTCTATAACACATAGTTGTTGAAAATCCATTATAAATATTTTATAACTTACGGGATCGAGCGGGCTCGGGTGAAACAAATGTTTATGGTACTAAGGATTTGTTACGCCCATTCCTTTGTATGTATTTTAAGGGGTCACAATATAAGGGATCTGATTAGATGGTTTGAGTAATTAAATCTTGAGCTATCGGGTAATATTACTCATCCGACAACATTTCTAATTTTCTCCCACGCTAGCCGAAACGTGGAGGATACCCATGTCGCTTATAATTAGCTGGTGCAGGCACATGAATGCCATTGTTAATTAATTTTGAAAGTAGGGTAAGCTAGCAGTGGAGTATATGTACAATATGGTCCCTCGGTTGTTTAGATAGACAAATTACTAAGCGCGAGGAATATATTAAAATAGTGTGTTTAGTTGTCGTGAATATCCTAATGTGTTTAAATAATGCAATCCTGGACACTTCCTCGGGACTCGAGAACATCACCGTTATGTATTCTTGGACAATACGCATGGACGATGCACAACAACAATTATATCCAAGCTATTTCATGTTATACGGCAAAGGTCTAACACAAGTTATATCAATACTAGTAAAACAACTATAGATAATTTACATATCCGTAGTGCACATTATAGGTAGTGCCCCACGAGCAAATATCTGTATCACATGTTTTGAAAGTGTCCCACGGGTAAGTCACATACCCGAGGCGCACATGCCACAGGTACGCCACCACTATGTGTGGGCTAGAGCACAAGGGGTTGCATCCCACTTACCCGCAGGGCACCACATCGTGGTGTGTCACGCATATGTTTCCTACCTGTGGCGCACCTCTATGTGGTGTCCTACGAGTAAGTGTGGCCAGCCAGAACCAACTCTACCCCTGGATTGCCTTTTTAGTTCTGTAAAAAAAGAAGATGGTAAACACTTCAAAAAATATAATCCTTTTAGATATAAGGAGATTATATGGTCTAGTTTGTAGTAAAATTAACAAACATGAATTTTGACTTTGTTTATAAAAAATATCATTCCACGGAAAAATGGCCATAACTTTTGCATACGATATCGGAAAAAATGTTTAATATATTAAAATGACGACCACGCAATTCTACAACGGCTCAAAAGTCGTTTATTGATTTTTTAGATTTTAAAAATTCAAAAAGGATAAAATGTTACAGCAAAAATAAAAAAATTTCCTGCAGAAAAAAAGAATTTTAGCCCACTAACCCATGGACGCATGACATAGAGGTGCGCCATCAGTAAGTTTAAGGATTATTTAAATTTGAATCACCACCCTAGCCACCTACCCCTTCTTATCTTCTCCTTCGCCTTCTCCTCTCCTCCATTTCCACACTTCTCCTTCTGCTCTCTCTTCACCTCCTTCTTCGGCCTCCTCTATCCGGCTGCACCCACATCCGATGGCGCCCTCCTCCGACCACCTCAGAACGCGACCTCCTCCACCAGCCTTCGACCGCGCTCCTACGACCACCTCCGAACGCGATCGCCTCCACCAGCCTCCGACCGTGTCGTCCTCTGACCACCTTCGGACGCGACCTCCTTCGACCACTTCCTCCTCTGACAACCTCCGAACAACCTCCTGCCGCGACCTTCTCCACCTTCGACCACCTCCTCCACCACCTCCTACAACCTCCTACGGTGACCTCCGACCACCTCCAACACCTTCTCCGCCCACCTTCGGCCGCACTCTCCTCTGTGGTAGGTTGTGGCCACAACCTCCCGCACCTCCTTGCGGTGGTAGGCTATGGCCACGACCCCCTGCACCTCCGATGAGGCGACGACGACAACGACGATAGCAGCGCGATCCAGATTCACATCCTGCTTTTTTTTTGAAATTTGAAATTCATACCCGTGTCGCACTGTATACCCCTATCTGTGACGCACGAGTAATTTTTACCCGTAGTGCGGGCCTAATGGAGCACCGCTAGTGCGCTATGGTGACCAAATTCGGTATGCCATGGGTAGCTGTTTTCCTAATTGTGTATACCCCATAAAAATTGGCCTCTCTTTAAACAAATTAATGAGATCGAAAATTTCACCTATCTCTTAATTATCACCCACAACAGTAGGTCCTTGGACAACCTAGTAATGGCTAAAGATACTAGGGGAGCAAAAGGCGTACCGCCATCCTCGCTTTTCCATCGCCGGAGCTTAGCAAAGCTTGTCGTAGTAGAGCTTGTTTTAGTATACATGCGATAAGTTTTCTTATTAAGCCACAAAAGATCAGCGTACCAGAGCAGCAACCGTCATCAATAATGATAACCATACATCAAACGAGGCTCACAGAAAACTACACAAACGAACACAAAAAATGATGGAATCCCAAGAGATCCAATTCAGAGACGTGACTCCAGCCCCCCCTCCCCCCCCACACCCCCACCCCAAAGCTAGATGCACCATTGGATCAAGGATAGACACATAGGTTTAGGTGCACTTATTGTCTAAAAACATATTTTAGAATATTAAAGAAATTCATAAAAAATAATTATGTGTACATCAGACATTCTATGTTTGTACATGAAGTTTTTGCAAAGAAAAATATTTTTTGTGGCTTGTGTGAAAATACAAATTTCAACACGAGATATTTTATTTTGCCTTACAACATACTCCCTCCGTTTCAAGGCGTCCTTGTTTTGCATGTTTTTTCTTTGATTAAGAATTACTCTAAATACGTAAAGAGTTTTGGTATAAAACTAGTATCACTAGAAATTATTTTTTAATACGAATCCAACGGTACTAATTATGTATGATAGAATAAAGATTTTTTTGCTCAATTCTTTTGGTCAAACTTTGCTTTGGAAAACGTGTGCGCCTTAAGCCTTAAAACGGAGGTAGTACACAAAAATGTTCTTTGTCCACGAAACTATGTGTGCATGCATATAGTATATTTATGTACGTGCAACATTTTTTAGGAATATTTAACATTTTAAAATGTATTTTTATGCATTTTGCATAAAGAGCCAAACATCACCGCGCCGTGCATCTTTTGTCTATTTTTGTATCTAACTTGCACTTATGTTATATTAATTCTAAACAATGGTAACCATGTGATATATGCGACATGGTTACATACCATCGTGCTAGAGTGGTGCTTGAAGCCAATTCCAACGCTACATTCTTTTTAGTTTAATCACTTTGGCGAATAACTTGCAACTCAATAACTTGAGGGTGTGCGTTGCATTGGGATATTTTTTGTTTGTTTGAGTCACACATACCATCTGGTGTTCAATTAATTAATACAAGATGGAGTACTATTTAGCATATGTGTACGAAAGCAGCCTCAATTATTCAAAGGGTTCATATTAGCCATATTTTGTCCTGACCAGGTCCATCCACGAGTGTCCAATATTTCTCCATTCTTATGGTTAGTGGCACGTATTAATTAGCTCCTACTAATGTATACCAAGTCAAACAATAGTTTGATGAACTCATCAACACGCTTTGGCTTCACCTATATAACTCAACACATTATCATATCCATCTTACAACACCATTCATCCCTTAAACCATTTCTCTCTTAGCTCTCACCTCTAATCATCTTATTATTCCAAGTCCTCTTTGATCACCCATTACAGTTTACAAGTCCCAACACAATTCTGTACTCTCTGGCTAGATTCCTCGTCTGGTCATCTGATCTAATCCTCTTTGTTAATTACTATTAGATAGTCATTGATCATACATATATCAATGGCGACCAAAGCTCTATTCCTGATCTTCGTGGCAGCGGCGATGGTCGGGATGGCCCATGGTGCTAGCTATACCGTTGGCGCACCGGGAGGTTTATGGGACCTCAAAACCAACTACACGCGGTGGGCCTCCGCCATCACGTTCTACGCCCGTGACGGGCTCCGATTTCAGTACTCTGTCGTGGAGGACAACGTGATTGAGGTGAGCAAGGCAGACTACGACACATGCAACATCTCTAGCCCTATTGCGACGTACAAAACCGGCAATGACGTCATCCCTCTCGTAGCCGCTGGCTCACGATACTTCATCTGCGGCATCCCCGAGCACTGCCTCGCCGGCATGAAGGTACATGTCAATATTAGGTCGAACAACATGAAGTCAAAGGTGGTGCGGTGCCAGGGCAAAGGGAGCCGACATAGATGTCGTTCCCAGCCTTCTCTAAGGTCAGTGGCGACTAGCGTTGGTCCATCTGCGTTGGCATGGCTCAGTCTGGCCGCCATCGTGGTTGGTATTGTGCTTTTCTTCTAGAGTCAACAAAGGGTGACCTGCATATACTGCCGCTATCTTTTTGTTTTGCTAGTGAGACGTGATCGATCAGATCCTTTGTACTACAACATATTCTTTCTTAAATGTAATTAAATTTAATATAATTGAATATCTCCTTTTTACATGTATCCAAACTGATACATCGGGGAAACAAGAGCGGATACTGTTCCTTTTTAGGTTAAAAGCAGCCGTTATTTATTAAGGCAGTACGCTCTCACATAAATTGCGATAAATCCTAACATGCAAGGAGGCACCCCATTGCTTAACAACCATTTAGGCGACGCCTGAGCCAGATTAAGGTATAGAGATGCGAGTGAAGACGATCAACGATGTAGTGTATCAATATCAAGACATCAAGTCCATGCAAAATAAGGATATAAATAAATATTTTTGCAATGAACTAATGACACCACAACAATTTCATGCAGCGTGGTAATGTTTGGCTACTTTTTTTAATAAGTTCAAGTTTAAGCACTATGTTAGGATCGAGAATTGATATTGTAACCATTGACATGTAAAATATTAATCTTTCTCTCCATTTTTTAATTAGTGGAGTATAGTTATACTAAATTAACGAGAAATTTGATCCGATTAGCAATATTTACCATCCCTATAGACTTGTGAACGGTGATGGGTGACCTAAACATGGAGGAGGATCTTAGTTCTTTACATTCATGCCATCTCCAACAGCCGATGCAAATGGACATTTGATGTCCATTCGGGCCTTCGTGGACATCCAGGCAGCAAAACCAGCACCCAATAGTGCGACCCAAATAAACCAACACAAACTGATATTTGCTAATTGATCAACGCTTCTCTCACTTGTGGAAAAAGTAGGACGATGCTTCACTGATGTTTGCTATCGAGAAATTCCAGTTACAATGACAAGAAATTTTGCAGTTGCACTCGATCACGTAACCACGTCTCAAAGAAAAAAAAGGAAATTGTTCTAAAAAATGGAAAAAACAATTAGATAAACTGTCATTGTTGACACTAGCAAAGGAGCTCGATCCCTGCAGCCATGACGGCAACAACCCCGAGCCACGCGATCCCAGACCAATCGACACGGCTGACCTTGATGGAGGCATCGGCCGGTTGCACCACCACTTGGTCCCTCGCCCCAGCATGCATTGCAGTGGCGGCTGGGACCTAACGTTCTCCCGGATCTTCGTGCCAATGGCCCAGTGTCTAGGCTATGGGGACATCGAAGATGACGTATCGGGTGCCTGCAGCGGCTAGTGCGATGGTGTCATTGCCGGTCTGGTCCCCGGTGTTGTTGCGTCGTAGTCTGACTTGATGACCTCCACCATGTTGTGCTTCCCAAAGGAGTACTGGAATTAGAGTTGCTTGCCAGCGTAAAACCTCATGCCGAAAGCCTACCGAGTGCAGTTGGTTTTAAGGTCCCATGGCCCTCCTGACGCGCCGACGGTGTAGCTAGCGTCAAGCGCCATATCGGGTAGCGTTGCAGCTGACACCATGACAAGAAGGCGAGCTCTAGTAGCAGCCTTGGTTGTCGCGGCCACCATAGAAATAATCGGTTGACTGGAATAAGTGGCACTGATTAGGATGAAGATGATTGAAGTTAAAGGATTGAGGGAGAGATCAAAATGGCTTGATACGTGGTGTGCTGTAAGATTGATATGTTTATGGCATTTATAAGCACGTATGACGTCTTCCCACATCAGGTTTTTGTATACATTTCAACTGTTCTAAAATAGACTGTTTACTCGCTCAATTAATTAATTATTAGCTACTTGGTTCGTGCACGTGTGTAAAAATATGTTGTTAAATCTTTAAACTATCAAGAATCATGGGAAGCTGCTAGCTTTTTTGAGATAGAGGTTGAGGCCCTGGCCGAGCATATATCAAACAACACGAAGCCATCACATAGTACCTACAAAGTCGATAATAGGCAGAGAGCCGCATAACTCTTGGCAGGTGTGTCACTCTATGCGGTGGCCGACAATGATCAAACCCTGAAAAAGTATTGGCAACAACTCAAAAAAGTTTTGTTGTATCATGCCGGTACCATCGACATGCTCATTGAGATCACTCTAATACTGACATGATGTGAACAAAGCTTATTGTAGCCGTTGGAGTGACTATTTGCAGCAAGTGAGGAATGTACCTCCTAGCCATTGCACTACTGATGACTATGTGAGTTTCTTTTTTTAGTCATTTGGTGTCAAAATATTATGGGAATGTTAGATATGTTCACGCTTTCCTTTTTTATGAATATAGGATCACATTGATCAATAAAGGCAATAGAAAATATCGACTTCAAAAAACGAAGCATTTGTACTCTAATATTCACTGCTATGAAAAGAGATATAGGCAAACCGTATACCCGTAGTGCACTGAGGAGTAGGTGTCCCACATGTAAATAGTCGTGGCGCACCACTATGTATATGCTGCGAGGGGACACACTCACTTACCCTTGGGGCACCATATAGTGGTGCACCACAGGTATGTTTTCTACCCGTGGCGGACCACTATGTGCTTTCCTATGGGTAAGTGTGGCCAGCTACCAACTCGCTCCACACATGCGGACGCACGTACGCACGCGAGTGGATCGCCTTTTTTTTTATAAAAAATAAAAGAAAATGATATACACTTTAAAAAATAAAATCCTTTTAGATATATGTAGGTTATATGGTTTAGTTTGTAGAAAAATGAACAAACATGAATTTTCGACTTTTTGCAAAAAATGTCATGTCACTGTAAAACGGTGTCATGAATTTTGCATACGACCTTGGATAAAAAAAATTTATATGAAAATTAATCTACACGAAATTCTACATCCGCTCGCAACCACCTACGGTCATTTAACGTTTTTTAGAATCTCAAAATTTGAAAAGAAAAAAGTTACGGAAAAACAAGATTTTTCCTAAAAAATTTGAAGCTCACTTACCCGAGGTGGACCATCATGTGGTGCACCACGGTTAAATGAGGGAGAGATTTAAATTCGAATCCCACCCGGCCGCCTACCCCTTCTCCTTATGTTCTTCTCCACCTTTCCCTCCCATTCTTCTCTCCTTCTCTCCTCCTCTCATCTCCTCCTCCCCTCCCCTTCTACCCTTCTCCTTCTTCTACTTCTTCTCCACCTTCCCTTTCTTCTCCTCTCCTCCTCCCCGTCTACCATTCTCCTTCTTCTCCACCTCCACCTTCCCTTTCTTCTCCTCCTCCACCTTCCCTTTCTTCTCCTCCACCTCCTCCTCCTCCTCTCTTTCTTCTCTCCTCCTCCTCCTCTCTTTATTCTCTCCTTCTCCCCTTATCCTATCCTCGTACTCCGACTGCGACGCCCTCCTCCGACCGCCACCTCCCACGCCTGCTTGGCGACGACGTGGAATGGCATGGCCACGACCTCTCGTATTTACATGCGGTTTTAGATTGTGTAACATCCCAAAAATATTAAACATGGATCATCAAACTCTAATCATCAAAATTAGGGTTAACAAAAACTTTTCCAACTAAAAATATGAAAGCATTCATATGGGTGTGTATTCAAAATTTGGATTCTTTTGAATTGCCATGGTTCTGTGTTTCTTTGCTTGTAAAATAATTCTTAGGTGAAATAAACATCATCTAAACAATCCCCAAACTTTTCCCAAAGACAAACAATTCAAAATAAACAAATAAAGTGAATGGTCACTTTGGCCAAATTAACTCTCATGCCTACTTTGGCTATCCCTAACTTTCATAACTTAACAGAAACATCAGTGGATCTTTGCACCCCTTGTTAGTACTCATAATAAGGTACCAAGGCCCACTTTGTGATCATCCAAAAACATTCAAATGCTAAGTTTAAATGACAGTTTAAAATTGAATCTATCTCATATGGGAAGATCCCACTATTTCAAAACCCAAGCACCCACAGAATCCTCAGCACATGCCTAGCACACCCACCAAAAATCTTTTCAAAATTCAAAACTCAAGTTCTTGCGGCCATTTCATCAAACAACTTGCAGATTCAAATCAAACAAATCACAAACACTATTTTGAGCAGTGTTTTGGCCAACCTTGTCCCCTCTCTAGCTCACAACAAACATCTAGTAGATCATCTAGCTTAGTTAGTAACCTCTAGCATCACTGTGAGCTTGCCATTGCCATCAATGGTGAGCAGGCCGAGCCTCACCATGTCACCCCAGTGTGGATAGCAGGCTAGAGGAAGAACTAGCTGTGCCAACCTTGTCTAGGAGGTAGCCCATGCCTCACCGCCCCCTCTTGACCAACCCTAGCTCAAGAACAGAGACCAGAACCGCCAGGAACGCCGTGCCCGCGCCGCTGTCGACCATGCCGACGCGCACCCCAGTGCACGTGCCGTTCCCATGCAACCCGACCACCTCGAGCCCTTGCCGCCCGCCAGCATGCACCCCACCGTCCCAGGAGACCACCAGACATGTTCGTTTCATCGCCCGTAGCCCGTAGCCACCGCACACCGCGAAGTTCGCCGCCTCTGCCTCGCAGAGCACCGCATGTTCCTGACCAATTGACACCGCCCCTAAGCTCGCATTCAAGTCTTAGAGCATCGCCAGGAGACCGCTAGTCGATCGCCAACCTCAGCCATGCCACTAGCCGCCCGTAGCCATGTCGCCACCATCGCCTGCCCATCCCTCTCGGTCTCGCCGTCGAGCCTATAAAAGGAGGCGACCCCTAGCCGATTGAAGCACACCATTCCACTCCCCTCACATCACCGATCATTCCACCCTCTAGCCAGAGCACGAGAAGGAGCAGCTCGCCAGAATTGCACCGGAGTTCACCGCTGCAGAGGAGGAGAGGCGCCGTCGATTGGAGCCGCCCCAGGAGGAGCTGCCGGTGCCAGGAGATTCGCCGTTGTCGACTTCGTCGTTCACCCCCATCGCCGACCCTCGCCTGAGCCCCGGTGAGCCTCCCACGACCCCCACCTGTCGCGTTAGGGTTCTGTCTCGCCGGCGCTGCCCGACATGGACGATGAGCCGTAGCCGTTCGACTAGACTTAGATCGTGCGACCGAGATCACCCCGTACCTCTTCGTGTGTTATGAGCCACTGACGGGTGGAACCCCCCTGTCAGCTGAGCCCCGCTCTACGGAGTGACACTGGGCCGGCCCATTAACCTTTCCCGCACAACCCAACCGTTTGAATTTACATATTTCTATTTTAATTCAAACTCAGTTCTGTACCTAGTTTCAAAAATCAATCCAGCTCGATTTAGTGAACCAAATTGCATGAAACCAATTTTGTTAGAAAGGTACTGAAATGCTTAATCCAAGCCCGTTGGATTCAAATCATTTCGATCTGTAGATCAACTTTGGTAAAAATAACAAGTCAAAAGCTTTTCTGCATTCAAACATTTTTCAAATTTGAACCATAATAGATTTTGAGTTGATTCCAACTCTCAAAAATCACATTTAATCATACCCTTTCAGAATATATAAAAACATTTGGGTTTACTTACATAAATAATGTTCAAGTAATAAAAGAATGCCACATAGGCATTTCTAGTCACTTTAATTATTTAAGATAAAAAGGTTAAACCTTATTAAATTGTGACACCACTTTAAATCACATTCCCATGTACTGAAATATGTGGTGATGACATGTGTCAATATGATCCCATGTTTGAGTTGGAGAATATTAAATCTTAAGTAGTTTTTCAATGAGTAGAAATTACTTTTTCTCAAATTAAAATAAATAAGTGAAATGCTTTAATCTTGTAATGATAGGTGATGATGCTACATCATCTATATAACACCTTTGGGTGATGGTTGAAAATAGTTAAATATTGTTTGGTGATTGTGTACCTCATATTTATTTATAGATGCTAGTACCTACCAAGGATACGAGGAGGAAGGAGGGTACTACTGTCACATCCCAAATTTTAGATTTGGTCTTGTATATCACTCATATCATTGCATCATGCTTTTCCATGCAAATTCTTCGAGTGAAAAGGTTCGGCGAAACGCTATTTGCGAAACCCTATTTTATTTTGCTACGAGGTTCCTGCGGGAATCTTTAGTAGGACTAGCGTGGACCACACCTGTAGGTTAGGGGTTTCGCTCAAACCTTGACGCTAGATTGTTCCCCTCGACCATACGAACCCGTAGGCGCAAGAATCGCTCGAATCGGAGCTCGTACGGAAAAGCTTCGGCCGTTTTAGTAAACCGCCGGAAAACGGTCCGAAAATCTGGACCGATTTCCGAGTCCTAAACTAACTCCGGACCGAATCTGAGTAGGATTTCGCGCGAGAGGGCCACTTAAGGCGGACCCCAGCCTCGGGATCCGCACCCACCTGCGCCGACCCCGCCGCCTCTACTCCTCCTGCGCGCGCGCCTCCCGAGGTCGCCCGCCGCCGCCGCCCTCCGCCCTGGCCGCCGCCGCCGCCGGCCATCGCCCCGCCGCCGTCGCGCCACATCCCCGCCGCCCGCAGGTCCGGCCGCCGCCGCCGCCCCTCTCCTCTTCCTCTCCCTCTCGCTGCCGCACAAGCGCCGCATCCGCCGCCGCCACTCGCCGCCCGCCGCTCGCCTCCACGCCGCGCCGCCGCATCCACGCCGCCCCGCGCGCGCCGCCGCCATCCTCGCCGCCGCCACCGAGCCGCGCCGCCACCTTCCGGAGTCCGTTTCGCCGCTTGTTTCCGGTAAGACAGCAGCCACCGTCAGATCTCAGATCAGCGGCTCAGATCGTTAGTTAACTGGCTAAACTCAGGCGTTGACTAGTCAGACGCCCAGTCAGCGCCCAGTCAGCAGACACTTTGACCAGTCAACAGACACAATTGACTGGTCAATCTCGTTAATCCTTTTTGTTGGCAGATTTAGATATAATCTTGTAAATTGCGTAGAAATTAAACCACTTGGCCAAAAATTGCAAATAAAATATGTGTAGATTCAGTGAGTCGTGTAAAATCTCGCTGTACCTTTGGTTCAGGCTTTTGTAGCAAGGTTTAGTACAGTTTAATCAAACTAGTTAGTGGCCTTTTCGGAGTAATAAATTCGTAGAAAAAGATTCGTAGCTCCAAAAATCGCGTATGATATGTCCCTGAATTCGTTGGAACGAGGGGAATCTCATCGTGAATTAAAAAGATAGGCTTACTGTAAAAACTTCTGCAGAAACTGTTTAGTGGCTTTCTGCAGTGTTTTAATTACTCCGGGAGTTTTATAACTCCTTTTTGAGAAATTCCAGTTGGTACGGTTTCTAATCAGTGATGCCTAAGCGGTAGAATTTTTCCAAGATTTTAAAAATAGTATACTACCGGTAGTGAATTATTTAAGTTCTAGCTCTAGTTTTGAGTACTACTTTTGCTTAATAGTTTTCCTAGCGCTAAAACTATTTTCCATGCATGCAATCGGTAGTATTATGGAATAGTATGTTGTGGTGCAGCTGTAGTACCAATGCACTTGTCGTTCTTGCATTCATGCATCATATTTGTTGCATATGTTGTGAATTGTTTGTTTATGATTGCAATTGTATCGTGTAGATTGTGACGAGTGCAACGCTTGCTCGTGTGTGGATTGTTCTTCCGACCGCTACAACCAAGGCAAGTAGATGCTACTTTGTTCATAATATCGTCCTACTATTTTTAATGCATTGTCGTGTATTTTGTAGTTGCATGTGTAGGATGATACTATCGCTATGCTATGTCCTATTATGTGGTAGGGCCTTCCTTGTAGATGAAACACCGTTGGTAGATGTGCTTAGCCATGCTTTGTTGAACGAGGGCTGGGTTACGTCATTGATACTTGTTTTCTCAAAGTATTGGTTTGTGAAAACTAAAAACAACTTAATCAATGAACCCCCTGGGTGTGATGGTATTGATAATTTTTGGTGGTTTCATTGCGGAAAGGCACCCAGGTATCAAGAGAGAATGATTGGCTTCTTTATTGTGTAGCTTACGTGTACAACCATGTGCCAATAATGGAATGGACGGTTGGTTGGACTTAGTAGGTTGTGGTAACTCAAACCCGCGTATCCAGAGATGTAGAATTTTGGTAGGTTGGACTGGTGCGCGTCGGGATTGAGGTGCTACTTCCCGAACAGTCTCAACTTGGACTTCTCCCTATCACCACTCAAAATGAGAGTGATGGTACGAGCTGGGCTGGCCAAGTCACATGGGTAAAGTGTACTAACCTCTGCAGAGTGTATAATCTAATCGATTAGCCGTGTCCCTGGTTATGGACATCTGAGTTGCTTGATATTGACTCCATGACAAGTTTCTCGCTCATTCTAATTTCATAATTGTTTTAATGTTGTTGGGTTAACTTAATTGGGATCTTTTCAAAGAAAATCAAAAACTGTTTATGAAAGTAGGACAAAGTTATTTGCAAATGCAAGCCAGACACAGCTCCACTTGCCAAATATGCATGTAGATGTTAGTACTATTGTCTCCTTTACTAGCTCTACTTGCCATACATTCCATGTATTGACCCTTCGGGGCTGCTACGTTTCATGTTGCAGGTTATTCCGATTCTGAGTAATCGATATAGGCCACGGTACTCCACTCGGCACTTGTTCACTTGTGGGCAATTTGAAGAATGGAGGATTTACTTTGTTTATGTTGCTACCTGAATAATTTGAGCTAGCTTTGGGCTAAGCTTTTATTGTAATAATGGTACTCTGGATCTTCGTTATTCATGATACACGGATATTTTGCTATGTTATCTATCTTACTCTATTGTGGGCCAATGAACCAATCCAGGGATTGGCATGTCACATAGAGGCCATGGTCTTTTCAGAACCGGGGTGTTACAGGATGGTATCAGAGCCCGTGTGTCGACTGTAGGATCGTGACCTAGAATTGGATTAGGAAGCCATAGATTTATTAAAGCCTATATTAACTCTGTCTTTCATCTTATGCCTTTCACCCTCGTAAATTCTTACCATATGCTATTCTCACACTTTCCTCTTTTACTTGATAGATGGGAGAAGTCAGGACTGAGTATGCCACCATGGAGTCACCAAGGCCCTTTGCAAGGCAGTTAGCTCAGCTCTCGCAGTCATTGGGATTGCCACTGCCCATGTTCAAGGGAAGAAGGTTGTACACCTATGGATATGGAGAGGATGCATGGGAGATCACCATTTTCATATTCAGAGATGCCGCCTTGCCAAACCCCGTGCACTTGATCTACACCAAGACATACTGCAACTGGGGACTTGGGATCAACTTGGCCATACATGAAGCTCTGTCTCGCCAGTGCCATCAAGTCCGACACCTACTACCAGCAGATTCACCCTACTGTGACTATGGAAGGCGTGATGAAGATGGGAACATTGTGGTTACCCCGGGCGACAGGAACAACATGCCGCCCTGTCGGAGGCACATAGAGGACATGGAAAGGGAGAATGGAGCTCTAGCAGAGAAGGTGAGGATGATAAAGGAGATTGCAGATTTTACTAGCAATGGTATGGTGGTCCAAGGACAGGAGATTGACACTTTGCATGAAGCTGTGGGAGTTCTGGAGAATGTCCTGATAGCCAGAGATGCAACCATAGCACATCTTCATGGTACTGTGCAGGAGAACACCCAGAACATACAGCAATTGCAAGGGACCGTCCAGGAAAGAGATCAAACTATTGAAGTCATGACAGCCCAGATTGCCGCTCTCCAAGCACAACTGAATCCACCCTCTGATGATGACAATGGAGATGATGGCAACAATGGGGATGATGATGACAGTGGAGATGATAATGATGAGGACGAGGATGATGATGATGGAGACGATGATGGTGGAGGAGATGAAGTTGTTGCAGTTGCAGCTGAGGATGAAGAAGAAGAGGAGGATCCAGAGGAGGTGGAGTTTGAGGTTTCAAGTGATGGTTCAGGAGAGGTGTATACTCCGCCGCCATGGTTGTACCGCGAGCCGAAGCGTCAACGCATGACAGCAAGGACCTACCGCAACCTCTTCAAGAAGTAGATAGAAGTCCACCAATTAGTCCTCGTTAGGTAAATTCGTTAGGATTAGTCTCGATCGTTGTGAAGCTTAGTTCGTGTTAGTTTAAGAGTGATTAGTTGCTTATTTGTGTACTCCAATATCCCAGGAATTATTTGTGTGAATTTTAATGAAAAAGTTATGGCAATTTGGTTACTATCTGTGTTATTTTCGCTGCAGTTTTTCTGCTGATATAGCAGTACTGCGCGATTTTTCATATTTTTCTGGTAACTCGGAAAAACCTGAAAAAAATTGGGCTGATGCGAAACTCTCTGTGCTATATGCACAAAAATCAGCTAAATTTTCTGACGAGTTTAAGTCAGGCGGAAAA
This sequence comes from Avena insularis, assembly GCA_023614405.1. Classification (NCBI taxonomy): domain Eukaryota; kingdom Viridiplantae; phylum Streptophyta; class Magnoliopsida; order Poales; family Poaceae; genus Avena; species Avena insularis. The sequence goes on from CM042697.1 coordinate 362,206,392, forward strand.
ATTTGCGAACGCTGATGGACTGTTCTGGCAGATTGCTATTTTGGTTGTGTAGTTGATCTATTGTTTAGTTAACCATTGCCAACTCTTGTAAAACTATTTCAGTAGGTATATACTGCTAGGATAACACCTGAGATGTTGCTGGATCGCTTGTTTGTTGGTGTGTTGCTTGCTTGTGATTGTCTGCTATTGTTTGTTGTTGATTGATCATATGCATGGGTAGAATCCTATTACCGTAGTTGATTCTTTCTAAACTTACCTGTGCTGAACCGCAGATGCCTCCCCGTCGTCAACCCACTGAGTTGGAGCAACTCATGGCAGCTCAGGCATAGCTGACCCAAGTGATGACCCAGTTCATGGCGAATCAGAACAACAACAATGGAAACAATCAGCCTCAGGGAGATGCTCTCACCAGATTTCTGAGGTTAAGGCCAGCTAAGTTCTCTACTGCAACGGAACCAATGGTTGCTCTCAACTGGTTGCGTTCAGTCAACTGTTGGATCTAATAACTGTTGGATGTACTGATGCTGAGAAGGTGAGGTTTGCCGCTCACCTACTGGAGGGACCAGCCGCTTCTTGGTGGGATACATTTCAGATCACCCACCCGCTGGACACCGTGACTTGGGCAATGTTCGAGGAAGGTTTCAGGACCAACCACGTGTCTTCAGGAGTTCTGAGCCTGAAGAGGAAGGAGTTCCGCAACTTGCGCCAAACCAATCGCTCCGTGGCCGAGTACATTGAGGAGTTCAACAACTTGTCCCGTTATGCACCTGAGGATGTTGACACTGATGCAAAAAGGAGGGAGAGATTCCTGGATGGCCTCAGTGATGAGCTTTCGGTGCAGCTACTGGTGGTTTATTGCCCCACTTTCCAGGAGCTTATGGACAAGGCCAGGATCTTGGAAGGGAAGCACAAGCAGGTGGAAAGCCGCAAGAGAAAGAGTAACAATCACCACTCTGGCTCACACCACAAGTCTCGCACTTCATATGATGGATACTCCAAGCATGGAGGGAGTGACCATGGGAGCCATGATCGCCGCCACCATGGAGGCGATGGACATCGTCATGACAACCATAGGAGCAGTCACCACAGCCACAAGGGAGGACACTCTCACCATTCTGGAGGACACGGTGGACATGACCGCAACCGTGATCGCAACTTTGTGAAGAAGGATCTGAGTGAGGTGACGTGCTTCAAGTGTAAACAAAAGGGACACTATGCTGACAACTGTCCGGAGAGGAAAGGACTGAAGCCAACCAACAATGAGAAGGCCACAGTGAACCACATGAATGTGGAGGAGATTCCAGATGAGCCTGACCTTGTGATTGGTAAGTTCCCAATCAACACTTACCCTGCACTTATACTTTTCGATACTGGTGCATCGCATTCATTCATATCAAGGGCATTTGTGGATAAGTATAAGTTACCTACTGAGTCTATGAAGAGGTCTTTTAGAGTGAGTTCACCAGGTGGAGATATGATAGCTAGTGCGGGATGCCGCAATTTAACTGTGAGGATTGGAACACACAACTTCGTTGCACATTTGGTAGTGTTGGATTCACAGGGATTAGACGTTATTCTGGGTATGGATTGGATGTCTATGCATGGGGGACACATAGATTGTGCACAGCGAGCTGTTTCACTTAAAACCCCGGATGGTAAAAGAATTAGATTCAAGTCAGCTGCACGACCAGGAAGGTGTAAGTTGAATTCTCTTAAGGGGGTTAGCATGGATACTGTGCCAGTGATTAGGGATTACCCTGACGTGTTTCCGGAAGAACTGCCAGGAATGCCACCTGACAGAGAAGTAGAGTTTCTTATCGATCTGATGCCGGGAATAGGACCAATAGAAAAGAAACCATATAATATGGATGTGGATGAGCTGAAAGAATTGAAGAAACAGTTGAAGGAGCAGCTGGAAAAGGGATTCATTCAGCCTAGTGCGTCGTCATGGGGTGCACCTGTTCTGTTTGTGGAGAAGAAAGACAGCACCAAGAGATTAGTGGTGGACTACCGCTCGCTGAATGAAGTAACCATCAAGAACAAGTACCCTCTGCCGAACATAAATGTCTTGTTTGATCAACTGGAAGGAGCAAAGGTGTTCAGCAAGATTGATCTGCGATCTGGCTACTTTCAATTGAAGATCTGGAAGGAGGATGTACCAAAAACCGCCTTCACTACTAGGTATGGTCTATATGAGTATACAGTTATGTCTTTTGGACTAACGAATGCCCCGGCATATTTCATGACCATGATGAACAAGGTATTTATGGAGTACTTAGACAAGTTCGTGGTGGTGTTTATTGATGACATACTGATATATTCCAAGGATGATGCTGAGCATGAGAAACATCTGCGACTGATTATGGAGAAACTGAGAGAACACCAGCTGTATGCCAAATTCAGCAAGTGTGAATTCTGGCTTAACACCGTTGGGTTTCTTGGACACGTAGTGTCAGGAGAAGGAGTCGCTGTTGATCCAAGCAAAGTGACGGCAGTAACTGAGTGGGAAGCACCCAAGAATGCGGGAGAGATTCGAAGCTTTTTGGGACTTGCTGGATATTACAGGAGGTTCATTGAAAACTTTTCCAAGATTGCTAAGCCGATGACTGAACTTCTGAAGAAGGAGAGGAAGTTTGAGTGGTCAGATGTGTGTGAAGCCAGCTTTCAGGAACTGAAGCGTCGACTAGTGACTGCGCCTGTTCTGTGTTTACCAGATCTTCAGAAGGATTTCCAAGTGTACTGTGATGCTTCTCGACAGGGACTTGGGAGTGTGCTGATGCAAGATGGGAGAGTAGTGTCATATGCCTCGCGACAACTCAAGCACCATGAGCGGAATTACCCCACACACGACTTGGAGTTAGCGTCAGTGGTTCATGCGCTCAAGGTATGGAGGCATTACTTAATGGGAAAACATTGTGATGTGTACACCGACCACAAGAGCCTGAAATACATATTTACATAGAAGGAACTAAATATGAGACAAAGGAGATGGTTGGAGCTTATCAAGGACTATGATATGAATCTGCAATACCACCCAGGAAAGGCCAATGTAGTAGCTGATGCTCTGAGCCGAAAGGTTTATGCCAATGGATTGACAATTGGTGAATTGCCTGAGGATTTGTGCAAGCAATTCAAGGACCTTAGACTGGAGGTAGTATCTGAAGGATACTTGGCTACAATGGAAGTCCAACCAACGCTACAAGACAGGATCATGAAGGCTCAGGTAGGAGACAAGGAAATAGAGGAGATAAAGGAAAAGATGAAGGAGAATCGGGAAAAGGATATTCGCGAGGATGAGCATGGTACCTTGTGGTACGGAGATCGCTTGTGTGTGCCCAGCGACCCTGAAATAAGGGAGTTGATTTTACAGGAGGCTCATAACTCGCCATACTCCATACATCCGGGCAACACAAAGATGTATATGGATTTGAAGAGCAGATTTTGGTGGAACAACATGAAGGGAGATATCGCCAAGCATATTGCTCTATGTGATGTATGTAGCCGAGTGAAGGCAGAACACCAGAAGCCAGCAGGACTGCTACAGCCATTGCCCGTGCCGGATTGGAAGTGGGATAGAGTGGGAATGGACTTTATCACAGGATTGCCCAGGACCAGGTCAGGATATGACTCTATTTGGGTAGTGGTCGACCATTTGACCAAGGTACCCACTTTATACCGGTAAAGACGACCTATACAAGTGCAAAGTTGGCCAAGATTTACATGGACAAAATTGTGTGCCTACATGGAGTCCCCAAGAGTATCGTATCTGATAGAGGCACCCAATTTACCTCACACTTCTGGCGCCAGTTACACGAGTCACTTGGCACTAGATTGGAGTTTAGCACAGCGTTTCACCCATGCATCGATGGATGACCGAGAGGGTGAATCAGATTTTGGAGGACATGCTGAGAGCTTGCGCCTTGGCTCATGGCTCTAGTTGGGATGAGAATTTGCCGTATGCTGAGTTTTCCTACAACAACAGCTATCAAACCCGCATCAAGACGTCAACGTTCGATGTAATGTATGGGAAACGGTGCCGAACACCACTGCTATGGGATGGAGTAGGAGAACGCCAGTTGTTTGGGCCTGATTTGATCAAGGACGCTGAGGAGAAGGTCGCCTTGATTAGGGACAGGATGAAGGTAGCACAATCAAGGCAGAAGAGCTATGCTGATGTCAAGCGCAAGGAAGTGGTGTATGAGATAGGTGATAGAGCATACCTCAGAGTATCGCCACTTTGTGGAATCAAGAGATTTGGAATTAAGGGTAAGCTGGCACCTCGGTTTATTGGACCGTATCGGGTCTTAGCACGCAAAGGAGAAGTTGCTTATCAGTTGGAGTTGTCAGAAGCTCTATCCGCTGTTCACAATGTGTTCCACGTATCCCAGCTGAAGAAGTGCCATCCGGAGATGGTGGATACACCATTGAAAGACACTGTACCACTAGAGGAGGTTCAACTTGAGAATGATTTGACCTATGAGGAGAAACCGGTCAAGATTCTGGAGACAGCAGAAAAGACTACCCGAACCAAGACGATCAAGTTTTGCAAGGTGCAGTGGATCCACCACACCGAAGAGGAAGCCACTTGGGAGCGTGAGGATGACATCCGAGAGGACTACCCACACCTATTTGCTAGCCGCGCCGAATCTCGAGGACGAGATTCATCTTAAGGGGGTTAGTCTTGTCACATCCCAAATTTTAGATTTGGTCTTGCATATCACTCATATCATTGCATTATGCTTTTCCATGCAAATCCGTCGAGTGAAAAGGTTCGGCGAAACGCTATTTGCGAAACCCTATTTTATTTTGCTACGAGGTTCCTACGGGAAGCTATAGTAGGACTAGCATGGACCACACCTGTAAGTTAGGGGTTTTGCTCAAACCTTGACGCTAGATTGTTCCCCTCCACCATACGAACCCTTAGGCGCAAGAATCGCTCGAATCGGACCTCGTACGGAAAAGCTTCGGCCGTTTTAGTAAACCGCCGGAAAACGGTCCGAAAATCTAGACCGATTTCCGAGTCCTAAACTAACTCCGGACCGAATCTGAGTAGGATTTCGCGCGAGAGGGTTGACCCCAGCCTGGGATCCGCACGATCCGCCGCGACCCTCCTCCTCAGCGCGCGCATCCCGAGGTCGCCCGCCGCCGCCCTCGCCGCCATCGCCTCGCCGCCGCCATCGCCGCCTCGCTGCCTCGCCGCCGCTCCTCCCTTGTCGCCTTCGCCGCCGAGCCGCCGCCACTGCCGCTTCGCCATCGCCAGCCGCCATCGCCGCCGCCGTTGCCAGCCGCCAGCGCTGCCGCTGCCGCCGCTGCTTGCTTTGCGCGCCGCTGGCCGCATCGCCATACGCCGCATATCTTTGCCAAGGCGCTAGTTGTCGCACTCACGCATGCACGCATACACGCATGTATGCGCGCCGCGTTGATTTTTCTCGACCCGTTCGTTGACCGTATCCGTCCGTGCAGGAAAACCCCCGACGCCGGAACCGATCGCCACCGCCGTCCGGAACTCGCCGCACCTTCCGGAGTCCGTTTCGCCGCTTGTTTCCGGTAAGACAGCAGCCACCGTCAGATTTCAGATCAGCGGCTCAGATCGTTAGTTGACCGGTCAGACTCAGGCGTTGACTAGTCAGACGCCCAGTCAGCGCCCAGTCAGCAGACACTTTGACCAGTCAACAGACACAATTGACTGGTCAATCTCGTTAATCCTTTTTGTTGGCAGATTTAGGTAGAATCTTGTAAATTGCGTAGAAATTAAACCGCTTGGCCAAAAATTGCAAATAAAATATGTGTAGATTCAGTGAGTCGTGTAGAATCTCGCTATACCTTTGGTTCAGGCTTTTGTGCAAGGTTTAGTACAGTTTAATCAAACTAGTTAGTGGCCTTTTCGGAGTAATAAATTCGTAGAAAAAGATTCGTAGCTCCAAAAATCGCGTATGATATGTCCCTGAATTCGTTGGAATGAGGGGAATCTCATCGTGAATTAAAAAGATAGGCTTACGGTAAAAACTTCTGCAGAAACTGTCTATTGGCTTTCTGCAGTGTTTTAATTACTCCGGGAGTTTTATTACTCCTTTTTGAGTAATTCCAGTTGGTACGGTTTCTAATCAGCGATTCCTATGTGGTAGAATTTTTCCAAGATTTTACAAACAGTATACTACCGGTAGTGAATTATTTAAGTTCTAGCTCTAGTTTTGAGCACTACTTTTGCTTAATAGTTTTCCTAGCGCTAAAACTATTTTCCATGCATGCAATCGGTAGTATTATGGAATAGTATGTTGTGGTGCAGCTGTAGTACCAATGCACTTGTCGTTCTTGCATTCATGCATCATATTTGTTGCATATGTTGTGAATTGTTTGTTTATGATTGCAATTGTATCGTGTAGATTGTGACGAGTGCAACGCTTGCTCGTGTGTGGATTGTTCTTCCGACCGCTACAACCAAGGCAAGTAGATGCTACTTTGTTCATAATATCGTCCTACTATTTTCAATGCATTGTCGTGTATTTTGTAGTTGCATGTGTAGGATGATACTATCGCTATGCTATGTCCTATTATGTGGTAGGGCCTTCCTTGTAGATGAAACACCGTTGGTAGATGTGCTTAGCCATGCTTTGTTGAACGAGGGCTGGGTTACGTCATTGATACTTGTTTTCTCAAAGTATTGGTTTGTGAAAACTAAAAACAACTTAATCAATGAACCCTCTGGGTGTGATGGTATTGATAATTTTTGGTGGTTTCATTGCGGAAAGGCACCCAGGTATCAAGAGAGAATGATTGGCTTCTTTATTGTGTAGGTTACGTGTACAACCATGTGCCAATAATGGAATGGGCGGTTGGTTGGACTTAGTAGGTTGTGGTAACTCAAACCCGCGTATCCAGAGATGTAGAATTTTGGTAGGTTGGACCGGTGCGCGTCGGGATTGAGGTGCTACTTCCCGAACGGTCTCAACTTGGACTTCTCCCTATCACCACTCAAAATGAGAGTGATGGTACGAGCTGGGCTGGCCAAGTCACATGGGTAAAGTGTACTAACCTCTGCAGAGTGTATAATCTAATCGATTAGCCGTGTCCCCGGTTATGGACATCTGAGTTGCTTGATATTGACTCCATGACAAGTTTCTCGCTCATTCTAATTTCATAATTGTTTTAATGTTGTTGGGTTAACTTAATTGGGATCTTTTCAAAGAAAATCAAAAACTGTTTATGAAAGTAGGACAAAGTTATTTGCAAATGCAAGCCAGACACAGCTCCACTTGCCAAATATGCATGTAGATGTTAGTACTATTGTCTCCTTTACTAGCTCTACTTGCCATACATTCCATGTATTGACCCTTCGGGGCTGCTACGTTTCATGTTGCAGGTTATTCCAATTCTGAGTAATCGATATAGGCCACGGTACTCCACTCGGCACTTGTTCACTTGTGGGCAATTTGAAGAATGGAGGATTTACTTTGTTTATGTTGCTACCTGAATAATTTGAGCTAGCTTTGGGCTAAGCTTTTATTGTAATAATGGTACTCTGGATCTTCGTTATTCATGACACACGGATATTTTGTGATGTTATCTATCTTACTCTATTGTGGGCCAATGAACCGATCCAGGGATTGGCATGTCACATAGAGGCCACGGTCTTTTCAGAACCGGGGTGTTACAACTACGAAGAAGAAGCCGAGGAGAACTTCAACCACTGCTCTGCACAAGGCAAGCCTTACTAACCAAGTTGACCTATGCAAGCTAACACTTGCAATTATGAACGTTAGATAACCTATGCAATGCACTAAGCATGCTTGGTTAGACACATTTGATGATACCCAATCCTAGTTTTACTTGCAAGCTTTATACTTTATTTCATTATCAAAGCTTTCTCTTAGAGTTTACTTAAGTGACTTGTAGATACTAGAAAGATAATTGAAGGTTGCATAAATAGCATTAAATTTGGCCTAAGCTAGATAATCTTGATGTCATCCTAAGGCATGAGATTGAACTTAATTAATCTCCACTTGTTTACCACCCCTCACTAGTACTTACCCCACTTGTAGATGCTAGATAGGAATACTTGGTGAAAATGGTTATGAAAACCTTGGAATGATGAGTCATTCTACTGAGATGTTTCGACATGTGTTTCCGAACACCAGATGATTTTGATGATGAAAATGTTGAGGCATGAGCCTTAGCCCTTTATAAAATTGATGGTTGTCTGGATGCGATCATTCCAATTTTACCGTACAACCACAATACCCGAAAATTGGGTAAGGCTTGACTGGAAGCTTATATACCTTAGTATGGGTTCCCTCACGGCCAAGGTCTGAGCTGAGGCTACCTTGTGAAGATTGTCCACCTGTGCAGTACCCAAGATGACAGTTGGTCATGGTTGGGAGGCCAAACTCACAGGAGAGGTGCCTATACTAGGGCGTGTAATTGAAAGGTTTGGATTCATTATCCGCATACTGAGTATGGTGAATTTAGGATTTGTTCCTGACGAATGTATCGAATATTGTGGTGAAACTATTCGAATAGCCGCGTCCGTGGTTATGGACAGTTGGAGTGGCCATACTGTTCCCCCGTCAGATGTTTTCAAAATGACTTATGAAGTGAATTGAGACTTTGACTTAACCACAACAGAGTTGTGATATGAAATACAAGTTCCCACTTAGGTGTTATAAAACTTCAACTAGTTTTTCTTGCTTCTGAACTTAGTAGAGGTAAATCTGGCTTTTTGCAAAACAACCCTAGAGCTTAGTGTTCTACTACAAAAACCCCCGTAACTTGTTAGTATTAGTTTGCGAGTACTTAAAGAGTACTCATGGCTTTATCCCTGGCTATTCCCGTGGCCAGATTATGAAGAGGAGTACCAGGACGATGGACCACAGGAAGGTTACGACAACTAGGATCATCTCCCGTCATCAGCATTGCCTGTGACCCCGAAGATGGAGCTTCGCCTTCGCTACCTTTATTATTACGTTATTCCGCTGCTTGAGTTGTATTAAGAACTGGATCATGAGATCCTTATTTGTGTAAGACCTTATGTATGGTTTGTAATGGATGATGTACTGTGATATCCAAATCTGTTATGTCTCGCAAAAATGGTAATCCCGGGATTGCGATGTATGACATAACATGTATCTGGGATTTAAAATCCTGGTGTTGACAAGTTGGTATCAGAGCCATCCTGACCATAGGATACCCTAGTTAGACTGGACGTTTGAATCAAAAATTTAGTTTCAAAACCAAAGGAAGCAAATATTTACAAAAACTTATTCCCATTCTTATCACTTTGATTCTTTCATGAAAATTCATGTTCCTCAAAAACTCTTGCAAAATACATAATATTTGACACACTTGATCACACTACTAAATAACTCATCCTACATTCTTATAGATGGACGTGAAGTACAGCAAGTTTAATCAGCTGGGGAATGGAGGAGACCTCATCTTTGAGCGGGATTTGGACCAGCTTTCGGAACTTCTGGAGCATCCACACCCCGAGTTCTTCGGAGCTCAGCTCAATGATCAGGAAGGAGAAGATCGGCAATGGCTAGTTGTTGCAAGTCTCCGAGGAAAAATTGAACCTCCCACTGCCGAGGGAATTTAGTTCACCTTAAGAGAGAACAACTGGCTCGATGGACTTGCCAGGGCCATGCAGGAAGCTCTTGCCCGTCTGTGTGGCCAGAGTATCAACCAGATCATGGGTACCCGCTTTGAGTTTTGTCCAAGGCGTGATGCTATGGGACAGCCACTGGAAGCCCCATACCACCACGAGCTGAAGACTCAGATGTACCACCTTACCTTCATGATGTCTGATCGTCAACAAGAACTGGATAATGCCCGTGACTACTCCAACCACAAGTACGCCATCATCAGGACGAAGGATCAGACCATCGCCATGCTAGCGAAGGATCACAAGTCTCGCTGCCGTTAGCTCAACAAGAAGGAGCGCATCATTGCTCGTCTTCGACACCGTATCTCGAATTTGGAGGAGACCATCCACGAGAGAGACATGCAGTTGGAGGAAAGGGAGAATGCCGGAGAAGACCTTCGTGGAGACCCCTACTCCTATCTCAGCGATGATGATGATTTTCTAGAGGATCAGGCCATGGACTTCTTCACCGATGAGGAGGATTTTGCCTTCATCGATGACGATGAGGATGATGAGGATGACGATTACACCGATTCCGAGGAGTAGTAGCGCTTGAGCACTAGTGTAATGAGTTGTATTTGGTCCCATTGTATCGTAGTTTCCAGAATGGTTCTTAAAACCATCTGTTTTCCTTTGTTGTGGTGTGTGTTTGTATCGTGTGCTATGAATGAATGAATGAAAAGCAAGTTGCTAGAAAATCTGAGTCAATCTTTAAAAACTTTTCAAAGTCCCTGAACCTTAGAAATTTCCCTCTTTTCTCATGGTCTATCTCAATCTTCAGATGCCTCGCGGAGGAAGTGGTTCATCCTCGGACCCGATGTTGCAGATCCTGCAAATGTTGGTTTCTGACCGCGAGGCTGAAAGAGCCGAACGTCAAGCCAACTTAGCCACCCTTCAGTAGATAGCTTAGCTGGCCCACAACAATCAAGGCCCTGGAAATCAGGACAACCATGGATCTAAGCTCAAGAATTTCTAGAACACCAACCCACCTGTTTTCACCAAGTCCGAAGAGCCCTTAGACGCAGATGATTGGCTGCAAACCATGGAGAACAACCTGGAAGTCGCCGGAGTGGAAGCTAACGAGAAAGTTCTGTTCGCCACCCACTATCTAGCCAGAGATGCAAGAGCATGGTGGAACAGTATTCGTGCAATGACCGGAGGACAGATGATGACCTGGGAGGAATTCAAGGTCAAGTTCAGCAGAACCCATGTGCCACCGGGTTTGATCAAGGGAATGAGAGATGAATTCAGAGAACTGAAGCAAGGAAGGATGAGCGTAGTGGAATACCGTGACAAATTCTTGTCATTAGCTAGGTATGCCCCGGATGAGATCGACACCGAAGCCAAGAAGAAAGAAAGATTCCTGAATGGTCTGCACGATGAGATGCGGACGGTGTTGGTCAATATCCCCTTTGCTGATTTTGAAGCCCTAGTCGACTCTGCCATCCAGATGGAAGGAAAGATCAACCAAGCCAATGAGAACCGCAAGCGCCGCATGATGCATCAGCTAGGAACCCATCATACCCCAAAGTATCGCCTCAACCCATCTCTAGGATTTACCCCGAGAACCAACCGACCCCCGATGAACCGCCCGACCTATCCCAACCGTGGAAATCCATGGCCCGGAGGAAATCACAACAACCCCGACAACCCTAACAATTTCAACCGTGCACCACCCAAGTTCAACCACAATAATGCTGCCGCCAACACCAACACTGCCCCGAGGACTGGAAGTAGTGCTGTGCCTGTTGCAGCAAAGGACAAGTCGCAAGTGACTTGTTATGACTGTGGAAATAAGGGTCACTACTCCAATGAGTGCCCCAAGAAGAATGCCGTAGCCCCCAATGCAAATGCCCCAGCTCAGCAGCAGCGTCGTGTTCAGCCCGGAAGAAGGTTTGCCCTAGGGAATTCGCTCAACCACAACAGCCGTATTTTTCTCATGCATGCTGAAGAAGCTCAGGAAGCGCCAGACGTTGTGCTGGGTATGTTTTCTGTTAATTCAATACTTGCTAGAGTGTTGTTTGATTCTGGTGCATCGCACTCATTTGTCACTGAAGAATTTGCATGCAGTAGTAAGATTCAAGCAACCAAACTAAAGCATGTTATGATTGTTCAAATTCCTGGTTCAACCACCAAAGCTAGGCAAATTTTCAAAGCCGTCCCTATTCGAATCCATGGCATAGATTTTTATGCTAATCTGATAGTACTCGGAACTAAAGGATTGGAAGTAGTACTAGGAATGGATTGGATGTCCAAACATAAAGGATTAATTGACTGTGCCAAGAAAGCCATAACTATGACCAGTACAGCTGGAGTATCAGTCGATCATGTATCTGAAATCTTACCTCATTAATTCAAGTGCAACAAGAGTATAGCCCAACCTACCATTGACCAAGTCCGGATAGTCTGTGAATACCCCGATGTATTTCTTGATGTTTTGCCCGGTATGCCCCTAGATCGGGATATTGAGTTTATCATTGAACTAATCCCCGGAACAGGACCCATAGCCCAGAGACCATATAGTATGAACCCGTCTGAACTAGCAGAACTGAAGAAGCAACTGGATGCCATGCTGGAAATTGGATTGATTCAACCAAGTGCGTCACCATGGAGATCACCTGTCTTGTTTGTGTATAAGAAGGATGGAGGTAACCTTTGTGTACAGATTATCGGAAGTTGAATGATGTCACTATCAAGAACAAGTACCCATTACCCAAGATAGAAGATTTGTTTGATCAGTTGACCGGTGCCAAAGTGTTTTCTAAGATTGATCTTAGAACTGGCTATCATCAACTCATGATTCGCGCAGAGGATATTCCCAAGACTGCCTTTACCACTAGATATGGATTATACGAGTATACTGTCATGTCTTTTGATTTAACCAATGGCCCCGCTTATTTCATGAATCTCATGAATAAGATTTTTATGGACTTCCTGGATAAGTTTGTCGTTGTTTTCATCGATGACATTCTGATTTATTCCAAATCATAAGAAGAACATGAGCTACACCTAAGGACCATTCTTGGGACCCTTAGAGAGCATTAGTTGTATGCCAAGTTTAGTGTTGGGGATATGCTATATGGGTATCCTCATAGCATGTCACTTATCCGGATAACCCGGGTGGCCCATAGTTGGTAGCATGGCCTATGGCCTGCTGGGCGGCCCAGTTAGATGGATCCAGAAGGGAGGCCCATGACGGAGAAAGGAAGGCTACGGTGGAGTCACCAGCATACCCGGAGCCTTGGAGTGCAATATACGCAAGACTAGTAATAGACGGTGTAGGACTCTGTAACCTATCCGGCTAGGACTTTTCCTTGTAACCCTAGGACCTGGCGACTATATAAGTGGGGCCTATGGGAGCCTTTAGGGCACAATCTCAGACAACCTAGTGTCGACTACGACGCACCTCACACAGCAAACCAATCCTTGTAACTCGACGTATTGCCCTTATAGTGATTTATAGAAGGAGTAGGATTCCGCCACCGTTGTGGGATCTGAACCTGGGTAAGCTGTGTTACCTCGTACCCGTCAACCGCCTCTACTTACCGTCGCACACGTGAGGACCCCTCCATGGTTTACTCGTCGGCAATGCCACGACAGTTGGCGCTCACCGTGGGGCATAAGGTGCTTCAGGCTCTTCAGTGGGCGAGGACCAAACTCTTCGTGGGAATCGGCGAAACCGTGGCCATAGGTGGTGTTCTCTTCTTCGGCAACGTTCCGATCGTCCCTCCGGACGAGTTCTGGATCCTGGCGAAGACGAACCCTACGTGGTGTTCGATCGTTCCTATTGCAGACATCCACCTCTTCATCGACGAAACCGACCCGGGCACTAGTTTCCTGGGAGTCGGAGGAGCATCAAGGCCCGCACGGACCGCCTACGGGCAGGATACGTTCGCGGAAGGATCAATGTCGGATCTCTCTTCGGAGTTTGCCGGCAAAGATCAGAAAAATTCAAGGCCCACCCAAACCGCCCCTGTGCAGGATATAAAGGTGGAAGATCACTGCAAATCTGCCCGCTTCGCCCGTGCGTCTGGACAGCAGAGATCCAAGTTCGTTCTGGCGCGCTGCGTTCAGAGAGAAGGCGAAAACCCCCACGATTACCTGGCCATGTGGGTCCGTATACGAGCCGATCTGGCCCACTTCCCCGATGAGAACGCTTTGTATCACTTCGTGGAAGGACTGGACCGTGGCACGCTTCTCTGACATTCTCTAAGACGGCAACATGCAATAGGACGTATTACCCTCGAAGAGATGGTGAGCACCGTCAACAACTACGCGGAAGATGACGCAGCAGCCCAGATGGCGCTTGCGCTCAGGGACGGAGAACCTCCGATTCAGCAACCGCCACCACCGCCTCCTGCCGCCTTCATCGCATCAGCACCCCCACCTCCAGTCATCGTCGAGGGCATTGCACCTCCACCGCCCATCATCGCGGAAGTCCTGGCACCCTCCGACTCTGTCATTGACGCGCTTTATGCTAATTTCAGTGCAGATTCAGAGGAGATAGATTTCAGTCCAGAAGAGCTAGACTCCGCTATGTAGGAGATGGAGTAGGAGTACTCGCGCGACGAGCAAGCCAACAACGCCGTCACATCCCGAGGGGTGTTCATCACCATTGGGATGGTGATGGATGAAGATCAACCCGGACGAGCTCCGCCTACAGTGTTGGAAAAGGGGAAGGGGCCAATCATTGCTGCCGACGATGATCGCGCAAAGGTCATGCCTCCTCCGCCTAACCCAGTGCAGCAGCTGCAGGAACTCGGCACCAGCCCGAGCAACAATAACACCGCAAACTTGCCGCCTCCAGCATCTACGTACGCAGCAGCCCAAGTTACTCCAGCTGATAGAGTGATGTACGACAATCTCCTCGTCGAGCCACTGACCGTTGCTCATATCCAGAAGACCCAGCTTGATGAGAAGCGCCGGCAGCTGCTGGAGGAAGCGCAAGCCATAGCGGAGCAAGGCGCTAAGCTAGATCGATATCTGGTCAATGCGCAGAAGTCCATAGAGAAAGCAAGAGCAATGGTGGCCGAGTACAAGACTTCACTCCAGCAGCAGAAGGCTTAGAAAGCTCCGGCTCGCATCATCAACGATCCTGGTGTGCGGCACAACCTAGGATGGGCCCCCTCGAAGCCGGCACAAGCCAAGACATACATTGACAGTGAAGGCAAGCAGGTGATGCCCACCCCACTCCTTAACCTCGCCGTCGCCAAGACCCTTCTGGAGCAGGATAGATCGCCTGAGGCAGTGGAACAGGTCTATGACCTAGTGGCCAAGGCGGTGAAGCAGCAAGAAAAGGCCACCTCTCAGAGGCTTGAGTCTGACCCAGCGTTTTGCCAGTCTAGCCAGTACAAGCCGCCAAGATACAGATCTCCTCTTGATGTCGGGTCCCAGACGGGTTCATCAGAACAAAGACGGAGGGACGCGTGCAACAGGAAGGATGCCATCCCCATATCCTCCGACCACGGAGAAAAGGCCCGACCTCGACGCCCGTCGCCACCGCCCCGATCTCCCCGACATCACGAAGATTACAAGGCTCACCATCATACGGATATGCCCCCACCAAAGCAGTGTGGCATCGTCATCCGCGAAAACACGGAGCAGACCCATCATGACGGAGAGTGCAACCACGGGCACAGGAGCAGGTCGCACCACGACCCTCCACGTCCGACAAGCAACCGTGACAGGCGTGAAGCGTCATAGGACGGTAACGGCAAGAAGGCTAACCCACCGCCACCTCCGCCTCCGTCACCACCAAGCAGTCACCATGGCGGAGGAGGCCCGCGTCGTTCACGCAGCCCATCCCCTGTTGACAAGAAGAAGAAGAACCCGGAGCCGTACGATGCACGTTCGCGGATCGATAAGATCCACGAGGCCCAGGAAGGACCATACCTGGGACCACGTTGCTTTGGACCTGCAATCCGGTCCGCAACTTACCCTAAAGGTTTCCGGATTGACAAGACCATCAAGCCCTATGACAGCACCGCCAAGCCAGCCACATGGTTGCAGGACTATGGCAACGCGGTGGAGATTGCCGGAGGCAACCCCAACGTCGCCATCAAGTACCTCCCATTAATGTTGGCGGGCACGGCCCGTCAATGGATCGACGACTTGCCGGAGAAATCTATCAACAACTGGATGGAAATGCAAGAAGCATTCACCAAGAACTTTGAGGGTACATACAAGCATCCCTGCACTGTGGGCTATCTACTGCGGTGCATGCAAGAGAAAGATGAGACATCTCGCGCCTACCTCTCTCGCTGGCTGGACATGAAGAATTCCTGCACAGGAGTGCACACTCAGACCGCCATGGCCGCATTCATCGACGGGTTGGAAAGGGGCACGTTGCTCCGACATAAGCTGAAGCGCTTATAGGACAATCACCAGCTTGACTTGAACTAGATGATTCAGTTGTCTAGTGAGTTCGCAGCCGCCGCCGACGATGCTCGCGGCTCCTTGCCGGCAACAACCGTTCCAACTCAAGCTCGGAGGAACAGCAGTACAAAGCGGAAAACCGCTCCAGAAGAAAAGCAATCTACCGACATGGTCGCTATGACTTTTGCAGGACGAGGTGATGGCGGACAACGTGGCCGAGGAAGGGGAGCTGGCCGTGGGCAGCAACGAGGCAGCGAAACAATCTCGGCGCCGCTCCGCGTTCCACAAACCTACAAGGAGTACCGCGATATGCCGTGCCTCGTACACCTCAACACCAACGGCAAGGCCACCCATACCAATCGACACTGCAAGTTCGTCAACAACCTCAAGAAAGACCCGGAGTCCGGCTACAAGCGAAGTCGGAAGAACAGACCGCGAGGCAAGGGCAAGGGGAAGAAGAAGGAGGAGGAGTCCAAGGATTCAAGTGACATGGACGAAGACGTTGACCCCAAGCACGCCGCCAAGAGCAACGACAAGGGAAAGAACCCCTTCGCAAAGAAGGCTCCAGTCTACCACACTTTCCTTGGCACCCCCACCGTCCGACAATAGAAGACCTCTCTGAGGATCCTGATGGCTACTCTCCCCCCAGTTCCCCAGTACCTGTGCTGGCGGAAGTTCCAATCACTTGGGACAGGACAGACCACCCAGACCTTATACATACGAAGAACCAGTACGCCATGGTCATCAACCCCTTGATTGAGGATGTGGAGTTCACCAAGTGTATGGTGGATAGTTGAAGCAGCATCAACATCATGTACCTGGATACACTGTAGAAGATGAACTTGACGGAGGCAAACCTAAGGCGGACCAACACCATCTTCCATGGCATAGTTCCTGGTCGGGAGGCTCGGTCCCTTGGGTGCATTACACTTCAAGTTGCCTTTGGCAATGTTAACAACTACCGCCAAGAGCGCATGACCTTCGAGGCGGTCCCCTTCAAGAGCGTGTACCACGTCATATTCGGCCACGACATATTCCACACGTTCATGGCCAAGCCATGCTTCGTCTACAACAGACTCAAGATACCCGGACCAAACGGTGTCATCATCGTATCCGGAAGCTTTACCAAGGCAAGGGACTGCAAGATCAATGAAGCAGCCGTTGCAAAAGCTGTCCTCTACAACGAAGAATTCAAAGAGATCCAGAGCAAGGTCGATGACTCAGAGATGCCCGTGTCAAAGAAGCAGTTCTCCGACTCCGCTCCTGCGTTCAAGGCCGCCATCGAGACCAAGCCGGTGGAACTTGTGGTAGGCGATGCCTCCAAGGTCACCGCCATTGGGACGAACCTGGATCCCAAATAGGAAAGCACGCTCGTCGAGTTCCTCCGTGAGAATATGGCCATCTTTGCCTGGCAACCTGCCGACATGAAAGGTGTACCTAGGGAGCTTGCCAAGCACAGCTTAAACATTGATCCAAAATGCAAACCAGTGAAACAACCTCTACGACGCTTTGGAGATGAGAAGAGACGCGCCATTGGCAAAGAGATAGCTAGGTTACTTAAAGCTAGATTTATCCGAGAAGTCCTTCACACCCGATGGGTGGCCAATCCTCTACTTGTCCCCAAAAAGGGAACCAATGAATTAAGAATGTGCGTTGATTACACCGGCTTGAACAAAGCATGTCCCAAAGATCCGTTTGCTTTGCCTCGCATTGACCAAGTCATTGACTCGACGGCTGGCTCGGAGCTTTTGTGTTTTCTCGATGCATACTCAGGGTACCACCAGATCAAGATGAGGAAGTCGGACCAATTGGCCACTTCGTTCACTACACCCTACGGTATGTTTTGCTATGTCACGATGCCCTTTGGGCTGAAAAACACACGTGCTACGTACCAGCGGACAATGCAACGTTGCCTCCACGACCAAATTGGTCGGAACGTTCAAGCCTATGTGGACGATATCGCGGTGATGTCTAAAAAGTCAAATGACTTAATATACGACTTGAAAGAAACCTTTGATAATCTCCGGAAATACAACATGCTGCTTAACCCTAAGAAGTGCATCTTTCGGGTCCCAGCCGGCAAATTGTTGGGTTTCATCGTTTCCCAACGCGGAATCGAGGTCAAGCCGGAGAAAATCAAGGCCATCTTAAACATAAATCGTCCGACATGCCTAAAGGACATTCAACGACTAATAGGTTGTGTTGCAGCAGTTCGTCGGTTTGTCAGCCGACTTGGAGAGAAGGCTCTGCCGCTGTACAAGTTGCTGAAGAAGGCGGGAAAATTCACGTGGACGGACGAAGCAGATGCAGCATTGAAGCAGGTCAAGGAGATTCTTTCCTCAGCGCCCATCCTTGCAGCACCCGAACCTAGAGAGCCCCTATTAATCTACATGGCGGCAACCAACCGGGTAATCAGCATCATCGTCGTGGTAGAGCGGAAGGAACCAAGGCTATGAGCACGGAGTTCAATGACCAGTTTACTATGTGAGCGAGGTCTTGACGGAGTCCAAGCAGCGTTACCCCCACTACCAGAAGATAGCTTATGGAGTATTCCTTGCTTCTCAGAAGCTGGGGCATTACTTTCAGGAGCACCCAATCACAGTGGTGAGCAAGACTCCACTGTCCAACATTATCAATAACAGCGACGCTACAGGAAGGGTCGCGAAGTGGGGCATTGAACTTGCTGCCTTCGAGATCACCTACAAGAGACGCGACGCTATCAAGTCACAAGCCTTGGCGGATTTTGTTGCAGATTGGACGGAGATGCCAGATGCTACTCCGTTGCCGGAACCATAGTATTGAGTGATGCACTTTGACGGATCAAAGCTGCTCAACGGCTCGGGGGCTGGTGTATTGCTACAGTCACCAACAGGAGACAAGCTACACTACGTTCTTCAAATCCACTTCGAGGCTACAAACAACATGGCGGAGTATTAAGCACTCATTCACGGACTACTTGTAGCCAAGGATATTGGCATCAAGTGCATAGTTTGCTGTGGAGATTCTGACTTGGTTGCCCAGCAGGTGGCTGGCACCTGGAATGCGTGGAACCCTATGATGGCGGCATATCGAGACGAAGTGGACGAGATAGCCAAGAGCTTGTTGGGATACGAAGTCAAGTATGTACCTAGGGAGCAAAACGAGGCAGTTGATCTACTGTCTAAGCTTGGATCAGGGCACAAGCAAATTCCGCCAGGAGTTTTCCTAGAGCATCTACGCACACCATCTGTGAAGGGAGCCGACATCGACAACCCGGATAGAGCTGACTCTTTCGTCAACATGGTGACTAAGGTCCCTCCGGCTTGGACAAAACCGTTCATGGAATATCTCGAACACGGAACTTTGCCTGATGACAAAGTCAAAAGACGGCAAATAGTACGACGAGCAAAGGGTTATACCATAATTAATGGGCAACTCTTCAAAAGGAGCACTACTGGTGTATACCTAAAGTGTGTTTCCCAACTAGAAGGTATGGAAATCCTACGTGAAATCCATCTCGGAGATTGCGGGCATCACGCCGCTCCTCGATCGTTGGTCACGAAAGCCTTCCGGCAAGGATTCTACTGGCTGACCGCGAAGGCGGATGCCGACAAGCTGGTTGAGACATGCATGGGATGCCAGTATTATGCCCGACAACCACATGTTCCTGCTGAAGAACTACGAACAATACCAATAACTTGGCCGTTTGCAGTCTGGGGGCTGGACATGGTGGGACCGTTATAGATGACACCTTGTGGGTTTACGCATCTGCTTGTAGCAGTTGACAAATTCACTAAATGAATAGAAGCTAAACCTGTTAGAAAGCTTGATGGGGCAACTGCCCTTAGGTTTGTCCGGGATCTAGTGGTGAGATTTGGTCTCCCACATAGCATTATCACCGACAACGGCATCAATTTTTCACTCGGAGAAGTGGAGGCTTATTGCTGGGAGAAAGGCATCCGACTTGACCTTGCATCTATGGCACACCCACAATCCAATGGTCAGGTTGAGCGACCCAATGGATTAATTCTGCAGGGAATCAAGCCACGTCTTGAGGCACCGCTACATAGAGCAGCTGGAGCCTGGGCGGAAGAATTGCCTTCTGTGCTGTGGAGTTCACGAACTACACCCAATAGATCCACTGGCTACACCCCTTATTTCATGGTATATGGAGCAGAAGCCATCCCGCCTTCCAACATCCTTCACGATGCACCAAGAGTTGCCGTCTACGATGAAGATGATGCTGAAGAATCCAGACGCCTAGATGTGGACCTTCTCGAGGAGGAGCGTGTTTGGGCATGCCAAAGATCCGCCATCTACCAGCAGAAGTTACGCAGCTACCATAGTCACCGCGTTCGTCATCGCTCGTTTAAAGAGGAGGATTTGGTGCTCCGACTTAAGCAGAAGAAGTCACACAAATTATCCCCGCCATGGGAAGGACCATTCATCATAAGCAAGGCGCTACTCAATGGGTCTTACTACCTTGTTGATAATCGTGAACTGAAGGATAGACCCAACGAGGATCATAAGCATAAGCGACGTGACCCGGATGATGACTACCCGGAGCTTGATCGGCCATGGAACATAGCATAGTTACGTCCTTTTTACACTTAGCATTTTTTTATCTAATTGTGTACCTCTTATATGATCAATGAAATAAAGCTCTCTGGTTCACTTTATTTCTGAGTCTTTTACCTCCTTTAGTGTTCATTTTTGGATCATGTAAAACCTTTATGCACAAACCTTGCGTTTGCACTTGTGAAAATTCCGCCTACGGGCGTTAGCTTAAGTTTTCTGGTCTACACGTTCTTTGTCGTTTTTATGTGGATTCTGGAGTAGTGACTTTTGGCACTTATTGTCGGCGATTTTGTGCTTAGGTTATTGACGGTGCCATTGGGCATCATCACTTGAGCGCATGGTTCCGACAACGAGTCCTCCGACTCACGAAAGGTCAAGCATAAAAACCAAAGTAATGGATAAGCCAGCACTTGCTTAAAAAATATATACATGCTGGAAACTAGTTCTTAAGTAGCAGGAAATAACAACCATTGTTTTCCGCCTTAAGTTACATCAATAAGTTTTTTATGCACATGCACCAAAGATGAAACAAATAATACAAAGTTGTTCTTCATTCCTTTGGCGCAGGAGACTTAGAAGTAGTGTCATCACCAGCAGGAGAGCCACCCTCGAAGTCGGCGGTGTGAAGAGATTCAGAGGAGCTTTGGTTGCCACCATCGATGGTGTTCATCGGCACGAAGACGTTGATATCGACCAAGTCGGCAACTCTGGTGTCATAGCCCGCGAACGATGACAGGATGGCTTCGTGATTAATCTCTTTGCCATCATCGTATGTGTCGGGAATGCCAGAGGTCACCGTGTCGATGTCGGCATCTTCATAGTGTGCCTTCACCATTGACAGCACCATCCTTGCGCCATCCCGTGCACATGAAGCCTTCCAGCTTGTGATACGCTCGGGGGCTCGGATGTAGAATCTCCGAGTACTTCGCCATGGAGTCTGATGCCTTAATGTTTATCTGGAGGGGCTTGGAAATCTCCTTGGCTTGCGTGATGGCGGTGTTGATGAAGTTGCCGGCAAGAACCATGCATTCCTTGTCTGAAGGAGGCGATCGGGTTAAACCCATAGGAGCTGCAAATTCCGACAATGAGCGCATGAGTTCAACAATTCAAAGTAACCAGACTACAGAAATCCAAGACGGAGAAAAAATACTGAAGATGCTGGCCTTAGCTTGCCAGAGGGTGTCCGCCAAGGATTCATTCTCTTGTTGGAGGAGCTTATACGCCTCGCTATGCCGATGATTTTGCTCATCGGTAGCTTGCTTTTGATCTTTTAAGATCGCAATATCCTCCTTCAAGCGAGTGATTTCCGCGGAGGCGGAGTCCTGCAAGGCCTTCACTGATTCCTCATGCATTTTCAGCATGTCTTTCCTCTCCTCCTTAAGAATTTTGTTCTCGCTATCCAGCTCTTGAATGTGCTTGGATTGCTCGACAATATTCTTGGCCTTGGCGATGGTTTCTGCATGTCGGAGAAAGAAAAGTACACAGTGAGTACTCGGAGAATATAGGCACAAAACCAAGTCGGAATGCGCATTAGAAAACAGATGCTTGCTCTTGGTGATCTGTTCCTTCAAGAAGGCAGTTTTACCCTTTTTAGCTTCTAAATCTGCACGCATCTTCTGGTACTTGTCATTTGCCATGCCCCTCCGAGCATTCTCGTTCTATGGAAAAAAGAACAAAGTTAAAATTTGTTTAGTCTGCTTGGAGCATCTAGTCGGAAAATTTCCATCTAGACGCTCGGGGGCTACAGCGAGAGTTTTTGACATAACAATGTGCTTAGCATTCTTTAAGCTTCTAGTCGGAACTAATTCAGTTACACTAGAATCTTGGGGGCTATAGTATAAAGTTTTTAACTCGATCATATGCTTATCTTTCTTTAAGCATCTAGTCGGAACTATCTCAGTTGCAACTAGAAGCTTGGGGGCTACTGTACTGAAATTTATAAACACTACGTATGCTACTCTTAAAGCATCTAGTCGGAATAATTCATTCCATCTAAATGCTTGGGGGCTGTAACGATCCCTCATTGAGGTGGCCTGTAACTTGTAAATATGCACTACTTGTAACCCTTTATGATTTATAAAAATTGCAGTGGGTTTTTTTACCCTACTGTTTTACCCTGAAAAAAAATGCTTGGGGGCTACAGTGAGAGTTTTTCTAACTTAGTCACTCTTAGAGCATATAGATGGTTTTTACGTCTACATCCTCGGGGGATACAGTGGGATACTCATATGAAATGCAAAAGGCAAAGAAAACTTACAAGTGCGATGATCTTGAGGTTCGTAGCACTCTCGGCCAGCAGCTTGGCAAAGGATTCTCTATTTCCTTGCAAGATTTCTGCTTGCCGGCGGAGCTCCTCTAGACCGCACGTCGGAGATGTCGGCGCCGCACCAGGAACCAAAGCAGTGCTACCCGGTGTAAGTACCGGATAGACTATCTTCGGATAGACTATGGTTTTCTTGGGTGCAGGGGAGCCACCAACGGCAGAAGTACCAGCTTCCACCACCGCCTTGCCACCACCGATGGCATCCTTAGCCGGAGCTTCAGCCATTTGTTGGGCAGTACTCTCTTGCATTGCCTGCTCGCCAACAACAGCAAGCTCGGTAGAGGCGCCAGAATCCACTTCCATGGCGGAAGGGCCTGATGCCTCCTTAGCTTGTAAGCTTGTCGGGCAGACATGGGCTTGACGGTAGGAGTAGCTGGGGCGATGGCGGGGGAGGCGTCGCGATGCAGCATGTCCTTGATATTCGAGAAGCCCCCGATGTTTTAGATGTCTTCTTGAGGCTGGTCGTGGCTTTCTTCCTGAAATGTGCGAAATGCATAAGTACAGGAGCAAGAAAGATAAATAGACAATGTCGGAAAATGAGAAACTTACACAAGTGGGGGTGATTTGGCAAAGGGGATCCCAGTAACTTTTCTCTTTTCCGCCTCCAGGGCGGCGGTAGTCTTCTTGGAGGCTCCACCCTCCGTCTTCTTCTTCTTGCCTCCATCGGCAGCGTCAGAGGTGGAGCTCTTCTGCTTCCGCGCCAACGGAACATCGTCGTCGGACACGACCGTGACTTTCTTCATCTTTGGATCGTAGATTTGGGCAGCCAGGTTGCCTTCCTCTAGATCGCTAAGCTGTTAAGTGAGAAATCACCGTGTTAGATAAGATGGTGTTTGCAATACGGAAGAACTGGAGTATATGTCGTACACGGAAAATAAATACCTACCTTTGGGCACTTGCCGTATACGAACATGTCGTAGGTGATGGTGAAGCCACGCTTCTTATCCTTCACCTTGACGATGTCCTTAAGGCGGAGTTTGACGGAGTCGCTCGAGAAGTTGTCCACGGAGATGCGGAGACTATCCCTTCTGTCGCTGGTATACTCGTGCATGAGCTTCGCGCAGTGTTGCAGAGGTTCGATTTGCCTGATGAACCAGCACATGGCTAGGTCCAAGCCGGTCAGACCCGTCTCTATGAACCACTCGATCCGCCTTATGGCCCGAGAAGCGTCGAGGTCGGAGGGAAGAGAGGCTTGGGATCTCCATGACGAGGCTTCAGCGGCGGCTCCGTCAGGGTACGTAACTTGTCGGCCAGCCAGAGGGATGTCTGGGCCGTAAAAGTACGTCCGTTGCCAATTCTTGCAGGACTCGTGGCCGACGATGTCGGGGAACCGCCGGCCAGGTCGAATCTTGAAGCTTATGGTGCCACAGTTCCTAAGCTCTTCCTTGCTATGTCCGGCTTCACGTTTGACGTGAAGAAGTACACAAAAAGGTCTAACCTAGGCCTTATCCCTAGGTATCCCACGTAGTTGCTAAGCACTAAGATACTATTGGGGGAAAGGTTCTGGGCTGGACCCTATAATGGTTCAAGACGGAGAGGAAGAAGTTGGAGATGGGAAGGGAGACGCCGCGTACCAGTTGAGCTTTTAGGTACACCTTTTCTCTGGCTTGGGGAGAAGGTGTCACCTCGCCGGCCGGCGCCGTCCGTCAGGCAAGCCCCTCCGTCGCGGGTAGGTAGCCCTCGGCGATCATCTCTTGGATGTCACGGTTGGTGATATCCGAACCGCGCCAGTCGCCCTTGTGCGAGTCTGGTTCCTCCTCCAACGGCTCCAGCGCCGCCAGATTAAGGTCGCCGCCGGTGGTCTCGATAACCGCCGATGCGGGAATGACTAGGCCCTCTGGAGGCACGACGATGGAGCTCGCCGGCTTCGCCGCGGCTTCGCTCAACGCCGCCATTGATGGAGAAGTGCTGCTGCTAGCCATGGAGTAAGGATTGGGTGCGACTGGTGCAGATTGGAAGCTAGGGTTTTTTCGAGAGTTCTCGCGGAGAGCTCGAGGAGACACGCGACTGGAGGAAGAAGATGATGCAAGGAGAATGAGATAAAAAGTGGAAATTTCCCCACGGTTACTATTTATCATCCTCGGCGTCAAGATCCGTGCAACTTGATTGGACGGTTGCCGCGTAGACAACGTGTTTGCGAACGTGCACGGAAATTTCGCCACGTCTCCAACCGTCGCCGCCAACGGTTCATATCGCTCGCGCGGGAAAATCGGACATGATTGCGTTCTCTGCATGTGTGAGTTACGAGGCGTTGCTGGCCTAAGCCTACGCTGTCCTAGCTGACATGGGTAGATGAGCCATCACATCGGAGATTCCGACATAGACAGATCTAATCCGACTATGGAAGTGTACGATGGAAGATTCAGCATTTCTCCGGCTTACAAGTTGAAGACGGAGAAAGTTTTTGCAGGGTTCTTTGGGATGACTACAAGATATTGCTTGACGATTTGCCGACATACATCTAGAAGGAGCATTCATCTGAAAAGGCAAGACGGTGCAAGATCTCGGAGTTCTCCGGGGGCTACTGTTGGGGATATGCTATATGGGTATCCTCATAGCATGTCACTTATCCGGATAACCCGGGTGGCCCATAGTTGGTAGCATGGTCTATGGCCTGCTGGGCGGCCCAGTTAGATGGATCCAGAAGAGAGGCCCATGCCCGATAAAGGAAGGCTACGGTGGAGTCACCAGCGTACCCGGAGCCTTGGAGTGCAAGATACGCAAGACTAGTAATAGACGGTGTAGGGCTCTGTAACCTGTCCGGCTAGGACTTTTCCTTGTAACCCTAGGACTTGGCGACTATATAAGTCGGGCCTATGGGAGACTTTAGGGCACAATCTCAGACAACCTAGTGTCGACTACGACGCACCTCGCACAGCAAACCAATCCCTGTAACTCGGCGTATTGCCCTTATATTGATTTATAGAAGGAGTAGGATTCCGCCACCGTTGTGGGATCTGAACCTGGGTAACCTGTGTTACCTCGTACCCGTCAACCATCTGCCTTACCCCACGTCTCTAAACACGCACTGTGAGGACCCCTCCATGGCGTACTCGTCGGCAATACCACGACAGTTAGCAAATGTGAATTTTGGTTACAGGAGGTAGGATTCCTCGGTCACATTGTATCAGCCGGAGGAATTGCCGTTGACCCTGCAAAGGTGAAAGATGTCGAAGATTGGCAAGCCCCAACCACTCAAACCCAAGTTCGTGCATTTCTCGGATTGGCGGGATATTACCACAAGTTCGTAGAAGGATTCTCGAGTATCGCCAGACCCATGACTCAATTGCTGAAGAAGGATAAGAAGTTTGAATGGACGGACAAATGTGAAGCAAGTTTTCAAGAACTCAAGAGAAGATTGATTTCAGCCCCAATCTTAATCATGCCAGATATCACGAAGCCCTTTGACATGTATTGTGATGCATCCAAGATCGGTCTCGGATGTGTGCTAATGCAAGAAGGCAAAGTTATATCTATATATCCCGACAACTGAAACAACATGAGCAGAACTATCCAACCCATGACCTCGAGCTCGCAGCCGTAGTTCTAGCCCTGAAGACATGGAGGCATTACCTGATGGGAAACCGTTGTGAGATTTATTCGGATCACAAGAGCCTGAAGTATATATTCACTCAGAAGGAGCTGAATATGATACAGAGAAGATGGATTGAGCTAATCAAAGATTATGATATGGACATTCACTATCACTCCGGTAAAACCAATGTGGTAGCAGATGCCCTTAGCAGATTGCCGTGCCACTTGAACTCCATGATTTTGAAGGAGCAACCAAGTCTGCACAAAGAGATGGAAGATTTCCGAATGGAATTAGTAAGTGAAGGATTTTTGGCTAGCATAGAACTCCAACCCACTTTGCTCATCCAGATCAAGGAGGCGCAGAAAGGAAATGCTAGTATCAAAGGAATCAAGCGTCGTATCGGTACAGGCAAAGTACCCGGATTCACCGAAGATGAAGAAGGAGTTCTGTGGTACAAAGGACGCCTTTGTGTACCAGCAGATTCTGAGTTGAAAGAAGTTATTCTGAAGGAAGCTCATGATTGTAACATCCCAAAAATACTAAACTTGGATCATCAAATTCTAATCATCAAAATTAGGGTTAACAAAAACTTTTCCAATTAAAAAGGTGAAAGCATTCACATGTGTGTGCATTAAAATGTGGATTCTTTTGAATTGCCATGGCTCTGTGTTTCTTTGCTTGTAAAATGATTCTTAGGTGAAATAAACATCATCTAAACAATCCCCAAACTTTTCCCAAAGACAAACAAGTCAAAACAAACAAATTAAGTGAATGGTCAATTTGGCCAAGTTAACTCCCATGCCTACTTTGGCTATCTCTAACTTTCAGAACTTAACAGAAACATGTATGGATCTTTGCACCCCTTGATAGTACTCATAATAAGGTACCAAGGACCACTTTGTGATCATCCAAAAACATTTAAATGCTTAGTTTAAATGACAGTTTAAAATTGAATCTATTTCATATGGGAAGATCCCACTATTTCAAAACCCACTCAAACAAGCTCAAATTTCAAAACCCAAGCATCCACAGTATCACCAACACATGCCTAGCACACCCACCAAAAATCTTTTCAAAATTCAAAACTTAAGTTCATGCGGCCATTTCATCAAACAGGTTGTAGATTCAAATTAACAAAATCACAAACACTATTTTGAGCAGTGTTTTGGCCAACCTTGTTCCCTCTCTGGTTACAACTAGCCTTAGTAGATCATCTAGCAACCTTTACTAACCTCTAGCCTCACTGTAAGCTTGCCAATGCCATCAATGGTGAGCAGGCCGAGAGCACCCATGTCACCCCAGTGTGGACAGCAAGCTAGGAGAAGAACTAGCCGTGCCAACCTTGTCTGGGAGGTAGCCCATGCCTCATCGCCCCCTCTCGACCAGGCCTAGCTCGAAGACAACGACCAGAACCGCCAGGAACACCGCGCCCACGCCACTATCGACCATGCCAACACGCACCGCAGAGCACGCGCCGTTCCCACACAACCCGACAACCTCGAGCCCTCGCCGCCCGCCAGCATGCACCCCACCGTCCCAGGAGACCACCAGACATGCTCGTTTCACCGCCCGTACCCCGTAGACACCGCTCGCCATGACTTCGCCTCGCGCCTAGAGCACCGACGTTTCGACCGTTTGCCACCGCCCCTACACGCGCATTTAAACCTTAGAGCATCGCCAGGAGACTGCCCGTCGATCGTCAACCTTGGCCATGCCTCTAGCCGCCCATAGCCGTGTCGCCACCGTCGTCTGCCCATCCCTCTCAGTCTCGTCGTCGAGCCTATAAAAGGAGATGACCCCCGCTCGATTTCTTCACACCATCTCACTCCCCTCACCTCACTGATCCTTCCACCCCTTAGCCGAAGCACGAGGAGCTGTAGCTCGCCGGAATTGGACCGGAGCAGTCTGCCTCTGGAGAAGAAGGGAGCCGTTGATTTCATCCACCCCCGGAGCTGCCGCGACGACCCTTGAGTTCGCCGTCGTCGACTTTGTTGTTTGCCCGCCTCGCCGTCATCACTGGAGCCCCGGTATATCCCCTATGCACCCCCACCAAGCCGCTAGGATTCGAGCTCGCCGGTGACTTGTTCATCGTCGACGACGACCCTCAGCCGTCGATCTTCATTCTAATCCAACACACCACATCGCCCCGTACCACTTCGTGTTTAATGAGCCACTGACCAGTAGCCCCCCTGTCAGGTGCGCCCCGCGCTGCGGAGTGACACTGGACCGGCCCAATAACCCTTCTCGCGCAGCCCACTCGTTTGAAATTAGCTTTTTCTATATATATTCAAACTCAGTTCTGTACCTAGTTTCAAAAATCAACCCAGCTCGACTCAATGAACCAAATTTCATGAAACCAATTTTGTTAGAAATATATTGAAATGCTTAATCCAAGCCCGTTGGATTCAAATCATTTGGATCTATAGATCAACCTTGGTAAAAATAACAAGTCAAAAGATTTTCTACATTCAAACATTTTTCAAATTTAAACCATAATAGCTTTTGAGTTGATTCTAACTCTCAAAAATCATAATTGATCATACCTTTTAGAATATATAAAAATATATGGGTTTACTTACAGAAATAATGTTCAAGTGATAAAAGAATACCACATAGGCATTTCTAGCCACTTTAATGATTTAAAATAAAAAGGTTAAACCTTATTAATTTGTGACACCACTTTAAATCACATTCCCATGTACTGAAATATGTGGTGATGACATGTCTCAACATGATCCCATCTTTGGTTTGGAGAATATTAAATCTTAAGTAGTTTTTCAATGAGTAGAAATTACTTTTCTAAAAAAATAAATAAATAAGATAAATGCTTTATTCTTGTGATGTTAGTGATCATGCTAGATCATCTATAGAACACCTTTGTGTGATGATTGAAAGTATTTAAGTATTGTTTGGTGATTATGTACCTCGTATTTATTTATAGACGCTAGTACCGACCAAGGATACGAGGAGGAAGGAGGATACTACGAAGAAGAAGCCGAGGAGAACTTCAACCACTGCTCTGCTCAAGGCAAGCTTATACTGATACTGATGCAAGCCTTACTAATCAAGTTGACCTACGCAATCCTAATACTACTAGTTGATTGAGCAAGCTAACACTTGCAATTATGAAAGTTAGATAACATATTCAATGCACTAAGCATGTTGGGTTAGACACATTTGATGATACCCAATCCTAGTTTTACTTACAAGCTTTCTACTTTATTTCTTTATCAAAGCTATTACTTAGAGTCTACTTAAGTGACTTGTAGATACTAGAAAGATAATTGAAGGTTGCATAAAGAGCATTAAATTTGGCCTAGGCTAGATAATCTTGATGTCATCCTAAGGCATGAGATTGAACCTAGTTAAACTACACTTGTTTACCACCCCTCATTAGTACTCACTCCCACTTGTAGATGCTAGTGCTAAGCATAAAACTTGACCAACTTTAGATGGGAATACTTGGTGGAAAATGGTTATGAAAACCTTAGAATGATGAGTCATTCTACTAAGATGTTTTTGACATGTGTTTCCGAACACCATATGACTTGGATGACGAAAATGTTAAGGCATGAGCCTTAGCCCTTTATAAAACTGATGGTTGTTTGGATGCGTTACCATTCCAATTTTACCGTACAACCACAATACACGAAAATTGGGTAGGGCTTGACTGGAAAATTATATACCTTAGTATGGGTTCCCTCACGGCCAAGGTCTGAGCTGAGGCTACCTTGTGAAGATTGTCCACCTGTGCTGTACCCAAGATGACAGTTGGTCATGGTTGGGAGGCCAAACTCACAGGAGAGGTGCCTATACTAGGGCATGTAAGTGAAAGGTTAGGATTGATTATTCGCATACTGAGTATGGTCAATTCAGGATTTGTTCTTGACGGATGTATCAAATGTTGTGGTGAAAGTGTAAAATCTCTGTAGAGTGTCAAACTATTCGAATAGCCGCGTCCGCGGTTATGGACAGTTGGAGTGGCCATACTGTTCCCCCGTCAGATGTTTTCAAAATGACTTGTGAAATGAATTGAGATTTTGACTTGACCACAACAGAGTTATGATATGAAATTCAAGTTCCCACTTAGGTGTTATAAAATTTCAACTAGCTTTTCTTGCTTCTGAACTTAGTAGAGGTAAATCTGGCTTTTTGCAAAACAACCCTAGAGCTTAGTGTCCTACTACAAAAACCCCTTCACTTGTTAGTATTAGTTTGCGAGTACTTAAAGAGTACTCATGGCTTTGTCCCTGGCTATTCCCGTGGCCAGACTATGAAGAGGAGTACCAGGACGAAGGACCCCGGGAAGGTTACGACAACTAGGATCATCTCCCATCGTCAGCATTGCCTGTGACCCCGAAGATGGAGCTTCGCCTACGCTACCTTTATTATTACGTATTTCCACTGCTTGAGTTGTATTAAGAACTGGATCATGAGATCCTTATTTGTGTAAGACCTTATGTATGGTTTGTAATGGATGATGTACTGTGGTATCCAATTCTGTTATGTCTCGCAAAAATGGTAATCATGGGATAACAGGCATCTGGGATTAAAAATCCGGGTGTTGACAAGTTGGTATCAGAGCCATCCTGACCTTAGGAGACCCTAGTTAGACTGGACGTTTGAATCAAAAACTTAGTTTCAAAACCAAAGGAAGCAAATATTTACAAAAACTTATTCCCATTCTTATCACGTTGATTCTTTCATAAAAATTCATGTTCCTAAAAAAAACTCTTGCAAAATACATAAAATTTGACACACTTGATCACTCTACTAACTTACTCATCCTATATTCTTATAGATGTACGTGAAGTACAGAAAGTTTTATCAGTTGGGGAATGGAGGAGACCTCATCTTTGAGCGGGATTTGGACCAACTTTCGGAACTTCTGGAGCGTCCGCACGCCGAGTTCTTCGGAGCTCAGCTCAATGATCAAGGAGGAGAAGATCTGCAGTGGCTAATTGTTGCAAGTCTCTGAGGAAAGATTGAACCTCCCACTACCGAGGGAATTTAGTTCACCTTAAGAGAGAACAACTGGCTCGATGGACTTGCCAGGGCCATGCAGGAAGCTCTTGCCCGTCTGTGTGGGCAGAGTATCAACCAGATCAAGGGTACCCGCTTTGAGTTTTTCCAAGGCGTGATGCTATGGGACAGCCACTGGAAGCCCCATACCACCACGAGCTGAAGACTCAGTTGGACCACCTCAGCTTCATGATGTATGATCGTCAGCAGGAATTGGACAATTTCCGTGACTACTCCAACCACAAGTTCGCCATCATCCAGACAAAGGATCAGACCATCGCCATGCTAGCAAAGGATCGCAAGTATCGCTGCCGTCAGCTCGACAAAAAGGAGCGCATCATTGCCCGTCTTCGCCACCGTATCTCGGATTTGGAGGAAACCATCCACGAGAGAGACATGCAGTTGGAGGAAAGAGAGAATGCCGGAAAGGACCTTCGTGGAGACCCCTACTCCTATCTCAGCGATGATGATGATTTTCTGGAGGATCAGACTATGGACTTCTTCACCGATGAGGATGATTTTGCGTTCAACGATGACGATGAGGATGATGAGGATGACGACTACACCGACTCTGATGAGTAGTAGCACTTGAGCACTAGCGTAGTGAGTTGTATTCGGTCCCACTGTATCGTAGTTTCCAGAATGGTTCTTAAAACCATCTGTTTACCTTTGTTGTGGTGTGTGTTTGTATCGTGTTCTATGAATGAATGAATGAAATGCAAGTTGCTAGAAAATATGAGTCAAACTTTAAAAACATTTCAAAGTCCCTGAACCTTAGAAATTTCCCTCTTTTCTCATGATCTATCTCAAATCTTCAGATGCCACGCGGAGGAAGTGGTTCATCCCCGGCCCGATGTTGCAGATCCTGCAAATGTTGGTTTTTGACCGTGAAGCTGAAAGAGCTGAACGTCAAGCCAACCTAGCCACCCTTCAGCAGATAGCTCAGCTAGCCCACAACAACCAAGGCCAAGGAAATCAGGACAACCATGGATCTAAGCTCAAGAATTTCCAGAACACCAACCCACCTGTTTTCACTAAATCGGAAGAGCCCCTAGACGCCGATGATTGGCTGCAAACCATGGAAAACAACCTAGAAGTCGCCGGAGTGGAAGCCAGCGAGAAAGTTCTGTTCGCCACCCACTATCTAGCCGGAGATGCAAGAGCATGGTGGAACAGTGTTCGTGCAATGACCGGAGGACAGATGATGACCTGGGAGGAATTCGAGGTCAAGTTCAGCAGAACCCATGTGCCACCAGGTTTGATCAAGAGGATGAGAGATGAATTCAGAGAACTGAAGCAAGGAAGAGTGACCGTAGTGGAATACCGTGACAAATTCTTGTCATTAGCTAGGTATGCCCCGGATGAGATCGACACCGAAGCCAAGAAGAAGGAGAGATTCTTGAATGGACTGCACGATGAGATGCAGACTGTGTTGGTTAATATCCCCTTTGCTGATATTGAAGCCCTTGTCGACTCAGCCATCCAGATGGAAGGAAAGATTAACCAAACCAATGAGAACCGCAAGCGTCGCATGATGCATCAGCCAGGAACCCATCAGACCCCAAAGTATCGCCCTAACCCATCTCTAGGATTTGCCCTGAGAACCAACAGACCCCCGATGAACCGTCCGACCTATCCCAACCGTGGAAACTCGAGGCCTAGAGGAAATTACAACAACCCCGGCAACTCTAACAATTTCAACCGTGCACCACCCAAGTTCAACAACAACAATACTACCTCCAACACCAACACTGCCCCGAGGACTGGAAGCAATGTTGTGCCTGTTGCAGGAAAGGACAATTCGCATGTGACTTGTTATGATTGCGGAAATAAGGGTCACTACTCCAATGAGTGCCCCAAGAAGAATGCCGCAGCCCCCAATGCAAATGCCCCAGCTCAATAGCAGCGTCGTGTTCAGCCTGGAAGAAGGTTTGCCCCAGGGAATCCACTCAACCGCAACGACCATCTTTTTCTCATGCATGCTGAAGAAGCCCAGGAAGCGCCAGACGTCGTGCTGGGTATGTTTTCTGTTAATTCAGTACTTGCTAGAGTGTTGTTTGATTTTAGTGCATCACACTCATTTGTCACCGAAGAATTTGCATGCAATAGTAAGATTCAACAAACCAAACTGAAGCATGTTATGATTGTTCAAATCCCCGGTTCAACCACCAAAGCTAGGTAAATTTGCAAAGCCGTCCCTATCTGAATCCATGGCATAGATTTTTATGCTAATCTGATAGTACTTGGAACTAAAGGTTTGGAAGTAGTACTAGGAATGGATTGGATGTCCAAACATAAAGGATTGATTGACTGTGCCAAGAAAGCCATAACCATGACCAGTACCGTTGGAATATTAGTCGAGCATATATCTGAAACATTACCTTGTCAATTCAAGTGCAACAAGAGTATATCCCAACCTACCATTGACCAAGTCCGGATAGTATGTGAATACCCCGATGTATTTCCAGATGTTTTGCCCGGTATGCCCCCAGATCGAGATATTGATTTTATCATTGAACTAATCCCCGGAACCAGACAACTGAAACAACATGAGCAAAATTACCCAACCCATGACCTTGAGCTCGCAGCCGTAGTTCTAGCCCTGAAGGCATGGAGGCATTACCTCATGGGAAACCGTTGCGATATCTATTCGGATCACAAGAGTCTGAAGTATATATTCACTCAGAAGGAGCTGAATATGAGATAGAGAAGATGGATTGAGTTAATCAAGGATTATGATCTGGACATTCACTATCACCCCGGTAAACCAACGTGGTAGCAGATGCCCTTAGAAGATTTCCGTGCCGCTTGAACTCCATGATTTTGAAGGAGCAACCAAGTTTGCACAAGGAGATGGAAGATTTTCGAATGGAATTAGTGAGTGAAGGATTTTTGGCTAGCATAGAACTTCAACCCACTTTGATCAGCCAGGTCAAAGAGGCGCAGAAAGGAAATGCTAGTATCGACGGAATCAAGCGTCGTATGGTACAGGCAAAGTACCCGGATTCACCGAAGATGAAGAAGGAGTTCTGTGGTACAAATGATGCCTTTGTGTACCAGCAGATTCTGAGTTGAAAGAAGTTATTCTGAAGGAAGCTCTTGATACTCTTTATTCTATCCACCCTGGAGGAACAAAGATGTATCAAGATTTGAAGGAGCAATTTTGGTGGCATAAGATGAAGAGAGAAATCGGAAGCTATATCGCCAAGTGTGATATATGTCAGTGAATCAAGGCGGGACATCAAAAACCCGCTGGATTGTTGCAACCATTGCAGATTCCGGAATAGAAATGTGATTCCGTTGGAATGGACTTTATCACCAAATTACCTACTTCTAGTCTCTACTATATAATTTGTCTTAAGGTGGTTTTTGCTTCCTCCGTTAGTTTGCGCTTTCGTACGTGCCGTTATACGTCTTCGTCACGCATAGGATCGATGTTTGTATTCCTAAAGGAAGCAAATCGTGCAAGAGTTGTTTCTTGTCAATTTTCTGCTGCCAGTGTCCTAGGTATACACGACTCCTCTCTTAGGTCGCTCCATCTCAAAGGCAATCATGACTATGAGTATCCCGATCTGGCCTGAGTCGACCTCCTCTTGACTTCTCAAAGCCAATAAATATAGGAGCGATAGATTGCCCTAGATCCGATTCTAGGAGATATCAATCGAGATTGAGAACCACGACGGTGGTGCACAATAGTCTGGAGCCGGAGCCTGAAGAGATCATCATGAACGCCACCAGTGCCCTTCCGACGTCCGTGGAACGGCCGGTGGCGATCCAAGACGAACACAATGTCGGCGTACGTACGTCGCATGTACGGCCGCATGAGGCACCATATCATCTCCGACAAGGAAGCAAACTTCTTGAACTTGGAGGCAAACCCATTGTCCAGGGAAGAGCGCCGGAAACAGATGGCGGTGGCGTTGTTCGACCTTCGACGCTGGCAGGAATCTGCGCGCCGGCACGCCGCCGGTGGTAGGACCTGCGCGCCATCCTCTGCCTCTCCGCAAGTGCGGCCACAGAAAGGAGCCCACGCGCCCGTGGTCTGTAAAGCCGCCCGCCAGCATCCTCTCTCCGGCGGAGCCCAACCCCTCCCCATCCCCGGAAGGACCACGACGCCCCTGCCGACTGGCGGTGAGCCAACATGGGCGTTCCCGCGGCACCTTCTTCCAATCTTGTTGCGTGCAGATGTGAACTCCCGCAAGTACGACAATGGTGTCGAGGAAAACTTGCACCTGCACTGTTCCTCTGCTCGACTACAGATGGATGCCTGACAGGCACCTCTGCTGCACCCTGCACCATAGCGTCGGAGAATCCGGCATCCTCGCCTATGCCGGAGGCTGCACGGGAGGAACACGAGAGCGACGTGCGTGATGCCGGCAGCCTCACGTCCAGTCGCTGATGCGGCGCCAGAATGATGCCGTCTCATCCTCACCAAGCCAGCCTGGTGCAAGCAAGCGTCGGTGTCTACGCCAAATAGAACTTGCAACGATGCAGATCAGGCACTTCTCTCGGCTCCAACTTGCTCCCAACCTTTTGGTTCTCGCTTATGCATATTGCGAGCTTGGTGATACAGGGATGACCACTCAATTTGGTACGGCCAGATCGCTGGAAGAGAGAAGAAACGAGATCTCCATGTCAACTTGTTAGATAGATAGAGCAGCTAAAAAGAAGAAAGTCTGAAAGGGGATATATTTTAGAGAAGAAAGGGTTATTTTTGTTGCTGTTCAATGGACAGAGAGCTCTCCTTTATTCACCTAGACGGCCAAATCGGTTTCATAGATGGAAGGACCAAAATGGTGACCCAAGCGAGAAAGTTCTCGATTCTTACAGGGGAGGGTTAACTGGACTTCACCCAGTGGATAAAAAGCAAGTAGTACAATAGTACAAAGAATTGAAAGAAAAAGGATCGTTGGAGGCTATAATTTAGCTCTCCGTTCACAATCTGGTTTAGTCAAAATCAAACTTTGTAAAATTTGACCAAATATTCTAAAAATTATCAGCATTCACAATATAACATCCATGTTATCAGAATAGTCATAAACTATATTTTCATATTATATGCATTTTCTATTATGAATGTAGATAATTTTTTTCTTACTTTTTGGTCAAACTTTACAATTTTTTTGACTTTTACTAAACCCAGGACGCGAGGTAATTGTGAATAGAGGGAGTAGTATAGGTGTTGGTAATATATGTATTGTTGTATCCGATTTTTTTGCTTCTTAATCTTGGATATGAAAATCGGTTGATTCACATTTTATACATTCTATTAAATGGGGAAGACATGTCTTCTAATGCGGAAAACATGCTTCCAAAGAAATTAAGATGAGAAAATGTATTTGTAACAAAATGCTTTAAATGTAAACTGCTACAATGATTAATGGCTAATGTTTTGAACCACATTCAGTAGGAATGTTAGGGCCATGTGTATCTACGTGCCAGAAGATGATTTAGTGTATCCCCTCATGTAAACAAAAGAGAAAAAAGGTTTCTCCTTTTCAGCTCACACTGACAGAGGATCTCACAAGAGTCTGTGAGAGAGGAGCTCACAAGAGTCCCTCATGATGCCGCCGGCCGGCGGGTGCTATGTGTGGAAGTTAATTATCATCCATCCATCGCCCCAGGTTAGGATGGTAGGAACCCCGATGCCTCGACCATGGCGCCAATATATTAGGTTTGATGGTCATTTATATCAGGCGAGCTTGTTTGTTTGGATGTGTCAGTGAGGTGTAGACGATGATATTGCTTTCGCTTTCTCTTCCGCAAACTCGATACAATCATGTGGACGCATGTTTGATGTTGGGCACAATTTCATCTTAGTAGAGCGAATCAACAATTACAATTAATTCATAGTAATCAACAATTATGGTCAACAAGCACAGAGTATCCAAAATCGAAAAATTCAGTAATTTAATGTCTTCTCTCTTCCGAATTTTCCTTGGGTGTTGCATGGGACTAGTCATGATAAAATTTTGTATGACCTGACAAGAACGCTTTATTTTATCTATAAAACAAGATTTTCATCTATTAAATTATTCTTGGATTAAAAAATATTTAATAAATATGAACCCGTAGCAACGCACGGGCATTCAGCTACAAACCTACTTCTAGTAGGGGAAATGACTCTATCTGGGTCATAGTGGACAGATTGTCCAAAGTCGCCCATTTCTTACCCATCAAGACCACTTATCAGAGTTCGAAGCTAGCAGAGTTATACATCACTAGTATCGTCAGTTTGCATGGAGTCCCTAATAACATCGTATCGGATCGAGGAACTCAGTTTACCTCGAGATTCTGGAAGAAAGTCCAAGAAGGTTTAGGAACCCGACTAGATTTCAGCACCGCTTATCACCCTCAGACCGATGGACAAACAGAGCGAGTAAATCAAATACTCGAAGACATGTTGAGAGCATGTGTGTTAGAGTATGGATCTAAGTGGGAAGACTGTCTGCCATTTGCAGAATTTTCATATAACAACAGTTATCAAGCCAGTTTGCAAATGGCCCCATTTGAATTCATGTATGGAAGGAAGTGTCGCACCCCTTTGAATTGGTCGGAAGTAGGAGAGAGTCAGATTTTCAGACCCGACATCCTACGAGAAGCAGAAGAGAAGGTTCACAATATCCGTGAGCACCTCAAGACAGCCCACTCAAGGCAGAAGAGTTACACCGACAAGATACGTCGAGACCTCGCCTTCAACATAGGAGATTTTGTGTATATGAAAGTGTCGCCATTGAAGGGAATGCAGCGTTTCCAACTCAAAGGAAAGTTAGCCCCCAGATATATCGGTCCCTTCAAGATTCTGAATCATCGAGGAGAAGTGTCGTATCAATTGGAACTACCCGAAGAGATGTCAGCCGTGCACAATGTGTTCCATATCTCATTACTTCGCAAGTGCCTCGAAGTTCCAGAGAAGACTGAAGTGTTCAAGAATATTGATCACCGGACCATAGAAATCAACGATGACCTGACCTATCCTGAAGTACCCATCCATATTTTGGAAGAAGCCATCAGAACTACCAGAACCTGAAGCATCAAGTTTCTCAAGATTCAGTGGAGCAACCACACAGAAGAGGAAGCTACCTGGGAGCGCGAAGATCACATCACGACGGAGTTTCCCGATCTCTTCAAATCCTAGGTAATCTTTTTCGTCCTTTTTCAAATCTCAGGACGAGATTTTGTTTAAGGGGGAAGGTTTGTAACATCCCAAAAATACTAAACTTGGATCATCAAATTCTAATCATCAAAATTAGGGTTAACAAAAACTTTTCCAATTAAAAAGATGAAAGCATTCATATGTGTGTGCATTAAAATGTGGATTCTTTTGAATTGCCATGGTTCTGTGTTTATTTGCTTGTAAAATGATTCTTAGCTGAAATAAACATCATCTAAACAATCCCCAAACTTTTCCCAAAGACAAACAAGTCAAAACAAACAAATTAAGTGAATGGTCACTTTGGCCAAATTAACTCCCATGCCTACTTTGGCTATCTCTAACTTTCAGAACTTAACAGAAACATGTATGGATCTTTGCACCCCTTGATAGTACTCAAAATAAGGTACCAAGGCCCACTTTGTGATTATTCAAAAATATTTAAATGCTTAGTTTAAATAACAGTTTAACATTGAATCTATTTCATATGGGAAGATCCCACTATTTCAAAACCCACTCAAACAAGCTCAAATTTCAAAACCAAGCATCCACAGTATCACCAACACAAGCCTAGCACACCTACCAAAAATCTTTTCAAAATTCAAAACTTAAGTTTATGCGGCCATTTCATCAAACAGGTTGCAGATTCAAATCAACAAAATCACAAACACTATTTTGAGCAGTGTTTTGGCCAACCTTGTTCCCTCTCTGGTTACAACTAGCCTTAGTAGATCATCTAGCAACCTTAACTAACCTCTAGCCTCTCTGTAAGCTTGCCAATGCCATCAATGGTGAGCAGGCCGAGAGCACCCATGTCACCCCAGTGTGGACAGCAAGCTAGGAGAAGAACTAGCCGTGTCAACCTTGTCTGGGAGGTAGCTCATGCCTCATCGCCCCCTCTCGACCAGCCCTAGCTCGAAGACAACCACCAGAACCGCCAGGAGCACCGCGCCCGTGCCGCTGTCGACCATGCTGACGCGCACCGCAGAGCACGTGTCGTTCCCACGCAACCCGACAACCTCGAGCCCTCGCCGCCCGCCAGCATGCACCCCACCGTCCCAGGATACCACCAGACATGCTTGTTTCACTGCCCGTACCCCGTAGCCACCGCTCGCCGCGGAGTTCGCCGCCTCTGCCTCGCAGAGCACCGAACGTTCCTGACCGTTTTCCACCGCCCCTACACGCGCATTTAAACCTTAGAGCATCGCCAGGAGACCGCCCGTCGATCGCCAACCTCGGCCATGCCTCTAGCCGCCCTTAGCCGTGTCGCCACCGTCGTCTGCCCATCCCTCTCGGTCTCGCCATCGAGCCTATAAAAGGAGACGACCCCTGCTCGATTTCTTCACACCATCTAACGCCCCTCACTTCACTGATCCTTCCACCCCTTAGCCGGAGCACGAGGAGCAGCAGCTTGCCAGAATTGCGTCGGAGCAGGCCGCCTCTGGAGAAGAAGGGAGCCGTTGATTTCGTCCACCCCTGGAGCTGCCGCGACCACCCCTGAGTTCGCCGTTGTCGACTTCGTCGTTTGCCCGCCTCTCCGTCGTCACTGGAGCCCCGGTATGCCCCCTATGCACCCCCACCGAGCCGCTAGGGTTCGAGCTCGCCGGTGACTTGTTCATCGTCGACGATTACCCTCAGCCGTCGATCTTCATTCTAATCCAACACACCACATCGCGCCGTACCGCTTCGTGTTTAATGAGCCACTGACCAGTAGACCCCCCTGTCAGCTGCCCCCGGCGCTGCGGAGTGACACTGGACCGGCCGAATAACCCTTCCCGCGTAGCCCA
The DNA here is from genome assembly GCA_023614405.1 of Avena insularis. NCBI lineage: Eukaryota > Viridiplantae > Streptophyta > Magnoliopsida > Poales > Poaceae > Avena > Avena insularis. The sequence goes on from CM042697.1 coordinate 362,246,781, forward strand.
CTCGTTTGAAATTAGCCTTTTCTATTTATATTCAAACTTAGTTCCGTACCTATTTTCAAAAATCAACCCAGCTCGATTCAATGAACCAAATTTCATGAAACCAATTTTGTTAGAAAGATATTGAAATGCTTAATCCAAGACCGTTGGATTCAAATCATTTGGATCTATAGATCAACCTTGGTAAAAATAACAAATCAGAAGCTTTTCTGCATTCAAACATTTTTCAAATTTAAACCGTAATAGCTTTTGAGTTGATTCCAACTCTCAAAAATCATAATTGATCATACCTTTCAGAATATATAAAAATATATGGGTTTACTTACAGAAATAATGTTCAAGTGATAAAAGAATGCCACATAGGCATTTCTAGCCACTTTAATGATTTAAAATAAAAAAGGTTAAACCTTATTAAATTGTGACACCACTTTAAATCACATTCCCATGTACTGAAATATGTGGTGATCACATGTTTCAACATGATCCCATGTTTGGTTTGGAGAATATTAAATCTTAAGTAGTTTTTCAATGAGTAGAAATTACTTTTCTAAAAAAAAAAAAAATAAGATAAATGCTTTATTCTTGTGATGTTAGTGATGATGCTAGATCATCTATAGAACACCTTTGTGTGATGATTGAAAGTAGTTAAGTATTGTTTGGTGATTGTGTACCTCCTATTTATTTATATACGCTAGTACCAACCAAGGATACGAGGAGGATGGAGGATACTATGAAGAAGAAGCCGAGGAGAACTTCAACCACTGCTCTGCTCAAGGCAAGCTTATACTAATCAAGTTGACCTATGCAAGCCTAATACTACTAGTTGATTGAGGAAGCTAACACTTGCAATTATGAAAGTTAGATAACCTATGCAATGCACTAAGCATGCTGGGTTAGACACATTTGATGATACCCAATCCTAGTTTTATTTACAAGCTTTCTACTTTATTTCTTTATCAAAGTTATTACTTAGAGTCTACTTAAGTGACTTGTAGATACTAGAAAGATAATTGAAGGTTGGATAAAGAGCATTAAATTTGGCCTAGGCTAGATAATCTTGATGTCATCCTAAGGCATGAGATTGAACCTAGTTAAACTACACTTGTTTACCACCCCTCATTAGTACTCACTCCCACTCGTAGATGCTAGTGCTAAGCATAAAACTTGACCAACTTTAGATAGGAATACTTGGTGGAAAATGGTTATGAAAACTTTAGAATGATGAGTCATTCTACCGAGATGTTTTTGAAATGTGTTTCCGAACACCGGATGACTTGGATGACGAAAATGTTAAGGCATGAGCCTTAGCCCTTTATAAAACTGATGGTTGTCTGGATGCGATACCATTCCAATTTTACCGTACAACCACAATACCCGAAAATTGGGTAGGGCTTGACTGGAAACTTATACACCTTAGTATGGGTTCCCTCACGGCCAAGGTCTGAGCTGAGGCTACCTTGTAAAGATTGTCCACCTGTGCAGTATCCAAGATGACAGTTGTCATGGTTGGGAGGCCAAACTCACAGGAGAGGTGCCTATACTAGGACGTGTAATTGAAAGGTTAGGATTTATTATCCGCATACTGAGTATGGTGAATTCAGGATTTGTTCCTGATGGATGTATCGAATGTTGTGGTGAAAGTGTACAATCTCTGCCGAGTGTCAAACTATTCGAATCGCCGCGTTCGCGGTTATGGACAGTTGGAGTGGCCATACTGTTCTCCCGTCAGATGTTTTCAAAATGACTTGTGAAATGAATTGAGATTTTGACTTGACCACAACAGAGTTGTGATATGAAATTCAAGTTCCCACTTAGGTGTTATAAAATTTCAACTAGCTTTTCTTGCTTCTGAACTTAGTAGAGGTAAATCTGGCTTTTTGCAAAACAACCCTAGAGCTTAGTGTCCTACTACAAAAACCCCTTCACTTGTTAGTATTAGTTTGCGAGTACTTAAAGAGTACTCATGGCTTTGTCCCTGGCTATTCCCGTGGCCAGACTATGAAGAGGAGTACCAGGACGAAGGACCCCGGGAAGGTTACGACAACTAGGATCATCTCCCATCGTCAGCATTGCCTGTGACCCCGAAGATGGAGCTTCGCCTACGCTACCTTTATTATTACGTATTTCCGCTGCTTGAGTTGTATTAAGAACTTGATCATGAGATCCTTATTTGTGTAAGACCTTATGTATGGTTTTTAATGGATGATGTACTGTGGTATGCAATTCTGTTATGTCTCGCAAAAATGGTAATCCTAGGATTGCGATGTATGGCATAACAGGCATCTGGGATTAAAAATCCGGATGTTGACAATGATACTCTTTATTCTATCCACCCCGGAGGAACTAAGATGTATCAAGATTTGAAAGAGCAATTTTGGTGGCATAAGATGAAGAGAGAAATCGGAAGCTATATCGCCAAGTGTGATATATGTCAGAGAGTCAAGGCGGAACATCAAAGACCCGCAAGATTGTTGCAACCATTGCAGATTTTAGAATGGAAATGGGATTCCGTTGAAATGGACTTTATCACCGGATTGCCTACTTCTAGTTGGGGAAATGAATCTATCTAGGTCATAGTGGACAGATTGTCCAAAGTCGCCCATTTCTTACCAGTCAAGACCACATATCAGAGTTCGAAGCTAGTGGACTTATACATCGCTAGAATTGTCAGTTTGCATGGAGTCCCGAAGAACATCGTGTCTGATCGAGGAACTCAGTTTACCTCGAGATCCTGGAAGAAAGTTCAAGAAGGTTTAGGCACCCAACTAGATTTCAGCACAGCTTATCACCCTCAGACCGACGGACTCACGCAGCGAGTAAATCAAATAGTCGAAGACATATTGAGAGCCTGTGTGTTAGAGTATGGATCTAAATGGAAAGACTGTCTGCCGTTCGCAGAATTTTCATACAACAACAGTTATCAAGCTAGTTTGCAAATGGCCCCATTTGAATTCATATACGGAAGGAAGTGTTGCACCCCTTTGAACTGGTCGGAAGTAGGAGAGAGTCAGATTTTCGGACCCGACATCCTACGAGAAGCAGAAGAGAAAGTTCACAAGATTCGTGAGCACCTCAAGACCGCCCAGTCAAGACAGAAGAGTTACGCCGACAAGAGACGTCGAGACCTCACCTTCAACATAGGATATTTTGTGTATCTGAAAGTGTCGCCGTTGAAGGGAATGCAGCGTTTCCAACTGAAAGGAAATTTAGCCCCCAGATATATCGGCCCCTTCAAGATTCTGAACCGTCGAGGAGAAGTGTCATATCAATTGGAACTACCCGAAGAGATGTCAGTCGTGCACAATGTGTTCCATATCTCATTACTTCGCAAATGCCTCGAAGTTCCGGAGAAGACGGAAGTGTTCAAGAATATTGATCACCGGACCATAGAAATCAACGATGACCTGACCTATCCCGAAGTACCCATCCGTATTTTGGAAGAAGCTTTCAGAACTACCAGAACCCGAAGCATCAAGTTTCTCAAGATCCAGTGGAGCAACGACACAGAAGAAGAAGCTACCTGGGAGCGCGAAGATCACATCAGGACAGAGTTTTCCGATCTCTTCAAATCCTAGGTAATCTTTTTCATCATTTTTCAAATCTCGAGACGAGATTTTGTTTAAGGGGGGAAGGTTTGTAACATCCCAAAAATATTAAACATGGATCATCAAACTCTAATCATCAAAATCAGGGTTAACAAAAACATTTCCAACTAAAAATATGAAAGCATTCATATGGGTGTGTATTCAAAATTTGGATTCTTTTGAATTGCCATGGTTCTGTGTTTCTTTGCTTGTAAAATAATTCTTAGGTGAAATAAACATCATCTAAACAATCCCCAAACTTTTCCCAAAGACAAACAACTCAAAATAAACAAATAAAGTGAATGGTCACTTTGGCCGAATTAACTCTCATGCCTACTTTGGCTATCCCTCACTTTCAGAACTTAACAGAAACATCTGTGGATCTTTGCACCCCTTGTTAGTACTCATAATAAGGTACCAATGCCCACTTTGTGATCATCCAAAAACATTCAAATGCTAAGTTTAAATGACAGTTTAAAATTGAATCTATCTCATATGGGAAGATCCCACTATTTCCAAAACCACTCAAACAAACTCAATTTTCAAAACCCAGGCACCCATAGAATCCTCAGCACATGCCTAGCACACTCACCAAAAATCTTTTCAAAATTCAAAACTCAAGTTCTTGTGGCCATTTCATCAAACAGCTTGCAGATTCAAATCAAACAAATCACAAACACTATTTTGAGCAGTGTTTTGGCCAACATTGTCCCCTCTCTAGCTCACAACAAACATCTAGTAGATCATCTAGCTTAGTTAGTAACCTCTAGCATCACTATGAGCTTGCCATTACCATCAATGGTGAGCAGGCCGAGCCTCACCATTTCACCCCAGTGTGGACAGCAGGCTAGAGGAAGAACTAGTTGTGCCAACCTTGTCTGGGAGGTAGCCCATGCCTCACCGCCCCCTCTCGACCAGTCCTAGCTCAAGAACAGAGACCAGAACCGCCAGGAATGCTGCGCCCGCGCTGCTGTCGACCATGCCGACGCGCACCCCAGTGCACGCGCCGTTCCCACGCAACCCGACCACCTCAAGCCCTTGCCGCCCGCCAGCATGCACCCCACTGTCCCAGGAGACCACCAGACATATTCGTTTCATCGCCCGTACCCCGTAGCCACCGCACGCCGCGGAGTTCGCCGCCTCTGCCTCGCAGAGCACGGCACGTTCCCGACCAATTTCCACCTCCCCTAAGCTCGCATTCAAGTCTTAGAGCATCGCCAGGAGACCGCCCGTCGATCGCCAACCTCAGCCATGCCTCTAGCCGCCTGTAGCCATGTCGCCACCGTCGCCTGCCCATCCCTCTCGGTGTCGCCGTCGAGCCTATAAAAGGAGGCGACCCCTAGCCGATTGAAGCACACCATTCCACTCCCCTCACCTCACCGATCATTCCACCCTCCAGCCGGAGCACGAGGAGCAGCAGCTCACCGGAATTGCAGCGGAGTTCGCCGGTGCAGAGAAGGAGAGGCGACGTCGATTGGAGCCACCCCAGGAGGAGCTGCCAATGCCAGGAGAATCTCCATCATCGACTTCGTCGTTCGACCCCATCACCGACCCTCGCCTGAGCCCCGGTGAGCCTCCCACGACCCCCACCTGCCGCGTTAGGGTTCTGTCTCGCCGGCGCTGCCCGACGTGGACGATGACCCATAGCCGTTCGATTAGACTTAGATCGTGCGGCCAAGATCTCCCCGTACCGCTTCGCGTGTTATGAGCCACTGACGGGTGGAACCCCCCTGTCAGCTGAGCCCCGCGCTGCGGAGTGACACTGGGACGGCCCATTAACCTTTCCCGCGCAGCCCAACCGTTTGAATTTATATTTTTCTATTTTAATTCAAACTCAGTCCTGTACCTAGTTTCAAAAATCAACCTAGCTTGATTCAGTGAACCAAATTGCATGAAACAAATTTTGTTAGAAAGGTAATGAAATGCTTAATCCAAGCCCGTTGGATTCAAATCATTTGGATCTGTAGATCAACCTTGGTAAAAATAACAAGTCAGAAGCTTTTCTGAATTCAAACATTTTTCAAATTTCAATCATAATAACTTTTGAGTTGATTCTAACTCTCAAAAATTACATTTGATCATACCTTTCAGAATATATAAAAACATTTGGGTTTACTTACAGAAATAATGTTCAAGTAATAAAAGAATGCCACATAGGCATTTCTAGTCACTTTAATTATTTAAAATAAAAAGGTTAAACCTTATTAAATTGTGACACCACTTTAAATCACATTCCCATGTACTGAATTATGTGGTGATGACATGTGTCAACATGATCCCACGTTTGAGTTGGAGAATATTAAATCTTAATTAGTTTTTCAATGAGTAGAAATTACTTTTCTCAAATTAAAATAAATAAGACAAATGCTTTAATCTTGTAATGATAGGTGATGATGCTAGATCATCTATAGAACACCATTTGGTGATGATTGAAAATAGTTAAGTATTGCTTGGTGATTGTGTACCTCGTATTTATTTATAGACGCTAGTACCGACCAAGGATACGAGGAGGAAGGAGGATACTACGAAGAAGAAGCCGAGGAGAACTTCAACCACTACTCTGCACAAGGCAAGCCTTACTAACCAAGTTGACCTATGCAAGCTAACACTTGCAATTATGAAAGTTAGATAACCTATGCAATGCACTAAGCATGCTTGGTTAGACACATTTGATGATACCCAATCCAAGTTTTACTTGCAAGCTTTATACTTTATTTCTTTATCAAAGCTTTCTCTTAGAGTTTACTTAAGTGACTTGTATATTCTAGGAAGATAATTGAAGGTTGCATAAAGAGCATTAAATTTGGCCTAAGCAAGATAATCTTGATGTCATCCCAAGGCATGAGATTGAACTTAATTAATCTCCACTTGTTTACCACCCCTCACTAGTACTTATCCCACTTGTAGATGCTAGTGCTAAGCATAAAACCTGATCAACTTTAGATGGAAATACTTGGTGAAAATGGTTAGGAAAACCTTGGAATGATGAGTCATTCTACTGAGATGTTTTGACATGTGTTGTCGAACACCAGATGATTTTAATGATGAAAATGTTGAGGCATGAGCCTTAGCCCTCTATAAAACTGATGGTTCTCTAGATGCGATACCATTCCAATTTTACCGTACAACCACAATACCCGAAAATTGGGTAGGGCTTGACTGGAAGCTTATATACCTTAGTATGGGTTCCCTCACGGCCAAGGTCTGAGCTGAGGCTACCTTGTGAAGATTGTCCACTTGTGCAGTACCCAAGATGACAGTTGGTCATGGTTGGGAGGCCAAACTCACAGGAGAGGTGCCTATACTAGGGCGTGTAATTGAAAGGTTAGGATTGATTATCCGTATACTGAGTATGGTCAATTCAGGATTTGTTCCTGACGGATGTATTGAATGTTGTGGTGAAAGTGTACAATCTCTGCAGAGTGTCAAACTATTCGAATAGCCGCGTTTGCAGTTATGGACAGTTGGAGTGGCCATACTGTTCCCCGTCAGATGTTTTCAAAGTGACTTATGAAGTGAATTGAGACTTTGACTTGGACACAACAGAGTTGTGATATGAAATACAAGTTCCCACTTAGGTGTTATAAAACTTCAACTAGTTTTTCTTTCTTCTGAACTTAGTAGAGGTAAATCAGGCTTTTTGCAAAACAACCCTAGAGCTTAGTGTCCTACTACAAAAACCCCCTTAACTTGTTAGTATTAGTTTGCGAGTACTTAAAGAGTACTCATGGCTTTGTCCCTGGCTAATCCCGTGGCCAGACTATGAAGAGGAGTACCAGGACGATGGACCGCAGGAAGGTTACGACAAGTAGGATCATCTCCTATCGTCAGCATTGCCTGTGACCCCGAAGATGGAGCTTCGCCTACGCTACCTTTATTATTACGTTATTCCGCTGCTTGAGTTGTATTAAGAACTGGATCATGAGATCCTTATTTGTGTAAGACCTTATGTATGGTTTGTAATGGATGATGTACTGTGATATCCAAATCTGTTATGTCTCGCAAAAATGGTAATCCTGGGGTTGCGATGTATGACATAACAGGCATCTGGGATTAAAAATCCGGGTGTTGACAGATTGTGGTCGCGTCCATGCCCGAGCTCCAGCGAGGAGACGATGGCGAGCGGGGTACTCAATTGCTTTTGTTTTCAAAATTAGGATGTTTTCTGTACTTTTTTTGTTTTTCAAAAAAACATACCCGTGGCGTACCTGTACCCCTATCCTGGCGCACCGGGTGGTGTGCTAAGGGTATCTTTGTTTTACCTGTGGCGCACCAGGTAGTATGTGCCACGGCTAATAATTTTTACATGTAGCGAAAATCCCGTGGCGGATGGGTAGTACGCGACGGGTAGGCCTTTTCCTAGTATTAAGTGAAAGCTTATGGGATCAAGAAGATTCACCGAATAAAGGGGCCTTCCTTACCTTGGATGATGAAGATGATAGTGTTATGCCAAAGGGAGAAAGAAACAAGGGGAATCCTAATGGAAAGAAGAAGGACAAGAGAGAGAAAGAGGGCTCAAGTTTGAGGGAGAAAATTGATGACCTGGTGAAGTCAAAGCAAAGCTTATTGGCCAAGAAATTGGAAGTAGAATTTTCCTTGATCGGCAAGAAGAAAACCGGCAAGGTGACAAGAACTCCAAGAAGATATACACACAAGGCCGCCAGAGCATTGAGTCAAACTCAAGGAGAACAAGGTGATGGAAGAGATAATTGCTAAGGAGAACAAGGTTCTGATGATGGATCCAATAGGAATGGATGACAAGTAAAATGAATTATGGGAGAATAAAATACGTGATATTGTGGAAAGGAGTAGGGAAGCTCTCGAGGAGATGGTGCCATGGTGGTGCTACGACTAGTGGTGATGGTGGTGTTGGAGGTGATGATGCTCCCTCTAGTGGTGAAGATGGTGCCGATGAGCTTGGAAACGAGGGTGTTGATCAATCTGATCATCGGCGGTGCTTCATTGCACATTATTTAGGTCATGGTTGATTGCTACTTAGTTGATTGTCCATTCTTTGGGATACTAAACTATTACGAAGTTGAACTATTGCCAAGTAGCACTATTGTAATTTAAACTACCACCAAGCTATCTACGAACTTATTCTATAACACATAGTTGTTGAAAATTCATTACAAATGTTTTATAACTTACGGGATCGAGCAGGCTCGGGTGAAACAAATATTTATGGTACTAAGGATTTCTTACGCCCGTTCCTTTGTATGTCTTTTAAGGGTCACAATATAAGGGATCTGATTAGATGGTTTGAGTAATTAAATCTTGAGCTATAGGGTAATATTACTCATCCGGCAACATTTCTAATTTTCTCCCACAGTAGCCGGAACATGGAGGATACCCCTGCCGCTTATAATTAGCTGGTGCAAGGCACATGAATGCCACTGTTAATTAATTATGAAAGTAGAGTAAGCTAGCAGTAGAGTATGTGTACAATATGGTCCCTTAGTTCTTTAGATATACAAATCACTAAGCGCGAGGAATATATTAAAATAGTGTGTTTAGTTGCCGTGAATATCCTAATGTGTTTAAATAATGCAAACCTAGACACTTTGTCGGGACTCGAGAACATCACCGTTATCTGCATTCTTGGACAACACGCATGCACGATGCACAACAACAATTATATCCAAGATATTTCATGTTATACGGCAAAGGGCTAACACAAGTTATATCAATACTAGTAAAACAGCTATAGATAATTTACATACCCGTAGTGCACATTATAGGTAGTGCCCACGAGCAAATATCTGTATCACATGTTTTGAAAGTGTCTCACGAGTAAGTCACATACCCATGGCGTATATGCCACAGGTGCGCCACCACTATGTGTGGACTAGAGCACAAGGGGTTGCATCCCACTTACCCGCAGGGCATCACATCGTGGTGTGTGGTGTGTCACGCATATGTTTCCTACATGTGGCGCACCTTTATGTGGTGTCCTACGGGTAAGTGTGGTCAGCCAGCACAAACTCTACCCCTGGATTGCCTTTTTAGTTCTGTAAAAAGATGATAAACACTTCAAAAAATATAATCCTTTTAGATATGAGGAGATAATATGGTCTAGTTTGTAGGAAAATTAACAAACATGAATTTCGACTTTGTTTATAAAAATATCATTCCATGACAAAACGGCCATAACTTTTGCATACGATATCAGAAAAAAAAGTTTAATATATCGAAATGACGATCACGCAATTCTACAACGGTTCAAAAGTTGTTTAGTGATTTTTTAGATTTTCGAAATTCGAAAAGGATAAAAATTTACTGCAAAAATAAAAAAAATTCCTGCAGAAATTTTTTTTTAGCCCACTAACCCGTGGACGCATGACATAGAGGTGCGCCACGGGTAAGTTTGGGGATTATTTAAATTTGAATCACCACCCTAGTCACCTACCCCTTCTTATCTTCTCCTTCTCCTTCTCCTCTCCTCCACTTCCACACTTCTCCTTCTGCTCTCTCTTCACCTCCTTCGGCCTCCTCTATCCGGCTACACCCACATCCGATGGTGCCCTCCTCCAACCACCTCAGAACGCGACCTCCTCCACCAGCCTTCGATCGCTCTCCTACGACCACCTCCGAATGCGATCGCCTCCACCAGCCTCCGACCGTGTCGTCCTCTGACCACCTTCGGATGTGACCTCTGAAAGAACACCCATGTGTGGTTTTGTTAATTAATGACAATCTTTTTGGACTAATGTGTGTATTAAGTTGTACTTGTAGGATTTATCCATTGGCATCGCTTGGAGAATGTGTTGGCTTCAAGATCGATGAAATGAGAAGAAGATGTGTTGTGCAAGCTCAAAATACACCATCTATAGAAGATCTCATGTTTGATGCTTGTCATTCTCGGTGATCATGGATCGATGATGAAGAATCAAGAAAGGCATTCCATTTTGAGAAGGGCAAGATCGTCTACATCGAGCTCAAGTGGAATGATCAATGCAAAGGTATAATCTTGATAGGTTTTCCCTTTTGCTGGTCACACGTTGTGTGTGTGAGACCGGGTTTAGGATAGATAACCGTACTATCAAGAGGGGCTCTCGTATGAGTAATTCGGTCACATCGTTCAGAGAGAGCTCAAACCTTTGCATACTTGCATCATCGTATTTGGTTGTTATTTGGTCTTATCTATGTGAGGATATAGAGCTTGTGGTAATCTCCATAACAAGCTCTTGTTCATCAAAATCGGATCTCCCATATGTATCTTGTTGCGATTTTGATTTATGTGGTTTTTCGGTTTCTCACCAAGTGAGGTATCCCATATTATTCTACTTGATACTTTCTCACTTGGTGATAACCAATATTTTCAACACAATTGGAATCGCGTCAATCGGAGCTACCAATCAAAAGTTATCGCAGTTTAAGTTTGTCTTCTATTTGGTTTAAAATAGAAAAAGAAAAGGCATTTTATTTTTCTGGGCCGACCGGTACTACCGCAGCCCAGTACCGGTCGAGCCTGAGACGCGCAGCCCATGCTCAATCTGTTCCGGCACCTGCATCCGGCTGTATCGGTCCGGCCCAGTACTACCGCCTGGGCGGGCCGGTAGTACCGGTCGGCCCAGAATCACCTCGTGCGACTTGGCCCAGCTAGCTAGCTCTGCTCGCTCGCCAATCGCCCGCCCCACCTCGCGCGTTGCGCTGCGACCCGGCCGTGCTGGCCCCACGCACGCATGCTCGCGTTGACCCGATCGCCGCGCTGCAGATCGCGCGCCCTGCCGCCAATTCCCGCATGCTTGGCCGCGTTGACCAGCTGCTAAGCGCGCTGCTGCCCGCGCTGCTGCCCCACTTACATGCGCTGCCTCTGTCTGGCTGGCTGCCACGCTTCTTGCTGGCTGGTTTTGGCTGGCTTTGGTCCTTTGCCCGCGCGCCGTCCCACCACCCCATTCCTGCTCCACTGCTTGCGCTCGCTTTGCCTTGCCCGGGTAGTACCAGTAAAAAAACCTGTACTACTAACCCCGAAGAAAAGAACGGTCAAACGGCTAGATTTTTGGGGCCTCTATTTAAGCTTTGTCCGTTTTAAGTTTAGTTAGCTCATCTCTTATCTATTAGGCTAAACTTTGTCCACACTTGCTCTAGATCATGAAGTTTGCCTAATCTTTTCCCTCCGATGATTCTTGCCCATATTTGAGTGGAAGAGAGAGGAGATCTAGACCCACGTTTTGACCTAACCGATTTATCTCTTTGTGAGTGTATCTTTGGGGATCTAGATTTTGGGGGATTTTGTGTCTCTCTTTGATTCCTCCTCTCTTGTTCCCCCAAAAGCTTTAGTAGCTTTGTTGGAACTTGAGAGTGTGGGATTTGAGCAGCTTTGTGGTGTTCTTGCCATTTGCATTTGGTGTATCGGTTTGAGTTCTCCTCGGAGGATTTGGTTTGAGTTGCTCATTGGAGCTTGTCCCTCTTGGGTTCTTGGAACCCTAGACGGTTTTGTGGCCTTGGTGGCATTGTGGCCTTGGTGGCATTTGTTGAGGCCTTTTGTGGCGTTTGTTGGGAGCCTCCAATTAAGTTGTGGAGAAGTGCCCCAACCTTGTGAGAGGTTCCGGTTGCCATAGACAAGTGCACCGATAGTGGAAGCGTGGATCGATCCCGTTGGGATGAGATTCACCGGAGAATAAGGGAGGCCTTTTGTGGCGTTGGTGGTTTGATACCACCCCCTCTCCAAACGAGACGTACTCCATGTTGGGAGGAACTCGGTAAAATATCGGTGTCCCCGCGTGCCTCGGTTATCTCTATACCCGAGCTCTTTACTAATGCACTTTACATTGTGATAGCCTTCGTGCTTGAAGTAATATATATCTTGCTATCACTTTGTTGCTTGTATTGCTTAGCATAAGTTGTTGGTGCACATAGGTGAACCTTACTTGTTCTAGGTTGTGCTTAATAAAGTAAACACTAGTTTTATTCCGCCTTTGTTGAGCCACTCTAGGAAAAGTTTTAATCGCCTATTCACCCCCCCTCTAGGCGACATCCGTATCCTTTCAATTGGTATCAGAGCCCGGTCTCTCATTTTTGGCTTCACCGCCTTGAGAGTAAAGATGTCGGCTAGGGGATTAGTGCACAAGGACACGCTCACATTCGATGGCACAAATTATGATGTTTGGAAAATTCGCATGCTTAATTTATTTCGGGAAATTCCCCCAATTATCGAGGGATATCTATATGTGGGTCTCTCTTCTCCTATGGATACCCAAAATGAATCTTTAGAGGAGAAGTTGAACTCTCATATAGATGCTCTAGATACTAAAATTCTTTTGCATGTTGTGAGCAATGTAGTTCTTTCTTCTATCATGCCTTATTCAAGCGCTCGTGAGATATGGACCAAGCTTCAAGATAAATATAGAAAGTCCAACATTATTGAGGATGATTGTGTTGCTTCCACTTCCGGTCGAGATGAGTTCTCATCGTCTACCACTTCACCAACATGTGATTTTTCACAAGGCAATGATATGGTGAGTGGTGATAGAAATTACAATATGGATAGTGATATTACTATTTGTAATCCTTCATCCCTATCTAGTTGCAATGATCTATCTTTGGACCTTAACACTTCTAGAACTAAAAACTCCTTACATGCTTGTGTTAATAGTCCTTGCATATCATGTAGAAATGACTTAAATAAATCTCATGATGATATGATTGTGTTGTCTTGTTGCCATGATAAAAAGGCTTCCATTTCCTCTAGTGCTTGTGTTGCTAACCATGTAGAGGAAAATGAAGATTCTATGGGCCAAGACAATGTCTTGAAGAGAGCTACAAGTGCAATCTCATCATCACCTTCCTCCGGTTCTCACATGTGCCTTATGGCTAAGGGAACAAAGGTAACCTCTTTGAATCCCATTGTATCTCATGATGATGATGATGAGGTTGGGAATGATAATGATGATTATAGAAGTAAGTATGATATTACCTCTATTAAGAAAATGGGAGAGGTTGTATATAGCGCTCTCTTCAAAAATAAAATTGCTTCCTCCAACTTTCTTGAAATCTTGAATTGTGCCATAGAAGGCAATGATCTTATTGAGGAGCAAGAAAACTTAATTGATGAAAAGTTTGCACTTGAGCGTGAGTATGCTAATGAAGTTGCACAACTGAAGGACTCCCTTGAAGAAGAACAAACCACCAAAGAATCTCCTGAGGAGAATTTTACTTTAGAATTATCTAGAGTAAAGGAATACCATGATAGAGAACTTGCGGTGGCTAACTCCTTCAAGATTAAAAATAATGAACTTGAAGTTGCTTATGCTAAACTTGTTGAGGATTTTCAGCACCTCAAAAATGGCTCTCGGGTCGTTAACAGGGAGCTCATCAAACTCACCGAGTCACATGAGAAACTTAAAGCTTCATATTTAAAAGAGCTTGACAAGTTTCCCTCACCTCTTGCTAATAATAATGATGCTTGTGCTACTAAATCTATTTCTTGTGAAGCATCTATTTTAAAGGAGAATGTTGAGCTAAAGGCTCAACTTGCTTTGCTAACTAGCAACTATGGGAAATTAGAAGAAAGTCATGATAAGCTCTCGAGATCGCATGAGGATCTTATAGTCTCCCATGCTAGGCTAAAATTAGCTCATGAGGCCATTGTGTCAAAGGTAACATATAGTGGGCATCATGTGGACATTAGCACTATATCTACTCCAAATATTATATTTCCATGTGCTAGTCCATGTAATTCATCCTCTCACAATCATGCTATATCTCGTGATCAATTACATTTCGTGCCTTGTTGCTCTAACAATGTGGCATCTACTTCCTCTAGTACATTTGTTGAAACTAACCATGTAGAGGAAATCAAAGAGCTCAAGGCTCAAGTCACTTATTTGAAGAATGACTTGAAAAGGGGTCATCAAGGGAAGGTCGCACTCAACAAAATCTTGAGTGTGCAAAAATCCCCCAATGACAAGAGTGGGCTTGGATTCAACTCCAATGTCAAGAACAAGTCCACTATCAAGTTGAAGCACAAGGACAACAAGAAGAATGGCCAAGATCAAGTCAAGAATCCGGCCAACATTGTTTGCTTCAAGTACAAGGAAGAAGGGCACCATGTTAGATCTTTCCTATTGAAGAAAAGGCCTCCTAGTGTGAAGCAACAAGGGAAGCGGCCTCAAGCTCCACCTCAAGTCATTAATAGGCCACTTCCTAATAGGACTACTCTAGCTCTTCCTCGAGTTGTAGCTTTACCTAAGAAGAAAGATGTCAAGAGTAGAACTTGCTACATATGCCGTGAGAAGGGGCATATTTCTTCCTCATGCACTATCGGTATCTCCTCATCCAACCCTATCATTATTGATGATGCTTATTCTCTTTGTAAGGATGAGGTTGGCAATGTGTTTTCCAAATTTGTTGGTGCCCAATGTGGTGTCAAGAAAAGATCCATTTGGGTTGCCAAGCCTATTGTGACTAACTTCTTAGGACCCAACTTGGTTGGGGACCAACAAGCCAAAACTTGATCAATAGGTGTGTTTTGGAGGGAATTGGAGTCTTGGCTACATTATGAAGAATTGAGGGATCTTCATCAATTATTATTGTCAAGCCAAGCCATTTGGATTATCATGATTATATTATATTTCCAATGTTCCTCCTTGCGGTAACATATGCTTAACTCATTACATTGAAAGTTACTCGCCCCTTGTGCATGTGTTGGTTTTGTATTTTCCATGCTTTTGTACATGTTGTGCTTTCCACTTAATTATCTTGAGGTATCAAGTATATTTGTATATGATTAGGTGGCACACCATGTATGTGTGTTTCTTGTATTGAAGCCTTAATTGATTATATTTGATATCTTATTTGGATCTTGTGAGAGATTAATGGATTATCCCATTTTGGGGGAGTGTTATGCTTGGGCACAATCCTAAAATTGTGTGTACATGAGGAATACCACCTAGTACTTATATTGGATTCTTGTCTAGTCTCTATGTGGTATAATTCTCATGAGAAATTTAAGTTTTATAATGTCCATTAATTATCTCTATTTGTATCCTTTTGCCTCATGTTGTTTTTATGGTAGTATCACATTATGGGGGAGTCTTATGCTTAGTGCATATTACAATCCTAGAAAATGTGAATATTCGAGGTTCTGTCACTTAGAATTGATATTGATAATTATCTAGCGCCTATGTGACACATTGGCTCATACAAGTTCCAATTTGCATGAATGGATTTATTGATCTTATTTTGGATCTTGTATATGAGAGTGTTTCTTGGTATGTGTTTCCTCATATTTAGATATATATATCCTCATGGAAACCATTTGCTTCAAGTTACTCTATTCACTAGTGATTGTGTGACTTTTGGGAAGCTACCAAGAATCTTGTTCGAAGTATCATGATTAATTCTTATATTTTTTATATGCTTCTTGTTGTGACTATGATCTTGAGTATCCATGGTACCTACCTTGAGAAAATTGTTCCCAATATTTCTTGTCTTTGGACAATGAGTACTCAATTTATGGTAGAATTGATTGATCATATTCACTTTGGCCTTTGCTTAATATTGTCCTATCTTTGGCCAAGTAAATGTTTTGTGTGCTCCCATGTGTTCCTTGCTACTTTTGGATCCTTCTATTTTTTATTGGTATCCTCTTGTGTTTTTATTTAATATAGGTAGTAGTGATGATCTCATTTGTGTGCATTTTACATTCAAAAGGAAAATCCTGCATAATGCACAATCCATGGGGGAGCTTTCCCATATTATTTAAAACACTCATATTTATGCTTCTTTGTTTGATCCATATCGGGTCTTATGTGCTTGGAACCTCAATCTTTTTGTTTTGGTATTTTGTGCCATCATGTGAAGTTTGGGGAGTTTGGTTTCTTGTTGGAACCTTTCTCTTTTTGGGAGTTGGTTTTGTCTCATTCCTTGTTTCTTGATTTGACCATCTTAGAATGAGATAAATCCTTGAGCATTTTTATTTCTATCTATTTTTGCTCTTTTGGCCTTAGCCTAGTTCATTTATTGAACTTGTGATCTTTCATGTGTTGAATTGGTTCTTTGATACAATTTGGACACCGCTTGTCCTGTCACACTCTTGTGTGTGCCATCTCGGTTTACTTGGTGTTTTGGTTCAAATTGTATCTCATTTTTGGTTCTTGAAAGCCTTGTGTATGCATATTTACTACATATCTATATTATGGCATGCTTGCTTTCTTTGATCCAATATATAGGGGAAACTCCACTAAATCCCATCGGCTAAGTTGTGCATGAAATTCAATTTCATATCAATATGCACATATTTATGTGGAATATCTCCTATGTATTGTAGTTGTACTAACTACTTTGGACCCAATAAGTTTAGGGACCATTTTTGTACTTAAATATGTTTTAGGTACATTGGAGACATATTGGATGCTTGTCTCTCAATCTTGAAGAAGTGGTGCGTTAATGAAAATTGGAGGCATGCTATAGGATGTTTATTGATTTCATATCCTCTACATCCTAGAAATAAAACTCGGTAACAAGTATCTCTTTCTCATGCATATTTATCTTGCTTCCAACCATGTGTCGGTTGCCTTCTAAGCATGAATTCTTGTATTTATATTGTTTGTGATTCTATATCCATGGTATTAAGAGAACTCTCTATTGTATATGTGTATAAGTTTATATTAGTGCATATAATTGGGACTATACAAAATCATGCATGTGATCCATCAATCCCAAATATGTCAATCTAGCAATTTTATTGCCTATCCTTTCCTCAACTTCTCTCATGTGCAATAGTGAGATTTTGCTAATATATTGTTTCTCGTGATACTTGTTGCCTTTCTTCATATATGCCAACTTTCTCCTTTTCCCTTGGTGATAGTTGTTATATATGTAGTGTGTTGATGTTTGAAGTTCATTAATGTACAATAATATATATTTGAGCCTTTGGCCATGCTTTGAAGCAAAAATCTTATTGGTATATATTATGACTTCATTTTTGCTTTTCATATGCCTTATTGTATATCTTATTTGTGTGTGATTATTTATTTATGGGAATATGTCTTTGGGATGGTTTCCACTTAGAGACATAGAGAAGATAATTTTAGTTGATTTCTAATCCTTGGAGGCCACCTTTATAGTCCATTTGATTCTTTGGTGGCTTCCAAATTTAATTGCCTATGAGTGCTTGTTCCTCTTGTTTGCATCTTTGGGCACTCATATTTGTTCTCTCATGCCTTGTATTGTTAAATGAACTTGGATGAGTGAGGATTCCATGATTATGCACTTTGTTCCCAAATGCAATTATCATACTTGGTGCATTATCTTTGGGGAGCTCATCTAATTCATTTAATAATACTCATTTGTCTTCTTTCTCATTTATTGTGCCTTAAATATTTATGGAGGAGTTAGGATTCCACATTTGTGCATTTTTGTATTAAAATACAACGATTCTTAAGTGTGCACAAATCTTGGGGAGCTTCTCTATTTGTTATTTAAAACACTCTTTTGCTCATATCATAATATCTTGTAGTTTCCATTTGAACTCATTTGTTGTTTTCAATTGGTTTGTGGGACCTTGTAATTGCTTGCATCATTTGACTTTATTTATTTTGGCAATCTTCGGGTCCTCGATATAGTTCTACTCCCTCCCAAGTATTC
Source organism: Avena insularis (assembly GCA_023614405.1). NCBI lineage: Eukaryota > Viridiplantae > Streptophyta > Magnoliopsida > Poales > Poaceae > Avena > Avena insularis. Next base: position 362,264,954 of record CM042697.1, read on the forward strand.
ATCATTGGATATGTGCGAAGGCACACCTTTGGATGAATTATTATTATATTTGCCGTCTAGAACTTGTCACCCATTTCGGCAATCGATGCCAATGGGGGAGAAGTTTTAGAGGGTTTAAGGGAAGTTGGTTTATGCATTGAGTTTGTTCTTGTGAATTTGCCTCTCATGCTCTTGCATCTTTGTCGTTTCTTAGCATGTGGTATATATAGTGGAAACTCCACCAATGATAATGATTGGCAATATATGCAATGAAATTCGAGTTCATTACACATGCATAGATTGTGGGGGAGTTTGCTCTATACATGGTGGTGGTACCAATATCACATACTTTTGTAGTATTTGACATTGGTGTTACCATTTTATTTATTAATATTCCTTATATAAACCCTCTTAAAGGGATTGTCATCAATTACCAAAATGGGGGAGATTGAAAGAACATGTTGCGCCCCCATGTGTGGTTTTGGTAATTAATGACAATCTTTTTGGACTAATGTGTGTATTAAGTTGTACTTGTAGGATTTGTCCATTGGCATCGCTTGGAGCATGTGTTGGCTTCAAGATCGATGAAATGAGAAGAAGATGTGTTGTGCAAGCTAAAAATACACCATCTATAGAAGATCTCATGTTTGATGCTTGTCATTCTCGGTGATCATGGATCGATGATGAAGAATCAAGAAAGGCGTTCCATCTTCAGAAGGGAAAGATCGTCTACATCGAGCTCAAGTGGAATGCTCAATGTAAAGGTATAATCTTGATAGGTTTTCCCTTTCGCCGGTCTCATGTTGTGTGTGTGAGACCGGGTTTAGGATAGATAACTGTACTATCAAGAGGGGCTCTCGTATGAGTAATTCGGTCACATCGTTCGGAGAGAGCTCAAACCTTTGCATACTTGCATCATCGTATTTGGTTGTTATTTGATCTTATCTATGTGAGGATATAGAGATTGTGGTAATCTCCATAACAAGCTCTTGTTCATCAAAATCGGATCTCCCATATGTATCTTGTTGCGATTTTGATTTATGCGATTTTTCGGTTTCTCACCAAGTGAGGTATCCTACATTATTCTACTTGATACTTTCTCACTTGGTGATAACCAATATTTTTAACACAATTGGAATCGCGTCAATCGAAGCTACCAATCAAAAGTTATCGCAGTTTGAGTTTGTCCTCTATTTGGTTTAAAACAGAAAAAGAAAAGGCATTTTATTTTTCTGGGCCGATCGGTACTACCGCAGCCCAGTACCGGTTGAGCCTGAGACGCGCAGCCCATTCTCAGTCTGGCCCGGCACCTGCGTCCGGCTATACCGGTCCGGCCCGGTACTACCGCCCGGGCGGGCCGGTAGTACCGGCCGGCCCAGGATCTCCTCGCGCGACTTAGCCCAGCTAGCTAGCTCTGCTCGCTCGCCAATCGCCCGCCCCACCTCGCGCGTTGCGCTGCGACCCGGCCGTGCTGGCCCCACGCACGCATGCTCGTGTTGACCCGATCGCCGCGCTGCAGATCGTGCGCCCGCGCTCGCCCTGCCGCCAATTCCCGCATGCTTGGCCGCGTTGACCAGCTGCTAAGCGCGCTGCTGCCCGCACTGCTGCCCCACTTGCATGCGCTGCCTCTGCCTGGCTGGCTGCCACGCTGCTTGCTGGGCTTGCTGCTCGCGCTGGCGCCCCACTTGCTTTTCCTCGCGCGCGGCCGCCGTCCCCACTCGCTTGCTGGACCACGCCTGCTGCTGGGCTGCTGAGCTGCGGGCGGTAGTACCGGCCACTACCGGCCTTGACCCAAAAACGCGCCAAACGGCTAGATTTCTGGGGCCTTTATTTAAGCTTTGTCTGTTTTTAGTTTAGTTAGCACTTCTCTTATCTATTAGGCTAAATTTTGTCCACACTTGCTCTAGATCTTGAAGCTTGCCTAATCTTTTCCCTTTGATGATTCTTGTCCATATTTGAGTGGAAGAGAGAGGAGATCTAGACCCACGTTTTGACCTAACTGATTCATCTCTTTGTGAGTGTATCTTTGGGGATCTAGATTTTGGGGGATTTTGTGTCTCTCTTTGATTCCTTCTCTCTTGTTCTCCCAATAGCTTTAGTAGCTTTGTTGGAACTTGAGAGTGAGGGATTTGAACATCTTTGTGGTGTTCTTGCCATTTGCATTTGGTGCATCGGTTTGAGTTCTCCTCGGAGGATTTGGTTTGAGTTGCTCATTGGAGCTTGTCCCTCTTGGGTTCTTGGAACCCTAGACGGTTTTATGGCCTTGGTGGCATTTGTTGAGGCCTTTTGTGGCGTTTGTTGGGAGCCTCCAATTAAGTTGTGGATAAGTGCCCCAACCTTGTGAGAGGTTCTGGTTGCCACTGACAAGTGCACCGATAGTGGAAGCGTGGATCGATCCCGTTGGGGTGAGATTCACCGGAGAATAAGGGAGGCCTTTTGTGGCGTTGGTGGTTTGATACCACCCCCTCTCCAAACGAGACGTACTCCATGTTGGGAGGAACTCGGTAAAATATCGGTGGCCCCGCGTGCCTCGGTTATCTCTATACCCGAGATCTTTACTTATGCACTTTACATTGTGATAGCCTTCGTGCTTGAAGTAATATATATCTTGCTATCACTTTGTTGCTTGTATTGCTTAACATAAGTTGTTGGTGCACATAGGTGAACCTTAGTTGTTCTAGGTTGTGCTTAACAAAGTAAATACTAGTTTTATTCCGCCTTTGTTGAGCCACTCTAGGAAAAGTTTTAATCGCCTATTCACCCCCCCTCTAGGCGACTTCCGTATCCTTTCAACCTCCTTCGACCACGCCCTCCTCTGACCACCTCCGGACAACCTCCTGCCGCGACCTTCTCCACCTTCGACCACCTCCTCCACCACCTCCTACAACCTCCTACGGTGACCTCCGACCACCTCCAACACCTTCTCCGCCCACCTTCGGCCGCACCCTCCTCTGTGGTAGGTTGTGGCCACAACCTCCCGCACCTCCTTGCGGTGGTAGGCTATGGCCACGACCCCCTGCACCTCCGATGAGGCGACGACGACAGCAGCGCGATCCAGATTCACCTCCTGCTTTTTTTTAATTTGAAATTCATACCCGTGGCGCACTGTATACCCCTATCTGTGACGCACCAGGTGGTGCGCCACGCTAACATTTGTTACCCGTGACACACCACATACTGCGCTACGAGTAATTTTTACCCGCAGCGCGGGCCTAATGGAGCACCGCTAGTGCGCTATGGTGACCAAATTCGGTATGCCACAGGTAGCTGTTTTCCTAATAGTGTATACCCCATAGAAAATTGGTCTCTCTTTAAACAAATTAATGAGATTGAAAATTTCACCTATCTCTTAATTATCACCCACAATAGTAGGTCCTTGGAGAACTTAGTAATGTCTAAAGGTACTAGCGGAGCAAAAGGCGTACCGCCATCCTCGCTTTTCCATCGTCGGAGCTTAGCAAAGCTTGTCGTAGTAGAGCTTGTTTTAGTATACATGCGATAAGTTTTATTATTAAGCCAGAAAAGATCAGCGTACCAAAGCATCAACCGTCATCAATATTGATAACCATACATCAAACCAGGCTCACAGAAAACTACACAAACAAACACAAAAAACGATGGAATCCCAAGAGATCCAATTAAGAGACGTGACTCCAGCCCCCCACCCCCCCACCCCACCCCACCCCAAAGCTAGATACACCATTGGATCAAGGATAGACACATAGGTTTAGGTGCACTTATTGTCTAAAAACATATTTTAGAATATTAAAGAAATTCATAAAAAATAATTGTGTGTACATCAGACATTCTATGTTTGTACATGAAGTTTTTGCAAAGAAAAATATTTTTTGAGGCTTGTGCGAAAAGACAAATTTCAACACGAGATATTTTATTTTGCCTTACAACATACACAAAAATGTTCTTTGTCCATGAAATTTTGTGTGCATGCATATAATATCTTTATGTACGTGCAACATTTTTTTGGAATATTTAACATTTTAAAATGTATTTTTATGCATTTTTCATAAAGAGCCAAACATCACCGCCATACATCTTTTGTCTATTTTTGTATCTAATTTGCACTTATGTTATATTAATTCTAAACAATGGTAACCATGTGATATATGCGACATGATTACTTACCATCGTGCTAGAGTGGTGCTTGAAGCCAATTCCAACACTACATTCTTTTTAGTTTAATCACTTTGGCGAATAACTTGCAACTCAATAACTTGAGGATGTGCATTGCATTGGGATATTTTTTGTTTGTTTGAGTCACACATACCATCTGGTGTTCAATTAATTAATACAAGATGGAGTACTATTTAGCATATGTGTGCATGCAAAGCAGCCTCAATTATTCTTTTTTTTAACAGAGATGGGTCCCGAAGGACCCAGAAGCTGCGTTATATTCCAGCGGTGGGATTACAGATTACAGAGAGGTCCAAGGAGTAAACAAAATTACAAACATGACCTACAACTTTGCAACAAGAACCCTGAAATAAACTAAGAAGGAGCAATCGGGTCCTTCTCCACCGCACCGACGAGATCCGCTCGACGTCCGTGCCAACAACGCCACCACCAGGGACGAACCACTTGGGGCAACGCTGCTGAGAAGTGCTCGGACGGAGAGGATGAAGATCCTCCGCATTGGCATCAAGCCTGGAGGAAGAACAGTCACCGCCGTGTGACTGAGGAGGGCCGCCCTTCGGCCAGAAGAAGCAGGGGCAAGACGGCAGTTGCCATCGCGCGTCCCCTACTAAAGAACTCCGGGGAACTTCCGCATCCCAAAATCCCCGCGCCACAAATCGAGAAAAAAGCCTAGCACCGCCATCTCGCAGCCTACCACCACCAAGATGGTCAAGCAGAGAAGACAAGTGGGCCAAACCATCAAGATCTGCACCGCACCTGAGCTTATTGAGGCTGCCGCCGCCGAAACCCACTCCAAGCACCATCGTCCACCATGGACAACTACCGTCGGAGCAGGAAGGCGCAAACCCGACGCTGCTCAGGAGCACCAGGTTTCGGCAGAGAAGAGGCATCACGCCAAACGCCATATAGGCAAAATACTAGTACTTCTGTACAAGGGGAGGGGTCCCTCACCACACCACGACGCCGGCAACCGGGAGAGAAGGGAAGGGGAGGGGCCGACCGGCCCGAATCTAGAGGAGAACTAGCCGGGGGAGAGAGGATAGGAGCAGCAAAGAGAGAAGGGGGGGACCTTAAGGTTCATGTTAGCCATATTTTGTCCTGACCAGGTCCATCCACGAGTGTCCAATATTTCTCCTTCTTATGATTAGTGGCACGTATTAATTAGCTCCTACTAATGTATACCAAGTCAAACAATAGTTTGATGAACTTATCAATGCGCTTACACCAGATGATGCTTGCTTTCACCTATATAACTCAACACATTATCATATCCATCTTACAACATCATTCATCCCTTAAACCATTTCTCTCTTAGCTCTCACCTCTAATCATCTCATTATTCCAAGTCCTCTTTGATCACCCATTACAGTTTATAAGTCCCAACACCATTCTGTACTCTCTGGCTAGATTCCTCGTCTGGTCATCTGATCTAATCACTATTCAAGTCCAAAACTGTTGGATAATCCTCTTTGTTAATTACTATTAGATAGTCATCGATCATACATATATCAATGGGGACCAAAGCTCTATTCTTGATCTTCGTGGTAGCGGCGGCGGTCGGAACGGCCCATGGTGCTAGCTATACCGTTGGCGCACCGGGAGGTTCATGGGACCTCAAAACCAACTACACGCGGTGGGCCTCCGCCATCACGTTCTACGCCCGCGACGGGCTCCGATTTCAGTACTCTGTCCCGGAAGACAACGTGATTGAGGTGAGCAAGGCAGACTACGACACATGCAACATCTCTAGCCCTATTGCGACGCACAAGACCGGCAATGACGTCATCCCTCTCGTAGCCGCTGGCGCACGATACTTCATCTGCGGCATCCCCGGGCACTGCCTCGCCGGCATGAAGGTACATGTCAATATTAGGTCGAACAACATCAAGTCAAAGGTGATGCGGTGCCAGGGCAAAGGGAGCCGACAGAGATGTCGTTCCCAGCCTTCTCTAAGGTCATTGGCGACTAGCGTTGGTCCATCTGCATTGGCGTGGCTCAGTCTGGCCGCCATCGTGGTTGGTATCGTGCTCTTCTTCTAGAGTCAACAAAGGGTGACCTACATATACTGCCGCTATCTTTTTGTTTTGCTAGTGAGACGTGATCGATCAGATCCTTTGTACTACAACATATTCTTTGTTAAATGTAATTAAATTCAATATAATTGAATATCTCCTTTCTACATGTATCCAAACAGATACATCCGGGAAACAAGAGCGGATACCGTTCCTTTTTAGGTTAAAAGCAGCCATTATTTATTAAGGCAATACGCTCTCACATAAATTCCGATAAATCCTAACATGCAAGGAGGCACCCCATTGCTTAACAATCATTTAGCCGACGCCTGAGCCAGATTAAGGTATAGAGATGCGAGTGAAGACGATCAACGGTGTAGTGTATCAATATCAAGACATCAAGTCCATGCAAAATAAGGATATAAATAAATATTTTTGCAATGAAGTAATGACACCACAAGAATTTCATGCAACGTGGTAATGTTTGGCTACTTTTTTTAATAAGTTCAAGTTTAAGCACTATGTTAGGATCTGAGAATTGATATTGTAACCATTGACATGTAAAATATTAATCTTTCTCTCTATTTTTTAATTAGTGGAGAATAGTTATACTAAATTAACGAGAAATTTGATCCAATTAGTAATATTTACCATCCCTATAGACTTGTGAACGGTGATGGGTGACCTAGACCGGCATCGACGCGAATAGGCGATAGTAGATAGAACAATCTCGCATTCACTATTGATTCCATCTACATGTGCGTACCTAGGCATATGGATTTTTTTGCTTGCTAAACTTCAATGGATTTATAATTGGGATTAAATCCTATCGTATTTCCTTGAGGGGGACATAACATTGGGGGGTGTCTGACCCCTACTCGCCCCCCTTGTCTCCGCTCCTGCGCCTACCTATTGGCCTAGGCTATATGCCACACCACCATTCCTAGAAATCTTCACAAGTTTCTATAAACTCTGAGAATTTCCTCAAGGGGTTTTATTTTGTTCACACACACCCAAACTCATTAACAGTGAAGTAGTAATTAGCATGTAATTAAAGGGTTTAATTATATTAGTCCGCCCTAACCCATATCCAAACCATGTACCGTATTTCGTAGCGCCACTTGTACCTCCTTTTCGCTAGCTCCCATGCACTCGCGCGGTAGCCAATTCAGTTCCTTGCTGAGTTGTCAGTTCAGCTGCACCTGAAAATAGTTCTTACTCACAAAAGTTTATCAGTAGCAACAGTTTGTAGTAGCAACAGCAATATCAACAGTGAAACAGTAGCAATAGTAACAGTAACGGTAACAGTAGGATTCGAGTGCGGTAGGCATAGGGATGGATGGACGGGCATTGCATGGACGAGTCTAAACATGTAACTTCAAGATCTAAGGCATTGCAGATAAATAATAACAAGCATCCAAGTACTAAACAATTCTAGGGATGTTCTTCAAATATAGTCATACGTGCTCGCAATGAGAACTTGCACAACATCTTCTGTCTATCCAGCCCATGGCAGCGGGGCCTCTAGGTAACTACTGGCAATTAAGGTGCTCCTTTTAATAGAGCACCGGAGCAAAGCATTAACACTCCGTGAACACATGTGATCCTCACACCATAGCCATCCCCTCTGGTTGTCCCAATTATTTTCACTTTGGGGCCTTTGGATCCGGACAATGATATGTGTACACAACTTGCAGATGAGATCACAAACAATACTATCATAATGATTCAATAATAAGTTCAGATCTAAGATCATGGCACTCGGACCCTAATGACAAGCATTAAGCACAACAAGTTGCAACAAAGTCAAATAGCATTAATAGAGATACTAGACACTATGCCCAAACAGATCTTATTCGATTATATGATAGAACTCATCCAATCCCTACCATCCCCAAGCCTACAGCGGGGGATTACTCACTCATGGATGAGGGAAACATCGGTGGTTGATGGAGATGCGTTGGTGATGATGATGGCGATGATCCTCTCCAAATCCCCCGTCCTGGCAGGGTGCCAGAACGGAGTTTCTGGATCCGAATCTTGGTTTCTAGTGGCGACGGCGGAGCGGAACTCTTTCTGAAAAACTATCGAACCCCCCTTGTTTTTAGGTCGAAAGGCAACTTATAGGCACAGAGGGAGGCCGAGAAGGTGCCTGGGGAGGCTGCACCCCCTACAGGCGCGTCTAGTGGTGGGCCCGTGCCTAGGGTGGGTGTGGGCCCCTCAGTACTCCTCTCAGTCTTGTCTTCTGGCTCCGTGGATCTTCTGGTGAAATATAATTTTTGGCATATTTTCCAGGATTTTTCCTGATAGTTCATTATCTGCACAAAAACAAGACACCAAGGTAATTCTATTGAAAACAGCGCCAGTCCATGTTAGTTGTATCCAAATCACACAAGTTTAGAGAAGAAACAATAGCAAAGTGTTCGAGAAAGTAGATACGTTTTGGATGTATCAACTCCCCCCAAACTTAGCTTATTGCTTGTCCTCAAGCAATTCAGTTGAAAACTGAGTGCGATAAAAGAACGTTCACGAACATTTTGCTTCATATGATGTATATATTCTCAGCACAGGAGTATATGCTTAGAAAATTCATAATAAGAAGTATGCAACTAAGTCTACTCAATAGTCATTGCAAGCTATGAAGAGAAACCAACTCAATAATAATAAGTAGCATGAAACATAAACATAAGCAACATTTCAATGCTCATAATAAGGTATGATAGAGTGGTACCTCGCTTGCCTTTGTTTGAAGAGCATAATATAAATGCCAAGGCACCTCGGAAGTTCACATGAAGACTAGAAGTAAAGATATCAGGGATACAAGCATCAAAGTCATGACATAATTAACCAAGTTTTGGAACAAACACAAGAATGACAACTATGCTCTCAAGAAGGTGCTCATAGAATAAGTGGTGACTCAACAAGGTTGTGATAATGGTTTTGTGAAGGTTTGAAAGGCTTCCAAATGCTGAAAGGAAGGTACTCATTAGCTTTGAGCTCTCATTGCCCCTATCATAGGCATCTTCACGTGGTTAACGTGAAAGTGAGGTCCACTCTGTATCATATGCTTGACAGACTATAGACTGGAAATCCCAAGTCCCTTGAGTACGAGGGTCGCTCTGCATGCTACTCAACTTTGGTCACCTGAAAGTTCTTGTCATTGTAAATACATGCATATCATCGAGAACCGCCAACGGGGTACCCCTTGCACATGGTACATGAGCTTTCCCATAACCAAAATGACAAGGCAAGCAGACAATGAGCATCTCAGCAATCTTTTTATTTACCATATGCATAGTTTTTTATTGAGTATGCTTCATAAATGCTCATTATGGTGACGCTGCAAGTTTCCATCATGATTAGGCATAGCTTAGGCTAGCGGCTCAGGCGTTTCTCTAACACAATGTATAGACTCCATGAACTCACAAGCTCCCCTTTTATTTCACATCGTCGACATCCGTAAACAAAAGAGCAAGGAATCAACTGGATGAGATATCCAAAAAGTGTTGAAAGCGTTCCCCGTGACAACACGGTTCCGCTGACTCCCAGCATATAATTTGCAAGCATATAACTTTCATGGACAAGTCACAATGGTTCAGGATTATTTAGAGCAAGGAATAAAGTGTGCCATCAAGTTCGTGAGAGCTTTACTAACTAACTTCCTCAAAACAGACAAACATTTTATTTTGGAAGAAAACACGACATATAGAATATGCACTGAAGTAGCAAATGATGCTAATAGGTAGGTATGGTGGACACAACTGGTAATATTGGTTTTGGAGAGTTGGAAGCACAGGTAGAGCACATACTCAGTGCAAGTGAATGCTAGCAATAGAGAGGGAGGACAAACGAGAGAGCGATAATTGTCATAATCATGCTTGCAACAAAACAGGACTAATTATGGCATGAAAGTGATACAAGAACTCTGAGGCAAAATAAATCATCGAGGCTTACTGACTATTGATTAGTCATATGCATGCGTGAGCATGTGCCAAGTCGATTCACATGAACAGTCAGAGGAGGATACCACAATATCATACCAAAATATGAATAAAACAATGCAAGCAAACATTCATATGACATGCTACAAGCTATTAGCAAGCTAGAGCTAATCATAGACAAGCAAGAACTACTAAGCATCCATAATGACATTCACCTTACACAAACAGGCTAAGCATGCTGACAATGATGAGTATATGTAGAAAAATGAAACAAAATAGAGTTTGTTACCAGCCTCTTACCACACCTCGAGTTGTCTTAATCTTCATTATTGCCCTTCACTTGTGTGACTTGAATAGTTAACATGAAATCAAAATCCACTAAGGATGGCTGAACCCTGCAAATAACTCACAAAACCAAAGAAGAACAACAAATATTTTTGGTTTTTTCGAGTTTTTGAGAAAGAAGCAACAAGAACCAAAAAGAAAGCGAAAACAATGAATATACAAAGAAGTGACCGAACATGATATATAGATGAGTGTGATGTTGGTATACCTTCCCCCAAGCTTAGGCTTTTGGCCTAAGTGGGTCTCAATCCCATGGTGTCCAAGAGGATGAACCTCCATAGTATGTCGAGGAAGTTCCCTCATCCTGGTACGAGCTCGAGGCCTCCCCTGTGTAATACGCAGGGGGGTCGTATGATGGTGCTTCCTCCTGATAGTGCCCGTGGAAGTTAAGAGAACGTAGCTTGTCATCCATCTCCGTCTTCCAGCGTGACCAAAGTCCCTAAGAAATACTGAACAAAGTGGTTTGAGGTAGAGGGATCTCTCTCTCTCTTCCCCGTCAGTAAACATCATTCTATAAACCAAGTTCTCAAGAGTAGAGCTAGTGGTGACAAAGTGGTGCGCCTTCATGGCAGCAAGATCAAGCCTCTAAGGAGTCAAAACTGTATCATGTGGATCAACAGCAATGTTCAAGGAAGCAGCAATACGAGTATCAATAATTCCCCCATAAATGGGTCCCTTAGCAGCTAAACGACGAGCAATGAGAGAACCAAGATTATACTTATCCTCATTGTTGAGCGCAGCAGCTAAGAAGGCCAATTGATAGTTGGAAATATTACTAGTGTTCTCCCTACCAAGAACACTAGTGGAAAGATAGTAAGCAAAGTACCTGATGGCGGGAAGTTGAATATTCTTTATCTTCCCTCGCCGAGCTCTGCGGTCATCATCATTGGTTATTCCTCGGTAAAGCTCCAACAAATTAGCGGGAAGAGCTGGAATCTTCTTTGATGACCCAGCTGTACCAAGTCCCAAGGCCTTGCAAAATTTCTTCAAAGTCATAGAATGAGCCCTGCCATAAATTTTGAAAGACACAGAAGGCTTGAACATGCTGTTAGTAAAGGAGAAACTCTCCACAAATGTTTTAGTAAGCAAAGAATATTGTGTGCTCTCATCCTGCATGTAACTTGTTAGTCTAGCCCTATGAATCAAAGTCATAAAATCGTTAAGAATCCCAACAGCTTGCAAGAAATTTTGGCAAGGAAAGGTGGAGGGGTGCACATCCCCTTCATCTCCCTCGTCACCAAATAGCGGAGTGATGAGATCCTCATTGTATGAGAGTCTAGTACTAGTAGATGACCTTGGAAGCCTTGCCCTTCTAGGTGCATCACTCTCAAATATATCACCAAATGTGTGGTGGTCCATGACTTCACTTTTCTAAAATTTTAAACAACCATCAAACCAAGTGATTTCTAAGTTGATAAATGATGAGAAACTAATATAGGAACTTGCTAGAGGACTACACATGCATCAAACAAAGTTCATAAGCATAGAACAAGCATGCAAGCTCAAACAACCAGTCACCTATAGAAGAAAAATACTCAAGATACAATCTACCAATCACAAATCTAATTGGACAAGTGGAGGAGGCACATACCAAGGAACAATTCCTCCAAAAATCAGCACTTAAGATGGGCTGAACAAGGAGAACGAAAATCGCGAGCAAGAACAACAAGAACTTGAGCTTGAGCAAGTTTTCCAGTGTTTTTTTCGAGAGAGAGAAAGATGATGGCTTTGAGGAGGTAGCCTGGAGGGGCCCAGGTGGGCCAAACCCCCCAGGCGCCGCCACCTGGTAGGCCGCACCTACCACAGGTGTGGTGGGGTGGCCCCCTGGGTCACTTCAGGTGCCTCTCTGCCCCTTTTTTCGATGAAAAAATTATTTTGAATTTTCTGGGATTTTTCGGGAAACTTTATTTTTGGCCAATTTCCAGGGTATGAAAATTGATTTTCTCGCAGAAATAGTTTTTTCAGAAAAAGCAAAAGCAAACCAAAAGACAAACTACATGAGCTCTAAGAAACTCAAACAAGCAAACAACTAGCAAAACTAAAGCTAAAGCAAAGACTAGGAAGGAGAAAAGTAAAAGAAAGCAAGTATAACCCCAGTGAAAACATTATTTTGTTCATTAAAATCCTTTTGTTAACAAGGTTGATCAAGTCTTGTTACCAAAACAATCTTAAATGAAACAAAACTTTGCATTCCACAAGGTGATTATGTTACCTCATACTTGATAGCAATGGTCCCAATCATATTAGTTTCAAAATTTTCTTGTGGAATGGGACAATATATTTCTCCAACCTTGATGCTCTCAATATTTTCAATGGAATTCAGGCAATAGCTCTTAACAACCTTCTTGGGGAAATAGATAGTGTGTTGTTTGTCATTAATATTGAATGTTACTTTTCCTTGATTACAATTGATGACAGCACCTGCAGTATTAAGAAAAGGTCTCCCAAGAATAATAGACATATTATCATCTTCAACCATTTCAAGCACAACAAAATCAGTTAAAACCATGCAATTATGAGCAACTTGAACAGGAACATCCTCACATATACCAATAGGAATAGTAGTTAAATATCGGCCATTTGCAAAGATATATCAGTTGGTATCAACTTTTATAGCTGGAGTCTCTTATAGAGAGAAAAAGGCATAACACTAATTCCAGCTCCCAAATCACATAAAGCAGTTCTAACATAATTATTCTTAATGGAGCAAGGAATAGTTGGTATACCTAGATCACCAAGTTTCTTTGGAACCTTACCATTGAAGGAGTAATTAGCAAGCAATGTAGAAATCTCCTCATTAGGAATCTTCCTTTTATTAGAGACAATATCCTTCATATACTTTGAATAAGGAGGCAACTTAATAGCATCAGTCAAAGGAATTTGCAAGAATAAAGGTTTCATCCACTCACAAAACATGTTGTAGTGTTCTTCCTCCTTTGACTTGTGTTTCTTACATGGAAAAGGCATAGGTTTCTGCACCCAAGGTTCTCTCTCTTTACCATGTTTATTAGCAATAAAATCTTCCTTTGTGTACCTAGTGATCTTAGTGTGCTTCTTAGGTTCTTCCTCACCTTCCTCTTTATCAGGAAACTCATTTTTATCATTACCACTCTCAGTTTTAGCATCAGAGACCGATATACTATTAGGATCTACATTAGGTTCAAGTGGTTCCTCAACTATCTTATGTTTCTTTTTCTGTCTCTTACGAGGACTACCACTATCTTCACCTTGTTGGAAATCCTGCTCTATTCTTTTAGGGTGTCCTTCAGGGTATAAAGGATCTTGAGTAGCTATACCACTCCCAGTTCTAATTCCATAAGCATGTTTTTCTCCTGAAGCATTAACTAGCACATCCTTTTGTACCTTAGAAAGTTGATCAAGTTGAGTTTGAACCATTTGAAAGTGTTTACAAAGCATTTTAATATCATTAGAAGTTCTTTCCACAATATCTTTTAACTCATGGATAGATCTAGAGTTTTCCAATAAATGATTCTGAACTTGTTTATTAAAATACCCTTGCTTAACAATAAAAGTGTCAAGTTCCTCTAAACATTGATCAGGAGGCTTACCATAAGGAATATCACCTTCATCAAAGTGGAGTGAGTGTACCTCAATAGTAGATGAGTGGGGAATTGGCTTACACAATTCTTCTATAGGAGGTAGATTCTTCACATCTTCAGCTCTAATACCTTTCTCCTTTAGACACTTCTTAGCTTCCTTCATCACTTGATCATTTAGTGCAATAACTCTCCTCTTCTTTGTCGTTGGTGTTGGAACTGGTTCAGGCATAACTGATTCAGGAGTAATAGGCTCAGGTGCATTCAGCTCAGTTGAATTCCAATCATCATAATTCTTGCTTATCTTAGCCATTAATTCTTCAGCATCTGTAGGAGTTCTTTTCCTGAAAACACAATCAACAAAACTATCTAGGTATGTCCTAGAATCATCAGTTAGTCCATTATAATAAATATCAAGAAGTTCATTCTTAGGTAATGGACATCCATGATGTGAATGAATCAAGGCAAAGAACCTTGTCCATGACTCAGGCAATTTCTCTTCTTCTCACTATTTAAAATAAAAAATTCTCTTCATAGCAGCATGTCTAGCACAGGGAGGAAAATATTTCTGCAAGAAAGAAGCAATCAAGCAATCAGGGCTATCAATGGAACCAAGAGGTAATGTATTAAACCAAGCCCTAGCTTCTCTTTTTAGTGAAAAAGGGAAGATCTTAGTAACAAAGTATTTGTGCATCTTAAAATCATCAGAGAACAAAGCACTCATAGTAGAAAGCTCATTCATATGAGCCACATCACTCTCATTTTCAGTCCCACAAAAAGGTTCTTTCTCAACAATATGTAAATAAGACAAATCAAGAGAGAAATCATAGTCTTCATCTTTAATATCTATGGGAGAAGTGGCAAACTTAGGATCAGAGGAAATCTTAGGCATAATAGTATGTCTAGCAAGGAGACTCTTAATAGCACTAGTACCATGTGTGTTTCGGCACTCTTAAACAAAATCATCAGTGAACTTAATGTAACCATCATTAATATCATAACTCTCACTAGCCTCAGGTGAGCTAATAGGTGTAACCGTGTCTTCACTAGGAGTTTCGGTATTTCCTAGACTAGCCATAGTAGCATCTAGGAAAGGACCTAATGAACCACTCGCATCAAGCACAGTAGAAGAAACATCATGAGCATCAAAAGCAGTTTCAGACTCAGCAGTAGTAGCAGTGTGTGTAGCATGTGTATGTGCTGGTGGTGTGACAAGCTTACTTATAATGTGAATGAATCAAGAGCAGCAGAGGTGTTTAGGACTGTACCTCTTCTTGTAGTGGATGGTAAAATAGGGAACTTTCCATCACGAGACTTCCCCATGATGAAAGGAATAGCAGTGAACAATAGTAGATCCAAGTGAACTTACAAATAAAGCTATGCTCCCCGAAAACGGCGCTAGAAAATAGTCTTGATGACCCACAAGTATAGGGGATCGCAACAGTCTTCGTGGGTAGTATTACCAAATTTATTGATTCGACACAAGGGGAGCCAAAGAATACTTGCAAGCCTTAACAGTTGAGTTGTCAGTTCAGCTGCACCTGGAAATAGTTCTTGCTCATAGAAGTTTATCAGTAGCAACAGTTTGTAGTAGCAATAGCAAAGCAACAACAACATCAACAGCAACAATGAAACAGTAGCAATAGTAACAGTAACGGTAACAGTAGGATTCGAGTGCGGTAGGCATAGGGATGGATGGACGGGCATTGCATGGACGAGTCGAAACATGTAACTTCAAGATCTAGGGCATTGCAGATAAATAATAACAAGCATCCAAGTACTAAACAATCCTAGGCATGTGCTCCAAATATAGTCATACGTGCTCGCAATGAGAACTTGCACAACATCTTCTGTCCAACCAACCCATGGCAGCGGGGCCTCTAGGGAACTACTAGTAATTAAGGTGCTACTTTTAATAGAGCACCGGAGCAAAGCATTAACACTCCGTGAACACATGTGATCCTTGATGGCGCCCACCACTTGTCGTGGGACGCTTCGTTGGAAACCCCAAGAGCAAGGTATGAAGGAGCACAACAGCAAGTTTCTCTTAGTAAGAAACCGAGGTTATCGAACCAGTAGGAGGAAGGAAACGTCACACATGTGTTGCTAGCAACGCAGAGACCTGCACAACACAAACTCAAGACTTTGCCCCAACAAATCAGTGAGCTTGTAAAGCTCACCGGTTAGCTGTAACAAAGGATTAAATGTATGATGTGGAAGGTAATGGTTTGTAGCAAATAAACAAGTAACAGTGGAAGATGTATCAATGGTAAATATTGGACCGGGGTCCATAATTCACTAGAGGTGCTCTCCTTAGATAAACAACATGGCATGAAGGGTAAACAAATTACAGAGTGCAATTGACAGGAACTGAGCAAGGCATAACAATGCAATTACTAGCCAGAAATATCCTATGAAGCTGATTGGGCAATACAACAATATACATAGACCGTCATACAACTTCAGGTTGTCATCCAAACTCCCTCCAGTATTAAGTTGCAAGCAACAGACAACTGCTTTAAGCAAAGTGTGTAAGGTAAACAGTCCACATGTTTCATGAACAAGAGACAGTTGTTTTCTCCCTAGTAGCAACAACACAACTACAACCAAAGAGATTTTTGTCAATTCCCTTGGAAACTAGAGGCATGAACCCACTATCGAGAATAAATACCCCCTCTTGGAGTCACTAGCAACTACTTGGCCAAGATAACCACTAGCAACGGAGACCATGCAAGATCACAAACAACACATACATGATAGAATCATAAAGATAAAACCATTAATCAAACCAACATAATAATCCCAATATCCATCGGATCCCCGCAAACACAACATGCATGATTACAAATACATTCGATCTTGATCATGAACGGAGCTCACAAGTGTAGGGTTCGCAGCATAGAAAACAAAAAATTTCCTACGATGGGAACTATGTACCAAGATCTATCTACTAGATACAAACAACGGGCGGATGTATATCCGTAGAGAACATACCCTTGAAGACCGACAAAGCTTAACGAGTTCAACTCGTGGTTGATGTAGACGATCTCTTGCCGATCTCAAGATCGAGAGGAAGTCCTAGCGCCGCAAATCAGCAGCGCATCCATGCTCGCACACACGTTCGAGGCACCGAGCAACCTCCGCCTCCTCGCTCCAGCGATGCAGCGGAAGCACAACTCTTTCTTGCCGAATAGCCACCGGGAACATGTATCTCGCTAGTCCGAGACCATGGGGGATAAATTCTAGAGGGGATGAGAGATCCTTCACGAGGAGGTGTGAGAGACAAGTGAGGAGGGGGGCTCCTTTTATAGGAGGAGGGGGGCACCCAAGGGGTTGGCCGCCGGCCATGGGGGCTGCCCCCTCCCCTCCTTCATTCATGTGGGTGGACACTCCACTCACAAAATGCCCTTTAAATTCCCTCCACTCAAAAGTCCACTCAAATTCCCATTAAATTTCCACCAAATTTAATGCAAACTCTCATTAAATAAAACTCTTTTATTTTATTCAGAATTTTGTCAATTACTTTAATTACAAACATTCACAAATAACCCCTTGCTAGAATTCCATTTCACATGCATAACCACTTTATGCAATTTCACCCGAAAACCTGTTTCGGTATCTAGTGAAATAAATTCCTGCGCTTGTTCATTCTTTCGGCATGAAAATTTTGCTCCAATTGGATGTCGGTGTCTCTTAAGTGTGTCACCCTATGGTTCGTGAATAATGCGGACATGATCGAGACCCCTCTCGGATCAATAATCAGATGCGGGATCTGGAGACCCATACTGACTCCCACACATTCAACGATGACTTTCTTGTGATCGTCGGAACCTTTTTACGCTAGTATCTTAATCCTTTTGTTTCATGATATATTACATGTCCGAGATTCGATCATCGGTATCTCCATACCTAGTTTGATCTCGTTACCGACATGCACTCTTTTCTCGTTCCCGTGATATAACATTCTAGTGATCAAATCACTTGCTTGCAAGCTAACCAATGTGATATCACTGAGATGGCCCAGAGTGTATCTATCCGTCATCGGGATGAACAAATTCCACTCTCGATCCATAAGCCTCAACATAACACTTTATTAGTTCTGAATCCATCTTTATAATCACCCTGTTACGGTGTGACGTTTGATGTTATCAAGAAACTCTTCCGGTGTTAGTGATTGACATGATCTCATGGTCTAAGGATTAGGATCATTTCGTAAGTTGTTATAGCAATATAAACTCAATGACTTTGATCGTAATGCTATACTTCGGATGAATGTTCATCACACCATTACACTAATGTTGTGATCCCGTTATTAACAACATCCAATGTCCATGATCAGGAAACCTTGACCATCTTGTTAATCAATGAGCTAGTTTATGAGAGAGGCATAACTAGGAACTTTCTGTTTGTTTATTAAACACACAGGTATTAATGTTTCCGTATTAATAGAATTATAGCATGCAAAATAAACATCTATCATATACTTGGAATACACATAATAAGCACTTTATTATTGCCTCTCAGGGCATATTCCCTTCCGTCTCCCACTTGCATTAGAGACAATAATCTAGTTACATAGTGATAAATCTAACACCCATTGAGTTCTGGTGTTGATCATGTTTTTCTCTAGGGAGAGTTTTAGTCAACGGATCTGCTACATTGAGATCCGTATCTACTTTACAAATCTTTATATCTCCATCCTTGACATGCTCGCGTATGGAGTGAAACCGGCGCTTAATATGCTTGGAATGCTTGTGAGACCTTGGTTGTTTGGCATTGGCAATGGCACCATTGTTGTCACAATAGATCACCATTGGGTCCAACGCGTTTGCAACCACTCCTAGTTCGGATATGAACTCCTTCATCCAAACTGCTTCCTAAGCCGCTTCTGAAGCAGCAACATATTCGGCCTCCGTTGTTGATCCCGCTACCACAGGTTGTTTGGAGCTCCTCCAACTAACCGCTCCGCCATTCATGAGAAATACGTATCCGGATTGAGACTTAGAGTCATCCGGATCAGTGTCAAAGCTAGCGTCAACATAACACTTAGCGACGAGCTCTTCTTCACCTCCGTATAGAAGAAACATATCCTTAGTTCTTCGTAAGTACTTAAGGATATTCTTGACCGCTATTCAGTGTTCCGAACCTGGATGCGATTGGTACCTACTAGTCAAACTAATAGCATGTGCCACATCCGGTCTTGTACATAGCATGGCGTACATTATAGAGCCTATGGCTGAAGCATAGGGGACTTTGTCCATTATCTCTCTTTCTTCCGCCGAAGCCGGACTTTGAGTCTTACTCAATGTCTTGCCTTGCAACATAGGTAAGAACCCCTTCTTACTTCCATCCATTTTAAACTTCTTTAAAATCTTATCAAGGTATGTACTTTGCGATAGCCCTATTAGGTGCCTAGATCTATCTCTATAGATCTTTATGCCTAATATGTATGTCGCTTCACCTAGGTCCTTCATTGAAAATTTGCTGTTTAGATAACTTTTAACACTGTTTAAAAGATCTATATCATTTCCGATCAATAATATGTCATCCACATATAATATCAGAAATGCCACATTGCTCCCACTCACTTTCTTGTAAATACAAGCTTCTCCATAAGTTTGGACAAATCCAAACTCTTTGATCACCTCATCAAAGCGGAGATTCCAACTTCGTGATGCTTGCTTCAATCCATAGATGGATCGCTGAAGCTTGCACACCTTGTTAGCATCCTTAGGATCGAAAAAGCCCTTTGGTTGTATCATATACAACTCTTCTTCAATATTACCATTGAGATACGCGGTTTTGACATCCATCTGCCATATCTCATAATCGAAATATGCAGCAATTGCTAACATAATCCTAACTGACTTCAGCATCGCTACGGGAGAGAATGTCTCATCGTAGTCATGAATTTGTCGAAACCCCTTTGCGACAAGTTGAGCTTTATAGACGGTCACATTACCATCAGCATCAGTTTTCCTTTTGAAAATCCATTTGTTCTCCATGGCCTTTCGATCGTGAGGTAAGTCCACCAAGTTCCAAACTTGATTTTCATACATGGATTCCATCTCGGATTTCATGGCTTCTAACCATTTGTTGGAATCCGGGATCATCATCGCTTCTTCATACGTCGCAGGGTCATCATTTTCATCAACCATGAAATTCATGACAGGATTTCCGTACAGCTCGGGAGCTGCACGCGTCCTGCTTGACTTGCGAGGTTTGGTAGTACTCTCTTTAGGAGTTTCATGATCATTATCATTAGTTCCCTCTTCAACAGGTGGAGCCAACTCCGGAACAACTTCCGGCGCTGCGCTACTCTCCATACTTTGAAGTGATGGTTCAATAACCTCTTCGAGTTCTACCTTCCGACTACTCACACCTTTCGCGAGAAACTCTTTCTCTAGAAAGGATCCATTCTTGGCAACAAAAACTTTGCCCTCGGATCTGTGATAGAAGGAATACCCAATAGTTTCCTTAGGGTGTCCTATGAAGAAGGATTTTTACGCTTTGGGTTCGAGTTTATCCGGTTGAAGTTTCTTCACATAAACATCGCATCCCCAAACTTTAAGAAAAGACAGCTTAGGTTTGTTTCCAAACCACAATTCATACGGCATCTTTTCAACGGATTTTGATGGTGCCCGTTTTAAAGTGAATGCATGAGTTTCTAGTGCATAACCCCAAAATGACAACGGCAAGTCCGTCAGAGACATCATAGATTGAACCATATCTAATAAAGTACGATTACGACGTTCCGACACACCATTTTGCTGTGGTGTTCCGGCAGGCGTGAGTTGTGAAACAATTCCACACTCTTTCATGTGAGTGCTAAACTCGTAACTTAGATACTCACCTCCACGGTCGGACCGTAGAAATTTGATCTTTATATTACGATGATTTTCCACTTCATTCTGAAATTCCTTGAACTTTTCAAAGGTTTCAGACTTGTGTTTCATCAAGTAGATATAACCGTATCTACTCAAATCATCCGTGAAAGTAACAAAATAATGATATCCACCTCGCGCCGACACACTCGTTGGACCACATACATTAGAATGTATGATTTCCAATAAATCTGTCGCCCGTTCCATTGAACCGGAAAACGACGTTCTAGTCATCTTGCCCATAAGGCATGGCTCACATGTATCAAATGATTCAAAATCAAGTGATTCCAAAAGTCCATCCGAATGGAGCTTCTTCATGTGTTTAACGCCAATATGACCTAGACGGCAGTGCCACATATATGCGGATATATCATCATTAAGTTTAATCCTTTTAGCATAAACATTATGAATATGTGTAACAGTATCATCGAGATCTAATAGAAATAAACCATTCATCATCGGTGCATGACCATAAAAGATTTCATTCATATAAATGGAACAACCATTGTTCTCGGATTTAAATGAATAACCACTTCGCATCAAACACGATCCAGATACAATGTTCATGCTCAGTGCAGGCACCAGATAACAATTATTCAAGTTTATAACTAATCCCGACGGCAAGTGGAGAGGCAGCGTTCCGACGGCGATCACATCAACGCTTGATCCATTGCCGACATGCATCTTGACCTCACCCCTTGCTAGCGGTCTCTTGTTCCGCATCCCCTGATTCGAGTTACAAATATTAGCAACTGAACCGGTATCAAATACCCAGGTGCTACTGCGAGCACTAGTCAAGTACACATCAATAACATGTATATCATATATACCTTTGTTTGCCTTGCCGGCCTTCTTGTCTGCCAGATACTTGGGGCAGTTGCGCTTTCAGTGGCCAGTCCCCTTATAGTAGCACTCGGTATCAGACTTAGGTCCAACTCGGGGTTTCTTTTCAGGCACGGAAACAGGCTTGCCGCCCTTACTTCCCTTCCGTTTTCCCTTCTTGTCTTTCTTGAAACCAGTGTTCCTATTGATCATCAACACTTGATGTTCCTTTTTGATCTCCACTTCTGCAGTTTTAAGCATTGACAGAAGCTCGGGGAGAGACTTCTTCATGCCTTGCATATTATAGTTCATCACGAAGCTCTTATAGCTAGGTGGCAGAGACTGCATAACACAATGGATGCCTAAGTCAATGGGAATCTTTATTCCCAAGGACACAAGCTTATCGGCGTAACCCGACATCTTGAGTACATGCTCACTAACGGAGTTGTGCTCTTCCATCATGCAGCTAAAGAACTTTTCTGAAGCGTTGTAGCTCTCTACAGCAGCATGTTTGTCGAAAATCATTTTCAACTCACCCATTGTATCAAATGCATTGCCGTTTTCGAAACGCTTTCGAAGTTCCGGCTCTAGCACATACAATATGCCGCAATGAACTAAGTTGTGGTCCTCCTGACGAGTCTGATAGACATTCTTCTCCTCGTCAGGGGCATCCTCAAAAGGTGGGGGGCCTAGTGGAGCTTCTAGCACGTATTGCTTTTGTGCAGCAGAGAGGAGAATCCTCAAATTCATGGCCCATTCGGTAAAGTTTCTACCGTTCGTTGCTAGTTTCTCTTTCTCCATGAACACATTGAAATTAAAAGCAGGTGGTGCCATCTACAACAGAATTTGTAAAGTTTAGACTAAGTGTATGATAGACTGAGTTCAACTAATCCATATTACGAATGAACTCCCACTCAAAAACGACATCCCTCGTGCCTTTTTGGTGATTACATGAACCAAATCCACTATACCAAGTCCGATCATCACGTGAGTCGGTATAGCTTCAAAAGCGAGCATCAAATGGGCATCATATCAACTATATGACTCATGCTTAACCTTCCGGTCCGTGTTCAGAGGCCATGTCTGTACATGCTAGGCTCACCAAGTTAGAACCTTAGTATTCGCGTGTGTAACTGTTTTACACCCGAAATATGGTCGTGGATCCAAGAACACCAGATCATCACATGATGTCTTAGAGCGACGAAGACATAATCGGTGCATACTAAAGGAAGAACACATTCTTATCTTGATATTTAAAAGAGGGATCATCTTATTATGCTAACAAAGCGCTAAACAAGCAATATAAGATGCTATCAAACATCACATGTTTATTAATGAAATGATATGGTTCCCGCAGATGATCTCTATCATGTGCATCGTGGTATGATCACTATCATACCTATATGTGTAAATCCAAGGTCTATGGAGTTTACACGCTATGTGTGTTGTAAGAGTATCATCTCATACTTCTACTTACAACACTACCATATCATAACACTAGCCCAGCAACAATCTAAACTAGACGCCTCTAATTTATCCATTGCAAGTTTTACGTGGCTTAGGGCTTTCGAGATAGAACCGTTCTTACCTACGAACATGAACCACAACGAGGATAATCAAATTGTTGACAACTCGCTTGCAAAATAGATATTGACTATAGTAGGAGAGACAGACACCCGCTAGCCACTTATGCAAACTAGTTGCATGTCAAGCGTGGAACAGGTCTCATGTGCGAGGACATGTAAAGTTTGTCCGGGCCGCTTCATCCCACTATGCCACAAATATCCAAAATTACAAAAAAGGAGCAACAACATGATCATCATCGCCCACATACTCATATGTGTACTACCCGTGTAAAGCATCTACGCATAGATCCGGCTCTGATACCACTGTAGGGTTCGCAGCATAGAAAACAAAAATTTTCCTACGATGGGAACTATGTACCAAGATCTATCTACTAGATACAAACAACGGGCGGATGTATATCCATAGAGAACATACCCTTGAAGACCGACAAAGCTTAACGAGTTCAACTCGTGGTTGATGTAGACGATCTCTTGCCGATCTCAAGATCGAGAGGAAGTCCTAGCGCCGCAAATCAGCAGCGCATCCGTGCTCGCACACACGTTCGAGGCACCGAGCAACCTCCGCCTCCTCGCTCCAGCGATGCAGCGGAAGCACAACTCTTTCTTGCCGAATAGCCACAAGGAAAATGTATCTCGCTAGTCCGAGACCATGGGGATAAAGTCTAGCGGGGGAGAGAGATCCTTCACGAGGAGGTGTGAGAGACAAGTGAGGAGGGGGGCTCCTTTTATAGGAGGAGGGGGGCACCCAAGGGGGTGGCCGCCGGCCATGGGGGCTGCCCCCTCCCCTCCTTCATTCATGTGGGTGGACACTCCACTCACAAAATGCCCTTTAAATTCCCTCCACTCAAAAGTCCACTCAAATTCCCATTAAATTTCCACCAAATTTAATGCAAACTCTCATTAAATAAAACTCTTTTATTTTATTCAGAATTTTTCAATTACTTTAATGACAAACATTCACAAATAACCCCTTGCTAGAATTCCATTTCACATGCATAACCACTTTATGCAATTTCACCCGAAAACCTGTTTCGGTATCTAGTGAAATAAATTCCTGCGCTTGTTCATTCTTTCGGCATGAAACTTTTGCTCCAATTGGATGTCGGTGTCTCTTAAGTGTGTCACCCTACGGTTCATGAATAATGCGGACATGATCGAGACCCCTCTCGGATCAATAATCAGAAGCGGGATCTGAGACCCATACTGACTCCCACACATTCAACGATGACTTTCTTGTGATCGTCGGAACCTTTTTACGCTAGTATCTTAATCCTTTTGTTTCACGATATATTACATGTCCGAGATTCGATCATCGGTATCTCCATACCTAGTTTGATCTTGTTACCGACATGCACTCTTTTCTCGTTCCCGTGATATAACATTCTAGTGATCAAATCACTTGCTTGCAAGCTAACCAATGTGATATCACCGAGAGGGCCCAGAGTATATCTATCCGTCATCGGGATGAACAAATTCCACTCTCGATCCATGAGCCTCAACATAACACTTTATTAGTTCTGAATCCATCTTTATAATCATCCTGTTACGGTGTGACGTTTGATGTTATCAAGAAACTCTTCCGGTGTTAGTGATTGACATGATCTCATGGTCTAAGGATTAGGATCACTTCGTAAGTTGTTATAGCAATATAAACTCAATGACTTTGATCGTAATGCTATACTTCGGATGAATGTTCATCACACCATTACACTAATGTTGTGATCCCGTTATTAACAACATCCAATGTCCATGATCAGGAAACCTTGATCATCTTGTTAATCAACGAGCTAGTTTATGAGAGAGGCATAACTAGGAACTTTATGTTTGTTTATTAAACACACATGTATTAATGTTTCCGTATTAATAGAATTATAGCATGCAAAATAAACATCTATCATATACTTGGAATACACATAATAAACACTTTATTATTGCCTCTCAGGGCATATTCCCTTCAACAAGATCTATACATGAAAGCACAAAGGAGGAGATACAACCATCTAGCTACTACATGGACCCATAGTCCAAGGTGGAACTACTCACGAATCATACCAGAGAAAAGGCCTCCGGGATGATCTCCCCTCCGGCAGAGTGTCGGGAAGAACTTCAGATCCCCCGATCTAGGGACGATGGTGGCGGCGGCTACATATGGTTTCGTGGATTTCTGATCGGGTACTCAGGGTTTCTGCATCGGGGGCTTCTTATAGGCGAAGGGGCGAGACCGGGAGGCGGCCAGGGCCGCCAAACCCTAGCCAGGCACGGGCCCACCTACCCCCGCGCCTGGGGTTGGTCTGGCCCCCCTGGCAGGCCCCCCCGTCTCTCCTTTGGACTTATTGTTCCCCATGGAAATTAATTGACTTTGACGTTTGTCCTGTCCAATTTCGAGAATATTTCTTTACTAACTTTTCTGAAACCAAAAACAGCAAAAAACAGGCATCTGGCACTGTTGCAACTAGTTAATAGGTTAGTACCAGAAAACATGTAAAAAGCACCTCAAAGTGTGGAAAAGTAAAGCAAAGTAGATACTAAACAAGCATGGAACATCAAAAATTATAGATACGTTTCCAACGTATCAGCATCCCCAAGCTTAACTCCTGCTCGTCCTCGAGTAGGTAAGTGATAAACAGAATAATTTTTTAGGTGACAGGCACCCTCACAATAAATATCCAACCATTTGCAAACATTGAAAGCTGGGATCAAAGAACTCTAAACATGTGCATGAAAGATGGAGTTCAAACAATAGGACATAGTAATTATGCTTGCAACATGACAAGCTACAAACAAAGATCATGAATAACATGCATTGAAAAACGTTTATTTGTTTCACATGGAGAAAATATAGCATAGTGGTAATCATCTTGTCCCTCATAGAGTAGCAATATAATGCATAGGACACCTGCAAAGTTCACAAGGGTGACTAGAAACAAGTAGCACAAGAATAAGTAATAACACAATATCAATTAATAAGATTTGGAACATTGCACACAGAATGACAACTATGCTCTCTTAATGGTGCCTAAAGGTAGAAGGTGGAGACTCGATAATGGTGGAAGAAAGACCTTTTTGTAAAGGAAGCAGGGATTACAAGTGTCAAAAAGAGCTTCCAAAAATTATGGTACTTGTTAGCTTTCAGCCCTCATTGCCCCTATCATAAGCATCTTGAAGTGGTTAAGGTTAAAGTGGCAAAGCTGGAGTATATTCTTGACGAAGTATAAGTTTGCAATATCATGCCCCTTGAATACGAGGGCCACACCTCATGCATACTCAACTTTGGGTCCAGGTAAGTTCTTGTCACTGTAAGTATTTGCATATCATTGAGAACCGCCAACGGGGTACCCCTTGCACATGGTACATGAGCTTTCCCATAACTAAAATGACAAGGCAAGCAGACAATGAGCATCTCAGCAATTCTTCTTATGTACCATGGGAATATGGTGCTTTTTTCTCTCTTTCCTCTTTTCTCAATGTGTCTCTTTTTTTCTTAAGAAGAATGCTTCATAGATGTCACTATGGTGATGCTGCAAGTTTCCACCATGATTAGGCATGGCTTAGGCTAGCTGCCCAGACGTTTCTCTAACATAGGATACAAACTCCATGGACTTACAAGTTCCCTCTTTATTTCACACCGGTGACATCCATAGACAAAAGAACATGATATCAACTGAGTACAACAAGGTACAAGTGCAATGTTGAAAACGTTCCCCGTGACAGCACGGTTCTGCTAATTCCAAATTATAAGTGCAAGCATATACAACAAATTTGTCACAATGGTTAAAGTTTATTAGGGGCAAAGAATAAAGTGTGCCATCAAATTCGTGAGGGCTTTAATCACTAAGTTTTCACATAACAAAATAGTTTTTAATTGGAAGATAGATGAAAACAAGAATATACTTGGAATGGTGTAACACACCATGCATAGGAATTTATAGTGGACACTTTGGAATAACTTGGTTTCTTGGGAGTTGGAAGCATGAGTAGAACTTACTCATACAAGTGGAGGCTAGCAAATGACTAGGAGTAACCAACTAAGAGAGCAATAATGGCCATAATTATGCAATGCAACAAAGCAAACTAATCAAAGCAAAGCGTGGTACTACAAGTCAAGGACTAAATGATCATAGAGGCTAATGGTGACTTGTCATAGTCATAACATGGCGTGAGCATGTGCCAAGTCAACCCAAGCAAAACATCAAAGGAGAATACCACAATACTATGCTTTTGTATGCTAAAACAACGCATAATTTCTTCAAGGCACACTAAGCAATCCTAATTGTTTGCAACAAGACATGCTACAGCAATAATCACTAAGCATAATGCTAAAACAACACCTAGCATGTCATGCTAAATTCTAAGTCACAGTCAATGCAAGCTCCTCTTGCACTTACAAGCAAGAACTTACTACTCCTTTCCAAACACCAAGCAAACATATTTGCAAAACAACACAGCAAGAATGAGGGTCCAAAATACTTTATTCAAGCAAACTAAACAAACTAAGAAAAGCAAACAAAAACTAAGACGCTACAAGAACAACACAACTGTGCGTGAAACAGTAAAAACGAAGTGTCTAGACAGACCTGAGCTTTTTATTGATGAAGAAGGGGATTCCTTGGGCATCCCCAAGCTTTGACGCTTGTACCTCTTGGATATTTCTTGGGGTGACACCATGGTGGCATCCCCAATCTTGAGATTTTGTCCATTCTTCATCTCATTGCATCATTCTCTCTCTACACCTGAAAATTTTCCTTCATACAAAACTTCACACAATCTTCATTACCAACATTAGCTTATTCAAAAGATATTAGACCACTGGCAAAGCTTTGGAACAGTAAGGCTTTTCACTAAAAACACAAGCTACTATAGTAACTCCTTCAAAGAAACTCAATTTACCTGAAGAGAGCTCAAAAAGGAATCAATAAGAAGCAAATGCAAATAATGGTAGAAATCTGTCAAAACAGACCAGCAGGTAAAAACGATTTTTTTCGAATATCTTATATTGATCAAATCAAAAATTGGTGAACCAACGAATGTTAGCTGACATAATTGGGGATTTATATGTAAATTTTGAGCTCAATCCGAGTTACAGAGCCTCCTCACGAATGTTTTTGGTGGAGGATAGAAATCTGTTTTCGGGACAGCAACTCCCCAAATCTTAGTTCCCTCTCATTAGAGGTCATTCTTGGCACAAAAAGCAAACAAAAAGGATAAGGAGAGGTCATTACTGAAGTAATAACTTCCAAGACTCAAGGAAACTCTTGGGTTATCTCTCAACAGGTACTTTTCTTTAACGCCTTTAAGTTAGGCACAAGAAGCAATAAGAATCAAGTATTTTCAAATGAGGAAGCATTAACATCAAATCTTGCTTTCAAAGGAGGAGCAAAAAGCAACTTCTCTCTCCTCATAGGGAAGTGTTCAATACCTTTCTTGAATGGAAAATGATATTTAATGGTGCGTTCTTTCATATCAATGATGGCACCAACTGTTCTAAGAAAAGGTCTTCCCAAAGTAATAGGACAAGAAGCATTGTATTCAACATCCAAAACATAGAAATCAATAGGGACATAAGAATTGTTAACCATAATGAGAACATCATTAATACTACCCATGAGTTTCTTCTTAGCATTATCATTGAGTGGGACATCAAAATAACAATCTTCCAAAGGTGGCAAATCAAGAATTTCATAAATCTTCCTAGGAGTAATAGAGACACTAGAACCAAGATCACATAAAGCTTTGAGATCAAAGTCATTCACTTGCATATTAATAATGGGTTCCAAACTATCTTCTACTTTCCTAGGAATAGAAGCTTTGTGTTTTAGCTTCTCTTCTTTAATTTAACAAGAGCATCTGTAATATGTTTGGTAAAGGCACAGCATCAGGACTTCTAAAGCTTTTGCAAGAACATAATCACTTCAAAAATATTGCAACCATCAATATAGTTTGAGCTTCAGACAAAGAGGATATATTTTTCTTAACAGTTAAGAGCTTTTCCTCTATAGTCTTATTGAAAGTGGTTTGTTTACTAATAAAGTCCTTGAGCATGACTTCAAGTTCGGAGGGGGCACTTCTAGCATTATTGTAAGAACTTCCAAAGAATTGCCATTATTAGGATGATAAGGCATATAATTGTTGTTGCTACCAAAATTATTCCTATAGGCATTGTTGTTGAAATTGTTGTTTCTAATGAAGTTCACATCAACTTGCTCTTCTTGAGCAACCAAAGAGGATAAGGGAACACTATTAGGATCTAGAGGAGCTTTCCCATTAACAAGAATAGCCATAATAACATCAATCTTTTCACTCAAAGAGGAAGTTTCCTCAACAGAATTTACCTTCTTACCATGTGGAGCTCTCTCAACATGCCATTCAGAGTAGTTAACCATCATATGATCAAGGAGCCTTGTTGCAGCTCCCAAGGTGAGTCCCATAAAAGTACCTCCAGCAGCAGAATCCAACAGGTTTCTCGAGGAGAAGTTCAAACCTGCATAAAAAGTTTGGATAATCATCCAAGCAGTGAGTCCATGAGTAGGACAATTTTTAACCAAAGATTTCATTCTTTCCCAAGCAGGAGCAACATGTTCACTATTAATTTGTTTAAATTTCATAATGTCACTTCTCATAGCAATAATCTTAGCAGGAGGATAGTACTTTCCAATAAAAGCGTCTTTGCACTTAGTCCAAGAATCAATACTATTTTTAGGCAAAGATGCAACCATTCTTTAGCTTTTCCCCTCAAGGAGAAAGGAAAAAGCCTGAGCTTAATAATATCTCCATCTACATCCCTATAACTAAATCTACAAAAGAAATAGGAAATAGAAAAATAATAAACCAATAAAGAAAAAAAACAAAACCAAACCAACCTACCCGCAGTGGCCCAGCCAGCCTACCTACCAAATCCCCTACCTGCCGCCTACCACGCGCGCGTGCAGCGCAAGCTAGCAGCCGCAGTGCCCAGCAGCGGCCTAGGGAGATACATCGTTGCGGCCCACCTGGAGTACCCCTTCTCCCCTCTTTTTTTCCTCTCCCGGTCGCTGACACCAGGGTCCCACCCCGCTGTCTCCCTCCTCGCGACGAAGCACGCCCCGCAAGTTCTTCTCGATCCCGAGCATGGTTTCCGCTTGATCTGTTCGGATTTCTGCCCCCTCTCGCACCCGAGAACCCTCTATTTAAATCCCCCATGTCCCCTCGTGGCAGTTTTTTGCAAAAAATCTACCCTAGCGCCGCCCCGGTGCTCGCCCGATCTCGCTGCCATCTGCCGCCACCGAAGCTCCCAGATCGAGCTCGATACAGGAGGGTACTGAGCACCCCGCCACCTCTTTCTCCCTGTGTCCTCTTCCCCGTACTCAAATCCGTCGCCTCACACCGTTTTCCCCATCGCAGGACCACGGGAGAAGCTGCTATTGCTTGTCGAAGCACCGCCAGAATCGAGGACGTCCAACCGCGCCCCGCCATTGTTCCAGGAAGCGAGCGGTGACGTAGATCACGCCTGCGAACTCCCCTTGATATCCTCTATGATGTGGACGATCTAGACGTTGCCAGGAGACGCCGGAATGCCACCGCCATCAACGTCCTAGATGCTCCGCCGCCGCCAGCCACCGGTCATCGGCAAGGTGAGAAAGATCCTCCTCGAGTCTGTTGGATCGGCAACCGACGCCCACGATTAGAACACTTGCTGAAGAGGTACCTGCCAGTGAGGAGACGCCACCTGTCCTTCGCGTCAGCGCGCGTCATCGTTGACCTTTCCTAGAAAATAGAAAAAAAGGATTAAAGTTGCAGAAAATTGTATAAACTTATAAAAATCATATAAAAAGATTCGTAGATCCAAAAATAGCAAATAATATATCAATGAATTCCAGAATTTGAGTATAACATTAATATCTAATTGAATATAACTTTTAAGGTATGTATTTACTGTAATAAGTTAAATAGTTTAAATGGCCTTTTAGAGTATCAAATTCCTAATAAATTATTTAGAGGTCAGAAAAATATGAATAATATGTCAAAAGAAAGCTACTCTAATATAGATTAATAATCTCATATTATACCAAGTCTTTGCATTACATATTCATCATAATAGTTTAATTAGTTTTAATGGCTCTATAAATCATTAAATTCATAGTAAATTATTTGCATATCAAAAAAATATAAATAATATACCGATGGAAAGTTAGTTCCAAGTAGATCATCAATATGAAATTGGTTCAGGCAAATACAGTAAGGTTTTTCTGTAAATATTTAAACAAGTTAATACCCTTTTTGGAGTAATAAATGCATAATAAAATAAATAATGGTCAGGGAATTGTACATAATATGTCCCTGAAATCACAATCCCGTGTAGATTACAGATCTGATTTTAGTTTGATTTGTAGGCAAAAGAAACTATATAGATGGTTTAATACCCATTAAACACTATTTAAATCATAAGAAAAGATCTATCACTCCGATTAGGGTGAATCCAATTCCTACTAGTTCGTATTAATGGCCTCTATCCAGTACACTTAGATCCAAATTTAATTCGACAATTAGAACAGGAGTTACACCAGAACTATTAAAACCCCTATATTGGTAAGTAATTTTTAATAACAAATACTCCATTGCATTAATTGATCTCCTGCATGCATCATATACTTCATTAATGTTTAAATGACTAAATACAACCATTGTGACTTATTAAAATTGTCATTCATGCATTAGTGCATTTGTTTATGATTGTATGGTTGTTTATGTTGTATGAAATTGTTTGATCGATAGATTACGAGGAGTGCAGCGTGTGTGATTGCTACGAGTGCCTAAACGACTTCAGCTACAACCAAGGCAAGTAGATGCTAATTGTTCATGATCATTGTCCTACTATTTTCAATGCATTGTGGTGTATTTTGTAGATGCATGAATAGGAACTACTATCGCTATGCTATGTCCTATTACGTGTTAGGGATTTCTTGTAGTTGAGCCACCGTTGGTAGATGTGCTTAGCCGTGCTATGATGAACGAGGGCTAGGTTACATCACCAAAAGTTGTTTCTAAAAGTGATGCTTTGCAAAACTAAAAAACAACTTAATCAATGAACCTCCTAGGTGTGATGGGATTGATAATTATTGGTGGTATCATTGCGGAAAGTGTCGTGGTATTGCCGATGAGTACGCCATGGAGGGGTCCTCACAGTGCGTGTTTAGAGACGTGGGGTAAGGCGGACGGTTGACGGGTATGAGGTAACACAGCTTACCCAGGTTCAGATCCCACAACGGCGGTGGAATCCTACTCCTGCTATAAATCACTATAAGGGCAATACGCCGAGTTACAGAGATAGGTTCGTTGTGCGAGGTTGTCTGAATCGATTCTATGATCGTCTGAAGTTGTGCCCTAAAGGCTCCCATAGGCCCGACTTATATAGTTGCCAGGTCCTAGGGTTACAGGGAAATGTCCTAGCCGGACAGGTTACAGAGTCCTACACCGTCTATTACTAGTCTTGTGTATCTTGCACTCCAAGGCTCCAGGTACGCTGGTGACTCCACCGTAACCTTCCTTTATCCGGCATGGGCCTCCCTTCTGGATCCACCTAACTGGGCCGCCCAGCAGGCCATAGGCCATGCTACCGACTATGGGCCCCCCGGGTTAGTCGGATAAGAGACATGCTATAAGGATACCCATATAGCATATCCCCAACAGTAGCCCCCGGAGAACTCCGAGATCTTGCGCCGTCTTGCAATATCTTGTAGTCTAGATGGATGTCGGCAAATCGTCAAGCAATATCTTGTAGTCCTTGCAAAGAACCCTACAAGGTTTTCTCCGTCTTCGAATGGTAAGCCGGAGAAATGCTGAATCTTCCATCGTACTCTTCCGTAGTCGGATTAAATCCGTCCATGCCAGAATCTTCGATGCGACGGCTCATCTACCCGTGTCAGCTAGGACGACATAGGCTTAGGTCAGCGACACCTCGTAACTCACACATGCAGAGAACACAATCATATCCGATTTTCCCGCGTGAGTGATACGAACCATTGGCGGCGACGGTTGGAAACGTGGCGAAATTACCGCGCACGTTCACGAACACGTCATCTACGCGGCAACCGTCCGATCAGCTACACAAATCTTGACACAGAGTATGATAAATAGTAACTGTTGGACACTTTCCACTTTTTACCTCATTCCTCTCACGTCATCGTCTTCTTCCTCCAGCCGCACGCCTCCTCGAGCTCTCCGCGAGAAACCTCGAAAACCCTAGCCTCCCTCTGCATCAGTCGCCTCCTTCCAGCACCCCATGGCCAGCAGCAGGTCTTCCCCATCGATGGCAGCGTCGAGCGAAGCCACGGCGAAGCTGGCGAGCTCTGTCGCCGTGCCCCTAGAGGGCCTGGTCATCCCCACGTCGGTGGTGATTGAAACCACCGGCGGCGACCATAATCTGGCAGCGCTGGAGCCTCTAGAAGAAGAGCCAGACTCGCACAAGGGCGACTGGCGCGGCTCGGACATCATCGACCGCGACATCCAAGAGATGGTCACCGAAGGCTACCTCCCCGCGACGGAGGGGCTCGCCTGGCGGGCGGCGCCAGCCGGCGAGGTGACACCTTCTCCCCAAACCGGAGAAAAGGTGT
This sequence comes from Avena insularis, assembly GCA_023614405.1. Taxonomy (NCBI): domain Eukaryota; kingdom Viridiplantae; phylum Streptophyta; class Magnoliopsida; order Poales; family Poaceae; genus Avena; species Avena insularis. Next base: position 362,298,818 of record CM042697.1, read on the forward strand.
ACCTCAAAGCTCAGCTGGTACGCGGCGTTTCTCTGCGCATCTCCCACTTCTTTCTCTCCGTCTTGAACCACTACAAGGTCCAACCCCATAACCTCTTCCCCAGTAGCATCTTAGTGCTTAGCAACTTCGCGGCACTTTGTGAGGGTTACCTAGGGATTAGGCCTAGGTTAGACTTGTTCGTGTACTTCTTCAGCGTCAAACGTGAAGCCGGACATACTAGGGAGGAGCTTAGGAACTGCGGCACCGTAAGCTTCAAGATCCGACCTGGCCAGCGATTCCCCGACATCGTCGGCCACCAGTCCTGCAAAAACTGGCAGCGGACATACTTCTACGGCCCCGACATTCCTTTGGCGGGCCGAGAAGTAACGTACCCAGACTTCGCGGATGGAGCCGCCGCTGAAGTTTCCACATGGAGATCCCATGCCTCCCTTCCCTCCGACCTCGACGCTTCTCGCGTAATAAGGAGGATCGAATGGTTCGTAGAGACGGGTTTGACCGGCTTGGACCTGGCCATGTGCTGGTTCATCAGGCGAATCCAGCCTCTGCAGCACCGCGCGAAGTTCATGCACGAGTATACCAGTGATCGAAGGGATACCCTCCGGATCTCCGTGGATAACTTCTTGAGCGACTCCGTCAAGCTCCGCCTGAAGGACATCGTCAAGGTGAAGGATAAGAAGCGTGGCTTCACCATCACCTATGACATGTTCGTAGACGGCAAGTGCCCAAAGGTAGATATGTATTTTCCGTGTACGACATATACTCCAGTTTCTCCGTCTTGCCATTACCACTTCATCTAACACGGTGATTTCTAACTTAACAGCTTAGCGATCTAGATGAGGACAACCTGGCTGCCCAAATCTACGATCCAAAGATGAAGGAAGTCACGGTCGTGTCCGACGACGATGTCCCGTTGGCGCGAAAGCGGAAGAGCTCCACCTCTGACGCCGCCGACAGAGGCAAGAAGAAGAAGACGCAGGGTGGAGCCTCCAAGAAGACTACTGCCGCCCTGGAGGCGGAAAAGAAAAGATCCACCGGGATTTTGCCAAAGCACCCCCATTAGTGTGAGCTTCTCATTCTCCGACATTGTCTTATTTATCTGTCTTGTTCCTGTACTTATGCACTTTGCACGTTTCAGGAAGAAAGCCACAACCAGCCTCAAGAAGACCTCCAAGACTTTGGGGGCTTCTAGAAATATCGAAGACATGCTGCATCGCGACACCTCCCCTGCCATCGCCCCTGCTACTCCTGCCGTCAAGCCTTCCTCTACCGCGACAAACTCTCAAGCCCAGGAGGCACTAGGCCCTTCCGCCATGGAAGTGGATTCTGGCGCTTCTACCGAACTCGCTGTTGTCGGCGAGCAGGCGACACAGGAGAGCGTTGCTCTACCAATGGCTAAAGCTCCGGCTAAGGATGCCATCGGTAGCAGCAAGGCGGCAGTGGGAGCTGGTACCTCTGCCGAAGGCGGCGCCCCTACTCCCCAGAAACCCTTCGAGTTCCCAAAGATAGTTTACCCGGCGCTCCTGCCGAGTAACGCAACTATGGTTCCTGGAGGAGTGTCGTCATCTCCAACGTGCGGTATTGAGGAGCTACTCCGACAAGCAGATATCTTGCGGGGAAATAGCATTTCCTTTGGCAAGCTGCTGGCCGAGAGTGCTACAAACCTCAAGATTATTGCACTTGTAAGTTTTACTTTGCCTTTTGCATTTCATTATGAGTATCCCACTATAGCCCTCGAGAATGTAGACGGAAAACCATAGGTTTTGCATCTATATTCTCTAAGAGTGACTAAGTTAGAAAGAGCTCTCACTGTAGCCCCCAAGCATTTAGATGGAAGAAACTATTTCGACTAGATGTCAAAGAGCATACGCAAAGGTTTATATTTGTAATATCAGAGCCCCAAGCCTCTAGTTGTAACTGAATCAGTTTCAGCTAGATGCTTAAAGAAAAGCTAAGCATTTTCCGAGTTAAAACTTTATACTGTAGCCCCCAAGCTTAAAGAAGTAGCTCCGACTAGATGCTTAAAGAAAAGCTAAGCATATTGCTAAGTTAAAAAACTTTCGCTGTAGCCCCCGAGCGCCTAGATGGAGAGTTTCCGACTAGGTGCTCCAAGCAGACTAAACAACAGTTTAACTTTTTCCTTTGTTTCACAGAACGAGAATGCTCGGCGGGACATGGCCAACGACAAGTACCAGAAGATGCGTGTAGATCTTGAAGCCAAAAAGGGTAAAACTGCCATCTCGAAGGAACAGATCATCAAAAACAAGAGTCTGTTTTCTTTTTTGCGCATTCCATCTTGGTTTTATGCCTTCCTTCTTCGAGTACTCACTGTGTTTTGTTTTCTCCAACTTGCAGAGCATGTCGCCAAGGCCAAGGATATTGTCGAGCAGTCCAAGCACATTCAGCAGCTGGATAGTGAGAACAAAATCCTTAAGAAGGAGAGGGAAGAGGTGCTGAAGATGCAAAAGGATTCCATGAAAGCCCTGCAAGATTCTGCCTCCGCGGAGATCAATCGCTTGAAGGAGTTTGCGATCTTAAAAGATCAGAAGCAAGCCGCTGATGAGCAAAACCATCACCATAGCGAGGAGTTTAAGCTCCTCCAACAAGAGAAGGAATCCTTGGCGGACACCGTCTGGCAGGCTAAGGCCAGCATCTTTAGTAAGTGTCCTCCGCCTTGTATTTCTGTAGTCTGGATACTTAGAGTTTATTGAACTCAGGCGCTTCTTGTCGGAATTTTTAGCGCCTATGAGTTTAACCCGCTCGCCTCCTTCGGACAAGGAATCCATGGTTCTTGCCGGCAACTTCATCAACACCGCAATCACCCAAGCCAAGGAGATTGCTAAGCCCCTCCAGATATATATCAAGGCATCAGACTCCGTGACGAAGTACTCAGAGATTCTGTGCCGAGCCCCCGAGCGTGTTACAAGCTGGAAAGCTTCATGTGCACGGGCTAGCGCGAGGATGGCGCTCTCAATGGTGAAGGAACACTATGAAGATGCCGACATCGATACGGTGACCTCTGGCATCCCCGACGTTGATAATGACGGCAAAGAGATTGATCACGAAGCCATCTTGTCATCACTCGCGGGTTATGACACCAGAGTCGTCGAGTTGGTGGATATCGACGTCTTCGTGCCCATGAACACCATCGACAGCGTCAACCAAGATTCCTTCGAGTCTCATCATAGTGCCGATGTTGAGGGTGATTCTCTGGCTGGGGACGATGCTGCTTCCAAATCTCCTGCGCCCAAAGAGTAAAAAACACTATGTAATATTTGTTTTGCCCATGGTATATGCGCGGAAAAAACTTGATGGTGTAACTTAAGGCAGAAAACAATGGTTGTTATGTCCTGCTACTTAAGAATTTAGTTCCCAGCATGTATATATTTTTTAAGCAAGTGTTGGCTTATCCATTACTTTGGTTCTTATGATTGAATTTTCGTGAGTCGAAAGACTCGTTGTCGGAACCATGTGCTTAGGTGATGATGCCCAATGGCACCGTCAATAACCTGAGCACAAAATCGCCGACAATAAGTGCCAAAAGTCACTACTCCAGAATCCAGATAAAAACGACAAAGAACGTGTAGACCGGAAAACTTAAGCTAACGCCCGTAGGCGGAATTGTCACAAGTGCAAACACAAAGCTTGTGCATAAAGGTTTTATATGATCCAAGAATGAACACTAAAGGAGGTAAAAGACTCAGAAATATGAGTGAACCAAAGAGCTTTATTTCATTGATCATATAAGAGATACACAATTAGATAAAAATGCTAAGTGTAAAAAGGACGTAGCTATGCTATGTTCCATGGCCGATCAAGCTCCGGGTAGTCATCATCTGGGTCACGTCGCTTACGCTTATGATCCTCGTTGGGTCTATCCTTTAGTTCATGATTGTCAACAAGGTAGTAAGACCCATTGAGCAGCGCCTTGCTTATGATGAACGGTCCTTCCCATGGCGGGGATAATTTGTGTGACTTCTTCTACTTAAGTCGGAGCACCAAATCCCCCTCTTTAAACGAGCGATGCCGAACTCAGCGACTATGGTAGATGCGTAGCTTCTGCTGGTAGATGGCGGATCTTTGGCATGCCAAAACGCGCTCCTCCTCGAGAAGGTCCACATCCAGGCGTCTGGATTCTTCAGCGTCATCCTCGTCGTAGGCGGCAACTCTTGGTGCATCATGGAGGATGTCGGAAGGCAGGATAGCTTCTGCTCCATATACCATGAAGTAAGGAGTGTAGCCGGTAGATCTGTTGGGTGTAGTTCGTAAGCTCCACAGCACATATGGCAATTCTTCCGCCCAGGCTCCAGCTGCTCTATGTAGCGGTGCCTCAAGACGTGGCTTGATTCCCTGCAGAATTAATCCATTGGCTCGCTCAACCTGACCGTTGGATTGTGGGTGTGCCACGGATGCAAGGTCAAGTCGGATGCCTTTCTCCCAGCAATATTCCTCCACTTCTCCGAGTGATAAATTGCTACCATTGTCGGTGATAATGCTATGTGGGAGACCAAATCTCACCACTAGATCCCGGACAAACCTGAGGGCAGTTGCCCCATCAAGATTTCTAATGGGTTTAGCTTCTATCCATTTGGTGAATTTATCAACTGCTACAAGCAGATGTGTAAACCCACAAGGTGCCGTTTGTAACGGTCCTACCATGTCTAGCCCCCAGACCGCAAACGGCCAAGTTATTGGTATTGTTCGCAGTTCTTCAGCAGGAACATGTGGTTGTCGGGCATAATATTGGCACCCCATGCATGTCTCCACCAGCTTGTCGGCGTCCGCCTTCGCGGTCAGCCAGTAGAATCCTTGCCGGAAGGCTTTCGTGACCAATGATCGAGGAGCAGTGTCATGCCCGCAATCTCCGAGATGGATTTCGCGTAGGATTTCCATACCTTCCATCTGGGAAACACACTTTAGGTATACACCAGTAGTGCTCCTTTTGTAGAGTTGCCCATTGATTATGGTATAACCCTTTGCTCGTCGTACTATTTGTCATCTTTCGACTTCGTCGTCGGGCAAAGTTCTGTGTTCGAGGTATTCCATGAACGGTTTTGTCCAAGCCGGAGGGACCTTAGTCACCATGTTGACGAAAGAGTCAGCTCTATCCGGATTGTCGATGTCGGCTCCCTTCACGGATGGTGTGCGCAGGTGCTCGAGGAAAACTCCTGGCGGAATTTTCTTGCGCCCTGACCCTAGCTTAGACAACAGATCAGCCGCCTCGTTTTGTTCCCTAGGCACATACTTAACCTCATAGCACAAGAAGCTCTTGGCTATCTCGTCCACTTCGTCTCGATATGCCGCCATCATAGGGTTCCGCGCATTCCAGGTGCCAGCCACCTGCTGGGCAACCAAGTCGGAATCTCCACAGCAAACTATGCGCTTGATGCCAATATCCTTGGCTACACGTAGTCCGTGAATTAGTGCTTCATACTCAGCCATGTTATTTGTAGCCTCGAAGTGGATCTGCAGAACGTAGTGTAGCTTGTCTCCTGTTGGCGACTGTAGCAATACACCAGCCCCCGAGCCGTTGAGCAGCATTGATCCATCAAAGTGCATCACCCAGTACTCTGGTTCTGGAAACAGAGTAGCGTCTGGCATCTCCGTCCAGTCTGCAACAAAATCCGCCAAGGCTTGTGACTTGGTAGCGTCGCGTCTCTTGTAGGTGATCTCGAAGGTGGCCAGTTCAATGCCCCACTTTGCGACCCTTCCTATAGCGTCGGTGTTATTGATGATGTCGGACAGTGGAGTCTTGCTCACTACTGTGATTGGGTGCTCCTGAAAGAAATGCCTCAGTTTCCGAGAAGCAAGGAATACTCCATAAGCTATCTTTTGGTAGTGCGGGAAACGCTGCTTGGACTCCGTCAAGACCTCCCTCACATAGTAAACTGGTCGTTGAACTCCATGCTCATAGCCTGATTCCTTCCGCTCTACCACGACAACGATGCTGATAACCCTGTTGGTTGTCGCCATGTAAATTAACAGGGGCTCTCTAGGTTCGGGTGCTGCAAGGATGGGCGCTGAGGAAAGAATCTCCTTGAGCTGCTTCAATGCTGCATCTGCTTCGTTCGTCCATGTGAATTTGTCTAACTTCTTCAGCAACTTGTACAGCGGCAGAGCCTTCTCTCCAAGTCGGCTGACGAACCGACTAACTGCTGCAACACAACCTGTTAGTCGTTGAATGTCCTTTAGGCATGTCGGATGGTTTATGTTTAAGATGACCTTTATTTTATCTGGGTTGACCTCGATTCCACGCTGGGAAATGATGAAGCCCAACAATTTGCCGGCTGTAACCCCGAAGACGCACTTCTTAGGGTTAAGCATCATGTTGTATTTCCGGAGATTATCAAAGGTTTCTTTTAAGTCGGAGATTAAGTCGTTTAACTTTTTGGACATCACCGCGATATCGTCCACGTATGCGTGAATGTTCCGACTGATTTGGTCATGAAGGCAACGTTGAATTGTCCGCTGGTAGGTAGCACCTGCGTTTTTCAGCCCAAAGGGCATCGTGACATAGCAAAATGTGCCGTATGGGGTAGTGAATGAAGTGGCCAATTGGTCCGACTTCCTCATCTTGATCTGGTGGTATCCTGAGTATGCATCGAGAAAACACAAAAGTTTCGAGCCAGCCGTCGAGTCAATGACTTGGTCAATGCGAGGCAAAGCAAACGGATCTTTGGGACATGCTTTGTTCAAGCCGGTGTAATCAACGCACATTCTTAATTCATTGGTTCCCTTTTTGGGGACAAGTAAAGGATTGGCCACCCATTGGGTGTGAAGGACTTCTCGGATAAATCTAGCCTTAAGTAACCTAGCTATCTCTTTGCCAATGGCGCGTCTCTTCTCATCTCCAAAGCGTCGTAGAGGTTGTTTCACTGGTTTGGATTTTGGATCAATGTTTAAGCTGTGCTCTGCAAGTTCCCTAGGTACACCTTTCATGTCGGCAGGTTGCCAGGCAAAGATGTCCCTGTTCTCACGGAGGAACTCGACGAGCGCGCTTTCCTATTTGGGATCCAAGTTCGTCCCAATGGCGGTGACCTTGGAGGCATCGCCTACCACAAGTTCCACCGGCTTGGTCTCGATGGCGGCCTTGAACGCAGGAGCGGAGTCAGAGATTTGTTTCTTCAACACGGGCATCTCTGAGTCATCGACCTTGCTTTGGATCTCTTTGAATTCTTCGTTGTAGAGGACAACTTCTGCAATGGCTGCTTCGTTAATCTCGGAGTCCCTTGCCTTGGTAAAGCTTCCGGATACGGTGATGATGCCGTTTGGTCCGGGTATCTTGAGTTTGTTGTAGACGAAGCATGGCTTGGCCATGAACGTGTGGAATATGTCGCGACCTAATATGACGTGGTACACGCTCTTGAAGGGGACCACTTCGAACGTCATGCGCTCCTGGCGGTAGTTATTAACATCGCCAAAGGCTACCTAAAGTGTAATGCACCCAAGGGACCTAGCCTCCTGACCGGGAACTACGCCGTGGAAAACAGTGTTGGTCCGCCTTAGGTTTGCCTCCGTCAAGTTCATCTTTTTGCAGTGTATCCAGGTACATGATGTTGATGCTGCTTCCACTGTCCACCATACACTTGGTGAACTCCACACCGTCAATCAAGGGGTTGATGACCATGGCGTATTGGTTCTCCGTGGGTATAAGGTGGTGGTCCGTCCTGTCCCAAGTTATTGGAACCTCCGACCAGCGCAGGTACTGAGGGACTGGGGGGAGAGTAGCCATCAGGATCCTCAGAGAGGTCTTCTGTTTTCGAACGGTGGGGGTGCCAAGCAAAGTGTGGTAGACTGGGGACTTCTTCGCGAAGGGGTTCTTGCCCTTGTCGTCGCTCTTGGCGACGTGCTTGGGGTCAACGTCTTCGTCCATGTCACTTGAATCCTTGGACTCCTCCTCCTTCTTATTCCCCATGCCCTTGCCGTGCGGTCTATTCTTCCGACTGTGCTTCTAGCCGGACTCCGGGTCTTCCTTGAGGTCGTTGACGAACTTGCAGTGTCAATTGGTATGGGTGGCTTTGCCGTTGACGTCGAGGTGTACGAGGCATGGCATATCACGGTACTCCTCGTAGGTTTGGGGAACGCGGAGCGGCGCTGAGGTGGTTTCACTTCCTCGTTGCTGCCCACGACCGGCTCCCCTTCCTCAGCCACGCTGTCCGCCCTCTCCTCGTCCTGCAAAAGTCATAGCGACCATGTCGGTAGATTGCTTTTCTTCTGGAGCAGTTTTCCGCTTTGTACTGCTGTTCCTCCGAGCTTGAGTTGGAACGGCCGTTGCCGGCAAGGAGCCACGAGCATCGTCATCGGCAGCTGCGAACTCACTAGCCAACTGAATCATCTGGTTCAGGTTAAGCTGGTGATTGTCCTGCAAGCGCTTCAGCTTATGTCAGAGCAACGTGCCCCTTTCCAACCCATCGATGAAGGCGGCCATGGCGGTCTGAGCGTGCACTCCTGCGCAGGAATTCTTCATGTCCAGCCAGCGGGAGAGGTAGGCGCGAGATGTCTCGTCTTTCTCTTGCACACACCACTGTAGATCGCCCATAATGCAGGGATGCTTGTATGTACCCTCAAAGTTCTTGGTGAATACTTCTTGCATGTCCAACCAGTTGTAGATAGATTTCTCCAGCAAGTCGTCGATCCATTGATGGGTCGTACCCGCCAACATTAATGGGAGGTACTTGACGGCGACGTTGGGGTTGCCTCCGGCAATCTCCACTGCGTTGTCGTAGTCCTGCAACCATGTGGCTGGCTTGGCGGTGCCCTCATAGGTCTTGATAGTCTTGTCAATCCGGAAACCTTTGGGGTAAGTTGCGGACCGTATTGCAGGTCCAAAGCAATGTGGTCCCAGGTATGGTCCTTCTCGGGCCTCGTGGATCTTATCGATCCGCGAACGTGCATCGTATGGCTCCGGGTTCTTCTTCTTCTTATCAATAGGGGATGGGCTGCGTGAATGACACAGGCCTCCTCCGCCATGGTGACTGCTTGGTGGTGACGGAGGCAGAGGTGGCGGTGGGTTAGCCTTCTTGTTGTTACCCACCTGCGATGCCTCACGCCTGTCACGGTTTCTTGTCGGATGCGGAGGGTCATGGCGCGACCTGCTCTTATGTCCTTCGTTGTGCTTTTCCTCATGATGGGTCTGCTCCGTGTTGTCGCAGATGACGATGCCGCACTGCTTTGGTGGGGGCATATCCGTACGATGGTGAGCTTTGTAATCTTCGCGATGTCGGGGGGACCGGGGCGATGGCGATGCGCGATGAGGTCGGGCCTTTTCTTCGTGGTCGGAGGATATTGGGATAGCATCCTTCCTGTTGCGTGCATCCCTTCGTCTTCGTTCTGAGGAACCCGTCTGGGACCCGACATCAAGAGGAGATCTGTCCCTTGGCGGCTTGTACTGGCTAGACTGGCAAAGCGCTGGGTTAGGCTCAAGCCTTTGGGAGGTGGCCTTTTCCTGCTGCTTCACCGCCTTGGCCACTAGGTCGTAGACCTGTTCCACTGCCTCAGGCGATCTATCCTACTCCAGAAGGGTCTTGGCGACGTCGAGGTTAAGGAGTGGGGTGGGCATCACCTGCTTGCCTCCACTGTCAATGTATGGCTTGGCTTGTGCCGGTTTCGAGGGAGCCCATCCTAGGTTGCGCCGTACACCAGGATCGTTGATGACGCGAGCCAGAGCTTTCTTAGCCTTCTGCTGCTATAGCAGAGTCTTGTACTCGACCTCCATTGCTCTAGCTTTATCTATGGACTTCTGCGCGTTGAGCAGATCTTGATCTAGCTTAGCGCCTTGCTCCACGATGGCTTGCGCTTCTTCCAGCAGCTGCTGGCGTTTCTCATCAAGCTGGGTCACGTTCCGGATATGAGCAACGGTCAGTGGCTCGACGAGGAGATTGCCGTACATCACTCTATCAGCTGGAGTAACCTGGGCTGCTGCAGACGTAGATGCCGAAGGCGGCAAGTTTGCAGTGTTGTTGTTACTCGGGCCGGTGCCGGGTTCCTGCGGCTGATGCACTGGGTTGGGCGGAGGAGGCATGTCTTTTGCACGATCATCGTCAGCAGCAATAAGTGGCTCCTTCCCCTTTTCTAGTGCCGTAGGCGGAGCTCGTCCGGGTTGATCTTCATCCATCGCCGTCCCAATGGTTACGAACACCCCTCGGGACCCGACAACGTTGTTGGCCTGTTCGTCGCGCGAGTACTCCTCCTCCATATCCTGCATAGCGGAGTCTAGCTCTTCTAGGCTGAAGTGTATCTCCTCTGAATCTGCACTAAAATCAGCATAAAGCGCGTCAATGACAGAGTCGGAGGGTGCCAGGACTTCCTCGATGACAGGCGGTGGAGGTGCGACGGTCTCGACGATGACTGGAGGTGGTGGTGATGCTGCGACGATGGCGGCCGGAGGCGGTGGTGGCGGTGGCTGAATCGGAGGGGCTCCGTCAATGAGCGCAAGCGCTGTCTGAGCTGCCGCTTTGGCCTCCGCGTAGTTGTTGACGGTGCTCACCATCTCTTTGAGGGTGAGACATCATGTTGCCTGCTGCCGTCTTAAAGAATGTTGGAGAAGCGTGCCACGGTCCAGTCCTTCCACGAAGTGATACAGAGCGTTATCATCGGGGTAGTGGGCTAGGTCAGCTCGTATGCGGAGCCACCTAGCCAGGTAATCGCGGGGGTTTTCGCCCTCTCTCTGAATGCAGCGCGCCAGATCGAAGATGGTAACCACGCCGACGAACTTCGATCTCTGCTGCGCAGACGCACGGACTAAGCCGCCGGATTTGTAGTGATCTTCTACCTTTATATCCTGCATAGGGGTGGTTTGGGTGGGCCTTGAATTTTTCCGATCTTTGCCGGCAAGCTCCGAAGAGAGATCCTATATCGATCCTTCCGTGAACGTATCCTGCCCGTGGGCGGTCCGTGCGGGTCTTGATGCTCCTTCGACTCCCAGGGAACTAGTGCCCGAGTCGGTTTCGCCGATGAAGAGGTGGATGTCTCCGATAGGAACGATCGAACACCACGTAGGGTTCGTATTTGCCGGGATCCAGAACTCGTCGGGAGGGACGATCGGAACGTTGCCGGAGAATAGAACACGACCGATGGCTACGGTTTCGCCGATTCCCGCGAAGATCTTGGTCCTCGCCCGCTGAAGAGCCTGAAGCACCTCTTGCCCCACGGTGGGCGCCAACTGTAGTGGTATTGCCGACGAGTAAGCCATGGAGGGGTCCTCACAGTGCGTGTTTAGAGACGTGGGGTAAGGAGGACGGTTGTGGATGCAGGTAACACAGCTTACCCAGGTTCAGATCCCACAATGGCGGTGGAATCCTACTCCTGCTATAAATCACTATAAGGGCAATACGCCGAGTTATAGAGATAGGTTCGTTGTGCGAGGTTGTCTGAATCGATGCTATGATCGTCTGAAGTTGTTCCCTAAAGGCTCCCATAGGCCCGACTTATATAGTCGCCAGGTCCTAGGGTTACAGGGAAAAGTCCTAGCCGGACAGGTTACAGAGTCCTACACCATCTATTACTAGTCTTGTGTATCTTGCACTCCAAGGCTCCGGGTACGCTGGTGACTCCACCGTAGCCTTCCTTTATCCGGCATGGGCCTCCCTTCTGGATCCACCTAACTGGGCCGCCCAGCAGGCCATAGGCCATGCTACCGACTATGGGCCACCCGGGTTAGTCGGATAAGAGACATGCTATAAGGATACCCATATAGCATATCCCCAACAGAAAGGCACCCAGGTATCAAGACAAAATGATTGGCTTCTTTATTTGGTAGATTATGTGTACAACCATGTTCCAGTAATGAAATGGGCGATTGACTGGACTTAGTAGGTTGTGGCAACTCGAACCCACGTAGCCAGAGATGTAGAAATTTGGTAGGTTGGTATGGTGTGTGTCGGGTTTGGGGAGCTACTTCCCGAATGGTCCCTTCTTGGACTTCTCCCTATCATCACCCAATATGAGAGTGGTGGTACGAGCTGGGATGGCCAAGTCACATGGGTAAAGTGTACTACCCCCTGCAGGGTGTGTAATCGAATCGATTAGCCGTGTCCCCGGTTATAGACATATGAGTTGCTTGATATTGATTTCATGACATATTTCTCGCTCATTCTAATTTTCTAATTGCTTTAATGTTGATGGGTTAAGTTAATTGGGATCTTTTCAAAGAAAATCAAAAATTGATTATGAAAGTAGGACAAAGATATTTGCAAATGCAAGCTAGCCACAGCTCCACTTGCCAAATAAGCATGTAGATGCTAGTATTATTGTCTCCTTACTTAGCTCTACTTGCCATACATTCCATGTATTGACCCTTCGGGGATGCTATGTTTTATGTTGCAGGTTATTATTCTGATTATGAGTGATAGAATAGGTCGCGATACTCCACTCAATAGTTGTTTGACTGTGGCACAATTGAAGATGGAGCCTATCTATTGTTTATGCTTCCATATGCTACTTAATATTTGATCTATCCTTGAGCTAAGCATTATTGTAATAATTGCAAATTCTGGATCAATTCGTTACATATGATGCACTTTTAAATTCTTTGATATTTATCTGTACTATGTGTGCTAGTGAACCGATCCAGGGATTGGCACTATACACATGAACTCAGCCTTATCAGGCGAGGGTTACAGGATGGTATCAGAGCTGTGCGTTGACTGTAGGATCTTGACCTAGCAATGGAATAGGAAAGCCATATGCAAATTATAAACCCTATTTTATTCTATCTATTCTCTTCTTACACTCATTTCTAGTATTTTCTTATCATTTCAATTCTCATACTTTTCTCTTTTGAAATATAGAAGAAAGGCTCTCTCTAGCAATGAACTCATAATTTTGTACTTATTAGATTCTTGTAATCCATCTCTCTTTTCTAATCTCATCTTGTTCAAACTTGTAGATGAACACTCGTGTAAAATTAAATATAGTTAGATGATGTCCATCATATAGTTATGATATGATTTCATTTAGATATATCAATCGATCATTGCAAGAACTTGTGTGGTAATTGTTTTATTATGTTTAGGTTGTGCTATTTGATACCTTAAAGTTTCAGAATATTTTTGAAATATTTCCTATTGTATTAATGAACGTTTTGGTTAGAAATTCGTGATATTTTCGCTGCAGTTTTCTGCTGAACCCGCAGTACTATACGATTTTTCATGTTTTTGGGTAAATGGGAAAAATCTGAAAAATAGGGTTTGGTGCGAAACTTCCTGTACTATATGTAAAATAATTGGCTAAAATTCCTGATGAGTTTAAGGTGCCCGGAAAAAATCGTGAACACTGCTGCAGTTTTATGATAGATTCTGTCTATTGCTTTTATGATTGTAGGTTCACCCCCAAACAAATATTAGTCAATGGAAAACTATTTTGTGGATAGTATGCCACAAACAAAACTTCTAGAACATAAACAAAACTATTTTGAATTGAGTGTTGTTTGTGTGCTAATTGCCTGTTCCATATAGTTATGGGTAGTATTACTTCTCTACTCTTTCTATCTATATCTCGTCTATGCTATACCAATAGATACTCTTTATCGCCAACCCCTGAAATTGGAACACATAGTTTTCCTACTAGCTTAACTATATTGGATTCACAATATTTAGATGTAATAGTAGGCATAGAATGGATGGTTAAAAAAGAAGCTCGGATAGTTGGTGCACAACTAGATACTACACTCACAATCCTAGAGGGAGGAAGAACAAGATATAGTTTATCAACTAGCTCTAGAGATGCCAAGTTCAATTTTCTTCAGGGGGTAAGCCTCGACAACAACACCAATACCCTTTCTAGCCATTCCGAATCTCAGGACGAGATTCATTTTAAGGGGGTTAGTCTATTACATTCCAAGATTTTAGGAAATTGGGACTAATTTTTTTTTGCATTTTCATTGCATTGACATGTCATTTTGCAATCATGGAAAAAAATTCAAATGCAAAACACTAAATGGATCACTAAAAGATTCCTACAAAGGATTATACACGGATTTATAAAATAACTATCTATAAATAGTTAAATTAATAAAAAGGATCCTAAAATGATCTATAGTATTTTAGAAAAAAATGACAACAAATTTGAACTCATTTAGAATTTATATGCAAAAGATATGATAAAAACAAGAAATTAATAACAAGGCATATAGGACAAAATAAATATTTATTAGATGGCATCATAGTATGGACAAAAAATAGGACACTTAATATCCTACCGTGTTAATGGTGAATTTACAAAATTTAGAAACTTGTTTGGATCAAATTGGAGCCCTATAACTAAATCTACAAAAGTAATAGGAAATAGATAAAGAATAAAACAATAAAGAAAAAAACCAAAACCAAACCAACTTACCCGCAGCGGCCCAGCCAGCCTACCTTCCAAATCGCCTACCTGCCGCCTACCACGCATGCAGCTAGAAGTCACAGTCAGATCGCCCAAAGAAAGGGCTGGTGAGAGACCTATGCGGCCCACCCGGAGTAGCCCTTCTGCCTTTTTTTTCCTCTCCTTGTCGGTGACGCCAGGGTCCCACCCCGCTGTCTCCTCCTCGCGACGAAGCTCGCCCCTCGAGTTTTTCTTGATCCCGAGCATGGTTTCCACTTGATCCGTTCGGATTTCTGCCCCCTCTCGCACCCGAGACCCCTCTATTTATATCCCCCGTGTCCCCTCGTGCCAGTTTTTCACAAAAAAATCTACCCTAGCTCCGCCCCGGTGCTCGCTCGATCTCGCCGCCATATGCCGCCACCGAAGCTCCCAGATCAAACTCGACACAGGAGGGTACTGAGCACCCCGCTGCCTATTTCTCCCCTTATCCTCTTCCCCGTATTCAAATCTGTCGCCTCACGCTGTTTTCCCCGTCACAGGACCACCGGAGAAGCCGCAATTGCTCGCCAGAGCACCACCGGAGTCGAGGACGTCCAGCTGCGCCCCGTCATTGTTCTAGGAAGAGAGCGGCAACGTAGATCACGCCTGCGAACTCCCCTTGATATCCTCTACGACTTGGACGACCTAGCCGTTGCCAGGAGCCTCCGGAACACCGCCGCCATCACCGTCCGAGCCGCTCCACCGCCGCCAGCCACCGGTCATCGGCAAGGTGAGAAAGATCCTACTCGAGTCTGTTGGATCGGCAACCGACACCCGCGATTAGAACACTGGCCGAAGAGGTACCTGCCAGTGAGGAGACGCCACCTGTCCTTCGCGTCAGCGCGCGTCATCGTTGACCTTTCCTAGAAAACAGAAAAAGGATTAAAGTTGCAAAAAATTGTATAAACTTGCAAAAAACATATAAAAAGATTCGTAGATCCAAAAATAGCAAATAATATATCAATGGATTCAGAAAATTGAGTATAACATTAATATCTAATTGAATATAACTTTTAAAGTATGTATTGACTGTAATAAGTTAAATAGTTTAAATGGCCTTTTAGAGTATCAAATTCCTAATAAATTATTTAGAGGTCAGAAAAATATGAATAATATGTCAAAAGAAAGCTACTCTAATATGGATTAATAATCACATATTATACCAAGTCTTTGTAGTACATATTCACCATAATAGTGTAATTAGTTTTAATGGCTCTATAAATCATTAAATTCATAGTAAATTATTTGCATATCGCAAAAAATATAAATAATATACTGATGGAAAGTTAGTTCCAAGTAGATCATCAATATACAATTGGTTCAGCAAATAATCTAAGGTTTTTCTGTAAATATTTAAACAAGTTAATACCCTTTTTGGAGTAATAAATTCATAAGAAAATAAATAACGTTTATAAAATTGTAAATAATATGTCCCTGGAATCACAATCCCGTGTAGATTACAAATATGATTTTAGTTTTATTTGTAGGAAAAAGAAACTATATAGATGGTTTAAAACCCTTTAAATACTATTTAAATCATAAGAAAAGATCTATAACTCTGATTAGGGTGAATCCAATTTCTACTAGTTTGTATTAATGTCATCTATCCAGTACACTTTAGATCCAAATTTAATTCGACAATTAGAACAGGCGTTACAACAGAACTATTAAAACCCCTACATTAGTAAGTAATTATTAATACCAAATACTCCATTGCATTAGTTGATCTCCTGCATGCGTCATATACTTCATTAATGTTTAGAGAACTAAATACAACTATTGTGACTTATTAAAATTGTCATGCATGCATTTGTGCATTTGTTTATGATTATATGGTTGTTTATATTGGATGCAATTGTTTGATTGATAGATTGCGGAGAGTGCAGCATGTGTGATGGCTACGAGTGCCTCAACGACTTCAATTACAACCAAGGAAAGTACATGCTAATTATTCATAATCATCGTCCTACTATTTTTAATGCATTGTGGTGTATTTTGTAGATGCATGAATATGAACTACTATCGCTATGCTATGCCCTATTACGTGGTAGATATTTCTTGTAGTTGAGCCACCGTTGGTAGATGTGCTTAGCCGTGCTATGATGAATGAGGGCTAGCTTACATCACCGAAAGTTGTTTCTAAAAGTGATGGTTTGCAAAACTAAAAAACAACTTAATCAATGAACCTCCTAGGTGTGATGGGATTGATAATTATTGGTGGTATCATTGCGGAAAGGCACCCAGGTATCAAGAGAAAATGATTGGCTTTTTTATTTGGTAGCTTATGTGTACAACCATGTTCCAATAATGAAATGGGCGATTGGCTGGACTTAGTAGGTTGTGGCAACTCGAACCCACGTAGCCAGAGATGTAGAATATTGGTAGGTTGGTATGGTGTGTGTCGGGTTTGGGGAGCTACTTTCCGAATGGTCCCTTCTTGGACTTCGCCCTATCATCACCCAATATGAGAGTGGTGGTACGAGCTGGGCTGGCCAAGTCACATGGGTAAAGTGTACAAACCCCTGTAGGGTGTGTAATCTAATTGATTAGCCGTGTCCCCAGTTATGGACATCTCAGTTGCTTGATATTGAGTTCATGACATGTTTCTAGCTTATTCTAATTTCCTAATTGCTTTAATGTTGATGGGTTAACTTAATTGGCATCTTTTCAAAGAAAATCAAAAACTGATTATGAAAGTAGGACAAAGATATTTGTAAATTCAAGCTAGCCACAGCTCCACTTGACAAATAAGCATGTAGATGCTAGGATTATTGTCTCCTTACTTAGGTCTACTTGCCATACATTCCATGTATTGACCCTTCGGGGATGCTATGTTTTATGTTACATGTTATTATTCCGATTATGAGTGATAGAATAGGTCGCGATACTCCACTCAATAGTTGTTCGACTATGGCATAATTGAAGATGGAGCCTATCTATTGTTTATGCTTCCGTATGCTACTTAATTTTTGATCTATCCTTGAGCCTATCTATTGTCACATCCCAAGATTTTAAAAATTGGGACTAGAAAGAAAATGCATTTGCATGTCATTCATAAGCATTGCATTGCATTCATGAAAAATTGGATTGCAAAACACTATATTCAAACCCTATTTTAAATTACTAAGATGCACCTACAAAAGAATATGCAAGGATTTAAAAGTCCACTATTTGAAAACTAGTGGAAATGATGCAAAAAATGATCTTAGATTGATCCCCTGAATTTTAGAAAAATTTAGGAACTGGTTTGACCTCATTTGGAGGTCATATAAAAAAGCTATAAAATAAATAGTGAAAACAGTAAAAGAAAAGAATAAAACAACAAAAGAAAAAAAACCTAGCCTACCCGGCGAGCCACCCTGGCCCAGCCCACCCGCACTACTCATCAAGACGCCTTGAAGCGCAGAATAAGCAGCCGACCCACCTAGCGCAGCCCAGCAAAAACCCAGCAACGCCCGCAGCCCGCTCTTCCTCCCCTGTCATGCTGACGTGTGGGGCCCACTTCCCTCCTTCAACCTCGCGACGGACACCGCATCCCTCACGCCTTTGCTCGATCCGAACTAAACTCCCCTGGGAAAATCTCCGAATCCACCGCAATCCGTTCTCCCTCGCATCCGATTTTCCCCCTCCTATATAACCTCGACCTCCGTTGTTTGTTCCCCTCTCCCAAACCCTAACTCCACGCCACTAGGATGCAGAGATTTGTCACCGAAGTTTCACCGCCGCCACCGCCTCGGAAGCTCGCAGTCGAGGTTGACCCCGACGCCACCGACCACCCCGAGCCCCCCTTTCACCTCTAATCTCTTTCCCGTGAACCTCCGATTCGCCCTAACCAGTCCCCCTTCCTTGCAGTGCATCGGGGCAACTCTGATTGCTCGCCGGAGCCCTGAAGTCGCCCGCCACCTTTAGTTGCTCGATGTCGTTGCTAGAGGAAACGAGACACCACGCCGAGACCGCCAGGAAGCCTGCCATCCTCGCCCGCATCTCGTAGACCACTTCCTCCACGCCGAAGAAGGCCGAAGTTGCCGCCACCGTCACCACTGAGCGCTACCGCCGCCGCCGACCACCGTCGACCCACCCAGCTCAGAAGCTTTCCACCAGGACCGTTGGATCCTCGCTGGACGGTCGCGATTAGAAGAACGGCGAAGAGGTACCGGCCACTCAGGATTTGACGTGTGGCAGCACAGTTAGCGTGCAGCGTCACCGCAACGTCAGCGTACATGTCAGCGCCAGGTCAGCTCCTGCGCCCAGTCAGCGAAGAATATTCCTAGGGAATATTCCCTGTGAATTTGAAATTGAATTAAAATTGCAGAAAATTGTATAAACCTGTAAAATTCATAATAACATATTGGTAGGTCCAAAAATAGCATATAATATATCAATAGATTCATAAAATTGAGTAGATTTTAATATCAAGTTGGATCTAACTTTTATAGTACATGTTTACTGTAATAATTTAATTAGTTTTAATGGTCTTTTAGGCTAATAAATTCATAGTAAAATATCTACTGGTCCAAAAATCACAAATAATATACCGGTGGAAAGCTGGTTCCTTGTAGATCATCAATATGAAAATGGTTCAGGCAAATACTATAAGGTTACGCAGAAATTAAATAAATAGATTAATGGCTTATTTAGAGTATTAAAATCATAGTAATTCGAGTGCTGCTCAGAAAATTACAAATAATATGTCCCTGGAATCACAATTCCATGGAGACTACAGATATAATTTTAGTTTGATTTTTAGGCACCAGAAACTATATGAATCATTTAAAACCCATTAAAAACTATTTAAATCATTCAAAAAGATCTATAACTCTGATTAGGGTGAATCCAACGCCTACTGGTTCGCATTTATGTCCTCTATCCAGTAAACCCCAGAAACAAATTTAATTCGATAGTTAGAACAGGCGTTACAACTGAACTATTAAAAACCATATATTGGCAAGTAATTATTAATAACAAATACTCCATTGCACTAATTGGTCTCTTGCATGCATCATATACTTCAGTATTGTTTACAGAACTAAATACAACCATTGTGACTTATTCAACTTGTCATGCATGCATTTGTGCATTTGTTTATGATTGTATGGTTGTTTATGTTGTATGCAATTGTTTGATCGATAGATTGCGAGGAGTGCAATGTTTGAGATTGCAACGAGTGTTTGAACGACTCCAACAACTATCAAGGAAAGTATATGCTAATTGTTCATAATTGTTGTACTACTCTTTTCAATCCATTGTCGTGTATTTCATAGATGTATGTGTAGGAAAGTACTATCGCTATGCTATATCCTATTATGTGGTAGGGTTTTCCTGTAGATGAGCCACCGTTGGTAGATGTGCTTAGCCATGCTATGATGAACGAGGGCTGGGTTACATCACGGAAAGTTGTTTCTAAATGTGTTTGTTTGCGAAAACTAAAAACAACTTAATCAATGAATCTCCTGGGTGTGATGGGATTGATAATTTTTGGTAGTATCATTGCGGAAAGGCACCCAGGTATGAAGAGAAAATGATTGGCTTCTTTATTTTGTAGCTTACGTGTACAACCATGTGCCAATAATGGAATGGGTGGTTGGTTGGACCCAGTAGGTTGTGGTAACTCGAACCCACGTATCCAGAGATGTAGAATTTTGGTAGGTTGGACCGGTGCGTGTCGGGTTTGGGGAGCTACTTCCCGAACGGTCCCTTCTTGGACTTCTCCCTATCATCACCCAACATGAGAGTGGTGGTACGAGCTGGGCTGGCCAAGTCACATGGGTAAAGTGTACTAACCCCTGCATGGTGTATAAAGTAATCGATTAGATGTGTCCCCGGTTATGGACATCGGGGTTGCTTGATATTGAGTTCATGACATGTTTCTTGCTCATTCTAATTTCCTAATTGCTTTAATGTTGATGGGTTTACTTAATTGGAATATTTTCAAAGAAAATCAAAAATTGTTTATGAAAGTAGGACAAAGGTATTTACAAATGCAAGCTAGCCACAGCTCCACTTGCCAAATAAGCATATAGATGCTAGGATTATTATCTCCTTTAATAGCCCTACTTGCCATACATTCCAAGTATTGACCCTTCGGGGCTGCTACATTTTATGTTGTAGGTTATTATTCCAATTTCGAGTGAACAAATAGGTCGCGATACTCCACTCAACAGTTGTTCGCCTGTGGCATAATTGAAGATGGAGCCTATCAATTGTTTATGCTTCCGTATGCTACTTGATATTGAGCTAGCCTTGAGCTAAGCACTATTGTAATAATTGCAAATTCTGGATCAATTCGTTATTTATGATGCACTGTTAAATTCTTTGGTATTCATCTGTACTGTGTGTGCCAGTGAACCGATCCAGGGATTGGCACTATACACATGACTCAGCCTTATCAGGCGAGGGTTTTACAGGTTATTATTCCGATTATGAGTGATCAAATAGGGCACGATACTATACTCAACAGTTGTTCGCCTGTGGCACAATTGAAGATGGATCCAATCATTTGTTTATGCTTTCGTATGCTACTTGATATTTGAGCTAGCCTTGAGCTAAGCATTATTGTAATAATTGCAAATTCTGGATCAATTCGTTACATATGATGAACTGTTAAATTCTTTGGTATTCATCTGTACTATGTGTGAAAGTGAACCGATCCAAGGATTGGCACTATACACATGAACTCAGCCTTATCAGACGAGGGTGTTATAGAATTGATCAATCGAACAGAGTGTTTCCTAGAATTTCAGCAAATATAAAATAGCTAGGTTATTTCAATAAATATATATATATGGAAGCAATAGTATATCGTGGAATGTAAGAGACATTGGGTGACTCAAAATTTGCGATGAGCTAAACAATTGACATGCATTTACTTTTGTAGATAAGAATGAACGAGACAGAAATTATAATGACATGATGCGAGAATTTGCAGAGCAGGAACATAAACCACGAATGAACTACATAGTAGAGGATTAGTTATGTCGTTGCTTAGGATGAACCAGCACCAGATTAGAAATATAATGGCATCTCTTGAGAACCTGTAGAAGAGGACAAACAAGCATTAGACAAGTGTGCCTACAATGAAATGAGCAATCAATCAGAGTGTTTCTTAGAATTTTAACAAATATAAGCTGGCCAGGTCATTTTAACAAATATATATGAAAGCATCATTTATCCTGGAATGCAAGAGACGTTGGCTGAACTAGAATTTGCGGTGAGCTACACAATGGGCATACAGTTAATGTTGTAGCTAAGAACCTCATAGAAATTATAAAGGAATCATAAGATAAATTGTAGAGCAAGAATGCAAACTACGAATGAACTATATATACAATAGAGGATAGCTATGTCGAATCTTAGGAGGAACCATTAGACATGAAATATAATGATATTGCTTGTGAACCTGTAGAACAGGACAAGCAAGCATTACACAAGTGTGCCTACAAATGAATTGAGCAATCAAACAGAGTGTTTCCTAGAATTTCATCAAATATAAACTAGCCAGGTCATTTCAACAAACATATACGAAAGCATGATGGATGTGAAATATAGCCCTCTACGTCCGCATTTAAACTGGATACTATTCATATATTTGATGAAATATCTCTCTATTTCCTGCCACTAATGCATAATGATCAAAGGGGTATGCAATCCTTTCTTGATATTTTTGCCTACACAGATAATGACGTATTATTATGGGAATCACTACATAAATGCCAAAGATAAGAGATTTCCAACACGTCAAAGAAACCAGGATCCGTGAGGAGACAACTGTAAGTTTAACGACCAACTATACGGCCCACCACCGTATAGGTGCCGCCGTATAGTTTGCACCGACTTCCTTAGGTCAAACAAAACAACTTTCGTGAAGGGACCCCAATATAAAGAGGCTCCAGGCAACGAGAAACAATCCCCCCACTCCACAACATCACTTCTTTCATCCTCAACTCTCCCTGCCACCACGCCGAAGGAATAGATCTAGATCTAAACCTCTAAACCCTTCTCCACCACCATAGCCATCTTCCACCACTTGTAATAGTAGATCTCATCTCTAATTGACGTCATTGTAAGACTATTTGTTATCAACTCTATGATCTCTATTATAATGTTTATGATTGTCGATTTCATCTCAATGTGTGAGTAATTCTCCTTTGGCTAAGGGTTCGGCCTAGCCATGTGGCTTTTGTGCATGTTATTTATCATAGATGGGATCATGTATTAGTTTATATGACTTGATTATAGTACCCTCTCTTGCCTCAATCTAAGAACTTGTCAGGTACCCAAGATCCCGAGGATTGATCCAGGTAAAGGGAGTGTGAGTAACGACTGATCTGCAGGATAGTAACCCTAGTGACAGAAAGGGTAGTACGGTTGTATGTGAGGAACTTACTTGGGATTAACAGTAACATCACTATGCATATCATTAGTTCTCTTTCTTCCATGGATGAGACTAGTAGGTTGTTGCCATAAGTAGTTGCGGAGGCGATAACATTTATGGATGCGCTGCCCACATATAATTATCTTGCTCTAACAATTAGATGAGTACTTTATTATTATCTATTATTCCCATTAGATGTTTTGCATAGATAATGGTGAAAACTGAAGACCCTAGGCCCTCTCTCTCTCCATCATCAACAACAACAAGATCGCAAACTCTTGGTCCGGTTAAAATGCAATAGGAATTCTAAAACTCTCGAAGGTCTGTTTAAGTAATATTACTCTGCTTTCTGCTTCCTGAGGATTCGATAAACCTAAGTCTACTAGGGAAAAAGAGCTATACTACATCGTAATACGGATCGAAGGCATCAACCCTTTTTCTGGCGCCGTTGCCGGGGAAGCAATAGCTACCTTGGTGAGGTTAGTAGGAACCTTGCTAGTTTTAATTTTCATTTTTTATTTTTGTTAGTTTGCTTTCAGTTTTTATTTGAAAAACCAAAAAAATAGTTAGAATTTTAAATTCTTGCTTTATCATCATTAGTACTTGTTTAAGAAAATACAAAATCACAGAAAGTATGGCTGAAAAATAGCTTGGGGAGTTTGCAACTCCTAACAATGATTATTTGCGTACTTCTATTACTCAGCCAGCAATTGCTGCTGAAGATTATGAAATTAAGCCCCACTAATTAAGTTTGGCTCAACAGAATCAATTTGGAGGCTTTGATGTAGAAGATGCAGGTATGCATTTAAATACTTTCACTGAAATATGTGATGTGATGCGCATTAAGGATGTTGACCCCGATGCGGTCAAGTTGCGCTTATTTACTTTCTCTCTTAGATAAAGAGCAAAAGAATGGTTGCTATATTTGCCTAGAAATACTATTGCATCATGGGTGGAATGTACTTCATTATTTATGACTGATTCTTTCCACATGCAAAGACTATGCAACTCAGATCTAATATTACTAGTTTTAAACAGGAAGAGCGTGAGCCACTAGCGCTTGCATGTGAGAGAATGAAAGAATGCATGAGAAACTGTCGCAGACATGGGATGGAAGATTGGTTAATTCTCCATTTATGTTATAATTCTCTTAACACTGTTTCTATGTCTATGCTAGATACTGCATCTGGAGGAACATTTATAGGCAAGCAAATTACCAAAGCAAAGCAGATGCTAGACAATATGCAATACAACCATGCCCAATGGCATGTGGACAGATCAAATACAAAGAAGGTGAACTCCTTCACACCTCAAGAGAATGAAGAACTCAATGCTAAGTTGGATGAGCTTATATTAGCCGTTAAAGGTAAGGAAACCCCGGTAAGAACTACTCCCGAACCAAATATTGAATAAGTAGACTTCATAGCTCGTAATGATTATAACCCTGCTTGGAAGAAGAATTAGAATCCAAACTTTCAAAAACAATATTCTAGTCCAGCAGGCAGCTCTAATAATAATATGGCATCAAGCAATACTAGTCTCCAAGAAACTCTTAAAGCTTTTATGGACTCACAAAATGAGAAAAACAATATTCTAGTCAAAATTACGGAGAATCATGATGCTATGCTTGGTAAATTATCTAACCAAGCTGTCAGTTTGGAATGATTTGCAGGCCCTTCAAGAAAGAACAAGGACTGTTGAGGCACAACTATGTAAGATAACCGAGAGTCAAACTCTCATTCTAGCAAAATTTGTAGGTAAAGCTGAGCCCAACCCAGTTGAAGAGCTCAAGATGATCAGAATCCAAAGGGAGGAGCCCGAAGAACTTGATTACAACAATGCTCCTTCACCAAACTACATTTTTGAAGATCTTGTAAAAAGGATCAATGTCAAGATTCCGGTAAGTGAAGGAACTGAAGAAACCATGTATCAACACTGCGTTAGTAAGGTAGCAATAAAGGTACGTGATCTTGAAGAAGAATATAAGAAAATTGCTGAAAAATTGCCTGTTAATCTAGATGATATATTTGAGCCTACCATTAAGATTAAAATTGGGACTAATGAAATAGCTGCACTGTGTGATCTAGGTGCAAGTGTTTCAACAATTCCAAAGAGTCTTTTTAACAAGTTAAATCTTGGCTCTTTTGAAATCACCGATCTAAAATTACATCTAACAGATTATAATTATAAACAAGTAGTAGGCATAAAGGAAAATACTCTAGTTTACATTAAAGACTGTCCTGCTCTTATTGATTTTGTTATTGTTGACATGCCTGAAGATGCTACTTCCCCAATTATATTAGTCCGTCCTTTTTTAAGAACTATTAAGGCTATGATCAATTTGCATGAAGGGAACGTGAAGCTTCAATTGCCTTCGCGGGATCATTTTGTTATTCATTTCCTTAGAAAAAAGAAAGCCAAGCAAGATGATAAGGAGGCCATCACTTTGAAAGCCAATTACTTCGGAGTGGGTGTTCCACTCATACGGCCTAAGTGAGCAATATCAAGGTCAAGCTATTGACCATACAAGAGCGCTGCATGGGAGGCAACCCATACGAAATAAAGGTTTGTGTTAAGTTTTTAAGTTTTAGTTTAAATTTTATATATATAAAGAGTGCTAGGAAACTGCAGTGAGAGGACAGAGGAGCTTGAGATTTTTAGGAGAACCGACGGGAAAAACTGCACGAATAGGGACAATAGAGATAAACATCTTATATTTACTAATTAGAGGCACCATATGAGCTCCCACGTTAATCCTAGAAAACTTACCTAATTATATCCTTCGATATGCAGGTGAGGCATCTACATCCGTTAGATAAAAAATGGTAGTCCTGGCAAAGTATCCCATGTGAACTCCCTTTTACCGAGCTTTTCAATCGCTGGCAGCTGATAAAACAACTCGCAGCCCTAGAAGATCTCCTCCTCCCCGACCTCGCCTCCCTATGTGCCCTCTTAATGTCGTCTTGAGGGACAAATTCTGCGGAAGCAACATCTTCATTAAGGTTGCCGAGTGGAGGAACTAATGGACCGGCGGCATGGAATCTCACATGTCATGTCAATCTCATGTCCCTACTTCGCAGTCGCAGGCATGTAAAGCCATGTCGTTAGGAAAACCTCCTCTGTTTAATTTTTTTCTGTTTATTGTCTGTTGTCAAAGGCATAGAAGGCCCAGATTGGGTGGACTCCATCGCCTCCGGCCGTCCGGTGGCAAGATTTGAGTAAGTTTCATCCTCTCGGATGTATCGATTATTAAGCGCCAGCGTGCCAGTTCACTATATAAATAAATTATCTTCCATCGTATCATACATTCGATGTTAAAGATAGGAAGATCACAGAGCATCCATCCCGATGCATGAATGCACGCACCGAGTTATTTGTTGTCAAACAACCTGAAATACCTCATAGGATAATGCATCGCCATACCCACCATCATTAGTATTTCTGCTCTTCTCTAAGTTCACAACAAAGGGCAGCTTGGCTGTGCAAACCAATTTAGTAAGTTCTTTTAGAAACCACAGAACCTCAGCTGGCCTAATACCACAACACTTGCGGTTTGTTTTGTTAGGAATAGACAAAGTTGTATTTCTCTGGGGCCAAATGTCACAATATATAGTACATGTACAGGTGCAAATATGTAGGAAGCCCTCTAACATTTGGGAAAACTATAATATACAAATATATACATCTAACACCCCCTCTTAAACTCATGGTGGATCCACAACACTGAATTTGGAGAGTAAGAAATCATGCTGCGCTCTGATCTGTGCTTTCGTAAAGAAAGCCGCCAACTGTAAATCTGAAGGCACGTACTGAAGCGCAACAACCTAAGCCTGCACCTGAGCACGTGTATAGAAAACATCAACACCAATATGCTTGGTAAGCTCATGCTTGACCAGATCACATGCAACACTAATAGCACCTGTACTGTCAGACAAAACCTGAGTGGATGTGTTAATAGAGACCCTAAAATCCGCAAGTAACCACCGTAACCAGGTCACCTCAGCAGTCAACAAGGCCATAGCACGCAACTCAGCCTCAACACTCGAACGGGAAACCGCTGTTTGTTTCTTTGTCTTCCAAGCAATGGGCGAACCACCAAGAAACACACAGTAAGCAGAAAGGGAACGGCGATCTGAATGATCACTCGCCCACGTAGCGTCCGAATAGCACTGGAGCTGGAGGGAGCTGGAACGAGGAAAGAAAAGGCGACGAGTGATCGTACCACGAAGATAACGAAGAACACGGAGAAGATGACTATAGTGAACAGTGGTAGGAGCAGAAACAAACTGACTCAGAATATGAACATGATAAGAGATGTCAGGACGAGTGACAGCAAGATAAACAAGACTCCCAACAAGATGACGATAACGCGTCGGATCAGGAAGAGGATCACCGTCAGTAGGGTGAAGCTTAACATTAGGCTCCATAGGGGTATCAACAGTGCGCTCATCCCCAAGAGCAGCACGAGCAAGAAGATCCTGAATATACTTTTCCTGAGATATGTAAAAGCCATCAGAAGTGGAGGAAACCTCAATCCCAAGAAAGTATCGAAGAGGACCAAGATCAGTCATAAGAAACTGATCACGAAGATGAGCCTTAACAAAGGCGATATACTCAGAATCATCACCAGTAATGATCATGTCATCAACATAGAGAAGAAGAAAGTGCGTCCACGAGGAGAAGTGTGAACAAACAGTGCCGGATCATGAGCACTAGAGGAGAAACCAGTAGCAGTCACTACAGAAGCAAAACGCTCAAACCAGGCACAAGAGGCCTGTTTGAGGCCATAAAGAGAACGTCGAAGATGACAAACCATCCCCTCGGGAACAGAATACCCAGGAGGAGGCTGCATATAAACCTCCTCACTCAACTCACCATTGAGATAGGCGTTCTGAACATCAAGCTGGGACACAGACCAGTGAAGAACAGAAGCAACAACAAGAAGAGTACGCACAGTGGTCATATGAGCCACAGGAGCAAAGGTCTCATCATAGTCACGACCATGCTCCTGCTGAAAACCACGAGCCACAAGACGCGCTTTATAGCGCTCAAGAGATCCATCCGAGCAGGTCTTAATCTTATAGACCCACTTACACGTGATATGACGAACACCGGGAGGGGGAGAAACAAGATCCCACGTGCCAGTGCGCTCAAGCGCAGCAATCTCCTCAGCCATGGCCAGCTGCCACTTAGGATGATGCTCAGCATCCCGATAAGAAGTTGGCTCGGAGGAAACAGAAAGACCATACTGACTAGGAGAGTAACGGTTGGGGGCACGACGCTGACGAACAGGACTAGTAGAGGGAAGCTCATTAGACGAAGACGACTCAGGAGATGACGATGAAGAAGAAGGAATAGCAGAGGAAGACGACTCAGGAGACAACGATGAAGAAGAAGGAATAGCAGAGGAAGACTCCGGAGAACGAGGAGAACTAGGAGAACTAGACGGAGCAGAGGAGGATGGTATCGAAGAAGAGACACCAGGGGGAGGAGATCCTGAAGAAGACACAATAGGAGTAGAAAGAGGTGTGTCAGGAAAGAGAAGAAAAGAGATATCTTCCACCGGGTAGGTACCAGCGGTGGGACGAGGATAGAAAGGACGCGTCTCACCAAAAGTAACATCACGAGAGATATGCATCCGACGACCAACGGGGTCCCAACAGCGATAGCCCTTATGCTCATCACTGTATCCAAGGAAGACACACTCAACAGACTGAGCGGTCAGTTTGGTGCGTTCGCGAGGAGCAAGGAGAACATAGCAAACACAACCAAACAAGTGAAGCATGGAGTAGTCTGGAGACTGGCCAGAGAGGCGCTCAAGAGGGATACCACCCTGCAGAGCAGCAGAAGGCTGAATATTGATGAGGTAAGCCGATGTAGGGACAACCTCAGCCCAGAAATGCGGCGGAGGAGAAGAAGCAATCATCATGGCACGAGTGGTCTCAAGAAGATGGCGATGCTTACGCTCAGCAACACCATTCTGGACATGTGCGCCAGGACAGGAGAACTGAGCAAGAGTTCCCTGCTCAGCAAGGACACTTCGCAACAGCTGGGAGATATACTCACCAGCAGAATCAGCACGAAACACACGAATGGGGGTAGAAAATTGAGTACGGACCATGGCTGCAAAACGCTGATATATGGAGAGTACTTCACTACGAGAGCGCATAAAATACAACCAAGTGTACCGAGAAAAATCATCGATAAATAAAATATATTAGCTATGGCCCCCTTTCGAAGCGAAAGGAGCCGGACCCCAAACATCAGAATGAACTAAATCAAAAGGTCGCTGAGATACAGGCGCACTAGTAGGATAGGGAAGCTGAATCTGTTTACCCAACCTACAGCCCTGACAATGTAAAGACCAATCTCCTGAGACAGAGCCCAGAAGACCACGATGAACTAATGACGACAGGCGAGAGTCACAAAGGTGACCAAGATGATGATGCCACTGCTGAAAGGAGCTGGTAGCAGAGGCGACGACCAGAGAAGAGCTGGCAGCTGAAGTGGCAGCGGAAGGAACACGAAGCCAGTCTAACTCCCAAAGTCCTAAAGAGTCACGGCTGCGAGGGCCAGCTCCAACCAGGGCCTGTGTGCGATGGTCCTAGACAACATAAGAACCAACATCAAGAATGACGCGACAACCAGATTCAGTAAGCTGGCTAGAAGAGAACAGATTCATCTTAAGAAGAGGGACATGAGAAATATCAGGAACAGAAAAAAGAAGAAGTAGAAAGGGTGCCCTGACTAGAAACAGGAAGAGAGGTACCATCAGCTGTGAAAAAACGGACAGGAGAAGGCAGAGAACGAAGAGCGGACAGAAAAGAAGACTCAGAGGTCATATGAAAGGAGGCTCCAGAATCCAGATACCACGGGGACGTACCTGACTGTGTAGAAGGTGGTGGTCACACAGTTCCTGAAGAATCAGTCACAGAACCAGCAGTGCATGTCGAAGAAGAGCCTGTAGCAACAAGAAGACCGCGAAGACTCCTGATAATGTCCTAATCGGAGAGAGCAACTGCTGAAGATCCGGAAGGAGCCGACTGCCCACGAGCCTGGTGCTGCTGGCGTAAATTGGGATCCCGTGTATAACAGGTGGCCCAAGTGTGGCCATCCTTGTTGCAGTAAGAGCAGTGACGAAGAGAACCACAGCGACCCTGACCACGAGCCTGCTAATCGACTCGACCGAGACTGCTGGCCGACTCGACCACGACCTGGAGGAGTGGGTAGTATCGGCGGCGACACAGAGGACCGCGACTAAGTCGAGGGAGGAGACGACATAGGGGGACCACGAGTAGCAAGCACAGATGGAACCGCAAGAAGACCAGCACCACGGAGACGGGTCTCCTCAGCCCGAAGCTCAGACAACACCTCAGAGAGCGGAACACGGCCACGAGCATTCAGCTAAGCACGCTGAGGCTCAAACTCCTGGCAGAGCCGAGACAGAAAATCATAGATGCGGTGAAACTCCAGATCCGAGCACACAATCTGGTAGCACGAGCATGTGCCACAAACAGCAGTATAAAGAGAATCAAGCTGGCGCCAGATAGCAGCACTCTTAGTATAGAACTCATCAATAGTGGAATAACCCTGCTAAAGAGCATGCTCCTAGCGAATCACAAACAGGTAAAGAGCATCCCCAGACGGCTGATAGCGCTGACGAAGATGTGCCCACTGAGCGGAAATAGTAGGAAGACTCATGAAATCATCATTATACTGGGGCAGAACACTGGAGGTGAGGACAGCAGCAGCACGAGCATCCTCATCGACCCACTGAGTGTAGGCAGTCAGATCGTGGCGATAGGCCTCGAGATCAGAAGAGTACTGCTTGAACTTCAGGTCATAAGCAACAACAGCACTATCATCATCTCTCTGAGCAGCATCCTTGGCCTCCTAAGAAGCATCAGCACCGAGGACAATCGGTGTCGGCGAAAGAGGAGCCACAGGAGCAGGGGGCACGGCGGACAGGAGACCTCGCCGGAGATCACACCGCAAAGACGGAGACCACGCATGTGAACACGCATAAAGGCAGCGAAATCAGGGTAAATCGCGCCATCGAAGATCACCGGGCAGCGAGGAATCGCAACATACCCCGATGAAGAAGACATATCTCTCTCTCAATTTTTTTTCTGGGTCAACGCTCGATCGATCTCGAATGAGCAGACCAACTGGAGGCCAAACATGGGCAGAAACGAGTGTCGGCGAGGGCAGGGAGGAGCGCCGGTGGAGTAGAGGCGGTGGCCGGCGGCGGGAATCTGGCCGGTGGCCGCCGGAGGCCGTTCAGCGAGCGAGCAGCGAGCAGCAGCAGCGCAGAGGACGGCAGCGGGGCCGGGGCAAGCTGACGGGCGACCGGCGGATCGAGGCGAGCTGACGGGAGGCTGGAGGATCGAGGCGAGCTGACTGGAGCTGGTCCAATCCGAGCAAGAAGAACGGGAACCAACGACCCGTCGAGAAGATGCGCATTGATGATCAGGTCCAATCCGATCCGATCTAGAAGATGTGAAGCACAACAGGTCCGATCCGATCTGAAAAGCAAAAAAATTGACGAGTAGAACAGGACGACTCCAAACAAGCGGCCAGAACGGAACCGGCAGTTGCCGGGGCGAGCTGGCGGTGGCGGCGGTCACAAGCAGAGGACCGGTGGGCACGGAAACCCTAAAACCGGCTCTAATACCATGTTAGGAATAGACAAAGTTGTATTCCTCTGGGGCCAAAGGCCACAATATATAGTACAGGTACAGGTGAAGCCCCCTAACATATGGAGAAACTACAATATACAAATATATACATCTAACATGTTCAACCTCGCCAGATCTATCAAAGTCGTCTTCGGTTATTTAGTACAGTCATGTCGGATGGAAACCGTAGCAATTCAAAAGACGCATGAGAGGTATCACCTGGAACTGCTTTTTTGGTAACAACATACCTCTCATATAGTTCTATTTTTATTCTTCAGTGCCTTTTGGTTTAGTGTACATCTGTTCAAAATAGGAATACTCAGAAGTTCAGTTTTCCTTGATTTGCAAAGTAGTTGCTCCAAGAATGAAACTAAGTTTATAATATTTGAGTTCATCTCAGAACCCCAAATAAATCCGCTTGATCCGTAATGTTTTACAAAGGAATATTGTTTTTTACATGTATTTCAGCACTCTCATTGAATATGTTATGCGTACTAAGGAGCATTTTGCCGAATATGTGTCAACACCCGGATTTTTAATCCCAGATGCTTGTTATGCCATACATCACAATCCCAGGATTACCATTTTTGCGAGACATAACAAAATTGGATACCACAGTACATCATCCATTACAAACCATACATAAGGTCTTACACAAATAAGGATCTCATGATCCAGTTCTTAATACAACTCAAGGAGCGGAAAATACGTAATAATAACGGTAGCGTAGGGGAAGCTCCATCTTCGGGGTCACAGGCAATGCTTACGATGGGAGATGATCCTAGTTGTCGTAACCTTCCTGGGGTCCATCCTCCAGGTACTCCTCTTCATAGTCTGGCCGCGGCAATAGCCAGGGACAAAGCCATGAGTACTCTTTAAGTACTCGCAAACTAATACTAACAAGTGAAGGGGGTTTTTGTAGTAGGACACTAAGCTCTAGGGTTGTTTTGCAAAAGCCAGATTTACAACTACTAAGTTCACAAGCAAGAAAAGCTAGCTAAAATTTTATAGCACCTAAGTGGGAACTTGTATTTCATATAACAACTCTGTTGTGGTCAAGTCAAAATCTCAATCCTTTTCACAAGTCATTTTGAAAACATCTGACGGGGGAACAGTATGGCCACTCTAACTATCCATAATCATGACGCGTTATTCAATAGTTTGACACTCTGCAGAGATTGTACACTTTCACCACAACATTCGATACATTCGCCAGGAACAAATCCTGAATTCACCATACTCAGTATGCGGATAATCAATCCTAACCTTTCAATTACACACCCTAGTATAAGCACCTCTCCTGTGAGTTTGGCCTCCCAACCATGACCAACTGTCATCTTGGGTACTGCATAGGTGGACAGTCTTCACAAGGTAGCCTCATCTCAGACCTTGGCCGTGAGGGAACTAATACTAAGGTATATAACTCTCCAGTCAAGCCCTACCCAATTCTCGGGTATTGTGGTTGTACGGTAAAATTGGAATGGTATCGCATCCAGACAACCATCAGTTTTATAAAGGGCTAAGGCTCATGCCTCAACATTTTCATCAGCATAAATCATCTGGTGTTTGGAAACACATGTCCAAAACATTTCAATAGAATGATCCATCATTCCAAGGTTTTCATAACCATTTTTCCACCAAGTATTCCCATCTAAGTTGATCAGGTTTTATGCTTAGCACTAGCATCTACAAGTGGGGGTAAGTACTAACGAGGGGTGGTAAACAAGTGGAGTTTCAACTAAATTCAATCTCATGCCTTAGGATGACATAAAGATTATCTAGCTTAGGCCAAATTTTATGCTCTTTATGCAACCTTCAATTATGTTTCTAGTATCTACAGTTCACTTAAGTAAACTCTAAGTAAAAGCTTTGATAAAGAAATAAAGTATAAAGCTTGCAAGTAAAACTAGGATTGGTTTATCAAGTGTTTATGATCATATATGCTTAAGGCATAAAGTGGGCATGGTAACAAGCAAGTATTTGCTTGCATAGGTATAGTATTTTGCAAGTGTTAGCTTGCACATTCAACTGGTAGTATTAGGCTTGCCTTGTGCAGAGAAGTGGTTGAAGTTCTCCTCGGCTTCTTCTTCGTAGTATCCTCCTTCTTCCTCGTATCCTTGGTCGGTACTAGCGTCTATAAATAAATACGAGGTACACAATCACCAAACAATACTTAACTAATTTCAATCATCACACAAAAGGGTCCTATAGATGATCTAGCATCATCACTAACATTACAAGATTAAAGCTTGGTTTAATTTCTTTTATTTTTAGAAAAGTAATTTCTACGCATTGAAAAACTACTTAAGATTTAATATTCTCCAAACCAAACATGGGATCATGTTGACACATGCCATCACACATATTTTAGTCCATGGGAATGTGATTTAAAGTGGTGTCACAATTTAATAAGGTTTAACCTTTTATTTTACTTAAATAAAGTGGCTAGAAATGCCTATGTGGCATTCTTTTATTACTTGAACAATATTTCTGTAAGTAAACCCAAATGTTTTTATATATTCTGAAAGGTATGATCAAATGTGATTTTTGAGAGTTGGAATCAACTCAAAATCTATTATGGTTTAAATTTGAAAAATGTTTGAATGAAGAAAAGGTTCTTCCTTGTTATTTTTACCAAGGTTGATCTATAGATTGAAATGATTTGAATCCAACGGGCTTGGATTAATCATTTCAATATCTTTGTAACAAAATTGGTTTCATTCAATTTGGTGCGCTGAATCGAGCAGGGTTGATTTTTGAAACTAGGTATAGAATTGTGTTTGAATGAAAATGGAAAAATCCAAATTCAAACGACTGGGCTGCGCGGGAAACGATAATGGGCCGGCCCGGTGTCACTCCGCGGCGCGGGACTCAACTGACAGGGGGGTTCCACCAATCAGTGGATCTTTAAACGCGAAGCAGTACGGGGCAATCTCATCCACACGATCTAAGTCTAATCGAACGACTGCTACTCATCATCCACGTCAGGCTGCGCCGGCGAGACAGAAACCTAACGCGGCAGGTGGGGGTCATCGGGGGCTCACCGGGGCTCAGGCGAGGGTCGGCGAGGCGGGCGAATGACGAAGTCAATGACGGCAAACCTCCTGGTACCGGCAGCTTCTCCTAGGATGGACGAAATCGACGGCGCGCTTCTTCTCTAGAGGCGGCCTGCTCCGGGAACAGGGTGGAACGATCAGTGAGGAGAGGGGAGTAGATTGGTGTGAAGAGTTTGAGCGGGGGAGGCCTCTATTTATAGTCTCGACGACGAGACCGAACGGAATGGGCAGGCGACGGTGGCGACATGGCTACGGGCTGCTAGAGGCATGGCCGGCGGTGGCGGTCGATCGGTGGTCTCCTGGCGATGCCCTATAGCTTTAATGCACGTGTAGAGGCGGTGGAAAACGGTCTGGAACATGTGATGCTATGCACAGCAGAGGCGGCGTCTTCGACGGCGAGCGGTGGCTGTGAGGCATGGGACGGCGAACGGGGATGTCTGGCGGTGTCCTGGGACGGTGCTGATTGCGTATGCATGCGGCGAGGGCGGCGCGCGGTCTGTGGGCATGTGTCCAGGGTGGCGCTCTGGCGCACGCTCAACATGGTTGACAGAGGCACAGGCGCGGCGTTCCTGGGTGCTCTGGTCGATGTCTTCGAGGCAGGGCTGGTCGAGAGGGGGCTGTGAGGCATGGGCTACCTCCCAGACAAGGTTGGCACGGCTAGTTCCTCTCCTAGCTTGCTGTCTACACTGGGGTGGCATGGGTGGCTTCGGCTGTTCACCATTGATGACATTGCCAAGCTTACAGTGGTGGTAGACGTTTACAAATGAGCTAGATGATCTACTAAAGCCTAGTTGCAACCAGAGAGGGAACACGTTAGGCTCAAATCACTGCTCCAAATAGTGTTTGGATTTTATTTGATTTGTATCTGCAAGGTGTTTGATGAAATGGCCGCATGAATTCAAGTTTTGAATTTTGAAAATATTTTTGGTGGGTGTGCTAGGTAGGTGCTGGTGAGTATGCGGATGCTGGGGTTTTGAAAGTTGAGCTTGTTTGAGTGGTTTTTGAAAAAGTGGGATCGTCCCATATGATAAAGATTCAATTTTGAACTGTCCTTTAAACTTTGCATTTGAATGTTTCTGGATGATCACAAAGTGGGACTTGATACTTTGTTATGATTACTATCAAGGCGTGCAAAGATCCAAACAAGTTTCTGTTAAGTTCTGAAAGTTAGAGACAGCCAAAGTAGGCATGGGAGTTAAATTGGCCAAAACGACCATTCCCTTATTTTGCTTGTTTTGATTTATTTGTCTTTGGGAAAAGTGTGGGGATTGTTTAGATGATGTTTATTTCACCTAACAATCCTTCTACAAGCAAAGAAACACATAAACAAGGCAATTCAAAAGAATCCACATTGGAATGCATACACACATGCATGCTTTCATATTTTTATTTAGAAAAGTTTTTGTTAACCCTAATTTTGATGAATAGAGTTTGATGATTCTAGTTTAATATTTTTGGGATGTTACAAACCTTCCCCCCTTAAACAAAATCTCGTCCCGAGATTTGAAAAAGGACGAAAAGATTACCTAGGATTTGAAGAGATTGGGAAACTCCATCCTGATGTGATCTTCGCGCTCCCAGATAGCTTCCTCTTCTGTGTGGTTGCTCCACTGAATTTTGAGAAACTTGATGCTTCGGGTTCTGGTGGTTCGGAAAGCTTCTTCCAAAATACGGATGGGCACTTCAGGATAGGTCAGTTCATCGTTGATCTCTATGGTCTGGTGATCGATATTCTTGAACACTTTCGTCTTCTCCGGAACTTCGAGGCACTTGCGAAGTAATGAGATATGGAACGCATTGTGCACGGCTGACATCTCTTCGGGTAGTTCCAATTGATACGACACTTCTCCTCGATGGTTCAGAATTTTGAAAGGTCCGATATATCCGGGGGCTAACTTTCCTTTGAGTTGGAAACGCTGCATTCCCTTCAATGGCGACACTTTCAGATATACAAAGTCTCCTATGTTGAAGGCGAGGTCTCGACGTCTCTTGTCGGCATAACTCTTCTGTCTTGACTGGGCTGTCTTGAGGTGCTCACGAATCTTGTGAACGTTCTCTTCTGCTTCTCGTAGGATATCGGGTCCGAAAATCTGACTCTCTCCTACTTCTGACCAGTTCAAAGGGGTGCGACACTTCCTTCCGTACATGAATTCAAATGGGGCCATTTGAAAACTAGCTTGATAACTATTGTTGTACGAAAATTCTGCGAACGGCAGACAGTCTTCCCACTTAGATCCATATTCTAACACACATGCTCTCAGCATATCTTCGAGTTTTTGATTTACTCGCTCCATTTGTCCATCGGTCTGAGGGTGATACGCAGTGCTGAAATCTAGGCGGGTTCCTAAACCTTCTTGAACTTTCTTCCAGAATCTCGAGGTAAACTGAGTTCCTCGATCCGATACGATGTTCTTGGGGACTCCATGCAAACTGACGAATCTAGCGATGTATAACTATGCTAGCTTCAAACTCTGATATGTGGTCTTGACGGGTAAGAAATGGGCGACTTTGGACAACCTGTCCACTATGACCCAGATAGAGTCATTTCCCCTACTAGAAGTAGGCAATCCGGTGATAAAGTCCATTCCAACGGAATCCCATTTCCATTCCAGAAGCTGTAATGGTTGCAACAATCCAGCAGGTCTTTGATGTCCGGCCTTGACTCGCTGACATATATCGCACTTGGCGATATAGCTTCCGATTTCTCTCTTCATCTTATGCCACCAAAATTTCTCTTTCAAATGTTGATACATCTTAGTTCTTCCGGGGTGGATAGAATAAAGAGTATCATGAGCTTCCTTGAGAATAACTTCTTTCAACTCAGAATCTGCTGGTACACAAAGGCGTCCTTTGTACCACATAACTCCTTCTTCGTCTTCGGTGAATCTAGGTACTTTGCTTGTACCGATACGACGCTTGATTCCGTCAATACTAGCATTTCCTTTCTATGCCTCTTTTATCTGGCTGATCAAAGTGGGTTGAAGTTCTATGCTAGCCAAAAATCCTTCACTCACTAATTCCATTCGAAAATCTTCCATCTCTTTGTGCAAACTTGGTTGCTCCTTCAAAATCATGGAGTTGAAGCGGCACGGCAATCTGCTAAGGGCATCTGCTACCACGTTGGCTTTACTAGGGTGATAGTGAATGTCCAGGTCGTAATCTTTGATTAACTCAATCCATCTTCTCTGCCTCATATTCAACTCCTTCTGAGTGAATATATACTTCAGGCTCGTGTGATCCGAATAAATCTCACAACAATTTCCCATCAGGTAGTGCCTCCATGTCTTCAGGGCTAGAACTACGGCTGCGAGTTCGAGGTCATGGGTTGGGTAATTTTGCTCATGTTGTTTCGGTTGTTGAGATAGATAAGATATAACTTTGCCTTCTTGCATTAGCACACATCCGAGACCGATCTTGGATGCGTCACAATACACGTCGAAGAGCTTCGTGATATCTGGCATGATTAAGATTGGGAATGAAATCAATCTCCTCTTGAGTTCTTGAAAACTCGCTTCACATTTGTCTGTCCATTCAAACTTCTTGTCCTTCTTTAGCAATTGGGTCATGGGTCTGGCGATACTCGAGAATCCTTCTACGAACTTGCGGTAGTATCCCGCCAATCCGAGAAATGCACGAACTTGGGTTTGAGTGGTTGGGGCTTGCCAATCTTCGACATCTTTCACTTTTGCAGGATCAATGGCAATTCCTCCGGCTGATACAATGTGACCGAGGAATCCTACCTCCAGTAACCAGAATTCACATTTGCTAAACTTGGCATACAACTGATGCTCTCTAAGGGTTCCAAGAATGGTCCTTAGGTGTAGCTCATGTTCTTCTTCTGATTTGGAATAAATCAGAATGTCATCGATGAAAACAACGACAAACTTATCCAGGAAGTCCATAAAAATCTTATTCATGAGATTCATGAAATAAGCGGGGGCATTGGTTAATCCGAAAGACATAATGGTATACTCGTATAATCCATATCTGGTGGTAAAGGCAGTCTTTGGAATATCCTCTGCGCGAATCTTGAGTTGATGATAGCCTGTACAAAAATCAATCTTAGAAAACACTTTGGCACCGGTCAACTGATCAAACAAATCTTCTATCTTGGGCAAGGGGTACTTGTTTTTGATGGTGACATCATTTAACTTTCGGTAATCTGTACACAAACGGTTACCTCCATCTTTCTTGTCCACAAACAAAACAGTTGATCTCCATGGTGACGCACTTGGTTGAATCAATCCAATTTCCAACATGGAATCCAGTTGCTTCTTTAGTTCTACTAGTTCAGACGGGTTCATACTATATGGTCTCTGGGCTATGGGTCCTGCTATGGGGATTAGTTCGATGATAAACTCGATATACCTATCTAGGGGCATACCAGGCAAAACATCTGGAAATACATCGGGGTATTCACAGATTATCCGGACTTGGTCAATGGTAGGTTGGTCTATACTCTTGTTGCACTTGAATTGACGAGGTAAGGTTTCAGATATATGCTCGACTAATATTCCGGCTGTACTGGTCATGGTTATGGCTTTCTTGGCACAGTCAATCAATCCTTTATGTTTGGACATCCAATCCATTTCTAGTACTACTTCCAAACCTTTAGTTCCGAGTACTATCAGGTTAGCATAAAAATCTATGCCATGGATTCAGATAGGGACGACTTTGCAAATTTTCCTAGCCTTGGTGGTTGAACCAGGAATTTGGACGATCATAACATGCTTCAGTTTTGTTGGTTGAATCTTACTCGTGCAGGCAAATTCTTCGGTGACAAATGAATGCGATGCACCAGAATCAAACAATACTCTTGCAAGTACTGAATTAACAGAAAACATACCCAGCACGACGTCTGGCGCTTCCTGAGCTTCTTGAGCATGCATGAGAAAAAGACGGCCGTTGCGGTTGAGTGAGTTCCCTGGAGCAAACCTTCTTCCTGGTTGAACATGATGCTGCTGCTGAGCTAGGGAATTTTCATTGGGGGTTGCGGCATTCTTCTTGTTGGGGCACTCGTTGGAGTAGTGACCCTTATTTCCACAGTCATAACAAGTCACCTGCGACTTGTCCTTTGCTGCAACAGGCACATCATTGCTTCCAGTCCTCGGGGCAGTGTTGGTGTTGGCGGTAGCATTGTTGTTGTTGAACTTGGGTGGGGCACGATTAAAATTGTTAGAGTTACCGGGGTTGTTGTGATTTCCTCCGGGCCTTGGGTTTCCACAGTCGAGATAGGTCAGACGGTTCATCGAGGGTATGTTGGTTCTCGGGGCAAATCCTGGAGATGGGTTGGGGCGATACTTTGGGGTCTGATGGGTTCCTGGTTGATGCATCATGCGACGCTTGCGGGTATCATTGGCTTGGTTGATCTTTCCTTCCATCTGGATGGCAGAGTCAACAAGGGCTTCAATATCAGCAAAGGGGATATTGACTAACACTGTCTGCATCTCATCGTGCAGACCATTCAGGAATCTTTCTTTCTACTTGGCTTCGGTGTCGATCTCATCCGGGGCATACCTAGCTAATGACAAAAATTTGTCACGGTATTCCACTACGGTCATCCTTCCTTGCTTCAGTTCTCTAAACTCATCTCTCATCCTCTTGATCAAACCTGGTGGCATTTCTGCTGAACATGACTTTGAATTCCTCCCAGGTCATCATCTGTCCTCCGGTCATGTCACAAACACTGTTCCACCATGCTCTGACATCTCCGGCTAGATAATGGGTGGCGAACATAACTTTCTCGTTGGCTTCCACTTCGGCAACTTCTAGGTTATTTTCCATGGTTTGCAGCCAATCATCAGCGTCTAAGGGCTCTTCCGACTTAGTGAAAACAGGTGGGTTGGTGTTCTAGAAATTCTTGAGCTTAGATCCATGGTTGTCCTGGTTTCCGTGGCCTTGATTGTTGTGGGCTAGCTGAGCTATCTGTTGAAGGGTGGCTAGGTTGGCTTGACGTTCTGATCTTTCAGCTTCGCGGTCAGAAACCAACATTTGCAGGATCTGCAACATCGGGTCCGGGGATGAACCACTTCCTCCGCGTGGCATATGAAGATTGAGATAGATCATGAGAAAAGAGGGAAGTTTCTAAGGTTTTGGGATTTTGAAAAGTTTTTAAAGTTTGACTCAGATTTTTCTAGCAACTTGCTTTTCATTCATTCATTCATAGCACACGATACAAACACACACCACAACAATGTAAACAGATGGTTTTAGGAACCATTCTAGAAACTACGATACAGTGGGACCGAATACTACTCACTATGCTAGTTCTCAAGTGCTACTACTCCTTGGAGTCGGTGTAGTCGTCATCCTCATCATCATTGTCGTCATTGATGAAGGCGAAATCCTCCTCATCGGTGAAGAAATCCATAGCCTGATCCTCCAGAAAATCATCATCATCGCTGAGATAGGAGTAGGGGTCTCCACGAAGATCCTCTCCGGCATTCTCCCTTTCTTCCAACTGCATGTCTCTCTCGTGGATGGTCTCCTCCAAAGACGAGATATGGTGGCGAAGATGGGAAATGATGCGCTCGATGAGACTTGCATCCTTTGCTAGCATGGCGATGGTCTGATCCTTCTTCTTGATAATGGCGGACTTGTGGTTGGAGTAGTCACGACAATTATCCAACTCCTGCTGACGATCGTAAATCATGAAGCTAAGGTGGTCCAACTGAGTCTTTAGCTCGTGGTGGTATGGGGCTTCCAGTGGCTGTCCATTAGCATCACGCCTTGGACAAAACTCAAAGCGAGTACCCTTGATCTGGTTGATACTCTGCCCACACAAACGGGCAAGAGCTTCCTGCATGGCCCTGGCAAGTCCATCGAGCCAGTTGTTCTCTCTTAAGGTGAATTGAATTCCCTCAGCAGTGGGAGGTTCAATCTTTCCTCGGAGACTTGCAACAATTAGGCACTGCAGATCTTCTCCTCCTTGATCATTGAGCTGAGCTCCGAAGAACTCAAAGTGACGCCCGAAGTTCCGAAAGCTGGTCCAAATCCCTCTCAAAGATAAGGTCTCCTCCATTTCCCAACTGATAAAACTTGCTGTACTTCACGTCCATCTAAAAGAATATAAGATGAGTAAGTTAGTAGAGTGATCAAGTGTGTCAAATTTAATGTGTTTTGCAAGAGTTTTTGAGGAACATGAATTTTCATGAAAGAATCAAAGTGATAAGAATGGGAATAAGTTTTTGTAAATATTTGCTTTCTTTGGTTTTGAAACTAAGTTTTTGATTCCAAACGTCTAGTCTAACTAGGGTCTCCTATGGTCAGGATGACTCTGATACCAACTTGTCAACACCCGGATTTTTAATCCCAGATGCCTTTTATGCCATACATCGCAATCCCAGGATTACCATTTTTGCGAGACATAACAGAATTGGATACCACAGTACATCATCCATTACAAACCATACATAAGGTCTTACACAAATAAGGATCTCATGATCCAGTTCTTAATACAACTCAAGCAGCGGAAATACATAATAATAACGGTAGCGTAGGCGAAGCTCCATCTTCGGGGTCACAGGCAATGCTTACGATGGGAGATGATCCTAGTTGTCGTAACCTTCCTGGGGTCCATCCTCCAGGTACTCCTCTTCATAGTCTGGCCACGGGAATAGCCAGGGACAAAGCCATGAGTACTCTTTAAGTACTCGCAAACTAATACTAACTAGTGAAGGGGGTTTTTGTAGTAGGACACTAAGCTCTAGGGTTGTTTTGCAAAAAGCCAGATTTACATCTACTAAGTTCAGAAGCAAGAAAAGCTAGCTGAAATTTTATAGCACCTAAGTGGGAACTTTTATTTCATATAACAACTCTGTTGTGGTCAAGTCAAAATCTCAATCCATTTCACAAGTCATTTTGAAAACATCTGACGGCGGAACAGTATGGCCACTCCAACTGTCCATAATCATGATGCGTTATTCGAATAGTTTGACACTCTGCAGAGATTATACACTTTCACCACAACATTCGATACATCCGTCAGGAACAAATCCTGAATTCACCATACTCAGTATGCGGATAATCAATCCTAACCTTTCAATTACACACCCTAGTATAAGCACCTCTCCTATGAGTTTGTCCTCCCAACCATGACCAACTGTCATCTTGGGTACTTCACAGGTGGACAATCTTCACAAGGTAGCCTCAGCTCAGACCTTGGCCGTGGGGGAACTAATACTAATGTATATAAGTTTCAATAATCCCTACCCAATTCTTGGTATTGTGGTTGTACGGTAAAATTGTAATGGTATCGCATCCGCATAACCATCAGTTTTATAAAGGGCTAAGGCTCATGCCTCAACATTTTCATCACCATAAATCATCTGGTGTTTGGAAACACATGTCCAAAACA
This sequence comes from Avena insularis, assembly GCA_023614405.1. Lineage (NCBI taxonomy): Eukaryota > Viridiplantae > Streptophyta > Magnoliopsida > Poales > Poaceae > Avena > Avena insularis. Next base: position 362,341,619 of record CM042697.1, read on the forward strand.
TTTCAATAGAATGATCCATCATTCCAAGGTTTTCATAACCATTCTTCCACCAAGTATTCCCATCTAAGTTGATCAGGTTTTATGCTTAGCACTAGCATCTACAAGTGGGGGTAAGTACTAATGAGGGGTGGTAAATAAGTGGAGTTTCAACTAAATTCAATCTCATGCCTTAGGATGACATAAAGATTATCTAGCTTAGGCCAAATTTTATGCTCTTTATGCAACCTTCAATTATCTTTCTAGTATCTACAATTCACTTAAGTAAACTCTAAGTAAAAGCTTTGATAAAGAAATAAAGTATAAAGCTTGCAAGTAAAACTAGGATTGGTTATCAAGTGGTTATGATCATATATGCTTAAGGCATATAGTGGGCATGGTAACAAGCAAGTATTTGCTTGCATAGGTATAGTATTTTGCAAGTGTTATCTTGCACATTCAACTGGTAGTATTAGGCTTGCCTTGTGCAGAGAAGTGGTTGAAGTTCTCCTCGGCGTCTTCTTTGTAGTATCCTCCTTCTTCCTCGTATCCTTGGTCGGTACTAGCGTCTATAAATAAATACGAGGTACACAATCACCAAACAATACTTAATTACTTTCAATCATCACACAAAAGGGTCCTATAGATGATCTAGCATCATCACTAACATTACAAGATTAAAGCTTGGTTTAATTTCTTTTATTTTTAGAAAAGTAATTTCTACTCATTGAAAAACTACTTAAGATTTAATATTCTCCAAACCAAACATGGGATCATGTTGACACATGTCATCACACATGTTTTAGTCAATGGGAATGTGATTTAAAGTGGTGTCACAATTTAATAAGGTTTAACCTTTTATTTTACTTAAATAAAGTGGCTAGAAATGCCTATGTGGCATTCTTTTATTACTTCAACAATATTTCTGTGAGTAAACCCAAATGTTTTTATATATTCTGAAAGGTATGATCAAATGTGATTTTTGAGAGTTTGAATCAACTCAAAAGCTATTATGGTTTAAATTTGAAAAAGGTTTGAATGAAGAAAAGGTTCTTCCTTGTTATTTTTACCAAGGTTGATCTATGGATTCAAATGATTTGAATCCAACGGGCTTGGATTAAGCATTTCAATATCTTTCTAACAAAATTGGTTTCATTCAATTTGGTGCACTGAATCAAGCTGGGTTGATTTTTGAAACTAGGTACATAACTGTGTTTGAATGAAAATGGAAAAATCCAATTTCAAACGACTGGGCTGCGCAGGAAACAATAATGGGCCGGCCCGGTGTCACTCCGCGGCGCAGGACTCAACTGACAGGGGGATTCTGTTGGGTTTCGTAGCATGGAAAACAAAAAATTTCTACAACATACAAACAAACAAGCCAAGATCTATCTCCTAGATTGTAGCAACGAGTTGATGGAATAACTCACCCTCGAAGATTCCAAAGTGTTTAATGAGAGCGGATTCTCGTGGGTGATCTGGTAAATACTCTTCCCGATCTCAAGAAGTCGATCATCTGCTCGACAAAGACCTTCCTCTCCTTGTTCCCGGAGGTTGTAGCACTCTCCTCGATTCCGGCCTGGCAGTACCAGGTAGAGGGAGATCTCAGAGCTTCGCCTTAAGACGGAGGCAGTATGGTGGAGTATGAGAGATTCCTCGGCCATCTAGGGTTTAGACACGAGGAGGAAGCTTGGCCGGCTAGGGTTGCTAGGCGGCGGCCGGCTTGACCTAGGTCGGCGGGCAGCAGTGAGGTGGCGGCTAGGGTTTGAGGAGAGGATCTTGTGTGCTAGGGGCCTGCCCCTCCCTTTATAGGTGGGAGGCGGCCAAGGGAGGAGTCCTCCCAACTCGGCTTGGAGGTGGGCTGGCGGTTGGAGGAGGAACTCCTCCCAACTCGTTTCCCACTCCTCCTCTTTCCTCTTTCCAAATTTAGCCGTTTGACTTTTCAAACTAGCTATTTGACTTTTCAAACTAGGATTTGAATTAATCCTTTATTTGGTTCAGCGATGACACTTAGTACATGATGCAATCATACCAACTTGATACAACTCATTCATGTACCCTTCCTCGGCCGGACATTCGGAACATTCTAGAACATTCTATGAAAACACGGAACCATTCCCCAACTCCAACGAAGCAGACTTTCCTTATATGAATCTTATTCTCCGGACCATTCGGATCTCCTCGTGATATCGAAATCCCATTCGAGACTCTGAACAACATTCGGTCTCCTTCTCATCATTCCATAACTACTCAAATAACGTCGAATCCTTAAGTGTGTCTCCCTACGGTTCGTGAATTATGAGGACATTATCGAGACACTTCTCCGAACAATAACCAATAGAGGAATCTGGAAATTCATATCTCTACATATTTTCACGATTACTTTGCATCGAATGAACCACTTACATACGATATCAATTTCCTTTGTCTCACGATAGTTTACTTATCCGAGGTTATGATCGCTTGATCTCTGCATACCTAGTTCAACCTCACGATAAGTACTCTTTTCGCCCGTGATATGTGATCCCTTGTGAGCCAGTCACATGCTTGCAAGCTAATTGGATGACATTTCACCGAGAGGGCCCAGAGTATATCTATCCGTCATATGGATGGAGTGTTGGAGATATGCCCAAGAGGCAATAATAAAGTGGTTATTATCATATCTTCATACTTATGATAAATGTTTACATACCATGCTATAATTGTATTAACCGGAAACATTAATACTTGTGTGATTTGTAAACATAAAAGAGTCCCTAGTAAAGCCTCTTGTTAAACTAGCTTGTTGGTTAATATATGATCATGGTTTCCTGATCATGAACATAGAGATGTTATTAACAACAGGGTCATATCATTAGGAGAATGATGTGATGGACATACTCCTATAGTTAAGCGTAGCATAAAGATCAAGTCATTTAATATAGTTCATTTGCTATAAGCTTTCTGATACATAGTAACCTAATTCCTTCGACCATGAGATCATGCATATCACCTTTACCGGAAGGATACTTTGATGACATCAAACACCACACCGTAACAGGGTGGCTATAAAGATGGCATTGAGTGTTCGGAAAGTATGGGTTGAGACACATGGATCAAGAGTGGGATTTGTCCATGCATATGACGGATAGATATACTCTGGGCCCTCTCGGTGGAATGTCATCCAATTAGCTTGCAAGCATGTGACTAGGTCACAAGGGATCACATACCACGGGAACGAGAAAAGAGTACTTATCAGTAACGAGGTTGAACTAGGTATGCAGAGATACCGACGATCATAACCTCGGATAAGTAATATATCGTGAGACAAAGGGAAATTGGTATCGTATGTAAGTGGTTCATTCGATCGCAAAGTAATCGTAGAAATATGTGGGAGCCATATGAATTTCCAGATTCCTCTATTGGTTATTGATCGGAGAAGTGTCTCGATCATGTCCGCATAATTCACGAACCGTAGGGAGACACACTTAAGGATTCGATGTTGTTGAGTAGTTATGGAATGATGAGTAAGAGACCGAATGTTGTTCGGAGTCTCGGATGGGATCCGGGATATCACGAGGAGATCCGGAATGGTCCGGAGAATAAGATTCATATAAGGAAAGTCCTGCGGAGCCGGGGAATGATTCCGTGTTTTCATCGGAATATTCTAGAAGGTTCCGGAATGTCCGACACTCCGGAGGGGAAGGGTACATGAATGTGTTATATCAAGTTGGTATGATTGCATTATGTACTTGGTGTCATCGCTGTACCAAATAGAGGGTTTATTCAAATCCTAGTTTGAAAAGTCAAACGGCTAGTTTGAAAAGTCAAACGGCTAGTTTTGGGAAAGAGGAGAAGGAGGTTTTAAACCGACTTGGGGAGGAGTTCCTCCTCCCACCGCCGCCCACCTTGTCCGAGTTGGGAGGGACTCCTCCCCAGCGCCTCCTCCACCTATAAGAGGAGGGCAGGGCTCCTCCTAGACACAAGATTGCCTCTAAACCTAACCCTAGCCGCCGCCACCATATAGCCGGACTTGGGCACCTCCAAGCCCTAGCCAGCCTCTAGCACCCCTCCTTGGTGTGTTTAAACCCTAGAACACCGAGGGCTCTCTCATAGTCCACCATACTGCCCGCTTAAGGCGAAGCCTCATGAGATCTCCCTCTACTTCCTGCACACGCCGTGCTGCCGGAATCGCGAGGAGAGTGCTACAACCTTCGCTGCCTGCTAGAACAAGGGAGAGGAAGGTCTTCATCGAGTACCGAACATGTGACCGACTGCGGAAGCACTGCCGGAACGCAGCGCCGGAAGGATCGTCTACGCGATCTTGAGATCGACAAGAGTACGACTACATCACCCACGAGAATCTGCTCTCGTTAACCGCTTTGGAATCTTCGAGGGTGAGTTCCCCTATCGACTCGTTGCTACAATCTAGTAGATAGATCTTGGGTTGATCATAGATTAGATCTTGATTGTGTGTTCATGCGGTAGAATTTTTTTGTTTTCCATGCTACGAACCCCTACAGTGGTATCAGAGCCGTGTCTATATGTAGATCTGTTGCACGAGTAGAACACAATGGTCATTGTGGGCGTTGATGCTTTTGTTGTCGATTGCTTCTTGTGTACTTGCATCTTGCGGGATGGTGGGATGAAGCAGCCCGGGCTAACCTTACATGACATCGTTCATGAGACTTGCTCCACGCTTGACATGCAACTTGTATTGCATAAGTGGCTTTGCGGGTGCCTGTTTCTCCCAACATAGTTAAGATTCAATTTACAACGGGTGATTGACAATACTAGTATCAATGTTGTGGTTCTTGTTCGTAGGTTAGAACGACACTTATTGAAATCCCCAAACCACGTAAAACATGCAAAGAAAATTAGAGGCATCTAACTTTGTTTTGCAGGGGTGTGCTGTGATGTGATATGGCCATGATTGTGATTATATATGATGTATGCAATGTTCCTTATTGTAAGTTGGCAACCGGCAGGAGCCATATGGTTGTCTTTAAATTCTGTTAAAGACCCGCTTGTCTATTCAATGTAGTTGTAATAGTTGAAGCTGGTGGACGACAACCATGGAGCGGCGTCGTTGACCTTGATGCAATGCCGGTGATGATGGAGATCATGTTCGTGCTTGAAGATGGAGATCGGAAGCACAAGAAGAAAGGCCATATCATATCACATATTATGAATTGCATGTGATGTTAATCCTTTATGCATCTTGTATTTCTTAGTAGACAACGGTAGCATTATAAGATGATCCCTCATGCACATGAATTTCAAGTCATAAAGTGTTCACCCTTAGTTGGCACCGTTGCTAAAGCTTGTTGTTTCGAAGCACCACGTGATGATCGGGTGTGTTAGATTCTGCAAGTGCATACAATGTGAGCAAGCCAGATTTGCTCATGCGGAAACTAAGTTTTGATCTTGACGAGCCTAGCATGTACAGACATGGTCTCGGAACACGGATCACCGAAAGGTAAAGCATGAGTCATATAGTAGATATGATGAACATGTTGCTTGTTCGCCATTGAAGCTACATCAACTCTCGTGATGATCGGTTTTGATGTGGTGGATTTGGTTCGTGTGATCACTAAAACAATGTGAGGGATATTGTTTTGAGTGGGAGTTCAACGGCAATATGATTAAAAGTTGAAAACTATTTATCATAAATTAAATCAAAGTGAATTTGCATAGTTGTTGTAGTCATTGGCATCCGTTTACCACCTTGCGCTTAGTTTTAATTGAGATGATAGAACTATAGAATTCTGGTTAGTTACTTTATGAACTGGTATCATATTGTTTTGATGTGTTAATCTAAAGTTTAAAAGTCCTATTGCAAACTTTCAGTAAGTTCCGGTTACTCCATGAAGTTTAATAATTGGTATTAAAATCGAGAGTGACAATTCCAAGTGTTAGTGTATAAGTATCATGTTTGTCTCCATAATTCTTGATATTCAAAGGATTGTCTTAATATCAAGGTTATCTAGGATCTGAAAGAGTTGTTTCAGAAACCATGATGTGTGGAAGATATTGTGATATCTGAAACAAAGTTTTGGTTGCAACATGATAGAGTATAATATGGCAAAAGTCATGTTCTCATATTTGATGAGAATTTGCAAAAGGTTGGAGACACTAGTTGTCCTAATCCTCCAAAAGGCTTTGGAGAGCAACATTATACTCGCGATTCACCGTTACAAGCTAAAAGTAGCTTGATCATGGATAATTCCATGAAAAGGGTGAATATTTTATGTAGGTAAAATGTTTACTACACCAATAGATTACTAAAGAAAGGAATTCGAAAGAACACCCAACATTTGATGATGGTGATCTACTTCAAAGTGCAAGTCCAAAGACATTGGTATTTAACTATACACGCTTTGGACTATGTGTCATATGTATGACTCCACTATTGATGTTGATAGATTCTTTCAAACAGAACAGGAAATACTGAAAGAGAATCTCATAAGTATATGCCAGAAAAGAAAAGACTAGAATTGTTCAGCTTAAGTATATAGATGATATACATGTTATGGATATATTCTTTGCTTATTAAACAATGTGGTTCTTAAGTATTTGATACTGAATTTGTTGGTGTGAATCGTCATACGAAACAACACAATTCATGAACTACAATGGCCTAAGTAACTAGCGAAAGAATATGTGATGATGTTCATCGAGAACAAATAAAGGGTTATTGTGTTGCTCATTAAACATCAAAGCTTGCCTTCAAGATTTGTTTTATCAGGTATTATGAGAACAAAAGGGTTGTTCAAATAATTGCCGTAATCCATAAAAGATGGATGATTCACAAATCTCGTTGGAGAAATCACATCCATAAAACTAGTGCTAAAAATGTCGAAAGACAAATTGATTGAAAGGTCACCTAGGAAGTGACATCGCCGTTTAAATTATATTGGAAAGAAAACATGAAGAAACTCCATGTGGATGGAATTTTGGAGTCTTTTGATTTTTGATCACATGACGCTTGTGAAACTTTCCTAGAGATAATTAAAACTTCGTTCATAGGCTAAAAGGGAACGAATGACTAGCTTATTGGAACTTGTACATATTGTTGTATGAAATCCATTATATGTAGTCAAGAGCGATGGATTTCAACTTCATATGCTTTCTCCAAAAATTTGAGTGAATATATGAATATTTACTTAATAAGGATGAAGTATGAAACATTTGAAAAAGTTCAAAGTCTTTCAAGATGAAGTGCAAAATCATTGTAATAAGAATATAAATAGTTTATGATAAAGATCATAAAGGAAGATATTTGAGTTACAAGTTTAGCATAATACCTAAGATTTAAGGAATCGTTCTGTGGATTTGCATTTCCCGAAACACCATAAGAGTATGGAGCGTTTGAGATATGTAATTAAAACCTTGTTTGACATGGTAAGATCAAAGGTGTAATTCATAGAACTGCCATTATATTTTAAAGATTAAAAGCTTTAGAGACTACCGTTTTCCACTGAAAAGAGCTCCATCATAATCCGCTGAAATGACACCATATAAAGTTATGGTTTGGGATAAAACCCAAGTAGTCCTTTCTTAAACATTGGTATGCTATGCATAAGAAAGATGTTTGCAACCAAAGTCGGATAAACCTGTCTTTGTATTACTGTTAATTATTCCTCCATAAACACCGGAGACAAAGTGTTTGTCGCTTAGAACGTCAAGTTTCTTTGAGAAGGAATTTTTTCGTGAAAAGATAAGTGGGAGGACAATAGAACTTTGATAAGGTTAAAGGAACCTTAGCTACATGTGCAAAGTTGCAGAGCGCCGAAAAGTGTTCCGGAGGCAGCAACAATGCTCATGGCTCACGTACCTCAAAGGTTGCGGTCACGGAGGTCTAAGTTTCTATTGAACCAAGTAGGTCAAGTAAACAATAAAATACCAAGATTTGAGGGTTGAATCATTATCTGAGAATAATGAACGGACTACATGCAAAGAAGCGACGATGGGCCCTGACTCTGTCAAATGGCTTGAAGCCATAAAATCCATGATAGTTCGATACACGAGAAATCAAGTTTTGAACTTGAAGGACCCTCGAGAAAGGTGTAAGACCTTACAGTTGTGTTTGGATCTATAAAGAAGTAGACATGGATGTTTCACATCTATGAAATAGTCGACATGTTGGGAAAGAGTTCACAAAATGTTCAAAGGTTGACTATGACAAGATTTGATCTTTCATAGCGATATTTAGTCTAGACGGATTAATGTAGCAACCACTACATATAATTTTGTTATGTGGTAGTTGAATAAACAAAACAAGTTCTTCTAATAGAAGGGTTACCTAGGACGTGTGCATGACACGGTCCAAAGGGTTTTGTCAATTCAAAGGATGCTAAATGCATATGCGAACTTCAATGGTTGAAATAAGCATAGCGGAGTTGGAATCTTCACTATGATGAAACTGTTAAAAGAGTTTAATTTCATCGGAGACAATGAAGATGCTTGCATTTGCAAGAAATTAAGTGGGAGCGCTAAGACACATTTCTAATACATTATGTGGAGGACATATTGTTGATTAGAAATGATGTATCTTTTATTAACACATATTAAGAATTTCATCCTGATGAAAGACTTAGGCAAAACCCAAATATTTGGCATCAATAGACGCTAATATGGTTGTGCCGAAAGTACATAGATGATGTATTGAATGAGTTCAATATAGAAACTACAAGAAAGGTTCTTGTCACACAGAAAGGATTGAATGAGTTCAATATTGATGATATATTCAAGTGTATTGACACTTGGTAAGTGAAACAAAGATTCAAGTATAGATTGATACTTGATGTATGAAATCACAAAGAGTATTTATATCAATCATACTGTGATATGTACAAATCCAGATATGTCCTATGCTCTAAATGTTATGAGCATATACCAGAATGATTCATAAGATGATCATTGGACGATAGTAAGGATATTCTTATGATCTTTTGGAAGAACTAAGAGTATATTATTTGTAGAAGTGACAAATAGATGGTTAGTTCATTGTAAAAGTACTACATTGATACTAGTTTTGTCACAGAGTACAAATTAAGTTTATCTCAATCTAAACTAAGGGTGGCACAATATAATGGAAAGTAAGTTCCATAATGGATTTGGATGAGTTCCAAAGTTAAGACATTGTGACAGATACTACAACAAAAGGCTGAGTATATGACTGCTATATTAGCAGCTAAAGAGGGCATTTGTGTCAAGTAGTTTGTTGTCAAACTAGGTGTAGTTCACAGCGGGATAATACTATGAAGATATATTGTACGACAATATTATCAACATGTTTTAACCCCAAAGAACTAAAGGTCTCACCAAAGGACCAAAATTATGCAAAGCCATCTCATTAGAGAATGAGTGATGCGTAGAGACGCAAAGACATGCAATTACACACGGACCTGGAAGTGTCAGATCCGGAGGTAAGTTGACCACTAGCAATCGTGTACATAAAACACCAGAAATCCATAGGTGTTGAGTACACAAAGGTTTGAAACTAGATTATTGACTCTAGTGCAAGTGGGAGACTGTTGGAGATATGCCCAAGAGGCAATAATAAAGTGGTTATTATCATATCTTCATACTTATGATAAATGTTTACATACCATGCTATAATTGTATTAACCGGAAACATTAATACTTGTGTGATTTGTAAACATAAAAGAGTCCCTAGTAAAGCCTCTTGTTAAACTAGCTTGTTGGTTAATATATGATCATGGTTTCCTGATCATGAACATAGAGATGTTATTAACAACAGGGTCATATCATTAGGAGAATGATGTGATGGACATACTCCTATAGTTAAGCGTAGCATAAAGATCAAGTAATTTAATATAGTTCATTTGCTATAAGCTTTCTGATACATAGTAACCTAATTCCTTTGACCATGAGATCATGCATATCACCTTTACCGGAAGGATACTTTGATGACATCAAACACCACACCGTAACAGGGTGGCTATAAAGATGGCATTGAGTGTTCGGAAAGTATGGGTTGAGACACATGGATCAAGAGTGGGATTTGTCCATCCATATGACAGATAGATATACTCTGGGCCCTCTCAGTGGAATGTCATCCAATTAGCTTGCAAGCATGTGACTATCTCACAAGGGATCACATACCACGGGAACGAGAAAAGAGTACTTATCAGTAACGAGGTTGAACTAGGTATGCAGAGATACCGACGATCATAACCTCGGATAAGTAAAATATCGTGAGACAAAGGGAAATTGGTATCGTATGTAACTGGTTCATTCGATTGCAAAGTAATCGTAGAAATATGTGGGAGCCATATGAATTTCCAGATTCCTCTATTGGTTATTGATCGGAGAAGTGTCTCGATCATGTCCGCATAATTCACGAACCGTAGGGAGACACACTTAAGGATTCGATGTTGTTGAGTAGTTATGGAATGATGAGTAAGAGACCGAATGTTGTTCGGAGTCTCGGATGGGATCCGGGATATCACGAGGAGATCCGGAATGGTCCGGAGAATAAGATTCATATAAGGAAAGTCCTGTTTCGGAGTTGGGGAATGATTCCGGTGTTTTCATCGGGAATGTTCTCGAAGGTTCCGAAATGTCCGGCACTCCGGAGGGGAAGGGTACATGAATGTGTTATATCAATTTGGTATGATTGCATTATGTACTTGGTGTCATCGCTGTACCAAATAGAGGGTTTATTCAAATCCTAGTTTGAAAAGTCAAACGGCTAGTTTGAAAAGTCAAACGGCTAGTTTTGGGAAAGAGGAGAAGGAGGTTTGAAACCGACTTGGGGGAGGAGTTCCTCCTCCAACCTCCGGCCCACATTGGGTCCTAGTTGGGAGGACTCCTCCCAGCGCCTCCCTCCACCTATAAGAGGAGTGGCAGGGCTCCCCTCCTAGACACAAGATTGCCCCTCTAAACCTAACCCTAGCCGCCGCCGCCCACCATAGCCGCCGCCTAAGGTTTCTCCCCTAGCCGTCGACTTGGGCACCTCCAAGCCCTAGCCGCCGGCTCTAGCACCCCCTCCTTGGTGTGTCTAAACCCTAGAACACCGAGGGCTCTTTCATAGTCCACCATACTCGCTCCGGCTTAAGGCGAAGCTCTTCGAGATCTCCCCTCTACTTCCGGTACCACGCCGTCGTGCTGCCGGAATCGCGAGGAGAGTGCTACAACCTCCGCTACCTGCTGGAACAAGGGAGAGGAAGGTCTTCATCGAGTACCGAACGTGTGACCGACTGCGGAAGCGCTGCCGGAACGCAGCACCGGAAGGATCGTCTACGCGATCTTGAGATCGACAAGAGTACGACTACATCACCCACGAGAATCTTTATCTTTATCTTACGACTACAAGTGATCACACGAACCAAATACACCACATCAACACCGATCATCACGAGAGTTGATGTAGCTTCAATGGCGAACAATCGACATGTTCATCATATCTACTCTATGATTCATGCTTTACCTTTCGGTGATCCGTGTTCCGAGACCATGTCTGCACATGCTAGGCTCGTCAAGATCAAACCTTAGTTTCCGCATGAGCAAATATGGCTTGCTCATGTTGTATACACTTGCGGAATATAACACACCCGATCATCACGTGGTGCTTCGAAACAACAAGCTTTAGCAACGGTGCTAACTAAGGGTGAACACTTTATGACTTGAAATTCATGTGCATGAGGGATCATCTTATAATGCTACCGTTTTCTACTAAGAAATACAAGATGCATAAAGGATTAACATCACATGCAATTCATAATATGTGATATGATATGTCCTTTTTTCTTTGTGCTTCCGATCTCCATCTTCTAGAACGAACATGATCTCCATCATCACCGGCATTGCATCAAGGTCAATGACGCTTCTCCATGGTTGTCGTCCACTGGCTTCAACTATTACAACTACTTTGAATAGACACGCGGGTCTTAACATAAATTAAAAACAACCATATGGCTCCTGCCGGTTGCCAACTTACAATAAGGAACATTGCATACATCAAATATAATCACAATCATGGCCATATCACATCACAGCACACCCCTGCAAAACAAAGTTAGACGCCTCTAATTTCTTTGCATGTTTTACGTGGTTTGGGGCTTTCAATAAGTGTCGTTCTAACTTACGAACAAGAACCACAACATTGATACTAGTATTGTTAATCACCCGTTGTAAATTGGATCTTAACTATGCTAGGAGAAACAGGCAACCGCAAAGCCACTTATGCAATACAAGTTGCATGTCAAGCGTGGAGCAAGTCTCATGAACGATGTCATGTAAGGTTAGCCCGGGCCGCTTCATCCCAACATCCCGCAAGATGCAAAGTACACAAGAAGCAATCGACAATAAAAGCATCAACGCCCACAATGACCATTGTGTTCTACTCGTGCAACAGATCTACATATAGACACGGCTCTGATACCACTGTAGGGTTTCGTAGCATGGAAAACAAAAAATTTCTACCGCATACAAACAAACAAGCCAAGATCTATCTACTAGATTGTAGCAACGAGTCGATGGAATAACTCACCCTCGAAGATTCCAAAGTGTTTAACGAGAGCGGATTCTCGTGGGTGATGTAGTCGTACTCTTCCCGATCTCAAGATCGCGTAGACGATCCTTCCGGCGTTAAGCAGCGCTCCATGATCGGTCACACGTTCGATTTTCGACGAAGACCTTCCTCTCCTTGTTCCAGCAGGCAGCGAAGGTTGTAGCACTCTCCTCGCGATTCCGGCAGCTGTGCAGTACCGGAAGTAGAGGGGAGATCTTGCAGGGCTTCGCCTTAAGCCGGAGCGAGTATGGTGGAGTATGAGAGATTCCCTCGGCGATCTAGGGTTGAGACACGCCAAGGAGGAAGCTTGGCCAGCGGCTAGGGTTGCTAGGCGGCGGCGGCTTGACCTAGGTCTGCGGCGGCGGTAGTGGAGGTGGCGGCGCCGGCGGCTAGGGTTTGGAGGAGAGAATCTTGTGTGCTAGGTGGGGCAGCCCTGCCCCTCCCTTTATAGGTGGGAGGCGCGGCCAAGGGGAGGTGAGTCCCTCCCCAACTCGGCTTGGAGGTGGGCCGGCGGTTGGAGGAGGGAACTCCTCCCCAACTCGGTTTCCCACTCCTCCTCTTTTCCTCTTTCCAAATTTAGCCGTTTGACTTTTCAAACTAGCTATTTGACTTTTCAACCTAGGATTTGAATTAATCCTTTATTTGGTTCGGCGATGATACCAACTTGATACAACTCATTCATGTACCCTTCCCCTCCGGAGTGCCGGACATTCCGGAACATTCTAGAACATTCCCGATGAAAACACCGGAACCATTCCCCAACTCCGAAACGAGACTTTCCTTATATGAATCTTATTCTCCGGACCATTCCGGATCTCCTCGTGATATCCCGAATCCCATTAGAGACTTCGAACAACATTCGGTATCCTTCTCATCATTCCATAACTACTCAAATAACGTCGAATCCTTAAGTGTGTCTCCCTACGGTTCGTGAATTTTGCGGACATGATCGAGACACTTCTCCGAACAATAACCAATAGAGGAATCTGGAAATTCATATGGCTCCCACATATTTCTACGATTACTTTGCGATCGAATGAACCACTTACATACGATATCAATTTCCCTTTGTCTCACGATAGTTTACTTATCCGAGGTTATGATCGTCGGTATCTCTGCATACCTAGTTCAACCTCGTTACCGATAAGTACTCTTTTCTCGTTCCCGTGATATGTGATCCCTTGTGAGCCAGTCACATGCTTGCAAGCTAATTGGATGACATTTCACCGAGAGGGCCCAGAGTATATCTATCCGTCATATGGATGGACAAATCCCACTCTTGATCCATGTGTTTCAACCAATACTTTCCGAACACTCAATGCCACCTTTATAGCAACCCAGTTACGGTGCGGTGTTTGATGTCATCAAAGCATCCATCCAGTAAAGGTGATATGCATGATCTCATGGTCGAAGGAATTAGATTACTATGTATCAGAAAGCATGTAGCAATTGAACTATTAAAATGACTTGATCTTTATGCTACGCTTATCTATAGGAGTATGTCCATCATATCATTCTCCTAACAATATGATCTTGTTGTTAATAACATCTCAATGTTCATGATAGGGAAACCACAATCATCTATTAACCAATAAGCTAGTATTATATAGAGGCTTTACCAGGGACTTCAAATTAAGTTTACAAATCACACAAGTATTAATGTTTCCTTGTTAATACTATTATAGCATGAATGCAAACATTTATCATAAACACAAAGATATAATAATAACTACATTTATTATTGCCTCTAGGGCATATCTCCAACAGATTCCACCAGTCAGTGGCTCTTTAAACGCAAAGCGGTATAGGGCAATCTCATCCGCACAACCTAAGTCTAATCGAACGGCTGCTACTCATCGTCCACGTCGGGCTGCGCCGGCGAGACAGAAACCTAACGCGGCAGGTGGGGGTCGTCAAGGGCTCACCGAGGCTCAGGCGAGGGTCGGCGAGGCGGGGGAACGACGAAGTCGACGACGGCGAACCTCCTGGTACTGGCAGCTTCTCCTGGGGTGGACGAAATCGACGGCGCCCTTCTTCTCTAGAGGCGGTCTGCTTCGGCCAAATTCCGGCGATGCGCTACTCGCCTTGCTCCGGGAACATGGTGGAACGATCAGTAAGGAGAGGGGAGTAGAATGGTGTGAAGAGTTTGAGCGGGGGAGGCCTCTATTTATAGTCTCGACGACGAGACCGAACGGAATGGGCAGGTGACGGTGGCGACATGGCTACAGTTTACTAGAGGCATGGCCGGCGGTGGCGATCGATCGGTGGTCTCCTGGCGATGCCCTATGGCTTTAATGCGCGTGTAGGGATGGTGGCAAACGGTCTGGAACATGTGATGCTCTGCGCGGCAGAGGCGGCATCTTCGACGGCGGTGGTGTGAGGCATGGGGCGTGACAGGGATGTCTGGCGGTCTCCTGGGACGGTGGTGATTGCGTATGCACGCGGCGAGGGCGGCGCGCGGTCTGTGGGCGTGTGTCGAGGGTGGCGCTCTGGCGCACGCTCGGCATGGTTGACAGAGGCACGGACGCGGCGTTCCTGGGTGCTCTGGTCGATGTCTTTGAGGCAGGGCTGGTCGAGAGGGGGCGGTGAGGCATGGCCTACCTCCCAGACAAGGTTGGCATGGCTAGTTCCTCTCCTAGCTTGCTGTCTACACTAGGGTGGCATGGGTGGCTTCGGCTGTTCACCATTGATGACATTGCCAAGCTTACAGTGGTGCTAGACGTTTACAAATGAGCTAGATCTACTAAAGCCTAGTTGCAACCAGAGAGGGAACAAGTTAGGCTCAAATCACTGCTTCAAATAGTGTTTGGATTTTATTTGTTTTGCATCTGCAAGGTGTTTGATGAAATGGCCGCATGAATTCAAGTTTTTAATTTTGAAAAGATTTTTGGTGGGTGTGCTAGGTAGGTGCTGGCGAGTCTGCAGATGCTTGGGTTTTGAAAGTTGAGCTTGTTTGAGTGGTTTTTGAAAAAGTGGGATCTTCCCATATGATAAAGATTCAATTTTGAACTGTCCTTTAAACTATGCATTTGAATGTTTCTGGATGATTACAAAGTGGTACTTGATACTTTGTTATGAGTACTATCAAGGGGTGCAAAGATCCAAACAAGTTTCTGTTAAGTTCTGAAAATTAGAGACAGCCAAAGTAGGCATGGGAGTTAAATTGGCAAAAATGACCATTCCCTTATTTTGCTTGTTTTGATTTATTTGTCTTTGGGAAAAGTGTGGGGATTATTTAGATGATTTTTATTTCACCTAAGAATCCTTTTACAAGGAAAGAAACACATAAACAAGGCAACTCAAAAGAATCCACATTGGAATGCATACACACGTATGCTTTCATATTTTTATTTAGAAAAGTTTTTGTTAACCCTAATTTTGATGAATAGAGTTTGATGATTCTAGTTTAATATTTTTGGGATGTTACAATATGGTGGGGTAGTCGGCAACATATTCAGTGGCACCCTGAGAAAAGTCATTGTCTGCATTTACAAGTCTGTACAAGTATTCTGCATTTATAAGGGAGTTTATGGATATTTCAACTATGAAGGGCATATGGATGTTGTATGTCGGATTTTTTCTAGGTATAGCTTCATAAATCTGTCTTTCAGGATTAAGAAAAGGTATTATGTCCGAACTTCATATGTTATCCTATATATCTACATTAAAAATTACCAAGTTCTTGAATTTCACAAAATCATCTCTAACGGAGTGTGTAATTTTTTGTTGACTGATTCATCATAAGATTTTAACAGTTTAACCCATACAAAAACGATGCTATAGATGGGGTACTTGAGTTATACAGTTTTTTTCTAAATGGTTATTTGTTGTACTTAAACAGATCTAGGTCGGTGATTCTTTTAATATAAAAAATTTACAAAAATTTCTAAAATTTTAACAATTGTATGTTTCCATGGTCAATTTTTAATATTATTTATGATATGATATCAGAAGGCCAAGGCCCATTTTTTTGTTTCTATTTTTTGCACTGAGTTGTGTATATTTAAAATGGTCCAAACATTCTTGGCTAAATCTGTTTTCACACACTCTGCTCAGCTTCCAAGTCCAGACCCATCACAGTTCATGATGCAACGGAGGAGGATGTGAATCACTAGCAAGTTGAATCAAATCGAGAGGCCAACATTGTTGGCTGAGCTGCAGTGTGGAGGAAGTATGACATAGTGATGGCACCATGGTTTACCTCTCCAATATTGGTCGCCCGTCACTCCGTGGCTAACAAAACATGCAAGTTGTAAAATATTGATCAAAGCCCTTCACTCTATTCCACCATCCGTTAAATTCAATGCAGAGCGCCTAATAGATTAGAGTGATTGCTAAAGATTGATCATGAAAATGTTTTCGTTCGTACATGTGAGTACTTCACAGATTCCTCCGGCCTACCAATTTACTAAATGAGCAAATTAGTTTCCTTCTTAACTTATATATTTTGTTAGTCTGACACAACCTAAGATTTGATTTAATTTGGAAAAAATGTTTGTTGTGATTGATGCAATGGCCTTTTAAAATGTGAACTACCCTCTCTTCTGAATATAGAAGAATTCAATGATTGATATACATAGAGAATTTATATACTAAAAAGATGATAAATATAGAGCATTCTCACCCGTGCAGAGGCACGGGCTGATGAGTAGTGATACAAATTAAGATCGTGCCCCCAAGATACCGATTATAGCCTGCCGATTTATCGTCTGAAGAAATGGTAGAATGAGAATTTTACGGTCTTTAGAAACAGAGGAGCGCGAAATGCTTCAAGGTCGATGTGTGATATTGCTGCTCGATTGAGATTTTGAATTTGGCTAGCGTCCATCTTCTATTCTAATAAAATGGTACTATCCGGTGGGAGATTTTGGCTCAAATTTTTCGAAATGGAGGGGCGGAAAGGTTGGTGGGTGGTTTAGGTCGATTGGGATTTTGAAATTGGCTAGCCTCCGTCTAATAATAATTGTACTAGAAAAATTGTACTCCAATGGTGGGAGATTTTGCCTAAAAATGTTTAAAACGGAGGCACGGAAAATGCATCTGAGTCGGGGGGGGGGGGGAGGGGGATTTGCTGCTCAATTGCGATTTTGAATTTTGTTTCTAGCGTCCAAGTAATAATAGAAAAGGATAGTTTTTTGGTGAATCAATGGGAAAAAGGTAGTTGTAGACTAGTACTCCGTACTAATATGCTGTCTGGTCAGAAAATAAAGGCCGAGAGTCACGTCAGCTGATCATCCATTAGATTAATTACACCCAAGTGCACAAACATGGGTGCATGCGCGGTAAATTTTGCCGCTCGACTGAGATTTTGATTTGGCTAGCGTGCAAATAATATTAGGAGAGAAAAAATGATGCTCCCTCCGTTTATGAATAGAAAAAAATGGTCACATCAACTGATTATCAATAACAACCATATTCGCATAGAAAAAATAATATTGACCCCTAGACATGTGTAAATCTGGTTTGAGTGGTTTGGCCGGTTTAGGCTAGTTAAATTTTTTGTACTAAGTCCAACGTTTGGATTTCATTTGTGAAGGAAAATGAACTAGGGCATAAATTTGCCGGTTTGGTTGGTTTGACCGGTTTCAGATTTTGCACACCCCTATTGACCCCCCATTACAATTATTTTTTGTTTGGGCTATAGGTTTTGATGCTAGATTACAATTTTGAATTTGGCAATAGTCTTACTAAAAAAAAATTATGAGCGAACCCCAGCACCCAACCCAGCAACTTCACAATACCCATTGCTCAAAGTATCCTTTTATTCCCGGACAGAGAGGTACAAAATCGGATACCATGATCTCTGATTGAAATATATTACCGCGGGGGTGTGTGGCGGGGGGGAGGGGGATTTGCCGCTCGACTACGAATTTTATTGCGACTAATCCAAGTAATAAAACAGAAAATTATATAAGGTCTTTTTTAGGGTCATACTCTATCTGTTCATGAATCCACCTAGACGCGAAAGATCTACTGGCACCTAGATGTTTCCCGGCCGGAGGTGCTGCGCTGTGCACATGGAGCGCGAATCCAACCAATAATGATTGTTAGATTCCTCTCTCTAGTTCCTTGATGAACGGCAGATGTTCGGTAGTTGAGAAAAATCAACGGTTAGTCTCTCTTGAGGTATGTTGGTGGGAAATCTATGGATAGAGTGGTAAATCAAAATTTGAACTGTCGTATTATAGTAGAAAAATAAGAGAAAAAGCAAAGAAAAAATAGAATTTATAGTAGATAGATAGATAGAAGAGTAGATAGATAGAGATAGAGATAGAGATTAGTGCATACACACATAACTAGTTTGATCGCATCCACACATATATGTATTACACAATAGTCCAACCTTGCAACATATAAAGCACCAATATTAAGCAGGATATCAATCCACGGATCACACATTTAAGAATCATACTACTTCCATATTGGTGCAATCTATTCACTAATTAGTATCTCTGCTCCACAATTGATACAAGGATTTTTAGAAAGCTAAAACAACATGCTAAAAAGGGTTATATTTCGAAACAAAACTAGTACAGTATAAGGTACCGTACAAATTATAGAGATATCGCAACAAGGAAACGACCCAAGTGCCGACTAATGCAGCAATAAAGTACTTTCAGCATCAGGTTTTATTTCACAACAAAGGGACTGACCTGAGCTGTTAGTGTTCAACCCTGAATATTGAGCATCTTTATGACTTTCTCGTTAATTTCTATATTGTGCTCCAGGTGATTTACAGCTTCTTCTAATTTGGCCTTCAAAAATATTATATACACCTAGGGCAGATGATAAAGATCGTTCAGCTTGGAGTTGTTCCTCTAAAAGTTGAATATGCAAAGAAATGGCTTTAGAGTTGGACTTGTACTTGAACTTGGACTTTGACGAGCTAGCTCTGAACCCGGTATTAGACAGCAACTTGTTCATGGCTTTAGCACCGCGTTGTAGTACCTTGGAAAATAAATCCACACATTCTTTTAGAGTTTTTCCTAAATAAGCTTTCCCAAGTTTTGCCAGCTCCTCTTTCAAGTCGGCCTGGAAAGTTTAGTTGATAGATATGTGTAAGAGAAGTGAAGTTACTACAGAGAAACATGCAGACAGGTTTAACAAGTGCATGAACTGCTATAACTGGCAATGTTGATAACAGATCTTATACACTTCAGTAAAAATATGTCGTGGATGTTTTTTATGTCATTTATTAACATGACTAAAAATGTGGCTTCGCGTGTACACACTGTGAGGTGCAGATATGACAAGTGTGTATAATTTAAAATTGAAACTAACTTTAGTTGCAAATCATGAAGGTAAGTGAAAACAAAACTGAGAAGCAGTCCAAGCAAGGTTGAATATCAATGTATATACGTACAAATCACTACAAGTGCAACATCACAAAACGTAGAGAAGACTTACAACAACTTTCTTTATAATGACACTGTATCAATTTGTGTGGCATCCCTTGAATTTCTCCAGCAGAGTCAACTGTTTTTTTGATCCCCATTAGACTTCTTCTGCATTTGAACGAGCGAAAATAAATTGCATCATGTGGTCGAAACAGAGGATGAAAAGATAAGATGCATACACATTGCACAACATCAATTACATACCAATACCAGTAAAAAACAACAGGTCATTATCAATTGGTAGAGGTTCCCAATTATGCTACGGTATCCAGTACGACTTAGTACTCGTACTTTATTACGGCTAGAACAGTTCCTTTGAGCGATAGCCTACAAAAAAGGAGACTTATAAGACACGTGCATAAATAGGAATTGACAATGTGATCAAGTCACACAATCTTCTGAAAGCTTACCTCATTATTTTGATCAAGCCAGTGGTGTAGAAGATCACCCCACTGATTGTCAGTCATGTGATCCACATGAGACGTTCTTTTAACATCCTGAAAACACTTGCCAGAGAAGAATTGCTTCTTTATCCTATGGCGCTGCTGGCGCAAACATGCGGAGAATATGATTTTGAGAACAACCTTTACATCCTCGCTATTCTCATCGAACATGAAAAATCTCTATAGACAACAATGAGTAGCATATATAACAAACGACAAGCTACAAAAAAAGGGACAGAACAACGAAGCATGTCCAAGAGACAGATGACTTACATGTAACTTCTTTAGTAAACCCTTGAAATGCTCAGGGGTATTTTGGTAGTGTTTTCATGAAGGCAAGAAGGGAATATCATTCCTCACGAAAATGCCTGTGATCGATGCTATATAAGCAGATTCATGTGGATCCAGTGGCCGTCTGAATCCTGCTATAAATGTGATTGGAAGTCTTGATTTAGTTGTTTCAAGCATATGTTCAAGAGTTTCTCCCATCGTCGGCCCCTTGTTAATCTTCGTCGTGGTGCAACTAAAAAAAGTTACATCAAAATATCAATTTGGTGTCATGCTCATTTGCAAGGGAGTATATGTCTCTGTCAATACTAAAGATCATTGGGAGATCATTACCAGTTCTTTGTTGAGAAGCTAGTGTTGAAACTGGTTCTACTGCCAATTGTTGCTGGGTAACCGAGTTGGCTACTGACGGCTGTGGGATGTGCATTTTTTTATTCGTAGACACCAGTGCAACTAGACCCACTGGTGCGAGATTAGGACGAACTTTTTATGCCGGTGTTTTGCACTATTGTCTTTTTTGGCCTGGTAGTCACTTTCAACTAGATTAAGTAGAGTCTGAGACCTTGTTCTGACTACGTTTCCTATATTGGAAGTAAATAGATTTTGAGATTTATCATGGAATCATGTGCAACTGAGTAAATTATTTAGGTGTACTTGCAACAGTTGATAGCTGGAAAATCAATTAATCCCATCACAACTCTAGTACTTCCTCTAGTCTAACCATATGGCACCCTGAGTGAGAAGAAACCACACTAAGTTTCAATACAATTGAACAATCTGTAGGCTTGACTATAATAATGATAACATAACTTGCAAGGTGTAAGGTTTTAAAGAAAAAACTGAACAGATTGAATCAAATTGATTTTCTTAGTAGATGAAGGGCACTCGATGCCTGCCTAGTTATACTCTAAACAAGTAGCATGACATACTAATTTAGCTCAGAACCTCAGCTAGAGTTGACGAATATCAGCTATGCTATATCTGACCTTTACGTCCCAACAAGAATCATTTTAGGAGAAATTCCACAAATATCAGAGGAGCTTCATAACGATGGTAAGGAACGCTCTACCAAACTTTAGTAACGACCAAGTATATGAGCAAGAATGCAGTACACCAAGCAACGAAGTACTTTTGATAGTAATCAAATGCATAACGAAAGAGAGCATAAAGTGTTCAACAACTTTCTTCTCGAGAGGAGACGGGTTTACGCTTCACGTTGGTGCGGTCGAGGGGGCAGGCGTGTCGTTTGCCCATCTCTTCGCTGATGGAGACAAGGGAGTCCGTGAAGGAGATGGGACTTTTTGGCTATGGTATCGTGTTTGCCAGTGACGCTGGGCATGCTCCGGCGCGGTGGTTGTCAGAGTGGGGAAGCCGCCGCGTCTTGCTAAACAAGGGAGTTGTATCTTCGACACAACGGTACCTGGTGAGGAGGCTGTGGTGGAGAGGAGGGACAGTGGTGCAAGGCCATATTCGTGGGAGATGCGGGATAAGGCACCTTTTATATGTATCAATGGTGCCGGTGGTATGTTTGAAACTTTTGAATTACGCGTGGCGCCAGGGTAGTTCAAAGAAAAACCCGCCAATGTAATGCAAACTTTGGTGATGTTTAGCCCGCCAAAAAATTTGGTGATATCTACTCTATTGCTACACTTGCTAGTAGCTGAGCTAGAAGAAGTACATCGACTGCGATGGGAGGTATGAACGCACCAGCACCCTTTACCAGGTGTAGACTCCCTAGTCCGTACTACGAAAAATCTAATATGTGCATTTCCGAGCACAACCTCTGCTTCAAGCACTCCGTACTCTAGTTATACTCCCCTTTTTGAAAAAAAAACTAGGAGTACTAGTATATTAGATGCATTCCGATTTATTTAGGAAAATACGTAGATTAAGAAAATAATTTGACCATAAATTTTGTTAACTATACTGCTCGGGATGGAAACGATAGTAATAACTAACTACGAAGTGTAGTATAGTAGAAAAGATGATCACACCAAATTTATCTCTCGCAACATTGTGGATGGTAATGCATGTGACATTCACCAATCAACCAAATAGTTTACCAGCAAGTACACGATCATAACTTCATACTACTAAATAAAGGTTTTTCAACTTACTGGGCCCATTTTTCAATCTATATTATCAGATCATGAACTACTCCCTCTGTTTCATAATATATGCCTGTTTAGTAAGCTATTTCAGCACTGTAAATAGGCTTTTATTGTGAAAACAGATGGAATACTCACTTTAAGGTCTTCCACGTGCCGGCTCATTGATGGAGATCGACCACAGCTTCATGCTTCAGCTTTGCCAGCTCGACCAGGAGTTTGTCCTTCTGGTCCTCGAGCTCCTGGACCCGTTCGAAGCTAATGCCCAGCATCTCCACCATGCTAATGTTCCGCCGCTTCAGCTCGTCACGCTCAATCAAGTATTCCATTGCAAGATTCCTGAGGAGGCTAAGCCCGACCTTGTTAGCGGCGAGTATGGAGTAAAGTATAGTGCACTCCTTGACGAGGGCACTTCTATCTGCTGTCATGGCGCAGAAATTGCCCATCACCTTTTTCACCATAAACTCGATCTCGAAGTCAATATTCTGTTAGATGAACAAAAAGCAAAAACTCAGAAGTGTACCCAGAGAACTATCAAGGAAGAGGGACATGGAATCAATTTTTTTACCTCGCGGCTGTACCGGTCGGCCTCCATCGGCGACAGTGAAGATGATTCTGCAGGCAGGAGTGCCGCGGGAATGCAAAGACTGCCCAATCTAATAGAGCATTGAGAAAGCATGTACTAGTAGTAGGGAAATGGGCGAATCAAGAAATGGTCAAAGACATGGAAAGTCGCCCAAGCACAGAGATTTACCTGAAGGTATCACCGTCCATCAGCGACGGTGAAGATGTTTCTGCAGGCAAGAGTTCTAAGGGAATTCGAAGAACACCCTACCTAAAAAAATTTGAGGAGGAATGTGCAAGTAGGCAAATGGGTGAATCAAGAAAACGTCAAAGACGTGGAAAGTTTTGCAGGCATGGAGATTTACCTGAAGGTATTTGTCCCTGGCTACGACGGCTTTGAAGAACCTTGAGTTGAAGACCTCTCGCCTGCAGCCGAGGGATTCGCCTAGGACCCATTGATCGTGGCAGAATGACAAGCCGACTTCTTGCCTTCAGCCAGCTTCGCCGTCGCGGAACGAGCCCTTGTGTGGCGTGACTTGTTCCCGGTCATGCGGGTGAAGTAGCACAACAAGAAGAAACGGAAATGGGTAAAGAAAATCTGGCAAAGAAGAACTACAGTCATGAAGAGAGGAGGAAGAAGGTCCAGTCCATGGCAGGTGGCCACTTCGTCTCCACGCGAGTACTAAAAAACCATTTCTACTCAGAACAATACTTGACGTAGTAAGAGACTTGCACGTGACAATCAGATAATGGAAGTATGCCATATCATTTTGATATAAAATTATAATTCTAATAGATGATCTCAAAAAATAATTAAAAAACAAATTATAATCATGGGACGACGAGAGGGTAGTTCTAACATGTGGGCACTATCTTATGGACAAATTTGACTAGATACATTGTGGTGCAATCAACTAGATTATGGTATAACAAGTGGGTCAATTTCAAAGATAGTGTTGGCCATATACATAGGTGATGCCCTAATACTCTTGATATCATGTAAGTACAACATGTCGGTCCACTATAAATATTTGAAAGGTCTGGTTGTGTTATTCAGATCCATATTCTTTATACTTTCGTTATGGAAAGGAACAATTTCATCATCACTCAGAAAATTAAGATTGCTCTTTCCTAATAGTTGGATACTCACATCGATGGCATTGTTTACTAAAAAGAAGATGCACCCATCGACCTTCAAAAAGAGGATTAGTAATTCAAGAGAAATCTATTGCGATTACTGGGTAGCTCAAGTTTGACCTAATTTCGTTCAATTTTCAAGATGCAAAAATTTAGCAAGAAGTTGAACCTTGTGTCAAAACTCTCGGTGGTGGTTTGTGATATATTAAATGCCCCCGATGGTTACCTCGAAAAAATTGTAAAACTTTCAAACTAACCTACAATTTTTTGGGGTTACTACTTTGCTGCCCGAAAGTCCGCAGGCGAAGGCAATGCGGGGCCCGAGTTGCGTGTAATCACCGCGATTCGAAAAGTTCGAGGGGTAATTACCGAGAGGGGAATTTTGAGTGAATGGTGGACAAACCAAATATTTTCAAATCTTAGCCGTTATGTCAGGATATTCCGTTACATTAGTACCTGCCATGCCCCTACTGTGCCCCTTCAAATTCACCATCCACGTGCCGCACGGGCAAATCCATTTCTATACTTTCCTAACCCCTAACACTGAATCCATCAGCGGCAGTCCTTTTTCTCCCGCCCCCTACACTGAATCCGGTTCGGTGGTGGCGACGATCGTTTTTCTCCCTGCCCCCTCCCCACCCACCCACCCACACACACTGAATCCGGAGGTGGCATGTCAAGCGAGGCCAACGTGGTAGCTACGTCGACGACTGATTCGGCTTCGTCGGAGCCAGTGTCTCGGGCACAATGCTAGAAAAGGAAGCAGCGGCGGTCTGCAGCCCAGGTTAGCGAGGAGGTCAGCTAGAAGTCTGCTAACAGGTACCTATGAGCAGCGGGTTGAAGAGAAAAGCTAGGCTAATGGCGGAGTGTTCTGCTGCAGTGCGGGGTCGTGCAACCCAGATCTTGAAGAAAACCACCCGGGAGAAGAGCGAGAGGTGAATTTTTCTTATCTGTGCCTTGTCTTGCAAGTAAATTAGTTACTATAAAGTAGTGTCGAATGAACTGAAAGGTCCCCTTTTTACTCAAATTAGGAACATCTTCGATGCAACGGACCTACATGAGTTCAGGGTTCTTGTCCGCCAGTACACTGTAAAACTAGATTTTGGTTGCGAGAGGGTTGTGTTCGGGCAGGATGTGCGTCTGCTTGTCAACTACAAAGAGGTTGTGTCTGTTTCGTAGCTGATAGATATGCTTCATTCTATAATTCCTTAGGGATCTAGACAGAGGATAAAATTGGTGTGGCGTAACATGAGTGATACCTATGTGCAAATTGAGCACTCCCATGAGCTTCAGCTGCTTTGGGAGTGTTGTGTAGCTAATCGTCAGGTGAAAGTTGAAGTGATGATTGATGATATGTATGCACATACTAGAGATCTTGCTACCAGAGCTTCTGATGCTCAAGTTTATGGACCACCAAATGCTAATCAAGATAAGTTCAATATACACCTGGAGGTGGATTCATACACAGCAAAAATCAATGGCAGAGTTAGTAAGCAAATTTTGTCATGTACTCTAGAGATAGCCATTGATTCCAAAAACATAACTCTTGTTGAACCGAGAGAGATGATTGGTAAGGAAATCATTATTGGCCCTAAGCAGATGGCACGACTCCGGTGGTGGCATCATAAGAAGCATGAGTTTATAGAGGTTTTGGATACCGATGATCTGATGTAGATTATGCAACGAAAGAAGCAAACTAAGAAGGTGTTCTTCCTGGCTGCCATTTCTGATGTTGTTAGACAGGTTGTAGTGGATGTAGAGGCCCCTGTTGTGGATGAACAGAACAAGGCGATAGACATTGATCAGATCTTATGAGAGCTGCTACCCAGGGCTAGTCAGATAGACCGTAGGGCTTCCCTGCCTGTATTTGTAACAATGATTGTTGTTGCTTTGAAACTGTGTTGATGTGGTCGTGTTTGTTCACAGATTGCAATCCGATGTTCTATGAGCTGTTGAGATTTTCGGACATATCACTCGATGAAAGCATCATTGTTGTAATAAGACACAAGTACATTGTAGTTGACATGATTATGTTTGCTGAGATGATGTGATAAATTTGTTTCTAAGATTATGATTGTTGAGAGATTGTAATATAATGTGCTGTGAGCTATTGGGATTTTGGAACATATCATTCATTGAAACCATCACTGAAGAAGGTGATATAAGTACCTTGTAGTTGACATGATTATGATGTAATATAATGCTCTGTGGGGTCAGTAATTTGACTAATCGCTAGATAACTATCTGTTACTTAGAAGGAAGTACTCATGGATGAACGAGCGTAGGGTTTAGGGAAAAAAACTTACTAACTAGGATACAATGATCTATTGGACACACATGTCTATGATTTAGGAATAAGGGTTAAGGGTGTCGTGGGAATGGCCACGGCAGATGCTGCAGTCAGCAGCGAGTAGTAGAACAAGAGGCAAGGGCAGACAGCCATCTGCGGTGCGAGATGAGGGCGGAGACACAAGGGTTTACCGAGGTTCGCCCCCTGAAGGGGTAAATACCTACTCCTGCTAGATTGTATTGATGAGAGAGTACAAGGGGAGAGCTCAACTAGGTGGCGAGTCGCTGGGGGTGTATGATGGAACGTGTCCTCTATGCGTACCCTAGGGAGGTTTATATAGTCTCGTCTTGCTAGGGTTTACAGATCTACAACCGAATTAGTTAAAGATTAGGAGGATGCTTGACCTTAGCCGACTAGGCCTAGCTGCGCTTTTAGGCCTCCAGCTTCCAGCCGCCTGGCTCCCTGTTAAGTCTTGATCCAGTCGCCGTCCTGCAGGCCCACTAGCTGGCAGCTTGGTCCAGTAGGAAACGTCCTGCTGGGTATACCCCACTCGGCATAT
Organism: Avena insularis; assembly: GCA_023614405.1. Taxonomy (NCBI): domain Eukaryota; kingdom Viridiplantae; phylum Streptophyta; class Magnoliopsida; order Poales; family Poaceae; genus Avena; species Avena insularis. Next base: position 362,368,901 of record CM042697.1, read on the forward strand.
CCCCATCAGTAGTCCCCGAGGCCGTCGTTGATTCGTCGCAGGTGTTCGTTGGCAGTCAGAATATGCGGGTCCAATTTGGACGCCCAGTCGAATTGGTGGTGGACTCCCTGCATGAGAGAGGGAACTTGTTATCTTAGTCGCAATAATGGTGACTAGTCGAATCGCAGCTCGGTGAATGGGTCGGCGAGTAGTCGAATCATAGCTAGGGCGTTCTGGTCGGCGAATCGTCAAGTCGCTGAAGCAAGCGATTCGAGTAGGTGAAGTTGGACCGTCAGCGCTAGTCAAACTAGACGTTGGGTAATCCAACGGTAATATCGGCGTAATCACCGCGCGATAATGGTCCTCCGAGAATGGCGGGTAACAACCACTATATAAGGAGAGTGACGTGCGAAGAACGATCATTTCCCACACTTCCTCCAATCTCGCGCACTCCCAATCTTCCATTTCTCCACAGTGACTAGAGCGACCCAGATCAACCCGCACCCCTAGATCCTCCAACTCATGGGACCTTTGATGGAGCCATGGGGTAGATCCAAGTGCACGAAGGTTCTGTTGAAATCATTCGAGGAAGCCGGGATTCTCCACGCCGGGCGGTGGCACATCCCTGAGGCCGGAGAAGTGGTACCGGATTCACGGGACGGAGAGTTCATCTACTTTAACAGCCGCCTGGAGGGGGCTCGGGTTCCCCACCTCCCTCTTCTTTTGCTACTTCTGCGCCTACTACGACATCTAGCCATCAGACCTAGGTCCGCACAGCATCGAGCAACTCGCCATTTTTGTGGCGTTTTGCGAGTGCTACCTAGGCTGCCTGCCGTATTTTCCCATGTGGCAAGATCTGTTCCATGGGAGGATCGGTCACGAAGAGGCAGGCGGCCCGATGCTGGCCGCGGGCGGCCTGACCTTTCAATTGAAGTCGAAGGCGTCCTTCTTCGATCTGATGCTGCCGAAGAAGGCGGCGAATGAGTGGAAGAAGCATTGGTTCTACGTGACCGAGTCGATGCCGGATGACGAGGCGGCGCTTCCGATGTACTCCGCCGACCGGCCCGAGCCACGTCGACTCCAAGTCGCTAAGCTTCCACACGACCAGCGGATGGTGGTTGACGAAATGCTGTAGACGATCCGCAGTTTGAAGAATAAAGGCCTCCAGACGATCAACTTGTACAATTGCTGGTTTGGGCGGCGATTGGTGTCGTTGGCCAGTCGCGCCCACTGCATGTACGAGTACACGGGCAAGGACGAGCCGACGAAGTCTTGCACCGCCGAGTGGAGGCTCAACGACTATACGTTGGCCCTGAAGAAAATCACCGACGCGGAATACCTTGACGCGAAGGCCGGGGTTCCCCCTTACACCGCGAATCGCAAGGCTCCGGCGGTAAGTTCATGCTTTATTTTTCATTCGCAGTCGCATATGTGCAGTCGCGGTTCGTGCTAATCGCATTTTGTCTTTGCAGTTTTTCCAAGTGGTGGAAGGTTGGCTTCCACCTGCTGACGACGAGAACTCAACCGAGTCCGCCGAGGACGAGAGCGAGTCCTCGTCCAACAAGGCTCACACCAGAGGCGACGATGACGATGACGGTGACGATGATGGCGATGAAGATGATGACGAAGCCGTGGAGGCCGCCGCACCCACAGTCTGTAAGACCCGTGGGTAGCGGCAACACGAGCTCGAGGCTAGCAAGAGTCTCGAGCCTCACGATGGGGACTACGACGAGCTCACCGAACAAACTTCGTGGCGTGTAGCCACGCCGTCGAAGAAGAAATCGCCCCAGAAGCATAAGAAGCTGGCTAAGCCTATGTCGCCGCCTCGATCCACGAGTAGCTCCGATGATACCAGTGCTACTGAGGAAGCTGGGGCCGGCGCATGCGAGCGTGGCAGCCGACGTAGCCGTTGTACAGGTGACGTGTCGTTGGCGTCGCTGCCGCCACCCTTCACCACAGTCATCGGGCTCAGAGCCGCTCCAGCCGCGGGGACCTCACCACCGAGGGAAGCGGCTGCGGCGATCGCCGTTGATCCTCTTGCCGTGGCTTCGTCCTCAAAGAAGCCTTCAGTGTCTTGGGCATAGAGTGTGTTCGAGACGGGCCTCAGTCGGAAGCTGGGGCCAGAGTTGGAGAAGCCGGTGAGCATTTGTACTGGCTTACGTTTCATCCCGGTCACCAAGTGAGTACCCCTTTGTTTGTCCAATCAATTCATATCCGACTGGCGATTTTGCTGATGGCATTATTTTGCAGGACTAGGGTGAAGAAAATAGGTCACCCTTCGGTGGCCAAGGTCCCGTTGGGTGCCGCGGAGGCGCTAGTCTACCCTTCGAAGAAGAGGAAGGGCGACGAGGTCGAGGCGCATGTTGAAGTCGCAAAGAAGGCAAATGGCGACGAGATCATCACAATTTCAGACGAACCGACGGTCGCCCCGAGCGAAGCTCCGATTGGAGCCAATGCAACCTCGAAGGCCGCGGTGGACACGGAGTCGCAGCGGGTGGAACCCGTGGCATTAGTCGGGGCAACGGGCCCGACCTCGAGTGGCGCGGGGGCTTAAGTAGAGACGTTCCCTCGCTTTGTAGCGATGGCCTCCACGGCGAGTGCGTTAGCGCCATCGAGCCAAGTGCCCGAGGTCATCGACACGGAGGTCGAGCAACATCGCGGGCGCACTCCATTCGTGCTCCTGTCAGTGGATGCAATGGAGCTTCACGGCATGCTAGGTGCCGCCATCCAGGTATGTCCAGTCCCCGATGATCGGGCCACTGAATTTCAGCGGTCAGAACCTTATTGGTTTTGAGGTCCAGTCCCCGAGTATCTAGTCGCTGAATTTCAGCGGCTAGGCACTTAGGATTATTTTCGCTATCCAGTCCCCGAGTGGCTAGTCACTGAATTTCAGCGGCTAGGCACTTAGGAATATTTTCGCTGTCCAGTCCCCGAGTGGCTAGTCGCTGAATTTCAGCGGCTAGGCCCTTAGGAATATTTTCGCTGTCCAGTCCCCGAGTGGCTAGTTGCTAAATTTCTTTGCTAATGCTTCCATGGTTGTGTAGGGCCTGCAGCGCGAGTCGGTGGAGCGACTTGCCACCCGGGAGCGTCTAGAGAAGGAGCTCCATGTTGTCCAAGGAACGAACGAGCAGCTTCGGGCGATTGCCTGTAAGTGGTTGTTGTGCTTGTTATTGATCATAAAGCTTGCTTTCCTCGTGTTCATGGTTTTGTTGATGCAGAGGGTCATGCGGCCACGGTGGAGAAGGCTCGTCAAGGCATGGTCCCGGCGAGTGAGCTGACGGCTGCGCAGCCATCCTTGAGCGTCGTGGAGAGGCAAATCGCCGACTTGGAGTGGGAGCTCAAGGAGGCAAAGGCGGAGGCAACCTCGGCGGATGAGAGGGCCAAGGCAGCCGTTGCTGCTGCTGCTGCCGGGGAGCGGAAGATGTCATATGTACTCGTCGCCGGGCTGCAGGATGACCTCTCCAGTCTACAGGATTTCATCACGGAGCGTTGTCGCCCGTTGATTGGTGAGCTCTTTGTTCCCTGGCGAGTGCCCGAGCGTGCGGGTCACTTTGTTTTGCTGGATCCTTCCTTCCTATTTACTTGTGTGTTGCAGGGAGGATAACTGATGATGTTGCCGAAGCGCAGTCGTATGATGCGTGACAATGCGTCACCATGTTGGTTGAATCTGCCGCTCTCTCAGCAACCTGCATTCGCGCATACCTTCAGGAGATCTGGCTGACGGAGGTGTTCCCCAGCGACCTCATTGAAGTCTAGCGCTACCTGGAGAAGGCCCCGGCTATTGTTGACTTCATGTCACGATCGACCTTTCATCGTGGTGCTGCAACTGCGCTGAGCCTTGGGCTCGCGCACTTCCCCGACGACTTCGACCTCGACGATGTCACAAGCGGGTACCCTTTGTCGATGGGCATGGTCGAGATTGACAAAGTGTTGAAGCTGACCGAGCGGGCTGCAGTGTACTCCGACCGGGTATGGGCGATAGGTGACCTTATTCCGTACCAGGAGACGGTCGTCACCCCGAACGACCCCGAGCCAGCGCACCGCGACTTCAAGGTGGAGCAGCCGTTCCGAGCGGCCATGGAGGGAACTCTCACAACGTACCCCTCGAACCCGTGGGTTCCCTTCATCCGCCATCACAGGAGTGGTGGCGCCTCGTCGTCGAAGCCTGTGGAGTAGATTAGTTTGCCGAGTGGCGTTAATTATAACAGATATGTAACTGCCCTTGTAAGCGAACAAATTTTCTTCCTTAAGGAATGTAGAGATGCTTTTGTCAATGTTTTGATTTGATTGTTTGTTGTGTGATTCCCCGATCACGTCCTCCCTTTTGTGGGGTTTACCTCGTTTTTATGTATATGTATGTTGTTTGAGCTGTTAGTAAGTTGCAGTCGACTCGCCATGGCTTGGAAAGCCAATCGCATGGCGACTCCGATGGGTGCTCTATACTTAGCCGTTTTCCCGGGCGCGAACGGGGTCGGGTGGCCAAGTCCCCGAGCGTGGTACTTGGCTTTTCTAGTCGCATGCCCAAGGTAGGTGAGGACGGGGCGCGTTGTATTTAGGCGCGTCGCTCCACCTGATCCGTAGGACCAGTCGCGTGGCGAGTCCAGGACGCACTTTCATACTTGGCGTGTTCCTAGTCCTCTGTTTGCTTGGCGTCGGTCCCGAGTGTGGTACTTAGCCGCTCGAGGCGCTGCACCAAGGATGTGGAGGACTGGTCATTGTGAAGCGAATCTGATTGTCTTGGATCGAAAGCCCGGTCGGCGGCGACTCCGATGGGGCTCTAGGTTGGCTTTTTTCGTGGACGATACAAGGCCCGAATTTTTTCGGTGCCCTTGTACCACACTACTTGGCCGTGCCGGTCGCGTAACCAAGGGTTGACTTCCGTGAGTAGCATAGCACTATTATTACAAGTGCGAATGGCACAAGGTATGGAGAGTGGACACAATTTGTGTGAATCAATCTTATTTATTCCATAGCGGGTAGGAGTTACATGTCTGGAGTTCTATGAGTAGAACTTCTGTAGGAGGTTTACATTCCATGGCTGCTTGACGTCGAGTTTTTCATCGCCTCGGACGTCGATGAGATAGTAGGCGTCGTTGCCTAGGACTCGCCTGATGGGGAATGGTCCCTCCCATGGGGGATAGAGCTTGTGCATGCCCTTCTTGTCCTGGATCAGGCGCAGTACCAGGTTGCCTTCCTGGAAGGTGCGAGTCCGTACTCGCCGGCTGTGGTAGCGGCGAAGTCCTTGCTGGTATATGGCAATGCGGGAGCGAGCAAGGTCGCGTGCTTCAACGAGCTGGTTGGCTTCGTCCTAGCGTGTGAGCTCGTTGTCGGCCTCCGCGTAGTTGGCCACCCGCGGCGAGTCGTGCTCGAGGTCGGTTGGCATGATGGCCTCGGCACTGTACACCATGAAGAAGGGGGTGAACCCTGTCGACATGTTGATGGAGGTGCGGATGCCCCAGATGACGGAGGGGAGCTCTTCGACCCAGCACCTAGGAGTTCGCTCGAGGGGAACTTGCAGTCACGGCTTCAGGCCATAGAGGATGCTCTGGTTGGCACGTTCCGCCTGGCCTTTAGACTCCGGGTGGGCGACTGAGGCAAGGTCGAGTCGTATGTGGTGCTCCTCGCAGAATTCGGCCATGGCTCCTTTGTCGAAGTTGGTGTCGTTGTCCGTGATGATGCTGTGCGGGAACCCGTAGCGATGGATGAGCTCGTGTAGGAACTTGGTGGCGGTCTTCCCGTCGCACTTGCGGTCTGGCTTGGCCTCCACCCACTTTGTGAATTTGTCGACTACGACTAGGAGGTGGGTGAAGCCAGATGGGGCCTTCTTGAAGGGGCCTACCATGTCCATGCCCCACACGGCGAATGGCCAGGTGATGGGGATGGTCTTAAGCGCCGAGCTTGGGATGTGGGTCTAGTTGGCGTACATCTGGCATCTGACGCAGCGTTGGACGATGTCGACCACGTCGGCGTGCACGGTGAGGCAGTAGAAGCCGTGTCACATGGCCTTGGCGACCAGGGAGGATCTTGCGACCTTCTGCGGGTTGGACGCAGCGTTGGAACACGCCAGTCACGCTGCGCTTGTGGAGCTCGCTGTTTATGATGATGAAGGATCTGCAGCGACATACTATCATCCGGGCCTCCGTCTCATCAGCGGGTAGGGTCCCTCCTACTAGGTAGGCGACTTATGGCGCGGTCCAGTCGCTTGGATCGACGAGCATGGCGACCAGGGCTGCTTCTGGTTGCAGCGGAATTCTGATGTCGATCTCCCATGGGAGAGAAACGGAAGGCTTGGTGATGGTGTCGAGGAAGACACCGGCGGGTGGCACGAGGCGAGTCGACCCGATGCGAGAGATGGTGTCGGCTTCCTCGTTCTTGTGCCGATCGATCCACTCGACGGAGTAGCCGGCAAAGTGGCCTCCTAGCTGGTCCACTGCTTGGCGGTATGCGACCATGGTGGGGGAGACTACATCACAAGTGTCGACAACTTGCCCGGCGACGAGGTTGGAGTCTCCGTAGCAGCGCAGATGATTGATGTTCATTTCCTTGGCTGCTCGCATGCCGTGGAGGAGCGCCTCATACTCGGCCATGTTGTTGGTGAAGGGGGTGAAGTCGAGGTACAAGACGTAGCGCAGCTTGTCGCCCTTTGGAGTTGTGAGGACGATCCCTTCCCCGGCGCCAGCTGTGTTCTTGGAGCCGTTGAAGTGTAGCAACTAGTAGTGGAGGTACGGCAATTTCTCTGGCTCCTGCGCCTCCTCCCAGTCGGCGAGAAAGTCTACCAGAGTCTGCGACTTGATTGCCTTGCACGGCTCGTACCCGATGTTGTGGACTCCGATCTCGACGGCACACTTGGAGACTCGCCCGGTCGCCTTGCGGTTGCGGATGATGTCCTGCAACAGTGCTGAGGAGACGACCGTGATTGGGTGCTCCTGGAAGTAGTGCGGCAGTCCCCGCTGGGCTCTGAAGACCGCATACACCAATTTCTGGTACTGTGGGTAGCGCTGGCACGACTCGGTGAGGACTTTGCTGATGTAGTAGACAGGTCACTGCACCGGGCGCTCCTTGCCCTCTTCTAGCCATTCGACGACCATGATGGCACTGATGACTCGCTCGGAGGCCGCAACGTAGACGAGCATGGGCTCCTTGTCAACGGGGGCGGCGAGTAGCGGGGCCAGGAGTAGCACCTCCTTGACTGTGTGGAGCACGTCGTCTGCCTCCTTGTCCCACTGGAACGTGGGATTCTTGTGCATTAGGCGGTAGAGGGGCATAGCCTTCTTTCCTAGCCCGGGGATGAAGCGACTGAGAGCCGTGACTCGCCCGGCCAACTTCTGGACGTCGCGCAGGCACTCGGGTTTGCCGAGCTGGGCGATCGTGTTGATCTTGGTGGGGTTCGCCTCGATCCTTCATTTGGAGATGACGTACCCCAGCAACTATCCAGTAGGTACACCGAAGGTGCATTTTCCTAGGTTTAGCTTGATCTTTTACCTCCGTAGGTTTGCGAAGGTTTCCTCTAGGTCGATGAGTAGATCGCCCTAGCGAGTGGATTTCACCACCACATCGTCGATGTAGACGTGGATGTTGTGGACAATTTGGCTCGCAAGGCACTCCTGCATGCACCTCTGGTAGGTCGCCCTGACATTCTTGAGGCCGAAGGTCATAGCAGTGTAGCAGAATGCTACGAATGGCGTGATAAATGCCGTCTTCTCCTCGTCCTCGACTACCATTTTGATCTGGTTGTAACCAGAGTAGGCGTCAAGGAATCACAGTGACTCCGAGCCCGCGGTCGAGTCGATGATTTGATCGATCCGCGGGAGGACTTACTGCTCCTTCAGGCAGGCGCTGTTTAGGTCAGTGTAATCGATACACATTCTCCAGGTCCCATTTTTCTTATCGACCAGGACTGGGTTTGCCAGCCACTTGGAGTATTTTATTGGCCGAATGAAGCCTGCAGCAAGTAGACGCTGCACCTCCTCGGCAATTGCTCGGCGGCGCTCTTCCTTGAAGGGCCACAACGACTGTTTGATGGGTCGCACTTTGGGGTCGGCATTGAGTTTGTGCTTAGCGAGTTCCCTCAAGACAGGAGGCATGTCGGATGGCTTCCATGCGAAGATGTCGTGATTCTCACGTAGGAACTCAATGAGCACGCCTTCCTATGCCGGGCTCATGCCCGTCCCGATCGTCATTGTCTGGCTGGAGTCGCCAGGGACCAGCTTGACGGTGCGAGTGTACGTCGTTCCCTAGAAGGTGGTGGAGCCACCGCCCTCTGAGTTGGGCTTCTTTAGTATTGTGGGGTCATCATTGTTGACCCCGCTTGCGTACTTGGCGAGCTCCTCCGCGTGGTTGGCTTCTGCCGCTATGATCGCATCGGCGAGCTTGGCGCCTTTGGCCTCACACTCGGCGGCCATGTCGGGGTCGCCGTGGACGGTGATGATGCCGCACGACCCTGGTAGCTTCATCGTGTTGTACGCGTAGTGGGGCGCTGCCATGAATTTGGCAAGCGCCTGCCTCCCCAAGACGTAGTGGTACGGGCTGTTAAAGGGCACCAGCTCAAAGACGATCTGCTCGGTGCGGAAGTTTGCTGGAGTGCCGAAGGTGACCGGAAGCGTCACCTTGCCGATCGGGTACGCCTTCCGACTGGGGACGATGCCGTGGAAGGTGGTGTAGGTTGTCTCAATCATCGACTGCAGGGAGCCGCAGTCACCTGAACGTGTCCAGGTAGAGAATGTTGATGGAGCTTCCGCCGTCCATCAGAGTCTTGGGGAGCCAGTAGTCTCCCACCTTGGGCTTGACCACCAAGGAGAATCGCCTCGGATATTCGATCCGTGGCGAGTGATCTTCGTGACTCCAGGTGATCCGCTGCTCAAACCAGTTATGGAAGCGCGAGACGTCGACCTGGGACACTGTGTTGACGGCGACGGCGTAGGCGATGACCTTCTTCTCGCGTTTTGTGCTGAACCCGATGAAGGTGTGGAGCGATCACACATCATTGCCAAATGCCCCGCCATTTGGCGGGTGGTTGTTGGGGTCCTTCCTTTCACGCCATGCCTTCTCGATCTCCCTCAGCGAGTGGCAGTCGACGGTCGTGTGCGTGGCGGGCTTCCCCTTCCGGTGTTAAACCTCGGCTTCGCCTTGTAATTGCCGCTGTCACGACACTGGCCTCCGTCGTGGTGGAAGCTCTTGGGCTCATGCAGAGCGTAGCCGACGTTGGTGACGAAGTCGACTCGCCCGTCACCGCGGCGCTTGCCGGTGAGGCGAGTGTTGCTATAGCATAGCTCGGGTCGCCTCCCGTTGTCTTGGCCGCTCGTGCGGCGATTTCCTCGTGACTCGTCGTCGGTTTCTTGGTTCTTGTCCTCCTCTGCATACCGTTTGTCGTTCTCGAGGAGTTCCGGTATGTTGTCGAGCGTTTTGTACACCCGCTTGAGCTTGGCGACCAAGGGCTCGTAGCGGCACGAGGTCTTGAAGCAGTGAATCACGGTGTCCGGGTGGATGTCGGCCGCGTTGTACCATAGGTCCTGCCACCGTGGGACCCAGATGCGGATCGCCTCGCGGGGTCCCTAGACACATCGCTCCAGGTCCTCGATGGTGATGGCGCGGGTGTAGGATCCCTCGAAGTGCCTGACGAAGGCGTCGCGCATTTCCTCCCAGGAGTCAATGCTGTCTGCGGGGAGGGTGTTGATCCATTGCCGGCACGCTCCCTCCATCATCAGGGGGAGGAAGCGGGCGGTTAGCATGTCGGTTTGGCCAGCGATTCCCATCGCCATGAGGTACGTGTCCAACCACATGGAGGGGGCGTACGAGGGGTCGTACTTCTTGATCTCCTTCGGCGCTTTGAAGTTCGTCGATACTTTTCGCCTCGGATCATTGGTCGGATGCAATGGGGGCCGACTCGGCTAAGCGACCCCCTGGGCTCGCTGTCACGGCGATTGGTGAGGGTGTGCCTCAGGTCGTCAGGCTGGCGTACTTGCCAGATCTGGTTGTTGATGATGTGGGTCCGCGCGTCGACTGGCTTCCCGTTGGCAGCGACCATGTTGTTCGTCGGGCGCGGGTCGTTGGTGGAGAGTGCCGCGTTCGCGGGTCACGGTTGGAGCTGCAGGGGCTCGGGGGCAGGTAATTGAGGGTGTTTGCCTTCGTAGGGCGGACGCTCGAGGCCGCCCTGCTTCCTGACGAGCGGGAGTACACGCGTCCCCGCGAGTCTGCTCCCGCAGCTTGTTGGTCGACAGCCTTGGCGAGTAGGGCCCTATCATACTGGATCTGCAGGGCGGCTTCCCCGGTTACGTTGATGTTGTCAACCACGGCCCGACTCACGATGACGTTGTCCATCGGAGTGGAGAACAGCGGGAGGCCGTTCGCGTCTCGCTCCTGCGCGAAGATCATGATCCTCGGTTGGTTTGGAGGGGGCGTGCGGCCGGGCGGTGGTGGGAGGGCGCCGTTTTCTGACGCGCCTGGTGGTGGTCTAGCGCTTCCTCCTGGTGGCGCGTTCTCACAGATCACGCGATCGGCCACGTGGGCCGGGTCGGTCTCGTCGTTGAAGTTCAGGGCGTGGCCCTGAACTGTGGGTTTTAGGCGCGACCTGATGTGGAGCTGGTGGTAGCGCGGGAGTTCCTGCGTTGTTGCCTGCTCGAGGCGAAATTTTACGCGCTCGTCTTGCTCCTTGCGGACCGCGTCCTCCAGTCGTAGGCGGAGTTCTTTGACCTTCATTGTTGTCCCAGTCGGTGGGATGGCATGGAGAATGGGTCTGGAGAGGCGTCCGCGCTGTTCGCCATGTAGGTCGCGACGTTGCGACTGGATCCGACGTGGATGTCATCGGAGTTCTCTGATCCGGAGTCGAAGATCCCAAGGATGGAGGGATCCTTGAAGTCCGCCATGTTGGAGACCTGGGTGATGGAGCCCGCGAATGACGCGGTGACGATGGATCTGGCGATCGACGCCGCGGTCACCGGGTCGGTGTCGTTGTTGAGGGCCGCATCGTCCGCGACCACGCTGGTTTCTGCCACGTTGTTGTTAGCCGAGCCGTACTCGGAGGCGAGGCGGTGGATGGTGCGGACCTGACTCTCGAAGAGCCGGTCGCGCGATGGCAACTCGCGGATGTGATTCAAGTCCTCCGAGACGATGGTATTGGTGAAGCCGACAAAGAGGCTGATCGTGACGACCGGCATGATCACACTGTGCGTGACGGGGCGCGTCGCCAGGACGTAGCTACTCGGCAAGATCTGGAGGATCTCGCTGACTGCAATCATGCGGCAGGTGGCATCGTCTCATGGATGGGCAGATTGGATCTCGCCGCAGAACACCGGCCTGACCGGCCAGGCCCCACGGTGGGCGCCACTGTCGTCGGAATGGCCACGGCAGATGCTGCAATCAGCAGCGAGTAGTAGAATGAGGGGCAAGGGCGGCCAGCCATCTGCGGTGCGATATGAGGGCGGAGACACAAGGGTTTACCCAGGTTCGGCCCCCCGGAGGGTAAAGACCTACTCCTACTAGATTGTATTGATGAGAGAGTACAAGTGGTGAGCTCGACTAGGCGCTGAATCACTGGGGGTGTATGATGGAACGTGTCCTCTACGCGTAACCTAGGGGGGTTTATATAGTCTCACCTTGCTAGGATTTATAGATCTACAACCGAATTATTTAAGGATTCAGAGGATGCTTGATCTAATCCGACTGGGCCTAGCTACGTTTCTGGGCCTCCAGCTTCCAGCCGCCTGGCTCCCTGTTAAGTCTTGATCCAGTCGCCGTCCTGCAGGCCCACATGCTGACAGCTTGGTTCAGTAGGAAACATCCTGCTGGGTATACCCCACTCATCATATCCCCATCAAAGGGGTTAGTACAATAAACAGTTCATTAGACCCTAAACCATAAACCATAATCCTATATTGTTTGGTACATAAGATTATGTATGTTGCTATAAGTCAAAAAAATAGGACGGAGGAAGTACATGATAAATATTACAAATTAAAATGAAAGAAGAGAAAAACCATTAGATATGAGATAGTAATCTAGCCACGGGACATTGTATCAATTAAACCATTGTAGCATGCAAATTTAGTCAATGTTGCAATGTTGATGCACTTCACTTTCCCCACTCCTTCTCTCCTCTCTCTCTCTCGCTCGATCTCTCTCTCTCTCCTCACTATCCATGACGCGTCGCCGTGGCCGCATTCTCCATGCTTCCCTGGAACGACGAGGACGACTAGTCGAGCAGCGACAGCTTTCACTTCGACATCGAGTCTTCCCTCCTCGATGTGAGTTCCTCTATTTTCGCAGGAATGGTTAGGCATTGGTAATTACCTCGACCCAAGACTTGAAATGTGCATGCAATCGTGTTTATTTCTAGATTTTTGTTCCCTTATAGGTACCACTCACGATCTACGACCCCGATTGGGAGGGCCTAGATCTCGATTGGGAAGTACCATGTGACCATGGGCTAAAACTTAGGAAATATGTTGCATTCGAAGGCAGTAACACTAGAAGAAGGTTTTTGGGTTGTACAAATTAGGTTTGCTTTCTTTATGTACAATGGCGACATGAAGAAAATTGTGTAGTGTAAAATTGATAATTAGGTCCCGTGTTTTTTTAGGTTGGCCCGATGTCTAAAGCAGTAGAGTGGGTGAATCTTGAGTGGCCATACACACATAAGAAATGTTTGGCCCAGTTGTGGGATATGTATGAGCTCGAAAGGTTGGGGAGATTTACAGATGCCCATGATGCAGCTGCAGAAAATTACAAGCTCTTGGTGGGAAATAAGGAGCTGGAACAGGAAATGAAGTATTTGCGGTTATAACTAAATGACACAATCAATGGGAGCTTGGTGGTAGGAACTGCACAGAAGATTCACAAGGCACAAAAGGAGAGGGATCAGCTCATGGAAGATTATAAGAAGCTAGAGTACTGCATTGCAGAGCTGTTGAAGGATCTAAAGAAGGAGCGCAAGGTGAACAAGGACAAGCTACAGACGATCAAGGAAATTTTAGATGAATAATTTGTGCTGTGGCAATATCTGAAACTAGTTAACTCTAAGACTTGCAGTTGTGATATCTTGACTAATCCAAACTCAATCCTTGAGCAAAATAACCTTTCAGAAGAAAGCATAGTTTGCATAGAGAGAGGTCGATATTTAAAAAATCACTACTACATGGATAAAACACGATTTTGTCCGTCAGAACACATAGTTTGCAAACTAACTTCAGAGGAAATTATAGTTTGCACTAAGCCTCGCACGGAGATGATCGTGTTCCTTCCTAAGAAGCTCTAGTTCGAGGGTTTGTTCGATCAGGTCCACTTTGGTATTTACCTGCTCCCTCAGTACTTGGATGTGCGCCTCCTGCTGGTTCAAGCACTCCGTGTGGGAAGCGACAAGCTTATCAGTAAGCTTAAGATTATCCACCATGAGATCCTTGATGATGACCTCCATTGCACGCGCCGAGGTGATACTTTTCTCGTGAAGTTCCTTCCAGCCGACGATGTCCACCTTCAGATTGTGGCACTTGTCATAAAGGATGGTTACTTATTCTCTCAAGCGGTCATGGGACACTTTCTGAAAATTCTGCTTATCCATTTGGATAGCCATCATGTCCTTTAGCCAGGTCAGTAGTTCTGGGTTGAGCTTTCGCCTCTTCTGCTGCAACAAAAATATGTGGTTAGTTTCCACCATTTAAACAATTAACTAGTGTCAAAGTCATAATTTGAAGGACATAGCAATCAAGGATTGTTCAAAATTTAACAGAATCAACTAGTGGCATAGTCCTAATTCCAAAGATAATGTTAGAGCAATATAGGATTTTCCCAATTCAACTAGATAAACTAGTTGCATACTTCTAATTTATATGACAGAGCAATATACCCTTTTTTCCAATTCAACATGATAAAGTAGTGGCATAGTCCTAATTTCAATTTCAGAGCAATATAACCTTTTTCCCAATTCAACGGGATAAAATAGTGGCACAGTCCTAATTTTAGTTTTAGAGAAATATAGCCTTTTTCCCAATTCAATAGGATAAAGCAGTGGCACAGTCCTAATTTCAATCTCAGAGAAATAAATCCTATTTTTCCCAATTCAACAGGATAAAGTAGTGGCATGGTCCAAATTTCAATTTCAAAGCAACGTGGGACTATATCCAACTAAGGGTGCTGAGGGTTTTTCCAATGTCACCAAATAGTAGTGGCATAGTCATAATCTAATTCCAAGCTCAGATACATAATGGAAAGAAAGGAGGATGACCATTCATGAGAACATAAACCCATAATTCAGTAGACAGGCAAGTAAGATAAACAGAGAAATAAGGAGTTGCTCCAATATGGCTTAATTGCACGACATGTATAAATTACAAAAGTAGCAGAGAATGAACTGAAATTTCTGCCCCCTAAACTTTGAATCTGAATTGGGCATTGCCGTTAGCTCCGTGTTCTCCTTGTTTGGACTCTTGGGAACGGTGAAACCTCGGCCCATGTCCTCCTTCATATGTCTCAATGCATCCAGGCAACGATCCCAGTCATTGTAGGCTTTGATGGCAGCCTTTTCTTCGATGATGCGTTCTCTGCGTGTCTCGGTGGCTTCGTTCAGCAGGAGGACGCATCTATCCTGGAGATTCTTCTTGTCACGCAAGAGCTTCATAATTAAGTTGATGGCCAGGTCTTGTTTGGACAAGCTGTGTGTGATCAACTTCTGCAGCTCGTCGATCACCCTCTGTACACTGGTGGAAAAAGGGCCTCTAGTCCCGAGCCGCAACTGGCTTTAGTCCTGGTTTTGGGACCAGGACTGCGAAAACAGGACTAGAGCCCCCCTCTAGTCCCGGTCGCTACGGCCCACGACCGATCACCCTCTATACACTGGTGGCTGTTTCAGCGCCACGGGGGCGGAAAACCTCTAGTCCTGGACCGTAAGACCACCCGGGACTATAAGGTTTCCTGCCACGGCAGAGAACTGTGTGTTTCTCTGCCGCGGCAGAGATTGTGTATTTCCTTTTTTTTGCCATTTCGTTCCTTTTTCGTTTTGTGTTTCACTACAATTTAAAACATATATTTAAGTACACATATTCTACGCTAGTACATACAAAGTACACGTTGATGCATCTATATAATTAATCGATCCCTTGCAAGCATACATTGATGATATATATATATCAAAAGGAAGAAATGTTTTGAAATTACATGGTCATTGATGAATATATATATATATATATATCATATCAGCTACATGGAGATCACTAAGGCAAATTGAGTTCCACGTCATCCACATAATGCTCTCCATGTTCATCAAGGACTTCCTTCATCATAAATCCCGCCAGCTCCTCTTGAATTGCTCTTATGCGCTAGTCTGGCTCTAGTTTCTCCCGCAAGCCATAAATATAATGTGAGTCAACTTTCCTTTCACTGGTCAACTCGCGGATGTACTCTCAGACGTAGTATCCACATAAATGAGTTCCAGGTGGCTGCTGTAAACTCTTCACCATTTTATAAGTTAGCTCCTCTTTGAATGGACTTGGTATTTTCTGTCTGAACCGTGTCCAACACCTGCTCGGCAAAAAAAATGAACAAAGGAGTTATTAGTTACTTGATATCAGGAAATGAATGAAAGAGGCCGATATAATGCGATAATGATTGAAATTACTTGTGGAGCATTGCTTTCATGTCCCTCCACTGCTCTTGGTCCCAACTTAATGAGTCGTGGACTTCAACTAGGGACTTGTCAACTTGAATGTTTAGCAAGATCCAGTGGAATCTGCGGACGTTTACATAAGCATACATGCATAGCTCATAGAGTAAGCAAAAATAAAATGTGTATAAGATATAAACACTCACTTGAAGTTGTAAGGAAATAGTATTTCCTTAACAAAATTATTCTCGGTTAAGAACCTGCACAGGTCTTCCTCCATGTCCTTGGGGTGATTCTTTAACATATATTCATTAACGATATATGGGTAAATGAACCCAACATCGTATCTTCTAGCTCTTTTGCATTCAAGCATCTTCATTTTTCAGAATATAATATCATACAAAAGGATATATAGTGAGGGTAATATATTAAATGCAATGAATGAGCTAAGCTACAAACTTAATTATAAAAATAAATCACTTACAAACAGTAGCAACCAATGATAGATTTGTCGAGGGCGCGCTGGTTGTATAACTGAAACAGTTTAGTTATTTGAACCTGTATTGAGTATGGTTTGAAGTGATGCTCCTTTCTAACGTCCACCGGAAACCAATCTTTCTGATGCTTTTTTTCTGCTTGTGACATGTACCATTCGTGCAGATTTCGCATATGTGTGGATAGACGCGTGAGCTCCTCATTACTGACTAGAGGCTCCCCTTGGACATACTTCCGTACTATCTGACCCACTAGCGTATCTTCATAGACTAAATATTGACCAAGAGTCATTTTTGCTTCGGTAGCAAGTGCTTTGGCCTGCGATACAGTGGTTCTCATTAGTGCAGCATTATTACAGGCTCTGGGGTCCATTATTTGCATGTCCATATCCATTTCAGCTCTGAAGGCCTTGTCGAGGTCTGAAATGACTTTGAGTGGGCAACTTGCTTCTATGCTCTGAGCTGGGCAACTTGCTTCCCGCTTTTTGCACTTTTGATTTTTTTCTTCTATGCTTGCTTAATAATCTCCCGGTCATAGTCTGATTCCAGATTCATCGATATCTGGGATGGTTGCTCAAGAAAGGACTTATCCCACTTTTTGCTTTTTTATCATATATCGGCTTCGGCTCAGGCTTTTTGGGTGCAAAACGCACCTTAGCTTGGGCAGCCACATCCACATTAGTTTCCTCATCGGTCTTGTCATAAGGTCTCTTTGGAAGAGCCGGCGGGATGTCGACTATCTTCACCGTTTGACCTTTCTTCGATGTGGGGCGCGGGGGAGCATCGAACTTCCGTTTCTTCGACGAGGTAGTAGTATTGCACGGAGGTGGAGGCGGAGATCGAGTATTGCACGGAGGCGGAGATCGAGTTGATGTACTCCTGCTGCGGCGATCGTCAGCGGGGCAGGGTGGACTTGGAGGTTGGCGATAATCGGGTTGGGGTGGACTTGGAGGTTGATGATATTCAATGCGGGGTGGACTTGGATTCCTCGGAGTCGGTGGCCTTGGTGCCGAGCCTGGACACTTGATGTACTTCTTCTTCCATAGAATGATGTTGCGCTTGACATCTCCTAGTTTCGTAAGGCCTTCAGGCGTAGCGATTTCAATCTCTATGTCTACAAAATCCTCCACTATGTCATCCACCATGACACGAGCATAGCCTGGTGGAATCGGAAGTGAATGGTGGAGTGCTCCAGGTAGACAAGGTAAAGCAGTGCCGATCGCGACCTTGAAGGACAGGTTGTTCATTGGCTGATGTAGCTCACATTGTGCCATCTCTCTGACATCATCCATGGGGTAGTGAGGAGTCGGTGCATAATCCAACAGTGCTTGATCATCAGCCTGGACCTCCGTGGAAGCCACGCTGCTTTTCCGCTGGCTAAGATTCAATGCAGGATCATCATCATGCGGGTGAGTTGACGACGGCGGCCTTTGTCTAATTTCTTGCATGAGGTTCTTCAGATCAGCTAGGTCCTGCTCTACCCTGGAGATCCGGTCTGCCTCCTGGTCCTTCTTTCTCCGACGGCTTCTATAACTGGCATCATACTGAGGAAACCCTTTCTTCCATGAGACACCGATGCCTTTGCCTCGTGTTCGTCCTCCCTTTTCAGGATTCCCTAGGGCGCGTGTCAGCTCGTCGTTCTCTCTCTCTCTCTCGGGATGGAACAATACCAATTGAGCACCGTTCATTGCTTGAATAAGGTCTTGGGAGGGTTTTAGAATTTTTTCATGTAATAATGTCTTCCCTGTTTCTGGGTCCAACGATCCCCCGTGCCCGTACCACGAGTGCTTTGACCTCTCGGGCCATCCATCTGTACCAGGAGTGACGCCTCTAGCCCTCATTTTCTTCTCCATAGTTTCCCACTTAGGGAGGGCACTTTTGTAGCCACCTGTCCCCATTTTATGATGGTATTTCTTTTGGGAAGAATTTAACGCGTTCTTTTCTAACTTTGCCTTTGCTTTTATCAGATTGCTTGTACTGTACAAAATCGGGCCACTGTTCTCTCAACTTCTTGTTTACTCCTTTGAAGTCTGGAGTTTTCTTTTTCGCGACATATTTCGCATATAAACTTTTCTTGTGGTTCTGGTACAGTTTAGCCATCTTGCTTAGAGCCCACTCCTTGACTTTCTCTCTATTTTCAAGCCCACTCGGCCTTGGGGTAATACCATCTAACTCAAATTCTTCATACTCTAGAGGTAGTATGAAATGCGCTATGAGCTTCTGCCAAAGGTCATCTTTGGCATCATCGGTGACATAGCTGTTTGATTATTCACCGGGTTTCTTTGACTGGTTCCATTCTTGGATGGTGATCGGCAGGTTGTCCCTAACAAGCACCCCGCATTGATTTATAAACATCCTCCGGTACTTCTCTAGAGAAATTGGTTCACCATCATCATCTATTTCTTCGATGGTGAACCTCTGATTACCATCCAACTTTTTGTTCGGCCCTTGTTTTGTTCGAGCTGTCGATTGCTTCGATCCGGTGTCTAAAAGAAGAAGAGAGAGTGATTAATATATATCTAGATCAGTTAATGAATAGAGGTAACACATGGCTTTATATATATATATGTACCTCGCCGGATCCTGTCGAGGGGCCATCATTATTGTTGTTATTTGTTTGCCCTTCGTCCATCCAGTCTTCCCCTTGGTACATTAGGTTTTCCTCTAGTACATCACCGGATGGATTCAGATATGACGATATCTCTTCCTCGAGCAAAATATCTTCACCGGTAGTAATATTAAGAGGAATTTCACCTCTTATCATGCCCTGAAGAAAACCTTCACCAATGCGACCAGGATCTTCGGATGGATCCATGACTTAATTATCTATAACAGAAAGAGAGTTAAACAGGTTAGAAAAAACAATAACCCTAATAACTAAAACAAAAAAAACAATAACCCTAATAACACTAATTAATAACCCTAATATTATTTGTGGTAAAACAATAATCTTAATAACTAAAAAACAATAACCCTAATTAATAACCCTAATATTATTTGTGGTAAAACAATAATCTTAATTACTAAAACAAAAAAACAATAACCCTATTATTATTTGTGGTAAAACAATAATCCTAATAACTAAAACAAAAAACAATAACCCTAATAATATATACTACTACAAAATAATATACTACTAACCCTAATAATATTACCACAAGGTTATTATATATAATAATTACAATAATATATATACTAATAATATACTACTAACATTTCCTAATAATATACTAATAATGTAAATACTAAGAATAACATTTATGCAAAACCTAAATATACTAATAATTAATAAAAATATATAATTAATACTACACTAACTATAATAACTACACTAACTACTAACTAATTAGCCGCCTTATATATTTAAGAAAAATATATAATTAATACTAGAATAAATAACCACCTCCGGCGAGGTGGGCGGCCGGAGGAACAGTATGTGGCGCTGCAGTGTGGCATGCAGCATGATGCTTGGCATGGCGAGGTGGCGTGACACGACAAGGTGGCGAGGCACGGCGCACGGAGGCTCGGAGATCCGGTGTGCGGCGGCTCTGTGGTACGGCGGGGTGGCCGGAGACGAGGGCGCCTCGTCTTCGTCTTCGTCATTTGCTAAGTGCGGGTGGGCGCGACCAGGGGCGGGCAAGACTATATAAAGGGACCCCCCCCTTTAGTCCCGGGCTAAGCCATCGCCTGCGACTAGAGGGTCTCTAGTCCCGGGCAGTAGCTTAACCCGCGACTAAATACCCCCCTTTAGTCGCGTGTTAAGCCACAACCCGGGACTAGAGGGTTTTTTCGGCCGCTTCATTTTGCCGCGCGCAGGCACCCTCTAGTCTCGGGTCCAGCCACGACCCGCGACTAGTGTAGTTTTTGTAAATTTTCTTTTATTTAATTCAAATCGAATATAAACTTTGGAAAATCATATCTCCTATTATAAAAATCTAAATAAAACAAATAATATGTCTATTA
Source organism: Avena insularis (assembly GCA_023614405.1). Classification (NCBI taxonomy): domain Eukaryota; kingdom Viridiplantae; phylum Streptophyta; class Magnoliopsida; order Poales; family Poaceae; genus Avena; species Avena insularis. The sequence continues at coordinate 362,388,926 of CM042697.1, forward strand.
TTATCAAAAAAATATAAAGAATCTTAATATAATATTAATACATATGTTTGCATCATTTATAAATTATGTCATTTGTAAATTTTCTTTTATTTAATTCAAAGCAAATATAAACTTTAGAAAATCATATTTCCTATTATAAAAATCCAAATAAAACAAATAAAATGTCTATTATTATCAGAAAAATATAAAGAATCTTAATATAATATCCATACATCTGTTTGCATCATTTATAAATTATGTCATTTGTAACTTTTCTTTTATTTAATTCAAATCAAATATAAACTTTGGAAAATCATATCTCCAATTCTAAAAATCCAAATAAAACAAATAAAATGTCTATTATTATTAGAAAAATATAATGAATCTTAATATAATATCCATACATCTGTTTGCATCATTTATAAATTATGTCATTTGTAACTTTTCTTTTTTTAATTCAAATCAAATATAAAACTTTGGAAAATCATATCTTATATTGTAAAAATCCAAATAAAACAAATAATATGTCTAACCGGGACTAAATATATTTCCCTCCATTTCCCAAAGCTTCCCGCCAAGTTTTCCCGCCCTTTCCTTTTTACGAGAGCTTTTAGTCCCGGTTGTAGTCACTAACCGGTACTAAAGATATTTCCCGCCATTTCCCAAAGCTTCCCGCCAAGTTTTCCCGCCCTTTCCCTCTATATCTATGGCGATCGCGCCATGGCTATCCACACCTTCCTCTCTTAGAACAATGGACAACGCCTACTAGGCCATTCTGACCCTCGAGGAGACCGAGGAGCTGTGCGCCTCCAGCTACCCTTGTCCGCCGGGCTACCGGACGCCCGCCGGCTGGGCGCTGAGCGCTGGAGGGGTTCTTGTCCCTCCTGTCCCTCAAGGTTCCGCACGCCAGGCGACCATCACGAACCACTTCTACCACGAGCTCACGCCGGAGCAGCGGATGGATCCCCAGTGGGATCCCGACAACTACGACACCTGGAATGCCTTCTTCACTAATAGGGGGAGACCGTCCTCGCCGGGGGAGACCATCCTGCCTGCGGTGCCCACAAGTCCACCCACCACGGAGCCATAAGAAGGCCCCTCCCCCGCCCGGCGGTAGCGGCATCGTCCCCCACCCGCCGTGAATCTGAGGCTGGAGTGGCCCTGGTATATGCCATGGTTGGGCTGAGGATCCCTGGAGTGGAAGGTGACGATGACGATGACGAAGAAGACCCTGAAGGTGCGTACTATAGGACTAGGCATGATTATGACTAAAGGGGGCGACTTTAGTCCTGAGTGTTAGCTAGTCCCGGTTTGTCCCGGTTTTTAATATTAATAAATGTCTTGAGTGTTACCTAAATATGAAGATGTTGTTGTATTTAGAGGAAAAGGCCTATAAATAGAGCATCCTATAAATAGAGGAAAGGGCGGGCAGGCTGGATCGAGCAGCCTATAAATAGAGGGAAATGCCTATAATGAGAGGTTTCATCTTTAGTCCCGGTGTTGGAGATATGCCCTAGAGGCAATAATAAAAGTAGTTATTATTATATCTTTGTGTTTATGATAAATGTTTACATTCATGCTATAATAGTATTAACAAGGAAAAATTAATACTTGTGTGATTTGTAAACTTAATTTGAAGTCCCTAGTAAAGCCTCTATATAATACTAGCTTGTTGGTTAATAGATGATTGTGGTTTCCCTATCATGAACATTGAGATGTTATTAACAACAAGATCATATCGTTAGGAGAATGATATGATGGACATACTCTATAGATAAGCATAGCATAAAGATCAAGTCATATTAATAGTTCAATTCGTATATGCTTTCTGATACATAGTAATCTAATTCCTTCGACCATGAGATCATGCATATCACCTTTACTGGATGGATGCTTTGATGACATCAAACACCACACCGTAACTGGGTGGCTATAAAGGTGGCATTGAGTGTTCGGAAAGTATTGGTTGAAACACATGGATCAAGAGTGGGATTTGTCCATCCATATGACGGATAGATATACTCTGGGCCCTCTTGGTGAAATGTCATCCAATTAGCTTGCAAGCATGTGACTGGCTCACAAGGGATCACATATCACGGGAACGAGAAAAGAGTACTTATCGGTAACGAGGTTGAACTAGGTATGCAGAGATACCGACGATCATAACCTCGGATAAGTAAACTATCGTGAGACAAAGGGAAATTGATATCGTATGTAAGTGGTTCATTCGATCGCAAAGTAATCGTAGAAATATGTGGGAGCCATATGAATTTCCAGATTCATCTATTGGTTATTGTTCGGAGAGGTGTCTCGATCATGTCCGCATAATTCACGAACCGTAGGGAGACACACTTAAGGATTCGACGTTGTTTTGAGTAGTTATGGAATGATGAGAAAGAGACCGAATGTTGTTGAGTCCGGATGGGATCCGGGATATCACGAGGAGATCCGAAATGGTCCGGAGAATAAGATTCATATAAGGAAAGTCCGTTTGAGTTGGGGAATGGTTCCGGTGTTTTCATCGGGAATGTTCTAGAATGTTCCGGAATGTCCGGCACTCCGGAGGGGAAGGGTACATGAATGTGTTGTATCAAGTTGGTATGATTGCATCATGTACTTAGTGTCATCGCTGTTCCAAATAAAGGATTGATTCAAATCCTAGTTTGAAAAGTCAAATAGCTAAATTGAAAAGTCAAACGGCTAAATATGGAAAGAAGAAAAGAGGAGGAAGGGGAAACCGAGTTGGGGAGGGAGTCCCTCCTCCCCAAGCCGGCGCACCACCCAAGCCGAGTTGGGGAGGGACTCCTCTCCCTCCCCTTGGACGGCCGGCCCCTCCACCTATATAAGAAGGGGCAGGGCTCCCTCCTAGAGACACACAAGTTCCCTGCCCCAAACCCTAGCTTGGCGCCACCACCTCCTACAGCTGCCGCCGCCTCCTAGGGTTGCCCTAGCCGCCTACTTGGGCTACCCCAAGCCCTAGCCACCGGCTCTAGCACCTCCTCCTTGGTGTGTCTAAAACCTAGATCGCCGAGGAGCTCTCTCATACTCCACCATACTCGCTCCGGCTTAAGGCGAAGCCCTGCGAGATCTCCCCTCTACAGCCGGTACCACGCCGTTGTGCTGCCGGAATCACGAGGAGAGTGCTACAACCTCCGCTGCCAGCTGGAACAAGGGAGAGGAAGGTCTTCGTCGAGTACCGAACGTGTGACCGACTGCGGGAGCGCTGCCGGAACGCAGCGCCGGAAGGATCGTCTACGCGATCTTGAGATCGGCAAGAGTACGACTACATCACCCACGAGAATCCGCTCTCGTTAAACACTTTGGAATCTTCGAGGGTGAGTTATTCCATCGACTCGTTGCTACAATCTAGTAGATAGATCTTGGCTTGTTTGTTTGTATGCGGTAGAATTTTTTTGTTTTCCATGCTACAAAACCCTACAGTGGTATCAGAGCCGTGTCTATATGTAGATCTGTTGCACGAGTAGAACACAATGGTCATTGTGGGCGTTGATGCTTTTATTGTCGATTGCTTCTTGTGTACTTTGCATCTTGCGGGATGTTGGGATGAAGCGGCCCGGGCTAACCTTACATGACATCGTTCATGAGACTTGCTCCACGCTTGACATGCAACTTGTATTGCATAAGTGGCTTCTTGGTGCCTGTTTCTCCTAGCATAGTTAAGATCCAATTTACAACGGGTGATTAACAATACTAGTATCAATGTTGTGGTTCTTGTTCGTAAGTTAGAACGACACTTATTGAAAGCCCCAAACCACGTAAAACATGCAAAGAAAGTAGAGGCGTCTAACTTTGTTTTGCAGGGGTGTGCTGTGATGTGATATGGCCATGATTGTGATTATATTTGATGTATGCAATGTTCCTTATTGTAAGTTGGCAACCGGCAAGAGCCATATGGTTGTCTTTAATTTATGTTAAGACCCGCGTGTCTATTCAAAGTAGTTGTAATAGTTGAAGCCGGTGGACGACAACCATGGAGAAGCGTCATTGACCTTGATGCAATGCCGGTGACGATGGAGATCATGTTCGTGCTAGAAGATGGAGATCGGAAGCACAAAGAAGAAAGGCCATATCATATCACATATTATGAATTGCATGTGATGTTAATCCTTTATGCATCTTGTATTGCTTAGTAGACGACGGTAGCATTATAAGATGATCCCTCATGCACATGAATTTCAAGTCATAAAGTGTTCACCCTTAGTTAGCACCGTTGCTAAAGCTTGTTGTTTCGAAGCACCACGTGATGATCGGGTGTGTTAGATTCCGCAAGTGTATACAACGTGAGCAAGCCAGATTTGCTCATGCGGAAACTAAGATTTGATCTTGACGAGCCTAGCATGTACAGACATGGTCTCAGAACACGGATCACCAAAAGGTAAAGCATGAATCATATAGTAGATATGATGAACATGTTGATTGTTTGCCATTGAAACTATATCAACTCTCGTGATGATCGGTGTTGATGTGGTGGATTTGGTTCGTGTGATCACTAAAACAATGTGAGGGATATTGTTTTGAGTGGGAGTTCACCTAGATTAATTTTAATATTAATTTGAACTCAATTTGTCATAAACTTAGTCTAAACTATTGCAAATATGTTGTAGATCAATGGCAGCCCCTACCATCAATTTTAATGCGTTCCTAGAGAAAGAAAAGTTGAAAAACAATGGAAGCAACTTCGCGGATTGGTTCCGCAATTTGAGGATTGTCCTCACAGCTGGTAATTTGACCTATGTGCTGGATGCACCGCTGGGTGACCCACCTGCAGCTGATGCTTCCGATGAAGTAAAGAATGTTTACCTCACTCGGAAGACTCAGTACTCCACAGTTCAGTGTGCTATCTTGTATGGTTTAGAATCGAGCTTGAAAGGTTTGAGAATTCAGACCCATATGATATTGTCGAGGATCTCAAATTGATCTTTGAGACTCATGCGGCAATTGAAAGCTATGAGGCTTCTGAAAAGTTCTTTAACTACAAGATGGAAGAGGGCAGCTCCGTCAGCGAGCATGTGCTTAAGATGTCTAGGCACGCAAACAAACTTCAAAGCTTGGGAATTGTGATTCCCAATACTTTGGGGATTTACCGTGTCCTCCAATCACTACCACCAAGTTACAAGAACTTTGTGATGAACTACAACATGCAAAACATGAACAAGACGTTGTCAGAACTCTTTGCCATGTTGAAGTCTGGTAAGTGGAGATCAAGAAAGAGCACCAAGTGTTGTTGGTCAATAAGACCACCAAATTCAAGAAAGGCAAGTCTAAGCGAAGGGACACTTCAAGAAGGGTGGTAAGAAAGTTACCACGACGAAGAAGACCAAGGCTGGACCTAAGCACGATCTTCGAGTGCTTTACCGCAAGGGAGAAGGTCACTGGAAGCGGAATTGCCCAAAGTACTTGGCGGATTTTAAGAACGACAACATCAAGAAGAAAGGTATATCTGATATACATGTTATTGATGTGTATCTCACTAGTACTCGTAGTAGTTCCTGGGTATTTGATACTGGTTTGGTTGCTCATATTTGTAACTCGAAACAGGTGCTGCAGAATAAACGAAAGCTAGCGAAGAACGAGGTGAAGATGCGCGTTGGAAACGGATCAAAGGTTGATGTGATCGGTGCACGCTACCCTTCATCTACCATCGGGATTAGTTTTATACTTAAATAATTGTTATTTGGTGCCTGCGTTAAGCATGGACATTATATCGGGATCTTGTTTATTAAGGCGGTTACTTGTTTAAATCCGAGAATAATGGTTGTTCGATTTATATGAGTAATATGTTTTATGCACATGCACCTTTGATAGATGGTCTATTCTTATTGAATCTCGATAGTGGAAATACACATATTAATAACATTGAGGCTAAACGTTTGAAATCGAGCGATAACTCGACCTATATGTGGCACTGTCGTCTTGGTCACATTGGAGTGAAGCGTATGAAGAAACTCCATTCCGATGGACTTCTTGAATCACTTGATTTCGAATCACTTGAAAGATGCGAAGCATGTCTGATGGGTAAAATGACGAAGACTCCATTTTCTGGTATGATGGAGCGAGCTACGGACTTGTTGGAAATCATACATACCGATGTGTGTGGTCCAATGAGTGTAGCATCGCGTGGTGGTTATCGTTATGTTCTTACCTTCACGGATGAATTGAGTAGATATGGGTATATCTATTTCATGAAACATAAGTCCGAAACTTTCGAGAAGTTTAAGGAATTTCAAAGTGAGGTAGAGAATCAACGTAACAAGAAGATTAAATTTCTACGTTCTGATCGTGGAGGTGAATATCTAAGTTACGAGTTTGGCGAGCATTTGAAGAAATGCGGAATACTTTTCGATTGACACCCGGGAACACCACAGCGTAATGGTGTGTCCGAACGTCGTAATCGAACTCTCTTAGATATGGTTCGTTCTATGATGTCACTTACAGATTTACCGCTATCATTTTGGGGTTATGCATTAGAAACAGCCGCATTCACTTTAAATAGGGCACCATCTAAATCCATTGAAACGACACCGTATGAATTATGGTTTGGGAAGAAACCTAGATTGTCGTTCCTTAAAGTTTGGGGGTGCGAAGCCTATGTAAAGAAGTTACAGCCAGACAAGCTTGAACCCAAAGCGGAAAAATGTGTCTTCATAGGATACCCGAAGGAAACTATTGGGTATACCTTCTATCATAGATCCGAGGGCAAAATCTTCGTTGCCAAGAATGGATCCTTTCTAGAGAAGGAATTTCTCTCGAAAGAAGTGACTGGAAGGAAAGTAGAACTCGACGAGGTTGTCGAACCTTCTCTCGAAATTGCGAGTAGCGCAGCGCCGGAAGAAGTTCCTGTGGTGCCTTCACCAATAAGAGAGGAAGATAATGATGATGATCATGAAACTTCGGTTGAAGTTGCTACAGAGCCTCGCAGGTCAACGAGAACTCGTACCACTCTATATTGGTATGATCCCGTTATGAGTGTCATGTTGGTGGACAACACCGATGACCCTGAGACATATGAGGAAGCGATGATGAGCCCAGATTCCAATAAATGGCAAGAAGCCATGAAATCCGAGATTGGATCCATGTACGAAAACCAAGTATGGACTTTGGTGGACTTACCGGATGGCCGGAAGGCTGTCGAGAACAAATGTATCTTCAAGAAGAAAACAGATGCTGATGGTAATGTTACTGTCTATAAAGCTCGACTTGTCGCAAAAGGGTTTCGACAAATTCAAGGAGTTGACTACGATGAGACTTTCTCACCAGTAGCGAAGCTAAAGTCTGTGAGGATTATGTTAGCAATCGCTGCATATTACGATTATGAGATATGGCAGATGGATGTCAAAACAGCATTCCTCAATGGATACATTGATGAAGAGTTGTATATGATGCAACCCAAAGGTTTTGTCGATCCTAAAGATGCTAACAAGGTATGCAAACTTCAACGGTCCATCTATGGATTGAAGCAAGCATCCCGAAGTTGGAATCAATGTTTTGATAAGGTGATCAAAAGTTTTGGTTTTATACAAACTTATGGAGAAGCTTGTATTTACAAGAAAGTGAGTGGGAGCTCTGTAGCATTCTTAATACTATATGTGGATGACATATTATTGATTGGGAATGATGTAGACCTTCTTAATAGTGTCAAGGAATATTTGAATAATAGTTTTTCAATGAAGGATCTTGGCGAAGCAACTTACATATTAGGCATAAAGATTTATAGAGATAGATCGAAACGCCAAATATCATTGTCATAGAGTACATATTTGGACAAAGTTCTAAAGAGATTTGGAATGGAAGATAGCAAGAAAGGGTTCTTGCCCATGTTGCCCAATACGACCTTGAGTAAAACTCAAAGTCCGACATTGGCAGAAGATAGAGAAAGGATGAGTAAGACTCCCTATGCCTCAGCCATAGGATCTCTAATGTATGCCATGCTATGTACTAGACCTGACATTGCATATGCTGTTAGTTTAACTAGCAGATATCAAAGTGATCCAGGAGTGGATCATTGGACAGCGGTCAAAAACATCCTTAAGTACTTGAGAAGAACTAAGGATATGGTTCTTTCTTATGGAGGTGATGAACAGCCGTTGTTAATGGTTACACCGATGCTAGTTGGAACACCGATCCGGATGATTCTAAATCACAATCTGGATACGTATTTATTTTGAATGGTGCAGCAGTTAGCTGGAGGAGTGCAAAGCAAAGCGTTGTGGCGAGATCTTCAACTGAATCGGAATACATGGTTGCCGGAGGCTTCACAAGAAGCGATATGGATGAAAGAGTTCATTATGAGCTGGGTGTGGTTCCTAGTGCTGGACCCAATGTCTATCTCTTGTGATAACATGGGCCATAGCCAATGCGCAAGAACCAAGGTCACACAAGAAGCTGAAGCATATCAAGCTACATTTTCACGCTATTCGAGAACATATCCAAGATGGGGATGTAAAGATTTGCAAAGTACACATAGATCTGAATGTGGTGGATCCGTTGACTAAACCTCTCCCAAGGGCAAAACATGACCATCACCAAACTGCCATGGGTGTTCGGTATATTACCATGTAATCTAGATTAGATGACTCTAGTGCAAGTGGGAGACTATTGGAGATATGCCCTAGAGGCAATAATAAAAGTAGTTATTATTATATCTTTGTGTTTATGATAAATGTTTACATTCATGCTATAATAGTATTAACAAGGAAACATTAATACTTGTGTGATTTGTAAACTTAATTTGAAGTCCCTAGTAAAGCCTCTATATAATACTAGCTTGTTGGTTAATAGATGATTGTGGTTTCCCTATCATGAACATTGAGATGTTATTAACAACAAGATCATATCGTTAGGAGAATGATATGATGGACATACTCCTATAGATAAGCATAGCATAAAGATCAAGTCATATTAATAGTTCAATTGCTATATGCTTTCTGATACATAGTAATCTAATTCCTTCGACCATGAGATCATGCATATCACCTTTACCGGATGGATGCTTTGATGACATCAAACACCAAACCGTAAATGGGTGGCTATAAAGGTGGCATTGAGTGTTCGGAAAGTATTGGTTGAAACACATGGATCAAGAGTGGGATTTGTCCATCCATATGACGGATAGATATACTCTGGGCCCTCTCGGTGAAATGTCATCCAATTAGCTTACAAGCATGTGACTGGCTCACAAGGGATCACATATCACGGGAACGAGAAAAGAGTACTTATCGGTAACGAGGTTGAACTAGGTATGCAGAGATACCGACGATCATAACCTCGGATAAGTAAACTATCGTGAGACAAAGGGAAATTGATATCGTATGTAAGTGGTTCATTCGATCGCAAAGTAATCGTAGAAATATGTGGGAGCCATATGAATTTCCAGATTCCTCTATTGGTTATTGTTCGGAGAGGTGTCTCGATCATGTCCGCATAATTCACGAACCGTAGGGAGACACACTTAAGGATTCGACGTTGTTTTGAGTAGTTATGGAATGATGAGAAAGAGACCGAATGTTGTTCGGAGTCCCGGATGGGATCCGGGATATCGGGAATGAGATTCATATAAGGAAAGTCCCGTTTCGGAGTTGGGGAATGGTTCCGGTGTTTTCATCGGGAATGTTCTAGAATGTTCCGGAATGTCCGGCACTCCGGAGGGGAAGGGTACATGAATGTGTTGTATCAAGTTGGTATGATTGCATCATGTACTAAGTGTCATCGCTGTTCCAAATAAAGGATTAATTCAAATCCTAGTTTGAAAAGTCAAATAGCTAAATTGAAAAGTCAAACGGCTAAATTTAGAAAGAAGAAAAGAGGAGGAAGGGGAAACCGAGTTGGGGAGGGAGTCCCTCCTCCCCAAGCCGGCGCACCACCCAAGCCGAGTTGGGGAGGGACTCCTCTGCCTCCCCTTGGCCGGCCGGCCCCTCCACCTATATAAGGACGGGCAGGGCTCCCTCCTAGAGACACACAAGTTCCCTGCCCCAAACCCTAGCTTGGCGCCACCACCTCCTGCAGCTGCCGCCTCCTAGCCGACTCTGGCTGCCCCAAGCCCCAGCCGACTGCCTAGCACCTCCTTGGTGTGTCTAAAACCTAGATCGCCGAGGAGCTCTCATACTCCACCATACTCGCTCGCTTAAGGCGGCCCTCGAGATCTCCCTCTACTTCGGTACCACGCCGTTGTCACGGAATCACGAGGAGAGTGCTACAACCTCCGCTGCCTGCTAGAACAATGGAGAGGAAGGTCTTCGGTCAGTACGAGCGTGTGAACGAGGCTGCGGAGGCGCTTCACGCTGTGATCTTGAGATCGGGAAGAGTACGACTACATCACCCACGAGAATCCGCCTCGTTAAACACTTTGGAATCTTCGAGGGTGAGTTATTCCATCGACTCGTTGCTACAATCTAGTAGATAGATCTTGGCTTGTTTGTTTGTATGCGGTAGAAATTTTTTGTTTTCCATGCTACGAAACCCTACACCCGGTTGGGGAAACCAACCGCGACTGAAGGGATTGCGGTAGACTAGGCCAGGCAGCACTAATAATAGGGGTGAGTGTCGACATTATGTCAAGCGGCATGTACCTTGTCCCGGATGGTGTCACCAACCGGGACTAAAGATGAACCTAATATGTGAAATTAGTTAGCTCCAAAGTATTGATCTAGTTAGAGAAGTTACAAGCTGTAAGATGGTTTCGAGAGCAGGACACCACTACGGCCAGTTTGGGGAGATGCACGAGCCTAGTCCTCCGGCATCTCCAAGAAACTGGTCATAGAGGCACTCCCTAATATGTGACCTCACGCGTTGGAGATCAGATCTTAATGGTAAGTACGAATCAGGACTAAAGTCCCCCCTTTAGTCCCGGTCCAGCCACAAAATAGGACTAACACACTCAAGATGGTTTGCAGACAACACTATACAAATGGACACATGGAGCATCTTCACTCATAAAATGTTACAATTATTACACATCATTTCTTCGCGTGTGTTCCTTTCTGATCCCGCCGTATCCATGGAGCATCTTCATTCATTAACATGATGCTTGGGTCATCCTTCACCGCGAAGGGCGGAATTTCATGAAACTTATCACAATCTTCTGACATGTCTGTCTTGTCCTCCACTCCCACGATGTTTCTTTTTCCTGAAAGAACTATGTGGCGCTTTGGCTCATCGTCTGATGTATTATTTTTCTTATTTTTTCTTTTTCTAGGTTTGGTACATGTCCTTCACATAGAAAACCTGAGCCACATCATTGGCTAGGATGAATGGTTCGTCTAAGTACCCAAGATTGTTAAGATCCAACGATGTCATTCCGTATTTCTTGTCTACCTCAACCCCTCCTCCTGTCAGCTTGACCCATTTGCACCGAAACAAGGGGACCTTAAAAGTAGGTCCATAGTAAAGTTCCCATATCTCCTCTATGTAACCATAATATGTGGTCTTTGACCCATTGTTATCTGTTGCATCAAAGCGGACACCACTATTTCGGTTGGTGCTCTTTTTATCTTGGGCGATCGTGTAAAATGTATACCCATTTATCTCGTACCCTTGGAAAGTCGATATAGTCGAAGATGGTGAGCTAGACAACAAGTATAGCTGATCTCCAAGAGTGTTGTTTCTGATGAGATGTTGGAACCAACCACCGAAACTCTTCATGTGTTCATCTCTAATCCAAGAGTCATGCTTTCCAGGGTTGTTGGAGCATAAGATTTTCTTGTGTTCCTCGATATATGGGGCTGCCAAGATAGAATTCTATAGAACGGTGTAATGTGCTTTGGTGTAAGAATGTCTGTCCCTACATATTATTGATTTCCTTCTTTGAGTACCCTTTCCACTCAGTCTCCCCTCATACCGCGATTGAGGAAGACCAATCGGCCTAAGGTCAGGAACAAAGTCAACACAAAATTCAATGACCTCCTCTGTTCCATAGCCCTTGGAGATGCTTCCTTCTGGCCTAGCACGGTTATGAACATATTTTTTTATGATTCCCATGAACCTCTCAAAGGGAAACATATTGTGTAGAAATACAGGACCGAGAATGGAAATCTCTTCGACTCGGTGAACCGGCAGGTGCATCATAATATTGAAGAAGGATGGTGGGAACACCAACTCAAAACTGACAAGACATTGGACCAAATCATTCTGTAACCGTGGTAGACCTTCAGGATTGATTATCTTCTGAGAGATTGCATTGAGAAATGCACATAGCTTCACAATGGGTACTCGAACATTATCAGGTAGAAGCCCCCTCAATGCAATCAGAAGCATTTGCGTCATAATCACGTGGCAGTCATGAGACTTTAGGTTTTGGAACTTTTTTCCTGCCATATTTATTATTCGACGAGAAGACAGACGGGACCTTAATACTGCTTAGGCATTCAAAAAATATTTACTTCTCTTGTTTGGTAAGAGCTAGCTGGCATGACCTTGAAACCATTCTGGATGCAGGCCATCTGGGTGTTTCATACGTTGATGGTCCTTTCGTGCTTCCGGTGTATCTTTTGTCTTCCCATACACGCCCAAGATTCTTCATCACATGCATCACATCGATTGCAGAGCGGACCTCTAAGAATTTCCAATATGGTAGCTCCCAAAATATAGATTTCTTCTTCCACATGGGTGCATGTCCTTTAGCATCCTTCGGAACAGATTTTCTGCCAATACCCTTTCCAAAGGTTACTATTTGATCCAAATCTTTGACCATATCAAATATATCAGCACCAGTGCGCTCCTTAGGCTTCGTCTGGTGACATGCCAGACCATTGAAGTGCTTGCCTTTCTTTCTTAAGGGATGATTGGCCAAAAGAAATCAACAATGCTCATTGTACACATTCTTCTTACAATGTTACAAATATATACTTTCAGTCTCATCTAAAAAGTGTGTGCATGCATTGTATCCCTTGTTGGACTGTCCTGAAAGGTTACTAAGAGCAGGCCAATCATTGATTGTTACGAAAAGCAATGCTCGGAGGTTAAATTCTTCCTGCTTGTGCTCATCCCACACGCGTATGCCGGGTTCGTGCCACAACTGTAAAAGTTCTTCCACTAATGGCCTTAGGTTCACATCAATGTCGTTGCTGGGTTGCTTCGGACCTTGGATCAACACTAGCATCATAATGAACTTCCGCTTCATGCACAACCAAGGAGGAAGGTTATAGATGCATAGAGTCACGGGCCAGGTGCTGTGACTGGAGCTCTGCTCCCCAAAGGGATTCATGCAATCTGTACTTAGACCAAACCTTAAACTCCTTGCGTCATCTGCAAAGTCCGGGTACTTTCTATCGTTTTTTCTCCATTGTGACCCATCAGCGGGGTGTCTCAACATCCCGTCTGACTTACGTTCCTCTTATGCCATCACAACAACTTGGCGTGCTCTTTGTTTCTGAATAAGCGTTTCAACCGTGGTATTATAGGAACATACCACATCACCTTGGCAGGAACCCTCTTCCGAGGGGGCTCGCCCTCAACGTCACCAGGGTCATGTCTTCTAATCTTATACCAAAGTGAAGTGCATACCGGGCATGCATCCAAATTCTCATACTCCTCACCGCGATAGAGGATGCAGTCATTAGGGCATGCATGTATCTTCTGAACCTCTAAACCTAGAGGGCGTATAACCTTCTTGCTTCAGACGCATCAAGCAATACGTTATCTTTTGGAAGCATATTCTTCATCATTTTCAGCAACTTTTCAAATGAGGAGTCAGGTATAGCACACTTAGCCTTCCATCGCAACAATTTCAATGTGCTGCCCAACTTTTTTAGACCATTTTTGCAATTTGGGTACAACAACTTTTTGTGATCCTCTAACATGTGATTGAACTTCTACCTATACTTTCTAGTTTCACAATCTCTTCGTGCATCGGCAATGGTCCGACCAAGATCATCAGCGGGTTCATCATGTGTCTCTTCTTCATCCTCCCCTTCAGCATCCCCCATGGAAGTATCTCCGTACTCAGGGAAACCATGATAGTTGTCATCCTCCTCCTCTTATTCATTGTCTTCCATTATAACCCCTCTCTCTCCGTGCTTGGTCCAACAATTATAACTGGACATGAAGCCAGACTTCAACAAGTGGCTGTGAAGGGTTTTTGAGTCAGAGTAAACCTTCTGATTCCTACATCCACTACATGGACAGAATACAAAACCATTGCGCTTGTTTGCATCAGCATCACAGATGAATTCATGCACGCCATTAATGAACTCGCCAGAGTGTCGGTCAGTACCGTACATCCATTCCCGGACCATCTGCATTATAGTAAAAGTATATCAAAAACCATTACACAAAATGATAAATTATTACAAGTTATATTGAGAGCTTCTAGAGCATTAATTTTGAATTTTGAAAAATTTACATGCACCAGTTTGCGAATTGGAGAAAACAATCAACATGATAAATGTGGAGTTTTTTATTATTGTTCTATCAGTGAAAACCTCATTCCATTCTAAGCTCTGAAACTCTAAAATTACACATTTCAATTTTCAGTAACTATGTGCCTAATCAAAATTTGTTACACATATATATCAAAATCCTTCTACTTCTAGAGCATACATGCATTGATACATATCTCTATATATACTTCTAGAGCATTATAGAGCTAAAGTAGCAATAAGAGATGAAAGAATGAAGTTCTAACCTTTTAAAGCTTTGGATTTAGGGGTTGCAAACTAAATCTTGACAAATCTTGAGAAAAAAATGGCATGAACTCGCTTGCTTTCTTTGAGAAAAATGGCCACCATATGCTTTAGGGCAGCAGAACATGCAGCAGAATATATAGTGGTGGACAACTAGTCCTGGGCCGTGATATGACCCAGGACTAATAGTACACTAAAAGACCAGCTGGCCTGCTGAGATGTGGTCTGTCCCGGGACTAGTGACTATGGCCGTTTCTAGCCGTTAGAGGCCTCACGGCCCGGGACTAGTGCTAGCACTAGTCGTGGGTTATGACAGGCCGGGACTGCTGGCATTGTTCACGTCGAACCGAAGAGGGTTTTTCCAGTAGTGGTAGCTCGTCGCGCTCTGCTTCGATCCTCTTGATGTTAAGTGAAAAATCAAGCGTGATCTCCTTCTGTAGAGACAAACGCCTTCGAAGGCAATCATTAGCCTAGGTTAGGGAGCGTGCACCCTGCAGTTGGTTGTCTATCTTGGCATTGATCGCGGCCACCTTCTCACGGCAATCGTCCTTCCTTGCTGCATCCTTCATGTTATTTAAAATAAGTACTCTATAATTGTACTGTATGTTCCAGGGAAGCACAATATTCAAGTCACAAAAAACCCAAATGTGTCTACGAAGATTTAGCATGGTCCCTACTTGGAGGCTAAGCTACTTGCGGGAAAACACGATAATATTTCCACATTTAGAATCTCAAAAACAAGACCAAATGCATGTCGGGATTTCCTACCTTGTTGAGCCGGGAACAGGGACGAACGGGTCCTGTGATGCTGCCACCATCGTGTTGGTTTCAGGATCCACGACCGCCCCGGAATATGTAGCAGAGTAAGAAGAATAAGAAGACATTCAGCACCGCCGCCGCCATTCAGCGGAGGATCCCTGGCCTGCTGCAACATTCAGAGGAGGAATATGTAGCGGAGGATCCCTGGCCTGCTGCAATATTCAGCATCGCCGCCGCCATCGTGCTGCTTTCAGGGTCCACAGCCGCCCTGGAATATGTAGCATAGTAATAATAAGAAGAATACGAAGTAGACATAGAAGAAGAAGAAGACTATACCGGGAGGAGCCCTGGCCTGCTGCAACATGCAGCACTGCCACCGCCATCATGTGCTTTCAGGGTCCACGGCTGGCCTGGAATATGTAGCATAGTAATAAGAAGAAGAATAATAAGTAGACATAGAAGAATAAGAATAAGAAGAAGAAGAAGGAGAAGAAGACTGTATCGGGAGGAGCCCTGGCTGCTGCAACATGCAGCGTCGCCGCCATCATGCTGCTTTCAGGGTCCACGACTGCCATGGATAATGCAGCATAGTAATACTAATAATAAGAAGAAGTAGACATAGAAGAAGAAGAAGACTATACTGGGAGGAGCCATGGCCTGCTGAAACATGCAGCGCTGCCGCCGCCATCATGCTACTTTCAGGGTCAACAACCGCCGTGGAATATGTAGCATAGTAATAATAATAATAATAATAATAATAATAAGAAGAAGAAGTAGTCATATGAGAAGAAGAAAACATAGAAGAAGAAGACTATACCGGGAGCGGCAGGAGCCCCAGCCTACTGGAACATTCAGCGACATTGTGCGAGGGGGGACTGAGCAGCTGGTTGAGCAGTAAGTCCAAGGTGGCGATTTTTCTCCATTCTCTCCGTGCACACTGTCGATCTACCTTTCCTCGAGGGAGCCATGGCTAATACTAGGTGGGGGCAGGAGGAAGAATAAAGTGATGGGCGGGGGAGAATGGTCAAAGCGTCCAGTCCGTCGGACAGTCTTATACAAGACCACCGTTTACTCCGGTGCTATCTCATCAACCTACATTCACCGTTCATTTCTTAATCGATGGCCTATGTCGCTTCCTTCTCAAAGAAGCATGACTGGCAGAACCAGGGAATAAAACCCCAAAGTCCACACGATGGGACTCGATTGGACTGGCTTTAATGAGATGGACGGTTCAGCGGGGGCTTTGGCGCGTGCCGTGCAGTATCCTGTGGATAGGGGTAGGACTACGAGGGAGGAAGTAATTACGGGTTGCACGTCCAGCGTGCGTGCGTGCTCAAGGGGTTGTCACAACGTGCTCAACTGCTGCACGGATAGAACATGCTGAAATGTTCAACTCCACATCGACAAGCACGCATTGGACACTTCCCGATGCTGCCACACAGAGCATTTTGTGGTTTTTTACGTGACAACACTCCCAGTACGTATATATTTTATGATGTAGCACAATTTTTATGTGACTAGACTATGAGATGCTCCTGCCACCCCTAATAGGATCGGCACTCAACTCTGCATACCCGCCATCGCGCATTTCCAAACAACTTCCTCCTGGAGCATGGAACCGTGCCATGGCAGTGGCAGATCCTTGACGGTGGCTAACCGTCCTGCGTCACCTGCTCGTCTCGGCATCATTCGTGCCTGCCAGCCGCCATCTGAGGCACCACGACGTGTCCAATCGCGCATGGATCCATCGACATCAGCGCTCAAGGACACCACGACGTCGAAGATTGTCGTAACCGCTGAACCCGAGAAGCGCATTGCACCAGCAGAGATGGAGGAGCGCCAAGCAGCAACAAAGACGGAGTAGCGGCGGAGGAAAGCATGCGAGAACACCATGAAAAAGGGCAGGAGGAATAGAGGAGCCAGCGACGAGGACGACTCCGACTTGTGCAATGAGGAGGCGTTCATGGAGCAGTTGGAGGCAGAAGCGGAGGAGAGTGACATCGACCCGTGGGACTACGAAGAGAAGGAGGACTCCAGCAAGGAAAGGGCTTGTATATACGAGGAGGGAGTTGCGAACGAGTCATCGGAGGACACCGCCGCTGCCACCGATGACAACGACGATGAGGACGACGACGAGTAATGTTCTGTTGTTAGTATTGTTATTACATATTTAACTTCCACGTCCTGCATTGTAATAGTTGTAACTACCATGTCGTGTGTAATAATACTGGGATGTTGCTACTATAACAATTTCGTGTGGTCATCACCTGCATTTCAAAAAGGTTAGAAAACACTATTTTCATAATAATATGATTATAGGTTATTTACCATGAGGAATAACCTTCTATGGAAGTTCCGGTGGTAAAGGAACATATTATATAGGACTTAACAACCAATGTCACCAATGATTCTTGCGCTGTATATCACGCGTTAACCATGAGATTTGGAATGGGACGGAGAAGTCAGCTATATCTTCTTCCTCTCACATTTAGCGAGATGTGCAGGTCCTGGCTGTTATCCTCGTAACATGCATTAATTGGTAATTCGTAGAGGATATGCATCATATGGGTGGGAACCCTCAACGTCCCATGATAGTTCTGTCATCTGACGGTCTGTACTAACCATTGTCGTAATTAAATGGGTGGGCATGGCGTACACCAAGGAGGCATGCGGGGTCGCGAAGGGGGCAGTGATTGTCTTGGATCTTAGCCTGGGCCCCACACCAAGGAAGTGTAGACGAGAATGCAACTCGGATGTGCAACAAAGATAAGGTCTCTCATGGGTAAAGCAACGCACCTCTGCAGTGTGTAAGAACTGTAACTTGTTACTCCCTGTTCCGGGAAGGAGCTACAAACGCGGCAGGAAAGGCACTCCATGAAATTTCTGGTAAACCTATGAAGGCTGACGGACATAGCTTTTCAAAATAAAAGCAACCTTTGATGAAATGTTTACGAAAACTTGCATTGCCTATGACCTATGGTTTGTGTCTGTAGATATAGTGCATCAAACACTTCTATTTAGTGACCTTGCTGAGTACGCTTGTACTCAACGTATCTTCTTAAACCTTGCTAGATCCTGAAGCCAATACAGACGACGTCTACATTAACTTATGCTCTAGGAATCATCATCAAAAGCTAAAGCTCTTCAATGAAGTCAAGAAAGTCAACATATACATCAACTCAAGTGAATACGAAGTTGATGATTATATAGGAATATAATCTCTAGCCATAGAACCTACTTCTGTAGAGTATTGCAATAGTAGCAATGCAAGCCCCAGTAATTCAGATACTAGTCTATTAATATGTTAGTTAGGAGTTGATTATTCCTAATTCTTCTTTGTAAGAAGTTTCTTTCTCTCTCTTTAACCTAGAGTGTTCTCTGGATCTTTTGTAAAGAGTCGAGTTGTAACCTATAGTCATGTCTTGGACCTGCTGTGCTTCTGCTGTACCACTCTGAGGGATGTAATACTAGTGAACGGTGTTTCATTGGTGTTATGTCAACGACTATAGTGTACTACATCATGAAGTGGTGTGCTGGGTAACCACAGCTGGTATCAGAGCATATTCTTTGACCATAGGATTAAAACCCTTTTAGGAAGAGTTGTATGTTGGAGAGTGACTATAGGAAGCCATCTTATCTAAACCAAATATTCTTGTGATTTGTGATGAGTATCCACTTGAGGATAACTTTGTCACAAGATGCTAAAGTCATTCCTGCTAAGGAGTAGTTATCCATCTTCTCTCAGTAAAGTGTTATATAGTGTATTTTGAAGGAGATATAATCCACAAAGATACCTTAGGAAAGCCAATTGATCATAGTAGATTAGGATCAAGTTCAATACATCATTGGAAGTAGTTCAAATCGTGTAGTGTAATCATAGAATTCAAGTAAGAGAGTAAAATCTTAATGTTAATTGATAACAATAGACAACATAATGAAGACCATTAGAGTATGTATAGTTGTAATGGGTTGTAAATCATGTGGGATTCACTTGAGAATTCTATGTGATGAAGTGGAATTTTGTTAAGAATTAAATATATTAAGGAAAGAAGTAAAGTCATCAGGATAAGGTTACTCTTAAATCATGATGAATAGGTAAAACATAACAAGATCAAGGTGATATTAGCTCCGAAACCATGATATAAGTGTAAATATGAAAAGTACTTAGTAGTTGATCTTATAATAAAATAAGAAAATAACATGGTAGTACTATGATAAAAGTCATAGGTGTCTTAAGTTTCTACTAAAAAATAATTTTGGGTGATTAATAGAAACTTATTAGACTTTTCGAGAAATCATGTGAGGTTAGTTTACTAAATAATGAAATGTTAGATAAAGTTAGTCATTCCAAAAGAGAAATAATAAGTTGGTGTAACAAACTTGAGACCACTTGCTTAAAATTATCCTGTTGCAGTTGAGAAATTTGGGTAAATTATGAGACAAGGAATAGTTTGACCCTAAGTGCTAAGTATCACGATGTAAACCTATATGAGGAGGGTCATATACTACACAACTAAGCCTGAATTCTAGAGATATTATACTCAACTACTATATTTCGGGATTAGAATATTGTGTGTTATATGTACCACATTTGAATTTATTGGTTTTTCTTGGATCTTCTTGATTAACTAGATCTGTACATGAAGTTTGACTTGGTGTGCAAATGCATGTTGCAACATCCAGTTACTACTTGATGTTATAGACCTAGATTGAAAAGGGAATTCGTGTAAGGGAGTGACTAGTTCCAAAGACCAAGATAAAGGCTTACTTGAAGAATCAAGCCAAGTATAAGGAGTATCAACACAATTTGAAGGATGGATCAACTTCAGGTCATTCTTAGCCAGCTATAAGAAGGAAGATTAGTGTAGAAAATGTATGGAGTAACAAGAAGTGATGACCTTTAGTTCAACCAAAGTAGGTGATGTTGCTAAAAAGTTAATACAGTAGTTGTACTAAGTTCATGGAAGTATCATGAATAAGTGCAAATAAGAAGAATTGGAACCTAAATGGTATTCAAGCAATGACACTTCAGAGAGAATGCTAGTGGTACGTCGAAAAACCGTAGGGTAATACATACAGCATAGAATGGTCTATAGCTGGTATCTTGTCCGCAGCTGGTATTTGGTTAAATTAGTTAACCAGATCATCTTAGTATTCCATAAAGAGCATAAAACTTGGCTTAAGTTAAGTAAGACATAAAGGAGTATTAAAACTAAAGCGAACGTGTTTCGAGGCGCTTCGCGAAATGAGGCCTACCAAAGCAAGAATGTCCAAACAGCTAGTAAGACAAATAATGTTGAAAGATTCACTATGGAGATCCATAATTGTGTGGGTATACCGCATGCTCTTTCGTGAAACCATAAATAGGTAGAGTATAAGTTGAACAAAAACCAACATCTTAGTTATAAATCCAATGGTTATTATATACATAGTTTGGAGACCATTAGTAAACCCTAAGGGGGAGAGTAAACAATAGAAATGGAAGTACTGTATCTGACTTTCCAAGTAAAGGATGGAGAAGAAGTACTAAACTATGAAAACATTAAGTCTTATTTCCATAAGGTTAAAAGAAGTCATCATTATAAAAGTACTTTCAGAAGTATGTCTAGATGAAAGATCAAAGTTACTTCAAAATAGTAGGGCTCATATATTAAGGCCATTAATAATGGAAGTTGAAGTAGTACTTAAGGTAATAAAAGATTATCTAAAGTTGATAAAGTAAAAACTTGAAGGTGATAAAATAGATTAATCCTAACATATTAATTCTAGAGGAAACAACTTTTCAGTGATCCTTAAGAGGGAATAAAACATATCCAATTGGACATGTGTAGATAACAAGAAATTCCGATGGGTATGGACTAAATGTGTTCAAAAACAATCTTCGGAAGGACTACTAGTATAAACCAGACAACACAGACAAAAAATTAGTCTTTTGGCCATAATTATTGTCTAACAAAATTTAAAGCCCTATTTTAGTGAGACTTCCTAGACC
The DNA here is from genome assembly GCA_023614405.1 of Avena insularis. Lineage (NCBI taxonomy): Eukaryota > Viridiplantae > Streptophyta > Magnoliopsida > Poales > Poaceae > Avena > Avena insularis. The sequence goes on from CM042697.1 coordinate 362,410,292, forward strand.
TTAAGTAGTATAGTAAGGAAGCTCGATGAGCAAGTAAAGTAGTTGGATTAGGATACCTAAACGGGGAAATGAACTAAAGAAGAGACCCCAATTTAAGAAGTTTATAATAAGGACATATCCCTAAGGGAGTAAAGTAAAAGGAACTTCGGGGTATTGGAGACAAAAAGTTGGAAATTGCCAAGTATGATGAGAATTCAAGAAAAAAGATCTGGGTATGGGATATTACAATTATTCCCATTTGAGGTTACCATGGAGTTGAGAAATATCATAACCAATACAAGACAATTCCTCATTCCGAAATGTGAGAGTATACGAACATCGAGGACGAAGTTTATTTTAAGGGGGAGAGTCTGTAACATCCCAGCATTAGAGCTTAGAAATAAACTGAACTCACATGTGTGCATTGCATTCATGCATAGAAAATCTGGATAATTTTTGTGCTTTTGAATAAAACTTGCCAAAGTGATTGAAGCTTCTCTCAACTTGATGGAATTGAAGTAGATCATCAAGTTAACTGCGATAAGTTTCAATATGACCTTTGCTAAAACCTTATTTTGGGTAAAGGTGATTTGATCTAAGGGTAGATCAAATGTAATAAAACTAAACCACCATACATTGCTTAATGATTAATATCAGATCCTTTAGAGATCATATCATAGTATGCATCACAACAAACCATGAAACCCAAGCTATGAATATAATTCAAGTAACAAGAATGTAATAACTAAATCTTGACCTATCTTAATCTTATCTATTTCTACCATGGGCATCATGGTAATACCTTACCTTAACTCTTTAGTTATATTGAGTAGGAAAGAAACCAAGCCAAGACCATTCACTATATATCTTTCTTTCCACACTAATCCTTATCATATCTATTGAACCATATCCTAATACCTGATGTTCATCAATGTTGAGTAATTAACTATTGATTTATCAATTCTTGATCTATCAACTCTTGTCCTGATCATAGCATATACTTTAAAGTCTTTTGAGAAAGAATCAAGAATAGGTATGTAGTTATGCTAGCTTTAGATATCATCTATAGGATGGTAGTGTTGGAAGAGAATCAAATCAATATGATAATTGATGGAGTTAACTTACTTCTGAATGGATAGAAGAGTTATTAGAATAAAGATATATGTGGTAACAAAGAGGATTATAAGGATGAATATTGAAGATAGTTACCAAGGAGTAATCCTATTGGATCAAGTAGGCATAGTCAATGAATGATATCTCTTAGTCGAATAGAGATATTAAGAAGATAATTATATACAACTATAATGTTGTATTGATGAAGGCCTTGATTATCCAACTGTAAACCTAAACCATAAATGATCAAAGGATTTTAATGATCATGCTTAAGTCACTAAGAGTGAATAATTATATCATGTACAAGTGACATTGGTGGATAGAACATGTGTAGGGGGAATAACCCCTGGGTGGGGAAAGCGAGGCATAAATAGGCCGACTCCAGAAGGAATAGGCCGCCTGGCCTCCAAGAAGGACAACTCTAGCTGGTTGGCTAATACGGCCCGACTGGGCTTAAAACTTTCCCGAATGGCCCGTCTAGCCGGTAACTAGAAGAACCGGCTGGGTGGTCGCTTCCACCCGGCTCACATCGGATTTGATGGAGAGCATGGAAGGGCTGACGCTCCTTGCGTGGTACGCCTCTAGCCCTCCTTCGTCATCAGCAGGCTGGCGTACCGTCACGGCCAACGCTACCCGACGAGGATAAAGAAAAGTGGTCGGCTGACTGGCAAAAGCAGTCCAGGTGACCGTTAAAGCAAGGGTGACTCCCCAAAGGAAGCCCGGGTGACCGCTAAAGGAGAGGGTGACGCTAAAAGAAGGGCGGACTGGGTCCTGGCCCACTAGCTAGGCCCTGCAGCTGGCCCTGCCCTGTGAACCCATATCCAAACAGTAAACCCTAGAGCCACAATTGTAATCTGCCCCCAGACCAGTATATAAGGGAGGGCAGAGCTAGGGTTCTAGGTAAGCAATAACAGAAGGATAGAAGTGCTAGCCTCTAGTTTTCATCTTCCTATAGCTCTCGATAATAGCTAGGGAAACAGCTCGAGGAGCATCTGTATTGGGCATTCACCCCCTCATATAGTTCATCTTGCAGGACTAGGGGTGTTACCTCGCCGAGAGGGCCCCGAACCTGGGTACGTCGCTATGTTTGCAGTTTACCGTGCCCAACCTGTTGCGTGATCCACCGATTGCATCCGGGTGTCCCTCTTTAGCCATCCCCGATGGCACTACCGTTTCCACACCACAACAACATGAATAAACCCTAGTATATATATGTTTTCCTAGATGAATTATGATAAGTCACAATGATACAATGTGAAGTTGGAGTATGAGTTACTAAGGTAACTAAAGATAAGATAGTATGATTAAGCTAACGCTAGAGCAGCATAGAGTTATTGAAGTAGTAATATTCCTCTTAAAGAATAGTAAACATTTGAGGAAAGTAGAATTTGATATATACAACTGTTAGAGTAATATTAGTGATGGATGATAAAGGAAGTGTATGAATGGAGTTAACAGTAACCACTTGTTGGATTGAAGGTTATCATTAGTAGTTTGATATAACCAAGTATAAATATGAGAAGATTATGAAAAGCTTAACTGACAAGCTTCTGAGATTTCTAAGTGAGATTACAAGTAATTGTGAAGTAAGAGAGTAAATATCCAAATGGAATTGGATTCATTAAAAGTATTCTAGAGATGACAATTATCTCTATGAGGAAACAATATAGAGCTTTAGTGTCAAGCTCATTGGATTTACAAATGGATTTAGAAGGAGGAGTATTGGTAAGAATATTCTCGTGAAGTAAACCTCATCATGTTAACATATGATGATGTATTTGAAGAAGTAGAATATCTAGGAAAGGAATTCCCTAATTAGAAGGAAAGAATTATGAAGTAAGGAAGATAGGAATTACCGAGAAGCTATTAACCAAAACTATATCACTCCATATCAAAATCATTATCTATAATACTTTTCCAAAACCTAAACAACTGCTACTAGGTAAATGAATTACCTTTATCATATAAGTAATGTTCACTAGAAACCATTACATGTTAATTTATCACTAGGAGCCACCCACACTAATAAGGAAGAAACTATTTAGGATAATAGGTAATCCTTGGTTGCTTGAGTAGTTCAAGTAGAATTGCTCCTACTGAATCTCATTATAGAAAGGTACATAGATAAAACTAATACTTATGGAATATTAAAGATAGAAAGTCTTGGTAATATTCTACCATAGTTCTATAGCAAAATCACTTATGCAAATCTTTGCCACTTCTAAACATCTAAATCATATGTACCACATAAATGGCAAGTGCTATAAACCATTATACCCTAATATTATATCCATATATTAACCATACTTAAGAAAATCGTGAATAAATAGTTCAAGAAATTATCTATGCATATCAATCACCTACTTAAATATTTACCTATACAATTATCATGGTGAAAACAAATCACCTTTATAAGATTTTGATATAATAAACAAATCCCTAATTCTTATTTATTCTACTTAATAAATAACTTCTGATATAATTATGAGTATTGAAAAATACCAACATGATTAGAGCAATCAATTAGTTTAATTATCTTTGGAATACTTGAAATACTGTACATAATTTATGGTATTTAAATCATTAAAGAAATTTTACTAAAAAAGAAAATAGAAAAGAATAAAGAAAAAAAAGAGGACTCAGTCCAGAAGCTGGCCCGAGGCCCATTTCCCTCTCCACCTATCTATCTTTCGCGTGCAGCAGCAGCTCTCTCGCGCACATCGCTATGGTCCAACAGCAACCCATGAAGCGGCTCATAAATGACTGACAGATGGGACCAGAGGAGGGATCATAGGTTGAGAGTAAGGGTTTGCCAGGGGTTTTTCCGCAAAATGCTCGTTGTCGTCTTCGTCGTGCGTCACAAGCAGCTCGCTGGAGGATCCGCTGCCGCCCGATGCCGTCATCGTTAGCAGCGCGCCGTGATGCCCGCCTTCGACACCTATGGAGGATTAGAACGCCGTGGATATCTACTCCATCATCCTTATCCCATTCCTCTCCTCTTCCTCTCTGTTTTCTCTCGGGGCCGAAACCCTAGCTCACCGGACTGCTCGTCATCACCGGTAGAGGTCGCCCCAGAGTCCATGGAGTGGTCTAGGAGAATCGTCGTGTCATCCTCTTCATATTATATACTCAATATATCATGGTGAGCTCGGGTGGGTGAGAATTTCATCATCCCCTTTCGTCGGGGTTCATTGGAAAATTCGACCGTGTGCTTGCCTCCGACCGCGCTGGTTCTCGACGACCACACCATTGGCATCCTGGTGAGCTCCTGAGTACCCTATCACTCTCTGATTCATCGCTCTCTCATAGTAGTGACCTACCCGCGTGAGCCCAAACCGCGCCACCGTGCAAGCTTGTCGCCGACCAGCCTCCCGTGACCATTTCCGAGCAGCGCCACCATAGCTGTGCTCCTCGCGTTGTACTCTTTCCAACGAGCCTAACCACTACCCCGCGCGTGCACCAAATCGCTAGATCGATCATCCACCTGAGAGGATCAGTCTTGGGTGACGTTAGCGTGACATCATACTGATGTCATAATACCTTTTACTGATTTGTTTTATAGTTCCTGAAAATGACATGGCATAGGTCCCAGCAGTCAGTGGCCCTGGGATAGAAAAGGTTTGGTGTAAAAAGATCTAACCACATGTGTATGTCATGCTGACATCAGCACTGACACGGTAACACATTTTGTTATTCTATTTTAATAATTTCAGAAAATAATTAAACTTTAAAAATTCAATAACTTTTGTTTTATAATTCAGAAAATATGTTTAATATATGAAAATTGTAAGAAAAATAAATCTATAACTTAATTTTATTATCAAACATTATTATGTTACTTATTTTAAAAATTATTATTTAATAATGATTTTATAAGTAATAATACTTTGAAAATTTATATTTTAATTTTGTTAAATGAGAAAAGTATAAATAATATATCAAAATTCTTAGAAAAATAAGAACTAAAATGTAAAACTATAAACATAAAATATTATATCACTTAATTAAATGTTTATTAGTTATTAAGTGTTTATAAAGTAATAAATCTTTTAAAAATAATATATTATTAATTATAAATCACAAAAACAAATGTAATATACCAAAATTGATCACAAAAAATAATATCTACATGTTAAAATTATAACATTCCACTTTTGAAGTAAGTAAAAATTTAATACTCTAATAACTTGAATTTAAACCTATTTCCTTAATTGATAATTCATATAAGGATAAATAAAAATTGCTAATATTACTAAAATTATTCCTTTGAGGTCTAAAAATAACATTAGTCTTAAGTTTTGATAATATGAAGTCAAAATAAGTTCAACATATTTCAAGGTACAATTTTATTGAGTTATGATTCAACTATAAGTGTATATTATTGTCTAAAAAGATTCTTATAAAATTATAAAATCTTCAAAACTAATATCTTCAACCAAATAAATAAGTGTAACATTACCCAAAAGGAGTTATCAAATATAAAATCCTCAAGAATGATAGTTTTGACTAAATGAAACGTCTTACCATTACTTAAACCACAAGTTTATAAGCATACTATAAATTCAAAGATACTTCATATGTGGTTAAGTAATGTGCTTCCATATTTACAAACCATAACCACTCATTTCTAAAGAGATAAATGATTCTATTCAACTATAATGTTAATAAAACACTGCTCAAGTAGAAGTGTTAACCCTCTTAATTAACCTTAAAGAAACATTATGAATTCAATAAATTATAATACCATCTAATGACCAAGATAGATAAGTCTCAAATACTAATAAAGTCATTATTCAAATAGAGTAATTCTTTCTTACTTAAGCACTATAACTTGTAATAAAACCTAAGAATTCTAACTTAAAGTTTAAATGCTTTTATTTAGTTAAGTAAGATTTTCTTCACAAGTTATTCTTTTAAGATACATTATAAAGCAAGACATAAGAATTTCTATGAAAGCTCTAAATGATGAACAACTCTTATATACACAGTCTTTAGATACCGTTCCACACTTGCGTGCTTTATTATTGTGTGATACTTATTATGTTTACATATTGTTTCATACACACAGTCACGAGCCTTAATAAGAAGCACAAATGTGAAACTTATCTAAAAAGGACAACACATTCCAAAGAAACCATATCGAGTTTCTAAACCCTAGATCAACGATTATTCCGGGGATTCGAGTTTACAAAGTGGCATTACATTACTTATGCATAATAGCATCTTACTTCTTTAAACATTAGTCCTTTCCGAACCAATGATGCTGATTTCAGATATTGGATCTTTTATATTGTCTCGAAGACCGTGAGTGCATAATCTTGCAGTCACAAAAGGCAAGTTCAGACTTGCTCATGTCCTTTGATTATTTTCTGTAAAGTATTTTGCAAATCCAGTGTTGTCATCACCTGCATTTCAAAAAGGTCAGAAAACACTATTTTCATAATAATATGATTATAGTTTAGTTGCCATGAGGTAATAACCTTCTATGGAAGTTCCGGTTGTAAAAGGACATATTATCTAGGACTTAAAAACCAATGTCGCCAGTGATTCTTGCTCCATATATCACGCGTTAACCATGAGATTTGGAATGGGACGGAGAAGTCAGTTGTATCTTCTTCCTCTCGCATGTAGCCGGATGTGCATGTCGTGGCTGTTATCCTCATAGCGTACACTAATTGGTAATTCGTAGAGGATATGCAGCATATGGGTGGGAACCCTCAATGTCCCACTATAGTTCTGGCATCTGACGGCCTATACTAACCATTTCCGTAACTCAATGGGTGGGCATGGCGTACACCAAGGAGACATGCGGGATCACGAAGGGGGCAGTGATTGGATTGGATCTTAGTTTGGGCCCCAGACCAAGGAAGTGTGGACGAGAATGCAACTCGGATGTGCAACAAAGATAAGGTCTGTCATGGGTAAAGCAACGCACCTCTGGAGAGTGTAAGAACTGTAACTTGTTACTTCTTGTTCCAGGAAGGAGCTACGAACGCGGCAGGAAAGGAACTCCATGAAAGTTCTGGTGAACCTGTGAAGGCTGACGGACATAGCTTTTCAGAATAAAAGCAACCTTTGAAGAAATATTTACAAAAACTTGCATTGCCTACGACCTATGGTCTGTGGCTATAGATATAGTGCATCAAATACTCCTTTTTAGTGAACTTGCTGCGTATCTTCTTATCCCTTGCTAGATTCTGACACTAGTAGAAAACAAGCCTTGTGTCCATCCCTTTCGTCCCGGCTGTGGCTGGGGCCGAGACTAATGGCCCTCGCCGGACGGCCTGAGCCACCCAGAACCATAGGTCTCGGCCCGTTAGACCCATTAGTCCCGGTCTGAGACACAAAGCGGGATTAAAGGGCCCTGGCCCTGCCGCTCGCTGGGGGGAACCCCCTTTAGTCCTGGTTTGTATCTCCAACCGGGACTAGTGGTCTGGCCCTATATATACGCACAGCCCCCTCCTCCTCTCAACTGTTTTTTTCCTAGAGGGAGAGTGTTGTTGTGCTATTTTCTTCCTTGTTCATACATATGCACTAGAGGTGTTCGGTGAAATGTCCATTAGAGCGATGTGAGTTTAGGTCACACAAGACAAACATGATATGAGGTGCCTGAGCCACACCTAAGTTTTCTCATCTTTGTTTCCAAGTTTAATTAAACGTTAGCAACTATTTTCTCGTTTAGACCGTCGTGCGGTACTAATTTTAGCATAGTGATTGTGTTTGACATATATTTGTATGATACACATGAGCCATCCATGGATGTACGGTGACCGACGCTCTACCGCTTTCAGAGAAGGCGTGCATTCTTTTCGAGTTGTGGCCGAGGAGAACAAGCGACGGGATGGTTTTATGTGTTGTCCATGTGTTGACTGTAGGAATGATAAGGCTCACACTTCCGCAAGAGTCATTTAGAGCCACCTACTTCGGTCTGGTTTTATGTCTGGCTATAATGTTTGGACCAAACACGGAGAAAGAGGGGTTGTGATGGAAGACGACGATGAAGAAGAGAACGATGATGACAACTACCGATGTATGTTCCCTGAATACACTGATATCGCAATGGAAGACAATGAAGAAGAAGGATGTGAACAACGGGAACCAGACCGGCCCGCTAACAATCTTGGTCGGGTCATTTCTGATGCAAAGCGAGACTGCGACACAGAAAATGAGAGGTTGCAGTTTGAGCAGATGTTACAGGACCACAACAAATTGTTGTACCCAACTTGTGAAGATGGCCAGAAGAATCTGGGTAGCACACTGGAATTGCTGAAGTGGAAGGCAGAGACCGGTGTGACTGACTCGGGATTTGATAAGTTGCTGGTACTCATGAAGAGGTTGCTTCCAAGAAATAAAAAATTGCCTGCCAGTACATATGAAGCAAAGAAGATCATCTGCCCTCAAGGATTAGATGTACAGAAGATACATGCGTTCCCTAATGACTGCATCCTCTACCGCGGTGAGAAGTACGAGAATTTGGATAAATGCCTGGTATGCACTGCATTGCCGTATAAGATCAGAAAATATGACCCTGGTGATGTTGATGGCGAGCCACCCAGGAAGAGGTTTCCTGCCAAGGTGATGTGGTATGCTCCTATAATACCACGATTGAAACGTTTGTTCAGAAACAAAGAGCATGCCAAGTTGATGCGATGGCACATGGAAGAATGTAAGAAAGACGGGATGTTGAGGCACCCCGCTGATGGTCGACAGTGGAGAAAAATCGAGAGAGACTTCCCGGACTTTGCTGGTGACGCAACAAATTTATGGTTTGGTCTAAGTACAGATGGCATGGATCCTTTTGGGGAGCAGAGCTGCAGTCACAGCACCTGGCCCGTCACTCTATGTATCTACAACCTTCCTCCTTGGTTGTGCATGAAGTGGAAGTTCATTATGATGCCAGTGCTCATCCAAGGCCCGAAGCAACCCGGCAACGACATTGATGTGTACCTAAGGCCATTAGTTGATGAACTTTTACAGTTGTGGGCCGCGCCAGGTTTACGTGTGTGGGATGAGCACAAACAGGAGACATTCGACCTACGAGCATTGCTGTTCGTAATAATCAATTATTGGCCTGCTCTTAGTAACATCTCAGGACAGACGAACAAGGGATATAATGCATGCACACACTGTTTAGATGAGACTGAAAGTATATATCTGGATAAATCTAGGAAGAATGTGTACTCATACAATCGTCATTTTCTTCCGCCCAGACACCCCTTAAGGAAAAAAGGAAAGCATTTCGATGGCGAGGCAGATCACCGGAAGAAGCCTGCCCCCCATACTGGTGCTGATGTATTTGGTATGGTCTAGGATTTAAATGTAATATTTGGAAAGGGTCTCGGATGACAACCTGTTCCGAAAGACGTCGACGGACGCGCACCCATGTGGAAGAAGAAATCTATATTTTGGGAGCTACCCTATTGGGAAGTCCATGAGGTCCGCTCTGCAATCGACGTGATGAACCTGACGAAGAATCTTTGCGTCAATATTCTAGGATTCTTGGGCTTGTATGGGATGTCAAAAGATACACCGGAAGCACGGGAGGACCAGCAACGTCATAAAGGACGAGACAGCAAGCATCCAGGGCAGTTTCAAGGGCCTGTCAGCTATGCTCTTACCAAGGAAGAGAAGGAAATCTTTTTTGAAGTCCTTTTCAGTATCAAGGTCCTGTTTGGCTTCTCGTCTAACATAAAGGGAATAGTAAATATGAAAGAGAAAAAATTCCAAAACCTAAAGTCCCATGACTTCCACGTTCTTATGACGCAATTGCTTCTAGTTGCATTGAGAGGGATTCTACCGGAAAATGTTCGGCTGGCCATAGTGTAGGTATGTGCATTCCTCAATGCGATTTCTCAGAAGGTAATCGATCCAAAAAGTCTATCAGGGTTACAGATTGATGTGGTCCAATGTCTGGTCAGCTTCGAGTTGTTGTACCCTCAATATTATGACACACATCCAAGTTCACCTAGTCGAAGAGATTAGAATTCTCGGTCCTGTGTTTCTACACAATATGTTCCCCTTCGAAAGGTTCATGGGAGTCTTAAAGAAATATGTTCATAACCATGCTAGGCCAAAAGGAAGCATCTCCAAGGGCTATGGAACAGAGGAGGTCATTGAGTTTTGTGTTGACTTTCTTCCTGACCTTAAGACGATTGGTGTTCCTAAATCTCGGTATGAGGGGAGGCTGACTGGAAAAGGCACACTACGAAGGAAAACAATGGTATGTATGGACAAGGATTCTTTCAATAAAGCACACTATACAGTTCTACACAATTCCACCTTGGTGGCTCTATATATCGAGAAACACAAGATTATTGTACGCTCGGAAAACCCGGGGATACCTGACTCCTCGATTAAAGTGGAACACGAGGACACTTTAGGCAGTTGGTTGCAGAAACATCTCATTAATAACAACACGATTGAAGATCAGCTGTACTTATTGACACGGTTACCATCTTGGACTATATGTACTTTCCAAGGGTACGAGATAAATGGTAATACATTTTACACGATCTCCCAGGATAAAAAGAGCACCAACCAAAACAGTGGTGTCCGCTTTGATGCAACGGATGACAATGGGCAGAAGGACACATATTATGGGTACATAGAGGAGATATGGGAACTTGAGTATGGACCTACTTTTAAGGTCCCTTTGTTTCGGTGCAAATGGTTCAAGATGACAGGAGGAGGGGTACATGTAGACAAAAAGTATGGCATGACAATAGTGGATCTCAACAATCTTGCGTACATGGACGAACCATTCGTCCTAGCCAATGATGTGGCTCAGGTTTTCTATGTGAAGGACATATCTACGAAACCGAGAAAAAGAAATTAGCAAAAGAATACATCGTCCGATGAGCCAAAGCGCCACATAGTTCTTTCAGGGAAAAGACACATTGTGGGAGTGGATGACAAGACAGATATGTCAGAAGATTATAATAAGTTTCATGAAATCCCACCCTTGAAAGTGAAAACTGACCCAAGCCTCATGTTAAATGATGAAGATTCTCCATGGCTACGGTGCAGCAGAAAACAACAACACTAGATAGGGATGTTGGTGTAATATATTAAACCTTTTATGTAATCATATTATGAAATCACGAAGATTCTCCATGGCCATGACGGCCACACTATAAATAGAGGGAAAGGGCGGGGCGGGCTAGGCCAAGCAGCACTAATAATAGGGGTTGAACCTTTAGTCCCGGATAGAGACCCGGTGCGTGGCACCAGCCATGACTAGAAACCCCCCTTTAGTCCCGGCTGGTGCCACTGACCGGGACTAGAGGGGGGTTATAAAATGAGGCCTTCTCCCCCGGTGCGTTCCACGCACCGGGATAAGTGGAGCCAGCATACGCCGCCGCCGCCAGGCTGCCCCTGCGAGAACCGCCGCAGACTCCTCTCTCCATGACCTACCGCCCACCGCCTAGCCCGCCACGCCGCCCCCCCCCCCCCGAGCTCGATCGGCCGCGCGCGGCACCGCCGCCACTCCGAGCGAGGCTGCCCGCGCCGCCACCTCCCGCGCCCGCGCCTGCCGCCAGCGCCACCGCCGTTGAGTTAAGGTTAGGTTAGGATTAGGATTATATTAGTTAGGATAAGTTCACAAAAAAAGATTATAGTTAGGATTTTTAATTTAATTAGGATTAGTTTATTTAGTGTAATGTATATAGTGTGTATTTATGTATATATTGTATTTAGTGTATTTAGTTTATTTTTAATTATAATTAGGATTAGTATTTTATAGTGTATTTATGTACCCGCGCCGCCACCGCACCTCCGGGTTTAGGGTTGAGGGTGGTGACCGGAGTTAGGCTTAGGGTGGTGGTTCTCACGGGAAGCCGCTTAGTCACCCGCCTCTCCCGCAGCCACCGCCACCGCACCTCCGGGTTTAGGGGTGGTGACCGGAGTTAGGGTTAGGGTGTTGGTTCTCGCAGGAAGCCGCTTAGTCGTCCACCTCTTTAGCGGCCACCATCACCGGCCACCGCCACCGCACCTCCGGGTTTAGGGTTTAGGGATGGTGACCGGAGTTAGGGTTAGGGTGGTGGTTCTCACAGGAAGCCGCTTAGTCGCCCGCCTTTCCCGCGGCCACCGCCACCGCACCTTCGGGTTTAGGGTTTAGGGGTGGTGACCGGAGTTAGGGTTAGGGTGGTGGTTCTCGCGGGAAGCCGCTTAGTCGCCCGCCTCTCCCGCGACCACCATCACCGGCCACCACCACCGCACCTCCGGATTTAGGGTTTAGGGGTGGTGACCGAAGTTAGAGTTAGGGTGGTGGTTCTCGCGGGAAGCCGCTTAGTCGCCCGCCTCTCCCGCGGCCACCATCACCGGCCACCGCCACCGCACCTACAGGTTTTGGGTTTAGGTTTTATTTTGTTAAGTTCAAATAAATATTGTGTGCATTTTGTAGGAACTATGGATCCACCTAGTCCAGTCCACAGAGACCTAGATTAGGAACACTTGCTCGAGGATATGATTCATGATGCCGATGCGGGATCTCCCTCGAGGTATCTGAACTCATCCGGTGAGGGAGAGGATACTAACAGACCAGAGGAACAAGCCCATGGACGCGTAACACAGACCGACGAGGTATATATATATATATATGATGTCCAATGATCGTCACTAGATGTACCTCGTTGTATATATATTATGTTGACGAATGTTTCTTCTCTTAGGCCTCTACATCGAGCAAGAAAACCAAGCGTGGCCCAGCCAAAAAGTTACCCCAGGGTACCGTTTATGAAATTACAGAGGTTTCAGGAGATGGCGAACCATTGGAACCAAAGAAAACAAAACAACTATTTGTATAACAATGCGGAGTTGTTGCTAGAGATGCACCTCAATCACTGTTCAGGAGTGGAATAAGACCAAGAGGCGGAATGGAGTGATGTGTATATCGACGATAGGTTCAAAGATGAACTTTTTAATGACCTAATGGCAGATTTCAAGCTGCCAGAATGTGACACTGAGGACAAGACGGCTGAAATGAGAAAGAAAGTCAAGCAGTTTGCACTGAAGAAGATGGCCTAACTATTCAAGAACTGGTAGAAGTCATTATGGCAACATTATCAGAAGGACAAGAAAACCCCATTATTCGAAGGCTATCTAGCGAAGCTGCAGCCTTACTGGGATGCATTTGTGCTGTATAGGGGGTCAGGAGTTGTAGAGAAAAAGTCAGAAAAAACAAGATAAATGCTGCGAAGAAGAAATATCACCATAACATGGGGCCAAGGGGCTACGCGGATGCCATGCCTAAGTGGGATGCAAAAGAGAAAGAGCTTCATGATAAATGGATCATTCTAGAACTAATTTGCGAAGAATGGGATTTTAGGTCAAGAAATTGGTTCCTTGGGCATGGGAGTACATATGACGAACTTATAGGGGACCTTGTTTGCAGTGACGGGATAAAGGTACCGTGGACTGCATGGATAAAAGTGGTCAAAGATATTAAAGATGGAATAAAACAGTTTCATCCTGATAGAGAGAAAGACTTGCATACCTTGGTCCTCGGTAATCGCGAACATACAGGATGAGTCTGAGGCCTTGACGGGAGTTTCACGTGGGAGACTGGTTTCCTAAGGACCAAGGTACCTATAGAAGCCAAGCAAGAGCAAATAAATGACGGGAGGAGGAGGCAGACAAGTTCAACCATCCGCTAGGAAGAGTTTACAAGCAACAACAGCAAATCGACGAACTTAGAGGAATAGCGCACTTGCAGCAAGATCCTCCACTCGATATTACCACCAACCCATCTCAGCGGAGAAGCAGCGTCGCTGAATCGGAGGTCCCGTCTAACGATGCATCCTATACAGATGGCGGTCCCGGCTACCCCGTGGATGGAATTAAGGAGTAGATACCTTGTGAGCTCCATAATAAATTGAAGAACGTATCCGTGAAGGTGGTGGTCGGATCTGCTTTGCCTTAATTGTCCGCCTGACGCACGTTGGCATGGCCATGAGATTCCACCTGGCTATGCTAAAGTCGGGGTGCATCAAATCGTAATGGAGTGGGAGTCAATGGAGCTTGACATCCCTGGACCTGAAGGTGAGATCACACTCGAAGAAGTACTTGGTGGGATCATTGTCTGGGAAAAGAACAACATACGGTTTCCAGGATTGGCTCCAAGGATAACACTACCGCCTCCGAGTCGTCGCAGGTCTCCTTCACCTCCACCTCCACCTCCACCTCAATCACCTCCAAGAAGCCCACCCCATGATGACTACGACCACCACATCCCGAGTCCATCTCGATCTCCACCGCAGGCTCAACAGTCTTTGCCGCCCGCTAAGGACAATAAGAGGAAGCGTGCTCCGTCAGTGAGTACTAAAGGACGCGGCATCCCAAAACGGAAAATGTCGCCCCTCCCAACAGTGCCTCATTAAAATCTTCCCATCATACCTTACGATCGTACTTATGCGGAATCTGTAGCGATATCAAAGGCCGAAGTGGCGGCGCATTTTGAGAAGAAGAAACCCGAGCCCGCTCTGGTATACACCGAGAGACAAAAGGCAGATGCACTTGATTTTCTGAACACACCATCGCAATATGAGTTGCACCATAAGCCAGATGACTATCTACGCACACTTCAGAAAGAAGTGGCGAAGAGAAAATCAAGTGCAGCCGGTAAAAAATCATCAAGCACAGGTGCAAGCGGGACTAAAACTGCAATCGGTAAAAAATCAGACGTTCCCCTTCTCTAACAATAGGCCAAACAAACGATCGCACCCCTCAAGGTGGTTTCACAAAATGTTCCACTCCTCGCACAATAGCCAGTAGATATGTCAATAGCTGTGGAGTTGGCGGCCAGCATGGAAATTACTCTTGATGAACTGTTAGGCCCCCAACTCGACCATCTACCCAAGATGCCACTAGCCCCTAAATATGACGCAGGTGAGGATTTGGTCAGCAAAGAGAGGCTGAAAGAACTGCCAACACAAATGCAGAATCTCCATCAATGGTACTCAGCAATCATGAAGCAGGGGAGAATAATGATCGTAGCGAAAGTCCCACCTGAATACTACTTCCGACCCGAAGAGGTACATACTGAGTTTTCAGAACTGTTCCAGTTATACCATCTCGACACCCTGGACAAATCCATCCTCAGCTGCTATTGTCTGTAAGTTGTTGAATTCATTGTCTACATGTTCAGTTTTTCACTTGTTTAGTTCAGAACATGTGATTATCCTTATTATGCACAAGGAAGATCCTGGAATATAAAAGAAAAAAAATCTACAATATTAGGTTCATTGACCCAGATAAATTGCATATAACCACGCTAACACATAACCCCGAGGAGACGGAGGAAAACCTTCTAAGGTTTCTAATGGTGCAATATTTCTCCGACCACATACTGTTTCCTTACAATTTCAGGTGAGGGTCTTACTCTATTGTACACATTCACTTTTGATTAGTTAATGCTAATAAGTGTAAATGATGAGTTACTGATGTATATATAAATGTTTGTAGCTTCCACTGGGTTTTGCTAGACATTCAACTTGATAAGGGAAGAGTTGATGTCATGGACCCATCAAAGAGAAACCTGGAATATTTCCGCAGCGTGCAGAACATGCTACAGAAATAAGATTCGTGCTATATTGGTCTCTTTCGTTGATTTCCTAAGATATCAGGAAATGAATAACTCATTCATTCATTTTCTTTGTCAGGCATGGTCTGGATTTGGTTCAAGCGTGAGGTTACCGGTGTATTTAGTGAGAAGCTGACGTTTAGGGCGGTCACGGTAAGTAGCACGTGATATGTCAACGCATATCTTTACTTATAGTTTCAATACAATAATGATGCTAGATTATTATTTTGATTGAATTCTATTCTTGTAAAGTGCGTGAGGCAGCCAGAGGGGTCAAATCTATGTGGATTCTATGTATGCGAGTTCATTCGCACGTTTACCAGCGAACACAATGATTATAGAGTCGATGTAAGCTATGCATTCACACTATCAGTTTATTGCCGTCACATTTTGTTATCATGATTGTGTAGGGTTTCGTAGCATGGAAAACAAAAAATTTCTACCGCATACAAACAAACAAGCCAAGATATATCTACTAGATTGTAGCAATGGGTGATGTAGTCGTGCTCTTCCCGATCTCAAGATCGCGTAGACGATCCTTTCGATTGCTGCGTTCGGCGAGTGCTTCATGATCGGTCACCGCTCGATTACTCGAAAGACCTTCCTCTCCTTGTTCCAGCAGCGGAGGTTGTAGCACTCTCCTCGCGATTCCGGCGACAACTGTGATGTTACCGAAGTAGAGGAGATATCGCAGAGCTTCATACAAGCGGCGGAGTATGGTGGACTATGAGAGAGAGCCTCGGTGATCTAGGGTTTAGACGCACCAAGGAGGGGCAAGGCCGGCGGCTAGGGTTTGCCTAGGCGGCGGCGAGATGCCCTAGGCGGCGGCTATGGTGGGCGGCAGCGGCTAGGGTTAGAGTTTAGAGGGGGCAACTTGTGTGCTAGGAGGGGCAGCCCTGCCCCTCCTTATATAGGTGGGAGGCACCAGCCAAGGGGAGGGGAGTCCCTCCCCAACTCGGATCCCAAGTGGGCTGGTGGTGGAGGGAGGGAACTCCTCCCGAAGTAGGTTTCCTACTTCCCCTCCACCTTCCAAAATAGCCGTTTGACTTTTCAAATTGGCGTTTGACTTCTCAAACTAGGATTTGATTAAACCCATTATTTTGTTCAGCGATGACACCTAGTACATGATGCAATCATTCCAACTTGATATGACACATTCATGTACCCTTCCCCTCTGGAGTGCCGGACATTCCGGAACCTTCTAGAACATTCCCGATGAAAACACCGAAACCATTCTCCAACCCCGAAACAGGACTTTCCATATATGAATCTTATTCTCCGGACCATTCCGAATCTCCTCGTGATATCCCGGATCCCATCCGAGACTCCGAACAACATTCTGTCTCTTACTCATCATTCCATAACTACTCAAACAACGTTGAATCCTTAAGTGTGTCTCCCTACGGTTCGTGAATTATGCGAACATGATCGAGACACTTCTCCGAACAATAACCAATAGAGGAATCTGGAAATTCATATGGCTCCCACATATTTCTATGATTACTTTGCGATCGAATGAACCATTTACATACGATACCAATTTCCCTTTGTCTCATGATAGTTTACTTATCCGAGGTTATGATCGTCGGTATCTCTGCATACCTAGTTCAACCTCGTTACTGACAAGTACTCTTTTCTCGTTCCCGTGATATGTGATCCCTTGTGAGCCATTCACATGCTTGCAAGCCAATTGAATGACATTTCACCGAGAGGGCCCAGAGTATATCTATCCGTCATATGGATGGACAAATCCCACTCTTGATCCATGTGTCTCAACCAATACTTTCCGAACACTCAATGCCACCTTTATAGCCACCCAGTTACGGTGTGGTGTTTGATGTCATCAAAGCATCCTTCCGGTGATGGTGATATGCATGATCTCATGGTCAAAGGAATTAGGTTACCATGTATTAGAAAGCATATAGCAATTGAACTATTAAAATGACTTGATCTTTATGCTACGCTTATCTACAGGAGTATGTCCACCATATCATTCTCCTAACGATATGACCTTGTTGTTAATAACATCTCAATGTTCATGATAGGGAAACCACAATCATTTATTAACCAACAAGATAGTATTATAAAGAGGCTTTACTAGGGACTCTATTTTAGTTTACAAATCACACAAGTATTAATGTTTCCTTGTTAATACTATTATAGCATGAATGTAAACATTTATCATAAACACAAAGATATAATAATAACTATATTTATTATTGCCTCTAGGGCATATCTCCAACAGATTGATATTCATATTGATCTCCTTTTTCTTATATATAGTTCGAGAGAATGCGGGATCAACTACTACCTGCACAACGCGTACTAGAAATTGCGGAGGAGCTGGCGGGATTTATTGTTAAAGAGATCGTTGACGATGTCGGAGAATTTAGTGTCAATAGGCGCTACTGATCTCCATGTAATCGAACAAACGCGCTCTAGTCCCAAGATTTTTTGATCTCCATGTAACTATGTAAATTCTATATATTTGTATGCTCGATATCGTAATACAAGTTATCTTATATATGCACGAATGTGTACGATATGTGGTGGCATAGAAATATTCAAAAACTCTGTTGAAATGAAAAAGAAGTAAATAAAACAATAAAAAATCAAATCTCTACCACGGCAGAGAAAGGGCACAAAATGCTGCCACGGCAGAGAACCACTAGTCCAAGGTAATGCTCTGCCGCGGCAAAGAAAAGGGGCAAAATGCTTCCGCGGTAGAAACCCACTAGTCCTGGTCCATAACACCAACCGGGACTAGTGGGGGTGCAACACGGGCGCACAGGGGCAGCCACGTGGACATCCACTAGTCCCGGCTGTTAACTGGGTCGGGACTAGTGGTGGGCCTCTAGTCCCGCTTTATTAGTCCCAGTTTAAAAACCGGGACTAAAGGCCCTTACGACCCGGGACTAGAGGCCTTGTTTCCACTAGTGTGAAGCCAATATAGACAACGTCTACATCAACTTATGCTCCAGGAATCATCATCAAAAGCTAAAGCTTTTCAATGAAGTCAAGAAAGTCAACATATACATCAACTCAAGTGAAGACGAAGTTGCTGATTAGATAGGAGTATAATTTATAGACATATAACCTACTTCTGTAGAGTATTGCAATAGCAGCAATGCAAGCCCAAATATTTCAGATACTAGTATATTACTATGTTAGTTAGGAGTTGATTATTCCTAATTCTTCTTTGTAAGAAGTTTCTTTATCTCTATTTAACCTAGAGTGTTCTCTGGATCTTTTGTGAAGAGTCGAGTTCTAACCTATAGTCATGTCTTGGACCTTCTATGCTTCTGTTGTACCACTCTAAGGGATGTAATACTAGTGAACGGTGTTTCATTGGTGTTATGTCAACGACTATATTGTACTACATCATGCACTGGTATGCTGGGTCACCACAGGTTCCATGTGAGCAAGCATAAGGCAGCTAATATCCATGGATTCATCCTTAGCCCGATGGTAGGCATTGGTGGTAACGACAGTCGCATTCTCATTCGGCTCATCTGGAAGTGGGTTGTCTAGGACATGGTCCTTCTTTTCTTGTTTGAGAACAATTCTCAGATTTTGATACTAGTTGGTAAAATTAGTGTCGTTCAGTTTATCATTCTCAAGAATGGTTCTCAAAGAAAAACCAAATATCTGAGAGTGACCGTTACTTGGTGCCATGATCTATAACAGAAAAATGCAAAGCACTGACATGTATTTATAAAAGAGCAAGCATATTAAACACATCAATATTTATGCTCCCACTAGAACCAACACCCCTCTGATGCTTACTTAGTGATTCTGGATCCTAGATAACCAAGTCATCTAGTGAGCTTTAGCATCACCGCTAGCTGCCAGGTGATCTAGGTAGACAACTCCTTGTCAATCGCATCTCATACTACTCCTGTTGGTCAGGTGGCATCACATGCCCCAGCTCCCTTCTGACTTTTCAACGAGCCCCACAGCCGTTGTGATAGACCCTTCTATCTTACCGAGTGTTTCCGCTGTAAGTGTCTGACTCGAACCCACTTAGTCGTAAAGAATTGGCAGCACCTCAATTTTATGAGCCCACTAGCAAAAATGTCCGACTTGTGATGGTGCAAACAATGGCAAAAAAAACGACTAGACCTTCTTTGAGGGATTATATTTTACCGAATATCTAACAGAAGTAAAACAGAGACATATCATGGCGATCTCCATCTCCATAAAGCCTGTAATCCGACTCGTGCTAACTCTTGTCACTTGTCGTCTTACTCCATGTCGCCGACATGTACATCGATTAGCATGCCATCTGGGTTCTCCAAAAAGCTACACTAGCTTAGTAAATTAAATTACATAGAGAATCTGACATGCAGGTCATTATACAATAAAATGACAACACCTAGGCTCCAGCCGGCTGATAAAACCGTGATTCGCAGATCACGTATGGATTACATACATACATCACATGCACATGAACCATACCATTCACAACTTCCTGCAAAAACAAGTTATTCAAAGATACGCTATCTACCGGCATTGTGAAATTTGCAACGACATCTAAGGCGCTACGACAGGGTGAAGCCGTTGGTCCCGACCATGGATTCCAACCATCGTTTCGACTCGATCAAACTTTTTGATCTTTGATCACTGCTTCTGGATTTACATGTCACAGTCTACCCCGATGGCGGAAACCAACTAGTAGGAGTATGTCGTTCTACGACCTCAACAGTATGATCATAGAAATCAGATCTACCATTACCCGAGTACAGTTGATCCAATCAACCTCGTACAAAACCTATCTATCTCATAGATCGACCACCAAAGCAACACATAGATCCAATATACAGCCAACCGCATATCACATATGAGAGATCTCGAGCCTAAAACCAGAAGCTATCGCTCTGATACCACTGTTGGGCCACGTAGAGATAAAACAAAACTTTTTCCTCTAACATGGTGATCCCAAGATATAGCTAAGGTAGAAGGCCACGAGGATTACCACTAGACGCGTAGTTGCGGATTACTGATCAAGCGCGTCAGTTGAATGCAGTGCAGTCCTCAAGATCCAATCCGATCACGATCGTCCTGGTGCTGATCGTACAACACCTCTGCTGGTATCCACACGTACAAGGAGGAGCACCAGCGGCAAACTGCTAGGTTCATAATGACGGCTGGACTGTTGAGGAGCTAGGATTTCCAACACATGGAATGGCCTAACCGATCTAACCTCATGGGTTTCTACGCGCCACTATATATTGGGAGTGAATGTGGGCTCCACTCACTTGTGGCCTATTCACTAAAGCCCGTATAATAGTAGTCACCGTGATTCAGACTCACTGAATCCGTACAAATCCGGCTCGTGTCCAACCCAACCAGATTTCTAGTTCATATCCAATTTGAACATGCTCCTGCTCTTAAGTGTGTGACCCTGCAGGCTCATGGAAACTTGGACATGATTGGAGTACGACTCTCAATCGATTAGTCGGTAGCGGCTCCTAGCAGAACGTGCCAACTCCCAAGTACCAAAGAGTCATGACGACATGCCTTTCCAATGCGACTTACGTCCTAGTCCCTTTTGCCTCACGATATACCTTGTCAGACTATAGGCGAATAACTGTCATCCCTTAAATAGTCTGACTCTCTTCTCGATCCGAGATAAGTGATTCATCTGACTAACTCTTAGTCGATCACCTCAGTTAACACTTAACCGAGTCATGCATGCCCATGCTGAAAGAACATTTCATGATCCCTAGTGTTTTATGTGTTAGATAACAATACCAAAGATTATTTAATGTGTGTTGAAGTGCCGCAAATCTTAACATTGAAAAGGAGCTTCAAAGTGGTTTTGGGGGGGGCGGATAATGTACCCCTACCAGGGCCGGATAATCCCTACCAGGGTGCAAGGGCGCGACCCACTGTATGGGGGGCGGAATATCTCCCGAATTTTCCCGCAAGGGCTGAAGTTTTTGCCCAGGCCGGATAATCCGTCCCTCAAGGGGGCCGGATAGTCCGCCACCTAGAATTTTGCAAAGCTCGCCACGGCGCGTCAATCAGAGAGGGGGCAGAATTTCCCCCGGACTTTCCATCTCTGGGGTGGATTTTCCCCAGGGGCCGATAGTCCGCCCCTTGAGGGGGCGGATTAAATCCTCCCCCTCGAGGATTTTCACCAAGTCAAGCTCGGAGCGACCCACTGTGTGGGGGGGGGGGAGGATTTTCCCCCGGACTTTCCGTCCAGGGGGAGAATAGTCTGCCCCTAGTGAGGGGCGGATAATCTACCCCCAAACTTCTCCAACGGCCAGTTCTGGGCAGGGGTATTTAAACCCTTCATCCGCCTCCTGCCAGAACTCTTGGTTCATTCTAAAAAGACAAGATCAGCTGCTCAAGTTCCATCCAAGAGATCTCCACCTACATCCACCCAAAGTCCCCATTCCTTGGGGAATAGAAGGAGGAGGGCTCGGTCTTCATCAGCAGCAATCAAGCGCTTCATCTCCTCTCCATTCATTTGGAGAAACATTGATCTAGTATTTCTTGCAAATATCTAGATCCTTGTTTTGATTATATTGATAATCCTTGTTGTTGTGACAGCTTGTTTTCATTATGGGATCATCTTCCGCACGGGACTTCCGCTCGTCACGGGTGAATGCGTGGCCTTAAGCCTCGTTCTCACGTTCGGTGCTTTCGACTGCGTCATCGACAACGCCACGTGCTTCGCTGGGAACACCTTCCCCGCCAACGGCTCCATCATGTACTTCGGGGACATCCGCGTCTACATCGCCACCGTCGCCGAGGTCTTCCCTAGTGTGGTCACCTCCATCCTCGACGTGCCTCTCAGCAGCCTCGCCAACGGCCCGACCGCGGCGAGCGGTTGCGTCGAGGTCATGGTGGTAAACACCCGCGAAAACCACCGCCTGCCTCAGGAGCGCCGAACGGGAGGAGAGAGCTCCACGCCCGAGAAAGAGCAAGATCCGCTCACTGCCTCCATCCAGTACCTACATGCTCCGGTCATCGTCGAAGCGGACCTGGCAGCTATCATGACCGCGCTCGAAGCTACGCGCCACAAGCTCCTGGAGGAAGCCACCAAGGTCGCAGCTAAGCACCACCGACTAAACGCCACCATGCATGAATACAGCACTGCCCACGGCTTCGTCAGGAAGATCCAACACCGAGGGCGTGACCTAGCGTCAGAACTGGACCGCGCCGCAGATTCACATGTGAGCATGGCGCAGCCCGTCTACAACACCCCCGCCAAGAACATGAGAGCGGCCGAGGCGGCAGCCGCGGAACTGAAACACCTCGAGGGCGAAGAGCTTCATCCCTAGCAGGATCGCGTCTAGCTCCTCGTCGCCACTACTAACAAGCAATAGGCCGAAGGTACCCCTAGCCAGATGGGTAACTCCTGAGACATCCTTGTTCACAAAGGCGTGGACCAGACGACGCATGGGGGAAGCAAGCATCAGCAGGCGTCCTCCCCAGGAGGAGTTGGGCAAAACAGTCGCCCACGTGGCGAGTCTGGAAATCATGGCCATCACAACCGAGACGCCGCTGCTTCTAGCGTGAGCCGTGCCCCGGCAGCAGGAGTTTCCCAAGGAAAGAAGACACGCGCCCCGGATGAAGGAGTAGATGCAAACAAGGACCCTCCCACGTCGCTTCTGAAGGGCCGACTCGACCCCCGAGAGCCTGCTGATGCGCGCGAGCGCATCGACCTCCTAGTGCAGTCGTGCACGCTGGAGGAGGAAATTCCGGCTAGCCCGAAGTGTTTTGGTCCGCGCATCCAGAACGAGCCATTTCCAAAGGTTTTTTCGCTTCCAAGGGACACGCCAAAATATAACGGTATGGTCAAGCCTGAGGATTGGTTAGTAGATTACACTACCGTAGTGGGAATCTCCAATGGAAATCTCCGCCTGGCCATCCGCTACGTCCCTCGCATGCTCGTCGATTCGACAAGAACATGGCTCAACAGCGTCCCCAACAACAGCATCAACACCTGGCTGGACTTCGAAGAAGCGTTCATTCGCAACTTCACCGGAACATACAAGCGTCCGGGTCGACCTCGCAATCTTTCCCTCTGCGTGCAAGGCAAGGATGAGTCCGACCGCGCCTACCTCACCAGGTTGACCAGCATGCACAACTCGTGTGAAGGGGTGCGCGAGCACCAGACAATAGACTTCTTCACGAATGGTTTCCGAGACGGCACCATGTTGAAGCATAAGCTCAACCGGGCAGACCCGCAAACCATGGCCCAGGTCATGGCCATCGTGGACAAGTACGCCACCGCTGATGCGGCTATGAAGAAGCCAATCATGGTGGACGACCAAGGCCAAATCGACACAGACGAGCAGGCAGAGCGCCGCCAGCCGGGCGACCATCAACCCAGGAGGAACGGACACGACAATCACCATGGCAAGAGGAAAGACGACCAACCGGACAGCCGGTACGGCACCAAGCAAGTAGCTGCTGTGCATGAGGACCTGGCTGCAGGCGGAAGCCGGAGGCAGAGACCATATGATAGGCTGCCTAGGACCAAGTACACCATGGAGTCTATGCTCTATGGGCTGTGCAAGTTCCACAGCGGCGACAGCAAGCCTGTGAACCACACAACACGCCAGTGCAGCTGGACGAAGAAGATGGCTAAAGCCGACGGGCTCCCACCACCACCTCCACCTCCACCGCCAGCCGAAGGCCCACCGGACAACAGGGAGCGGCACAACCGCCGCGAGGACGACGAGGATGGATACCCATGACAAGTGGGCATCTACCACATCTTCCCTGCGGAGACGGAGACAAAGCACGCCAAGAGGAGGCACGAGGCAGAGGTGAACGCAATCGTTCCCCCCATTCCCTAATACCTACATTGGTCGGACCAGGTGATCACCTGGAGCAAGGAAGACCAGCCGGCTGTGCTACCAAGCCCTGGCAGATACGCGTTGGTCCTCGACCCCATCATCATCTCCAAGAAACACTCGTGCCGTTTCTCCCGTGTACTCATCGACGGAGGCAGCAGCATCAACCTCCTGTACCATAGCAGCCTCGAGCGGCTCAGCATCGGCGAGTCCCAGTTGCAGTCCTCAAGCACTTCGTTCCACAGGGAGGTGCCAGGCCCATCGCACTCGCTAATCGGCAACATCCGGTTGGACGTCATCTTCAGCAGCGAGAACAATTTTCTTCGTGAGACGATCTAGTTCGAGGTGGTGAACCTCTCCAGTGCCTACCATGCCATACTAGGGCGCCCAGCCCTCACTAAGTTCATGGGAGTGCCGCACTATGCATACCTCAAAATGAAGCTGCCAGGCCCAAAGGGAGTGATCACATTGACGGCTGCTACACACGTTTGATCGAGTGCGCCACAGACGGCTTGAAGCTAGCCGAAGTGATGATCATCCCTGAGGAGAAGCGCGTCATAATGCAGAACGTGGCGGCTCTACAGAAGGATATGCTGGCTGGAGAGCCTAAGCCAGCTGGAGAATCACAGTTCAAGCCCTCGCAGGGCACAAGGAAGATCCTGCTAAATGAGGAGGACCCAAGCAAGTTCGTCCTGGTCGGAGACGGCCTGGACATCAAATAGGAAAGCGAGCTCATCGACTTCCTCCGTGAGAATAGGGACATTTTTGCATGGTGCCCCAAAGACATGCCAATTGTCCCGAGGGAACTCGCCGAGCACTCTCTTCATGTTCGACCGGATTCGAAGCCGGTCAAACAATCCTTACGCTGCTTCACAGAAGAAAAAAGAAGAACCATCAGTGAGGAGATCACACGGCTGCTCGAAACCGGCTTCATCATGGAAGTTTTCCACCCGGAATGGTTGGCCAACCCGGTGCTGGTGCTGAAGAAGAACAAGACATGGCGCATGTGTGTTGACTACACCAGCCTCAACAAGGCATGCCCCAAGGATCCCTTTGCTCTGCTGCAGATAGATCAAGTCATTGACTGCACGGTTGGATGTGATTTGTTGTCTTTCCTAGACGCTTACTCGGGTTATCACCAGATTAAGCTCAATGTAACTGATCAAATAAAGACATCATTCATAACCCCGTACGGGGCTTACTACTACACCACCATGTCCTTTGGTCTGAAAAACGTAGGAGCAACTTACCAGCACTGCATGAAGAAATGCCTGCAGACACAGATTGGTAAAAACATGTACGCCTATGTCGACGACGTCGTCATCAATACCAAGGATTGGCACACACTACTCGGGGACCTGAAGGAAACATTCGACAATCTCCGCCGCTTCCAGATCAAACTAAAACCGGAGAAGTGTGTCTTTGGCGTCCCAGCCGGCAAGATCCTCGGTTTTCTCCTCTCCGCGAGGAATCGAGGCGAACCTGGAGAAGATCGGAGCCATCGAGCGCATGGAGCTGCCACAAAGCCCGCGCTATGTACAGAAGTTCACCGGCTTCCCTCAGCCGGTTCATCAGCCGGCTGGGTGAGAAGGCCCTCCCCTTGTACCAACTCATGAAGAAGACAAACAAGTTCATCTAGACAGCTCAAAGGTGACGAAGCTTTCTGGGACCTCAAGTGCATGCTCACCTCACCGCCTATTTTGGCGGCACCGGCCGCAAAGGAGCCAATGCTGATGTACATCGCTACCACAAACAGAGTGGTCAGCGTGGTGTTAGTAGTGGAAAGGCCAGAAGAGGGGAAGGCGCAGCCGGTCCAGCGTCCTGTATACTACCTAAGCGAAGTACTGTCGCTCTCCAAACAGAACTACCCCACTAACAGAAGATGGTGTATGGCGTGTACATGGCAGCCAAGAAGCTCAAGCACTATTACCAAGAACACTCCATCCGGGTGGTGGCGTTGGCCCCGCTCGCGGAGATTATCGGCAACAAGGATGCCACCGGACGCGTGGCAAAATGGGCCATAGAGCTCACTGCACACAACATTCAGTACGAGCCAAGGACGCCAATCAAATCCCAGGCACTGGACGACTTCATCGTCGATTGGGCAGAGACGCATACATGCCACCAATCCCTGATTCAACATACTGGAAGCTACACTTCGACGGCTCCAAGATGCGAGGAGGACTCCAAGCCGGAATCATGATAACTGCACCCAAAGGCGATCGACTGGAGCACGTTCTCCAGATCCACTTCAAGGCATCCAACAACATCGTAGAATATGAAGCGCTCATCCACGGGCTCAAGATGGCCAAGCAGATAGGAATTCAGAGGATACTTTGCTTCGGAGGTTCGGAGCTGGTGGTGCAGCAGGTATCCGGCGAGTGGGACGCAAGGGACGCGAACATGGCCCTCTACCGTTTCTTCATTCAGCAGCTGTGCGCTTGCTTCGAAGGGTGCGAGTTCCATCACGTACCTAGAGCCAACAATGAAGCTGCTGACGCCTTGGCCAGGTCGGCTCGACAAGACAGGCCATACCGCCTGGAGTCTCCCTCGAGCACCTGCGCAAGCCCTCCATCACCCCGTCGCCGGAATCCGACTCCATCGTAGTCAACGCAGGCCTAGGAACAGCCAGTGTCGCGCCGCACCCGGCCGTGCCGCACCCGGGGACTGCCTGGTCGCACCCGAGGCTGCCGCGTCGCACCCGGGGACTGCCGCGTCGCACCCAGGGGCTGCCTCACCGCACCCGGGGACTGCCGCACCGCACCCGGGGACTGCTCCACGGCAGCCTGTGGTCGACACCAGCAAGCTCAAATCCGAAAAACCTCCCGACATTCCGGAGCTAGCCATCTGCGAGGAGATCAAGCTCATCATGCAGACGATTTACGACATTCGGGAAACACCCGACTGGGCAAAGCCATTCATGTACTTCTTGGCCAGGGATGAGCTCCCGACGGAGGAAGTGGCAGCATGACAAGTGCAACAAAGAGCAAGCGCATACACCATCATCAACAACGAGCTATACAAGCGCAGCGTCGGGGGCATCTATCAGCGATGTCTAAGCCAAGAGGAAGGAACATAGATCCTAGCGGACATACACCAAGGCGAGTGTGGCCACCACACTTCATCAAGGGCAATAGTAGCAAAGGCTCTTCGCCATGGTTTCTGTTGGCTGACAACGCTGAAGGACGCCCAGGAATTGGTCAAAGCATCTTACGGTTGACAGCGGTTCAGCCAGTTGAAGCACACGCCGTCTACGGCACTTAAGACGATACCAATCACCTGGCCATTCGTAGTCTGGGGGGTAGACATGGTTGGGCCATTCAAAACAGCTCGGTCCGGTATGACGCACCTGCTCGTCGCCGTAGACAATTTCAGCAAATGGATCAAGGCAAAGCCCATCAAGAAGCTGGATGGAGCAACGGTGATCAAGTTCTTCACGGACATCATCATCTGATTTGGCTACCCGCACAACATCATTGGCTTTAGGAGCTTGGCTGGTGGAGGCAACATCGGCGGAATTCTAGGGAGCTGGGACCCAGTGGAACGAAAATGGCTCGGAGGGGTCGTGGAAGTCACGTCCAGATCCACGTAGGTGCCAATCTTCACCCCATAGGACCGGAACGCCGGAAGGCTGTCACAGAGGCCCTCGTAGCTGGTCCCAAGACGGAAACTGCGAGTGAGCATGCCAAGATCAGCCCCCGGATACCAGGAGTTCACCAGGGCTAGAGCCATCTCCACGCCGCTGCGATCCGCCCATTCCTTGTGGATCTCCAGCATGTCGATACCGCGAGACAAGGCAACAGCTAAACTGGTGATGTCATGCAGATCACTCGCCTCCGGCCAGATGTAATGGAAGAGGTCATTAGCAACGACACGAAGACGGTTGCTCTCCTCCGCCAACACCTTAAACAGATCTAGGGTGGTCAGCTCGTGGCCAGCCTCCTCCACCGACAGCTTCTCTAAAGCCATCTCGGTCGACTAATGGTAATGAGCTGCAACCAAAGACATGAGTGAGTGGCAAGACTCGATTCAGACAGCCACGTTACAAAGGAGGCCAGGAGCAGAAAAACTTACTAACAACCATCTCCGAGATGCTCTGGAGGTGCTGGGTCAGCTCCTCTTCCCGGGAGCGAAGAGTCTTGATCGTCTCCTCCCTTTGGGCGGAGATCATTTCAAAATTCTTCAGCACCTCCGCCCAGATGTCAGCTGCCTTCTTGCCCCTCTCCACGCTAACCTCAAGCTGATTCTTGGCCCTGGGCAGTTGGTCGAACTATGCTTGCCGTGTCCTGTTCGGCTCCTCCAACCGAGCAACCTCACCCTTGAGGCGCTCCACCTCCTTCTCCTTGTCCAGGATCATGGCTGTAGGAGGATACCCGATGGTCAACAAAAAGCGGGAAAAGGGAGCCAATCGCCAAGACAGGTCGGAAGAAGCAATCTTATGGCCTAGATCCTGGGTATTCCTCACCAACTCCGAAAATGCTCTCTGCAAAGAGAAACAAGTAAGAGACACAACGACAAACCGGCTGGAAAAACAAAGAACAGAAAAAGAAAATGGGGAGAGACACCTACCTCCATCAAAACAGACAAATTTTTTGCCTCGCCAAGGCCCTTCTCCATTCCCTCAACCAGGTGGCGAACCTGGCTGAGTGCAACGGGCGCCGCGCCCGAGAGCTGGGCGAGGATCGCACCCGGCGTCAGCATAGCTGGAGTTGGCCTCGAGCTGGTAACGACAACCTCGTCATCATTAGCGGCTGCACCCAAAGATACGACCACCACCAACTCCATCCCAGCCGGCTCAGAAGTTCCCGGCTTGCCGTCACCTCCCTGATGACAGGCCTGGTGGAGCTTTCTGGAGCATCGCTCCAGGCCAGGTTCACACCAGCCCTAGGACAAAAGAGGGGGGGCTCGGGGTCCTGTGCAGCCGCGAATAGTTGCCCCAACCGCGAAGACGCGGGCGCCTGGTGCAGCACCCCATGGTTGGGGAACCTTGAGGAGCCCTAGGCAGAAACGGCACGGCAGGCGCAGCCGGCACGGGTGCAGCCGGCGACCTCGCCACCTCCTCAACCGCCGGAGGCAGGGAAGGAGGAACGACGGTGGCACCAGCATCGCCAAGCGACATCGCCGCGCTGCATGGAACAAAAGTGAGAAAAAACCACAGCAGAACCACACAACAAACAAAGAAGATAGGAGAAGGAGAGATGCTGACCCAACGACGGATGGTGCGATGACGACCTGGCGCCCCCGGCGCGTCCTTTTTTGCACAATGGGAGCCGACGTGACAATGGGTGCCACCCTCTTCCGCTTTCTCCATGGCCTTCTCTTGGTCGGCCTCATCGTCGGTGGCATCGACTGCAATAAAACCAAATATCTTACCACAGCTCCATGGGCCAGGACGAAGAAAGGATCCGCAACCGGCAGCTTACCATGAGGATCCGAGGGGTTGTCGTCTGCACAGACGGGAAACCCTTCGGCCTCCGTCTAGGGGTACTTCTTCGGCTTCCTGTCCACCAAAAAGGAAGAGAGCGGGAAGTCACCCATACCATCTTCGGATAGCTGCGCCGTGAACAACCTTTCTCCTCCACGCAAAACTTAGAGATCATGGAGAACCAGTTCCGCAGGTCCTGGTAGGGCACATCCTTCCGCGACGTCCTCGTTGGATCATCGGTGGTCCAGAGATGGCACATCTTGTGTGACCGCTTCTACACCGGAAGCACGTGACACGCCATCCATGATAGTGCGATGTCCTGGGCGGTGAGCCGCTCCGTCTCCACCATCGCCTCCACCCGGGCAACCATCCGATCGAGGCCCGGCGTAGCGCCCATACCCTTCGTTGCCTAGCCCTTCTGCGTTGAGGTCACGTTGACAAAGGGCGGCAGGCAGATCCAATCCACCTCCGTGGCGTTGCTCACATAAAAATATGAGCGCTGCCACAGCTTGACGGTGTTGGGCAGCTCGAACCGCGGCATCTGCGAAGAGGGCCACGGGTAGATGGCGCAGCAGCCCGTCTGCGTCAGCGGACCGTCCTTGGCGGTGTTTTGAGCTTTGAAGTGGAAGAACTTGAGAAAGTTTGCCACCTCGGGCCAAACCCCAAGGAACGATTCGTAGTAGGCTGCATGATGCGACATCTGCACGATGGCGTTCGTGCCAAGGTGGTGGAGTTGGAGGTCGAAGAAGATGATGAGTTGGAGGAGAAAGGGGTTGACGGGGAGGCCAAAGACGCGGGCGAAATGCGCGAGGAAGACGACGCACTCCCCGGGCCGAGGGTCCAGGACCCTCTCCCGCTCCAGCGCAAGCCGATGCTTTACCAGCATCAACGAGGGAAGAAATCTACCCCGCCGATACTTGTAAACAAGGTCATCGGTCACGAAGGACCTGCACCACCCACCTCGCTGCTCTGGCAGCATATCGGCAGAAGAAGCGGCCGTGATGGACGGTGTGTGGTGGCTCCAGTGGCAACAGAGAGGAGGCTCCAGGAGCGAGGCGCTCTAGGAGGCAGGGGAAGGAGAGCCGGAGGAAGAGGAAGTGTAAACCCCGCTCCCCTGCAGATCCCTATTTATCCCCGCGAAGGGTACCGTCGCCCCCTAACCTTCCGTGCGACGCGTGGCAACAAGGCCCCCCGGCACACGACGCTAAAGCTCCAGATCCTCTGCGCCGTCAAAACAAAGCATAAAAGATCCACCTGTTACTAGGAGACGAGGCATGCGCGCTTGCCCCGAGAAACCGCAGTGGCAAGTGGCGTGCGTAGTTGTCAAAAACTGACGCAGCGACGCGGAAGTTGAATTAACGCGACGTGCGCTAGAGCAGCAGTCATGGCTGACGTTATCACATACCTCATCAAACTGACACTTATGTTAGAAATAATGGGCTAAATCATTAGACCCATGTGTGATTTTAGATTTTCCCTAAATCTCAAAGCCCATGTAGGTGGAAGCCCATATGTGATTTGGCCCAAGTTGGTGGCATCTCACATATGTGTGTGGCAAGAGCTGTGGGAGCTAAAGTTTAGTCCCACATGGAAAGTTGAAGGAGAGTTGCACCACCTTATAAGGTGAAGTGTTGCACCACTTTGTAAGTGAGTGACAATAAGAGAGCTACACGCGCGCTCCTCCTCCGACGACGACGCCGCTCGCACGCACGCTCGCCTCGTCTCATCGCGACACGACGCGCGCGCCACGGGTTGCGGGAATCTCGCCGAGCCGCGCTTTATTTTGCTGCTCAGGAAAATATGTGCGGTTAGACAGACGTGTCAACAGTTAGCGGATTCGGGTCGCTCCCGGATCGTGGACTATCTGTAACCGACCCGAATGTGCGCGACATGGGCTTGGTCCACTTCGTGTCCTGTACGGGATTTCTGAGCCGCTCTATATAAACTCCTATGTGGCTTCCACAACATACGACACCAAACCAATCTAGGGTATTTCCATCCTCTCTGCTTGCGCCGCCACCATAGTCTACTCCATCTCGCTTGCTGGCGTGCACCGGCGGTCGGGAGAGCAGGTCTCCGGAACCACTCGTCTTTGCGATCCTGTATGGGAGAGGGCGAATAAGGTTTTTGGAAAGCTCTCCGTGCGACTGCTCAAGTTTGTCATCACGGCTCGTCTTCCCGGTCATCAAGCCGGACCTCGTGCACGTCGTCTTCAACACCGACTTATTGATCGCCATCTCTGCACTTGGCGACTACATAGACAACCGATCAGTACGTACACCGTCAACAGATCTGTTGTTTTACTATGACTGTTAGTGCATATAATCTGCTACTGTTCATGTTGATCAATACATCTAGTATGTTAGAGGTTCACGTGATTGTAGCTGCTGTTGTCATGATTTATATTCTGGAATTAATCGTGGAAATTATGCCTAATAATCCATCAACTTCATCTCTAGCTTCGCCAGTCGGTCCCTGCCTTTGCTGTCTACACCCATTGGCGGCCATCGATTCCACAGCCGGCTAAATCCAGCCGGAAAGCAAAAAAGAAGCTACAGTCGGACGCGGACAACCAACTACATCAAGAAGCAAAAAGAGCACGCAACACCTTACCCACCGGCCAAGTCCATACGTGCTCGGGGACTAATGTCGGGGGGATAACCCCCGGGTGGGGAAAGCCAGTCACAAGTAGGCCGGCTCTAGAAGGAACAGGCCGCCTGGCCTCCAAGAAGGACAACTCCAGCTGGTTGGCTAGTACCGCTCGGCTGGGCTTAAAACATTCCCGGCTGGCCCGTCTAGCTGGTAGCCAGAAGAACCGGTCGGGTGGCCGCTTCCACCCGGCTCACCTCGGATTCGATGGAGAGCACGGAAGGGCTGACGCTCCTTGTGGGGTATGCCTATGGCCCTCCTTCGTCATCGGGCAGGCTGGCGTACCATCACTACTAACGCTACCCAACGAGGATAAAGAAAAGTGGTCGACTGACTGGCAAAAGCAGTCCGGGTGACCGTTAAAGCAAGGGTGACGCCCCAAAGGAAGCCCGGTGACCGCTAAAGGAGAGGGTGATGCTAAAAGAAGGGCGAACTGGGTACTGGTCCACCGGCTGGGCCCTGCAGCCGGCCCTGCCCTGTAAACCTGTATCCAAACAGTAAACCCTACATCCAAATTGTAATCTGCCCCCAGACCAGTATATAAGGGAGGGCAGATCTAGGGTTCTAGGTAAGCAATAACAGAAGGATAGAAGTGCTAGCCTCTAGTTTTCATCTTCCTCTAGCTCTCGATAGTAGCTAAGGAAACATCTCAAGGAGCATTTGTATTGGGCATTCGCCCCCTCATATAGTTCATCTTGCAGGAGTAGGGGTGGTACCTCGCTGAGAGTACCCCGAACCGTGGTACGTGTAACATCCAAAAAATACTAAACTTGTATCATCAAACTCTAATCATCAAATTTAGGGTTAACAAAAACTTTGCTAAATAAAAATATGAAAGCATGCATGGTGTATGCACTTCATTTGGAATTCTTTTCAACCAACTTGTTTGTGTGTTACTTTCCTTGTAAATGGATGCTTAGGTGAAATAAACATCATCTAAACAATTCCCAAACTTTTCTCGAAGACAAATAAATCAAAACAAAGCTAAATGAGTTAATGGTCATTTTGACCAATTTAACTCCCATGCCTACTTTGGCTGTCTCAAACTTTCAGAACCTAACAGAAACTTTTCTGGATCTCTGCACCCCTTGATTGTACTCATAACAAAGTATCAAGGCCCACTTTGTGATCATCCAAAAACATTTAAATGCATAGTTTAAATGACAGTTCAAAATTGAATCTTTATCATATGGGAAGATCCCACTTTTTCAAAAACCACTCAAACAAGCTCAACTTTCAAAACCCAAGCATCTGCAGACTCACCAGCACCAACCTAGCACCCCCACCAAAAATATTTTCAAAATTCAAAACCTGAATTCTTGCGGCCATTTCATCAAACACCTTGCAGATTCAAATCTTCTAAAATCCAAACACTATTGTGAGCAGTGATTGGAGCCTAACTTGTTCCCTCTCTGGTTGGAACTAGGCTTTAGTAGATCATCTAGCTCAAGTACAAACCTCTAGCATCACTATAAGCTTGGAAATGCCATCAATGGTGAGCAGGCCGAGTGCACACTTGTCACCCCCATGTCGACAGAAAGCTAGGAGAAGAACCAAGCCTAGCCAACATGTCTGGGAGCAAGTCAACACCCCACCGCCACTCCATGTCCACCGCTCGAACCCTGCCAGCCGCTAGACCATGCGCAGGAACCATGCCAAGCTCGCCAGCAACCATGTCGAGCATGCGCCAGAGCGCCACGCTCGACCGACACCCACAGACCGCGCGCCGCCCTCGCCGCGTGCATACGTGATCACCACCGTCCCAGTAACCCCGCAGACACGCTCGTTCGCCGCCGCTCGGACCACGCGCGCTGTGCGCCATTAAATCTTCCGTCGGGCACGCGCAGAGCATCGTCGCGTTCCGACCAAACCACACCGCCCCACGTCTCGCCACCGTATCATTGAGCATCGCCAGGGAGCACCGCACCGCCATACGTCGATACCGTCTGCATCACGCCGACGAGCTCACCTTGCGCCCCGTCAGTCCCCTCGCTCCACTATAAATAGAGGCCACCCCCAGACGAATTGAGCACACCATCTCACTCCCCTCTCCTCACTGATCGTGCCACCCCATTCCCGGAGCAAGGCGAGCAGCGCATCGTCGGAATTTCACCGGAGCCTACCGCTACTGGAGAAGAAGGGAGCCAGCGATTAGAGCCGCCCCAGGAGAAGTTGCCCGTACCAGGAGGTTCGCCATCGTCGACTTCGTCGTTCGCCCACCTCGCCGACCCTCGCCTGAACCCCGATGAGCCCCCAACGACCCCCACTGGCCGTGCTAGGTTTCTGTCTCGCCGGCGTTGCCCAACGTAGACGATGACTCCCAGCCGTTGGATGAGAACCAGATCGAACGCACCACATCGCCCGATACCGCTTCGCACCCCCTCGTCTCACTGACGCATGGGGACAGCCACTTAACCAGCCCGCGTAAGCGCTGTGCTTAGCAGGCCGGCCCGAGTCGCTTCGCCAAGATCCCAATCATTTGAAATTAACCTTTTCCATTTTATTTCAAACACACTTCTGCACCTAGATTCAAAAATAAACCCAGATCGATTCGGTGAACCAAACTGAATGAAACCAATTTTGTTAGAAAGGTCTGGGAATGCTGAATCCAAGCCCGTTGGATTCAAGTCATTTGGATCTGTAGATCATCCTTGGTAAAAATAACAAGGCAGAAGCTTTTCTGCATTCAAACATTTTTCAAATTAAAACCATAATATCTTTTGAGTTGATTCCAACTCTCAAAAAACACATTTAACCATACCTTTCAGAATATATAAAAATATATAGGTTTACTTGCAGAAATAATGTTCAAGTAATAAAAGAATGCTACATAGGCATTTCTAGCCACTTGAATTAATTAAAATAAAAGAGGAACACCTTATTAAATTGTGACACCACTTTAAATCACATTCCCATGGACTAAAATATGTGGTGATGACATGTGTCAACATGATCCCATGTTTGGTTTGGAGAATATTAAATCTTAAGTAGTTTTTCAATGAGTAGAAATTACTTTTCTAAAAATAAAAGGAATTAAACCAAGCTTTAATCTTGTAATGTTAGTGATGATACTAGATCATCTATAGGACCCTTTTGTATTATGATTGCAAGTAGTTAAGTATTCTTTGGTGATTGTGTACATCGTATTTATTTATAGACGCTAGTACCGACCAAGGATACGAGGAGGAAGGAGGATTCTACAAAGAAGAAGCCGAGGAGAACTTCAATCACTGCTCTTCACAAAGCAAGCTAACACTTGCAAGATACTCTACTTTAGCAAGCTTTACTAACCAAGTGGACCAATGCAAGCTAACACTTGCAAGATACTCTACTTTAGCAAGCTTTACTAACCAAGTGGACCAATGCAAGCTAACACTTGCAATTATGAAAGTTAGATAACCTAGGCAATGCACTAAGCATGCTTGGTTAGACATATTTGATGATACCCAATCCTAGTTTTACTTGCAAGCTTTCAACTTTATTTCTTTATCAAAGCTATAAATTAGAGTTGACTTAAGTGACTTGTAGATTCTAGAAAGATATATTGAAGGTTGCATAAAGAGCATAAAATTTGGCCTAAGCTAGAAAATCTTGATGTCATCCTAAGGCATGAGACTGAACTTAGTTGAAACTCCACTAGTTTACCACCCCTCATTATTACTTACCCCCACTTGTAGATGCTAGTGCTAAGCATAAAACTTGATCAACATTAGATGGGAATATCTGGTGAAAATGGTTATGAAAACCTTAGAATGATGAGTCATTCTACTGAGATGTTTTGACATGTGTTTCCGAACACCAGATGATTTTGGTGATGAAAATGTTGAGGCATGAGCCTTAGCCCTTTATAAAACTGATGGTTGTCTGGATGCGATACCATTCCAATTTTATCGTCCAACCACAATACCCGAAGATAGGGTAGGGCTTGACTGGAAACTTATATACCTTAGTATTAGTTCCCTCACGGCCAAGGTCTGAGCTGAGGCTACCTTGTGAAGATTGTCCACCTGTGCACAGTTGGTCATGGTTGGGAGGCCAAACTCACAGGAGAGGTGCTTATACTAGGGCATGTAATTGAAAGGTTAGGATTGATTATCCGCATACTGAGTATGGTGAATTCAGGATTTGTTCCTGACGGATGTATCGAATGTTGTGGTGAAAGTGTACAATCTCTGCAGAGTGTCAAACTATTGAATAGCGCGTCATGATTATGGACAGTTGGAGTGGCCATACTGTTCCCCCGTCAGATGTTTTCAAAAGACTTGTGAAATGAATTGAGACTTTGACTTGACCACAACAGGGTTGTGATATGAAATACATGTTCCTACTTAGAACTTATAAAATTGTGACTAGCTTCTCTTGCTTCTCAGCTTAGTAAAGATAAATCTGGCTTTTGCAAAACAACCCTAGAGCCTAGTGTCCTATTATCAAAAACCCATTTCACTTGTTAGTATTAGTTTGCGAGTACTTAAAGAGTACTCATGGCTTTGTCCCTAGCTATTCCCGTGGCCAGACTATGAAGAGGAGTACCTGGAGGATGGACCCTAGGAAGGTTACGACAACTAGGATCATCTCCCATCGTCAGCATTGCCTGTGACCCCGAAGATGGAGCTTCGCCTACGGTACCGTTATTATTACGTATTCCGCTACTTGAAGTTGTATTAAGAACTGGATCATGAGATCCCTATTTGTGTAAGAACTTATGTACGGTTTGTAATGGATGATGTACTATGGTATCCAATTCTGTTATGTCTCGCAAAAATGGTAATCCTGGGATTGCGATGTATGGCATAACAGGCATCTAGGATTAAAAATCCAGGTGTTGACAAGTTGGTATCAGAGCCAGGTTGACCACAAGAGACCCTAGTTAGACTGGACGTTTGAATCAACAACTTAGTTTCAAAAACCAAAGAAAACAAA
Organism: Avena insularis; assembly: GCA_023614405.1. Lineage (NCBI taxonomy): Eukaryota > Viridiplantae > Streptophyta > Magnoliopsida > Poales > Poaceae > Avena > Avena insularis. The sequence continues at coordinate 362,447,772 of CM042697.1, forward strand.
TATTTACAAAAACTTATTCTCATTCTTATCCCTTTGATTCTTTCATGAAAATTCATGTTCCTCAAAAACTCTTGCAAAATACATAAAATTTTGACACACTTGATCACTCTACTAACTTACTCATCCTATATTCTTATAGATGGACGTGAAGTACAGCAAGTTTTATCAGTTGGGGAATGGAGGAGACCTTATCTTTTAGAGGGATTTGGACCAGCTTTCAGAACTTCTGGAGCGTCCGCACCCTGAGTTCTTCGGAGCTCAGCTCAATGATCAAGGAGGAGAAGATCTGCAGTGGCTAATTGTTGCAAGTCTTCGAGGAAAGATTGAACCTCCCACTGCTGAGGGAATTCAGTTTACCTTAAGAGAGAAAAACTGGCTCGATGGACTTGCCAGGGCCATGCAGGAAGCTCTTGCCTGTCTGTGTGGGCAAAGTATCAACCAGATCAAGGGTACTCGCTTTGAGTTTTTCCCAAGGCGTGATGCTAATGGAAAACCCCTGGAAGCCCCATATCACCCTGAGCTGAAGACCCAATTGGACCACCTCAGCTTCATGATGTACGATCGTCAGCAGGAGTTGGATAACTACCGTGACTACTCCAACCACAAGTCTGCCATCATCAAGATGAAGGACCAAACCATCGCCATGCTAGCAAAGGATCGCAAGTCTCGCTGCCGTCAGATCGACAAGAAGGAGCGCATTATTGCCCGTCTTCGCCACCGTATCTCATCTTTGGAGGAAACCATCCACGAGAGAGACATGCAGTTGGAGGAAAGGGAGAATGCTGGAGAGGTTCTTCGTGGAGACCCCTACTCCTATCTCAGCGATGACGATGATTTTCTGGAGGATCAGGCTATGGACTTCTTCACCGATGAGGATGATTTCGCCTTCATCGATAATGATGAGGATGATAAAGCCACGGATTCCAAGGAGTAGTACCACTTAAGCACTAGCGTAGTGAGTAGTATTCGGTCCCACTGTATCGTAGTTTTTAGAATGGTTCTTAAAACCATCTGTTTTTCTTTGTTGTGGTGTGTGTTGTATCGTGTGCTATGAATGAATGAATGAAAAAAGCAAGTTGCTAGAAAAATCTGAGTCAAACTTTAAAAACTTTTCAAAGACCCAAAACCTTAGAAATTTCCCTCTTTTCTCATGATCTATCTCAATCTTCGGATGCCACGTGGAGGAAGTAGTTCATCCTCGGACCCGATGTTGCAGATCCTGCAAATGTTGACCTCTGACCGCGAAGCTGAAAGAGCGGAACGTCAAGCCAACCTAGCCACGCTGCAACAGCTAGCCCCAGCAACCAAGGCCACGGAAATCATGACAACCATGGATCTAAGCTCAAGAATTTCTAGAATACCAACCCACATGTTTTCACTAAGTCAGAAGAACCCCTAGACGCCGATGATTGGCTGCAAACCATGGAAAATAACCTAGAAGTCGCTAGAGTGGAAGCCAACGAGAAAGTTTTGTTCGCCACCCACTATCTAGCCGGAGATGCCAGGGCATGGTGGAACAGTGTTCGCGCAATGACCGGAGGCCAGATGATGACCTGGGAGGAATTCAAGGTCAAGTTTAGCAGAACCCATGTTCCCCCGGGTTTGATCAAGAGAATGAGAGACGAGTTTAGAGAACTGAAGCAAGAAATAATGACCGTAGTGGAATACCGTGAAAAATTCTTGTCATTAGCTAGGTATGCCCCGGATGAGATCGACACCGAAGCCAAGAAGAAAGAAAGATTCCTAAATGGTCTGCATGATGAGATGCAGACGGTATTAGTCAATATCCCCTTTGCTGATATTGAAGCCCTTGTCGACTCAGCTATCCAGATGGAAGGAAAGATCAATCAAGCCAATGAGAACCGCAAGCGTCGCATGATGCATCAACCAGGAACACATCAGACCCCAAAGTATCGCCCTAACCCATCTCCCAGAATTGCCCCAAGAAGCAACAGACCCCTGATGAACCGTCCGACCTATCCCAACCGTGGAAACCCTAGGCCCGGAGGAAATCACAACAACCCCGGCAACTCTAGCAATTTCAACCGTGCCCGACCCAAGTTCAACAGCAACAATGCTACCGCCAACACCAACACTGCCCTGAGAACTGGAAGCAATGATGTGCCTGTAGCAGCAAAGGACAAGTCACAAGTGACTTGTTATGACTGTGGAAATAAAGGCCACTATTCCAACGAGTGCCCCAACAAGAAGAATGCCGCAGCACCCAAAGTGAATGCCCCAGCTCAGCAACAGCGTTGTGTTCAGCCAGGAAGGAGATTTGCCCCAGGGAATTCGCTCAACCGCAACAGTCGTCTTTTCCTCATGCATGCTGAAGAAGCTCAGGAAGCGCCAGACGTCGTGCTAGGTATGTTTTCTGTTAATTCAGTACTTGCACGAGTGTTGTTTGATTCTGGTGCATCGCACTCATTTGTCACCGAAGAATTTGCATGCACTAGTAAAATTCAACCAACCAAACTGAAGCATGTTATGATTGTTCAAATTCCCGGATCAACCACCAAGGCTAGGAAAATTTGCAAAGTCGTCCCTATCCGAATCCATGGCATAGATTTTTATGCAAATCTGATAGTACTCGGAACTAAAGGTTTGGAAGTAGTACTAGGAATGGATTGGATGTCCAAACATAAAGGATTGATTGACTATGCCAAGAAAGCCATAACCATGACCAGTACAGGCGGAATATCAGTCGAGCATATATCTGAAACCTTACCTCGCCAATTCAAATGCAACAAGAGTATAGCCCAACCTACCATTGACCAATTCCGGATAGTCTGTGAATACCCCGATGTATTTCCAGATGTTTTGCCCGGTATGCCCCCATATCGAGATATCGAGTTTATCGTTGAACTAATCCCCGGAACTGGACCCATAGCCCAGAGACCATATAGTATGAACCCGTCAGAACTAGCAGAACTGCAGAAGCAATTGGATTCCATGTTGGAAATTGGATTGATGCAACCAAGTGCGTCACCTTGGAGGTCACCTACCTTGTTTGTGGACAAGAAGGATGGAGGTAACCGTTTTTGTACGGATTATCGGAAGTTGAATGATGTCACTATCAAGAACAAATACCCCTTGACCAAGATACAAGATTTGTTTGATCAGTTGACCGGTGCCAAATTGTTTTCTAAGATAGATCTTAGAACTGGCTATCATCAACTCAAGATTTGCGCAGAGGATATCCCAAAGACTGCCTTTACCACCAGATATGGATTGTACGAGTATACAGTCATGTCTTTTGGATTAACCAATGCCCCCGCTTATTTCATGAATCTCATGAATAAGATTTTTATGGACTTCCTGGATAAGTTTGTCATTGTTTTCATCGATGACATTCTGATTTATTCCAAATCGGAAGAAGAACATGAGCTACACCTAAGGACCATTCTTGGAACCCTTAGAGAGCAGCAGCTGTATGCAAAGTTTAGCAAATGTGAATTCTGGTTACAGGAGGTAGGATTCCTCGGTCACATTGTATCAGCCGGAGGAATTGCCGTTGACCCTGCCAAAGTGAAAGATGTATAGGATTGGCAAGCCCCAACCACTCAAACCCAAGTTCGTGCATTTCTCGGATTGGCGGGATATTACCGCAAATTCGTAGAAGGATTCTCGAGTATCGCCAAACCCATGACCCAATTGCTGAAGAAGGACAAGTTTGAATGGACCGACAAATGTGAAGCGAGTTTTCCAGAACTCAAGAGGAGATTGATTTCAGCCCCAATCTTGATCATTCCCGATATCACGAAGCCCTTCGATGTATATTGTGATGCATCCAAGATCGGTCTCGGATGTGTGCTAATGCAAGAAGGCAAAGTTATATCTTATCTATCTCGACAACTGAAGCAACATGAGCAAAATTACCCAACCCATGACCTCGAACTCGCGGCCGTAGTTCTATCCCTGAAGACGTGGAGGCATTACCTGATGGGAAACCGTTGTGAGATCTATACAGATCACAAGAGTCTGAAGTATATATTCACTTAGAAGGAGCTGAATATGAGACAGAGAAGGTGGATTGAGCTAATCAAGGATTATGACCTGGACATTCACTATCACCCTGGTAAAGCCAATGTGGTAGCCGATGCCCTTAGCAGATTGCCGTGCCGCTTGAACTCCATGATTTTGGAGGAGCAACCAAGTTTGCACAAAGAGATGGAAGATTTTCGAATGGAATTAGTGAGTGAAGGATTTTTGGCTAGCATAGAACTCCAGCTCACTTTGATCAGTCAGATTAAAGAGGCGCAGAAGGGAAATGCTAGTATTGACGGAATCAAGCGTCGTATCGGTACAGGCAAAGTACCCGGATTCACCGAAGACGAAGAAGGAGTTCTGTGGTACAAAGGACGCCTTTGTGTACCAGCAGATTCTAAGTTGAAAGAAGTGATTCTGAAGGAGGCTCATGATACTCTTTATTCTATCCATCCCGGAGGAACTAAGATGTATCAAGATTTAAAAGAGCAATTTTGGTGGCATAAGATGAAGAGAGAAATCGGAAGCTATATCGCCAAGTGTGATATATGTCAGCGAGTCAAGGACAGACATCAAAGACCCGCTGGATTGTTGCAACCCTTGCAGATTCCGGAATGGAAATGGGATTCCGTTGGAACGGACTTTATCATTGGACTGCCTACTTCTAGTAGGGGAAATGACGCTATTTGGGTCATAGTGGACAAATTGTCCAAAGTCGCCCATTTCTTGCCCGTCAAGACCACATATCAGAGTTCGAAGCTAGCAGAGTTGTACATCGCTAGAATAGTTAGTTTGCATGGAGTCCCCAAGAACATCGTATCGGATCGAGGAACTCAGTTTACCTCGAGATTCTGGAAGAAAGTCCAAGAAGGTTTAGGAACCCGCCTAGACTTCAGCACCGCATATCACCCTCAGACCAACGGACAAACGGAGCGAGTAAACCAAATACTCGAAGATATGCTGATAGCATGTGTGTTAGAATATGGATCCAAGTGGGAAGACTGCCTGCCGTTTGCAGAATTTTCATACAATAACAGTTATCAAGCCATTCTACAAATGGCCCCATTTGAATTCATGTACGGAAGAAAGGGTCGCACCCCTTTGAACTGGTCGGAAGTAGGAGAGAGTCAGATTTTCGGACCCGACATCCTACGAGAAGCAGAAGAGAAGGTTCACAAGATTCGTGAGCACCTCAAGACCGCCTATCCCGCATGTAAGAGTTATGCCGACAAGAGACGTAGAGACCTCGCCTTCAACATAGGAGATTTTGTTTATCTGAAGGTGTCGCCATTGAAGGGAATGCAGCGTTTCCAACTCAAAGGAAAGTTAGCTCCCAGATATATTGGACCCTTCAAGATCTTGAACCATCGAGGAGAAGTGTCGTATCAATTAGAACTACCCGAAGAGATGTCAGCTGTGCACAATGTGTTCCATATCTCATTACTTCGCAAGTGTCTCGAAGTCCCCGAGAAGACCAAAGTGTTCAAAAATATCGATCATCGGACCATAGAGATCAACGATGACCTGACCTATCCCGAAGTACCCATCCGTATTTTGGAAGAAGCTATCAGAACTACCCGAACCCGAAGCATCAAGTTTCTCAAGATTCAGTGGAGCAACCACGTAAGAGGAAGCTACTGGCGCAATAAGATCACATCAGGACAGAGTTTCCCGATCTCTTCAAATCCTAGGTAATCTTTTTCGTCCTTTTTAAAATCTCGGGATGAGATTTTTTTTAAGGGGGAAGGTTTGTAACATCACAAAAATACTAAACTTGGATCATCAAACTCTAATCATCAAATTTAGGGTTAACAAAAACTTTGCTAAATAAAAATATGAAAGCATGCAAGGTGTATGCACTTCATTTGGAATTCTTTTGAACCAACTTGTTTGTGTGTTCCTTTGCTTGTAAATGGATGCTTAGGTGAAATAAACATCATCTAAACAATTCCCAAACTTTTCTCAAAGACAAATAAATCAAAACAAAGCTAAATGAGTGAATGGTCATTTTGACCAATTTAACTCCCATGCCTACTTTGGCTGTCTCAAACTTTCAGAACCTAATGTAAAACTTTTCTGGATCTTTGCACCCCTTGATTGTACTCATAACAAAGTATCAAGGCCCACTTTGTGATCATCCAAAAACATTTAAATGCATAGTTTAAATGACAGTTCAAAATTGAATCTTTATCATATGGGAAGATCCCACTTTTTCAAAAACCACTCAAACAAGCTCAACTTTCAAAACCCAAGCATCTGCAGACTCACCAGCACCAACCTAGCACACCCACCAAAAATCTTTGCAAAATTCAAAACTTGAATTCTTGCGGCCATTTCATCAAACACCTTGCCGATTCAAATCTTCTAAAATCCAAACACTATTGTGAGCAGTGATTGGAGCCTAACTTGTTCCCTCTCTGGTTGCAACTAGGCTTTAGTAGATCATCTAGCTCAAGTGGAAACCTCTAGCATCACTGTAATCTTGGCAATGCCATCAATGGTGAGCAGGCCCAGTGCACACTTGTCACCCCCATGTCGACAGCAAGCTAGGAGAAGAACCAAGCCTAGCCAACATGTCTGGGAGCAAGCCAACACCCCACCGCCACTCCCTGTCCACCGCTTGAACCCTGGCAGCCACTGGACCACGCGCACGAACCATGCCAGATCGCCAGCAACCATGCCGAGCATGCACCAGAGCGCCACGCTCGACCGACGCCCACAGACCGCGCGCCGCCATCGCCGCGTGCATACCTGATCACCATCGTCCCAGTAACCCCGCAGACATGCTCGTTCGCCGCCGCGTGGACCACGCGTGCTGTGCGCCATTAAATCTTTCGTCGGGCACGCGCAGAGCATCGTCATGTTCCGACCACACTGCCCCACGTCTCACCACCGTGTCGTTGAGCATCGCCAAGGGAGCACCGCACCGCCCCCTACCGTCGCCCACGCCGATAGCCGTCTGTATCGTCGACCACGACGATCTCACCTTGCGCCCCATCGGTCCCCTCGCTCCACTATAAATAGAGGCTACCCCCAGCCGAATTGAGCACACCATCTCACTCCACTCTCCTCACTGATCGTGCCACCCTGTTCCCGGAGCAAGGCGAGCAGCGCATCACCGGAATTTCACCGGAGCCCGCCGCTACTTGAGAAGAAGGGAGCCAGCGATTGGAGCCGCCCTAGGAGAAGCTGTCGGTACCAGGAGGTTCGCCGTCGTCGACTTCGTCGTTTGCCCGCCTCGCCGACCCTCGCCTGAACCCCGGTGAGCCCCCAACGACCCCCACAGGCCGTGCTAGGTTTCTGTCTCGCCGGCGTTGCCCAACATCGACGATGACTCTCAGCCGTTGGATTAGAACCAGATCGAACGCACCACATCGCCCCATACTGCTTTGCACCCCCTCGTCTCACTGACGTGTGGGGACAGCCACTTAACCAGCCCGCGTAAGCGCTGTGCTTAGCAGGCCGGCCCAGTATCGCTTCCTACGCAGCCCAATCATTTGAAATTATCCTTTTCCATTTTATTTCAAACACACTTCTGCACCTAGATTCAAAAATAAACCCAGATCGATTCGGTGAACCAAATTGAATGAAACCAATTTTGTTAGAAAGGTCTGGGAATGCTGAATCCAAGCCCGTTGGATTCAAGTCATTTGGATCTGTAGATCATCCTTGGTAAAAATAACAAGGCAGAAGCTTTTCTGCATTCAAACATTTTTCAAATTAAAACCATAATATCTTTTGAGTTGATTCCAACTCTCAACAAACACATTTAACCATACCTTTCAGAATATATAAAAATATATAGGTTTACTTGCAGAAATAATGTTCAAGTAATAAAAGAATGCTACATAGGCATTTCTAGCCACTTGAATTAATTAAAATAAAAGAGGAACACATTATTAAATTGTGACACCACTTTAAATCACATTCCCATGGACTAAAATATGTGGTGATGACATGTGTCAACATGATCCCATGTTTGGTTTGGAGAATATTAAATCTTAAGTAGTTTTTGAATGAGTAGAAATTACTTTTCTAAAAATAAAAGGAATTAAACCAAGCTTTAATCTTGTAATGTTAGTGATGATACTAGATCATCTATAGGACCCTTTTGTATTATGATTGCAAGTAGTTAAGTATTCTTTGGTGATTGTGTACATCGTATTTATTTATAGACGCTAGTACCGACCAAGGATACGAGGAGGAAGGAGGATTCTACAAAGAAGAAGCCGAGGAGAACTTCAATCACTGCTCTACACAAGGCAAGCTAACACTTGCAAGATACTCTACTTTAGCAAGCTTTACTAACCAAGTGGACCAATGCGAGCTAACACTTGCAAGATACTCTACTTTAGCAAGCTTTACTAACCAAGTGGACCAATGCAAGCTAACACTTGCAATTATGAAAGTTAGATAACCTAGGCAATGCACTAAGCATGCTTGGTTAGACATATTTGATGATACCCAATCCTAGTTTTACTTGCAAGCTTTCTACTTTATTTCTTTATCAAAACTATAACTTAGAGTTGACTTAAGTGACTTGTAGATTCTAGAAAGATATATTGAAGGTTGCATAAAGAGCATAAAATTTGGCCTAAGCTAGAAAATCTTGATGTCATCCTAAGGCATGAGATTGAACTTAGTTGAAACTCCACTAGTTTACCACCCCTCATTAGTACTTACCCCCACTTGTAGATGCTAGTGCTAAGCATAAAACTTGATCAACATTAGATGGGAATACCTGGTGAAAATGGTTATGAAAACCTTAGAATGATGAGTCATTCTACTGAGATGTTTTGACATGTGTTTCCGAACACCAGATGATTTTGGTGATAAAAATGTTGAGGCATGAGCCTTAGCCCTTTATAAAACTGATGGTTATCTGGATGCGATGCCATTCCAATTTTATAGTACAACCACAATACCCGAAGATTGGGTAGGGCTTGACTGGAAACTTATATACCTTAGTATTAGTTCCCTCACGGCCAAGGTCTGAGCTAAGGTTACCTTGTGAAGATTTTCCACCTGTGTAGTACCCAAGATGACAGTTGGTCATGGTTGGGAGGCCAAACTCATAGGAGATATGCTTATACTAGGGCGTGTAATTGAAAGGTTAGGATTGATTATCCGCATACTAAGTATGGTGAATTCAGGATTTGTTCCTGGCGGATGTATCGAATGTTGTGATGAAAGTGTAGAATCTCTGTAGAGTGTCAAACTATTCGAATAGCCGCGTCCGTGGTTATGGACAGTTGGAGTGGCCATACTATTCCCCCGTCAGATGTTTTCAAAAGACTTGTGAAATGAATTGAGACTTTGACTTGACCACAACAGGGTTGTGGTATGAAATGCAAGTTCCTACTTAGAAGTTATAAAATTGTGACTAGCTTCTCTTGCTTCTCAGCTTAGTAGAGATAAATCTGGCTTTTGGAAAACAACCCTAGAGCCTAGTGTCCTATTATCAAAAACCCCTTTCACTTCTTAGTATTAGTTTGCAAGTACTTAAAGAGTACTCATGGCTTTGTCCCTGGCTATTCCCGTGGCCATACTATGAAGAGGAGTACCTGGAGGATGGACCCCAGGAAGGTTACGACAACTAGGATCATCTCCCATCGTCAGCATTGCCTGTGACCCCGAAGATGGAGCTTCGCCTACGCTACCGTTATTATTACGTATTCCACTGCTTGAAGTTGTATTAAGAACTGGATCATGAGATCCCTATTTGTGTAAGAACTTATGTACGGTTTGTAATGGATGATGTACTGTGGTATCCAATTCTGTTATGTCTCGCAAAAATGGTAATCCTGGGATTGCGATGTATGGCATAACAGGCATCTGGGATTAAAAATTCGGGTGTTGACAGTACGTCACTATGTTTGCAGTTTACCATGCCCAACCCGTCGCGTGAGCCACCGATTGCATCCGAGTGTCCCTCTTTAGCCATCCCCGATGGCACTGCCGTGTTCCACACCACGACAACATGATTAAACCCTAGTATAGATATGTTATCCTAGATGAATTATGACAAGTCACAATGATACAATGAAGTTGGAGTATGAGTTACTAAGGTAACTAAATATAAGATAGTATGATTAAGCTGATGCTAGAGCAACATAGAGTTATTGAAGTAGTAATATTCCTCTTAAAGAATAGTAAACATTTGAGGAAAGTAGAATTTGATATATAAAACTTTTAGAGTAATATTAGTGATGGATGATAAAGGAAATGTATGAATGGAGTTAACAGTAACCACTTGTTAGATTGAAGGTTATCATTAGCAGTTTGATATAACCAAGTATAAATATGAGAAGATTATGAAAATCTTAACTGACAAGCTTCTGAGATTTCTAAGTGAGATTACAAGTAATTGTGAAGTAAGAGAGTAAACATTCAAATGGAATTGGATTCATTAAAGGTATTCTCGAGATGAGACTTATCTCTATGAGGAAACAATATAGAGCTTTAGTGTCAAGCTCATTGGATTTACAAATGGATTTAGAAGGAGGAAGTATTGGTAAGAATATTCCTGTGAAGTAAAGCTCATCATGTTAACACATGATGATGGATTTGAAGAAGTAGAATTTCTAGGAAAGGAATTCCCTAATTAGAAGGAAAGAATTATGTAGTAAGGAAGATAGGAATTCCCGAGAAGCTATTAACCAAAACTATATCACTCCATATCAAACTCATTATCTATATCACTTTTCCAAAAACTAAACAACTGCTACTAGGTAAATGAATTACCTTTATCATATAAGTAATGTTCATTAGTAACCATTACATGTTAATTTATCACTAGGAGCCACCCACACTAATAAGGAAGAAACTATTTAGGATAATAGGTAATCCTTGGTTGCTTGAGTAGACCAAGTAGAATTGCTCCTACTAAATCTCATTGTAGAAAGTTACATAGATAAAACCAATACTTATGGAATATTAAAGATAGAAAGTCTTGGTAATATTCTACCATAGTTCTATAGCAAAATCACTTATGCAAATAATTGCCACTTCCAAACATCTAAATAATATGTACCACATAAATGGCAAGTGCTATAAACCATTATACCCTAATATTATATCCATATATTAACCATACTTAAGCAAATAGTGAATAACTAGTTCAAGAAATTATCTATGCATATCAATCACCCACTTAAATCTGTACCTATACAATTATTATGGTGAAAACAAATCACCTTTATAAGATTTTGATATAATAAATAAATCCCCTAATTCTTATTTATTCTACTTAATAAATAACTTCTAATATAATTATGAGTATTGAAAAATACCAACATGATTAGAGCAATCAATTAGTATAATTATCTTTGGAATATTTGAAATATTGTACATAATTTATGGTATTTAAATCATTAAGGAAATTTTACTAAAACAGGAAACAGAAAAGAATAAAGAAAAAGAAGAGGACTCAGTCTAGAAACTGGCCTGAGGCCCATTTCCCTCTCCACCTATCTGTTGCTCGCCTGTAGTAGTAGCAGCTCTCTCGCGCACTTCGCTATGGTCCAACGGCAGCCCATGAAGCGGCTCATAAATGACTGACAGATGGGACCAGAGGAGGGATCGCAAGTTGAGAATAAGGGTTTTCCAGGGGGTTTTCCACAAAATGCTCGTTGTCATCTTAAATGCGTGCGTGGCCACAAGCTATTTGGAGGATCCGCCGTCACCCGATGTCGTTGGTCAAGAAGGCTACCGTGATGCCCGCCGCCGACACCTGGGGTGTTGTAGATATGCCCTAGAGGCAATAATAAAAGTGGTTATTATTATATCTTTGTGTTTATGATACATGTTTACATTCATGCTATAATAGTATTAATCGGAAACATTAATACTTGTGTGATTTGTAAACTAAATTAGAGTCCCTGGTAAAGCCTCTTTGTAATACTACCTTGTTGGTTAATAGATGATCGTAGTTTCCTGATCATGAACATTGAGATGTTATTAACAACAAGATCATATCATTAGGAGAATGGTATGATGGACATACTCCTATAGATAAGCGTAGCATAAAGATCAAGTCATTTCAATAGTTCGTTTGCTATAAACTTTCTGATACATAGTAACCTAATTCCGTCGACCATGAGATCATGCTAATCACCATCACCGGAAGGATGCTTTGATGACATCAAACACCACACCGTAACTGGGTGGCTATAAAGGTTACATTGAGTGTTCGGAAAGTATGTGTTGAGGCACATGGATCAAGAGTGGGATTTGTCCATCCATATGACAGATAGATATACTCTGGGCCATCTCAGTGGAATGTCATCCAATTAGCTTGCAAGCATGTGACTGGATCACAAGGGATCACATATCACGGGAACGAGAAAAGAGTACTTATCGGTAACGAGGTTGAACTAGGTATGCAGAGATACTGACGATCAAACCTCGGATAAGTAAACTATCATGAGACAAAGGGAAATTGGTATCGTATGTAAGTGGTTCATTTGATCACAAAGTAATCGTAGAAATATGTGGGAAACAATATGAATTTCCAGATTCCTCTATTGGTTATTGATCGGAGAAGTGTCTCGGTCATGTCCGCATAATTGACGAACCGTAGGGAGACACACTTAAGGATTCGATGTTGTTTAGTAGATATGGAATGTAAGTAGGGAGACCGAATATTGTTCGGAGTCTCGGATGGGATCTGGGATATCACGAGGAGATCAGGAATAGTGCGGATAATAAGATTCATATAAGGAAAGTCCAATTCCAAAGTTCGGGAATGATTTTGATGTTTTCATCGGAGAGGTTCTAGAAGGGTCTAGAAGGTTCACCGGACCGAAAGGGGAATGGTTCATGAATGTGTCATGGTTAAGTGGAATGATTGGATCATGTCCTAGGTCAATTGGTTGGGCATTTGCAAGAGAGGAATTAAGCTCCAAATTGCAAGTCAAAAGGGAGGTTTGAAAAGCCAAACTGGAACAATGGTTTCCTAGTGGAAGAAGGAAAGTGTCCTTCTTTCCCTCCAACACAAAGAGGGAGTTGTGGAAGGATTCAAACTCCCCTCTCCCAAGCTGCCCTCCCTCTCATAAATAGAGGGGAGGCGATGCCACAAGAGAACGCAACAAGCCCTCCCCACCAAGTCGCACCGCCGCCGCCCTAGCCGCCGCCGAATCCACCTCCTCCTCTCCGGCCATCTAAATCTAGATCACCAGAAACCCTAGATACACCATAACATGCTTCGGCTTAGGCGTAATCGCGAGGGGAGAACTACAACCTCCAGAATCGTGCTGCCGGGATCGTGATGAGAGAACTACAATCTCCCCTGCCTGCTGGAACAAGGGAGAGGAAGGTCTTCATCGAGTATCGTACGTGTGACCGACTGCGGAAGCGCTGCCGAAACGCAGCGCCGCAAGGATCGTCTACGCGATCTTGAGATCGGTAAGTGTACGACTACATCACCCACGAGAATCTGCTCACATTAACCGCTTTGGAATCTTCGAGGGTGAGTACTCTAATCGACTCGTTGCTACAATCTAGTAGATAGATCTTGGCTTGTTTGTGTGCATGCGGTAGAATTTTTTTGTTTTCCATGCTACGAACCCTACAGTGGTATCAGAGCCGTGTCTATATGTAGATTTGTTGCACGAGTATAACACAATGGTCATTGTGGGCAGAGGTGCTTTTATATATCAATTTCTTTTTGTGTACTTTGCATCTTGCAGTATGATGGGATGAAGAAGCCCGGGCTAACCTTACATGACATCATTCATGAGAGTGGCTCCACGCTTGACATGCAACTTGTATTGCATAAGTGGCTTTGCGGGTGCCTGTCTCTCCCATCATAGTATAGATTCAATTTACAATAGTCACTTGATAGTTCAAGCATCAACATTGTGGTTCTTATTCGTAAGTTAGAACGACACTTATTGAAAGCCCCAAACCACGGAAAACATGCAAAGAAAATTAGAGGCATCTAACTTTGTTTTGCAGTGGTGTGTTGTGATGTGATGTGGCCATAATTGTGATTATATATGATGTATGAAATGTTCCTTATTGTAAGATGGCAACCGGCAGGAGCCATATGGTTGTCTTTTAATTTCGTTAAGACCTACGTGTCTATTATTCGAAGTAGTTGTAATAGTTGATACTGGTGGATGACAACCATGGAGCGGTGCCATTGACCTTGACGCAATGCCGGTGATGATGGAGATCATGTTCGTGCTTGAAGATGGAGATCGGAAGCACAAGAAGAAAGGCCATATCATATCACATATTATAATTGCATGTGATGTTAATCCTTTTATGAATCTTGTATTGCTTAGTTAGCGATGGTAGCATTATAAGATGATCCGTCTCACAAAATTTCAAGTTATAAAGTGTTCATCCTTAGTAGGCACCATTGCTAAAGCTCGTTGTTTCGAAGCACCACATGATGATCGGGCGTGTTAGATTCTGCGAGTGTATACAACGGGAGCAAGCCAGATTTGCTCATGCAGAAGCTAAGGTTTGATCTTGACGAGCCTAGCATGTACAGACATGGTCTTGGAACACGGATCATCGAAAGGTAAAGCATGAGTCATATAGTAGATATGATGAACATGTTGATTGTTCGCCATTGAAGCTACATCATCTCTCGTGATGATCGGTTTTGATGTGGTGGATCTGGTTCGTGTGATCACTAAAACAATGTGAGGGATATTGTTTTGAGTGGGAGTTCACCTAGATTAATTTAACTATTAATTAGAACTCAATTTGTCATAAACTTAGTCTAAAATATTGCAAATATGTTGTATATCAATGGCGGCCCCTACCATCAATTTTAATGCGTTTCTAGAGAAAGAAAAGTTGAAAAACAATGGAAGAAACTTCGCGGATTGGCTCCGCAACTTGAGGATTATCCTCAATGCTGGTAATTTGACCTATGTGCTGGATGCACCGCTCGATGACCCACCTGCAGCTGATGCTACCGATGAGGTGAAGAATGTTTTCCTCACTCGGAAGAATCAGTACTCCACAGTTCAGTGTGCTATCTTGTACAGTTTGGAATCGGAGCTTTAGAAGAGAACCATGACCCACATGATATTGTCCATGAACTCAAAATGATATTTGAGGCTCACGCGACAGTTGAGAGTTATGAGGCTTCTAAAACATCTTTAACTGCAAGATGGAAGAGGGCAGCTCCATTAGTGAGCACGTGCTTAAGATGTCTGGGCACGCAAACAAGCTTCAAAGCTTGGGTATAGTGATTCCTAATGCTTTGTGGATTCACCATGTCCTCCAATCACTACCACCAATTTATAAGAACTTTGTGATGAACTACAATATGCAAAACATGGACAAGTCGTTGCCCAAACTCTTCTCCATATTAAAGTCTGCGGAAGTGGAGATCAAAAAGGAGCACCAAGTGTTGATGGTCAATAAGACCACCAAATTCAAGAAGCAGGGCATGTCTAAGAAAAAGGGAAACTTCAAGAAGGGCGGTAAGAAAGTTACCGCGCCGGCGAAGTACCAAGGCTAGGCCTAATCCTGATACTGAGTGCTTTTACTGCAAGGGAGAAGGTCACTAGAAGCGGAATTTCCCTAACTACTTGGCGGATTTGAAGAACGACAACATTAAGAAGAAAGGTATATCCGATATACATGTTATTGATGTGTATCTCACTAGTAGTCATAGTAGTACCTGGGTATTCGATACTGGTTCAGTTGCTCATATTTTTAACTAGAAACATGTGTTGCAGAATAGACGGAAACTAGCGAAAAATGAGGTGACGATGCACGTTGGAAATGGATCAAAGGTTGACGTGATCGCGGTCGGCATGCTACCTCTTCATCTACCATCGGGATTAGTTTTATACTTAAATAATTGTTATTTGGTGCCTGCGTTGAGCATGAACATTATATCCAGATCATGTTTATTGCGAGACGGTTACTTGTTTAAGTCCGAGAATAATGGTTGTTCGATTTATATGAGTAATATGTTTTATACACATGCACCTTTGATAGATGGTCTATTCTTGTTGAATCTCGATTGTAGTAATACACATATTAATATCATTTGAAGCTAAACGTTTGAAATTGAGCGATAACTCGACCTATATGTGGCACTGTCGTCTTGGTCACATTGGAGTGAAGCGTATGAAGAAACTCCATTCCGATGGACTTCTTGAATCACTTGATTTCGAATCACTTGAAAGATGCAAAGCATGTCTGATGGGTAAAATGACCTCTTGAATCACTTGATTTCGAATATCTATCTCTATATAAAGGCTAGGAGGGCACGACGAGGAAGATATCTCTCACCTCACCGCATACACACCTCCACGCCAGATTGCATCAAGACTGTAACCTTCGGTTCCGCCGTAATCAAGAGCAGACAAGCAGGAGTAGGGTTTTCCCTCTGGGGACCTGAACCTGGGTAAACCTCGTGTCCCCTGGTTGCTTGTCGGTTAACCATTCCACGATCTCTAGCACCCCCATCTTCTCCAAAACCCAAGCTCATAACAATGGGCATTGACAAGATTAAACCTCGTCAAAATGTGTTGTTTGTGGGAAATGGGGGCGCTGATTGTGTGATCGTAACGGTCCCGACCAAAGGGATCTACAACTCCTCGGCGACGGAGAGCCATGTCCTCTTCGGCGCTTTCGACTTCACCGCCCACTCGCCAGCCACCCTGAAAGACTTCGAGCCCGTAGGCAACGGGCTCGAGATCCTGTTCGAAAGCTTCTGCTTCCAGATGGGATAGACCGGCACTCTCCGCCTCCCAGAGCGGGTTCCTCTTCCATCGATCAGGCCCGCCTCGTGGGCCCCGCATCCTAGCGTGCTACGCACGCCAACATCAACAAATGAGTCATATGACAGCAGCTGCTGCAACTCAAATCTGTGCGATCCCCCGTTGAATGAAGGGACCTACGGTTCCGAATCCGAAAGCTGCGGCAGCAGCGATCCAGTCCGCAGGCGCTAACAATGCGCCGTGGTCATCCAAAGCGAAAACGAGCAACAACCACTAGGTTTGGGTGCTTACGTACCACCACCCAACCCGCAGGGTAGAAACGGCGAAAACAGGAGGCAACCATCCCCCCGCCCAACGAGGACAACCCTGATGCCAATCGAGTAATCCACCTTAGCAAGGAAGGATGGAACCAGGCACACGAAGCCGTGGCGGGCAACAAGATCCTGCCTATGGGTGCCTCACGGGACCTACTAATGGCATACCACCTGCTCCTCATCGAAGAGCACAAAAAGCAGGTGAAGATGCAAGAGGTACTCGACAAACATGGATCCCTCTGCACGTCGCGAGGTGACCCGAACCCTCAACACGTCCTTCATGGAGATGGAGCCAACGACAACGTCATCCCAAAGACACCACAAGCTGCGATCATGGCAGCCACAACATATCTCGCATCGCATCCACCTCCGTTGGGGGACCCGAAGAGACCTATGCACAAGTCCGCACTAGCCAGGCTCGGACTCGTTGGAGCTGCGCTCCACGAGGAGGCTCCTGTGGAGCCAAAAAAGAAGGATGTGGTCAGATTCAATCGTAGCCCCACACCCTCATCCGAAGAGGAAGAGCACGACCTACCTCGATGACGCAAGAGCCCATGACGTCGCAGCCGTGAATACAATGCTCGAAACGACCTCGCTTAGCACAAGGTTGACAAGGCACGCGCCAAGCGCATATGCTTGTCTGAATCCGAAGAGGATGACGACGAAGGAGAACTCTGCGGAGCTCAATGCTTTAGCAGATCTGTTCGGTGGACATGGATGCCGAGAAACTTCAAGCTTCCTTCCGACACTCCGAAGTTCGACGGCACGCAGGACCCTAAGGCATGGCTCAGCGACCACTTGTCGTCCGTCAAGCTGCACGGCGGAAACAAAAACACCGCTCTGCAATGCCTTCAGCTGCAGCTGACAGGCACAGCCCAGATTTGGCTTAGCAGCCTGTCCTCAGGATCCATCCGAAGCTGGGAGGAACTAGCCTACAGTTTCATCCGAAACTTTAAAGGTACCAGCAAGAGGCCTCCTCGATCGAAGAGCTGCGAGCCTGCACCCAACGAACGGGCGAATCCATTCGCTCGTACATACTATGCTGGTCCAACATCAAAAAATCTGCAGCACACATCTCCGAGGAGATAATGATCGACGCCTTCAAAGATGGCGTCAAGCGCCAGGACTTCAAGGAAGAACTTGGGC
Source organism: Avena insularis (assembly GCA_023614405.1). Classification (NCBI taxonomy): domain Eukaryota; kingdom Viridiplantae; phylum Streptophyta; class Magnoliopsida; order Poales; family Poaceae; genus Avena; species Avena insularis. Next base: position 362,465,917 of record CM042697.1, read on the forward strand.
GCGTCAAGCCCAAGACACTTGACCACCTCATGGACATCGCCAACAGGTGGGCGGATGGCGCGGACTCCGTCCACCGAGCACACTCGGATGATGAGGATGACTACGGCCGCCGACGTGAGGACCGTAGCAAGCGAAGATCCCACATCTACGACGATCGCGACGGACCCGACATGGTTGCTGCCGGCTACGCCGACCGCCGCAACGAAAGCAACTGCAGCAGCGGCGGATACCGTGGAAACAACTTCCACGATGGAGGACGCCCAACGCAAACATGGCAACGCCGCGACCGCGAAGATGAGCCAACGGCATACGACAAGTTTTCAGGCCCATGCACCACCCACTTCTATATCGACAAGGAGGATGGCAAAAAGAAGGCCAGCCATATTCTCAAGGATTGTCGCGAGTTCCAGAAACTCAGCGAGAGCCTGTCCTAGATGAGATAGCAGGCCCCAAACCCAGGGTTCGCACACGCGCCCGCACCAGGAGACATCGCCCACGGAGCTCCTCCACCACCACCCGTGGGACCTTTGAATCACCTGGTCGCACCCATACAGAACAACGGCATAAACGGGTACCCCGCGCCGAAAGGGTCACTGATGATCCAAAAGGGGCGCACAACAAACAGGGTGTAAAAGAAGATCACTCGCGAAGTCAGCTTGGCTGTGACCGCTCCACCCGCCATCCCTGAGTACCTCAGTGGTTCAGAGTCCTGCATCACATTCAGCCATTCGGATCACCCCCGCCAGATCCCTCGCCCAGGTCATGCTGCCCTTGTGCTCGAGGCGCAGATCGGAGGATTCGAGATGAGCCGCATCTTCATGGACGGTGGCAGCGGCATCAATCTGATGTTCGCTAGAACCTTAGCAGCAATGTGGTCCCCGCTGTGCAGCCTGGAACAATCCGACACAATGTTCCATGGCATAGTCCCATGGAAGGGCATATTCCCCCTGGGAAAGATATGGCTCGATGTCATCTTCTGCAAACCCGATAACTTTCGGTGTGAGCGACTCGAGTTCGAGGTGGTGGACTAGCCATCACAATACCACGCCATCCTCGGGCGCGTGGAATTCGTAAGGTTCCTGGCAGTACCGCACTATGCGTACCTGCTACTCAAGATGCCAGGACCTAGGGGCGTCATCACGGTCCAGGGGAGCTTCACCCCGATCGGACCACTACGACAGGGACTCCCAGTCATTTGGCATGCAGGAGGATCTCACAAGGCTTCGAGAGGTGACAGACAACGGGACACCCCTAGTCTCAAGGCAAAACACACCTGATATGTCGTTCGACTCAACAGTCAACACGAAAAAGGTGCAGGTCCACCCGACGGACACCCCCAAGACACAGCTAATCGCCAACGACCTCAGCCCCGCATAGGAAAGCTCGCTCATCGAATTCCTCCATGAGCACTGGGAAATCTCCGCTTGGTGTCCTGCGGACATGCCAGGAGTTCCTAGGGAATTCGCCGAGCACGCACTCAATGTGTTCCCAGATGCCAAGCCCGTCAAACAGTCCATCCGATGATTGTCCGAGCCACGGGCCAAAGCCATCGGAGTCGAAGTCAACAGACTGCTCGACGCTGATTTCATCAGGGAGATCAAGGAAAGCGAGTGGCTGGCCAACACCGTGATGGTCCCTAAAAAGGACACGGACATCCTGCGGATGTGCGTGAACTTCACATCGTTGAATAAGCACTGCCCGAAGGATCACTTCCCTCTCGCTCGGATCGATCAGATCATCGATTCGACTGTAGGATGCGAGAAACTCTCCTTCCTTGACTCCTACTCAAGCTACAATCAGATTCGACTAAAGGTCGAAGACCAGGAGAAAACGCCGTTCATCATGCCGTTCAAAGTATTCTGCTACAACACAATGCCCTTCGGGCTGAAGAACGCAGGTGCCACGTACTAGCGGTGCATGCAGGCATGCCTGAAGAGCCAAATCGGACAAAACATACAGGTCTATGTCGACGACATAGTAGTCAAGGCAAGGTAGGCCAAGACATTGATCGACGATCTCCGTGAGACGTTCGACAACCTTGATCACTACAAGATCAAACTAAACCCAGAAAAGTGCGCCTTCGGCGTCCCATATGGCCAACTTCTTGGCTACTTCATCTCCCAGCGTGGAATTGAGGCGAACCCGAAGAAAATCCGGGCCATACTGTCCATCGAGAAACCAAAGAACCTCAAAGGTGTCCAACAGCTAGCTAGGCGCATCACAGCGCTGAGCAGATTCATCAGCCGCATGGGTGAGAAGGCCCTACATTTCTATCACCTGCTACGCAAAGCAGACAAATTCGAGTGGACACCTGAAGCGGACGACGCATTTGAAGATCTGAAGCGGCTGCTCTCCACCTCGCTCGTCCTGGTCACACCAAAAGAACGCGAGCCTCTTCTGCTATACATAGAAGACACGCATCAGGTGGTAAGCACCATGCTATTGGTCGAGCGACCCGAAGATGGCAAGACCCATGGGGTCCAATGCCCAATCTACTACCTCAGCGAGGTATTAACGCCAACAAAACAGAGGTACCCTCACTACCAGAAACTCGCCTACGACGTGTTCATGACGGCTCGTCGGCTGAGCCACTACTTCCAGGAGCATCAGGTGATGGTCGTCAACGAGGCACCTCTGAACAGCATCCTGAACAACCCGGAAGCCACAGGACGCGTGGCCTTGTGGGGCATCGAGTTGTCCCCTCTAGACATAGTCTATGAGAAGCGCCATGCGATCAAGTCTCAGGTCCTACCGGACTTCCTCGTCCACTAGATGGAGCTAAAACTGCCGGACACCTCGGATATGACATAGTCATGGACGATGCACTTTGACGGCTCCAAGTGCAAGGCTGGAGCAGGAGCCGGAGTCATACTGACATGCCCGCAGGGCGACAAGATGAAGTACGTCCTCCGGATGAAATTTTGAGCTTCCAACAACGAAGCCGAATACAAGGCCCTCATCCACGGCATGAGGATCGCCAAGATCTGCGGCGCAACGCGCCTACTTATCTACGGTGACTCAAACCTCGTTGTCCAGCAGATGATGAACGAGTGTGACGCACACGCCGCCAACATGATCGCGTACCGCGTGCTCTATAACTCACTCGAAGGAGACTTTGACGACTGCGAGCTTCGACACGTTGGAAGAGAAAGCAACAAAGAGGCTGATAGACTCGCCAACATCGGCTCCACCTGCGCGTGGGTGCCACAAGGTGTGTTCCTCGAACAAATCTGCATGCCATCCATCAAAAGGAAATTCCCCAAGGGATCACCCGAAGAGGCGAAACACTCAGGGGCTGTGCTACCCGAAGGATAGGAAGGACCCGAAAAACTCGACACAGAGGTCGCGTTGGTCAACTTGATGCAGGTCATGGAAATCGAGGAAACATGGACGCAGCCGTACCTTCGGTACCTGATAAACAGGAACTGCCTGATGACCCGACGCATATCTCGCCGGTCCAAGGCCTTCACCATCATCAATGGTGAGATGTACAAGCGCATCATTTTGGGTGTACTCCAAAGGTGCGTCACTATCGGTGACGGCAAAACCATCCTCCAAGACATCCACGAGGGCATCTACGGCCATCACGCGGGTAGCCGCGCCCTCATCGCCAAAGCTCTATGAGCTGGGTTCTACTGGCCAACGGCCATGAATGATGCCAAGGACATCGTCCGAAGGTGCAACGGCTGCCAGAGGTTTGCAGATAAACCGCACGCACCAGGATCGGAGCTCAGGCACATACCCCTTGCCTGGCCCTTCACCCAATGGGGCCTCGACATGATCAGCAAACTGCCCAAGTCCTCGAAGGGAGGCCCCGTCTACCTCCTGGTCGTAGTAGACAAGTTCACCAAGTGGATTGAAGCCATGCCTGTTACCAACCAAAAGGGTAAAACGGCCGTGAAGTTCTTCGAATCCATAGTCTACAGGTTCGGCGTGCCACACAACATCATCACGGACAACGGGTCGAACTTCATCTCCAAATAATTCCAAGACTTCTGCGAAGGACTCGGGATCAACATATCATATGCCTTCGTGGCGCACCCGCAAACCAACAGACAGGTCGAAAAGGCCAACGACCTCGTAGGTGGCAGCATCAAGAAACGCCTACTGAGCCCACTCGAGTGGCTTGCGGGAGCATGGGCAGAAGATCTACCCTCCGTCCTCTGGAATTTGCGCACAACGCCAAACAGCTCAACTGGCTACACGCCTTTCTTCATGGTGCACGGAGCCGAAGCCGTGTTGCCTGCAGAAGTACGCCATAAGGCCCCACGGGTCGTCGCCTACAGCGAAGCCGAATCGACGGCCGCACTCGAAGACGCCGTCGACACACTCGACGAGGCACGCGACATCGCCGCGGCTCGCTCGGCGGTCTACCAGCAGAGCCTCCGCAACTATCACAGCCGTCGGTTGCGCCCAAGGTCCTTCGTCGAAGGAGACCTCATCTTACGACTCAAGCAAGAGCGGCTGAAAAAGCTCGAGTCACCCTAGGAAGGACCATACGTCGTCACCGAAGTCATCCCAGGTGGCGCCTACCGCCTCAAGAACGTGGAGTCTGGAATCGCATACTCCAACCCATGGAACATCGCACAATTGCGAAGCTTCTACCCCTAGATATCCCCCTTTACTTTCAATAAGGCTACTCAGCCAAGGCTACTCAGTCGAACAATATACCTCTTCATTACGATATAAATAAAGCTGTGTCTTGCTCGAAAATTTATCTTTTCCTTGCATTTCTTTATGCTACAACACACTTGGGGGCTCCTCCTCACCTCACGACTTTGTCGAATGAGGATAACGCATGTACACCTGAGTAGATGATCACGTCAGGCTACCGAAAAGGGCATGCATATAGCCAAGTACCACGTACTAATACAATTAACCTTTACAACAAAGGGCACAACATGCCCAGTCGAAATACATACCAACTTTACATCTATCTTTTTATAGGTCCTACCTATTCTGAAGGATCACCTGCGCACGATGCTCAAAAAGATCAACAACCTCCTCAGCATACTATCTCACAACTGTGTAGTGCGGACGCATGTCCCTTAGGACACCATTTGGCCGAGGGGGCGGCCCCGACACAGCCGCAAGATTCACATCAGGGCGATGCAGCCACACGAGGGAAAGGGTGGCCTTCAGCCCCGCAGCCAACTGGTGCCGCACCAACTCCCTGACGTGACGCACGTCTCAAAACTTCGCCAGCAAGCCCAGAGAGTTGAAGGCACCTCATCAAGGGGGAACATGCCATGCATAATCGACGCTAGGGAAATCTTCACCTGCCTCAACACCCGCGACACTTGGTGAACACGATTCTACACAGTCGGAAGGACCGTGGCATGGTCGCGGTCCATCCAGAAAAAGCCTCTGGCTTCCATATCCTGCTAGGTCAAGCAGTTGATCCGAACTGCAACACGCTCCTTCTCCTCCCTTGGAACAAGGTTGGCACCTGCAGCAACTACAAAATTAAGATGACCCGCAAACCAGGCACATCCGAAAATGAGTAGCAACTCAAAAAACTTACACTGCAGCTGCTTGGCCAACTGCCGCAGCTCCCCCATCAGATATTCCTCTTTGGCGGTACCTCGCTCCGCCTTCGACTTCCAAACGTCCGCATTGCCTCAGACGCCAAGTATATCCTTCTCAAGAATGTGGACACAGTCATGAAGAAAAACCAACTGCGATGCATCATCCAAGGATGGCCACGGCTACAGAGCAGACGAAGTATCGACGGGGTCCTCAGCCAAAGGTCCCTAAAGGAAAACAGACAAGGATATAAAAAATCATGACTGAACAGCAGCTCGAAGGCTCATTTATATACAACAAAAGCCAGTGCGTGGCATAGGAAATTGTTGATCAAGATATTACAACAAAAGTAGAAGATATCTATCCTACAATTACAACGACAAAGCCTAAGCAGCCGCATCCTGAGTGGCCTCGAAACCAGATTGCCTGCTCTTGACCTCCTCCTGTTGATTCGCCACATACTCCTCCCGAAGGTCAATAAGCTTCGGCCCATAGCGCTTACAGCGAGCAGCGTAGAGAGCGAAGGCTACCTCAGAACCGTCGGGAGCCGTTGGCATCTGGGAGGTGACCTGGTGAAGATCCAGCTCCACCCCGGATGCCATGGCCATGGCCAGGCCCATGGAAGCGTCGATGCCCTTCTGCTTGTGTTTGTAGGCCGTAGGTGCATCCGCGGACAGCGCATCTGCCAAGGAATCGACATCCTCAAGGGCAGCGCCCTTGGGACTGAGCTCCTTGTAAAAGCGCTCGAGGATCCCCTTGGCCTTGGCAAGGGAGCCAACCGCAGTACTGCAGCAGTCTTCGACCGCTGCAGCGGCATCATCCAAAGCACTACTGTACTCCAGGGCACTGCGATTGAACTTGATGCCTGCCGCATCTAGAGAAAAGGAAAGGTACAGTAAGAATCGAGCAGGGGCACGAGACTCAGCAGCTGAAAAAACCAAAGCGAGTAGGAGCTGCTCCTCGCATCCATGGCTTCCTGCTGCAGGCACTCCTTGGCCGCCGTGGCATCAGCCAACTCCTGGTCGAGGCGCTCCTTCGCCCCAACGACATCCTCGGCCTTCTTCTCCGCTCGCCCAAGGCTCTTTTTGAGAGCATCAATCTCGCAGAGGGCAGTATTATTCTCATCTGCAAAGGCAACAAGAACGTACATGAGCTCAACAAGCTAGCAAGAAGACGAAAAAGTAGAGGATTATTTAAGCATGTACCTTGAAGCTGCCGCAGGCTGGCCTCCAACGCTAGGTGCTGCTTCACTAGCAGGTTTGCACCTTGCACAAAGGGCTGCGAGAAGAAACAAAGTATCCGAAAAAGGGCTCGGGGGCTGCGCCCAAGAAACAAGCAAGACATCAAACGCATGTAAAACGCTTGGGAGCTCCCCCCGAGACACGCAAAAAGGAAGCAAATATCAGCAGATCATACAAAAATATGGATCCCCCCCACAGCAAGATAGAAAACACTTACATGTTCAGACGGAGACTCTGAAGGTCCCGGCGCAGTCTTTTGGGAGACGATCACTCGAGCCTCCTGCGGAGAGGGGTTCGGAGCAGCGCCCCCAGAGGTGGCCATCGTATGAGAGGGAGGAGGCGTCATCTTTGACTCCCCTACTACCTCCTGAGTGGCATCACTAAAAGAGCCCTCAGAGGAATGGTTGCAAAGGAAAGCACCAGTCAAAGGCAAGAAGACAAGAAAAGTAGCAAAAGGCATCCAAATGCACTTACGAGTCCATGTCGCTCAAGTCAAAAACAGGCAGGGCCCTCTTGCCTTTCTTCTCTTCCTTCTTCCTCTTTGCCGGCGGCTGTGGCGCTATAACCCACACAGGAACGGCCAGGATGGGAGAGGAAGAAGCACCGTCACCTCCACTATGGCGGACAAGGAACAGCGGGTCCCTAGGTGTTGGCGGAGTCGAGGCATCCAAAGAGTCGCTCAAGCTCTGTGCCCGCTTTCGGGTCTGCCCCTTGCTCGCCTCGTGGGCCTCCTCAGTGGCTGACTGCGCCGGCGGAATCTCGGACGCGGAGTACACGACTTCGTTGTCCGGCGCATCCGGAAACTATTTGGGTAGTGGAGGTACCATGCCAGGTACCTTGAACTCCTTCACAATGAAGACAAACTTTCAGAACACAAAATTACAAGGAAACACATTCAAAAAAGCGCTACGCGCACGTCGCAGATCTACACCTGCGGAACCGGTCAAGAAGCACTGAACGGGGGGGTCCGCGATTTTCCCGGAATGTCCTCGTCGTACTTGAACTTCAGCAGTGGCCGAAGAACTCTGTCGAGGTCCCCCTTGGAGAGCTCTTCAGCTGCAACTCTCGTCAGGTTGTGGCAGCCAGAATAAAGGAACATTGAGTGTGCCCTAGCCTGGAGTGGCTGCACCCGACATTTGAGGAAGGTACGGATGATATCCACACTGTTCACCTCCTTATCCAGAACCACCTAGAGGGCCTCCACCCGACGGTAGAGCTCCTCTATCTCCTCCACCTCGCCCTCCAGGATATGATTCTTCCAGGATATCTTCTGAAGGGAATATGCCCGAGAGGCAATAATAAAGTGGTTATTATCGTATTCCTTATTTATGATAAATGTTTATTTTACATGCTATAATTGTATTAATATGGAAACGTTAATACATGTGTGTTTAATAAACAAAAAGGAAGTTCCTAGTTATGCCTTTGTCATAAACTAGCTCGTTGATTAACAAGATGATCAAGGTTTCCTGATCATGGACATTGGATGTTGTTAATAACGGGATCACAACATTAGTGTAATGATGTGATGAACCTTCATCCGAGGTATAGCATTACGATCAAAGTCATTGAGTTTATATTGCTATAACAACTTACGAAGTGATCCTAATCCTTAGACCATGAGATCATGTCAATCACTAACACCGGAAGAGTTTCTTGATAACATCAAACGTCACACCGTAACAGGGTGATTATAAAGATGGATTCAGAACTAATAAAGTGTTATGTTGAGGCCCATGGATCGAGAGTGGAATTTGTTCATCCCGATGACAGATAGATATGCTCTGGGCCCTCTCGGTGATATCACATTGATTAGCTTGCAAGCAAGTGATTTGATCACTAGAATGTTATATCACGGGAACGAGAAAAGAGTGCATGTCAGTAACGAGATCAAACTAGGTATCGAGATACCGATGATCGAATCTCGGACATGTAATATATCGCGAAACAAAAGGATTAAGATACTAGCGTAAAAGGTTCCAACGATCACAAGAAAGTCATCGTTGAATGTGTGGGAGTCAGCATGGGTCTCCAGATCCCGCTTCTGATTATTGATCTGAGAGGGGTCTCGATCATGTCCGCGTTATTCGTGAACCATAGGGTGACACACTTAAGAGACACCGACATCCATTTGGAGCAAAAGTTTCATGCCGAAAAGAATAACAAGCGCAGGAATTTATTTCACTAGATACCGAAATGGGTTTTCAGGTGAAATTGCAGGAAGTGTTTCTGCATATGAAATGAAATACTAGCAAGGGGTTATATGTGAATGTTTGTCATTAAAGTAATTGACAAAATTCTGAATAAATAAAAGGAGTTTTATTTAATGAGAGTTTGCATTAAATTTGGTGGAAATTTAATGGGAATTTGAGTGGGTTTTTGAGTGGAGGGAATTGAAAGGCATTTGAGTGAGTGGAGTGTCCACACACATGAATGTGGAAGAGGTGGGGGCAGCCCCATGGCTGGGTGCATGGCCCCTTGGGTGCCCCCCTCTCCCTATAAAAGGAGCCCCCCTCCCTCTCTCTCACTCACACCTCCTCGTGAAGGATCTCTCTCCCCCTCTAGAATTTATCCCCCATGGTCTCGGACTAGCGAGATACATGTTCCCGGTGGCTTTTCGGCAATAAAGAGTTGTGCTTCCGCTGCATCGCTGGAGCGAGGAGGCGGAGGTTGCTCGGTGCCTCGAACGTATGTGCGAGCACGGATGCGCTGCTGTTTTGCGGCGCTAGGACTTCCTCTCGATCTTGAGATCGGCAAGAGAGTGTCTACATCAACCACGAGTTTGGACTCATTAAGCTTTGTCGGTCTTCAAGGGTATGTTCTCTACGGATATACATCTGCCTGTTGTTTGTATCTAGTAGATAGATCTTGGTACATAGTTGTTCCCATTGTAGGAAAGTTTTTGTTTTCTATGCTGCGAACCCTACAGTGGTATCAGAGCCGGATCTATGCGTAGATGCTTTGCACGGGTAGTACACATATGAGTATGTGGGCGATGATGATCATTTTATTGCTTCTTAGTTGTACTTTGGATATTGGTGGCATAGTGGGATGAAGCGGCCCGGACAAACTTTACATGTCCTCGCACATGAGACCTGTTCCACGCTTGACATGCAACTAGTTTTGCATAAGTGGCTAGCGGGTGTCTGTCTCTCCTACTATAGTCAATATCTAATTTGCAACGAGTTCTCAACAATTTGGTTATCCTCGTTGTGGTTCATGTTCGTAGGTAAGAACGGTTCTATCTTCGAAAGCCTAAGCCACGTAAAACTTGCAATGGACAAATTAGAGGCGTCTAGTTTAGATTGTTGCTGGGCTAGTGTTATGATATGGTGATGTTGTAAGTAGAAGTATGAGATGATACCCTTACAACACACATAACGTGTAATCTCCATAGACCTTGGACTTACACATATAGGTATGATAGTGATCATACCGCGGTGCACATGATAGAGATCATATGCGGGAACCATATCATTCCACTAATAAACATGTGATGTTTGATAGCATCTTATATTGCTTGTTTGGCGTTTTATTAGCATAATAAGATGATCCCTCATTTAGATATCAAGATAAGATATGCAACGACAATGTTTCATCGCTTCAAGACATCACGTGATGATCGGGTGTACTTGAATCCATGAGCATATCTCGGGTGTAAGACAGTTACACACGCGAATACTAAGGTTCTTACTTGGCGAGCCTAGCATGTACAGACATGGCCTCGGAACACGGACCGAAAGGTTAAGCATGAGTCATATGTTTTTGATATGATGACCATATGGATGCTCGCCTTTGAAGCTACACCGACTCACGTGATGATCGGACTTGGTGTAGTGGATTTGGTTCATGTATTCACCAAAAAGACTCGAGGGATGTCATTTTTGAGTGGGAGTTCATTTCTAATTTGGATTAGTAGAACTCAATTTATCATAAATTAAATCAAAGTGAATTTGCATAATTTGTTGTAGTCATTGGCATTCGTTCACCGCCTTATGCTTAGTTATAATTGAGATAATAGAACTATAGAATTCTGGATATATACTTTATGAACTGGTATCGTATTGTGTGGAGTGTCAATCTAAAGTTTAAAGTCCTATTGCAAACTTTCAGCAAACTCTATTTACTCCGTGAAATTTAATAGTTGGTATTAAATCGAGAGTAACAATTCCAGTGTTAGTATCTTAAGTATCATGTTTGCCTCCATGATTCTTGATTGTTTTAATATCAAGTTTATCTAGGAGCTGAAAGAATTGTTTCAGAAACCATCATGTGTGGCCGATATAATGATATCTAAAACAATGTTTTGGTTGCAATATGATAGAGTATAATATATGTTCTCATATTGGATGAGAATTTACGAAGGTTGGAGATGCTAGACATCCTAATCATCCAAAAGGGTTTTGGAAAGTAATGTTATACTCACGATTCGCCTTTATAAGCTATAGTAGCTTGATCATGAAAGTCTTCATGATAAGGATGAATAGAAGATGTATGTAAAGTGTTTACTACACTAAAAGATTACTAAAGAATGGATTTTGAAAGAATACCGATCATTTTGATGATGGTGATCTACTTCAAAGTGCAAGTCCAAAGGTATTATTATTTGAATATACACGCTTTGGACTATGTGTCATGTATATGGCACTACTTTTGATGTTGGTAGATTCTTTTAAAAAGGAAAAGGAAATGCTGAAAGAGAATCTATAAAATATATTTGGCAGAAAAGAAAAGATTGGAAATATCCAATTTAGGTATATATATGATATACATGTTATGGTTGTATTCTTTGCTTGTTAAACAATGTGGTTCCTGGGTATTGGATGCGAATTGGTTGGTATGAAATTTCATACGAACGCAATTCATGAACCACAATGGCCTAAGTAACTAGCAAGAGAATATGTGATGATGTTCATCGAAAACAAACAAACCGTTGTTTGTATTTCTCGTTGACATCAAAGCTTGACTTCAAGATTTGTTTTAATAATTGTTATTTAAATCAGGTATTATGAGAACAAAGGTTGTTCAAATAATTACCGTATTCCATATAAGATGGATGATTTACAAATCTAGTTGGAGGAATCACATCCATAAAACCTAATGCTAAAATGTCGCAAGACAAATGATTGAATGATCATTTACGAAGTGACATCGCGTTTAAATTATATTGGAAAGAAAACATGAAGAATCTCCATATTCATGGATTTTTCGAGTCTTTGAATTGATCAAGTGACGCGTGTGAGACTTTCCTCGGGATAATTAAAACTTCGTTCAAAGGCCAAAGAAGAACGAACGACTAAATTATTGGAATTTATACATATCGATGTATGTATTCCATTATGTGTAGTCATAAGCGATGGGTTTCAACTTCATACGCGTTCTCCACAAATTTGAGTGAATGTTCACTTAATGAGAAAGAAGTATGAAATATTTGAAAACGTTTCAAAGACTTTCAAGATGAAGTGCAAAATCATTGTAACAAGAAAATAAATGATTTATGATTTGATCATAAAGGGATTTATTTGAGTTACAAGTGTAACAAGAAAATAAATGAATTATGATTTTATCATAAAGGGATTTATTTGAGTTGCAAGTTTAGCAAAACACCTAGATTTACATATCCTGAAACACCATAGGAATATGGAGTGTTTGGGATTTGTAATGAAACCTTGTTTGACATGGTTGGATCAAAGGTGTTATTTATAAAACTGCCATTATGTTTTAAAAAGATTAAAGCTTTAGAGACTACCGCTTTTACACTGAAAATAGCTCCATCTTGATCCGTTGAAATGACACCATATGAGTTATGGTTTGGGGTAAAACCCAAGTTGTCATTTCTTAAATTTTGGTATGCTAAACGTAAGTAAGTTGTTTACAACCGAAGTCAGATAAGCATGTCTTTGTAGGTTATTTCGAATAACAATTGGGTATTTGTCACATCCCAAGATTTTCCAAATCTTGTAATGTGAAAAACAAATGAATAAAATAAAACTTTATTGATTTTCAGAGTCAGAAGAAACTTTTGAATCCAACTGGAAACCTTCAAACCAATTTGGGACAAATAAATCCTAAAGGGACTAAAAAGATAAAATAATTAATAAAGGAAAAAATAAAAGTATTTTGTTACTACCTGAAATCTTTTTATAAAAAAAGGTTTTGGTTCTCAAAATAAAATGAAAGGTTTTTAAATAAAGATTATTCTATAAAGCCAAGTTAAACCTTGGCCAAGACTTTTAAACAAAAGGGGTTTTGCTTTGATTAAAATAGTAGAGTTTTAATTAAAATAAAACAAAAAGGATTTAATATCCAAGTTTTATTAAATAAAGTTTATTATTTCTAAACCATCAAAACTTGTTTATTTGTTTAAAATAAGTTTCCCAAGTGTTTTATTTTTTCAAATAAAACCTACTGAATAGGTTTTGGTACTACTTTAGATTCCAAAATAAAGAATTTAAATAAACAAATCCTATTTGAATTATTAACTAAGGTCCACTTTATTTAATTATTAATGGACCCTAAAGTAAAATATTATTTTGTTTTAAACAAGTTTTCCAAGTATTCTTTATTTTCAAATAAAACCTACTGATTTGGTTTTGAAAGTGTTTGGATTTCAAATGAAGATTTTATTAAATAAATCAAACCCTATTAAATAAATAAAGGTCCATTTTATTTAATTAATGAATGGGTCCTAAAAAGAATAAAAATATTATTTTATTTTTGGGATTTGGTTTATGCTGATAAACAGAACCAAAAACTCATTACAAGTTTGAATTGTTTGAATGGTTTGAATGATTGAATAGTTGATTGAAATTCAAAACAGAAAAATAGAAATAGAAAAGGAAAAAGATTTCAGAAGGAAAAAAATATGGAAATGGACTGGCCCAGCTATCCCAGCCCAACTCAGCCCAGCCAGCTCACCTCTCCCTCTCACCGAATGAAACGTTTTTCCACCGCAAACCTAACCCACACCCTCACTGACGCGCGGACCCCATCTTCCCTGTCTCTCCTCGCTGACGAGACGACCCCACACCAGCTCTCTTCTTCCTCACCCGCCGCTGACCACGCCCCTCTTTCCTCCTCGCCGTTGCAGGCGATTAAAGCCAGGTTTAATTCGCGTTAACCACGCCGTTAATCGACCCTGCGATCACGCATACTTATTCGCCTGCATCCCCTCTCCCTTTCCCCCAGACGCCTCACCCAAGCACGCCCCCAGGCCGCCCCAATTTCCCCCGAGCAGCTCTGTCTCCGACGAGTTTCCACCTTCGATTCCGCCGAGCCACACCACCTCCTGCCTCCCCGAGCACACGAGCACGCTCACCACATCCAGGCGCATCCACCTGTGCCCTTCGTACGACCGCGGGCGCTCCAGAGCAACGTCTGCAACAAGCTCGAGCAGCGCGCTGTCCGCTCCAACTCCGACGAGCCCCACAGGTAGTTTCCGGCCGCCCCTCTACCTCTCGTTCACGCACACAACTTTGTTATGATACTGCGCGCCTAACCGCATCATCATTTTGTCTCGAGGTGATCCACAGCACCCTTCCCAACCATGACAGAGTGTGGCCGTCGTTAGACGCAACTCCGACGAGGAATTCCTGCAACCCTAGTGCGCCCCTTGACCAACCGCGAGTACCTTGAGCTTCGCCGTGTTCTCCTGAGCCTGGTGAGAATCTCCTTACTCTTCCTTGCTTCCTCTAGCGCCAGCTCTGCCGCTAGCCGAGCATCGCCGCCGCTCACCGTCGCTCGGCACCGCCAGTTCTTGGTCGCTGTGTTGATAGTCGTTAGATGAAGATCGTAGGGACGCGATAGATCACTTAACCTGAACCGTTACGCTTGATTTGCACTGCTCAACCTAAGTTAAATCCAACGCACCACGTATCTCGATCCCGGCGAATCGGTACCAACGAATTAAAACATGACACGTGGCTCAGACCTCGTTTTATAAACAGAAACTTTCCTATTAGAAGTGCAATCTTGTAAAATCTATAACTTTCAAACCACACGTCCAAATTTTGCAAATTTTATATCAATGGATTCAGTGGAACAAGCCCTAGCCAACCATGCCCTTTGTTTAGCAAAAAGCTTCTGGAAAAATGGTTTTTTTTGCAGAAACATTTGTATGCTTATTAAGGATGTAAAAATTGTTTAAAATTGATTTTGGGATTAAAATCTTTTGCAAATGGAGTATGTTGAACCTACTGACCCTAGGAAACACTTTGTGGAGTCAAAAATGAGTTTGGTGAAACAAAATAATGATTCTTTGATTTAAACTATTTCTAGTCAAATAGAAATGTGGGTTTATTTATTAAAAATGGTTTTGGAAGAAAACCTTTGGAAAATGTTTTGTTTTAAACTCACTGACCCCAAATACCAAGTTTTATGGTTTGAAAACATATTTGGTGAACCTTATGGATTAATGCTTTAGTAGAAATATTTCTACACCGCATAAAATGATACTTTGATTTTAAAATGGTTTATGAAGTGAAATCTTTTGCAAATAACTTTGCCACCTTACAAAATGACCAATAGGTGTTTTCAAAATGTTTATGACCCATTAGGAACCACTTTTTCAAACAAAACAAAACTTGGCATGCTTGCATGCATTACTTTGACTTTGTCATTTTATGTGTTGTTTTGCTTGAGTGGTAGATTAAGTTTGTGCCTTGCTTGATTGAATTGTAGTGACTTGAAGAGTGTGATTGTTGCAAGGACAAGGAGTGAGCTTATACCCTCTACCAAAAAGGCAAGTGATGCTTCATACTTTTTGTCCCATTACTTTCACTATGCATTAGTGATTTCTCTAAGTAAGACTTGCATGGAATTTTGCTAAGTATAAACCTTGCTATAGGAAAACCTAGTAGATGGAACCTTAGTAGAAAATTCCTAAGTTAAGATTCCTACTACTATCAAGCTTAGCCTAGCTAATAGAAAACATGGGTGGACTATATATTCACACTATGGAAAAATTCCTAAGTCTAAGGACTTGTGTTTTGTTTAAATAAAACAACTAAGTTAATGAATCACCTGGGTGGAATGGAAGGAATGGTTTGTGTTGAGTGGTTACACAAGGCCAGAGGACCGGTGAACCTTGTGTATCTCACTTGTGGATGGCCACCCAGGAACAAAGAGATTTGAGATGTCAAATGTTGAGAAGCTTCAAGTGCAGCCACCTGGCATTATGGGCTCTGCCTGGATCATATAGGTTGCAAGAACTTAGCCATATGGAAAGTAGGTGGTAGTGTTTGATAGGTTGGAACGCGTCCATTTTGGTCTAAGGGAAGGCTTCTGAAAGATCTTGTCTTGGGAAACCAAGTCTTGTGGGGAAAGTGCACCACCTCTGTAGAGTGTAAAATCTAAGTACTTAGCCATGTCCCTGGTAAAGGACAATTTGAGCATCAAGACATGGAAGCAATCAAGAATCTCATCATTCAAATTTCTAAGTTAAAATCTTGTGGTTTGAACAAAGGTTGTTTGAAGTCTTCAATCTTTGATTGAGAGATGCCTTGGTTAAAGGATCTACAATCTTTGATTGAGAAGAATGATTTTGTCAAAACAAAAACTTAGTATTTTCAAAATGATAAGGAAAATCTATTTTGAGCAATGCAAGCCTCAACTCCACTTAGCCAAATGCATATAGATGATAGACTCCACTATAGTACCATAGTATCACTTGCCAATACAATTCAAATGTATTGACCCTTGTGGCTGTAACTTGTTATGTTGCAGGTTTGATTGATTTTAGTGAAGAGTGATTGATTAGGATTACAAAGTCTACAACCAACATGTCTGCCTGTGGCACTTTGAAGATGAAGGACCCCA
The DNA here is from genome assembly GCA_023614405.1 of Avena insularis. Classification (NCBI taxonomy): domain Eukaryota; kingdom Viridiplantae; phylum Streptophyta; class Magnoliopsida; order Poales; family Poaceae; genus Avena; species Avena insularis. The sequence continues at coordinate 362,482,500 of CM042697.1, forward strand.
TGCTTATAGATATTCTGCTACAATGTAATGTAATAGCCAAATGAGCTATGTAAGATGTAATAATTTATTTTATTCCTGGTTATAAAGTTGTATTATGACCTTTGTTTCTTGATATTACATCTTAACTGTGGATGCTAGCTATTGATCCAGGGACTAGCATTGTAAACACAGGGGACTCTACCTTATTCCAAGGTTGGGACCCTCTACAGTATTCCTCCATAACACCAAGGACAAAAGGTTTTGTCGCTTGAAACATGAAGTTTCTTGAAGAAGGAATTTTTCATAAAAGTTAAGTGGGAGGACAATAGAACTTTGATAAGGTTAACGAACCTTAGCTAAATGTGCTAAGTTGCGCAACACCGGAAAATGTTCTGGAGGCTGCCATAACGCTCATAGATTATGTGCCTCAAAGGTTGTCGTCACGGAGATCTAAAGTTCCTATTGAACCAAGTAGGTCGGATAAACAATCAAATGCTAAGATTTGAGAGTAAATCATTATTGTTTGACAATGATGAACCGACTACATGCAAAGAAGCGATGATGGGCCCTGACTCTGTCAAATGCTTAAAGCCATAAAATCCGTGATAGTTCCATACACGAGAAATCAAGTTTTGAACTTGGAAGACCCTCCAGAAAGGTGTAAAAACCTATCGGTCGTATTTGGATCTATAAAGAAACAGACATGGATGTTTCACATCTATGAAATAGTCAACATGTCGTAAACTATTTTATGACAATGTTCAAGGAGTTGACTATGACAAGATTTGATCTTTCATAGCGATGTTTAGTCTGGACGGATTAAAGAAGCAACCACTACATATAATTTGGTATATGGTAGATGAATAAACAAAACAAAGTTCTTCTAATAGAATGGTTACCTAGGACGTGTACAAGACACGGTCCAAAGGGTTTTGTTAAATTCAAAGGATGCTAAAAGGGCATGCAAACTTCAATGGTTGAAGTAAGCATCGCGGAGTTGGAATCTTCACCGTGATGAAAAAGGAGTTTTCATCTAGAGACGATGAAGATGCTTGCATTTGCAAGAAATTAAGTGGGAGCGCTAAGACATATTTCTAATACATTATGTGGATGACATCTTGTTGATTAGAAATGATGTATCTTTTATTGAAAAAGGTTAAGAATTTCATTTCGATGAAAAACTTAGGTAAAACCCGAATATTTAGCATGAATGTCTATAGTGGATAGACTGTGACGCTAATATGGTTGTGCCAAACGTACATATATGAGATATTGGAGGAGTTCAATATAGAAACGATAAGAAACGGTTCTTGTCGCATGGAAAGGAATTGAATCAAGATTCAAGTGTATTGACACTTGATAAGTGAAACAAGATTCAAGTGCTTTGACACTTGATGAGTGAAATCACAAGGATGTTTTGATCAATTATACCATGATATGTACACATCCAGATATGTTCTATGCTCTAAGTGTTATGAGCATATACCAGAATGAATCATAAAATGATCATTGGACGATAGTGAGGATATTCTTATGATCTTTTGGAAGAACTAAGAATATATTTGTGTAGAGGTGACAAACAATTACAAATAATTCATTGTAAAGTGTTACATTGATACTAGTTTTGTCACAAGATACAAATTAAGTTTATCTCAATTTAAACTATGAGTGGCACAATGAAATGGAAAGAAAGTTTCCATGATGGATTTGGAAGAGTTCCAAAGTTAAGATATTGTGACGAATACTACAACAAAAGGCTAAGTATATGACTGCTATAGTAGCAGCAAAGGAGGGAATTTGTGTCAAGTAGTTTGAAATCAAACTAAGGTGTGGTTCGCAACGGGCTAACACTAAAGATATATTGTATGACAATAGTATCGACATGGTCTAACCCCAAGGAACTAAAGGTCTCACCGAAAGACCAAATTTATACAATGCCATCTCATTGGATAATGAGTGATGCGTGGAGACGCAAAGATATGCAAATACATACGGACCTGAAAGTGTTAGATCCGTAGATTATGTTAACCACTTGCAGTTGCGTATATGGAACACCAGAAAGCCATATGTGTTCAATACGCAAAGTTTTCAAACTAGATTATTGTCTCTAGTGCAAGTGGAGATCAAGGGAATATGCCCGAGAGGCAATAATAAAGTGGTTATTATCGTATTCCTTATTTATGATAAATGTTTATTTTACATGCTATAATTGTATTAATATGGAAACGTTAATACATGTGTGTTTAATAAACAAAAAGGAAGTTCCTAGTTATGCCTCTCTCATAAACTAGCTCGTTGATTAACAAGATGATCAAGGTTTCCTGATCATGGACATTGGATGTTGTTAATAACGGGATCACAACATTAGTGTAATGATGTGATGAACATTCATCCGAGGTATAGCTTTACAATCAAAGTCATTGAGTTTATATTGCTATAACAACTTACGAAGTGATCCTAATCCTTAGACCATGAGATCATGTCAATCACTAACACCGGAAGAGTTTCTTGATAACATCAAACGTCACACCGTAACATGGTGATTATAAAGATGGATTCAGAACTAATAAAGTGTTATGTTGAGGCCCATGGATAGAGAGTGGAATTTGTTCATCCCGATGACGGACAGATATGCTCTGGGCCCTCTCGGTGATATCACATTGATTAGCTTGCAAGCAAGTGATTTGATCACTAGAATGTTATATCACGGGAACGAGAAAAGAGTGCATGTCAGTAACGAGATCAAACTAGGTATCGAGATACCGATGATAGAATCTCGGACATGTAATATTTCTATTCGCGAACCGTAGGGTGACACACTTAAGAGACACCGACATCCATTTGGAGCAAAAGTTTCATGCCGAAAAGAATAACAAGCGCAGGAATTTATTTCACTAGATACCGAAACGGGTTTTCGGGTGAAATTGTAGAAAGTGTTTCTGCATGTGAAATGAAATACTAGCAAGGGGTTATATGTGAATGTTTGTCATTAAAGTAATTGGCAAAATTCTGAATAAATAAAAGGAGTTTTATTTAATGAGAGTTTGCATTAAATTTGGTGGAAATGTAATGGGAATTTGAGTGGGTTTTTGAGTGGAGGGAATTGAAAGGCATTTGAGTGAGTGGAGTGTCCACCCACATGAATGTGGAAGAGGTGGGGGCAGCCCCATGGCTGGGCGCATGGCCCCTTGGGTGCCCCCCTCTCCCTATAAAAGGAGCCCCCCTCCCTCTCTCTCACTCACACCTCCTCGTGAAGGATCTCTCTCCCCCTCTAGAATTTATCCCCCATGGTCTCGGACTAGCGAGCTACATGTTCCCGGTGGCTTTTCGGCAAGAAAGAGTTATGCTTCCGCTGCATCGCTGGAGCGAGGAGGCGGAGGTTGCTCAGTGCCTCGAACGTGTGTGCGAGGACGGATGCGCTGCTGTTTTGCGGCGCTAGGACTTCCTCTCGATCTTGAGATCGGCAAGAGATCGTCTACATCAACCACGAGTTTGGACTCGTTAAGCTTTTTTGGTCTTCAAGGGTATGTTCTCTACGGATATACATCCGCTCGTTGTTTGTATCTAGTAGATAGATCTTGGTACATAGTTGTTCCCATCGTAGGAAATTTTTTGTTTTCTATGCTGCGAACCCTACATCTTATTCAAGATCTCCTGGGTGGAGTCGAAAGGGGCAAGGCCAAAGTCTTGCCCGTCCACTGTGGACTCGCGGATATAAAACCACTTCTTCCGCCTATATTGGACGGACTCAGACATAGAAAAACAGAAGAAAAGAAAAGTGGATCGAAGGGAAATGATGCAGCCGCCGATCGGATAAACTCCGTTGGAGCCGGACTGCCTCTTCACGGAATAGAGCTTCTGGAAGAGGCAAAAGTGCGGCTCGATACCGAGCCAGCACTCGCGAAAAGTGACGAAGCAAGCGATGTGGAGAAGAGAATTGGGCGAAAGATGGTGGAGTTGGATGCCATAGAAGAACAACAGTCCACGGAGAAAATCATGGACTGGGAGCGAGAGGTCGCGAAGAACAAATGCAACAAACATCACCCGAAACCCTGCGGGTGGACGGGGAATTACCTCATCGCCGGGGACCTTGACGGCGTCCCTGTCCTGCGGTATCAAACCCGACTCACGCAACTTGCATAGGTCGCCCTCGCGCGTCTCCGAGCGCCGCCACCCACCATCGGTGACACGAGCGGTGGTGGTGCCTTTCTTGCCGCCGGCAGCAGCACTGGTGCCTGCTCTGATGGAGGCCTTCTTCGATTTCCCCATCACGTCGCGTCAACGGCGGCGGTGAGAGCGCAATAACGAGGAAGGGAATGATCGGAGAACGTCCAGCGCGCGACGGGAAAAGCTCAAGAAAATGGAAGCAGTAGAAAGCGAATGGCTAGGGTTAAAACAAACTACAGCTTTCCCCATAGTTATAAGGACGAAGACGATGAACAGGGACCGTTCATCTGGAAGCCCTAACGTCACAATCAAATCCAACCGTCCACGTGTCAGCACAGTAGCGAACCGTCGCTCGCACGCCGTCCATTACACACGGAAATCAAGGAGACGCTATAATTCTTGCCATGTCGCGCATGACCACTCAACTCCATGTCAGAAAGTGGGACCCACGTCCGTCCTGTCATGTCATCTCTGGTGCCACAGATGGTTGAGGTCACCGATCGTCAGCACTGACGTCATCAAAACCACACTAGAAACAGTAACAAATCTTTGGCTGACAGCTAAAAGTACTCACTCGAAACTACGATTCGAGCAACTACTCGGGGGCTACTCCTATCAGGAGCACTGGCCGCGGACCCAAGGCATGAATAAGGTACTACACCAATGATCTATTCTTCGAGTCCTACGTCGAGTCTACAACTCCACTACGGACTCGGGGGCTACTCCCATAGGGAGGATTGATTCAAGCATCCAAAAAATTGTGTCCTACGGACCTGAAGCCAACAATGGCTGAATTAAAGTCTCTTCTCGAGTCTATGACTCGAACAGACACTCGGGGGCTACTCCCATAGGGAGCGCTGGTCGCGCACCCTATGAATACTACGACTGCGATCCTTCGAATCAGAATGCAAAAACTTTTTGGCAACTTTGCCCCAACAAACGCTAAGTGAGTAACATCCTCCTTGGCCACCCGAAACACCTCTGCGGTGATAAAATTTCGGATGTTGTGTCTACGACGCAAAGATAATACCTACAAATACCATCTGATGGCCTAGTAACGCACCCGAATGCGCTCTGCTAGTAAAAATCCGTGTCAACTGGCGCGATGAAAATCCCGACAGACGCTTTGGGTACATCATTTGAAAACTACTGGGATTCGACTCCTGTAAGACCTCAACGTCCTGAGTCGAATTACGCCAGCATCTATTCTGGGTTCGAGTCTAGGGACTCGAATCTGAAGAAGATCGTGTTGTTTTGTCCTAAGACAGTTAACTGACCCTGATCCGTTAGAAGAGTCAGGCACACGCATCAGCAATCCCTACACACTAAAATCGAGTCATTAACAACAGGGTCATGGTTTCCTGATCATGGTTGATGATCATGCCTACACAGAGATGTTATTAACAACAGGGTCATATCATTAGGAGAATGATGTGATGGACATACTCCTATAGTTAAGCGTAGCATAAAGATCAAGTCATTTAATATAGTTCATTTGCTATAAGCTTTCTGATACATAGTAACCTAATTCCTTCGACCATGAGATCATGTTAATCACCATCACTGGAAGGATGCTTTGATGACATCAAACACCACACCGTAATTGGGTGTCTATAAAGGTGGCATTTAGTGTTTGGAAAGTATGGGTTGAGGCACATGGATCAAGAGTGGGATTTATCCATCCATATGACGGATAGATATACTCTGGGCCCTCTCGGTGGAATGTCATCCAATTAGCTAGCAATCATGTGACTGGCTCACAAGGGATCACATATCACGGGAACAAGAAAAGAGTACTTATCGGTAACGAGGTTGAACTAGGTATGCAGAGATACCGATGATCAAAACCTCGGATAAGTAAACTATTGTGAGACAAAGGGAAATTGGTATCGTATGTAAGTGGTTCATTCGATCGCAAACTAATCGTAGAAATATGTGGGAGCCATATGAATTTCCAGATTCCTCTATTGGTTATTGATCGGAGAAGTGTCTCGGTCATGTCCGCATAATTCACGAACCGTAGGGAGACACACTTAAGGATTCGATGTTGTTGAGTAGTTATGGAATGATGAGTAAGAGACCAAATTTTGCTTGGAGTCTCGGATGGGATCCGGGATATCACGAGGAGATCCGGAATGGTCCGGAGAATAAGATTCATATAAGGAAAGTCCTGTTTCGGAGTTGGGGAATAATTCTGATGTTTTCACCGGGAATGTTCTAGAAGGGTCCGGAAGGTCCGGCACTCCGGAGGGGAAGGGTACATGAATGTGTCGTGACAATGTGGAATGGTTGCATCATGTACTAGGTCACTTGGCTGGGCAAAATAAAGGGAGAAATCAAATCCTAGTTTGAAAGTCAAACGCCAATTTGAAAAAGTCAAACGGCAAGTTTGCTTGGTGGAGGGAGAGTAGGAAACCTACTTGGGGAGGAAGTCTCCTTCCTCCACCCGCCGGCCAAGGAGGAGGAGTTGGAGGAGGACTCCCTCCTCCCAAGCCGCACCCTCCCACCTATATTAGGAGGGGTAGGGCTGCCCCTCTCCCACACACCTGAAAACCCTAGCCTCCAAGTCACCGGCCACCTCCAAGCCGCCGCCTAGGGCCTCCTCTAACTCGGCGAGTTAGGGTTTCCCCAAACCCTAGACTCTGGCCAAGCCCTCCCCTTGGTGCCCTCTAAACCCTAGATCACCAAGGCCTCTCTCATACTCCACCATACTCGCTCCGGCTTAAGGCGAAGCCCTGCGAGATCTCCCCTCTACTTCCGACACCACGCCGTCGTGCTGCCGGAATCGCAAGGAGAGTGCTACAACCTCCGCTGCCTGCTGGAACAAGGGAGAGGAAGGGCTTCATCGAGTACCGAACGTGTGACCGACTGCGGAAGAGCTGCCGGAACGCAGCGCTGGAAGGATCGTCTATGTGATCTTGAGATCGGCAAGTGTACGACTACATCACCTACGAGAATCTGCTCTCGTTAACCGCTTTGAATCTTAAAGGGTTAGTATCCTATCGACTCGTTGCTACAATCTAGTAGATAGATCTTTGCTTGATCATAGATTAGATCTTGATTATGTGTTCATGCGGTAGAAAATTTTTGTTTTCCATGCTACGAACCCCTATAGAGGTAGCCTCAGCTCAAACCTCGGCCACAAGGGGACCCATACTAAGGTATATAAACTTCCAGTCAAGCCCTACCCAAATTCGGGTATTGTGGTTGTACGATAACATTGGAATGGTATCGCATCCGAACACAACCATCGGTTTTATAAAGGGCTAAGGCTCATGCCTCAACATTTTCATCATCAGAATCATCTGGTGTTCAATAACACATGTCAAAACATTTCATTAGAATGACTCATCACTCTAAGGTTTTCATAACCATTTTCACCAAGTATTCCCATCTAAGGTGATCAAGTTTTATGCTTAGCACTAGCCACTAAAATTGGGGGTAAACACTAATGAGGGGTGCTAATCAAGTGTGACTTATCTAAGTATAATCTCATGCTTCAGGATGACATCAAGTTCTACCTAACTTAGGCCAAGGTTTATGCTCTTTATGCTACCTCTAATATCTTTCCAAAATATCACAAACACTACCTAAAAGTAAACAAACAATTTTGATAAAGAAATAAACTAATAAAGCTTGCAAGTAAAACCGGGATTTGGTGTAATCAAAGGGGTATAATCACATATGCCTAAGGCATGTAGTTGGCATAGTTATCATGCAAGTGTTAGCTTGCAAAGTTAACTTGTATGGTGAAGCTTGCTAGGATTGCTTGCCTTATGCAGTGGAGTGGTTGAAGTTCTCCTCTGCTTCCTCTTCGTATCCTTGGTCGGTACTAGTGTCTATAAATAAATACGAAGTACACAATCACCAAACAATACTTAACTAATACTATTTAGCCCACAAGGGTTCACACTAGATGATCTAGCATCATCACAATCATCACAAGAATTAAGGAAAAAAATTTATTTCTTTTATTTTAGAAAAGTAATTTCTACTCATTGAAAAACTACTTAAGATTTAATATTCTCCAATTAAAATATGGGATCATGTTTACACATGGCATCACCACATATTTCAATACTTGGGAATGTGATTTAAAGTGGTGTCACAATTTAATAATGTTTAACCTTATTATTTTAATTAATTAAAGTGACTAGAAATGCCTATGGGGCACTCTTTTATTACTTGCTCATTATTACTGCAAGTAAACCTAGATATTTTTACATATTCAGAAAGGTCTTATCAAATGTGATTTCTGGGAGTTGGAATCAACTCAAAAGAATTTATGGTTGAATTTTGAAAAATAATTGAATGCAGAAAAGTCTCTGCCTTGTTATTTTTACTATAGGTGATCTATAATTTCAAATGGTTTGAATCCAATGGGCTTGGATTAAGAATTTCCATATCTTTCTAAAAAAATCGATTCATGCTATTTGGTTCAGGAAAACTCTCTAAATTGAATTTTGAATCAACAGGCAGAACTAGGGTTGAGTTTAAATGAAAAGTTTAAATTTAAACTAACAGGGTCATGCGGGAATTCTAACTGGGCCAGCCCACTGCTCACAGCATGCGCGGGCTGGTTAAGTTGTGTCACCACTCATCAGTGGTATGGGGGTGCGAAGGGGTATGGGATAACTACGACCATAGGATTAGATCAAGGATCAACGGCTCACGACCATCGTCCTCGTCAAACAGAACATGACGGGCTCGAACCCTAGCACGGTCAGTGGGGGTCTAGGGTGGCTCAACGGGGCTCAGGCGATGGTCGGCGATGCAGGCGAACGACAAAGTCGACGACGGCGGTTCTCCTGGTACTGGCGGCTCCTCCTGGGGTGGCTCCAATCGACGGCGCCCTTCTCCTCTAGCAGCAGCAGGCTCTGGCAAAATTCCGGCAAGGGAGAGCTCTCCTTGCTCCTGGAAGAGGTGGGAAGGATCAGTGAGAGGTGGGGAGTGAGATGGTGTGAAGAAAACAAGCAGGGAAGGCATCCTTTTATAGGCGCGAGAGAGAGGCCAAGCAGCATGGGCAGTGCTTATCGGTGTCGGGGTTACAGCGAGCTACGGGCATGGCTGAAGGTAGGGGACGGTGCGCGGTCTCTTGGCGGTCCTCAACGGCTTGATGGCACGAAAAGGGGCGGTCGAGGTTGGTCGGAACGGGTTGACACTCTGAGCGGCACCAACGGTGGTTTTGACGATGCACGGGTGCTACGGGTCGCTCGGTGGCGAACGGGGTTGTCTGGGAGGTTCCTGGTGTCGCAGTGATTGCAGGCACGGGCGGCGAAGGTGAGGCGTGGTCTGTGCGAGCGTGTCGAGCACGGCGAGATGGCGTGCTCTGGACATGGCAGAGACCAATTGGGTGTGTGCGTTCTCGGTGGTCCACGGCTTGTCAAGGATCGAGGGCTAGACAGGGGGTGGCGGTGGACGGTGGTGTGCCTCCATGACATGGTGGCTAGGCACGGCGAGTGCTGGTTCTAGCTTACCATGGTCGGCTGGATGGGGTGTGCTCGGGCATGCACGACATGGTGCATTGGTAGGGGTCTGGGTTGGTTCAATGCACTGGTTGGCACTAGGGGAGACAGGGATGATCAATGGTGAACAATGTTTGGGGTGATCACTGCTCAAAACAGTGAAGTTTGGCCAAATTTGTTTTCTGTCTCCCAAGTGTTTGATGAAATGGCCGAAAGAATTTCATATTTGAATTTTTGGATGAAACTTGGTGAGTGTACTGGTCACATACTAGGGAGTATTTGGTTGATTAGATTTGTCAAGGTGAACTGGTTTGGTTGGTTTTTGAGAAATGGTGATCTTACCCTATGAACTAGATTCAATTTTCAAATGTTATTTGAATAGGGTTGCCAAATGTTTCTGTGGGATTGCAAGGTGGGCTTGGTTTCATTTTTACTTGGTCTAGCAAGGGGTGAAAAGAATTGGATTTATTTCTATTTGAACTCTTGGACTAGAAACACTCAAAGTGGTATAGTGAGCAAAATTGGCAAAAATGGCCATTAGCTCATTTTGTTTGTTTTTCAATTTCTATTGATTTGATTCTGCTCGGAAATGATTTAGATGATGTTATTTTCATCTTTAAACCAATCCATGCCATTCACAACAATCAAACAAGTCCGTTCAAGCATTCATGCATTACTCACATACACACATGCATTCATATGGATTTTAATTAACCAAAGTTTTGGTTAACCCTAAATTTGGGTGATTGGAATTGATAACCTTGATTAATATTTTTGGGATGTTACACAAGGTGCTTCTTGGTGGGTATTCCAACATCCTCGTTCTCGGTGGTTAGATAGTTCTGGCAGAAGGAGATGCACTCATAGATCAGAAAGCCCTTGGCTATGCTTCCATCTAGACGGGACCTGTTGCGAACGAACTCTTTGATGACACTGTTCATCCTTTCAAATGGCATCATGTTGTGCAGGAATTTCGGCCCAAGATGGATGATGTCATCCATGACATGGACATGCAGATGCACCATGATGTCGAAGAATGTGGGCGGGAAGTAAATCTCGATCTCTTATAGTATCACCACAATCTCTTCATGTAGCCTGCCGAGCTGCTTCATGCCGATCGACTTCCTAGAGATGACGTTGAAAAAGTTGCATAGGCCAAACAACGTCTCACGGACGTGCTCGTCCATTATCCCTCATATCGCAACTGGAAGTATCTGTGTGTCATCAACACGTGACAGTCCTGGGACTTCATACCGCTGAACCTCTTCTTCGCTATGTCGAGATATATTCTTATATTTTCCGAGAAACCATGAGGAACTTTGACTCCTAGGAGGCACCTGAAAAACTACTTGATCTCCTCCTGACACAGAGTGAAGCAGGCAGCGCAAAGCACAACCACCTCATTCTTCTTAACCCTTTTGCGGCGACCTTGAGTCCCTTCCGTCTGATCGTCATCATCATCACTATCAGGGTACTGAAGCTCCTTCTTGATGCCAAGCAATTTTAGGTCGTTTCTTGCTTTCAGCCCATCCTTGGTCCTCTCCGGCATGTTAAGCAGAGTGCCAAGCAGACTCTCGGTAACGTTCTTCATGATGTCCATTACATCGAGGCTATGGGGCGTGTGGAGGACCTTCTAGTACGGCAGGTCCCAGAAAACAGACCTCGCTTTCCATACACCCAGAAGAGGCTTTGTCCTAGGTCACTTCTTTCCTGGCGCAGGGCACTCTTCACAATTATTCAGAAGCTCCTTGATTTCTTCGCCGCTCCTCGGACACGGGGCTCTTTCGAGCTTGTCTTTACCATTGAATAGGTCACCGTGTTTTCTCCACAGGTGATCCATGCGAAGCCACTTTCGAGTCCCTTGGAAAACGGTTTTTGAAGACCCGGGATCCTTTGGTAGCTGGAGATGCAGGGTCTTCTCCATGCACTTGACACATGCATTGTGTCTGTGGTTCACCTAGGATGATACATATGCGTAACTAGGATAGTCCTGCACCGTCATGAGGAATGCGGCTCCAGAGGGGAATATTCTCTAGTGTAGGTGTCCCACGTATGGTCTGGCATCTCCCACAACATGGCTAACTCCTCTTTCAACAGCCCGAGATAAAGATGCATATCGATACCTGGTTGTTTCGGCCCCTGAATAATAATGCTCATATGTACATACCTTTGCTTTGTGGAGAGCCACGGGGGGATGTTGTACGTCCATACAAACATGGGCTAGGTGCTATGCGTGATACTCTGGTTGCCAAAAGGATTGAGTCCATCGGTGCTCATACCTATCCTGACGTTCCTTGCATCACCCACGAACTCTTCAAACTCGATGTGCAACGCATTCCACTGGCTAGCATCTGGAGGGTGTGTCAGGATGTTGTCCTTCTCCGGATCATCTTCGAGTTTCTCCCTTTCCGCGTTCCATTGCATGAGCTTTGCTTCCTTACGATCTACGAAATATCCCTGTAGTTGGGGAGTGATAGGAAAGTACCATACCAATTTTCGAGGAACTTTATTGTTCCCTCTCTTGTACCGGCCATGGCCGCACACCGAACATGTGGTTCTCTCTGTGTACTCGTTATGATAAAGTGAGCAATCATTGATGCATTCATGGTATTTAACATGCGGTAGGTAGAGAGGGAACACGATTTTCTTGGCCTCCTCGATACTTGTTGGCAATGTGTTCTTAGGAAGACGATCGTGCCAGAATTCCATGTTAGCATTGAAGCTCACGTCGCTCCATTTGTGTTCCTCCTTCATATCTAGAGCCTTGAGCGTTACACTAAGGCGTATATCCTCGGGCCGACACCCAGGATACAATGAAGTCATCTCGTCTATCTCCATTTGCGCCAGCTTAGCTTTCTCTCTGGCCGCAACTTTGGCATTGCTCGTCTCCTTGAGGAGAAGTTCTTAAACATGAGGGTCCCGCAACGGCAAAGTTAGCAGCGTCTGGGTGTTCGCGTCTTCTCCTTCTTCATGATGGTCATGCCCGCCGACATATCCTTCTTTGTCATGATGATCATGCCCGCCGGTATATTCTTTGTCATGATGACCATGCCCGTTGGGAGACTATTTGTCTTCTCGCCTTCCCTCGTCTTCATGATGACCACCACCATTTGTTGTCGGCTCCTCATCGAAGTCGCGCATGAGCAGGTGATCCTCCAATTGTCCAGAATAAGGTTTGATCCAGCGCTGGAGTTTGCATGTTCTACATGGACATCTTTTCTGGGTCTTGTTGTTCCGAATCATGTCCACCTTCACGTCCTTCTTATACCTAGAAACTCGACCTTCGCTCATCGTGACGACCATGGTTGCCTACGCGGTATACACGTATAGAGCAAAAGTGAGAGTGGGTTAATTAGAAACCACACCTTATGCACACACACACATGCATGGTTGCCATAAAAATTTGGCATGACCTTTCCTAAAAGTAGGACATGGGTGGTGCAAAAATTTGCCGAAATGGAAATGAATCAACATTTCGGCAAACATCCATGCACCACAGCGGGAGCAAATAAGCAACAACAAAAAACTTCTTCCCATGCAAACATTCATGCACCGCAACAAGCTTCACCTACAAAACATTTGCATATTCATGGCAAATTACTCACTTAGTAGATTCAATACCGAGTCGATACCGCAATGTAGAGAGTGTGGACCAATAGATCTATACAAGTTGGAGAGATAGTGATGGACAAATAGAGATGTGGAGGAGAAAAATAAGTGTGCTTTAGATCTACAAGTTGTAGAGAGGCTTTCCCTAACCAATCTATCAACTATAGTAGGTTTAAATACAACAAAATGGAGAAAATTAAGGGCACAATGGGGTGGAAGAGAGGAGGAAGACGATCTGGGAGGAGAGGGGAAGAAGGATGTGAAATGGGTGGTGGTAGGTAGAGGGTTGCAAAAGTAGCCACCTTTAGGCACATCTGGACACCGAGATCTGTGGCGCATATGTCCATATGCGCCATAGAAGCTTGGTCAGAGTGCGGTCAAACCGGACAGGCTGTGGGGCCCACACCCTATTCTATGGCGCATATCAGGACATGCGCCACAGTAGACATAAACTTCTATGGCACATATCTAGACATGCACCACAGAAGGTTGGTCAGAGCGCAGTCAAAGCGAATCTGTTGTGGGTCCCATGCACTACTTTTGTGGCGCATATGGCTATATGCACCACAGAAGTTTGGTAGCCCAACCTCGGGTGGGGGTCCCACCATACTTCTATGGCGCACTGTTAAAGTGCATGCTCCACAGAAGAGTGAAGGTTCTATGGCGCATTGCCAGATATGCGCCACTGGACAACTTTTGTGGCGCATGGTCAGCACCATGCGCCACCGATGTTCTGTCGGTCTATAGTTGTTTTCCTAGTAGTGCACAGGAATTCATCGACCTCGGCGATAGCGACACCGAATCTATGGACAACCTCGTCAAGTAGGGGGACACCGATGCTTGCCACCTACGCTCGGCGGCGTAGCTAGGGTTTCTGTGATGGCCACCGACACCGACGACCATTCTAGTCTTAGAATATATGTATGAACTATACAATGTGTGTATGAACTAAGTGTTTTAGTTTGATTTTAATGTGTTTTCGTTTTATTGCAATGTGTTTGATCAAGTGTCTAGCCGAAGTTTAAATTTAGGAGTCTAAATAAAGGGGATCGAATCCAGCAGCCGAAGTTTAGAGGAGCAAACATATAGGAATCGATGAACAGTGCGCCGAATTCGGCTCTAACATTAAGAGGATCGGTTAGAGAAGCTCTTAGGTTGTTAATTTCACCACCTTAATATGAGGTAAGTATATATGTAAATCATTAGAAGGTTTAAATATTATAGTTTTTAATGGTATTAAATTATTTTATGTATTTTATATGTATAAGTCAAATTGTTCACCTAAGGACACATCGAACGCTTTATAAAACTACCTCACTGACACTGTGTTGGGTCCGACTCCTCGGGGATAATTACATTATGAATATCTAATCAATAAATGTCTTTTTTTGCTGAATCCTTGCTTTAGTGAAATTTGTCCATGAATCAGCTTAATCAAAAGGGAAAATGCCCCTGCCATTGATGTCTTAACTAGGCAAGACTGGCGACCCACACTACCGGCCACTAGGGCCCCTCCTCCCTCGTATCCCCCCTGCCCGCCGCCAGGGGTCCCGTTGAGATAAGCCCGGGTAGGGATGGCGGCGGCGTGGCTCTCTCCCCGCGCAGCGGCAATGCTTATCTCTGGCGGCGTGGTCTAGCGGGATTCGACAGCAGAAGTGGAGGGTCTCGGCCAGCGCGACATTGGTGGCGCGGAGCTGGCCCGATGTCCTCATGACGGAGGTGCCTCGCTGGCGTGGCGTGAGCGAGGCTCGTTTAGGCCCAGATAGGCTTGGGAGGGCTTGAGGCTCTACTCCCGGTAGTAGGCAATCGCGGTGGTGCCTGGTGGCGCCGGCTGCTGGGCACCGTGGAGGTCCCGGTGGTGGTGGTCTGGATCCCCTCCATCCAGCCCCCGTTCTTCGGGTGATCGATGTGGGACGATGGTCAACACCTCCAGTTCTGCTAGTGGAAGTTCTGGCTCATCTCTTGTCGGTGGTGGTGCCAAAAGGTAGGGCCAGGAGAAATCCTTGCATGAGGCTGACGACAGTGTAGTTTCCATGTATGTTGGGGTTGATGGTAGGGCCAGGAGAAATCCTTGCATGAGGCTGACGACGGCGATGCCCGCGGGTGCCGTCACCTTCTTGGAGGTGTCGTCATGGTTCTATCCTGGTTTCCCCACCTCGAGCATCAAGAGAAACCTTGATTCGTACTTCGGATCGGGCGAAGGCGTCGCGGCTGTGTTTTTCCCTTGTTGGAGGCATCTCCTAGGTGGTTCATGGAGTCTTTGGTGCGCCAATTGGAGTGGTTGAGGGCCGCCGCTCAGAGCATGGGCCTCTGGGCGCTATGTACACCGTCACTGACGCTTCTTGGCGACACCTCCTCCGATCTGGTGCGGCCCCTCCGTTCACTTGCCGACTCAGGGTCTATGGGTGGGAGGTGCATTGGTTTAGCTATAGTGGAGTTGGAGTTGGTCTCTTGGAGTTTCGTTCTTCGGTTGAGACATGGCCCAATATCTCCATGTATCGTCTCCTCCCCTTCTTGACTAGAAACGATGCAAGGTGAGTCATGTTGCTCGGTGTGACTAGGTTGTGTTGTTTACCGTGTGGCGTTGTGTTTGTACCATGCCTAAATAAGTCTAAATAACCCCCTAACTATCGGGTTTGGGAAGCTAACCTCCCTAAGTTTAAATTTGGACACTTAACCCCCATAAGTATCAAATACCAGACAAATTATCCATATGGACATTGATGGCTGTTTTGGTCCCTCGGTTAGCGTTGAGGACAACGTGCAGGTTCGGCTGAACCTGCATCTCACCCGTGGAATATACACGTTAACATGTCCTCAACCTGCAGGTTCAGCTTAACGTGTAAATAACAACCCGTCCTCAACCCGAACCAGCAACTAGCTAGGACTCTGCAGTGGCGCGAGCGCCATCGTGCTGGCCAAAGCAGCATACCAGGCTTCATCATCGCTCCACGCATCAGGCACACATACTCCCTGATTGGCCAAAACATCGACAGAGACCATATCCTGGATAATGCCCTGCCCCAACACCTAGCCATCATCCCACGTGTTGGGCACCGGAGGGTCGCCATAAGAGGTTGCCGCCTGCGAGGCGAGGTGAGAGATGGCAGGGCGGTGCGGATCGTGATCCAATCTATGCAGATGACCTGGAATAGAGACGCAGAGGCCTGGAGCGTTGGCGGCGGCGAGCAGCCCGGGATGGCGGGAACGGAGCTGTGCAAGTTCGACATGCATGAGCGAATCAGGCTCTAGAGCTGCACGATCATCTCCGCGTCGTTGAGTACCGCCATGACGGGAGGCCTAACGGCGTTGGTCAGCGGAGGTGCGGGTCCTGGACGACAGCTCCATGTTGTTGTCTTATCGCCCACCATACCTGCGTGAGTCATGCCTAGATCTATGACGTGCATGTGCATCACGGTGGCCTCCTCCCTAGATGCCACTGACGGCACTCGGCCCACGTGCATTGTTGCACCTAGCATGGGGTCTCGGCCAAAACCACTCCACGTGGGCCAAAACAGCTAACAAAACACCCATGGGGGGTGTTAAGTACCCCAATCCAAACTTAGGGGGGTTTAGCCCAGACCCGAAAATTAGGGGATACATGGACTTCTTTCTATCATGCCTTTTAGCATTGTTTGGGCCGCCTTGGCATTTCTTCTTATAAAAGTTGATACACCTTTTCAGGTGTATTCTCAAAAAATAAATGCCTTTTCGTTGCTGCCCCGCAAGACACTTGGTAGCAATCAAACAAATCAAATCGATATTTACAAAGACAACATATTTACGGAGAAAAGAATGATCAAAGTGCAATCTTTTAAGACTATTTCTGCTATTGTAGTTGAACATCGAGAAAATAGGGGTATCTAAAGTAATGGACAATGCTATACGAATAGACTTCTTTCTGCGTTACTCGGGTATGGTGTGGCTGTAGACACTAAGCTGGACAAATAAACGTGTATATTTAAAAAACAAATTAACACGGCCATATGTTTGCTACCCACGTTAAAAACGATACAACACCATTTTCTGAACGCGCCGTCGGCCACGTTGAAATGTTGGTACTGTTTTCGGTACATATGGATTCTTCATATTTATAAGGAAGTCTAAAGAGGCTTAGACTCACGATGTGAGACTATATAATTTAGAATATGCACACAACAAATAAAAATAGCACAATGATTTCTGAGCCAGCTATTTTCACAATCAGCTGTCACTTATAGACTTTCAGCACAACTATAACTCTAGTGGCTCAAAAGACGCACACGCACTATGCGGCACGGCAATTACTCAAAACATATGGCAATCCGTGCGCATCCGCTAACGCTAACGATCATCTACAAAAAATGCATTCCTATAGAAGCTGGGATATGCCCGCAGAAGAGATGTTCACGACCATCTGCAGTGCGTGCGCTGCTGTTTACCATGTTTAACCGGTGAATAGTTAATCTAGAAAAAAACACGAATATACGCATTCCTGCACAAGATGGAGTACGACCGTAGGAGACGTGCTCACGATCAAGATGCAGTACTTGCGACACTGCTTATGATGCTCACTCGACTGGTGAATAACTGTGCACTTATTTTGTAGTATTAATTCATAGAACATGGGATATCCATGTTTACATCGACATATACCGCTCTATTCTTAATGAACAGTTGATGTACTACTTCGCATACACACATGCTTTACTTAGAAAGGAAACATTGGTATGAGGGGATGAGCAACTTAGATTAACTAGGACCAAAGGCCAGTATACATGTACGTCCTTAAATGGGAGAATATGCAAAAAACCTCTTATACAGCTGGCAAATACAAAGAGGGAGTATACACTCTAACAAACATTAGAACATGAGTACATTCGTTCTAATGCTTATGAAGACACCAACGCTGCCCTAATCCTACTACTATGCCATCTGAAACGATAGCCTACTATGTCTGCCTACAATAGGCTCGCACTCCTGGTCGCCCATGCCCATGGACATAGATTTAGGGGTTGAGCCGCCTTAGCGTGGCCACCGACATGACCTAGACCTAGCACGGATGCGAGAACTCCTGCAGTGAATCGATGAAAAAAGAAGATGAGGCCATGAAGGATCTGCAAAACGTTATTAGATACAATAAATATCATACATAGAAGCTGCAAAACAATAAATACAAAGAAGAGTACCTCATATTTTGTTGGTACCTCGACGATGGTCATTGATATGCCCGAGGAAAGATGCATAAGAGCATTTCATGATGGTCGTCGCGACACCCAATGTTCGAAGGAGAAGAAGAAAGCAACGTTACGTCGACACTGTCTTCAGCCGTTGGTTGGTCATCTACAGGGGCATGGCATGTCCCGCGTGCTGCTACCTCACGAACCCTTGCCTCTCTCTATCCATGCATGGCAGGAATAATCTAAATACATATATGGCATCAATAGAAAACGGACGAAGGAGCTCATGCTTGAAAAGAAGATAAAAGAAGAAAAAGACTTGGCTGTGAAAACTTACCTACACTCCATCGGAGTAGTCAACTGGCACTGTCATCATCTATCAATAGAGGATGACCATGCATATCATTGCATTTGTAGTCCAGTACATATCGTGTCCGCTACTACCTATGTTGATCCGCCTTTCGTCGAACTCCATCTTCTTGTTTTGGCTGCTATGTTGGGTAAGCTGGCAAATGAAGTCCTTCGACGTCTACGCACGAGCTTTGTTGCACCTCTTCTGCAAACAATGGAACAACATGAAAAAATATAGCAAGCAAAAGATCGAGCAAGAACCAATTTCTTACCACGCTTACCGTACGCCGACCTATAAGATGCCGCTGTAGTTCTCCAACATGTTGTGGTCCTCACGAAGTCTACTAGCCACCATTACTATGCCCACTTATCTTCTTGACTCCGCCGGCGTTGACGCTTCCATGCTTGCAGGGTTCGCTACTCGCATTTCCATGCTTCCCACCATGTTTGCTCGTCATTTCCGCCTGTGGTTCCAATTGCCTGAGACGGAACTTCCCGTGCCGTGACAAAACTCTCCGCCGCTAGAAAGCTATACATGATGGAACCCGTGAGAGCGAGACCCAAGCTACAACCACACTGAAGTGTGGGATCCAAGGTGCTCTCCGCATGTCTCGCCGTTTAGCATTCCATCGACTTCTCTGAAAGACGCCTCGTTTCATCTCATGCTCGTAGCCGTTCGCGTCGCCGGAACCGGGTGTGTTCACCGGACCATCGCACGTGAATGGCGAGAGGAGTAAGTTATTAAGAGAGGGGGCGGAGGTGGAAGAAGAAAGAACCCATCTAGAACATTACGTGGCTAGAAAAATGCGATAGGGGTCTTATACATAGCTGAGCTAGCCATGGCGCGAAACAGCACGATACCGCCGCGAGAACCCGATTGATGCCTAGGATATATGTTGCCATCTCATCTATTAGCAGGCCCCACAATATGATCTAGACGCGAAACCCCCGGGAGACTGTGATGTACATTCCCAGCTCGTCTATGAATGGGACCCGCTGAATGATCTCGCCACGAGAACCTGTGGACGTCTATGGTCTATGCCACCAACTAGGCTCTACGCCCGCAAGAAGACTTCGCTCACGGTCTAGTCTAACAACAACCTTGGGTTTACAGCGCCACGTCGGACTCTTGCGGGCCCTACGCCCACTAGAAACTGCATCCATCATGAGCTAACGGCGCGACGTCGGCTCTCAGTGGGCCCTATGACCACGAGAGTCTGCATCCTACCGGCATGGGCTCACGGCGCCACGTCGGCTCTAGGCAGGCCCCGCCACCTGGCTGGTGCTGACAACGCCTCTCACAGAGTGAGGCCCTTCCGCCGTGAGGCCCTTCCCGCGTACGCTGACTGAGGGGGCCATGTCGCGCGTGTGGTCCACCATCCAGTGACGCGGGTTAGGACGGCGTGTGACACCCGTCTGCGGTAGAGAATCTTCCGCTCTGGCCTGCAGTGGATCCCACCTCCTGGAAGAGCAGGGCTCCCAGCGGCGCCACGTGTTCTTTCAGGCATCCACCCCACGGTCGAAAAGAATTGGGACGACGTGGATAGCAGTTTGAGCCGAAATATTCTAGCGCTATTATTTACTCTGATTTTTGGGATGAGTCCGAATTGAGAAAATCCTCTTTATTCCTTTTGCATATATTACCACGTAAAGTAGACGAGAACTGGTGTCCTATTAGTTAGAACTTTGAAAAATTATGCACATAAATATGTGTTACATGCCCATTTCAAAAATAATAATCTCTGCCACGTACAGATAAATATTCATGGTTTTCAATTGAATGAAAATAAGGATAGTACTGTTTGTGGAATATATTTGTTAATTTTCTCTATAATATGGTAAAATAAGGTAATATATGCTTGGTTTTAAATATTCATGCCGTTCTTTAATGTTTTGAGCAGCAAACATACTATACCTATATAGCTATAGCAATATATTTGTTAGTTTTCTCTGGTGATATGCTTGCAGTTTTTGCATTTTTTCTGGTGGTCCACTTTTTTTGCGTGTATTTTTTTTCCGGTGGTCCACTTTGTTGACATTTTAGGCTGCGTGCATCTTGATCAAGGTGGTGTCAATCTGAGTAGGGTAACACCGCAATAGTGGTATAAGAGCCAATGAATTGATTAGTAATTCTGTCAGAACTGATTGTTTAATTTTTGAATTGGACATCTAATTCTATCGTTTGTTTGCTTCAGAATCACCGCATAGGATCACCTAATAGAACTTGTGCATATAATTTTCACATGAATATGACTTAGTCATATGTCACACCATACTATATGGTAAAATGCTCATAATATTTACACTTTAGCAACTCACTTAAAGACAAACTACAACAATAAAAATAAAATGAGTAACTCCTTCAAGAAGGGCACTTATTCATAACATAATGGTGGCGTTAAGATGGGCGTCACGCTAGGCCGATGGGTCCCACAAACCAGCGACGAATTGGCACCAGGGCCACCCTTCTAGTAAGTTTGTACCTGTTGTATTTTGATTTTGGCCACGCCGTTTCTATTTCCTGGCGCACTGCTACTATTTCACGCCTATAAGAGTTCCTCTACTAGTCAACATCGATCTAGTCATGATTTTTGCACGAGTGACCTCCTAATACTTCATTGCTGTGCCATCCATCGCATTTGGGTCATAAACAGGATAGCCTGCTCTCTGTCCGGAAAATCGCTTTAGCTACCGTCCTTATCGGAGGACTTCTTTAAATTTTTCAAAAAGCATCAAACAAATTCGAAAAAATATATTCATGTGGAAAACAATCCAAAATACAAATCTGCAAAATTTTAAATTAAAATAGTTTGTATTACAAATCTGCAAAAAAGACAAATATGATAAAATATGAGAAAACAGAGGCTCATTTAAAAATTACACTGTTCATGTCCAGATCTGAACTTTTCTTTTTTTTTTCATGTGTCCAAAATACAAAGTATTTTCATATAATTTTGTGCATACGCGTATTATAAATCATTATCTACATCCCTATAATTTTTCGGATTTTTTGGAATCTTTAAATTAAATTTTTTTTTAAAAAAATTAAAGTCTGGTGGACGGGAGCCATATCGACGCACTCGCTCTCTGTCCCCCTTCTCATTTGCATATTAAGCTTCCACCTTGAGTAAAATCCTACGTTCTTCAATCTTTTTCTCTTTTGCCAACCTTTCCTCCTCTAGTGCAAGCATTTTTTTTCCTCGGTCTCCAACTTGGACCTCCACTTATCTTCCTCCCAAGACCTTGAGCTCATCACCTTCTTTTCCTTGTGTTCGGCCGCCAATATTCTTATTCTCAATGATACCATTAAACTTCTCCTTGTAGGTGCCGACACCTCCTCTTTTATTGCTATATTTTGCCCCTCTAGCCTCTTGTCAAGGTTTTTGTCCTCCTCGTCATTGGCTTCAATGACTATGCTCAACTGTGAGGCTGCACCCTTGCCTATGCCAACCTTGGAGGTTGCACTAGTATGCTCAACATGGAGGCTATGGCCTTGCCAACGCTGAAATTGGAGGTTGCGGTGGCCCACACGACGTTCTTGTTCCCCAATCACTTCGTTGGCGCCAGCCGAAGCACGTGAGTCGAATCTAGCTGCATTGCATTGCCGAGGTCAAGGAAGAGCCTTGAGGTTCCATTCTGGCCGAAGTTAGGGGCATCGGTGGCACCGACGACGAGTTTGGGTGGAAGGAGGGAAGGTAAGCGAGAGAGAGACGGACAGGGGGGTAGATTTTACTCGTGTCGGTTGGGACCGAGTATATTTGAGAAGAGTGGGATAATTTTTAGGACGGGTTCTTATATTTTTAGTTCTGTAAACTGGAAAAAGGTTCAGCTCGATACGGTTTAAAGGAGATGTTATAATATCTTTGACTATCGGAAAAACATAGCAGGATGCTGACCATTATGATGCTTGCAAGCAACAAATCTCATTACAACACAATGAATTACATCTCTTTCCCATGTTTGACACTAGCGGAAAGATATTGATTACGAGAAAACCAAATACACGTAGGAGGCTAATTGATCAACGCATCTCTCTCACTAGTGCAGAAAAAAGGTAGGACGACACTGACTTCTCTGATATTTGCGACCTATAAAATCCAATTATAACACAATGAATGAATTACCACTGGTATATGCAGCTATTATATATGAACATTGGTGTACATCGACCACGTCTCAACAAAATGGAAAGACAAGAATAGCGTGAAGAACAAACTGCCATCGTTGACACTAGTTAGGAAAGGAGAACGAGACCTGCAGCCAGGACAGCAGCCAACCTAAGCCACAGCACCGTAGACCGGTCAGCGTGGACTGCCGCCGAGGCAGAGCTCGACGGAGACACCGACCAGTTGCACCGCCGTTTGCCCCCTTTCCATCGGCATTGCTGCTGCGGCGGCGAACTGACCGGCGGCGAACTGACGTTGACCTGGAGCTTCATGCCGGCGGCGCAGTGTCCGGAAACACCGCAGATGAAGTACCGGGTGCCTGCAGCGGCGAGTGGGACGGCGTCATTGCCGGTCTGGTATGTCGCCACAGTGTTGTTGGAGCCATTGCAGGCGTCGTAGCCTGACTTGGTGACCTCCACCACGTTGTGCTCCGCGGCGGAGTACTGGAACCGGAGCTGGTCGCCGGCGTAAAGCCTGACGCCGGAAGCCCACTGGGTGTAGTTGGTCTTGAGGTCCCACGACCCGTCCGGGGCGCCGACGGTGTAGCTGGCGCCGAGCGCCGTCCCCAGCAGCGTCGCCGTGACCACGGTGACGAGAAGGAGAGCTCTGTGAGCTGTCATCGCGGATCGACTGGAAGCTGCAAGACCGAGCGAGATGATCGGAAAGAGGATGATCGGAGTTGGAAGACCGTGCGAGTGATCGAAATGGCTTTGATGAGTGGTGTGTTGTAAGCTGGATATGGCTTATATAAGTGATGCACGCACGCCCTCTTCCAAACATCAGGCCACGTGTGTACGGTACGACTGTGTCAAGACAAACAAACTAGCATACTGTTTGACTCGCTCAACTTGGTTCGTGCACGCGTGTAATAGTTGGGAAGCTGCTAGCAGCCCGCTACTCGGTCGTCAGAAAGAATTAATCACGTGTCCAATCAAAGGATGCTTTTTCAGCTGATCCAATAATGTAATGTAACAATTGAATTATAGAGCCCTTTTTCAGAAAATTTGAAAGAATGTTTTACAAAGGCTAGCAATTTTGAGAGGATTTCTTTTCAATTCTATTCAAGGGAGGCGAATGTAGTGGCTCATCAATTAGCTAAATTTTCTTTTGATTCGAAAGAGACCCAGATTTGGGATGGTGATCCCCGGCTTTTATCTTACCTTTGTGTGTAATAGAGGATGTAACCGTTCTAACGGTGTAATTTCGGATGATTTTGAGGCTACAAGTTTTTTACGTACTCTTTTTCCTTACCGGATATCTAAGAGGACCGGAATCAACAAGATCAAACAAAACAAATTAAGTTTATTATTTTAAAACACAAGAAAATAGTACACAGGCAATAAAATAAATATAAAAAATGTTTGACCAACAAATAAAGTAGCTCAACTATTGTTATCCATTCTATTTCCACTACTCCTCCGTGAGATCTTGTTGGAGCTCATCGTGTGTATCATTGGACCGAATCGCTTGATACGAAGCAATGAAACATCTCTAACCCATAGTCAAAAAAATTTAGAGGAGCAAATTTTCTCCTTTAACAGCCGAAGTAGCACCTAACCGATCCCCTAAAACGCTTTAGAGGAGAAAATATAGGTTTTCGACCCCTAAAAGTTTCACACCCCTATATTTTCTCGCCCCCACTCCGCCGCTCACTCTCCCGACGTCTATCTTCTTCCCACGGCTCTCCTTCCACCCAAACTCGCCGGAGATGGCCAGATCCCGTCGCTTGCGTCGCCATCCATCAGCGCCTTTTCGCTGCGCTGCGGCGGTCAGATCGGGTCGCGACATCCTCCCGCCGACGGCACCGCACGACCAGTACCACCGCATGTGGCAGCGGCAATGGGGTACCATCTGGAACACCGGCCAATGCCACTGGCTGGTCACCTTCTAGTCGGCGCGGAAGGCAGCGTGGGCGCACGACATCGCCAACATCATCCTCCATGGATCCCATCCTGAACTTCCTTGGCCAGAGAGCTGCTTTCTTCCTCCTAGCCACGGCCATGCCGCAAGATGCTTGCTTTCGGAGGACGAGCGACTGAGGCTGGTGAGATTACCGCGGCGATACATGGTTGAGCTCCATCGGCAAAATCCCGACCACATCGCTGTGGAGGCCGCGGGCTACAAGGATTACGTCGCATGTTGCGGCCTCGCCTCTTCCTCCTCGACGATAGGGCCTTCTTCCTCATGGTCGGCGGCAGGGCCTTCTTCCTCCGCGATGGTGCAGGAAGTCATCGACCTTGGCGACAGCGACACCGAATCCACCGACAGCTTCGACGCGTGGCTCGACAGCCTCGGCAAGTAGGTGGACACTGACGCCGGCCACCAACGCCAGCGTGGCGGTAGCTGTGAAGCTTTCTGTGACGGCCACCAACACCGGCGACCATTATAGTGTTAGAATCTATGTATGAACTATGCAAAGTGTGTATGAACTAAGTGTTTTAGTTTGATTTTAATGTACTTTCGTTTTATTGAAGTGTGTTTGATCAACTGTCTAGCCGAATTTTAAATTTAGGAGTCTATATAAAGGGGATCAAAGCCGGCGGCCGAAGTTTAGAGTGTTGGAGATATGCCCTAGAGGCAATAATAAATGTAGTTATTATTATATCTTTGTGTTTATGATAAATGTTTACATTCATGCTATAATAGTATTAACAAGGAAACATTAATACTTGTGTGATTTGTAAACTTAATTTGAAGTCCCTAGTAAAGCCTCTATATAATACTAGCTTGTTGGTTAATAGATGATTGTGGTTTCCCTATCATGAACATTGAGATGTTATTAACAACAAGATCATATTGTTAGGAGAATGATATGATGGACATACTCCTATAGATAAGCGTAGCATAAAGATCAAGTCATTTTAATAGTTCAATTGCTATATGCTTTCTGATACATAGTAATCTAATTCCTTCGACCATGAGATCATGCATATCACCTTTACCGGATGGATGCTTTGATGACATCAAACACCACACCGTGAATCGGGTGGCTATAAAGGTGGCATTGAGTGTTCGAAGTATTGGTTGAAACACATGGATCAAGAGTGATTTGTCCATCCATATGACGATAGATATACTGGGCCCTCCTCGGTGAAATGTCATCCAATTAGCTTGCAAGCATGTGAATGGCTCTCACAAGGGATATCACATAGAACGAAAAGAGTACTTATCGAGACGAGGTTGAACTAGGTATGCAAAGATACCGACGATCATAACCTCGGATAAGTAAACTATCGTGAGACAAAGGGAAATTGATATCGTATGTAAGTGGTTCATTCGATCGCAAAGTAATCGTAGAAATATGTGGGAGCCATATGAATTTCCAGATTCCTCTATTGGTTATTGTTCGGAGAAGTGTCTCGATCATGTCTGCATAATTCACGAACCGTAGGGAGACACACTTAAGGATTCGACGTTGTTTGAGTAGTTATGGAATGATGAGAAAGAGACCGAATTTTGTTCGGAGTCTCGAATGGGACTTGGGATATCATGAGGAGATCCGGAATGGTCCGGATAATAAGATTCATATAAGGAAAGTCCCGTTTCGGAGTTGGGGAATGGTTTCGGTGTTTTCATTGGGAATGTTCTAGAATGTTCCGGAATGTCCGGCACTCCGGAGGGGAAGGGTACATGAATGTGTTGTATCAAGTTTGTATGATTGCATCATGAACTAAGTGTCATCGCTGAACCAAATAAAGGATTAATTCAAATCCTAGTTTGAAAAGTCAAATAGCTAGTTTGAAAAGTCAAACGGCTAAATTTGGAAAGAGGAAAAGAGGAGGAAGGGGAAACCGAGTTGGGGAGAAGTTCCCTCCTCCAACCGGCGGCGCCCACCCAAGCCGAGTTGGGGAGGGACTCCTCTCCCTCCCCTTGGCCGGCCGGCCCCCTCCACCTATATAAGGAGGGGCAGGGCTCCCTCCTAGAGACACAAGATCCTCTCCTCCAAACCCTAGTACCAAGCCGTCGCCGCCTCCAAGCCGCCGCCGGCCATAGGGCACTCGCCGCCGCCGCCTAGGTGAAACCCTAGCCGCCGGCACTAGACCCTCCTCGGCGTTTCTAAACCCTAGATCGTCGAGGGACTCTCTCATACTCCACCATACTCGCTCCGGCTTAAGGCGAAGCCCTGCGAGATCTCCCCTCTACTTCCGGTACCACGCCAGCCGCCGGAATCGCGAGGAGAGTGCTACAACCTCCGTCGCTGGAACAATGGAGAGGAAGGTCTGCCGAAAATTTAACGATGTGACCGATCATGAGCGCTATTTAACGAGCGCCGGAAGGATCGTCACGTGATCTTGAGATCGGGAAGAGTACGACTACATCACCCACGAGAATCCGCCTCTCGTTAAACACTTTGGAATCTTCAAGGGTGAGTTATTCCATCGACTCGCTACAATCTAGTAGATAGATCTTGGCTTGTTTGTTTGTATCACGGTGGAAATTTTTGTTTTCCATGCTATGAAACCCTACTGGTATCAGAGCCGTGTCTATATGTAGATCTCACAGACGAGTAGAACACAATGGTCATTGTGGGTGTTGATGCTTTTATTGTAGATTGCTTCTTGTGTACTTTGCATCTTATGGATGTTGGGATGAAGCGGCCCGGCTAACCTTACATGACATCGTTCATGAGACTTGCTCCACGCTTGACATGCAACTTGAATTGCATAAGTGGCTTTATGGTGCTCGCTTTCTCCTAGCATAGTTAAGATCCAATTTACAACGGTGATTAACAATACTAGTATCAATGTTGTGGTTCTTGTTCGTAAGTTAGAACGATACTTATTGAAAGCCCCAAACCACGTAAAACATGCAAAGAAAGTAGAGGCGTCTAACTTTGTTTTGCAGGTGTGTGTGATGTGATATGGCCATGATTGTGATTATATTTGATGTATGCAATGTTCCTTATTGTAAGTTGGCAACCGGCCGCAGCCATATGGTTGTCTTTAATTTATGTTAAGACCCGTGTTCATTCAAAGTAGTTGTAATAGTTGAAGCCGGTGGACGACAACCATGGAGAAGCGTCATTGACCTTGATGCAATGCCGGTGATGATGGAGATCATGTTCGTGCTAGAAGATGGAGATCGGAAGCACAAAGAAGAAAGGCCATATCATATCACATATTATGAATTGCATGTGATGTTAATCCTTTATGCATCTTGTATTTCTTGGTAGACAACGGTAGCATTATAAGATGATCCCTCATGCACATGAATTTCAAGTCATAAAGTGTTCACCCTTAGTTAGCACCGTTGCTAAAGCTTGTTGTTTCGAAGCACCACGTGATGATCGGGTGTGTTAGATTCCGCAAGTGTATACAACGTGAGCAAGCCAGATTTGCTCATGCGGAAACTAAGGTTTGATCTTGACGAGGCTAGCATGTACAGACATGGTCTCGGAACACGGTCACCGAAAGGTAAAGCATGAATCATATAGTAGATATGATGAACATGTCGATTGTTCGCCATTGAAGCTACATCAACTCTCGTGATGATCGGCGTTGATGCGGTGGATTTGGTTTGTGTGATCACTAAAACAATGTGAGGGATATTGTTTTGAGTGGGAGTTCACCTAGATTAATTTTAATATTAATTTGAACTCAATTTGTCATAAACTTAGTCTAAACTATTGCAAATATGTTGTAGATCAATGGCAGCCCCTACCATCAATTTTAATGCATTCCTAGAGAAAGAAAAGTTGAAAAACAATGGAAGCAACTTCATTGGTGGTTCCAATTTGAGGATTGTCCTCACAGCTGGTAATTTGACCTATGTGCTGGATGCAATCATTGGTGACCCACCTGCAGCTGATGCCGCCAATGAAGTAAAGAATATTTACCTCACTGAAGAGACTCAAGATCTACGCAAAGTGTGCTATCTTGTATGGTTTAGAATCGGAGCTTCAGAAAAGGTTTGAGAATTCATACCGATATGATATTGTCGAGGATCTCAAATTGATCTTTGAGACTCATGCGGCAATTGAAAGCTATGAGGCTTCTGAAAAGTTCTTTAACTGCAAGATGGAAGAGGGCAGCTCTATCGAAAGCATGTGCTTAAGATGTCCGCACGCAAACAAACTTCAAAGCTATGACAGATTCCTAATGCTTTGGGGATTTACCGTGTCCTCCAATCACTACCACCAAGATACAAGAACTTTGTGATGAACTACAACATGCAAAACATGAACAAGACGTTGCCAGAACTCTTTGCCATGTTGAAGTCTGCGTAGACGATCTTCGTGGGTGATGTAGTCGTACTCTTCCCGATCTCAAGATCGCGTAGACGATCCTTCCAGCGCTGCGTTCCGGCAGCGCTCCCGCAGTCGGTCACACGTCGTATTTCGACGAAGACCTTCCTCTCCCTTGTTCCAGCAGGCAAAGGTTGTAGCACTCTCGCAATTCCGGCAAAGACAAGTGGTACCGGAAGTAGAGGGGAGATCTCGTAGGGCTTCGCCTTAAGCCAGAGCGAGTATGGTGGACTATGAGAGAGTCCCTCGGTGTTCTAGGGTTTAGACACGCCGAGGAAGAGGTGCTAGGGCCGGCGGCTAGGGCTTAGGGCAGCCCAAGTCGGCGGCTAAGGCAAAAACCCTAGGGGCGGCGGCGGCTATGGTGGGCAGCAGCTGCTAGGGTTTGAGGCGTGGAAGTTGTGTGTCCTAGGAGGGAGCCCTGCCCCTCCTTATATAGGTGGAGGGGCCGGCGGCCAAGGGGGGGGAGTGGAGTCCCTCCCCAACTCGGCTTGGGTGGTGTGCCGGCTTGGGGAGGAGGGACTCCCTCCCCAACTCGGTTTCCCCTTCTCCCTCTTTTCCACTTTCCAAATTTAGCCGTTTGACTTTTCAATTTAGCTATTTGACTTTTCAAACTAGGATTTGAATTAATCCTTTATTTGGAACAGCGATGATACTTAGTACATGATGCAATCATACCAACTTGATACAACACATTCATGTACCCCTCCCCTCCGGAGTGCCGGACATTCCGAAACATTCTATAACATTCCCGATGAAAACACCGGAACCATTCCCCAACTCCGAAACGGGACTTTCCTTATATGAATCTTATTCTCCGGACCATTCCGGATCTCCTCGTGATATCCCGGATCCCATCCGGGACTCCGAACAACATTCGGTCTCTTTCTCATCATTCCATAACTACTCAAATAACGTTGAATCCTTAAGTGTGTCTCCCTACGGTTCGTGAATTATGCGGACATGATCGAGACACTTCTCCGAACAATAACCAATAGAGGAATATGCAAATTCATATGGCTCCCACATATTTCTACGATTACTTTGCGATCGATTGAACCACTTACATACGATATCAATTTCCCTTTGTCTCACGATATGTTACTTATCCGAGGTTATGATCGTCGGTATCTCTGCATACCTAGTTCAACCTCGTTACCGATAAGTACTCTTTTCTTGTTCCCGTGATATGTGATCCCTTGTGAGCCAGTCACATGCTTGCAAGCTAATTGGATGACATTTCACCGAGAGGGCCCAGAGTATATCTATCCGTCATATGGATGGACAAATCCCACTCTTGATCCATGTGTTTCAACCAATACTTTCCGAACACTCAATGCCACCTTTATAGCCACCCAGTTACGGTGTGGTGTTTGATGTCATCAAAGCATCCATCCGATAAAGGTGATATGCATGATCTCATGGTCAAAGGAATTAGATTACTATGTATCAGAAAGCATATAGCAATTGAACTATTAAAATGACTTGATCTTTATGCTACGCTTATCTATAGGAGTATGTCCATCATATCATTCTCCTAACGATATGATCTTGTTGTTAATAACATCTCAATGTTCATGATAGGGAAACCACAATCATCTATTAACCAACAAGCTTAGTATTATATAGAGGCTTTACTAGGGACTTCAAATTAAGTTTACAAATCACACAAGTATTAATGTTTCCTTGTTAATACTATTATAGCATGAATGTAAACATTTATCATAAACACAAAGATATAATAATAACTTCTTTTATTATTGCCTCTAGGGCATATCTTCAACAGTCTCCCACTTGCACTAGAGTCATCTAATCTAGATTACATGGTAATATACCGAACACCCATGGCAGTTTGGTGCTAGTCATGTTTTGCCCTCGGGAGAGGTTTAGTCAACGGATCCACCACATTCAGATATGTGTGTACTTTGCAAATCTTTATATCCCCATCCTGGATATGTTCTCGAATAGCGTGAAAACGTAGCTTGATATGCTTCAGCTTCTTGTGTGACCTTGGTTCTTGCGCATTGGCTATGGCGCCCATGTTATCACAGTAGATAGACATTGGGTCCAGCGCACTAGGAACCACACCCAGCTCTGTAATGAACTCTTTCATCCATATCGCTTCTTGTGAAGCCTCCGAAGCAGCCATGTATTCCGATTCAGTTGAAGATCTCGCCACAACGCTTTGCTTTGCACTCCTCCAGCTAACTGCTGCACCATTTAAAATAAATACGTATCTAGATTGTGATTTAGAATCATCCGGATCGATGTCCCAATTAGCATCGGTGTAACCATTAACAACGAGCTGTTCATCACCTCCATAAGAAAGAACCATATCCTTAGTTCTTCTCAAGTACTTAAGGATGTTTTTGACCGTTGTCCAATGATCCACTCCTGGATCACTTTGATATCTGCTAGTTAAACTAACAGCATATGCAATGTCGGGTCTAGTACATAGCATGGCATACATTAGAGATCCTATGGCTGAGGCATAGGGAGTCTTACTCATCCTTTCTCTATCTTCTGCCGATGTCGGACTTTGAGTTTTACTCAAGGTCGTATTGGGCAACATGGGCAAGAACCCTTTCTTGCTATCTTCCATTCCAAACCTCCTTAGAACTTTGTCCAAATATGTACTCTGTGACAATGATATTTGGCGTTTCGATCTATCTCTATAAATCTTTATGCCTAATATGTAAGCTGCTTCGCCAAGATCCTTCATTGAAAAACTATTATTCAAATATTCCTTGACACTATTAAGAAGGTCTACATCATTCCCAATCAATAATATGTCATCCACATATAGTATTAAGAATGCTACAGAACTCCCACTCACTTTCTTGTAAATACAAGCTTCTCCATAAGTTTGTATAAAACCAAAACTTTTGATCACCTTATCAAAATGTTGATTCCAACTCCGGGATGCTTGCTTCAATCCATAGATGGACCGTTGAAGTTTGCATACCTTGTTAGCATCTTTAGGATAGACAAAACCTTTGGGTTGCATCATATACAACTCTTCATCAATGTCTCCATTGAGGAATGTTGTTTTGACATCCATCTGCCATATCTCATAATCGTAATATGCAACGATTGCTAACATAATCCTCATAGACTTTAGCTTCGCTACTGGTGAGAAAGTCTCATCATAGTCAACTCCTTGAATTTGTCGAAACCCTTTTGCGACAAGTCGAGCTTTATAGACAGTAACATTACCATCAGCATCTGTTTTCTTCTTGAAGATCCATTTGTTCTCGACAGCCATCCGGTAAGTCCACCAAAGTCCATACTTGGTTTTCGTACATGGATCCAATCTCGGATTTCATGGCTTCTTGCCATTTATTGGAATCTGGGCTCATCATCGCTTCCTCATATGTCTCGGGGTCATCGGTGTTGTCCACCAACATGACACTCATAACGGGATCATACCAATCTAGAGTGGTACGAGTTCTCGTTGACCTGCGAGGCTCTGTAGCAACTTCAACCGAAGTTTCATGATCATCATCATTAGCTTCCTCTCTTATTGGTGCAGGCACCACAGGAACTTCTTCCGATGCTGCGCTACTCGCAATTTCGAGAGAAGGTTCGACAACCTGATCGAGTTCTACTTTCCTTCCAGTCACTTCTTTCGAGAGAAATTCCTTCTCTAGAAAGGATCCATTCTTGGCAACGAAGATTTTGCCCTCGGATCTATGATAGAAGGTATACCCAATAGTTTCCTTCGGGTATCCTATGAAGACGCATTTTTCCGCTTTGGGTTCAAGCTTGTCCGGCTGTAACTTATTTACATAGGCTTCGCACCCCCAAACTTTAAGGAATGACAATCTAGGTTTCTTCCCAAACCATAATTCATATGGTGTCGTTTCAATGGATTTAGATGGTGCCCTATTTAAAGTGAATGTGGCTGTTTCTAATGCATAACCCCAAAATGATAGCGGTAAATCTGTAAGTGACATCATAGAACGAACCATAACTAAGAGAGTTCGATTACGATGTTCAGACACACCATTACGCTGTGGTGTTCCCGGCTGTGTCAACTGCGAAAGTATTCCGCATTTCTTTAAATGCTCGCCAAACTCGTAACTTAGATATTCACCTCCACGATCAGAACGTAGAAATTTAATCTTCTTGTTACATTGATTCTCTACCTCACTTTGAAATTCCTTAAACTTCTCAAAAGTTTCGGACTTATGTTTCATGAAATAGATATACCCATATCTACTCAAGTCATCCGTGAAGGTAAGAACATAACGATAACCACCGCGCGATGCTACACTCATTGGACCACACACATCGGTATGTATGATTTCCAATAGGTCCGTAGCTCGCTCCATCATACCAGAAAATGGAGTCTTAGTCATTTTACCCATCAGACATGCTTCGCATCTTTCAAGTGATTCAAGAAGTCCATCGGAATGGAGTTTCTTCATATGCTTCACTCCAATGTGACCAAGACGACAGTGCCACATATAGGTCGAGTTATCGTTCGATTTCAAACGTTTAGCCTCAATGTTATTAATATGTGTATTTCCACTATCGAGATTCAATAAGAATAGACCATCTATCAAAGGTGCATGTGCATAAAACATATTACTCATATAAATCGAACAACCATTATTCTCGGATTTAAACAAGTAACCGTCTCGCAATAAACAAGATCCCGATATAATGTTCATGCTTAACGCAGGCACCAAATAACAATTATTTAAGTATAAAACTAATCCCGATGGTAGATGAAGGGGTATAGTGCATACAGCGATCACATCAACCTTTGATCCGTTTCCAACGCGCATCGTCACCTCGTTCTTCGCTAGCTTCCGTTTATTCTGCAGCACCTGTTTCGAGTTACAAATATGAGCAACCGAACTAGTATCAAATACCCAGGCACTACTACGAGTACTAGTGAGATACACATCAATAACATGTATATCAGATATACCTTTCTTCTTGATGTTGCCGTTCTTCAAATCCGCCAAGTACTTTGGGCAATTCCGCTTCCAGTGACCTTCTCCCTTGCAGTAAAAGCACTCAGTATCAGGCTTAAGTCCAGCCTTGGTCTTCTTCGTCGGCGTGGTAACTTTCTTACCACCCTTCTTGAAGTGTCCCTTCTGCTTAGACTTGCCTTTCTTGAATTTGGTGGTCTTATTGACCAACAACACTTGGTGCTCTTTCTTGATCTCCACTTATGCAGACTTCAACATGACAAAGAGTTCTGACAGCGTCTTATTCATGTTTTGCATGTTGTAGTTCATCACAAAGTTCTTGTAACTTGGTGGTAGTGATTGGAGGACACGGTAAATCCCCAAAGTATTGGGAATCACAATACCTAAGCTTTGAAGTTTGTTTGCGTGCCCAGACATCTTAAGCACATGCTCACTGACGGAGCTTCCCTCTTCCATCTTGCAGTTAAAGAACTTTTCAGAAGCCTCATAGCTTTCAATTGCTGCATGAGTCTCAAAGATCAATTTGAGATCCTCGACAATATCATATGGGTCTGAATTCTCAAACCTTTTCTGAAGCTCCGATTCTAAACCATACAAGATAGCACACTGAACTGTGGAGTACTGAGTCTTCCGAGTGAGGTAAACATTCTTTACTTCATCGGAAGCATCAGCTGCAGGTGGGTCACCCAGCGGTGCATCCAGCACATAGGTCAAATTACCAGCTGTGAGGACAATCCTCAAATTGCGGAACCAATCCGCGAAGTTGCTTCCATTGTTTTTCAACTTTTCTTTCTCTAGGAACGCATTAAAATTGATGGTAGGGGCTGCCATTGATCTACAACATATTTGCAATAGTTTAGACTAAGTTTATGACAAATTGAGTTCAAATTAATGTTAAAATTAATCTAGGTGAACTCCCACTCAAAACAATATCCCTCACATTGTTTTAGTGATCACACGAACCAAATCCACCACATCAACACCGATCATCACGAGAGTTGATATAGTTTCAATGGCGAACAATCGACATGTTCATCATATCTACTATATGATTCATGCTTTACCTTTCGGTGATCCGTGTTCCGAGACCATGTATGTACATGCTAGGCTCGTCAAGATCAAACCTTAGTTTCCACATGAGCAAATCTGGCTTGCTCACGTTGTATGCACTTGCAGAATCTAACACACCCGATCATCACGTGGTGCTTCAAAACAACAAGCTTTAGCAACGGTGCTAACTAAGGGTGAACACTTTATGACTTGAAATTCATGTGCATGAGGGATCATCTTATAATGCTACCGTTGTCTACTAAGAATACAAGATGCATAAAGGATTAACATCACATGCAATTCATAATATGTGATATGATATGGCCTTTCTTCTTTGTGCTTCCGATCTCCATCTTCTAGCACGAACATGATCTCCATCATCACCGGCATTGCATCAAGGTCAATGACGCTTCTCCATGGTTGTCGCCCACGGCTTCAACTATTACAACTACTTTGAATAGACACGCTGGTCTTAACATAAATTAAAGACAACCATATGGCTCCCGCCATTGCCAACTTACAATAAGGAACATTGCATACATCAAATATAATCACAATCATGGCCATATCACATCACAAGACACCGCAAAACAAAGTTAGACGCCTCTACTTTCTTTGCATGTTTTACGTGGTTTGGGGCTTTCAATAAGTGTCGCTCTAACTTACAAACAAGAAGCACAAAATTGATACTAGTATTCTTAATAACCCTATGTAAAATGGATCATAACTATGCTAGGAGAAACAGGCACCCGCAAAGCCACTTTATGCAATACAAGTTGCATGTCAAGCGTGGAGCAAGTCTCATGAACGATGTCATGTAAGGTTAGCCCGGTCCGCTTCATCCCAACATCCCGCAAGATGCAAAGTACACAAGAAGCAATCGACAATAAAAGCATCAACGCCCACAATGACCATTGTGTTCTACTCGTGCAACAGATCTACATATAGACACAGCTCTGATACCACTGTAGGGTTTCGTAGCATGGAAAACAAAAAATTTCTACCGCATACAAACAAACAAGCCAAGATCTATCTACTAGATTGTAGCAACGAGTCGATGGAATAACTCACCCTCGAAGATTCCAAAGTGTTTAACGAGAGCGGATTCTCGTGGGTGATGTAGTCGCATTCTTCGATCTCAAGATTGCGAGACAATCCTTCCTACACTGTTCCCTAGCAGGCCTCAATAATCGGTCACACGCTCGCCTGACGAAGACCTTCCTCTCCCTTGTTCCAGCAGGCAGCGGAGGTTGTAGCACTCTCCTCACGATTCCGGCAGCACAACGGCGTGGTACCGGAAATAGAGGGGAGATCTCGCAGGGCTTCGCCTTAAGCCGGAGCGAGTATGGTGGACTATGAGAGAGTCCCTCGGTGTTCTAGGGTTTAGAAACGCCGAGGAAGAGGTGCTAGGGCCGGCGGCTAGGGCTTGGGGCAGCCCAAGTTGGCGGCTAAGGCAAAAACCCTAGGGGCGGCGGCTGCTATGGTGGGCAGCAGCTGCTAGGGTTTGAGGCGTGGAAGTTGTGTGTCCTAGGAGGGAGCCCTGCCCCTCCTTATATAGGTGGAGGGGCCGGCGGCCAAGGGGAGGGAGTGGAGTCCCTCCCCAACTCGGCTTGGGTGGTGTGCCGGCTTGGGGAGGAGGGACTCCCTCCCCAACTCGGTTTCCCCTTCTCCCTCTTTTCCACTTTCCAAATTTAGCCGTTTGACTTTTCAATTTAGCTATTTGACTTTTCAAACTAGGATTTGAATTAATCCTTTATTTGGAACAGCGATGACACTTAGTACATGATGCAATCATACCAACTTGATACAACGCATTCATGTACCCCTCCCCTCCGGAGTGCCGGACATTCCGGAACATTCTAGAACATTCCCGATGAAAACACCGGAACCATTCCCCAACTCCGAAACGGGACTTTCCTTATATGAATCTTATTCTCCGGACCATTCCGGATCTCCTCGTGATATCCCGGATCCCATCCGGGACTCCGAAAAACATTCGGTCTCTTTCTCATCATTCCATAACTACTCAAACAACGTCGAATCCTTAAGTGTGTCTCCCTACGGTTCGTGAATTATGCGGACATGATCGAGACACTTCTTCGAACAATAACCAATAGAGGAATCTGGAAATTCATATGGCTCCCACATATTTCTACGATTACTTTGCGATCGATTGAACCACTTACATACGATATCAATTTCCCTTTGTCTCACGATATGTTACTTATCCGAGGTTATGATCGTCGGTATCTCTGCATACCTAGTTCAACCTCGTTACCGATAAGTACTCTTTTCTCGTTCCTGTGATATGTGATCCCTTGTGAGCCAGTCACATGCTTGCAAGCTAATTGGATGACATTTCACCGAGAGGGCCCAGAGTATATCTATCCGTCATATGGATGGATAAATCCCACTCTTGATCCATGTGTTTCAACCAATACTTTCCAAACACTAAATGCCACCTTTATAGCCACCCAGTTACGGTGTGGTGTTTGATGTCATCAAAGCATCCATCCGGTAAAGGTGATATGCATGATCTCATGGTCAAAGGAATTAGATTACTATGTATTAGAAAGCATATATCAATTGAACTATTAAAATGACTTGATCTTTATGCTACGCTTATCTATAGGAGTATGTCCATCATATCATTCTCCTAACGATATGATCTTGTTGTTAATAACATCTCAATGTTCATGATAGGGAAACCACAATCATCTATTAACCAACAAGCTTAGTATTATATAGAGGCTTTACTAGGGACTTCAAATTAAGTTTACAAATCACACAAGTATTAATGTTTCCTTGTTAATACTATTATAGCATGAATGTAAACATTTATCATAAACATAAAGATATAATAATAACTTCTTTTATTATTGCCTCTAGGGCATATCTCCAACACGAAGAAGACCAAGGCTGGACCTAAGCCTGATACTGAGTGCTTTTACTGCAAGGGAGAAGGTCACTGGAAGAGGAATTGCCCAAAGTACTTGGCGGATTGGAAGAACGGCAACATCAAGAAGAAAGGTATATTTGATATACATGTTATTGATGTGTATCTCACTAGTACTCGTAGTAGTGCCTGGGTATTTGATACTGGTTCGGTTGCTCATATTTGTAACTCGAAACAGGTGCTGCAGAATAAACGGAAGCTAGTGAAGAACGAGGTGACGATGCGCGTTGGAAATGGATCAAAGGTTGATGTGATCGCGGTCGGCACGCTACCCCTTCATCTACCATCGGGATTAGTTTTATACTTAAATAATTGTTATTTGGTGCCTGCGTTAAGCATGAACATTATATCAGGATCTTGTTTATTAAGTAGACGGTTACTTGTTTAAGTCCGAGAATAATGGTTGTTCGATTTATATGAGTAATATGTTTTATGCACATGCACCTTTGATAGATGGTCTATTCTTATTGAATCTCGATAGTGAAATACACATGTTAATAACATTGAGGCTAAACGTTTGAAATCGAGCGATAACTCGACCTATATGTGGCACTGTCGTCTTGGTCACATTGGAGTGAAGCGTATGAAGAAACTCCATTCCAATGGACTTCTTGAATCACTTGATTTCGAATCACTTGATAGATGTGAAGCATGTCTGATGGATAAAATGACTAAGACTCCATTTTCTGGTATGATGGAGCGAGCTACGGATTTGTTGGAAATCATACATACCGATGTGTGTGGTCCAATGAGTGTAGCATCGCGTGGTGGTTATCGTTATGTTCTTACCTTCACGGATGACTAGAGTAGATATGGGTATATCTATTTCATGAAACATAAGTCCGAAACTTTCGAGAAGTTTAAGGAATTTCAAAGTGAGGTAGAGAATCAACGTAACAAGAAGATTAAATTTCTATGTTCTAATCGTGGAGGTGAATATCTAAGTTACGAGTTTGGCGAGCATTTGAAGAAATGCGGAATACTTTCACAATTGACACCGCCGGGAACACCACAACGTAATGGTGTGTACGAACGTCGTAATCGAACTCTCTTAGATATGGTTCGTTCTATGATGTCACTTACAGATTTACCGCTATCATTTTGGGGTTATGCATTAGAAACAGCCGCATTCACTTTAAATAGGGCACCGTCTAAATCCGTTGAAACGACACCGTATGAATTATGGTTTGGGAAGAAACCTAGATTGTCGTTCCTTAAAGTTTGGGGTGCAAGCCTATGTAAAGAAGTTACAATAGGACAAGCTTGAACCCAAAGCGGAAAAATGCATCTTCATAGGATACCCGAAGGAAACTATTGGATATACCTTCTATCATAGATCCGAAGGCAAAATCTTCGTTGCCAAGAATGGATCCTTTCTAGAGAAGGAATTTCTCTCGAAAGAAGTGACTGGAAGGAAAGTAGACCTTGACAAGGTTGTTGAACCTTCTCTCGAAATTGCGAGTAGCGCAGCACCGGAAGAAGTTCCTGTGGTGCCTGCACCAATAAGAGAGGAAGCTAATGATGATGATCATGAAACTTAGGTTGAAGTTGCTACAGAGCCTCGCAGGTCAACGAGAACTCGTACCACTCCAGATTGGTATGATCCCGTTATGAGTGTCATGTTGGTGGACAACACCGATGACCCTGAGACATATGAGGAAGCAATGATGAGCCCAGATTCCAATAAATGGCAAGAAGCCATGAAATCCGAGATTGGATCCATGTACGAAAACCAAGTATGGACTTTGGTGGACTTACCGGATGGCCGGAAGGCTGTCGAGAACAAATGGATCTTCAAGAAGAAAACAGATGCTGATGGTAATGTTACTGTCTATAAAGCTCGACTTGTCGCAAAAGGGTTTCGACAAATTCAAGGAGTTTACTACGATGAGACTTTCTCACTAGTAGTGAAGCTAAAGTCTGTGAGGATTATGTTAGCAATCGCTGCATATTACGATTATGAGATATGGCAGATGGATGTCAAAACAGCATTCCTCAATGGAGACATTGATGAAGAGTTGTATATGATGCAACCCAAAGGTTTTGTTGATCCTAAAGATGCTAACAAGGTATGCAAACTTCAATGGTCCATCTATGGATTGAAGCAAGCATCCTGTTGGAATCAACGCTTTTGATAAGGTGATCAAAAGTTTTGGTTTTATACAAACTTATGGAGAAGCTTGTATTTACAAGAAAGTGAGTGGGAGCTCTGTAGCATTCTTAATACTATATGTAGATGACATATTATTGATTGGGAATGATGTAGACCTTCTTAATAGTGTCAAAGAATATTTGAATAATAGTTTTTCAATGAAGGATCTTGGCGAAGCAGCTTACATATTAGGCATAAAGATTTATAGAGATAGATCGAAACGCCAAATATCATTGTCACAAAGTACATATTTGGACAAAGTTCTAAAGAGGTTTGGAATGGAAGATAGCAAGAAAGGGTTCTTGCCCATGTTGCCCAATACGACCTTGAGTAAAACTCAAAGTCCGACATCGGCAGAAGATAGAGAAAGGATGAGTAAGACTCTCTATGCCTCAGCCATAGGATCTCTAATGTATGCCATGCTATGTACTAGACCCGACATTGCATATGCTGTTAGTTTAACTAGAAGATATCAAAGTGATCCAGGAGTGGATCATTGGACAGTGGTTAAAAACATCCTTAAGTACTTGAGAAGAACTAAGGATATGGTTCTTTCTTATGGAGGTGATGAACAACTCGTTGTTAATGGTTACACCGATGCTAGTTGGAACACCGATCCGATGATTCTAAATCACAACTGGATACGTATTTATTTTGAATGGTGCAGCTTAGCTGGAGGAGTGCAAAGCAAAGTTGTGGCAAGATCTTCAACTGAATCGAATACATGGCTGCTCGGAGGCTTCACAAGAAGCGATATGGATGAAAGAGTTCATTACAGTAGCTGGGTGTGGTTCCTAGTGCTGGACCCAATGTCTATCTACTTGTGATAACATGGGCGCCATAGCCAATGCGCAAGAACCAAGGTCACACAAGAAGTCAAGCACATCAAGCCACGCTTTTCACGCTTATTCGAGAACATATCCAAGATGGGGATATAAAGATTTGCAAAGTACACAGATCTGAATGTGGCGGATCCGTTGACTAAACCTCTCCCGAGGGCAAAACATGACCAGCACCAAACTGCCATGGGTGTTCGGTATATTACCATGTAATCTAGATTAGATGACTCTAGTGCAAGTGGGAGATCATGGAGATATGCCTTAGAGGCAATAATAAATGTAGTTATTATTATATCTTTGTGTTTATGATAAATGTTTACATTCATGCTATAATAGTATTAACAAGGAAACATTAATACTTGTGTGATTTGTAAACTTAATTTGAAGTCCCTAGTAAAGCCTCTATATAATACTAGCTTGTTGGTTAATAGATGATTGTGGTTTCCCTATCATGAACATTGAGATGTTATTAACAACAAGATCATATTGTTAGGAGAATGATATGATGGACATACTCCTATAGATAAGCGTAGCATAAAGATCAAGTCATTTTAATAGTTCAATTGCTATATGCTTTCTGATACATAGTAATCTAATTCCTTCGACCATGAGATCATGCATATCACCTTTACCGGATGGATGCTTTGATGACATCAAACACCACACCGTGAATCGGGTGGCTATAAAGGTGGCATTGAGTGTTCGGAAAGTATTGGTTGAAACACATGGATCAAGAGTGGGATTTGTCCATCCATATGACGGATAGATATACTCTGGGCCCTCTCGGTGAAATATCATCCAATTAGCTTGCAAGCATGTGACTGGCTCACAAGGGATCACATATCACGGGAACGAGAAAAGAGTACTTATCGGTAACGAGGTTGAACTAGGTATGCAGAGATACCGACGATCATAACCTCGGATAAGTAAACTATCGTGAGACAAAGGGAAATTGATATCGTATGTAAGTGGTTCATTCGATCGCAAAGTAATCGTAGAAATATGTGGGAGCCATATGAATTTCCAAATTCCTCTATTGGTTATTGTTCGGAGAAGTGTCTCGATCATGTCCGCATAATTCACGAACCGTAGGGAGACACACTTAAGGATTCGATGTTGTTTGAGTAGTTATGGAATGATGAGAAAGAGACCGAATGTTGTTCGGAGTCTCGAATGGGACTCGGGATATCACGAAGAGATCCGGAATGGTCCGGAGAATAAGATTCCTATAAGGAAAGTTCCGTTTCGGAGTTGGGGAATGGTTCCGGTGTTTTCATCGGGAATGTTCTAGAATGTTCCGGAATGTCCCAAGACCGGAGGGAAGGGTACATGAATGTGTTGTATCAAGTTGGTATGATTGCATTATGTACTAAGTGTCATCGCTGAACCAAATAAAGGATTAATTCAAATCCTAGTTTGAAAAGTCAAATAGCTAGTTTGAAAAGTCAAACGGCTAAATTTGGAAAGAGGAAAAGAGGAGGAAGGGGAAACCGAGTTGGGGAGGAGTTCCCTCCTCCAACCGGCGGCTCCCACCCAAGCCGAGTTGGGGAGGGACTCCTCTCCCTCCCCTTGGCCGGTCGGCCCCCTCCACCTATATAAGGAGGGGCAGGGCTCCCTCCTAGAGACACAAGATCCTCTCCTCCAAACCCTAGTACCAAGCCGCCGCCGCCTCCAAGCCGCCGCCGGCCCTAGGGCACTCATCGCCGCCACCTAGGTGAAACCCTAGCCGCCGGCACTAGCCCCTCCTCGGCGTGTCTAAACCCTAGATCGTCGAGGGACTCTCTCATACTCCACCATACTCGCTCCGGCTTAAGGCGAAGCCCTTCGAGATCTCCCCTCTACTTCCGGTACCACGCCGTTGTGCTGCCGGAATCGCGAGGAGAGTGCTACAACCTCCGCTGCCTGCTGGAACAAGGGAGAGGAAGGTCTTCGTCGAGTACCGAACGTGTGACTGATCAAGGGAGCGCTGCCGGAACGCAGCGCCGGAAGGATCGTCTACGCGATCTTGAGATTGGGAAGAGTACGACTACATCACCCACGAGAATCCGCTCTCGTTAAACACTTTGGAATCTTCAAGGATGAGTTATTCCATCGACTCGTTGCTACAATCTAGTAGATAGATCTTGGCTTGTTTGTTTGTATGCGGTAGAAAATTTTTGTTTTTCATGCTACGAAACCCTACATAGAGGAGCAAACATATAGGAATCAATGAACAGTGCGCCAAATTCGGCTCTAACATTAAGAGGGTCAGTTAGAGAAGCTCTTAGGTTGTTAATTTCACCACCTTAATATGAGGTAAGTATATATATATATAGTTAGAAGGGTTAGATGTTATAGTTTTTAATGGTATTAAATTATTTTATGTATTTTATATTGTATAAGTCAAATTGCTCACCTAAGGATACATCGAATGGTTTATAAACCTGATTGAAGGGTGTGTAAAACTACTTCACTGACCACAGTGTTGGGTCCCACTCCTCGAGGAGAATTACATTATGAATATCTGATCAATAAATGTCTCTTTTTGCTGAATCCTTGCTTTGGTGAAAATTTTCCACTAATCAGATTAATCGAAAAGGAAAAATCCCTCATGTCGCCTGACCTAGGCGGCACGGGGGCGACCCATGTTGCCGGCCACCAGGGCCCCTTCTCCCTCGTCTCCCCCTTCCCGCCGCCAGGGGCCCCGTCGGGAGAAGCCCGGGTAGGGACATCGGCAGCAGGACTCTCTCCCCGCTGATACGTCTTAAACGTATCTATAATTTTTGACGCTCCATGCTTGTTTAGTATCCACTTTGCTATGTTTTTTCTACACTTTGAGGTATTTTTATACACTTTCTGGAACTAACCTATTGACAAGATGCCAAATTGCCAGTTGCATGTTTTCT
Source organism: Avena insularis (assembly GCA_023614405.1). Lineage (NCBI taxonomy): Eukaryota > Viridiplantae > Streptophyta > Magnoliopsida > Poales > Poaceae > Avena > Avena insularis. Next base: position 362,526,462 of record CM042697.1, read on the forward strand.
GTTATTTTTGGTTTCAGAAAGCTAAAAATGAATATTCTCAGAATTAGACGGGACAAAAGCCAAAGTTCATACTATTAATTGCTAGAGCAAAGGAAGATGGTCAAGTAGATGGTCTCATACCCCATCTAGTTGAGGGCGGAGTTTCCATTCTACAATATGCCAATGATACGATCATTTTCATGGAACATGATTTGCAAAAAGCTTTGAACATGAAATTAATTTTGTGCATCTTTGAGCAAATTTCGGGTTTGAAAATAAACTTCCACAAGAGTGAACTATTTTGCTTTGGTAAGGCCAAAGATGAAGAGGAAAAATATATAGAACTCTTTGGTTGTGAGTCTGGATCTTTCCCGTTTAGATATTTGGGGATTCCAATTCACTTTAGAAAACTGAAGAATGGTGAATGGAAACCGGTTGAAGATCATTTTGAAAAAAAATTGGCTTGCTGGTTAGGAAAATTACTATCATACGGAAATCGTTTGGTTTTAACTAATTTGGTTTTAACAAGCTTGCCAGTGTTTATGTTGTCATTTATGGAGATCCCTAAAGGGGTTCGAAAGAGATTAGACTTCTTTCGGTCCCGCTTTTTTTGGCAAAATAATGAACATAAGAGAAAATACCGTCTAACAAAGTGGAATATTATTTGTAGACCAAAGGATCAAGGTGGTTTAGGCATTGAGGTTTTAGAAATAAAGAACAAATGTTTACTCAGCAGGTGGTTGTTTAAACTTTTGATGACGAAGGTGTTTGGCAAGAACTTCTTAAAAATAAATATTTACACTCGAAGACCCTGTCGCATGTAAAAGCTAAGCCATTGGACTCAGCGTTTTGGAAAGGCCTTATGCGAGTGAAAGAAGATTTTTTTTCTCGAGGGTCTTTTGTTGTCAATAATGGACATAATACACGTTTTTGGGAGGATACCTGGCTAGGAGACACTCCTTTAGCTTTTCAATATCCATCGCTTTACAATGTTGTGCAACTAAAAGAAGTTTCTGTTGCACAAGTTTTATCTAATAACCCTCTAAATATTGGTTTTCGTAGAGCTCTAACTGAAAATAGGTGGTCAAGATGGCTACATTTAGTTAATCGATTGATGGATATTCACTTAGGGGAAGATGATGATCGGTTTAGATGGGATCTAACTTCTTTCGGTAGTTTCTCTGTCAAATTAGACTTAATGAATGGACACAAAAAATTCCTACCTAAGTATAATTGGAAAATAAAGGTTCCACTGAAAATTAGAATTTTCATGTGGTTTCTAAATCGCAAAGTTATTTTAGCAAAAGATAACTTAGCAAAAATAAATTGGCAAGGAGATAAAAAATGTTGTTTTGTGACAAAGAGGAAACGATTCAACATTTATTTATTGATTGCTCCTTTGCGAAAATTGTGTGGTGCATCGTTCATATGGCTTATAATCTTCACCCCCAAAGAACATTAAGAATTTGTTTGGAAATTAGCTTGATGGGATGGATAAGAGAGAAAAAGTTCAAATACGAGTGGGTGTTTACGCTTTATTATGGGCTATATGGAATATACGGAATGATTTAATTTTCAACAGGGCTTCGAACTCATATTTTATGCAGGTTATTCCATTAACCACATACTGGATCCGTATGTGGTCTTTTCTTCAGCCAGAGGAGCACAGGCTTGCCATGGATTTTGGGTGCATCCGTTTGGAAATGGTTGCACGAGAATTATTCAGCCGATGCGGGTGGCGTTTTGATAGTAGGATATCATGTTGATATGTCGTATGTTTTTTATTCTTGCTTTCTTTAGATGGTCGGTGCATGTATCAAATCTTTGCGACCCATGAGCTGGGCTTTTGTTTTGAACTCGTTGTAATCAATTCAATAAGCTAATAAAGGCTATATGCATCAGTCGATGCAGAGGCCGGGGCTTTTTCCCCTTTTCGAAAAAAACACTACTCGGACCAACACATAGTCGGACACAACCTGACCTGACCTGATCAAACTAGGACACACGCAAACACTTGCCTAACTAATAAACCTACTTAGACTCACACTCGTACAACCACATGGACATGCAATCCGGACACTACACCATTAATTAAGATTAATTCTAACAATCTCTTCCTAATCTTAATTGACGACTCTTTGTCTTTTGTGCTTCTTCTGATCTTGACTCGTTGTAGATCCGCGTCTTGTCTAGATCTCGCACCACGACAAGTCTGATTGGCTCTCCCCAATTTTGACTTGGCGAATTTCACGGACCAACTCAAATATGATCTGGACTACCCAGCCACGCTAGCAACCTTGTGGAATCGCACCACCCGTGAAACACACCATCCACCCTAGCGCAATACATGCCGACCTCCTGGCGTAGACTAGACCATCCACTTCGGCCTCATGTAGAGACATGGCCTCATTGAAGAGACTCACCTTCACTGGTTTACCGTCCCCTTCACACTTGAAATTGATCCTCTCGTCGAGACACATAGACGACCTGATCGAGGCACGCAAATTGCGTCTTTGTCCAAACGATGAACAGTCCCTCAACCTTCATTCGCTTCCACTGCAACGGATCATCACAGAGATAAGCACTTGGACACAACAACGTCTCACAGACACAACACTGACTTAATGTGCTACCTTGCACACACTTGACTCCTTTACTTATACTCTCCCGGACGATGATCTTGACAAGATTCTCCGGCACCATACCCGGCACCACCGCACTCATCAATGATCACCCCAATCCACCACCTTGCCGACGACACCTCACCCGCCTTCTTCTTCCTTGTCGCTCCTCCAAACGACGATCGCCCGCCGCCGCACTGATGACAGCATGCATGCCGTCTCCACCCGATTGCCCGCCCCGAGGCGCTAGTCGGATCGCCTCCCCGGGGCAAGCGTGGTTTCAAATCTTCGACCTCGCTCTGATACCAATTGTTGGAATTCACCCATAGATCGACTACATCAAACTAGACAAACAAACACGCTCGAAAAATCTTATGACCAAGGACACGTATCATATCCGTTCTTTCTCTTTATTTTTTTCTCAACTTACGGTACAACTTCTTTTGCAGGACCTCCCGTGTATATATACACGATCGTACACTACTCGGACCAACACATAGTCGGACACAACCTGACCCGACATCAAACTAGGACACACGCAAACAATTGCCTAACTAATAAATCTACTTAGACTCGGACTCGTACAACCACATAGACATGCAAGCCGGACACTACACCACTAATTAAGATTAATTCTAACAAGCTCTGCCAAGCCCTGCTCGATCCACCTGATTGCTCGGGTCTCGGGCAGCGCCGGCAGCTCCTACACCTTCTCGCCAACCTCCTGGGCGGCTGTGGAAGAGGCACTGTCGGCAGCTCCAAAAGGTCGCCCACAACCTCCCCGCAATGCAGCTCCGTGCTGGAAGTGTTGTGAGCTTAGGCAACTTCTCTGCAACTTCCTATGCAGGAGTCAGTGCTGGCAGCTCTGACAGCTCTTCCCCAACCTCCCGGCATCGCAGCTTCTCACCGGCAGGTCGTCTCAGCTCCTCACTGATAGCGTTCTGTGATTCTGCATTTCATCCCTAACCTTTCAGCTGCGCAGGCAAAGGCCTGGGACGAGCGCGAATCCATGGCAAAGTTGTGCTTGCGTTCTAATCCATGGCAAAGTTGAAGAAAAATTCTTGCTCTTGTGTTCAGTTATGTAGATTCATATTGTGTACATGTCACAACATTGAATATCTCTTGAGCAAACTAGTTATCTTCCCAAAATATACCGACCACCTAAATGTGAGTATTCTTTTTTGTCATTGTCTACTGACCATCTACTCTACAAAACACTACCTGAGGATAGTTTTACAGAGAGGGAGAGAGAGATAGAGCTACAATTTCCTTCAAGATCATTTGAAGAATTTATTCAGGATACCGACCAAATGAAAACACTCATATTATCACCATAGAAAAGTGCAGGAACTATTATCACTCAAAACACTCATATTATCCCCATAGACAAGTGTAGAAGTATTTGTCTAACAATTTTCTGGTTCAAAGTTGTTATACCTGAGCAAGCTTTTGGCAAATAATTCACTGCGCTCAAAAGGCTTTTCGAAAGAAGCACTAATTGAGAAACCATGCACATCCAAGAATCCAAAATTGCTCCATGTTAGACCTTGGAAATCATATACAGAAGGTATGCCTGGTATCAGGGAGACAAAAAAATTACAGAAATTCAGGGAGACATAAACAAATTACAGTTTACAAGTTATAGTGCGGCTTAAATCGATTATTGAGTAGAAATGATACTTTACTCAACGTGTAGGTTTTTTGTCACGGCTTGCTGCTCCAATCTCGAATAGCCTCCGCATCCACCATGGTTTGTTGTTCCAGCAGAAGAAATGCTTCATCAGAGAAGGAAAACAGGGAGTGTGCGATATCTCTAAAACAGTGGGCATCTTCAGTCGTAACTGCATCTATCTCTGAAAATGTAAAAATATATGGATAGGCAGGCCAATCTCATACAGATCTCATACAAAATGCAAAAAGACGGGTCGTTTTGTGAAGCAGCCACCTAAATGCAGTTACAGAATGCAACCATCCTATTTTTTTAAAATAGTAGACCACGTTACGTGAACTATATCCCAACCGCGGGATCTCAAACCTTTCTGCCCTTTCCGGGTAAAAAAGAAAAATGTTTGCCGAATCGGTAGCAAATGGGTCCGGTTTGAACTACAGGTACATGATCTAACGTCCATGATTTTTTAAAAAAATCATTTTAGACTCACAATATGTCATTTTTTCAGAGATCCAATGCAAGTTCTAAAATTCCCATCCCCTATCTTCACGCACGCCGTTTTGACCTAAGTTCGAAACGACAAAAAATTTAAAAAAGGTTTTGAAAAAGGTTTTTAAAAAAGGTTTTGAAAAAGGTTTTAAAAAGGGTTTTTAAAAAAGGTTTTTAAAAAAGGTTTTGAAAAAGGTTTTTTGTTTCTAAAAAGGTTTTAAACAGGCATATAATAATTAATTTTAAAAAAGGTTTTGAAAAAGCTTTTAAAAAAGGACCTTTAGCCCCGGTTTGTAGTACAAACCGGGGCTAAAGGGGTGCGGGGCTGCGCGCGAAACGCGGCGCGCCGAAAACCCTTTAGCCCCGGTTTGTGCTACCAACCGGGGCTAAAGGTCCCCCTTTAGTCCCGGTTTGTGCTACCAACCGGGGCTAAAGGGGGGTGGGTATAAATACCCACCCCGTGCGCCCCGGTTCGTGCACCGAACCGGAGCGCACAGATCGACCCCGCGCCGCCGTCTTCCTCCTCGCGCCGCGCCTTCTCGCCGCCAACCACCGCGCCCCTCCTCGCGCCGCCCCTCCTCGCGCCGCCCCTCCCCCGCGCCGCTCGAGCCCGTGCCGCCCGCGCCCGTGTCGACCGCGCCCCGTGCCGTCCCGCTCCGGCGCGCCGCCCCTTCCCCAGCACGCCGCCGACCGCCCGCGCCGTCCTCACCGGAGCCCACCGCGCCGCCCGCACCGTCCACCACCACCGGAGCCGCCCCTCCCCGCGGTAAGCTCTAGTTTAGTAGTACGTGTTAATTTTGTTAGTGTTAATTTTGTTAGTTATTTTGTTAGTGTTAATTAGTTAGTGTATATAATTTTGTTAGTGTATTTTAGGGTTAATTAGTTAGGGTTATTTTAGGATTAATTAGTTAGTAAGTTTAGTGTAATTGTTTCTTAGATATTTTAGTTAGTGTTTAATATATTTTGTTTTGTTAGTGTAATTTAGTTATTGTAATATAGTTAGTGAATTTATTTAGTAAGTTTAGTGTAATTGTTTTGTTAGATATTTTAGTTAGTGAATTTTTCTTAGTTAGTGCATTTTAGGATTTTAGTTAGTGTTTAATATAGTTTATTTTAGTTAGTGAATTTAGTTAGTGTTTAATATAGTTTATTTTAGTTGATACTATTTATTTTCATCATGTTTAAAGTATATAGGTTTAATTTATTGTTTAGGAAAATGCCGATTCCTCATCCTCGTTCACTCGGCGTGACCACCAGAGCGCTACTAGACAGTGTCACCAGGCATTCACGGGGCTGGGCTCCGCCGGGCTGGCACTGGGAGGTGCTACCAACCGGGGGACGTCGTCACGTGAGGAATCCGGGTGTCGTCGTCGACCCGGATCTTCTATGGTGGCGGCCGAGTGGTCAAGGTGCGATGCAGAGGGAGCCGGCCCGCGACGAGGTGGTACAGCGTCGTGTCAGGGAGGAGGACGAGCACGTCCGGCGCTACATGCACATTTTGGGAGTCCGGGACGCCAATACCTGGCAGCTTATTCAGGCACCTTACCCGAGATATTCTTCGGTGATGGTTCCTACACTTTGGGTGCACACCTCCCGCGGCTCAGTAGCCAAGGCTCGACGTCTTCGCTGAGCTAGCTAGATGTGTAATAGGGTTGTATTGTTGTTTAATTGGTACTTTATTGTTGTACTAGCTGGATTATTCGAGATGTATTGTTGTTTAACTGGTACTTTATCTTTCTTTATCGCATTGTTTAAGCTGGATTACTTCATCTTTCTTTATTTTATCGCATTAATCAAAATGGTTTTATCTTTCTTCTGTATTAGTTAAGTTATGGACGGTAGAGACAACGAAGAGCACATCATGTACAACATGATAGATGAGGGTACAGGAGGTTACCATTATGATGGAGCAGACGATGATGGAGATGATGATGGCTCCCAATACCTCAACTTGGATGAAGCCGACAGAAGAGACGACTATGACGAATTCTTTGGTGGAGACACCACCATAGCAAAGACCGGCGAGGTATATAAAGGCTCTGCTGATCATGAGCTAGTAGATGCATTAGTTGATTCATATATATATATGTACTAACGACTGTTTCTTCTCTTAGACCTCCGCATCGGGCGAATCTTCTGCAAGGAAACGAGGCCTGACCAAAAAGTTGGCCGATGGTATGCGTTTCACCATTGATCTAGTGTCTGAGGTCGGCGAACCTTTGGAGCCGAAAGAGGCCACAAGTGTATTTGTATACCAATGCGGAGCGATAGTCAGGGACGCCATCCTGATCACTACTCAGAAGTGGAATAAGCCAGTAAAGAAAAGTGATCGAGTTGGAGAAACTTTTGTCGATGACAGAGCCAAAGACGGTCTTTGGAATTCACTCATGGCACACTTCTCTCTGCCTGAATTGGACACTCCTGAACTCACTGAGGCATTGAGGTTGCAAGTCAGAAAGTGGGCCCTTAAGAAGATGGGCGGACAGTTCAAGGACTGGAAGAAAAGATTGTACAACAACTTTGCCAAGAAGGGGCTGACTCCGCCATTCACTGGCCCGCTAGAGAAGCAGCGGGATAACTGGACCCCATTTGTGAAATACAAGGAATCAGAAGCAGCTACGGCCAAGTCAGAAAAGAATAAGATAAATGCGGCCAAAAAGAAATATCACCATACTATGGGGACAGGTGGCTACAAGACGGCCGCGCCGAAGTGGGAAAAAACCGAGGAAGAAATGCGTAAAAAAGGGGTCACGCCAGCTACAAATAAGTGGCCCGTGAGGTCAAAAAATTGGCTCCTTGGGCATGGGGGGTCGTATGACACTGAAACCGGGGAGATTATTGTTACAAAGGAGGCCATTACTAAACCCAAAGATGAACTTGTTAAAGTGATACAACTGAGAAAAGATGGAAAGTTCATTCCCGACAGAGAGAACGATGAGCTGACATATGCCCTCGGGAATCCTGAAAAAGTCGGACGAACACGAGGCTTTGGCCCATCTGTTCCATGGAAGACAGGGTTTCCCGCTAACATCGACACTTATAGAAGCCGATAGAAAAACGAACCGCCAGAAGGCGGAGGAGGCAACGCGGTTGGAGGCGGTTGAAAAAAGGAACGAGGAATTTCAAGCCATGTTCAAGCTGCAGCAGGAGCAGATTAATGAACTTAGAGTACTGGCCCGACAACAAGATCCTGCGTTAGACAGTCTGGTGGGCCCATCTCAGCGGAGAAGTAGCGTGGCTTCCACAGAGGTACAAGCTAATAATCCAATGCTGATGGACAATAATGCACCGGTGATAGATGATACGGCCGGTGCAACGATGGTTCGCTACCCCGTGGATGAAGTCGAGGCAAGGACAGCTTGTGAGCTACATGTCACAGTGAAGAACATTTCTATGAAGGTGGCGCTCGGCTTTGCTTTACCTTGTCCACCGGAAGCGACCTACCATGGAAGTCAGATTCCAGCTGGCTATGCTCGTGTCGGTGTGGATGAAGTTGAACTGACATGTCTATCACTTGAGCTTGACATCCCTGCAGGCGAAGGGGAGAAAACAATTGGAGAAGTGGGGGATGGGATCATACTTTGGAAAAAACAACACATCGTGTTTCCAGGCTGGGCACCAAGGAAATCTTCTCCTCCGAGAAGCAATCCATCACCTCCAAGGCCACCATCACCTCCGAGTTCACCGTCTCCACCAAGAAACAATAGTCCACCCCTTCCTGAGAGGGATCGCAGCGCGACTGCATCTCCATCTCCGGCACCTCCGCCTCCGCCCACTGAATCAAAGGGAAGAAAGTGGAAGAATATCACCGCTACGTCGAGGGAGACCCGACGCCGAAAACGACAAGATCCCTTCCCAAGAGTACCGTCGTCTCCTCACAAGTTAGCTTATCACCGGACTGATGAGGAAAGCGCGGTGATCTCCCGGGCCGAAGTGAAGGCCCATTTTGCACCAAAACAACCCAAGCCACAGGTGCTAGTTGATCCAAAAGTCAAGAAGCACTTCAAGGCATTCCTTGAGCAACCACCCCAACATGTGTTAAATAGGAAAGATGACTATACACGCTGTCTTACGAAGACACTAAAAGAGAAGTCATCAAGCAGTACTGCAAGTGGGAGAAAATCAAAATAATTTGCCCAGCTCGGCAAACAGGAAAAATAATCCATTGCCCCGCTCAAGGTGTTACCCCAGCCCACACAAGGTGGAATAGATATGGAATTAGCTATTAAATTAGCCAAGGAGTGTAACGTGTCGGTCGAAGCACTTCTAGCCGGCGGAGATAATGTCGCCAAGGGACCAATAACACGAAAATTTGTCTACGGGGAGCCTCTGGTCAGCGATGAGGTATTCGATGATCTGCCAACACATATGCGACTGTTGCATATCGGGTACTTGAAAGTCACAAAGGAAGGGAGACAATTTATCCTATGTAAAGTTGGAGAGGAGTACTTCCGTCCAGACGAGATCTCCATTGAACTTTGTGAACTATTTTAGTTATTCACCTAGATGCCCTCGACAAGTCCCTCCTCAACATATATTGTCTGTAAGTAATTAAGTCACTAACTCAGCTCGTTCAATTCATTTCCTATCGTTATCCTCACTATAGCTCCTTCTGTATGCTATTATATATGCAGAATGAAGATTCAAGAATGTAGAAGAAAGTCAATCTACAGCATTGGATTCGTTGACCCAAACAGAGTTAATGGACATACGCTAATAAATAACCTCGAGGAAACGGGGGATAACTTGCTAGTGTTTTTAATGGAGCAACATTACAAGACACAAATACTATTTCCTTACAACTATGGGTAAGAGTCTTATTGTCTTGTACACATTTAATTTTTGTTTACTCCATGTTAAGTGTATATAAACGTGCGCAGCTTCCACTGGATTCTTCTAAACATTGACGTTGACCGTGCAAAAGTTGAAATCTCGGATTCGTTAAAGAAGCCGATGGAAGACTACCGCAACATAATTGATTGCCTCCAAAAGTAATTTCAATCACTATATCTGTCTTTTTTGTTCATTCTCTGAGATGTAAACTAATCAATAACTCATTCATTTCTTTTTTGCCGGACAGGGTTTGAAAAAGGTTCACGAAGGAGGTTCAGGGTGAATGGCGTGAGGAGCTCACTTTTCGTACGGTCCCGGTAAGTAGTACGAGAGCTAGGGGACTAATTTATATGGATATTTCAATTATCGTTCTTACAATTATCATGCTTGATTATTATCTGATTGAATTATATTCTCGATCGAAAAGTGTGCGATGCAGCCACAGGGGACTAATTTATATGGATATTACGTATGCGAGTTCATTCGTGGATGTATGGAGCAGGGCACAGACTTTCTTCAAGTACGTAAATAATATATTCGCAATTTATTCTATACCATAGTTTTTGTTGAGTTCCATTCATAATGATCTACTTCTTTATATATAGTTGGATGCGATGCGGGATAAGCTCCTACCACATGAACGCCTACTAGCAATTTAAGAGGAGGTGTCGGGATTTTTGCTCACGGACGTCATAAACTCAAAAGGAGAGTACAACGTAGATAGACCTTCGTGTAATCGTGGATAGACACAAAAAGACAGTATCTGTTGTAATAATGATCTTGGTGTAAATCAATTAAACGAGCTCTAGTCTCGGTTGTGTATATATTTATATGTATATATGTTATCGTGAGTGAAATTATATTATATATGCATTAATGTATACAACATGTAGTAGCGTATGAAAACACAAAATAAAAAATAATCAAACACAAAAAAAGAAAACCCTAAAACCCCACATCCTGCCGCGGTAACATTTTGGTGCAAAACACTGCCGCGGCAGAAAAACTTTAGTCCCGGTTCGTATTCCTCCAGCCCAGCGCGCGCAGCGCGCCACGTAGAGACAATCTAGTCCCGGTTTGTAACAGAACCGGGACTAAAGACCTAACCTTTAGTCCCGATACGTTAGTCCCGGATTACAATCCGGGACTAAAACCTCTTACAAACCGGGACTAGTGTCCTGTTTTCTACTAGTGATTATGATGCTTGCAAGCAACAAATCTCATTACAACACAATGAATTACATCTCTTTCCCATGTTTGACACTAGCGGAAAGATATTGATTACGAGAAAACCAAATACACGTAGGAGGCTAATTGATCAACGCATCTCTCTCACTAGTGCAGAAAAAAGGTAGGACGACACTGACTTCTCTGATATTTGCGACCTATAAAATCCAATTATAACACAATGAATGAATTACCACTGGTATATGCAGCTATTATATATGAACATTGGTGTACATCGACCACGTCTCAACAAAATGGAAAGACAAGAATAGCGTGAAGAACAAACTGCCATCGTTGACACTAGTTAGGAAAGGAGAACGAGACCTGCAGCCAGGACAGCAGCCAACCTAAGCCACAGCACCGTAGACCGGTCAGCGTGGACTGCCGCCGAGGCAGAGCTCGACGGAGACACCGACCAGTTGCACCGCCGTTTGCCCCCTTTCCATCGGCATTGCTGCTGCGGCGGCGAACTGACCGGCGGCGAACTGACGTTGACCTGGAGCTTCATGCCGGCGGCGCAGTGTCCGGAAACACCGCAGATGAAGTACCGGGTGCCTGCAGCGGCGAGTGGGACGGCGTCATTGCCGGTCTGGTATGTCGCCACAGTGTTGTTGGAGCCATTGCAGGCGTCGTAGCCTGACTTGGTGACCTCCACCACGTTGTGCTCCGCGGCGGAGTACTGGAACCGGAGCTGGTCGCCGGCGTAAAGCCTGACGCCGGAAGCCCACTGGGTGTAGTTGGTCTTGAGGTCCCACGACCCGTCCGGGGCGCCGACGGTGTAGCTGGCGCCGAGCGCCGTCCCCAGCAGCGTCGCCGTGACCACGGTGACGAGAAGGAGAGCTCTGTGAGCTGTCATCGCGGATCGACTGGAAGCTGCAAGACCGAGCGAGATGATCGGAAAGAGGATGATCGGAGTTGGAAGACCGTGCGAGTGATCGAAATGGCTTTGATGAGTGGTGTGTTGTAAGCTGGATATGGCTTATATAAGTGATGCACGCACGCCCTCTTCCAAACATCAGGCCACGTGTGTACGGTACGACTGTGTCAAGACAAACAAACTAGCATACTGTTTGACTCGCTCAACTTGGTTCGTGCACGCGTGTAAGTAATATAATAGTGGAAATGGCGAAACATAGTTGGGAAGCTCCTAGCAGCCCGTTACTCGGTCGTCATATGAGCAGCAAGAATTAATCACATGCATGCCCAATCAAAGGACGCGCACTCGCTCCGGTCCGGTTTATTAATCCCTCCGCTTATTCTTAAGTTGTTAATTTGACCACCTCAATATAAGGTAAGTATATATATTATAAAAATATTATCATTAGAAGGTTTAGATGTTATTGTTTTTTATGGTTTTAAATTATTTTATGTATTTTATACTAGATATAAGTCAAATTGTTTACCTAAGGATACACGAATGGTTTATAAACCTGATTGAAGGGTGTATAAAACTACCTCACTGACCACGGTGTTGGGTCTCACCCATTGTGCATCTTCGACATCCTCGGGGAGAATTACATTATGAATATCTGATCAATAAATATCTTTTTGTTGCCCCGCAAGACACATGCTAGCAAACAAAAAAATTCAAATCGATATTTACAAAGACAACATACACTACGGGAACGCAGATGCTGAGCGGGAAATTCAACGCTGAGGGGAAATAGTCGGGCCGCTCGGCATAGCTCGCGTAGTGCCGTGGGCCGCAAAAATGTCGCCGGCATAGCAAAACCTTCGGCACAGACGAGCAATGCCGAGAGGGACCCTCACGTAGCTATACCCTCAGCGTAGATGTAGCAATGCCGAGGGGTACCCTCGGCGCAAGCTAAGCACGGGTCTCCTTCCATCGTTCCGGACGGCCAGTTCACGGTATATGGTAGTGCCGAGAGCCTTACCGTTGGCATAGCTCTGCGTAGTGAAAACTAACGGCACAAAGCAAAGCCGAGAGGATTCCGCTCAGCATTGCCACACCTACACCAAGGGGAATCCCCTCAGCGTTGTTATTAGCAAGCTAGCGGGATATCACACCTGGCAGGACCTACGCCGAGGGGATTCCTCTCAGCGTTGCTAGCAGCATAGCACACCTGGCAGGACCTACGCCGAGGAGATTCCTCTCAACGTTGCTAGTAGCATAGCACACCTGGCAGCAACTATGCCGAGAGGATTCCTCTCAGCGTTGCTAGCAGCATGGGACACCTGGCAGGGTCTATGCCGAGGGGAATCCTCTCAGCGTTGCTAGCTAGATGAGTGTTGTTCGTGAAGGAAGAAACTCCCGCCACGGATCAAACGGAGGGCTACCGGAGGAATCTTGATCCCAACCTTTGGTGTCCATGTAGATATGACCTATACAAACCTAAACCAACAAAAAAGTACATCATCGAACCCTCGTACGGAGAATGCTATGGGGGCAGACCTGCGGGTCCCACGGAGTAGGGTTTCGGCGGAGAAAGACCGCCGGAGCACCGGAATCACGTGAAAACTTGCAAGTGTCCCTAGAATACATGTACAAGTGTGGTGGAAGGTCCATAGATGCAATTCCTAGCTCCCGGGTGCGTTCGTGTTCACTGGCATGCGATAACACATAGAAAAGTGATGGGCGTGTAGGAGGAAACTCCCACCACGGATCAAACGGAGGGCTACTGGTGGAATCTTTGTCCCAACCTTTGCTTTCCATATAGATATGACCTATACAAACCTAAACCAACAAAAAAGTACATCGGTGAACCCTCGTACGGAGAATGCTAGGGGGTACACCTGCGGGTCCCACGGAGTAGGGTTTTGGCGGAAAAAGACCGCTGGAGCACCGGAATCACGCGAAAACTTGAAAGTGGCCCTAGAATACGTGTACAAGTATGGTGGAAGGTCCATAGATGCAATTACTAGCTCCCGGGTGCGTTCGGGTTCACTTGCATGCGTAACACATAGAAAAGTGTTGGGCGTGTAGGAGGAAACTCCCGCCATGGATCAAACGGAGGGCTATTGGTGGAATCTTGGTCCCAACCTTTGATGTCCATGTATATATGACCTATACAAACCTAAACCAACAAAAAAGTACATCGGCGAACCATCATACGGAGAATGCTACGGGGGTAGACATGCGGGTCCCATGGAGTAGGGTTTCGGAGAAGAAAGACCGCCGGAGCACTGGAATCACGCGAAAACTTGCAAGTGGCCCTAGAATACGTGTACAAGTGTGGTGGAAGGTCCATAGATGCAATTCCTATCTCCCGGGTGCGTTCGTGTTCACTTGCATGCGATAACACATAGAAAAGTATTGGCATGTAGGAGCAAACTCCCGCCACGGATCAAACGGAGGGCTACCGGTGGAATCTTGGTCCCAACCTTTGCTGTCCATGTAGATATGACCTATACAAACCTAAACCAACAAAAAAGTACATCAGTGAACCCTCGTACGGAGAATGCTATGGGGGTAGACCTACGGGTCCCACGGAGTAGGGTTTCGGCGGAGAAAGACCGCTGGAGCACCGGAATCACGCGAAAACTTGCAAGTGTCCCTAGAATACGTGTACAAGTGTGCTGGAAGGTCCATAGATGCAATTCCTAGCTCCCGGGTGCGTTCGTGTTCACTTGCATGCGATAACACATAGAAAAGTGTTGGGCGTGTAGGAGGAAACTCCCGCCACGGATCAAACGGAGGGCTACCGGTGGAATCTTGGTCCCAACCTTTGTTTTCCATGTAGATATGAACTATACAAACCTAAACCAAAAAAAAGTACATCGGCGAACCCTCGTACGGAGAATGCTATGGGGGTAGACCTGCGTGTCCCACGGAGTAGGGTTTCAGCGGAGAAAGACCGCTGGAGCACCGAAATCACGCGAAAACTGGCAAGTGGCCCTAGAATACGTGTACAAGTGTGGTGGAAGGTCCATATATGCAATTCCTAGTTCCCGGGTGCGTTCGTGTTCACTTGCATGCGATAACACATAGAAAAGTGCTGGGCGTGTAGGAGGAAACTCCCTCCACGGATCAAACAGAGGGCTACCGGTGGAATCTTGGTCCCAACCTTTTCTTTCCATGTAGATATGACCTATACAAACCTAAACCAACAAAAAAGTACATTGGTGAACCCTCGTACGGAGGATACTACGGGGGTAGACCTGCGGGTGCCACGAAGTAGGGTTTCGGCGGAGAAAGACCGCCGGAGCACCGGAATCACGCGAAAACTTGCAAGTAGCCCTAGAATACGTGTACATGTATGGTGGAAGGTCCATAGATGCAATTCCTAGCTCCCAGGTGCGTTCGTGTTCACTTGCATGCGATAACACATAGAAAAGTGCTAGGCGTGTAGGAGGAAACTCCTGCCACGGATCAAACAGAGGGCTACCGGTAGATTATTAATTGTTATCATGTTTATTAATTGCTATCATGTTTATTGATTGTTACCATGCTTATTTTTTGCTATCATGCTTATTGATTTTTACCAAGCTACCATGATTATTGTTATACTCATTACTAATTGTTTACTCGTTCTCATGCAGGTGATTGAACCATGAGCAAGAATTCATCAAAAAGCTTGCTACGTAGGTTGAGGCGGAGCGATGATCCGCCAGGAACAAGTAGTCGCCCTAGAAGACCTCCTAGTCGATTTTGTTGACGATGAAGGAGGAGAAGGAGGACGAGGACGAGGACGAGGAGGAGGAGGAGGAGGAGAAGGAGGAGGAGAAGGACGAGGACGAGGACGAGGAGGACGAGCTCGAGGGAACACTTTTGAGGAGCCACCTAGGAGGACTAGACTACTTCAGGAGGTTGCACCTACACCTGAGGAGGTTGCACCTTCACAAAGGGGTCGACGACGTTCTCGGATTTCGACGCCCTCCCGTAGTGAGGTACCCCTACTAACTATTATCATTATTATTATCCTTAGATACCCTCCACTAATTGCCAATATTTCTTAGGTACCCTCCACTAGTGGCACCACAGCTCCCGAGGAGGAGGATGAGGTGCATCAGAGCGAGCAGGAGAAGGTATGCTCTTTTCTCCTATTACACCCACTTCCTTTCATTCACTTGCATTTTTAATTTGCATTGTAATTTTAATTTCATTTGCAGCAGCACCAGGAGGAGGACGAGGACGACGAGGAGGAGGACGACGAGCAGGAGGAGGTACACTCTTTTCTCCTATTCCACCCACTTCCTTTCATTAACTTGCATTTTAATTTGCATTGTAATTTGCAGTTGCAGGAGAAGGGCAGGTCGGAGAAGACGGGGGCATTGTGGGTTCGAGGACCAAATAAGCTCCCAGATCCACCAAGAGAAGCGGAGAGAACCCGCCTTGAGCCGACCAAAACATAAGGATATCTCTCGATCATATATGAAGGCCTTGTGGTCTATTTCATTTTGATAGTACTTTTTTGGTGTATACTAATATTTTGATTCATGTGCAGGAATTTAGATTTTTTGATCAGACGACCACCAGACGCCGTATTCCAGGTGCTATTCTTACGTCTTTGCTGAAGACATATTGGCCAGGCCTCTACAAAATCCTCCATGGCTCTAATGAAAAGAAGTTGGCCACCAAATGGGAGGACTATGAGGCCGCATTGTCGGCGGGCTATATGAACGATGAGAGCGGTCATAAATCTGTTCCCAGTGTAGCACAACTTGTGCACAACAAGTTTTGGGTAAGACTTTCTTTGTCAAGTTCTATTCATGGTTCATCATCCCATTATGCTAACTTATGATTCTCACCATAAATGTTTTATGCACAATTGTAGGAATATTATACAGTGGAGGAGGAGCTTGAGGATAAGTCAAACGGGGTCTTCGATCTTATGGCGAGGGGCAAGGTACAACAGATGATTTACGATGCTAGAAAAACTTGCATCTCGCACTACTACGCCAAACAAGGCGAGAGGAAATTGAAGGGCGTGATTGTTGAGGAAAATATCGAAGATACCTTCAAAGTGGAAAATTATTTGATGGTGAGAAAATTGTCTTTTTATTCTATATTCATCCTAAATTGCATCATCTCTTCTTGATTTGTGTTGTTTTCATTTTCTTAGTGTGTTCCAAAGTGGTGCTCTGGAAAGAAGGATGGTTGGGAAGCATTGGTGGATATGTGGACGAGCGATCCGGAGTTCTATGCAAGGAGCATGCAAGGCAAGGAAAATCATGGCAAGGGGGAACACACGTTCAAGGAAGCAGGAGCTTCGACCGCTTCAAGAATCACAAGGTATATATGGCACAACCTCCTTCTATTTCCCAACATGTTCCATTTGTAATGCTTAACATGTGTTTTATGCACTACAGGTGGCCGCTAATGGGAGGTTGACATTCCTGATGTTCAACTGTGGCAAGCTGCTCATAAGAAGAAGGACCCAAGGCCCAACGAGGATCCATACTACGGCACCACCAGTGAGACCATGAGCAACTATTCTGACAGATTATTAATTGCCACCATGCATACTAGTGTCTACCATGCTTATTGATTGCTACTAATTATTTACTCAATGTAGGTTCATAGAGTTGTATGGACCGGATTCTTAGCCCCTTCAGGAGCCGGTCGATGAGACGGTGGTGATGCTCGCAGGGCACGGCAAGCCACATGGCCGCCTCAAGATTCTTAATGCGGTGCTTCCCTCTACGACCACTATCACACGGATCAAAGCTACCACGGGAAAATTGGCTTGTATCCCACCTCGTGCACCGTGTCGTGATGTAAGCTGTTTCTCATTTTTATCAAACTTTATACCTTTTATTATGCATGTATATTTTGATGAGATTGATTATGTCAAATTGTAGTCCTGCTATGAGCATGCCTATGGTGAGGTTTGACACGAGTTTCACCAAAAGATGAAGGAATGGCATGATGCAATTGATGCCCGTGAGGAGCACATTCAAGCGGCACATAAGGTTATTTCTAGCCCATTCGAGCTACTTGCAAGTATTTCATAGGCTCTATTTTACTTGACCACGTATTTTACCTGACCACGCGTGACATATAAACTTACTTGTGTAGGGGTTCGCAGCATGGAAAATAAAAAATTCTACCACATACAAACAAACAAGCCAAGATCTATCTACTAGATTGTAGCAACGAGTCGATAGAATAACTCACCCTCGAAGATTCCAAAGTGTTTAACGAGAGCGGATTCTCGTGGGTGATGTAGTCGTACTTTTGCCGATCTCAAGATCGTGTAGACGATCCTTTCGGCGCTAAATTCCGGCAGCGCTTCCGCAGTCGGTCACACGTTCGGTACTCGATAAAGACCTTCCTCTCCCTTGTTCCAGCAGGCAGTGGAGGCTGTAGCACTCTCCTCGCGATTCCGGCAGCACGACGGCATGGTACCGGAAGTAGAGGGGAGATCTCGCAGGGCTTTGCCTTAAGACGGAGCGAGTATGGTGGACTATGAGAGAGGCCTTGGCGATCTAGGGTTTAGAGGCACCAAGGAGAGAGAGCTAGGCCGGTGGCTAGGGCAAAGAGAAGCCCCAACTCGGTGGCTAGGGCAAACCCTAGGGGGCGACGGCGACTTGGTGGAGGCCGGCGGCTAGGGCTAGGGTTTAGAGGAGAGAGGTGTAGGTCTAGAGGGGCACCCCTGCCCCTCCTTATATAGGTGGGAGGGCGCGGCCAAGGGGAGGGGATTCCTCCCCCAAGTCGGCCTCCAAGGCCGGCGGGTGGAGGGAGAGGAACTCCTCCCCAAGTAGGTTTCCTACCCTCCCTCCACCAAGCAAACTTGCCGTTTGACTTTTCAAATTGGCATTTGACTTTTCAAACTAGGATTTGATTTATACCTTTATTTGCTCAGCGATGACACCTAGTACATGATGCAACCATTCCAACTTGTTATGACACATTCATGTACCCTTCCCCTCTGGAGTGCCGGACCTTTCGGACCCTTCTAGAACATTCCCGATGAAAACACCGGAATCATTCTCCAACCCCGAAACAGGACTTTCCTTATATGAATCTTATTCTCCGGACCATTCCGGATCTCCTCGTGATATCCCGGATCCCATCCGAGACTCCGAACAACATTCAATCTCTTACTCATCATTCCATAACTACTCAACAACATCGAATCCTTAAGTGTGTCTCCCTACGGTTCGTGAATTATGCGGACATGATCGAGACACTTCTCCGAACAATAACCAATAGAGGAATCTGGAAATTAATATGGCTCCCACATATTTCTACGATTACTTTGCGATCGAATGAACCACTTACATTCGATACCAATTTCCCTTTGTCTCACGATAGTTTACTTATCCGAGGTTTTGATCGTCGGTATCTCTGCATACCTAGTTCAACCTCGTTACTGATAAGTACTCTTTTCTCATTCCCGTGATATGTGATCCCTTGTGAGCCAGTCACATGCTTGCAAGCCAATTGGGTGACATTCCACCGAGAGGGCCCAGAGTATATCTATCCGTCATATGGATGGACAAATCCCACTCTTGATCCATGTGTCTCAACCCATACTTTCTGAACACTCAATGCCACCTTTATAGCCACCCAGTTACGGTGTTGTGTTTGATGTCATCAAAGCATCCTTCCGGTGATGGTGATATGCATGATCTCATGGTCGAAGGAATTAGGTTACTGTGTATCAGAAAGCATATAGCAATTGAACTATTAAAATGACTTGATCTTTATGCTACGCTTATCTATAGGAGTATGTCCATCATATCATTCTCCTAACGATATGATCTTGTTGTTAATAACATCTCAATGTTCATGATAGGGAAACCACAATCATTTATTAATCAACAAGCTAGTATTATAAAGAGGCTTTACTAGGGACTCTAATTTAGTTTACAAATCACACAAGTATTAATGTTTCCTTGTTAATACTGTTATAGCATGAATGTAAACATTTATCATAAACACAAAGATATAATAATAACTACATTTATTATTTCCTCTAGGGCATATCTCCAACAGTCTCCCACTTGCACTAGAGTCAACTAATCTAGATTACATGGTAATATACCGAACACCCATGGCAGTTTGGTGTTGGTCATGTTTTGCCCTCGGGAGAGGTTTAGTTAACGGATCTGGCACATTCAGATCTGTTTGTACTTTGAAAATCTTTATGTCACCATCTTGGACATGTTCTTGAATAGCGTGAAAACGTAGCTTGATGTGCTTCAGCTTCTTGTGTGACCTTGGTTCTTGCGCATTGGCTATGGCGCCCATGTTATCACAGTAGATAGACATTGGGTCCAGCGCACTTGGAACCACACCGAGCTCTGTAATGAACTCCTTCATCCATATCGCTTCTTGTGAAGCCTCCGAAGCAGCTATGTATTCTGATTCAGTTGAAGATCTCGCCACAACGCTCTGCTTTGCACTCCTCCAGCTAACTGCTGCACCATTCAAAGTAAATACGTATCCAGATTGAGATTTAGAATCATCCGGATCGGTGTTCCAACTAGCATCGGTGTAACCATTAACAACGAGCTGTTCATCACCTCCATAAGAAAGAACCATATCCTTAGTTCTTCTCAAGTACTTAAGGATGTTTTTGACCGCTGTCCAATGATCCACTTCTGGATCACTTTGATATCTGCTAGTCAAACTAACAGCATATGCAATGTCGGGTCTAGTACATAGCATGGCATACATTAGAGATCCTATGGCTGAGGCATAGGGAGTCTTACTCATCCTTTCTCTATCTTCTGCCGTTGCTGGACTTTGAGTTTTACTCAAGGTCGTATTGGGCAACATGGGCAGGAACCCTTTCTTGCTATCTTCCATTCCAAATCTTTTTAGAACTTTGTCCAAATATGTACTTTGTGACAATGATATTAGGCGTCTCGATCTATCTCTATAAATCTTTATGCCTAATATGTAAGCTGCTTTGCCAAGATCTTTCATTAAAAAACTATTATTCAAATATTCCTTGACACTATTAAGAAGGTCTACATCATTCCCAATCAACAATATGTCATCTACATATAGTATTAAGAATGCTACAGAGCTCCCACTCACTTTCTTGTAAATACAAGCTTCTACATAAGTTTGTATAAAACCAAAACTTTTGATTACCTTATCAAAACGTTGATTCCAACTTCGGGATGCTTGCTTCAATCCATATATGGACCGTTCAAGTTTGCATACCTTGTTAGCATCTTTAGGATCAACAAAACCTTTGGGTTGCATCATATACAACTCTTCATCAATGTCTCCATTGAGGAATGCTGTTTTGACATCCATCTGCCATATCTCATAATCGTAATATGCAGCGATTGCTAACATAATCCTCACAGACTTTAGCTTCACTACTGGTGAGAAAGTCTCATCGTAGTCAACTCCTTGAATTTGTCGAAACCCTTTTGCGACCATTCGAGCTTTATAGACAGTAACATTACCATCAGCATCTGTTTTCTTCTTGAAAATCCATTTGTTCTTGACAGCCTTCCGGCCATCCGGTAAGTCCACCAAAGTCCATACTTGGTTTTCGTACATGGATCCAATCTCGGATTTCATGGCTTCTTGCCATTTATTGGAATCTGGGCTCATCATCGCTTCCTCATATGTCGCAGGGTCATCGGTGTTGTCCACCAACATGACACTCATAACGGGATCATACCAATCAGGAGTGGTACGAGTACTCGTTGACCTGCGATGTTCTGTAGCAACTACAACCGAAGTTTCATGATCATCATCATTAGCTTCCTCTCTTATTGGTGCAGGCACCACAGGAACTTCTTCCGGTGCTACGCTACCCGCAAGTTCGAGAGAAGGTTCGACAACCTCGTCGAGTTCTACTTTCCTTCCATTCACTTCTTTCGAGAGAATTTCTTTCTCTAGAAAGGATCCATTCTTGGCAACAAAGATTTTGCCTTCGGATCTATGATAGAAGGTATACCCAATAGTTTCCTTCGGGTATCCTATGAAGACGCATTTTTCCGCTTTGGGTTCAAGCTTGTCCGGCTATAACTTCTTTACATAGGCTTCGCAACCCCAAACTTTAAGGAACGACAATTTAGGTTTCTTCCCAAACCATAATTCATACGGTGTCGTTTCAACAGATTTAGATGGTGCCCTATTTAAAGTGAATGTGGTTGTTTCTAATGCATAACCCCAAAATGATAGCGGTAAATCTGTAAGTGACATCATAGAACGAACCATATCTAAGAGAGTTCGATTACGACGTTCGGACACACCATTACGCTGTGGTGTTCTCGGCGGTGTCAATTGTGAAAGTATTCCATATTTCTTTAAATGCTCGCCAAACTCGTAACTTAGATATTCACCTCCATGATCAGAACGTAGAAATTTAATCTTCTTGTTACGTTGATTCTCTACCTCACTTTGAAATTCCTTAAACTTCTTGAAAGTTTCGGACTTATGTTTCATGAAATAGATATACCCATATCTACTCAAGTCATCCGTGAAGGTAAGAACATAACGATAACCACCACGCGATGCTACACTCATTGGACCACACACATCGGTATGTATGATTTCCAATAAGTCCGTAGCTCGCTCCATCATACCAGAAAATGGAGTCTTAGTCATTTTACCCATCAGACATGCTTCTCATCTTTCAAGTGATTCGAAATCAAGTGATTCAAGAAGTCCATCGGAATGGAGTTTCTTCATACGCTTCACTCCAATATGACCAAGACGACAGTGCCACATGTAGGTCGAGTTATCGCTCGATTTCAAACGTTTAGCTTCAATATTATTAATATGTGTATTTCCACTATCGAGATTCAATAAGAATAGACCATCTATCAAAGGTGCATGTGCATAAAATATATTACTCATATAAATCGAACAACCATTATTCTCGGACTTAAACAAGTAACCGTCTCGCAATAAACAAGATCCCGATATAATGTTCATGCTTAACGCAGGCACGAAATAACAATTATTTAAGTATAAAACTAATCCCGATGGTACATGAAGAGGTAGCATGCCGACCGCGATCACATCAACCTTTGATCCATTTCCTACGCGCATCGTCACCTCGTTCTTCGCTAGCTTCCGTTTATTCTGCAGCACCTGTTTCGAGTTACAAATATGAGCAACCGAACCAGTATCAAATACCCAGACACTACTACTAGTACTAGTGAGATACTCATCAATAACATGCATATCGGATATACCTTTCTTCTTGATGTTGCCGTTCTTCAAATCCGCCAAGTACTTTGGGCAATTCCGCTTCCAGTGACCTTCTCCCTTGCAGTAAAAGCACTTAGTATCAGGCTTAGGTCCAGCCTTGGTCTTCTTCGTCGGTGTGGTAACTTTCTTACCACCCTTCTTGAAGTGTCCCTTTTGCTTAGACTTGCCTTTCTTGAATTTAGTGGTCTTATTGACCATCAACACTTGGTGCTCATTCTTGATCTCCACTTCTGCAGATTTTAACATGGAGAAGAGTTCTAGCAACTGCTTGTTCATGCTTTGCATATTGTAGTTCATCACAAAGTTCTTGTAACTTGGTGGTAGTGATTGGAGGACACGGTAAATCCCCAAAGCATTAGGAATCACTATACCCAAGCTTTGGAGTTTGTTTGCGTGCCCAGACATCTTAAGCACATGCTCAGCAGCCAGACTGCCCTCTTCCATCTTGCAGTTAAAGAACTTTTGAAGCCTCATAGCTCTCAAGCGCGCGTGAGTCTCAAATATCAATTTGAGTTCACGGACAATATCATGTGGGTCTGAATTCTCAAACCTTTTCAAGCTCGATTCGAACCATACAAGATAGCACATTTGAGCGTGGAGTACTGATTCTTCCGAGCGAGGTAAACATTCTTTACTTCATCGGTAGCATCAGCTGCAGGCGGGTCACCCAGCGGTGCATCCAGCACATAGGTCAAATTACCAGCATTGAGGACAATCCTCAAATTCCGGAACCAATCCGCGAAGTTGCTTCCATTGTTTTTCAACTTTTCTTTCTCTAGGAACGCATTAAAATAGATGGTAGGGGTCGCCATTGATCTACAACATATTTGCAATAGTTTAGACTAAGTTTATGACAAATTGAGTTCTAATTAATAGTTAAATTAATCTAGGTGAACTTCCACTCAAAACAATATCCCTCACATTGTTTTAGTGATCACACGAACCAAATCCACCACATCAAAACCGATCATCACGAGAGTTGATGTAGTTTCAATGGAGAACAATCGACATGTTCATCATATCTACTACATGATTCATGTTTTACCTTTCGGTGATCCGTGTTCCGAGACCATGTCCGTACATGCTAGGCTCGTCAAGATCAAACCTTAGCTTCCGCATGAGCAAATCTGGCTTGCTCACGTTGTATGCACTTGCAGAATCTAACACACCCGATCATCACGTGGTGCTTCGAAACAACAAGCTTTAGCAACGGTGCTTACTAAGGATGAACACTTTAGAACTTGAAATTTATGTGCATGAGGGATCATCTTATAATGCTACCGCAGTTAACTAAGCAATACAAGATGCATAAAGGATTAACATCACATGCAATTCATAATATGTGATATGATATGGCATTTCTTCTTTGTGCTTCCGATCTCCATCTTCAAGCACGAACATGATCTCCATCATCACCGGCATTGCATCAAGGTCAATGACGCTGCTCCATGATTTTTGTCCACCAGCTTCAACTATTACAACTACTTTGAATAGACACGCGGGTCTTAACAGAAATTAAAGACAACCATGTGGCTCCTGCCGGTTGCCAACTTACAATAAGGAACATTGCATACATAAAATATAATCACAATCATGGCCATATCACATCACAGCACACCCCTGCAAAACAAAGTTAGACGCCTCTAATTTCTTTGCATATTTTACGTGGTTTGGGGCTTTCAATAAGTGTCGATCTAACTTACGAACAAGAACAACAACGTTGATGTTTAAACTATCAAGTGCATGTTGTAAATTGGATCTATACTATAATGGGAGAGACAGACACCCGCAAAGCCACTTATACAATACAAGTTGCATGTTGAGCGTGGAGCAAGTCTCATGAACGATGTCATGTAAGGTTAGCCCAGAATGACCATTGTGTTCACAAGAAGCAATTGATCTTGACGATGTTGCATGTTGAGCGTGGAGCAAGTCTCATGAACGATGCAAAGTACACAAGAAGCAATTGATAATAAAAGCACCACCGCCCACAATGACCATTGTGTTCTACTCGTGTAGCAGATCTACATATAGACACGGCTCTGATACCACTATAGGGGTTCGTAGCATGGAAAACAAAAAAATTCTACCGCATACAAACAAACAAGCCAAGATCTATCTACTAGATTATAGCAACGAGTCGATAGAATAACTCACCCTCGAAGATTCCAAAGTGATTAACGAGAGCGAATTCTCGTGGGTGATGTAGTCGTACTCTTGCCGATCTTAAGATCGTGTAGACGATCCTTCCGGCGCTGCGTTCCGGCAGCGCTTCCGCAGTCGGTCACATGTTTGGTACTCGATGAAGACATTCCTCTCCCTTGTTCCAGCAGGCAGCGGAGGCTGTAGCACTCTCCTCGCGATTCCAGCAGCACGACGGCATGGTACCGGAAGTAGAGGGGAGATCTCGTAGGGCTTCGCCTTAAGCCGGAGCAAGTATGGTGGACTATGAGAGAGGCCTTGGCGATCTAGGGTTTAGAGGCACCAAGGAGAGAGAGCTAGGCCGGCGGCTAGGGCAAAGAGAATCCCCAACTCGGCGGCTAGGGCAAACCCTAGGGGAGACGGCGACTTGGTGGAGGCCGGCGGCTAGGGCTAGGGTTTAGAGGAGAAGGTGTAGATCTAGAGGGGCACCCCTGCCCCTCCTTATATAGGTGGGAGGGCGCGGCCAAGGGGAGGGGAGTCCTCCCCCAAGTCGGCCTCCAAGGCCGGCGGGTGGAGGGAGAGGAACTCCTCCCCAAGTAGGTTTCCTACTCTCCCTCCACCAAGCAAACTTGCCATTTGACTTTTCAAATTGGCGTTTGACTTTTCAAACTAGGATTTGATTTATCCCTTTATTTTGCTCAGCGATGACACCTAGTACATGATGCAACCATTCCAACTTGTTATGACACATTCATGTACCCTTCCCCTCCGGAGTGTCGGACCTTCCGGACCCTTCTAGAACATTCCCGATGAAAACACCGGAATCATTCTCCAACCCCGAAACAAGACTTTCCTTATATGAATCTTATTCTCCGGACCATTCCGGATCTCCTCGTGATATTCCGGATCCCATCCGAGACTCCGAACAACATTTGGTCTCTTACTCATCATTCCATAACTACTCAACAACATCGAATCCTTAAGTGTGTCTCCCTACGGTTCGTGAATTATGCAGACATGATCGAGACACTTCTCCGAACAATAACCAACAGAGGAATCTGGAAATTCATATGGCTCCCACATATTTCTACGATTACTTTGTGATCGAATGAACCACTTACATACGATACCAATTTCCCTTTCTCTCACGATAGTTTACTTATCCGAGGTTTTGATCGTCGGTATCTCTGCATACCTAGTTCAACCTCATTACTGATAAGTACTCTTTTCTCATTCCCGTGATATGTGATTCCTTGTGAGCCAATCACATGCTTGCAAGCCAATTGGATGACATTCCACCGAGAGGGCCTAGAGTATATCTATCCGTCATATGGATGGACAAATCCCACTCTTGATCCATGTGTCTCAACCCATACTTTCCGAACACTCAATGTCACCTTTATAGCCACCCAGTTACGGTGTGGTGTTTGATGTCATCAAAGCATCCTTCCGGTGATGGTGATATGCATGATCTCATGGTCGAAGGAATTAGGTTACTATGTATCAGAAAGCATATAGCAATTGAACTATTAAAATGACTTGATCTTTATGCTACGCTTATCTATAGGAGTATGTCCATCATATCATTCTCCTAACGATATGATCTTGTTGTTAATAACATCTCAATGTTCATGATAGGGAAACCACAATCATTTATTAATCAACAAGCTAGTATTATAAAGAGGCTTTACTAGGGACTCTAATTTAGTTTACAAATCACACAAGTATTAATGTTTCCTTGTTAATATTGTTATAGCATGAATGTAAACATTTATCATAAACACAAAATATAATAATAACTACATTTATTACTGCCTCTAGGGCATATCTCCAACAACTTGCAGGCGTGGTATATGGCTCAAATGAATGGTACTCCAATGCCCTCTTATGTTGATCCTTCACCAAAACCTCCGATGCCAGTGTTGCCGTCGAAGGCCGAATTCCTCGCACATCTAGCCACGAGGACTCTAGTTAGTAATCCTTGGAACTACTAAGTTATTTGTTACTAGTCACGAAAGGACTACTAAGTTAGTAGTTAATATTGTACTCAAACATATGTAGGGATCATCTCATTCACATACGCACTTTGGCCGTGCTACCGCCTCGCCACTCGAGTCACCCCGGACCACTCCACTTCACCAAGGAGGCCCTAGTCCTGGTCATTCTGATCGTGACTCGCGTCCACACTCTCCGATCCTAGTTAGTTTCAAGCATGAACTTTAACTTTGACTTGGTAAATTTTTCATGCTCAACTTGCCATGCATGAACTTTGACTTAGACAATTTGTCATGCTAAACGTGTGTGTTGTTTCAGACAATTTTGCATGCTTAACTTGCCATGCATGAAATTTGACTTAGACAATTTGCCATGCTAAACGTGTGTTGGATCATACAATTTTCCATGTTCAACTTTCCATGTATGAATTTTGACTTAGACAATTTGCCATGCTAAACGTGTGTGTTGTTTTATACAATTTTTCATGCTCAACTTGCCATGCATGAACTTTGACTTAGACAATTTTCCATGCTAAACATGCGTGTTCTTTCATACAATTTTCCATGCTAAACCAGCATGTTCTTTCATTTTGTAGTGACGATGCTCTCGAAGACAAAATGTGTTGTGCCGGTGCTTGAAGTCTGTGGAAGACCGGTTGCCATGTGGCATTTATCGCATGACTATGTGTAATGAACTTGTAGTGATGATGTTCTCCAACACTATGTGTAATGAACTTGTAGTGATGATGCTATCGAAGACTATGTGCAACGAACTTGTAGTGATGTGTAATTGTGACTATATGTATCTATATATGAAGATTTGATGCTAGACATGTGATATGTTTATGGATGTCATCTATGCTGAAATATTTTTGCATTTTTATATCCAATTCTTATATATGTGTATCTGCTGTCAATCCCAAAATTGCTGGAGAAAAAAGGCTAGGTGGACATCAACGCCGAGGGTAATCCCCTAGGCATTGGTCCTCAGAGTGGGCTGGTGGACATCAACGCCGAGAGGGATCCCCTCGGCATTGGTCCTCAGAGTAGGCTGGTGGACATCAACGCCGAGAGGGATCCCCTCGGCACAGCTAGCAACGCCGAGCGGGATCCCCTCAGCGCCACATCAAGCAAAGCCGAGAGGGCACCCCTCAGCGCAGAGCAAGCAACGCCGAGAGTATCCCCTTGGCACACATCACACGAAGCCGACTGGGCTCCCCTCGACACAGGTCTATCACAGCATCCTCCCTACCGCTCCACGTGGCAAGTGATGCCGAGCGTATCCCCCATGGCGTTGCTCCTGGGCGCCGTCTTCTTCGCACCGTTAACCCCGTGTGCTGACAGCTGGGCTGTGCCGAGGGGCGTCACTAAACGCTCGGCAGAGCCATCTACGTCGAGGGCGGAGCAACGCCGAAGGTAAACTGTTGTGCCGAGGACCACCTACGCCGAGGGATTAATGCCGAGGGTTCCCCTCGCGTTGAGCAGGCCCGAGGGGGAACTGGCCTACGCCCCCGCTCAGCAGTGATGTTCCTTCCTGTAGTGATATATACGAAGAAAAGAATGATCAAAGTGCAATCTTTAAAACTATGTCTGCTATTGTAATCGAACATCGGGGAAAGTAGGATATCTAAATTAAGGGCTATACTATATTACTATACTTCTCTCTGCGTCTTTCCGGACGCGGCCGTAGACTCTAAACTGAACAAATAAATGCGTATATTTAATACTTATTTAACAGGCCACACTTTTGCTAACCTGCGCTAAAAAATGATACAACACCTTAACACGCTGTTGGGCACGTTTCAAAGGCTAGTACTGTTTCCGGTACATATACTGGCTTCTTTGGATTGAGCCTTAAACCGGGGACTAAATAGTCTAGAATACACGCACAAACTGAGATAATACGGTGATTTCTAGGACAGCTATTTCCATAATCAGTTGTCACATGTAGACTTTCAGCACAACTACAACTCTAGTTACTTAGAATATATGTCAATACGTGTACAACATGCGCGTCCGCTAACAATCATCTAAAAAAACACAAATGCATTCCTACAACAGCTGGGATACGCCAAGTAGGAGAGACACTCATGATCATGTTGCGGTGCGTGCGCCGCTGCTTATCGTGCTTAGCTGGTGAATAGTCAATCTACAGAAGAGCGCCGCCTCGCGTCACCCCCTCCAGGCGACCGAGGGGGCTAACCCTAGCGCCCACTCCACCCTCTCCCCTCCTTCTCTTCCCCCACCTCATGAAGCTTGGGCATTGTTTCCTTTTTGAAGGCGTTGTTATTGGAGTGGAGGACTACTGGTGTTGTTCTGATGTCATTGATTTGAGGAATAGTTCTCTCTAGCGGGACGTTTTCTTTTTTATAATTTTTTTTTTTTGGGATTGTGTGCATCCGTAGGGCCCCTACGGCATGCATTGTTGCAGAGGCTGGGTGTAATTGGTATCCCCGTAATATTAATATATAATCTTTTCCAAAAAAAAGAGTCAATCTACAGAAAAACACGATTAAATAGTCATGCATTCCTCCAACATGTAGAGTATGATCGTAGGAGACTCGCTCCTGACCAAGATGTGGTACTTGCAACCCTACTTACAATGCTTGACTGGTGAATAGTTGTGTGCTTATTTTTTAGTATTAATTCATAGAACACGGGATATCCATGTTTACTTAGAAAGCCAACATTGTTATGAGTTGGGATGAGAAACTTAGATTAACTGGGCCAAATGCAAGTATACATGTACATGCTCGAATCGGGGAATATACAAAGAGGCCCTTATATAATTGGCAAATACAAAGAGAGTTATACACTCTAACAAACATTAGAACATGGGTACATTCTCTTTAATGTGTGCCGTGCGCGTGCGAATGCTGCCGCCACCGCGACGGTGCGAGAACAAGCATGGATTCTATATATGCTTCCCATTAATCTGAAGCTGAGAAAGTCGATGCGGCACCGATCACGATAGTCATTAGCAGGCTTTCGTTCGGAGGTAGCCCAGGATTAGTCTCGGTCACGTTATGAACCGAGACTAATATGAGCGTTTGGTCCCGGTCGGCCACACAATCGAAACTAAAGGGGCTTTTTAGTTCGGATTGCGCATCCATGCGGGACTAAAAGCAGTTACGGAAGGAGACTAGAGCCCTGTTTTACATAAGAAGCTGTAACCGGAGGAGAGGTCTGTGCCGCGTTCGAGCAATTATCGCGCGTGCACACGGAGGATGTCGCTTGTTAACTTCAGGGCTAGGTACGTGTATGAAATGGTCGTTGGTTGCTTAGATGAACCGATTAGCTTTGATTACCAGCGTGGAACTGGTTCAAGTCGAGCCCTTAGGCGCGTCGACGCGTTTCAAAATGATGCGGACTTTTCTGACTCGTTCGACCCTCATAGTGATCTGTGACGTAGATTGATCATCTGCTAGAGTGGCTAGTGCCGTACTGTCACTAGTGCAGGCCCCCCTTTAACTCCGGTTGGGAGGGCCCTCTAACAGCGGTTCCCCAACCGTTGTTGAGGGTTCGGTGTTAGAGGGGGGGCCCTTTAACACCGGTTCTTATACGAACCGGTGTTAAAGGGTATGGCGCCGCGGGCTGCCGCGAGCCCTCTTTAACACCGGTTCAGATCTGGAACCGGTGTTAAAAGTTCTGTGGCAGAGATTTAGGTTGTTTTCTGCTGCGGCAGAACTCGCAGCGGAAAAATCTTCGCCATGCGCATTCTCGCCTGCCCGTTCGGGCGTATTTCTGCGGGAGGGGGGGGAGCGAGGGGAAATCGATCGGGAGCGGTATACACATAAATCGTCATCGGTACATACGAGTACATGAATAATTAAGCAACTATTATTATACACAAATATCGTCATCGGCACATACATCGTCATCGGCACATACATCGTCATCGTTCATTTTGGTGGATATCTAAAGAGTTCTTCGCCAGGCGTGACGACCTCATCAAGTATGAACCCCGCCAATTCCTCTTGAATGGTTCCTATGCGTTCAAATGGTAGGAGTTGGTCCCGCATCCGTTCGATCTGAATATATATGAAAAATGGGTCGTCAATATATATATAAGAATAAAACTCAACACAGTTGATGGTAATAAAATAATGTTGTGGACTTTGTTTACTTACTCTAAGTTGTTCTAGTGCGGCTTGGCCCGTCGCACATATCGTGTTGCGAATGAACTCGCAAACATAGTACCCACATAAGTTATTGTCGTGTCCCTGATGCGCGCACTTTACGAGAATAGAGAGTTCAATCAAAATAATAATCAATAAAGCATGATATAATGGAATTGGAAGCTAGCTAGTATTACTTACATTTTGATCTACAAATTTTAGTTCTTCTGACCATTCACCCACGGCCCTGCCCGTGAACCTTTTCCAAACCCTGTCCGGCAAAGAAAATGGATAAAGAAGTAATTAATTACTTATTGTCATGAAAGTTGCCGATCTAGTGCGATAATATGATTGAAATTACCTCTGAAGCATCTCTCTAAAGTTTGCCCATATCTCTTTTTCTTTTCGTAACGAGTCCATGACAAGGACTTTTCCTGAGTCGGGTTGAATGACTAGCAGAATAAAGTGGAACCTACGCACGCATAACTCATCATCAGTTACACTTAACATCGAGTAAGCTGAAAATAGATGTGTACAAGAGAGAGGGGTAACAGTACTCACGAGAAGTTGTAAGGCAATAGTATTTCCCTTTTGGTTTGTTGTCTCAGTAAAGACGTTAGCAAGTAATCTTCTGTTTGCCCGGGTTTGGTTTCTACCACTTCTTCATGAACTCTATTTGGGTCAACGAACCCAATGTCAAAAGGGCCTCCTTTCCTGCATTCCATAACCTTTTTCCTGCATAATAGTATATACATATATGGTGAGCATATATATATACATGCAATTAATAAAGTGAATGAGATGAGATATAAATTATAGAAATAGTACTTACACACAATAAAGGCTGATGGCAGCTTTGTCGAGTTCCTTCTGATTGAATAGAAAATGCAAGTCTTGAATGTTGAAGTCGATCGCGTCATCTCCGCAGAAGAAAATATCATCTCTTATATGCGCCGTGATCCATTCTACCTTTCTCGTCTTGCAGAAATGAAGGTACCACTTGTGCAATTTTCGCATCTTTGTTGGTAGATTCTTGAGCTCCTCTTTCTTGACGAGATTCTTTCCATACTTCCATGGCTGTATGGGGTTGGCATCGCATTTGGGTAAGTTGTCTCCCATGACGTTCAAGTATGCAATGTAAGTCATCCCCATCTCATTGGCCTTTCTTTGTAGCTCTACCTCGTAATCATTTTTGGGAGGAGCGTCCCGTGTGTCGAACATTTGGAGCGGGGCACATGATTGGTTTTCCTGCTCTCCGAGCATGGGAACTGTTTTCTGGGGTGCCTCACGACTGCTACTTTCAGTCTCCCTACGGCGCCTTGCATCCGCCTTCAAAATCTGGCGCTCGTAGTCCGGCACAAGTGGGGTTTCAGATTTCGAAAGATTGTTGTAAAACTTCTCCACCACCGCCGGATCTATTTTCTCCTTTGGCTCGGCCCGTCTAGGTGCAAAGAATTTCTTGACCTGTTCTTCCGAGATCCTATTGGTCTCCTTGTCGCTGCGATTCCACGGTAAAACCGGCAATGGCTTGGCGGAAGGCTGCGGGACGTAGTTTTTTGAACTCTTTGGCGTACGGTTTCCTGCGGATTTCTTTGTGGCAGTGCTACTGATGCTCTTCGTGGCAGTGCTCTTCCGCTTACGCTGAGGAGATGGCTGAAGCACCGGAGATGGCTGACGGGCCGGAGATGGCTGCCGCGCCGGAGATGGCTGAAGCGCCGGAGATGGCTGCCACAGAGAGATAGCGGCTCGGGCTGACGATCACGCGGAGAGGCGGGGTGCAGTGACCTCCAATTTGGAAGCACAATGTGTTCCTTCTTCCAAAGAATGGTTGTTTTCACTGTAAATTTGAGTTGAGTTTCCCCTTCACCTGTAGTATGGTCAAGCTGTGCTTCCTCATATTCCTTCACAACCTCATCCACCCTGACAATAGCATAGCCATCTGGAATCGGTCGGCAGTGGTAAGTTCCACCAGCTACAGGAGGTAAGGCATAGCCGACAGCCACCTTAATGGATAAGCCCATTAATCTCACATGCAGCTTAGCGTGTTCGCTCTCCGTGATCTCATCCACGGGGTATCGAGGACCCGCCATTTCAAGTGTGGGCTGCACGTTCTCTATGGAAGCCACGCTGCTTTTCCGCGCAGAGTCTGGGCCGCCGGCAGCTTCCAATGCAGGCTCTTCGTGTCGCTGAGATGGGCCGGTAGCTTGATGGCTCTGTTGTGCATTCACTTGCGCCTGCAGCGCCGCAAGTGCATGTTCTATCTGTGTCATCCGCTCTGTACGCTCTTTTTCTTTTCTGCCGCGCCATCTGTAAGAGTCGCTCCAGTCGGCAAACCCATCATTCCACGTCATACCCCCTGTGCCTCGTGCATGTCCAGCGTGTTCTTTTTTACCGATGGCGCGTGTGAGCTGGTCATTCTCTCTGTCGGGATGGAAGGTCCTGGCGGCTGTTTCCTCGTATGCCGTGATGAGTTCAGTGACGGGTTTGGCAAGGAGTGTTGGGAAGATACACAATCATGTTTCTGGGTCCAACCTTGCCCCGATTTCGTAGAACCAAGTCTTTACACGTAGGTCCCACCTATCTGTCTGGGGTGTGATCCCTCTCTCGTGCAGGGCCTTCTCAGCTTCCTCCCACTTAGGCCTCTGAGATATGTAGCCACCTGACCCCGTCCTCTGGTGATATTCCTTCTTCAGGGCATTAAGCGTATTGGTTTCTGACCTCTTTTTAGCTATAGCACTTTTTTTATATGTCTCAAATTCGGGCCAGTGAGGTCTTATCTTCGCATAATATGCGTCTTCGAAATTTGGAGTCTTGCCAGATTTGACAAATTTGTTCAATTTTATCTTCCAGTTGCGGAAAGCGTCACCCATCTTTTTTAGAGTCCACTCTTTGACCTTTTCCTTTATAACCGGGTTGTTTTCATCCTCCTCTGGCGGAAGGGTGAAATTTACCAACAACGAATTCCAAAGCGTTTCTTTGGATCTGTCATCGACAAAGGTGCTGTCGCCCTTCTTTGGCTTATTCCAATTTTCAATTATGATTGGGATTTGGTTCCTAACAAGAACTCCAGCCTGACGTACAAATTTGTCTGCGGCCTTTTTGGGCTCCATCGGCCTGCCATCAACAAGACTGCTTCGATCGTGAACTTGACACGATCTTTCAACCGCTGGCTCGTGCCTCGCTTGCTCTTTTTCATAGAAGAAGATGGTTGCTGGCTGGTCGATCCAGAGGGCTAAAAGAAGAAAGAAGCGTTAATTAATACATGTAGAAGAAGATTGTTGGTGGAAGTCAGCAGAGGCTTAATCAATGCATATACCTCGTCGGACTTTGTAACCATTAAATTGCATTCACCGGAGTCTTCATCTTCTCCATGACTAGTACTTGAGCTGTCGTCATCATGTCCCTCCAAGTTCAGATATTGTGAGGTGTCCTTATCAATAATGTTCTCCATTATTTCTTCTTCTTCAAGGTTTCTACTAAGTGGATCCATAGTTTCTAAAACAATAATATTATCTAGAGTAAGAGCGTAAACATTCAAGTGGACTTGGATTCATACACAAATATACATATTATTAATACAAAAATACACAAATAAATACACAAATGAGTCAGAGGTCCAATTTGTATACAAGTTTTAATCTATGCATGTAGTACAATTTATCGAGCAAACAAGTTTTAATCAGGATGAGTCAGCAATCACACACGTGGCAGACACGTGGCGCTCACCAGTGGGGTGACGTTGGTCTCGTCGAGCGGCGGTGCTCGTCGGACGGATGCGGCGGTCTCGTCGGGCGGCGGTGCTAGAGGCGGGCTCGTCGGGCGGCGGGCGGCATCAGCGTTGAGGCGTGGCCTACGAGCTCCGAAGCGGCAGCGGCGAGACGCTCCTGCACGGGGAAGAGAGCGAGGTGGTCAGGGCTCCTCGAAATAGGCTTGCGCCCCGCTATATTAATATAGCAATCACAAGATACAACGACAATGTTGGAGCAACAGCACAATCTAACCCAAAAGAAAATAAAGAGAAAAATAAAAGAAACAAATGCCGACATCGAGCAGATCAACGAACGAAAACGACCCGTGACCGCTGCGCCCTCCGGAATTGTCCCACCTCACTCCTAGCACTTCGAAGCACCGTGTTTCAAGCAACACCTTCAAGAAGTAATGCGACGTCGACGACGCTGTTGCCCGGACTTGTCCTAGGGTTTCCCCCGATACACGGAGGGGAGTGGAAAAGGGGTGTCACCGCGTCGATGTCGGACGAGCCGACAGGGATTTCTCCCGACCCCAAACAACCACGACCCCACTTGATCCGTAGCACTCCACCCAACTTGCCATTCACCAGCACGCGCCACCATGGTCTCACCGTCATCATCGTCATCTCACTGTGCCAACGCTACGAGGCTAGAGCAGGCCTAGAGCAGGATCGCAAAGCCGCCGCCGTTGCGCTGCATGGTGCGCCGCCATAGCCATCCCTAGTCCACACGTA
This sequence comes from Avena insularis, assembly GCA_023614405.1. Taxonomy (NCBI): domain Eukaryota; kingdom Viridiplantae; phylum Streptophyta; class Magnoliopsida; order Poales; family Poaceae; genus Avena; species Avena insularis. Next base: position 362,562,111 of record CM042697.1, read on the forward strand.
GTCCCGCCCTCCATCCCGCAGGAACATCGCTGAGCACGGCAGGGGCCGGCCCGCCCAGGCCCGTATGGCCCGCTCCGCCCCGTACCAGCTCTGCCCCGCCGCCAAAGGGAAGCGCCGCCGCCGGACTCGACGCCAACCGAGGTTCACCGCCGCCAGAGCTTTCTCCCGGGCTGAAGCTCAGCAGTAGAGACCGCCCCGCCTGCCCGCAAGACGGAAACGCCATGTCCTGCATGCCGACGGCGGCGGGAGGGAGGAGGAAGGATGCGGGAAAGAAGAGAGGGGTCGGGGCGGCAGACCTCGAGCTCCGAAGCGGAGGCGGCGAGACGGAGGACGATTCCTCCCTCACTCCGAGGGCGGCGGCGGCGAGACGCTCGCGGGCGGCGGTGGCGGCGCTTCATCTCTCTGCGCGCGGCCGGCGGTGTGTTCGATCGATCTGGGAAGAAAGGAAGGGGAATGTGAAATAAATACCCCCCCCTTTAACACCGGTTCGTGGCTGGAACCGTGGTGTTAAGGGGATTCAGCATTATTACACCCCTTTAACACCGGTTCAGGCCACGAACCGGTGTTAAAGGGGTGTGAGAACGAATAATGCCTCTTTAACACGGTTCTGTCTAGAACCGGTGTTAAAGGGGGCATTTATTCATGCATTAAAGGGCATTTCTAATTCAAAAATATGAGATGAATTTAGAAAATTCATATCTTTTTCATTTCAACTCAGAAAAATATGAATAATATATCATAATTTTCAGAAAAATAATATCTATCCATTCATGTAAATCATTTTATATTTACTTTACATGAAAATTTTCAAAATAATTAAAACACTTACATATAAATTTTGATTATTCAATTCAAACAAAAATAAATTGTTAAATCCTAAAACTTTGAACATAAGAAATTTTAAGCATCTAAAAAATGATTTTTATTAGATCAAATCATATTTTAATGCCGCATCTTTTGTATTAACATTTTTGAATTGATTGGATATTTAAATGTCGCATCTTTTGTATACACTTGAATCTCACCAAGCCTCGCTCAACTTGCATTGTTTTCTGAGAAAATAGCATATTGTGAACCTAAAAATGATTTTTGTAAACAATCATGAGCATCGTATCATGTACTTGTAGTTCATATCGACCCACTTCCGCCGATTCGGTAGGAATTTGTCTTTTCACCGAGATGGACGGAAGGTTTGAGATCCCCCTGTTGGTACATTGTGCATATAAGGTGGTCTAGTATTTTTGTAAAATGTGTTGGTGGTTTTTTGAATTAGCCATTTGGTGGTTGCTTCACAAAACCGTCCGTTTTTTATGCTCGGAAAATGGAAAATGCCTTTTTGGTGCGATAAAAAGGAAAACTTCCTCTTGCAACATTGTTTGCCATGCCATGATGCACATGTATGCACAATATGGCCATATTATCACAAACTATGCCTTGTTTCTAGCCATAACATTGGTCATTTGACCCGAAAGCCAAGAAACCTCGAATGAGATAGGTCATTTTGTGAAGGTTTTTTCGAGACATAATCAATATACCAGATAAAGCCGAACTAATAGCCAACTAATAGTAAATTACATAAAGCCGAACTGGAACTGAAAATTAAGATACATAAAAGAACTGAAAATTAAGATACATAAAAGAACTGAAAATTAAGATACATGGCCAGATTAAGTAACAATCGACCGAACTTGTTTCGGAATGTTGGAGTGATTCAGTCATGCTCCTGGCTACACCTGTAATACTCGCCATCAGAAGTCGTGATTTCGCCCGCCATTATCGTCGTCGGGGTCGCCGTAATTGAACCTCTGGAGAGTACGCATGTGCTGGACTTGAGGGTAGCGCGTGGGCTGGACTTGAGGGTAGCGCAGACGGGGGTTAGAGTCGGCGGTAGTGTCATAGGCCATGACGCTCTGGAGAGTCCGACCGCGCCACCATAGCCGACGGCCGGCCTCGTTGAAGTTAGGAGGAGGTGGGCCTCCTCGTGCTGGCGGCGCCTCTCACGCCGATCCACGAAGAAGGCTTCCCAAGTAGGGAAATAGTCGGGATGCCATCTGGGATTCCTCCGCTGCTCCGGCGTGAGCTCGAAGTAGTAGTGGTTCGTGATGGCCATCCGGCGCGCCATACCTAGAGGAACAGGAGGAACCGGCACGCCTCCGACGCTCAGCATCCAGCCGACGGGGACACAGTAGCCCGGAGGGCAGGGGTAGTTCGAGGCGCAAAGCGCCTCCGCCTCCCTGGGGGTTAGTGCTACGGTGGAAGCCATGGGAAAGAGAGTGATGAGGTTGCAGATATGAGTCTAGAGATGTGCAATGACAATGGAGGCCAACCCTACATATATATATAGTGAACTAGCGGGAAGAACTGGCGGGAAGAAAAATGGCGGGAAGAAAAATGGCGGGAAGAAAAATGGCGGGAAGAAGAATCAAGGGAAGAAAAATGGCGGGAAAAATGGCGGGATGAACCTTAGTCGGTTGGAGACACCAACCGGGACTAAAGATGAATCTTAGTCGGTTGGAGACACCAACCGGGACAAAAACACGAGTCAGCACTAATAATAGGGGTGAGTGACATTATGTCGCGGCGTGTACCTTGTCCCGGATGGTGTCACCAACCGGGACTAAAGATGAACCTTAGTCGGTTGGAGACACCAACCGACAAAAACACGAGTCAGCACTAATAATAGGGGTGAGTGTCGACATTATGTCGTATGGCGTACCTTGTCCCGGATGGTGTCACCAACCGGGACTAAAGATGAACCTTTAGTCGGTTGGAGACACCAACCGACTAAAGATGAACCTTTAGTCCCGGTTGGAGACACCAACCGGGACTAAAGATGAGTGTCGACATTATTTCGTAAGTGTCGACACTATGTCGAGCTGCTTGTACTATAAATAGGCATCCTTGTGAGTCCAGTCCTCCAGCCAGTTTGAGGCTATGCCTTACCTCCTTTCGAGAGCAGGGACACCACTACGGCCAGTTTCAGGGAGATGCCGACGGAGCCTAGTCCTCCGGCATCTCCGAGAAACTGGTCATAGAGGCACTCCCTAATATGTGAAATTAGTTATCTCCCAGGTGTATTGATCTAGTTAGAGAAGTTACAAAGCTGCAAGATGGTTTTCGAGAGCAGGGACACCACTACGGCCAGTTTCAAGGAGATGCCGACGGATCCTAGTCCTCCGGCATCTCCGAGAAACTGGTCATAGAGGCACTCCCTAATATGTGACCGCGCGCGTTTGGAGATCAGATCTTAATGGTAAGTACGAATCGGGACAACTTCTTCTCATAGTCCCGGTCCATCCACAAAACATGACTAACACTCAAGACATGTATTAATATTAAAAACATGAACTAGAGTTACATAATATGAGCATGAACTTCTTGGCATATGTCCTTCCTTATGATCGCTTTAGACGTAACCATGGAGCATCTTCTTTACTTAACGGAATGCTTGGGTCAGTTTTCACTGTGAAGGGCGGAATTTCATCAAACTTATTATAATCTTCTGACATGTCTGTCTTGTCCTCGATTCCCACGATGTTTCTTTTCCCTGAAAGAACTATGTGATGCTTTGGCTCATCATATGATGTATTCGTTTGCATATTTTTCTTTTTTTTGGTCTCGAGGACATGTCCTTCACATAGAAAACCTGAGCCACATCATTGGCTAGGACGAATGGTTTGTCTAAGTTCTTCATAAGATTGTTGAGATCCACCGTTGTCATTCCGTACTTCTTGTCTACCTCAACCCCTCCTCCTGTTAGCTTGACCCATTTGCATCGAAACAAGGGGACCTTAAAATTAGGTCCATAGTCAAGTTCCCATATCTCCTCTATGAACCCATAATACGTGGTCTTTTGCCCATTGTCTTCTGCTGCATCGAAGCGGACACCACTGTTTTGGTTGGTGCTCTTTTTATCTTGGCCTATCGTGTAAAATGTATTCCCATTTATCTCGTACCCTTGGAAAGTACATACAGTCAAAGAAGGTGTCCTGGCCAACAAGTACAGCTGATCCCCAACAGAGGTGTTATTCGTCAGAAGTCTTTGCAGCCAGCCGCCAAAACTCGCCATGTGTTCACTTATAATCCATTCATCAGACTGCCCCGGGTGTTTGAGGCGTATTAAATTCTTGTGTTCATTGATATACGGGGCAACCAAGATAGATCTTTGTAAAACCGTGTAGTGTGCTTGATTGAGAGAATGCGATCCTACATATCATTGCTTTACATCCTAGGGTGCCTTTTCCACGCAGTCTTCCCTCATGTCGTGATTCTGGAACACCAATCGCCTTAAGGTCAGGAATAAAATCAACACAGAACTCAATGACCTCCTCTGTTACATAGCCCTTGGAGATGCTTCCTTCTGGCCTAGCACGGTTATGAACATATTTCTTTAAGACTCCCATGTACCTCTCAAAGGGGAACATATTGTGTAGAAATACAGGACCGAGAATGGCAATCTCTTCTACTAGGTGAACCAGGAGATGCGTCACAAAATTGAAGAAGGATGGTGGGAACACCAACTCAAAGCTGACAAGACATTGGGCCACATATGTTTGTAACCCTGGTAGGCTTTCTGGATCGATTACCTTCTGAGATATTGCATTGAGGAATGCACATAGCTTCACAATGGGTACTCGAACATTTTCAGGTAGAAGCCCCCTCAATGCAATCGGAAGCAATTGTGTCATAATCACGTGGCAGTCATGAGACTTTAGGTTTTGGAATTTTTTCTCTGCCATATTTATTATTCCCTTTATATTTGACGAGAAGCCAGACGGGACCTTGATACTGCTCAGACATTCAAAAAAGATTTCCTTCTCTGCTTTGGTAAGAGCGTAGCTGGCAGGAGTTAAGTGGCATCGTTTATCCTTCTCGTTCTCAGGATGCATATGCTCTTCAGGGTCCTTCAGACGTTGCTGGTCCTGCCGTGTTTCCGGTGTATCTTTTGTCTTCCCATACACTCCTAGAAAGCCTAGCAGGTTCACGCAAACATTCTTCGTCACGTGCATCACGTCGATTGAAGAGCGGACCTCTAAGACTTTCCAATAGGGTAGGTCCCAAAATATAGATTGCTTCTTCCACATGGGCGCGTGTCCGGCATCGTCATTCGGAACAGATAGACTGCCAGGACCTTTTCCAAAGATTACTTCTAGGTCCTTGACCATACCAAATACCTCCTCACCGGTACGGAGGACAGGCTTCCTCCGGGGTTCTGCCAGACGTTTGAAATGCTTGCCTTTCTTTCTTACTGGATGCAGGTTCGGAAGAAATCGGCGATACCCTAGGTACACAACCTTCTTACATTTATCCAAATATACACTTTCAGTATCATCTAAACAGTGTGTGCATGCATTGTATCCCTTGTTTGTCTGCCCTGAAATGTTACTAAGAGCAGGCCAATCATTGATGGTTACGAAAAGCAATGCTCGTAGGTCAAATGGCTCCCCTTTGTGCTCATCCCACATACGTACACCTGGTTTGGCCCACAACTGTAAAAGTTCTTCAACTAATGGCCTTAGGTACACATCAATGTCGTTGCCGGGTTGCCTCGGGCTTTGGATGAGCATTGGCATCATAATGAACTTCCTCTTCATACACAACCAAGGAGGAAGGTTATAGATACATAGGGTCACAGGCCAGATGCTGTGACTGCAGCTCTGCTCACCAAAAGGATTCATGCCGTCTGTACTTAGACCAGACCTTAAGTTCCTTGCGTCACGTGCGAAGTCCGGGTACTCTCGCTCGACTTTTCTCCACTGTGACCCATCGGGGTGTCTCAACATCGCCTTTTCTTACGGTCTTCCATGTGCCATCGCAACAACTTGGCATGCTCTTTATTTCTGAAGAGACGCTTTTAACCATGGTATTATAGGAGCATACCACATAACCTTGGCGGAACCTTCTTCCTAGGGGCCTCGCCTCAACATCGCCAGATCGCCTCGTCGATCTTATATCACTGCAGTGCATACCGGGCATGCATCCAAATTCTCGTACTTCTCACCGCGGTAGAGGATGCTGTCATTAATGCAGGCATGTATCTTCTGCAGGTCTAATCCTAGAGGGCAGACAACCTTCTTTGCTTGGTATGTACTGTCGGGCAACTCATTATTTCTTGGAAGAAGATTCTTCATTTTTACCAACAACTTTGAAAATGCTTGCCGTCACACACCATTCTTCGCCTTCCATTGCAGCAAATCCAAGGTGGCACCTAGCTTTTTGTGGCCATCTTCGCAAGTTGGATACAACAATGTTTTGTGATCCTTTAACATCTGCTCCAGCTTCTTCTCCTTTTCAGTTTCACATTCTTCCTTTGCATCAGTAATGGCCCGACCAAGATCGTCATCAGCGGGCCCATCTGCTCCCTCTTGATCTTCATTATCTACCCCCGTTGCATTATCATCATAGTTAGGATACATATTATGATAGTTGTCATCATCCTCTTCTTCTTCGTTGTCTTCCATCACAACCCCTTTTTCTCCGTGCTTGGTCCAACAATTATAGCTGGGCATGAAACCGGATCGAAGCAGGTGGGCGTGAATGGTTCTGGTATTTGAGTAGTCTTTCTTGTTACGACGGTGAACACACGGACAACACATAAAACCATTGTGACCACGGTTTGCATTAGCCACAACGATGAAATTTTGGAGGCCCGTAATGTACTCGAAAGTGCGCGGTCACCGACATCCATTGCCGATTCATCTGCATTAATATGTAGTATATATCAAAAAATAATAGGGAGATGACCATTTATATATATAGTACATCAATGACACATGAAACTATAGTTGCCGACCTCGACCGAGACGAAAAGAGCAACAAGAAAGCTTATTTTGAGCTCTCGGGCATTACACCGACCACCACTAGTGCATATGAAAAAACACAACTAGCACTCTTCACACCCTCTTGCTAGGCTCCAAAATGTGAAAGAATGGAAGAGTGGGGTGTGTGGGCTGGGGTGGTGTCTTATATAGCCCCCTTTAACACGGTTCATGCCACGAACCGGTGTTAAAGAAGTCTTGAACCACTGCAGGGACCTTTAACACGGGTAGCACGAACCGGTGTTAAAGGGGGGACTCCTTTTGCCATGAGGGGCCACGCATCGCCTTCTTTAACACCGGTTCGTAGCCCTTTTTCGGGATCAACAAAAGACCTCGTTTCCACTAGTGCGTCGTTGCTTTCTTTTTGGATTCAGGTACATGTATGAATATATTTACTCGTATTTTGAACTATTTTCGTTGTACGTGGCTATGGCTTTTAAGTTTTAATTGAACATAGTAGTATGATGGCATAAGCCAAAAGCCAAAATAAAAAACATTTATTTAGATGCTTTTGTGATTTATAAGCCAAAAACGAAAAACCATAAATAAGCCCAACCAAACAGCCGTTTTTATAGCCCGTCCCTCCTATGAGACGACAGGGAGAAAAACTTAGCCGCGACAACTCTCCCCCACCCTTCTCACCTTCCTCCTCCCCTAGAGGGTGCGGCCAAGCGAAGCTTGGTCGTCGCCAGCGGCAGCGAGGATCTCGCGCCTCCACGTGTGCAGGGCTAGTGGGGCGGGACGCCACCCTAGGTCTGGATGTGGTGTTGGTCGGGCATCACGACGACGAGGACTTAAGGCGTGTGGTAGAGGCGACATGTTCGGAGCAACACCGCCGGTACGGTACATGGCGATCTAGTGGCTACGATCTGGAGGTTTCACGTTCGACCGGCGAGGGAGGTTGTTGGTGCGCGGCGGCGACAGATATGTATGGCCGCGGAGATGTTTAGGCCCGATCCTTGATCAGTTCTAGGCATATCTTCCCGTACGCATCCTCGTCAGCACGGCCGCGTCTCGGTCCATACAGCGTTGGGCTTGGACTTGCACGGCTCCCTGTGAAAATCTGAGGTTGATGATGAAAGCTTCTCTTGGCGTGGTTTCCTTGTCGAAGAATGCTCCGAGGAAAATCTAGATCTGGGTGTACCGGATCGGACGAAAGACGACAATCAATGTCATTATCCCTCTTGAGGGCATCATTTTAGAACAGGAGATAAAATTATGAATACTCCCTCGGTCTTAAAAAACATGTCTTAAGTTTGTTTGAATTTGGATGTATCTATATACTAAATAGTGTCTAGATATATTCAAATTTTGACAAACTTCAAACATCCTTTTTAGGACGAAGGAGTACATAAAATACCAAATCAATATAACTAGATCCACTATAAATACTTTTTCAGAGTATATTTAGTCAATAGTGTGAATGTTGATATTGTCTTGTATATGTTGGATCGAAGTCTATATGCTTTGGCTTCAATTTGTAGGCCCCAATTTAAAAAATGAAAATACTACTCTTCCATCTCAAATTAGTTGTCTCGGATTTATCTAAATACAGATATATGTAGATGTATTTATCTTGTGTTTTTTTAGATTTGTCTAGTTACACGTGCATCTAAACTAGTTGTCTCGGATTCTGTGAATGTTGATATTGTCTTGTATATGTTGGATCGAAGTCTATATGCCGGGGAAGTACTCCGTAGTATGTTCAGGTGCAGTGCGTCACCACCGAGCTTTTCAAGCCGGATCCAGTCTACAGCTGCCTGAAGATCCCGGCGCTGAACTGTAGGAGGGGCTAGTGCTGATGGTCATGGGAGGACTGTCGCCGCCGATGCACATGCCAGCTGGTCTGCCGTTTACCCCTGGCAGCCGTTCGTCACCACCGGCGACGGCCTCTCGCAGCTGCAGATGTAGCGTGTGGTCCAGGTTGACGGTGTCTTGGCCGGTCCGGTGGGCGGACCCGGAGACGTTCTTGGATGGTGCAGGAGAGGTAGCCGTCCTTGGTCACCTCCAGCACGACGTGCGCCGCCGGCGCTCGCAACAAGCACCTAAGGAAAGAGTGTTTTTTTAGCATCTTTCGTTTTGAACGTCGGCCAAGCCTCATCGCCACGGGTAAGTGAACTGATCGCCTAGGCGGAAGCTGACGGAGGAGGCCCAGGCTGTGTAGTTGGTCCGCAGGTCCCAGGCGCCACAGCCCACGGGGCTCACCGACGGTGTAGCTGGCGCCGTGCGCCGTCTCCGCGCAAGCTGCCGCCACTGCCGCGGCGAGGACGAGCAAGGATTTTGTATATGCTCCCTATTAACCTGAAGCTGAGCTGAGGTCGTGCGACACCGATCGCGGTAGCGAAGAAGCCGGTGGATGTTGCTTGTTAACTTCGGGGCTAGGTACGTGTACGAAATGGTCCGTTGGTTGCTCAGATGAACCGATTAGCTTTGATTAACCGCGTGGAATCGATTAAAATCGAGCGCTTAGGCGCAGCGACGCGTTTCAGATGATACGGACTTGCTCGTGACTCGTTCCACCCTCGTAATGATTTGCGATGTCGATTGGCCATCTGCCAGTGCCGTTGCAGACGGTTGCTCCGATGTCATGGTGGAGCAGGGAGGATGTGTTGTCCAGAGTACGCGTAGATTGAATATGGTTTATTCTGTGCTAGGTTTGTGGAGGGAAGATTGCAGTTCTGATTTCCTCTTTTGACGTTGTAGTCGTGCGGGGGTGTCAGTTCTAGAGTTTGATCATGTGTCTGGAGACATGTTGCTCTAGTTTGATTTTTTCAACGACAATGGTTTTACCTTTGGCAAGCTACTTTGAAGGTCTAAAAAGCTGCTGATCAGCGATGGAGCCACGTCAAGCTCGGGTGTTGTGGTGATCTGTCTTTCGCCCCTTTGGTGGTCACTTCGGTGGTGCCGAAGAAGGAGGATAAGCCACTACGGGAGAAAGGTTCTTTGCCGTGTGGGTGTACCCACACGGCAAAGGCCTCTTGGAACACGGCAAATCCTTTGCCGTGTGTAAACACACGGCAACGACCGGGACGGCAAAGGCTCTTTTCCGTGTGTCTTCACGTCCGGAACACGGCACAGGCTTTGCCGTGTGTTTTCTGATCAGACACGGCACACTAAAGTAGTTGACGGTTCCGTCCGTCTGACGGAGCCAACAGATGGGTGTCGTGTTTTCTCTTTGCCGTGTGCAATTGTTCTTTGCCGTGTGTCCTCCCTTTGCCGTGTGTCTTGCCATCGCCGTGTGTGTCCTTTGCCTTCTGCATTGCAGTTTGCCGGGTGTCACTCGTTTGCCGTGTGCATTCTCGTTTGCTGTGTCTTTCCCTTTGCAGTGTGCCTTTCAGGGGTGACACACGGCAACGTCCATCTTTTGTCGTGTGATTTGGGCATATCACATACGGCAAAGGCCCTATGTATAACCTCAACAGCACACAGGTGGGCTACACGTGTCTTCTTTGCCATGTGTATACACACGGCAAAGTGACCATTTGCCACACACGGCAAAGCAGCCCTGTTTTTTTTTAAAAAAATGTTTCCATTCATTTCCTGCAATTTAAAACATAGAATATATATATAATCATACAGATCATCAGCAACACCAAATTGCATCGAACAACAATAATATAATCATCACCAACACCAAAATGCATCGCCAATACCAAAATATCACAAGTATGATCATAATATTATCACAAACACTACCAAATATCACACAAGACCAAGTTTATTACACAAGTGCATAACCAACAAGTGCACAATCCCTAAACTATACAAATATTACAAGTTTATTATTGCCACCCACAAGACCATCAACGCCGAGTGCTCCACAAGATCATGCTCCATCGTGAGATCCTACAAGTTTAAGACAAGTACATAAATATGACAAGTAAAATCATCAATATGTACAAGTTTCTAGGCAAGTTGATGGCAATGGCAATAACATGGGATTTTGACGAGTCTCATGGCAAATTACATCAATATGACAAGTAAAATCACGAATATCTACAAGTCTCATGGCAAGGCTAAAATTTCTATAAGTGTCATGGCAAGGCTAAATTTTTTAAAGTGTCATAGCATGGCTAAAATTTTGACAATGGCATAGAATTATCTACAAGTGTCATGGAATTGCTAAATTTGCTATAAGTATCATGGCAAGGCTAAATTTCCTACAAGTGTCATGGAATTGCTAAATTTTTTATAAGTATCATGTCAAGGCTAGAATCTCTACAAGTGTCATAGCATGGCTAAAATTTCTACAAATGCGATGGCATGGATAAAATTCACAAGTATAAGAAAACAAACCTGGAGGACTCTGATTCAGACTCCGAACGATCGACGGATTGTTGAGGGTGAAAGACGGCGGCGCCTGGTTGTTCGATCCACCCGCGGACCCACCAGGCGGCGGCATCGCATTGTCCATTTGCAGCATTGGAAATTGTGAGCATTAGACAATAAGGCAAGATTGAAAATTACGAGCATTGGACAATAAGACACTTGATCACTTACCCACGAGAAGGCAAAAGGAGGAGTGGGAAGAGTCCCTGGTTGAGAATTGATGAGCATTTGTTGTGTCATCCACCGCATCATCTGCCCCTGTTGCTCCAGCAACCCCTGCTGATGGGCCATCTGCTGCTCCAGCTGCTGCTGCCGCTGCTCGACCGCCTCTCTGTGTGCCCTATCAGCGGCCATCTCCTCCTACGTCGTGTCGCCACGATTAGATGAACATTGCAACGCAAAACATGTAGTAAAACATAGATGACCGAGGAAGAACATACCCGTAACTGGTCGAGAGCTACAACCGAAGGCCGTGGGCGGGTCTCTATAGCAGGCTGGTCGCTCGTCCTACCACGCCGGACCTGGTGCATAGATGGAACGGTCCTAGGGTCGACGGACCCGTGACCGATCCATAGGCGACCATTCTTCTGGCCTTCTCCCGCCAGCACGGCGACCTCGGGGTCGAAGGGGGCGGTCTCAGGGTTAGAATCTTCTCCATGCACCTCCTTGTACTTATCAGGGTACTTCTCACCCCGGAGCCTGGCTCCCTCATTCATCCATAGGCTCCCGTTCCTAGGCTCGTCCAACGTGTGTGTCTTCTTCCAAATGGCAAACACGAACGGCTCTTGACCTGTCTTTATTTTCTGCACAAAAGAGCACGAAGTTAAGTGAAGGGGGACTCCAAAGGGCGAAGTAAAGAATAACATTACAAGCAAGAACAAATAAAGCATTTTCTCACCTCTTTTTGCCAAAGAAGGGCGAGGGGGATGCTGCCTTGGCGGTGTGATCCACCTCCCATCTCCTCACGCCGCTTCTTTGCATCGGCGTGTTTCTAGAGGTAAATGGGGTGTGTCCACCACGCTACCATTGTCGTGAAGCACTGCTCGTCATTACCCACGAACTGAGGAGGGTTCTACATCCACAAGACACACGTATTAGTACAATAGAAAATAGAATAAGGTCAAGAAATCAATAAAACAAAAATGCAACTACCTGCAGGTACTGCCATGGCTCGAGGAGCATCTCCCGGGCTTGGCTCTTGTTCATCCAAATCTTGCGATCGCCGAACTAGTTGCGGACGCAGTTCACGCGTGCCTCGTAGTGCATGTCTTGCACCTTCCTCTTGGCAAGCTCGTGAACAATCATCAAACACTCCCTTTTGCGCGCCTTGTCCATGTCGAAGAACTTCTACAAGTATGCACATAGGAAAAAAAGGGGGGTCAAAGCCACGAGTACAAGTATATATCATCCTCAAGGCGATTGAATTATGACAAGCGAAACAAACTTACCCAGAACAAAACCTGAACCTTCTCCGTGATGGTGGTGTACTTTTTTTCGGGATCTTCGGCATAGTGGTAATGCTTCCAAGTCCAAGCCACATCCTTTGAACCATTTGGGAGAGTGAAAATCCCAGGAAAATACTTTCTAAGCAAGGCTCCAAGGATGCTTGAGTAGCTACGATATGGCTTGATCCCATCCTGATATAGAAAGGCACTGCAAAATGAAAAGACAAGGTCAGTATGTGATAAAAATTACAATGTATGGTTTAGGGTCAAATCATGTACCTCGACCCAGCGGGCACGAGTACCTTGTCCGCATAGGGATAAGGTAGGTCGGGAAGTCTCGAAACCCCACACCGATATGGAGCTTTCTCCCGCGGCACCAGGCTCGGGTCCATGGCCGCGTACTCCTCAAGGTACTGTGTCTCATCCTCCGGAGGCGCCCACCTCAAGGACGTGTCAAGCTCGTAGGGTAAAGACATCAACCCCTCATCCTCCTCCTCCTCCTCCTCCTCCTCCTGCCCCTCCTTGTCAAAATCCGAGTGCATCCCATCATCCTCCTGACGGCGAACTGGCTCCTCCTCCTCGTCCTCCTCCTGCTCCTGCTCCAGCTCCTGCTCCTGCTCCAGCTCGTCCTCCTCGAAGACCGGAGGGGGACTAGGAGTCCTCGCACGCCTCCCACGCCCCCGCCGCTGTGAAGTGCGCGGTGGAGCACTAACACTAGCACTAGCAGGCTGCTTCCCCCTGGCATCTTTTGAACCACCACTCACAAGTTTTTCCAAGCTTTTCAGCTTAGTTTATTAGTACACATCAGTGACACAAGATTCATAACAGTACAATAATACTCAGGTTTTAAACACACACTATATTCGTATCAGCAAAGACGAAAGAAGAGAAATACTTCCATGATCCATATAGCATGGGTATGAGACGCGGCAAGCCAAGGAAAGGATTCGGTCTCCACGACAACGACTCCTCGAAAGTAATCATTGTCGTGGATCGAGAATCCTTTCCTGAGCTTGCCACTGTCACATCCCCATGCTATATGAATCTCGAAAATACTTGTCCTCTCTCGACTTTGGGGCTACGAGTTCTTACAAATAAAAAGGCAAAAGGAAAGAAATTTTATTACATAGCATAGAGTTCTTACAAATACAAAGACAAAAGGAAAGAAATTTTATTACATAGCCCGGCGGGATTACATAGCAAACATTACTACAAAGATTATTACTACTACATGGATCAGAAGCCTGAGTCAGGATTATGAATTGGACGAGAGGTTTCGTCATCGCTATCATTTTCCGGCCACCAATAATCATCCACAAAACCTGGAGGTGGTCCCTGTAGATCGTTGACGTCAAGGCCTGCATGGAACACCTCGAGCAAACTCACATCTTGTTGGTTGTGAACCTCCTCAGCTTCATCTTGCGCAGTGTATTCCTCCTCAGCTTCTTGCTCATCGTCTACGACCATGTCACCATCGGTGGACAAGTCGATAGTGAATTGCCCGGGGAGCCCTTCTTCCTGATAAAACTCGCCATCATTTGTTGAGGGGTCTAGGCGGCGGTAATCATCCTTGTTTGGCAAGGGCGGCCTATTGCGTGTCGGTACCGTCATCACAACATTCCATTCCTGTAGACGTTTTGTAGGGTTTTGGCATGGGTACGGAAGATAGAATACTTGGAAGGCCTGAGTAGCCAAAATGTAAACATCATCTCCCGCATAAACGGAGTTTCTCTTAACTTCGACCAGTCCAATTTCAGGATACCGTTTCACCTTATGTGGGTCAAACCAATGGCATTTGAATACAACGGGATTTAGCCCTTTTCCAAAACCGTAATTCATCTCATATATACCCTCGACTCTTCCATAGTACTGGAGGCCATCTGAGCCTTCACAAAAGACCCCACTATTTGTTGTCTTCCGGTTGGGCCGGCTAGTTGTGTATTCATGGGTATGGAAGCGATACCCATTCACATCATAAGCATTGAACGTGTCGACTGAATGGTTAAAGCCCCTGGCAATATTTCTTAGCTCGGGTTGCATCTCCCCGTCAGTTCTTCCCTACAAGTTAGAACGAGAAGTTGAGCATAAGAATTTTATCACAAGAAGTGTAGCACAAGAAGTTGGCTCGAATAGTACCAAACCACAGAACCAGCTGATGAAACCGAACCACCACCCTTATCGAAAAGATCCTGCTCCTCTTGATGGTTAGGCTCCCTATTTGGATTCTTCCAATGTGCACTCTTGAATCGTCTATAACAATTTAAAGGAGAGTTAGGCACGGACATAGCAGTGAATGTTTGCGGAAAACTAAATGGTGAGCACTTACTCGATGTACGGCTTCACTTCTTCCATGGTGTTCAAGACATACGAGTGGATCAACTCCCGCTCAAGTTTTTTCATTGTGAACCTCTTTGTTCCACTTGATTTGCCACCTAGCCCAACGAAGATGCTAAGATTGGGTACATCTTCAGGGTTGGCGGCATTGTAACGAAACACTGGGTTGTGTTTTGTGGGAATGTTGGCATCATAGTGCTTTGTGGTGAAGTTTGCAACCTCCACGTTAAGGACTGCCTCGGCTATGGATGCCTTGATCTTGCATTTATTGCCTGTTTTCTTACGAAGCTTCTTTGTTTCTCTCTCGGGCGGAAACTTCCAATGGGCCCACACAGGTCTCCCCTTTAAAGCCTCGTCCGCAAGATGCAAGATCATATGTTGCATCGGATTGAAGAACCCTGGTGGAAGGAGCATCTCTAGATCGCAAAGCAACTCGGGTGCCTATTCATGTAGCTTATCAAGCACTTTACGGTCTAACTCCCTAGCACAAATCTGGCAGAAGAAAAAGCTCAACCTCGACAGCACTCGCCAAGTCTCCTCATCGACATATCCTCGAATTATCACCAGCATTATCCGCTCAAGCCATACGTGGTAGTCATGACTCTTGAGCCCTTGTACTCGCAACGTTTCCATGTTCGCACCCCTCATCTAGTTGGCCGCATACCCATCAGGGAAAAACAAACTTTGCGCGATCCACTAGAAGATCTCCCTTCTTTGGGGATTTGTTGGGCAGAAAGGAGCCTTTGGCTTAGACCACCTTTTTCGGCCTTTGGCTCCGGGTGGCTGCATGTTCAACTTTGGCCTATCGCACAGTGCTTCGATCAATTCGAGCCTTGATGTTATCTTTCGTCTTCTCGGTTTGCATTATGGTGCTCCAAAGGGCCTCGCCGATATTATTTTCGGTGTGCATTACATCAATGTTATGCGGGAGCTCAAGATCCTCAAAGTAAGGGAGCTTCCATAAGCACGGAATGTGGGTCCACTGGTGCGTATCCCCGTATCCCACGAAACCATTCCCATCGGAGTTTGGCTGTAGAGCTTCTAACTCAGCCTTGATATCCTTTCCGGTCTTTAGACGTGGCTTTGGATCATGGACAACACGGCCTGTCTTGAACCTATTTTTGTCACTCCTGTATTGATGATTCGGCTCAAGACACTGTCGATGTTGATCAAAGTAGGAATACTTGCCTCCCTTCGACAGCCAAAAGAAAGTCAGAGCTTGCATGCACACTGGGCAAGGCCACTTCCCATGTGTACACCAGCCGCAGAACAACGCACGTGCTGGTAGGTCATGTAGAGAGGTATGGTACCAGACATACATATCGAAGTGCTCGTTGTTTGAAGCGTCAAATGTTCGGATCCCCTGACCTTCCCAGCCACGAAGCAAGTCATCCACCAGCGGTTCTAGATACACATTCATGTTCTTACCCGGGTATTTCGGCCCTGGGATTATCATCGAGACAAACATGTTCTTTGATCTCATGCAGACGCCAGGGGGAGGTTCAGGGGAATAAAAAACACTGGCCAGCAACTGTATACTGAAGCCGACATGCCATATGGATTTAACCCATCGGTTGATATGGCAATTGCTACACTCTTGTCACCCTCTCTCTCAGGATATTTCTTGACAAAGTTCTTCCATGCACTACCATCCGACGGATGTATCATCTTGTCGAGGTATCTGTTCCCTTGTACTGCCCACTGCATCTGCTGAGCAGTATCCTCGTTCATGAAGAGTCGCTAGAGCCTCGGTATGATTGGAAGATATCGAAGAATGTTTTGGGCAACCCCGGTCTGCCTCTTCTGACCATCACCATTGGGATCGACCTCAAAGTACCTAGAGGATTTGCAGCGGATACAATAATTTGTCTTAGCATGCTCCTTTTTGAATAGCATGCATCCCTTCGGACAAGTGTGTATCGGCTCATATGACATCTTAAGGTCACGGAGGAGTTTGGCTGAATAGTAGAAGTTCTCTGGCAAGAGGTGCCCTTTCGGCAGAATGCTGCCAACGACGGCAAGCATATCATCAAAGTCCTCTCTGGTCAAGTTCCTGTGGCTCTTGAAGGCCAAAAGGCGAGCTATGGCATTCAGTTGGGTAACATCTGTATGTGCATGAAGGGGTCTCTGTGAGGCAAACAAAGTCTCATAGTACTTTGCCGTGTTTTCCTCCGGCTCCTCACTTGTCTCCGCCTCCTGAGGTGTCTCCGCCTCTACATGAGGGCTTTCAGGCGCATTATCATTCACAAAGTTGTCTATGCACCTATCAAAACCAACATCAAATTCTCCCCTTGGCTGACTCTGCTGCTGACCCTGCCGTGACTCCCTCCTAGCACGTTTCGCTAACTTTTCACCATGGAATGTCCAAGTCTTGTAGGATTGTGTGAACCCATAATTGAGCAGGTGAGTACTCACATCATCCTTCGAATGTGTATTCAGGTTCTTGCATCTTGCACAGGGGCAGAAAATTCTTCTGGGTCTGCTAGGGACGGCAAATGCCCGGTTCACAAAGTCCTCGGCCTTTTCTTGCCATTCTGAGGTAAAGTCCCACTTACTGACATAGCCATCATACATCCAGTCACGATTCTCCATCCTCTAATCAGTACCAAAAACGACATATATAATGCTTTCAATTAATCATGCCATAAAAATAAATTTGGTATTAGTTCGGTTAATTTTAGCAAACATATATTTTACGCCATACATATATCCACCTATCTCTCTAATAGGTAAAGAGGGTCCTATCAACCGCTGGATCCGTAGATTGAGTATGTTCTCCCTACTCTACCCCGATCCGACATAGAATTTCGGCAGCACCTCCCCGCTGCTCTCCCGATACACGTCTCGGCAAAAAGCCAAGAGGGATGTGCATCCGGAGAACAACAGGGAGACGCTGCCGAAATCCTATCTCGGACCGGAGTAGAACAAGGAAAACATACCCAACTACGCATCCGTCGGCTGTCCCGATAAATGTCGTAAGAGTTACGCTTCATAATATGCGAGACCACTAATGCATATTTATCCGTGTAACCCTTACGGCCGGGAAGAGACGCCTAGGTAACGCGACAGACTTGGTGATCTACACACAAAAATAACCATAGGTACAAGATAGGAGAAAAGATTTTTACCCTCGAAGCGAGATCGAGAGGTGAAGAAGATCAGCGACCCTCCCGCAAAATGACCTATGCCGTTGACAGCCCCACCCTCAGACTCGGCACATATCCTGCACGAAGAAAAATTAGTAATATACACATATATTTATATATGCCAAAATTTTACACATATAATTCCTAAATTACTACTATACACATGCATATATGAAACAACATACTAGAAAATACTACCACTAAATCCAACATATTAGTAACTTGTCCATTTTGCTAAATCTACCACTAAAACTACCCTAATGTAATATATGACAATAAAACTATCACTAAATACAATTTACTAATAACTTACTACAACACTAGAACTACCACTACATACATCATACTAGCAATATATGACAAACTGAAAAAATGTCTTACCTTGTCCACTGCCGTCGTTGGATGAGATGGGGCGACAAGGTGAGGGCACGAGGGAGCTGCTTGGTGTAGGAGGGGAGCTGACGGGCGGAGCTCCTCCCGCCCGAACGCGAGCCGGCCGGCGCTCTACCGCGCAAGGGCGGCCACGGCGGTGGCAGGGGGAGGGGAGGGGGCTATACGGGACAGGAGAGGGAGGGTAGGGGAGGGGCAACACGGGCGGGGTCGGTGGGGGGCGGGGAGGGGCTAGCTGACGGGCGTGGCCAGTGGGAGAGGGACAGGGTCAAGGCTGAGGGCTAGGGAGTTCTTGGCTTGTCTTTGGGAGGGTCAGCGTGAGAGGGTCGGGTCGGTGGGGGGGAGTGGATAGGGTTAGCTGCTCGCGTGGGCCCACAGCAAATAATAGCAGAAACCTTTGTCGTGTGCCGCAGGAAAACACACGGCAAAGGACCTTTGCCGTGTGCCTGACGGCGAGGGCACACGGCAAAGAACCTTTGCCGTGTGTTTTATCCTTTGCCGTGTGCCTTTTGTTTTTTTATTTTTCTTTCAATTATATTTTTCTTTCCATTTTTTCTTTCAATTAAATTTATTTCCCCTCACGGTAGAGCTGATGACCAACAAAACTAAGCAAGCTGTTAGACTACTTTTGAATCTTTCAAGGTCACTCTTTGGGTCAATCAAAAGACCAAGATGAGAGGATTTCACGACAAGGTTCTGGACCTGTATAAGGGGGAATCTACCCGTTCTGGTGAAACTGGGTAGGATAGTGCCCCAACTTGTGAACCAACATGGTTTTACATCATCCTATGACCTAATCAAACACAAAACAAGAGAGAGCTACGCCGGGCTACCCCTGTCAGAAGAATTTCTAGGGGGGTAGACGATCCGAGCCCCGCAGATCAGGGTTTCGCTGGAGGAAGACCACGAGAACATCGGAATCAGATGAAAACTTGGATGTGTCCATAGAATATGTGTGTGTGTGTGGTGCAAGGTTAGTATAGGTGCTTGCATGTGTTCCCCCTCCCATGCATACGCTCTAACCTAGAAGTGAAAGGTTTTGGATCTGTATAAGGGGGAATGTCCCCATTCCGGTGAAACCGGGTAGGATAGTGCCCCAACTTGTGAACCAACATGGTTTTACATCATCCTATGACCTAGTCAAACACAAAACAAGAGAGAGCTACGCCGGGCTACCCCTGTCAGAAGAATGTCTAGGGGGTAGACGATCCGAGCCCCGCAGATCAGGGTTTCGCCGGAGGAAGACCACGAGAACGTCGAAATCAGATGAAAACTTGCATGTGTCCCTAGCATATGTGTGTGAGTGTGGTGCAAGGTTGGTATAGGTGCTTGCATGTGTCCCCCCTCGCATGCATGCACTCTAACCTAGAAGCGAAAGGTTCTGGACCTGTATAAGGGGGAATCTCCCTGTTTCGGGGAAACCGGGTAGGATAGTGCCCCAACTTGTGAACCAACATGGTTTTACATCATCCTATGACCTAGTCAAACACAAAACAAGAGAGAGCTACGCCGGGCTACCCTGTGAGAAGAATGTCTAGGGGGTAGACGATCCGAGCGCCGCAGATCAGGGTTTCGCCGGAGGAAGACCACGAGAACGTCGGAATCAGATGAAAACTTGCATGTGTCCCTAGCATATGTGTGTGAGTGTGGTGCAATGTTGGTATAGGTGCTTGCATGTGTCCCCCTCGCATGCATGCGCTCTAACCTAGAAGCGAAAGGTTCTGGACCTGTATAAGGGGGAATCTCCCTGTTCCGGTGAAACCGGGTAGGATAGTGCCCCAACTTGTGAACCAACATGGTTTTACACCATCCTATGACCTAGTAAAACACAAAACAAGAGAGAGCTATGCCGGGCTACCCCTGTCGGAAGAATGTCTAGGGGGTAGACGATCCGAGCCCCATAGATCAGGGTTTCGCCGGAGGAAGACCACGAGAACGTCGGAATCAGATGAAAACTTTCATGTGTCCCTAGCATATGTGTGTGAGTGTGGTGCAAGGTTGGTATAGGTGATTGCATGTGTCCTCCCTCGCATGCATGCGCTCTAACCTAGAAGCGAAAGGTTCTGGACCTGTATAAGGGGGAATCTCACATTAGGTGAACTGGGTAGGATAGTGCCCCAACTTGTGAACCAACATGGTTTTACATCATCATTTGACCTAGTCAAACACAAAACAAGAGAGAGCTACGCCGGGCTACCCCTGTCAGAAGAATGTCTAGGGGTGGATGATCCGAGCCCCGCAGATCAGGGTTTCGCCGGAGGAAGATCACGAGAACGTCGGAATCATATGAAAACTTGCATGTGTCCCTCGCATATGTGTGTGAGTGTGGTGCAAGGTTGGTATAGGTGATTGCATGTGTCCCCCTCGCATGCATGCGCTCTAACCTAGAAGCGAAAGGTTCTGGACCTGTATAAGGGCGAATCTCCCCGTTCCGGTGAAACCGGGTAGGATAGTGCCCCAACTTGTGAACCAACCTGGTTTTACATCATCCTATGACCTAGTCAAACACAAAACAAGAGAGAGCTACGCCGGGTTATCCCTGTGAGAAGAATGTCTAGGGGGGTAGACGATCCGAGCCCCGTAGATCAGAGTTTCGCCAGAGGAAGACCACAAGAACATCAAAATCAGATGAAAAAACTTGCATGTGTCCCTAGCATATGTGTGTGAGTGTGGTGCAAGGTTGGTAGGTCCCATGTGTAAGTCCCAAGTGTGACCCCCTTTGTAGACGTGCGGTAATACTTAGTAAAATCCTAGATATATACGTGGAAAGTCCCGCCACTGGTTCTGTCAACCCTCTTGAGGAGCGGACGATAGTTTCTCTTGTAGATATAGCATGTACAAGCTCTTCATAAGGATTGAGACCATGGAAATATGAACTTGGCACTAGACCATAAGCTTCTAGAGGATGCTGAATTTCATTTCCATTAGGTGGGTGCCTAGTCACAAACTTTGAGAAATAATCCTCAAGCAATCGTCAAGAGTAGAATTTCCCCTCACGGTAGAGATGCTGACCAACAAAACCAAGCAAGCTGTTGGACTACTTTTCAATCTTTCAAGGTCACTCTTTGGGTCAATCAAAAGACCAAGATGAGAGCATTTCACGACAATGTATACGAAATTTGTTGTTTGACATCCTTTATAGATTGTTCTCAATTTTGACTACCTCGAGGACCTGCATGCATGTGCCCTAGAACATGCATGAAAGTATGGTGCTATGTTGGAACATACAAAAACTACTAGTCTCTCGGTGCATGCATGTGTTCCCCCTCGCATGCATGCGCTCTAACCTAGAAGCGAAAGGTTCTGGACCTGTATAAGGGGGAATCTCCCCGTTCCGATGAAACCGAGTAGGATAGTGCCCCAACTTGTGAACCAACATGGTTTTACATCATCCTATGACCTAGTCAAACACAAAACAAGAGAGAGCTACGCCGGGCTACCCTGTGAGAAGAATGTCTAGGGGGTAGACGATCCGAGCGCCGCAGATCAGGGGTTCGCCGGAGGAAGACCACGAGAACGTCGGAATCAGATGAAAACTTGCATGTGTCCCTAGCATATGTGTGTGAGTGTGGTGCAATGTTGGTATAGGTGCTTGCATGTGTCCCCCTCGCATGCATGCGCTCTAACCTAGAAGCGAAAGGTTCTGGACCTGTATAAGGGGGAATCTCCCTGTTCCGGTGAAACCGGGTAGGATAGTGCCCCAACTTGTGAACCAACATGGTTTTACACCATCCTATGACCTAGTAAAACACAAAACAAGAGAGAGATATGCCGGGCTACCCCTGTCAGAAGAATGTCTAGGGGGTAGACGATCCGAGCCCCATAGATCAGGGTTTCGCCGGAGGAAGACCACGAGAACGTCGGAATCAGATGAAAACTTTCATGTGTCCCTAGCATATGTGTGTGAGTGTGGTGCAAGGTTGGTATAGGTGATTGCATGTGTCCCCCCTCGCATGCATGCGCTCTAACCTAGAAGCGAAAGGTTACGGACACAGATAAGGGGAATCTCTACATTGCAGGTGAAACCGGGTAGGATAGTGCCCCAACTTGTGAACCAACATGGTTTTACATCATCCTATGACCTAGTCAAACACAAAACAAGAGAGAGCTATGCCAGGCTACCCCTGTCAGAAGAATGTCTAGGGGGTAGACGATCCGAGCCCCGCAGATCAGGGTTTCGCCGGAGGAAGACCACGAGAACGTCAGAATCAGATGAAAACTTGCATGTGTCCCTAGCATATTTGTGTGAGTGTGGTGCAAGGTTGGTAGGTCCCATGTGTAAGTCCCAAGTGTGACCCCCTTTGTAGACATGCGGTAATACTTAGTAAAATCCTCGATATATACGTGGAAACTCCCGCCACTGGTTTTGTCAACCCTCTTGAGGAGCGGACGATAGTTTCTCTTGTAGATATAGCATGTACCAGCTCTTCATAAGGATTGAGACCATGGAAATATGAACTTTGCACTAGACCATAAGCTTCTGGAGGATGCTGAACTTCATTTCCATTAGGTGGGTGCCTAGTCACAAACTTTGAGAAATAATCCTCAAGCAATCGTCGAGAGTAGAATTTCCCCTCACGGTAGAGCTGCTGACCAACAAAACCAAGCAAGCTGTTGGACTACTTTTGAATCTTTCAAGGTCACTTCTTGGGTCAATCAAAAGACCAACATGACAGGATTTCACGACAAAGTATATGAAATTTGTTGTTTCACATCCTTTATAGATTGTTCTCAATTTTGACTACCTCGAGGACGTGCATGCATGTGCCCTAACACATGAATGAAAGTGTGGTGCTATGTTGGAACATACAAAACTACTAGTCTCTGGGTGCTTGCATGTGTTCCCGCGTGCATGCATGCGCTCTAACCTAGAAGCGAAAGGTTCTGGACCTGTATAAGGGGGAATCTCCCCGTTCCGGTGAAACTGGGTAGGATAGTGCCCCAACTTGTGAACCAACATGGTTTTACATCATCCTATGACCTAGTAAAACTTAAAACAAGAGAGAGCTACGCCGGTCTACCCCTGTCGGAAGAATGTCTAGGGGGGTAGACGATCCGAGCCCCGCAGATCAGGGTTTCGCCGGAGGAAGACCACGAGAACGTCAGAATCAGATGAAAACTTGCATGTGTCCCTAGCATATGTGTGTGAGTGTGGTGCAAGGTTGATATAGGTGCTTGCATGTGTTCCCCCTCGCATGCATGCGCTCTAACCTAGAAGCGAAAGGTTCTGGACCTGTATAAGGCGGAATCTCCCTTTTCCGGTGAAACTGGGTAGGATAGTGCCCCAACTTGTGAACCAACATGGTTTTACATCATCATATGACCTAGTAAAACACAAAACTAGAGAGAGCTACGCTGGGCTACCCTTGTCAGAAGAATGTCTAGGGGGGTAGACGATCCGAGCCCCGCAGATCAGGGTTTCGCCGGAGGAAGACCACGAGAACGTCGGAATCAGATGAAAACTTGCATGTGTCCCTAGCATATGTGTGTGAGTGTGGTGCAAGGTTGGTATAGGTGATTTCATGTGTCCCCCCTCGTATGCATGCGCTCTAACCTAGAAGCAAAAGGTTCTGGACCTGTATAAGGGGGAACCTCCCTGTTTCGGTGAAACAGGGTAGGATAGTGCCCCAACTTGTGAACCAACATGGTTTTACATCATCCTATGACCTAGTCAAACACAAAACAAGAGAGAGCTACGCCGGGCTACCCCTGTCAGAAGAATGTCTAGGGGGGTAGACGATCCGAGCCCCGCAGATCACGGTTTCGCCGGAGGAAGACCACGAGAACGTCGGAATCAGATGAAAACTTGCATGTGTCCCTAGCATATGTGTGTGAGTGTGGTGCAAGGTTGGTATAGGTGCTTGCATGTGTTCCCCCTTGCATGCATGCGCTCTAACCTAGAAGCGAAAGGTTCTGGACCTGTATAAGGCAGAATCTCCCCGTTCCGGTGAAACTGGGTAGGATAGTGCCCGAACTTGTGAACCAACATGGTTTTACATCATCATATGACCTAGTAAAACACAAAACAAGAGAGAGCTACGCTGGGCTACCCTTGTCAGAAGAATGTCTAGGGGGTAGACGATCCGAGCCCCGCAGATCAGGGTTTCGCCGGAGGAAGACCACGAGAACGTCGGAATCAGATGAAAACTTGCATGTGTCCCTAGAATATGTGTGTAAGTGTGGTGCAAGGTTGTTATAGGTGATTGCATGTGTCCCCCCTCACATGCATGCGCTCTAACCTAGAAGCGAAAGGTTCTGGACCTATATAAGGGGGAATCTCCCAGTTCCGGTGAAACCGGGTAGGATAGTGCCCCAACTTGTGAACCAACATGGTTTTACATCATACTATCACCTAGTCAAACAAAAAACAAGAGAGAGCTACGGCTACCCACGCCGAATAATGTCTAGGGGTGAGCGATTCGAGCCCGCAGATCGTGGTTTCACGGAGGAAGACCACGAGAACGTCGGAATCAGATGAAAACTTGCATGTGTCCCTAGCATATGTGTGTGAGTGTGGTGCAAGGTTGGTAGGTCCCATGTGTAAGTCCCAAGTGTGACCCCCTTTGTAGACATGCGGTAATACGTAGTAAAATCCTCTATATATACGTGGAAACTCCCGCCACTGGTTCTGCCAACCCTCTTGAGGAGCGGACGATAGTTTCTCTTGTAGATATAGCATGTACCAGCCCTTCATAAGGATTGAGACCATGGAAATATGAACTTTTCACTAGACCATAAGCTTCTGGAGGATGTTGAACTTCATTTCCATTAGGTGGGTGCCTAGTCACAAACTTTGAGAAATAATCCTCAAGCAATCGTCGACAGTAGAATTTCCCCTCACGGTAGAGCTGCTGACCAACAAATCCAAGCAATCTGTTGGACTACTTTTGAATCTTTCAAGGTCACTCTTTGGGTCAATCAAAAGACTAACATGAGAGGATTTCACGACAAAGTATATGAAATTTGTTGTTTCACATCCTTTATAGATTGTTCTCAATTTTGACTACCTCGAGGACGTGCATGCATGTGCCCTAGCATGAAAGTGTGGTGCTATGTTGGAACTGTAGGGTTTCGTAGCATGGAAAACAAAAAAATTCTACCGCATACAAACAAACAAGCCAAGATCTATCTACTAGATTGTAGCAACGAGTCGATGGAATAACTCACCCTCGAAGATTCCAAAGTGTTTAACGAGAGCGGATTCTCATGGGTGATGTAGTCGTACTCTCTTCCCGATCTCAAGATCGTGAGCGATCCTTCGGCGCTGCGTTTGAGCGCTCCCGCAGTCGGTCACACGTTCGGTACTTTCGCGAAGACCTTCCTCTCCTTGTTCCAGCAGGCAGCGGAGGTTGTAGCACTCTCCTCGCGATTCCGGCGACCTGTGGCGTGGTCAGGAAGTAGAGGGGAGATCTCGCAGGGCTTCGCCTTAAGCCGGAGCGAGTATGGTGGAGTATGAGAGAGTCCCTCGGTGTTCTAGGGTTTAAACACACCAAGGAGGGGGCAAGCTGGCGGCTAGGGATTAGCTAGACGGCGGCTAGGGTTTGCCCTAGGGCCGGCGGCAGCTATGGAGGCGGCGGCGGCTTGGGGCTAGGGTTTGGAGGAGAGGATCTTGTGTATCAAGGAGGGGAGCCCTGCCCCTCTTTATATAGGTGGAGGGGGCCGGCCGGCCAAGGGGAGGGAGAGGAGTCCCTCCCCAACTCGGCTTGGGTGGGCGCCGCCGGTTGGAGGAGGGAACTCCTCCCCAACTCGGTTTCCCACTCCTCTTTTCCTCTTTCCAAATTTAGCCGTTTGACTTTTCAAACTAGCTGTTTGACTTTTCAAACTAGGATTTGAATTAATCGTTTATTTGGTTCAGCGATGACACTTAGTACATGATGCAATCATACCAACTTGATACAACACATTCATGTACCCTCCCTCCGAGTGCCGGACATTAGAACATTCTAGAACATTCCGATGAAAACACGAAACCATTCCCCAACTCAAACAGGACTTTCCTTATATGAATCTTATTCTCCGGACCATTCCGGATCTCCTCGTGATATCCGAATCCCATTCGAGACTCGAACAACATTCGGTCTCTTTCTCATCATTCCATAACTACTCAAACAACGTCGAATCCTTAAGTGTGTCTCCTACGGTTCGTGAATTATGCGGACATGATCGAGACACTTCTCAACAATAACCAATAGAGGAATCGGAAATTCATATGGCTCCCACATATTTCAACGATTACTTTGATCGAATGAACCACTTACATATGATATCAATTTCCCTTTGTCTCACGATAGTTTACTTATCCGAGGTTATGATCGTGGTATCTCTGCATACCTAGTTCAACCTCGTACCGATAAGTACTTTTCTCGTTCCGTGATATGTGATCCCTTGTGATCCGGTCACATGCTTGCAAGCTAATTGGATGACATTTCACCGAGAGGGCCCAGAGTATATCTATCCGTCATATGGATGGACAAATCCCACTCTTGATCCATGTGTTTCAACCAATACTTTCCGAACACTCAATGCCACCTTTATAGCCACCCAGTTACAGTGTGGTGTTTGATGTCATCAAAGCATCCATCCGGTAAAGGTGATATGCATGATCTCATGGTCGAAGGAATTAGATTATTATGTATCAGAAAGCATATAGCAATTGAACTATTAAAATGACTTGATCTTTATGCTACGCTTATCTATAGGAGTATGTCCATCATATCATTCTCCTAACAATATGATCTTGTTGTTAATAACATCTCAATGTTCATGATAGGGAAACCACAATCATCTATTAACCAACAAGCTAGTATTATATAGAGGCTTTACTAGGGACTTCAATTTAGGTTTACAAATCACACAAGTATTAATGTTTCCTTGTTAATACTATTATAGCATGAATGTAAACATTTATCATAAACACAAAGATATAATAATAACTATATTTATTATTGCCTCTAGGTCATATATCCAACAGTCTCCCACTTGCACTAGAGTCATCTAATCTAGATTACATGGTAATATACCGAACACCCATGGCAGTTTGGTGCTGGTCATGTTTTGCCCTCGGGAGAGGTTTAGTCAACGGATCCGCCACATTCAGATCTGTGTGTACTTTGCAAATCTTTATATCCCCATCTTGGATATGTTCTCGAATAGCGTGGAAACGTAGCTTGATGTGCTTCAGCTTCTTGTGTCACCTTGGTTCTTGCGCATTGGCTATGGCGCCCATGTTATCACGATGAGATAGACATTGGGTCCAGACTAGGAACCACACCCAGCTCTGTAATGAACTCTTTCATCCATATCGCTTCTTGTGAAGCCTCCGAAGCAGCCATGTATTCCGATTCAGTTGAAGATCTCGCCACAACGCTTTGCTTTGCACTCCTCCAGCTAACTGCTGCACCATTCAAAATAAATACGTATCCAGATTGTGATTTAGAATCATCCGGATCGGTGTTCCAACTAGCATCGGTGTAACCATTAACAACGAGTTGTTCATCACCTCCATAAGAAAGAACCATATCCTTAGTTCTTCTCAAGTACTTAAGGATGTGTTTGATCATTGTCAATGATCCACTCTGGATCACTTTGATATCTGCTAGTTAAACTAACAGCATATGCAATGTCGGGTCTAGTACATAGCATGGCATACATTAGAGATCCTATGGCTGAGGCATAGGGAGTCTTACTCATCCTTTCTCTATCTTCTGCCGATGTCGGACTTTGAGTTTTACTCAAGGTAGTATTGGGCAACATGGGCAAGAACCCTTTCTTGCTATCTTCCATTCCAAACCTCTTTAGAACTTTGTCCAAATATGTACTTTGTGACAATGATATTTGGCGTTTCGATCTATCTCTATAAATCTTTATGCCTAATATGTAAGCTGCTTCGCCAAGATCCTTCATTGAAAAACTATTATTCAAATATTCTTTGACACTATTAAGAAGGTCTACATCATTCCCAATCAACAATATGTCATCTACATATAGTATTAAGAATGCCACAGAGCTCCCACTCACTTTCTTGTAAATACAAGCTTCTCCATAAGTTTGTATAAAACCAAAACTTTTGATCACCTTATCAAAATGTTGATTCCAACTTCGGGATGCTTGCTTCAATCCATAGATGGACCGTTGAAGTTTGCATACCTTGTTAGCATCTTTAGGATCAACAAAACCTTTGGGTTGCATCATATACAACTCTTCATCAATGTCTCCATTGAAGAATGCTGTTTTGACATCCATCTGCCATATCTCATAATCGTAATATGCAGCGATTGCTAACATAATCCTCACAGACTTTAGCTTCGCTACTGGTGAGAAAGTCTCATCGTAGTCAACACCTTGAATTTGTCGAAACCCTTTTGCGACAAGTCGAGCTTTATAGACGGTAACATTACCATCAGCATCTGTTTTCTTCTTGAAAATCCATTTGTTCTCGACAGCCTTCCGGCCATCCGGTAAGTCCACCAAAGTCCATACTTGGTTTTAGTACATGGATCCAATCTCAGATTTCATGGCTTCTTGCCATTTATTGGAATCTGGGCTCATCATCGCTTCCTCATATGTCTCAGGGTCATCGGTGTTGTCCACCAACATGACACTCATAACGGGATCATACCAATCTGGAGTGGTACGAGTTCTCGTTGACCTGCGAGGTTACAGAGCAACTTCAACCAAGTTTCATGATCATTATCATTAGCTTCCTCTCTTATTGGTGCAGGCACCACAGGAACTTCTTCGGCTGCGCTACTCGCAATTTCGAGAGAAGGTTCGACAACCTCGTCGAGTTCTACTTTCCTTCCAGTCACTTCTTTCGAGAGAAATTCCTTCTCTAGAAAGGATCCATTCTTGGCAACGAAGATTTTGCCTTCGGATCTATGATAGAAGGTATACACAATAGTTTCCTTCGGGTATCCTATGAAGACGCATTTTTCCGCTTTGGGTTCAAGCTTGTCCGGCTGTAACTACTTTACATAGGCTTCGCACCCCCAAACTTTAAGGAACGACAATCTAGGTTTCTTCCCAAACCATAATTCATATGGTGTCGTTTCAACGGATTTAGACAGTGCCCTATTTAAAGTGAATGCCGCTGTTTCTAATGCATAACCCCAAAATGATAGCGGTAAATCTGTAAGTGACATCATAGAACGAACCATATCTAAGAGAGTTCGATTACGATGTTCGGACACACCATTACGCTGTGGTGTTCCCGGCGGTGTCAACTGCGAAAGTATTCTGCATTTCTTCAAATGCTCGCCAAACTCGTAACTTAGATATTCACCTCCACGATCAGAACGTAGAAATTTAATCTTCTTGTTACGTTGATTATCTACCTCACTTTGAAATTCCTTAAATTTCTCGAAAGTTTCGGACTTATGTTTCATGAAATAGATATACCCATATCTACTCAAGTCATCCGTGAAGGTAAGAACATAACGATAACCACCACGCGATGCTACACTCATTGGACCACACATCGGTATGTATGATTTCCAACAAGTCCGTAGCTCGCTCCATCATACCAGAAAATGGAGTCTTAGTCATTTTACCCATCAGACATGCTTCGCATCTTTCAAGTGATTCGAAATCAAGTGATTCAAGAAGTCCATCGGAATGGAGTTTCTTCATACGCTTCACTCCAATGTGACCAAGACGACAGTGCCACATATAGGTCGAGTTATCGCTCGATTTCAAACGTTTAGCCTCAATGTTATTAATATGTGTATTTCCACTATCGAGATTCAATAAGAATAGACCATCTATCAAAGGTGCATGTGCATAAAACATATTACTCATATAAATCGAACAACCATTATTCTCGGACTTAAACAAGTAACCGTCTCGCAATAAACAAGATCCCGATATAATGTTCATGCTTAACGCAGGCACCAAATAACAATTATTTAAGTATAAAACTAATCCCGATGGTAGATGAAGGGGTAGCGTGCCAACGCGATCACATCAACCTTTGATCCGTTTCCAACAGCGCGCCGTCACCTCGTTCTTTGCTAGCTTCCGTTTATTCTGCGACTGTTTGAGTTACAAATATGAGCAACCAAACCCGATTATCAAATACCCAGGCACTACTACAAGTACTAGTGAGATACACATCAATAACATGTATATCGGATATACCTTTCGTCTTGATGTTGTCGTTCTTCAAATCCTCCAAGTACTTTGGGCAATTCCGCTTCGATGACCTTCTCCCTTGCGGTAAAGCACTTTCGAGATCAGGCTTAGGTCCAGCCTTGGTTTTCTTCGTCGGTGTGGTAACTTTCTTACCACCCTTCTTGAAGTGTCCCTTCTGCTTGGACTTGCCTTTCTTGAATTTGGTGGTCTTATTGACCAACAACACTTGGTGCTCTTTCTTGATCTCCACTTCGCAGATTTCAACATGGCAAAGAGTTCTGGCAACGTCTTGTTCATGTTTTGCATATTGTAGTTCATCACAAAGTTCTTGTAACTTGGTGGCTGTGATTGGAGGACACGGTAAATCCCCAAAGCATTGGGAATCACTATACCCAAGCTTTGACGTTTGTTTGCGTGCGGGACATCTTAAGCACATGCTCATTGTGGGCTGCCCTCTTCCATCTTGCGTTAAAGAACTTTTCGAAGCCTCATAGCTTTCAATTGCCGCATGAGTCTCAAAGATCAATTTGAGATCCTCGACAGTATCATATGGGTCTGAGTTCTCAAACCTTTTACAAGCTCGATTCTAAACCATACAAGATAGCACACTGAATCGTGGAGTCTTGAGTCTTCAGTGAGGTAAACATTCTTTACTTCATCGGCATCACCGCAGGGTCACCCATGTGCATCCAGCACATAGGTCAAATTACCATTGTGAGGACAATCCTCAAATTGTGGAACCAATCCATGAAGTTGCTTCCATTGTTTTTCAACTTTTCTTTCTCTAGGAACGCATTAAAATTGATGGTAGGGGCTGCCATTGATCTACAACATATTTGCAATAGTTTAGACTAAGTTTATGACAAATTGAGTTCAATTAATAATAAAATTAATCCAGGTGAACTCCCACTCAAAACAATATCCCCCACATTGTTTTAGTGATCACACGAACCAAATCCACCACATCAACACCGATCATCACGAGAGTTGATATAGTTTCAATGGCGAACAATCGACATGTTCATCATATCTACTATATGATTCATGTTTTACCTTTCGGTGATCCGTGTTCGGAGACCATGTCTGTACATGCTAGGCTCATCAAGCTCAAACCTTAGTTTCCGCATGAGCAAATCTGGCTTGCTCACGTTGTATGCACTTGCAGAATCTAACACACCCGATCATCACGTGGTGCTTCGAAACAACAAGCTTTAGCGGTGCTAACTAAGGGTGAACACTTTATGACTTGAAATTTATGTGCATGAGGATCATCTTATAATGCTACCGTCTACTAAGCAATACAAGATGCATAAAGGATTAACATCACATGCAATTCAAAATATGTGATATGATATGGCCTTTCTTCTTTGTTCTTCCGATCTCCATCTTCTAGCACGAACATGATCTCCATCATCATCGGCATTGCATCAAGGTCAATGACGCTTCTCCATGGTTGTCGTCCACCGGCTTCAACTATTACAACTACTTTGAATAGACACGCGGGTCTTAACATAAATTAAAGACAACCATATGGCTCACGCGGTTGCCAACTTACAATTAGGATCATTGCATACATCAAATATAATCACATTCATGGACATATCACATCATATCACACAACTGAAAAACAAAGTTAGACGCCTCTACTTTCTTTGCATGTTTTACGTGGTTTGGGGCTTTCAATAAGTGTCGTCCTAACTTACGAACATGAACCACAACATTGATACTAGTATTGTTAATCACCCGTTGTAAATTGGATCTTAACTATGATAGGAGAAACAGGCACCATAAAGCCACTTATGCAATACAAGTTGCATGTCAAGCGTGGAGCAGGTCTCATGAACGATGTCATGTAAGGTTAGCAGGGCGCTTCATCCCAACATCCCAAGATGGAAAGTACACAAGAAGCAATCGACAATAAAAGCATCAACGCCCACAATGACCATTGTGTTCTACTCGTCAATGAGATCTACATATAGACACGGCTCGATACCCTTTGTAGGGTTTCGTAGCATGGAAAACAAAAATTCTACCGCATACAAACAAACAAGCCAAGATCTATCTACTAGATTATAGCAGTCGATGGAATAACTCACCCTCGAAGATTCCAAAGTGTTTAACGAGAGCGGATTCTCGTGGGTGATGTAGTCGTACTCTTCCGATCTCAAGATCGCATAGACGATCCTTCCGGCGCTGCGTTCCGGCAGCGCTCCCGCAGTCGGTCACACGTTCGGTACTTGACGAAGACCTTCCTCTCCCTTGTTCCAGCAGGCAGCGGAGGTTGTAGCACTCTCCTCGCGATTTCGGCAGAGCAACGGTGTGGTACCGGAAGTAGAGGGAAGATCTCGCATGAGGCTTAAGCGGAGCGAGTATGGTGGAGTATGAGAGAGTCCCTCGGTGTTCTAGGGTTTAGACACACCAAGGAGGGCAAGGCTGACTAGGGATTAGCTAGACGGCGGCTAGGGTTTGCCCTAGGGCCGGCGGCGGCTATGGAGGCGGCGGCTTGGGGCTAGGGTTTGGAGGAGAGGATCTTGTGTATCAAGGAGGGGAGCCCTGCCCCTCCTTATATAGGTGGAGGGGGTCGGCCGGCCAAGGGGAGGGAGAGGAGTCCCTCCCCAACTCGGCTTTGGGCGCCCGGTTGGAGGAGGAACTCCTCCCAACTCGGTTTCCCACTCCTCCTCTTTTCCTCTTTCCAAATTTAGCCGTTTGACTTTTCAAACTAGCTGTTTGACTTTTCAAACTAGGATTTGAATTAATCATTTATTTGGTTCAGCGATGACACTTAGTACATGATGCAATCATACCAACTTGATACAACACATTCATGTACCCTCCCCTTGGAGTCTGGGACATTCCGAACATTCTAGAACATTCGATGAAAACACGAACCATTCCCCAACTCCGAAATGGGACTTTCCTTATATGAATCTTATTCTCCGGACCATTCCGGATCTCCTCGTGATATCCCGAATCCCATTCGAGACTCCGAACAACATTCGGTCTCTTTCTTATCATTCCATAACTACTCAAACAACGTCGAATCCTTAAGTGTGTCTCCCTACGGTTCGTGAATTATGCGGACATGATCGAGACACTTCTCGAACAATAACCAATAGAGGAATCTGGAAATTCATATGGCTCCACATATTTCAACGCGATTACTGCGATCGAATGAACCACTTACATACGATATCAATTTCCCTTTGTCTCACGATAGTTTACTTATCCGAGGTTATGATCGTCGGTATCTACGCATACCTAGTTCAACCTCGTTCGATAAGTACTCTTTTCTCGTTCCCGTGATATGTGATCCCTTGTGAGCCAGTCACATGCTTGCAAGCTAATTGGATGACATTTCACCGAGAGGGCCCAGAGTATATCTATCCGTCATATGGATGGACAAATCCCACTCTTGATCCATGTGTTTCAACCAATACTTTCCGAACACTCAATGCCACCTTTATAGCCACCCAGTTACGGTGTGGTGTTTGATGTCATCAAAGCATCCATCCGGTAAAGGTGATATGCATGATCTCATGGTCGAAGGAATTAGATTACTATGTATCAGAAAGCATATAGCAATTGAACTATTAAAATGACTTGATCTTTATGCTACGCTTATCTATAGGAGTATGTCCATCATATCATTCTCCTAACAATATGATCTTGTTGTTAATAACATCTCAATGTTCATGATAGGGAAACCACAATCATCTATTAACCAACAAGCTAGTATTATATAGAGGCTTTACTAGGGACTTCAAATTAAGTTTACAAATCACACAAGTATTAATGTTTCCTTGTTAATACTATTATAGCATGAATGTAAACATTTATCATAAACACAAAGATGTAATAATAACTATATTTATTATTGCCTCTAGGGCATATCTCCAATAGGAACATACAAAACTACTAGTCTCTGGGTGCTTGCATGTGTTCCCCCGCGCATGCATGCGCTCTAACCTTGAAGCGAAAGGTTCTGGACCTGTATAAGGGGGAATCTCCCCGTTCCGGTGAAACTGGGTAGGATAGTGCCCCAACTTGTGAACCAACATGGTTTTACATTATCCTATGACCTAGTCAAACACAAAACAAGAGAGAGCTACGCCGGGCTACCCCTGTCAGAAGAATGTCTAGGGGTAGGCAGTCAAAGCCCATGAGATCGTGGTTTCACGGAGGAAGACCACGAGAATGTCGGAATCAGATGAAAACTTGCATGTGTCCCTAGCATATGTCTATGAGTGTGGTGCAAGGTTGGTATAGGTGTTTCCATGTGTCCCCCCTCGCATGCATGCGCTCTAACCTAGAAGCGAAAGGTTACGGACACATATAAGGGGAATCTCCTGTTCGTGAAACCGGGGCAGGATAGTGCCCCAACTTGTGAACCAACATGGTTTTACATCATCCTATGACCTAGTCAAACACAAAACAAGAGAGAGCTCATGGCTACCTCTGTCAAAAAGAATGTCTAGGGGGTGAGATCCGAGCCCAGTAGATCGTGGTTTCATGAAGGAAGACCACGAGAACGGCGGAATCAGATGAAAACTTGCATGTGTCCCTAACATATGTGTGTGAGTGTGGTGCAAGGTTGGTATAGGTGATTGCATGTGTACCCCCTCGCATGCTTGCGCTCTAACCTAGAAGGAAAGGTTACGGACACAGTATAAGGGAATCTCCTGTTCGGTGAAACCGGGTAGGATAGTGCCCCAACTTGTGAACCAACATGGTTTTACATCATCCTATGACCTAGTGAAACACAAAACTAGAGAGAGCTACGCCGGGCAACCCCTGTCAGAAGAATGTCTAGGGGGGTAGACGATCCGAGCCCCGCATATCAGGGTTTCGCCGGAGGAAGACCACGAGAACGTCGGAATCAGATGAAAACTTGAATGTGTCCCTAGCATATGTGTGTGAGTGTGGTGCAAGGTTGGTATAGGTGATTGCATGTGTCCCCCCTCGCATGCATGCGCTCTAACCTAGAAGCGAAAGGTTCTGGACCTGTATAAGGGGGGATCTCCCCGTTCCGGTGAAACCGGGTAGGATAGTGCCCCAACTTGTGAACCAACATGGTTTTACATCATCCTATTACCTAGTCAAACACAAAACAAGAGAAAACTACGCCGGGCTACCCCTGTCAGAAGAATGTCTAGGGGGGTAGACGATCCGAGCCCCGCAGATCAGGGTTTCGCCGGAGGAAGACCACGAGAACGTCGGAATCAGATGAAAACTTGCATGTGTCCCTAGCATATGTGTGTGAGTGTGGTGCAAGGTTGGTAGGTCCCATGTGTAAGTCCCAAGTGTAACCCCCTTTGTAGACATGCGGTAATACTTAGTAAACTCCTGGATATATACGTGGAAACTCCCGTCACTGGTTCTGTCAACCCTCTTGAGGAACGGACGATAGTTTCTCTTGTAGATATAGCATGTACCAGCTCTTCATAAGGATTGAGACCATGGAAATATGAACTTTGCACTAGACCATAAGCTTCTGGAGGATGGTGAACTTCATTTCCATTAGGTGGGTGCCTAGTTACAAACTTTGAGAAATAATCCTCAAGCAATCGTCAAGAGTAGAATTTCCCCTCACGGTAGAGCTGCTGACCAACAAAACCAAGCAAGTTGTTGGACTACTTTTGAATCTTTCAAGGTCACTCTTTGGGTCAATCAAAAGACCAAGATGAGAGGATTTCACGACAAAGTATATGAAATTTGTTGTTTGACATCCTTTATAGATTATTCTCAATTTTGACTACTTCGAGGACCTACATGCATCTGCCCTAGCACATGCATGAAAGTGTGGTCCTATGTTGGAACATAAAAAAACTACTAGTCTCTGGGTGCTTGCATGTGTTCCCCCTCGCATACATGCGCTCTAACCTAGAAGCGAAAGGTTCTGGACCTGTATAAGGGGGAATGTCCTTGTTCCGGTGAAACCGGGTAGGATAGTGCCCCAACTTGTGAACCAACATGGTTTTACATCATCCTATGACCTAGTAAAACACAAAACAAGAGAGAGCTACACCGGGCTACCCCTGTCAGAAGAATGTCTAGGGGAGTAGACGATCCTTGCCCCGCAGATCAGGGTTTCGCAGGAGGAAGACCACGAGAACGTTGGAATTAGATGAAAACTTGCATGTGTCCCTAGAATATGTGTGTGAGTGTGGTGCAAGGTTGGTATAGGTGCTTGCATGTGTCCCCCTCGCATGCATGCGCTCTAACCTAGAAGTGAAAGATTCTGGACCTGTATAAGGGGGAATCTCCCTGTTCCGGTGAAACCGGGTAGGATAATGCCCCAACTTGTGAACCAACATGGTTTTACATCATCCTATTACCTAGTCAAACACAAAACAAGAGAGAGCTACACCGGGATACCCCTGTCAGAAGAATGTCTAGGGGGGTAGACGATTAGAGCCCCGCAGATCAGGGTTTCGCCGGAGGAAGACCACGAGAACGTCGAAATCAGATGAAAACTTGCATGTGTCCCTAGCATATGTGTGTGAGTGTGGTGCAAGGTTGGTATAGGTGATTGCATGTGTCCCCCCTCGCATGCATGCGCTCTAACATAGAAGCGAAAGGTTCTGGACCTGTATAAGGGGGAATCTCCCTGTTTCGGTGAAACCGGGTAGGATAGTGCCCCAACTTGTGAACCAACATGGTTTTACATCATCCTATGACCTAGTCAAACACAAAACAAGAGAGAGCTATGCCGGGATACCCTTGTCAGAAGAATGTCTAGGGGGTAGACGATCCGAGCCCCGCAGATCAGGGTTTCGCCAGAGGAAGACCACAAGAACATCGAAATCAGATGAAAACTTGCATGTGTCCCTAGCATATGTGTGTGAGTGTGGTGCAAGGTTGGTATAGGTGATTGCATGTGTGTCCCCCCTCGTATGCATGCGCTCTAACCTAGAAGCGAAAGGTTCTGGACCTGTATAAGGGGAATCTCCCTGTTTCGGTGAAACCAGGTAGGATAGTGCCCCAACTTGTGAACCAACATGGTTTTACATCATCCTATGACCTAGTCAAACACGAAACAAGAGAGAGCTACGCCGAGCTACCCCTGTCATAAGAATGTCTAGGGGGGTAGACGATCCGAGCCCCGCAGATTAGGGTTTCGCCGGAGGAAGACCACGAGAATGTCAAAATCAGATGAAACTTGCATGTGTCCCTAGCATATGTGTGTGAGTGTGGTGCAAGGTTGGTATAGGTTATTGCATGTGTCCCCCCTCGCATGCATGCGCTCTAACCTAAAAGCGTAAGGTTCTGGACCTGTATAAGGGGGAATCTTCCTGTTCCGGTGAAACCAGATCGTATAAGGGCGGGTGCATGTAGTGATCAAGACCACAATAACCTATGATCATATGTGCGTGCTCATGATCCTATGAAATAATATCACCTAACATATATGCTAACTAAATGAAAGAAAAAGGTGAAAAAAATGCTTTGCCGTGATTGCAGAAGAATACACACGGCAAAGCTTATCTTTGCTGTGTACCTGACGGCGTGGGCACACGGCAATGATTCTGCCATCAGCCCCTGCTGGCGAGGGACCCTGCGAGGCCACGGGGCCCACTTCTTTTCCGTGTGTACGTTTTGTTTGCCGTGATGATTTTCTTTGTCGTGTGCCTTCGCTTGTCCATTGTCGTGTGTGTTTCTTTGCCGTGTTCTTATTCTGCAGTTTGCCGTGCACCTATTGTTTGCCGTGTTCTTCTTGGTTTACACACGACAAAGATTATCGTTGACGTGTTCTGGGCCTTTTGGCACACGGCAAAGAGTGGGGTTGATGGCAGCG
Organism: Avena insularis; assembly: GCA_023614405.1. NCBI lineage: Eukaryota > Viridiplantae > Streptophyta > Magnoliopsida > Poales > Poaceae > Avena > Avena insularis. Next base: position 362,600,497 of record CM042697.1, read on the forward strand.
AACATTTTTCCCGTAGTGAGCGCTGGTATTTTACATAGGTTTATCCTATCTTTTCAATTATGTAAGAACATCTCGTTTGTACCTTGTAACTTCTTTTTATCTTATTAATAAAGTGTCAACAAAATCTCTAACGGCTGAAACCGCACGTAATCGAAACCTAAAAAAATGTTTAGAGGACTTTATTTATCTCTATTTCTACTTACTTATAAACACTGGTGGAAAAAGGGCCTGCAGTCCCAGGCCGCAACGGGCTCTAGTCCCCGGTTTGGGCACGGGACTGCGCAAATGGGACTAGAGCCCCCCCCTTCTAGTCCCGGCTCGCAACGGCCCGCGTCTGATAACAGCCACATGGCTGTTTCAGCGCCGCGGGGGGCGGAAACCCTCTAGTCCCAGGCTGTAACACCACCCGGGACTAAAAGGTTTCCTGCCGCGATAGAGAAACACCACATTTCTCTGCCGCGGCAGAGATTGTGTATTTCCTTTTTTTTTGCCATTTTGTTCCTTTTTCGTTTTGTGTTTCACTATAACAAACATATATTTTAGTATACATATTATACGCTACTACATACACACTACACGTCGATGCATTTATATAATTAATCGATCCCTTGCAAGCATACATATAATCAATCATATGAAAAGGAAGAAATGTTTTGAAATTACATGGTCATTGATGAATATATATATCATATGAGCTACATGGAGATGACTAAGGCAAATCGAGTTCCATGTCATCCGCATAATGCTCTCCATGTACATCAAGGACTTCCTTCATCATAAATCCTGCCAGCTCCTCTTGAATTGCTCTTATCTTGTGCGGCTCTAGTTTCTCCCGCAAATCATAAATATAATATGAGTCAACTTTTCGCTCATCGTCAACTCTCGGATGTACTCATGAGCGTAGTATCCACATAAATGAGTTCCCGGTGGCTGCTGTAAACTCTTCGCGATTTTATAAGTTAGCTCCTCTTTGAATGGACCTGGTATTTTCTGTCTAAACCGTGTCCAACACCTGCTCGGCAAAGAAAATGAACAAAGGAGTTATTAGTTACTTGATATCAGGAAATGAATGAAAGAGGACGATATAATGCGATAATGATTGAAATTACTTATGGAGCATTGCTTTCATGTCGCTCCACTTCTCTTGGTCCCAACTAATGAGTCATGGACTTCAACTAGGGAGTTGTCAACTTGAATGTTTAGCAAGATCCAGTGGAATCTGCGGACATTTACATAAGCATACATGCATAGCTCATCCAGTAAGCAAAAATAAAATGTGTACAAGATATAAACACTCACTTGAAGTTGTAAGGAAATAGTATTTCCTTAACAAAATTATGCTCGGTTAAGAACCTGGACAGGTCTTCCTCCACGTCTTTGGGGTGATTCTTTAACGTATATTCATTAATGATATATGGGTCAATGAACCCAACGTCGTATCTTCTAGCTCTTTTGCATTCAAGCATCTTCATTCTGCGGAATATAATATCATCATACAAAAGGATATATAGTTAGGATAATATATTAAATGCAATGAACGAGCTAAAGCTACAAACTTAATTATAGAAATAAATAACTTATAGATAGTAGCAACCAATGATAGATTTGTCGAGGGCGCGCTGGTTGTATAACTGAAACAGTTCGGTCATTTGAACCTGTATCGAGTATGGTTTGAAGTGATGCTCCTTTCTAACGTCCACCGGAAACCAATCTTTATGATGCTTTTTTCTGCTTGCGACATGTACCATTCATGCAGATTTCGCATATGTGTGGATAGACGCGCGAGCTCCTCATTACTGACTAGAGGCTGCCCTTGGACATACTGCCGTACTATCTAACCCACTGGCGTATATTCATAGCCTAAATATTGACCAAGAGACATATTTGCTTCGTTAGCAAGTGCTTTGGCCTCCGATACAGTGATTCCCATAAGTGCAGCATTATTACGGGCTCTAGGGTCCATTATTTGCATGTCCATATCCATTTCAGCTCTGAAGGCCTTGTCGAGGTCTGAAATGACTTTGAGCGGGGCGACCGATTGATTCTTCTGTGCTCCGAGCTAGGAAACTTGCTTCCCGCTTTTTGCACTTGTGATTTTTTTCTTCTGTGCTTGCATAATAATCTCCCGGTCATAGTCTGATTCCAGATTCATCGATATCTGGGATGGTTGCTCAAGAAAGGACTTAGCCCACTTTTTTGTTTTTTCATTATATACCGTATTGGCTCAGGCTTTTTGGGTGCAAAATGCGCCTTAACTTGGGCAGCCACATCCGCGTTAGTTTCCTCGTCGGTCTTGTCATAAGGTCTCTTTGGAAGAGCCGGCGGGATATCGACTATCTTCGGCGTTTGACCTTTCTTCGATGTGGGGCGCGGGGGACCGTCGAACTTCCGTTTCTTCGACGAGGTAGTAGTATTGCACGGAGGCGGAGGCGGAGATCGAGTTGATGTACTCCTGCTGCGGCGATCGTCAGCGGGGCGGGGTGGACTTGGAGGTTGGCGATAATCGGGTTGGGGTGGACTTGGAGGTTAACGATATTCGATGCGGGGTGGATTTGGATTCCTTGGATTCGGTGGCCTTGGCGCCGAGCCTGGAAACTTGATGTACTTCTTATTCCATAGAATGATGTTGCGCTTGACATCTCCTAGTTTCGTAAGGCCTTCAGGCGTAGCGATTTCAATCTCTAGGTCCACAAAATCCTCCACTATGTCATCCACCGTGACACGAGCATAGCCTGGTAGAATCGGAAGTGAATGGTGGAGTGCTCCAGGTAGACAAGGTAAAGCAGTGTCGATCGCCACCTTGAAGGACAGGTTGTTCATTGGCTGATGTAGCTCACATTGTGCCATCTCTCTGACATCATCCACAGGGTAGTGAGGAGCCAGTGCATCATCCAGCAGTGCTTGATCATCAGCACGGACCTCCGTGGAAGCCACGCTGCTTCTCCGTTGGTTAAGATCCAACGCTGGATCATCAGACCGCGGGTGAGTTGACGACGGCGGCCTTTGGCTAATTTCATGCATGAGGTTCTTCAGATCAGCTAGGTCCTGCTCTACCACGAGATCCGGTCGCCTCCGGTCCTTCTTTCTCTGGCGGCTTCATCGGCATCGCATCGAGAAACCCTTTCTTCCACGAGACACCGGCGCCTTTGCCTCGTGTTCGTCCTCCCTTTTCAGGATTCCCTAGGGCGCGTGTCAGCTCGTCGTTTTCTCTCTCGGGACGGAAGAATCCCAATTGAGCATCGTTCATTGCTTGAATAAGGTCTTGGGAGGGTTTTAGAATTTCATCATGAAATAATGTCTTTCCTGTTTCTGGGTCCAAGGATCCCCCGTGCCCGTACCACCAGTGCTTTGACCTCTCGGACCATCCATCTGTACCAGGAGTGACACCTCTAGCCCTCATATCCTTCTCCATAGTTTCCCACTTAGGGATGGCACTCTTGTAGCCACCTGTCCCCATTTTATGATGGTATTTCTTGTTGGCAACATTTAACGCGTTCTTTGTCGACTTTGCCTTTGCTTTATCAGATTTCTTGTACTGTACAAAATCGGTCCACTGTTCTCTCAACTTCTCGTTTACTCCTTTGAAGTCTGGAGTTTTCTTTTTCGCGACATATTTCGCGTATAAACTTTTCTTGTGGTTCCGGTACAGTTCAGCCATCTTGCTTAGTGCCCACTCCTTGACTTTCGCACTATTTTCAAGCCCACCCGGCCTTGGGGTAATACCATCTACCTCAAATTCCTCATACTCTGGAGGTAGTATGAAATGCGCTATGAGCTTCTGCCAAAGGTCATCTTTGGCATCATCGGTGACATAGCTGTTGGATTCTTCACCGGCTTTCTTTGACTTATTCCATTCTTGGATGGTGATCGGCAGGTTGTCCCTAACAAGCACCCCGCATTGATTGATAAACATCCTCCGGTGCTTCTCTGGAGCAATCGGTTCACCATCATCATCTATTTCTTCGATGGTGAACCTCTGATTACCATCCAACTTTTTGTTCGGTCCTCGTTTCATTCGAGCTGTCGATTGCTTCGATCCGGTGGGCTAAAAGAAGAAGAGAGAGTGATTAATATATATCTAGATCAGTTAATGAATAGAGGTAACACGAGACTTTATATATATATATGTACCTCGCCGGATCCTATCGAGGGGCCATCATTATTGTTGTTATTTGTTTGCCCTTCGTCCATCTGGTCTTCCCCTTGGTTTTCCTCTAGTCCATCACCGAATGGATTCAGATATGAGGATATCTCTTCCTCGAGCAAAATATCTTCGGCGCCGGTAGTAATAAGAGGAATTTCACCTCTTATCATGCCCTGAAGAAAACCTTCACCGATGCGACCAGGATCTTCGGATGGATCCATGACTTAATTATCTATAACAAAAAGAGAGTTAAACAGGTGAGAAAAAACAATAATCCTAATAACTAAAAAAATATAATCCTAATTATAATAATCCTAATATTATTTGTGCTAAAACAATAATCATAATAACTAAAACAAAAAAATAACCCTAATCCTAATCCTAATTCTAATCTTAATAAATAAAACAAAAAAATCACTAAAACAATAATACTAATCCTAATTCTAATATTAATTGTGGTAAAACAATATAATCATAGCTAATAACTAAAACAAAAAAATAACCCTAGCTATTATAATTAAAACAATAATTAAAAAAATAACCCTAGCTAATTATAATTAAAACAATAATTAAAAAAATAACCCTAGCTAATTATAATGAAAATAACCCTAGCTAACAATATAATCCTAATCCTAGCTAATTATAATTAAAACAATAATTAAAAAAATAACCCTAGCTAATTATAATTAAAACAATAATTAAAAAAATAACCCTAGCTAATTATAATTAAAACAATAATTAAAAAATAACCCTAGCTAACAATATAATCCTAATCCTAGCTAATTATAATTAAAACAATAATTAAAAAAATAATATAAAACAGATTTGTATTTAAAAAATACAAAGAGAAAAGGAAAAACAGAAAAAGAAAAAAAATTGGAAAAAAAATAGTAGCCCGACCCCAACCAGGCCGGCCCATCTCTCCCTCTCCCCTACCAGCCCAGCAGCCCAACATGGCCCACCTCGGGTAGTCCTTCCCGTCCTCTGCGCCAGACGACCCTCGCCGTGTCAAATCGCCGATCCGTCGCCGCCATGGAGAGCACGCCTCTCCCTCTCCCCTATCCTCTCATTTCCCCAGGCTCGCTCCCTCTCTCTCGTTTCATTCCCTAACCGTCGTAGAGGCGCCGTCGTTGCAGAGCGGCAGCGGCACGACGGAGCGGCACCACATCCTGGAGACCCATCTCACCGGCGGAGTGGTGGCGGCACGACGGAGCGGCGGCGGAATCGGACAACACCTCCCCTGTCTTCGTTTGTGCTTCGTCTTCGTCTGTGCTTCATCATCGATGAGAAATGCGAAGTGTTGGGGCGCAACACCTCCGCTGGCGCCAGAATATAAAGGGATAGACCTTTAGTCCCGGGCTAAGCCACCGCCCGCGACTAAAGGGTCTTTAGTCGCGGGCCGTGGCTTAACCCGCGACTAAAGACCCTCCCTTTAGTCGCGGGCTAAGCAACGGCCCGAGACTAAAGGGTTTTTTCGGCCGCTTTGTTTTCGCACGCGCACTCACCCTTTAGTCCCGGGTCCAGCCACGACCCGCGACTATTTGTTTTTTTAGATTTTCTTTTTTAATTCAAAACTAATATAAAAACTTTGAAAAATCATATCTTTTATTGTAATAATCCAAATAAAACAAATAATATGTCTATTATTATCAGAAAAATATAAAGAATTTTAATATAATATCCATTTATCTGTTTGCATCATTTATAAATTATTTCATTTGTAAATTTTCTTTTTTAATTCAAATCAAATATAAAAACTTTGGAAATCATATCTTTTATTGTAATAATCCAAATAACACAAATAATATGTCTATTATTATCAAAAAGATATAAAGAATTTTAATATAATATCAATTTATGTGTTTGCATCATTTATAAATTTTCTTTTTTTAATTCAAATCAAATATAAAAACTTTGAAAAATCATATCTTTTATTGTAATAATCCAAATAAAACAAATAATATGTCTATAATTATCAAAAAAATATAAAGAATTTTAATTTAATATCCATTTATCTGTTTGCATCATTTATAAATTATTTCATTTGTAAATTTTCTTTTTTAATTCAAATCAAATATAAAAACTTTGGAAAATCATATCTTTTATTGTAATAATCCAAATAACACAAATAATATGTCTATTATTATCAGAAAAATATAATGAATCTTAATATAATATCCATTTATCTGTTTGCATCATTTATAAATTATTTCATTTGTAAATTTTCTTTTTTTAATTCAAATCAAATATAAAAACTTTGGAAAATCATATCTTTTATTATAATAATCCAAATAACACAAATAATATGTCTATTATTATCAGAAAAATATAATGAATCTTAATATAATATCCATTTAGTTCCGATTGTAGTCACAAACTGGGACTAAAGATATTTCCCGCCATTTCCCAACGCTTCCCGCCAAGTTTTCCCGCCCTTTCCTTTCTACGAGAGCTTTTAGTCCCGGATGTAGTCACTAACCGGGACTAAAGATATTTCCCGCCATTTCCCAAAGCTTCACGCCAAGTTTTCCCGCCCTTTCCCTCTATATTTAGGGCGATCATGCCATGGCTATCCACACATCCACACCTTCCTCTCTTAGAATAATGGACAACGCCATCGGGCCATTCGACCCTCGAGGAGACCGAGGCTGGCGCCCAACTACCCTTGTCCTCCGCTACCGCCGCCACGGCTGGATCCGTGCCGGAGGGGTTCCTGTCCCTCCTGTCCCTCAAGGTTCCGCACGCCAGGCGGCCATCACAAACCACTTCTACCACGAGCTCACACCGGAGCAGCGGATGGATCCCCAGTGGGATCCCGAAAACTACGACACCTGGAATGCCTTCTTCGCTAATAGGCGGGAAAGGGAGCTCGCCAGGTACGAGGGTGATGGCCCACCACCGGTGAACCACAACGGCCGGCCGTCGGTGTGGTGGGCGAACCGCATTATCATCGGAGTGATGCGCGACATCGCCGGGGGAGACCATCCGTGCCTATGGTGCCCACGAGTCCACCCGCCCCAGGCCCCTGCCCCGACAGTGGCGGCATCGTCTTCCAGAGACCCTCTCCGCCGCCGTGAATCCGAGGCTGGAATGGCCTCGGTATATGCCATGGATGGGCTGAGGATCCCGGAGTGGCGGTGTGACGGCGATGATGATGAGCGATGCGACGATGAAGACCATGAAGCTGCGTACTATAGGACTAGGCATGATTATGACTAAAGGCGGCTTTAGTCCCGAGTGTTAGCTAGTCGGTTTGTCGGTTTTAATATTAATAAATGTCTTGAGTGTTACCTAATAAATAGAGGGAAATGCCTATATAAAGAGAGGTTCATCTTTAGTCGGTTGGAGAAACCAACGCGACTAAAGGGATTGCAGACCGGGCCAGTGCAACACTAATAATAGGGGTGAGTGTCGAAATTATGTCGTATGGTTGTACCTTGTCCCGGATGGTGTCACCAACCGACTAAAGATGAACCTTTAGTCCCGTTGGAGACACCAACCGGGACTAAAGATGAGTCAGCACTAATAATAGGGGTGAGTGTCGACATTATGTCGTGAGTGTCGACATTATGCCGAGATGCTTGTACTATAAATAGGCATCCTTGTGAGTCTAGTCCTCCAGCCAGTTTGAGGCATCTCCAAGATGGTTTTAGAGAGAAGGGACACCACTACGGCTTTGAGGAGATGTCGACGAGCCCACCTCCGGCATCTCCGAGAAACTGGTCATAGAGGCACTCCCTAATATGTGAAATTAGTTAGCTCCCAGGCATATTGATCTAGTTAGAGAAGTTACAAGCTGCAAGATGGTTTTCGAGAGTAGGGACACCACTACGGCCAGTTTCAGGGAGATGCCGACGGAGCCCAGTCCTCCGGCATCTCCGAGAAACTGGTCATAGAGGCACTCCCTAATATGTGACATCACGCGTTTGGAGATCAGATCTTAATGGTAAGTATGAATAGGTACTAAAGGCCCTCCTTTAGTCCCGGTCCAGCCACAAAACGGGACTAACACACTCAAGATTGTTTGCAGACAACACTATAAAAATGGACACATGCATGGAACATCTTCACTCATAAAATGTTACAATTATTACATATCATTTCTTTGCGTGTGTTCCTTTCTGATCCCGTCGTATCCATGGAGCATCTTCATTCATTAACATGATGCATGGGTCATCCTTCACCGCGAAGGGCAGAATTTCATGAAACTTATCACAATCTTCTGACATGTCTGTCTTGTCCTCCACTCCCACGATGTTTCTTTTTCCTGAAAGAACTATGTGGCGCTTTGGCTCATCGTCTGATGTATTATTTTTCTTATTTTTTCGTTTTCTAGGTTTGGTAGACATGTCCTTCACATAGAAAACCTGGGCCACATCATTGGCTAGGACGAATGGTTCGTCTAAGTACCCAAGATTGTTGAGATCCAATGATGTCATTCCGTATTTCTTGTCTACCTCAACCCCTCCTCCCGTCAGCTTGACCCATTTGCACCGAAACAAGGGGACCTTAAAAGTAGGTCCATATTCAAGTTCCCATATCTCCTCTATGTAACCATAATATGTGGTCTTTGACCCATTGTTGTCTGTTGCATCAAAGCGGACACCACTATTTTGGTTGGTGCTCTTTTTATCTTGGGCTATCGTGTAAAATGTACACCCATTTATCTCGTACCCTTGGAAAGTCGATATAGTCGAAGATGGTGACCTAGACAACAAGTATAGCTGATCTCCAAGAGTGTTGTTTTTGATGAGATGTTGCAACCAACCGCCGAAACTCTTCATGTGTTCATCTCTAATCCAAGAGTCATACTTTCCAGGGTTGTTGGAGCGTAAGATTTTCTTGTGCTCCTCAATATATGGGGTTGCCAAGATAGAATTCTGTAGAACGGTGTAATGTGCTTCGGTGTAAGAATGTCCGTCTCTACATATTATTGATTTCCTTCCTAGAGTACCCTTTCCACTCAGTCTCCCCTCATACCGCGATTGAGGAAGACCAATCGGCTTAAGGTCAGGAACGAAGTCAACACAAAATTTAATGACCTCCTCTGTTCCATAGCCCTTGGAGATGCTTCCTTCTGGCCTAGCACGGTTACGAACATATTTCTTTAAGATTCCCATGAACCTCTCAAAGGGAAACATATTGTGTAGAAATACAGGACCGAGAATGGAAATCTCTTCGACTAGGTGAACCAGAAAAGGCGTCATAATATTGAAGAAGGATGGTGGGAACACCAACTCAAAACTGACAAGACATTGGACCACATCATTCTGTAACCGTGGTAGATCTTCAGGATTGATTATCTTTTGAGAGATTGCATTGAGAAATGCACATAGCTTCACAATGGGTACTCGAACATTATCTGGTAGAAGCCCCCTCAATGCAATCGGAAGCATTTGCGTCATAATCACGTGGCGCCTATGAGACTTTAGGTTTTGGAACTTTTTTCGCCATATTTATTATCCCTTTATATTCGATTTAGAAGCCGACGGACCTTAATACTGCTTAGGCATTCAAAAAATATTTCCTTCTCTTGTTTGGTAAGAGCGTGGCATGACCTTGAAACCATTACGATGCAGCCATCCGGTCTTTCATACGTTGATGGTCCTTTTGTGCTTCGGTATCTTTTGTCTTCCCATACACGCCCAAGAAGCCTAGCAGGTTCACGCAAAGATTCTTCGTCACATGCATCACATCGATTGCAGAGCAGACCTCTAAGAATTTCCAATATGGTAGCTCCCAAAATATAGATTTCTTCTTCCATATGGGTGCGTGTCCTTCAGCGTCTTTCGGAACAGATTTTCCTCCAAGACCCTTTCCAAAGGTTACCAGTTGATCCAAATCTTTGACCATATCAAATATATCAGCACCAGTACGCTCCTTAGGCTTCGTCTAGTGACATGCCGCATCGCTTGAAATGCTTGCCTTTCTTTCTTAAGGGATGCTTGGCCAAAAGAAATCGACGATGCTCATTGTATACATTCTTCTTACAATGTTCCAAATATATACTTGCAGTCTCATCTAAACAGTGTGTGCATGCATTGTATCCCTTGTTTGATTGTCCTGAAAGGTTACTAAGAGCAGGCCAATCATTGATTGTTACGAAAAGCAATGCTCGGAGGTTAAATTCTTCCTGCTTGTGCTCATCCCACATGCGTATCCCGGGTTCATGCCACAACTGTAAAAGTTCCTCCACTAATGGCCTTAGGTACACATCAATGTCGTTGCCGGGTTGCTTCGGACCTTGGATCAACACTGGCATCATAATGAACTTCCGCTTCATGCACAACCAAGGAGGAAGGTTATAGATGCATAGAGTCATGGGCCAGTGTGGATCGAGCTCTGCTCCCCAAAGGGATTCATGCCATCTGTACTTAGACCAAACCTTAAACTCCTTGCGTCATCTGCAAAGTCCGGGTACTTTCTATCGATTTCTCCATTGCGACCCATCAGCGGGGTGTCTCAACATCCCGTCTAACTAACGTTCCTCTTTATGCCATCGCAACAACTTGGCGTGCTCTTTGTTTCTGAATAAGCGTTTCAACCGTGGTATTATAGGAGCATACCACATCACCTTCGCAGGAACCCTCTTCCGGGGGGCTCGCCCTCAACGTCACCAGGGTCATCTCGTCTAATCTTATACCGAAGTGAAGTGCATACCAGGCATATGCATCTAAATTCTCATACTCCTCACTACGGTAGAGGATGCAGTCATTAGGGCATGCATGTATCTTCTGAACCTCTAAACCTAGAGGGCAGACAACCTTTTTTGCTTCGTATGTACTGGCGGGCAATACATTATCTTTTGGAAGCATATTATTCATCATTTTCAGCAACTTTTCAAATGAGGAGTCAGGTATAGCACACTCAGCCTTCCATCGCAGCAATTCCAGCAGTCCGCCTGACTTTTTCGACCATTTTCGCAATTTGGGTACAACAACTTTTTGTGATCCTCTAGCATGTGATTGAACTTCTCCCTATCCTTTTAGTTTCACAATCTCTTCGCATCGGCAATGGTCCCACCAAGATCATCAGCGGGTTCATCATGTGTCTCTTCTTCATCCTCCCTTCAAAGATCCCCATGGAAGTATCTCCGCACTCGTGGAAACCACGATAGTTGTCATCCTCCTCCTCTTCTTCATTGTCTTTCATTATAACCCTCTCTCTCCGTGCTTGGTCCAACAATTATAATCGGGCATGAAGCCGGACTTCAACAGTGGTCGTGAAGGGTTTTTGAGTCGAGTAATCCTTCCGATTCCTACATCCATTACATGGACAGAATACAAAACCATTGTGCTTGTTTGCATCAAGAACACGGATGAATTCATGCACGCCATTAATGAACTCGCCAGAAGGCCGGTCAAGACTGTACATCCATTTCCGGACCATCTGCATTATAGTAAAAGTATATCAAAAACCATTACACAACATGATAAAATTATTACAAGTTATATTGAGAGCTTCTAGAGCATTGATTTTGAATTTTGAAAAATTTACATGCACCAATTTGTGAATTGGAGAAAACAATCAACATGATAAATGTGGAGTTTTTTATTATTGTTTTATTAGTGAAAACCTCATTCCATTCTAAGCTCAAACTCTAAAATTACACATTTCAATTTTCAACTATGTGCCTAATCAAAATTTGTTACACGATATATCAAAATCCTTCTAGCTACTTCTAGAGCATGCATGCATTTGATCCATATCTCTATACTTCTAGAGCATTATATAGAGCTAAAGTAGCAATAAGAGATGAAAGAATGAAGTTCTAACCTTTTAAAGCTTTGGATTTAGGTGTTGCAAACTAAATCTTGACAAAAAAATGGCATGAACTCTCTTGCTTCTTTGAGAAAAATGGCCACCATATGCTTTAGGGCAGCTGGCCAGGGAGTTGTATATATAGTGACGGACAATTAGTCCCGGACCGTGATACGACCCGGGACTAATAGTCCCCGAAAGAGTCAAGGTCGCTCATTATTAGTCCCGGATCAGACATATTAACCGACTAATGCTCTGGTCCGGCCCAGGACTAATGCTTATGGCCATTTCTAGCCGTTGGAGGCCTCACGGACCGGGACACTAGTCCCGGTTCGTGACGGGCCGGGACTGCTGGGCTTGTTCTGATCGAACCGAAGATGGTTTTTCCAGTAGTGAAAAAAGTAAACATGGAATTTTTCTAAAGCGTACCCTACAAAATATACACGGACCTACTGACACCGTACGATCAGGCCCAGTCAATGTAATCTAATGGTTTGCATTAGCCTAAAATTTCTCTTTTGTGCACTTAGCAAATAATTATGACGGGCCGCACTTATCCCCACCGCGTCCGACGCACGCCGTAGAAAATAAACTGATCCCCACCATCACCTCTCCCAGAATCTGTGGCCTCTTGCATCGCCATCGTGCCCTCGCCGCCGCCATCGCCGGCTTCCTAGACTGCGACATCAGCGCCTCCCTGGCTACCCATGTTGCCTGTACTACCGCGTGATCCCCCATCGCCCTCCGTCCTCGCTGTCGTCGCCGATGCCATCGGAGGTAGAGCGCTTCCGCCACACGTGATCCTGCGGTGAGGCTGCCACCGGTTGCCCTGCCTGAGCACAACCAATTTTTCCCGGTGGTAAAACCGGACACCCTCCTCACCTGCTGCTGTAAGCGGTGCCGCGGCCCTTCCTATTGATCCGCCGCCAACGAGGATCCCCACCACCGCAATTCCTCTGATGTACTTGTCATCCCCATCAAGGTACTCACTTCGTCCGCTTTGCCTCAGTTCTGAATGCCTTGATATTGGCCCGACGACCACCTGGTACCAATTCTACATGCCAAGAACTTCTACAGTTGATGCTAGCAGAAAGCGGAAGTGTGTAGATGATTGGTTCAAGTTTCTCCCATTCAGTTGAAATATCCAATTGTTCTAATGGAGAGACAGATGCAATCTGTTAACAATGTCTGCCTCTACAGCCCTTAGTTCTGCTGTCATCCGACGTTGATTGCACATCTTCTGGCTCCTCTCCCCAACCTCAGATTTGTGTTGGTGCAGATTGGTCCGGCAACCACTATGCCTTCTTAAGAATAGCTGCGCATGGGTCATGGGTGACCAAAAAATTGCTTGTGGGCTCGACTTCGCGAGTAGTTTTTAGATCCAGTTCTTGGTAAGCATCAAAAGCATGTACTCCTTCCATTCAAAGCACGCCAATGTGCCTCTATCTTTGATTTATTCCAAAATAGTGTATAGCAGAATTACTTTTCTTCTGATGATGATGTTTCTGGAATAAATTAGTGTAGAGTGTTAGCATAAAACCACCACTTTTCGCATTAAATTTCGAAAAACCACTACTTCACGTTTGAACCGCAAAAAACCTGCACCTTACATCCGATTTGTTGCAATGTGCGCTAAACAACGATTTGAGTCGAATTGACACTAGCTCTGATAGGTTGGACCCACACAGAAGATGGCGCCCGTCCGTTGCCGTTAGCACAGAACCACCACTTTTCCGCTCAAATTTCAAAAAACCACTAGTTTACGTTTAAATCGAAAAACCCACCACATTTTATACTGATTTTGATCGCGAATTAAAAATGAATCTTGCTGGTTGGATCCATTTGTCAGAGCCCATTTGCTGACGTGGACTGACTGGGATCCACTTGTTAGCCCAATTAAGAAAATCTACATAGTAAAAATAATAATTAGGAGGCAGCCCGAGACCACATCTTCTGGTCTCCCATCCGGTCCGTCCCGTTGACCATGCCCGTCGCCCCGGGCCATCGGCAAGGCAGGTCGCCGCCTTCCTAGCGTACTAGCCGCCTGCACCCGTCCTTCTGCCCCAAATCCCTCGTCCACCACCCTCCCCGCTGCTCACTATCGGCCGTCGCCACCTTGCCCGCCGAGCCCCGCGCAGCCTCCCTTCTAGCAGCTCCGCTATGCCCCAAATTGTAGCGCGGCAGAAGCCCCATCGATCTCTATAGCGGCGCGAGGCGGCGTTCTCCAGTGAGCAGCAGCGTGGGACCAAGCGGGCGAGCTCTGTAGTGGCACGACGTGGTGTGCTCCGGCGAGTAGCTAGCCGAGCGGGTGAGCCCTGGCGAGCTATGCTATGGCATGAGTGGCGTGCGGCGTGGCGAATGGACGAGCGGCGAGCCCGACGAGCTCCGTAGTGCGAGAGAGGCGGTTGAGCTTGCGCTGGATGGGATGGGCTACTTCGCAGAATGGGCGGGATGGCCGGCGGCCGGAGTCCGAGCCCTCGACGCCGGAGCCATTGCCGATTGGGGGCTCGGGGTCAAACCTCCCGTGTACTCTAGTTTTTCCTTTTTTTTAAATATCCAGATTTTCTTAAACGGGATGACAAGTGGGACCTAGTCCACCTAAGTAAATTGGCCGTAACAATTGGGTCCCACATGTCAGAAACACTGTTAATTCGATGTTAATTTCATTTTAGTGCGAATTTCAAAAATCAGTCCAAATGTGGTGGTTTTTTGCGATTCAAACGTAAACCGATGGTTTTTCGTAATTTAATCGGTTCTATGCTAACGGCAACAGACAGGCGCCGTCTTCTGTGTGGGCCCAACCTGTCAGAGCTAGTGTCAATTTGACTCAAATCATTGTTTAGCGCACATTGCAACAAATCGGACGTAAGGTGGTGGTTTTTTGCAATTCAAACGTAAAGTGGTGGTTTTTCGAAATTTAACGCGAAAAGTGATGGTTTTATGCTAAACAATCGATTAGTGTACCACTTGCCTTTCATAGATTAGTGTAAAAACAAGTGCAATCGGCATTTTATCTCAATAGTAGGAAAATATTGTGAATGAAATCAATGAGGAAAATTTCTTTGTTAAGCTGCGGTGTCTTGCTCTTGCATTTTCTGAATTCACGTGGTTAAATATTTAGGCATTGCCTGTAGCTACCTTCATTTGGAGGCGTTTCTTGCCGACATATTGCTTTGTTCTACTAAGCATTAAGGTCCAAATGTTTCCCTTTTTTGCTTTCTTGGCCGGAGATTAGCTCTTGCAATAACTAGGAAGCTTCTTAACCTGAAGTTAATCTTGTTAGAAAAATTAAATAGGATAAGAATGTCATGGAGCAAGAGCTGTAATCACTTGAAATCTTTCTTCATGTACTCTTTCCTTTGGGATAACAAGACTTGCAGTTTTTTTCGTAATGACTGTTATTTCAGAGGCAAAGAAAATACGAAGGGTTTAAATAATAGTAGATTTTTTCTACAGAAGTATATAAGTTGTATTGCCATAAATACATGTGTAAATATACCATTGCATAGATATGCACGTTGAGAAGAACATAGTGAGTTCATTCATGCCAGAATACAGCTACTTATCTTATCAGTACTAAAAGTGAAATTGTTACTGTCATGTGCTATTCATATTGATGCAGGAGATGTCTCAAATTTTTTTGTCATAGTGATTTATTTGCTTTTCTAGGCTCAGCCAACCGCATCTTTTAGTTGGCGGTGAGGTGTCGACATTCAGAAAATTGATTTATCATTTTATTCAGCTTCTCACGTGCAGGAAGCTGGAAGCAGTGTGACACTGTAGTCTATTTCAACTGAACCTTGTTTGAATGGCCTGCACAAGATTCAGAGAACCTTACACAATTCAATTATATTCGTTCCAGAGAACCTTACACAATTCAAGAACTATGTTTCATTTCTTTTTTCCACAACATAGTGATAGGTTATCCTGCTAATAATCTATTCTAGAAACTGGACCCACACATTTTTTAAATTCAAATGTAAATTTATTAGATCTTGCCTTCTAATTCCCTGAGACATGATGTATTGTCAATTGCCTCCTCCTGCACCCGCGCGGCGGCACCGCGCCGCGCCGGGCGGCCTCCTCTCCCCGCCGAGCCCTCCCTCCCGTGGTCTCTCCTCTCCGTCGCTGCCGCCCGGATCGTCGCCAGGCAAAGACCTAGGGACGTGGCGGCGGCGGCGGCCCTGATCGCGATCTGGAGGGAAGGCGGTGGCGTCCGTCCCGGCTGGTTTGGCGGTGGTGTTTCGGCGAGCGATGACCGGTGATCCTCGGCCCAGATGGCGGCAGGCAGCGACGGAGATCTGGGCCTAGCCGCGATCTGTCCCGTATGTTGGCCTGGACGCCGGCGCCCAGGCGACCCAGGCCTTGTCCGTGACACTAGGGCGCTTGGGGCATCTGTCCTTGGCATGGTGGTGGTGGCCTCCTTCTCCGTTGGAATGGTCGGCCAGGTGGTCTTGTCGTCTTGCGGCGGATCCTGCTAGTTTCCGACAGGTGGTGTGGGGGCTGCTGGCTCAGTTTCAATAAATGAGGTGGTCCTGGATCCCTCTCAAGCCAAGACGATGATCTACCGGATGTTGGTCTCCATTGATCTGGTTTCTGTGTCGTGTTCCGGAAGGCTCTATCGGCAAACTCCATAAGTTCTATCTTGCCGTGAGTTTGCTGGAAGAATTGAATTCAGTCGTACGCACCCATGTTTTACCCTGACCATTTGGTTTCAGAGGGTGTGGTTCGAAGCTTTGTTGGTTGTTATTATCATGGGGCATGTTCTCGTTCCATGGTTGACATGGTTATACCCCGCGGGTGCATGACCTCAGCATACCTAGTCCAGCCCAAGGAAGGCCCACGGCAAAAGTACGTTGGCCCATGAAGACTTTCGGGTGGCCCAGGCCCATGGTGCCTTCGGATCCTTGGAGAGCAAGACTAGAGTAGATAGGAAATTCAAAGGGGTAAAACCCTAGAACCTGTAACCGACTAGGACTATGCCCGGGACCTGCCTCAGTCTATATAAAGGCCAGGAGGGCACGACCTAGATCTCTCGACTCATACTCTCGCATACACACCTCCACGCCAGATTGCATCTGCGCACCCTTGTAACCTTCGGTTCCGCCGTAATCAAGAGCGCAAGCAGAGTAGGGTTTTCTCCGGGGCCTGAACCTGGGTAAACCTTGTGTCCCCGTGTTGCTTGTTTGCTAACCGTTCCACGATCTCCAGCATCCCCATCTTCTCCAAAACCCAAGTCCATAACAATGGGCATTGATGAGATCAAACCTCGTCAATTGGCGCCGTCTGTGGGAACTGGGGGCGCTGATTGTGCGATCGTGACGGTCCCAACCCGATCGATCTACAACTCTGCAGCAATGGAGAGCCATCTCCTCTTCGGTGCTTTCGACTTCACCGCCCACTCGCCGGCCACCATGAAGGACTTCGAGCCCGTAGGCGACGAACTCGAAATCTTGTTCGGGAGCTTCTGCTTCCAGGTGGGGCAAACTGGCACCCTCCGCCTACCTGAGCGGGTGCCCTTAACATCAATTAGGCCCGCTTTGTGGGCCCCACACCCCGTGCTACGCACAACATCATCAGCAGATGATTCCTACGACAGCAGCAGCTGCAACTCCGATCTGTGCGATCCGCCATCGGATGCAGGGACCTACGGTTCCGGATCTGAAAGTTGCGGCAGCAGCGGGCCAATCTACGAGCTCTACCAATGCGCCGCAGTCATACAAAGCGACGTGGATCAGCAAACACCCAACCCGCCGCCTAACCCGCCAGAACGAAACGGTGGGAACAGAAGAAGCCAATCTCCCCCACCCGAAGGGGAAAACAATGGCGACCACATCATCCGCCTTAGCAAAGAGGGATGGAACCAGGTCCGCGAAGCTGTGGCAGGCAACATAGTACTGCCCGCAGACGCCTCGTGAGATATGCTGATGGCCTACCACCTGCTCCTAATCGAGGAGCACAAGAAGCAGGTCAAGATGCAGGAGGTGCTTGACAAACGCAAGCAAGCAGCCTCAGAGTCCAGCGCGCGACGAGCCGCGCTCTCCGCCATGGGCATCGTCTCCAGCTCGAACGCCAACCCAGGCAACAAGCACCGCTCTCGAATGGAGAACATGGATCCCAAGGAGCGCCGCGAGTTGACGCGAACTCTCCACACATCCTTCATGGAGATGGACGCCGGCAACAACGCTATCCCGAAACGCCGCAGCTGCGATCATGGCAGCCATCACAGACTCGCTGCCCACCCACCTCCCGAGGGGGACCGAAGAGGGCCATGCACAAGTCCGCACTTACGGACTCGGACTCGTCCGGAGCCAAGGCCCACTGTGAAGCTCCCAAGGAGTCAAGAAGAAAGCTCCACCAGGTTCGATCAAGAGCCCCACCCCTTCATCCGAAGAGGAGGAACATGACCTTCCTCGAAGGAAGAAGAGTTCGAGACGCCGCGACCGTGACTACGACGCCAGAGATGCGCTCACACAGCGCAAAATCGACAAAGCGCGAGCTAAGCGCGCATGCTCGTCCGAATCTGAGATGGACAAAGACGAAGGAGAACTCTGTGAAGCCCGATGCTTCAGCAGATCCGTCCGGCGGACGTGGATGCCGCGAAATTTCAAACTTCCTTCGGATACTCCGAAGTTCAACGGCACTCAAGACCCAAAAGCTTGGCTCAGCGATCACTTATCATCCGTCAAACTACACAGTGGAAACAAGGAGACCGCCATGCACCCTTGACCGCAACCGGATCGCTCGGCTCATGACCTATCCTCAGGGTCCATCCGAAGCTGGGATGAGCTAGCTTACAGCTTCATCTGAAACTTCAAGGGTACCAGCAAAAGGCCCACCTCAATCGAAGAACTGCGAGCCTGCACTCAGCGAACGGGCGAATCCATTCGCTCGTACATACTACGCTGGTCCAACACAAAGAACTCCGCAGCCCACATCTCCGAAGAGAGGGCCATCGACGCCTTCAGGGACGGCGTAAAGCGCCAAGACTTCAAGGAGGAGCTTGGGCGCGTCAAACCCAAAACGCTCGATCACCTCATGGACATCGCCAACAGGTGGGCTGACGGAGAAGACTCCATTCACCGAGCACAATCGGAAGAAGAGGACGACTATGGTCGACGGCGAGAGCGCCGTAGCAAGAGAAGATCGCGCGTCTACGACGATCGCGACGGACCCGACATGGTCGCGGCTGGCTACGCCGATCGCCGCAACGACACCAACCGCAACAGCGGAGGATACCGCGAAGGGAACTTCCGCGATGGAGGACGCCCAGCGCAGTCGTGGCAACGCCGCGACCGCGATAACGGACCCTCAGCATACGAAAAGCTTTCGGGTCCATGCACCATCCACTTCTACATCGACAAGCAGGATGGCAAAAAGAAGGCGAGCCACATGCTCAAGGACTGCCGCGAGTTCCAGAAGCTCAGCGAAAGCATGGTGTAGATGAGGCAGCAGGCTCCAATCCCTGCGTTCGGAAACGCACCCGCGCCAGGTGAGATAGCGAATGGAGCTCCTCCACCGCCACTGGTAGGAGGCCCGAACCAACCAGTCGCACCAGCACAGAACAACGCTGGAAACGGGTACCCCTGCCAAAAGGAGCACTAATGATCTAGAAGGGGCGCCCTACGAATAGGGTGCAGAAGAAAATCACCCGACAGATCAACCTGGCCGTGCCAACTCCACCCGCCATCCCTGAGTACCTCAGCGGATCGGAGTCCTGCATCACGTTCACTGCTCGATCACCTTGCCAGATCCCTCGCCCAGGTCATGCTGCCCTGGTGCTGGAGGCGCAGATCGGAGGTTTCGAGATGAGTCGCGTCTTCATGGACGGCGGCAGCGGCATCAACCTGATGTTCACAAGCACTCTAGCAGCAATGCGGATCCCGCAGTGCAGCCTGGAACAATCAGACACAACATTCCACGGCATCGTTCCAGGGAAGGGCATATTTCCCCTGGGAAAGATATGGCTCGACGTCATCTTCGGCAAGCCGGACAACTTCCGACTGGAACGTCTCGAATTCGAAGTGGTGGACTGGCCATCACAGTACCACGCCATCCTCGGGCGTGTAGCATTCGCAAGGTTCCTGGCTGTCCCACATTATGCATACCTGCTACTCAAGATGCCAGGACCGAAGGGCGTCATCACGATCCCACGGAGCTTCACCCGATCGGACCAATGCGACAGAGATTTCAACAGAATCTCCCAATCATTCGATATGCAGGAGGAGCTCCTTAGGCTCCGCGAAGTGACGGACAATGGGGCACCCCCAGTCGCACGGCAAAACGCACCTGACATGTATTTCGACTCCACGGTCAACACAAAGAAGGTGCAGGTCCACCCGACGGATGCCTCCAAGACGGTGCTGATCGACAACGACCTCAGCCCCGCATAGGAAGGCGCGCTCGTCGAATTCCTCCGTGAGCGCTGGGAAATATTCGCCTGGTGTCCTGCGGACATGCCAGAGTACCTGTGAATTCGCCGAGCACGCACTCAACGTCTTTCCACACCAAGCTCAAGGTCCATCCAAGACCGTCCGAGCCACGAGCCGCCATCGGCAAGGAAATCAACAGCTACTATGCAGACTTCATCGTGGAAATCAAAGAAAGCGAGTGGCTTGCAAACACGATCATGGTCCCAAAGAAGGACACGGACATCCCGCGGATGTGCGGATTTCACGCTAAACAAGCACCGCCCAAAGGACCACTTCCTTCCTCGGATCGACCAGATCATCGATTCGACCGCAGTTGCGAAACTCTCCTTCCTCGACGCCTACTCAGGCTACAACCAGATTCGACTCAAGGTTGAAGATCAGGAGAAAACGGCGTTTATAACACCGTTCGGAGTATTCTGCTACAACACAATGCCTTTCGGGCTAAAGAACGCAGGTGCCACGCATCAGCGATGCATGCAGCTGCCTCAAGGACCAGATCGATCGCAATGTTCAAGTCTATGTTGACGACATAGTCATAAAACCAGGAGGCAAGGACACTTATCGACGATCTCCGCGAGACGCTCGACAACCTTGATCGCCACAGGATCAAGCTCAACCCGAAAAGTGCGCCTTGGCGTCCCATCGGTCACCGCTTGGGTACTTCATCTCTCAACGAGGATCAAGGCGAACCGAAGAAAATCGAGCCATCATGGCGATGGAGAAGCGAAAAACATCAAGGGTGTCCAGAGCTCGCAGATTTAATAGCGGCATTGAGCAGATTCATCACCGCATGGGCGAGAAGGCCTTGCCATTCTACTAGTCGCCACAAGGCGATAAATTCGAGTGGACGCCAGAAGCCAACGATGCATTCGAAAGCCTCAAGCGGCTCCTCTCCACCTCGCCCGTCTTGGTCATGCCAAAAGAGCGAGAGCCTCTGCTGCTTTACATAGCAGCCACACATCAGGTGGTTAGCACTGTACTAGTGGTTGAACGACCCGAAGAAGGCAAGACCCACGGGGTCCAGCGCCCAATCTACTACCTCAGCGAGGTACTGACACCAACAAAGCAGAGGTACCCTCACTACCAGAAGCTTGCCTACGGCGTGTTCATGACGGCTCGACGGCTGAGCCATTACTTCTGTGAGCACCGGTGATGGTCGCCAACGAGGCACCCTAACAAAGATCTGAATAACCCAGAAGCCACAGGACGTGTGGCCCTATGGGGCATCGAGCTGTCACCCCTGGACATCATCTACGAGAAGCGACTCGCAATCAAGTCTCAAGTCCTCCCGGACTTCCTCGTACATTGGATGGAGCTGCAGCTACCAGACATCCCAGACATGTCGCAGTCATGGACCATGCGCCAGCGGCTCCAAGCGCCAAGGCGAGCGAGGTCATCTTGACCTCCCAGGCGACGAGATGAAATCGTCCTCCGGATGAAATTCCGAGCCTCCAACAATGAGGCCGAATACGAAGCCCTCATCCACGACATGAGAATAGCAAAGATCTGCGGCGCAACGCGCCTGGTCATCTACGGTGACTCCAACCTCGTCGTCCAGCAGACGATGAACGAGTGCGACGCACACGCCGAAAACATGATCGCGTACCGTGCACTCTACAACGCACTCGAAGGAGAATTCGACGGCTGTGAGCTTCGGCACGTTGGAAGGGAAAGCAACGAGGAGGCCGACAGACTCGCCAATATCGGCTCCACCTGCGCAAAGGTTCCACCGGGTGTGTTCCTCGAACAGATCTGCGTGCCATCCATCAAGCGGAAACTCCCCAAGGGATCACCCGAAGAAGCAAAACACTCGGGGCCTACGCTGCCCGAAGGGTATGAAGGACCCGAGAAACTGGACACAGAGGTCGTCATAGTCAACCTAATGCAGGTTATGGCAGTCGAAGAAACCTGGACGCGACCATACCTCCAGTTCTTGATAAACGGAGAACCGGCCGACAGATGCGGCGCATATCTCGTCGGTCAAAAGCCTTCACCATCATCAATGGCGAGCTGTACAAGCGCAGTATTACGGGTGTACTACAAAGGTGCGTCACCATCAGTGACGGGAAAGCCATCCTCCAAGACATCCACGAGGGCATCTGCGGCCATCACGCAGGCAGCCGCTCCCTTGTCACCAAAGCTCTACGAGCCGGATTCTACTGGCCAACGGCCATGAGCGACGCAAAGGACATCGTCCGTAGATGCAACGGGTGCCAACGGTTCGCCGACAAACCGCACGCACCCGGGTCAGAGCTCAGACCCATACCTATAGCCTGGCCCTTTGCTCAATGGGGCCTCGACATGATTGGCAAACTGCCAAAGTCCTCGAAAGGGGGACACGTTTACCTCCTGGTCGCAGTCGACAAATTCACCAAGTGGGTCGAGGCCATGCCCGTCACCAACCAAAGGCAAAAGCGTCAAGTTCTTCGAGTCCATTGTCTACAGGTTCGGCGTACCGCACAGCATCATCACCGACAATGGATCGAACTTTATCTCCAAGGAGTTCTAGGACTTCTGCGAAGGCCTCGGGATCAACATCACGTACGCCTCAGTGGCACACCCGCAGATAAACGGGCAAGTGGAAAAGGCCAACGGCCTAATCGGCACTGGTATCAAGAAGTGCCTCATGAGTCCACTTGAACGGAAAGCTGGAGTCTAGACGAAAGAGCTACCATCCGTACTGTGGAGCTTACGGACTACGCCAAACAGCTCCACCGGCTACACGCTGTTCTTCATGGTACACGGAGCCGAGGCCGTGCTACCAGCCGAAGTACGCCACCAGGCTCCCCGGGTCGTTGCTTACAGCGAAGCCGAATCCATGGCTGCACTCGAAGATGCCGTCGACACACTCGACGAAGCAAGAGACGTAGCAGCAGCTCGATCGGCGGTGTACGAGCAGAGTCTCCGCAACTACCACAGCCGCCGGCTACGCCTAAGGTCCTTCGTCGAAGGAGACCCCGTCTTGCGACTCAAGCAAGAGCGACCGAAGAAATTTGAGTCGCCATGGGAAGGACCCTACATCATCACCGAAGTCATCCCAGGTGGCGCCTATCGCCTCAAGCACGTGGAGTCTGGAGTCGCATACTCCAACCCATGGAACATCGCACACTTACGGCGATTCTATCCATAGTTACCTACCCCTTTACTTTCAATAAGGCTTTTCAGCCAAGGCTATTCAGCCGAACAATGTACTTCCTCCATTACGATATAAACAAAGCTAAGTACCTTAACCCAAATATTTCGTTTCGTTATATGCAACTTTACTTTATGCTACAAAATCACTCGGGGGCTCCCCCACCTCACGATTTCACCGACTAAGAATCACACGTGTACACCCTGAGTAGCTGATAACGTCAGGCAAACGAAAAGGACACGTACTCCAACAAAGCACTGCGTGCTCACAATAAACATAAACCTTTATAACACAAGGCACAACACGCCCAGTCGAAATATATAAATTTTACATCTACCTCTTTTACAGGTACTACCTATTCTGAAGAATCACTTGAGCACGCTGCTCAAACAAATCTACTACCTGTTTGGCATACTGCCTTACAGCCGCGTAATGCGGACGCATATCCCACTCGCCACCATCCGGTCGAAGAGGTGGCCCAGCGGCTACAACAGACAAATCTACATCAGGAGGGTGCAGCCTCACAAGGGACAAAGCGGCCTTCACGCCGCAACGAGCTGTTGCCGCACCAACTCCTTGACATTACTCACACTTCGAAACTTCGACAGAAGACCCGCAAGGCTTGTTGGTACAGCATCCAATGGAAACATGACATGCAAAACTGAGGCAAGCGATGTCTGCACCTAACGAAGCACCCGCGAAACCTGGTGCACACGATCTTGCACCGTCGCCAGCGCCATGGCGCGGTCACGATCCATCCAAAAGAAGCCACCAGCTTCCATGTCCTGTTGAGTCAAGCAATTGACCCGAACAGCGACACGCTCTTTCTCTTCCCTCGGAGCAAGGTTAGCACCTGCGACAATTGCACAAAAAATAAGAGGCAAGGCCAGCAGGCTCATTCGAAGAACTGAGCTGCAGCTCGAAACAAAGAACAACTTACATTGAAGCTGCTCAGACAGCCGAAGCAGTTCCGCCATCAAGTACTCCTCTCTGGCTGCACCACGATCCGCCTTGGACTTCCAAACATCGGTGTGACCTCGCAACCCAAGCAACTCCCTCTCAAGACTACGAACACGATCCCAAAGAAAAGCGAGTTGCGAGGAGTCATCCAAAGATGGATGTAGATACAAGAAGTAGGTGTCAACGGTCAAGACCAAGGAACCTAGCACAGTAAAAAGAAAGGAAATAAACATTGACAGAGAAGAGCACAACTCAGAAGAGTTCATTTAAGATATAAGGTTACCACGCGGGCACAATGATTTCTATTCCCCAAAATAATTACAAGCAAAAGAAGACTACAAACTATCCTACAGCTACAACACCTAGCACGCGGCACCCTGAGTGGCCTCGGAGCCGGACTGCCTCGCCTTGGCCTCCCCCTGCTGCCGCAGTGCATACTCGGACAGAAGATCAATGAGCTTCGGCCCATATCGCTTGCAGCGAGAAGAATAGGCAGCAAAGGCTACCTCAGATCCGTCCGCAGTCGTCGACATCCGGGAGGTGATCTTGGGAAGATCCAGCTCAGCCCCAGCCGCCAAGGCCATCGCCAGACCGACAGACGCGCCGATGCCCTTCTGTTTGCGCTTGTACGCCGTAGGCGCTTCGGCCGACAAAGCCTCCGCCAGGCCGTCAACATCATCCAGGGCCGCGCCCTTGGGGACAAGCTCTCTGTAGAAGCGGCCAAGGACCTCCTTCGCCTTAGCAAGAGAGTTGACGACGGTGCTGCAGCGATCTTCGACCGCTGCAGTAGCATCATCTAGAGCACTCCCGTGCTCCAGAGCGCCGCGGTCAAACTCGATGCCTGCAGCATCTCAGACAAAAACGAGAATAAATGAAGAAAGTAACACAGAAGAAATACAAGAAAACGACAAGAACGGAGCAAAATAAGGTACTCACCCGAAACAGCCTTGGCAGCAGCCATGAGCTTGCCCGCCACCTCTTTTTCACGCGCAGTCGCAGCCATGGCAAGCTGCTCCTCGCGATCCGTAGCCTCCTGCTGCAGACGCTCCTTAGCCTTGGCTGCCTTGGCTAGGTCCAGCTCAAGGCGCTCTTTCGCACCAGCGGCGTCCGCATCCTTCTTCTCCACTTGACCAAGGCTCTTTTTGAGAGCATCAATCTCACGGAGGGAAGTGTTATGCTCCTCTGCACTCAAAACATACAAACATCAGACAGCAAGACAACAATGCAAAAAGAAAGAGGTACTAAGGCGTACAGGTACCTTGAAGCTGTTGGAGGTTGGCCTCCAGCACCAGGTGCTCCTGCACCAGTCGCTTGGCATCCTGCACAAAGGGCTGCAGGAAGAAGAACTACCAGTAAGGACAAGGACTCGGGGGCTACGCCCACCACGAAGGAACAAAAAGCAAAATTTGCACACACAAACGCCCGACGACGACCCCGAAGACTCGAAGAAAGAATAAGACAGCAAAATATTTTTCAGACGCTCGGGGGCTCCCCCCGTAGCAGGAAACAGAATGCTTACATGCTCCGACGACGACCCCGAAGGCCCGCTGGCAGCCTTCTGAGGCGCAACCACCTGATCACCCTGCGGAGAAGGGACCGGCGCAGCACCCTCAGAAGTGACCACCATCTGAGGAGGAGGAGACGCAACCTTCGACTCTCCCATCATCTCCCGAGCACCATCGCTGGAGGAGTCATGGGAGGAGTGCCTGCACACGAAATATTTAGCACAAGCACAAAAGTCAACAGGAAAAGGACAGCAGTATAAAAGAAAAACTTACGAGTCCAGCGAGCTCAGGTCGAAGACAGGAGGAGTCCTTCGGGCTCTCTTCTCCACCTTCTTCTCTTCCTTCTTTTCTTCCTTCTTCCGCTTCGCTGGCGGGTGCGGCGCTACAGCCCGCACAGGAATGGCAGAGGAAGAGCATCCATGCCCGTCACTATGACGCTCAAGGCACAGAGGGTTTCTGGGAGTCGGAGGAGTCGAGGCATCCGAAGACTCGCTGGAGCTCCGTGATCGTTTGCGCGTATGGTCCTTGCTCGACTCGTCAGCATCTTCCGCCGGAGACCGCGCCGACGACAGCTCGGACACGGAATCCACCACGTCATTATCCGGGGCATTCGGATATTTTTCAGGCAATGGCGGTACCATGCCCGGCACCTTGAAGCTCTGCAAAACCAGAAGGAACTTTGTTAGCAAACAAAGGAAAATAAATACGTAGTCGACAAAAAGCGCTACGCGCACAAATCTACACCTGTGGAACATCCAACGCCGAATAAAACGGCGGAGTTAGCGACTTCCCCGGGATTTCCTCTCCGGCCTTAAACTTCAGCAGCGAGCGAAGGGTCCTGTCAAGATCCCCCTCGGAGATTTTCTCAGCCGAAACCCTCGTCGGATCACAGCGCCCAGAATAAAGAAACATCGGGTGCGCCCTCGCTTGGAGAGGCTGCACCCGACGCTCGAGAAACGTGCGGATGATGTCCACGCCATTCGCTTCCTTCTCCGGAATCAGCTAGAGATCCTCCACCCGACGGTAAAGGGCCTCTATCTCCGCCACCTCGCCATCCAAGATGTTGTTCTTCCAAGACCTCTTCGGCTCAATCTTTTGGGAGGGGTCAAAAGGAACAAGACCAAAATCTTGCCCAGGCACTACGGAGTCGCGGATATAAAACCATCGCCTCCAAGATCGGACAGATTCGGACATGGAAAAAGAAAAGAAAAGCAGATTGGGATTGAGGGAGATGATGCAACCCCCAATGGGATAAACACCATCCGAACCAGATTGCCTCTTCACGGAATAAAGTTTCCGGAAGAGGCCAAAGTGCGGCTCAATGCCGAGCCAGCACTCGCAGAAAGTGATGAAGCAAGCAATGTGAAGAAGAGAATTGGGCGACAGATGATGAAGCTGGATGCCATAGAGAAAGAGCAATTCACGGAGGAAGTTGTGGACTGGGAAGGAAAACCCACGCATAACGAAGGCGAGAAACATAACCAGATACCCAGCTGGGGGACGGGGGATTACCTCGTTGTCGGGGAGTCTGACGGCCTCCCTATCTTGCGGGATCAAACCCCACTCGCGAAGCTTGCGGAGATCACTCTCTCGCGTCTCTGATCGCCGCCAACCACCGTCGGTGACACGGGTAGCGGTGGCGCCTTTCTTTCCTCCGGCGGCGCTGCTACCAACTGCAGATGATGATTTCTTCAGTTTCCCTATCGTGCTACGGCAGCGCCGGCAGTGAAAGCGCAGAAGGGAAGATGGAAATGTGGAAGGAAATCCCAGCGCGCAGCAAGAATCGCTAGAGCACAAGGAGGCAGTGAAAACAAGAACTGATGCGGTGAAAAAAAATTGCAGCTTTCCCCAATGATTATAACGACAAAGACGACGCACGGCAGCCGTCCATCCAGAAGACCTAACGCCAACAGCAGATCTGACCATACACGTGTCAGCATCACAACGAACCATCGTTACCACGCCGTCCACTACGCGCGGAAATCGAGGCGACGCCGTAATTATCTCCACACCGCGCGTGACCGGTCAGTTCAAGGTCAGCAAGTGGGACCCACGTTCGTCCAGTCAAGTCACCTCTGGCATAGCAGACGCTTGAGGTCATCGATCGTCAGCACTGATGTCATCAAAAGCTATACTAGCAACAACTACAATTTCTTCGGCTTCAAAGCTAAGGAGTACTCACTCGAATCTATGATTCGATCAAATACTCAGGGGCTACTCCTATTAGGAGTGCTGGTCGCGCACCCGAAAGATGAATAAAACAAACTAGTTTCTTCGAGTCCTACGTCGAGTCTACGACTCCACTACGGACTCGGGGGCTACTCCCATAGGGAGGATGGATTTAAGCATCCGGAATTTTTTGTGTCCTACGGACTTAACAACTGAACAATGTTCGAAGTAAAGTCTCCGTTCGAGTCTACGACTCGAACAGACACTCGGGGGCTACTCCCATAGGGAGCGCTGGTCGCGCACCCTATGATTTCTTCGACTGCGATCTTTCGGATCAGAATGCGAAAACTTTTCGGCAGCTCTGCCCTAATAAAAAGCTAAGTGATAAACGTTCACCTTGGCCACCCGAAACACCTCCGCAGTGATAAACATTCGGATGTTGTGTCCACGACACAAAGATAAGACCTACAGATATCGTCTGATGGCCTGGCAACGCACATGACTGCGCTCTGTTAGTATAAAACCCGTGCCGACAGGCGCGATGAAAAATCCCGACGGACGCGTTGGGTATATCAATTAAATTCACTGGAATTCAACTCCTGTAAGTCCTCCGCGGCCTGAGTCGAATTGCGCCAGCATATGTTCCAGTTTCGAGTTGAGGGACTCGAACCAGAGGAAGATCGTGTCGTTTCGTCCTAAGACAGTTAACTGACCCTGATCCGTCGGGTGAGTCAGGCACACGCATCAACAATCCCTACACATGAACTATTGAAATACATAGTTGCACCCGAAAGATTGAAGAGTCCTCAGCCGAATCTACGATTCGACTGATCACCCGGGGGCTACTAACATGGTTATACCCCGCGGGTGCATGACCTCAGCATACCTAGTCCATCCCAAGGAAGGCCCACGGCAAAAGTATGTTGGCCCATGAAGACTTTCGGGTGGCCCAGGCCCATGGTGCCTTCGGATCCTTGGAGAGCAAGACTATAGTAGATAGGAAATTCAAAGGGGTAAAACCCTAGAACCTGTAACCGACTAGGACTATGCCCGGGACCTGCCTCAGTCTATATAAATGCCAGGAGGGCACGACCTAGATCTCTCGACTCATACTCTCGCATACACACCTCCACGCCAGATTGCATCTGCGCACCCTTGTAACCTTCGGTTCCGCCGTAATCAAGAGCAGACATGCAGGAGTAGGGTTTTCCCTCCGGGGGCCTGAACCTGGGTAAACCTTGTGT
The DNA here is from genome assembly GCA_023614405.1 of Avena insularis. Lineage (NCBI taxonomy): Eukaryota > Viridiplantae > Streptophyta > Magnoliopsida > Poales > Poaceae > Avena > Avena insularis. Next base: position 362,629,845 of record CM042697.1, read on the forward strand.
CCTCGTGTTGCTTGTTTGCTAACCGTTCCACGATCTCCAGCATCCCCATATTCTCCAAAACCCAAGTCCATAACAATGGGCATTGATGAGATCAAACCTCGTCAATGGTGCTAACAGGGAAAGTCATGGAGACCGATATCTGAGGACAGACAATGGTGGTTCGAGTCTGGATGGTGATGAGGAATTGGCTAGGTGACTTATGAATTGGAGCAGTGGCATGCAAGTGGGGGCAACTACACATGAGAGGTTCATGGTCCTACCTCTCAGGGTGAAAACCCAGGGTCCGGCCTTAATTGGTTGTGCCTGGCAATTGTCTTGTTGAAGGTATTGTTTTGAGAGCGCGGACTTTCTTCAGGGTGAAAACCTAGATCTTTGATCGCGCGATGACGGTGTTTGTGCACTATTTTCTTCTTGGAGGCGTCGTTTTTGGAGAAGCTGGACTTCTGGTGCTGTTTTGGTGGTGGTAGTACTGTTGTTTCAATGAATGAGTCACTGTAGCGGGACTTTTCTTTTTTATAATTCTTCTTTCTTTCTTTTTTGCTGTGTGCATCTGTGTGACCGCTAGGCAATGAGTTGTTGCAAAGGCTGGGTGTAATTGGTATCATTTGATATTGATATATGCTCCTTTCCAAAAAAAAATGTGTTTTATGTGTCATGAGTTTAGCTTCTAGAAATATATGGCAGCAAGTTATTTCCATTTACTTGCCAAGAAATTCAGTTTCCTTAGTTTTAAAAGCATAGAGAAAATGATTTTATACAAAAATATAGCCTTGAGCTTTATATTGCTAGGAAAATCAATGGATAGTGGTTTTATTTGTTTCTCTATCCTATGTAAGAAAATAATTAATGAGGGTATTTTATAATTACCATTGGAAATATATTGAGCAGAACTATGAAGTATAACAGGTTTTTGTTTGTTGCTCTTAGCAGGGTGATGCCCACATTTATTTGGAGGAAATAGTGAGCTAAGTTTCATGATGTCTCGGTGCTAATCGTGACTAATGGATGATATGGTATTTTTTATTTATCATAGATGTGCATATTTGAATCCTTGAGCCCTTCATGTGGACCTATACAAGATTGCAAGAGAGATCTGTTGTTTTTCTGATATGCCAGAACTTGCATTATTCGGCTTGATATTATAATATTATTATCACAAATGTTTTCAACATGTTTGAATGAGATCGTATACTTTTTTATTTGACTTCATTTTTTTGAATCTTTCTTTTATTTGAGACGTGCACATGTGCCTGATTTTCTATGGTCATCGTTACTTATGAGCACTCAGTGTTACGTGATTCAGGAAATGAAGGGTTATTTTGTTTGAGAAAAATGGGCATCTTTAACAGGCCCAAGTTTAGCAATTTGATTTAAAAGTAATACAGACATGAACAAAAACTACACAAAACACAACTCATAGTAGAATTCAGAAAAAAATTGTGCTGTATTGTGAAGACGTGCAATGTTGCACGTGCACACTAACTAGTTTAGAAAAGTTCCTCCTAAAATTCCACCCGGCTCCTATATTTACTCGCCCGCAATAGCGAGCACTAAAAATCGCCCACCAACACCGCACTGCTCAGCTTCCACCGTCGTGCCACTCAGCTTCCACCGATGCACCGCTCCTTCCACCACCGCATCAGAGATGGCTGGATCGTCCCATTGCCGTTCCCCTCAATCTAGGGCGCGTGGAGGCAGAGGTGTAGAAGTACGCCGCTTGCCGCACGGCCTCGTCTTTGTCCGCCCCAGGCCGTCTGTAGCATCGAATTGTCTAACAATTGCTATGCTACTTGTCAATTCTATATTGCTACTTCCTATATATTATAATTGCATCATCATTATATCATGCTCATGTCACAATGCCATCTTGCATTTGAGCATTATATAAAATTCTTTTCCATTTGGTTCTTATCCCCTATGCATTTATATTGTATTACTTGTATTTGCCTCTTGATATATTGTAGTTGGCTCTTGATATTTTGTTTGATGCCCAATTTGAGTTGGGGGCATTACCTTCATAATCCCATCTAATTTCATTTGGATCTTAAATCACCTTCACCTTCCTTTTCTAACCTAGATTTTCCCTCATGTTGAAATCATGTCCAAGTCATCATCAACCTTCTTTCCCTCTTGATCTTGATGCTATGATGATCTCATGTTAAACCTCTCTAAACTCCTCTCCCTTTTATTATAGCCTAAAAACCCCTTTCCCTTCTTGCACCATGCCATGTGTGCATCTCTCTTGGGATCACACCTCCAAAACCCTAGCCACATAAACATTCTCTACCTACATATTTGTTTTCCTCCTCCTCAAGTGCATCACCCTCTCTTTTAATCTCTTGTAATCCCTAGACAAAATAAATAAACAACAAGTGTTGAGTTGGGTTTTATTGGAGTTGATATAACAAACAGAAAATAAAAAATTCAATCAGCAGCTTCCTGGGCTCTCCCTGCCGTGGCCATCTCCTCTCCCCGAGGCAGCAGCAGAAACGACCTACCGAAGCCCACCCGAGGCTAGTTCCTTCTCCCCTTCCTTGTTTCCACAGGGCCGGCCCATCCCTCCTAGACAGCAGGCGTTGTCGAACGGCCCAGGCCACCCACCCGCTCCTCTCATTGTCGTCTTCTTCTTCTTCAGCACGAGCGCCATGTGATCACACAAGCCTCGCGCGCCCCACCCTCCCTGCATCGCTCCTTTACACCGACCTGAGCCAGCTACCGCAACCACCCCCACTCCTCCTTATCCTCTTGAGCCCCACTCGAGAATCCTAGTTCGATTCCCCCTGTCCCCCTCCTATCTACTCCTTCCCTGCTTCGTCCCCTTCACAAAGAAGCCAGAGGCAGCCAGGCCTCCGCCAGCCATGGATGCCTTGTCATTTTTTTCGATAACCCGCAACAGATGTGTGCGTCTTTGTATTAAGTTGACAAGGGAATGCCATAGAATGGCTACAACAACACACTCGCCTTTCGGCACACCACACTCTCTTACAACAACTACGACAAGTGCGCTAAGCCCAACCTCAAGCCAAGAATGGTGAGAAGGCGGGGCAAAGAACCTCTAGGCCGCATCACAACCAACATCACACATTACCGCAGCACGACCGACACTCCGAGGTTGTCCAGACCAATGTACCACTACTCAAACGCCTAGAAGAGTCGGCGAAAAGCGAGCGAGTGGCAAGGTCTGGCCAAACAAAGAGATGAGTCGACTTAAGAGCGTTGATGATGATGGCGTACATTCCGCCCCAGAGCCTCACACCTTGAGCAGCAGCCAACAAAAGCCTCATAGGTCAGAACGACGAGATCCTCATCTCCAAAAACCACCAGCCCTCGCAGCCTAGGCAAAGCGCCATCAAGAAGGGCACGACGCCGGAGCGCCACCGATGTCCGGTCTGGCAAAACCAGACCAAGGTTTCCCCTGGCATCGAGGGGAGTGATGACCCACAAGTATAGGGGGTGTATCGTAGTACTTTTGATAAATAGGAGTATCGATCCCAACGAGGAGCAGAAGGTGTTGAACAGTGGTACGGAGCAGGAAATCCCTGTGAATACTTAGCAAATGGATTTTTAGTGGGTTTCTGATAAGGCAACAAAACAAATAGCAAGTAATAAAGACAATGAACAAACGGAGCAAGTGGCCCAATCCTTTCTTAGCAAAGGACAAGCCGGTGGAAATACTTATAAGAACCAAACGTTCTCGAGGACACATGGAAATTCTGTCAAGTTCTTTCGCTTCAAATAGCTGAGTACTCTTCTCTGGTGCTGTAAGTGTTGTGTGGGTGAACCTGTGCTAACATACCGACCTTACTTGGACTAATACATACTTGTGATTAAACCCCTTGCAAACGTCCGTAACTACAGGAAAGTAATTAAGATATAAATCTAACCACAACCTTAAACTCTGAGATCCTACGCTCCCTTGTGCAAAGGTGTCCTAACGGGGGTTTAGGTTTCTATCACTCCGGCAACCCCACAATTAGTAGCCAGATACACAATGCATTACCCTAGGCCCATAAATGGTGAAGTATCATGTAGTCGACGTTCACATGACACCACTATAAGAATAGCACCACAACTTAAATACTAAACCATTGAATAATAACTCAACACAAATGCACTAATAACAACATGAATTCTCCCATGTCCTCAAGAACTAAACAAACTACTCACGAGACATCATATGGATCAAGATCAAAGATGATATGGTAATGGATAACAATCTGAACATAAACAATAATCCAATGGTTCCACTCACAAGCATCAACTACAATAGTAATCAACACCGGGAAAGTTTCCCCTAAGAACTAAAGCAATATCCAACACAATTGTTACAGCGGGACAGAGTAATGATGATGGTGCTGGTGGAGATGATGGTGTGGATGATGATGATGATCCCGATGAAGCCTAGATTGATGATGGTGTTGATGGCGACGGTCTCCCCTCTCCGGGAAGGAATTTCCCTGGCAGAAATCTGTCTGCCGGAGAGATCTTTCTCTCTTGGTGTTTTCTGTCCCGCAGAGGCGGAGGAAATCTATCTGTGGTCGCTCCCCTGGTATTAGGGTTCCGTAGGGAAGATATAGGCGAAAGGGCGGAGTCGGGAGCCGGGTAGGTGGGCCACACCTGCCCTAGGCACGGCCAAGGGGGACCCGCGCCTAGGGGGTGTGGCCCTCCTGTGGCCCTTCTTCGGCCCTCCTTCTGGCTTCCTCTGTCTTCTGGGAAAATATTATTTTCCATATTTTTTGGTATTTTTCTTATCTTCGCGAAATTGCATCCAAACGCCTTCTTTTTTGTCAGAATCCAGACTCTGGCAGTTCATCCTCCAAGAATCATCCAATATGCATAAACAGATGAAAAGACGTAAGTAATACCCCATAATAAGACATATATCAATGAATAGAAGTAAATTATGATATAGAATGGTGATGCAAATTGGGCGTATCAACTCCCCCAAGCTTAGACATTCGCTTGTCCCCAAGCGAAAACTGAGCTCAGTAAAGAAGTCCACAGGTTTATGGAGTGAAGTGTCGATAAAAGAATACGAATAAGAAGAATCACACTTACCAATGCACAACTCATAGAAGAAAGCAACTCACCATTATATAACTTAGCTTGCAACAAGTACAGGAGTCACAATAGAGATGCATAAAGATAAATCATAATTAGAATTGGCAAAGTTTGTTCATGGTCAGAGAACACCTGGCAAACAGTTTCACAAAAAGCTTTTTGTAGAAGTTTTCAAACAGGAGCACTCTTTGCTCAAAAAAGTTTTTTCAATGAAGGCTTTCAAAGTAATACTCAATAGATAAGAGTTTTGTACAAACAAGGAAGATAAAGAACATAATTGTATAAATCACCATATGAATGCTTGAAACACAACAACTCAAATGCTTGCTGGAGATAGAGAGGAAGTAGGTTTACTGACTCAACTTGGAAGTAGGAGAAAGGTCCCTTTATAGAGGGTAGTAGGGATTACAAGTCATAAAGAGCTTCCAAAAGATTATGGTACTTACTAGCTTTGAGCCCTCATTGCCCCTATCATAGGCATCTTGAGATGATTAAGTTTAAAGTGCACAAAGATGGAGTATATGCTTGACGAAATATATGTTGGCAATCTCATGTCCCTTGAATATGAGGGCCACTCCTCATGCTACTCAACTTCAGGTACCGGTAAGTTCTTGTCATTGTAAGTACATGCGTATCATAGAGAACTGCCAATGGGGTACCCCTTGCACATGGTACATGAGCTATCCCATAACCAAAATGACAAGGCAAGCAGACAATGAGCATCTCAACGATCTTCTTATTTACTATGTGCATAGATTTTTATTGACGATGCTTCATAGATAGCTCACTATGGTGATGCTGCAAGTTTCCACCATGATAAGGCATGGCTTAGGCTAGCGGACCAGGCGTTTCTCTAACACAAAATACAGACTCCATGGAATTACAAGTTCCCTCTTTATTTCACACCAGTGACATCCATAGACAAAAGAGCACGATATCAACTGTGTATAGAGTACAAGTGCAATGCTGAAAACGTTCCTCATGACAACACAGTTCTGCTAATTCCAACTATAGGTGCAAGCATATACAACTTCGATGGAACAATGGTTCAAGTCTATTAGGAGCAAGGAAATAAGGTGCGCCATCAAGTTCGTGAGAGCTTTACTAACTAGTTTTCACATAAAAATACTTTTTAATTTGAAAGATAGATGAAGCTTGAGAATTTGCTTGGAATAGCAAATGCTAATAGGTAGATATGGTGGACACAAATGGCGTAGGTTTTGGTTCAAAGGGATTGGAAACATGAGAAGTATGCCTTCTCAAAACAGGTTTTTGGCTAGCAAGGCTGGGTAGCAAGCAAGAGAGTTGAAAGAAACAAGCAAACATACAAGTAATAAAGCCAAACATGCAATCTTCCTTGAAGGCACAAAAAGATCTTAAATAAGGAATACTAAGCTTATGAGCCAACAAGAAGGAAAATAGATGATACAAAATACCTGTAAGCTTTTTTATCTTTTTCTTTCAAACCTCAAAAATTGTTGCTACTGACCAGAACTCGGTTTTCCAAAACCAATTTAGAGTTACTTGATGCTCCCAAAGTGATGCCAAATACTGATCAACAAGATTGATCATATAATAGAGATTACAAACTAAAATAAGAAGTGCAAAAAGTAAAAGATGAGACTTCTCATTAATATTCAATAAAGGCACTCACACCAAGGGATACATAGATAATCAACTAAAGGAGAGATACTTCCACATGCAACCCAAACTATAAGATAACCTCTCTACCAAAGATACGAATCCACTAAAAGGTAAAAGATAAAAGATAATGGTGGTGATACGGCGGCACTCCCCCAAGCTTGGAACAAGCCAAGGGCTGCCAAACCTGATGACGAATTACTCCTTCGGTGGTGGTGGTGTTCTCTTGATAAGATCTTCAATAAGTTTCTTCAAATCCTCCATATCGAAGGTCAGAGAACGAATAAACTCCGAATCATGCTCAATGCAGCTCAAGATCAATTCGAACCGAGGATCCTAGTCCTTGTTATTCTTTCTCCACTCTTCCTTCTTAGAGTGTTCCTTCCCTTCATGGTTAGGACAAGTAGTACGAGGAGGTGATGACCGTGGAGCGAGGGCATGATGTGGAGGTTTCCCTCCTGTAGACATCTGTGTTGTCCTCCTAAGCTTGATAGGGTTCGCCACCACTTCAATGCTTGCGACGGTAGCGCGTGTGTCCGGATGCTTGTCCTCCTCCATGTCTTCTTCATCACCTACAAAAATCTCCTCCTCCTTGGGGTTTTGAGGATCTTCTTCCTCGGGCTTCTTGCCTTTGTCGTTGGCGGAGACCATGGTGCTCTAAACTTGAGAAGATTTCCTGACAGAAACAGATCAAAACAAAAACACGATGAGAACACGATGCACGAACCTCAGGGGATCCGGGGGGGGGGGGTTATATATTACGAAGTTTCAAAGCATAAGGAAGGTTTTGATATGAAAACAAGGCGGAGTCGGAGCTCAGGGGTGGCACACCCCCTCCAGGCGCGGCCAGCTGGAGCCCGCGCCTGGGCTGGGTTTGGCCACCCTAGCCTCCGGTTCGTCCTCTGTTCCATCTCTTAACTTCCCTTATGTATTAAAAACATCAAAAATATAAAAATATTGGGGTTTCACGAACCTTCTGTTTTCACCACTTTTACCTATTCAAAGACGAACTCTGCAGATTTCTTTTCTCCTTCTCCTGGAAATTCCTCTCTTCACAAGGCAATACACGAACCTTAATGACAACATTGGTGTAAGAAAAAACAATAAATGTTTGGGTACACACTTCAACTGAAACCCATCAAAACAAAAGCTCTGTAAGAGGCAAATGCAAATGACGGCAGAAATCTGTCAAAATAGACCGACAGGTAAAGATTGAGTTTTTTGAAAACCTTCTGTTGCTCAAATCAAAAAGTGCATAACTAATGAAAGTTGGGTAACAACTTGGAGAACAAGCACAGAAAAATGCAGCTCCATCCAAAGTACTGAGATCCCTCACGAATTTTTACAATTTAGCACAAAAATTTGTCCCAGGACAGCCACTTTTCACAACTCCTCTACTTCACAAAAGTAGTTGAACTTGACATAAAAACCAAAACAAAAAGGATAATGAGCGGTTATTACTGAAGTAGTAACTTCCAAGACTCAATCAAACTCTTGGGTTATCTCCCAACAAGTACTTTTCTTTAATGACTTTAAGTTAGGCTTGAAACTTCCAAAGATGCTCACATAGGAGATAAATATTTGAAGTGAAAGAGAGCATCAAGAAGCAAATAACCAACACATTTGAGTCTAACCCACTTCCTATGCATGGGAGTATCATGAGAAAACAAATTGTTTAAACAAAAATCCACTAGCATAGGAAGACAAAACAGATGCAGCTTCAAAGCTTTCAACATAAAACGGGGAAACTTAACATTATTGAGATGCATAGAACAATGTTTCCCTCTCTCATAATAACTTTCAGTAGCACTTTGAATAAAGTTGTCAATATAATTGTCACTGGCAACAGCTTTATCATCAGAATAAGCATACTTACATTCATCAAAAAGTGGTCCAAGGTCATAGACTGGATCAATATAAGCAAGTTGTTCCATCCTGAAATCTTCATTAGGCAAACTATTTTCATAAGGAGCTTTAGAAAATTTGGAAAATTTAAACTCATAAGAATCTCCATCAAACTTAGTTAAAACTTTCTCCTTCTTACAATCTATAATAGCTCCACAAGTGTTTAAGAAAGGTCTACCAAAAATGATAGGACAAGTTTTACTAGTTGCTGAGTTAAGCACTAGAAAATTAGCAGGATATTTAATCTTACCACAAAGAACTTCCACGTATCTTACAATGCCAATGGGGCAAATGGTCTCCATATTAGCAAGGTGAATAACCACATAAATGTCCTCAAGCTCACAAGGACCAATCTCATGCATAATTTCCTTGTAAAGCTCATAAGGAATAGCACTAGAACTAGCACCAATATCACATAAACCATAATAGCAATGATCACCAATTTTAACAGAAAGCACATGAACACTAGCTTTTCTAGCTTTACTAGGATGAGAGATAATATTAGAAGCGTCTTCACAGAAGATAATGTGCTCATCCTCTATATTTCTAGTGACAAGGTCTTTCACAATAGCTACCACAGGTTCAACATTCAATTTCTCATCAGGTTTCATAGTTTTCTTAGTACCTTTGTTATTTGCACTATAATCATAGAATACTCCTTTAGCTTAGCTGGGAAAGGAACTTTCTCAACATGAGGTTCAGGCACAATACGATTAGTAGTACAAACTTGAGTACTTCCAACTGGAACATGACTAACAACATCTTTATAAGGAGCATGGTACTTATTCCACTTTTTCTTGAGAATTTCTATGTAAGAGGCAAAGGCCTTAAAACAATTGACAATACTTTGGGAATCAAGACCAAACTCATTGCTAATATCACGGAAGTCATCAGTTCCCATAAAAGATTTAATGCATTCATAATCATAGTTTATACCTGACTTTCTTCCTTTGTCATTCTCCCAAGCTTCAGTGTTATCTTGAATACGGTCTAGGAGATCCCATTTAGCTTCTTCCTTCATACGTGTGAATGATCCAGTACAAGAAGCATCTAGTAAATCTTTATCATGAAGAGGAATCCTAGCATAAAAGTTATTGATAATAATATTGTTAGGGAGTTCATGAATAGGACATTTAAGCATTATTAACTTCAGTCTCCCCCAAGCTTGAGCTGTACTCTCTCCATCACGAGGCCAAAAGTTATATATAAGATTTCTATCCTTATAAATATCACTGGGAGGATAAAATTTAGAGTAAAAGAGAGATGTCATCTCCTCTCATTCCATGGATTGTCCATTCTTCAGCAGCTTATACCATTCTTTAGCTCTCCCTTTCAAGGATATGGAGAGTAACTTCTTCTTCACCTGTTCAGTTGTGATACCTGCACACTTAAACAACCCGCATAGTTCATGGATAAAAAGCAAATGATCACCAGGATGGACTATTCCATCCCCTAAATAATAATTATCTATAACACGATCAACAATACTTGTAGGTATCTTAAAAGGATCTATCTCAACAGGTGGTGGTTCATCTACTACCCTAGCAGTGGTAGTGGTTTTCCCAAATAGAAAACCAAGTGGGTTATCCATATTGGAAACAAAGTAACAAGTAGTAACAAAAAGCAATACTCACAGTAAAAATTTCCCTTGCCAATTCCACTCTTCCATAGCGCTTCACTCCTCGGCAACGGCGCCAGAAAATAGTCTTGATGACCCACAAGTATAGGGGTGTATCGTAGTACTTTTCATAAATAGGAGTGTCGATCCCAACAAGGAGAAGAAGGTGCTGAACAGTGGTATGGAGCAGGAAATCCCTATGAATACTTAGCAAACGGATTTTAGTGGTTTTCTGATAAGGCAACAAAACAAAGAGCAAGTAATAAAGACAACGAACAAACGAAGCAAGTGGCCCAATCCTTTCTTAGCAAAGGACAAGCTGGTAGAAATACTTATAAGGACCAAACATTCTCGAGGACACATGGGAATTCTGTCAAGTGCTTTCGCTTCAAATAGCTGAGTACTCTTCTCTAGTGTTGTAAGTGTTGTGTGGGTGAACCTGTGCTAACATACCGACCTTACTTGGACTAATACATACTTGTGATTAAACCCCCTGCAAACATTTGTAACTACAGGAAAGTAATTCAGATATAAATCAAACCACCGCCTTAAACTCTAAGATCCTACGCTCCCTTGTGCAAAGATGTCCTAACGGGGGTTCAGGTTTCTGTCACTCCGGCAACCCCACATTTAGTAGCCAAATACACATTGCATTCCTCTAGGCCCATAAATGGTGAAGTATCATGTAGTCGACGTTCACATGACACCACTATAAGAATAGCACCACAACTTAAATACTAAACCATTGAATAATAACTCAACACAAATGCACTAATAACAACATGACTTCTCCCATGTCCTCAAGAACTAAACGAACTACTCACGAGACATCATATGGATCAAGATCAAAGATGATATGGTAATGGATAATAATCTGAACATAAACAATAATCCAATGGTTCCACTCACAAGCATAAACTACAATAGTAATCAACACCGGGAAAGTTCCCCTAAGAACTAAAGCAATATCCAACACAATTGTTTCAGCGGGATGGAGTAATGATGATGGTGCTGGTGGAGATGATGGTGTGGATGATGATGATGATGATCCCGATGAAGCCTAGCTTGATGATGGTGTTGATGGCGATGGTCTCCCCTCTCCGAGATGGAATTTTCCCGGCAGAAATCTATCTGTTGGAGAGATCTTTCTCTTTTGGTGTTTTCCGCCCCGCAGAGGCGGCGAAAATCTATCTATGGTCGCTCCCCTGGTGTTAGGGTTTCGTAGGGAAGATATAGGCGAAAGGGCGAAGTCGGGAGCCGGCCAGGTGGGCCACACCTGCCCTAGGCGCGGCCCAGGGGGACCCGTGCCTAGGGGGGTGTGGGCCCCCTGCGGCCCTTCTTCGCCCCTCCTTCTGGCTTCCTCTGTCTTCTGGGAAAATATTATTTTCCATATTTTTTTGGTATTTTTCTGATCTTCGCGAAATTGCATTCAAACGACTTCTTTTCCATCAGAATCCAGACTCTGGCAGTTCATCCTCCAAGAATCATCCAACTTGCATAAACAGATAAAATACATAAGTAATACCAAATAATAAGATATATATATCAACGAATAGAGGTAAATTATGATACAGAATGATGATGCAAATTGGGCGTATCAGGGAGGAACGGTCAGGCCAAAAACCACGCCTCCAAGAAGGAAGGGGCACCCGCAGGCGTCGTCGTGGTTGGCATCGGATGCCTGGTCCGAGCAGGGTTTTCGCTTTGGCAATGACCGTTCCCCTATCAAGAGAGACGATCAGGTGCAGGAACCGCCACGGGAGGCGCACTGGTCTCTGACGGAGGAGAGCAAGGTCAACACCACTGCACTGCAGCAGCCACCCAAAATACTCTAGGAATAAGACCGAGATGGTTTGAAGCGGATGACATGGGTCGCTGCCGTCGGCAACCACCACCGCCTCTGGAGGAAGGCCACCTAGGCCAGCCCTCCGCAGGGCCTAAGCTGACACCGACACGACTTGGGGATAGGGCCCGCACAAGCCCATCTGGAGGCCTGCACGGGCACATCTGAACCGCACGCCGCACGCTGCGCCGCTCCACCGTCGCCACACCTTGTCAGCCCCGCTCCGCCGCCGTGCCTCCGGTCCCCAACACGGCGGCCACCTTCCAACCCACCGCGCTAGGAGACGAGAGGACTAGGTCCCCGCCGCCCCCTTCACCGGCGTCGTAGGGCTTAGCCCGGCGGCTGCCTTGGGGGCCGACGAGGGGAGGAAGAAGGGAAGGGGGTGGCAGGGAGAAGGGGAGCTAGGGCGCGCTCCCCGATCGCCTGGAGGAGGCGACCCGAGGAGCGTGGGCACCCTCCAACCCACCGCGCTAGGAGCGAGGGGGGCCTTGTCATCATCGTCCCCTTCACCTTCCTATTCTCGCTACCAGCCCCGCCGCCGTCGCCACCGCCTATTCCCGCTAGCTCACCTCTCTCACCTGTCGTCCCCTGCTTCAACCGAGAAAGAGCCGAAGCCCGGACCCCCGGCGCATGTCGTCGCTTGCCACCGCCGTCCTCAGCCTCGTCGACGTGCCGTAGAGTTGCTCCTGAAGCCTCTGAACCGGCTCGAGTTCCTGGACCTGGAAGAGGAGCACCAGAACGCTGACGACGCCGTTTCCGCGCACCCGATGTTCCGCCGCTCGCCGTCGCCCCTGTCACACCTCCGGCCAGCAACCACCATCGCTGCCACCCGCCTCTGTGAGCTCCCACCTCCTCTCCCTGGCGTCGCCCTTCCTCTGCGTCGCCAGCGTGCGCTGCAGCCGCCGCGCACGCCGCGCGCCCAACGCGCACACCACCTGCAGCCCAGCAGACACCACGCGCACAACAACAGCCGCAGGTCCTCTTTTCTTCTGCCTTTTCTCGTTGGTCTAGAGTTCCTCGGGATAAATCTTCAACATGGAACTTGTTCCCGTAAGGTCCTTATTCACGCCGGAGAAAACCACACATCTAACGGATCCATACATCGTCTGGATTTCTCACCCGAAGTCCGCTGTTCGTCTCTGCAATTTCTGTTTTCTTCCGTCAGTCTGAAACCCAGCCTGAAACCCATCTGTTCTCGACAAGTTTCTGAGATCTACAGCCCAGATCTGGCGAAGTTCCCTTAACTAAAATTGCAGTCCTTCGTCCCCTCTATAACTTTGCTTTTTTTTCGGCTATGCCAAATTCTCTTTGGATCGCTTGCCATCGTCCTCCAAAAATCGAGGCAGCTAGCTGTTTCTGCATGGTTCATCTTCAGTTTCGTCGGAACTGTTCCCCGGCGTTTTTGCATCTTAGACCCTGGCTCCCTCTCTCCATCAACCCACGCTCCCTGCTGTCCGACGGGTCAGCCCGCGCACCGGCAGCCAATCTGCACCCACAGGGCCCACCTGTCTATGAACACGGGTAGGTTATTCCGGGTGAGAAAAGTTTCAAGAATATTTTCAAGATTAATAAAATTCCAGAAAGTAGATAAATACAAATAAATTCATATATTTTAAATTGTTTTAAATTTGCAGAAACTTGTAATATCAAATGTAAATATTTTTAAAATATGAATACATTCATGTTTTCAAATTTGAACAGAGTCAACTCTATCTAGTCAAACCTTTGATATTTGACCATATTTAAATTATTTTCATTTAATAATGTTTAAATTCATATTTTCAAACAATACATATAATAAAATGTGAGGATTTTGAATATGATATTTATAATATCATTTGGGCAATTTAAAATTTCTAAATAATTTAATTGTTAATAAATACCCTTTCTTAAATATTGCATAACTTTAAATCCGTAACTCCGAATTCGACAAATGATATGTCTAAATCGATTAGCGCGACGAACCCATTCTAACTATATATTACATGATATGAATTAAAGCATGCATAATATAAATATTGATGGTGCATCAATGTTTATGGCAAAACATGACTAAAAACTTAATAAAATGCTTTATTCTTGTATCCCACACTTCACCCATGCCATGCTATGTTATGCCATATAAATTGTGCATAATTACATTATGGCATACTTTTTGTTTGTTGCATATGATTTATATGTTTGTGCAATGTATTTATTTTGGCCTCTTGTGTGTTTGGTTTTTATCCGAATGGACGCCGAACAAGGAGAATATCAGGAGTCTTAGGAGTATTACCCGGATCCATCTTATTCTGCAACTAAGCTTCCAGGAAAACATTTACGCATGCTTGCACTACACATAACACCTATTGCATCTATCTTATTCTTGCATCATATGTCACGATCCGAATTAAATTGAATCCCAAGTATTACATAGCCTTTACTTTTAAACCCCATCAAAACTTGTTCCCTCCATCCCATGATCCCTTAATACACGAGTTGTTTAAGCCATGTGAGTCGTAGAATTACATGTGTAGGTTTTGTGAGTGTCTTTGGATAATGAGGTACCTAAACAACTAAATTGAGTAGTAATAGGATAACTAATGAAAGAGGCACCGATGGGCATTATCTGCTATTTGGTTCTTTAAGCTCACTTGTGTTTCGTAGGACCCCGAGTACTTGATTATTGTTCCTTAACTATCGCACTATCCGCATGTGGGACCATAAATACCCTTAGTCTTTGCTTGAGTCACATTTAATTTCTTGGGGGCCCAAACTAGTTTGGGCGTTATTACTATCATGTACTTATGCCATGCTACTCCTTATTTACTACTGTTGTTCGAGGAGCGTTTACTACTATACTGTTTAGGAACCCCGTGCCATGTATTCACTATATCGACAAGTCCAGTCACACTTTCACGTTCCCAATCGTTTATAGCCATCACCACACACCCTAGATCCGTCGCGGAGCTGGCCGACTTCATAATGGGTAGCTTAGCGGGGTGCCCCCCTAAATCATCTATGAATCTTGCGAATGCTTCGTTGTGATGCCTCGTTAGGTTTTTATTTGGTTTTTCCGAGGTTGATCATGTGTGTGTTGCTATTTGTGCACACCTGCATGTAAATCTTTCTAAAAGTCGTGTCCGTGGTTATGGATGACTTGGAGTACAGTTTTTCGATCATAGACAAGCATAACTAAAGTACCGCTTCTAAAATTGACTAAAACTTGACTAGTAATAGTGCAATGTTTATGAAATGACTAATAAAACTGCCAATGGATGTGATGTTCTTCCGCCTTCTTGTTCAGGGATAGGGGTGGGTAAGCGATGTTTACTTATGTTAATATATATCTGTTGGGTAATTAACTGTTGTTCAATTAATGAGCATTCGTCTATCATTGGTTAAGTGGATATTGTAGCGTGTTTCTATATAACTGCTAGGCTTTATTTCGCTGCAATTATTTCACTCTCAGGTTGTTCCTTTTAGATGCATAAAGACTTGCTGAGTCCCTTAGGGTATCACATGATAAAATATTGGTTTAGATGGACAAGTATATCCACAAGAATGTTACTATGTCGAGGAGACTGACGATGGTGACAACGACCATCTGGTGTAGAGATTCCGGGAATGGAGATCCATGTGAGATCTGTGGGAAGGATGTGCTTATTTTCAGGGCATCTTATACCAATTTGCCTCTTATCCATACCCGTATCTTGTTTTCTGCTTCTGCTTGATACTCTGATGTGTGATGTATGAGGAGATATACTAAACTATTACCTATCTAGTATTTTGAATCTTGCCGTTTGGCGTTAAATATTTCTAGTTCTTTTAGATGGTCTCTCTCTGATGTACTTTTGTATGTCGTGGACATACGCACTTGAGTATGTATGTTCATATGCTTGTCACCTATGCCGCTTGTACTTGTCCCGATGTTCTTGCAAAGTGGATAGGGTGGTTGGTACCCGCCCTATTTCGCTCAGACGGGACCTACATGTGGGTGGTCCCTGGGACTCCTCGTAGGATACCTTATGCACTGTGGGTTCATTCCAGGCTTGTTACTTAGAGCGTAGTGTCCGAGGTATTACACCGTCCTCACTGTTCACTCTGAGGTCGTCCTCGTCGTCTCCGGCTCTGCTCATCGACCTCTGTGACGAGAGCGACTCTTCCAACTCCTCCTTCGAGAGGTGGTTAGACAGCCTCGATGACTAGGTGGCGGTGATGGAGGCGAAGGCGACCTCGACCTCGACGGCGACGGCGATGGAGACGCCAACCATGACCCACGCCGCCAATGGCGGCTGTTTAGTTTATATCTAATCTATGTTTTAGATTTTAGTAATGGTTTTAGGTATATTTTAGTAATATGTTTCAAACCTATGTATAAACTATGCTAAATATTATAAATATTGTCTCAATTTTAATTTTCATATAACATGTTTGTCTGAATGGGCACATAAGAATCTTGTTTTGGGGGGCTCAGATTTTGGGTATCTATTTCGGTGGCCGAATTTTAGAGGAGAAAAAAATGTTCATCTATTATAGGAAGGGTTTTAGTCCACTAAGTTTTTTGGAATGAGTTAGAGATGTTCTAAAGTCTAAAACTTTCTTCTGTGTTATTTCAAGAGTTCTGTCAAGTTGATTAAAAAGTCCTAATGTGTATACCTGTAGATTCCCTTTTAAGTAGAAGATGCCACGCATGCGCGGGGCTCGAATCTTGATAAATACGTATGGCTGAAATAGGCACCCAATCTGCGTTCATACATGCATGCAGTCTAGTGGGAGAGCTCATGGCTGGTTTATCTGTTTTAGCTAAAAAGTGCACAGTGAGTCCAATGCAAACTCTTTGGTTCGAATTGTCTTTAATTGATACATTGATCCAAAAATACTTCTTTTATGGCCGAAGATACTTTTTTTCCTTTTCTCGGTGTTGGGTACACTGGCTTCTTCAACTAATTTTTTTTTTTAACCCAACACTGGCTTCTTCAACTAATTTACATCGTCCAAACACTGAGTTTGTTTATTCATTGGAAAATTCTCATTCATACCATGCTTCAACAATGGACACCTTTTGCATAAAAGACACATGATATTAAACATAAAGAGTAGATGCATGTAGATCGCGAGAAAATTGAAGTCTCAAAGCTAGAGAAGGTAGGTTAAGTGTTGGTATATTCTCCTTATGCAAAGTGAGGCGGCGAATAATCAACCCTTTTAGTCGGCTTAAACATGTGTAAGAGCCTACTACCTAATGATCCAAACACTTCCCATTAGAGTTATTATCATGGGCACTTTGGACGTGAGGCCTGAGTTATGTTTTTTTTAGGAAAAGACATGAGCTATGTTTAGCCTCCCATCTAGCAGTCACCAAGTGAATTGACTACCTAGTGTTTGTACTACTATCAATTGGCTGAAATGAGCAAGTAGATGTACTACCAGTATGCTGAGGGGACTCATCCTTTATTCTAAGTTTAGGCCAAACTAGTTCATGCTCCATGACTCTGTGTTGTTAATGCATACGTTCTTTTCCATGACGAGCAACAATAGTCAAGTTAGTTAACATGTCAGTGTTTGTTATATGTTGATCCAAATTCTACAAAGTATAGGCCAACTTCTGACGAGTGGAGCGAGGCCCGTCGCCGGAGGCTTGGGCCGAGTGTAACGAATCGTCGAAGACCTAGGTTTCCACCGATATATAAACCCCTTGTAAGCTGTCGGTTGGGATGTGTTGCATATGTGAAATCCCCGGCGTTTGTAAACACTCCTCGATATAGTGAAGTTTCGCTGGCTGGCGCCCGTGGTTTTTTCCTCTCTTTGTTGGAGAGGTTTTCCACGTTAAATCTGTGTCCCCTTGCTGTGTTTTTCGTTTTCGTTCTTCGTTATCTTCTTGTCGCAATTGTAACAAGTGGTATCAAAGCCCCAGGTTCTAATCTAGGGTTTGCGACATGTCTTCATTGAAGTTCGATCTACCACAGCTGGACTACACCACAAGATTCTCCTTGTGGCAGGTGAAGATGCGGGCGATTCTCGCCCAAACTTCTGATCTGGATGAAGCGCTGGATGGATTCGGTGAAAAGGATGCTAAGACCTGGTCCGCCGAAGAGAAGCGGAAGGACCGTAAGGCTTTGTCTTTGATTCAACTTCATCTGTCCAATACTATTTTGCAGGAAATCGGAGATGAAATCTGTCATTGTCCTATGGGAAAAACTGAAACGATCGTGTGTCAAAGGATCTAACCAAAGAAGATGAACGTGAAGATGAAGTTGTTCTCGCAGTGCTGCAAGAAGGTGGATCGGTAATGAATCACATATCTGTTTTTAAAGAGATTGTTTCAGACTTGCAGTCTATGGAGGTAAAATATGATGATGAGGATTTAGCTCTTCTACTCTTATGCTCGTTGCCTAGTTCCTATACACACTTTCGTGATACAATATTGTTGAGCCGTGATGAACTAACCCTTGTCAAGTACATGACGCCTCAAACAGAGGGAAAAGATGAAAACTATGGTAGGGTCAGATGGGACGTCATCCAAGGCTGAGGCTCTGCAGGTTCGTGGCAGGACCGAGCAGAGGTACAACAACTATGGCAACAGAGATAAGAGCAAGGACGGTAGAAGTCGTTCAAAGTCCAAGGGAAAGGATAAATTCTGCAGTATTGTAAGAAATCTAATCATGTTATTGATGATTGTTGGAAGTTGCGAATAAGGAGAAAAGAAACGGAACTTACCAACCGAAAGATAGGATGAAGGTTCCGTAAGGCCGTTGTTTCGATAGTTCGATGGTGAATGCTTAGCTGTTTTTGCTGCTTGTGCTTCGTGATGATGAATGGATACTTGATACTGCATGTTCGTTTCATATTTGCTGTAACAAAGATTGGTTCAGTTCATATGAGTCTGTGCAGCATCGGAGATTTTGTGTGTGGGGAATGACAACCCATGTCATATCGTTGGTGTTGGATCTGTTAAGATTAGGACACATGATGGCGTGACACGCACGTTGAGTGAGGTGAAGCACATACCAAGCATGGCCAGAAATTTGATCTCCCTGAGTACCATGGACGTTGATGGATACAAGTATGCCGGTGGGCATCGAGTTCTGAAGGTATCAAAAGGTTCTCTTATTCACATGATAGGTGATATGAATTCTGCTAAATTATATGTTCTTAGAGGTAGCACTTTGCCTGGTATTGCTGCTGCTGTTACTTCTAATGATTCTGATGATTCTGGTAAAACACATCTATGGCATATGCGTCTTGGGCATATGAGCGAACAAGGCATGGCAGAGTTGGTCAAGAGAGAGCTGATTGATGGTTGCAACTTGATTAAGTTTGAGTTCTGTGAGCACTGCATCTTTGGTAAGCATAAAAGAGTTAAATTCAATGCTTCCGTTCATACCACCAAAGGCATATTAGATTATGTGCATGCTGATGTATGGGGTCCGTCCCGTAAGACTTCTATTGGTGGTGCTAATTATATGCTTACTATTATTGATAATTACTCAAGAAAGGTGTGGCCTTATTTTCTGAAGCATAAATCTGATGTTTTTGATGCTTTTAAGAAGTGGAAAGTTATGGTTGAAAAACAGACCGAGAAGAAGGTAAAGGTACTACGTACTGACAATGGTATGGAATTCTGTTCTAATGAGTTTGAGGAGTTTTGCAGTAACGATGGCATGATCAGGCATCACACCATCCCATACTCCTCCTCAGAATGGCGTGGCAGGCGCATGAACAGAACCATCATCTCGAGGGCTCGTTGTATGTTGTCTAATGCGGTATGCATAGGCGTTCGGGCTGAAGCAGCCAACACAACGTTACCTCATCAACAGGTCACCTTCTATTCCACTTGAGAAGAAAACTCCCATTGAGGTATGGTCGTTCACCTTGATTATTCACAGCTTGAGAGTTTTTGGCTGCCTTATATGCTCATGTTGATAATGGAAAGTTAGAGCCTAGGGCTGTTAAGTGCATATTCCTTGGTTATGGTTCAGGAGTTAAAGCATATAAACTATGGAATCCTGAAACTAAAAAGATTTTGCTAAGTAGAAACGTTGTTTTCAATGAGTCCGTTATGTATCATGATAGCTTGCCATCAGATACCTCTCCTGTTGCTGTTGGAGAGGAGAGAGTTAATGTGCAGGTGGAGAACCTGCAGAAAACTGTTGATAGTGATGCTATCGTTGAAGATACACATGAGGAAAACATTGATGATATTGTTGTTCAGCACCGACTCTGTTTTTGCAGCAGCCACATGAGTCCATTGTTGCCGATAGACCGAGGCGAATCGTGGTCCTCGTCCCTCGTTTAATTGAAGAGTGTAATCTTGTACATTATGCTTTGAGTTGTCTTGAGCAATGGTGGAGAACGATTCTGAACCTGCTACATATAATGAAGCCATTGCATCTGTTGACCGCGAGAAGTGGGTTTACGCTATGCAAGAAGAGATGCAATCGCTGAGAAAATGGCACATGGGATGTTGTGCGCTTGCCTAAACAAAAGAAGGCGGTCCGTTGCAAGTGGATCTTCAAGAAAAAGGAAGGTCTATCTCCCAAAGAGCCTTCAAGGTACAAGGCAAGGTTAGTAGCAAAAGGGTTCAGCCAGATTCCAGGTATTGATTACAATGATGTGTTCTCTCCAGTTGTGAAGCATAGTTCCATTCGTACTTTCTTTAGTATTGTGGCTATCGTGATCTTGAGCTTGAGTTAGATGTCAAGACTGCTTTCGCATGGAGAGCTTGATGAGGAAATATACATGGACCAACCGGAAGGGTTCATAGTGCACAGTAAAGAGGATTTTGTGTGCAAATTAAAGAAGTCTCTTTATGGCTTAAAGCAATCTCCAAGACAATGGTATAAAAGGTTTGATTCATTTATGATCTCACATGGTTTTGAGAGATCTAAATATGATAGTTGTGTTTATATCAAGTTTGTTGATGGGTCACCCATATACTTGCTGCTATATGTTGATGATATGTTAATTGCCAAGGGCATGAAAGAAATCACTAATTTGAAGGCACACCTAAGTAGTGAGTTTGAGATGAAGGATCTTGGTGCTGCTAAGAAGATCTTAGGTATGGAGATTACCGAGATAGAAAATCTGGTTTGTTATTTCTTAGTCAAAAGTTACATTAAGAAAGTTCTTCATCGCTTTTAATATGGATGGTGCCAACTCAGTTAGTACTCCTATTGCTCCTCATTTTAAATTGTCTTTCTCAATGTCCTACTACGATGAAGAGTTTGAGTACATGTCAAAGGTGCCATATTCTAGTGTTGTTGGTTCTTTGATGTATGCCATGGTTTGTTCTCGTCTGATTTATCATATGCTATGAGTTTGATAAGTAGATACATGGCTAATCCTGGTAAAGAACATTGGAAGGCTGTTCGGTGGTTTTCAGGTACCTTCTTGGCACTTCCAATGCTTGTTTGAAGTTTGGCAGGACCGTGAGGGACTGCTATTATGTGGATTCAGATTTTCTGCCGATTTGGAAAAGAGAAGATCCCTCACAGGTTATGTGTTTAATGTTGGAGGTTGTGCTGTTAGCTGGAAGGCTACATTGCAGGCTGTTGTTGCACAATCTACTACTGAAGCTGAATACATGGCTATTGCTAAAGCTTGCAAAGAATCTGTTTGGTTGAAAGGTTTGTTTGCTGAGCTTTGTGGAGATGATTCTTGCATTACTTTGTTTTGTGACAGTCAAAGTGCCATATACCTTACAAAAGATCAGATGTTCCATGAGAGAACTAAGCACATTGATGTCAAGTACCATTTTGTTAGAGACATTGTTGCTCAAGGTAAATTAAAGATCAGCACTCATGATAATCCTGCTGATATGATGACTAAACCTGTTCCTGTTGCTAAGTTTGAGCTTTGCTCGAACTTAGTTGGTTTAACTAATTAGCCCAAGTGGCTATTGGCGCCGAAAGTATTTGCTTTGTTTGTTCAGGGAGATGGTTGTTGTTGATGCTACAAGGAGGAATTTGTCTCAAGGTGGAGTTTGTTATATGTTGATCCAAATTCTACAAAGTATAGGCCAACCTTCGAGTGGAGGAGGTCAGCCCGAGCTTGGGCCGAGTGTAACGAGTCTGAAGTTGGCCCACACCGTGCCCAACGGGGACGCCTGTGGGGGTGCGGGGGGCGACAGCCCCCCGCGGTACGGTACGGATTGTCGAAGACCTAGGTATCCACCGATATATAAACCCCTTGTAAGCTGCCGGTTGGGATGTGTTGCATCTGTGAAATCCCCGGCATTTGTAAACACTCCTCGATATAGTGAAGTTTCGCTGGCTGGCGCCCGTGGTTTTTTCCTCTCTTTGTTGGAGAGGTTTTCCACGTTAAATCTGTGTCCCCTTGCTGTGTTTTTCGTTTTCGTTCTTCGTTATCTTCTTGTCGCAATTGTAACAGTGTTGAAATAGTGTTGTTTTCTTGGTAGCACACCTTCCCTTCGCCGTGGGCATTGATGCGGAGGCTGCGAGCTGACATTGAGCTATACCTTCATGCTGGCCGCGCAATGTCCGGGGACACCACAGATGAAGTACCGGGTACCTGCAACGGCGAGTGGGATGACATCATTTTCGGTGTGGTACGTCGACATGGTGTTGTTGGAGCAGTTGCAGGCGTTATATCCCGACTTGGTGACCTCCACCATGTTGCGCTCCGTGACGGAGTAGTGGAACAGGATCTTAAATAGCCAAATATTGCGGTGCCATATATCCAATTAACTCGAAAATTAAAGTCTCAAAGCTAGAGAAGGTAAGGTAAGTTTGGGATATTCTCCTTGTGCAGGCGGTGAGGCGACGAATCTAAACCCTTTTATCGGCTTAAACATGTGTAAGAGTCTACTATCTAATGAGCCAAAGACTTCACATTAGGGTTATTATGATGGGTACTTTGGAGTTTCGACATGAGGCATGAGTTATGTTTTTTTAGGAAAATGCATGGGTTATGTTTAGCCTTCCATCAAGCAACCACCAAGTAAATTGACTACCTAGTGTTTGTACTACTATCAATTGGTTGAAACGAGAAAGTTGATGTAGGGATGGCACCCACAAGGTATGGGCAAGGGTGGAGCCATCCCATACCCTTACCCATCTCCTTTGATCTTACTTGTCCTGTACTGGCACAAGTTTTTCCCATACCCGTCACCTAGCAGGGTAAGTGTACCCACGGGTAAAAATACACGTGTTTACAACACATCGAATCAAGAAAAATAGCACGACACTATAAACAACGGCCAAACCTGAAATAGAAGTACTAACAGTCTAGCGGAAACCCTAGTAGTGACTTGCAAAGTTGCCATGGATAAGAGAAATCGAGATCAATACTAATCGCTCTAGAATCAGGATGTAGTCACATAAAGATGATATTGAGTGCATAGTCACATGGCCGGAGGTGAAGCGATACTAGCTAACCTACATGTGATCGTCGAATTAGGAAGCGCGAGACAAACTTTTTAGTGTCAATGCAAAAATAGATATAAAATTAAGTATGATTAGGTATTATGAATGTTTCACTTCTCAAATTGGATAGGTAGATGGGTACGCGGACATTGGTTCTACAATCCCATACATGTACTCTCTCCCCGATGGTTATAGAATTTTTCTATTTACATATTCATGAATAATTTTTGTCATATACCCATACCTCTAATAGATTTTTTTCCTATGAATATAGAACTTTTTCATTTACATACTTATGGATAATTATTTGTCCTATAACCGTACCTTTATTATTGTCTTTTACCCTACGTATACATACATGGGTCATGTGTACCATTGGCATTCCTACTACCAGCATGCTGAGAGGAGAGGACTCATCCCTTATATGACTCCGTGTTGTTAATGCATACTTTCTTTTCCACGTGAAGTTAGTATACATGCGAGTGTTGAAATAGTATTTTCTTCCTCCACAGTTTTGAGATCGCGTATAAGTATTCTAATTCCATAACAACAAGTACAATGCTTTGATCAAAATCTTCCTTTTCACAAGGTTTGATCAAAATCTTTCGGAGGTGGAAAAAGGTAGCATGTCTTGTATAATACTCCATCCGTTTCAAAATATAAGCACTTTTGTTTCGGTCCCCCACCCCCTTCTTCTCCCTCTTTCAAATTTTGACAAATAAAAACTCGATTCTGATTGTTTAGAGGATCGTACGAACCCACCCGAACTCCGTATGGTCCTCTTAGACGTATACTCACCATGTACGTATGCGCATGTGCCTACGGAAGGCGAAAATCAGAAGTTATATAACAACAACAAAAAAATTAAAATATGACATACAAAGACCTAGATCGCGATAATAGGTGGGATCAGCCGGTCGGAACGTGGATTATACCCAGTTCGACCGAGTACACATATACAGAGATAGACGTGATCTCGATATGGATTTCGACCGGTCAAAAAAATAAAAAAGCCCATGTAGCTTAAGTTTAGGGGTGGGGGACCGAAGCACACCTCAAATATAAGATGTTTTAGGTTTGTGAAGCAAATGTATCTAGACTTGTTTTAGTACATAGATTCACTCAACTTAGGTGTGAATCTACACACTAAAAGAAGTCTAGATTCATTTTCTTTACAAAACTAAAATATTTTATATTTTGAAGGAGGGAGTATTTGCGACCAATATAACACAATGAATTAATTGATCCGCTAATGAGAAATTGCGTAGTTAATGCTATCATACGTGAACATTGCTGTGTGCAGCCTGCACACCGATAACGTCTCTCACCAAAATGGAAGAAGAAAAAAAGAGAGATAAGAATAGCGTGAAACGTTGACACTCGCTAGCAAAGGAGCACGTGACCTAAAGCTACGACGGTAGCCAACCACAGCCATGCCACCGCAGACCGATCAACTCTGATCGCCGCCGAGGCAGAGCTCGACGAAGGTGCCTGCCGGTTGCATCGCAACCTGCCTCCTCGCTGTCGGCATTGCTGCGGCGGCTGCGAGCTGACACTCACATGTAGCTTCATGCCGGTGGCACAGAGCCCGGGGACACCACAGATTTTTTTTAACGACAAAGGTCCCGAATGAAAACTGCATTAAGACGGTGGGCACAAATTTGCAGAAAGGACCTGAGCGGTACCCTCTATGTGCATACAGTCCTTAATATTACATATCGCACCCAGAAGAAATCGCGCCGGCTCGCTGGACGCGACCGAGTCCTTGCTCAGTGCCGTCGTGCCTCCAGATGTGGCCGCTCCAGACGCCACCGGGGACGAGACCACTTGGGACGCCGGAGACACCGGACTCCATCACACCTGTACCGAAGAGAATCCTCTCTCTGAGGATGAACATGCTCAACACAACCTTGTTGAGCGCAGCATGGCCAACCTTATGGCCTAAGATAGCGACGACGACATGCCGCTGCTTGGAGCTTGCTGCAAGGTAATGCGCAGTTTCCAACCACACCAAAAACCACCGCTGAAAACCAGCTGCATCGAAGTCAATTCCACCATCTCCCTCGCCATCCTGGCCGGCCAAGAGGGAGAAATCGACAAACACACAGCTGTGAGGGCGGTGGAGACGCTTATTCAGAAAGCTTACCGCCGAGAAGCAACTTGCCATCCTCCTCCATGGAGGCTTGACGCAGAAGCTCAGCAGCACCCCGCCGGAGCCGCGCCCGAACGCCACCGCGAGAGAACCTTCCCAGCCTTTCGCGGAGTCTGCTCCGCTTCCATCCCCCAGTCCCTCGCCGCCACGGCCGGCCGACGGGGGGAGAAGAAGCAACTAAAGCACACAGAGAGGGAGGATGCCCAAGGCCTTATTCAAGGAGCTGCCATAGCTGCCCTCCACCCTCAGCTCCGGCCGCCGAAGCACAAGGAGGAGCACAACCAATAAACAGGGAAGGAGCTCGGCCCAGAGATCTTGCCTCCTACTCCTGGCAGAATGCCAAACCGCGGCATCAAGTGGCAACCTACCCCTACCAGCTCCGGCGCACCTCTACTCCCTACTCCGACCAGCTATTCCGGCGGAGAGGACGGTGGAGCAAGCCGGCGGCCGGCGGTTGACTCTCAAAACTGGGCAAGAGGATAGGGACGGCGGTGGGGAGAGGATAAGGTCAGGTCCCGTGGGGTGACCAACTTGTGGGGGAGAGAAGAAAGAGAGATGGGGACACCACAGATGAAGTACCGTGTGCCTGCAGCGGCAAGTGGGACAGCTTCATCTCCGGTTTGGTACGTCACCATGGTGTTTTTGGAGCTATTGCAGGTGTCGTAGCCCGACTTGGTGACCTCCACCACGCTGTGCTCCTGGACGGAATACTGGAATCGGAGCTTGTTGCCGACGTAAGACCTGACTCCGGAAGTTCACCGGGTGTAGGCCCGGCCCTAAGCAGGTGCAACCGGTGCACCCGCACTAGGCCCCCCAACTGCTAGAGAAGGCATGTCTTGTCTTAGTCCTCCAAGTCATCTAGAGAAGTCATTAGAGATAAATCATATAATGTATTATTCCTTAGTGCCATCTCTACCAATTAATGAGAATTGTCTATTTTTAGTAAGAAATTAATTTGCTAATAGAAGACATATAGTACAACCAAGAAATTAGTCTTCTCTTATTTTTAAGAGATCGTCCTTTAGCTAAGAAAAGACAACCTCATCTTTCTTATTTTTCTCTCCTCCAACTAAGCAAATATCCAACGTGGCGGTTATAAAAGAAGGCTGACGTCATTGCATTGTACGTGTCTAAGGCCCCAATCCACGTTTCACTCAGGACAAAAGAAGGCCCAGAACTAAATTAGCACATTACACCGCGCACGCTCTGGCCGAACGCACTGATTCCATAGTCTTCCTCTTCTCTTCTCTAGCAAGATCTCAGCTCCTCGTTTCCCTCCCCAATCATGTCACCCGCCCTTTTGTTCCGTTTCTTGCCGTTCATCCCAATTACCGGAGGAGGAGACGCCAACATGTTGATTCCCAACAATTACTGGCCAATTTCCAACGTCAGTAAAATCCCCTTCCATAAATCACTCAAGTTCATCTGATTTTCTTCATCTAATTCAAGTGCGTCCATTGCTCTCTCAATACGATAGCCAGTGTCCGGCGCACAACCAAGTGCAGGTCGGTAAGGTGATTGCTAGTGGATGGTGGACTCGTTTCGTCCTTGGCGACATGGTAAGCTCACGACAGGCAACCAACAACCAGCTTAGCTTTGATCCTCTACCTGACTACCTCCAGGTGATTTTGTTTCAACATCATGCCCTAATTTGTATACTATTTGTGTGCTACAATATGCATTTAGACGGATTGTTGGGCCAGATTAGTATTAATAGTACTTCCTCATGCCCGCATTA